>OX375820.1:15983791-18858566 GCA_947359405.1 Antitype chi | reverse complement strand
CCATTTCAGTACTAACACTCTTGCAGGGCTCTTGCACCATTATCCCAATATTATTGGGATTAATAGCTTGTTATGTTAAACTTCTTAATTTATAAAAAATTACCACAGTCTTACTTGCAACCCCACACCTGTGCCTGCCTGCCTGGTACTACTACTAAATAAATAAATAAAATCTCTACCATCCATGATCTCCTTTCTAGCCATATCTTCTTCCATTAACAAGTTTTCCACAAATTAACAACACATTTGTAACTTCCAGAGCATTTAGTGTTGGAGCAAGTAATCTACGCAGCCCTGGACTGCCACACATATGGTGTGGCGACCATGTGCATCTACCTGCTGTCCAACGAGTTCCCGGGCAGTATGCGCGTCATGAGATACAAGGCTGCTTTGTTGGAGGCTGAGGAGAAGTAAGTTATTCGTTTTTATTCATGAGCAAAGGGAAAGAAAGTATTTATTTAAATACTTTATTCTACACCAGAAAATAAATAACAAAAAGAAATACATTTAACACAAAACATGCATGCTCTTAGCTGTTCAGTCACAGAAAGACAGACCTAGGTGTTATTATGTCTAATGATCTAAAATTAATTTGAAACTCTACGTCATTCGCAAGGCATTCAAGTGCCTTGCGCGCAAGACGTTTGTCAAGTTGTACAAGACCTACATAAGACCTCTCTTGGAATATGCTAATGTCATCTGGGACCCATATTTTAAAAACATCACACTACTTGATAATGTACAAAGAAGGGCAACTAAGATGGTTTCCACCATGCGTAATCTACCTTACGAACAGCGCCTCAAAGACCTTGGCCTTATCACACTGGAACAGCATAGACAAAGGGGTAGGCTCTTTGAAACATATAAAATACTTTCAGAACACTACGAAGTGCCCAGCCTTCAAGACCTTTACACTCTGAATGCCAACGAACATTTGCATGGGCATTCCCGAAAGTTATAGGAAAATTCATCCAAGCTAAAGGCTTTGAAGCACTTCTTGTCTAACAGAGTTGAAACAGCAAGGAATAGACTCCCAGAAAATATTGTGACGGCTCCCACACTGAACTGCTTCAAGAATAGATTAGACAGATTAAATATCTCCAAGCTTTTTGATACATACGCATCAGCTAATTAGCTACTAGTATGTCTAACTAAATAATAATAATACAATAGGCAGCCTTGCTTTATGCAATCTCTTTCAGACAACCTTTTTGATTGATCCCAAGTTTTGCCTTCTCTCATTATGGTGTTTTGCTTCGGTAAGTTTTCAAATGAGATAAATTCGTTATGACACTGAAACAATGATATGAGTTTCTTTTTCAGGTATGAAGAAGCTTTAGAAGTGTTGGACACCATAATTAAAGCGGATGAAACCAACTCGGCGGCGAGGAAGCGCCGCGTCGCTATATTGAAGGCGCAGGGGCTAGTCTCTGAAGCCATCAAGGAACTTGTAGACTATCTAAAGAAGTAAGATTTTTGATATCTACTTGTATACAGTGGCAGGTTTATTATGTTGTTAGCAATGTTAGTCTATGACGATCGGACGCATCTTCTTAAATTTAACAAAAAAACTATCTGTATATTAATACGTGAAACAAAAAGTTTTTACCCCTTTTAACGAAACTTACGCGAACGTTGGAGTACAACATTTCGCACAGGGGATTTGGGAGAGGCCTACGTGGAGCAGTGGACTGCGATAGGCTTAGTTGATTGAGGTTGGAATATGTCTTCAGATCCTGTAACATATTATGTACTAGCTGTTGCCCGCGGCTTCGCCCGCGTGGCGGTTGAAAATTATCCCACGGGAACGTACTACCGGGATGAAAACTATCCTTTGTGTTAATCCAGGTTATAAACTATCTGTGTGCCAAATTTCATCCAAATCCGTTCAGCCGGTTTTGCGCGAATGAGTAACGAACATCCAAACATTTTCACAAACTTTCACATTTATAATGCCTATACAATTTCAGTGTAATTTTAATATAATAAAACCAACAATTGTGACACCCAAGCCGAGCAAAAACCTTGCGATTTGGGGTGAACGGGATGCTAGTCAAATAAGCCAATACAAAGAAATATGTCATTCAATGTTTAGGGAAGTTAATTTTCCTTTAGAATTTAAAGAATGTGCTAACGGATGTTGTGGGGATTCCAATCACAAAGTCATATTAGACAATATGTATAAAAACATTGTGTGTATACTGACAGAGGCTGCCCAGTGTCCTAGTTATGAGGGTGCGGGAGCGGGTAGAAGGTATAAACGTGTTGTCGGTTGGAACAGACATGTTAGGCAGGCTCACGCGGACGCCCGGCTTGCTTTTCAAGGCTGGAGTTTGTCTCGTAAACCAAACTCTGGTCCTGTGTATGAACATATGTGCAACACGAGGAAGGTCTTTAAGTCAAAGTTAAGATGGTGTCAGAACAATCAAGATAAAATTAAAATGGACATCATTGCTGACAATCATAAATCTAAAGATTTTTCAAGGTTTTGGAAAAATACGAATAGTTTGAATCCGAGGACGGGCGTCCCCGTGAGTGTGGCGGGGCAACATGAGCCTGCGGCTATAGCAAACTTGTTTGTGCAACATTTTAAAGTCGTATCTCCTCTTGGCTCCGCATCGCAGGCGGTTGATGCTGAGGATTGTCTGACGGACTTAAAGGTCAGGTTCTCAGCAAAAGATGTTGCTAGCGTTTTAAAAAATATGGTTAAGGGCAAGTCACCGGGCTATGACTACCTCAGCATCGAGCACCTGCAACATGCAGGAGTTCACCTGCCAAGGGTACTGGCAATGTTCTTTTCGCTCTGTCTAAGCCACGCTCATCTGCCTAGCGACCTTATGAAAACTGTGGTTGTACCTATTCTGAAGGATAAGACTGGGGACTCATCAGATCTCTCAAACTATAGGCCTATATCTCTTGCTACTATCATTGCCAAGGTGCTGGACAGCTTGCTTGATAGACATATGGCGACCCGCATTGAATTGCATGATGCGCAGTTTGGGTTTAGACCGGGTCTCTCCACGGAAAGTGCCATACTGTCTCTCAAGCATACTGTACAGTATTATACGTCTAGGAGAACGCCTGTTATTGCGTGTTTCCTGGATCTTTCCAAAGCGTTTGATCTGGTGTCGTACGACTTGCTGTGGCAGAAACTATCGAATGATACTTCAGTAGATAGAGAAGTTATAGCAATTCTGCGGTTTTGGTATAACAATCAGACCAATTGTGTAAGGTGGGCAGGCTCGTTATCGGATGTGTATGGGTTGGAGTGCGGGGTTAGGCAGGGTGGCTTGACCTCCCCTCGGCTCTTCAATCTGTACATAAATAAGTTGATCGAAGAGCTCAGCAAGACCTATCAGGGTTGTTATGTAGACGGAGTATGCGTTAACAATATTAGCTATGCTGATGATATGGTGTTGCTGAGCCCTTCGATTAACGCAATGATAAGCCTGCTTACGACATGTGAGAGGTACGCGGAGGCTCATGGGCTTATATACAATGTTAAGAAAAGTCAGGTACTAACCTTTAAGGCGGGCACTAAAACTTACCCTGTACCTCAGTTGAAACTTTGCGGAAGCTCCTTAGAGCAAGTCACTTCCTTCAAGTATCTGGGCCACTGGGTTTCCGAAGACTTGAAAGACAGTCTGGATATTGAGCGTGAGCGCAGGGCGTTGGCTGTCCGCTGCAACATGTTGGCTCGCAGATTTGCAAAATGCACGACTGAAGTAAAGGCTACACTGTTTGCGGCGTACTGTCAGTCGTTCTATACATGCAGTCTGTGGGTCAACTACACGCAGAGGATATACAGCGCTCTGCGCGTTCAATACAATAATGCATTCAGGGTGTTGATGGGGTTGCCGCGATACTGCAGTGCTTCCGGCATGTTCGCTGAGGCGGGAATAGATGGCTTTCACGCCATCATGCGCAAGCGATGCGCTTCCATCATGCGCAGGGTACGCGCCAGCCCCAACAGCATCCTGAATACTATAGCGGATAGGTGGGACAGCCCCATACTGGGACATTGGATACGCCTACATTCTACTGTGGCGTAATAATAAATATAGTTTTTAGTTTGTTTTTTCTCCAGTAAATGTAAGTACTAACACTAGTTTCTAAGTCGTTTGTATACTAACCAAATGGACGTTATGGGTCTGAAATAAAAGATTTTTTTTTTTTTTTTTTATTTATAATGTTAGTAGGATTAGGCGCTATCCTAACCTTCCTGTGGTCCCCAGGTTCATGTCGGACGTGGAAGCGTGGCAGGAGCTGTGCTCGTTGTACCTACAGGTTCAGGAGTACGCGCGCGCCGCCTTCTGCGCCGAGGAGCTAATCCTGCACCAGCCACACAACCATCTCATGCACCAGCGACTGGCCGACATTCGGTACACTATGGTAAGTACAGTTTCATATCTTGAAGAAAAAGACATGGTGAAGAATGACAAGAAAAGCTTACTTTAAATAAACTGAGATAAGGCCATTGAACCTATATTAATTTCACACACGGGTAGGGCTAGTCATAAAATTATAATTAAACTAAACTAATTCGTATATTGAAAACTACTGCCTGCACTGCCTCCACTGCCTCCCTCCATCTGGTTGATATAGTAATGTTCTTATTTCAGGGTGGTGTTGAGAACATGGAGCTAGCCAAGACCTACTACTGCCAGGCACTCAAGCTGAACCCAGAGAATATGAGGGCTATGCTCGGACTGTTCTTGGTTAGTCAAACACTGTCATAGTATCATCTTATCATAAAGCTATATAGCCATCTTCCTCTTTCCTAGTCCTACTTTGCTGTGCCCGACATCTACGGTAACTCAGTAACTGTATTGTGGACAGGCGCGGATCCAACCCTCGAAAAAGATTATGGGCACAGCCACCCGAAAAACGGCCAAATGCGAGTCGGAGTATGAACTCGCTCATCTATACTTAATATTATAAAGAGGCAAAGTTTGTGAGGTTGTAGGGGTTTTTTTTTTTTTGGGTGGGAAATCATCAAATAACTTCTCCCGCTCTGGGTGGAGCGGGAGGGCGTGTCAGACTTTTACTGACTAAAACCCACCCGTGTTCCCTCAGTTGCCTGTGTGCCAGGGGCCGCGGTATCTCTTTCGAACAACCCGCACCTTTCGAACAACTGGATCTTTACTTTGGTTACGGTGTGCGGCGTTTGGTTTGGTTGTTCAATTGACACGCCGTATGACGTAATAACATGGCGGCTACTATTTCATGGTGGTTAAAAACAGATTAAAAAAACTGAAATCTTTGAATTGAATCTAAAAAAATATTTTGTTATTTTATGAACTAAAACTAACATTTTCAGACTGCATTTTGCCTAAGCTATCTCAATAATATATTTTTAGATTATTTCTCATATAGAGTAAATTAATATCATCAGTCTATCGATCTCAATAGAACGTGAAAGTGCGACTTCACAAGTCTATTAGGGTCGTGGGCATGCCCATCGTGAATCATTGGCGTGCCTTTTTAGTGCCTATTTAAAATAAATGCTTTGACTTTGAAATACTTTAGTAGGTGATTGTATACACGGGGAGTCATGCTATTATTTAAAACAGTTGTTTTATTACAAGGGCAACAAAATTTCCCATTGTGTCGTTTACTTTTATATTTTTAAAAGAAAGTAATGTTAGATCTTACAAAACGTATCCTACTAATATTATAAACGCGAAAGTTTGTATGTATGGATGTTTGTTACTCTTTCACGCAAAAACTACTGAATGGATTTGAATGAAATTTGGCACACAGATAGATTGTAACCTGGATGTACACTTAGGATACTTTTTATCAAGGTAATACGTTTCCTTGAGATAATTTTCGATCTCCACGCGGGCGAAACCGCTGGCAAAAGCGAGTATAAAATAATTTTTCAAAATGATTGTTGAAAATGATTTATTTCCTTTCTCACAGGCAACGAACAACCTTCTGAACCACTACAAGTCAGCCGGCAACAGCTCGAAGCGCTCGGAGGTGTGGAAGCTGTGCCAGTGGGCGCAGAGCTCGGCCGCGCGGCGCCAGCGGGCGGCGCGTGCGCTGCCGCCCACGCCCGACCTCACCTCCATGATGATTTCGTTGGCCATCACTGAGTAACACTAACAAATATCACTTTTGTAGCCTGTTTCAATATCTCCCAGATTATTTTATAAAAATGTATCTATTGTAATTTCGATTCTGGTGGATTGTGCCTATCTGGACATTGAAACAGGCCCCTAGATAATTTTTAATATCTGTGAGTGTACGGGCCTGCGCCCACTGGCGACACGGCACGGCATCCTTCTGCATCACTACATGCAAGCTCATACTGACGGCAACTATGCCGCGGCGTCCAGAGACACGCTCAAGCGTACCGTACGACATCGTGCTCGCGCGTTCTATTCAAAACCATATCCGTTCATCAAAATAGTTGCTACGTTTCCGTGCCTTGCGTCGACACCCAGAAGGCTGCCGAAGGGTCCCAAAGCATTCCGGAAACTGCCGACACGGCATGGCTAAGCATCCCGCAACTTTGTTTTTTTACCTACAATAACTGTCATTGAAATTTCAATTTTATTGCCATACTGTTGTTGTTTTTTGTTTTGGCGTGCCGTGTCGTGTCGCCAGCGGGCGCAGGCCGTAACAGACCTAGGTAAATGTCAATTTGGTCGCCGATTGATCAGAATATAGCGTGAGTAATTCTCCAGCATTTAGCTGGATAAACGCAAAAGGGACACAAATAAAAGATTGACGATCAAAAGCCCAACTAAAAAGGCCTGTTTCCATTATAATTGTAGGTAACAAAAATATATAGGAATTAAGGAAATATACCAGGAAAACTATACTAAGTATTTAAGTATAATATCATTATTACTTTATTATAAACTAGACTATAGGTATATTTTATATTAACTTATCGAAAGCACGCGTGCATTTATGGTGTATGGAATGTTTTTGGTTGTGTGTAAACTTTAAGTTAGTCTTATTTAATGGACTGTTCCTGTGGGTATGAATTATTTAAAATAAATGAAATTTTTATTATGTTACCACCAACTTCTTGTTTTATTCATTGGCTCCAATGATGAGACAGTAACACTGCTTGGTGGCAGAAATAGGTGGTAGTACAGTACGTTCACAGTTATTGTACCCCTGATCGCAGCAACCCAACAGCAACCTTATTGTAACAAGATTAAAGACCACTGTGATATTGACCAGCTTGTTGGTGGCAGCAACCCGCATTACTCTCAAGCTTCGTTCTCGATATTAGCATTAACACACATGTAGTTTCACTTACAGACTCGCCATTTCGCACTGATTTTAGGAGAAAAATAAATTATTTAATCCTATGTAAGGTAGATTAAAAACTTTTGTTCGTTACTTTGACATTAGCACCTAGCCAGCTCATTCACGCATCAGTGCTTCGCTGTTTCGCATCTATTCCTTTGTTTTTACAAATAGTTAAGTAATTCAAGTGGGTTTTTATATTTAAACCTTAGAATGCCGAAAAGAAAGAGTAATAATCGTGATAATTATAGTAATTTGTGTAAAAAACTTAAAAAGTTAGAACGTGAAATAAAACGCTGGCGACGTACTCGCTATAAAAGTACATCGTCATCCGATGGTGATTTTCCGACGCCTTATAACCTGCAAGGTGAGTCCTTGACCTACTTATTTCGTGTTTACATTTTACTAGGTTACTTTTAGCACAGCAACAAGGTGGATTAGAGGGCTCGGTTTCTTACACTTTTAAACAACCATTATGTAAAACTGGTATGTTTGTGGTTTTTGAATTCATAACGGATTCATAACAATAGTTTAATTGGAAAATCGGATTGTCCTTTGGGGGCCTTCCACTTCCAAAACTAAGTACTTGCTGCTCGGATCTACCTGTGGGGTTTTTCTATAGCATGTACCTACCTTATTCCTACGGGAATAAAAATATGATATCGCCTATTGGGATTGCGTGTTTCTCACAAGGAGTCTCACTTCCCACCCGTAAATAGGTTAATTTAAGCAAAAAACTCATTTTGCTGGCAGAGTGCGAACCAATCCCAATCGATGACGATTGTGCCACATATCGCGGCGATACGGATCCACAACCTGGATGCTCGTACTGGCAACAAGCCCCCGCAGAATTGAGTGATGAGGAGGAGGTTCCGGCCCCGGTCATCACACAGTCCGCTACAACATCTTGCGTCCGCTACTGCCGACAACATCTTGGCACACGTGAATATACTGCCGCCGAGCTCCGTGACCACAGCACTGCCTCCTACGCAAGTACTTGCTGCGCCTGTCGTGGAATCAACTTTGAGCCCCCTCCTCTTCAACAAGATGTTCTCGAATTAGATCCAGACTTAATAGAAATATTAGGTGAGGACCCCACCTCGACTAAAGAATACGGCAGTGAAATCCAAAAGGATTTGGCGGTTAGACTCAACCACATTGCTACCTCCGGTCTCTCTAAGGAGAATCGCCAGGAGCTAAAAGACAGATATTTGGTTCCGGTTAACTGCAAGTTTAAAAAAGCGCCTACCCTTAATCCAGAGATTCGAGCATCTCTAATAGAAACTCAAGCAAAGCGAGATAACGGTATAGAAAATAAACAGATATTAACATCATGTGCCTTGTCCTCCATTAGCGAGGCCATCACCGCGCTGCTCTCATCAGGTCATAAAAACCCTGAGCTTCTCAAGCTGTTGATGGATACAGCTCGAATCCTCGGTGATATGCAGTACACGGACTCGATCTCACGACGTATGTTCATTCTTTCTACTGTCAAGAAGGAACTTAAAGATCAGTTGGACAAAACCAAAATAGATGAAATGCTTTTTGGGAGTAGCCTATCGGAGACTTTAAAATCAGCAAAAACAATTATAAAATCTGGAGCTGATCTAAGGTCATCTTCGTCAATGAAGTCTACGGCTCATAAACCGGCTAAAGCAGTCAACAGACCTTTAAAACTACCGAGCCCACCCGGCGGGTCGCCGTCAGTTCCAACCACTGCCGCCGGGGGGCGCGAGATATGCGCGAGCGGCACCATCAACTCCAACTCAGAGGCAGCAGATGAGGACGATGCACAACAACACTTCCAAGACATCGTCACGTCAGCCGCAAGCAGGTCACCGACGTTAGATACGGTAAGCCCCGCGGGTCGCCTTTCCTGTTTCTATGAACAGTGGTGTTTATTAACAAATAACCCTGTTATACTCTCTTGGATAACTGGTTACAAAATATATTTTTCTAACCCAGTGATCCAGACAACCGTACCATTAGAGCCTATTTATTCGAAATCCGAATACGGGACTTTTAATGTATCAATACAAGAACTTATTAGTTCTGGGGCAGTATCTTTATGTCAACCATGCACGGGTCAATATATATCCAGGATATTTCTTGTTCCTAAACCGAACGGTAAACAACGATTCATACTAAATCTAAAACAATTAAATAAATTTATTCCAACTCAACATTTTAAACTTGAAGATTTACGAACAGCTTTGAAACTTGTGTCAAACGACTGTTTTATGTCAACAATAGATTTAAAGGATGCCTATTTTTTAATAGGCATACATCCAAACTCAAAAAAATATTTACGTTTTAAATTTAATGGAAATCTGTACGAGTTTAACGTGTTACCGTTCGGCTTAAATACGGCTCCTTATATTTTTACAAAAATTCTTAAAAATTCTTATCTACATTTTATTTAGATGATTTGTTTTTAGTTGGTCAATCCTATACTGACCGTTTACAAAATATGAATGCCACAAAACAATTATTAAAATCGTTAGGATTCATTATCAACACAGAAAAAAGTTCTATTGTACCAACAAATTGTTGCAAGTTTTTAGGAAACATTATAGATTCCAAAAGATTTGAAGTTAAATTACCTGATGATAAAAGACGTAAAATTACTACAGAATTATTAAGAATTAGGAAGCTCAAACGATGTAAAATAAGAGATTTTGCTCGCTTCACCGGTCTGTTAACATCCGCATGTCAAGCCGTAGACTACGGCCGGCTTTATACCAAAGACTTTGAGAGGTGTAAATACCTAAACCTCAAAGATGATGAAAACTATGATAAGTTTATGAATTTACCAACGGAATTGTCCCCTATCTGTGACTGGTGGCTTAAAGCTGTAAATGAATCAGTTTGCAAAATAAAGGTTGATTCATATTCCTTAGAGATATTTAGTGATGCCTCAACAACGGGGTGGGGCGCCGCCTGTGGTGACGAGACTGCCAGTGGACCTTGGAGTCAACATGAGCAAAGTCGACATATTAATTATTTGGAAATACTTGCAGCTTTTCTTGGGCTTAAAGCTTTTGCACAAGATTTGAAACGTAGTCAGATTTTTTTACGTATTGATAATACAACGGCAATATCGTACATAAATAAAATGGGTGGCGTGCAATTTCCTCACTTGACCGATATTACGCAACGATTGTGGAAATGGTGCGAAGCGCGTAAAATTATTGTTCATGCCGATTATATACGTTCTTCTGATAATATAGTTGCGGACGCTGAATCAAGAAGAATACACCCTGACATAGAGTGGGAAATATCGCAGATGACTTATAATAAAATAACACAACACTTCGGTGTCCCTTGTATTGACTTATTCGCAAGCAGAATAAATCATAAATGTGATATCTATGTTTCTTGGCATAGGGACCCTGACGCTTATGTAATTAACGCGTTCACTATATCATGGACGAATGATTACTTTTACGCGTTTCCACCAATTTCAGTTATTTTAAAGACCTTGCGTAAAATTATTAACGACAGAGCCACTGGTATTGTTGTTGTGCCAAAATGGCCAACACAGCCATGGTACCCTCTTTTTAAAAGACTTCTCACCAAAAAGCCACTTGTTTTAAAATCGGAGGGTGATTTAATTATTTCTGGTTGTAGCGAACGTGCAATTCACCGACAAATTACACTAGTTGTCGGGAGGTTGTCCGGACATTACTTCTCCGAAGAGGAATTCCACAGTCGACAATACCCATAATGCTAGCATCTCTGTCAAACAACACTGTCAAGCAGTATGATATATGCCTTAAGAAGTGGTTTACGTTTTGTGACGAAAACAACTTCGAACCTTACAATGCTTCAACATCAACTATTCTAAGTTTTCTAATGCAAATGTTTAATACCGGAGCTCGATATGGTGCCTAAAATAGCTCCCGATCCGCTTTATCGTTGTTACTAGGACACGAAATAGCAAATAATGCATTTACTTATACAAAGATTCTTCAAGGGAATCTTTCGGTTGCGGCCCACACGTCCTAAATACAATTTAACGTGGAACACTGATCAAGTTTTAAATTATTTGGCAGAATTATATCCCAACGAAGACTTAAGTCTTGAAAGACTTAGTAAAAACTTGGTGACCCTTCTAGCCCTGATAACAGCCCATAGAATGCAGAATTTATCAAAAATTTACGTTGATAATATTACCACTTCTGAATCAGGGTTTATTATTAAAATAACTGATTTAATTAAAACTTCACGAGTGGGTTCTTTACAACCAGTGTTTTCCTTACCGTATTTTTTACACAGGCCGCAAATATGCCCTGCTGGTACTCTTAAAGTCTATCTTGATAAGACCAATCAGATACGTCAGGACCAGCAATCACTTTTTATTTCATTTAGGAAACCATATTTAGCTGTAACATCACAGACTTTAAGCAAATGGGTAAAGAGCATGTTACAAAACAGTGGCATTGATATCTCGCTCTTTAGTGCACACAGCACTAGACACGCAGCCACTTTAAAAGCATATAGCGTAGGTGTCAGTCTGGATGTCATACGTAACACTGCCGGGTGGAGCTCAAATTCTACGGTATTTGCTAAATATTATAATAGAATAATATCAAATGATATGTCTACCAAAGGTGATTTTGTCACAAGTGTGTTAAATGGATAATTATCTCGTTTTAGTCATACTATTATAATCATTATAAATCTATTAAAGATTGTGATTGACTTTAATACAGCTATGAAACGTAGTAGATATTTATTTATTTTCTTCATTCAAACTCCCAAAGCAAATATACAATATGTACCTATTTAATTGATTATATTTCACGACTGCGATCTCTAAACATCTACATGTGTGTTAATGCTAATATCGAGAACGAAGCTTGAGAGTAATTGATGATTAAACGAACTTACCTGTACGTGAAGTTCGATCACAATTACTCGAAGAGCTTCGTTCGAAGATATTAGCATCCCTCCCTCCCAGTAATCCTGAACCCCTATTATATAGTCGTGAAATAACAAACAGCTCAGCACACCTCCAAACTAAATGAGCTGGCTAGGTGCTAATGTCAAAGTAACGAACAAAAGTTTTTAATCTACCTTACATAGGATTAAATAATTTATTTTTCTCCTAAAATCAGTGCGAAATGGCGAGTCTGTAAGTGAAACTACATGTGTGTTAATGCTAATATCTTCGAACGAAGCTCTTCGAGTAATTGTGATCGAACTTCACGTACAGGTAAGTTCGTTTAATCATCAATAATCCATGCAGCAACCCAAAAGCAACCTTATTGTAACGAGTACAAAGATCACTTCGACCGGTTCTGTGCTTTTCGCATCCAGTGGATTCCTGCGGCCTTCTCCAGGTCATCGATCCACCTTGTAGGAGACCTTCCAACTCTACGTGTTCCGGTACGCGGTCGCCACTCCAACAGGCTTAGCATGACGCTTTCTATTTCTACTCTACTGTAGAATAGAAATCACTTGTCTACATTTTTCGATATAAAACTGTCAACTGTCTATACGGAAACGTCATTTGTGTCTACTCTTCCGACGACAAAACGGTTCTCGTGCTAAGCCTGCAGAATCTTTCGGCCCCATCGGGAATCTGTTCTGCGAGCAATGTAACCCTTATAATATTTATATGGATGAAATTAAAAATCAAATCAACTTTATCAAATAAAACTTAACTTTATTTTAAAATATATTTATCTCTTTAGTTATCAACTGATCAAAATGTCAAGTGACGTCAGTTCTCATGGCCGCCATCTTGCTCGCGAGGTAGGCTGCTACTTCTCCCGCGCGTTTCTCTTTCCTCTCCCGCCGCGTTGTCTCACCCATTGTGAAATATTTCTCCCTGAAACAATCATTCGTATTTTCCATAAAATGTGCTAAAAGACTTGACACTTTGTTAAGCCAATTTCAAATTTATGCTAATTGGTTAAAGTTGATTTTCTATTCTTTCTTTTGAAGTGAAACTTCTTATGCGACTTCCAACAAGGTTGCGTTAAACGTTTAACGCTAAAGGTTGCGTTAAACGTTTAACCGACTCACTCTGTTGCGTCGGTTGCGTTAAACTTTAACGCAACCGACGCAACAGAGTGAGTCGGTTTCACTTCTTCCGCGCGGAGGGACTCCACGCACTTTTTTTTTCTTTATTTTGAAGTGAAATTTCATAAGCGACTTCCAACAAGGTTACGTTAAACGTTTAATGCAACCGACGCAACAGAGTGAGTCGGTTTCACTTCTTCCGCGCGGAGGGACTCCACGCACTTTTTTTTTCTTTATTTTGAAATGAAATTTCATAAGCGACTTCCAACAAGGTTACGTTAAACGTTTAATGCAACCGACGCAACAGAGTGAGTCGGTTTCACTTCTTCCGCGCGGAGGGACTCCACGCACTTTTTCTTCTTTCAAGTTGCGTTTTTCAAACATTATGTAGCTGTATCGTAAAAAAACATGTCATATAAGTCTGACATGTTTTCTATAGTACAGCTGCATAATGTTTACATACTGTTACGCGCCACAAGTAAGGTTTGTATTAGTTACCACTAGCGCCATCTAGTATCGAGTAGCAGAATTAATTGAGTCAAGATCTTTCTAGAAATTGCGATGCTAGAACTTTCTAGAACTATCGATATCTATTCAATCGGGGCCGGTATGTACTCGAACATTCTAGATGCTTCTGGAATGTTCTAAGGGCCCTATAAAAGGCCGGAACGGATCAAGACTCGACGATTCCGACCTCGCCGCCGAGGTCCTCGCGCCCCGCGAAGACCCCGAGTAACGTCGCATAACGTCGAGACCCCCGATCGACCTTTGCTCGTTGACGCGCCAGCCCGCGCCGCAGCTGAGCCAATAGAGTTAAATTCCCCTACTAATAATATTAATGCCAATATTTTGATCCAGCCTGCCCCACTAGCTGTCCCCCTAACAGTGATGCTGAGCCGAGGTTCGTACCCCACAGGAGGTGCCCTCAGCGTGCAGTCGCTTAGTATGTAATTTTTTAGTTTTTAAGCCCTGGCTGGAGGCGTTAAGTTAACTCTTAATGGCAGCCCCCAGGAAAGCCCGGTTAAGTAGTCACGTCCTCTCAAGGTCAACTACGGGATGGCCAACAAAAAAAAAAGACCCGACGAGTATTAAACGAGCGATACAGGCGAAAACATCGGAAGCGATTTTCAATTGCGACTTGAGAGTGATCAGTAGTGCAATTGTGTTTTGTAATTAGAGTGTTTGAGTTGTTATTAGGTGGTTTAATTAAAGTGTATTTTTTTTGGTAATCTATAAAAAAAAAAAAATCAGCTGTTCCGTACATTTTGTCGATTTAAGTGAACACAAATATATGGACCAGCAGATTTTTTTTTTCGCGATTTCAAGGTTGGTCCCATAGAAAAAGTTGTTCAAAATTATGAGTACAATGACCCCTTTTCGGGTTTAGGGTAAACAAAAACTAATGTTGTATATTCGCAGTTTTTAATTGTCACGAACCCCAAGCTCGTAACAATACGTACCTAAAGTTATGCACCCCAGCATTAGGATACAGCGGTATGTTAGGCACTTCATCTGTGATCTTCTCATAGGTGAGCAATCTTCGCGCCGCCAGCTTCGATATCACCTGCTCCGAATTGCCCACCAGCTTCATGCAAGGGTGGGAAGGCAGCTGGTCTTCTTGGTACTCTTCTCTGGAGACATGAGTTGAGAGAAGGATAAAGTTAGCAAGAGATTGATTCTGGTAGGACTTGGGAGGTTGCGAGGACCGGAGTCGTGATTGAGGAATTTCTGGGTCAGGGCTCTCATTGATTAATCTATTGACCGTTTCGTTTTATCTCAATTGCCGTGCCCCCAGCGCCCAGGTCATAAATCGACAAATAAATACTTACGACGAATAGGGTGGTGGAAACGATACGAAAACGACTACGGAAAAATGTAAGTGATTGTGAGAATGAAACAAAAAAATATTTTTGACAGAAATCAAGACTGGTACAAAATTTGTGTTGGCATGCCTGTATACCATGTGAGTCCCAGGAACAGCTTCAAAATTATAATGGAATTTGACCACAGTTTTTCCTTGACCATTATTGTAACTATAACAATTATTTTAGGCACTTGAAAAGGGAAGCCAAGCCCGAACGCATTATGGACCCTCACCACAGTTGGCCAACATAAGCTAAACCCATTGAAAAATGTAATCGAAATACATTAGTTTCTAACCTCACAAGCGGGAACCAGCAGACCAGTCGGCGTCCCATTTCAAGATGTGTGGCAGCAAAGTTGAGCAGATCACTGTAAATGTGTGACAGGCCGTATTCTACTTTAGAAGGCACGTGGTTAGGTAGGTGGTGTTCAGGTAACGTGTAGTTCTCTTTCTCTATTCCGATCTTTTCTGTGGGCTCTCGAACACCGTACGGCGCTGAAAAATTAATAGTCAAAAGTTGCGTTTAATTATCAGATTCAAATGGTCATTTTCATCCCAGAGTAACAACAACGTACGGTTCGATCGATCAGGTTAAGCTACGCTTGCCGCGGCTGATTTGTGGATAGGTGACCATCTTTAAACAACGAGACACCTCCGTGTCTCGGAAACCACGTTAAGCCGTTGGTCCCGGCTGTTTTTCAGAGATCTTTGATAGTTGTTACGGGTCGTCAGAAACACGAAAACCTGACAACCAGTCTTACCAATAAAGATCTTTATTGCCCCCGACTGCATGAGATTGCTTATAGTATTCAGTCTAATAGTCATCCTTTTAAAACAAGTTTCTTGTTTCCATCTCTTTTAATTAAAGTTCACTTTTTATCTAGACGGGTTTTTGATGTTGTAAATTATTTTTTATTTCACATTTTTTAGTTAATATCATTATTTTTGACGTTTTTAAGGCCTATTTATGCAACCCTTTATTTTCATATCTTCAAAAAAAAAATTTGAGGACACAATATCGGCCATTTTAATATTTTTTTTAAATTTTGATATACCCAGTGTCACTTTCACAATGAAGACGAATCTAACGGCAACTCTCAAGCTAAAATCCATTAAGCCGTTTAGGCTACAGAGCGTGCCAAAGAAATATACATACATACACTCGAAAAACATAACCCTCCTTCTGGCACAGTCGGGTAAATACTTACGATCAGTGATAATTGCGTCGAATTTCAAGCCTGGTTTCCAGTTGTGCAATGAAAAGTCGCTCACTATCACATCTAGGTACCGGGACTCTGTTCCGTACTGTCTCATGTTGCCGCGTATACTCTCCTCTTTGGTTCTTATCTGAAAATTTTATTTTTTCGAAATTAGGACGAATATTTGCTTAATAAAAAACAAATGAATGTTATAAGTTATCTTTAAATAACGTACTTTTGTTTTGGAAATAACTTAAATGAATGAATCATTGATGAATAAGTTAGTAAATGTGAAGTCCACTTATGAAAAAGCTATAAATGGAAAGTAATAACATCTTAGAAGCATATTTAAACTCTGGCTCCCAGTATCTGGGTTAGGGAGGTCAGTTAGACAAGTCCCTCCAAGCAAAATACTAATATTCAGCTGTATCCGGTTAAACTGGAAGTCGATCCTAACGTATTTGGGAAGAGACTAGGCAGATGATGATGATTTAAAGCTGATTCCGATGGTGATATGAATGTGACTTAAGGGGGAAGTGCCAGGATCGTCCGGGAAATTTAAATTTTCTTATGCTTCTTGAAATTTGCAAGTCAGTTTCAAGCTGTAGTTGAACAAGATATGATTCGCGACCCTGAAATTCCTCAATCACGACTCCTGTCCTCGCAACCTCCCAAGTCCTACCAGAAACAATCTTTTGCTAACTTTATCCTTCTCTCAACTCTTGTCTCCAGAGAAGAGTACCAAGAAGACCAGCTGCCTTCCCACCCTTGCATGAAGCTGGTGGGGAACTCGGAGCAGGTGATATCGACGCTGGCGTCGCGAAGATTGCTCACCTATGCGAAGATCACAGATGAAGTGCCTAACATACCGCTGAATCCTAATACTGGGGTGCATAACTTTAGGTATGTATGTAAACATTATGCAACTGTACTGTAAAAAACATGTCAGACTTTATGACATATTTTTTTTTACGATACAGCTGCATAAATGCATAATGTTTGAAGAAAAAAAAGAAAAAAAATATATGTTTATTCTTGTTTATCACCAAGTTAATATAATAATTCTATTGAATAACTATTTTGTGACAAAGTCATTCAATGACACTGACCTACAAATTGCAAAAAAACATGAGAAGATTTGAATTATGCGGGCTACCTTCAAGCTACTTTCAAGAATTAATATGAACAAGCACCTCAACCATTGCAATACATACTTCGTTACCTTTTGTCCGACGCGGGTCGGCCGCGTCCGCGCGTGCAGCATCAAGTAGTCGATGTCTGAGCCCCATACGTATGCTGGAAATATGAAATTTTGATTAAACATGTCACAAGGACAAGAGCGTATATAGTTCGCATGGGCAAATATTTCCATTTCTGTACATAGGTTTATACAAACACCTTTACACATCTATATTTAAAATTGTAAAGATATAAAATTTGATTGTAAGTTTGTATGAACGGTAAGGGGTAATCTCTTGTGACCAGTCGGATGAAAAAAAAATGCATTTGATAGGCCAATATTTTTTTTATTTTTTATTATGCCTTTTATTGCGATCTATCATTCTTGCAGATATTTAGCAATACGTTTGGTATGATTTTACGGTTTTGTACGAAAGCTGTCCAGTGACTGCTCCGTTTATTCTTGGAGTCTCTTAAATAAGGGCTTCAGGAATGTTTATTTTTAGTCTTCTAGCGACTGTTTAGGTATTCATTAGGTTTACTGCTAGCATGTTTGGATGGTTAGTGATTTGTTCTTTGTACGCTTTCGTCCTTTTTGAGATTTCTTCTGAAACAGTTTGGATGCTGAGGTCGTGATGGACTCTCTTATTTGAAACATACCAAGGCGCGTTTGTTATCATTCTTAATATTTTTGACTGAAACCTTTGTATAATTTCTATATTTAATTTGGCCGCGTGATCCCCACAGTTGTAGGCCGTATGTCCATACAGGCTTTATTATGCATTTATATAGCAACAATTTGTTTTTAAGTGAGAGTTGAGTTTTTTATTTAGTATCTAGTACATTGTGCGCAGCTGTTGGCCCTTAGCCAACCGCTTTGTAAATATGTGTTTCTTCCAAGTTAGGCGTCTATCCAGATGAATTCCACGATACTTAACGTAGTCCTCTTGCGGGAGAGGTATTCCGTTTAGGGAGGCAAGGGGACATGTTCCTTTCCTGTTAGTGAAAGTCACCTGAACGGACTTGGTTTCGATGGCTTTGATTCGCCAGTCTTTGAGCCATTTGGATACATGAACAAGACTATTTTGAAGCTTTTGTGCAGTACTTTCAGGTGAAGTGTCTACTGAGGGGATAGCTGTATCATCTGCAAATGTCCCAGTGACCACGCCGTCCGTCGTTGGGAGGTCAGCTGTGAATAACAGGTACCTCCACCACAAAAGGGTAAAGTTTACCAGTGTTGGACCCGTTACACTGCCATGTAGAACTCCGGCTTGGATAGTATGTATGGCGTGAAGTCAACTCCTCTCCTTGCTTTACAAAAAAGTGTCTGTCACAGATACTTGATGACTTAATAAGATTGTAGAAGTTTATAGACAGGTCCCGTTTTATTTTAAATAGTAATCTGTCATGCCATACACGATCAAATGCCTTAGACATATCCAAAAAGGCTGCAGCACAGTGCTGTTTTAGCTCAAGAGCCTTGTTATGTTCCACTAATCTGTGCGAAGGGTGGGCGTTTTTTGGGGACTGTCTTATGTTATTTTGACGTTCAAAAAGTGTTGACTCTCAGCCTAGTTTGAATAAATGACTTTTGATTTTAATTTTGTTAACTTGCTCTATGGTACTATGTTTACGGCGAAAGCCAAACTGATGATCAGGTAACAGGTTTTTTGAAGAAGGCTCTATGACCCATAGAAGCCGATCAAAGAGATAAGTCGTATAGAACGCTAAGTGGAAACGAAGTAGGTAATAGCGCGGGCGCAGGTAATAGGTAGAGAGCAGTGGTGGCCCAGTGGTAACGGCCGCGATTTACGAGTTGTAGTTCGTAGGTTCGAACCCAAGCAGGCACTTTACTTTGTGTAAATTATTTCATCACCACTGCTCTCAAAAAGATGAAGGAAAACATAGCGAGGAAACCGGCATGTCCTAAAACCAAAAATTTGAAGACATGTGACATCTACCCAGTGGGCCCGCGGGCTGAATTATGGCCCACTCTCTCTCACAGAGAGGAGGCCTGTGTCCCAGCAGTGGGAACATTACAGACTGACTATGAATAGCGTGGGCGGGCAATGGAATGCGTCGGCTTGGCTGAAGCTTCGGCTGGTTTATGACCGAAAACGAAAATATGGCCGAATCATGATTTTTTGGCCAAAAACGAACAGCCACAAATCGGCTTTGGGGAAAATTAACGTGATGTTTTGTTTGTTACAATGACCGTGCTGAACTGCATTGCAGTTGTTATCCCTTTTTGGGTTAACGAAAAAACTTAAATGATGTGGCGACATCTTAGATGTTTGGAGCTCTTAAACATTTATAAAAGACAATATTCACCTCCAAAATGTGCAGCCGCGACCAGCAAAGACCCCGAGCCGACGAAGGGGTCGAGGACCATGTCTCCTAACTTCACCTGTGCCTGGTTGGCCATGATGATGGCGAGCTGCGCGTCCATGCTTGTGTTGCCGATGAACTGCCGCTTCTTCAGCGAGTGCACCTGGATGAGGTCGCGCTGGCCATCTGCTATCTGTAAAGAAAAAAGATAATTTATTATACTTTTCAGCTTTTGGGGTTTGCAGATTATTAGTATTCTTGTTCTATTTATTTCAATATTTTTAGAGTGATCAGTTTCCGCAATTAGTCCTTCAGGAGAACCATTATGAGTGGGCCATGGTGGGCGAGGGTGCTAAACGCATGCAGTAAAGGACTTCTTAAGTCACACTTATTGTATAATATTTAATAGCACTTGTGACCTTAACCTGCACATAAGTCACACTTTTCTGTGTAAAAAAGGACTACTTAAGTGTGACAGAAAACCATGACTTAAGTGCAGGTTTTGGTTACTCAGTGCTATAAAGATTAAAGGGTTGTTGTATCATTTTATTGCTTGATAATAAATAAGTAGGTTTCTCACCCATTTTCCAAAGAAGACATCATATGGGTCCTCAGGCACATCATTGGGATCTACACCATAGAACTCCAAGTAAGCGAGGGTCACATCAGGGTTCTTGAGTTTCACAGGACTACCCGTCATTGGTAAGTAACTGAATCTCTGAACAATAAAGTGCATACATAATGTTATTTTAGGTAAACATGTATGTAAGTTAAATAATGCATGACATGATTCTACACACTGCTTTTCAGTCTCTTTATTAAGTCACACCTTCAAAGGCATAATTGGGTGAATAATACTAAATTATCAACTGGTTTTGTAAAAATATTGTTCTTATAACCAGATAAAATGCTAGCTTTATAAATAACTTCTAGCGCTCTGCAGTTTCACCCATGTAATTCCCGTTCCCGCGGGAATACGGGGATGAAATATAGCCTATGCTACCTGGGGATAATGTAGCTACCCAACAGTGAAAGAATTTTTAAAATCGGGTCAGTAGTTTCGGAGCCTATTCAATGCAAACAAACAATCAAATCTTTCCTCTTTTAATATTACTATAAATAATTTACCTCAATCTTTTCAACCTTTTCCTTCATAGTAAAATGTTTGCAGAATGTCTCGACATCCACTTTAAAAGACTTTTTCGGGGAAAAGCTCGATTCTATCAACTCCTTTGGACATAAACAGTTATCACTGACACCATCCTTATTTTCTCCTAGAACCCAATTTCCTGTTGAATTATTCAGTGAATTCTGTAAGTTCTCGTGTAATTGTGCCTCGGTTCTCGCTCTAGACCACAACTCTATACAGTTTTTCACCAGAACAGACCTAGAAGCTATTCTTCGAACACAATCTTCTGAGGGTACTTCAACTATCCAATACGGCTTCTGAACGCATGGCTTTTCTACAAACTTGACCGGTATGTTAAGTAGTGATATTATACTATACATTTCCTGTGAAAAATCAACGTTATTTATCTCAAATCTTTACATATGGTATAGTCTAATGAAAATGCGTAAAAAACTTACTGCATGACGGAAATCAATGTGTTCATGGGCGAACCACATCAAATACCTTCGCCACATTTTGTGCTCGTCTTGCATTATGTGTTATTTTGTAAATGTGTTTTATTTATTTTCAATACTTATCAACAACATAACCTCAAATTGGTTGGCACTCGATTATTATGACATTACGACGAGTCGGACGAGTTTATGTATTCTGTGGACATTACTGAGGAGCAGTGTTGCTAGATCGAAACAAGTTCAGATAAAAAGATCATTGTATGAATAGTCGTAAACTCGCCAAAATATCAACACACTCAAAATACCTTATCCATTTCTAGTAACATTATCAGTTATTTATTGCAGACTCTTAGTGAAAATTTTACCCGAACTATTTTGGAAGCCATTTTATAGCCATGAAAGGTAGGTTCGGGTAATAAAGCCTGTCGGGCACAGAGTACTTTTTTATACATAAATGGAAATAAAGTTTAAGCAATAAAAGTCTAATTAAAAATTCTTTAAATCGCTCAAGGTCACAAACGTAGGTAGCTAACATTCAAAGATGGCGCCTGAAGGCCTGAAGCATGTCGCGACTAGAGGTGGGCAAAGTGTATAATTTTTGCGATTGGAACATTTGCATCTCGATCACTGAAATGATCCGAAACACTGATATGTTTCATTTGGCTCATTTGGATCATCGGCTCAAAGGATATAAAATACAGAATGTTACGTATTACATTACGTTGCGGCCGCGGGCGCGATTTCACTAAAATGGTTACACAATGGACTTCTCTTGCTTTTTGGAGGCATTTAAATGTCTTAGGGTAAGTATGTTAGTACCTAGGCTCTCAGATAGTTCGATAAAGTTATCAGGGGGTTTATACAGCTCTTGCCACCGGTTACATCTCGCTATGGAAGCGTTGCTATTGGCTGGACTAGCTAGACCCACGCACTCTATAAAACTTTTTCGGCTCTTTAGTCTCTGGGGCACTGAGTCGTAGTTGTGCATTGGGTGCAATCCTACAAAATAATATTTATCGCAGTTATGCGAACGCCACAAAGTAGCACAGTAGCTCCTCGATAGTTAAACTGCCACCGGCCACCCAAGCCAGCCAAATGCAACGCATAAATCCAATGCAAATAACTAAAAACACGTATTTGAAATATCCCACGTGAGATTATGGGGAGGGTGGAGGGTCGAGCCAAATCTCACGACATCTCACCAGAGCGGGGTTGGGGGTCGAAAAATCGCCAAAATTGCCTCACGTAATGAATTGACGCTCCCTTATATTATAAAAACAACTGATGGTTAGAAAGGTCTCAATGAAGACGTTATAGATAGATGGTGATCAGGTTCTGATGGATTAGCAAAGAGGAATGCGAGAAACATACGTAAAGCTGCGCAGATTTATGCGAGGCATGCTTCGATCGTAGCGCGGTTACTAATAGGTAATAGGTAAAACGGGCTGTTGTCCGCAACTCCACGTCAAAGCGCGTATTTTGCGTACGGGTGGGAGAATCAGTTATTCGATTCACCCCAGCTCCTCGAGAAAGGCCAGCAACGCCTTGATGTTGCTGACAATCTCACGTAGGGTATCTGGGTTACCGAAGTATTTTGCCCTGTATTTAGCGACCACCGGTCAGTTTAAAAGCACATGCGCCGCTGTCTCGTCGTCCGTCATGCAGGCCCAGCGGACTGTCTGTTACGCCTATGACAAAGAGATGTTTGTTAAATGACCAATGGCCAGTTACAGCTGCTGTAACTGTACGCAGCTGTGGTTTAGTTAGACGGAGAACCTGTTTTGTGAGGCGGCATCGATCGTAGGAAGTGCTTCCTTAGCCTGCCTGCACTCACTTAGGTCCAACCATATTTTGTGATGTTGATCCCTGGTTCGTTTCCTTACCAGATTGCGTAGCTACCCGAAGGGGAGTGGCGCAATGGTTTCTGGTCCCTCTGGTGTCATGCTCGAACTTGCCAGGGGGGTCTGGCAAGTTCATCGGCTCCATCGTTGCTTAGCGAACCACTGTGTCCTTTGATCCACTGAATGGTAAAAGCGCGCATTTACTATTACTTTAATGAGTCTCAAAAGCAGGATATAAAAATTAAATTAAAAAAACGATACTTTGATCAAAACATTACCTACAACTTCATATTAAACTTAAAAGGCCAATAGCCATAATTTTTTTTCATACATATATATTTTTTACTCTTTCCAGGTTCTTGTTTGTGTCGGGGTTCTTTTAAATTCGAATAGTATATAACACACACAAAGTCTTTTACTCGGAGTAAATAAATTATTATTATAAACAATAGTTAAAGTACAACAAAAACATAAACCAATTTCAGATTTATTACAAAGAAAGTGCAGGCGCCGCCCTATACCTAGAACTATTGAGTTATTAGATTGTATCCAAACGCCAATATGAGTTATGTTTGGCCATTATCGTGGATACGGGTGGGAGGGGTCCCCAGGCCATATGCTATAACTTTTCCTGCTCTTCAACATGATCGCCTTCAAGCATTTCTTGGTATCTGTCACTGAGGAAGTCTTGGTAGGCATCTTTGATGGTGCCGGAACATGCGACGTAGTGGCCACCAGAATGTTCGGCCACTACTGGCTTTATGAACAGGTTGATAAGCGATTCACTCATCTCTGCAAAGAAAGAAATAAATGAGAATTAGTGTGTCAACCTATCCTCTTGCAGCGAGGGGTGAGACAGGGAGACGTAATCTCTCCGAAACTGTTCACCGCTGCACTGGAGGATGTCTTCAATGTTCTGGACTGGAGAGGGGTTGGCATCAACATCAATGGCGAGTACATCACTCACCTTCGGTTTTCCGACGATATAGTAGTAATGGCTGAGACTATGGAGGACCTCAGTAAAATGCTCGATAACCTCAGTAGAGCTTCCGAAAGAGTGGGTCTCAAAATGAACATGGACAAAACGAAGGAATGTCGAATGCCCATGTGACACCCACTCTCATGAAGATCGGAGACTCTACACTCGAAGTTGTCCAGTTAGGTAGGTTCGAAGTTGAACTGTCCAGTTAGGTAGGTCCAACTTCGAGAAAGAGGTCAATCGTCGAATCCGACTCGGCTGGGCAGCGTTAGGGAAGCTACGCAATATCTTCTCGTCTCACATCCTGCAGTGTCTCAAGACGAAAGTCTTTGACCAGTGCGTATTGCCAGTGCTCACATATGGTACTGAAACGTGGTCGCTCAAAATGGGCCTTATCAGAAGGCTAAAAGTCACCCAAAGGGCAATGGAGATGGCTATGCTCGGAGTTTCCCTACGTGATCGAATCAGAAATAAAGAGATCCACATAGCCCGAAGAATTTCCAAACTTAAGTGGCATTGGGCAGGGCATATTGCTCGCAGAACAGATGGCCGATGGGGCCGAAAGGTTCTGGAGTGGCGACCGCGTACCAGAAGACGTAGCGTTGGAAGGCCTCCCACTGCCTTGAATGGCTTGCAAAGAATGTAATCATTGGTACTTGTACTACAGTTTTAAAGAATGTTACCGAATCTTTGTATTGAGCGGTAGGTGATCATGATATTTCTATTAATCACTAAGACTAAGATGGAAGCTCCAGTAAGCTCCAGCGAATTAAATGAAGTTAGGGGATTGTATCGATGACTTAAATGATTATTTATGTATAGCCATATTTGTGGTTGCTTTTGCGCATACCGATGATTTTTACGCCATAATGCGCAAAAAAACAAATTCCATCTTGTCAAGAGCGCGGTTTAGTTCCAACAGCATCCTAAGTACGTTAATTGAAAAGTATTATGCACCTTGGTTGTCGCACGCTGTGGAGGTGCTAGTCAGAAGACCCCACAGCTAAGCCTTACTTACAATTTTATTTTTGTTATGTTTCAGTGTTTGTTTACTAAGAATAGTTATTAAGAACAATGTTGCTACTAACAATAGGGTATTTTCCAATTTATTAAAAACTATTCTAATTTTAAGATCGGGGCAAAATATATAACAGAAAAAAAAGTAAATTGATTTATATCCATTTTCTCAATTAAAAAAGATTTAAATCAAATTTATTTTTCGTTGTTTGTTTTTTATCACGTGACCACACTTGACGTCAACTTTGTGTGAACTAAAGTAGTTAATAAGTAATCAAGTGAATGTCGAGTTTATAATTAACAAGAAAGTGATGTTACTGGTGTGCGGTGCCTCTGTGCACAAATACTTCTAAAACTGCGCCAAACAAAGTATTTGTACCGGTGCTGTTTACACAAAGCTGGCGTCACGACTCACGTGATAAAAAAAGTCATCGTAAGGAGCGTTTTAGCGGTAAATTCAAAACAACGAAAAACTAATTTGATTTTAATCATTTTTAATTGAGAAAATGGACATAAATAAATTTATTTTTATTTTACTGTTAAATATATTGTCCCAATCTTCAAATTAAAATAGTCTTTATTAAATTGGAAAATACCCTATTGGGCCTAGTTGCCATAAATAAACAAATATTTAATTTTAGTTTAAATCAACATGCAACCTTGCAGTGACCTGTAAATTGCAAAAACGTAAGAAAATTTAATTTTGCAAGCTACCCTGTAGCTTTCAACTTATCAGAATTAGATAAATTTACCTTTAGGTATAATGGAATCACTCTCTCCATAGACATGCAGTGATGGCAGAGTGATCTCCTCATCGTAGAATCCTTTGTGAACTAGGCTGCCTGATCTGAACCCAGATGTGAATATTGCAAACTTGAATGTGTTTGGTAAGTCTGAAACAAAATGTTATAAGTATCATTTAATTTTGCTGTCTAGCTGATAAAGGCAAGCAGTGTCCATAAACAGATATAGTTATTTGTGTCTACTCATTACATTACAAGTGTTTTTTCTTCCTGTATTTTGATGATCTATGATAACCAGTGATCAGATAACCGGGCGCTAATATACCTTAACTTCAATTTTTTTCCCACTAAAGAATAATATGGACATGCCTTTCAGAATCACAGATCCTGGAATCGTTTGAAATTCCTGAGATTTTGTGCTGCTTGCTTGGAAATATCAATAATTAAAAATTACAACTGTGAACTTTTATAGCAGTCAAATATATTAATATTTAAACAATATTATTATTTTTTAGTCTCCTGTTCATATAAAATACAATAAGTTGTCGATTAGATCACTAATCTGTTATATAGATAAATAAATTTCCACTACTTCAACCACATTGTGCACATTATCATTTTTTATTGATATTCCATTTGTTCTGATTAAAATAAAGATACTAAATAAAAATAACCACAGCTATAATTTCATTAAGTTTGCTATAGTTGTTTTTAAATCAAAAATCAAAATCAAAAGTCATTTATTCAAACTAGGCTGAGAGTCAGCTCTTTTTGAACGTCAAAATAAAATTACATAAGACAGTCCCCCCAAAAACGCCCGCCCTTCACCACTTCCTAGTGCTTTAGCTGGGAAGAAGAAGTAGCGGAACAAACTCCCCAGCAGCACAGCTGTCTGTTAAGTTAGAAGAACTTGTTTCTATACAATAATAGGTAATAAAAATTACGAAACACAAAAAAAAACATAAAATTTGCCATATGTCAGCTAGCACACGCCAATATACCATTAAAAATTGAAAACTAAAAATAATAGAAAATTAAAATAAAACGTAAACAGAACTTCCAATCTAAATAAAAGCCTCTAGGCATAAAGGGCATGCCCGCTTACATATGTAATTCTGCATTATGCAAATATAGCTATAAGTAACTTATTACAAAAGTTAAACTAGGACCTCTGGACTAAAATTATTAAAAACTTAATACAATTAACAATAACAAAACCATGGTCAGCAAGACGACCAGTCACCACGAGCAGCACCCGTTCACGAGCATAACGCAAAGATCAGCCATTACCCCCCTCGCCATATTTGAGGGAAGGAGGCAACCCGACCCCCGACGCTACCGCAAGCAGTGACATCTAAGGGAGCATGACGAACTTGCTGCCGGTTGCACTGGCAAGAATAATCATGAATTGTCGAGGTCGCTAGCTAACTACATATTGCAATACTACTCATTAAAA
Source organism: Antitype chi (assembly GCA_947359405.1). Lineage (NCBI taxonomy): Eukaryota > Metazoa > Arthropoda > Insecta > Lepidoptera > Noctuidae > Antitype > Antitype chi. Next base: position 18,831,074 of record OX375820.1, on the reverse strand, counting down.
AAAAAAACATTGTAATGAGTAGATTAAGTCATAAATAAATGATAAAAAAAAGTAAAACCTGAATTATACAGTCAGATAAAAAAAAGCAATTATATGAAATAACATAATGATATAACCTGTCAGTGGGTAAGCTAATTCTGGTGAAAGAACACAAACATTGTCTTGAGTTAATCACAGCGACCAACAATTCTTATCATTTAAGTAGTTGTTAATAGAATAGTATGCCTTTGAACAAAGGGTGGATTTTACTTTAGCTTTAAACGCACTAAAATGCAGATCTAGCAAGGAAGAGGGTAGCTTGTTATAGAAGGTTATACCCAGACCTACAAATGAGTTATGAACCTTATGTAGCCGGTGAAAGGGAATACGTAGTTTGTCCTTATTTCTAGTATTAATATTATGAATATCACTATTTTTAGTGTACAAGTGTATATTTTGCCTAATATATAAGATGTTGGCGAAGATGAATTGCGATGCCACCGTGAGAATCCCAACATCTTTTAAAAATTCTCTCAGAGAAACTCTAGAACCTAGTTGGTAAATTGCTCTAACAGCTTGTTTTTGAAGAACAAAAATATTTTGAATGTCAGCGGCTTTGCCCCACAGCAGAATGCCGTAGGACATAACGCTATGAAAATAACTAAAATAAATTAACCGAGCTGTTGAGAAAAAATTGTTCAATCCCGGGAACCCGGAATTACTTATTTATTCAGAAAGGAATACAGAGGCAAAGCTTCATACAACTGCGCGAATCGGTTGCAATACTACAAGCACGCGGGGGATGTTTGCGTGACCACTGGCCGATTGTCGCGTACTCGGCGAGACTGGAAAAACCGGTTTATGCTGGCACAGTCAGTTGACAATCTCAGGGTTAGTGCAACGCACAATGTTTATTTTATTAGTTGCCAGGTTGAATATTATAAAAACGTGAGTGAGCAACATGTCCGCTCTCAGATATCGGCGCGGGACTTGACGGCTACTTAACGTCAAAAGTCATCGTCCGGCCTACACCGAATAATGTTAAAACGTGGTATTTTATTATTAATAATAGTTGTATATTGTACTTTGTGTATGAATAATACTAGAAAAAATTTAAATATATCCAAGGAGTACATTCCGATCACTGATGATAAAAGGCCTATGCCCAGCAGTGGGTGAAGTTGTACTTAGGATGATGAAGATGGTGAATGTAATTATGTATAACAGTAGCCATACAATATTATTATATCTAATTTGATTGAATATGCTTATTTCTATACAACTAAGAAAAATAACGCAAACTGAACACATACATCCTTTCTGCTGCATAGCAGCTAACAGCCCCACAAGACAGGCTCCCTGTGAGAAGCCCATGAACCCATCAAATGGCCCATGCTCTTCCACTACATTCTTTATCACTTCTAGGGTGTCTTCGAACCCAAGTGCTGGTCCTCCGAGGCACTTCCCACTGAATGTGTTGTCTTCAGCATTGTACCACCATGATCGGGAATCTAGAAATCAGAAGTTTATGATTATAATCAAACATAAGTTTAACAGTATGAGAATTGAATGGACCAATGGTAGACTAGGTTTTTGATACATACGCATCAGCTAATTAGATGCTAGTGTGTCTAGCCAAATAATAATAATGGTTGATAAGAGTAACAATCAGTGTTAAATACTGATATAGGTAGAACTTAAGAAAATGCTAGAGGAAAGGAACTGGCTGTAGTTGTTGACTGGGAGATCATTTCAGCCGACAGATATCCACTGCTGGACATAGGCCTCCCCCAAAAGGGGGGGTTTTGCCATAATCGTCACGCTTGGCAGGCGGGTTGGTGATCGCAGTATGGTGGGTAAACTGAATAGAGAATGCTGCTGCCCATTCTCTAGTAAGTCCCTTAGTCGCCTTCTACGACACCCACGGGAAGAAATGGGATGCTGCTATTTTTTACGTCCGGCACCACACGGAACCCCGGCTGACTGGGAGATGTGAATAAGAAATTACCAATCAATTAATAAGACAGGGTCAGGGGGGTCTTATTAATTGATTGGAAATTTCTGATTTTCTCAAGACGAACAACGTCGTAATTAGGTTAGTAAATAAATCGATATTGTAATCAGAAAGTGAGTTACCTTCGTCGCCGCCACCGTCTTCATTCACAACTTTGTGTGGTGCAGATACAAACACGAGCTGTGCGTACTTCGCTACAGCTTTGCGGAACGACCCAATCTTGGCTCTGAACACTGCGCCATTTTGCCTGTAGCCATGCAAAGCCAAGATCTTCAGCTTAGGCCGAACTACGTTTCTCTCCTTTTCTTTGTTGTTATTTTGCGGCGGCGGTGATATAGAGTGGTTAGAACTAGAATTTGGTTCAGACATGGTGCCTGTAAACTCTCGGTTACTAAATCTCTTCGGCAAATAATAATTTATCCCATGAAATTGAGACAATAATCTAATTAGATACAAATGTTTATTTATTTTGAGAGGTTAGTTTCTCGCTTTAAAAAACGACGACTGTCACCCACTCACCCGTCCCGTACCCGTTACGTTTCGTTCGGTTGAGAATACTTTTTTTTTCTAACTGAAGTGGTCGTGAATAAAGTATCGCTAGTATAAACGTGAAACAAGAGAAAACTGGTAGAATATTTAAAAACGTTTCTTAGCCCTGAAACCTGAAACACGATTGCGTCTCGTTAGTGCTGCCAGCTACGCCACAGAGAACTTTGTGTGGAACTTTGTAATGAATGAGCTCTACGCTGACAGAAAAAAAAATCGACTATGTAACTCTATGAGAGAAATTGGTCATATGGTCAGCTCTAGTGAAATTTGGCGCCAAAAGCCAATCAACTGTCAAATTATTGTACGAATGAAACTGACTGAGGGTATTGTTGTTTGGTTTGTTTTATTTGATAATTTGTAGAATATTGTACCCAATAAAATGGAAGACGGTGATTTCGATCAACGTTTGAGAGATTTACAAAGAGAGTATTTGGAATTCCTAGATGATGAGGTAACTTGAACTAACCTTATTGTTTTCCACCGGTTACCGACTTACCGTTTTCCACTGCTCAGTAACATTGTACTTGGTTAACTTTCAGGAAGATCAAGGAATTTATATGGAAAAAGTTAAGCAGATGATAGCGGATAAATCACAGCGACTAGTTGTGAGCGTAAATGATTTGAGGCGTAAGAATCCGGAACGTGCTCGTACGCTTCTCGACAACGCTTTTGAGGAACAAATAGCGTTCCAAAAAGCTCTCAAAGAGTATGTCTCGTCCATCGACCCAACGTACGCGAAGGTACAGGAGGAGTTCTTCGTCGCATTCAATGGTAGTTTCGGAAATAAACATGTAACACCAAGAAGTTTGACCTCTAGGTAAGTTTGTGTACAGACTTTCCTAATTTCTTCATTTGGAAATCATATCATACGGCGCGGCAGCTTGATATTTTTGTGGTTTAGGGAGAGTGATAAAAAATCTAAAACTGTTAATGATAGAAGTATCTTAAACCATCTCATCATCTGCTTAAGCAGATTCTGAAAGAATTCTATGCAAGCAAAACCCATTTAAGTTAACTGTAAACGCAGTCACTTTAACCATAGTATTATGGTCATAAACTGCAGAAGGAAGATAACTAAAATTATTACAAACTAGGTATGTAAAGTTCTTCCATTAAATCAGCAAAACAAACTTATATTTCAGGTACTTAGGCAACCTAATATGTGTAGAAGGCATAGTGACAAGGGTGTCTCTGGTGAGACCGAAGGTAGTCCGTAGTGTGCACTACTGCTCCGCCACTAAGAAGGTGATGGAGAGGAAGTATACAGACCTCACATCTTTTGAAGCATTCCCTACTTCAGCTGTCTACCCCACTAAGGTGACTAACCTATTCATATAAATGATATATAGGGTAGCAGGGACGTGCTACCTGTTAACATGGATTCAGTACATGATACTGTTGAAAATTTATATGTTGACTGCATAGGTATTGCACTTTTCTATGAAACAGCAGAATTTTTGAATGATAACTGATGAAAAATGTCTAAGCTAGGGGTAGAGAATCAAATGCTGAATTCATGGTTACAGTTGGCGTGTCAATGGCCCTGCCATCCTGTATTTAGCTAATAATATGTATTACTAAATATGGAAAAATATGACTAGTTTTCTGTTATTTTGTGATTAATTAAAAATCTAACAATCTAAGCCGAGTAGATTTGTAAAGACACCACCAAAAACATTCCATAGTTGCTTAATTGATGTTTGAATTTATTACAGTAGAAACAATGAAATGTACAGAAAAACCATACAGCTAGATGCCAAAGTTCATCTTGCACCTAACAATTTTCTGTTTTTCCAACTCCAGGATGATGAAGGCAATGCCCTAGAGACAGAATACGGTCTCTCCCGCTACAAAGACCACCAGACCCTCACAGTCCAAGAGATGCCAGAGCGGGCCCCCGCAGGCCAGCTGCCCAGGAGTGTGGACATCATCTGTGATGATGACCTGGTGGACAAATGCAAGCCTGGCGACAGGGTGCAGATTGTGGGGAATTATAGGTGTCTGCCTAGTAAACAGGGGAGCTTCACTGCTGGTACTTTTAGGTGAGTTTCATTAGCACTACTATGATCAATCTGAATAGCCTTTACAAACCCATTTGGGTTATACAATACTCCTTGGTAAGATTGGTTGTCAGACTTTGGGACTTCTGATGACCCATGCTTGCCGAGGGACGGTACTTCATATTTTGATTTCTGACATTTTGACATGATAGACAGTTAATCTTAACCTGTCTACATCATCATCATCTGTCTATGTCCTTCACAATAAATACAATCCAAACAGATCTCAGAAATAATTTCAACTACAATCAATTTCTTATTTTCCTTCTTTAGGACGATCCTAATAGCCAACAACGTAACCCAAATCAACAAAGACATGAACATGATCATAACGCTTGAAGATGTGAAACTGTGCAAGAGGCTAGCGAAGAGGGGCACTACAGACATGTTTGAACTGCTCAGCAAGTCGCTGGCACCGTCTATACATGGACATGAATATATTAAGAAGGCTATACTTTGCTTGCTGTTGGGCGGTATGGAGAAGATCTTGCCTAATGGCACAAGACTCAGAGGGTGAGTTTTATTAAATTATTTCAAACAGTTGACAAAGTTTTAAGAATCGTCCTGAAAAACATGACAGAAAGAGTGTTAGCAGAATCATCTCAATGATTTGAATAATAAGCATCTAATCAGAGTCAATCTGTGTAAGAACCACACAAGACCATTTCAGACACCAATCTACATGTTCTTCTTTGTCTAGACTTTAAGAGAGACTGTGACCTGCCTTTTTTCTGAGTAGTCAGATAGGAAACGCCAACCTCATCATCATCTCTACATAGTATAAAACAAAGTCGCTTTTCGTGTCTGTACGCTTAGTTTTTTTTTAATACGCAACGGATTTTAATGCGGTTTTTGTCAATATATAGAGTGATTCAAGAGAAAGGTTTATATTTATAACAATACATGCATAGCGGGCGAAGTACCCAGTACCCCAACTAATCTGAAAAGTGCAATCAACTCGAAAATTAAAGCTTGATTGATTGATTACAGTACCCACATATCATATCAACCATTCCTTTCTTTCAGTGACATCAACATCCTTCTCATCGGCGACCCGTCAGTGGCGAAGTCCCAGCTTCTACGATACGTACTACAGACTGCTCCGCGCGCTATCACTACGACGGGACGAGGCTCCTCCGGCGTCGGCCTTACTGCCGCTGTTACTACTGACCCTGAGACTGGAGACCGCAGGTAAGTTCAATTACAAACAAATCTACTTAAGAGGCCGTATACGAACTTTTGACGATTCCCCTGATTTACTTGATTTTACAGATGTACTTTTATGGTTAAAATATGGTATTTCCACCAGTTTGAATGCTCAATATGAAAGATCGTTTCAATTATTATCTAACTAGCTTCCGCCCGTGTGGAAGTCGGAAATTATCCCGTGGGAATGTACCGGGATAAAAAGTATCCTATGTGTTAATCTAGGTTATAATTTGTGTGCCAAACTTCATCCAAATCCATTCAGTCGTTTTTGCGTGAAAGAGTAACAAACATCCATACATAAACTTTCACGTTTATAATATTATTAAGGATGAATGAGCCACTTTAAGAAATACAGTATTATAAGTGTAAAATCACGTCTGAAATATCACGTAAATTAGCGAAATCAGAAACATTTTGTATACGGCCTCTTAATTAAAATCTTAAATTTATTTGCATTGCGTGAGATTGATTGCTTCAGTGGTTAAATAGTTGATGAAAGTAGGTATTTTTTTATGAGAATTCCTAACAGGCGCACGGCTTGTCAGGATGTAATTTATAACACCAAAGTTAATATTCGTTGTTTATTAAACGTTTTGAACAGCCTGGCGTTCATGTACCTAGATAGGTAATTTCCTTTCTGTTGATTTTGAACTTAGATGGTTCTATAAAATAGTTGTAAGTGACTTGGTTTCTATTCAATAGGTAAAAAAAAACATGAAAACTACCATGTGGTGTTCTGTCTCTTTAGTGACTAAATCTGCAAGCTGTGATGTCACTGAGACCTGTTCTGTGCCAGTCCAGTCTTAGATCAACTGTTCTGTGCCAGTCCAGTCTTAGTTCAACTGTTCTGTGCCAGTCCAGTCTTAATTCAACTGTTCTGTGCCAGTCCAGTCTTAATTCAATATACAGTGCCCAGTTCAGCATTATCCATACGTGCTATGACTCTTACTCAGCGCATTCTTTGTTCTTTCTCAGACTGGAAGCCGGCGCCATGGTGCTAGCCGACCGCGGCGTGGTGTGCATCGACGAGTTCGACAAGATGTCAGACATCGACCGCACAGCGATACACGAGGTCATGGAACAAGGCCGCGTCACCATCGCCAAGGCGGGAGTACACGCCACGCTCAACGCGCGATGCTCTGTGCTCGCTGCGGCCAACCCGGTGTATGGACGAGTGAGTTTATTGTATTGGTTTAATGTTTATTTGGTGAAAAGTATAATAAGTAACGGCTGCAACTAAATGAGCAAAAGATCAGGCACATCCTGCCCACAGTTGGTCATAGCGGGCACCGCCTTCTTGCGGAGAGTGATAGCTCTTTGGGTCAATGTGCAATGTGTAAATGACAATGACCAACATGAGGACTGCAAGCATAGATTGCAAATAAAAGGTGGACCGGTGACCTTGTGAGGGCCCTAGGAATCCGCTGGATGCGGGAAGCACCGAACTAGTCAAAGTGGCGGTGCCGGTGAGACCTATGTTCAGCAGTGATGTCTTTCGGCTGAAATGATGATGAGGATTGCATATGCAGTTCCCGGGCAAGTCCATCAAGCTTTAGTAGGAAGCGAAAGTGACAGAGACAATTTACAAGACCAAACTTTTTATAGTCGTCAATAATCGTCATTTTACTGGGTTCTGTACCTCCTCCCTAACGGTGGAGTAAAAGCAGTTTAACAACAATAAGGTTATAATCATGATCCTCCCCACAGTACGACCAATACAAGACGCCGATGGAGAACATAGGGCTGCAAGACTCCTTGCTGTCACGTTTCGACCTGCTGTTTGTGATGCTGGACATCGCAGATGCAGACCATGACAACATGATCTCTGAACACGTGCTTAGGATGCATCGATACAGGTGAATATGGACTATTGACAGCCTCGCTATATATAATAGTGGTCGCAAGCGCTACTGGTGAGCATGAGGTCCCAGATTCGTTTCCCAGGTTGGGCAAATTGTCATTGGGTTTTTCTATCTGGAATTTCTTTAGGCTCTCCCCCTATTACATGGGACTTAAGCATAACTGGCGTAATTTGAGTGTACTATAGGTACTATCGAGGACTATTCACCAGACACCAACTATACACCGTAAGGACTATTATTGCTTGCAGGGCTCAGCCGCCATAGTATCGCTTGCTAACAGATGTGGTCATTGTGTGCACGGGATTTTGTTTTCAAATTGGTCAGATGTAAGTTTCCTCGATACGTCAGTCGTGCTCGTGCTCTACCCGTCGGGGAAACAAGGCGATGATTGATTGGCGACGTCGAACGACCATAGTGTAATTGTAATAAAAAAAAACAATATTAATATTTAAGTACCGATATTGATTAACTTATTTGATATTGTTTTATAGGAATCCAAAAGAACAAGACGGCGAAGTCTTATCAATGGGATCTTTTGTAGAGATGCTGTCAACAGAGAATCCAGACAATGATGAAGCTGAGGTAATACTAATCTGTAAAAAAAAAAACGTGTGAGGTCACGGAACCCCCTAGAACGAAGTTCCTTACGCATTCTCATCAACTCCGAATGTAACGTCGTTTAATCCATCTTTAAAGTACTCAAAACTTTATTTTGATCTCACTATCGGCTTCAGCACCCTCGAAAAGTATGAAAGCGACACCCATGGTGAAAACTCTGAAAATTTTGGCCATTTTCATTTTGACCTGTCTATTGGCTTTAGCACCCTCGAAAATTATCGCACTCTCTCTCTGTTTCTTTCTTTTATGTCTGTATGTAATAATAAGTCGCATGGAGGGGCATAGCCCTTTTTCGTTACGTAATGATTTTTACAATTTTACTCCTATCGAAAGCTCCGTTAAAGAACTTCGTTCGAAAAGAGAAGCGAGCGCTCCTTTCTCTATAATTATGTAAAACAAGAAGCCCTTTGAATTTAAAAGTAAACTTACATAATGCTGCCCTATCGTTTCCAGGAAACGAATACCTCAATATACGAGAAGTACGACCCGCTCCTCCACGGCAACACTCGCAGCAAGAAGGAGCAGTACCTCAACACCAAGTTCATGCGCAAGTTCTTCCACATAGCGCGCCTCATGAAGCCCAAGCTGACGCAGGAGGCCTCCGACTCCATCGCCGACGAGTACGCCAGGCTGCGCAACCAAGATATGATGGACAGCGACGTGGCTAGGGTGAGTTCGAAGCAGTATAACTATGAATAATGGAAAGAATATACTTACATTTTGTATTGCAAATAACCTCTTTATCTACCTTCAATCACCATTACTCATTTCATTTAAAAAAAGTCGCGTTCATTTTGTTGAGGTTTTCATAGCTACTTCCCACAGCACAGCACAGCACTAGTGGATATAGATTGGCTACCTTCTCTGATTCAATTCTGTGTCGTTTAGCAGCATTGTGTTAGTTTTTCTTTTTTCCTTTTAGTAACTATCATCAGTTCTTTTTAGACTATTATCAATTTGGTTGCGTGAATTTAATTGGTGTTTCAGGTACATGGGCTTTTGCCACTGCTACGTCTTTATATCACTTGACCGCTCTTAAGTCGATTAACCGATTCACTGTTGTCTAGCAGTTTAACAGCCAGAGGATTTGGGTGGATGGCCATTTTATTATTCTTTACTATCTGTTGCCAGACGCTTCGACCGCATGCAGGTCGAAAATTATCCCACGGGAACGTACTATCGGTATAAAAAGTGTCCTATGTTAACACATACTACACATATCCAGGTTACTAACCATCTGTGTGCCAAATTTCATCCAAATCCATTCTGTTCATCCGTTTTTGCGTGATTGAGTGACAAACATATAAACTTTCACATTTATAATATTAGTAGGATCAACCCACGGCTCAGCTTACCCTCGAGATACATTTCAGATTTCTTCCAAACTTTAAAAATACTCAATCATGTATGTAATGTTATGATCTCGTCCCCCAGACACAACCAGTGACAGTCCGTACGCTGGAGACCCTGATCCGCCTGTCCACAGCGCACGCCAAGTGCCGCCTGAGCTTCAAGGTCACGCAGGACGACGCGCTCGCGGCCATCGAGCTAGTGCAGTTCGCGTACTTCAAGAGGGTAACGTGCTTGTTGATATTATCGGGAATTGGCATTGTTTTAGTCGCAATGAGAACTTCCTCCTTTTTTTAAGTTGGTTAATAAGACATAAGTATCTTTAGACACAGTTTAAGCTTCGAAGCCCAGCCTGGCCGGGCCTGTGTCCCAGCAGTGAGAACATCGTAGGCACATGCTAAAGCTTCGAAATATTTTCTACCACTGAAATTAGACTTAAAAGTTGTCGGTTGTGGGTTCGACCCCAGGCAGGCGCTCTACTTAATAATTTCATCACCACTGCTCTCGAAACGATGAAGAAAAACTGAGGAAACCAGTATGTCCTAGAACCAAAAATTCGAAGATATATGAAATCTACGAACCTGGACTAGGCCCGCGTGGTATATCTTAGCCCACTCCGTCACACAGTGAGGAGGCCTGTCCCAGCAGTGGGAACATTATAGGCTGATTATTTTATGATTTACTAGCTGACCCAACAGATGTTGTCCGGTCTTAACTATGAATATTCAGCTTTCTTAATTTTTCCTTGCATAAGAAGGTTCTCCTGACAATAACAAACACAACAAAAATAGAACTATTTAAATTGGTCCAGCCGTTCACTTGTGATGCCGTGACCAAGGGAAATAGGGATTCATTTTGATATATATATATTATTTCTCAGGTATTAACAAAAGAGAAACGTCGCAAGCGACGCGCTTCATCGGACGAGGAAGCCGCCGCGGACGAAGGCGAGCATTCAGCTCCGCCACGAGCTAAGAGGTCCAGGAGAACGGTAAATATTTTCCCGCTAATTTTCTTTTGAGAGTCAAGAAAAGATTAATTCGCTATTTTTGATCAACAGTTTCGGATCGAATCGAGATATCGTTTTGATAATTTTACTTTAAAACCATTCAATGGATTTATAGTGTATGTCTATCTTCAACATGAAGTGATAACAGACTTGTTTTTTTCGTCGCGGCGTACAATAATCGATAAAAAATCGCTACTGCTACTTGTACCGCTGTTCTTTTGTTACATTCCAAGGTCGGCAGCCTTTTTTATCTGCTGCGATAACAAATCTCCCGTGAGGACGGGGGCTAAATGAATGACATTGCTAAATAGACCTCCCACATCTTATTTAATGTATAAATAAGGGCAAGGAACTAAGAGTCCACCTGATAGTCTTAAAACCTATCTATCTATGCACTACCACTTAACTATCCCCACAGGATGCAGCACGGAGCGAGGACCCGTACGCGTTCTCGTCGGACGAGGATGCTGAGCCCGTGCTGCGGGCCGCGCACTGTGCGCAGCCCGAGCCCGAGCAGCGCATCACTAGGGCTTCGCAGAAGACTATAGACACCAACAGGTAACCAAAACCCAAAAAAAAAAACAAAAGGTTAAACCGAGGGGTTTACCATCTACTTCTTACTCCACCTGCTCGACAATGTCAAGTCAAACAAGGTCAAATTAAATAAGCTACTGAAACTCTGCAGACGAGATGGGTAATCAATATCTAAACATGATAAATAAAAATGTAAAATATTTGATGTTTTTTTGGGGGGTCAACGAACATTGGTAGTATTGTTAGTTGAGAAAATCTGTTTTATTTTTTTTATCGTATTTAGATATCCATACTAAACTTACTGTGAAGTATACACAAAAATAAAACGGATGTTTCAATATAATGTTCATCACAAATCGTTGGTGACAAAAAAACTATAATACATATCCGAAGACACCAACTTCCGAAATTAAAGTATTCTTCCACTTTGTAGTGTTGTTTTCGGAACTCTGTCGTTTTGTTTTTTGAAAAAGTATTTATTTTAGTAATTACGTTTCTTTGCACCAGTCTTTTAACTCCAATTACCTACTTCCAGATTAACACAATTCAAGACGGCACTCCACCAGCTATTCCGCGAAGAACGCGCCAACTCGCTCCCTCTGTCCCGTGTGACGTCATACGTCAACGAAAAGTACTCTCACGAGATCTTCGATGACGGAGAGGTACACGCAGCGCTGGACAAGATGACGCAAGACAACCAAGTTATGATGGCTGATGATATTGTGTTCTTGATTTAAAAACCTTTTAATAATAGGTTAATGATAGATCTGTAAGCCTGTCTCGGACTGTGACAAAAAGTCGTAGGTATTTTCCATGGTATAATAATATACTTCACCAGGTAATAGCATTCAGACACACAAAGGTCACGTGGGAGACACAAGTCAACGTCATCTCAGCTGTTACCAGTAGTATGCAATAATAACTCTCCAACCATCTCTATTATCTGTGCGAATCCGATCAAACAATGAGGTTTTAATTAACAATCACGTCGGTATTATATGTATTGAATTGTTTCGTTTGATTTCAAAAAGGAAACAACCAATTTAAATGCTTTTTTTTTTTATGAATGGTGACTGAAAATGTTTCCTTATTATTGTTTTGTTGCAATAGTTGGCAACTATATAGTGACGTATGCATTTGTCACTCCCGGAATGCTAGACCTTGTTTTCTGGATCTTGGTTTTGCCTATGTGTGACAAAATTCATGACGTCACGGCATTGTTTGGCATGGATATGATTTAAGATTGTTATTGCTTATATTATAAATATCAAATATGTACCTATACGAAAAAGAATCGTGTCCATCTTGGATTCTGGCTTGCCATAGTTAAAACCATAGATAGAATGTATACTGATGGATTTGTTTGAAACAGACTGACCATACAGCATAGCTTTTCACTGCTATTTTGATCCTTGCCGGTCTGGGTATTTGAATTGTTGTTAAAATAATAATGTTGATTATGGATTGTGATTTACAAATCCAATGTACGAGAATCATCACTTATTTGTAACTCCCGCCTATAATTAAGACAATTATTTTATATGTTCATATCCATTTTTCATGTTACTGTTACAACAATTGTTATAGAATTAAGTGCCTACAACATCAATAAGGAAAGTGCCTTTATAATTATGTAATTAATAAATCGAGGTAAATATTGATTGATAAGAAACTTAAGCATCTGATTTTTTTTTTTTATTATTTAAATACACAATCCTTAACAACTAATTAATGTTAGGTATTTCATTTTCTACCTTTCTTTCCTTTTCCCTTACTGTGTCCTTCTCTGCCTTTACCAGACTTGTTTATTTTACCGCCGAAAACCTTTTGTTTATTGAAAGATTTCTGTCCACCATCGTTACCATCTCTCTGGAACCTTCTACCGCCTTTGTTATCATTTTGGAACTTTCTGCCACCTTTGTTATCATTTTGGAACTTTCTGCCACCTTTATTATCATTTTGGAACTTTCTGCCACCTTTATTATCATTTTGGAACTTTCTGCCACCTTTATTATCATTTTGGAACTTTCTGCCACCTTTATTATCATTTTGGAACTTTCTGCCACCTTTCTGATCGCTCTGGAACTTTCTGCCACCATCCTGGTTCCCCTTGAAAGGCCTCTTTCCATCTTGTCTGTTTTGTTTGCTTGGGTCCTGTTTTCCTTGGTACTTCTTCATTATCTTTCTGTCAAGTCGCATCTTCTTGAAGCCTCGCGGACCGTCTTCATCACCTTTCCGTTTGTTCGGGTTTCGTGAAAACAGATCTAGAAAAAAAAAATGCTTTAAATATTCACAAAAACACTATGACACTATTCTCAAAAACTACATGTTGAGATAATTCATACTTTTCAAATCCGATCCGCAATATTATTAAATGTTTTGTGGCACCGCCCCGGATCGTGTGCCTGTGCCCGCGCACCGGCAACGCCCGCACGCCCCGGGCCTCCGCTGGCGCTGGGTCAAACCGCGATCGCTCGGTCATTCGCGCGGTCCGAGCCAGTCGTTAGCCTACTCCGACGGCGAATGCCCGCGCTAATCGTTCTAGATTTTTAATTACGTTTCGTAACCTAGCTTTCGTAGTCTCAGTTTTCAATTCTTATTCTTGTTACAGTATCTTCCTAGTGCTTGTTCTTATCTTACTTCAAACTGTAAATAACTACCCGTCTATAAAAGCTTCTATCTTCAACTTTCAAAACGCCTGTCATTTCTCCACACACCGTCCCAGCAACTACAGTTTCGACAATTTGCAGTAATTGAACTCAATTGGTGCGTGTAGAGTCACTACAATATTCTGTACTCTGTGGTGTTGACACTCCCAGAGGCCAGTGTCGCATTAGACAACACTGGACGAGTTAAATGAAAACATCCCTTTATAAAAATACGAAAAATGTACCTTTTTCAGGTTCTTCGCCGACCTCCTGCCGATAGTATTCCGCATCATCATCCTCATTGTCTTGATCCATGTCAGCATGTTGCGACTCTGCATTGGCTAGCTCCATCAACCTACACAATTTCAATTCAATTAGAAGGATAATTGAGTGCGTAAAAGTCAGTAATATCTGTTTAGACAAATTTCGTGATCCCTGATTTAGTGTCACTTCACCCCCTCATACATTATGCATTCTCATTTCTTGAGGTTTTCTGCATAATTAGAAAACCTTTTACTCTTGAATGATCAAAAGAAAATTAACAACCAAAAGGCGAAAAAAAAATCCAGCTCGCTTTCGCACGGTCTTATATGCTGTTTTTCGGCAGTAGTTAAAAAGTAATTCGTAGTGATTTAAAAAAATAAGGGGCCGCGTTTGGGAACCTCTTCTCTAAATAATAGTAAAAAACACGCATCAAAAACATCGTATAATTTAGAAGACAAATAAACACGACACGAAAAACGAATTTCTTTTAAACTATATTTGTCTATTTGGTCGACTCACCTCTGGCTCTCAGTAACGCCTTTCTTCTTCTGCATGCCTTCAATAGATTTCTGTTTGTGGTCTTCTTTCTCCTTCTGTTTCCGTTTGACGTTCTCGTCTTGTTGAGCTTTGCGTTTCTCTTTCAGTCGTCTGTAATAGTAAAATATTGTGTTTTGTTAAACTATATCAGTACAAGTATACCACTAAGAAGTCAATGACTGACTGAGATAGTACGATTGGCGTATCAGGGTGCGACTAGAGGAGGCTCTCGCTTGGTTAGTAAACCAAGCGTAGCCTACTAACCAAAGTATGTATGGTGGGGATTGGCGCAAGGAAAGAGAAGCCTGTGCACAGCAGTGGGTGAAATCGGACTGTGGATTTACAGTAATATGATGAACACAGAGGTATGAAGATTGAATAGAAATGATTGCTGCAGGTGGTTAACAAATAAAGTTGGTTAAAATTTAAAGGTATCTCTACGACATACCTCTGGGGTGTACATTATTTAGATTTTTTATGTTATACTTATAATTTCTAATTATCTTAATTTGTTTTGTTATTTTTTATCTATCCAAACAGAAACTAAACTATGTTTATGAAATTGTCTAAGTAATAGAAGGAAAGATAGTAACAGGCACAACTAGATTTTGTAAAAAAAAGTATGTTAAAGTCTAGGCGGTCTTCAAAATATTAATTAATTAAATAATATAACGTATGTGTAACAATAAATTGCGCAGTTGTTTTCTAAAGAAAAAAGAACATCGATAAGGCATTGACGAACAAGCACCCAAAAGACAAATTATCGATGTGACACTTACCTCTTTTGCTCTCTCTTCTTTTTGATCAAAGCTTTCTCTTCTTCTGTTTTCTCGACTAGTTCGTGGAATAGCACTTCACCATCCATTAATCCATCTTCTACCTATACATTAAAAATATTTGTAATAAAATATATTTCAGCGTATCGCCAAGCGTAGTGTGCTAGTTGGGACGGCCCCCGGCTAGATGGACCGTCGACCTTAAAAAGGTGGCATTGAGGGACAAATTAGATGCGCAAGGCAAAGTACTGGGCAGCGTGATGTGGCTGCGATAGACTAAGTTGATTGATTGATATTTCAGCAATACGCTACGCTAAAGGCGACTCTCATTATAAGTGGCGACATGTGGGTATGCTAAATACCTCTTAACCGAAGAAGGAAAACAGGCACAATGTTATATTTTTGTTATTTATTTATAATAATAATGGAATAGAGTGATTAGTAATGTATACCTTTATAAGTTGAAACGATATCCTAGGTCCTAGTTCGAACAGTCTGAGGGCTGACTTAGACTCGGCGGCGGCGCCCCTCGACGCTAGGTTTTGTGGTAGGATAACCTGGGCGTTGGGGTCGTCTTCGAATTCACTTTCTGACAGCATTCCAGCTCTGGACAAAAATGATCAAAATATTAGTTGGTTTTTCGCCCCACTGAATTTTCCATAGTATGCTGTTTTATATTAGAAAGAAATTGCGATGCAGTACTTACTTGTCGAAGAATTCTGACATGTCTTTACAACGATTTAAGTTTGGAATTTTGCCTTGCACCATCTGTAACAAAAAAAGAAGCATTCTTGGTATGAAGTTCTGAAACGCAGCCGTAGGAGGAAACTGGTAGAATTCTAGTGCCGATAGTGAATTAAAAATAAAGTTAGAGTATTTTAAAGATAGGTTAGCGTAAGGAACGGATACAAGGGCGTTCCTGACGGAGTAGGTACCCTGACCCCACTGTTTTCTTTTTTAAATAAGAAAACAGAATGGGTACTTACAGTGGCAAGTCAAGTCAACAAAAAGTTTAGTAGAATCTGTTTGACGTTCAATTAATTAATTATTGTACCTTTTTAGTTCCTTTGTTGAGTCCGACAGGCGTCGCTCTGATGGCGTAGTGTCGCATGTCCACGAGCTTCGTAGCCGGGTTGTAGTTCATCAGCACGCAGCGACGGATATTTTTTAGTTTTACCTGACATAAGGAGTTAATTTTAAGAATTATGAATAAACTCTTTCTTGGTCACAGTGAAATAACTAATTATAGATGTTAGGTTGAGGTAATTTTATAATCAATTAATGTCAAGCACCCCACGCTTGACATTAATTGAAATCAATTTTCGGTGGCCTCTTTGGGGAAACCGAAGGTTTTGTCTGTGCAATTATGGACGAAGTTATGATGACGTTCAATTATAGGAGATTTATTGTGAAAGATAGCACGGTTGACATCTGTCGAACTTGCCACCGTCCGGGAGAATCAATCAGAAACATAATCTCTGGGTGTTCTCGTCTAGCTAACGAAGAGTACTTGCATAGGCACAACCTTGTAAGCAGGATTAGCCACCAGCAACTTGCTTTGAAATACAGCCTTGTGGAATCAGTAGCCGTCAGAAGTACCGTACAGGTATGTGCCCGACCCAGTTCTCGAAAATGGACATATCACGCTGTACTGGAATCCATCCATCATCACTGATTATTGTTGCCAATAAGCCTGATACAGTGGTGGTGGATCGACTAGAGCGGCGTGCAATGATCATTGACATAACGGTCCCGCATGATGGGTACCTCATGAAAGCCCAGAAAGATAAATCAATATCAAGTATCTTGGACTTGGCTCGCGAGGTTGTCGACATGTGGGATGTGGACGCAGCAATCATTGTACCGATAGTTGTTGCAGCCAATGGTTTGATAGCCAAGAGCCTCGACCAACACCTAAGGAGGCTCTCGTTGGGCAGCTGGATCAAGGGTTTTATCCAAAAAGCGGTACGCCTGGACACGGCTCGTATTGTTAAGAGGTTGCTCTCTCTGGAGCCCTGACCGCCGGAAGCTTGGACCCTGTTCCCAATACCGGTGGGCTACTATTTTTTTATATTTTTAATGTTTTTATATATTTAAAAAATGTAATTTATATGTATTTAATGGAATAAAGGAAATAATAATAATACATTAGTATCCTCACTACACTTTAAAGTGTCAAAATACTCACAGTCGTAATATTGATGGTAGGGAACATATTCTGGAACATGGTGGCCATGAGCTTCATGTGCATGCCCTCCCCAGAGAAGCTGTTGAGTACGATAAGTGGTGCATGTTGAAACGCGCGCATCATCACATACTGCTTGCGGAGCGATGATATCACATCACGGGATAAGGTGTACTGTGGACAGACAGAGAGATAAAAATGAATGAATGAATGAATAATTAATATTGAATGTATTGTAAAAATGAATGATAGAAAGCATGCCATTGAGCGTAATATACATATAATAAATGTAACATAATGTTTTGCATGTCAAATTGTCTGACTATGTATTCGGAACTCAATTACCTACTTTAAGACCTACACTGTACCAATATTTATTGCAAATAAATGATTATGATTATGATGGTCATGAAAATATAATTTATTTACCCTTTTCGGTTTTACTGTGTTTACATAAATAAAGACTATAGACATGTCATGTTAGATATTCAATAATTTACTGTATTCCATAATGTGTAATTAAGTGGTAACTTAAAATTTAATGAGATGTGACCGTCTGGCATAAAAACTTGGT
Source organism: Antitype chi (assembly GCA_947359405.1). NCBI lineage: Eukaryota > Metazoa > Arthropoda > Insecta > Lepidoptera > Noctuidae > Antitype > Antitype chi. Next base: position 18,812,906 of record OX375820.1, on the reverse strand, counting down.
TTTCAAATTAAATACAATAACAATAGTGACAAGAGTAGTCAAATCAACTATGAACTTTGATCATAATTAGTTTAATTTTTCATTAATTTTTTTTTTAATTTCAATTTTTTCAAGCCTTCTCATGTTGATCAAACTGGAGGAACCTCCACCCTTATCATTCAAGTGTCCTAGTTCAGAGGTTGAGACCTCATTAATGTAACATGTACTTGTTTTGGAAATAGATTACTATTACGCTCCTAAATACATGTTTTACTGTATTTCAGTATTAATGCCTTTGAAAATAAAGTAACCTGATTCCATAAGGGTTTAAAGTCAAGTTACTAAAGGCTTTTTTATACTTACACTGTGTATGCGGAATGTGAGTGTTGGTCCACGAGGTAACCGTGACATTCGCATGTAGGAGCCCAGCTCTGTCTCAGTAAACATCATCAAGTGAGACACGTGGAGGTAGCCTGAGATTGATACAAAGTCTTTTATTGTGTTCTTTTTTCTTTCCTGAAAAACAAAATTGTATGATGGAAACTTTCTACTTTAGTCGGTACATGTATGACTACAACAAATAGCAATATTTTATTACAGACATAAACAATGATAGTCTTAATGTAATAGTTGAACTAAAAATAAATATTTTTATTTGTAGTGATTAGTGACTGACAAATCTAATATTCTTAGAGGAAAATAGAAATGTAACCTTTCATAACTGCAGAATCCTAAATTGAATTAATTAAACCAGTGTGAAACTAGACAACTATTGTTGAAGTTATTACACAATGGGCAACAATAACTGATTTATATAATAATTTTAATCAATAAAAATACTTACATTTCATTTATTTATTATATTTTCACTTCAAGTTACAAACATCAGTGTAGTCATAATATTGACTACTGGGAAGAAATCAATGAGACGACTAACGCTTATTTGTGATATATTACTGCTTCTCAAACGAACAAAAACAAATCAAAACTAACCTTCAATTGCGACGCAGTAAAAGGTTCCATAATCTTCCTGAAGTCCTTCATGAGGTCGATGAGGTCCTTGCTGCACTGTCCGCGGTGGATCACGAAGGAGTGGGGAGCCTTCACGAGGTTCTCCGGCTCCAAAGATTCCTTTGAAGCCGGATTCTTCTTTACACATTTGCCTTTGCGTTTACCCATTGTAAAACGCAATTAAATCAACACTTATAAATTAAGTCTTGGTGTTTAAAAGTTCAGCTTACTCTATTCAGTAAATATATACTCTTAATCAATGTTCAGAGCTTTTTAAGAAATAAAAAATCCACGAGTTATTTTATGTTTTGAGGTTATAACATGCACCGAGCAAGAAAATAATTTTGAAACTGACGTTTGGTTTGGACCAAACCAAATGTCAGTGTCAAAATATTTTCTTACTCGGCTTTTGATGTGATGATGTTTATGCCTATATACACAATAAAAAGTTTTTGAAGTAGTGGTTGATTTATAAAAAAAACAATATTCTTTTTTTTTTTGTTTATTTATTTACCCTAATTACATTTAAATTACTAAAATATTTCAAGGCAAAACTGAACTAACCCATAAATAATCCGTTAGGTAATTTCATAACGATTCTAACGACGTAACTTCTAAACTGCTCCTTTAATTAACTTAGAAGATATAGTCGTTTAATCTCACGCTGCCGACTATGCGCAGGCGCACCCAAAATGACTGACCTATTGGGCGCAAATGTCAAATTGGACTAGGACAGATGAATGGTTACGGCGCCATAGGGCTTAAGGAGAGACATAAAGCTTTATATTTCTACTCTTCAGTAGAATAGAAATCGCTTGTCTACATTTCTCGGTACAAAACTGTCAACTGTCTCTAAGGAACCGTCATTTTTGTCTAGTCATCCGACGACAAAACGCTTGTCTACGGTTCTCATGCTAAGCGTGCTACAGAGCACATTTCAAATGGGCTATAAAATATATTTGATGTGTACATACCTAGATACTTTTGATGTGTAGTTTAGTAGCTTGTTTATTGCGTTTCAAAATATGTCGACACGGTACTGACGACGCCAGTACATCAAGCTACCCCATTTTTTTCTAATTGAACATGATCCTTACGCAGTGATCAAGTTGAAAATCTATCAAAGAAATTTGACAGATTGGGGTAGCTGGTGCTGGCGTCAGTACATTGCGAACCTAAGTTGTGCCAAATCTTTTTGCATCGTTTCCAAACGAACACGGTACAGTCGCGAACAGCATGCTCACGTACCTATTTCACCGACTTTAAAAAGAGAGGTTTCACGTTTTATCAATATGTAATTATTTTTCATACAGAGTATGTAAAACAACTACTACTAAATATTAAAACTTGTAACTGTGGTTCACTGTTTCTTGGAGAAAACAAACGAACACTAAAAGATGATACTAATTTATTTCATTTCATAACAACATCAGCCTTTAGTAAGTGAAAAGTAAAATGATTAACTTCTCAATATGAATCCTAGTTAGTATTGGTATGATCAAATAAAACTCATCAAAACAAATCAAAACAGCTTTATTTCCTGCTGGCTCATCTGTGGATTTTTGAAACTACACTAGGTATTCTTTGTCTAAGTCTCATAATGTATTTTAAGCGGGTTTTGTTCAATTTGTTTAATTATTAATTGGTATACAAAACCTCTCCGATGTGAGACCTTAGATTACAATAGCTTAAATGTTAAAACGAATAAATACATATTTCAATAATGTTGGTGCCGAGTACTTCCATGACAGTAGGATATGTACCAGCATAGTAACACGGAAGTTAAGTAGTATGAGAAATAACCGCTAACCATTCTAGTATTTCATACACCGTGAACTGGACCAGTTCGGGAGCTTCATCCCACTACCACGGCTTACCCGGACACTAGAAATTCGATAGAGAGAAAGCATATGGTACAAAACATTGACTTATTACGATACACAAATACTGATGGTCAACTCATGGTAGTGGTTTTCGAATCACAATAGAATGGTTTTTCGATTCTCTAACTTATTTTAAGTGCCGTTATAAGATGCAATATAGTTACCCAACTATCTTACTATTTTTGGATTTGAATTTTAAGAAAATGTATTTGGTAGCAAGTCTGACTTACAGAGATTTTCAGTTTGTTTTTATTATCTAGCTATGCACCGTAAGCAGATAGTCTGCCGGTGGGCTGAGGCCAGACTGGCAACGAGGCGCCGCAGTCATGTGCCGCCACCGACATACACCGGAACCGTATATAATGGATGAACCCCAACCAAAATATACAAAACATCTTACATCAATAAAGGTGCAATTGAAAAATTACATAAAAAATAGACAAAAATTGTTTCGTTGAGAGGAACTAGAAATATATTCCAATTCATTTGCGATACAATGTTTTTTAGTATCAATCACAATAAAGAATGTTGCAGAGAAACGAAGATTATTTTTGTAGTTATGAAATATAAAAAGCCCCTATTTTACCCCTATTAAATTAGCTACTATCTATAGTCCATTCTATACTATCTCAGTTAAATACCGTATCATTAATTTTTATTTAAAAACATATTTATAATGTTTACACGTGAACGTGACTGAAAGTTAAAGTAACACTGATAAACATTTCGTCAGCGTGCACCTGCTCAGAGGTTAGCGTGCCCCCGGGGGCAGGAATAGGAATACTTTAAGTGTTCACACATTGTCCAGTAAATTGGCAATAATACATCACAATCATCATTTCGTATTGTTCTACCTACATTAATCAAAACCTAGCGGAAATAAATATAGCCGTAAGAACTTGCTTTATTGTTTGAAACGGAGAAATAAATAAAATTAAAAAAAAATTACATACAAAATGAATTGTTACGAGATCAGTCTGACTCGAGCCTTGATTAGTTTCTCAGTATTACTTTACACTTCTAACAAATTGGAATATTACAATTATTGAATCCGTTCATTTGTAGCATAACGTGTCATATAAGTTTTGAAGATGGTATCCTAAAAATATCAACTCATTTACCATTATACAAAGCCATGTACTGGATATCTACCAACAATTGTGTAACCTATTTTGAGACCCAAAATATGGTTATGTTCATTCCGCTACAAATGATCAAATGTCCACACCGACTACGCATACAATGTTATCGTGAAGATGAGTTAAGTTTAATAATTAGGGTACCCTCGTATATGACAAAACGGTACAAGTTTAAGCGTCAAGCTATTAAAATCAAATAGTGTCGCGGAGTTAGTAACATAGATTGTTTTAATATTTATTAACTAGTTAAGTGCGAAAAATTATAGGCACAAAGTTTCTAACACTCAGTTTAATAATTGAGATACCATTTACTTGTAACATTTTAGTTATAATTTCAAATGGTGTGATGTCATGGCCTAGGTAGTCTAATAAAGCCACAATAGATGATGAATGATTAATATCAATTGTGCCAATAAGTAGTATGTCCGCACCGCGTACTTGGCAAGGTCTCGACGCATGCACATCGACGTCTACTGCGCTAGAGATGTACCGGCCGCCATATCCTCAACCAACTATAGTTAAAATAAATACTATTAGCACTAAAACCTAGGTTTTCCATTGAGCTAACTTAATCGATGTAATTCATTCGTAAACCTGTAATATTCCATGCGCTTCTTTATTAAGTTTATTAACATTGAATCTATTGTAGACTAGTTGACTAATACTCGACTACCGATACATCCCTGAACCAGTCTGATACCCTAGCACGCTACAGCGCGTGTCTCAACACTCGCCCGCGCCGACAGTGCGCCGCCCGCGTGCGCTACGCGGCGCAGGAGTCACTTCGACAACTATGTAACAAAACTAGTATCAATCACATACAAATGTGCAACCACAGAGTAACCGTGGTTGAAATTTTCGCAATAAACTACAAAAAGCTACACTCCCTTTTCGTACAAAGCATCACAAAAATACTACAAAGAAACGTGTAGACGTAACAGAATATGTTAAAATCGAGCAAAATGATCGATAAATTAATAACAAAATATGTTATATGCAAAAAAATATAATTAAGGTGTCGCTCGTGGCCCGATGGTGGAGGTCTTCGAGCGAGTTAGTTCATTTGTATGAACTAGGTATATTACAAAATCATTGCGATGCAAAGTTGGTGCCTGCATCAGTATCGTCCAAACCACAGCCGAGTCCTTTAGTGTTGATCCATCTGGAAATCAATTATGACAGCTTACAATACTATAATATAATTATGAAACTTATTGTTGGCCTGATAATAAAAATACCACTGTCGTCGCGACAAACTAAAAACACTTTATCAGTCTAAAAAACTAAAAAACACGCTATAAAAACCAAACTAAAAAAGGAGAAAATAGTTTAATTCAATTAAAAAGCGTGGGGTGCTTTTTGAGGTATTTTTATAATCACTTAATGTCAAGCACCCCACGCTTTTTAATTGAATTAAATTATTTTCTCCTTTTTTAGTTTTTTAAACTATTATTTATTTTCTATTTTTTAGTTCTGCTAACTACAAAAACGTGATTTTTTTCCCTTTTTTTTTCATTTTTCTCAATTTTTTTTAAAAATGATTGAATAGTCATCGGTCCTCGATAAGTTTACAAAGTTTCAATGAAATCTGACTGTTTAAAGTGGGTCAAAATAGCGTCCAAAGGAGTCGGTTACAAACAAACAAACATCCAAGTGAAGCTAATATAAAGCGTGTAAAAATATCTAGTTAACAGAAATTAATAGGTATACTTAGTAGCTTATCAAATTAAAAGAAACTTACTTGTTCCTGTCCATTGGTCTCCTGTGACTTCATCACATCTGGCAAGTCCGGTGGCGAAGAGTACGGAGTCAAATCCAAGACTTCGAACTCGCCATTCTCCTTCCTGTTTATAGAGAAAATATCTTTAGACAAGTGTCTTTTAATGAATACGATATTAGTTTATTTCAATTAATTAACGTCGAAATTGCCGACCGAAGGTTTTGCAAATTTGTTGAGAAAAAAAAACGTAAGTATTTCATAATAATTATTGGGAACAAAACATAAATACTTTTAAAGACACACAATGTTAAACGACCGTAGCTGCAATAATTAAACCTGTGGCACAGTTACTAGCTGTTTAAAAAGCAAAAACCGATATTATTCAGGTATCAGAATAAATAATATAGGTACACTTTTGTTCTCAACTGTACCTGCCTACAGTGCCTACCCTCTTATAATATTTTTTTCCATTATGATTTCGGCTACATTGTCGTGATTAAGGCACCCGCAGACAGGCACGACGCGACACTGTGACGCTACTCGACTCGAACAGTTTCTATGAAACTTCATAGAAATTGATCTATTACAGTCGCGTCATGCTGTCGCGCCGGTCTGTGGGGGCCTTAACGCGAACTACATTTCGCGTGTTCTCTCGCACGGCGACTCGCTTTACAACAGCGCGTGAACTATAGTTCGCGTTACCGCGACAATATAGCCGGACCATAAGAATTAACGGAATACTAGCGTGACGAAATGGAGCAGTTGTTTGTTGGAACTTGGAAGGCGACTCTAGTAGAACAATTTGTATGAAAACTTAATGGAAAATTTTCTACAAGAGTTGCGTCACGTCTGTCTGCAGGGGCCTTAAGGCGAAAGCGTCAGGATAGCCCGCCAAATTCAAATTTCATACGTTTCTTGCAATTTACCGAGGGGTAATAGCGCATCCCCCTTTTGTTGCCGAATGTTGGCGAATTATATTAGCACCTATTAACTACTGCCGTCTTAAACCGCACCCAGCGCGGCGCGCTTGGATCTCGGTCTCTCTATACATACATAAATAAAAAAACTTACAGAATGAATAACGTTTTTTTTGGTCGGTTAAAAAAGGCGCACATCAAACTTCTAGTAGATATATCTGGGTCATGATGGCGTGTGCAGGTCCATATTTAAAACAAAATAAACATAGCAGCATTGATTCGAAATCGATATTATGTCAAGGCAACAAAACCAATGTCGCTCATAATTATTTTGCCATTGCAGTCAATATGGATTCGTAGTTCGAACCTACCTAGTTTTCAGATTGTGTGCAACATAAACTGTAATTTATTATGTAGGTAGACAATATGATTTGGCTATGATCACATTTTCAATAAAATAAATTTACTTAATTAATGTTAATGATATGATTATTTAAAAATTGTTGATTGTAATTTGTTTCTTATTATTATTATTTTTTAGAATTAATTTTAGAATTTATTTAGAATTTACTTTTTGCTGTGCCCTACAGGGTCCATAATTGTACCTTAGCTTTAAGCCAATTGTAAGACCTTTCAACATTATGGAATGCAAATAAAGATATGAATATGAATTCTAAAGGCATGCTAGGAATTTGATAATAATATGTTGTTCAATACATGTGAATGTATGTCAGTATGGTGCTGATGTTTGCTAACATGAGCACTGGCTCGTCATGCATAATTACCCGACTGCGGCTAAGCAAAAAGAAGGGTAATGATTTTGTATGTATGCATGTGGGTATGTATGTTCATCTGTTCCATCATAACTTCTAAATTTCTTATCATAATTTGGCAAATGAGGTATCGTTGGAAGCGTCTTGATCGTCCGCTGGTTATAGTCGATGTGACGTCACATTGAATATGTCATCCTCTAGCAAGAGGACATAATCTGACGAACTAAAATATTTTCAAAATAAGTTATGCCGTGCTGGGTATCAAATGCTGCTGCAAATGATGCTGGGCTTAGTTAACACATTTCCGTGTATTATGAGCTAACCCCAAAATAATATAAATAAAAAGTAAGTTCAAACACTAAAACCCGACTACTAAAAAATCACGCTCTAAAAAGTATGATACAAGAAAATATTTGTATCTGAAAGCCGTGGTCGAATGCCACCTAAATAATACATTCCAACAGTATTAAGCTATCATAAGCTTTTGTGCAAAGCGAAATAATTATCTAACACTAGCTGACCCGTGCCCACTTCGTTGGGCGGTAAACCTTTTTAACCGACTTCAAAAAGGAGGAGGTTATCAATTCGTCGGAACCTTTTTTTTTTTTTTATTTTTTTTTTTTTTTTTATGTATGTTCCCCGATTACTCGAAGATGGCTGGACCGATTTGAATTTTGTTTTTTTTGTTTGAAAGGGTATACTTCCCAGGTGGTCCCATGATCATCAAATCAGGATCTGATGATGGGATCCTGGAGAAATGGAGAGAACTCTTCAAATTTTATAGGCACACAAAGCGATTTAGGTATTTTTTGGAAGAGTACTTTCTCAGAGTAGTTGCATTTCAATTTGGTGAAGATCTGATGAAGAACTTCGGAGATATGCAACGGAACTCCTCAATAAATGATAGCAAATGGACTGGGATTGCTGAAATCTCATCTCTGTCTATTGCTTACACCAGTTCATAACATAACATCACGCCAGTATGCTGTGAAGGTGTAAGCACATGTGAACCACTAAAAAGTGAAAAATAAAAACTTTTTCCAAAAAAAAAACAACCGACTTCCAAAAAAACACTACAAAGTGAAAAATAACTTTAATTTCGGAAGGCGGTGACAAAAAATTCAAATACAGCTCCAAAGACACCGACTTCCGAAATTAAAGTTATTTTTCACTTTGTAGTGTTTTTTTGGAAGTCGGTTGTTTTTTTTTTGGAAAAAGTTTTTATTATATCACTCAATAGATTTCGACACGGTCGCGGTTACATACCTATGTCGTATTATCTCTTTAACTATTCGTCCAAAAAGTCTTTTCTTTCTGTTTCTAATAAACAGTATCCACTTCTATAACAAGTTGCCAAAGTCGGTTACAGAACTTAGCGATGGAAAGTTTAAAACTCACATCAAACGTGTCCTTATCAAAAAAGCATATTATATGATAAAAGACTACGTTGAAGACATAGTTTGGCATTAATTCCTTCTGCACATGTGGCTTCCCTGGTACCTCATTAACAGCATAACTATGTGAAAGTCTATTAACTGCTCCCAAATTACAATGCTAATTTTTACACTTTTTATTTTTTACAATGTCTGACATATTCTCGTCATTCTAATTTCGACTATTTATTATTAGTGATTGTCATGGAAATTATGTCACTTGGTTGAAATAGGTTCATTGTATATAGGTAGATTCTTTAACATATTGTGAATGAGAGAACGTTGTACGCCCATAGACTAGATTTGTAGAAGATTTTAAATTCTGTATTTTCATTCCTCTAAGTACCTGGTACAGTTAGACCAGATGCTGTATAGCTTAAATGGAGCCTCTCGGCGGGTTGGCCTCGGCATGAATTTGGACAAGCCGAAAGTCATGTACAATTCGCACGTCTTGCCGAGTCCAATCCACATCGAAGGGTCGCTTCTCGAAGTTGTGAAGGAATATGTCTACCTAGGCCAAGTCATCCAGCTTGGCAGACACAAATTTGAGAAAGAAGCTGCCAGTAGGATCCGGTTGGGTTGGGCAGCATTTGGAAAACTTCGTCAAGTCTTCTCGTCGCCAATACCGCAACGTTGGTCTTCAGCCAGTGCGTCCTGCCCGTGATGACATACGGTGCCGAAACGTGGACACTGACAGTTGGGCTGGTCCAAAAATTTTAAGTCACTCAGCGCGCTATGGAGCGGGCTATGCTTGGGGTTTCTTTGAAGGATAAAATCAGAAACGAAGTTATACGGAAAAGAACTGCAATTACCGACCTAGCTTGCAGAGTAAGTAGGTTGAAGTGGCAGTGGGCTGGCCATGTTTGTCGAAGGACCGATGGCCGATGGAGCAGACGAGTCCTGCAGTAGAGACCGCGTATCGGCAAGCGTAGTGTGGGATGCCCCCCAGCTAGGTGGACCGACGACCTTAAAAAGCTGGCAGGGTGCTGTGGCGCAGCATGGGAGAGGCCTATGTCCATCAGTGGACTGCGATAGGCTGAGTTGATTGAAGTACCTGGTACTTATTGACAGGCCTGCACTGTCCTCCCATACCTATTGTCACTGTAATTTGAAAACTTTGTAAAAGCCAATTATTTTTAAAAGAGTAACCGTGGAGTTTCTTGCTGGCTCTTCTCCATAGGAAGCGACAAATTGGAACCGTGCACCTAGCTTCTGACGTTTCATAAGTGCCCATGCAGGTTTATGTGAAATTAAATATTTTGATTTTGTTTTAAACACTTGAGACGATAAGTTTACCTATTTTGATAAGAATTCATAATTGTGCATAATATGACCAATAAACATGACCTAACGAAATAAATTATTTTTTAAATATAAAAACCCACTTTTTGTGACTTAAATATAAAAGTTAGACATATGCTGTCGCGAACTTTTTTGTAGGCATTATCAAGCTCTACAACTTTTCTGTAGAACTTAATCATATATCTCTCATCGTTAAGGCAGCGTTCGTAAGAAACGTTTTCGTTCGACCGTTTTTCTCCGACTTACTTTGCAACTCCGACTACCACGAAAAAGTCTTTTAATTTTTCGGGTTAATATTTAGCCTATGACACTCACAAATAACGTGAATTTCTATTGGTAAAATAATTTTCAAAATCGGTTCAGTAGATCCAGAGATTACCCCCTACAACCTCACAAACTAACAAACTTTACCTGTTTATAATACAGGAAAAGTTTTTATTCAGTGCGCAAACTGTAAAAATCAGCTATTTCATAGAAAAGTGTAATACCTACGCGGTCAAAATGTATGGATCAGCTGATTGTTTTTTGTATAACCGACGAACAATTTCTGCGCCGGGGGTTCTAGAATGACATGCTGAATTCATGGTGACAGTTTGCGCACTGAATAAAAACTTTTTCTGTATTATTATAGATGAGCACAGGCTGCATATAACGTTCCCAGTGCTGGGACACTGGCTTCCACTATGTGAGTGGGAGTGGGCCGCAATCCACTACGCGGGCCCAGTGCGGGTTGGTAGATGTCACAAGTCTTCGAATTTTAGGTTCTAGGACATACCGGTTTCCCCACGCTGTTTTTCTTCATTACTTTGAGAGCAGTTCTGATGAAATAAATTACACAAAGTAAAGCGCCTGGGTTCGATTCAGGGGCTCGCTAAGCACGAAACCCGTAGTTTCGGCTGATATTACGTGCGTTTCCTACTCCGTCTGTCTTACGGATGTATAATGTAAGATTAGTTAGGGGCCCGAACTAAGAACGACTGACCACACGATTTGACAGCTGTCTTTAATCCTGATGTGTTTTTGCCAGTCCCCCAGGTTCGTCATAATTCTATACAAATACGTAATACAGTGGCGCGTGTGCCATGTTTTCGTGTTGCAATATTTTCTTTATATCAGCAAAAAATCACTTCATGCCCATTGTTAGATGTGAGTCATTAATATATAAATGAATTAATATATTATTATGACGAATGCTAAGTTGACTGCATTGCAGGTTTAATAGAAAGACCCGCCTAATATTATTTTAGCTCAAACCCTATATAAAAAGTAGTTTGTCCTTCCACTTTACTCGCTGTCCTAGGTCACGTTTAAGGCTTCTTAAAATAAGCGCGACGCGACACTTGTAGAACAATTTCCACGAAGTTTTCATAAAAGTTGTTCTATGTGAGTAGCGCCTGTTTGCAGGAGCCTTTATGTTCTACTTGAGTGTGATTAAGGCAGCTTTGTGTGATACCATCTATATTTTGAATGGTATGAAGTATGGAAGAAAAATACATAAAGTGTGCACCCAAATAATTTGGGATATGGGCAGAAGAGCTTTGATTGGTTTAAAAAAAACCACCCTGTATACCATAGGGTGGTTTTTTGAGACAGGCAGTAAGGGCAGTTACCTTATCCATTGTAGGAAACAGTCTTAGAAGAGTACCCTTTACTTTTTGAGACATGTGGATCTGCATTCACATATTTTGATAAAATTGTATAGTCAGTCAAAATGAGCAATCAATCTGCCTAGCGTTTTCCATACTATGTTGGCATTGGCTTCCAGCCTAATCGGATGCAGCTGAATACCAGTATTATACATGAAGTGACTGCCTATTAGACCTCCACAACTTTACTATGTTACAAGGTAATACAATATTCACTGGTAAGGTAAGACTGGTTGTCACGACACTCAGGCTTTTGATGACCCACATCTACTCCTGAACATCCACGAATGGGACTAATGGCTTAACATGCTTCCCGGGGCACAGAAGGGTCTTGGTATTAAAGATGGTCACCCGTCCACGGACCAACCACAGCAAGCATAGCTTTACCTGATTGATCGCCCCGTATGGCTGTTATTACATAGCCACAAAAACTTTTTTCATGCCAAACGATCCTGTTTCTTATAAGGATAAAAAAACTCTATAGAGCAACTGAGATTTGAGTACTAGAAAAGTCAGAAATCACAAAAAAATAACTTTTTCCCTACATTTGCCCTTACTGCCGCATTTCAAAAAATCCACACTGTATGATGCTTTTGATGTAGTTTATGGCTACCATATAATTTTAAAAGAATTCAGTCTGTACCTTAGAGACAATCCAATAGGTGCAGGACACTGGGCCTTGGCAGTGGCGGATGTGAGACCATACTCAGCCAGGGTCTTCTCATCCTCCATCAGCTGGCTGTCCTTGTTGAACAGCATCTGACTCGGTGGTGTAACTTTCAAGATACCTGGTAAATCAAATAACAATTTAAAAAACTTCTCCTTCCATAGGCATTCAAAGGAATATTTCAAGCAAAATAATGGAAGTATTTTAACTAATAAAATAGCTCTCACTGCTAACCCTCATGAAACAGGTGCAAGGTAGCTACAGCTGGCTGTTTCATAACAGTCGTCTTAAATATAGAATACTGTTTAAACCTTCATTGTTGAATATAATTCCTCTTTACTGCAATGCAGTCATAATTTTTGCAAAGGAATAAAGCTTTATATTTTTAATACATGATTGAAAAGTATTAAAGGATCAAGGAGTATTTAATAAAAGAATGTATTCATGCAGTTTCTGGCATGTTGCCATGTCACCAATTAAATTAATAAACAAGGATAACAGGGGACACTCAGTCTTAAGATACAACAATATAAATTTTTATCAATCAAACGTTTCAGTTCCATTATTTACCAATATGTAAATGTGCATTTTTGATCTTCTAGTTTAATTTTATCTCATGAATATACCTAGGTCCTAAGGTGTCCTTGTTGTGTTGTAAGTTTTATTCAAATAAATAATGTCATAATTTATTTTATAGATCTGTTGTAAATGAGAGTGTGGCTTACTTATCTTGGTTTACATTGATTATGTAGACGCTGTAATCATAGTCCAAAGTCTAAGCACACATAGAAAGTGCACTTCCTACAGTACCGCAGAAACTTCCTTTAGTTTTAATTTTTAAGATTTTGTGGTACTGTCTAAGCTATGTACATTTTTTCTATTAAGAACACAAACATACCTATAAAGCTTCGTTTAGCAACACACCTGGGAAATGAAAATGAGTCATTTTCTCCATCGGAAAATATCGTATGAGAGCACATTTCCAGCACATTAAACATTCACGAACAATGAAGAATAACACAAGGCAACAACAAAACCTACGCTGCGCGCCCGACATTGTATCCCGACTATAAATAGAATTTTCTCATATCGCGATAATCGCACCCACCTTCGATCATTTTCTTCAATTCTAGCACAGTTGTAGTGTCCTTCGCATCAGTGAAGATGGTAAATTTTTTTCGCCTAATCATTAGAAAGACATCCTGAAAACAAATTCCATTTTTGAGGTTACGTCTTTCAAGCTAAAATCGCACGTCAATAGAGCACTGATTACACAATTCATTGGTCACAGTTATAGCCAAATGCATACTTCTGGAGACTTACCATGTTGAGTTTATATTTATTTTATATTATCTATTTATTTTCAGGAAAAACTCTCCAAGGCGTACCTACGAAATGAAATTATAACGAAATGACAACTGCAAGAATCCACAGATTATTAATTTTACGATACGTAGCGTTTGAAAATCGATGTTACGGCATTTTTTTTACTCTATCTATCGATTAATTTTCAAAATTATCGAAAATAATAAATTATGAGCTAACTACGCGATACCTTCGCGGTACTCACTACTTTAAGATATAATTTTAATAAGCGACTAGATTTTAGTCCTTTAATATTCACCTCAATCCCACACCACAGGTTACTATTTATTACGGTAGGTACGGTACCTGTAAAACGAGATTACATAATGTGTTGTCGAGGTCGAGCAAGATGCCGAGCGGCAATTCCAATATCGTTGGATTAGTTCACTAATGAATACATATTTCATTTTTAATTAATTTTCTGTTCAGACCAAATTGTAGAAGAAGCACCAAGCAACCAAATCGCCTACTCTCAGGGAGAACAGGTGAATAAAAATACATTTTGACCCTTGATCGAATCACTTTTTATTAGTGTTGCATTTATATGTATAAATTACATTAAGCATCATGAAAGCATAGAGTATTCAAAATATTTAATCTATATTTGTTTGGGCTGGACACATCTGCCGCATGTCAGACGACCAATGGGCCAAACTTACGACCCAATGGGTCCCTCCTAATGGCAAGCGACGTCGTGGTAGGCCCAGACGGAGATGGCGGGATGAGCTGGACTCCTTCAACAAGAACTGGTCACTAGCAGTATTAAACCGAGAGAAGTGGAAGGAGGGTAGAGAGGCCTTTGCCCTGCAGTGGGACATCACAGGCTTTTAATAATAATAATAAAATTAATATTTGTTTTCCTTTAGTTTTTTCTGGTTTTTTCAGCCCCGAATCTAATGATTTAGCCCCTAGTCCGCAATCTAGCCCAAAATTTATCGCCTGTCAAAACCATATAAACATAAATTAAGATACAGGATGAACTTTGAGTCCCTAAATTCCATATTATAACAACGAACAGCACCCTAATTGCGTAATTCACGATTAATCATAATCTGTTTCGGTTTGAAACAGATGGCTAAACCATGCTAATATTATAAATCTCGATTTAGCCCCAAAACCTGACACTCAGTTGGCAACACTGAGCTGGCGTCAGTTTTCAGTGCGTTCTGAAGTTTGTATAACAATTTTTTGCAACGTTTATTTTCGACCTTTTTGTAGAGTAAGGATTAAAAAACGCAATCAACCTTTTAAAATGACCAAATGAAGTAATTTTTGTAAAGAATATTATTTAGTATGATAATAAATCTGATTTTAGCACATGCAAAGGTTTTATGAATTAAACGTCAAAGATGTTTCTTTCTGTTTGTTTGACTTTTGGAACGCATTCGCATTTTAGCATCGCATTTCGCGAAAATGTGAAATAATGTTTTGTGTGTTTTTGTGATTTTTTATTGCAATGACATTTTTATACAAATGTAAATAAAACATTTTCTGTCATCCTTGTAATGTAAATATTTAGAAAAAGTTGTAGACATTAAATAACATTCGTATAACCTCTGTTTAGTAATAACATTATGAATCCGCAAGTTTGTTCGAATTGTCGTAACGAGAAGGCCGTGAACACGACCGATAATCGACTGGTAACGGAGAGCTGTGGTCATGTAAAATGTATGGACTGTCTACTGCACGAGAAGACTGGTTGCCAAGCTTGCCTTAGTGAGAAATTAAAGCCGAAGATTGAGGACGCTTTGAACGAAAGCTTAGAGGAGGAGCTGGCGGACGACTGTCCACCGGCAGAGACTGATGACAAGTCGTGTGACGACGAGGTCGGTAAGGAGATACAGTGTGAGATTTATGATGAATTTTATAAGAAAAAGAAACTTGAAACATCACACATTAAAGTAGAAACAGGTAAGATCCGTTACGTTGTAATTTCGAATAGTAATCGTATCAGAGTCAATAAGTTTGCAAAATTTTACAATACAGAAGCTTGTTTGTAAACAGAGCAAAATAATGTACTGGTTGGCAGTTATGTGGAAAATATTGGAAGGCAGGTTTGTTCTTTCAAGGCCATTGTTTTATGAACTGCATTAATTAATATGGTTATATGTAAAGAAAACGTCCGTAAATAGATATATGCTATAGGTAAGAGTCATGCAGTAGTAACAATTAGCATGCATGATTCTTAACCTTCGCTTGCAATACTTAGTAATTTGGAAGACGTGAACAACAACGTGGAATCCATATTACGTTATGGACTTATAATATGGGGTAACAGTACCAACCAGAATAGAAGATTTGTTGCTACAAAAAATGCATTAGGGCTCTACACGGACTTCATCCTGAGGAATTGTGTCAGTCAGTATTTAGGTGTTATTTAACCTTTTGACCGCCAGAGCCTAAAGGCATCGGCGTCCCTCCCACGCCAAGCCACCAATTTCTTTGCAAATACCTACAAAAAAGAATAGGGATTCCAAAATTTTATTGAGAACCAATTAATCATTGCTCATTGTATCCTATTTTTTAAATAAAATTTTACTCGTAACATCATTCTTTTATTTAATTTAACCCTAAAATGTTGTTTTCTTGTCGGTATTAGCCGACGGTGGCGTGTTAGTCATGTTTTCATTTGTCGCCAGTCGCGGTCAAAAGATTAAAATAGCAAACTATGTAAATCCTCGAGGCCAACGAGATACTCACAGATTCATACTTAACAGTGCTCCCAGGCTTGCTAAGTACAATAAAAGCTGCTTAGCTATGTGTGTACGAATTTATAACAAATTTCTTAGTAATCTGAAAAAGTTAAAATCAAGATATGCTTTTAACAATAAATTGTATGAATGGTTAATATTGATAACAACTTCTATAGTATAAAATAATTCCTAGAACGAAAATAGTGTTGTTTTAATATAATAATAATTTTGCTAAGGAAATTGTTGTTACAAATATTTGCATGCTATGTTTAATCTTGGCAAAACATGTCTGCTCTATATTTGTAGTGTAAGACCTTTTTATACCATGTTTTATGCAAATAAATATATAAATAAAACATTTATCAGTATCATTGATATTTTTCAGATGCAAATGGTAAAATGTTTGTGTGCACTGTGTGCAAGAAGAAGTTCCATGCTCGCAGCCAGGTGGCATACCATGCTTACTGCAATGGACAAAGGAAACCATATCAATGTCCTGAATGCAGCAAGGTAACAATATTTAAAATTTTATTGGTGGAGTTTACACCTATTCTATATTATTAGGTACCTGTTACTGGTTGACAGGCCTACACTGTCCTCCCAATCCTATTAACACTGCACCTTAATTGCGTAACTCACGATTAATCATAATCTGTTTCGTTTTGAAACAGACAGCTAAACCATTGCTTCATAATTATGATCAAAAATTATGTCTGCTCAACAACGTAAATAACGCAATGAATATTGTTGAACTGTCAAAAAGGAACCGATTTTGGTTAATCGCGAGTTACGTAATTAGGGTGCTATAATCGGAACACATTGTGAAAGGCAATTAGTTTTAAAAGAGTAACTGTGGAGTTTCTTGCCATGTCTTCTCCATATGAAACAACCAATTGGAACGGTGCGCCTAGCTTTTGTTAAGAAGAGGTGTTTCTGATAAGTGCTCATGTAGATTTATGTGGAATAAAATGTTATGATTTTGACACCTCCGCTCTACCCTTCAGGGATTACAGGTGTGATGTTATGTTAATAATTTCCTCTATGCCATTTAATTTAAGAGATACTAATGGTGACGTCAAGAAAGGTTGCAGAGTTGATTGCATGTGTTGGTCCAAAAATGGTGTAAATATTTTATTCCATAACTGTATTGAAGTAAGCAATTTGCAAGCCTTATGTAGCTGTGAACATTTCCGGGCTCAGATTGAAAGTGAATATATTGGCAAATAATGAGGCTATTTTTATACACCTGCATTTCTTGCTATTATTTGGCTCTTGGTGTAGCGAGTTTTATATCATGCAACATACACAGAGAGGCATTGCAGTTATAAGTAACATATTATAAACATTTCAAAACCCCGGGCTAATGCACCAATATTCCCGCCAAGCAAGTTTTAATTTACCTATTCGTGTCTTCAGTGGTCCAGGCTGTGTTACTGTTCGTCTGGCATAAAACTTTAAAATTAAAAGGTTAATAAAATCGTTTATATTCCAGACCTTCGCCACAATGTCCCACTATAAGTACCATATGCGTGTGCATCGTAACGAGCGCACGTACCCGTGTGACGTGTGCGGCGAAGGCTTCTTCCAGATGTCGAAGTTGCAGAGACACAAATTGAAGCATACTAGTGAGTACTAAGTTCCATATGATTAAAACTTGCAAGTTAAAGAGATCATTAAGAAAAAAAGAGCGGACCTAGAATAGGACCTTGTAGTGTACCCATTAGAAATAAAGGTGCTGCAATAGTTATTTTTATATATAATCACTTTAATGATGAATGTGTATTTCTTTTTAACCATGTTCCCTTCAACAATATTATAAAAGGTTTTCCATGTATTCTATACTGGTTTAAATGTGAGTGGATATTGTGATTAACATAATCAAAAGCTTGATTGTAAGACACATACCAAATTAGAGAATCTCATTTTCAAATTCATTTTGTAAATATTAATTATCATCACAAATCTGGAAATAGCTACATATCATGAGTATGTATTTGTGATACACTCTGTCTCTTTGCAGAGGAAAAGAAGTTTGCTTGCAGCGAATGCAACAAAGCGTTCAACAACCTAGCGTCTTTACGCAAACACGGGCTCACGCACACAGACGAGCGGCCTTTCTCGTGTCCTACCTGTGGGAGCAGATTCCGAGACAGTTCCAACTTGAGAAAACACGTCCGTAAACACGGTGAGATGAATGCTTCATTGTTTTGTAAATAAATTGTGTTTAGAAGCTTAAAGAAATGTATTTGATCATAATTATGCCATTAAAGTCTGTTAGACGAATTTGCCTTGCGCATAAACACTAGCTAGACTGATTTCAAAGTAATGTGTCCCGATTTCTTACAAACAATGGTTGTCTTGTTCGTATTAATGCATGCTAGTATGTCGTAGAAAGGAAGTGCGCTTGCGGCGGGTGGGGCGGGTGCGTGCGAGGCTGCGCCGCGGGCCGCGTGGCCGCGCGCCGCCCGCACCAGTGTCCACGCTGCCCGCAAGCCTTCCACTCCAGCAAGGATATGCGCAGGCACGCCGCCGTCCACACCGGTACGATAAACTTACTTTATATCTCTGCCTATTTATTCATTTAATCGATATCTTCTATTTTTAACAGTGTTCCACTTTCATATTGTGGAAGAGTCGGTCTAGTCACGGTGTTCATTTATTTTCGTTGCAGATTCCAAGCCCTTTGGATGCAAAGTGTGTAGCCGTCGCTTCAGAAGAAAAGATAACCTCGAGCGACACATACGTAACACACATCCAGACTATGTGCCTGCAACCGCGGTTGATTGCGACGAGGCCGTTCTTAAGCAGATCCGGGCCAACGGACAGGCCTCTAAACTTGACGAAAAAGACGAGAAAAACAAACTAAAGATACTCAACCCCCTTCCACCTTTACCACAAGAAGTAATTCAGAAACATTTGCACGAGAACGGCAAGAAACAAGTAAAAGCAGAACTAGACAAAACTATTGATAAGTCTACAATTTTAGTCGCTAACAATGCGCGTCAAAGCGTCATCGTTGGTAACAAAACCGCTAGCGTCGATGCGAGAACCACAACGAGTCATCAGGAGTGTGAATATGTACATAAAATTAGAAAAGCGTCTATAATCCCGTTACCGCCTATAGATTTGCGGAAAATGATAGAGTTAGAGGAACAAACTAATTTAAATAATTTGGATTTGGGTGCTCCGCCGAAAGATAAGAAGACTTTGTATGAGAAGATTTTGTATGGAGATAGAGACAGAGATAGAAGAGAAAATGAGGAGTCGAATAGTGATTCGGGTCCTGGAATACATTGGAGGAGGAAGTTGAAGCAATCTGTTTCTATAGGTAAGACTCAACAATTGATGATACAAGAACGAATCCATTATTTTGAAATCGATTCTGTACAATGTCTGTCTCCGAATTACGAACGTAAAGTAAAAAGTTATAAATCTAAGTTGTCGTTTTTCCTTTGCAGATTTGAAATGACACGAAGGCTGAGTCGAAGCAGGGTGGGTGGGCAGAAAAGGTAGTTGTTAGATTAGTATACAATCAATTTTATATGTATTTAATGCATATTACGATTAAGATAATGAAATGTTCTATGTATACAAACCGCGGCGATAACGTCACTCTATACTTTATTGCGTGTATTCTTACAACGTACTTCTTTAGCAAAGCATGTGATTTTAATGTTAACTGTATTATCGAGAAAGAACTTATGTATGATATAAGTGTTTAAAATGATCAATACACACGCGTTTCATACGAAGTTTTTCAATACACTTGCGAGGAAAAAGATACGACTTGTAATGTTAATTGATTTTCTTCCTTATGTGACGTCGACATTTTGGATAATAAATAACTTTAGAACGAAATCGTTAACAAATATTTATGGAAAATGGCGCGTTGGTTTTGTTTTCCGCACGGCGTTAGCGTTGCTCGCTGGTGTAAATAAACGAACCGGCAATACCGGTAAACAGCTTATATAGAAACTCGTTGCGGATATTGAAAAAAAAAATGGCAAAGGTGCCTCGATTATTCGATTATTTCCGGCGGGGTAAAATCTGCGTATTGCTTTTCTTCCCTACGTGAAGTCGAAATTTCTGATAATAATTAACCATACAACGAAAGCGTTAACAACTATTTTATATCATCATCATCATCATTTCAGCCGAAAGACGTCCACTGCTGGACATAGGCCTCCCCCAGGCTCCTCCACTTCGACCGGTCTTGTGTTTCCCACATCCAGCGGATTCTCGCGGCTTTCACAAGGTCATCGGTCCACCCTGTGGGAGGCCGTCCCACTCTACGTCTTCCGGTACGCGGTCGCCACTCCAGAACCTTTTGGCCCCATCAGGCATCTGTTCTGCGAGTAATATGCCCTACCCACTGCCACTTAAGTTTGGCAATTCTTCGGGCTATGTCGGTTGCCTTGGTTCTCCTGCGGATCTCTTCATTCCTGATTCGATCACGTAGGGAAACTCCGAGCATAGCCCTTTCCATTGCCCTTTGGGTGACTTTAAGCCTTCTGATAAAGCCCATTGTGAGCGACCACCTTTCTGTGCCATAGGTCATCATTGGCAACACACACTGGTCAAAGACTTTCGTCTTGAGACACTGCGGTATTTGGGACGAGAAGATATTGCGTAGCCTCCCTAACGCTGCCCAGCCGAGTCGGATTCGACGATTGACCTCTTTCTAGAAGTTGGACCTACCTAACTGGACGGTTTGTCCTAGGTAAATGTACTCGTCCACAACTTCGAGTTCTGTTCATGTCTCCCAGTGGGGTGACGATAATCTGGTAAAATTCAATGCTCAGAAAACACAGGCGTGTCTTTTTACTGCCAAAAGGAGCCAGTTCCGGTAATCCCCAACTATCCGAGGTGCATCTGTACCCGTTACCGACCGCCTAAGGCTTTTGGGCATCCTAACACAGGGTGTATCAGCTAGAAAATGCTTTATGCCTTTGATGTACACTCACCTAACATAGGTGTGTCAATTAGAAAACGCTTTATGCATTTGAAGTACCAGGTTGTCTTAACATGGTAGGAGCACACATAAAATAGGTTATATATTGTATAGTTGACGTCCGATCTCAACTTAGGCTCAACCATCGAGTCAGTCAAGCAGCTGGGCATCCTAAATAAGGTGAAGCGATACTTCACATCTGGACAGCTTTTGAGCCTGTATAAAGCTCAAGTGCGTTCGTGTATGGAGTTTTGCACCCACATATGGGATGGCTCAGCAAAATACCAGTTTGCTGCCCTTGACTCGGTGGAACGCAGAGCAAGGCTCATAGGCGATGAAACGTTGGTAGCTAAGCTTCACAGCTTGGCTCATTGGCGTAATGTTGCTCGCCTGTCGGTCTTCTATAGACTGTACTTTGGAGAGTGTGCGCAGGAGCTCCACGACCTGATCCCACCATCGCCCTTTTACTATCGGACTACCAGACGCACTGCAGGGTACCATCCGCACTTGGTTGATATCCCGACCAGTCGTACTCAGCGCTACTCCTCCACTGGAACTCTCTGCCTGCGTTTGTGTTCCCTTCTACATTTAACCCGTCTACCTTCAAAACAAGAGTAAACAGGCATTTTCTGGGCACGCTCGATCCATCATAGACCTCATCAATCGCTTTCGATCAGGCGTGATCGAGGTCAAGAGCTGGCCCATTTAGTAAGAGTGCAGTTCCTCCTAACTATTTTATATGGATAACAAAAAACATGATAATGTAATAAGCTGAATTATGAACCTAAATGCGTTGCCATAAGAGTCACTTTACGAGCAAGTGTGTTGAAAAAGCTTTTGTAATACAGTTACTGTGTTTTTATAATTCAGTATTGCTAGCATCAACATAATGGTGCTAGCAATTCTCATTTACCTATCAAGGTATTTGTTGAGATCACTTTGCACTGCTGTTTTGCTGATAAACTATATTTTTTTACATAACAATTGTCTGCCTTGTTGGTGTAGTGGTCGCAAGCGCTACTGGTGGACATGGCCCTGGGTTCAATTCCCAGGTCGGGAACAGTGTTACTGGGGTTTTTTATATGGAATTTCTCAGTAGCAGCCCGGAATATGGATGTGTGCCTGGTTGATGGCATTGATAACAATAGGATCACCCCCAATTATGTGGGACTTAAACTTAACTGACGAAATGTTACATGGGACTTAAACATAACTGATGAAATGTGGAGGTGTACTATAGGAGGTACACCTCTGCCAGACCCTTCGGGGAAACAAGGAAAGAAAGAAAGAAAGAAAAAGACTCGCACAGGAATATCACAAACTTAACTACACAATGGTGCCGATTCTGTTGTCACAAAATTCTCTAAACTAAACTAAAAATCACCAAAATTTAGTTTATTCCTGTCAAACGACGATTTCCTATTCTGAAATTCACTAAAATGACACAACTTAACTATATTTTAGTTTGACAGCACTAAGATTGTACTGAATTATTAATTTAGTGAAGATGGTAATTTTGCTATTCTGAGTTTGCCGTTTTTCACCAAAAATTTTGACTATATTAGTTTTTCTAACTAAATCTGACTATTTTTAATCGCGATTAAAAAAGTGTGGAATAAAACTAGTGGTCATGAACTAAAATTCACACCAACATTTCGACTTCAGTTGCAAAAACACTTTCTTTTTTCTTTTCTTTTGCTTATATCTCGAAAACGGTGTGTCCTATCGCAAAAATGATGATAATTTCGACCCCCTTTAATAAACCCGTAAGCCCCATAATCTCAACATGTATGTAATATTTTTTTTATTTTCCAAACAAAAAGTGAAAAATTCCATATAAAAAACGTCGAGGCTGCCCCCCTGCGCACGCTTCATTCAACTCTTAAAAAAATCATTGCGTGGGGCACACAAGTACCACGTTGCGAAGCCAAAAGAAAAAAAAATACCACCTGCAGGCTTGGCACGAAAACCGTAGAGAAGCGTTTTGTCGACGGAAGACTAGACAAAAATTACGTTTCCGTGTAGACAGTTGTCAGTTTTCACCGAGAAATGTAGACAAGCGATTTCTATCTATTCTACAGTAGAGTAGAAATAGAAAGCGTCATGCTAAGCCTGCAGGAGTCACGATTGTCAAATTCGATTTTAGTTGTGTCAAAATAATTTTTAAGTTTAGAGATTTTATTTTGCAGAATAGCTTTAAGATTCTCATAGCCAAAAGTAAGGAATTTTAGTGATAGTTTAGTTAGTTTAGTTCGGTGTACAACAGAATCGACACCATTATGCTTAAAAAAAAAAAGTAACCTAGAAAGCAAAGTCCTGTACGAGGCCAAAAGGCTCCTATCTCAGCATGATGCTGCCACATTTAAAAAAGTGTCGCAGCACTGGTATTCTGATAGAGCGGCGACGACAAGGCGTGATGTTATTTTATGTTTTAATAGAGACAATACAATGTTTGCATGATGTCCGTGCTAGTGCAACACTTAACCAGTCAATGTTACTAACACTAGTTTGTAAGTGCGTCCAAGACGCGTTAGTTGTAAGACGTTACATATTATTAGCTTTAGCTATCACATTTATTACATAATCCATGTATTATAAATGTATCAGATTTTAACTTGTTATACAGAAGTTTTAAATTCAAATTATTTACATTGGACGTTTCTCTGGCAGAGGACCAAATGTTGTTTTTATGTTTTGATCTCGAAAATGGTTTTTATTAATGAATTAATTTGTTTTTAATTGAATTTGTTGGGACTTAAATGTCGGGGTCTGAGACTGATTGAAATGGGGGTAGTTAATGGTATCTAGTGGGAGTGTGCTTCGATTTATACATATTAAAATGTCCTATTGCATAATTGAATAACTAAATGAATTTTTATAAATAACACTTTATACGGTAACGTTAGAGAAATGATTGCTAGAATGAAAAATAGGCGACAATTTTTTTTATATTATCACAATAAATGCTCATATTGTTAGATTGGTCTGCCAAAAGATTATAAGAATGTGATAAAAGCGGTTATTCGAGCCTGGAATCTTGTAGAAAAATATATAAGTGAATAAAATATGTAATATTAGTTTTTATAATGTCGACTGAAGATCATGATCTCCGATGTAAGTTGATCTCACGTACTTTAAGTTGATATTTAACATTGTTGCCTTGTTGCGCGGTGCACTGTTGCATGAACTCGTTTACTTCGCCTTATTCTGATTAAAATAAAAAGTAAGCAATTTACCAATTACAATTTACAATAAATAAATCATTACTGTAATAATAGCGAGTCCGTTTGAAATAATATTAGATCCGATAAACTTATAATGTAACTAAGGTTGTGATTTGTATGTGAGGCCACATTCATTTCTTTGCTAGCAATAATATTATAATCAAAATCAAATAACATCATTGCAGACTTCCTTTATACTGGGTGACAGGACATCGACGCGCTAACCATGTTGCCATGAATACAGCATATTATTCTAGACCAAACGTAGCAATTTTTCGTCGGTTATTGAAAAAAAAACAACTATTTACCTACAAGACCAAAATGTATGAAACAGCAGATTTTTTTTATAACCGACCGTAAATTTCTACGCTGGGAGTTTTAGAATCATTTGCCAAATTCATGGTAAACAGCTTACGCTTTGAGGTCCCTGACACCCTGTATTGTAAACTAGAGGAGCAGCAGCTGAGATAAAGCGGAAGATACGTTACTTGATCACAGCGCGCTGTCTTACTGACCAAGTACACACAGTGGACACAGTTGCACTCAGTCAGACGCGGACCATCGCCTAGCGCATGTCGATACAGCTCCATAATTTTAGTTTTTGTTTATAAATACGCATCAAATCAGTCAAGAATAAAAACGGGATACATTATTTTATTTTACTACTTACTTTCCCGCTTTGACATTTTCGGCTGCACAGACGCCAGCACTTCAAGCTACCCCAAACCGTCAAATTTTCCCAACTGAACATGAAACTTATGCTTACGCTATAAAGTTGAAAACCTATTAAAGAAATTTGACAGATCCTAGCTTGACGTGCTGGCGTCTCTACATACAGTCATAAATGTCAGTTGGTTGATTTTTTTTATATTTGTCTCGCCATTTTTGTGAGAGCGAAATAAATAATACAAAACAGGCGTGAGGGACACGACGACTCTCGCATTCGGCGGCTAGCGCGGTTGCACTCGCACGACTGTGTCGGGTCCCATCTCTGTCCTTGTCTATCGGTAACTGTAAGTATGCAACTGATTATAGATGTGTGAGTTTCGTTGCATGCAGTTGTGCACCGAGCCCAGGTTTAGTGATTGCGCTGTTTGAGCGTATCTTCCGCTGTTAAGTTTATCTAAGAGCAGCAAGTTCTTTTTTGTTTTGGATTTTCGTTTACAGCACGTTTGTGATATATTAATCAAGCAATAGGCTGTGGTGTACTATTGTACACCCAGTCACAACAGTAGGTACCTACCCGATATACTAGAATGACAATGACAACCTATACATAGACAATGTAATGTAATCGTTATGATAACTTTAAGTAACCATTCGTCTAGAAGTAGCTATACATAAAGCCCATAGGTGAACGAGACATACGATAAATAAGCACTATGAAGTAAACGAAATAATGCCTTTTTATATGTAAACCATTTATAATTTACTGATCATCATTGTAATATTAACACAATCATGAAATGCGTATTTTTTACTATTGGTATCTGTATTTTGCTAATATTTTATATCTAAACATTTGTAACTACTGAACTTAGATACAAATAAATGAATTGATACGACTTCTCATATGTTTTATTGTTATTAATGACCAGTGAGTGTCCGATCACTACCTGTATCTATTGCCAGTGAAACAATATTCTCTTGGGTTGCAGCCAATTTTTTCTTGTAGTGTATTAGGGAAATGTACAGAGACGAACTAACTGTGTATTATGTACTTCTTATTTATATAAAATACTGGTAACACACGGGAGTAGCAGCCCAGAGTATGGATTTTTGCCGGCTGATGACAATAGGCTCGGCCAGTCGGCCCCTATTACATAGGACTTAAACATAACTGGCGAAATGTGGGTGTACGTACTATAGGTAGGTACACCTCTGCCAAATAAGGCGATAAGTTATCGTACGTGGTAGCACACGTGGCTAACCAACTATTTCACTGTCATAGTGGAAAATTCGATCATTCGAATGAGTCGTGAATAATCACGTGGGAAATCCATCTCCTTACTTGTATGATCACGTTACAAATTACACTAGCTAATCTTATTCAGAGCAGTGTCGGTCCAGTGGTTGCGGCCCCGACTTACGAGACGTTAATAATTTCATCACCACTGCTCGCGGTGAAGGAAAACACCTTGCGGAAAACAAGCATGTCCTTAGACCAAAAATTGGAAGACATGTGTCATCTACCAACCCGCATTCAGCCCGCGGATTATGGTCCACGCCCTCACCGAGAGGAAGCCTGTGGCCCAGCAGTGGGAACATTACAGTCTGATTATGTAATTGAATTCCACCTCTCACGTTGTGATGATTTCGACTGCGACTCTTTGACTGCTGAAACTAGCCAAGCAAGCAATCTTTTTTTGATAGACGACTTTTTTTTATCTAAAACAGCTTACTCACAACAAAATAACATACATTTAATACCACAAATAAATCTAAGACGTACTAAATCCATCTCTGCCAGCTAGTTCATAGATAAATCACTGAAAGGGTATTATGTAAGCGCAGGCCACTGGCCAGCCGTCTAGTTCACAGTCAATGTTACTACGCACGTCCGCATTCTGCCGGCGATGGACATCGTCGCGAATATCACCGATCTGTACAAAAACAGTAACTGGAAGGAAATAGTCCACCGGTATCATGACCATCCTGAGAGGAACAAGTTGCTGTGGGTATACCCCAGTGAAGAAAACTTCAGTTTTGTGAAGAAGTGTCTGCATGAGCTGCAGTGTGACCGGATCGTGAGCATCGGCTGCGGGAGCGGCTTACTCGAGTGGATGATCACAGAAGCTACCGGTAAATTAAATTTAATTTTGCGCTTCCGGTATCTATAATTAACGCTAGCGCTTTCGGGTTTTGAAGATGGTTATTA
Source organism: Antitype chi (assembly GCA_947359405.1). Classification (NCBI taxonomy): domain Eukaryota; kingdom Metazoa; phylum Arthropoda; class Insecta; order Lepidoptera; family Noctuidae; genus Antitype; species Antitype chi. Next base: position 18,785,325 of record OX375820.1, on the reverse strand, counting down.
TAAATTATGCCGGATCTATTAAAACGTCGTTACTATGTTTCCGGCGTTCGTAGAATTTTCTATGTGATAACTAAGATTAGGAGAATATATCGCGTTGTGAATCAGTAGATCAAGAAAAATAGAATTACTTGTCAAAACTGATGGTAACTTAATGCTTTTTTTTAAATATTCCAGGTGTGCCGGTGTCAGGCATCGAAGTAGACGGGGCATGGTGGCGCTGCAAGTACGCTCCGCCCACTTTTATACCCCTCCACTTCACTCCAGCAAAAATAGACAAGGACACAATCACCCTACTGCAGAGAAACAAAAATACTGCTCTACTGTTCTGTTATTTCAACAATCGGAAGGCTTTTGATGAATACCTCAAGTATTATATCGGGAACGTGTTGATTATCATCGGTCCACATCAGAAAGGGGTCCACACTGACCCCCAACCATTCAATGACGTCACAGACGACTGGCTCCTCTACAAGTCGCAAGAAATCAGAAGCAGTGGAGATTTCATAGTGGTGTATACAAAACTAAACGTAGAAACACATTCCATTTAATAAATAATCATATTCAATATTTACAATGATTTAATGATTAACAGTCTTTTTTATATAAAACTTCGCCTCAAGCACTTCACGAAGTGTGGTTGAGACTTTAAACGTAGTTATACAACAACAATATTATTTGTTAAGGTGGAAGCGCCAGGGTAGCCCGCGAAATTCAAATTTTGTTACGTTTTTTGCAATTTGCAGGTCAGTATCAGGTTGTATGGTGATCCAAAATCCATGATTCGCGACCGTATCAAATAAGGCTTTTCAGAATCATAATCATTAGAATCAGCAATACAATTCCATAAGTTAGAATTGCCCTCAAATGTCATAATTTCATGAAATAGTCATGCTTTAGAGTAATATGAACTTATAGAGATGTATTGCTGATTCTAATGATTATGATTCTGTAAAGCCATATTTGATACGGTCGCGAATCATATTTAGATCACCATACAACCTGACAGTGACCTGGAAATTGCAAAAAACGTAACAAAATTTGAATTTCGCGGGCTACCTTGGCGCTTCCACCTTAAGCAACATTCACTGGAAGAACAGTGGTGGCCCCGTGGTAGCGGCCCCGACTTACGAGATTCGAAAGGCGCTTTAATTTGTGTAAATTAGTTCATCACCACTGCTCTCAAAACGGTGAAGGAAAACATGCGGCATGCGGTCTTCGAGAGGGACTGGGGAACCCACCACGCGGGCCCAGTGCGGGTTGTTGATGTCACTTGTCTTCCAGAGGGACTGGGGAACCCACCACGCGGGCCCAGTGCGGGTTGTTGATGTCACTTGTCTTCCAGAGGGACTGGGGAACCCACCACGCGGGCCCAGTGCGGGTTGTTGATGTCACTTGTCTTCCAGAGGGACTGGGGAACCCACCACGCGGGCCCAGTGCGGGCTGTTGATGTCACTTGTCTTCGAATTTTTGGTGCCAGGAAATGCCTCGGTTTCCTTATGGTTTCCGTCAATGTTTTGAGATCAGTGGTGATGCAATTATTTATACAAAGTAAAGAGCTTGCCTGGGATCGAATATTTCTTAACAAATACTTAACTAGAGATAATCATCACAGAAGGGAGTTTTTAGCTACAATAGGACTAAGAGATTACATAATCAGTTTTTCATGAGTTCAATGTTTTTCACATTGATTTTGTTTGTGGTTGGTCTCACGGCTGTATTCATCATAGGATCCATCACACTTTGAGTGCCAGTCGGCGAATCGTTCCCGGCGCCTTCACTGGGAGAGTCCAGCAAGTCCTTCTGGTTGATCGTCGGCACTTCACTGACCATCCTGTTGATGTCATCTTGCTGGAAACCGGTGTCGCTGTCTAGGAAGTGGAAGTCGCTGTGCGGATATAACCCCTCCAGGTTATAGTACATATCCAACCGCGGCAGCAGCTTGTTGTCGTCCGAGTTGTCATCGATCTCTATGACGTCGTTCTGTTCCTCGGATATCGGCTGCAGGGTAACTCCAGACAGATCCATTAGTCCCCCCGTATAATTTTCCCCCACCAAGTTGTCTAAAAAGAACTTGTCCATTGTGATGGCAGGTGGGTTCGCCGGTTGGTTGTTAATTTGTAAATTGTAGAAGGTGTCTGATTTAACTTCGTTCTTAATTTCGCTCATATTCCTATGTATTTCTTCGAGCGGCGGCGACGCTTTATATTCGCGCGCTAGAGCCGAATTGTTGAGAAGATCAGCGTTACACATTCTTTCCAAGCTCGGAGACTGCGTGTTTTGTTTGATTGTACTCTCCAGTTTGATGTAACTGGGGTCGGTACTTTGAATCTTTTGCGGAGGAGGCAGCATCGTCATGGCGTTGACGTTGATTTGTTGGTTGAATGAGAATATTTGTGGGTTGTTGTTCATTTCGTTATCTACAGGCGTGGTCGCCGCGTCCGTCAACATCGGCTCTTGAGGATACTCCATTATATTGCTGGGAGACTCGCTCAGCGACGGCTCCGGCTGTAGCTGCATGAACTGCGTTGTGATCAAATTGTTGAAGGTCACGGGACCGCCTAGTCCAAATCTCTCATGGTCCTCCAGTCTCCTGAACGCCATCTTCTGCTGAGAGTGGAACATGTTCTCTTGATCAGGGCCCTTCAGTATTAGATTGCTCTTCACTGATATTTTTGGTTTCTTCCTCGGAACTCCTTCAGGCTCTATCGATATGTTTACGGGAGAGTTACTGGACGACAATACGGGCAATATCTGCGTCGGTTTTATTATTGGACCAGATACTTTAGTGCTCGAAAATGATATCATGTCGGCAGGTTTAAACAATATATTGTTGCGCAGGGATATTTGTGGTGCGGGAGGCAACCGGATTGGGAAGTTAGCCATGATATTGTTAGTTATACCGTTTGGTATCGAACAGTGATTGGCAGTTAGAGGATTGACGTTATTATTTTGTAAGAGACTTTGTTCCATCGCTACAGTAGTGTTGAGGAATCCGTGCAGATTAGAGGGAGTGCCATCGTAAGTAAGCATCGGGTGCTGCGCCTGGTACTGGTGCCTCTCCATCATCGTGTCATTGGAGCTCTCCGAGATGAGGCAGTCAGAGTTGTTGTCCTCCTTGCTCAGGTCAGTGAGCATTATTTGATTGTTGTATTCCGTCTGCTGGGCGTTGGTGCTTGTGTTGGTGCAGTAGCTCTTCACATAGTTCTGCGGCAAGTTCTCTGTATAGCTGTCATAGTCGTACACCTCGATCGGTATTTCGTTGACAGTCTTTGGGGAAGATTCTGTACTTGGCTCGGTGTTTATGATAGTATCTTCGTCGTTTTTCTTTGTATCGCTGGGTATCGTCCACGCGGGCTTACTAGCTTTGCCGTTCATTTGTATGAGTGCCTGTATACTTTCTTTTTCTGTGTGGGTGGTGAGATGTTGGAAGTGCTTATCTTTGCTGACACATTTAAAGGGGCAGTACGGACATCGATGTACGTCGCTGGTCACGGTGGGATGTACGGAGACCATGTGTTTTGTGAACATCGTAGACTGGATGGCCGTGTATGGACAATGTTTACATTTGTACACATTCTCTTTTGAATGTTGTTTCTTATGTCGTCGCAAAGCGTTGTGATCTCCTGTCCTGTATTCGCATTGATCGCATTCGAAAGGTTTGTCACCTGGAAAGAAGAATATTTTCTACATGTAATTATCATGTTTGACCGAGATAAGACTGAAATCTTATAACATTATATAATGCGTCTAAGAGATGCAAGGACTTCATACCTCGCTAGGAATTAAAGACAGCGCACACCGGCCACATGACAAAGGAAAGAAATGAGCCGCAATGGACATTAGCAGAAATATTGTATTAAATACTTTTCTTAGCAGATTGTCGGTGGTGCAGCTACCCTATTATGCGCCAATAAGACAAGTAGGTTTTAACATAATATTGAACGGAAAAATCTCCACCTGCTCTCTGCCAACAACGTAAATAATGTTGTAATGAACTGTAAAATACATACCAGTGTGCGACCTTAAATGCAGTTTGAGTTCTTGCTTCCTAGACGAGGAGTAGTCACAATGGGAACACTTGAAAGGCTTGAGCTTTTCGTGGACTTCAGCGATGTGGATCCGCAGTCTACCTTTGTTGATGAATTCTCGCTGGCAGATGTTACAGCGGTGGGGGGTTGCTACCTCCTTGTGAATCAGCTTGTGCTTCGACAGCTGGTTTGAGTTCTTGAAAGCCTTTGAGCATATGGAACCTGCAAAGGGTTTTATGATTAGCATATGTGACTTTGGCGTAGATAGAGTAGAATACTCTGTCTACGGTGATTTTGATTAATTTATACGGAGTTTGGGGTCAAGCATCTGAAGAAGCATTGTCAATTGTTATCAAGAGTTAGTTCAACGAGCAATAAAATGCCTTACTATATAACAAAGTACAATTTTTTTTATCTTGGGAGTTTTTTTAAGTGATGCACCCTTTAAAATACATTGAAGTATATGAGTACCTACAAATCCCAACTATAAAGAAGGTTGCAGAAAGGTCCTGCAAGAATTATGAGGAAAGATTCCAACAGCATAAAAATGAACTTGCTTGTTAAGTCCTCTTTGACTCCTCACTCCTTATGAGAACAAATAGCTATAATCTACTCAACACTAATAAATGTAACAATGACATGTCCAATGACATGACATGACCAATCTGATTAAAGTTCAAGGGCTGTTTGCAGATGGATAAAAAATAACAAAACACTCAACAGTTTTGCATCAACTATGCAAACTAGCGCATCTCTTAAAAATTGTGATACCCTGAGAGACCTAAGATTCTTTTTCATTGTATCAATGGTTCAAATTATAAGTTTTGATCAGATTTCAGCCTGACCAAAAATAAGATTACTTGATACTCACATATGCAAAGCTTTAACTTCTTATGACATTTCATATGGACGTTGTGTAGTCTATATCTACTGTATGTTTTAAAGCCGCATACTTCACAGGTGGGCATTTCCATGTCAACCTCGTGCACCTTCCACAGGTGCGTGTGCAGTGTATCCACCGCTCCACAGACTTTAGAACACTCTGGACACACAAGCTTCCCATTCTTGTGGCATTGTCTGTGATATGCAAGCATCTGATCATCTTTCATACAAATTCGGCATCCATTAACTAAACACATTGTTCCTTTTTCTACTTCTATACTACTTGGTTTCACATCTTCAGTCATCTGATCAGCCTTCAGTAACAGTGGAATGTGTGATAAATCTGTTGCTTGTGTTGGAGATAGTGTTGCCTCCATGGAGGGCTCCATGTAGCATGGTTGTATTGATGCTATCAAGTCTGGAGGGACATTACCCACTTGGATCATGTTACATGATGGATTGACTGACCCTGCATCAGACACACTCACATATTGTGAGATTTCATTTGTATATACAATATTTATACTAGCTTCCTGTATTATCTCTTTAGGATCAACTTTTTCAAAGTTTGGCATACTCATTTTGTGTAATTCATCTACAGATATAAATGCCACCCCTTTGGGCAAGTCATTATTGATATTCGCTGCATCTGGAACTATTTCTATAACTTGTGGTATTTTTATATCAGGCAAATTTTGTGGGATTTTCCCAGTTTGGGCTGCATGCGTTGGTTCAGCACTGGGGCTCTCTTTTTTTAACTTGGCATTTTTAAGAGCAATTTGAACTAGACTTTTAATCATTTTTTTAATATCTTTGATGCCCATTTTATGATGGTTTCGGAGATGTGTCCTGAGAGTCTCTTCAGCGTCAAACACACTAGTGCAGCCTGGACAAAGGATCTGAACGTTATCTGATAGACCATTGCTCTTGGCTAGGTCTGGATGGACGGTGAACAGATGAAATTTTATATCATCCTCGGCCAGCGCCATGTAAGGACAGGCTTCACACTTGAAAAATGAAGTGGAGCCCACCGACTTTTCTTCGTAAGACATGACCTTCTCCTTCATTGCAGGCTTTGTTTCGGTTGGTGTTTGGTTCGCCATTTTATTTAAATTCAATACGTAGCATTGTGTAGTCATGTTTCGCGACCCACAAGGCACTTTATTTATTTTACCATTTTAAATTCACAAGACAGTGTATTTCAAAACAGCTGTAAACATCAGTGGCCATTTTCGATTTTGACATATGTGCTAAAGTCATAAAGTGAAGAAAAAAGAAGATAAATAATACTACTGGGCAAGAATGACAAAGAGAACAAATCATATACAATCAACATCATCTTAAATATGTAAAGATGCTAAATATGCTGAGTGAGATGTTAAAGCACCGTTCATTTGACAATTCAAGACAGACCATGTAAATCTGGAAACAGATCCTGTTCTGATTGGAATTTTAGTCGATTTATGCAGTACTTCTCTAAAACTGTCTATGATTATTATGACGTTTCGTTTGTTGTAACTTGTCTATGGCCGGCAAATTAACTGACGTATCCTATTGATGTCAGTGTGTAGCATCGTGTAATATTTCTTATCAAAAGTAAAGCAAAAACCACTAAAATGAGCGTGAGTACACCGATATTATAATATACTTTTGATTTGTAAGTCATGTACAAACTCATATTGCAATTTTACATTGTTATTCCAGCTGGAAATTGAATCGATGATACGCTACACGTCGCCGATCAACCCGGCAGTTTTCCCACACCTTACATTACTTCTCCTCGGCATCGGCATCTTCTTCACTGCGTGGTTCTTCGTCTACGAAGTTACTAGCACTAAAGTCTCGAGAGATCTGTTCAAAGAGTTATTGTTGTCACTAGTCGCCTCCCTATTTTCTGGCTTTGGTATTCTCTTCTTATTGTTGTGGGTTGGCATCTTCGTGTGATAACTCAATATATATTAGTTTGTAAGCTATGTATAGCATTCCGAGTGTGTTTGGCACGAAGATTGGTTCTGTTAGACCAAATGTTTGTTTGTATTCATAAATTTTATATTTAAGAAAACACTGTTTTTATTAACTTGCAAAACTTTATTACCATTTTTATCGTTAATGCAATTGTTCGGATATTAACCTAAACTTAAACGTATGTTCCACAATAATCACTTAATGTAAAGTCTTGAACATTTTACCATCAAGCAAGAAAATTATTACCTACCCCTAGAGTTCCTAAAATTATATTATAATCTATGTAGAATTCTACCACTCATTTAGGGGAAAGCTAAACTTAATTATAAACTAATTAGAACTTACTTCTAATTTTGTGTCCAGTTGATGGCAATAGGCTTGCCCTCTATAACATGGGACTGGAAGTAAATAACTGGAGAAATGTGGGTGTACCTATAAAGGTCACTTCTACTTGAGTCAAGTAGAGGGTTTGTACCCAGGGAATAAAGGGATGATGTTATGTTACTCTCCTTTAGCAACGCCCTCTACATTGTTATTTTCAGTTGATTCCAATTTCCAAAAAAGCTATTCCTTCATCAGGTTAACAAACAGAAAATAAAAACCCTATTAAATTCAAATAATTCCTTTGTACGATGGTAAATGATGACTAAAGGAGAACTATATGAAAGTTGTGCTATGACAGTAATCATATTGTAGCGTGGTACAATAGACACACCAGACCCTACTAGTATTGTTAGTTGCTGTCTTTATATTTGAGGAAGAAGCAGAAGTCTAATGACAATAAAAAAGTACTCTGTGCCTAATGACTTCTAATAGGTATTATTACGTAAAACGGGCTGTTCGCTCAGCCGCAACTCCACGTCAAACAGCGTATTTTGCGACTTCTATTAGTATGGCAATTTGTTAAGGTACATGCGTTAAGGTAGCTCGCAAAATTCGATTTTCCTTACGTTTTTTAGAATTTGAAATTTCGTCCCATTGAATGATTATTTCATTACATGTGTGTTGTTTATTTGAAACCTATTGAAAATCCAAGATGGTGGAGTTAGTACCGATTTCGGCCACGCTCCAAAAGATCCTACAGCTATAGTTAACGATGATGCTGACACGGACAGCGTATTATAGGAAACTCACACCTTTTTTCTGTCGGGAATTTTATATTGCTGCGCTTGCTGCGGATTCGGAGCCAGGTTGCGACTGTTCGTGGACGGCGTGTTGCTCTCCTCGGTCGCGGCGGAACTTGTCGTCCAGTAATACTGTTTGGTGCATACGACGCGAGGCCAGCTCTTCAATGCGCCCGTACAGCGTCGAGTGAGACATCACGTAACGGCTGGAAAACGATACCAACATTACAAGCTACAGCTAGGGATACTGATTTTTTTGTGACCATCAACTAGGATCGATCGGCTGTGCATCAGCAGTTTTTACAATGTCTAAAGTTACAAAAGTCAGGCCCCAAAACGCCCACCCTAAGAGATGCAGCACCCATCCCACTAACACGACATTAAGTCTATCCACACAGTATAACGCACTTGAAGTCGAGTGCATCGAGTCGGTAGAGCTGAGTGTTTTCTACGGCGACCACGGTGGCCACGCGCTTGCTGTCCTTCATGAGCAGTGCCACCTCGCCGAAGTGGTTGCCGTCCTCCAAATGACACACCTGTAATAAATAAATAGACACGTTCACTCACTAATGTTCATAGACCTCCTGTATGCACAGCCACCAGTGCTGGAGTAATCCAGCGGATTCCCATCTGGTCCATCAGCGTTTCGTTTTAAATTCGGACTTGTATGACTAGGTACCTACTATCAAAAACGTATCAATACCTCTACCCCTTTTAAGGAATACACAGCCACAGTTCCAGCTGCGATGAAGTACATGCAGTCGCCGATGTCCCCGGCGCGCACCACCAAGTCATTGGACAGGTAGACCTCGGGGCGCAGGCAGCCCAGCACGGTGCCCACCACGCTCGCTGGCACATCTTCGAACAGCTTCACTTTGGGGACCAAAGTGCGACACGTGTGCAGTTGTATTTCGTCGCGAAGCTCCTCTGGACCAGACAGTTCCATAATTTGTTTATTTTAAATTAATACGCGCAAGAGCATTATCTAAATTCTAAATGAAGTAATTAAGGTGGAAGCTCCAGGGTAGCCTGCGAAATTGAATTTTCAGGTCAGTATTAGGCTCCACCTTAATATATGTGTTTATGTATGTATAGAATCAAGTCTATCCGACTAAACAGACAGCTGTGCTGCTGGGGAGTTTCTTGCGCTACTTCTTCTTCCTATCTAGAGCACTGGGAAGTGGTGACGGGTGGGCGTTTTTGGGGGACTGTCTTATGTATTTTGACGTGCGAAAAGTGCTGATTCTCAGCCTCTGTAGAATAAATGACTTGATTTTGATTCGATTTTATACTGTCAGAACACTTAAACTACTAGTATTTTTAGTCAGAAGTTCTATTTTGCGTTTACAAGTTTGAGGGCTGAGATCAAATTACATATTTAGAACATCTTTCACGTAGGTAGGTATTGTAAATTCTATACTTTCGGACGGGTTGCAAAAGTCAGGCTATTGGATACTTGCGTGAGCTACTGGTGCCGATTCTCTTGTCACAAAATTCTCTAAACTAAACTAAAAATCACCAAAATTTTGTTTAGTCCTGTCAAACGACGATTTCCCATTCTGAAATTGACTAAAGTGACACAACTTAACTATATTTTAGTTTGACAGCACTAAGATTGCACTGCATTATTAATTTAGTGAAGATGGTAATTTTGCTATTCTGAGTTTGCCGTTTTTCACCAAAAATTTTGACTATATTAATTTTTCTAACTAACTCTGACTAATTTTAATCGCGATTAAAAAAGTGTGGAATAAAACTAGTGGTCATGAACTAAAATTCACACCAACACTTCGACTTCAGATGCAAAAAAGTACTGTATCTTTTTTTTTTTCGTTTGCTTATATCTCGAAAATGGTGTGTCCTATCGCAAAAATGATGATAATTTCGACCCCCCTTAATAAAGCCGTAAGCCCCATAATCTCAACATGTAGGTAATATTTTAATTTTTTTTCTATACAATTGTGAAAAAATCATTGTGTGAGAAGCGTTTTGTCGACGGAAGACTAGACAAAAATGACGTTTCCGTGTAGACAGTTGGCAGTTTTTCACCGAGAAATGTAGACAAGCGATTTCTATTCTACAGAAGAGTAGAAATAGAAAGCGTCATGCTAAGCCTGCAAGAGTCGCGATTGTCAAATTCGATTTTAGTTATGTCAAAATTATTTTTAAGTTTAGAGATTTTATTTTGCAGAATAGCTTTAAGATTCTCATAGCAAAAAGTAAGGAATTTTAGTGATAGTTTAGTTAGTTTAGTTAGTTTAGTTCGGTGTACAACAGAATCGGCACCAATAGCGACTAACGATGTTCTTAATAGGTATACGGTGTCATAATAGCACAGTGAGACACACCTTTAACTTACCTACCTAATATTTGGATAATTGCGATAGCAACAAAACAGAACTATGTCGCTTTGATAGCGGTTAGCGGCGAGGCAAGTAAAATGACTAATGCCCGTTTTCACCGACATACCCTAAACTGCCACCTACGTATGGGACTTTTAGCTTAAAAGCTCCCCTAAACTAGCCCCTAAATTAAATTTCGTTTCACCATCATTTTTACCTTCTAACTAGGGGACACATATCTATGTGACGTTTGTTCTCGATAATAGTGACTGATTCGTCTATGAACTTATCGATACTTTGTAACAAGATAGCTTTTTATAAAATTCTCTAAAGTATACACTTATATGAATACTGATATTTATAAATCGTGTTTTGATAGCAATATTATATTATTATTTCATTCATATTTTTAATGAATTTCACGTTTTCATACTTATTTACTCTGTGTACACATTACGTAACGTCGCGTGTTATCTGTGGTCTTATTTGTATTTGACACTAGACATGCGCAAAACAGTGCGTTTTAAAGTGATGTCATATGACATTACATTTCGTACCGAGTAATGTTTCATTACACCATGACTCCAAACATGACGCGAGATGAAGCATCACGCGCGATGGCTATTGTAATGAAATGCTCGCGTTGTAGAAGATATTAATAGTATATTATTGACCATCACTGTGAATATTGGCGTATTTAAAAATCGATGTACAGTAGGGAGTCATAAGTCCACTAGCATACTAAGGGTTATATTGCTATAAACTCGCGGTCCAGGCGCGTACCTACAGCTGTGTGTATAAGTTATGTCTCAACACAGAACGCACACCTCAGAGCTCTAACACTGGCGTCACATGAAACAAAAAACATACCGTCGCACATAGTACGTAATTACGAATGACCTTGGTCCGTTCATACCATTGCTAAAATTCACACTTTAATATCAAGTTCTGATAGCTCGTAACATATCGCCTGGGATTAAGGAACTCATAGATCTGGGTTCAAATCTCGCGATGAGATTTTATTTTTCTTTTCAACAATAACCTTCTTGTTCTTTTATTATAAAAGTAATAAAATATTTTTATGTTATTATTTATTATGCGATAAATGAATAAACGAGATTTTTTATTTTTATTACTTATATTGTTATTTAAATAAAGGATTAAGAATAAAAATGTTTAATAAGTGATTACAAAATGTTTATTCGTTATAATTTTATGAAGTATAAACATAACTAATAATAACTTTTTGTTAAAACAGTTTAGTTTCTCATAAATAACAATTTATTGAAGTAAAGTAGCTAATTGGTGAACTATGATAATCAAGCTTAAAATATTGTATCTTAGTAATATAATAATATTGTGCTGTAATTTCTACTGTGTGTGGGTACTCGAAGGAAACCACAATAATCTACGCAAATCTACCCACGTAAATATAACAAATGCAGACGCGTTGTCACTACAGTTAAATGACTCAGTAATACTACTTTTATTCTACTGCGCGTGAGTTTGTTATATCACAAACCTCAAAATTAACAAATGGTATTTAATAGGACTTATTGAGGTTATAGCTTAAGTATTCATTTTCATTACGAAAAGAAGATTGAAACTAAACCTCAAAATAATCCATATTACGGATATAACACAATATTATTTGAATATTACTAAAATCAATAAATATTTGTAATTTATATTCTAATGTTAATGTTTTTTTTCCGTTAAATATGGTTTTTGAGCTGGTTTTCGATGATGCAAACCTTCTGTGTGGAGTGCATGGCGCACGGTTTGTAAAGACGTGTCGAATAATTTAGCAAAATGACTTGTCGTTTTGAAACCACTTGTTTCATATTCGCTGAACATGTGCTGTTGCTGCGCCTTTTTTGTGAGCTGGTATCTTCCACTTTGCTTTCGACAGGCAAGGCTACTCCCTTCCTCATATCTTTTCACCCACCGATTCACAATATTTCACTAAAACAAAAAAGGGGTACTGTTAGGCTACTAAGCAAAATGCATGCTAATATGTATTACTATTTAGAAACAAAATTGTTTGAAATAGAAATTTCATACAAATATTAATTAAGTATAATGTTATTTTCATCGTTCAAAAATCTAGGAAATAAAATTACTTTGAAATTTGATATTTTTCTTCTATTTAGACCTTATGATATTTATAAAACGTTTCAAAAAATAACTACAAGGATCAGCAGTTATACTTTAATTAGATGAATGTTTATTAAAATAATGAAATCACAATACTCACAATCAGTCCAGTTTTATCAGATAATTGTGATATATTAAGTCCGGTTTTATGCAGCGCAATAATATTCGCTTTCATTTCTATATTTAAATTTGCTTACATTTTAAAATGAACTAGAACACCGCTGATAGATTAAACACACGTCACTAGCACACAATAACAAACAACACCGTTCTATTTAGTCGCGGTGAATGAGTCGTAAGTTAACTGCACCTTAATATCATTTAAATTTATTTAGGTTTCTGTGGGTATAATCATAAAGTTTTACAAGTTTAGTGGACAAGACGAACAGAACAAGAAACTATAGTCAAAAGCGATTTTTAAAACAATAAAAAGACTATCACCGCGCGTGGGATTCGAACCCGCGACTCGCTTCGCACAAACGCGCTAACGTAAGTATGGTAACCGCTAAGCTATCATGCCATCTACTTTAATGGTTGAATTTATGAAATACAATCATTTGTAGATGTATGAGAGTGTGTGTGTCTATAGTATAGAAATTACTTATTATAAGAAGGTCGTAAGTTAAGCCGAAGTGTCAGTCTATTGCTTTTTGAAATTGGTAATCCACTTATGTCTTTTACTGTACAATGATTGTTTCGTGATGAATCTTGATTTAATTCGCAATCATTCTTTTCGTCGCCATAAGATATTTTCACTTAAAACTTAACACTTACGTAATAAAAATCTATGTATTTACAGTTTTAAGTTATTTCTTTAAATATCACTCAATACCTCATGAATTCCACAATCATAAACACAACACAACACTCAGTTTTATTTTGTTTCGTGTTACTGTTTTGTTTTGTATCATAGGTAGACATGGGTAGCTCGTGAGCGAGTGATAGAAAAGAGCTAGCTCTTTTTGATGGACGTCGCTCTCGCTCACTCACTGGTTCGCTAAGTAGCTCACTAGCTCAGTTAGCTCTTAGACGCTCAGTACTTCAGCGAGACACCGATGACCGACCGAAGTCAGCGGCCGAACGGCTCATTCGGTTCGCTTCGGGATATTTCGGATCGCATAGTTCGTTCTTCCAACAATACCTCTTCGATACAATACGTCATTGTAGACTATCATACGACATAAATCACTGTAAATCTATCTTTATGACCATAGCTTTAAAGTAGAAAATACTTTGGCATTGCATTGTTTATTTTTTGCGTATTATTTACGTAAAGTCATAACATTATATTAACAAACAGAAACGCTTTTTTAATTTAACTCCAAACTTCCAAAGAGCTATTGATAATGAATACTGAGCGGGCCGAGCCGTTTTCAACGACACGCGTGCACCGTGAGTCAAAAGAACTAACATTCGGCGTCTGAATCACTGAGCTATAGAAGAGCTAGTGAGTAATAAAGAGTCCAAACTTCCAAAGAGCTACTCACTATTGAGCGAGCCGATCCGTCTCCTTCGACGCGCGTGCGGCGTGAGTCAATTGAGCTAACAGTCGGCGTCTCGGCATCTGTGTCACTGAGCTATAGAAGAGCTAGTGAGCTAGAAGAGTGATATAGCTCTTTAGAGTGAAAGAGCTAATCGCTCTTTTTCTTTTCAGTGAGCTACTTCGCCCATGTCTAATCATAGGTAGCGCGCGGCAAAGCGTAGGTAATGTCATAGGATCTGATACAGAGTCATGATTGCGTTGTCAGTAAAACGTAAACCTTATTTCTTGAAGATTACGGTTCTAAATAATAGTTCACTTATTTCACTCCCAAACGATGCGCGCGGCGCATGTTCCTTCTCACTTGCACACAGTCACACAGAGCGAAAATGACCGAGATAGAAGTTTACGAACGTCGAACCGCGCGTCATGTTTGAGAGTCATGTGTCATGATTAATTTGGTCAAGTCATGTGTAATGCTACAGTACGCGGTCGAGTTATATGACGCGCAATGCAACATCGCATTACTTACACAAGTCTATTTGACACTTCTTTCTTTTGTGACTTCGTGACGTAAGATTTGTTTGATTGTTGGCATTTGCAAAGAGTTTAATAAGGTTAATCTAGTCAAAAATATTTCCATACAAACTTCGGGAGTGTATACTCCACTGTTTGACAATGTACATCAAAAATTAAACATGGTATAGTTTTGTCTCATTATTAATATTGTCTGTGCGAAAATAGAATACTAAAATAAAAAGCCATTAAAAAGTTATGAGCCAACAAAGATTAGTTTTTCTTGCTAATTTAACCTAACGTTGGGCGTGTAAGATGTGTAAAACCTTCAAAGCCAAGTCAGGACTGACAAAGCTCAAATATCGAAAAGTTCAATAAACTTTATTCGTAAATGATTTATGCAGTGGGTTTTTCATAAAAGTCGATCTTCGGAAGGACTTTTCTTCATTTAATACGCGCCTGTTTTACTACAAATGATCCTGCACCTCACTCAATAACGTGCGTGTAGACTAGTTTCCTTTGTCGGACACGATGCCTGATGAGACAGCGTGCTTTTTAGCCAGGCTCACCAGTGAGTTCGAGCCCGTGACTAGATTTCCCATAACTAGTTAAGATTGTTTGTTTGATAACATAGCGAATGTGGATCCTAAGGTATATTTTACCAATTTAACGTTAGGTTACCAGCAAATTTTTATTTTATGAGTTACCTACTTATAAAAAACTTTAATAAGTTAAGTTAAGTAAGTACTTACCTATTATTAAGAAATTCTAAGTTATGTTCAATCTGTTCCAATAAATACAACACTGAAGATTTATACAATCTATATCTCCGAAAAAACAATCTATATCTGACAACCAGTCTTACCATGGGGTATCGTATTACCCAGTTACTGGGTTGTGGAGGTTAGATAGGCAGTCGCTCCATGTAAAATACTGGTAGTCAGCTGCATCCGGTTAGACTGGAAGCCGACCCCAATATAGTTGGGAAAAGGCTAGGCAGATGATGATATCTCCGAAAAAAGTCAGTTTCATTAAAAATTTCGAAGTAGTTTGGTCGTTTCCGATATATCTTTGGTCTACAACTGTCATTTAAGTCTAGGGTTGCCATCTCTGAAATTTGGGAACCAGGACAAGACGCGTGAAAACCCCGGATTTTAGAGCCCAGAACCCGGACATGTCAACAGTTTTTTTTAAACATAGTCAGTGTAATAAAAGACAGTTGAAAACGTCGTAAATCACCTTTTTATTTATTTTCAGACCTTAAAATTAAATTTAGTCATCTTTAACCGACTTCAAAAAGGAGGAGGTTATCAATTCGTCGGAACTTTTTTTTTTTTATATGTATGTTCCCCGATTACTCGAAGATGGCTCGACCGATTTGGATTTTGTTTTTTTTGTTTGAAAGGGTATACTTCCCAGGTGGTCCCATGATCATCAAGTCAGGGTCTGATGATGGGATCCTGGAGAAATAGAGAGAACTCTTCAAATTTTATAGGCACCCAAAGCGATTTAGGTATTTTTTGGAAGAGTACTTTCTCGTAGTGATTTCATTTCAATTTGGTGAAGATCTGATGAAGAACTTCGGAGATAGGCAACGGAACTCCTCAATAAAGATAGCAAATGGACTGGGATTGCCGAAATCGCATGTCTGTCTATTGTTTACACCAGTTCATAACATAACATCACGCCGGTACGTTGTGAAGGGGTAAGCACATGTGAACCACTAATAAGTGAAAAATAAAAACTTTTTCCAAAAAAAAAAACAACCGACTTCCAAAAAAACACTACAAAGTGAAAAATAACTTTAATTTCGGAAGGCGGTGACAAAAAATTCAAATACAGCTCCAAAGACACCGACTTCCGAAATTAAAGTTATTTTTCACTTTGTAGTGTTTTTTTGGAAGTCGGTTGTTTTTTTTTTGGAAACGAAAAAGTTTTTTATCATCATTTTAAATGTACTAACATAGCAAAACAGAATCTTATTACAGTTTGTTACAAATTGTTTTAATAATCAGTTAGACTTTTTTTATTCTTAAAATAAAACACAAATTATTAATCTGTTATGAAAATAAAATCTTATTAAAATATTAAACCTAACAAAGTTCAATAAAAAATTTAAACAAAAATCTTAAAAGTGCTGAGACCATTTTAGTATTCAGTCTTACAATTTTTATGGTAACTCTTAACTCAATAATAATTATCTTCTTTAAATTGTTATCAGCAGCACAGCACAAAATATCTCTTAACATAATATGAACTAAATTCAGTCTTCTTAAATCGTGAGCAACAAAACTGAACCTTTTTAAAGTTTAGACTTACTGTAATGTAAGTTACATTATAAAAAAAAAACATAAAATAACCAAAAACTATACTTATTTAAATCACCTTAAAGTTTTAATCAACAGCCATATTTTTAATTTCTTTTACGTAATAAAAACAATCATAACTTTAACTACAAAAATGAAAATAAATTATTGCACTCACAGGTACGTTATTTGACTACCTAGCTATTAAAGCTTTTTCCTGTCTTTTTACTTTTATTTTTTTTTGTATTTATCACTCTTTCCGATAGCTTTTAGAATCATCATCAGCCTACAGCAGTCCACTGCTGGACATAGGCCTCTCCAATTTCACGCCATTTAACTCGATTCTCGGCAACTCTCATCCAGTTACTACCAGCAACCCTGCGAAGATCGTCACTCCACCTAGCCTGAGGGCGTCCTACCTTACGTTTTCCGATTCGCGGTCTCCACTCAAGAACACGTCTACCCCACCGGTCATCGGTTCTACGACTAATATGGCCGGCCCATTGCCACTTCAGCTTGCTAATTCTATGAGCTATGTCGACAACTTGGGTTCTCTGCCGGATCACCTCATTCCGGATTCTATCTTTCAGAGATACTCCGAGCACAGCTCGTTCCATAGCTCGCTGAGCGACCTTGAATTCATGGACCAGCCGTACCGTGAGTGTCCACGTTTCGGCTCCGTAGGTCATAACAGGTAGGACACACTGGTTGAAGACTTTAGTCTTCAGGCTCTGCGGAATACGCGACGAAAAGACTCGACGAAGCTTCCCAAATGCTGCCCAACCCAGCTGAATTCTTCTGTTAGCCTCTTTCTCAAAGCTGTTCTTACCAAACTGCAGAGTTTGCCCGAGGTAAACGTATTCTCGAACAACCTTGAGAGCACCGCCATTGAGAGCAATCGGTCTCGGAGCAACGTGATCGTTGAACATAACCTGAGTTTTGTCCAAGTTCATCCGGAGATCAATGCATACAGAAGAGTCAACTAGGTCGTTCAGCATCTGCTGCAAGTCCTGCAGCGATTCAGCCAGTATAACGATGTCATCTGCAAATCTCAAGTGTGAGATGTACTCGCCGTCGATATTAATACCGCGTCCTTCCCAGTTCAGCGTCTTGAACACATCCTCCAATGCGTTGGAGAACAATTTTGGGGAGATGACGTCCCCTTGCCTCACTCCTCGACGCAGGGGGATATGCTCAGTTCGGCGGTCCTGAGTTTGGACGGTCATTGACGCGTTTTCATAAAGACATCTCAGCACTTGGATGTATCGCCAGTCGACTTGGCATCGCTGCAGAGACTCCAAAACAGACCAGGTCTCGATAGAGTCAAAAGCCTTTTCATAGTCCACAAACGCAAGACACAGCGGCCGATTATACTCTTCGGACTTCTGTATAATTTGCCGCACTGTGTGGATGTGGTCCATGGTGCTGTATCCTCGTCGAAACCCGGCCTGCTCCGTTGGCTGAAACTCGTCGAGTCTCCGCGCTAGACGATTCGTGACGGCTCTTGAAAACAGCTTATATATGTGGCTTAGGAGCGAAATGGGTCTGTAATTCTTTAAAAGGGTTTTATCCCCCTTTTTAAAGAAAAGTACGACCACGCTCCTTCGCCACGCTTCCGGAGTTCTCCCAGAGAACAGGACAGAGTTGTAGAGCTCCTGAAGCTTTAGATATCGTTTACTTACCACCTGTACGTAGATACACTGTAACGACGTCTACACTCATAACCGCCCAGCGACTCACTGCCAGTAGTGCCAGTGTCACTGCGGAGTGCGGGCGGCGAAGTCGAAGTGCGGCGTGCGGTGTAAAGTATTTAAATTTCAACACTTTAAATTTTTAAACCCGGACTACAAATGAAGTCCTGCCCGGACGCTCCCCGGACGCCCTCTAAACTAGGACAAATCCGGGGAATCCCGGACGGATGGCAACCCTATTTAAGTCGAATATAGTAGAAACAGTTTCAAAATTTTCAACAAATTCTAATATATCACTATCCATGTCCGTTGCTTGAGAGATCACATACTTAAATGCCGGTTTATGGGCCCACATTTCGGCCACCTAAATTTAGGGGACCTTTTAGCGTTTAACTGACCCCTTACTGTTGGTGAAACAAAAACCACCTTTTAACAGCCCCCTAACCATTCTTAGGGGATCCCATAAACTTAGGGGATGTCGGTGAAAACGGGCATAAGAAGCGTAAATGGATGTAGGTATCTATGTTATTTAAAAAATAAGGATTTTACCTGAGAGACAGTTGAGGTCTGCCCCCTCTTTAAAGTATCGCTCCTGGTACGTGTATTGGTAGAAGGCACGGACTCGCTTCTTTAGAGAAAGAGGGAACTGCCTGTATTTCATGTACTCCTGGTGGGTGAAATATCTAGTCATCATAATAAGGCCATAAGAATGAAAAAATCACAAGGTTCCGGGAGCAAGTTAATTTTCATGGCAATATTCAAAGCATTCTGAACTCTAAATGACCTAGTTCCAGAATATTGAATTGGTTGGTGAACAAAAACGCTCACCTCTACTTGATTCATCAGTCCCTGGTACCGCATCGTGGAGTCGTACTTCGTGAGGTAACTCTTTATCAGGAAAACTACGCATTACAAAACAGCAAGCATTCAGTTTATTTCGAAGCATTTTATAAGCAAAAATAAAAATTTGTTAGTTGTGTCCGAGATTACATTGAACAAACAGATAGACGACTGGGGACTTCAATACATATGTTGTAGGTACAGATTGACAGAGCATATTTGCTACATCACGCTGCGCTTCAAAACGCAGCTATTAATGACGTTGCTCGAAAAAGCCGCTAAGCTGAAGTGGGACTGGGCTGGCCACGTATGCCGTATGCCCAATAAGCTATGGGCCAAAATAACCTCTACGTGGAGTCCTGACGCAGCCAGAAGGCGTCGCGGCAGACCCCGTAGAAGAACGCGGGACGAGCTGGAGAAAACATACGACCAGTGGTCTACTTAAGCCCTGGATCGAAAGAGCTGGAAATCATGGGGAGAGGCCTTTGCCCAGCTGGAGGATGATGTGGGGGTGTGGTGTGCCGTGTGGGGTAACAGTAAGAGATTTGTAAATAGGTTACCTAGCGTAAATATCATGAAAAATGCAGCGTATACAATAACAATAGAATGAATCAAAATCTCATCTGGCTCAGTAGAACGAAACATTGTGAAGCCAGTACCTGAAAATAACAAGAGAATTATGGTATTGGTACAGACGACAGCACATCAACTACCCCAATCTATCAAATTTCTTTAATAGATTTTGAACTTAACGTATGCTTATGGTTCATGTTCAATTGGGAAAATTTGACAGTTTGAGGTAGTTTGATGTGCTGGCGTCTGTACATCGAAAGATTCTTTATAATGTCAATGGTAGGTAGCTACTGTAATTAGGTTCAAATTCTCACCGAAAAACGCGGAGATAGATATAATTAGCGCTTTATTGTATCGAGTCTGGATGTCACGAACCATCAAGTTCTCATTTTCATGGACGCGCATGTAAAAATTGTATATTGTGGGCATTTCGCCGGTCCCTGTATGATGAAAGACGGGTGCTATTTAAACAGACGGACCAATATCTATCTGTACCTGTACCTACTTATAATCATAACAAATATTTGTTCAGAGCGAGTGACTATTGCCACTGCTGCGCACGGAGCAGCTACGCACGTGTGTCTTGTCTATTAGCTTCGCTTTGCAAGAAAAGGTATGTGATAACGGCTACTGCAACCCATGAATACGCTACGCACGAATACGAGATTAATGAAGTCATTGCTACATGCTTGGCTTGCTCAAATATGGTGCCCATGCAGCTCAACGCTGTCAACACTATAAACGTGCGTAACTTCACTGCGAAAGGTGGGATGAGCGGTGAAGCGACACCTGCGCCATTTCGTCAAAACTATGCTGCGCTATAGTTGCACATATTCGTGTTTAGTATGTGCTGCAGTGGAAACGTAAACCCATCACCCACTTTTCAAACAAACAAACCCGCACAGCTAAACTGCGCCGCGTGTCCGTGACCAGCGTGCGCCGCAGTAGGGCAGCGCCATAATAATTATGTACCTACACCTCATGGTTTTAAAGAGCTAGCATACTGACAGTAATAGATGAAGGTGGCCGGCAAATATATGAGGCAGGTGCACCAGTGCACGGAGATGACGAATAGAGCCGCTAACCGCACCAGTCCGTGTATGATGTACGACTCCGTGAAAACCTACAACACATCATACTATTTGAATGATGTCAATCATTTGTTCATAAATCCAAACCCTAAATAGCTCCCCAGCTATCTATGTTCTGGGTTCGATTCCCAGGTCGGGCAAACTGCAAATTGGTTTTTTCATCAAAAATTTCTCAGCGATAGCTCGGGGTCTGAATATGTGCGGTTGTGGGGGATTGTAGGCGTGATATTGTTATGAACTCAACTGTAAGAAACAAAGAAGCGAAAAATGTAAGGACGTACTCTCATGGAGATCTTCGAGTCAACGGCGACAGTGTAGATTCTGGCGACCCTGAACGTGGACAGCACGTGCGCGATGAGGATGTACCGCGCTCTCACCCCCAGGCACAGCAGTACGTATGCCACGGGCAAGCAAGACGCCAGGTCCACGATAAACCAGCTGCTGACGTAGCGCCTAGAATCACTCATCTATTTACTGTTATCGCTCAAAATATAAGGTGTATTTCTTGTAACTTTGACGATTTCATACTGTTAAGTATGAGGACAGACGAGAGAAACTACTGCTTGCTAGTAACGCACTCACGTTTATTGGCTTACATACTTAACGGTGCGTAGGCACACGCACACAACATACACAACACATACTTACTCTTTCGAATTTTAAGTTCGAATTCGATGTTATTATACTAACAGAATGTCGACTAACTCCTGGAAAAACTATCCCTCACCTAAATAATTACACCATTGAACCAAAACGATGGGGTTGTCTATATAAAAAATAATCTAAAGTTAAGGAAATAAAATGATCTCAGGCGTCTAGTTTGCAGCTGGACATACATACTGAATTATGCATTTATAGATCTCCATCAATCATGAACTCAGACTGAGGCTTTCATCAATTCCATAAGTTCCCATCTAGATACTTTATAAAGTTAAAAAAATATTATTATAGTGTATAAACATTAAAACTAAAGATATAGAATCTTCTTATGAACACAGAAACAGAACTACGTACCTTGACACGCTATCCCTGTATGGAATTATACCTGGGCATACTCTACCTACCAGGAAGGAAAACTGTTTAGACCATTTTATGTGAAAATAAACAAGCGAAAAATCTCAGCATCCATCGCTATCTTACACACTAGTAGGTATTGCAGACCACACCACCACGCTTCTATCCCTATATATATTTAAAAAAAAATACTCCATTATCTAACAAAACTAGATCCACTGTGGATTTTGAGCAAGCACTTTTTTTTTTTTTGGTGGGAAATCATCAAATAACTTCTCCCGCTCTGGGTGGAGCGGGAGGGCGTGTCAGACTTTTACTGACTAAAACCCACCCGTGTTCCCTCAGTTGCCTGTGTGCTAGGGGCCGCGGTATCTCTTTCGAACAACCCGCACCCCTAGCAGGCATCGGCCCTTGCGGACCCCCCATTTGGTGCTGACATCTCTTTGAGGCGCGCGTGGAACACAACGCGCCGTCGACCCGGGCTTGGTCCTTGCCGGACAGCGAGCTACCCATTACTCGCCGTCCGCAAGCCCGCGCCTACGGTGGCCGGGAATCAGCCTGGGATTCCCGACGCCCAGGGCGTCTCCCGCGGCGACTACGGCCGTGAGGGCGCATATACTGCCTCTCCCTCACGTGCGCCGCCTCCCTCTTCGCGAGCATTACTGCTTCGCAGAAGGAGGTGACGGCTAACCATTCACTCTCGCTCCGTACCATGGCCTGCACCAGGGCCGGACGCGAGAGATCGCCGCCGCCGATCGCCTCCACAAGGACACGGCGGTGCTCCGCCCAAGCCGGGCATACCGCCACCGTATGCTCCACCGTGTCCTCAGGGCGATCTTCGCAATGGAAACACCCGGGCGTTTCCTCCCGCCTTATGCGAAACAGGAAAGTAATCTAGTAGATTTACATTTTTGTAATGATGCTGAAACTCTTAACTAACCTACTAGTAAACAAACTAACTGATTCCATCAACAAAAATACTATTCTAAATAAAATTTCTAACATTAAGCGCATTATAAAACCATGGATAACCCCAGGAATTTTACGTTGTATTAAAAATCGTAACAAGCTTCAAAAACAAAGCTTCAAAAATAATAAAAAGATTCATACAACGACATAATTATTAAAAATAACGTACATTAGATATAGAAATCACCGTAATAATCTTATCAAAAAATTAAAACGAAGAATTGATTACTAAATCAGTTGTTAACCGGTTTATAATAAATTACTTTGGAAGATCATCAAAACTATATCTTACACAAATAAACCTAATAATTGCAATACAGACTTAATAAAGGCGCGTCCCCTACCAAACTTTCGCGCCAGCCGTGTTTTGGGCAGTTTTTTGGAGCTATCTACTCGTTAATTAAATGACATAACACCTAAAAAAATACATTAAAATCCTACATAATCTTGATTCCACAATGGATGTTTTCGTTATTTTTTTAAGTAGTATTTGTTACAAATCGCCTTAAGTACAACGATACCACAGAAATGAATAACAATGATTTATAACATGCATCTCCTCGTGAGGTAAGAATTATTTTAGTTATGTTACTGACACTAGTAGAAATGCAATTTAATCATGATTAATATGGAAGAAGAATTTTTTTCAGAAGTCCAAATTTTGATTATATAACGATTTTATTTTAACATCTGGGTGTATTTACCACTGTATTCATGTGCGGGGGGGGGGGGGTATCGAGATTCAGTCTGCCGGCTCTGCCGTAAGGCCTCGAGGGTGGAACTCGTGTCGTTTGTCACCGCGTCGGCTGGCTGCAAGTGCCCTTGCTCGCCACGTCACATTATCAGTAGAAAATAATATAAGTATAATAAGTTTGTTATTGACATTTGTTTTGGTTATAGTTTTTTGTGTTATTTACTGCGAAAACCTGTTTTTTTTTTTATCGCGACTAAGAAGGTGTGGAATAAAATTTGTTGTCAAGAACTAAAATTCACACCACACCTCGACTTCTGCAGGAACAAGAACTGTAAAGAAGCGTTTTGTCGACGGAAGAGTAGACAAAAATGACGTTTCCGTGTAGACAGTTGACAGTTTTTAACCGAGAAAGGTAGACAAGCGATTTCTCAAGCTTTTTTTGTTTTTTTTTCATCAAGGTATACATTTCCAGTATAAGCTGATCTGATCTCATTGAATAGGATTTCCGTACAGTGCGAGATCAGCATAAACTGGAAATGTATAGCTTGATGTGTAGCCGTGTGTACAAAACTGTCAACTGTCTACACGGAAACGTCACTTTTGTGTACTCTTCCGTCGGCAAAACGCCTCTCTAAGGTTCTCGTGCTAAGCATGCAGGTACAAAAACAGTAGGTACTTTATCTTTTTTTTCTTTATTTGCTTTTATCTCGAAAATGGTGTGTCCTATCGCAAAAATAATGAAAATTTCGAACCCCTTTAATGCAACCTTCAAACTTCAACAACTTAACATTTAGGTAAAAAAAAAACATTTAAAAAATAAAAATAAATAAAAATCACGTTTCCGTTTAGACAGTTACAACGTTTCTTTCTTACAAAAGTTATTTTATTTAATTTTATTGAATGCCTTGTTTGTGAATTCTAAGATTCTGTGAAGTACATGTGATTTTTACGTGCATTCATAAGTTGTTCGCCAGATGGCGCCAATATAGTTTACGAAGTATTGTAGAGGTGAGGGGCGGCAAAGAGGGAACGAATGGTCAAGGTTTTTTGCTCGGGGAACCGTCTTAATATAAAATTGGCTCCTTTAGAATCAGTTAACTATATTAACGAATATTTCGCGAACATTGGTAACAAGAGCCTTGCTCAAAAAATCCAGCCAACTTTAAGTTATGACCAAAACGACCTCTGTTTACAACGACCTCAACCCAACTCCTTCGTAATGTTAGACACTGACGATGAGGAATTGAATCATATCCTAATGAGTCTCAAATCTGACAGTGCGTCTGGTTGGGATAATGTTTCTACTACATTTCTAAAATATATAAGAAGAGGTTGTTCCCATAATTACACCTCTTGCTAATCTTTGCTTTGGTAAGGGCGTCTTCCTAACTTCCTTAAAACTGGCCATTATTACGCCAGTGTACAAGAGTGGGGACAGAGACGATGTCTCCAATTTCAGGCCCATTTTCGTATTACCTTCTTTATTAAAAATAATAGAAAAACTTATCAATGTAAGGCTTATAACATACTTAAAAGATTTCAACATACCGAAAGACTTCTGAAACCTTGACACATACACACCCACACACACATGTACCTACTCTCAGTCACACCTACAGGCTACACTTTCACTCACATATACTTACACCCACTTATGCACACACTTGATTTAATTTATGTTAATGTTAATTTATGTAGTTTTAGCATAAGAAATATACGTATCGCTTTTTATATACCTGTACTTGTGTTACCAATAAACTATTTTTATTTATATAATGTGAAAAATTGCAGTTTCTCTTCTTTATAATTAAGGTATTAGTACGTCAGAAGATGTCTACGCCATTGACGTTGTATCTTGCTTATGTGGCTAGCTACATTGAAGTCTAAACTTGAAGTCTGCGGTCGTTAGCCTATCGAAACTCTACAAAAGTCTTACCAGAAGATAGATTTTCTGCTCATAGCAACGTAAGAATGCGGTTTTACAACGTATCCCGTATTAAATTTGATGCCGATGTCCACCAGGCAGATAGCGTTGATCCCCAGCAACACGCGGTCCAACACGTGGGTTTTCAGATTGTCCATAGGTTGGATGACAAAGAAGAGGCGGAAAGTCGACAGGCACATGTGCGAGATATTCACTATTACCATCATAGAGATCCAGAACAGACTGCAATAAAAGGGATAGGTGTAATTGTGTTATCAGAATATATTGAGTACAGAGATTTAAATCAAATAGGCCTTTGGATGCGGTCAGCGCGTATATGTCGGGATGAAGGAGACATAGGTAGGCAGGAACAGTAGAGACTGATAATGACAGTAATGCAATCGAAAATCATCATCCTACACAGCTAGACTTCACCCCCTGCTGCTGGGTTATAGGCCGATAGGTCTCTCTTCGTCGAGTCAATCTCCAAGCTGTTCTCATCCGGGTTTCACACGCGATATCAACAATATACCTACCTACTACCAGCGTTGCAGTATCAATATATTTTTTATATCACTGCATTATACAGATATCTTGGCTTATATCGCTAGGCGTCCCACAGGTCTTTTCTGTTTTCATTATTTTGTTTGTTTAAAATGTTTTTTTTTTAATTGTTTAAATCCTGTGCGTGTTGCAAATAAAAAAATCTTTATTTTCTTGTTATACCTAACTACTTAGTTTCTTCCTCCTTATTTACTTTTATACGTAGGTATACCTGAACAAGCTGAGGGGGTGTATAACATTCCCTCCATCCTCGAGCACCTGTCTCTGTCGCTCGGCTACGACGGCGGAGTAGCTGCGGTAGTGTGAGTAGGTCTCCGGGTGGTGCTTGGTGAGCTGACCCAGCTTGCGCAGCCTGCGACAGTCTCGTCCGAGAGGAGACGTCGACATGGGCAACATACTGTCAGAACCTTAGAATGAACCCGT
Organism: Antitype chi; assembly: GCA_947359405.1. NCBI lineage: Eukaryota > Metazoa > Arthropoda > Insecta > Lepidoptera > Noctuidae > Antitype > Antitype chi. The sequence continues at coordinate 18,758,742 of OX375820.1, read as the reverse complement.
TGTTACTATATCAGCACCCTAATTGCGTAACTCACGATTAATCATAATCTGTTTCGTTCTGAAACAGATGGCTAAACCACTGCTTCATATGTTCGAAAAATGTGTCTGCTCAACAACGTAAATAACGCAATGAATATGGTTGAACTGTCAAAATGAAACAGATTATGATTAATCGCGTGTTACGCAATTCGGGTGCAGGTTATTAGCTTTTGCCAGAGGCTTCGCCCGCGTGCAGTTCGAAAATTATCCCACGGGAACATGCTATTGGAATAAATTTGGATCCTATACGTTAAGTATTCCAGGGTACAAAATCACACATACAAATCCGTTCAGCCGTTTTTGCGTGATTGAGTAACAAACATCCAAACTTTCACATTTATAAAATTACTAGCTTCCGCCCGCGGCTTCGCCCACTTGGAAGTCGACAATTATCCCGCGGGAACGTACTACAGGGATAAAAAGTATCCTATGTGTTAATCTAGGTTATAATCTATCTGTGTACCAAATTTCATCCAAATCCGTTCAGCCGTTTTTGCGTGAAATAGTAACAAACATCAATCCATCCATCCATCCATCCATCCATACTTACAAACTTTCGCGTTTACAATATTAGTATGATTGAGGCGCCGCGCCATCTGTTTGAGACTTATGAAACTTAGTACGATTATTATTAACAATAATCAACATGGATAATCAGTTTATTGTTAATTATCAATCATTAAGACAAAAAAAAAACTATCCTATCTCTCAAGTTGGAACAAATTACTTAAAAATGCCAATTTTCATCACAATCGGTTGACTTGGTGAAGCGTTCACTGGGAAACATACATCATGGCACTGGAATTTTATATATTAAGATGGGTTCCCAAGTGAGATGCACTGGTTATGCCAATACACGTTTACACAGGGTCCTTAGTCATCATCTGCCTAGCCTTTTCCCAACTATGTTAGGTCGGCTTCCGGTCTTACCGGATGCAGTTGAATACCAGTATTTTACATGGCGTGACTGCCTATCTGACCTACACAGCCCAGTACTGGGTAACATTATCCCCTTGCTACGACTGGTTGTCAGACTTTCTTGACATGTTGTCGGACTTCTGACGAGCCGTAACGACTGTCAAAGATCCACGAATGACAGCCGGGGCCAACAGCCTAACGTGCTTTCCGAGTCACGAGTACGCTTGGTATCAAGCGTAGCTAAACCTGATCGATCGACCCGTGCGGCTATTATTACTCAACCACCAGCCAAGACAGCGGGTCCTTATTGATCTATTTAAATTGTAAACCTAAGTACACATTATGGAGTGCAATAAATGATTGAGTATTGAAACGAGTACTATCTTTCACGGGTTGCGGAAAAAGCTGTACAACATTCTTTGCAAGATGTATAGATAAGTTTGATTAGCCTCTTGATATATTAAACAGCAGCTCACTGTACAAACTAGATGACAATGGTAACAGAACTAGAGGTATATACCTAGTCAACGTGTCCAAAAGCATTGGTGAAAACTAAATAAATAAGTACCGACTGGTGGTGAGCACGGATACCTGAATATTGTATAAAAAAACATGATCATACCGAGGTCTAGATCACAATGGTGTTTCGTACGCGGCATTTTGAAGTTCTGATCTAGATCAGTCAAAATGTGTTTGCGGTAAAATAATAGACCTCCAGGTAATCAGATTTTGCTCTTGTTTCTAAGGAACACTTTTATAGGGGCAGAAATAAGTATTATTTTCCATGAACACTATTGACGGACCCTTGGATTGCCTTGGACCCATCACAACTAAAATGACATTAGTTGTCAATTTTATCATGACGTGATTTTTTCGACGCCAAGATTTAGTTTGTTGTGAATTGTTTTATTTATGTGAGGATATACTTAATATTGTTGTAATGAATTAGGTATAAGTTGCTATTTGGTACATATTTTAATTCTGAATAAAATATGTCTTGTGGTTTTGGCTCGATATAATGTATTGGAAACTCTTTGCAGAATAGTAGTTATCGATTGATCTTCGGAAAGTCTTTGGCGACCCGGGGCCGTTCATTATTACTTATATTAATATGCTCTGTGGGGGCCGTGAAATGTGCTACAACAGTAGTATCAGTATAGTATACAGTACTCTGTGAGTAGTATTAACATAGTATTAAAAACAAAAACTCTAAAAAGTAAAAAAAAAAAATTATTGGCCTTTTAAGTTGCAGGTAGTATTTTAATCAAGGCATTGTCAAGTCGGGCGATGGTCAATGAAAACGCCAAACAGAGGAGGCCTAGTATTTTCATTAGCCATCCCCTGACTTGACAATGACTTGATTAAAATGCTACCTGCAACTTAAAAGGCCAATAATATTTTTATTTACTTTTTAGAGTTTTTTTTTGGGTCGGGGGTTTTTTAAATTTAACTTTTATTTCCTGCTTTTTAAACTTAATGTCTCGCCTTATTCTGCGCAGCGTTGCGTATGTTTCCCACAGTGAAGTTTGTTACTAATTTATCCTCTATCCTCGTCCTGATCACCATTTATCTATAACCTATTCATTAGGACCTTTTCAATGAACCCAAACACGATACTTCTGCTGTTTGTTGGCGAGTACCTTGGGTATCCAAGAAATTTGAGGTGATGCCCCAGCATTAGGTTAAAGTTACTATGTTCGTCTAAAATAATTGAAGTAATAGAATACCAAATTTTGACGTGATCAGACCCGTGGAAGATGCTCAAATCCCTTCATCAACCAGAAAAGAGCTGATAATTTTCAAACTGCTGAACCGATTTTGATGAAACATGTCTATGAACACTCCCGACTAATTCATCTTTCAAACAAAAAAAAAAACAAAATCAAAATCGGTTCATCCGTTCGGGAGCTACGATGCCATAGACAGACACACACACACAACACACACAGACACGTCAAACTTATAATAACACCCCGTCGTTTTTGCGTCGGGGGTTAAAAATGAAACACAGAAAATGAATATTTTGTCAGGTTTTGTAAAACATTAATAATTGCACTTACTGACTACATAATACGAGTATCTCAACATTTGTATGTACATATTGTATTGATTTGTATACACAAAGAAATAAATGTTTTACTACACTGCTTATACACAATAACTACTACTTATTCAGTTATTATCTTTTATCTCCGAAACTGTGTGTTTGCGAATTCTGAGCTGAAGGGAGTCGTGTTGAACCCAAAGTTGTTCTCATGGTTCGCTATAGGATTGCGGGTACTTATCTGAAAACAATAATAACCATGAAAAGATCAACTAATAAAATTATAACCATGTTATTATTACTTAAGGTCCACTTAATGGCAATACGGTCGCCTCTGGAATAGTGTTGTGTGTAGTTAAACAACATAACATCACGCCTTGCTTCCCTGAATGGTTGGACAGAGGTGTATATAGATACACCCACATTTCGCCAGTTATGTTTAATTCCCATGTAATAGAGGGCGAACCTTTTGCCATCAAATGGGCAGAAATCCAGACTCCGGGCTGCTACTGAGAAATTCCAGATAGAAAAACCAAAATAATTATGCTACTTTGCCCGACCCGGGAATCGAAACCAGCACCCTAATTGCGTAACTCACGATTCATCGTAATTGGTTTCGTTTTGAAACAGATGGCTAAACCATTGCTTCCTATGTTCGAAAAATGTGTCTGCTCAACAACGTAAATAACGCAATGAATATTGTTGAACTGTCAAAATGAAACCGATTATGATTAATCGCGTGTTACGCAATTAGGGGGCTGGACTACATGCTAAGCAGTAGCCTTGCGACCACTGGACCAACGAGGCAGTCGATATAATATCCCGTTTATACTTTTGCCTGCTTCTTTAGAGATCAAAATCGTGGATCTAACTAAGGCACGTTTATTGGTTTAAGGCATTATAGGCGCGTTCGTTTAGAAAAAAAGGGGATAAAAAAAAAAGTTAATGTTACGAATGCTTACCACTCCAGGGTTTCCAACATCTATGCCCCTCATGGAGTTGTTAAGTTCTGGCGGGAAGTAGTCGTTCCTGAACTGCGGCAGGTCTTCGATGCCAATCAGGTCCGAATCATTGGACATCTCGCTGCAACGGGAAAATAAAAAGTGAAGCTGAATTCTTCATGAAATGAGACCAAATCCTGCTGTGAACAGTTGGGTGGGCTCATGTGCATAACGCTGCTGACCGTGCCAAGCTCGTAGCCAAATTCTGGGACGATTGCTATCGACACGCTATAAAGAAGAAGGTATCTAACTCACCTAACAGCATCAAAGTCAGGTGCTTTAATAGTTTCGTTCCAGATGGGGTTGGAGCCCTCCACCGCATGCTTGTTGGTGCCGGGTGCGGCCAGGCCCACGCGGTTGAGCTCCGACTCCACAGAGCCGTACTTTGTCATCGATAGGGCTGCGATACGACGGTTGAGTCTGTTGAAATCAAATTTTTGATTAGTTTATTTCAGACATGAAAATGAATTTGAGATAAAAATTAAAGCTGAATTTTAACTTGAATTTTCGCCTAAGAGTTATTATGACTCAGTGTGATGAAATAAGATATTCTAAATTTCGAGGAATATCAGCAGAAGATTGCGATTTCAAGGTCAAAAACTCAGTGGAATGGATAAACCCATAACACGCGTAATTATACTTAATTGTTTCGATCTGTTGCCCATTGGCATTTTCGTGAGGTGTGGTTCTTGGTGCATAGTGATGATGGTGTATAGCGCACCAAGGTAATTTTGGAGTGAGGCAAAAATTGGTACTAAGAGTACCTACTAACACCGCCATCTTGTCTTTTGAGTACATTCCAAGTGACACACACTATACTGTTTACCAAAAGCGCCCCCGTTCAAGTCATCTGGGTGCCAGAAGATCCTTGTAACAGTATACTCACGCGCGGTTCCTGATGAAGAAGGTGATGAGGAGGACGAGGCACAGCACCGCGAGCAGGCCGGCGAGCCCCGCCAGGATGTAGACGGCCAGCGCGTGCTCGCCGCCCGGCAGCACGGGCGCGGCGCCCGCCTGCACGTCGCTCAGCTCCAGCAGCTCCAGCAGGAGCGTCGACTGGATCAGGCGCAGCCGCTGCGTGTCGTCGCGCAGTCTGAACACGCCACGAGGTTAGTTAGGGGGGGTGGCTAAGGTAGCCCGAACTGATTCGCGACCGTAACAAATGTATTAGAATTATCAATACAACTCTGTAAATTATAATTAGCCTTAGATTTTATGTTTTACGAAATTGTCATTTGATAGGGTAATTTGAAAGTTACATTGATGAGTTGAATAAAAGTAGGACCGCGAATCATATTTTAACCAACTTGTAACCTGATAGTTACCTGCATATTGCAAACTTTGCAGGCTACCCCGCCTTAAAAGTACTGGTAACATTGTTTAGATTTGAATATAGAAGACATTCGTAAGAAAAGCAGAAAGGTCTTGGATAAATTCGCAAACAGGATTATTTGTGTAGCGAGGGTGTGTGTGTGTGAGTTGAGGTTGTGTATGTGAAGTTAAGATGTGCCACTCACTCGGTGATATCTTCAGCGGGGACGGGCAAGTCGTCTCGTATGAAGTGCGCCCTGACTTCCGTCGTAGTTTCGCTGGCAATACCGTTGGAGTCGGTGGCGGGCAGAGTCTGGTCGATGTTGCACGTCATTTCGAACCCATTAGAGAACGTTTGGGCTATCTGTGAACAGTACAGGACATTTTATTATCTATGATATTCTAATTAGACTATATATTATTAGGAAACACCAACAATGTGAAGCTAGCCGAACAGTCAAAATCAACTGACATATCCGACATGACACCGTTTGACACTCACTTTTGCTCGAGACAGCTCCGCGGACTGGCGCATCACTTACGTATCGTATTACATGAATATTACTTTGTTTGTTAAGTGTGAAAGAAGACCGAAATCAATCATAGTTGTTATAAAGTTTTAGTTTCATCATTACATTTATTATTTTTGTAAAGAACATTGTTTTATTTGCTTTTATCAGAAGTGGGATAACTACCCACATTTGGTTTAAGTTACACATGATTGATTTCTGGTTACTTTGATGAATATTTGGTTGTTTGTTGTGCATTATCGTGTTGAGTGTCGCAATAATGGGAAAACTAAATCGTTTGCGTAGTGGTTCGCCCAGTCGGTCGCGTTTTAGGAAGCGCAAAGTTTCGAAACGTCGGAATCAAAACCGCTCGACGTGCAGCCCGCGACCTAGGTGTAATTTAGGATTACGTAAGTCCTTACAATCGTGTTCCAGTTAAACGCGTTAGAAGATGCGTCTAATGTTGAAGTACCGTCAGCAAATAACGATTTTACGGAAAAAATAGTGACGGCATATCATTCTTTAAAATATGGTGGTACACGTGATTTTTACGTATAAAATTTTGACCCTTTATGTACACGAGGTGGATGCCTGATTTGATAAAGTAGATCGAGCCCGAATTCTAAATAAGTGGAATGATGCTGAATGTTTGTTGCGTATCAGTCATTGTCTTAAGGGCGGTATGATGTCTTGGTTGGATAATGGCCCCTAAGATGATCCACTGACCGATTGTGTTACGACAAACCGCGGCCTTAGAGTAATTTTAAACGAGATTTTAAATCCTTGTGTGTGAATAAGATTGATGTGGCAAACATCCTTTGTGAGGTAATGAGTACCAATTCTGATAGTTTTGTAACGTATGCAGAGTATGAACGTCGTTCTTTATTCATAAATCATCATCTGCATATCCTTTTCCTAACTATTTTGGGGTCAGCTTCCAGTCTAACCGTATGCAGCTTAATGCCAGTGTTTTGCATGAAGCGACTGCCTGTCTGACCTCCACAACCCAGTAACTGGGTAATTCGATGCCCTCGGTAAGACTGGTTTATCAGATCTTTATTACAGTTACAAATAGCTAAAGGTTTGGGTGTCGAACTTGATTGTGCTGGTGTTATCGATGAACCCAATATTAATCTGTCAATCCCGGCTAATGAGACCCAATTCATTTTCTTTTATATTGGAACCGATAGGTTCCGCGCCGGACATAGAACCTTAAGCCGTGCGAGTTAGTTAATTATTTTTCTAGTTTTGTGAAACCGATTGAGGGCTAGGGTTAAGTGTAAACGTTTAAATCGTGACTTAAATTTGACCTATTGATTGTGCCCAGTGATAGTATGAATGCACCTATGTTATTGGTACAAACGTCTTTAATCGCGAGGGAGGTATGTGTGTATACACAAAAGATTTCCAACGATTAAGTTTTAGTGCTGTCCCTGCAAAAGTCTAGGCTATCGAACCGAATGAGCATTCTATCCAAACGTCGCTTGTTGCCCGCGAAAAGTAAAACCGAATCAAAATACTAAATGATTTTTCTAAATTCATGATTATTGGAACTGCTACTACAACCGTGACCACCGGTAGCATGCACATTCGCTTGAATAGTGATGCGCCCACGTATTGACCGTACAAGTTATCTTTTTATGGGAAGTTGAAAGCTACGCAAAATAAAACAAACCTACTACCTCGTGTAGCGTAGTAGTGGGTGTACAAACAAGTTTTTACGTTTACATTTGTCTTTAAAAAAAAAAGGTGTTCTACTGTCCCGTGGCGGAGTATCTTAGTATGTACTACATCTTCATTTTAAATAGCCATACACTTTAGATAGGCCACGAAATTGGGCTCAAGTTGCACAATCAGGCGATGAAAAACGTAAGAATTAATTAGACAGAAGAGGGACAGTTAGATACCAGTCGTCACCTTAAAAACATTGAGATTCTTTACTATCGATATTCGCCAGTAGGTGAGCATTCACGGTTACTTTGCTTTGTACCGAAAGCCCACAGATTAAGTTTACTTAGAATCTTTCATGATGAGAATTGTCATATTGGCTTTGACAAGGCTATTGGATTGATTTTAAATCACTTTTGGTTTACCGGTACAGAAGTACATTGAACACTGTTTAACTTGCATAGACAATAAGCATCTTCTTCGAGCACCGTTATAGCCCATGTCGTCATGGACCAAGCCAGAAGTTGCTTTTCCTTCCCTTTATGCCGATGTCCTGAGAACTTTATCGGAGTCGAATGGATGTAAACACATTTTAGTATTGGTTGATGCTTTTTCTTAGTATCTACTGTCTAACTTATCCCCTTTAGAGACAGTACCATGAAGAATTTAAGAAAGGCGTTTAATAACGCTGTTACCTTATTTAGGTGTCACCTGCCACCTTATAGTTACTGATCGAGGGCGCATGTTTGAATTCACAAACGTTTAGTAGATTCATGATTTAGGATGCACCATACATTACATAAATCCTGAGATGCACCATGCGAATGACCAGATATATGTGCGTAGGTACTCTTATTAAAAAGTTACGTGTTGAGACTACCTAATAATAAGAAAAGTAACTTGTCCGAAGTGTTATGGTTAAATTTGCTGATCGGTATTGAAGGTTCTGTAATACGAACCTTGGTCTGTGATGCCGATAAAGAACTATCCTTGCGAGAACTCGACCGGCAGAGAGCAGCTGTACGTCTTAAGATATTCAGAGTCGCCATGACAAGTATGTCAACCAAATATTGTTTGTAGTCAAGTACGTACAATCTAAAGGGAAATTAGGGGTTGCCGAATCCACAGTCCTTATAAGGTGATAAGAGTATTGAAGGATGGCCGATACGATTTGAAGCAAGCGAGCCTACGGCAAGGTGATTTATGCCACGACGCAGTTCATGGTATCTTGGAAGCGTGAAGGGACTCCAGATGAGTGCGCTGCTTTCTTTGTATGTACAGCATAACAGCAAAATCAGCCTATAACGTTCCTACTGGTGGAACACAAGTGTTCTCTACGTGAGAGGGAGTGGGCCGTAATCCACCAACGGAGCCCAGTGCGGTTTGGTAGATGTCACATGTCTTCGAATCTCATGTTCTTTGCGTGCCATTGAATGTCTGTTAGGTATTGTTGCCTTCAACCTTCAAATACTAGACCTTGTTTGTTATGTCTAGTCTTGTGTGGATACTAGACCTTGTTTGTTATGTCTAGTCTTGTGTGGATACTAGACCTTGTTTGTTATGTCTAGTCTTGTGTGGATACTAGACCTTGTTTGTTATGTCTAGTCTTGTGTGGATACTAGACCTTGTTTTTTATGTCTAGTCTTGTGTGGATACTAGACCTTGTTTTTTATGGCTAGTCTTGTGTGGATACTAGACCTTATTTTTTATGTCTAGTCTTGTGTGGATACTAGACCTTGTTTGTTATGTCTAGTCTTGTGTGGATACTAGACCTTGTTTATGTCTAGTCTTATGTGGAGACTAGACCTTGTTTGTTATGTCTAGTCTTGTGTGGAGACTAGACCTTGTTTGTTATGTCTAGTCTTGTGTGGAGACTAGACCTTGTTCGTTATGTCTAGTCTTGTGTGGAGACTAGACCTTGTGTGTTATGTCTAGTCTTGTGTGGAGACTAGAACTTGTTAGTTATGTCTAGTCTTATGTGGAGACTAGACCTTGTGTGTTATGTCTAGTCTTGTGTGGAGACTAGACCTTGTTTGTTATGTCTAGCCTTGTGTGGATACTAGACCTTGTTTGTTATGTCTAGTCTTGTGTGGAGACTAGACCTTGTTTGTTATGTCTAGTCTTGTGTGGAGACTAGACCTTGTTTGTTATGTCTAGTCTTGTGTGGAGACTAGACCTTGTTTGTTATGTCTAGTCTTGTGTGGAGACTAGACCTTGTTAGTTATGTCTAGTCTTGTGTGGAGACTAGACCTTGTTAGATAGGTTTAGTCTTGTGTGAATACTAGACCTTGTTTATTATGTCTAGTCTTGTGTGAATACTATACCTACCTTGTCTATTATGTCTAGTCTCGTACAAACACTGGACCTTGTGATTGGAATAACTAGTCTCGTACAAACACTGGACCTTGTGATTGATATGACTAGTCTTTTACAAACACTAGACCTTGTGATTGTTATGACTAGTCTTGTACAGACACTGGACCTTGTGATTGATATGACTAGTCTTATGTGAGCCTAAAAGTGACTGATTGTTTGTAATCTCACGGGGATTACAAATAATCTTTCACCCTTGGGGATTTTCTTTTGCCATTCCTTACCTTTTTCCATTCTCCTGGCTGTGTAGATGTACATTTCAGGTGCAGAGCAATCACATGAGACTATGCCTTTAATAGATGGTGAAACTACGCCCGAGTAATAAAGCAGTTTAGCCTACGATGATGAAGAACCTGGACCATCTTAACCTGCCGAGGACGCCAGGGTGTCAGGAGAGGCCGTATTAGGAAACACCAACAATGTGAAGCTAGCCGAACAGTCAAAATCAACTGACATATCCGACATGACACCGTTTGACACTCACTTTTGCTCGAGACAGCTCCGCGGACTGGCGCATCACTTACGTATCGTATTACATGAATATTACTTTGTTTGTTAAGTGTGAAAGAAGACCGAAATCAATCATAGTTGTTATAAAGTTTTAGTTTCATCATTACATTTATTATTTTTGTAAAGAACATTGTTTTATTTGCTTTTAATATATTATTTTATATATCGACTTTAACCGTTTGCATATTAACAAGATTGTGCATCTTATAAACCAGTACCTATCTACCTATCTATAATTTGGTGTTAAGATAAATAAGTATGATAATGGGTTAAATTAGTTTAGATTACCTAGGTAGAAAGTTAGTTTAAGTTTCTAAATAAAGATTGAGCTTTGAAAGATTGAATTTGTGCTTCATAATTACGTATTAGGTAAGTATATGCCTTTTAAAACACATCCCTTCAATTTTTTTGTGATTCAACTCCTAGGATAAAAGTTGGTTTGATGAACTTTCTAATTAGAAGCATACTCACAAAGTCCCTATGAGCGTTGACTAAATCCAGTTCGTTGAAGAACAGGAAGTACACTCTGTTGCGTGACGAGATCAGGTACACCTTCACTGCAGAGCGGCCCATCGCTTCATCTGCAATAGACAAAACTTTTACTATGGCGCTACAAGGTAATTCTGGCACGTGGACAAAATCGGAACTAAAGCCGCCATCTTGTTTTTGAATACGAAACAGCGCCCCCCTGTCAACGTCATTCAAGCATGTGCATCTGGATTGAGGGCCCATTTTTTTTCCTTGCGTAACGTTAAAACTTAAAGCAAAGGGCCATAAATTTCTTAAACGTGAAATAGAACTGTTATAATTAAATAACTTGGGCCCTCAATCCAGACGCGTGCATAAAGTGGCATAGCCTAGATCTCAGAAAGTGCTATATCTGGGTTAATCATTTTTGGTTGTCGCTACTTTGACAAGAGGTCTTCCAGTTCAACAATGAACTTAAAATATTTGACGCCATTTGTTTCATTCTTTCGTTTACGTTTCACTCTTTCGTTCACCATTCAGTCCGTAGGCGCTTTGACACTTTTGACAGGTGCCCGGACCTGACGTCTCAGTGCTGCCACCTAGTGAACGTCATTTCGGAACACCCTTATTACACACTCTCGGCACTAAGCCGTGCGTCGAGATCCAGTGCGCGGAAAAAATCCCGCCGTGATTTTATTACGTCCGTGTGGTCGTCATCTTCTTTATTTGAATGTGACCATAAGCTGACTTGTGTACAGAGGCCAGCACATCAAGCTATCACAATCTGTCAAATTTCTTTGATAGATTTTCAACTTTAATCCATAAGCATACGGTTCATGTTCAATTGGGAAAATTTGACAGTTTGGGATAGCTTGATGTGCTGGCGTTTGTACATGAAAAGAGACTGAGAATGTTCAGTATATCTCTTTACGGATTTCGGATTTTTCCGATTTCGGATTTTCCAAAAAAAAGAGAGAAATATTTTTGCTGTGAAGACTTGCTTTTGGAGAATTTTCTTATTTCTTAAAACTCTAAACTAAAACTTTCTTAGAACTCCTCAATAAATGATAGCAAATGGACTGGGATTGCCGAAATCGCATGTCTGTCTATTGTTTACACCAGTTCATAATATAACATCACGCCGGTACGCTGTGAAGGGGTAAGCACATGTGAACCACTAAAAAGTGAAAAATAAAAACTTTTTCCAAAAAAAAAAAACAACCGACTTCCAAAAAAACACTACAAAGTGAAAAAGTTTTTTTGGAAGTCGGTTGTTTTTCTTTGGAAAAAGTTTTTATTTTTTGTCTATTGTTTAGTATGGCAAGCAAAGCCGATGCCAATTATTCTGCCAATGTCTACTTAAAGTGAATTGGAAAAAAAGAATAGTAGTAATAGGTAAAAATCTTCGAAGATACAGTTGGGCTTAGTGTTGATCTCGTGGGGAAATAATATGTTATCTTACTTGTATCAGTAGCCACGACATCAAACTCGAACATGCCATGCATAGAGGCAGTAGGCTGGATTCTCAGCGTCAGTAGTCCGGTCACACGGTCTAACTCGAAGGCGTTTTCCTGGACAGCTTCTAGCGACGGGTCCACGATCATGGACTCCTGGTCTATCGAGTAGGTGACAGTAAGGCCTTCCGTGTGTGTTGCCTGTCAATATCGATTTAGTTTAGTCGGGTATCTCCCGGCAATGAATGAGTCAGTTCGTGGAAGAAAGGATGGCATGTGAATCGGATGACCACCCGAACGCTATGTAATCCATTCTTTAATTGTCATATTTTATTCAGATTATTAATAAAACCATTTAAATGCACTTTTAAAGTTTCAAAGAGTCAGTCAGTCAGAAAGATGAAACCAGTTGTCCATTCCAAAGCGTGGTAGGTTTCTAAGGAGCAGATGGGCAAGAACATCAAAAATATTGTTACGAAATAACATCATCCATGTTGAAAATATAGGTTGTTTTCTTTCTTCTCTCTCCTTTGTTATTTTCGCAATTTTTACCAAGAAAATTGCAATGACAGACTTATCTGTCATGTTGGTACTTTCCACATTATCTGTTAGGTCCTTCCAGTGGTTAAAAAGTGCACAGCAGCACCCTAATTGCGTGAAACACGATCAATCATAATCTGGTTCATTTTGACAGTTCGACAATATTCATTGTGCTTTTTACGTTGATGAGCAGACACATTTTTCGAACATATGAAGCGATGTATTAGCAATCTGTTTCAAAATGATTCAAATCGTGCGTTACGCAATTAGGGTGCAGGTTACGTTCACCGGTTGATGTGATACAGACCTTTACAGTGATCAGCTGCCTGTCGACGTCGTCTGCGGTGGATATGCCGGCTGTGTACAGCGGCCTGTCGAAGTGCGGCCGCGGATTCGCCTCTCGCACCTGGAGCGAGGATGTTAATATTTTCAATTATATTTTGCCATTAGTTTATCACGTGATTCCCACACAACTTTATATTTATTCGCCAGTGCAGCGTCAGAGACAGCTGCGTGGCTCACAGGGAAAAAAAAGAATGGTGATCGTTACTGTATGAGAAGAGACCTATGTGCTACAGTGAGATAGTAAAAGCGCTGGTTTACTGCAGTCCACGGCTAAGTTACGCATGTGTACAGACGCCAGCACATCAAACTACCCCAAACTGTAAAATTTTCCCAATTGAACATCAACCTTATGCTTAAGTTATAAAGTTGAAAATCTATCAAAGAAATTTGACAGATTTGGGTAGCTTGATGTGCTGGCGTCTGTACAAGATAGCTTCGCTATATCTGAAAATGGAGGGGTCCAATAATTGTGACCCACGCCCACGCCAAGCGTTGCTAGCAAACAAAGCAATAGTGAACAGGCATCTTCTGGGCACGCTCGTTCCATCATTGACCTCATCAATCGCTTTCCATGAGGCGTGTAAAAAGGAGAAAAAAATCGCGTGCTACGCGTGTGTGACCTAACACGGGTAACTTCTACGTGCACATTCTACGTAGAAGTAGACGGTTGATATTATTTTTTTACAGTAGTAAAAAAGAACAACCGCCCAATCCACCCGTAGTAACGGGGAAGCTTTTGGCCTTCATCTTACGCAGTGGAAAGTTATCATCTGAGGTTATCATCGAAGTTAAAGCGAGCTACATTCGGAATCCTTAACCACTGGAGAGAGGAATTGGCTGAACTACTATAGCAAATATTAATTTAATTTTATTGAATATTGGAGCTTATTACTGAGTAGTTTAGTTTATTATTATTATTATTGTTTTATGCCTGTGGTGTTTACCTCTAAGTAATTTTTGCGCTGTAATTTAATTTTAAGAATGTGTTATGTCACTGTAATCAGTATGAACAATTGTTGGTAAACCTAATAAAATAAAATAAAAAATAACCTTTAACTACCGAAACACAACAATTTAAGTAACAAGTTTTTGTAGCATAAAAAAATAAAATACACATCCAAAGTCACCGACGTCTGAAATTAAAGTAATTTTTCACTTTGTAGTGGTTACTCTGGAAAAAGTTTTTATTTTACAGTTTTTAGTTATAGTACCTACCCCACCACACCAATTCAAAATTGCATCATCCTTGGGGTCAAAACAATGCATATTTATGCGATAGCAGCAATCGCGGTTGATTTGCTGTAATTTTTTTAAGAGTTCCGTTGTCTGTCTCCGAAACTTATCGTCAGATCTATATGAAATTTAAATGGAACCATTTCAAACAAAAAACAATTTTGCAAATCCATCTATATATGACGGAGTTATACGAACATACATTAAAAAATATATAAACATGTCGAATTGATAACCTTCTCCTTTTTGAAGTCGGTTAAAATACTGTTACAACAATCTTTTGGTACTCGAATGGCTTTAACAGGACGCACTATTGCTAAGCATTTGTGTATTTGTTATGCAAAATATTTTGAAAAAAAACAAGGCTTCTGCGATATTTTTGATGAAGGCTACAAGACTAAAGAGCCTTGTCTATAATATGATTACGCACAGTGACGGTGACGGTGAGCGTGGATTCCGGCGGCGCGGTAGTGGCGCCGGGCACGTTGCTGGCCGCCACCTGTAGCGTATGCGTCTCAGCCACGTCGCGGTTCAGTTCATTCAGCAGGTACAGGACGGGGCCGTCCAGTGCGAAGTGACCGCCCGCATTCCCGTCTGTGAAGTTACAAAGTTTTATAAGTAGGTATCGTGGTGTAACAGAATAAACGCAAGTCCTGAAAGTAGTTTGTTCGTAATGGACTAGGTATGGAATCTGTTTCAGTCATTTTTAATATAGTGTAAAAATAAATATTACGTACCAAACTTGAAAATTCAATCTTATTTGAAGGCGATATGAGTCATTTTTAAATGCATAAGGGTCAACGTTATTTTCTTAATAAACCAGTTAACTTACAAAAAAATGTTTTGGTCATTGTATTATGCTTCTAAAGGAAACCTAGTCGAACTCACTGATGGGCCTGGCTAAAAATCACGCTGTCTCGCCAGGGTTCGTGTCCGACAAAGATAGTATCAGTGATGAGCAGTTAGACGCTAGTCTACACGCACAACGTTATTGAGTGAGATGCAGGATCATTTGTAGTAAAAAATTCGCGAAAAAATTAAGAAAAATGGTTTGGAAGATTGAGTTTCATGAAAAACCCAATGCATAAATCAATGACCAAAAAAGTTTATTGAACTTTTCGATAATTGAACTTTGTCGGTACTGACTCGGTTTTGGAGATTTTACACTTCTTTTATTACTTAAACACGCCCAATTTGCAAGAAAAACTAATCTTTGTTGGCTCCTAACTTTTTAATGGGTTTTTATTTTAGTATTCTGTTTCCGTACAGACAATATTAATAATGAGACAAAACGATATCATATTTTACTTTGGATGTGCCATGTCAGACAGTGGAGTAAAACACTCCCGAAGTTTGTATGCAAAAAATGTGGACTAGGTTCACCTTAACTCCAAACTCTAATTGGGGTGTACGAGTCCTTGCTTTAATTATGTTACACGTTGTATATGTTTCTAAGCTTATCCATAAAAGCTTAACTAACATATTGGCTTCTGGATCTCACAGCGAAACCAAATCTTTCATTTGTCGACAAGTCAAAGTGCCAGCACGCATCGTCTCACTCTCACGTATTCCCCCTTTTCTTTTTAAGGGTGGGAAATCATCAAATATCTTCCCGCTCTGGGTTGAGCAGGAGGGCGTGTCAGACTTTTACGGACTAAAACCCACCCATGTTCCCTCAGTTGCCTGTGTGCCAGGGGCGACGGTATCTCTTTCGATCAACCCGCACCCCTGGCAGGCATCGGCCCTTGCGGACCCCCTAAGCTGGTGCTGATATCTCTTTGAGGCGCGCGTGGAACACAACGCGCCGTCGACCCGGGCTTGGTCCTTACCGGACAGCGAGCTAGCCATTACTCGCTGTCCGCAAGCCCGCGCCTACGGTGACCGGGAATAAGCCTAGGAAAAAGATAGCGCGTACGCAGTCCCCACAATCAAAAATTACGCATCCGAGTTATCCGCATTAGGGATAATTGCAAGGGTCAACCTAACCGCAGTGCAATGGCAAGGCCTCGCCTTGGGGGAACCGCATAGTTGATCACGATTTCCCCTATGCCAGGTCAGTATACGGTTTTCCCTTACAGAGCCATAAACACACACAGCTAGACCACACGGAACATATCACCATCATCATTTCAACCGTAAGACCTTTATTTCAGCTCAATATAGTTGGTTGGTGAAAACTGCAGGTGGACTGGCGAATACAATGATTTAACTCGAGTCATGTAATTATACAGAATAAAATTTTAACCAGTGCGCAAACTGTAACTATGAATTCGGCATATCATTCTAGACCCGCTATCATATACATTTTTCGTAGGTTATACAAAAAAAAATCAGTGTTCCATACGTTTTGACCACGTAGGTATTGCACTTTTCTATGAAGTAGCGCGCGCGCGCGCGCGTGTGTGGTGCTGTTTTAAATTTCTATGCTAGGTCTATGGTGCTATGTCTTGAATGGTCTAGTTTGCGGATTGATTAAAATTTTATATTGTATACTAGTACTCGTAATGTCAGTTGATTAATATTTTAATTTATATAATTCTTTTTTTGTTTAGCGAGGAAGTCTACTTACCAATGATGCTGTAGTAAATATCATAGCAATCTTTATCACACAAGATGTTCTTAGGGTCCACTGCGACCCGCAGCCGATGCCGCTCCTGCAAACCTGCTTCTAACTCTGCAATGTTTAAGGAAATTGTCAACGAAAAATTCTGAATTGTAACTTTAGAAGTACGAAGTTTTCTGAAAAGTATGTAAAACTTAGAAGTAAGAAGTTTTCTGAAAAGTAATCAAAGTTACAAGATGGTGATTTCATCGGGTACCTAACAAGAGGATTTCCCTTATATACTTGATAAATAGTAGTTTGTTCAGAGGATCAGCAAAGTTTCTTCGATTTAACTCTAGTATTAAGTGGGATTCGCGAAATGACGCTGAACTAAATAACTCTGCCTAACCCTGCAGGGAACACAGGCGTGATGTTATGTAGGTACTCAAATATTTACGAAACTACGGCGAAGTGAATGCGAAAATATTCTCATCTGAAAACCGAAGTCGTATGTCACCCAAACGATACATTCTAACAGTAACAAGCGATCATTAACTTTAGGGCAAAGTGGCATACCACCACGGCTTCAAATCAAGTTGTAAGAAGTATGAAACAAGAAATGTTTAGAGCTTAATTTTTCAGTAGTTGGGCTCAAGTCACAACTATTCATATTTGCACGCCATAGTATGCGGCAAACATGTCTGACCCTGTAGTTTTTCTTTATGTTATCCTGCACGCACATTTTTATTCTTGTAGGTATGTGTACGTAAGTCTTGGCACATAAATATTATCTTATCCTATCATAGTTTCTTTTTATATTGGTCATACCAACAATAGCAACTTCAAAGGTGTTGGGTGTAAACACGGGGTCTCCCAGTGGCACGAACACCACGGTGACGACGCTGTCGGTGCTCCTGGGGCCGGGGTCGTCACCGCCGTCCGTCGCGCGGATTGTCACCTGTACAACCGATACATGTTGCTACTAGTTTTGTATAGTGTAGTGTATAACTATTTAAAGATAAAATATTATACCATACAAAACCTGTATTCGTTATAAAAACGTAAAAAATGAACTTTGACTTTCAATGTCAACTAAAAGGTATGCAGACAATTTATTATATGCTCTGTGTATGAAGATGGTTCCCAGGTATGTTCCACTACAACTAATTGAACAGAATGACGGGAAGTTATTTATACACCGTGAAATTTAAATGGTTGTTTTCCCGCGCCAGAATAACTTGCCATAAGGAGCACTTTCGAAACATAGAGTAAAAGTAAAAAAAATAAGATGTTCTTTTTATTAAAAAAAATATTCATAAAATCGAAAACGTGAGAATCAATAGTATCACTAGAGGTTACTAGTAGGTACCTACTACTCGAATCGCACGCGCCGCCGACAAAGGAAACAGCGATCCATAAATGTTCAAAATAAACTCTCGCACCTGGTGATTTTTCACAATTGTTAATCTGCCATTTTTTGTTTTAAATATTTTATTTGTTTATAAAACGATTGTATTACCAAGACAAAACCGTTTCGCTGCGGGAAAACAACCATTAAAATTTCAACGTGTATATTTAATTGCGAAATAGCCTGAATCCCGCTTGATGAATAGCAAGATAATACATTATACCACTTACCACCCCTTCTGAGACTGAATGAATACAAGTGCGATGTTATGTTCTTATTATATTAAAATAAGAGACGCATTTCAAGCCAGTATTTCGGGTGCTACGACGTAACTGTTGGAAACACCGCTACGTGAGCTACGGTACCGTAGCGATGTCGTAGCAGACAATCCGCTACGCCTTTGCGTACTCTTGCTACGAGATTAACACTAAAAAGCTCACCTTGATTGTGTATCTTTCCTTGTTTTTACTAATATTTAAACAAAATGAATGTTGTTGATGAAAGTAAAACGTATAAAATGTTCATGTTTCGTTGCTTCATTTGTGAAAACAGTTAATAGATATACAACTGACCTCAAACTTTTGCATGCCTTCAGGCAAGGCTTGCTTCAGGGTGAGTGTGCCAGAATTCTCTAAGTTGTTCCACACGTCGAAGTAATTGAACGCCTCACCTGGTGAAATAAAAAGTTTTCACGTTTCTACGTTGACAGTGAAAGAGGGCTGCGACCACTTAAATAGTTGTGTTGCACGAAGTAGGCAACAGATGTCGCAAAAGTCATCTGCACCCTATCGGAAGATACAAGGTGCTATAATTTTTGCAAATGGCAGTAAATGTCCATTCTACTGCGACATTTAAATGGCCTTTAGAATGGCTTACCGTCTCCAAAAATAGAGAAAGTCACAGTTCCGGCGTGTAAACCGTCTTCATCTGTGGCAGAGATGAGCTCCAGAGGCGCGCCCTCCGCACCCGCTAACGACAGTATGCCGCTGACCACTGCCCGCTCCTGAAAGTACAATCATTTATTTATTGATTTGGGAAAGACATGCATAACATGAGAAAGCAGCAGTGGTGGTCTAGTGGTAAAGGCTAAGATAAGATAAGATAAGATTTATTTATTTGTCTAAACATTGTATACATACAAGAGCATGCAAGATATTAGATACATCGTTTGAGTCCATTCATGTACAAATATTTCCTTACTCTGACTTTACTTTGTGTAATATATATATGTTACCGGCCAAACCCAATGTCAGGCCAAACTAGTTTGTCCTAGGCCAAACAGACTTATCCTACGCGTGATATGTCGCAGCCAACTAGCATAATAAGCCATTTCGTTAACAGCCTTTGGAAGTAACGCTCGCCGGCCGCTGCCGCGGCGCCGCGCCGCTCGCTTCGCTCGCTCGGCTCGCGCGCTTTTGGTCACAATTCTAACCTAACCTAACCTAACCCATTTAATCAGTGTGCCCCGGCTTAATAAACCAGTTTGGCCTAGGACAAACTAGTTTGGCCTGAAATCGGGTTTGGCCGGTAATATATATATCATCACCACTGCCCCCGAGAGAATCAAAAATTTGAAGACATGTGAAATCCTCCAACCCGCACTGGGCCCGAGTGGTGGATTACGGTCTGTTCCCTAAGGAGGAGGAGGCCTATGTTCCCGCAGGGAGAATTTTATAGGCTAATTGTGCTTGTGCTTGGGATGTATAATAGATTACAGCCATAGATCTATCCAATTTATTGCACTGTTAAATTTTAATAGAAACCGACATATTATGGAAGGGATAACAATAAGAACAATACACAAAAATGCCTCATAAAACAAATTAAACAAACAAATAACAATAAATTAATATTGCACAAAAAACCTCTTCTTTCGTCCATCATTTCACAGAATCTCAAACATACGCGACATATGTACGTCAATCCGTCAGTAGAGAATTCAGCATTGCGAGCGAACGAATCAAGAGCGAGTTAGAATACGAAACTGTGCATGCTGACAGAACAGCCATACATAAGATCAGAGTATCTTTCAACCTTGACGCCTGGCGCTATCACCTGTTTGAGAACATACGAGTACTCAAACTGGTGACAACACCAGGCATATTGACTAAGATATCTTAGTAAAATGTGTAGGTAAGATAAAACAAATAATTTCATTAAAACAAGCCGTTAGCTCGATGTGATTTAAAACCGGCAAAAATGACGAACTTCCATACAAACTTTCATTACCTATTAAACCCTTGAAAGGGGTCACATTTTCAAAAAACTTTCCTTAGTGCTCACCCCCGTTATATAAGGCACTGTTGAGCAATATTTCATGCTTGCAGGCGCAGCGGTTTAGGCTTTGCGTTGCCTATCATTGAATGAAATTTAAAAAAAAATGCAAAACTGAAATGTCCTAATATAGCCCCGATTCCCCGAATTTAAACAGTTACAGGGTGCCGCCGCAATTAAAAATTGTCATGTTATTGTTTTTACCCGGCGTCGTGTGTAACAATGACAATTTATATAAATGCCATCAGTAGGTACCTATATTGTAAGGAATCGTTACGATCAAGCCTCGTGTCCACTAGGCAACATATATCGCGGAACACGTGACGCTCAGCATGTTCGGCAACGTAGCACAACAACGCGCGACCGACGTTGCCAGCTCGCGCACAACACGACGTGCAATAGTGTTACAAAATATGATGAGCAACATGTTGTGTAACATGTCGTGCGTCACATGTTGCCCAGTGGATACGAGGCTTCATGCATTCATTCAACCTTTCAGCGCTTTTACAGGAGCACTTACCCTAGACAGTCTGATGGTGGATCCAGTTTTCGGGAACACGAACTCAGGGTCGTGGAAGTTGAACGGTCTGACCACTATCTGGTACTTTGCATCTGACTTTTGCTGTGGCTCGCCATGGTCGTATGCCTAGAACAAAGGGTGGTAAGTAGATCATAGATTATTAGTACCTATAAAGGTTTTATAGATTTTCTAGAGACTAGACTAGTTGTTGAAAAGCGACAATTAAAACAGCATTTAAAAGTCTTAACATAAAAAACACTGAAGACTTATGGGGGATTTCCGTTAAGGTTATTGAAAATATCATTGACACAATTGCCCCTGTCCTAACAGGCATATTTAATCAATGTTTAGACAGCGGTACGTTTCCTGACTTAATGAAACATAGTAAAGTAGTACCAATTTTCAAATCGGGTAGTGATCCCTCTAATTATAGACCTATATCTGTGCTTCCAGCATTGAGCAAAATTTATGAAAAAATCATGCTGGACCAGATGTTGTCACATTTTAACTCAAATGGGATTTTACATAGTCGACAGTTTGGTTTCACGAAAGGTAGGTCGACGACTGACGCGGGAGTAAAACTCATCAGTCACATTTTGGAATCCTGGGAGAGTTCTCAGGATGCGATTGGCATTTTCTGTGACCTCTCAAAAGCGTTTGACTGCGTTGACCACAATACACTGATCTGTAAATTACACCACTACGGAATTCGTGGACAAGCTGCTGATCTTGTACTTTCCTACTTATCAAACAGGCAGCAAAAAGTAAACGTTAACGGGGCGACATCCTCGGGGTCTCTAGTTAGGATGGGCGTGCCTCAAGGTTCAATTCTTGGTCCTTTTTTATTTCTAGTTTATATTAATGACCTTCCCTATCTGATGGCTAACTTCTCGGATATAATTTTATTCGCTGATGACACTTCTCTTATTTTTAGAATAGATAGAAAAGATACGGATGTCTTACATGTCAACGAAAGCCTAGCTGTTCTATCGAAATGGTTTGCTGCTAATAATCTTTTACTCAATGCGAACAAAACTAAATGTCTTAAGTTCTCGCTACCAAATGTACCCCAAGTAGGTCTAAATTTAAAACTTGATGGCAAGAAACTAGATGCTATTTCGGAAACTGTATTTTTGGGAATTACTTTAGATTCAAAATTGCAATGGGGTGCCCACATTAGAGCGCTTTCAAGCAGATTAAGCTCAGCTGCTTACGCAGTAAGAAAAATAAGGCAGTTGACTGATGTAGCCACAGCTAGGTTAGTATACTTTGCTTATTTTCACAGTATTATGTCTTATGGCGTTCTGCTGTGGGGATCGGCAGCGGACGTAGATTCAATTTTTATTTTACAAAAGAGGGCAATCCGCGCAATCTATAAAATGGGGCCTCGCGAGTCTCTTAGAAACAAATTCAACGAAATTGATATACTTACTCTGCCTTCTCTTTATATTCTAGAAAATATCTTGTATGTTCGCAAAAACTTAGGTCTTTTCAAAAAAAGATGCGATTTCCATAATCTAAATACACGTAGTAAAGATGAAATTGTGATTCCAAAATTTAGATTAACTAAAACTAGCAAGTCATTTCTAATAAACAGTATCCGCTTCTATAACAAGTTGCCAAAGTCGGTTACAGAACTTAGCGATGGAAAGTTTAAAACTCACATCAAACGTGTCCTTATCAAAAAAGCATATTATAAGATAAAAGACTACGTTGAAGACAGGAAAGTTTGGCATTAATTCCTTCTGCACATGTGGCTTCCCTGGTACCTCATTAACAGCAAAACCGTGTGAAAGTCTATTAACTGCTCCCAAATTGCAATGTTAATTTTTATTCTTTTTATTATTATTATTTTTTTTTACAATGTCTGACATATTCTCGTCATTATTTGACATTATACATCAATTTTACTACCTACTATTTATTTTCAGTGATTGTCATCGAAATCATGTCACTTGGTTCAAATAGATTCATTTTATATAGGTAGATTCTTTTACATATTGTGAATGAGAGAACGTTGTAGGCCTTAGAGACTAGATTTGTAGACGTTTTTCTATTCTGTATTTTCATTCCTCTAAGTACCTGGTACTTATTGACTGGCCTGCACTGTCCTCCCATACCTATTATCACTGTAATTTGAAAACATTGTAAAAGCCAATTATTTTTAAAAGAGTAACCGTGGAGTTTCTTGCCGGCTCTTCTCCATAGGAAACGACAAATTGGAACCGTGCACCTAGCTTCTGACGTTTCATAAGTGCCCATGCAGGCTTATGTGAAATAAAATATTTTGATTTTGATTTTGATTTTGATGGATGGACTGTGTGAAAGAATATGCAGCTGGAAAAGGGGTGATTAGACACGACCACAAATTGACGACTTTCTTTATTACACAGGGTCAAATTAAATTAGGTATATAAACACGATAAAACATATTTTCTCAAACTCATACTTCAAGTAACAACACTACCAGCGGTCGTTGACCCCTAAATAAAACTTTATTTTATTTTATTGTGTAGATATCACCGTAAAGTTGTAAATACCGAATGATGCGGGTTTATTTAAGCACTGTCAAATTGTAAATGTCTTTGACAAGGTACGTTTACGTGTTATAAGTGAGAATTATCATAATGTAAGTGAAATTCGTAAATACGTAAGACCTAAGTCGCTGCGTTGTTTGACTTACTTACCCGCATTTATCGAACCTAAATCTAATAATGCTTATGGAGCTCGTACGTGGGAATGTATGCTACCATCGTTTATGAATGATTTACCTCTGGAAATCTGCAATGTACTAAATGCGAAGAACTGCTCAAAGGTACTCGTATTAAAAGATACTTTTTAGATCGCAGTGCGTTATAGGATATATAAGTATATAGATCTAATTACCAAATTGTTTTCTAGATTATTATTATGTAGTGGCACCGAGTTGCCGTGTCTGGCCATACCGCTGTTAAACCCGCGATGGTTTGTGTGGTTTGTAACAAATAATGTAGAATTTATGTATTTGATTAATAAAAGCTAAAAAAAAAAAAACAAAGTAACAAATAATGTAAAATTTTTGTATTTGATTAGTAAAAGATAAAAAAAAAAAATATCTATCTCGCGAGACTGGGATCTGTCGAAGTGAAACCGTCAAATTGTGAACTGGTATCAAAACGGATAGTACCTTGCGCTATTACTAAATAGTCACAGCAACACAGTAGCAGCCACTAACTTGGAAGTAGCGCTTGCCGGCCGATGCCGCGGCATCGCTCGCTTCTCACGCTCGGCTCGCGCGCGTTTGGTCGCAATTCTAACATAACCTATTCAGTCGGTAAGCAGTATGACGTAGTTCACAATTCATCGACAGTTTATAATCTCGCGAGATATATTATAAACTAACGGTGTTCACAACCATACGGTGACATAGACATCAATACCCAGCACGTCGGCAGAGTTTCACTAGCTAATTTAATTTGGAAGAAAAAGTCATGTAACGCTGACTTCAAATAAATCGTAAAAAGGGCAAGTGAATTATGATGACTAGACTAAGTTAAGCTCTTCGTGAATGAGTTCGCCCGAGGAAGTGTTACCTCCTTTGGTGCTCCTGCCACCAAGCAGCATGTGAAATGCTAACGTAGAGCCTATCGCTCACCTCTATATGGATTTCATAGGTGCCCCAATATCCTTTTAAGTCCGCAGCAGTTTCAAGTTCTCCGGTCTGGGCTATGCCGTTTTCTTTCTCTATGGTGATGATTTCGAACAGTTTAGGCAGTTCAATGTCTCGGTCTGTGGTGAGGCCAAGGACTTTGTATGCGACCAGAGAGTTTGGTGTGCCTGGCTCATCCCGGTCCGGTGCGTAGATATCAGGTTCTAAACGAACGCCCTGAAAGGATTATGTATTTTTACATCTGATTTTTATTATATAGTATTTTTCTAAAATTACTCAACTAAATCGTGTGCTGGCTTTGGAATCAGAAATTCACAAACCTAGTCTTTCGCTTTGAGGTATCCCATTTTACTTTGGTTTTCGCAGATTGGCGTATTCAAAGGGACAGGCTTTATTCAGTCCAGTTTTAGAGAAAGCTGTTCTTCAGCGAAAAAACCAATACTTAGTTCCATAAAGCGAGGTAAAGCTTATGCTTTATCCACACGCACCGCACGCGCCGTATATTTCATGTAGTAATGGAACTATCGTCATCTAATTTCATAAATAAATAGGTAATTATTGTTATAAATATTAAACATTAGGATAAGATTTACCTTTTCTAGATTTTCAGATACGGTCCAGGGGGGGAGGTTTTCCGGTAGCTCGGGAGCGTTGTCATTCACGTCCAGCAAAATTACTAGAACTTCCCCGTCGATCTGGTTTCGGTTGCCGTCTAAAAAAATGAATAAGAAAGAAAGAATATTTGGCAACAGTTTATAAAACACAAAAAAAAAAAAACATTGTAATTTAGTAAAATTAAAGGAGTGTTGTCTTTTGATTTTTACCTTATTTTAGTAGGTTTTATTCTATTATTAAGTATTTTTAATCTAAACCGAAGTCTTAGCCAATCTTAGCTACGGCCTACGATACTTAGCTAAGATATCCAACCCAGACCGCTAGGATGTGTAGAAAAGTAAGTTTGGACGTAATAAATATTATGATTTAAATTCATGTTAATTTTCATGACGCCCATGCTTGTCTGAAATTTTTAAACACCGTAGAAAGTACCTCCTCCGCCCAAAAAGTTATCAATGATGTTGAAGAAGATCGTGTGCCGCGGCCAATCGCCGTCCCGGTCCAGGACGTTGGCCCCGGTGTACTCCACACGAACCATGCCGGTCACCAGGTCCACTGCGAAGAACTCGCGAAGCATCAGGTTGACGGCGTAGTTGATCTGGTAGCTCACGTTGTTGTTCGGCACTGGAAACGTAGGTATTGGAAAGAACTGGTAGTATTGAGCGTTTTATAAAATAAAAACGGTTAAAAATGAGTGAGTGGAAATCGCTTAACAATATGTTGCCGAGGTCTACTTATTTTTATTTTTGGTGCTACTTTTTATTATATAGAAACAGAGTAAGATGGTATTCGAGGGTTTCTAAGCCGATAGTGAGGTCAAAATTAAAATCTAAGATGGCGGCTGCGAAAATTTTCAAATTATTCATCATGGTTGTAGTTTTCATGATTTTGAGTATAGGACCCTCGAAAATCAGCCAATAGACTGGTTAAAATAACGTTGTGTATTTCAAAGAAAAATTTAACGACGTTACATTCGGAATTGAAGAAAAATCGTAAGGAATTTCGTTTCTAGCCGGGGTCCTCCCGACCCCACACGTTTTTTTATTGAAATCTGTGGAAACGATATTTCTCCATTTACCTGACTAAAAACATATTTCCACACTCAAGAAAGGCGGTTTTCATCATGGATAAGTAGATGTCGATTTTAAATCTCTCTTACGATTTAACGCCTCTACTTTCAGGTATGATTATGTAACTAATTATTCTGGGCTGTATTCGTGACGAATACATCCATTAAACAAATGTTTTTTATCGGGACAGTGGGCAAAATGTGAATCCATACGAGATTCAGGGAAATTGTATTAGAAAACGCGAATGTATCCTTCACTAGCGTTTTTTTTAATGAAAATAATTGGCATACTTAATTTTTCGGTCAAGTGCATGTTGTCTATAAAAAAAATTACTAAAATTTACCAATTTTCTTCAATGTTGTTAGTAATTTTTAATCCTGTCCCAGTAAAAAAATCAATCTGAATATACTTATAGAGTGAGTAGGTGTCTTACGATCTCTGTCGAGGTCGCTGGCAATGAGCTGGACGACCTCATCGCCAGTGACTGCGTCCTCGTAGATGAACACGGTGGTATTGAATCGCTCCGTCTCCAGGCGAGGCACCTTGTTGTTCGTGTCGATTATCATGATCTCTATCTGTCAACATAAAAACTTGCTTGAACCATCAGCTCTGCCTTTGGGTACTTCTCTAGCATGTGAATATATTTTTTTCTACGTTAATTTGGCAGCAACATAAGCTTACTCTGAATACACCTAAGTAAAGAATGCTTGAAACCACTGTTTGCCATTGGTACGAAACTTAAGAGTAAGTGTGAAAAAATATAAAGTAATAAGCTCTTCTCCACCATCGAGGACAATCAAAGTACTTAGGTCTTCAGGTACTGATTCAAGACTTACGTCTCCCTTAGTATTATGGTAGTTCGGATCAGGCGGGCACTGCGTCTGGTCTTCCAAGAAACATTTGTCGCTGGCCGTAACGGTGTAGTACAGGCGGTGTCGTGGCGGCTCATCCGCATCTATAGCCTGGTTTTTCTGCACTGTGATCTGGCCGGTAGTGAAGCCAATAGTCACCAGATCTTCTGGAGTGCCCTCTTTAGGTCTAAACAAATATAACAAAAGTTATGAACACTTAAGGTATATTAAGCAACTTCTCTGCGTACATTTATAACTTCGAACTTACCAAGCTCAAATCATTTGAGCCAGAATTATCGCCTACGGATGAATGTTTCTTTGTTTGTAAATCGATTAATTACACCGCGTGTATTTTCAGGGTTAACGTAAGCTGTTGTCAAACCAGCCCTGCAGTTCGTTTAACACATTTGCTGTCACAGAGTACTTTTTTATATTGTTTGCTGTTCGATTCAGATCAACCTCTGGTATGGTGTTTCATCATCATCTGCCCAGCCTTTTCCCAACTATGTTGGGGTTGGCTTCCAGTCTAACCGGATGCAGTTTAATACCAGTATTTGACATGGAGCGACTGCCTATCTGACAGATAACCCTGTTTTACAACCCAGTTACAGAGTAATACGATACCCCTTGGTTAGACTGGTTATCACACTTTCGGTCTTCTGACGACCCGTGACGACTGTCAAAGATCTACGAATGACAGCTGCGATCAACGACTTAACGTGCTTTCCGAGGCACAGATGGGTCTTGGAATGTAAAGACGGTCACTCATCCACGTAACGATAAAAAAATATAGGGTACTCACTCTATAAAGTACCGCACTTGGTTGTACAGCGGACCGTCGATGTCGGTGGCATACAGAGAGCCTATGACCACTCCGCTGGCAGACATCTCTCGAACGCGGAACTCCTGCGCCAGCTGCCCCTCCCCCCACTCCGGCGCGTTGTCGTTCATGTCTATGATCGTGATCGTGAATGTAGCTGGAACAGAGAACAAGAAAAGTTTCGATTGGCTATTTGGGCTTTTGGGCGATTCCCTCTTGGTATTAATATCGGTCAACAGGACCTTATCATATACACAATTTAATGGCATCAATACCACATTAATACCCTCGTCGGATCTTGCTTCTAATAGGTACACCTAGTACTCACAATTGGCTCGAATTGCTCGTAAGGGCGGTGTAGAACAGCTGTACTCCTGACCACAGTCTAACTATGGAGACACGAGCTCTCCATGCTGATATAAATTGTTTTCGGAAAGTAATAATACCTAAGTTAAATGAATTTGAATGTATAAACGCACCTATGGTAATGACCAAAAACAGTTGTTCTCTTTGTTATTGGAATTAAGTTTTTCTAGAAAAATAGTGCGAAGGTTTCGGCTGATATATTCTTTTACTATCACGAAAGAAAGTTTTCACTTTTTTGCTGTGGTACCTATCCCCAAACAAATTCGGATAGGTACTTTCACTTGCTAAGTAAATAACAGTGATATGAAATTATTATAAAATCATCAAAATACACTAAGTGGAAAAAATACATATTCTTGCAGCTAACTCAAAAACCACTAATCAGAATTTCACCAAATTTCAAACAAAATAAGAATTTTTCAAATTGGCATAGAAATTACGGACTTCTGAGGTACCTTACAAAAATGAAGTAGGTATTTCTGTACTGGCTTTACTGGCACTTACATTCATCATAGTCGTCGCCGATGACAGTGTTGAGATCCCGGACCCTGACGGTGAGGTACAGCACCTCAAACTCCTCGTAATCGATAGTGACGCCTTCCCTGATCTCGCGCACCTCCACGCGCCCATAGGCGACGCCGCGTTTGTTGTCATCTTGGTAACGCGTCTTAATTTCTATGCAGCTGGAAATGTTACAGTTGTAAATTAGTAAGTAAATGATAAGATACCTCAAGGACCAGTTATGGTATTGGGAAACCAATGAGCAAAATAAAATTGAAGTACTTATTCTTTAAAAAAAAATTTAAAATTAATTGACCTTTAGCTTTCCTAAATAAAGTAGAGATTATCGTAAATTCATCCTAAATAAATGTTGTACCTAAATATGAGAATGTGTGTTTGGTTCTTTGTTACCCAATCACGAAAATAGCTTTTTGCTGTGAAAATTTGCTGTTTACAGTAGTGCGCAATGATACGCACGCAAAACATTTTGCTTATGGGTGCATGCTACGGTACATTTGGATCTTGGGGCGTTTAAAGTTAAGTTATAATATTTTAAACGTGTTTTCGTAAAAAAAATAAAATGGTGCAGTAAAAAAATACACATAACACTAATGATTAAATTAAAGGTAAAAGTATGATATACTTGTAGAACTCGATGGCAGGTGCGTCGCGGCCCTGCTTAGTGGCGTACGAGGATTCCCAGTGGATCTCGAAGACCAGGTGGGCCGTTGTGTCGGGGTCCGTGGCTGTCACCTCCTCGGTGATCACGTGACCGTCGGGCACGTTCTCTTCTACATGCGGACTGCCGCGTGGCTGGACGAACAAATAAATTCAGATGGACGTATTCACTAGTGCAGCACATTCACGATCATATTTGATTGACATAAAACTATTAGTAAGTCGTTGCAATATACCATACTTATTTCACAATTACGTACCGTTCCTTCAGCAGGGTCTTAATCAAAGAGAGATATGTAGTAAACGAAATTAAACGTAATATCCCAAAAAGAGTATGAAAGGATCGTAGCTAGTTCGTTCGTTCGGACGTTCTATAGTTTTTGCATATATCCCCATGGAAAAAGGCGAGAGTTTATGTCATGTATGTTTCAACTTAAACATGCCAAATTATTTGAATCAGAAAGTGAAAGTGCGTGTGGTTTCCACAGTGCCATACTCTTTACTTACCAGCCTTAGGGTAGGAGGTGTATTGTTGATGTCTAGCAACTGTATCACCAGCTGAGAAGTAGCGGTGTTGTACGGGCCATCGCCGAGCGTGTCATCGGCTCGTATCTACAATTAGAGTACGGTATGAATATAAGTTATGATAAACACTGGAGCCATTTCAGAATTACGTTGGGGCTTCCAGTCTAACCAGATGTAACTGAATACCAGTATTTTACATGGAGCGTCTGCCTATCTGACCTCCACAACCGGTTTTACTTTGACTTATAACTTAAAGAAGATTTGAAAGAAAAACTTTAAGTGGTATATAATGCCTAAGTCACAAACTAAAAGATAACACAGTTGTGGTTAATTTGGTCTAAGAATAAAAATAACGTAATTGAATATCTACCTGAACAAACAGCTCATTCTGCCTGTGATAATTGAAAGCATCGTCAACTGTCACGAAGATGTCGCCGGTGTATTTATCGATCCTCAGAAAATCAACAGCGTTGCCCATTAGGGAATGCCTAGAGAGCAAATTAAGTTTTATTAATTATAACATTGCATTCATGAGAGCCTAGTACGAGAGGTACTAAAGTAGGAGTGAAAAGACTTAGTGAAATTGTGGTCGTAGAATAAGGCACGCAGTACCTTAGAGATAATGACACACTTTCTTTCGTTTCTATTTTTTTCATTTAGTTTTCAAATCATGGTCTGACCGTTTGAATAATTTATGCGGCCTACCCAAATGCCTATTCTTTGGTATTGTTCGTCGAATCGTTGAGCTCCACAAGTTCTGAGTGGTTTTTTTTTTGGCTTCTTGCAGTTGACCTTGAGAGGCCGTGACTGCTCCCCGGGACATTCCTGTGGTGCCTAAGAGAACTTAAAGCCTCCAGCCAAGGGCGTAAAACTACTTAAATTACTAAGCGACTGCATGCTGAGGGTACCCCCTGTGGGGTACGGGCCTCGGCTCAGGGCGTCACTGGTAGGGGGACACCAATCGGGGAATTTAACTCTACTGGCTCAGCTGCGGCGCGGGCTGGCGCTTCAACGAGCAAGGGACGGTCAGGCTTCTGAGTTGAGCTGCATGATCACTTATAAATGCCTGCACTGACGGGACAGGTCCACTCAATCTGTGTGGCTCTTTCCTAAAAAGACCATTTCAGACACTAATCTACATGGTCTTTACATGATCCGGTCAAGATTATGTTAGGACTTTAAACACTGTGACTTGTTACTTTGTTTCGGGTCTTTATACTGAGAGTAGACAGATAGGAAATGCCGTGTACAACCTTCTCAATGCGTGGATACTTTAAAAGTGGTCATGGCCGGCACAAAAAAAGGTGAGACGGAAGTTAACTAACGTCTTCTGCTGTCACAAGCAGAGGAAAGAAGAAACCAAGAAGAGAAAGGTCTAACGTCTAAACGATGTATATGAACTTACTCGACTTTATCGCCTATGTCCCGGTCTTCAGCCAGGACTGTCGCAACTTGGAAGCCAGCACCCTGAGTCTCGGCGAACCTGACCGTCTGTACAGCATGCTTGAAGATCGGCAGCTCGTCGTTCCAGTTAATCAGGTCTATGTTTATCGTTGCAACTCCAAACAATTTATTGTCTTCCATATCTGTTGCTACCGCCTGCAGAATTTGTGCAATAATATGATTAGGTTATTAAACTATCCTTGCTGTACCCGTAGATAATGGTTATTTTTCTTCATCGTCCTGCGCTTGCACCATGTTACATGTTACGGTAAAGGCTCGTGCAGACTAGCGCGACGCGAGGGTAGCGTCGCGACACTCTTAGAACAATTTATATGAAACATTCATGGAAATTTTTCTAAAAGTGTCGCATCTTGCTGTCGCGTCGCGACTGTTAAAAGAAGCCTAAATCCTAAATTACTCACGTCAAAGACAAAATACACTCGAGAGCAATGAATCCGGGTCACTTAAAGAATCCTAAAAATCTCGGAAACTAAAAATGCTAGGTTAATGCAATAAATTGTATTTAATAGACAATGTAATACTCCTTAAATGAAGGTATTAAAACTTCATAGTTATTGTAAAGTTATATCATAAAAAAATCTAATTTGAAAAAGGGCCACTTTCGAAGATGGAACTACGAAATTACAGCATTTGGTTTTGCTTTTGTTTGTAATCTGTCATTTATGTGGGTACATAAACCATGTTGATAGTGCTCTATATTCATTATTCAAGCTGAAATTATGTCGCTTACGCCTGAAGAATGCACCAGAATACTTACAATGCTGGAAACCGGCCGGAGTCAGCGCGATACAGCCAGGACTGTCGGTGTGTCGCTGTCAACAGTACAAAGAGTTCTCCGACGTTACGAAGAAACTGGTTCTAACCTACGCAGACCAGGAACGGGCAGAACCAGGTGTACCACAGCACGAGAAGACCGATACTTGGTGAACACCATGCTTCGAAATCGCTTTCTCACAGGAACTGAACTCACAAATCAGTTTCGACGCCTCGGAGGAAGTAACCCAAGTGCATGGACAGTAAGACGTCGGCTTGCTGAATCTAACTTAAAACCCCTTAGACCTGCAAACGGCCCTAAACTGGAGCGTGGGCATCGTATTTCAAGACTAAGATATGCCCAGAGCCACGTAAATTGGAGTATTGAAGATTGGTCAAAAGTTATGTTCTCCGACGAATCAAAATTTATGCTCTACAAGCACGATGGAAGACACAGAGTGTATCGAAGACCAGGGGAAAGATTCAAGCAAGCATGCATCGAAGAAAAAGTAGCCTACGGTGGTGGGTCTGTACTTGTGTGGGCCGGAATTTCTTCTGAAAGTCGCACAGAGCTGGTGATCATAGAAAACGGCTCTTTAACTAGCGTAAGATATGTGGAAGAAATCCTCAATGATCACGTTGGTCCATTTATGGTCAATTTAGGTGAGGATGCTATATTTATGCATGACAATGCCCGACCTCATACAGGTAGGATTGTGAATGACTACCTTCAAGAGATGAACATTACTCGTATGGAGTGGCCAGCGCGCAGCCCGGATATCAACCCGATCGAGCATGCTTGGGACGAGCTAGGCAGATGCGTAAAACAACGAAACCCTCCCCCAATCACGCTTCGTGAGCTCAAAATTGCTCTCACAGAGGAATGGGAGAATATTCCCCAAAATCGTATAAGGAACTTGGTGTACAGCATGCCAAACCGCGTAAACGCAGTAATGGAAGCACGAGGAGGCAATACGAATTATTAAAATTCAAGAAAATCGTAATAAAGTTCAAAAATTTCATGTTTCCTATTTTTGTTTTAAGGAGAGATCAGCAGTTTTTTTCTTTATGTAATTTTGTGTTAATAAAATGTATGGTGACTCATATTTTTTTTACTTTCATTTAAGGAGTATTACATTGTCTATTAAATACAATTTATTGCATTAACCTATCATTTTTAGTTTCCGAGATTTTTAACATTCTTTAAGTGACCCGGATTCATTGCTCTCGAGTGTATTTACTGTAGAAGTATAATAAAAGAAAAAACATACACGTAGTTGAATTTTCTGAAACGCAGGTACTTCATAATCCAGCATGTGATGGTTCAGAGTTCCAATGATGAAGTACTGGCGCTGGTATCCAACTTCTGGGGCGATGTAGAAGGCCTCATGGGCTCCCTCCGGATATACACTCTCTAACTGCACTGTGTATTGTGCGTTTGGACCCTTGGATCAAATAAAGTAAACCATAATTCAAAAGAAACCAGCAAAACACAACTGGAATTGTTTTATTCGACAAAATAGTCTGTTAAATGTTATTTGTGAATATTTAGATCATTAGTAAAGTAATAATTTTGTAACTTACAAGATCCCGATCGTGAAAACCGAAGTTCTCTAAATCTAAGGTCATCGCAGTCTCCTCCATAATGCTAATACTATATATACCATCTTTGTTTAAAGGCAGTGGTGCTTGGTCATTGATATCGTTGATTATAATGACGATATCGGCCGGTGTCTCGAACGATGAGCTGCCTTCTACATCGTTGTCACCGTACTTGTATGCTATTATAGACAGGTGGAACACTTCTCTTTCGAGTTCATCTCTGTCTATTGGCCCGACATGAAGCCAAGCACCTTCGAGACCCCCACCCCCTTCTATAGTTTCAATTTCGAATAAGCCCTCGTCTGAAATGCAAAGGAAATTACTTTTTATATCACTGAACTACATTGTGCCAATGAAAAGAATGTTTATGTACTTATTCTTATTTCTTACCTCGCTTTTCAGTTTGTAGTCGATAGTGAATAGGTTTATTGATCCCCGTGTCGCCGTCTATAGCCCGTACTCTGAATGATTTTTTAAGCTTCTCATCTAACTGTTGCACGGCGAAGATTTCCACCCAGCGCGGCGGCCTCTGTTCCACGTTCTCAACTTCAACCATCATGGTTACTTCGTGCCTATTTGGAAGGGAATCCTGAGGATTTTAAGAGTTTTTAATTTCAATCATATTGGTATGAATAAAGATTTTTGTATTGTATATACTTAATTCGATAGATTAAAATCTAACATATAAAAGTCAAATAAGTAAATCTACAACCAAATCAAACTTTTCACAAAAAGGTTCTTACCCAAGCCGTAACTCTGAATATATGAAGCGGGTTCTCTTCATAATTGAGAGGCTGTTTGAGGTGCAACACCATTTTCACTTTCATCCATTCGTTTGGGATATTCTCTCTAACCAAATCGAAGACTTGTTCGTCTCCTCGATCGCTGTCAATGGTAAATTCCATGAAACGTGTACTGATTTCTCCATCAGCGTCGGTGACTTCGTAGTTGCAAGAGGTGACGCCAGTCTCGGCACTTTCCTAGGAAAATACATTTTGGTCAACTTTTACCGCCGTATCATTCGTTTTGAAACTCATATATTTGGTTGTTTTATAAAGTTACCGAAAGTTGAGTCGTTTAGGTAATTACAAAACAATTCCAACAGTTACATTGAATATAATTATTGTGAGGGCATTGTATATTCAAAATATATAATAACTGGTTATTGGTTTGGTTATGAAAATTAGTGACGCTTACGACCCGCGCAAATTTAAAGCGCGTTCCAAATGAAAGTAGTCATTTTTTACCCTCTGAACTGTCATTATTGTATGCGTCTGTCCCAAGCCTTAAAAGTGCTTTTTATGTTTGAATGTGAACCTCTCCAACCATTGTTTTAAAGCCCTGACTGGAGGCATGAATTTATTAAGGCAAGTCCGGTTAACCTCTTAGGAGGTCCTAGGAGGTAGTCGGCTAACCTAAAACAAAACCTAGGTAGCATGACAAGGGAGACGCCATTTAAAAAAAAATCCGCCCACCTTTCCCGCTGACTCGCGCGTTCTGGTAGCGTGACTCTACAATTATGCTAAAGCGCTAAAAGGTTATTAAGGCCGCCATCTTGCTTTTTATACATTTCAAGTGACAAAATATCGTTAATGTTGACGGATAGCAATCCCTGTCAGCGTCATTCGAGTGCCAATGGATCGTTGGTTGTAGCAGTGTATCATAAATGCTGGCTTGAAGTCGAAGGGATAAAACACTCACAGCTATTTGACAAGGGGCAAACATCAGGATGATGGGCGCATTGTCATCGATGTTGACGATCTGGAGCGACACCACGGCTACCATTGACTCGCCTGGTACCCTTACTTGGAACATGTAATACTGCATTCCAGGAGTCTCGTAGTCCTGCCTTAAAAATGCACATTATTAACAAGTTTTAACCGACTTTGTTTATCTAGTTAAATCGGCAAAAGTGTCCTAGGTATGGCCCCAAAAATATATAATAGTACCTATACCAGCAGTTATTAGAAATAAAGAGTGTCTGGGATCCTTTAAAAGGTCCTTGTTTAAATTTCTTCTAGATAGATGTTACTACTGCATCATTGAGTTTACTACTGATAAACAGAGGTATGACGATTCCGACTTGCTAATTAACTCATATGATTTTTAATTATTGATAAGTACTAATGTGTTTACTTATTTATTTAAAATTGTAATGACCTGTGTACCTACTGACATATTTTTTAAATTGATTTTTTTGTTATGTATTGGCATGCCACCTACTAATTATAATTGTTTGTTTTTGTAAATGTACGCCATTTAATGGCAAAACATAGTGCACATTTTTTAAAATACTAACTGTAACCATACCTATGTTTAACAAAATAAATGATTGATTGATTGAGTTTATCTATACTCCATTTGAAATAAGATTAGACATTTATACAAACCTTTTTACAGTCCGTTCAACCGATTCTGACTTCTATACCGTTGGAATAAGGATGGCATTAAAAGCATAAAAGTAGTTACAATACCAACTATTTACTGCAGCTGCGATTTGTCATGCCACCAACGCAAAAGAAGTCATAATCGGTTGATCGGACTGTAAAAAAGGTTTAGTTAAATGTCTAATCTTATTTCAAATGGAGTATAGATTTGTTGGATTAGCAAAAGCATAATCAGCTTTTATTTTTTTCACTGCTGGGACACCGGTCTCTTCTTTGTAAGAGTGAGTGGGCCATAATTCACTATGCGGGCCTAGAGCTGGTTGAATGTGTCACGTCTTCGAATTGTTGGTTCTAGGACACGCCGCTTTTCTCACGATGTTTTCCTTCACCATTTTGAGAGCAGTGGTCAGATGAATTAAATACACAAAGAAAAGTGTCTGTCTGGGTTCGAACTCATTACAGTCGGGGCCGATACCCTTTGGGCCACCACTGCTACTTGTTAGATTATTCGAGCAGTAGCCCTTGCAATTATTTTCTTAGTGTAACATTTTAACATAATGATACACAGATTATTTTAAAACATTGTAACTATGGCATGCCAACATGTCAAAGAAAAGTGATGACAATGAGAATGGTCTACCGAATAAGTTAAAAAAGTTAAATGAAATTGTGAAAGTGGTGAGTGATACTGGCTATATTGTGTAGGATTAATGCTCTAGAAGAATGATATTGATACCTTGAAAAAGAGGGTGACTGTTATCTTATCTTACCTATTTGTAATAACAAGATGCCAGTCTCCACCATCTGCGGGTATCCTGCGTATGACTGGAGCGAGCAAGCTGAATGAACCCAACGTCAAGGGAGCCGCCACGTAAGGAGTCGCACTGCCTGTAACAAACAAAATATTGAACCAAATGGTCCGCAAGGTTTCCAAACCACAGGTTCAGAGTACTTTGAATGAAAGCCATTAAAGTTTAAAATCTCGTCGAATACAAAAAAATATATTTACGAAGGATTCTTTGTGCGTTGGTTGGTTGGTGCATAATTGTGGTTTGACGAATAATAATTAGGGGTCTTACGTCCCTTTGATGTCAATTTAACAGCTCTGCATATAATATCAAACCCAATGAGATAGCATATTTACTGGAGTAGAAATTATGGATTTGAAACCAAGAGCACCCTAAGTCCAGTCTATAAAGAGTTTTGTAACTACATGCAACATCTATCTACATTGGCAATTAAAATATTCTCCACTAGGCGTCTATTGCCTGCCGCCCCACTTTCATCATCATAGTATAATTCAGGCAAAAAACGTCCATATTGTCTTCCTCAAGCATTAGCCCTAGGACCGGCTTTCGACCTTCACCAGGTCATCTGGGCTCCTTGCTGGGGCACCTGTCCCACCACCAAGTATAAGCGACTATCAACGCTTTTGTCACTCAAGAAATGTACAAAAGGTAGTAGATCCCGTGTAAAAAAAAACACAGGTGTATAAAATAATAGTTGATCGCTGACTGTTCACACGGCCGGCGAGTACTCGTTAGTTGCAGCGATAAGAGCCATAAAAGAGAGTACCTACCCGCTCAGCTACGCTCGCTTGGCGGGCAGAACACTCATTGAGAGATTCGTTTTTTTTTCTGTCAGGCATCTCGCAGTTGACCTTGAGAGGCCGTGACTACTTAATCGGGCTTTCCTGGGGCTGCCATTAAGAATTAACTTAACGCCTCCAGCCAGGGCTTACAAACTAAAAAATTACAAGCTAAGCGACTGCACGCTGAGGGCACCCCCTGTGGGGTACGGGCCTCGGCTCAGGGCGTCACTGATAGGGGGACAGCTGTTACTGGGGACAGCCTGGATCAAAATATTGGCATTATTATTATTGATCGGGGAATACTGAGAGATTCGCGCTTGGTACGTACGTATATACCAGCGAGTAATGTCTCGTCGCCGTCGCGTACTCGCTGCTTGTTGGTCGCTAGATCGTTTATAGTTGCTATCTATAGGTACTCGCTTCTTGTTAATCGCCAGGTGGGATAGGTGCCACTGCTAGGTCACCACACCAATTGGCAATGCTGTCATCTCTAACCTTGGTAGTTTAGCTTGGCGATGGGCACGTCTCCTGCAATCTCCTCGTCCATGAAGATAACCTGGGTGCCCTCGTTAGGGGTGTGCTGGTCTATGTGAAAGATGTCCATGCACACATCCAGTCGGTCCTCGGCAGGCACCAGCGGCCGCTCGCTCCATGGCATTCCTTACAATTATAAAATAATTATACTACACTTAAACTTAAACACATAGTAAAAAACTAATATTTTTAACCGACTTCAAATAGAAGGAGGTTATCAATTCGACATGTTTTTTTTTTAATGTATGTTCGGGCATAACTCATATACGAATTTGCAAAATTCTTTTTGTTCGAAAGGGGTTTATTCCGAAATGGTCCCATATAAATTTCGTATAGATCTTACGATGAGTTTCGGAGACCAACAACGGAACTCTTCAAAAAATCACAGGAAATCAACAGCGATTGCTGCTATCGCATAAATATGCATTGTTTAACCCCAAGGATGATGAAATTTTGAGTTGGTGTGTACTATAACTAAAAATTAATTAATTTCGAAAGGCGGTGAGATAAAATTAAAATACATATCCAAAGTCACCGACTTCCGAAATTAAAGTTATTTTTCACTTTGTAGTGTTTCTCCGGAAGTGGGTTGTTTTTTCTTTTTTGTTTTTTAGCGTGTACTCATTATAATTGTACGACAGTTGTGAGGTGTTTTATAATATTGTGTTTAAAGCTGTTAGTGAAATAAATAAAATATGTAAATAATATAAAATAAATAAGCTATCTTTTTTTCAATACTAATGGTGATTACCATTGTTGTAAAGAATTAAAACATCTTACCATCAAAATTTTGATTCTCTAATACAGGCCTTTCAGGTCTTGGAATATCCGTCATGTACCCGCATCGATCTCCAGGAACTATAAGAAAAATAAGCATTATTTTAGTAAAATAATGAATAAACGTGTTCATTTGAATATTTTTCGACATTATCCGTTTCTTCTTCTTCGTGTTAGTTTCAATAAAAACCTCGGAATGAGGAAAATGTTTCGAGGAAAGTTTCAATTTGGCTATAAGAGTACCAAGGAAACGCTAGAATGGAGGTGACTACTGATATGAAGACTAATTGAGAATGAGACATGCTACGCCAACCTCACTAAATTGGGACAAGTGAATGACGACAACCTTGTGCAGAGGTAGTTGTAGCAGCGAGGACCACCAGCGCTGCCGTCAGTAGCCGGACGTCGACCGCCATCTCATGTTCTTATAATTTCTGATGGCAAGCACACCTCTATGAATTGTAACTGTGGAAAAAACAAATTGGTGAAGGTTTTTATAAGAATGCTTTAGGGATCTAAAACACTGAATCGTCATTTATCATACATTTGTTGTAGAATACCTACACAAAATCCGCAATCATATCACGGAGCTAGACAATCAGTGCCGAAAGTGGATAAAAGATTCAAATCCTATCTACATAACAATGTAGAGTCACTGCTTATTATATTTATTTTATAATCTAAAAGGTGTAAGTATTTATTGATGACGATTCATTTCCCCTGTGGGTATCTAATTTAGAACAAATTATGATATTCATACCTAGATAGTTATAAAAACTGTTTCGTTATTCAAAAACAGACAACAAAGGACCTTATCAAATTATGAATCATGGTTTAATATGTCTTGTGTTGATTTTGCTCCAATAAGTTTTTTGAACTCGATCTCTGAGAGGGTCAATTGGACGTTTAGTTTGTTTGTAAGCGAACGAAGTTTACAAAGTCACAATCTTATACTTACGTATGTAATGACCGGATACATTTACAGTTATAAACATTTCTAAATTGAGGGAGGTCTGAGTACCTCACTGTTTGTTATTAAGTTGTATTTTTTTTTGTTTTGTAAATTTGTGTGACCTTAAACATTGTGACAATAACATCACCTTGGAGAAATATGTTAAGGTGTTATAAATGTAATTTAAATAAACAAATAATATATGTACTTGTAAGCATAAGTACTTATGTAGTGGTGGTCGATTTTGAGAACAAGGTCCCACCTACTGATGTGTACTGTATCGAATAGCACTGATTACCTAGGGATCAGACCCAAGACAAGAGCATCATAAGATGTTGATGGAGGCTCCTAATTATCAGATCATTGGCACTATAGTAGATACTCAGTCATGATGTAGCCTCGCCTTATGTATGAAGTTGTGGGTTCAAATCCGGGCAAGGGCCAATGTGAGTTTCTCAATGCCTAAAATGTACTTAATTTATGATATTTAGAGAAATAATTACGCCTGACATGCATCTTTTGGAAACCTGTACCCTAATTGCGTAACACGCGATTAATCATAATCGGTTTCAATTTGACAGTTCAACAATATTCATTGCGTTATTTACGTTGTTGAGCACACACATTTTTCGAACATATGAAGCAATGGTTTAGCCATCTGTTTCAAAACGAAACAAATTATGATGAATCGTGAGTTACGCAATTAGGGTACTGGACTAATAGCTAAATTAATTATAAGTATGAAATTGCCAACCCGTTTTGAGCAAGCGTGGTGATCAACGTTCGTGCCTTCTTTGCATGAGAAGAGGCCATTGTACTGCAGTGGGATAGTAATAAACTAGTATTATTAATTATTATAGATGCTACAGTTATTATAATAAACTAGTATTTTTATACTCGTAGATGATATAGTTAAATTACTCGTATAATCATACATTCTAATTACGATGATGTACTCATGGTCTATTTAAGTCAATCTCCAAATGGCTGGTTCACATTTCCCGTGACCCAAGGGCTGGTTTAATCTTGGCCAGAGGCAGAGCATTGTCATATAAACATAAACGCGGTAATGGCGCCAATCTCTTGGGACCGAACGTTACCAGTCGACAGCGATGCGGATGAGTTTTTTGACGCTATATTTCAATTTGTGAATAGTTTTACATATAATTTAAGTCGTTATTTTTTAAGTGATTAGTAGTAAAGTTTATGTCGCTTTAAGTATTTAATTAATGTATTTCTTTAATGCAATAAGCGAATGGTTAGTTATGTATATATAGGTACCTACTTCACGCTTATTTAGCTTCGCTTCATTTGCATCACGTACACCATGTTGATGATAGATTTCTACAGTTCTACGTAATATATAGCCTTGTTTATTTTCATCTGTCACCCGTGATGTCTTAAGTTCATTAATTATTAGTTAGCATAAACAGATTAGTGTCTTTCTCTTAAAGCTAAAGGCGATACCATACATGGTCTAGTTTGACTAATAAATCCGACTAATCTGACGAAAATAAGTAGGTAGGTACCTACCGTGTGCCGAAGTGATATTTCTTGTGGCACATAGTTTCGATCATAGTTTTGTGGTTCTTATGTGGAATGAGGAAAATGTCATGAGGAAAATTTTGAGTATGAGAGTAGGGTAAGATCAAAGAAATGATGGATAGGCTGTGTGAAAGATGCTAGAAAAGGGTGTGACTATATATACCGAAATGACGATGAAGTATATGGAATTAAAGACCTAGTTGCGGCCAACCCAAATAAATTAGGATGATTGGGGGCTAGGTGTAAGATGGAACCGGCGAAGACTTGTCTGTATCCAACCAATCCAAATAGAATTATAAATGTGAAAGTTTGTATGTTTGGATGTTTGTTACTTAATCACGGAAAAACGGCTGAAGGGGTTTGGATGAAAATTGGATGAACATATAAATAATTTTTAATCCAGTAGTACCTTCCCGGGGGATATTTTTTAACCTCTATGTGGATATTTCCTTGTTTGGAAGCTTGGTAGATTTAAGGCTGTTCTGAAGCTTTAGAGTTTCTAGCCGTAGAGTAGCTTAGTTACCTGAATGTCTATAATATTATTATTATTAAATATTGGGAGCTGGATGGTCATCAGCCAGATAGCTAGGACTTAAATCGGCTCCTAGCGCACCGATTTCCGGAGTAACAACGGACCCCCACCTGAATGTCTAGAATTTAGTTTACCTACCCGTACTAATAGACGCTTGTTCGCTTTAGGACAGATTCGCTTTATGACAGATTCGCTTTACGACAGATTCGCTTTACGGCAGATTCGCTTTACGGCAGAAACTGTACTGTCGTGTTGAAATGGTCAAGCCAACATGGCCACTCATATGTCAGTGTATATTTTATTATTGGCATTGTCATAAGTAGGCACTACGATAGATTTGTTTTGCTGATTTTTTAGGCAGTAAAATAAGTAAGTGTTGTAGGTATTCATAATTTAAAAAGGAGGGTATAAATTACAATGGATTTTCCCACTACGAGCAGAGGTATTAAATTTATATCGAGTCGAAAAGGTAAGCCGAACAAACGCTAATAGATACATAAGATATATACCTAATAGTCATATAGTTAGATAAGTTTCGCGACCGTAAATCACAGTTACAGATCTTTTATCTCAATGATAAGTTGATAGATATGCCTATAGTGTAATTACCTACACTAAAACTAACGTACGGACCACGAATTAACATTATAGACTCATTTTGTCAGTTATTTTTAAGATTCATGTTATAGAGGCTTGCCTTTTCCATATACTGGGCACAAATTCAGGCTATTGACTATGATTTTTTGTATAACTTAATCCAAATCCAGATTTTCATAAAAAGGTGCTTGGGCAAAGCTTTGACCAGCTACCAATCTACATAAAAACATTTAATAAACAACAAAATAAATAAATAAAGTTACAAAAGATATAATAAATTTGTGCAATCAAAACTATCAAGGATTTCGGTGAGCGCATTCAGATAGCTCTGATAATGCTAATTTCGCATACAATTGGAATGTGGGGCAGAACATCATTTTATTATCAAACTGTGAAGGGTGAAACAAAGTTATTTATTATACTTGAAGGCACTCCTGAGCAGGAAACAAGAAGAATCCCTACTAATCCCTACTTTGCCTAATATA
Source organism: Antitype chi (assembly GCA_947359405.1). Classification (NCBI taxonomy): domain Eukaryota; kingdom Metazoa; phylum Arthropoda; class Insecta; order Lepidoptera; family Noctuidae; genus Antitype; species Antitype chi. Next base: position 18,715,291 of record OX375820.1, on the reverse strand, counting down.
TATATTTTATAATATTATAAATGCGAAAGTAACTCTGTCTGTCTGTTACGCGTTCACGCCTAAACCGCTGAACAGATCGTCAAGAAATTTGGCAGAGATATAGCCCGGGATATGGAGAAGGACATAGGCAATTTTTTTACGTGGTAGCCGACGTCCACGCGGGCGAAGCCGCGGGCAAAAGCTAGTGGTAAATAAAAAGTAAATATAATAAGATATATGCATAATTATGAACCTAAAATAATACAAATTCTTCCAGTTTAAGTTGGTTACTGTAAATCAAACTTTTTCACCAAATTAAACCGAATAGGTAAGGTGAATCGAAACGGTATACCATAATAATATAAACATAATTATATCAGTACCTAAGTACCAACTCCCAAACACATCATTTATGTTTACAGTATACCTACCTATTTGGGGACGCCAGGCCACGGGAATCGTTATTTTTCACCTTAGGTTACTACACACATATACAGGATAGAAAAAAATCATTACTATGATTCAAAAAATGAAGCACTACTACCTAGTTCGCGGATGAAAGAGGAGGTAGGCAAATTCAAAATGACACTATCAAAATTAAAACATTTAATTAATTATCGAAACCGGATGATCGATTTGATTAATCATTGGTCGTGTCCGTATCCTTTTATGTTTCTTAAACAAAGATATCTAATCTTACCGTTTAGTAGTTTACTCGACTTTTTGCTGTAACTTTGCTAAGTTTATTAAGTTCTGTATATAACACTAGGTACGTACACTTAACACCAAAATCACTTATAAAAACTACAAACGTATTATTCTTTATAACAAACACAAGCCGATCAGTTTGTTTCTCTTGATTGAGTGCGACGATGTGTTATTTTTTGGCCAAATCGTCATAACTGATAAGATTGGGCGATTATTAGTTATTTTACATATCGATTAAGGCGGGCCGATAGTCTACGATAACATATTGCGATTGTACTCTTTTTTGTGTCCTGAAAATATCAGGATCTTTGTTCCTTTCACATAATTATGGAGTTGTCGACTGCATGATGAAACATGAAGCTTCAATGGCTAGTGCAAATCTCGGGGTTCATTCGATTAATGGAGTCTGGTCAAACTACGCCGGGGTCGCGGTCGGTGCATTTTAATTATTATAGTACTTATGAACGGCAGTACCTCTCTGATAGCCAAAGAAGACGTATTTAAAACGAAGGAATAAATTCCATCTCAATTGGCGTTCAATCTGATTGTTCTTCATCGTGACGATGGTATGACAGTGAATTCGATTTTAGAAAATCCGTTAAATGGAAATACTTAAGCACATAATAAGTAGTAGTAAGTAGGTACTGACTTTGAAAATTCAATTGATTCTTTTATCGTTCAAAGCTTGTTTGGCATTGAAGAGAAACTCCAAGGTGAAGAATGACGCTGTCTTGAAGCTTATCAAAACCGTCACGTTTAGAAATTTCTAACAATATCACCGAATGACGGAAGATGAAGATACCACGCACGCACAAACATGATCTCCTGACCTCTTCACGCTTTTCAACCACGTGGATACTACACCACTGACGTAGGTATTCACCCCCTGATGGAGAATTAGCAAGAAACAAGATGGCTGACAAGTTTACAGCTGACTTTGATACGAACATTGTATAACTTTAGTAATTTTTTAACGATTTTTCTCTTATTTTTTTTTCACGATTTATTGTTAGGTCAATGGAGAGATGCTGTTTATTTACATAGCATGAGTTTTGGAAGAAAAGTATCAAGTAGGCAAGTAAGTACAGTCACCAAAAGAGAAGATAAGTAACCGTCGGATATAGTTATATATTATATAGTTCAGTAAGAAACCGTTTAAATGTTTTTTGAATGAAATTTACTTAGGAAAAATAAATTTTACTCGATAACATCCATCGGTTTCTTTATTTCTTACTAAATTTCAACTACACCTGTTTTGGTGACCGTACACTAAGTGGCTATACCCTCCGTAAGACTCATCGCGTCGCCTGTGACGGTCTTTGTCACATAATAATATACCTTTGTGAAAGTCTGTTTCTAGAGATCGATGGGTCGTATACGTAGTAAGTATACACGCTTCGGTACTGACGTTAGTTGTCGGTGGTTGTAACTAATTGAACGAAGATACGAAATAGTTCAGCAATTCTCAGTAGCCGGACACAGATCATTTTAAGATATTGCTGTGCTTAATTACTAATAGACAGACCAAGTGATGTTTGAATTGGGCTCTGAAACGACTTCCTTGTCCATTCAAGAAAGAAACATGAAGGTAGGTTCGTACGAATCATGCTCGAGTGGACCTTCAAGTCTTTACATCGTAAGTCTGTAGCAAGGAGTCTCCTATCTTCCTACACATTTATCGGCGGGGCATTTAATTGCGTAACACACTTACAGTAGGAATGCATTTCATTTTGACAGTTCAACAACATTCATTGCGTCATATTACGTTGTAGAGTAAACAATTTTTTCGAACATATGAAGCAATGGATTGGCTATTTCCTTCAAAATGATTCAGATTGTAATGGATAGTGTGTTTCGCAAGTCGGGTGCTGGTGTCACTTCCTCTACACCATATCTTTTCTCACCAGCTAGAAGAGATCCAGAAAATTCTGTGCACTATTTGTTTAGGTACCTTATCGCTTCTGTATCGAAGATAGCCGCGGTAATGATAAGGTAACAAAATATTTTAATAATTTGCACACACGATTGCTGACGATTAGAATAGCTATGATAACGACACCTTAATTGCGTAACACGCGATTAATCATAATCGGTATCATTTTGACAATTCAATAATATTCATTGCGTTATTTACATTGTTGAGAAGACACATTTTACGAACATATGAAGCAATGGTTTAGCCATCTGTTTCAAAACGCAACAGATTATGATTAATCGTGAATTGCGCAATTAGGGAGCGGGAGATCCCGCTATATTGTATGACTTAAAGTCTTAAACAGACCGGATTTCCTGTAATCTGCGTAAAACTTAATTTAAGTTAAAGTAATTTTAAGCCTGTGAGTACTTATTGCAATGAGATTCTTCAGAACAGAGGATATTTATTACAACATACAGTGATTAGGAAGCCCAAACTAAAACAGATAGCGAATGTAAATGGGTACTACTATAGTCAGGTATCTTAGAGCACTTCTATTAAACAATTGAGCAGTGAACACAACACATAGGTCTAGTTTCTTTCTGTAGGATAAGAATGCTTTGAAAATAAAAACTCGTTTTAGAGTCTGCGGGAAAGTCTTCTGATGATTGCGTTAGCTAGTTTTATTTCTGCGATGATAATGAGGCAATATTTGTATGAAATTGGTTCTGTTGATGCAGATCTTTGATCAGAAACGACCTTAACATCATCTGTTAGTGAAGAAGAGATCCAGAAAATTCTTTGCTTAACTTGTAAGGGTTGGGCTTCTGTATATTATTTTATTATATTCGGGTAACCTATAGCGAACTTATACAGCGTTCTTAAAACATGTGAAATTGAAGGCCATTTACAAGTTTCCACTGATAAGTTTCCGACAAAGTCAGAGACAATATTTTCCTAATCTCGGGACACGCGTCCATGACGACAGGCCTCCATTAAACTTTTACGCAGCTTCATTGAAAAAAATACATGTGTCTGAGATAAATATAACGGCAAATATAAACAGAAATAGTTTATTATCTGTTTTTCTTATCGTCACTATTCTTTCACTCGCCAGAGTCCGGACGCTGCGCGTGAGTAGGCTGATTGTACATAGCAGTAAAGTGGACGTTATAACTCGCAGATGATTTTGTAACATAAGAAAACATCATGGCTTGTTTTCTCGAAGTAATGGGCAGAGGTGTACCGTCAACTGTGGCATCTTTACTTGCCATGAGCAACTTTACCAATGAGAACTGTATTAAAAAATAATTCTCGATTACTAAATATTTGTTACAAGTAAATAGTAGATTATTCTACTTTTGTATCGCGTCGTTATTAAATGGCGGCAACAGATTTTTAGTTATCGAGAGAAATTTAACTACAATATTCATGGGTAAAGTTGCAATGGAAAGTAAAGATGTCACAGTTGACCGTACCTATAGTACACCCACAATTGGAATAGGGGGCGAGTCTATTGCCACCAACCAGGCACAAATCCAGACTCCGGGCTGCTACTGACAAATTCCAGAAAGAAAAACCTAATAACTTTGTGGCCCTCAGGACCTTTAGGACCTCATGCTCAGCAGTACCGTTTGCAACTACTAGGCAATTGAGTTTAATCGTTAAGGATCTTTAGATACTATTTTGAATCTAATCTATCAGCAAAAATAAAATAATCGAGTGCCAGCTTTTGAGTTATGGTGACACACTCAGTTCATCATAATCAGCCTATAATGTTCCCACTGCTGGGATACAGGCCTCCTCTCTGTGAGAGGGAGTGGGCCGTAATCCACCACACGGGCTCAGTGCGGGTTGGTAGATGTGACATGTCTCCGAATTTTTGGTTCTAGAAACACTCCGGTTTCCTCACGGTGTTTTCCTTTTCCGTTTTGAGAGCAGTGGTAATGAAATTAAATACACATCTCACGACTCGTATGTCGAGGCCAATATTGGCCTCCACATACCTACGAGTCGTGAGTTCGAACCTAATTTGCTCACCACTGCTCACAAAACGGTGAAGGAAAACACATCACTGGCCCACCACTGCTCTACAAACTCAATTGCTACTAAGTAATGTTAAAGAATTTCGTAACAAAATTGGTAATTGTTGTGTGTATGCAAAGATCTTTATAGGTCGCAAGTCGGAAATTATCCCGCGGGAACGTATCGCCGAGATAAAAAGTATCCTATGTGTTACTCTAGGTTATAATCTATGTGCCAAATGTTATCCAAATCCATTCAGTAGTTTTTGCGTGAAAGAGTAACAAACATCATACGAACAAACTTTTGCGTTTATAATATTATTATTATAAGTAAAGATCTAGCTTTACATTTCAATAACAACGAATCAGTCTTGTGTATAGAGAAAAGTGTTTAGCTTAATCACCTAAGAACTATCTAATGACATAATTTGTGTGTTTATGGTAAACAAATCAATGATCGTCTAATAACAAATGTTGACCCCAGATAAGGTCCGCTTTGCTCGCCTGTGGCCGGGCCTGGGCCGTGCGCCGGCGCAGAACCCATCTCAGTCGACAGCAGCTCGTTCACGAATCAACGCACCCTTATCAATACACAAGTGAGTATTACTTTTAAGTTTTATACTTAGTTTATGCTGTTATTTTCTTACTAAATATCGCCAATAACTCCGTTAATTATTAGGTAATTTAATTTTAATTATATATCTTGTGTGACAACTGCTGCCCCTGCTTCTTCAATATTTAATATTTCTTTAGTAATCGGTCGTTAGACTAGGGCCTGAATTCACTATGACCACTTAACGATTCCTTACTCGAAACCACGTCAATCACACACGACATCTGATAATATCGTATTAATAATATCGACAAATTGTCTTGGAACATATAGAATACGGCATTTCGATTCCTTACGAAACGTAGACGTAGTTTGAACGTAGTAAGATTCCGCGGGGAATCATTATAACCATACAGAATTGGGGCCCAGTGTGTGGTATCGGCCGCTACTTGCGGGTTGTAAGTCATAGGTTCTAGTAACCCAGGCAGGCACTATACTTTCTGTATTTAATTTCATCACGACTGCTCTCAAAACGGTGAAGGAAAACATCGTGAGGAAACCGGCATGTGCTAGAACCAAAAATTCGAAGACATGTGACATCTAAAAACCCGCACTGGGCTCGCGTGGTGGATTACGGCTCCCTCCCTGTTACCAAGAGGCCTGTGTGTGTCCCAGCAGTGGGAACACTAGAGGCTGATTATCTTAATCCGTCGTTTACTAGGTACTATTTATATCAATCAAAAATGTTAATGCTAAAGGAGAGAGTTCAAAAAGGTTATCAATTCGACGTGTTTATACATATATATGTATTTTTAATGTATGTTCGGGCATAACTCCGTCATATAGGTATAGACGGATTTGCAAAATTATTTTTTTGGTCGAAAGGGGCTTATGCCGAAATGGTCCCATTTAAATTTCATATAGATTGATAGTCAAAGTCAAAGTCAAAGCATTTATTTCAAATAGGCACTTAAAAGGCACTTCTGAACTTTTGATGATGCGTTTCGGAGACAGACAACGGAACTCTTGAAAAAATTACAGCAAACAAACTGCGATTGCTGCAATCGCATAAATATGCATTATTTTGACCCGAAGGATGATGAAATTTCAAATTGTGTGGGGTAGGTACTATAACCAAAACGGGAAAAAAAAACTTTTTCCAAAAAAAAACAACCGACTTCCGCAAAAACACTACAAAGTGAAAAATAACTTAAATTTCGGAAGGCGGTGACAAAAAATTAAAATACATGTATCCTAATTTAAGTCACCGACTTCCGAAATTAAAGTTATTTTTCACTTTGTAGTATTTTTCCGGAAGTCGGTTTTCTAGAACCACCAATTGTAATGACTAAAGTAAAAATTGAAAATAAGTAGGTAGTGTAATTCGATGTATGCCTCTCGTAATGAACGATACAATAACAATTGATTAAGTCTGTTATTATTTAAGATTTATGAGAATATCAATTGAATAAATGTAAACAATGAGTTTCTGTATGCTTGCTTGCATTGCACAGCATGTAATGTGTGTGTGTGTATCTAGTTTCCAACTTTGGTTACTTCACGTACACGTACCTACGTAGGAAACGCCTTTGCCTACCCCTCCGGGGAAAACTAATGTGATAAATGATAATAACAAATTATTTATGATTTTATTTCTGTAAGCGCTGATTTTTCAATAGATAAATAGATAACTTTTATCTGACGAATAAATCTGACAGTTTGGCATATTTTCTATATATTAGAACCAAACGGCTTGGTACGTGACGATGGGAAGAGACCAGACGGCATGACGTTATTGCCTTGGAAGGTGGGAAGACCTCTGGTGTGGGACGCAACATGTGTCGACACCCTTGCGCCATCCCATGTTCCTAGCACGGCGGGCTGTGCTGGCGCCGCTGCTGCTGTTGCTGAGACTCTCAAGCGGCGTAAATACTGTAACCTTATGGGTAACTACAGTTTTGAGCCGTTTGGGGTCGAAACGCTCGGGTCATGGGGCCTGAATGCACATCTCCTCTTTAAGGAAATTTTTCGCCGGCTGGTGGACACTTCACGTGACCAGAGGGCTGGGTCGTTCTTTGGCCAAAGAATTAGTATTGCCATTCAACGTGGCAATGCTGCCAGTCTTCTATCCGTGTGACGCCTAAGTGTCCTTTTGTTTTTTGTATTTATTTTGTATATCGTAGTTTTAATTATTAAGTACATTTGATAATTAAGTATTTTGATAAATGCCTTAAAGTATATTTGTTGCTCAGATAAAAGTTATCTGACTATTGAAAAATTACTCCTAAGTAGGTTTGTACACTTTTACTTATACATCAATCATATTAAAAAAAAACTAGAAGTGGTCGGTCTTTCATATGAGAAGAAAGGCCGAAACAAACTCAGAGGTCAATGTCAAAGTTATTTATTTGCAGTAAATGCGATACAAAAGATGGTAGGTATATAAATTGTAAGTGCGATGACACATTTCGCCATAAATTGGCATGCAAACATCTGGTCATAGTCTCATTTAACGTCCAGACATAATCTTGGTCAGATAATGTTCGAGAAGACTATGTAGATTGGTGTCTGAAATGGGCTTTTGAAGAAAGAACCACGGAGATTGAGTGGACCTGTTGGACAAGTGTACATAATACAATTACATTATGATTAATTACTAATTTTTTTATAAAAAATAAAAAAATGTTTTATTTTTTTATTTCAAACAGGGTATTTCTATTTGAAGAAAACACACAACAAAGATATTTTTTTTTAATAAGGTCAATTAAAAAAATTATATCAGTTCATGCTAGTGATCACAAACTTTTTTTGATATGTGTAGGCTTAATGCTCTAGATATTTTTTATTAAATTAATCTTTAATTTTGTAAACTTCAGCTTTTAAAATCTTAGAAATCCTAATTTGCTTTAATTAATCAAAGTTAACACAATCCATAGAAGTTTGACCCACGTTAGATAGTTCCGTTGAGTTGCGTGCGCGCATGCACTCGTGATCGTGATCATGTGAGCAAGCTGGACAAAGTTCAAGCATGCTTTGAGCAAACAGTATGATGAGCACACCGCGATCATCGTTTAGCCCGGCGATAAGAAAGGGTCCAGTCCAAACTACTTATACAGGATGTAAGGGGTACGCTTCCGAAACCAGAATGTAGGTTATATCCAACCTAAATGCAAACGGATACCAATAACCTTTCGCCTTAAATTGGTTATTTTGCATCAATTTAAAACGTTTGACGCTTCTGTAATGTTTAGCTACTTATTTTATTTTATTATATTTTTACATATATATACTAGTGTTTTAAGCAATCTAAAGTAGAAGGAAGTTCGTAAATTAAGTCAGTCATTCATTTGTCATTATGTACGAGATTACCAATAAATGCCATTTCTTTCAATGAATTCAAGAAATGGCATTTCATTTATTTATGACTTATGACTTTATCATTTATGACTTTCCAATGGTCATTGGAAAGTCATAATGACGCCATTTTATTAGTAGATTACCAATCTTGTCAAAATCAACAATTATGAAATCAATGATAGACCATTCTGACACTATTGTAATAGCAGACTTGAGGCCCTGATAACTTTTTGACAATGCGAGTCATATGGTCTCGTCTTGGCAACATTTTACATGAAAATGTTTTTGGTGGGTTAATCTTTCCAAATATCTCACATTGCAGAAAGCAGCTATATTAAACACTTGTCGCATAAATCGGAAATCCCATTAATTCGATTTACACAATAATTTCAATGCATTACAATACACCCTTCTAAACTTCAAATCTCACCTTGATTTACAACCAGAGAAAATCAATTTTAAAAACAAAATAATAATAATAAATCATTTATTTCAAGTAATAGGCACGAACATAATAATAGGACAAGAACACACAGTCACATTTATTAAAATTACATGCAATTACAAAACAATCTAAATGTGTTTAATCTCAAATAATGGTTCATTTAACTGTTCTCACAGCATAGTGTACAAAAATCCAAAAAAATAGGTAAAAATTGAAAAAAAAATCTAGATTTTTTGATGGTACTGTGTCGAGAATCACTAGCCCTATCACCTGTCTTCGTTTTCGGAATCGTTTCCCTTATAGAATATTGAGTCAACGATGTTGATAGATAGCCGAACGGGTCGCTTGATCAGGTCACGCATGCCGTAGTTGGTCCTTGGATGAGTGACCATCTGTAGCAAGACCCCTCATGCCTCGGAAGGCACGTTAAGCCTTTGATCCCGGCTGTCACTCGTGGTTCTTTGACAGTCGTAACGGATCGTCAGAAGCCTGAAAGTGTGACCACTAGTCTTACCAAGGGGTATCGTATTACCCAATAACTGGGTTGTAAAGGTCAGATAGGCAGTCGCTCCATGTAAAATACTGGTACTTCGCTGCATTCTTTTAAAATGGATTTCGATTCCAAAACAGTTGAGAAATGGCTAAGCATATGATGAAGTCGATCAAACGCCTTAGGATTAAAAGTCATGACAACATTTTGAAAATGCTATCATTTTTATTAATATTCATTATAAGCCTGTGGTTACCATTTTCTCTCTTTCACTCTTTCCACTTTTCCTGGTCAAACCGCGGTTATGATTTATTGTATTTTATTACCATTGCTAATAAAGTTGGAGTCACATTCATTCCCCAAAGTTTTTTGGGGATAGAGACCTATGATTGACGTTGTAGAGCCTATATACACAGCACACTAAGACACAGCACCCTAATTGCGTAACACGCGATTAACCATAACCGGTTTTATTTGACAGTTCAACAATATTCATTGCGTTATTTACGAAACAGATTATGATTAATCGTGATTTACGCAATTAGGGTGCTGGTACTTTTAAGAGAAATGAAAATGAAGAATAGAAAATCGTCTTCAAATCTACCTTCAACGTTCTCTCATTCACAATATTTAAAAGAATCTACATAAATAAAATTAACCTAATAAAACCTAGTGATATGATTTCCTTATCAACTACTAAAAAAGAAAGCGTTTGTTAGTGCAATTACCCTGCAGTGCTTAAATTTAAAAATCCCTATCATTATTATTAATTTAAAAACAAATTGATCCTGAACCACCTACAATTTTTCAAATACGAGTATTACAGAAGAAAGTAGAACAAGATATATAAGTAGGTATTCAATTAATGCAAGCATCCGTACGTTACCAATTCTAATCTTTTTATGGAATTCCGAGTTCAGAATTTCGTAAGGAATTAGTCACAACACACAGTCGTCACTATTTACATACACTCTGTATGTACTCGTATAATGTAATAATAACTATGTATAACTAAGTACTTGACGGTACAAAGTTTACAGATAACTGCGATTCCGGGAGAGAACACAGTTTCGACACTTATGGAGATATTCGTCAATATAGGTAATCAGGGATTTTTTTAAGTTTTAATTTACTTATAGGATAAACAAAGCTATACGAAAATACCATTTTATAACGTTTTAGAACTGTAGGGCACCCTCTACGATGGCAATAGCTTTAATTTTGACAGTTCAATAACATTCGTTTGCGTTCTATACATTGTCGAGCAGACGAATATTTTCAATATTAGATCAGCAATTTCCTTAAAAATCTTGCGGATTGTGATTGATAGGGTGTCATGCAATTGGGGGGGATCCTTGTTCACGCGGTCAGGTACCATCGCCATCGTGGAGGTACAGATAGTCATTTGGCTTTTCAACTGTCAGTCTTAGTTTAACCACTACGCACCTTCATTCCGCTGTTTCATAAAGTTGCAGGTTCGCCTGTTTGCTCCCCCTCTCATGTTTAAGGAACAACCTGAAACAAGCAACATTCTGCAACAAGCTTTCAACGTCCGCAAGCAATTATAAAACCGTGTAAATAATGGAGGCAAGCTCACTTCCGCAGTAAAAATTGCTTGCAGAATTGAACTTTAGCAATTTTATTTATAAAAAAAAACTTTATTGTACACCAGAAACTACATAACAAAAATATATTTAACTCTAGCTTTTGCCAGCGGCTTCGCCCACGTGTGGTCGAAAGTTATCCCACGGGAACGTACAACCGGGATAAAAAAATATCCCATGTGTTAATCCAGGTTATAATCTATCTGTGTGCCTATAGACAAATCCATTTAGTAGTTTTTGCGTTTTTGCGTGATTGTGTAACAAACATCTATCGCATTTATAATATTGGTAGGCTATTAGGACTACAAAAAATACAATTAGGTACATAAACATACAAGTTATAATGGCAATATAAAACACGCTATGCTCTCGCACACAAGAAGAATAAAAAAATAAGAAATGATTTCGTATAGGTGCGTAATTACGTAGATACCTACTACACGTGATTGATCAACTCGTGAGTCTCATCAGTTCATCAAGTACGACTTTGAATTAAACAGCGATAAACATATTTACATGCTTACAATGGAACATCCATTGTAAACATGTACATTAGAACTTCCATAGATTAAACTTGTTTTGAGGATTTTTTTTCCTTAAACTTAACTAACTTAACTCCAGATAGAATTGCTTATACTCTAGATAAAATTGCTTAGGGCATCACACTGATTTTAATTTTTAATGATATTCCTAGTCACCATCGAGCATTAGTTAAGAGAGATTCAATCATTTCCATAAATATCGATGACTTAATTCCAAGTCAGTAAGTATTTGAATTAACCAATAGATTGGAATTATTTAAAAACTCATTGATAACCTTTGCAGTAAAATAAACAATGTTAGTATTCATGTAAAGTGGTAATTATAAACGGCAGTCGATCTCGTGAAAAATTACAGTCAACATCTTGTTTAACATAGTGCACTTATAATAAAAATAAAATAATTTTTGAATTTCGAATGTCATACGAGTATAGCGCGAAAATAACAGTGACCAAGATGGCGGCGAATGGTGACGTTTATAAGAAAAGTTTTAAGGGCACATGCATTTTAGGCGTGAACAAACGGACCTCTGGTTCTATTGCTAAAAAAGCAGAAGCGTATTTAAATGCAGTTAAAGAAAGTGTAGGAACGCCAACAGGTCTGTTAATTTAGCATTTTTAAATCTCAACATATTTGTAAAGACGATGACTTGCTTTTCAGTACAGTCAATTTATTTAATTAACTTTTTTTAAATTAAAACATTTATTGCCTTCTTTAACCGACTTCAAAAAAGAGCAGGTTATTAATTCGACATGTTTATAAATATTTATTTTTATGTTATGTTTGTTTTCCTCCGTCATTTATAGACGGATTTGCAAAATATATTTTTTTGTTCGAAAGGGGTTTGTTTCGAAATAGTCCCATATAAATTTCATATAGATCTGATGATGAGTTTCGGAGAAAGACAGCGGAACTCTTCAAAAAATGACAGCAAATCAAACGCGATTGCGGCTATCGCATAAATATGCATTATTTTGACCCCTAGGATGATGGTAATTTCAAATTGTTGTGGCGTAGGTACTATAACTAAAAAGTGAAAAATAAAAACTTTTGCCAAAAAAAATACAACCGACGTCCGGAAAAAAACAGTACAAAGTGAAAAATAACTTTAATATCGGAAGACGGTGACAATTTTATTATATTTTTTCTCTTTGTAGTGTTTTTAATATCTATAAAGTAACTTACAATCCGAGTTATTTTTATGACCGAAACGAAAGGAGATAATAATATATACTTTCATCTTGCACGTTTATGCACTGCATCATAAAATATTGTCAAAACAAAGATAAGACTAGTAACTGTGACATGCAATAAGACGCATTAAAATTATTAAATAATAATATGTGCGTAGATATTTTATTAATAAATGCTATGGTTAAGAGCATAAAATAAGAAAATATACGTCTACGCAGGATCGTATAGAAAAGCCTACGAAGCAGCCTACGCTGCGCTACGGGCTACGAGCCGTAGACCATCATCTACGAAGGTCTACGCGTTTCGTAGTGCTTAGAACAAAGCTTTTGACTTTATGTAACTAGATACGTATCGAGCTAAACGATTTTTTTATTTGAATGATTATTTAGTTATGCTGAATTCTATCGAGCTAGATTAAATCAATTAAAAACGTCACCTAGAAGTTTAACACACTTGTTAATAAAAGTAATGTTTTGTTAACAGTGGGAAAGGTTGAAGCACAAAGACCGACGAGTATTCCGAAGCTGGAGGTGGTGCAGAGAGTGGCCGCCATCCCCATCGTGGGATCCGGCATCGAAGTCACCGAGAAGGTCTACCACAAGATCAGGGTAAATATAATTTTCAACACATTTGCTCAAAAAATGAATTTACGAAGCCTGTATACATTGTACATACATTATACATACATTATACCTCTCAGATGATTTGGATATAGAGCGGGAACGTAGGGCGTTGGCGGTGAGATGCAATATGCTGGCGCGCAGGTTTGCACGGTGCTCACGAGACGTGAAAATTGCTCTTTTTAAGGCATACTGCCAGTCATTTTATACCTGCAGCCTGTGGGTCCGGTATACGCGTGGATCTTTCAATGCCCTACGGGTCCTATATAATAATGGTTTCAGGATGTTGTTGGGGTTGCCTCGCTTTTGTAGTGCATCAGGTATGTTTGCTAAGGCCAAAACGGATTGCTTTAGGGCGATCGTTCGTAAGAGAGTGGCCTCCCTGATGCGCCGCGTGCGGGGCAGCACCAACAGCCTTCTGAATACCATATTGGAAAGGGTTGATTGCCCAGTTGTGAGACACTGGAATTCAATTCACGGCTCGGGTGGTGCCCTCTATAATATTAAGTAGCTCAATTTTGGTAATGTTTAAATGTAATACGAGTAGGTCAATTTGTACAATAATTTAATAATTTTACTAACGTAGTTTTAAGTATTTTTTACTAACAAATTATGGAATGTAATAATTAATTCTGAATTAAAATGATTAATAATAATAATAATTGTTCGAAAGTTAAAAATTACGTACCATACAACGGAACGGAACGTGCGGTGAAATAGGTACTCTCACCTAAGTACATATTTTACAGCATACCCCGTTGTATAGCACCGTGCGTATTCTTTACGGTTCTTTTTTTTATTTCCATATAAAATATTATAATAATTCCACCAAGGAGTTTCACATTACGAGAATAAATAAGCTGACTGATCGAACCTCTTTGGAAGCGCTTTTGCTCATTACGTTTGTCTCACTTTAATGAAGAGTAAATGAGGCGAAAGGTGTAGTTCTAATTTTCACCACGTGCATGTGGCGCCATTTGCAAATTCGCGCCATTTTTATATTAGAAACGTCAAAGATTGTTGCGACTTTCCGACTGATAAATTTTATAAACAAAATAATAGTATGAGTTCAGAGTTTTTGGCGGGATCGCGTTGGAACATGTCGCACGACTTTTCATTTTCATGAAATTTAGTGAAATAGCGAATTAAATCACAAGTATAGTGAAGGTGAAAATAAGTGACTAACGTGGACTTTTCGTGTTCCCCCTAAAAACTCCTATTAGGTTGTTGTAAAGTTACTACCGCTTTACAATAACTTTGATTTGACTAACTAAAGTCGACTATGAGTGTTTTGTAACTTCGTGCCCGATATCGGGCCATTTACTTGATCGAAAAGAAAATTTACTTGACACTGGCTAAATCCACAAACCGTGTGAAGCCAAAACCCAAAAAAAAAAAATGAGTTCAAGCGAGGAATCTGATAATAATATGGAATCTACTCCACCTGATATTTTGAGTGAGGCGCATGTTGCAGAAAACGGTCTCTTGCCGCCAAAATCGCGAGAGCGCTATTTAATGATTTTGAATAATTTTATAGCATGGAAGACAAAGTTTGTTTCATTACATATTGTTCTGTTTTCTCGCAAATGTGTTGAAAAACATTGTATGACACACGTGCAGAAATTGCTATTTACGAACTCGTGACTATGGTAAGCCCTCGACTTAACCAACTTACCGCACTAGTATCCTATATAACTATTATTTTAAGGCCCGCCCCTTCTTCGCACGTTTTTTTACGACTTGACCAAACATAATTTCATTGTTGTATGAAAACCTTCCGGAATAAATTCTCTAGAAAACAAACAGTTCATTTATCAAATTTAATTTAATTCTTGTCAACACATCAAACTCAACTCTTTTGGTGACTGTATTGCACTTTTGAAACAGCTGTTGTTTTTATTTTTTAACTACGCTATGGGGGTCTAGAATCAACGCGTCCGTCGAGTCCTTCCTTCGTCGAAATGTATAATAATAACATTGTCCTCCAACAGGAGTCAAACCCGTTGATCCGCTGGTACTTATCCCTGGGGGAGAAGTCGCTGGCCACAGGTGTTCAACTGGCCTTACCAGCAGTGCTGCTGTTCGAGACTCCCATCCACCAGCTCGACAAGTTCCTCTGCATGTCGCTAGATGTCGTGGAGAAGACCGTGCCGTCTATCAATCTACCGCCGCAAGCAGTAAGTATTTGAGATGTAGAATACAGTTATTCTACAACTAATAGACCCGAACACCGTTTGGGAAGAACCGAATTAAGTTAAGGCGCTGATTTTTTGAAACCGCTCAAAAAGGTGGTTTTTTAAACCAGTATAACTCTTTAACCGTAAATAATTTTGAAAGCAAAAAAATATATGATATTTTCAAGTGATTATTGCATAGAGTGATGGAACTTAAAACATAATTAAACATGCCATAATTCATAAAAAAAAACATCAAAGTCACCTCTTAATTATCTTTAAAACCAATTAAATTCAATAACAATTATAATTATAGTTAAAAATATACCATAAAATTTCAAATGCCAAACTGCATCCAGTGATGGATTATTTTTTTATTAAATACTTAATATCTAATTTTATACGATTTTATTTGCATGTTTACGACAATGCTTGCTCATTTATTATTCGAATTTATTACAACCGATTTTAACCCGTATCGGATTGCAATAAGAAATATTATCGCTCAAAACGGCAATATTTAAAGTTACCATGCAGGGCCTTAATGTTTACGTACGGTTTCGGTAGTATGACTAAGTTTTGGTAGCTGCGCAGTCCAGCATAACTATTACATAGAACCATTCGATACGCTCCCCTATTTAATCGAACGTCAATCAATGTTATCGTAGGAGTGTAATAAATGCTGTTCACTTATCGAAAACCTGAAAATGTTGTCAGTTTAAATCGAATAGAAATCATCATTAAATGAGGCTATCGAGATGTGAATAGCTACATAGGTATGCCGCTTTACGTTTAGTCATTTCAAATCTATTAAGAACGTACGGAAACCGTTAAAGCTTACACTTTAAAATTGGGGTTTGGTTACTAAAAGATGTCAAATCAAGCGCTACGACAAGGTTTACTCTATGCTTTTTATTAGTCCCTAGATTATAGTTTAGGTCATCATCATCATCATCATTTCAGCCGAAAGACGCCCACTGCTAGACGTAGGCCTCTCCTAAAAAGGGGGGGCTTTGCCATAATCGCCACGCGTGGCAGGCGGGTTGGCGATCGCAGTATGGTGGGTAAAATGCATAGAGAACGCTGCTGCTCATTCTCTAGTAAGTCCCTTAGTCGCCTTCTACGACACCCATGGGAAGAAATGGGATGGTGCTATTCTTTTACGTCCGGCACCACACGGTAGTTTTAGGTACTTACTTAAATTAGTAAAACGAGCGGCAATTTTTAATACATTGGTACCAGAAACCGAACTTTTCAAATTGAAATACACACATCACTCGGAAGAGATTTATCGTGAGATTGGCAAGTAACGAGGAAAGTTATTGACCTACGTGGTGCAGTGACACGTTTGTTATATGAAACCGAAAATTTGTTATCAATTCTTAGAGTATTTTATTTTGAGCTGAAACTATGTATAGTGATTCTATACCAGCTGTTAAGTAATAGGGTTTCTGTTACACCCTGTATATATACGTATATAATCTGAATCTCGGAACCGGCCCAACGATTTTCATGACATTTCGTATGCATGGGGTTTCCGGGGCGATAAATCGATCTAGCTAGGTTTCATTTTTAAGAAAAGATTTAAAAAGAATACCGAGCACAGCTCGGTCATCCAGATATTATTATTTTATGTCTATTAACCCAATATTTAGTAGGTGCCCACCTGTATAATAAAAGAATACCGAGCACAGCTCGGTCATCCAGATATTATTATTTTATGTCTATTAACCCAATATTTAGTAGGTGCCCACCTGTATAATAAAAGAATACCGAGCACAGCTCGGTCATCCAGATATTATTATTTTATGTCTATTAACCCAATATTTAGTAGGTGCCCACCTGTATAATAAAAGAATACCGAGCACAGCTCGGTCATCCAGATATTATTATTTTATGTCTATTAACCCAATATTTAGTAGGTGCCCACCTGTATAATAAAAGTTTTAATTATCATGTTGATGAAATCGTGACCAAATAACAGTGCATAGATTCACATTTATCTCTACTAAATTAGGATGCTGTGACAATTGATGTCCGGTTACAAATATTGCATTCATAATTATAATGATTACAACGGTTATCGCCGACTGTTTAGGTCATCTTAGTTCATGTTGTTATAAACATGTAGTATTACTTAACGTCCGGGTTAAAATAATGTGGTTTTATATTAAGTAAGTCTAGCGACCCAACCCTTCTTTGCACGGTTTTTGTGACTTGACATCAACAACAGTAGGTAACTTTACATTCATGGATAATACACACTTAAACCCTCCGGAATCAATTCTCTAAATTATGGTGAAAATCGCTTTAAAATCCGTTGTGGCCTTTAGAACAACCACGCCGTTAACATAAATAGGTATGTAAGTACTCAACAAGTGAAAAAAAATTAATGTAAAAAAATATTTTCATTATGTTTGTAACCTGTTGAAATTTGGTTTCAGTTTACTCGACAATGTCGTTGCTACCTTGTATAGATTTCTAGCTTATCTTATATGGTCTTAGTGTGATCTTAATTAAGTTTTATTTATTAACTAGGTTTTGCCAGCGGCTGCGCCCGTGTTAACCAATGTACACGAAACCTTAACAAATTATACACTTAAACCGCGGGTTGTTCCAGGGGTGCGGGTTGTTCGAAAGAGATACCGCGGCCCCTGGCACACAGGCACCTGAGAAAACACGGCTGGGTTTTAGTCAGTAAAGTTTGCCACGCCCTCCTGCTCCACCCAGAGCGGGAGAAGTTATTTGATGATTACCCACCCAAAAAATAAAAAAAACCATTCTCATGAATCACTCTGTCTATTGGTGAAAACCGCATGCAAATCTGTTCACTCGTTTTTGAGTTTATCGCGAACAGACGGACAGACAGACGCGGCGGAGGGACTTTGTTTTTGACTTTGTTGTGACAAATTACACTATTACTATAAATAGTAGGAGTGATCTTGTTCCAACGGTTGTATTTTGAATGCCCGGAATTCACGAAAGCATGGGAAAGTTTATAGAGTTTTGAACTTTGCCACTTTCCCACTTTAAGTGCCAGCAGTGGTTCCTATCCATCATCAGTTACTATTACGTCATATTCTTTGCAAACAGATGTACTCCGAGACCCGCCGCTTCGTGCTGCGCCGCGCTAGCTCGGTGAACCAACTGGCCACAGCTGTGCTGGACTCTCGCGTCACGGCCGTCACCGCCACGGCGCTGGAACGCGCCCTGACCACGGCTGATAAGTACGTGGACAAGTACCTGCCCCCCGACCAGCAGGATGCTTCTGACGGTAAGTGTTACTGGCAAGTGAGAGGAAAGTGGATTAGGTATGTAATAAGTAAGTATGACGGTGGTAGAGCAGTTGTGGCCCCCGTGGGTGGCCCAGTGGTAACGGCCGCGACATACGAGTGTACGGCTGGTCATAGGTTCGAACCCAGACAGGCGCTTAAGGCTGTGTTAATTATTTAATTACCACTGGTTTCAAAACCGTGAAGGAAAACATCTTATGGATGCTAGGAATTGCCACAATTGACAGCTCGCTAAAAACTCAGTTCACCTAAATTTTCACGGTGCGATTTTTACAGAATAGACCGGCAGCTAATCGTCTTATCGTCGAAGTCCTTGCCACCCTGTATATGGCACCCTTAAAAGTCTATTTGGCTACTAAGTACCCACAGGTACCAAACATAAAAGTTTCAGTAGCTATAACCTACGATCAAAATATAAATAGTAGATTCGTCGCGTCGTTATCACTAGCACGCAAAGTGCATACTTCTCATAAACAGGATAACTGTTGGTGAATTCCGTAACTTGCCAAAATAGACGTTATTCATTGTTATTATATTCATTAAATCCTCGTTATCGTAATATGGCCACTTATTTGTGATTAGATTTAATAACTTTGATATAGTCAGCGAGATTGGGCCGATAGCCTCGAAGCAAAGTTTTGATTAAATAGTAAGTAAGTAGTTGAATGATCTCATAATTTCCTTTGTTTAATCTTTGAGGATTTAAAAATACCTGTCGATACTACACTCATTGCATAGAAATTGTAAAAAATTGTCTTGAGCAAGGCGCGATGAAGTGATTCCAATTTATTGCTCGCGAGTGTAGTTCAATCTTCATTTCAAACTAAACTGTATGCAAACTCTTACTGCATTTTTTTAATTCAAGGAACTATTCTTACCTACTTCTTAAACATAGTGTTAAGAAAGTATTATTAGGTTTTTCGATCTGGAATTTCACAGTAACAGCCCTGAGTCTGGAATTGTGCCCGGTTGATGGCAATGGGCTCCCCCTATTACATGGGACTTAAACATAACTGGCGAAATGTGGGTTTACTGTAGGTACCTACACCTCTGCGCAACCCTACGGGGAAACAAGGCGTGATGTTATGTTATTAAACATAAGTACTATCGAGGAAACTAACATCTATACACCGTAAGGACTATTATTGCTTGCAGTGCTCAGCCGCTATAGTAACGCTTGCTAATAGATGTGGTCATTGTGTGTACGGGATTTTGTTTTAAAATTGGTCAGATGTAAGTTTTCTCGATAGTACCTACCTGTGTTTGGATCCCTGCGAAATAGATCCACTACAAAAACCTATTGCAATTAAATCTATACAGAACTGAACGGACCATTTATTATTAGAATATTACTCAGAAATCATACACAACATAAATATCAGCAAAAGTTATGACAATCCGGTTCCAATTGAGTGCATTCGCGGCAGTTTCCAGACAGCTCCAAACTGTCGGTCACAAGGTCACTTGATAACTTTAGTCTGAACCCTGTCTCGACGTCTAATTAACGGAAGCACTTATAATATTACCTATTGTCCTTCTATAATTGGTCCTTATTCCAAAGCAATAAAGACTATATTATCAGTTCTGCTCCTAATTAATGAACAAGTAGGTAATTACTGTTACTTTTGACTGGTATCTGTCTGCAGCCGGTGACAAATTAGATGTGATATCACTGCACTGGACTCTGCGCCCATTCATGTCTAGTTAGTGATTAATTGGAATATTTTAAGATTTGTTTTAGGAAGTCATTTAGTTAGTGAATAATTGGCTTTGGGACAAACAGTTGTATCTACTCTTCAACGAGGTACAGTCACCTAAAGAGATAAGTCACCAGGGTCGTCGGATATACTCGTAGTTGAAGTTTAGTAAGAGACCGATGCATGTTTTTGAATTAAATACAATTTAATAAATGAACTGTCTGTTTTCTATTATTTAAATAAAACTTTATTAGACTGTAGTCTAATAAAATTTTTGAATTGATTATTGTTTTTACTTTATCCCGATGGATATAGTTAAAGAACGTTGAGAATGGATATAGAACTAATCAGGGTCATGACCCTGATTAGGTATCCCTTTTACACTGCAAATTAACGACAATCAAATGTTTCAGTGGTGAACCGACTAGACGTTGTTTATAAGCTCCATTGAACTAGGTATCTATTTTAGTCATTTTCTGGCGAACAAACTAGTGCATATAAAAATTCGCCGACACCGATGGCAAAAAATAAACAGCCATTTTATATTCGAAACTTAGGTACCTTATAACTTCAATTTACTTCACGTTCGTACGGACCTAAAAATATTGCGGTGGGATTTTATCGCGCACTCGATTGTCAACGCACTATTTAGAGACAGAGAGTTGAAAATCCAACAGGGTGTATCTTCGACGCGCTGGGATGCATTCTGATGCATTCTCAATGGTTGGTACAAGTCATAGAGTTTAAAATCCAATGCGCGATAAAATCCCGCCACGATATTAATTTTCCCGTCCATGCGAACGTGGTAGGTATTACCTACCTGCTAAATTCCCCGAAACTAAGGGTGTCGGAGTTGATGCCTACAGTGCTTCATACCTAGATCTTTTGGCGCTTGAATGAATTTTACATTGTTGATAATCATTACTGAAATAATTTATTGAAAATTGTATTTATTTCTTTTACGCTATCATAAAAAGGCAATCTGCCAATTACAAGAAAAAAAAACAAGATGGCGGCGTTAGTTCCGATTTTAGCCACGCGCTAAAAGAGCCTTGTATCGCTATAACGTCGTGTCCTTACCATAGTGGTGATCATAGTGACGAGCGCGGACGCGGTGGACAGCTGCGAAGGCGGGCGCGCGCGCGCCGAGCGGGCCGTGCAGCACGGCGCGCGCCTGCGCAGGAAGCTCACGCGCCGCCTCACGCGCCAAGCGCTGGCGGAGGCCAAGGCTATCAAGGAACAGATCCACGTGCTGGCTTATGTTGCGGAATTGGTGAGTTATGTTTACAATCATGTTGGAAGTTGCTCTAGGTGTTATTTTGTTATAATATATGCGTTTCAATCTTCGAAGTCACACAGTGGCGTATTTACCCTGTCGCTAAGAGCGCAAAGGGCCGTGGATGCAGAAAATAAGGCAGGCAGCGAAGCTACCTTATTCTCTTCATACAACCACTACTTATTTACTATCCTGTCGCCCCGTATTGTTTTGGTACTTACTCTACTAGCCAGCTGCCTTGTAACTAAAATTTTCGAATAATAAAAACAGCACTATAAATCAATGTAAAATGTTTGTCTTTAAATGTGTTCAAAAACTTAGCAATCCTCTTTAGTTAAGTGTAGATTTCAAAAAGCTTCGTATGCATTCTTTTTAATTTGTATCACAGGTAGCGACAGACCCCGCCCTCGCTTGGAAAAAGGCTAAGGAGCTGTTTGCGACCCTGAGTGCCGCTGAACCAGAGAACCAGGCCCGTCCTGCCACCCTGGAGGAGCTGGTGGTGTTACTGACCAGGGAGACAGCCAGGAAGATGGTCCACCTCATCCACTACACGCAAAACGATCTGCCCAAGTAAGTGTCACAGCTAAGGAGGTGTTCTGAAACTGGAACCATAGTCCCAAGTCCGGCCTGCCACCCTGAAGGAGCTGGTGGTGCTATTGATAAGGAAAACTGCCAGGAAGATGGTTCACGTCATCAATTACACGCAAATGATTAGCTAAACTAAATTACTGCTTCCACGACTGCCGGTACTTAAACAGACCCGATCGTGGACCTGATGCACAATGGGTGTAGTCAGAAGCTAGAAGCGGGACAACCTCGTTAACAGCTTATCTTTTTATTACGGTATCAGCATTTCTTTTGAACCCCGGAAAAGGAGGATCTAGAATACTTATTTCGGTAATACTTATTGTTTATTACATTATTTTGTTGAAATCTAATAAATTTTCTACTTTGTCCTAGCAACGTTCGTCAAGGAATGACAATTATCACAAAAACCCTGAATGCTGCGACTGAAGCTCTGATGAAGGTAAGATGACTTAAAATTTGAACATTACATTCGCGTGACTGAAATACCCACCTGGACTATAAACCTACTTGCTATTATTAAACTGAATCGTTATTTTAGTGGTTGAAAGTGTGACTACTGAGACAAGGGCGTCTTAGGTTCGACAGTTCGACTGCTTCGACCCCACCCCGTCACCGGGCAACCTAATTGCGTTTTAAAGTGCGACTATTGAGACAAGAGCGTCTTAGGTTCGACTGCTTCGACCCCGCCCCGTCACCGGGCACCCTAATTACGTTTGAAAATGCGACTACCGAGACAACTGTTAAAATGAAAGCCAGTGCTACTGTTAGTGTGTTACGCACAGGGGCGTACCAATAGAAAATGGCGCTTAGGGCATCCATCACATTTGCGCCCCCCTTCATAAATTATCTTCTCCGTCTACACTGAGCAAAGCTAGGTCGATTATGACTAAACCATAGAATGTCCTTTCTTAAACTGTTCGCTATTTAATTTCCAAACAAATTATGTTTTTTTTAACCACTTAAAATTTATACTTACTACACTGATACTTTCAATACTACTAAATTGATACTTTCAATGGTCTTTCTGAAATCCTCTGAATTTACACTGACTTAAAGTGGAAAAAACATCACGGATATTCTGAATAGACTGTAATCCTTCTGGTGTTCATTGCAGACCGTGCCCGTGGAGACTGCGTTGTCTGAGGTGAAGGAGTGGCGCAGCAAGTTGGAGAGTCTGCTGCAGCACCTGCAAACTGCTTCCAAAACATACTTGGTAAGATTTTGGAAACTATATCTGAAGAAACAATTTAATGCTGACCTCAGCCTAGTTATTTTGACGCGACGAGTCACTAATTGAATATTATAAAGAAAAGTAGGAATCCTTGAAGAAATCAATATAATCCAAAAATTCTTGACGACAGATAATTTTACAATTTGTCCCAGCTTGCAAATAATGTTCATAGATGGCGCTAAATTAAGCTACAGGTCAACTTTCTATCTAAGTGTCTTATAGATGGCGCTATGAAATTTTAAATCTACCCTCCTTTTCAGGAACATTTGGCCATCTTCCTGGCAGGAAATGAAGAACGTGAAAAGATCGCACCACGGTCCACGTACGAACAACGAGACGATTCAGCTATCAATGGACTCTAATATATTTTATTAAATTAGCATTAGTAATTAATTATAGTGTTATACCGAGTCGAATATTCTGTTAGATCTGTTTTTGTGTATTTTCATGCGATAGGAACTTTTGCTATCGACTTTCTTGTTAAATTTGAAGATAATAATGAAACGTTCATAGCTGTTCATAGCATTTCTGTAGCAGTAACAGAAGATACCAACTTAAACTAAAATCAAAATTGGGAAGGACTTTTGTAAGCGCGTTGACTTAATTACTGCGTAATCAAATAACACTCGAATTGCGTACACTTATTTAGACGTAAGTTGAATCATTGAAGTAATCATTTAGGTACGGTCACCAAAAGTGATACGTAACCAGGGTCTTCGGATAAAGGTAGTTGAAGTTTAGTACGAACCCGATGGATATTTTCGATTAAAATTTAATTTAATCAATATAAATCAAACAGTTCATTTATCAAATTAAACTCCATTCGAAAACATCCATCGGTTTCGTACTAAACTTCAACTGTATCCGACCACTCTGGTTACTTATCTGTTTTGGTGAGTGTACAGACGCCAGCACATCAAGCTACCCCAATCTGTCAAATTTCTTTGATAGATATTCAACTTTATGACTTTGGAATAATGTTCATGTTCAATTGGGAGAATTTGACAGTTTGGGTTAGCTTGATGGCTGGCGTCTGTACATGTATTTATCGGGATGTTCAATGTCAGTGAACAAGTGGCAGTCAAAACGATAGACGATCGCAGCATGTTATTTTTATTAACTTATGCCTAAAGGAGGGACCATTAGTTTAGCCTCAGCTTTCTCTGAAACTTTATAATTCTTTGTCCAACAGTTTATGCAGTACCTACCTAGCTATAAAATACTTTTTTAAGTGTGTACTGATTATTTAAATTAACTAACATAAATTATACTTTTGAAGATATGTTTTCATGGGGCTCATGAATACGTAGGTACATACCTATCTAACATTTTATTAAAATATATTTTATACTTTCTGCACATCTTTTTTTATTTCTTGATCCCGACGGTATGCTTGACTTGCCCCCAACGCAAGCACGTCTGTGTAAACCAGAAAATAATAATATAAACTATTTATTTTCAGGTTACAAAGGCCCATAGATAAATACCTTAACCTAAATATACAGATTATAATAACAAATTGTGGTAGTAAATAAAACTTAAAACTATGTTAGTACTTATCACTTATTTGCACTAAGTCCCGTATCACAGAACCTCACTCAATACTCAAGCATTACGTAAAACTAGTTTCAACCAATCAAATGGCTCTAAACTAGTTTTAAGTAATGCTTGAGTCTTGAGTGAGGTTCTGTAATACAGGCCTAAGTCTTAGTGCGTTCCGGTGGCACTTGTCCACGAAAGAGGCGGAATACCACATCCTGTGGCCAAAAGCTTTCTTCCATCACCAGATGCAGGTAGCATGTTGGTACGCGCACCACAAACGCCTTAAAGTTGACGTTGCGATGCGACTCCAGCAGCTGCACTCTCGCCGCGTAATTTAGCCTGTGGCGCACGTACTTCACGATGTCTTCCGCGTCGGTAGTGTAGTGGAGACGGGAAATATACACCGCGGTATTCGGCTTCGCAGCACGCAGTTTTTCGTTGAGCTCCGTAGGAGCCTTGCCGCAGCGGTTCTTACAGCTACTCTGTCGGCGCTTCCTCCTTTGCACCGTCACGAAGCCGTCATCATCAGCCCGATTCGTTTTCTTTAAAGCTACGGGCTTTGCGGGGGGAGCAGTGGGGGTGCTCACAGTGACCAACGGGTTAGATGGTCGCGTCGGTCGGGCAGCGTTCCGGGGTGGAGCTGCGGGGACGGAAGCAGGGCTACGAGGCACGCTTACGACGCAATACGCACGCTCAGCAATCGGCGCCGGCGACAAAACTGCTAACGCAAAACTCGTGACCGATATGCCTGGGCAGCCGACACCTCGGTGCGATATAGTTCCTATGAAAAATGTCCTATTTTGCCGACGCCTAGCATCTGAAGACTGTATCGTAAAAACTTAAACTATGTTTGCACCTATACGTAGACCACCAGACCGCGAAAAACATATTCGGTATAGTTAGTCGGATGTTCGGTATCTTGTCGGTACGGATTGGTAATGTTGGAACAGTTGACCATGTATGGTAGTTAATATGGACCATAGACATATATGTTTTCCCATCTCAATGATATGGACAGACAGTGATCCTCCTTGAATATAAATTGAATGCTGGCTTCCTAAACTGCTGCGTCCTTGTCCTTTCTGTCTTGTCATTTTGACAAGCACGCATCCACAGAGCATCATTTTTAATCATCATTCCAACATAATTCTACATTTCTGTATTTTATAGGAAGCAATAGTAGAACAATGAAATGATAATTCTTGGAAAAACATAAAAATTATTAGTAGCCGTTATACTTCCAAATCGGCAAATCAAGTAAATCAAACACAATGAATCTCGATGAAATTTTGAAAGACATGCCACAACATCCTTACTACGTAAGTTACAGTTCTTTAGATACACGCACACACGGCTACACATCAAGCTATACATTTCCAGTTTAAGCTGATCTCGCACTGTACGGAATTCCTATACAATGCGAGATCAGCTTATACTGGAACTGTATAGCTTGATGTGTAGCCGTGTGTACACATAGCAGACGGCCAATCAATAGGCACCCATAAGGTGTACGGGCCATTCGCGGGCATTCTATTCAAATAACCAAGTAATCAAGTAGGTATTTACCTAGTCTACTCACTAAACATAGGTACCCCAAGGTTTAATAATAGCAGTGTTTTACCTGAAAATAAAACACATATTAAATACTTGCCGTAATTGAAGCTTACTAGATTGAGAGTGTCTACTAGTTTCCGCTATATTTCCCTCTGTCTTGCTCTTTCCTTTGTGTTTGTATCTATCCGTCTCTTTCGCACATCCAGTTTCCTCACCAGGTGGCGCTGCCAAATGTGGGCTTAGCCGTGACAGTGAATTGCCGATCATTGTGTCGAAAATATTCACCAGGTAGAAGTTAAATGTAAGCTTCAAATAAGCTAAGTATTTAAATGTCTTAGGGTAAGTATGTTAGTACATTCATCATTTTTACGTGCATAAATAACGACAACGAAAATCTGTGAGAGTTGAGTGAGACACATCTCGTTTGGTATCTCTTTCTGACTTGTATAAATTGTAATTGTGTCGCCCGCTCACTCGCGACTCGTGTCTCAGTACCTCAGTGGCTCAGTGGCTCAGTGGCTCAGTGTCTCAGTAGCTCAGTGTCTCAGTCTCCCTCTCTCGCTCGCTCACTGCTCCGTCGCCTCGCGAGCGACGCGTGAAAGAAATGATTCAGATCCAAATGATGCGTTTGAAACGTTGTTACTGAACCAATCTTTTGAATCACTTCAGTGATCTGGATCAGTGAGTCGGTTCCGTAAAGAGTTACACACCTCTAATAGAGATGGTAGAAGGTAGAACTAGCATAATGAGAGAGGCCGAAAAGCTCAGCTACGTAATTATTTTATGTTTCATAGTCCATAATTGCCAATTGTGTGTTCTATTTCCTTCGTTCCGATACAATGTGTATACTGTGTGAAAAAGGAATATAAACCTACTGCAACGATGGACATGGTTTCATTTACGTAAACCGAGCGCATAACGCGCCTAAATTGGTGACCCCGACGATAGAAGAACATAATTATCAGCTTATAGAGAAGAATTGGGATCCAGTATTGTGAAGCGCAACGAGCTTACATTCATCCCAGGCAGCGGCTTTCTTCGTGAACAAGTCCGAGGTCGATACCTACTTGCCGCCATTACCCGAGATTACCGACGAAAATCGAGGAATATTCACAATTTCGAGCTAATACTTCATTGACCAACGGTATAGTGTTCAGCTGGCATACTTTCTGTTCAAAATTACAACGTATTTGAACTTTTCGACCAGCACCCTAATTGCGTAACTCACGATTAATCATAATTTGTTTCGTTTTGAAACAGATGGCTAAACCATTGCTTCGTATGTTCGAAAAATGTGTCTACTCAACAACGTAAATAACGCAATGAATATTGTTGAACGGTCAAAATGAAACCGATTATGATTAATCGCGTGTTACGCAATTAGGGTGCTGAATCAAGAAAAATCATCGAGTTCCGCGATTGCAGCGCCATTTTTTTTGTACGGATCTTCATGGAAACTTTTATTTATTTATTTATTTATTTATTTATTTATTTCCAACTTACAACTATCATTACAGGATTGCACCTAATGCGATAGTGTGTACATCTAAATTCTTATCTTAACTTATTACTAGCTTATAATTATTTTTATAATATTTAAATTTTGTAACATATTACAAATAATGCATTTTTTGTGAACTCACTCAGAGAACAACCGAAAAGGTCTGAGTCACTAGCTATGAGGTTGAGAGTGCGGAGTGCACGCGTCAGTGGCGCCTCACTCAAAAGATTGGTCCGAGCGCGCGGCTCCGCCAGCAGCCGTGGCTGTCGTCGGCGCCACACGTACCTGTCCGGAACACACAAACCTATCTGCCCTAAAATGTCCGCATTATGTACCTTCCCTCTAAGTACCTTGAATATGTACGAGACGAGTGCGAGATCCCTCCTGACCCTCAGTTCGTTATATCCAACCATACCCAAAATAAATAAAGTTGGGTACATAAGCGGATAAAATGGGTATACACCGTACAAGCGGTGGTACAAGTACCTCACAAACTTGTTTTGTACTCTCTCCAGCATGAGTCTATATTTAGATTCATGTGGAGCCCAAATGACTGCGTTACATTCTAATTGACTTCTGACTAAACTATTATATAAGGCGATAATCGCTTTAATGTTTTTAAAGCCCCGCACCATACGGAGCATAAAACCCAAATTACGGTAGGCTTTTCTGCAGCAGCTTGTGATGTGATCACGAAACGTTAGCCCCGTGTTGAATTTCACCCCTAAGTCCCTAACTTCCGTAGCCCTAGCTATTGGCAACCCGTCTATATTATACGTATATGGAATAGGAGTACGCGCGCGAGAGAAAGTGATTGTAACGCACTTCGAGATGTTGAACTGTAAGACGTTATCCTTGCTCCAGGTCACCACTCTATCTATGTCTCTCTGGAGCCTGTTACAGTCCTCCAAATTCTTTATTTCCCGCGACAGCTTGAGGTCATCAGCAAACAGCAAACATTTGGCATCTTTAACAACTTCTGGCAAGTCATTTATCATAAGAATGAATTGCAAAGGCCCAATGTTACTGCCCTGACTCACCCCAGACCTGGTAAAATAAGGCTCTGACTTGTACCCCGCATATTCTACGTACTGTTGCCTACCGCTCAAGTAACTTGCAAAAAACCTTAGCAGATGTGGAGTGAAACCAAAAGCCGCTAACTTTTTAAGCAAAACATCATTATTTACTAGATCGAATGCTTTTTTAAAATCGAAGTAAGCGGCATCAGTTTGCCCCCCACTGTCCACTGTTGGCACAAGATTAGCCATGTAGCTCAGGAGATTGCTAGTAGTGCTTCTTGCTGGTCGAAACCCGTGCTGAACGTCTGAAAGCTGGCCGCTGACTTGTTGGAATATGCTCTTATGAATAGCCGCTTCGAAAACCTTCGCCGGAGTCGACAGTACTGCAACAGGCCTGTAACCATCCACCGTCATCCCCGACCCTCCCTTTGGCACCGGAACAACGCGGGTAATCTTCCATTCCTCCGGAAACACAGCACCATCCAGACATTTATTATAAATGTATTGCAGTGGTTTGGCTAGCACCGACCGACAATCCCTAAAAATGTACGGCGGAATGCCGTCCGGCCCAGAAGACTTTTTCGGTTTAAGCTGTTGAAGCGCGCAACATACGGCCGACAGTTGTAAGTGATCAAGATGTACCCGCGCCGCTCCGTTCTCCCCACCCGCTTCCTTCATAGCCGCACTTACATCCAACTCGGCCTGCTCTGTACTATACACTGAATAGAAGTACTCAGCAAACTCCTGAGCACACTGTTCGTCAGTCAAAGCCTCGCCATTCTTCAAAACCTTTTGCTTACTTCTGCTACCTCTTCTAGAATTTGCATAATTCCAAAACGACTTTGGGTCTTTCAGCATTTGATTTTCAACACGGTGCTCATACTGTTCCCGAGCTCCTAAAATCGAATTTTTAACAATTGTTCTACACTGTGCAAACGCTTCGTAATCAGTGCTCAACCTACTTGTTTTGTACCGTTTATGTAGTACAGCCTTTAATTTTATGTCGCGAATTATTTCAACAGTGTACCACTCAGGGTAAACATACCTTGAGGTTACACGACTTCGCTTTTTATTTGGAACGCAGTCATCGAAAATCGAATTAATAGTACCGTAGAAATAATTTAAACTCATTTGCAAATCTAACTCATACATTGGAGCCCAATCTACGGCCGCAATTGATGAATACAACACGAAAAAGTCGACTTTTTTGAAATTCCAGCCTACCGGTTCATGTGTATCCGCAGTCAGTGCTGCTGAGCCCGCGCGCAGGTGCTGGCGCACGCGGAGACTCACCGACACATCGAGCGGCGGGTGATACACATCCACCGGCACGAGCGGCGCCTCTGCCGCGCGCACCCTCACACTCCCTTCCTCCGCGAATGTACTCAAAACTAGATCTAATTGTCGACCGTTGCAATTTTCTACTTTGTTACTCTGAGTAAATCCACAAAAAGCTTGAAAACATTGAAAATAATTAACAGTGTTTACAGGACAAGAATACAAGTTGAAGTCACCTATTACTATCGTATCGCTATAACATTTACACAACTGTTCAATAATCCTAAATAATACCATGTATTCATTTTCGTTACTGTTAGGTGGGATATAAACAACACATAACAAAAACAATAATCTATTACGTTGGTACACTGATGCACATACCAGTTCAAACACCTGATTGTCGATGTTTACGTCACCAGGTAGGGGCACTCGTCGCAGCTCAAAACGCGGTGTGGCCACGAGACACGCGCCTCCGTGTTTACGTCCATCTGCTCGGTCACATCGTATAATGGTGTATCCAGGCGGAATTAATTCTGCGTCATGGATAGATTCATTGCAACCTGTTTCCGTTATGGCAAATAGGTTTGCGCTTGAAGACACAACTCCTGTATAAAAATCCTCTAATTTAGTGCGGAGACCCCTTACGTTTTGGTATAGTATTTCCACTAATTTACTCCGGAGGTTTTGGTTTATTGGTTTGTCTCCGAAACCACACCCATTCGCAAAACTCAATATTTACGGCCCAACTTTCTGGTTGGCACAATAGTTCATATTTGCTTTCCGGGACGCCTATAATGAAGGAAGCATAGTCCCTTTCCGTCTTATGTTTTATTTTATCTATTTTAATCGGTATTGCCTCTCCATATAAATTCTTCACGTGTTTTTCTAAATTTTCCACAGTCGTTTCCTTCTGCAGACGCCATACATGCAAATATTTCTTTCTCTCAGTTCCCTGAATTTCGGTTAAACCCGTGCTTCCTCCTTTTCTCACTTCGCTATTCGGATATCGGTTTTTTTTTCTATTTACTAATGTCCATTTTTCTTCTTTTTCTGGCTCTTCCCTTTCCTTTTCTATAACAATAACTGACTTATTCAAACTAATCTCACTCAATGGTTCATATTTTTTGCCGGTAATTACTATGTTGTCGGGTTTCGTGGCCACACATTCCTTCGTTGGTACTTTGCTAACTACCTCCGTTGGCCTTTCCTTGACTACATTTGCAAATGACGCTGCCGTTATTTTTGATCCTCGTTCCGTATCACTTTTCTCCTTGTTATTTTTGACACTAACTCTGGATTCTAGTTGTTCATTTTTTTCTAATAATGCTTTAATTCTAGTTTCTAAAATAGCCACTTTATTTGATTGTTCTTGTACTACCTTCAATATGCTTTTTACGTCTCTTAACTCGGTTTCTGTGTTAGCTAATTTATTCTGCAGTAGTATGAATTCTTTCCTTTGCTCATCCAGGCGAGTTTTAACCTCTAAGCGAAACTCCCGTAGTTGATCAAGCACTTGGTTCCCGTTACCCATCACAGTAACTTCCTTTGGATTGCGACGACTGCCGCGCTCAGTGTTAACGTAACTTGGTGTATAAGTTTCATCCAGCATTGTGTTTCCTCGGACCGGTGTATCAGAATTCCCTTTCTTTGGCATAGTGCATGTGCATTCTGGACATATCCATCTACTCTTATAATCCTCTGTGAATGCCCCGAACTGCACCTCCGTTAAGGCAAGACACTTCAGATGATACAGCTTTTTACATCTGTCTCGTGAACACTGCATATGTAGCAAATCTGTGATCCCATCCTCACAGCCATCACATTTCGTACCCATTTAGGAAAGTATTCCCGTAAGTAAAATTAATTGTTTTATTTATGTAATTATCACGCCAACAAACCGACCGCGCGCGCGCGACTTCTGAGTTAGCGCGCGAAACGTGACAGAGCCTGACAGGTGTCGACACAACGACATTACGACGTTGAAAGTGCTAGAAAGCCTGATAGGACTTCTAAACTTCGCCAGTTTCGTGGTACCAAAGGGCAGACTTCACTTTCGGGACACACTAATGTTTCTAAACAAGCTTCAAATAACGGTTATGAGTAATACTTGACAAAATGCGTGCACTGACTGGACAGGTCCACTTAAATCTGTGTGGTTTTTTCCTCAAAAGATCATGTCAGGCACCATTCTACATGGGCCCCAAATTAGACTAGCTAGTCAGATAGGAATCGCCGCCACCCGCCGGCCTTATTTCGTTTTTTATATACGTGTAAAATTGTGAAAACCTACTTACTAATAATTTGTCATTATTTAATTTCAGCCTAATAACGAATGTTCTGAAGAGCTAGGTCTTATAGAATATGAGGACAGTGAGGGTCAAGGTTCGAGATCAGAAAGGAATACCCAAACTACTCTCTGGTTGATGGCGTTCGCTCTAATGATGTGGTTAATCACGTTTCTCATGGTGATGACGATAACTATGTGCTTTGACTTCAGCTTCCGCACCGTTGCGACTTTCACCGGTTTGATACACTGGTCCAACAGGACATCTGTCTTGACTAGTGATGATCAAACCACCAGATACATAATATCATATTAAATTGTGATGTAAAAAGATTAAATAAAACATGTAAATCTCGTATTATTTGGTTCTATTTATTGTTACTACTGGTCGCCCAGCGGTCGAAATTCGATCATGTTTTGTTAAATAATTTAATGTATTTCAAGTGCATTAAATGAAAATATTGGTTTTCCGCACTCCTAAACTTTAACTATAGTGTATTGTTTTATCTACGGCTGCATACTCTTCCGCCCACGTAATTTTCATAAAAAAGGATACAGACGCCAGCAAATCAAGCTACCCCAAACTGTCAAATTTTCCCCATTGAACATGAACCTTATTCATTTGCCATAAACTTTAAAATCGATTAAAGAAATTTGACAGATTGGAGTAGCTTGATGTGCTGGCGTCTGTACA
Source organism: Antitype chi (assembly GCA_947359405.1). Taxonomy (NCBI): domain Eukaryota; kingdom Metazoa; phylum Arthropoda; class Insecta; order Lepidoptera; family Noctuidae; genus Antitype; species Antitype chi. The sequence goes on along the minus strand of OX375820.1, from coordinate 18,681,728 downwards.
AAGTTTTTGCCTCTGCCTCTGCCTACCTGTTTTTCTTTGGAAAAAGTTTTTATTTTTTACTGACTTCAAAAAGGAGGAGGTACTTATTTACTTTTTAGTTATGGTAGGTACCTATCTCACACCAATTCGTATACCACTAGGTACGTACTGGCTATGTAAACAATAATGACAGGAAGCTGTAGAATGTCATCAAGATAGATAAAGTGGATTAAAAGCGTATTATCGAGGCTAACGCAAAAACTACCGTGGCAAAGTTATTCTCTTATGGAACCACCCCTGAAGCTTACCCTATCCATTAAAAAGAAAGTGCGTGGAGTCCCTCCGCGCGGAAGAAGTGAAACCAACTCACTCTCTTTCTCTCTCCTACTTTCTACTTTTGTGTATCTTTCTTTCTCTCGCCCTCGGTAGCGTTAAACGGTTAACGCAACCTTGTTGGAAGTCGCATAAGAAGTTTCATTTCAAAAAGTGCGTGGAGTCCCTCCGCGCGGAAGAAGTGAAACCGACTCACTCTGTTGCGTCGGTTGCGTTAAACGTTTAACGCGTTAAACGTTAAACGCGTTAAACGTTTAACGCAACCTTGTTGGAAGTCGCATAAGAAGTTTCACTTCAAAAAAACAAGCGATATGAAAGAACCTCCTCCTTTTTGAAGTTGGTTAAAAAATAGAAAGAACCTCAAGATAATCTTCTTGTAAGCCTTTTGTACATACCAAATTCAAGCCACCCGGTCCAATGGCATTCTGAGTATTCAAGCAAATGCAATACACAGAAACTTAAACTTCTGTGTATTGCATTTGCATTGAAATATGTGTAGCAAAAATGCAAAAATCAACGAAAGATATACATTTTCTGCATTACCTGTATCTAAGAACATTTTTTATCTGTGTGACGCTCTTGCATGTGTATTACGCATAGCATGTTTTTCCCATCTCAATGGTATTACGTTGTCACAGGAGTATATGTGTTCTGTGGTTGTCACCACAGAATACATATACTGGTTGTCACACTTGTCGTTGTCACTGTCACGTTTGTATGGCTGTCGCTCGCCTGTCAGTCTGTCACTTTCGTTAAATAGATTGACGCAAATATCTTTCCAGATATTATTCTCCATTAGAATGTTAATATTTTGGTCAAACTTAAGCTGAGTGTTAAAATAATAGAAGAGAAGAGTTAATAAGTCAAAAATGCCATCGATCGACGTGTTACCTCCACCGGGGATGGCAATGGAGCCACCATTGGAAGAACCCCAAGCTCCCCCTGCACCAGTTATTGGCATCATTTATCCTCCGCCAGAAGTGAGGAGTATCCTTTGAAATGAAACTAAACTAATTAAATTGCCCTAATGATTAGTAGGAATTGATTGTACCATTTGTATTGCGTATGGTTACCCTGGTTTTGCATCATAACCTAAAAACGAGCGGGTACAATTTTGTTTGGTTTTCTTGTAAATGGAACTCAGTCTGCATTTCAGTAATCGCTAATTACCATGTTCCTAAGAAATAGTTTACTGAAGTTTTAAAAAGCATATGGCTACTTTTGTTCATGAAAAGTGATGATCAAACAATATTGATAGTAAAACATATTTATTTATCCCTCATCTTTTTCAGAAGCATTCTACAATCTGACGAATAAATCTTGGAGTATTGACTGGCACACATTGCTCATAGTTATGATTTCATCCTTGATAAATAGGTAACCTATGATTCTTTTATCTATGAAATTCACTTCCAGGCTATAAAATCAGGATTTCCTTAACACCGTTCTCTAGATATTGTGGACAAGACTGCAAGTTTCGTAGCTCGTAATGGCCCTGAGTTTGAGGCCCGTATCCGGCAGAATGAACTCGGCAACCCAAAGTTCAACTTCCTCAACTCCGGGGATCCATACCATGCTTACTATCAGCATAAGGTCAAGGAGATCAGAGAGGGAAAAGGTAAGCTTGAAATCATACTCATTCTAGTTAAAATATAATTTGTTTTGTGTTTTTCCTCACCCACCAAAACAAAAAATATCAATGATCAATGGGTTTTTTACAACATAATTCAATCTACCTGTCATCTGGTTGAATTAGTGAGCTGATTGGACGTCTAGGCGGTTCATTAAATGCCGGTGGCATCCAATGAAATAGCTGGAGTACACTAGCCAAGTCATTGAGCGCAACGTTTAACCAGATTGCTAAATGTTGTGAAGTCATTTAGTTAAATTGGATATTAATGAATTCGTGATGTTTGGTTTGAGTGACTATGAGTTCACAAATTATTTACAACTACTTTTTACTAATTCCTACCGCTAAGTAACTAGTAATAGTGAAATGTTGGTCCACAACAAAGTCCATAACACGAATATTATTCAATAACAATTAAGTCAGTCAGTAAGTTCAGTCAGTTAGAATTATACTTGATTTCGCGAAAACTTGCAGAAGACGTAGTATTATTTAGCACCTCCATGTTTTCATACTATTTTGACAATATTACACTTTAATTTCACTTAAAATTGCACACATGAATGAAATATAACATTCACGGTTTGCTCTATTGACGCCTGTGGTGACTACTAGCGCCGGAGTGGAAAAAAACTGAACTAAATTTGAATCACTTGGCTGAGTCTTGATCAGTCATCCTCAAAGGGCTGACTTTCAATATGCCAAGTTGTTAAACGTTGAATGATACTCGTTCAATCAACCAACTGTCTTCCTAGGCATCCAATTGGATGCCGGCGTTTAATGAACAGCCTAGGCATCCAATTAGCTGGCTAATTTAACCAGATGGCTGCGACATATCCATCACTTATGGTCATAGCACCTTCACTGTTGACTTTTGATCTTAAATGTTTTCTGTGTTATTGAGAACTCCATCATTGGTTTTTTAAATCCCTTCAATGATTATTCTTTGAGCAAACCAAAAATGAAAAAACAATCAGCATATTTTCTGAAGAATCTTACAATTTTATATTGATTCACTTTATTGCTTTTTTAGCAGTTCATAAAATTATAAATGCACTCTCTTAGAGTTTTTTACTGGATACCTCTAGTCACAGATCAATATAGATTGTTAAAGTCGTATCTGAATGACAATTACCAATTTATCTCATAAATAGGGCCAGACCCAGGTGCACCAGCCTTGATAGGGCTCCCAGCAATCCAACGGCCTGGGCTCGCGCCAGCCACCGCACTTCGCCAACAGGAACTATTGAAGGCCGCAGCCCCCGCCGAGCCGCCCCCTCCCCGCGATCCCCCGCCGGAGTTTGAGTTCATCGCAGACCCACCATCCATCTCAGCACTCGAGCTGGACATTGTCAAACTCACAGCACAGTTTGTTGCACGAAATGGACGACAGTTCCTTACAGACTTGATGAAGAAGGAAGAGAGAAACCATCAGTTTGACTTCCTTCGCCCGCAGCACTCACTGTTTCAATACTTCACGCGGCTGTTAGAACAGTACACGAAAGTACTCTTGCCCCCAAAGGAATTAGTTTTTAAGCTTGGTGCCGAAGTTCGCAGCGGTGTGTTAGAGCAAGCTCGTAGTAGAGCCGCCTGGCACTCACACCAGGCGCGCCGTAAAGCGGCTGATGAAGCGAAGATCGAGAAGGAACGTCTAGCATACGCCTCTATAGACTGGCATGACTTCGTCGTCGTCGAAACTGTGGATTACCCAGCTGGGGAGCCGGGAGACTTCCCACCTCCCACTACACCTCTCGAAGTGGGAGCGCGAGTGTTAGCGCAAGAGCGAGGCGAGGATATCACGCACGGAAACGATGATGACGACACCGAGATGCAATTGGAATCCGATTCGGAATCGGAGACAGATGACGATTTAGCTGAAATGGAGGATCGCACGCAGCAACAACAGCGACCGGACGACAATCGCGTGCAGGACATGGAAGAGGACAGCTCTTCATCAGACGAGGATGGTCCTGCAGATGCCGGACCGCGAGCGCCGGGTGATGAGGCGCCATTACCGCCGCGTCCAGACCGCGTGGTTGTCAAGAAGTACGATCCTAAACGCGCTAGACCGCAACCTGCACCTGCATCCGAAGAATGGCTGGTGTCGCCTATCACTGGAGAGAAGATACCCGCCAACAAGGTGGCGGATCACGTGCGCATCGGTTTGCTGGACCCGCGCTGGTTAGAGCAACGCGACCGCGCCGCCGCCGAGCGCACGGACAGGGATGAGGCACTCGCCCCTGGAGCTGCTATTGAGGCTTCGCTTAAACAGGTATGTTTCTCATTCATCATTGTACAGTTAAATAGGAGCAGTTCACTTAGAAACTGCGTAAAAATGGCTTCGATTTATGAATAGCATACAGACACAATTTTTATTTTAAACACATAATTACTAGGTGATGTACTGATTAGCCGCCGACTAGTCGGCCATATTTGTAGTCGGCGACTAGTCGGCTAAAACCACCGACTAGTCGCCCCTTTTTTTACTCGTATTATTATGCTTAAAATTTTTAAAGACTGTGATTGGATTGAAATTGAAATCTTTACTGTTATATTTGTTTTATTATAGAATCAGTTTTACAGTTTTTATTTTGTTTAGTCTTTTTAATACAGATAAAAAAGGCGTTTGGTCCATTAATTAATTGAACTTAGATCCAGAAATTAAATTTCGAAAGTGAAATTAATTAATACTTCTGCTAAAAAGAAGAAACTCTACAGCAATAAATAGGTTTGCCAATTTGAACAAAGCCAATGTCACCCGACCTCAACCGAAATCAATGATCGGCTTGGCCGAGTAGTCGGCCATTTTGCAGCCGACTAGTCGGCCCATCTCTAATAATTAATTGTGTTAAATGTTATAACAAAATTAAAAGTAAACTTTGTAAACAAGCATATTACAAACTAGAGGATTATATCGAAGATAAGAATGCTTAGAAACATGCTGGTCCTGCTCCATAGGACAATCTAGAGTCTAGACAAAATCAAACTGGTAGCTAATTGAATTGTATAATTAATTATATTTATGACATTGATTTACACTCAGTGATTACTTTAACTCACACTGACATATTACTTGTTAATAATCTAATAAAATCGTATATGTAATGTGAGCACCATGTATCTATCATAAAATTAATTTATCTGTAATTGCTTCACTTTCATTCTTTTTACCTATTTTGGAATGGTAATTTTATTCTGGGTGCATCGTTTTTACACATAATTATATAATGAATCAATGTTAAATATTGTATCGGAGTAACGGTGGAGTTTCTTGCCCATTCGTCTCCATACGAAACTACATTTTGGAAGGGGTGACTAGAATCTATTCTATTTTAATATAAATGTTGACGTTCAAAAGTGCCTTCTAAGTGCCTATTTGAAATAACTTTCAAATAGGCACTTAAAAGACTTTGACTACCTATTTGTTTTTTAATCTAATATTAGCAAGTGCCCTTGCTTTGCGCAAATGCAATCTACAATGTTATTGTGCTTTAATCAAGGTAAAACAGTTTCTTAAGCCATCTATTTAAACTGTTAATATTTATTCTGTAGCTCGCCGAACGTCGTACGGATATCTTCGGTGTGGGCGACGAGGAGACGGCCATCGGTAAGAAAATTGGCGAGGAAGAGAGGAGACGTGACGACCGCGTTACGTGGGACGGACACACGTCAAGCGTGGAAGCCGCTACGAGGGCTGCGCGTGCGCACATTACACTGGAGGACCAGATACAGCAGATACACAAGGTAATGTCATCTTAAAATTTATATAAATACATCTACTTAGCGTGTCGAGGGCAAACTAAATAGAGTCGTCCCAGAATAATTATGGCTACGAGTTTCGCATCTCAGTAGCGTCCATCAGATCCTGTAACGTGCAGACAATGGGCACGCAGGACACAATATTAGGTATTGTTTGTGAAACAGCACCACTTTTACAATCCTGGGCGGAGTCATTTTTGAATATAATCAAACCTAACCAATGCAGATTTTCCTTGCTTCTGATTTCCAGGTAAGCCAAGACAAGCCAGATTATTGTATGCCACCCGCCCTTTTTGGAAAAAAAGTCAGATATTTTTTGTGTCATGCATGAGCAGCACTTGCAAATAATCATGATAGGGCTCCACTTGCACCACTAGATAAGCTATCTAAAGATGATTAGTGCCTCAAGCAGTTGTGTGTGATGCAAGCAGGCCTTAATAAATTCCAGATATACTTATCAGAAGACGCAGATTCCAGCAAATAGTTAAAATTATTTTTCATCTTCCTAGTTTTTCATAATAATCTGCAATTCAGGTCAAGGGTCTACTTCCCGACGAAGAAAAAGAGAAGATCGGTCCAAAGCCGGTGGGCGCGCCGGGCGCCGCACGCGGGCCGCCGCCGGGGCGCTCGGTGCCGGCGCCGCCACCGCGGCCCGCCCCGGCGCCGCCGCCGGCCCCGCAGCCGGTGCTGCTGCAGCCGCTGCCGTCGCTCATGGTGCTGCCGCCGATGGCTCCGCGCCCCCCGCTGATACCGACGCCTGTTGGAGCTGTGCCTGCGGTTGGTGCTGTAGGTCTGTAGTCGATTTATCTGAAAACTTTTTACCCGATTAAGACAAAGCCAAAGAAAGGTTATTCAACCTAGGTTTTACTGAAAGGTGAAGGCGTTTTGGGAGACTGCCTTATTTAATTTTGATGTTCAAAAAGTTCTGATTCTCAGCATAATTTTTATAAATAACTTTTGGTTTTCATTTTAATGTATTTACTAGCTTGAGTTGAGAATTGCTCTCCTGAGGCATTAATGCGTTACATCACCAGCATTTTATGTAGTCATGTGAACTGCAGCATAGAAATATCTGTTTCGTATTTACACCTTATATCCATATTGAGTCAGCGAACAGTATCTCACAGACAGATATTATAACAAAACTAGATGTTCAATCTAGTTTATAAACACTTTGTTACGTATTGCTTATTTATTCGAAATCCTTTCTTCCCTGTACAGTTTGGTATGATATATAGCCAAAACTAGCTGCCGGGACGGGTTGCTTCAAAACAAAGAGATTTTTTTTACATATATTCAGTTTATTATTAATGTTTATACTAAATAACTAACCTTCTGAATTAAAATCTCTAAATTATGGTAAAAACCACATTAAAATCCGTTGCGTAGTTTACAAGAACTACGCAGTCACACCGGCAAACACGAAAAGCGACCGTGATGTAAATAGATTAAAAGGCTACAAAATATTCGTGTAATTTCAGGTGCAGTGACTGCAGCCGGGTTCCCATTCGGCACTGTGACAGTGGAAGAGGACGACGGTCCCGCCGCCAAGCGCGCGCGCACCGAGGATGCGCTTGAACCTGAACATTCCTGGCTAGCTAGACATCCTGGACTCGCACCGCTACAGGTAAGCTACACCTTACACCCTTTATTTTTACAAAAAAATACAACATTGACATACTTTTCTCGACAGGTTTTGTTTAATAAAGCCCTAAGAACAAAAGCCAAAAAATCACTAATTAAAAAGGCCGTAAAAAAAAACGCTAGCACCTTGGCCTGAGGTTAAGTATTGCCATACAACGCGGTAATGCCGCCGCGCCAGTCTCTTGGGTAACATGACTAGTCAACAGCAATGCGGATGAGTTTTTCGACGCTATGTTTTAGTTTTGGAATAGTTTTTAGTTATGTAAGGAAATAATGTTGTTATTTTTATTAATTAATTAGTTAGTATATAGGTGCATTGTGATTTATTAATAATACTCCTACGACCTACAATACTCGTTTGTGGCCTAGGATTTTCGAAAACGAAAGCAGTTTATTTATCTCGATGAATTCAAACTTGAATTGGAACTAAAACATCTAACATCTCCTGGAAAAGCCCAATCAAAGTTGACAATTACGAAGGAGTTTCAATAACATTTTAGTTCAGAAAGTTCTTGTAAATAAAAATACAGCGACAAAAAAAACCTCACCCGGTCAACATCCACCGGTTTCTTACTAAACTTGAACTATATTCGACAAGCTAGGTTACTTATCTCTTTTGGTGTCTGAACACAAACATAGTTAACTAAGAGTAATAACCATAATGGGGTTCAATTTGTAAAAATAGCATACGTCAAAAAAAAATGGTCACGCAAACTTTAGACATTACATAACCTTAAACAACGTTTTTATGTAAGGGGAATTATTTGGAGCCTCATGTCCAAGTTTACAATAAACCAAATTACTATTTACATCACAACCTTCTCTCCCCAGGTGGCCCTCCCATCCCTCCCGGAGCGCGCGGAGTGGCGACTGGACGGGCGCTTGCTGCCGCTGAGCTTGTCGCTGGCCACGTCGGTCGCTGAACTCAAGAACATGCTGCAGCGCTCCACCAACATGCCCACCGCCAAGCAGAAGCTGCATTACGAGGTAAGTTCGCACGATATTGTAGCGAGCAGGGCGTGAAATACCGGTACCAGACGTAGTACCTGTAGTATTCTTTCAGTATTGGTATTGTACTGGTACCAAAAGTGAGAAAGCAGATAAAGCAATTAAAAAGAATAGTTAATAGGCATTAGAAAAATAACTTCAAGGTTGCCAACAAGATTTGTGGTTTCTGAATTTTGTATCGGTACTCGTCTAGAACCGGTACCCAGGTAACGAAATGGCAAGCACCACCAAGTACCAATACAGAACCTGTACTTTTGTAACCAGTTCTAAACCCTGCATGCAACTCTCCTACTCAACCGTAGTGGTGGTATAACTACTGGGACTACTATACTATAGGCAAATATGCTCATGGGAAATTATTGCAACCGCCTAGCTACAGGCATTGCCAATGGGTTTTAGTGACTATTTGTATCTGGTACTGCCTGTTTGCTTCCTTTTGGTCGATATGACGTTGACAAGGTCTGTTGGTGTTCTGGAAAATTTCAATAATCTGAATGCTGCCCATTTACCAACTCACGACTTCCACAGACTATCCTTTGTTGAGTTGAGGCTGCCAAAACTAATCCACCGATTGTATGTTGCAGGGCCTATTCTTCAAGGATACGAACTCGTTGGCGTACTACAACGTACCGCCCGGCGCAGTCATACACCTACAAGTCAAGGAGCGCGGTGGTCGCAAGAAGTAGATTCATTCCTTTCCTTCTATAAATAATTTCTTTCACTATTGTTTGGATTGAATACAGTGGTTTGTTAAAAATACACAAATGTTCAAGATATTTTAAATTTGTAAGGTTATCTTGTATTGATGATAGTAATAACATTGGAGGAGAGTGTAACAGTTTTGCAATAGTCAAATGTATGCTAATTAATTAAATAAATATCTTCGACATACAGTGCTGTTTTTTGCTTAAAATCGAAAAAACATTACATCCAAAATTTTTATTTTAATATGCAATTTTATTAAACCTAAAACAATTAAAACAAGTACATTTCTAGCAAACATTTATTATAAAAATGTATAAAAAATAACAAAAAGTATAGTATAAGATAACAAAAAGCTCTCCGACCATCTTTAATAAAACAGTTAATTGCAATAATTTTTAATTTAAGCAGATCATGTTGGTTATGATTTACACATTGCCCCTTTTTAAAACAGGTTTTTTTTAAAAATCTGCTTTTAAAACATTATTAATTTATTATGCTTACAAATAAAAATAACCATTGAAGGAATGTAATAAAACTGGATATTCCACAGCAAAGCACCATGAGATTGTCAAGTAAAAATGTAAATAAAATGCTTTAAAATACATCACTTAAAACTATGATCACATGACATTAGATTCTGAACGATTAAATAATAAAATTCAACAATAAACTCTTGTAACAAGTAATAAATGCTGTATAATTATGTTAAAATGGAATGTACTACTTATTAAAAAAAAAATGTGAGAATTAAGCATACCGTGCTCGAATTAAGTTCAAAAGCAAAACTTGACAATACTACCACATTAAAAGTGAAATGCTAATTCACTGGAGGGTTAATAACGATAAAAAAATAACGTCATTATAAAAAGTTGGCTACGGGAGCTACCCGTACTGTATACCCTCAAATAAGCTCGTTTACACAAAGGTAGATGTTCAGAACGTCTGAGTGGCCTTATACAAATTAATATTCGCTTAGTAACAAAATTATACAGAGCAAAGTGTCGTTTGATTTTGGAAATAATGAGACCGGCTAAATGCTGTATATGTTAAAATGGAATGTACTACTTATTAAAAAAATGTGAGAATTAAGCATAACGTGCTCGAATTAAGCTCAAAAGCAAAACTTGACACTACTACCACATTAAAAATGAAATGCAAATTCACTGGAGTGTTAATATCGATAAAAAAATTACGTCATTATAAAAAAGTTGGCTACGGGAGCTACCCCTACTGTATACCGCCAATAAGCTCGTTTACACAAAGGTAGATGTTCAGAACGTCTGGAGTGGCCTTATACAAATTAAGATTCGCTTAATAACAATAAATTATACAGAGTGAAGTTTGATTTTGGAAATAATGAGACCGGCTTTCAGTCTTGAGCTAATAAGTACTTCAGTTGACAGTAGGGAATATTATGCATATCACTCAAATAATGGTTAAATATTTTTTCTTTTAAACTGTTACTTCAGAATTATGCCTCCACCAATATTTATTATAGCAAGAAATGAATGTTTAAAAAGTATTAAAACTGAGAAATGCAAATATTTGTAAAGTAACGCCATTAAGTTTTTTAAGTACTTCAATTGGTTTTTTGGCGTTGAATATTCTTTTACTATTTATACATATGGAGATGACTATCATATAAAAAAATACATCCTTATTCCCTATTGTTAACATTTAGTTTCCCTGTGTTTCAAAATATCACATATAAAAAAAACCTTACATCGGTTAAAGTTTACATCAAGTGTCTCTGTATAAAAACGATATCCTTACCAAAAAAATATGACTTCGATAAAATGCATATAGACCTTCAACGCTGCTGTTTAGCTGTACTCCATTTGAAATGAGATTAGACATTTAAATAAACCTTTTTTACAGTCCATTCAACCGATGAAAAGCAAAAAAGTGTTTACAATACCAACTGTTTATTGCAGATGCCATTTATCATGCTACCAATGCAATAGAAGTCGAAATCAGTTGAACAGACTGTAAAAAAGGTCTATTTAAATGGTTCATCTTATTTCAAATGGAGTATAGATATGCTAAAAAGCAGAATAAAGACACAGGCACTAATTAGCACCAAGTAGATTTCAACAGTTAATTGCATATGTATAAAATGTGATATGTCGTTACTATTAAAGTTAAGTGTGACTGGAGGATAGCACCTAGCCTAGTTTGGGAATGGTCTCAATGATCTGTCTGTAGCGAGCTAGCATCGGCGTGTAGATCTTGTCGTGGTCAGGGTACGGAGTTGCTACTGGGGAAACCTTTAGTTCTGATCCTGGAAAATGAGAAAATGTAAATTAAATGAAGTAGAAAAATCAATATGCTTAGACAAAAAATTAAAACAAATTGTGTGACGTCATTTAAAGTTGTCTTATACCATTCATCTTGTCTAGCCTTTTCCCATCTATGTTAGAGTCGGCTTCCAGTCCAACCAGTGAACCGGATGCAGCTGAGAATACTAGTATTTTATATGGACCGACTGCCTATATGACCTCCTGTTAATGGGCACACCTTAGTAAGACTGGTTGTCAAACTTTCGGACGTCTGACGACCTGTAACGATTGTCAAAGATCCAAAGATGACAGCCGGAACCAATGGCTTATTGTCTTATACCATTATGGTGAAAGAAAGTGGTTATCATGTGTGACTTGCAGGCAGTTGTATATCCACAGGCTGAAGCTAAATGATGAACTAACCTGGAAGTGTGGTACCAGTTTCAGCACTCCAGACTTCAGCGGCGCGGATCGCTGCTCCTAGTAACGCAGCGTTGGCGTGTTGATCCTGTAAAAAATATTAATTATAATATTTATTCATTAAACCAACCACAGTTTTGTGTACTGAATAAAATTCACTACAGTGAGTTAAAATTATAAATCTGCTAGAGACCGCTAAAGGAGTGTAAAGTTACCACAAGAGAGAAGTAACTACGGTCGTCGGATATAGCTTTAAAGTTTAGTAAGTAACCGATGGATGTTTTCAAATTAATCGAAAACATTACTAAACATTACTTAACTTCAACTATTGAACTTAACTTCATATTTTCTCTTTTGGTGATCGTACATAGAAACAGTAGTGTTTACCTGGACGTATACCGGTGTGTCAAAAACATCAGCAAATATCTGCAGCAGCTCCTTGTTGACTGAAGCACCGCCCGTCGCTATCAGACGGGACGACTTGTCTGAAATGCGAGAATTCCAATATAGCAACAAAAAAATGGGAACATTGAATGGGATCAGATACTCAATTGAACAACATACAACTTGCCAGAGACGTAAAAATTGTAAAAAACGTAATAAAAAATTAAGGTTGCGAGCGCCTCCCCCTTAACAAATTCTATTTAGATGATTGGTTGTTTGTTACTCAAACACGCAAAAACGGCTGAACAGATTGAGATGAAATTTGGCACGCAGATAGTTTGTAACCTGGAATAACACGTAGGATACTTTTTATCCCGGTAGTTCGTTCCCGTGGGATAATTTTCGACCTTGACGTGGGCGAAGCCGCTGGGAAAAGCTAGTTCTAAATAATTTGTGATTGGTCTAGTTAAAATTTTTGAATCAGGTATGTAGTTAAACTTGGAACTAATAAACTCAAACTCAAAGCATTTATTTCAATTAAACCATTTTCAGGCACTTTTGAATTGTCAGAAAGTTGAAGCTAGTTGCCCATTCCAAAACGTAGATCTCTATGGAGAAGAACGGGCAAGAAACTCCATGGACACTCTTTTTAATCATGTTAAGTTTTACAAAAACTTGGGAACATTATTCTTGTTGCTTCTATATGTGAGAACAATGTAAAAAAAAAACAATTCTAAATATAAGATTTAAAATTAGCCATGGAAGTTAGGAGATGACCAGTCTCAACCGACGGCGCCCGTTCACGAACTTGACGCGTGGATCAGCACCATCCAGCTCAACCATTTTGTAGGGAACCGAATGATCCAACACACGCGCCACCATCAGCGAGACATTTAAGTGAGCATGACATACTCTCAACTGCCACGCTTTTTCAAGTCAACGTACATCATAACAACATAATTATTATACGGATGCATTGTACTCACATTTACAAATTTTAAACAAAATGCTTCTAAATTATACAAAATTATAGTTTGCAATGTATTTGAAAAATTAATAAAATTTGATTTCCAAAAAGAAAGAAAAATATTTAATATCTTTTGAAATTTTAATATGCTATGAAGGGATCATGGTAAAACAACGCAAGCGTTTTTGTGGCGTAAAGGTTGGTTGTTTACCGAAGGCAACCTTATGTTCAAACAGGCAGGTAATGAAATGGCTTTGTCATATTCGAACTGTCAAGAAGATCAGTCTAGAATAAATCCTTCAAAATAATTTAGACTATATTATTAATAAGATTTGTTACGGAGATAAAAGATTGACAGGCGCCGTTCGTTAGGGTTGTATCTTTTGACCCGTAATAGGCAGACACTTGAAATTTCCACAGAGTGAATATTACTATGGCCGCTAAATCAAAAAAAAAAAAAAATTGGTGTGATGCCGGGGACCTTCGTCAGGAACGAAGTTCCTTACGCTTTTCCTTCAACTCCGAATGTAATTCGATAGTCACCATGGAACTACACCCATGATGAAAAATTTTCGCAGCCACCATCTTGGATTATTATTTTGACCTCACAGCACCAGGCTTCAGCACCCTTGAAAACCATGAAAGCGACACCTATGATGATTTTTTTTGTAGCCGCCATCTTGGATTATATTTTGGCCTCACTATTGGCTTCAGCACCCTCGAAAACCATAAAAACGACACCTATGATGAAAAATACACGTAGATCGGTAGGTAGACCCACCAAGTGTGAAGCCCATATCCTCAGCATGTGCCCGCCTGGCCAGCGCCTGTCCCTCCAGCAGCGCGCGCACCTCGAACTGCGGCGCGGGGCGCTCCGCCGCGCGCCCGCTCGCGTCGTACACCCAGCGACCCACTGCCGCGCGGGGGACTATCTCTGCTGTGTCGTAGTAGATGCCTGAAATAAGAATTTCTTCAGTCAAGAAAGATTTTGTGACTAAATGAAGAAATGGCCAACCTCGCGTCTTATTTAAAATAAGATCTTATTTAGGCCTAAATCCATACAGCAAAATATCTGGAAAATAACATCATAAAGCAACCAACGCCTGACCCCGTTTCCTAACCAAAACGCGATCATTTTGGTTAGCAAATCAGTTAGGTCTCGCCAATAAGCGATCGTCGCTTTAATTTAGTTCGGCGAACTGGAACGTGTTTTCCGAATAAATAAGTAACCTATGAACGCAACGATCGTGTAGTCGCGTGAACGATCGCTTTGGTAAGGACACGGGTGAACAAAGTGAACGCGATGGTCTATTGGTTTGGTTAGGATACACAAGGACGTCATCAATAGATGAAAATATTTGTTGCAATTAAGATAATAATTATTATAAAATGTGAAAGTTTTTGCAAGCAATAAGAACCTGCGTGATTCATGTGGTATATATTCTTATCACTCACCCATATAGCCCATATTCCCTCTCACGGTAGCCGTGAGCAAGTCATTGAAGGCATCCCAGCTCTTCTCCGCCAACCTGTCGCGGTGGTTCTGTCGCGTGAGAGAGCCGTTGGCGAAGCACAGCAGCGCCATGTAGGGCGCGGCCGGCGTAGGGCCCACCAGCACGTGGCCGGCCGCCGGGGCCGCGGGGGCCTGCAGACCCAGCAGTAACGTGTCGCTGGTGCCCAGGGATAGACCCACCCAGCCGGAACGGAGGCGGAGACCTGACATTATTATTGGTCATCAAAATCAAAACCGATTTATTTAAATTAGGCTGAGCCTCAGCACTTTTTGGACGGCAAAATTACAGAAAACAGTCCCCAAATAAGCTCCACTTGGCTCCACTCTTCACCACTTTCTAGTGCTGGGTAAACGAAATGGCGCAACACTCCCCAGCAGCACAGCTGTCTGTTCAGTTAGAAGAAATTGGTGCTATACAATATGCAAAGTTATTAACATTACAATGTTTGCTTTTGATGTGGTTCACAGGTAAGTTTTTGTTAGATATCATTGGCATTGGTAATTAATACCTAAGTCTGTAATCGCCAACTCGTCTTGACCAAGCGGGGTCATTCCTATTCTCTGTATGAGAATAGGCCTTTGCCCTGCCGTGGGACATTATTGGTAACGTCGTTTTTGCTGTGGTTCATCTATACTAATATTATAAAGAGGAAAGATTTGATTGTTTGTTTGCATTGAATAGGGTCCGAAACTACTGAACCGATTTGAAAAATTATTTTACTGTTGGGAAGCTATACTATCCCCGGGTGACATAGGTTATATTTTATCCCCGTATTGCCACGGGAACAGGAACTACGCGGGTGAAACCGCGGAGCGCTGCTAGTATCTATACTCCATTTGAAATAAGATTAGACATTTAACGAAACCTTTTTTACAGTCCGATCAACCGATTTTGACTTTTATTGCGTTGGTGGCATGACAAATGGCAGCTGCAGTAAACAGTTGGTATTGTAACTACTTTTTTGCTTTTAATGCCATCCTTATACCTACGGTATAAAAGTCAGAATCAGTTGAACGGACTGTAAAAAAGGTTTGTTTAAATGTCTAATCTTATTTCAAATGGAGTATAAATACATATAAACCATCTGTAATGAGTATGACGACACATCTGGTGCGTCCTTGCGTCGTAAATTTACGGGCATTCAATTCACAATCAAATCGTAATTTTTAAAGTTAGACTCAGTTTTACAAAGTATCTTACCTCTTCATCATCTGCCTACCCTTTTCCCAACTATATTGGGGTCAGCTTCAAGTCTATTCGGATATAGCTGAATACAAGTATTTTACATGGACCAACTGCCTATCTGACCTCCACAACCCAGTTACTGGGTAATACGATAGGTACCTCTTGGTATGATTGGCTGTCACACTGTCGAAGATCCACGAATTACAGTATCCTAACTATTCATGACTGAATAAGATTCTAATTGCCAGACAACGTATTTAACACAGATAACGTTATTGCTTAGAACTAAACCAACCACATCTAAACACAGTCATAAATTAATCTCAACGAAACAGCCCATAATTAAACTCGTATGACGCATATTTTCTGCACTGTTTAAAAGTAAACAATCCATCAAGATAACGTATCTAACAAGAGGATAAACTGTACATTAAATCGTAGTTACAGATAACAGCGTCTTATCACTCAGCTGAGAGTAAGTGCTGATAAGGGCGTCTTTGACGTGTTATATCGCATATTATATTATAATAGTATCACTATTTACTTAATACTTGTTTGTTAGTAGATAAGTATTTTCCATCGAGTGGTTTCACGCAAATAATTTAACTTAACCTTTTATAAGATATGGAGACATTTTTTTATAGATGTAGTTTTTTTAAGATGTAGTAGCTTTGGTTGTGTTCTCTTATCAGGTGTTACTTAAACAGGAAAGACAGAAATTTTCTTATTTTTTTTTTTAGCTTTGCCCCACACTATGAATTTCTTCTGTATTGTGGGAACGTTTACAAACATTTAAACTCACATACACAAACAGCCAGACCCGGAACAACTACTAGTAGGTCTTACAAATATTTGTTCCGCGTGGGAATCGAACCTGCGACACGCAGTGCAGCAGTCAATCGCTTAACCACTGCGCCAACTGTGCCGTCAATATTATTCATATACAGAAAGTTTCCGTATTCCATAACTCGGAATACTTTTTTTGAGGATACTTCTTCTCTCCTAAGTTATTACGCACTATGCTATGCCCAAGAGGGTCCATAATGATCACATTATATTTGACCACGTACATGGATCTCTTCATGCATTTCATTTAACCACCTAAGTAGGTACACATTGTGGAATGCAATAAATGACTGCGTGGAGCATGCAAGAGCTAAAAATATCATCCAGAAACATATCTTTTTCAGTTTCTTACACATTTTCTAATATTGAAAATGGCTTCAGCTAATTAGATGATGGAAATTAATGGCTTACCTGCAAGTGCTGAGCAATTATCCCCAGTGAAGGCGATAACTCGACACTCTGGGTTGAACCCATACCTTCCCACGAAGTAGGAACAGATGGGGCCCACTACTGTGGCACTGGGGACTGGGGTGCCCAGCTTAGTTGAAAGAGACTCGTCGCCACAGGCCTGCGGAATACCACAGACACATATGTAGTTTTAAATTGGTTATTTTGTGCATGTAAAGCCAGGAAAATGTGTTGTACAGAAAATTGACTACCAACTTAAATTGTTCATATATTCAACTCACAATTTTAATTGGCTATAACACGACAAATTGACATAGGGTGTCAATTTGCTTAACTATTTATTTCCGTCTTTTTTACAAACAAATTAATGATGAAAAAGTGTGAAAAAGCTGCTCTCTTTCTATGTATTGTTTATTTACCTGCAAACATCAGCTCACAAAATAAACTGTTATGAACAATTATGTGTTTGCCATGATATATTCTGATTATACAAAGCAACAGCTTTTGACAAAGATGTTTTCAACTTTGGGATCGTAATAAACCTTTTAAAGTATAGTATCAAGCAAGCACAGCGTAATGTCAACTCTATTTGGAAGTCAACAGGGTTTTAGCTCACCTGCAAGCACGTTTCATCCCACTGCATAGTCCTGATATCCAGCAGGTTCATGCCGGAGCCATCAGACAGGTCTATGGGCGCTATCTTGCCGACCAGCAGTGAACAGGCGAAGGAGGACACCAGCGATATCCTGCTGGCCGCCTGGTACACGCGCGGACGCGAACGGAACATCTTGCGGATCTGAGGACCGGTGAAACGCTCGTATGCGCGGGAGCCTGTGATTTTAGACAGTTCCTGGAAGACAGAAATATATTAAACTTTTAGTTAAATTAAATAGTTTAGCTTCTTCACTTAATTTTTTTAATCCTTTTTAGATCTTGTTATTATAAAATGACACATTAAATTGTGCCATTGAACTAACGGAACTAACAGAGTTTAGTGGATATGTGATCTGGATAGAGACCAAATAAAGTAAGATGATGAAGCTTAAATGTTTGTGGCTAATCAATCGCAAACTTACAGATCCCAAAATGGTGATATTACGGAATTTTAGGGTTTTCCATAGTTATATTAGTTTTACTGCTGACTTGCTTAGCTTGAATTGGTAGCATAACTCTTTTACACAGTTTTTGTATCACTAAACACAATCTGATACTAGAAATGCTAAATCTAATACAATTGACGAAAACTCGAAGAAGCCACTCTTGTTTTGACTTACCTCAGCTCCAACAGCTTCCTCCAGCGCCTTACAATCTACCGTAGTGCTGGAGTCCATCCACACAGGGGAATCAGACACGAACGCCGTCGCCAGCTGCGTGTGTAGGAACTCGTCAGGTGACAGTTTCCCGAGCTTTGTCTCTGCGTCCTTCGACCACCACACTGAGCCATGTTGCTGGAAGAAGCAGTTAACTTTGGATACTGGAGGCAAATACCTATTCTATTAAGTAATACAAACATGATAGTAACAAAAGGATTTTAAGACTACTTTACTCCTATACTTAGCTAAAACATGAAAATATCTGATGATGATACTTTATTCTTATTCGTTTTTTCTTTTCTATGTCAAAACAATTCTCACTACTCCATTTGTAATTATCTATACTCGTATTATCTCTCGCAATATGACAGACGTTTACGAAAGAACTATAATATGGTTTCGTTAAGGGTGTTTTTACTACGCCTGGTTTTGGTATAAGCACAAATAGTACAAAATCACCTGTCCAGCCCCTGAAACTGCCTCAATGGTAGAGAAGTCAACTCCTGCGACGACCAGGCGGTCCATCACCATGTCGAGTGCTTTCACCCATAGCAGTGGTGGTGCTATCACCTCACCACGGTCCACACCTCGCACCACCCCGCCTGCAGTTCTTGGGCCAGGAGATAGAAAAATGTCAGTATAGTGAAACTTTCCACGTCACACTGAGGTTCTAGTCTCGGAATGCAGAGCAGCTAATAATTAAATAAAATCTCAAAATAGTTGTGATATATTGCATATTAAGCCGCACAATACAGCAACACAGCTCTCTTAAAAATCAAAAGTAATTTATTCAAATAAAGCTGAGAATCAGCACTTTTTGAAGATCAATATTACATAAAGACAGTCCCCCAAAATGCCCGCCATTCACCACTTCCTAGTGCTTTAGCTAGGCAAAAAAAGAGGCGCAATAAACTCCCCAGCATTACAGCGTTAAAAGAACTTTATTTGATACAATAGTATGCAAAGTAATTAACATTACAAAACATTAAATTAATCATCATATTTTAGCTAGCACACACAAAATATCTTATTGAGCCCCGAATGTCCTGCAACCTTACATACGTTTTACAATATAAGACTAATTAATTATTAAAATGATGATGGATAGATTTTGTGGGTTACCTAAGTTACCTTAACCTTTAAAACAATTATGAAAGATGTAAGTAAGAATTATTGATGATGGAACAACAATTTAATGAATATGTGAATCCAGTGTCCTATAGCATAGTGAATAAGAAAGACCTTATTGGAGGACTTCTTAATTATATTGGTAGTTACTAAGCAGTTCAAGTTATATTTAAATTGCTTATTAGCTAATAGGCTAGATTGTACTATATTTATTTGAAAAAAAGACGAATAGTCAGGAATGTGTAAATGTATAATAGGCAATAAAATACCTGAATTCTGGTAGGTCAACATCAAACTCAACCTCTGCCTCGTGCAGCACACTGAAGTCTTCACCAATAACGATGGCTTTTAACTGAAACAGAGAATGTTATTAAGTTAATGCATCTTTGTCATAGGAGTAACAGATAGTCCGCTGTGCAGGGCCTGCATGGAGGACGGCGATATAGCGGCTCATGTGCTGTTAAACTGCCCGGTGGTCACTAATTACATAGAAAAATACTTTGGTAACCCAGGTACCCTACGTGAGATTTTCAGCAACATCAAGGCGTTGCTGGCCTTTCTCGAGGAGCTGGGGTGGATCGAATAACTGATTTTCCCACCCGTACGCAAAATACGCGCTTAGACGTGGAGTTGCGGACAACAGCCCGTTTTACCTATTACCTAAGTTAATGCATTCATTTTAATTACTTACAATTATTTTGTATGAGGTTATCCGTCAGTTTACTTAATTTGTTTATTTTGGGCATAGAAGGTTATCTACTTTTTTTAAAAATTAATTAAGTACCTAATTGAATTATATTAAATACAACATGTATGGTAACATAATAATAAAACAAGTTCAGGAGTTAAAAAATTAATTACAAGCAACTCTAGATCACTTTAGAGCAGATTGAAAAAAGACCTATAAACTTTTTAAATAATTATTTTATTTTAATCAGCTATCTTTTAAAAGTTTACATTTACAATAAACAGTTATTATCATACTAACGTTAACTTTTCAGTTCAACGAAATCCATCAATCAATAGCGACGAGTTTAATTACGAAACGTGATTAGTTAAAACCTTATCACCTTGTTTATCAATTTTACGGAATTAATTAGCTAAGCGAATCTTTCTAAAATGGTGTGCAAGACAGAGAAATACCTGATAAAGAACAGTAAAACTTTAGAAAATAATAAACATTCGTAGTTAAAGATAAAAGGATTTTTACGTACCCTTTGAGTGCTGAAATCAAATCCCAAAAAAGTTTTTCTTGAATCTCCAGTCATTTTTATATTTTGACAGCACGGGCGGGCAATGACACAACTCTGTGGTGCGTTCAGGAACGCGATATCGACTTAGCTTTCGTGACTGAATGCCGTTTTGTAAAATTCCAACGCGATTTCACGATATCATTATAGTATTTTATTAGTCTCAGCACACAAAATAATCGCTATAGTCGGATGTTTGGTACAATTCGATAAAGAAGCCCCAGCAAGGTTGCTATTATCTCATTGAAATAATTACGCAATCAACAATCTGTTGTTTCTATTTCTTTACCACACCTCATGATGATTTTAGGTACATTTGCATACATAAATGGGCATACAGTTTTACTTATTTATTTTCATTGCATTATACCTAATGCACGTTATTCTCAAAAAATGCTACCTAGATTAATTTTACAACGACTCTTCTGGTGTAGGTAGCTTACTTATTTCATCTCTCTTCACAGAGATATTTATTACTTCATGGAGTAGGTATGCGAAGATTGTTTGTTTGTGTCTGAGTATCTCAGTTATTATTAGGCTGTACAAAACCTACTTATTTAGGTAAAAGTCAAACAGCCAGTCTCGCTGAAGACATCTCTATATTTAATGTTGATAGGGAATAAAATTATGATTCGCCAACCGCTGTTGAATAGCCACTAGAAAATCAGCCAAGCAGATCGACATACAATAAAACAGTTATGCTGCATTGTTAGCCTTTTTAAGTAACATGCTTGTATGAATCATAGCGTGGAGGCTTACCTCACAGGTAGGTAGAACGGGTTCAGTGACCTATATAGCATCACACTAATGACCGCCACGGGTACACATGCTTAATTGAACAAAGCGCCTAATATTAGCTTATGTATATATTTAAATTACCTGGATAACAAGTACCTATTTACTTAGATTGCATGTGAGTTAGAATTTTCTTTAAAGTTGCTAACGTAATTTCAACATTTGATTAATCACTTTGTATGGACTATTCGTTTTGTTTCAAAACTTAGTTGTGCTCTTTATACAATTTACATAATTGATACTACTGCTTGACCAAGTCAAAGCCAGCGTTAAAAATAAAATAGAGCATAATTTCCCGTTTGAGACGTTAACTAAGTTCATCAGCGCCTGATGATAAATTTTTGCGTTTATTTGAGATTTCAGTAAATTCGCATAATTTCAGTAGGCGATCCGTAGATGACGCTGTGCTGTGAGTATAAGTTCGTTCGAGGTGAAAGGATGTTGCTAAGAGCAAGCCCAAGCCCCTTCATTCTTCGTAGCCTATCCATATGGCGTATTTTATTCAAATCCGTTCAGCCGTTTAGCGTAAAAGTGTAACAAACAAACAAAAAATCAAATCTTCTCTAATTATTACTAGCTTTTGCCCGCGGCTCCGCGCGCGTGAATGTCGGTTATCGCGTAATAAGTAGCTATATCTCTGCCAAATTTCATGACGATCGGTTCAGCGTTTTAGGCGTGAAAGCGTAACAGACAGACAGATAGTCGGAGTTACTTTCGCATTTATAATATTAAGTAGGGGGGAGTAGGGATAGTAGGGAAGGGATGTACCTACAATAGGGGGGGAATAACTATGTATAAGAAATAGACATATACCTATCATTATGACGATCAAAACCGGTTAGTACGAAGTAAGCATTGTAAAATACCCGGTTGCTGCTATCTCAGTGCAACTAGGTAGGTCCATATACTCTAGGTAGGTACAGTGATCCTCTCATCTCCCGCACATTATTAAACATAGGTAATTAGAAACAATAATAGGTAATTTGAAACAGTCTACTACATAAGAGACATACCTGAATGTACCTATGTGTACAAAGTACTTAAATCATTTTGGTTTTAGGTTTTTACTAAGTTTAACAGAATCGATTCCTGCATACCTCATGAACCCGAGACCAAAGAATCTTTGTAACTTACAAAGTATCTTTGCCAAAAATACTTAAGACTATTTATTGTACGACGATTTGTTCGTAATTGCAGTAGTTTTCAATGCAGGAGTCAGCAGTTCAGCAAAGTCAGTCCGTTCACACTAATTTTACCTCTGCTTCTTGTTACAATAAGGTTGCTGTTGGATTGCTGCTGTCATAGGTAAAATAACTGTGAACGGACAGTAGTTACACGTCCTTCTTAGATATTTTACTTACTGAACCCGGGATGACTACTATGAATCAGTTATACCTGTACCTACAGGACAGGTAATTAAAAATACCGCGTAAACACTCAATACAGTAGTTGAGAATAGGACTCAGTAGGTCAGTTCCACTACAGCACCTAACTAATCTAAATGTTATTCTATTTAATAATAATTTTTTTTTAAACAAACGTTGCCCCAAACTAGGAATTTCGCCTGTATTGTGGGTGCGTTTACAAACATTTAAAGTCACAGACACAAACAGCCAGACCCGGGACAACTACTTGTAGGTCATACAAATATTTGTTCCGTGCGGGACTCGAACCCGCGACACGCAACGCAGCAGTCAATCGCTTAACCACTGCGCACTTACAAAAAAATCGTAGCGAAGTCAAAACTGTTTTTTTTGTAATTTTTGCAGGGTCTGGGATCCCTAAAAAATGATTCCTCACAAAATTATAAGTGACTAGCAGTGCTCCACGGTTTCACCCACGTAGTTCCCGTTCCGGTGGGAATACGGGGATAAAATATAGCCTATGTCACCCGGGGATAGTGTAGCTTCCCAACAGTGAAATAATTTTTCAAATCGGTTCATTAGTTTCGACCATCCATCCATCCATTCCATTTCATCCATCATCTATCATTCCATTTCATTTCAATTTCCATTTCATTTCAATTTCCATTTCATTTCCATTTCATTTCCATTTCATTTCCATTTCATTTCCATTTCATTTCCATTTCATTTCCATTTCATTTCCATTTCATTTCCATTTCATTTCCATTTCATTTCCATTTCATTTCCATTTCATTTCCATTTCATTTCCATTTCATTTCCATTTCATTTCCATTTCATTTCCATTTCATTTCCATTTCATTTCCATTTCATTTCCATTTAATTTCCATTTAATTTCATTTCCATTTCATTTCCATTTCATTTCCATTGAAAACATTATGTCTCGGTTTAGCTTGTTACTTAAGGCTGTTGGAGGAAGGCGCCGGTGTCTGTCACACAGTTTATACTAGCACAGACATCGTTTACTCTATCTTTTTAATACCCGTATCTATGTACATTGTGTTTTTGTTTATGATAGATAAGTTGTATCCACATTTGTTACAAATAAATTATTATTATTAATTATTATTATTATTTCATTTCCATTTCATTTCCATTTCCATTTCATTTCCATTTCATTTCCATTTTTTTTTTTAATTTTTCTTCATACAATTTTCGACAGACTAATGTTCGAAAGTTTGTGAGTTCGAATCCCACGTGTCCGTCATTCCGTCATTATAGCGTCAACCTATGCCTAACACAAAAAAACTTTTTCCAAAAAAAAACAACCGACTTTCAAAAAAAACACTACAAAGTGAAAAGTAACTTTAATTTCGGAAGTCGGTGTCTTTGGAGCTGTATTTTAATTTTTAGTCACCGCCTTCCGAAATTAAAATTATTTTTCACTTTGTAGTATTTTTTGGAAGTCGGTTGTTTTTTTTTTTGAAAAAGTTTTATTTTTCACTTTTTGGTGGTTCACATGTGCTTACCCCTTCACAGCGTACCGTCGTGATGTTATGTTATGAACTGGTGCAAACAATAGACAGACATGAGATTTCAGCAATCCCAGTCCATTTGCTATCATTTATTGAGGAGTTCCGTTGCCTATCTCCGAAGTTCTTCATTAGATCTTTACCAAATTGAAATGGGACTACTCCGAGAAAATACTCTTCCAAAAAATACCCAAATCGCTTCAAGTGTGTCTATAAAATTTGAAGAGTTCTCACTATTTCTCCAGGATTCCATCATCAGATCCTGACTTGATGATCATGGGACCACCTAGGAAGCCCTTTCAAACAAAAAAGAAATAACCAAATCGGTACAGCCATCTTCGAGTAATCGGGGAACATACATAAAGGTTCTGACGAATTGCGAACCTCCTTTTTCAAGTCGGTTAATTAATTAAATACCCATGTAGTACCTAAGCCACTAGTTTTTTATACCCAGTAGTATGAAATCTTGCAGTGAAACATCCCCTTGTCATCGCTTGCCGCACATACTTCGATGACAATACATATGTGCCTACCTACATAACAACCGGCTGAATGAGTACCTACCGATTGTGAAAAGTATCAATCGTTCATTTTGTTTGCGTTTTGCATCTTGTCTCTAACAATACCACAACTTATCCTTAAAAACCTCATAAAGTATAAAGTAAAGTTTCACCAGTTTCCTCAATGCTCTTATATTCTTCACCTATATTTCGTCAACACCACACAGTGTATCTACTATCTAGCTGACCGAAAAGGTGCCACCCACACAGACACATACAAACACACACAAGTTTCCGTGTGTGCTTACAAGGGTGGCATGTAACGAAACTAATCGAATGGAAAACCTACACGGGTGGCGAGGCGCGCTTTCGACGGCTATATTTATCTGTGCCACCCCACTGGGGGCTGATGGACGCGCTGGGACGAACGCTTACGCCTTTAAACTTCAAATACGTGTCACTTTGCGAGCGTTTGATCAAGATATTAGTGGAACGCAGCCTTTCGGTGGCCTTCTTTTTTTAAACCGCTGTCAAAAACAAGCGGGCTTTTGTGGTGATGTTGCTAGAAGTGTGTAAGGAAACCACAGATAAGGAAGTCTTTTTGAAACACTTTACCTTCAGTTTGAAATAAAAAAAAATATGTTCTAAATTAGTTGTCGCTATTTTAAGGACAAGCATAACCTCAAACATAAGGATGGTGTAGGTTCATCTCTGCCTAACCCAAATATCAATCATTCATTTCAGCCGAAAGACATCTACTACTGGGTCTAATGGACAAGGGCCTCCACCAAGCACCGCCACATCGACCTGCTTCCATCATCCAGGTTCATTCAGTACTTACTGAGTGGAGCTACAAATTTCTTACCAATGCAATAGATTAACACCTCCTGAACACAGAGCATTGGCAATATAGGCATACTTGACAGTAACACTGATCTTAAACAATTTACAGAAATAAAATTGAAGGTCCTTGGGCCTTTATTTACATAAAGGGAAAACATGAATTTACAAAATAATTAACGAAATATGAGTGTTCTAGACACTGCTGCCTACTCCATGGCTGAATACAAGAGTAAAATAAAAAAGAAGTAAACAATTTTTAGTCGAAGAAATCAAACTCAGGCCCTGCCTACGTAGCCCGCTACGCTCGTAGCCACATCTCGTAGCTAATGTGCGCTTTTATAATTTCTAACGTGACGATATTATTATTATTTATTTAATTTCAAGCAGCAATATTGTGAACGAGATGTCCACGTCCATAAAATTTATAAAAATACGTATGTACTTAGTATGTTTTAACGATGTCGTCGAAATTTTTTAAAAACTTCACGTGTCCATTTTTGATACATAGGTGATTATAAAAGCTCATATTTCGTAGCTAAGACGTCAACGCATTGTCCTTCCGTTTTTTCTTTCTTTCTTTCTTTTTGTTTTGCCAGAAAAACCTTCAAACTCAAACTCAAACTCAAAGCATTTATCTCAATTAAACCATTTACAGGCACTTTTGAATTGTCAAAAAGTCGACCAATTGGAAAGTTGAAGCTAGTTCGTAGTAGTAGCTTCGGTATTGAATTGCATACATACATTATCGCACGTGGTTCTTTCCATGGATGTAGACAGAAACTACAGAACCACCTGCTACGGTCCATAATCCTTTTGCCTCGTTTACATTCATCATCAACCATCGCTGGTACTCACAACCAGCGATGGTTGATGTACACACAGCTTCACTAATTGGTTACCCCTCCAAAAGACATGTGCATTCAAATCCGTGCTTGGCCCAAGTTACTCTTTGTAATGTGCAAAAATATTTTATTATAATTACTGTATTGTTTAGTGAATAAGGTTGACATTTACGAGAAGTTATTAAACTTCTAATTGGACCGGAGTTTACAAGACCGCTTGCCGTGCATAAGTTTGGAGGTCGAATCCTGGGCACGAATTGTGCTTTTGTCATGCATTTTTTTTTTTTTAAATTTCAAGTATTGATCTATTTTGTTTTAATAATATTTATAAAGAATTCAAATAAATTCAAGAAAAAAAAATATGATTCTATAATTATTTCATAATATTTATTTTTGCTATTATTTAATAAAACTTGATAATTTAGAGATAACATAATATTATACATATTTTTTAACGCAAACAATAAAATAGGAAGCGCTAGAAATATTTGATTGACAATATTTAAAGATATATTATTATATTTAAAGATTGACATAAACTAACGAAATGCCACATGATCTGTCCTGTCGTCTCTGCAATCTGCATACAGACGTTTTAATGTTGTAAGTGAACGTATATATCAAACGCGGTAATTATAACTTGAAGATAGGGATTAATTTTATAAGGAAAATGTAAGTAAGTTAAATTAGTGCATACCCTCAAATAACAAAGTCTACCGATTGGTCAGATATAAGGTGACTCGGACGATAGCGCATAACAATTTAATCGCATTTCATATGGGCTCGCTGGCTAATTCGTCAAACAATAAAGTCGAAACAATAAACTCTTTTTGAAATATTCTGTAGATTATTCGTAACGAATTCAATGTTGTAGCAGTGTAACATTTAAAACTTGAGGGGTTAGCACAATACTGACGCTGTGTGTACTACGCATCTGCCCTTTCTGAAGAAATTCACCAATACACGGTCACTACATATATTAAATTTTTGATCCTTTCAAATATGTAGGTAGTGTTAGCTATTTCCTATCGTCCCCAGCCACTACCTGGTATAAAATCGCAGTAACAAAATTCAATGTGTAAAGTAAGAACAAAAATAATTGCGAGTTTAAACAATCTCACTTTCTTCACTTGTATTACCATACAACAAAACAAAACGCCATGCATCACCAGCCTAACTTTATTTATTCTTTGTTGAGGTCAGCTTCCAACATGTATGTAACCAGAAAAAGAAAAATAAACTGTAAAACATTTGGCAGTCATTCAGTGATTCCACGCCACACTGTTAGTTTGTGCCAAATGCAACAGGTGGCGTTACCTGAGCGCATCACTTTATTTCTTAGCTTTACATTTTTAGTTTTTTTTTCATCAAATCCTAATTCCTATTTGTGCAGCCATCCCATATGGTTTGGTGTTTTAGTCAGTAAGATATAACAATTACAAAACGTCGCCCGGCAGTGATAACCTCAATCATTCAATCTGTCTATACTAGCCTTTTCCCAACCATGCTGGGGTCGGCTTCCAGTTTTACCGGATGTAGCTAAACACAAGTACATATTTGAATATATTATGAACAACCCAATTTTTTATTATCTCATGTTAATTTGCAATTTTGTATGAAACTCATCATTCATAAGTTCATGTATCGCGTAAGACTTAGTAGCCTCCCTGCTATGACTTCGTATACTCCTTTCTACGACTTTGTAGCCTCCGTATTACGAGTTCGTAGGCTCCTTTCTATGACTTTGTAGATTCCTTTCTACGACTTTGTAGCCTCTGCGCTACGAGCATGTAGGCTCCTTTCTATGACTTCGTAGACTCCCTGCTACGAGTTCGTAGGTTCCTTTTTACGACTTTGTAGCCTCCGTGCTACGAGTATGTAGGCTCTTTTCTATGACTTCGTAGACTCCCGGCTACGAGTTCGTAGGTTCTTTTCAACGACTTTGTAGACTCCGTGCTGCAAGTTCGTAGGTTCCTTTTTACGACTTTGTAGCCTCCTTGCTATGAGTCCGTAGGCTCCTTTCTATGTTTTCGTAGGTTCCTTTTTACGACTTTTTAGCCTCCGTGCTACGAATTCGTAGGTTCCTTTCTACGACTTTGTAGCCTCCGTGCTACGAGTAGGTATGTAGGCTCCTTTCTATGACTTCGTAGACTTCCGGCTACGAGTTCGTAGGTTCTTTTCAATGACTTTGTAGCCTCCGTGCTACAAGTTCGTAGGTTCCTTTTTACGACTTTGTAGCCTCCTTGCTATGAGTCCGTAGGCTCCTTTCTATGATTTCGTAGGTTCCTTTCTACGACTTTGTAGCCTCCGTGCTACGAGTATGTAGGCTCCTTTCTAAGACTTCGTAGACTCCCTGCTACGAGTTCGTAGGTTCTTTTCAACGACTTTGTAGCCTCCGTGCTACAAGTTCGTAGGTTCCTTTTTACGACTTTGTAGCCTCCTTGCTATGAGTCCGTAGGCTCCTTTCTATGATTTCGTAGATTCCTTTCTACGACTTTTTAGCCTCCGTGCTACGAATTCGTAGGTTCCTTTCTACGACTTTGTAGCCTCCGTGCTACGAGTAGGTATGTAGGCTCCTTTCTATGACTTCGTAGACTCCCGGCTACGAGTTCGTAGGTTCTTTTCAATGACTTTGTAGCCTCCGTGCTACAAGTTCGTAGGTTCCTTTTTACGACTTTGTAGCCTCCTTGCTATGAGTCCGTAGGCTCCTTTCTATGATTTCGTAGGTTCCTTTCTACGACTTTGTAGCCTCCGTGCTACGAGTATGTAGGCTCCTTTCTAAGACTTCGTAGACTCCCTGCTACGAGTTCGTAGGTTCTTTTCAACGACTTTGTAGCCTCCGTGCTACAAGTTCGTAGGTTCCTTTTTACGACTTTGTAGCCTCCTTGCTATGAGTCCGTAGGCTCCTTTCTATGATTTCGTAGATTCCTTTCTACGACTTTGTAGCCTCCGTGCTACGAGTATGTAGGCTCCTTTCTAAGACTTCGTAGACTCCCTGCTACGAGTTCGTAGGTTCCTTTTTACAACTTTGTAGCCTCCGTGCTACGAGTTCGTAGGCTCCTTTCTATAACTTCGTAGGCACCTTTGTATAACTTTAAGCCTCTTTGCTACGAGTTCGTAGACTCTTTTCTACAAATTCGTAGGCTGTTTTCTACAGTTCTGTAACCTACTTTTTAAGATTATGTAGTAGTCTACTACTATTTAGGTAGACTACTTATTTCATGGATCTTTTCTATTTTGTTGTTGACATCATTAACAATTAAAGAAACGATATCAAATTATTACTGTGAGCTGAACGTAAACCAGAACTAATAAGAGAGCAAACTACTTGCGGGTTCGATGCCCACTCGGAAAAATATATTATTATTATTTATTCAGTTGTTCTCTGAGTGAATTCACAAGGAATGCATTGTTTGTAATTTGTTATGTGTAGGTATATGAATGTTAGTTTATGATAATTAAGTTAGGATAAGCGCATTTTTTTTTAAAGAGAATAAAATAAATAAATATTTGTATGCAGTATTGCGTACAAATAGTTTTTCAGTACGCACGGCTACACAACAAGCTATACATTTCCAGTTTACGCTGATCTCGCACTATACGGAAATTCTATACATTGCGAGATCAGCTTATACTGGAAATGTATAGCTTGATGTGTAGCCGTGTGTAACTTACAAAAGTCATGATTACGAAAAAAATTATTTTCTATTTTTTAGTTCTGCTACAAAAACTTTTTTTTCCGTTTTCTCAATTTTTTTTTTAAATTATTGAATTGTCATCGGTCTTCGATAAGTTTACAAAGTTTCAATGAAATCTGACCGTTTAAAGTGGGTCAAAATCGCGCTCTAAGGAGTCGGTTACATACAAACAAACATACAAGTGAAGCTAATATAAAGCGTGTAAAAAGGACAGTTTATTGTGACTAAATTGAGTTCTTAAACTTATGCTGGAAATTCGGTAAGTTTCATGCTTATAATAACATCATCATCATCTGCCAGGCGTTTCTCTAACGATGTTGGGGTCGTCTTCCCGCCTAACCGGATGCAGCTGAATACCAGCATTTTACATCGAGCGACTGCCTGTCTGACCTCCACAACTCAGCTACTGCGTAACATCGACCTCTAGGTAAGACTGGTTGTCAGACTTTCGGCTCAGTCATACCGTGCTTCCGGGCTTTTGACGACGATTGATATACAATGGCCAGGATCCAGTGGCATAACTAGGGTGGGGCAGGCAGGGCAAGAGCCCTGGGCGCCTCTCCAAGGGAGGCGCAAAAAGACGCCAATTATTAATTAAAAAAAAAACATCAACAAACCATTTCATACTGTTACCTATATCTAAGAAATCTGAAGAGCTACTTGAATATATTGTGGAATACGAGGATGAAAGTGTATTTCCAAATCTGCCTATTTCTATTAAAATTCTCTTCAAATTGAAGCATTGCAAGCGATTTTTAGCAAGTCGAAATTAATACCTTCGTTATTGAAGGCTTATAATTGGTCAAGGAAGGTTATGCAACCTAGCTCTGCTCAGTGTAGACCGAGAAGATAATTTACAAAGGGGGGCGAAAATGTGATGCGTGCCCTAGGCGCCATTTTCTATGTGCTTTCCAAGGTACGGAGGGGCTTGACATGTAAAGATCACTATGTATATACCCATTCACGGACCATCCACGGCAAGCGTAGCTTAACCTAATCGATCGACCTGTGCGCCTGTTATTATTTAGCCACAAGCCAGGGAGGCTTGTGGCTAAATAATAATAATAATAATAAAACTATATTAAATATAGCTTTTCATTCAAACTCAAACTCAAACTCAAAGCATTTATTTCAATTAAACCATTTACAGGCACTTTTGAATTGTCAAAAAGTCGACCAGTTGGAAAGTTGAAGCTAGTTGCCCATTCCAAAACGTAGATCTC
The DNA here is from genome assembly GCA_947359405.1 of Antitype chi. Lineage (NCBI taxonomy): Eukaryota > Metazoa > Arthropoda > Insecta > Lepidoptera > Noctuidae > Antitype > Antitype chi. The sequence goes on along the minus strand of OX375820.1, from coordinate 18,650,185 downwards.
TATGGAGAAGAACGGGCAAGAAACTCCATGGACACTCTTTTTAATCATGTTATGTATTACAAAAACTTGGGAACATTATTCTTGTTGCTTCTATATGTGAGACAATGTAAAAAAAAAACAATTCTAAATATAAAATTTAAAATTAGCCATGGAAGTTAGGAGATGACCAGTCTCAACCGACGGCGCCCGTTCACGAACTTGACGCGTGGATCAGCACCATCCAGCTCAACCATTTTGTAGGGAACCGAATGATCCAACACACGTGCCACCATCAGCGAGACATTTAAGTGAGCATGACATACTCTCAACTGCCACGCTTTTTCAAGTCAACGTACATCGTACAACGTACATTCTACGCGTAAGCCTTGACTGTACCGCTACAAATCTGTTATAGGCACCCAAGTTATGCAACTTGGATGCCCATTGCTGCATTACCAACTATTTTCAAAAGCTTCTTGCATATACAGCCAGCAATGCACACTACGACGGTAATTTTCCAAACGTCGGCCGGCCATCGTGTACACGGCCACTTGGAAAACCCACTTGGGCCTGTGGGTTACAATGGCGTTCGGGGGCGATGTTTTAGAACATGGAGCTGTAACAGCCTACGAAATCTTGTAGTACTTTTTATCTACTGTGAAAAAACAAGTATACCTACTGGACAGTTACAGTAAATAAGATGATTACATATTCAGTTCTTACATCTTAAGAAAGAAATCGCATCTGTTGTGTATACTAGGTACACTGTTTGCGAATAGTACTGTAGTAGCTTTGGTAGCGTAAGTTATAGGTTGATTTTTCTAAGAATTACTCTTAAAATGAATAATCTTCAGGATGTTATACTAGACTACTGGCAGAATGCTTACAGTATGGCTGACGTGACTTTGAACCATTAAAAAAAAGGTTTTTCTTTTTATTGTATGTTCTATTCAGCCTTTAAATATTGATGTTGTGGAGTGTTCGCATTTCAAAAATCCTCTAATGCTTGGTATTAATTATTGTATGTTTTATAATAGCTTGGTTTTAATGAGTAAGTGTTGATGTACGTCGGTGTGGTACGCGCGAGTGGCGTCTGGGTGTCGGGCCGCGCCGCGAGGATGCTGCGCCTCTTAAAATTGTAAACAAGAGCTTTTTCGATTGGTGGGCGGCAACGCGCAGGCGTCGCACGACGTGAACTTGTAACGACGTCGGCTTTATTTTGTTCATCAGGTTTATTTTCTCAGGATTTGGATTATTTGTAGATTTTCAATATCCTTTTCTGTGACTTGGACTTCTCAACCTAAAACACGATTAAAGCAGGTTTTCGGAAACTGTCTCTTCTATTTGGCCAGATGTACCGCTCAAAATCTTCGAAGCGCCAGCAGATGTTTCGCATTCAACTTTAATATTATCAAAAACAAAGAGCATTTCAAAATTAAGCCAAACTGATCATCGTTATAGTCAAATCACTGAAAGCTCTCACTAGTCTAAGTAGACTAACGTGCTGTATGTGGAATGAATTGGAGGTGTAGGTATTGTTCGCATGTTTACATTTAACAAAGTCCAGTTATCGGCACAAAGCGTTATATGATATTCGCTAAGAGATGAAAAGCGTCTACGTAGGCTATTGTAAGTTAGTGTCATAAGTTGAGGAACGTTTCCAGAGATAAGAGTGGAAATCGATTGTGGTGTGGCGGGTCCTGCCGCCGGCACGAGGTCGAGGCTGCGTGCGGCGCTGCGCGTAGTGGCGCGCGGCGGGGCCCGGGGGCGGGGCGGGGCGCGTGCGCGGGCCGGCCGGGGCGCGGGCGGCAGACGCGCCGCGATGGTGGGCCGCGACAGCCGCTCGGAGAGCGCGGCGCGCCCCTGGGCGCCGCGGCATGAGTAGCGCGCCAGCCCGGCCCGGCCCGCGCGCCCGCCATGGCGCAGGCCGCGCCCGCGCCCCATCGCACCCACTCCTTCGCGAAGAAGACCTTCCACAAGCCGACGTACTGCCACCACTGCTCGGATCTGCTGTGGGGCCTCATCGGGCAGGGCTACGGCTGCGAAGGTACGCGTCGCGCATGCGCCCCGCGCGCGTCGATACCGGCTCGGCGCGCGCCCGCCGCCGGCACGACCAGCGCGTTATGCAACCCGGAGCCCGCGCGGCCCCGGGCGTGTCCGCCCCGGCCCGCCCCGATCGATACGCCCCGGAGCAGCTGCGCGCCCGACCCTCGTCCCGGACCAGCCTCGCTCGTGTTCACGTGCACGCGTCGCGTGCTCGCCCTATATCGCCTTGCACTTGAAATTTCAAGGACATAGAAGTCGCGCCGCATGTGGCTCCTTGCAGTAGCAGGTCGTGGTGCACGTGAGGCAGCCCACGCAGGGCTCCGCTGGTGTAAGTCCGTGGGGGGGGGGACGTGATGACGGGGAGTAGATCAGCTGAAAGTTGAGGGTGTCGGTGGCAAGCGAGTGAGCATTCGGGAGCATATCGATCGATCTGTTTTGTAAGAGGTTTTTTCGTAGCGGCGGCGCGGGGCGGGGCGCGGCGCTGCATCCCCCGCTCGTGTACCCCTAGCTCTAAGCGTCGTGTGAACGTGTCCCCGCGCTGTACGTGGTGGTAAGTGACCATTAGCCGCAGGGTGTCCATTGTGTCCTCCATCTGACACTCACTTGTTAATTAGGTCCGAGATGAGAAGACATCTTGTTTTTGCGCATTTTGTTGTGCTCCCTTGGATTTGCTTTACTAAAATGTAGGTAACGACAATATGAAAATCGATATCTTGTTTCTTCTTAATGCTTACGTTCACGAAGCTTACACGCCAATGCCGTTATCGTTAAGTATACTTTACGTATTATGTGAATATGCAAGCGACTCTTAACATCGAACTCGTACTTGAAAGCGGCTGTTTGTCCTCGGTGGCCGTGGCTTACGTTCATTTATTTGATATTGATTATGAAACTAAAACCTATGTATTACTTGTAAAACCGCAAAAGATTCGATAATAACCTATCACAGTTTCACGTACATTTATTCCATAGTTACTATGACATTTCACTAAAAATATTCCTGCTCGTTTTTTTCCTCCTAATATCGAGCCCTACGTCACGTCATCGCATTGTTAACAAACATAATAGCCACTATGACTAACAGTAGTTAAAATTTAAAACTCGCGATAACATATTTAAATGCGGAATGGCAGAGGTAGTACGTACTCGTTTCAAATTAGGGAAGATCTAGGATTTTTATCCCAGTTTAATGCTGACAAATATGTGTAAAGTAAGGTTAGATGAAATTGTAACAATTTAGCATCTCTGGCCGACTTGCGTAGCTGACTCGTGTAGCGTATCGATCTTCACGCCGCGTCCCGACGGGATTGGGCAAAGAGAAGCGACGGCTACACTCTACATTCACTACGCCCAACTCTATGTAATCATTACGTTTTTACTTATTAATTCTGAATTCAAAACGCAACTACTGACCAGTTATTAATTTCAAATCAAAACACTACAATTAGCCAGAGTTTTAGAGATGTGCCAAAGACAAATAGTCAATTATATAACTGGATTGTTACCTTTATTATTTGACTTAATACAATCGCAATTCTTGAAAAACATACATTTCTTTTATCAAACCAGGAAGAATTATGGAAATGGAGTACCTAAGTACCTACGTAAACGTGAAAGCTCTTTGCAACTAAACCAAGTAGGTAACTGTTAGGATTAACTTTCGAGATTAAAAACAGTGTTCATCAACATTTTGAGGCCTATTTGGACCACAAATAACTAAATACCTTTAATGCTAAACATTTTTCAAACATCATTCTTCTCTGTCAACTTCAAATGATTGAAGAAGCTCAACGATGTTTTAAACACATAAAGCGCTAAACTTATTTAGTAATGTATGGTGCTGGCTGACCTTAATCAAATGATAACATAGTTATTTAAACAGTTCCATATTTGAAAATGATATTGAACATGATTTTTTCCGCAATTTTAACCTTCAAAAACATTGTATGTCATAGGTACATACTTACCTAACGATTACTGGTATTACCATGATATATAAATTAATAGTCACAATGACTGTCAATATTGGCGTATACTTCACTTATTTCTTTTCTTTTTAAATTTATTATTATCTCTCGATCAGAGTATCAGAGCCACCAATCTCTTCACCAACCTTGGTTGACTGGTAGAGAATGCCTAAAGCAATAAATCCTCCTTTGTATCTGATTATGTTCCAGAAATTGAAAAAAAAAATGTATACCTAAGTAGGTACCTATACTAACCGTTATTAAGGTACATGAGGTCATTTAAAAAGCTAATCATAAGATTATTGGTATTTAAGATGACTAAACATGATTGGCAATTAGCTGTTGCACATTTACTTAAATGTTCACAGTCTTAGACCGAAATCTATAAACGTTACTTAGCACATACTTTGACTAAGCGATTTTCCTGTTACTGTCGCAGAACTATCAAACTACAAGTACAAGATAGAGACGGAAACATGTCTGAGTTACAGCACGTGCTAAGTTACTTTAATAGATTATAATATCATCATATCATTCGAAAGACGTCCACTGCTGAACATAAGCCCCCAAAAGGGGGGGATTTGCCATAATCGCCACGCTTGGCAGGCAGGTTGGCGATCGCAGTATGGTGGTCAAATGCATAGAGAACGCTGCTGCCCATTCTCTAGTAAGTCCCATAGTCGCGTTCTAGGACACCCACGGGAACAAATGGGATGGTGCTATTCTTTTACGTCCGGCACCACACGGATTATAATATAGCTCAACAATATAGCTCAGTCTAATAATATGCTTTCACTTATAATTTCTTTAAACTATTATTAAAGTTAAATCCCTAGTAGGTAGGTAAGCTATTCGAACTCACTGAAATGTCGTTATGTTATTTTTGAACAGGCAAGTTAATTTACTTATTTTCCTGTGACATTCGGTAAATATGTTTTTTACATCGACTTCCTCTTGTTCTCGTAGCCTGTTGCTAGGGTACATTGGTCCACTTGTCGAAATTTTTTCCACTTCCTTCTTCCCTTGTTAAGTTTAACTACATTATTTCCGTGTGGTGCCGGACGTAAAGAATAGCACAATCCCATCTCTTCCCGTGGGTGTCGTAGAAGGCGACTAAGGGACTTACTAGAGAATGGGCAGCAGCTTTCTCTATGCATTTTACCACCATACTGCGATCGCCAACCCGCCTGCCAAGCGTGGCGATTATGGCAAGCCCCCCCAAATAGTGGGAGGCCTATGTCCAGCAGTGGACGTCTTCCGGCTGAAATGATGATGATGATGTAGGTATTTTAGGGTGTTCACAATTTACGAGGTAACAAGGATATTATTAAAATTTTAAGATATGCATGTCTTAAAATAGTCGATCTGTGTTATTTTATTGGTCGCGAGCATTGGTTACTTCTAGGCAATCTTTATTAATCGTAAATCAATTAACGTCACATGAGATTCTGGGGCTGCATTATACATGATAAATGATTTTATTTCTGTACCTAAGTAGGTTTGTTTGTACAAACACTTTTACACGTCAATTGTATTTTTTAACCTAGATGAGGTCGGCTTTTCTATCTGACTACTCTGAGGAAAAAGGACGAAACAAAGTCGGAGGTCACAATCGAATCTCTTTTAAAGTTATGATAATGGTTAAATCATGTGAAGACCATGTAGAATGGTGCCTGAAATGGTTTTTTGAGGAAAGAACCATACAAATTGAGTGAACCTGTCCAGTCAGTGCACGCATTTGTCAGTATAAAAAAGATTATTATCTTAGCAACAGTTGGTCTGTTGTTGAGAGGAAGACGATTCCTTTTTTTTGAAGAAGAGTAGGTACTCTTTGTTGTAATTAAATAATTATGTATCTCACCCTCTCGTAGCCAATCTACTGTTTATCGTAGACCTTGCCTGTTAGAAGCACAACATTACCTAGATTTTAGCACACTGCACAAAGTTCAACTTAGCTGACAAGCATACTCACCTATCAAACTAATTTGTTAAATCGTTATAAGTCAAACTTATAAGTAGGTAAAACGTTTTAAACGTTTCAAATGCTGTAGTCGCCTTCCAGTCTTACCGGCTGCAGCTCAGTATTTTACGTGACATGACTGCCTTCCCAACCAAGTTACAGGGTATTAAGTAAGACCCCGTGGTAAGACTGATTGTCAGACTTTCGAGTTTCTGACGACGCGTAACTGTCAAAGATCCTTTAATGACAGCCAGGACCAACCACATATAGCTACTCGTATATAAAGATGGCCACCCACCGCGAACCTTTTAAAATAGTTAAAGAGATAACCCTAGCCAGTTGATCAGAGCATCGTTAGCATCTCAGAGCCGGTCTACTGATATTCGTTAGGACTTTCCTAGAATTTGCTATAATTCCTAGATTTCTACCTTCAGCATAAACTAATCGTTGATGTTTTATTCAGATTTATCTTACAAGTTTTTTAAAGACATACACCGGTATTGTTTTGAAGAATTAATTTTGTAACTTAGCTTAGCTTACGAGTTAGTAGTTTTTTATGGAATTCACTTGAAAAATCTTTTACATAATATAGGTATTCAACTAGCTTTTGCTAGCGGCTTCGCCCGCGCGGAACTTTCATCCCTTTCATATTTAACTCCCTTAGGGGTTGAATTTCGAAAAATCCTTCCTTAATCCTTGTCTACATTATAACGGGAACCTCTGTGCAAAATTACATCTTTCTAGGTCCAAGGGTTTGGGCTGGGCGTTGATGAGTCAGTCAGTCAGGACTTTTCTTTTTATTTATATAGATAGATAGATAGAAGACCATCGCACCTTCTAATAAAATAACAGAAGTATGTTTCATTTTTGCTATTAGCATACTATTTTTTATTAGCCATTAACGTCCCACTGCTGGGCAAATTCCCCCTTCCTCTCTTTCCACCTCTCTCTGTCCAGAGCTGACAAAGAATCTTTACTAAAGGAGTCCAGCTCATCCCTTTATTATCATCCATTAGTATACTATCAATAGGAAAAGGCGTGCCCTCGTGTGTTACAATTCCTATGCTGTTAAATGCGAGTCCATCAGATGTACACAGCGCACAGCGCAGTACCTTATTATTAAAATCTTTGCCAATGTAGTTATTACCTATATTTTACAAATAGATCATTCTTAATCTTCTTAACCGCTGTAACTGGTACTCAAATACGAGTGTAATAGATATCTCTGCCTACCCTTGCGGATATATCTTTTTACCTACTAACATTAAAAGGCTCATCTTTGCACACCATCTCACTTGATGGCACGCAAAGACGGGTTTCCAAGTAAAAATTAACGATTGACAAAGATGCTTAACAGGGATCAGTATGTCGATTCTGTAAAAATCTTACCGTGAAAACTTGCGAGGAATGACCTGTTAGTGTCATCCTACTGATGCTTGGTCATCCCGAGCATCAGGTGGAATGACACTAACAACTCACTCCACGGTCACTACACGCGGTGAAATGGTTACAACTTGGCTATTCTGTAAAAATCTCACCGTGAAAGCATAGGTGAAGTGAGCTTTAAGTGAGCTGTCATTGTATACTGATGCCAAGAAATTTACACTATTGTCAGCTTACTTCAAGCTCACTTCACCTTAGTTTTCACGGTGAGATTTTTACAGAATAGCAATGCTGTTTATTCGAAACTTGAACTTTCCCACGTTATAACTTCTCAGTGGTACGGTTAATGTAAGAGTTACCAAAAGTTTGGTGCGTTTTGCGTGAAATAGAGGATTTATATTCGGTCTACCGGCTAGCTAATGCCCGCGACTAAGGCCGCATGAAATTTTAACCACCAACCCATCGCGTCGCATCATGCACCCATGCTATGACTTCGTTTTCTTGGTCAGCTCCTAAGGGTCGCAGCGTGATGTTAAATTTAAAAAAGCCTATAACCGTCCTCTAGATTGGGGCTATCAAATGTTAAAAGCTTTTTCCAAATAAGACTGGTAGTACTAAATATTAACGAGTTCAAACAAACAAATTCTTGAACTTTATTATTAGTATATATAGATATAGAAGATTGCAATTCTTCTTCAGCACGGTTTATTACAGCGCTCTGGTACGGGCTATGTTTGGCAATAAACAACTAGTAATTATAGTAATACTGAATATCATAAATATTATGCAGAAGACAAGACTGAAGTGCAAAAGTCATAATATTAAATTGAAGTGTCTGTTTAGTAATGTCAGAAAAACAGATTTGCATATGAAAGTTTAAACTTCCGTCTATAAAACCAAAACAGTGTCTGACTGTGTTTTCTGGCTTATCATCAAATCAAACCATTTATTTTTGCAAATATGGGTAATTGGTACATAAACGTTTTCTTAAAAAAAGTAGTCCGCCATATTCTACCGTCTCATGGGCATGCAAATAATATTAATTTCCAAAATTATACAGAAATTCTATTGATACCGAATAAATATAAATACGTTACGCTACGTAAATATAAATGTCCAATCATTAGAATTACAATAAAAAGAGGAAACAAAAAACAGACTAATAACATTAGTAACATTTTTACAGTAATGTCAAAAAATTTATAAAGTATGTCAAAGTGTCAATCAGAATAAAAAGTGTCAGAATAGGAACATGTATGTCAATCATAATAATAGTTTAACAAACAGTGCAGAGATTTATCATTATGGAAGTCGTTAATTGTGTAATAGCTTTTCCCAATTAATATTTGGTTTAGTGCCCTTTTAAATTGTATTACAGTCATATCAGCCGGACCGATTTCGACGGGATTATCATTGGTAGCTAATTGATGTTATAAGGAGTAACATAGGCTTTTGTCCCGGTTGCACGTTCCCTTGGGATAATTTCCGACTTCCACGCGGACGAAGCCACGAGCACAGCTAGTTTGACATAAATAGTATATATTGTATATCGAGGAAAGCTGTGACAGTGTTTAATTGAAATTGAAAGTACAGCAGTATTCCGTCACTCGAGCGCATTGTCGGCGGTAATTTTATACATATTCACAACATATTCCATTACTTACACAAGTTAAAGCTATATTTTGATGTAATCTAAAAGTACAGAACTTAGTCTTGTATTCCATTTTCTCGCATTTCAAAGTCATTATTATACTATTATCCAAAATTCTGACATATCGGTGAAGACAAAAGATGAGAAAAAATAACCATGTTACGCCGACACCAAAGAAGAAAGGTAAAATCCTCCTTTTTCAAAACGGCGTCCATAAATGGACTGCAAACTGCAATAAGTAAAAATTATAATTATCACCGTAGGCCCATAGTAGCCGTCTTTGTCAATGTTATGCACCGTAGCATGTCGTAGCAAGGTCCGCGTAGCGCCGTAGAAAGTTGACGTAGCGAATTGTGTAGTCAGTAATTGTCCGTAGCGGCCTACGGCGTAGTATTAGGTCTACAATGCACAAAATGATTGTTAGATTTTTATAATATTTATTGTTTGTTATATTTATTGGTGCTCAGTAATTTATGTGAAGCGTTTACTACGGCGTCGTACGTCACTACTGCAAGGTCCTCGTAAGAATAACTTTAGATTTTCGCATTTGAGGTCATAGTAAATTATACAAATATAACTGTTCGTTTCTATATTTATAGCGTGTTATTACTGGAATTAGCTTCGAGTGATGTCGGCGTTACATATGCTACGCTTTGAGTTCCGTTTTCGTCTTGACGTGTTTGTTGTGTACCTATACCAATGCAATATCCTCTAGTGATATTACATTCTGCAAGTATGTATCTTGTCTACTTGTAAAGATGAGGACTGTAGCTACAGATAAATATTTAACATTAAATAGAAAACTGTTACACGCGGAAATAGGTATCGCTCGTCATATCTCGCCTGTACACGTATTTTTCCACAATACCATATTGTCCAACATTACAAGAACTTAAAGCGCTCCACAAAGGCGCCTGTAACATCACACGTCTAAACAAAAGCGCGAAGGGATTGCAGAACAACTGTCAGTGCAACGTGCAAGACAGTTCCCAACAAAACGACGAACGAACAAAACAACAATGACGTTCATTATGTCGCGTTGACGCGCACTATCTCGACACACGTCGCGCGACAAAGCGCCGCGCGCAAGACAAAGCGCGTCCGACGACGCCACGCCCGCGCTTCGCGCCATTGTGCGACTGAGATAAGGGATGCGACGTGTGGAAATGGACAACTTATTGTCGCAGCGTGCGGATACAGCCTTAGGACATCTGTTCTGAATAAAGGCGTGACGTCATAGAGGCGCGTGTATTGTGCGCTTATCACTTATCAGATGATTATGACGAGCCGTGTTCGGTTACAGTGGCGTTATATCTTTTGTTCAACAGAATTGAATTGAATTAACTTTGTTTCGAGTAGGTACAAGTTTCATACAAGATTAGTTTCAATATGTTTGGATACTTGGGTAATTGAAACCAATTATTACGATATTTTGTTGCTTAAATATGATTTTGGGAAGAGTTACAATTCCGCACACGTTTACACAACATGAACAAGGTGCACGTCATTACATTTAAACTCAAAAAGCATTATGTACACTAGTCCATTGCAATTATAATAAAGATGAACCAGTAAGCAAAAGTAAATTTAACGAAAGAATATCAATTCTAACAATAAATAATAATAGGAACTAATCTTCTTTTATTATATCATCATTTGCCCAGCCTTTTCCTAACTAGGTTGGGGTCAGCTTCCAGTCTAACCGGATGCAGCTGAATATCTATCTGACTTCCACAACCCAGTTACTGGGTAATACGATACCACTTGGCAAAAATGGTTGTCAGACTATTCTTTCATTATATATTTACACAAAACAAACATGCACGCTCAGGTGTCCTAAAATTATAAAACCAACCACACCAAGCAACAAACAGCTTTACACAAATGCCAAAGTGCATGGCCGGCCGACAACAATCCGATTTACACAACATAAATGATAAATGATTTTATTTCTCTAAGTAGGTTCGTACAAACTCTTGTACATTTCAATAATATTTTTTTTAACTAGATGAGGTCGGCGTTATCTATCTGACTACTCTAAGAAGAAAGGCCGAAACAAACTCAGAGGTCACAGTCTCTTTTAAAGACCAGACATAATCTTGGTCAGATCATCTGTCTGAAATGGTATTTTGAGGAAAGAGCCACACAGATTGATTTCACATACATATCCATACTTCAAGTTCTGAAGCTAAATTTGAACCACCATAACTATAAACTAATAATTGTAAGCAATGATTCCCTTACCGTCCCGGTCTAAAGCCTTACTTTCCAACTAAACCTTATCAGCCTAGCAAAGAAATTTAAACTGTAAGTCTTGCTTCCCTAAGTTCAAGTTAGTTCGTAGGCGTTCAGAAAACACACCAGTCGATCATTTGTTTTAATCATGGCGATCGTGGGTAGTCTGTGACACGCCATGACATGTCTATTTGAGGATTTTATAGTAGGTATTGTAATGAATGTAGGAGTTTTCAAATAGATTGAAAACTTTTTAATCGAATAGATTATTTTGGGAATGGAATAGCGTACAGAAACTTTCTTAATTATATTTTTACTTATCAATAAATACATTTGAAATATCACTATACGTCACCAGGAAACTCACAAAGAATAAATTTAATTATTGTGAAATTAAATGACCATAATAATCACAAGACCACTCAACTACCACTAGATTATTTGCGTACTACCAAAGTAGTTAAAACCATAAAATAAGCACAACACATTCTAAAACAAAACAGAACTGCGAAACTTTCGTCCCGAAGTGCAAAAAATAAAAGAACATGTTTATTTTCGAATCCACAAAAGCCTATTGACGTTCTAAATATAGAACTCCTTGGTCTTGCAAGCGGAGTTTAAAAAAAAGTTGGATTCGTAGAAGCAAGCTGGCTGTTGGGTTGGTACCGGGGCTACGCCCGCCGTATGTAGGCCAGCCCTGACGTCACACGGTGATGACCCAGTTCCATTGCCATTGAGAGACGCGCGTCAATGGTCCCCCCCCCCAGCTTCGGGCCCCGGGCTCCGGCCCCTGCACCCAACAGTGCAACACCCTCTTCGATAAGAGGGCGTGCCAATAAAATATGCAAAATTCGCAAAAAAACTGTTACAAATTATTTATTTTTCTTTAAAAAAGTACTAGCCATTTAAACAAGGCAAGGAGCAGCTACAATAATGTTACAAAAGCTATACTAACGACATTATTAAAAAAACATATTTCAGGAGTGACGTAACAACAATAATTCATCGAACTAGGTTACTGAACGGCGAGGCAAAAGTACGCTTTCATTCAGCCGCTGCACGGTGCGCCGCGTTTAAAATGTGTAGTTAAAGGGAGCGTAGATTTGCGACACCGAGCACTGCCGAGCACAGGCGAGCGCTCTCCGCTTTGTGCTCCATGTAAATGTCGCGGATACACTGCGGCTCTAATTTGTTCTTTGTGGTGCACTGTGATGTTACTTTAAGCTTAGGATTCACTAGCTTGTCCTCATTACGGCCTTGCTTCTTACATTGTGCCAGTTCTGAAATGAGGCTATATTTGCACTGTTTACTTCAGCTCTCTATATGCTTTTTCTTGACCTCCCATTTGAAATTAGAATACCTTTTCTAAGCAGTTCTAAGTTATTGTTTTTACTGCATTGTAGGTCTGCTGGACGATTTAACAATATTATTTTAGTAGTATTTCAAGACTTTTAACGTTTATTAAAACCAACGACCTTCTTTAAGACATCGTTAACGATGATTAGAAAAGTTAAAACATTCTATGGTGTCACACTAAAGTCTATGTTTGAGTGGTTATTCTTAAACTTCTACCTGAGCAGGAATATAATGTATCATCTCATCACCTATGAATACATAGAACAATGCCCACAAAGTATAGTCAGGCACAAAATTCACTATATGACTGCACAGTAACAAAAGAACTTGCACAATGGGCATAAACTTTGTCCTCGCTTTTCACGCCGTAGCACTGGGCTATCTATTATTTAAATCGGACGAGAAAGCATTGTGTCTCCGTAAGTTTGCACTGTTCAATTATTAATGCAGTACTGTTGCATTCGTCTTTTGTGTCAAGCCTTGTCGGCTTAATGATATGAACATAGACTCTTGCGCAACGGATCCATAGGAATGGCTGGATTCATTAGTGCAACTACGCATTAGTTTGTTTGCCTGAATAAACGGCTGCTCCTCATTAAAATATAGGTGCACTTCAGTTCTGCAGCTGCCTCTAATTAGCGGAACTTATATTTTTGTTACTTTTCAACGCTTTTCATGTTTGAATTTATTTGGAGCCGGCGCAACATTTATATATTTATTTAACCACTAGCTTTTGCCCGCGACTTCATACGCGTGGACTTTAGAATCAAGTAGATAATATTTCTTTTTAATAATATATAGCCTATTTTTTAAGTTAGACCTCTCGGAATACATCATTGAAAACTGCATTCAATTCCATGCAGTGGTTTTTGCGTGATGCGGTAACAAACATACAGACAGACAAAAATTCTAAAAACCGTTGTTTTGGCTTCTGTTGCTCTAATAAAGACTCCCCATACTATTTTTTCTTCAATATCTTTAATGTACAGACATCGGCCTGTTATAATTTTATTATATGTATAGATTTATGCACACACATATAAATAGACAAGAAAAAAGGAACAGAAAAATATGTACCTACAAAGGTAATGCTTATTTCTACAGTAATCTCTTCCAGCACACCTGCGATAGGAGAGAAGATAAAAAAAGATGTAGACAAAGTGAGTAATAGTGGAAGGGAAAACATAAAATCACAAATTATACTCTAATTATAAATATACACATATAATATGAAAAAATATACATATATTTTTCTTCCATACTTCTCTATTAGTCGTCATCTATAAGGTACCAACTTAACCATAACATCCATTGACACAGTACATCCATCGTTTCAATGGTATTTCCCTACTTAACCATCGACATACTCAAAACTTTCCTCATTCTTCCGTATCACATATATCTTATCATTACCAGTATTCTCCTAGTATTATTTTACTTCATTGGCACTATTGTTTCATAATTGTTCATTAGCCACGTATCCTCATTCGTAACTCTTAATAATTAGGTTCAAATTGCATTGGTTTTTATTGACTCAATATCAGTTACATACATGTCAGTAATTACAAAAAGCAGAGAGTAGAGTTTTAACATATCGATTAAAAATTTAATTTTTATACTTGAATCAAATTAAATGTCACACATTAGTATATTTTTATCTGAACAGACATAGAAGTTTCCAAAACACATATAAACTAAATTAAATTAAAAAGCTCTTTTGAGAACGCATTGTTAACCTTTTAAACAGACTGGCTACATCTGTAGTTTACCTACTAGAGTATATTTAAACAAGTCTACAACATAAACACAAAAAACACTACTACTTTAAAACATTACCAGCTGAAAAAAAACTATGTCAACGAAATAGAACTGCAATTACTCTTCCTAAATTTTGAGCTATTAAAATTTGGCAATGATGCTAATGTGGGTCATTCTTCGCACTCACAAGTCTCACAATAGTTCTATTTATATCAAAGTAAAACTAAAATACACCAGTATTCCTGTACGCACGGACGTAAATAAACCGGCTGTATGTGTAGAATAGGAGTTAACATTGCAAGGCGTCCTACTTGACTTTAACGGCCGCGCGTCAAACGGAACGTTCCAAATAAAAATGTTCAAAATTGCGGAATAAGGATTACAGTGATGGTACGTACGTGGCTGTGACGTCATAGCGCTTTAAAGTGGGGTTTTAGCACATTTGTAATACATTTAATTAAAATTCGAGTTTATTATTTAACAAATTACAAACAGATCAGTGGAAACGATACATTAACAGTAGGTTTTGAATCTCTCTATTAACGAAATCCACATATTTGTGTTATAAAATAACAGCCAGTACACAGCTACAATAATCTTCCTCCTTTTGGAATAAATAAATAAATAAACAAAAATCTTTATTGCAGAAAACATGATCCAATAAAAAAAAAGTTTATAATTAAAAAAATACAATTTAATGGCAACACACACACAAACATAAACTCACACCTTCTCTAAACGAAAAATAAACTAATCACACTAATTACTAGGAAATACACCAGCATTATTAATTCATAAATATCGATACTTATTAAACAAAACGCTGCTCGAGGAGCTTTTGTGTTAACTCCCCTACCCTACCCGCCTCATTTTCCTAACAATCTCCTTTTTCCCGCCTCATTTTCCTAACAATATCCTTTTTCCTCATCATCTGCCAAGCGTTTCCCAACAATCTGGGGTCCAATTCCAGTCAAACCAGATGCAGCTGTACCAATACCAATTTTAAAGTAATTATTTCGAATCTAGACATATTCAAAATCAAAATATTTTATTTCACATAAACTTGCATGGGCACTTATGAAACGTCAGAAGCTAGGTGCATTAAGAGGAAAAAAAATAAGAAAGAATTGAAGTCGCTTTACGTTTCTGTCTGTGTGACTGTTTATTTCTTCGATACGGTTTTCATGACCATCTAGAGAATTTATTTGCGGAATGTTTTACGTGTATATTACTTACTTATATTGGTGGCACTTAATACCGCTATTCGGTATTCACGTTTTTTACTGATTTTATTCGAGGCTGAGGTAACGTGACGTCAGCACTATACGACCTAATTCACGCCGATCTCACCCCGCTACATGCACCGTATAATGACGTGAATGGTGAGCTTTATTTCAATACTTTTTAGTTTGAAGTTTTCCATATGGTATATATTGGAAGAAAACAACATTCTTATTTTTAAGTCGGTTATGAAAGAAGAAATGCATTTTATGAAAGTAAAAGTGCAACGTTTTTTCGTTAATAAAAATAATAAAAATGGTATTCTACGCAAACTGTGGTTCACCCGCAGTGCAACTTTTTTAAGAATATTTTATTTTGTAACAGAACATTGACCGAACACAAAAAAAAACACACAAAAATATCCTTAATTCAAAAGTTGCAGCAATATCTCGTTATTTTAGATGTAAGTAATTAAAATAAACATCCGCTACGAGGTCGTGCCGTAGCGCTTCGTAGCAAGGTCCGCGTAGCAACGGCGTAGCGCGCAGCTATTTTTAGACTGCTACGTACTTTATTGAATTGCTAGGTTCAAAACTTTTATACAAATGAAATATTTTATGCCTAAGTACCTTCACGCATATATTTAGATGCTGGGTAGGCAGTCAAAACCTTTTTTTATGAAAGTACTCCTATTATTTTTTGGTGCCACACCTGAGACTTTTTTGTGTAATTTTATGCACTTTCTCTTGTCAAAATGATAGTAAATAAACTTGCAAGTTATCCTTACTACAATACACATTACACAAAGACATTGACTTGAATTCTGATAAATATTTCTTATCAACTTCTTTATATGGTTACAAAATAAATGAACCATGTAATCATGTTCCTATTCTTCTGAGCTGATTTCAAAGTGTTTAGTTGTACCGCAATAGTCTCTGGAGCTTATCTACCGTTCATAATCTTATGTAGAGGAAATTATAGGACAATTGCCGCGTATGATAGAAAGATTTTACAAAAAGGTTTAAGTATCTTTAAAACTATAAACTATTTTACATACTTTATATTAGCTTCACTTGTATGTTTGTTTGTTTGTATGTAACCGACTCCTTTTTTTTTTTTTTGGCTGGGAAATCATCAAATAACTTCTCCCGCTCTGGGTGGAGCGAGAGGGCGTGTCAGACTTTTACTGACTAAAACCCACCCGTGTTCCCTCAGTTGCCTGTGTGCCAGGGGCCGCGGTATCTCTTTCGAACAACCCGCACCCCTGGCAGGCATCGGCCCTTGCGGACCCCACCCTTTGGTGCTGACATCTCTTTGAGGCGCGCGTGGAACACAACGCGCCGTCGATCCGGGCTTGGTCCTTACCGGACAGCGAGCTACCCATTACTCGCCGTCCGCAAGCCCGCGCCTACGGTGGCCGGGAATCAGCCTGGGATTCCCGACGCCCAGGGCTTCTCCCGCGGCGACTACGGCCGTGAGGGCGCATATACTGCCTCTCCCTCACGTGCGCCGCCTCCCTCTTCGCGAGCATTACTGCTTCGCAGAAGGAGGTGACGGCTAGCCATTCACTCTCGCTCCGCACCATGGCCTGCACCAGGGCCGGACGCGAGAGATCGCCGCCGCCGATCGCCTCCACGAGGACACGGCGGTGCTCCGCCCAAGCTGGGCAGACCGCCACCGTATGCTCCACCGTGTCCTCAGGGCGATCTTCGCAATGGAAGCACCCGGGCGTTTTCTCCCGCCTTATACGAAACAGGAACCTCCCGAAACAATCGTGTCCGGTGAGGACCTGCGTCAGGCGGAAGGTGAGGACGCCATGCCGCCTCTCAAGCCACTCCTCAAAGAGGGGACTTACCGCCGCTATCGTGGCGTGCCCATGTAACCAACTCCTTGGAGCACAATTTTGACCCACTTTAAACGGTCAGATTTCATTAAAACTTTGTAAACTTATCGAGGACCGAAGACAATTCAATAATTTAAAAAAAATTTGAGAAAAATGAAAAAAAAGGAAAAAAAATATTTTAAAAAAATCACGTTTTTGTAGTTAGCAGAACTAAATAATAGAAAATAAATAATTGTTTAAAAAACTAAAAAACACGCTTTAAAAACCAAACTAAAAAAGGAGAAAATAATTTAATTCAATTAAAAAGCGTAGGGTGCTTTTTGAAGTATTTTTATAATCACTTAATGTCAAGCACCCCACGCTTTTTAATTGAATTAAATTATTTTCTCCTTTTTTAGTTTGGTTTTTAAAGCGTGTTTTTTAGTTTTTTAAACTTCCGTGACTCTTTAAGTTTTAGGTCGTAGATTCGAACCTTGACAGGCGCTTTACTACGTGTAAATTATTTCATCTCCACTGCTCTCAAAACGGTGAAGGAAAACGTGAGGAAACGTGTCCTACCTGACTAAGTACCCGTTGAAAACGTGTCCTAGAACCAAAAATTCGAAGACATGTGACATCTACCAACCCGCACTAGGCCCACGTGGTGGATTATGGCCCACTCCCTCTCACAGAGAGATTCCTGTCTGCCAGCAGAGGGAACATTATAGGATACTTATGTATTTTTAAAGTTGTTTTACACAGTATTTTCGTTTAGGTAGATTGGAACTTCGTGCAGTCTTTGTTTTACCAATAAATGTGTAACTATGCTCCATGCAATCAACGGCCATTACATGCACCTACATGAAGGAGTTTCATGCATTCACTAAAAATACATTCTTACGAACAAAGACAAATATATATCTACATAGCAGACGCATGCTCTGTCAATTCATCCTACTTTGTCAATGGGCCGACCTAGTTACAGATGTAATAGGTACTTGCATTCACATCGGTGCCGTATTTCCACAAAACCCCAATACTAGCTACTATATAGCATCACCACATTATCGATTTCCTCTCAGCCTGAGCAAGGAAACATGTCAGTAACTTGGAAACGCATTGATTGCTCTTTCACGGAACAAACGCTCATAAACTCATGTAATTAACGACTTCATCATGTATTTATGACGTTTTACGTCTATTTTCAGATAAAAGTTTATCTCCTATCCACGGATCACGGCCCCGTTCAGATTTCCCATGGGCTAGTGAAGCAACTCTCAAATTGATTCAGAATTAATTGAAGGGAATTAGTATGAGGGTGTGTAGTTAGCTGACTGGCTCTTAGAATAACGTCAGTTTGTCAAACTTGACAGATTTTGAAACGTATGTGATGACATGTTTGTTTATATGATTTGATACTTAGGGTAACACCTCTCTATCTTTAGGTGGTGTAGACAAAGAATGTGTGTAATGATGAAATATTCCTTATTATTTACATACCTATTATTTTTAAGATAAGACTCACAAATTTGAACAACTATGTTTAAATCTAGATAGAGATCCGTAAAGGTTCGAAAAGCTTCGAAAGCGCAACGAACACGACAGAATCGTGTATAACCGGCAACTTCGATCCAGATACAGTGATCTTACAAACGTGAAAGTTTACATATTACAGTTTTAAACAGTGTATATTTAGTTAAAATGTGTGTGATGATAGGGCGGTTCTCATCTCGATCGGCACGAAACCGGGTCGGTTGCTCCGCTCGCTCGGCGCGAACTGTGTCACTCGTGACGTCAGAGCGCACCGCCCGCTCCCCAGTGCCCGACCACCGCCGACCAGCACCCGACCACTGCCGACCACCAGCCCGGAATATTATGAATTATTATGAGTGATTAGTTATGTAGACACAACTCTTAAATGGGTCAACGAACCGGTGCAGAGTGAGGTTTTTTCTACAAAACACTATTTCGTGCCAATTTTTGGTTGAGTTTTTTGTCTAATTTCTTCATACGTGGCTTTTGTCAATGTTTGAGAAGTTGTTGTAGCAAAACTTTATGAAGTCGCCTCAAATGTCTTTCTTTTCATAGAGCATCGGAGTATTTTCATCAGTTTTTGGTTTCAGAAATAATTGCATTGTTTTTGCTACACTAAATTCATTATTTCTCATTTATTTGTTTATTCCATTGATTTCGAGGAACGATCGCTTGTTCCCATTTGACTAGGTAATTACCCGACCAAAGCAAAGCAAAAGTAGGATTATGTAGTTCACAGTACTACCCTACTAAAGTATACAATAAACTGTAATAGGTCCATTGTACCATTTGTAACACAGTAGTTAGTGCCCATTAATAGTAGTTCGGTTCTATTCCCGAGTGTTGTCTAAATCGTTGCGAAACCACTACTTTACGTAGCACATAAGTGTGTACGTCACTGGCGGTAACTGACGGTTATTTTTAACTGTGTTTACTGTCGTAACAGTGTCTATTTCAGAAATGTGGATTATGTGTCGATTCGAAGGAGTTTCGTTAAGTTTTCAAAACAAAAGTTTCGAAGATTTTATGATGTTTGGTCAAGCCTCGTTAGTTGGCGTCTATAACGATGACTAAGTACTGGTAATATGAAATATTAAAGGTCAAATATACGTTTCAATCGTCATTTTACCGATAGAAGATCTTCCTAGTTAGACAGAGTAGGAGATACTATAGGTAAGCATGTTACTGATCGTCTGATCTCTCGTTGCTCTTGCAAATAGAGCGGAGGTTACTCCAAATATATTGTTACGAATATCTATTTGGTCTGCTCTGAAGAAAGTAATCTCAAGAATTATCAATAATGAGAATCTTCCAGTGATTTCATGGAGACTTACACCTGCATCAGAAAGGTGTTGAGATTTTCCCGTAAATTTTCACAAATTTCGCAACGACCATTATTAAATGTTTATTTAAACAGCAATCCATAGGGCCTCACAGCTCACTAATAGCATTCACTCCGGTATAAGTAACAACTCTGTTGCAACATTTACTGCCGCTGCTGATCTATAGGTTGTTAGAAAGATTTACCGTCCCCACCGGCCTGGGTGACGTCATCGCTTGTATTTATCTCAAGGCTCGCACTCCTAGGGCCTACTTCTGTTAAATTATGATCCAACTGGCCAGTACGACGTTATTTATTGTAGGAGCTTTTTATTTGAGATGTTGATGAGAAGAGAAGTATTGCGTTGTTGTTCGGAGCTTTTACGAGTGAACTGTTGAAATTAGTCACGAAAGAATAACGCAATGATTGTGTTATGGCATAAGCAAAGATAAGTTTTGAATGATACATAGTATCGGAAGATCGCTAAACTTTTACAGATTAACATATTTAACGGCAATAAATATTTAGGTACTACTAGTGGGTGTCCCAATTTTACATGTTCGTCTACTTTGTTTGTGTCTATGGTGCCGTTGCACAAAGCCGACCAAAAAATGGCTTGGAATTAAGAAAAGCTCAAGACCATAAGTGCAAGACTTACATAACTTCTATGCGAACAAACTGAACATTTCGAAACATTTAAGATCCTTTTTATCAAGATTCATAGGCCATTATATTTGATATAACTATGTTGGTATCTGTCATATACCTAATACCTAACTCCCGTACCGTGTGATGATCATGGGTACTATTTATTTTCCCATATCCGGGTACGAAGCAGGTCTTTGTCCGCGTGTTGGCAACTTCTCTCCTCTACCAGTAATTGTTTACTGGCGTCAGAGCAGGTGTCGTGTAGTTCCTCAAGAGCTGCACCGTTTGATCTCACCCACGCTGTCATAAACTATTTCAGTACCTTTATGGTCATCTATAATTGTCTATTGTTTGTCTGTTCATTGATTAAAGGGATGTCTGCTGGATGGCGCACATTGTACTCAGTTGTTTATGGCATGTCTCTAATCCATTTTTTTAGTTTATCGTGTCTATGGCCACCTACATTTCTCTCTCTCATTTATTTGCCTTTGGGCCTTGCTGACAATTAATCTATATTCAAAATATATCCTTATAACTTTTCAGACGTTGCGTAGGCAAGCATTTTACTCTTATTAGTCATTTCTCGAGAAATATAAATAGGGAGCTTCATTATTGCTACTATGAGTATTCCTGTTATTAGTCTAATTTCACACGACGATTTTCATGCATTTGGGATACGCATAGTTACTTTAATATAAAGGATTGTTTAAATACCTACGTAAAGTGTCTATAGAATTACAGGTCATTAGGATTATGTCGTGAAATAGACAACTATGCTGAAGGGAACATGTCCGCATAAGCCCTATGACTATAAGGTTATCGAACGTAACCTACTAATCTTTATCTAGCAAACAAGATGCAAAGGCATCGAAATTATACAGCCAAAGTTCCCAATGGGGATAGAGCTAAGCCACCCGCGGCTAAGTCAAATTCGAACAGCGAGGTGGAGCGCGATTGGCTTGCGCGTGTGACGTCAATGCCGACCTCCCGCCGCGCCCCGCCCGCCCCGCGACCCCCCCGCCGAAGGCCGCGCCACTCGCTTCTGAAAAATAATCACGATTTTCGGACGGAACGATTTTTTTTCTTTTCTTCACCACGTACTCTGAGACTTCATTGTTTTAATGTTTGTAGGTGAAGGTGTTATCCAATTATTTCTGCGGTGATTTGAAATGTGGCTCGCACGTGTCGGCCGAGTCTACGCAAGTTCCTTCTTGTACCTATAGGTACGAGTTCGTATATTTGGTACTCAGTTACGTAGATCACGTAAGCACGAATGATTAATTCGTAGAATAATGAACGTACAACAGTGTCAGATGAAATTAATTGAAAGCTTGAGAAGTTCCGTTTTCGTTATTTGTAAATAGGTTATTGTGGTTCATTACCATTTTTCTTTTTTTTTCTGAATTTGGTGTTTTGAAATCATTACGCAATTTGCTGATTTCAAATGAAATATCTAATAATATAATAGTAAATAATTATCGAATGCTGAGTTGATCAATTCGATAATCAATCAGTCAAATAATCTGAGTCAATCGATGTTTAACTAGAAATTGGACTATGTCTACATAGTCTAATTTCTAGTTAAAATGGATTGAATCTTTAAATGAAGAAACAGTAGACCTCAACCTTTTGGCTTTATGTAGGATCGAATTTCTCATCTGCAAGTTCCCCAACTTCTTATGGAACGGGTACACTCTGTGGGTACACTACATCTCTATTTTTGGCTATTCACAAATTACCTACCTATGTATCTAACAATGAAATGAAATTAAATATTTATGTAGATCTTTTAAAACACTTTTACAAGTCAATATTTTGTTGGCCAATATTTTAAAACTAGATGACGCCAGCATTTCCTAGCTGGCTGATCACTGAGAAGAAATACCGCGGGAACGAACTCAGAGGTCCTGATCTCTTTTAAAGTAAAAAAATAAATATTTTATTATTAGGATGTTAACCGAGTCCAATAAATCCCAAAACTTCCTACCGGTTCTACAAAAAAAAAACTAATCGATAATCAAACGATTGTTTCGCTTCGTAAAGTCAATACGCCTTGCAAAACAAGTAGCCAGTGACATAAAGCCATGGAGGCCTATCGAGCAGAACATGCGCCATCAACAGGTGGCTTGAATTTTTACGATACATAATTAACTACCGCTGAACGCTGTGCTAAGGACATGCGATGTGAAACGTAATGACTGGCTGGCAAGAAATGTCACCGTAATAGCTGGTGGAACTGTTGAACTATTATATTCAATGGTAAGTGTTGGTTTCATTGGCTGTGTTAGTGTTGTGATTTGTTTGGTTGAAAAGGATTTAGATATTGAAGAGTGTTGAAGTTGAAGAGCTAGTAATTGTTTCAACATGGCCTCTATCACAGATGGTTTTCAAATTTGTATTTGGAAAGATGAATGTGATTGAACGGATCACCATTGTAACCATTCAATATCAGCCACTGAGACCGTATCTTGTCTTCAAAACGGTGAACGAAAACATTGCTAGGAATCCGACAGGTTTTAGAATCAAAATATCGAAGACCTGTGATATTTACCAACCTTCACTGGGCCCGCGTGGTAGATTACGGCCCTCTCCCAATCACAGAGAGGAGGCCTGTGTCCCAGCAATGGGACCATTGCAGGCTGATACATATGTATAGACAGATACAGATAGACATAAAATAATAGGAGAAACTTATAAATAACAAATCTCAAAATTTAAAAATCAAAGATCAAGGTTATGTTTTGTTACCAGCCTACAAAGTTACACATTTAAAATTCGAATGAGGAACAATATTCAATCATTTTCAATCTATAATATAATAAGGAGCCCAATAAGGCGCCAGAATTGCTCGAGTCGCCCGCGTGCGTGCACGCATGTTTACAAGCGCCGCGCTATATATAGCTGTGGCGGCTATTTGTGGGGACTCTGATTCATTGCGTTAATTAGCCTTATTCCCGACAACGAGAGGTTACGTTGAATTGTTTAAATTTAACTCGCGGATATTACATTTAGCTCGAAGTCTGTAGTGTAGTTCTTATGTTAAATTGTTTCTGAGTAGTGTCTGCTTTGGAAGCTGTTCCTAGTGATTGAACTTACTATTTTGCTATACATCATCCGCCTAGCCTTTTTTCAACTAAGTATGTTGGGGTCAGCTTCCAGTCAAACCAGATGCAGCCGAATACCAGTATTTGTCATGGAGCGACTGCCTATCTGACCTCCACAACCCAGTAACTGGGTAATACGATACCCCTTGTTAAAAATGGTTGTCAGTCTTTCCGGCTTCTGACGACCCGTAAAGACTGTCAAAAACCCACGAATGACAGCTGGGAGCAACGGCTTAACATGCTTTCCGAGGCATGGAGGGGTCTTGGTATTTGCAATTTTCCATACCTATCTTAATTTATCTTTCTTTTAATTTATTCCGGTATGGTACGACATAAAGCTTTAGCTATATCCATACAGTTTGACAAAGCGCCATTTTAAAACCCACTTTTCCTACGTAGATGTCCAATATTTGTCAAAAACATAAACACTGAACTTCACGATGATCATCACGCTACAGGCTATTGCCCTCGGGCTATTTCAGTTCTTGTCTAGTGAGTGTTTACTTTGGCATTTCGACTACGACCTACACACAAACATGTTTAAAAAAAAGTTCTTTATTTGATCATATTTCCGAAGATTACCTTGTTTGGAAGTGAAGCTTTATCGTGTTTTAAGACAGAAACTGCGGTTTATCGTTCTTCGTTCTAAGATTTCGTGATTTTTTATTTTTTTACCGTTCTTATTAATTTATTTCTTATGAGGAGTTGCCATTTGATTATCTTTGGCAGAACTTCGGCAAATAGGCAATTATGACGTAAGTATTCATGAAAATCTATAAAGAGAAATAAAAAAACAACTTCGACGCTGTCCCATATCCGCTCACGGTCAGTAATTGTAAGTCAAATAAAACCCACCACAAACGGTTCCGTACCAGAAGGCAAAAACGTCGAAAAAACACGTTTCTTGTATGGAGACCCCTTTCTTTTATTATTTTATTTTATTTTGTATAATTATATTTTATTTTGTTATTATAGCGGCAATAGAAATACACAATTTGTGAAATTTTCAACTGTCTACGTAGTACGTGTCTACGTTCGTGAGATACAGCCCGCTCACAGACAGACGGACGGACTGCGGAGGCTCAGTAATACCCCTTGGCATCCTTTGGGAAGAAATCCTAACACAGAATTCCATTTTCGTAATTTGACAGTTAAACTTTTTTAAAGCATAGACGAAATATTTCATAATGTCACCTTAGTCCTCCCCGGTGGTGCCGCGCGGGCTACAGCCGCGTCTATTCCAGCCAGTCCGTTTCAACTCCAGCCGGCCCCGCCCGAGGTTATTTAAATATACCGTGACGTATTAACGTCAGATCTACACCACTAATATGTTTCCTTGATCCCCATCCGGCTGTGCCCTTCCGCGTATAAAAACCCGCTGTAGTTTATTGACAAGCGCGCACTATTAATAACTTACTTTTGTTTAATGTTTCGCGTACGATTCGGGGTAAAGGTTATGTTTTGTAGTTTCCTATTTTTATTTTTGTACTATGTAACTAAATCTGTAACAATTTCCCTTCTGGGAAAAAAGACGTGCTTTTAAATGAAATTGTTAATATCAACTAATATCGTTGTTAGACCAAATATAGTGCGAAGACTAAAATGAACAAAAGCTTTTTGAGTTAGTGTAGTGTAAAAAGTGTAAAAATAATAGTGACAATGACACACATAACAATGCTTGAACAAAGTGTTTAATTATAACAGACTCTAAGAAAGTGGAACGGACTTGTGTAAAGTACAATCATCACTATTCTAAGTTTTTGAATAATTATCACGTAAAAAAAATTGTAAGATTTAAATTGCCTATAGGATAGATTTTAATCAATTATTATGAACTGGGTTATTTTAAATAAAGGATAAAAAAAATATCAGTTAGCTTTTATGTTCGTCTATGTATAAAAGTTGCATGGAAACAACCCATTTAGTTCATTAACTAAAGCGCATGATGTAATGAAAATTATGATTTCATTAGGGAATAGCTTACCTATTTCAACGGTTACTACATTCGCCCACGCGCGCATTCATTTTCCTAGATATCTACTATTTTGTTTCTGCGAAAAATGTGTCGCAAATTTATTGCAAAATGATATCATTTGATTTCCAGTTTCTCTCGACTATACTATTGTTCACATAATTATGTTAGGGTAAGAATTTAACAAACTAAAAAACAGCAATTCACTAAAATATATAAAAATGAAATGTTTAAATATGGTTACGACCCGTGCTACGGCGTAGCACTTCGTAGACCCTGACAAATATTTATTTTATTACTTTAAAACTTAAGTTCAATTAATAAAATGTGTTTCAAACGTTAAGAGAGTATGAAAAATGGTTACGAATCCCATACCACCCACGCTAGGCCAGACCGGTTACTACTGCATGATATCTGAGAAAATCGATTACCAAATGGAAATCTATACGTAATAACTATAATTAGAAAGATCAGACTATACAAACATGTATACATAAACCTTGAGTGTAGTAGGCGTTTACTCTTAACTCGACATTTCCAGTTAGTACTACCTACCTACTCAATGTGAAAACATCTAAAACCTAGACGAACTCTGCTCAGTTAGAGGTTACCGAACAGCCGGGCTACTACAGCTACCGGGGACAATATAAATTGGCAACATCAGTGTCTCCAGTGGGATGGCGGCGAGATACGAGCATGCGCGGCCCCTATCGATCCATGCTTCGAGATGACTTCACGAGAGGCCGAGAGGCCCGCTCGAGCGCCCCAACCGTGCATGTCCCGATGTTACCGACTAAGTATTTTGTCTATGGACGGCGCCACTAGCTGCTTATAAAAACTCCTTTTAGGTTTAGTGTTCGATTTTTGAAATGATGAGTGCAAAAAGGATCTATACAAAAAGGTTAAAACCTTTTTCTTAGATATCATAGACATAGACTTTTTACATTTTCTTGTATTTTCAGCGTAGTAAATCGTTTTCCTACCAATAATATTCCACAGCACTCAATATTGTTTTATTCATAAATTATACCGAAGAGCCAGAACGATTAGAAAGCCATACATTAGTGATATCTTGGCAGCCACTTCAAACCTCTTACATTCGTTACCAGCTACTCGTGTATCGGAGCTTCATGGTAATCACAATATGCTGCGAAGATTAAGTAGCATTTGACCTAATTCAATTAGTGTTCGAGATTGAATTCAACGCTGTATATTGCATTAGATACTCCTTGATAAGTTTGCTGTTAATTTAGATGGGAAATTGTGCATTTTCGGGAAATTTAATCGAATTCTAGGTATTTCTGTTATGTATTTACAATGTTTTGTTTGTCGAATTTTTGATTTATTTTAAGCCTGCTAAAACACGCGTGTTAAAATAATGCTATCTACATATAATAAACCTAAGTAAAATTTTGGCTCTATTTTTTAAAGTTACCAGATTCTTTCGCATTCTCTAGTACTTATAACGTTTCGTGAAAAGCGAGAAAGTAAATAAAATGTATTCGTGAACCACAAAAAATTAAAAAATCTGATTATTTTTACCTTCGTTTAACTTAGCAGGCTGAGAATTCCATATAAATTCAGTTAATTTATTTTATCCAGTCGACAGAAGTTACGGGTCGTCAGAAGCTTGAAAGTCTTAGCAAGGGGTATCGTATTACCCTGTAACTGGGTTGTGAAGGTCGGATTGGCAGTCGCTTCATGTAAAATACTGGTATTCGCTGCATCAGGTTAAACTGGATGCACACACCAATAAAGTTATGAAAAGGCCGGGCATAAAATTATATGCCAAAAGGTCCTTGCTATCATAGTATAAATGATCCACAACCCTGTGCGTGGCTTGTGTCCCAAGCGTGTGGCATGTCTGAACTTGATCAGGGGCGGTGCATCGCGTGCCGGCTAATGTAATGCGTTCAACTACTTCATTACCTACTAGATACTGTAGGTTATTGAATATTTTCATTTAGGAAACAGATATGCTGTTCCATTACTGAACTAGTAATCTAGCGATCAATAGGAAAGAGAAGGTTGAGTATGGAATTAGATCATGAGTTTGTTTCTCTATCTAGTTGTATTTATGTAGGGTGGTAGGTAATAATATAATACTTCAATCCTGCTAATATTATATATGTGAAAGTTTGAATATTTAGATGTAGGTACAAACGGACTTGGATGAAATTTGGCACACATATAATTTATAACCTGGATTAACATATATGGCAGTTTTTATCCCGGTAGACGGCTACCCATGCACTGTCGCTCTGTACCATGACCTGGGGCCTTAGTCTGCTATTTTTATAAATTCGTCATTCCAACACGATCCCATTGTCATTCATTTGTCATTTTGCTAAAAGTTCGTAATCTGCTAAATTCATAATGGTCAATCATTGGTCGGTCAATGGTCTGGTAATAGAATTGTGTCATAATGGCATTTTTGTATTGCCATTATTATAAAACTCGTTAGTAGAAATGATTTTCGAAAAACTACTACTAAATTTGAACATTTATTCATGCCAGATTTCATTTATATATATTTTTACATGTTATTTATTAGTGTTATAAGCAATCTAAAGTAGTAGGAAGTTCGTAAATTAAGTCAGTCATTAATTTGTCATGATGTACGAGATTACCAATAAATGCCATTTCTTTCAATGGAGTGTCAGTGGCTGACCATGGAAAGTCATAATGACGCCATTTTATTAGTAGATTACCAAACTTGTCAAAATCAACAATTATGAAATCAATGATTCTGACACTATTGTAGTAGCAGACTTGAGGCCCAGGACTAGGGCCGGACGCGAGAGATTGCCGTCGCCGAACGCCTCCACGAGGACACGGCGGTGCTCCGCCCAAGCCGGGCAGACCTTCACCGTATGCTCCACCGTATCCTCAGGGCGATCTTCGCAGTGGGATAATTTTAGACCTCCACGCGGGCGAAACCGCTGGTAAAAACTAGTAAATAAATAATAATACCAGCCTATTACTGTCCCTTGGCAGGGCAAAGGACTCTTCCCATATAGAGAAGACATGAGCATTGTATGTCATGACCAGAGATCGGATATTCGGATGCATATTTACCTAAAGATAACAATTTTTAGCTATGAAAGTATGGAAGCGCGGCTTTAAAAATTATATTTATTAAAAACCCCGGGATTCTTGATTGCATAACAATTCAGATGTTAAAATTAATGTTTAACCCGATACAAATATGTATATGTACGGAGGAGGGGTGGTTTGTATTAGTTAGAACAAAAAATAAACAAATTACTTACATATATTAAGACGTTTTCGATACAAAAACGCATTCCATGTTAGCTAACATCTCAACTTTAGGTGAATATGCATCCGAATATCCTAAGTATGTTGGGGTCAGCTTCCAGTCAAACCGAATGCAGCTGAATACCAGTATTTTACATGGAGTGACTGCCTCTCTGGCATTCACCAGTTACTCGGTAATACGATACCCTTTGGTAAGATTGATTATCAGACTTTTGGGCTTCTGACAACCCATAAGGGGCCATACAAAATTTATATCACACAAATTTTATGGTTTTTTGAACCTCCCCCCCTCCCGTCTTTGTCACAGGTGGTCACACTTGTGAACCCTTGTGTGACGTCACATATTTTTCAATTTTATATTTGGAAGTAAGTACATAATTAGATTAAAACAGCATTTTTTTCCATTATTTTATAATTTAAATTAAAAATAATCTTTAATAAAAATTAACATAAAGTCAAGTATTTTAGATAAACATGTTTTTAACATGGACGTCACAAAGCTTTTGACCTGTCCCTTGTCACACAATGTCACATTTTATAGACCCCCCGCCTTTACGTGTGACGTAATTTATTGATGGCCCCTAACGACTGTCAAAGATCCACGAATAACAGCCGAGACCAACGACTTAATGTACTTTGCGTGTTTCGGAGGGGTCTTGGTATGTTATAATGGCCACTCATCTACGGAGAAACCGCGGCAAGCGTAGCTTAACCTGCTCGACCGACCCATGCGGCTGTTATTACTTGGCGACAAGCCCTTCATACATGAGCATTGTATGTATAGAAGATTCATTGGGTCTATGGATTTTGAATTACCTAATGTGAAAAGTAGGTTACGCGCGAAACAAGATGACTTTTTGTAATACTCCATTCAAAGTTATGTCCCTTCATTTTCAAGAATGCAGTTGAAGTGTTTGTAGAACTATCGATACGTGGAACGGTAATTGTTTTAACTGCCTACGTAACCTATTGCTGTATTGTTTTTTTTTTAATTAAGGCATGACATGGCCAGCGCCAAGCTCAAAGTCCCCGAATATTTCTTCACAATTTACTTCGGTAAGAAGTTTTTCCGGAAATCTGCCAAGAGTTTCTCTAGTTTTCCACACAGTAACACCAAAGTCGCTAATGGTCACCCATCCAATTTATTATAGCACTAATAGCAATTTACGACGCGGAACCAGCGCGGGGACGTTATCAACCTTACGCTCCCTCACTTATGACGTCACTTGACAGTAAAACCTTTTTGTTACAGTCTGCAACTTCATAGTACACGAGCGATGCGTGGGGCAAGTGGTGACGCCGTGCTGTGGGGTAGCGCCGAGCCTCATCAAGGTAAACTACACTTTAACACATTCGTAATAGAAGACATAACACAATAACAGAAGTCCTGACAATCAACAGTTGAAACTTTTAGTAGCTATCAAGTTATTTATGCGTAGAGCAATGGGGGGCGTGCTTCGGTAAAAGGATCATCTATTATTACTGCACAGGTGCTTGTTTTAAGATCTGACTGTAGATTGCGAGAAAAGGTCATATTGGGGCTAAATTGTGTTTATAGAACTTTCAGGTAGCAATTGATAATACATATGAATAAATAGTATTTAAAACTCCCCTAGAGCAGCCTGAAACACCTTACAGCCACAAAAATAAACTGCTAACGTGGTTTAACAATTTCTTAATAGATGACGCAACACTTTCCACTTTTTAAAAGCATATCTTATTCTTACTTGTCCACACTGCACCACAGCCCAGCAATGTATGAAATGCAATGGATGTAAAATATATATTTTTTCTCTCCTCCAGAACCCAGTGGCTCACTGCTGGTCCGAGCCCACACACCACAAACGCAAGTTTTGTACGGTGTGCCGGAAGCGGCTCGATGAGTTACCAGCCTTACATTGCATGAGTAAGTACTACACCTTATTTTAAACAAATCTTATGGCACATCTAGTTCAGAAAGAGACAAAGCTCTACAAAGCCGATTATTCCCTTTACCTCGATGTGTCATATTAACAGCTGCGTACTGTTTTTGAGTGATAATTAACGTTTCTTTCTTATGATAGGCGACACGATGAGATGCTGGTGTTCTAAGTAAATATTATGACTTTTTGATTTGTAGAAAAGCTACTTGTGATGATGATAATTGTACTGCTACGAACGAGTATTCGTATTTTGTTGGCTAGTAAGCGTCACATGATTCAAAGAAGAAAGTAGGCTCAAACTTGCATCAAATGAAAATAATCGACGAAAACGCGTTTGTTAAAAGCTAGAAGTGTTTCAGCTATGATATGTTTCAGTTTCAAAGTCTGTAGTTTTACTATCGTGACTTATATGAATGAAAAAGTGTTTGTTAAAGCTAGATATGTTTCAGCCATGACAATGTTTTTGTTTTGAAGTCTGTAACGTGTGTTATATCATCCAGTATGCGAGTACTACGTGCACGGCGAATGCGTAGACTTCGCAGCGGCCGACTGCAAAGAGAACGCGACATACTGCGCGGGCAGCGAGCCGCGCCACGTGCACCACTGGCGCGAGGGCAACCTGCCCGCCAACAGCAAGTGCTCCGCTTGCCGCCGCGCCTGCTGGTCCGCCGAGTGCCTCACCGGCTACCGCTGCGAGTGGTGCGGGAGCACTGTACGTACTGTTCAGCTCATTGCTCCACTGCTCAACACAAAGTCAGTCCTCACAAGTCATCGAGTGCTCTTGCACTGATGAGCAAGTTGAAATCTTATCGCCGCAAGTCAACCTGGTGGCGTTACAGCGGACTTTGTTTTAAACTTATTATTTAGCTCTTGTTTCTTCATTACTTTCGCCATATAACAAAAGCGCGTTCATCCACAGTGCCACGCAGGATGTCGCGCCCTCATACAGGACGATTGCAACTTTGGGATGCTGCAGCCGATCTTCTTACCACCGTCGGCGGTGTCGATCCCGCGCACGGAGGTACCGATGGAAGCCATCATCGGAGTGCACGTGCGGCCGCCGCCCTCGCAGCGCGACTTCGGCTGCCGTAAGTGTCCCACAAACAGTGGCCCCGGCAACCACCGCTTCCCGCCACGTACATGTGCCACGCAATTCGCAGCGAGCTTACTTAGTCTAGGCCTCGCTTGTAAAGTAGTCCCACGGTTCGCGCTCGAGCTGGTCACAGGCACACACGGTCAGGGATCTGCTGCTCGAAGATGTAGAGGATCACCACAGGAACTTTTTGCCAACTTATTTTTCTTATCGGCTTTGCTAATGAATTCTTTATCTCACATTGGGTTTGGATCATGGCAGTTATCTTTCCGAGTTACACTTCTTTTGGCTTGACTCCCTCAGTACACTTTTCTCTTGGTCTGTCGACCGTGCACCGTTCCGGACGCGAGTCTCGGGCGTCCTGATCGTGCGTGGCTGACGGTGGCGGCATAGTCGCGGTAGGCGGTGTAGGTCGGGCGCTCCGGCGCTCGTCTCGGCGAATCGCTTGGCACATGCGTGGAGCGGCGTGGCGTGAGCGTGTGTGTTGGGGCAGCGCGCGGCGGCGGCTGGGCGCCGGCGCGGCTGGTGACGCTGGCGCGGCGCCTGCTGCCCGCCGCCTGCAGCCCGCACGGCGGCGCCTCGCCCCCCTACTCCCGAGGTAACGCGCGCGAGCCCCACGGCCCACGACCCCACGCCCCGCGTCTAGCGCACCCGCACCGGCTCCGTACAGGTGTATCGACCAGGGCTCTTACCATCAGCTCCATAGTATTCAAAGAGCCTTAAAACTTCCGACCTAATCTACTAAACTTCGTGCAATATATTCATCTTGGTTAACGCCCTATGCGGCGACCACATTTTACCAAGAGTCATATTTAAGTAAATCTCACTTCAAACAGATGGCCTAGTCGATACATCTGATGCATGTTACTTGGCTGGACTTTTAACTATGGTTTGGTCAAGTTGTTCGTTAAAGCTTTCGCTGTAAGCTTACACCTTCTTTCTAGACGCTGTACATCTATGGTAACAGATTCACTATTTCTACTTTAAAAGTTTAAAATGAGGATGTATATGGACAGAATCTGGTATTCAGCCGAACCTGGTTGGAATGTCAAGGTCGAACCAAAATGGTGAAAAAACCGGCTAAAATAAACATCTACGAAAAGAATACTATAGAATACGAACAGTTGTTGTTTACTACTAAATTATTGGTTGGTGGGTCTTCACAAACCGTATACATTCTTATGCTAACTAATACTTGAAGCTATCTCTAATTCCTCGTTTCTCTGGGTTTCTTTGTGTGCATGAGGCAGCTACCTGCTTTGTAACAAGTAACATACACTGCACATGAGCCGCACCTCTATACCCCACTCGATGCCGTCACTCAACACTCTCAGACTTCCCCT
Source organism: Antitype chi (assembly GCA_947359405.1). Lineage (NCBI taxonomy): Eukaryota > Metazoa > Arthropoda > Insecta > Lepidoptera > Noctuidae > Antitype > Antitype chi. Next base: position 18,616,589 of record OX375820.1, on the reverse strand, counting down.
TTCATGAAACTTCAAGGCCTCAAAACTATTAAAGGGAGAGAGTGTTCTGTGAAATAAATATATGAATCACTCAAACTTGGAAGGCGCACTGTCGCGCTGCAATATTTTACCTTTTACAGAAAGATTTCATAAAGGAGCCAATATTAAAATGATCCTATTAATTTTTCCAAGTTTCGAAGTTGAAAAGTAATGCCAATATTATGCCTCTCAATGAACTTAGATTGAATGCTCCCTTACCCAATTTTGCAAATAGTTTCATTCGATTTTTATTCACACAGCTTCCATTTCAACAAACCTCTTTGAATCTTAGCTATACTGTCCCGGCACTAGAATTGTAGTTGAGTGAAGCCTTGGATACATTCCGTGCCCTCCTGGAACGCTCAGACCGGTCAGTCCAAGAATACTCATGATGCAGTATTCCAACGGCACGAAGGTAACAGACGGAAACGCGATATTAACGACATACATTGTGTGTATTTATGTATGCTTAAGTGTCCAACGTCGCTTCGTGTAACATGTCATTATACAAACACATTTAAGACGAGCAATGGAATCAATAATATGAAATTGTTGTCTAAAAGTCGCTTGGAAACAAGTTGACTGATGAATTGACAAAAAAAGATGTTTAAATAAAAATAAATGTGTTCGTTAATGACATCCTTAAATCAATGTGTGTAAAAAGTTGCATGATCGTCAGCTAAAGCCATGTGCGATTAAAAATTAAGAACATTTCAGTTTCTATTTTGTAATCCGGTACACAATATTATGTCGAACTTTAAACCCAATAGTTACTCATACAAAGTAACTTGTACAGGCGTATCATGCAACTTATTAGTAGATAAAGAAATTAAAAATATGTTTAACAATTCCATACATCGGGACCCAATTTATAAAATTTTAAATTTTGAAGGAATCAAACATTTCTGAATATCTTTTTTTTTTAATCTTGGTGTATGGAAAATATAAATAAATAATTACCTAACAAATTAATAAACGAATGACCTAAATGTAATGATTTAAACTAACACCTTTTGCCTGCGTTGTTCGCTTACTTAGGAGAGCTGTGTCCTGAAATAAAATCAATCCTGAAAACCGCTTTAATAATATGTCCCACAGATAAAACGAAGCTTAGTGCAATAATAAAATGATTTTACATAAACCACCACTAAAATAAAAAGGAAGAGAAAATCAAAAATTGATTTTGCCCCTCCTTAAGAAGCCGAGACTGGAAGGTCTCTACTTCTTACTATGAAACCTCTGCATTATAAGTGATCTTTCGTGTGATAATCCTGTAGCTCCTTGTGAACCACAAGAAACTACACATTTCTTCCCAAAGCAGGACCGAATAAAACATACATTTTGGCTATTCCATGGTAACGCGTTCCGTGGTCGCGTCGTCGCGGGCGATCGGGGGTGTGTATGTGAGCGATATGGGTGTTGCAGCGCGCAGCGTCAGCGAGGAGTTCAGTTCGGGCTGCGAGGGCCGTTCGGGCTCCGGCGGCGGCTCCACGGGCGCTCCCGCCGACCAGGACCACCGCCCGGACCACAAACAGCATCGGGACCGGACCCCGGATGATCGGGATGAAGGTACTGTCCTCACTAAATTATGTTTTGCTCTAGGAGTCCTGAATTACGATTAAACCATACCGAACCGAACTGAGCCTATAACATAACCAGGAACGCAAATGGAAGCTCAGTTAGATGAGAAAGATTGTTTCTCTTCCAAAGTTAAACAGTATGCTACATCTACATGCATATTTTGTATCATAATGGCTTTAACATTCAGACGACTTATAATTGCACCACGTACCTATTTGTACCGTGTAACAGAAGTGGTGAAGGTGTATGACGGCGAGGCGGCTTGGACCCGGCGGCTGTACCGGCCCGTAGTGGTTGGCCGCAACTGGAACGAAAGGGAGCTGGTTGCGGCCGCACTGCGGGCCTTTCACGTGGCCCGCGACCCCGAGCTGTTCGAGCTCACGGACGCGCTGGCCGGCGATGAGCCGCCGCTCAACGACCCTACGCCGCTTGCGCACGTCACGCGTCTTCCCAACAAGAGACCGGCACTCTTCTTACGATTCAAGTGAGTGGTCCACTAGCCCCATCAAAACTCATTCTCGAAGTAAGTATTATTTCAATTAAACCATTCACAGGCACTTTTGTACTGTTAAGTAGACGGTCAGTCAGAAAAATGAAGCTAACATTTTGTAAGGAGAGTACCTACTGAGGGTAGCCATTAGGCTTTTGGAGGCCTTCATTCTTCGTCTTTTGGAGACTTCATACAATTAAATACTCCTTTAGTATCAATCAGAGCAAGTTATGTGATGTGAATAAGAAGATACTCCTTATAATTCTCGCAGGAATTGAAATGCCGATGAATTTTAACTCTCTGACCAACTTTTCCTGGAATATTACAATAACACTTCTTAAAAATACCTTACACATGTTTCCAGTTATTTTGTACCACGTGTTTTAAGAACCATCTCCAATCCTGTTGAGTCATACAATTTCCTCAATGGTGCGTGTTTTGTGCGCAGAGAGCCCGAGAGTGGTGGTGGTGAGGTACGGGTGTACCCGGGGCGAGTAGCGGGCGCCGGCGAGACGTTTGTGACTGTCGGCTGCTCCGGCGATGATGCCGTGGCCGACTTGATGGCCGCTGCGCTCGAACGGTTTGGGCTCGACCCCGCGAGGGCCGTGCATGATTATCGCTGTTCAGAGATTTTGTTGGACCGAGGGGGTAAGCATCTAATAAGTGTGCCACAGATATCTATGTATAAATGGAGTATAGGTCTTGATATTGACATCATCAGCTAGGAAAATGTTCAAATTCGACCTTCTTCTTGTATCTCCTCTACAATCGGATAGATGCGGTGATTTTTTAGTTAAATATTCTCCCAAAGGTTTGGTACACACAGCTCTATTATGTGGTTACCCCTCAAAAAGACATGTGCGTTCAAATCCGTGCTAAGGCCAAAGTTCCATTTTGTAATTTGCAAAAACATTTGTAATTACTGTATTGATTTACTGATTATGGTTAACTTTACGGAAAATAATTCAATGTATAATTAGACCGGGGTTTCCAGACCGCTTGCCGTTCATAAGTATTGAGGTTCGGATCTTAGGCACGAAACGTGCTTTTTTTTGCCATGTATTTATTTTTATTATTTTTCTATTTTGTTTTAGTAATATTGATAAAAAATTTAAAAATCAAGAATAATTAAATACTTTCATAATTATTTCATATATTTATTATTGCTATTATTTAACAAAACTATGATCTTATATTACTAAAAAGATTGATATTTTACAATTTGATTTGATAATTTACAGATGAACTTATTATAAATATTTTTCCAACTGACACAAACGGGTCCCTAGACAAGTGACATCCATAAAACGCAAACGATAAAATAGGAAGCGTTTGAAATATTTTAGACTTAGACTAACTAAATAACGCTGCAAATTAAAGAGCTTATGGCTCGCAGGGATAAAGCTAAGAGCAGATATAAGCGCAGACCGTCAGAGCTTAATCTCTCTTATTACAAATCCTTACGTAATCGCTGCAGTCATCTATGTCAAGATGCTAAGAGACGCTATTTCCACGACCAACTCAGTAACCGCAATTCTTCTGACGTTTGGAAATTCCTCAAATCTGTAGGAATAGGCAAGTCACCTGCCAACCAGTGTAAGGATGTGAATCTCAATGATCTCAATAAACACTTCTCTCTCCTTCCCTTTTCTCTTGATCCGTCTGTCAAAGCTGCGACACTAGAGAGTCTTGCTAGTTTGTCGTTACCACAATGTTCTCATTTTAAGCTTAACGATGTTACTGAGGATGACGTTAAGAAATCTATTCTTGCAATTACGTCTTCAGCAGTCGGTAATGATAAGTTGTGTTCAAGAATGATAACTCTTATCCTTTCCTCGTTACTTCCTGTTCTCACTCACATTTTCAACCACTCATTTTCCTCTTGCTCCTTTCCGTCAGTTTGGAAACAGGCTCATATTATACCTTTACCTAAAACTAATAATCCTACTTTATTAACCCACTTTAGACCTATTTCTATTCTTCCATTTCTATCTAAAGTTCTTGAGCACATTGTTCATAGACAACTATCATGTTTCCTGGCGTCAAACTCGTTGATTTCCCCTTTTCAATCCGGTTTTCGCTCGGGTCACAGTACTGTAACCGCGCTTCTTAAAGTAACTGACGACATCCGCTGGGCAATGGAGAATAAATCCCTTACTGTTCTTGTATTGCTGGACTTTAGTAGCGCCTTCAACTCAGTGGATTTCGACATTTTACTAGGTATCCTCCAATCTATCAATTTCTCTTCTTCCACTTTAGCCTGGTTCAGTTCTTATCTTCGAGGACGCTCTCAGTGTGTTCGCCTGGAGGAGTCCTTCTCTGATTGGTGTAGCCTCACTGAGGGTGTTCCTCAGGGTAGCGTTCTCTCTCCTCTTCTGTTTTCAATTTTCATAAACCTTGTTACCACAGTAATTTCCTCTAGTTTTCATCTCTACGCAGATGACTTGCAGCTTTACCGGCATTTTACTTTAGCTGACGCGGGCTCTGCACTTGCTGCAATTAATCTTGACCTGGCTTGCATCAGCGTCTGGGCTAAATCATTTGGTTTGCAAATTAACCCTGCTAAATCCCAGGCCATGATCATAGGTAGCAGATTCGTTCGCAATGCGGCTGATGTTGCATCTCTGATGCCTTTATATCTCGATGGTGTTCGTATTGACTATACCGAAACCGCTAAAGATCTGGGTGTAGTTATCGACTCCAATCTTTCGTGGCGTGCTCAGGTCAATGAGGTCAGTCGAAAGGTAAATTTCTCATTTCATTCGTTGAAATGCCTTCAAAGTCTCCTGCCTTTGAAGACTAAAATTTATTTGGCACAAACACTTATTCAGCCGATTATAGATTATGCCGACGCCTGCTATTTGGATGCTACTGAGGAGCTATTAAACAAGCTTGAGCGCCTGCAAAACCTGTGCATTCGCTTTGTTTTCGGTCTTCGAAAGTATGACCACGTTTCTCACCTTCGTAAGGAACTCAAGTGGCTCCCTATCCGCCTTCGCAGGAACACTCGGATTTTATGTCTCCTGTTCAACATCTTACATAACCCTTCTTATCCTTCCTACCTGCGTGAGCGTTTTTCTTACGCTCGTCCTAGCGACGCACCGTGTAGATCTCATCTTAGATCCCTCCTTAAAGCCCATCCCCATAAAACTAGTTATTATTCTTATTCTTTCTCTGTCCATGCTGTAAGATTGTGGAACTCACTTCCGCCTAGCATTCGTGACTTGAAAACCATTTCACTATTTAAATGTCGAGTAAAAGAGCATTACCTTTCCTCTTGATTGTTTATGTATTATAATAATTGTTTATATATTTTATCAGTATGTATTTATTTAAGTATATGTTAATTTCCTGCATTATAATATGTGTTAGTATATTATATTTTAGTTTAAGACGTCACATGTTCATATTTTCTCTTCTTGTTCTCGCACACTATTGTCTACATTTCTTTTTCATTTCTCCTTTCGCAGGTCTGCTGGAAGAAATTTCTATAGAAATAAGCAGTACCTTTGTACTCAATTGTTTTTTTATGCTGTATTTGTATTTTACTGTGTGTACATAAATAATTAAATAAATAAATAAATGTCACGTGATCTGTCATGCTGTCCTGCATACCTGCATACAGACATTTGAACGTAATACATCAAATGTTGTAAATGTAACTTGGGGGTAGGGATTAATTTTATAAAGAAAACTTAAGTAAGTTAAATTAATGGATACCCTCAAATAACATAGTCTGTCGATTAGACAGAGACCTAAAGTAACTCGGACGATAGTAGATAATAATTTCATCGCATTTCTTATGGGCTCGCTGGCTAGTTCGTCAATCTCCCGGTATGAGTATGAAGACGTTCGGTGATGCGATGGTTCGAACCCAAGTCGAAAGAACTCTTTTTGAAGTATTGTTTAGATTATTCGTAACGAATTCAATGTGTTGTAGCAGTGTAACATTTTAAAACTGGAGGGGATAGCACATACAGACGCTGTGTTTACATTCCGTAACTTATAACTTTATCGTTTTGCAAAATCTCGTCAAACATAGGTAGCTATGTTTTTCGATTTGCAATCAGCATCTTACCAGTGCAGTCCTATGATGAAAGTCTGGCAACCAATTTTACCAAAGGGTATCGTATTACCCACTACTGGGTTATGGAGATCACATAGGTAGTCGCATCATGTAAAATACTGGTATTCAGCTGCATCGGTATAGACTTGACGTTACCCCAACTAAGTTGGGATAAGTTAAGCAGATGATGATGATGAATCATCTAACCAAATTCTGATCTATGTTTCTTTCTTTCGATGAAGTCCTGCAACACAGTGCCGTCACGACTAATGCTGCATCAGATAATCACGCGTAGCTTGCAATTGTTGGCCCAGTGTCGGAGCGCGTGCTGGAGGAGGATGAGCGCCCCTGGCGCATCGTGGTGCGGCTGGCGCGCGAGTCGGTGCGGCGCATGGAGCTTGCGCGTTTCTACCTGCAGCCGCGCCGCGACCCGCACGGGCCCACGCTGGCGCTATTCGTGGCCTCGCTGCCTCCCGGCCTCTCCGAGAGGAACTACGAGAACATCTTGGTCGAGTTCTTGGGTGCCGGTCAGTATACCACGGCACTTATAAGTTTTAACATGTAAATTAGGAACAACAGTTCTGTAAAAAGCGATTGTGTCCCAAGTCACCAGGATTTTTTCTTCTAAAGGCGGCATCTAATTTATCTATATATAACAATTATTGTGTTCTTCCCGTGTGCTTATTTAAAGCTTTGAACCTGCAAACAGCCATGAAAATTCTTTCGTGGGCTTTTGAGGAAGCATGATTGTAGGTATATAAGTAAACGTTCAGAAAAATCCTGGTTTTCAGAAATACTCTAATATTTTTTGCTGACCATAAAATAACAGCTCTCAAATGGACCATACATAACCCTGTTCGATTGCAGACTTCGAAAAAGAAGGAGGTAATGTTTCTGAAGATTTTATTTTTTGTACAGACAACAAGTTCACATCGATCGGTCCCATCTACTACGAGTACGGGTCGATGGTGATCACTTATGAGGACGCGAGCAAAGCGGTGCGCGCGCTGTATGCGCTCAGAGAGGCCAAATATGAAGATAAGCATTTATTGGGTGAGTCACACTGTATGTTATGTGTATGAGTCAAGTTATAAGACTTTTTCCGGAGTTTTTAAATGTAGCTTCAGGTTTAATTATCCTCTCCATACCGATGATGAATGATGTGTGAACGGCTGAAAACAAATAAAGGCGTTATGCGATTTACATGGCGAACATCGCACTCGTATTGAGTGCGATGTTCGTTGCTTTTAGTCGTGGAATAAAATTGACTTCTGACAGTACTAATATAGAAAACCTGTCAAAGTATATTCTTAGGTTATCACTTAGGTGTTCTAGCTACAAAAGTTTGGTGAAATTCGCCCTAATTCGAAAAAGTTTTCGTTTTAGCTGGAGCTACACAAAATTATATCTTTATTCTGATGAAATACTAAAGTAAACTTTAATGTTTTGATTAATTAGGTACATGATAGAAAGAAAGAAAAATGGTTTATGATGCAGGTGGATAGTTAACACAGCTGAGATTCTACGACCTATTAGTGATTGGATATCGAAATGATGCTTCTTAAGTTGAAAATGTAAGCCCCTGGTCTGTCCCACAGTGATGTTGTTGCCGAGCATCGAACCCTCGATGGTGCCGGCGGGCGTGAAGCCTCTGCTGGTGTTCGTTAACGTTAAGTCTGGAGGCTGTCAAGGCCTCGAGCTCATTTCTTCCTTCCGCAAACTCCTTAACCCTTACCAGGTGTTTGACCTTGAAAATGGAGGTCCGCTGCCTGGGTAAGTAACATTTTACATTATTCTATTCTTGAAAAACATTTACATTGATCCCTTGACATACCGATTCACATAAGACTAGTTTTTGCAAACTCTCGATGGATATAATTCCATGGGAGAATTTACAAAAAAAATCTCCTCATCATGCAAATATACTTGGATTGGAGTAGCTGAAAAGCTTTGATGTTTTTCTGCCGGACTGCAACTGTTAGCGTTTTTCCAGCTTACTCCGAATGGCTATGTGATTGTTAAGACAAACTTTCTTGTACATTTCCTTTATCTCTCCGCCGCGACCGTGATCTCTAAGAGCGCTACACGTTTGTTCTAAATAATGTATTACGAGATTTTCTAAACAACAAATGAATAAAAAGAAAAACAATACATTTTTATTTACAACCTTTACACTGCACGGCGACGATACGCACCTTCAACATTGTCTTCCCGTTCGCAGGCTGTACGTGTTTCGTCACATTCCGAACTACAAGATCCTGGTGTGCGGCGGCGACGGCACAATCGGCTGGGTGCTGCAGTGCCTCGACAACGTCGGGCAGGACTCGCAGTGTTCCAACCCACCCTGCGCCATCGTGCCCCTCGGCACTGGTAAGAATTCTTCTAATAATCATTATACCGGCAAAGTTCTTGCCCCGTTGTAAGGGCATTTATAATAAATCCTACAAGTCAAAGCAACTCTGAACTTCAGAAGCAGCAAAAGCGTTCTCATTCACAAGTGTCTTCGAACTCGCAGCATGTCTGTAATTGGATGACACTGATTGTAACTTCAACAGACGATTCTGAATTTTTAAATCAGAAATATTTCTCAATATCTGTAACAGATCATGTACAATTCGTATTGCCTTCTGCTATAAATATAAACCCGGTTTATAATTCATAATTAGGCTCTATGCTTTGTGACTGTCCAATGTTCCGCAATACACATAAAACTCATGCGATCTTCAGGCAACGACCTGGCCCGCACGCTTCGCTGGGGCTCCGGCTACACCGGCTGCGAGGACCCGCTGTCATTGCTGCGTGACGTCATCGATGCCGAAGAGATCCGCTTGGACCGCTGGACCGTTGTCTTCCACCCCGAGGATAAGCAGGACGAGCCTAAAGAGCTCTCTAAGCAACTACCTGGTTAGTGGAACGAGAGGCAGCTTGCAGTGCCAAAGTTATCGTTGATGATCAATGATATATAAAATATTTAATGTAGGATAGGCATAGCCAGATTGACACCGAAGTCAAATATGCTAGAATATTATCCATTTCGGGGAAAACTTGTAATGCATCTGGCCACGCCTACAATGCTTATCATTTTAGAAAAATCATTGGCTTTGTGGTCCAAACATTCTTGACGATATCATTTCACACAACCGATACATTTAGGAACTAAAGTCCTGTTAAGGACTACTTTTGGACCACACAAAATTTTAACTTTTTCGAATTAAGCATTGACTGTAAAGTTGGATTATTTTCTGAACTTTCTTTCTAAGAAGACTAACGATGAGAAAGTATTTATCAACTCGAATCTTTATAATCAAAAGTAAAGCCACCGCGCCATTTCATCATACCGTAGTGGTGACTACATTTGTGTGATTCCGCAGCGTCTGTGACCACAGGATCACAAAGCGAGGACAACTCTCAAATCCTCGTGATGAACAACTACTTCGGCATCGGGATCGACGCGGACCTCTGCTTAGATTTCCACAACGCTCGAGAAGAGAACCCTAATAAATTTAATAGCAGGTACGTGAAAGCTCCGCATTTGTGATGTGTTTGGAACACAGCAATCTGTTTGATTGTCGGAGTTTAGCTGTTTCATTAACCCGGTAAACTTATCCGTTTCTTACCTTACCGTCTTTTATGTCTTACGTTTTATCCGAATGGTTCGACTTTTGTGGTTGAATTATAACCTGTTTTCCTGGTTTTAATATAAATATAGTTCCCATTTGGGAAGGCTAAACTGCATTACAATTACCTAAATCAGCGGTGTAAAGATAAACAACACTGCCAAAGATGTACCTTATTTGGCTATGTATTCAAAACGACATCATATCCGCCACTATACCACAAAAATAAGCTTTCGTACAGCCCTTCGCGTTCCCAGGAACCACCGTCCTCATATTGCTATTTATTGTCTAGGCTCCGTAATAAAGGTGTGTACGTGAAAATGGGACTCCGCAAGATGGTGGGACGCAAGATGTGCAAGGATCTGCACAAAGCCATCCGCCTGGAGGTGGATGGCAAGCTCGTGGAACTGCCCCAGCTAGAGGGGATCATCATTTTAAATATACTCAGGTAATCATCACTTAACTTTTGCTAAAAGTCAAATAATCTACTACAATTGTTATTATTATTTATGACCCAAATCTGGGCAGAATAACATAACAGAAGTAATTATCGTAATTGTAGATTTAGCAGGTCAAACCAAATATCGCATAAAACAGCGGTGGAACATACATTTTAATTCGAAAAAATCAATTTAAGTTGTCGTTGAATAAGGAGTCATAAACAAACGTAAACGGCAAGATATTGTTTATGGTGTTAAAATTTCATACTTTCGGGCTTTCGGGGAAATACACTCGCCATACTTTTTTCCCAGACACTAACCTCATTAATCCCACAGCTGGGGTTCGGGCGCTAACCCGTGGGGCCCGGAGAAAGACGACCAGTTCAGCAAGCCCAACCACTGGGACGGCATGCTGGAGATCGTGGGCGTCACCGGCGTCGTGCACCTGGGACAGATCCAGTCCGGCTTGCGAGGCGCCATGCGGATAGCGCAGGTACGACACACGAGACTAAAATTAGAGGAGCAATACACATTCACCACACAAACTTTACACGTACACTCATACCATACCATATCGGAAAACCTCTCTAATGTCCACTCTGGAATTCGTACACCGAGCCTCAAGATACATACTACCTAACTGTGGTTTGCGGCTCACTGACAAATAATATAGCTGTAGGTAGGTAATATTTTAAGCTATTCATGTCGTCTCAACTTGGTATTACCCTGAGAACCTGCTTACTGTATTACCTAGACAATAAAGAATTTCTCTTTCTAACGTCACTTAGATTGCTTAATTGGTGATACCAATAATGTAACCAAAGCTGTACAGTTTATGTTATCATTTCCTCGTAAAAAGGCTGGGCAGCAATTGACAGTTCTTCTGTAAAGAACCTCTAACAACTTGAATGTATTCAGCACTATTTCGGGTAAGATATTTTTTGTGATAGAAATGAATTCTGTGGAGTCCTGTTGATCCCGTTTTTATTATCTAAGCTGTTATTATGACACACTGGCTCGGTACCACACCATGTCTGTCATCCCACTTCAGTTTCAACCTTTTCCCGCCATTGGTGGTGACTGACAGATGTCATTAGTGACAGCAGCTACATCACTACTTGTGTCAATGAGACAGTGTTTACATACCTAATAAATAGATACACTTTATATAGTCTTATTTGGTATAACCGCGCCTCGCCAACTGAACCCTACCTATAACGCAGGGTGGCCACATCAAGATCAACCTGAAGAGCGAGATCCCGGTGCAGGTGGACGGCGAGCCCTGGGTGGCGGCGCCCTCCGAGGTGGTGGTGCTCAAGTCTGCGCTCAAGGTAACTACACTCCATCGCACTTACATACTCGAACCACGCAACGAGGGCTGAGCAAAAGAACTTGAGCATTAATGAGCTTAATTCGTGGAAGCTTTTAAAACGCAATTGTGAGCGCTCATTGTTCATTATTTACATGTATTAGACTGTAAGCTTTCTGATGAATAAATAAATAGATGAAAGTTTGTATGTTTGGATGTATGTTACTCAATCACGCAATAACAGCCGAATGGATTTTATGAATTTGCACACAGATAGCTTATAACCTGGATGAAAACATGGACTACTTTTTACCCCGCTACTATTTTCCCGTGGGATAGTTTCCGACCTCCTCGCGGGCGAAACCGCTGGCAAATAAAGTCATAAAAATAAAGCTGTAACTGGGGTCAACGCTAATACCTAGAGAGAGAAAATCTGGTTCAGGCCACCCCAAGTGCTTTCTAACATGTGGCATGGTTCAGGCAGAAGATGGTAACTTTAAGATCATTTGATAGAAATTACTAATTGCGATAAGACCACCTGGTAACGCAATTGTTGGCTTGCCTTTGATACAGAGGGCAGAATATATATTTTTTATTTACTTATGTAACTGTGTCCACATATTTCGAGGATGCCTAAACCATTTTATGTCTCATTCACGAGGTCTAATTCCTCGAGGTTCTGAAAAAATATAAAGTGTACATTGATGATATTGAAGTTTATGTTAACACTTTGAATGCTTTTTTTTTAACCATTTTTAATAGAAAACCACAATGTATTTAAAATGTTCCAAATTTGTAAAATATGTGTTAACCCGTTCATTGTCATCGTAACAATACCACGCTCAAATGCTCAGCTCTCGTTGGTCGAAATTTCAAGTCAATGTTTGCATGTGCTCGCTTGCCTGTGCCCAATCAGGGCTCAATTTAAAAGCTTATTTAAAATGTAATTAAAGATATTGGACTAAAACCGTCTTATTCAAAGGACAAGTTTCGCTTGGTCAACTGAAACCTTGGACAAAATAAATTAAGTAAATCAACTTTTTTACATTCTAGATGGTATAAAAATATTGCTTTTCCAAACTGAAAAGCAAAAGTTATATTACCTACCTTCTAAAAACTTATATTGATTGAATTAGAAAATATTGGTCTATACTTTAGTGGATCTTGCAATTAGAATTTTAGAATCAATCATAGACACATCCAAGCACAGATGATGAAGCGGAACTTTGTATTTTAAAATATACCGTCCCGAGTCACGTATCGCCCGAGCACTCAAACTCCACTCAGCACCGATGTTCCACTAGTTATAGCAAGCCGCGGCGGCGCGCGCGCAGGTCTCCTGCGCACGCGACGCCGCGGCTTCACAGCCCGAATCCGCCACCGGTCGGATCTCCACCTACGTACACCTGACATTATCGCAGCGACGCAACATCGGCACGCGCGGTATCGCTACAAGTCCAGTCGATCACACACTACTTTTGGGCACATCTACGCTTTGATCGAACTTTTGAACTTTCGCTTTGTACATATTTAGTCAGCCACAGTCGTAGTAGCACGTGTCGGGCTCGGCCGCGGTAGGTCGTCAGGTGTACGTAGTCTCGGGCGGCGGGGCGGTGCGGGGTGCGGGCGGCGCGTGACGTGCGTGTGCTGCAGGCGACGATGCTGAAGAAAACCAAGCGCGGGTCCGCGGGCGCGTCGTCGGCGGCGGGCACCTGACCGCTCGCGCCCCGCCCCGCCGCTGCCAGTCGCGCCCCGTCCGCAGGCCACCATGCTGAAGAAGCGCGGCAAGGTTCGGCGCCGCAACACGGAGCCCAGCATGCCGCGCTCGCCGGAGCGGCCCGAGCGGCCCGAGAGGCCCGAGCGGCCCGACCGCCCGGAGCGGGCCGACCGCGAGCGCGCCGAGCTGCGCGAGCGACCGGAGCGGCCTGCCGACTCCTGAATCTGGCTGAGCGAGCGCCTCATCTAACGCGCGCGCCCGCCCCGGGCTCAGGGCGGGCGCGCGCGGGCGCTCGCTGGGCATTCCGCCGCACCTCTCGTGTACATAATAATTTCAAACAAATATATAAACATAACTATAAAAAAAATAAAAATCTAGTAATTTAGAAGTTGTTTTATTTAGAAAAATTTCAAATAATTACTTAAACAAAATGTAAAATAAACTATATGTGAAAAATATGAACATTAAAGTGTTTTTCTTCTGTATCCCGTGGAGTGGACCCAGTTGATGTACATCGCTACAGACCACGCTATGCGTCACAAACTTTTGCTTCCATATGATCATGGTATAGTCCTTAGTAATCTTTTATTATGGGAGATGTAATACACAGCTCAATAAGATGATTAGCATAATGAATCCTGCAACAGTGTAAATCTTGCACCTATATGCCACGCGCGGGTGGCACTAGATAGCGGCAGTCCTATCCTAAACAGGGTACATTTTAACCAGTGCGCAAACTGTAACCATGAATTCAACCTATCATTCTAGACTATTGTATAACCTACGAAAAATGTGTAGGCTAGGGGGGGGGGGGGGCTAGAATGATTTTCTGAATTCATGGTTACAGTTTGCGCACTGGTAAAAAAAACCTGTATAAGAGAGAGAGAAAAGAGGAGAAGCCATATTGGAATCCTGAATGAAGATGTTTGGGTGGACAAGCACCGCCAATTTCCAATAAATAAACTTTTGGACCTAGCAAGTCTGACAATAGTAAATTACTTCAGACCATGGCTACGATTGTCAGATTCTGTGTAAAAGGAAGTTAAAGACTTATATAGTCACCTAACACCATAAAACCATACCTAATAATAAAAACTAAAATAACCTCTGCTTTCTGAAAAGCTCCCATATCAAGTTTCTGATATACAAATCTGAGAGAATCTATTGGGCGAACTGACACTATACTCAAGCTAAGTACAGTAGCATTTCTTACGAAAATTAACCTTATGTGCTGTGTATCTCTGAATGACTCTATCATTGGTCATCTATGTGGTATGTGAGGCTGGTGAGACAAGCAAGCGAAGGAAGGACATCAGTTACATTAGCATGCCACTCCGAGATAAATTAATTATATGACAGATACATGGTGCTCACATATTTACAAACATTGTAAAAGTAAGTAATTATACGATTTTACAAAAATATTAACAAGTAACGTTTGGCCGGGCTCGCAGATATCCGCGACTAGACGCTCGCGCATCGCAACGCTTGATGTCTGCTTGAAGTCATTATTGATACCATTATTTATGCAGTGAAATTTAAACAATGCTCGAGCATCCCCGCGGATTTTCCGTTTGGTGAAAAGTGCTCATTAAATAACAAAGTATAAGTGGCATAGTGTCTTGTACAGCTTTCCAAAGAAAAGTATGCGCTTCGGGAATCATCGTTTGTCTTCAGGAATACGAACGCGCGATGACGAGATCTAATATAAGTACAGCTGTTATAAACAGTAGTATTGACGTTCGTGCTTCTTCGGAACCACGAAGCTTACTGAAGCGCACATGTTTCTTTGGAAACCTGTAACCGAAACGCACATGTTTTCAGATAATGAATGAATGAAATTTTCTGACCCCAGCGTGGTTTGACCAGACTCGATTAATCGAATGAACCCCGAGATTTGCACTAGCCCCTGAGGCCTAAGATTTCATGGTGCTGCAAAGACCATTGCATATGAAGAAGTAGACTGGGGAGCGCTGTAATGGTATCAAGACGTGTCTTTAGGATAGGGAAGGATTGCGAGCCGTACCGGATATTTCTTTTTTAAACGTTGCCCCACTCTAGGAATTTATCCTGTACTGTGGGTGCGTTTACAAACATTTAAACTCACATACACAAACAGCCAGACCCGGAACATCAACTTGTAGGTCATACAAATATTTGTTCCGTGCGGGAATCGAAGCCGCGACACGCAGCGCAGCCGTCAATCGCTTAACCGCTGCGCCAACCGCGCCGTTGCATCCTAGAGTAGGCATTAGACTAGTGGAGACCAGTGGCGTGCAGTCTATAAAGACAGAAAGGCACTGCCTACCCTACCCAAATCAGATAAATATGTAGTAATATTATTTTATCAATAAACAAAAAATCTTTATTCATAAATCAGCTCCACCTGTCGAGCGTCGATCGCATCATTAGAATCATCGATACAATTCCCAGCTCGTTCGTACAATTTGACGCAACTTCGCATTGCGATGCACAGGACAGGTCCACTCAATCTGTGTGGTTCTTTTCTCAAAATACTACACACACACATCACACACACCACACACACACAAACACACACATGTCACACACACACATGTTACATCATTTGAAGACCATGTAGATTCGTGTCTTATAAGAAAAAAAAAACAGCTTTTCATAGAAACGTGCAACCTACGCGGTCATAATGTATGGAATAGATGTTTTTTTTTTTTGTATAACCGATGAAAAATTTCTACGCTGGGGCTACAATGATATGCTGAATTCATGGTTACAGTTTGCGCACTGGTTAAAAACTTATCCTGTATACACATTGACGTCGATGAATTGTATTTAAATAAGGACATGAATATTTACTTTATAAAGTATTATATTGCTTTAATTGTTGTGAATGTGATGACTGTGTGGAGTGTCTTTCTTATTTTTGTTTGGTTTCTCTTCTTTTTACTCCTCATTTAGTTTTAATCATGGTCTGGCAGTTTGAGTAATTTATGCGGCCTACCCAAATGTCCTTTCTTTGGTTTTGTTCGTCAAATCATTGAGCTCATCAAGTTCTGAGTTCTGCATGATTACTGTTAAATGCGTGCACTGATTGGACAGGTCCATTCAATCTGTGTGGTTCTTTCCTCAAAAAACCATTTCAGACACCAATCCACATTGTCTTCACATGATCTGACCAAGACTATGTCTGGACTTTAAAAAACACTGTGACCTCTGAGTTTGTTTCAGGCTTTCTTCTCAGAATAGTCAGATAGGAAACGCCAACCTCATCTAGTTTAACAAAATAAGATTGACGTGTAAAAGTGTTTGTACAAACCTACTTACAAATATCATTTATCACTAGCGTCGCCGAGTACTTCGGGAGAGACACGAACTATTCGCGTCTTAATGTTTATATGTGCTCTCGTAGTCATGCAAATTTATTGGGTGTGCGTTCCTATACATACGTGGCACACAATGTAACAAATAACGCACACAACCGTACAGGGCAGACCCTTGTCTATAAATCATAAAAAGCCAGTGCTTTTTATTATTTTTACAACACGACGAATTACGAAACTTACCATTGTTTTTCGAACAAAGTTGGTCATGCGACTATTTTAAAAAGTAGCATTGTTTCATTGAGTTGTCGCTACATAAACAACCATAACTTTTTGTCGTATTATTTTTATATTCCGAGTAATTCCGACGCCATTGTTTGTTTTTATTTATTTGTTTTGGTTGTGAGGTATGATAGCAAGATTTTAACATTGATAATAGTGTGAAAAATAGACAATATTCGCTGTGAAAGTTGTTCAGGTCTTGAGTGTATAGAGAAAAGAAAAAAATATGCATTGTGAAAACTATCTTTCGGTGAAAAATTTAAAAAACAAGTGATCGTAAAAATTAGTTATACTCCGGATTTGTAATTAATACGAACTAAAGATAAAGTAAATCGTAAATTCAATACAAAACATTCATTTAAGAGTGTTCTCACACGCGGGTTGGCAACGGCGCATTTATGGCCGTTTTTCGTGATTATTTTATTAAATACAAACACAAGTAAACATTTTTTTTCCGCCATGCACTAGATCCTTGGTATTTTCAAGTTTGTATGGTATTTTTTTAACAGTTATTTTGGTATTTACTTATAAAAATCGACATACCGTCAATTATTTTCTATTTTCATTACTTAATACGATTCAATGTTTTTATTAAAGAGTAAATATTAAAAATTATTATAAATACCAACGATCTAGTAATTGGCTAAAAAAAAATTGTACTTTTGTTTGTATATAATGAAATAATCACCAAAAACTACTATAAATGCGTTGTTGCCAGCCCGCGCGTGAATGAACGATCTTAATTGCTTCACAGGTTGCATGCTGTGTAGGTAGGTACAGCAACCGGTTATTGTTTTTTTTTTGCCTTTTCTTTATTTGTCCTACCCTGTCCAAAAACTCCGTGGACGCCATTGGTGGAAACAGATGATAAATCTATGGGAGGCATCTTTTAACGACGTCGCCGGAATGTTGATTCAGGTCGAGCTTCACCGATGCATCTTTTAGCATCGTTCAGCTATTTTCTCGGCTCTTTTCTATGTCGTTACTGGTTGTTTGTAAGTTTCACTAGCCGCTTTCTTGATCTTATTTCTGTCTAACGCCGTGTTCATCCAAAACTTGATTTCCTTGTCGAAATATTTACTGAGTGGCGATGCTTTCAAGCCATATCTCATACACGGTACGATCACCATTCGATACATGATTCTGGCTAATTTCCAGTCCATCTTTGAGTTTTTATGAATGGTAGTAATGATTTGACGTTTCACTTGCCTGTTCGCATCGTTTTCTAATTGTGCTTTTCCTGCTTAGTGCGGATGTTATACAGGGTGATTGGAAGATGGGTGCAAAGCTTTAAGGTGAAGATAGTATAGACAATTTAGAACCATTTAAGCCATGGTTGTCTTAGCCGAAGTCTTACCAATTTTTTTTTTTAATAAGATTTAAAAGACGTATTGTACAAATTTTTTATTTTTTCTGAGCTTTAAATGTCTGTAAAAAAAATGTCTAATGACACAGAAGCCTAAAACATGTTTTGCTTGATTGCTTGCACATTACTTTAATTAAATAAATAAAAAATGAATTCATTTATCATTCAATTTGGCCATAATTATGCAGTTTACATTAAATTTTGAGAATTTCCGGAAAAAAACTTGAAAATTTGGTTAAAAATATTTGGTAAGACTTCGTCTAAGACAACCATGGCTTAAATGGTTCTAAATTGTCTGTACTATCTTCGCCTTAAAGCTTTGCACCCATCTTCCAATCACCCTGTATATGTGCCTAATTGATTCGCCTATTAGATCCGTTCGTTTTCGTTCATGACCCAGCTATCATAGTGCTGGTCCTTATAGAGGATGTGTATGTTGCCGGGTATTTGTGCGCCGGTAGGTGATTACACTTGTGTGTTTCTGTTGTATATGTGCACATGCTATGCAAACTTAAGAAGTCTGGGTACCTTTTTTTGTGCTGCAGCAAGGCAGTTTTTGCAATTCGGTAACAATAATAAAAGCAAGTCTTGAGCGATACCGATTTTGTGCTAGACTAATAGTGTATATTAGTTTGTCCTGCCCTATTAAATTTATTATGAACACACTGTCCCACAACGATTACTTGGAAATGGGGACAATAATTATAATCAGGAACGCACGCATGCCTCGTTGCTCCATTTTAAAGAGATTTAATTTGCGACTTAAAAAAACACCCGCAAAAAACACCCGTCGATTTAGAATTCCGGCACGTAAACCCGCACCACGTGTTGTATACCGCACGTTGCAACAATCAAAAACAAGGTCGGGATGTCCGTCCTGTTCAGCGGCTGTGACTCAACTCCCTGTACGTAAGTTTTCAGATAAACGGATAAATTGCTGTCATAACAAAAACAAAGAAACTGCAATCAAAATTTTTATTATCTCATCCCGAGACTTAAGACTAGTACAAAGCACTACTTTTCTTATTAGATACCGTTATTATGACTGTCTTTAGACTTCAACGCCATTAACAAAGGAATTAAGTCTTTTAGACTGTGTACTTAAAGCTTAAATTATATAAGCAAGCGATACATAAGATAGGGCGACAACTCAACTAGATCGACAGTCAGAAAATTGAGCAGAATAGAAAGATAATAATTACAAGGATTTATTTACAGTAGGGTAGGAAAGAAGGTGGTCTCCTAAAGTTTTAAGGGGGGTAGCCCGCGAAATTCAATTTGCAGGTCAATGTCATGTTGTGTGTTGATTAAAACTTGATTACATATCTTGTTCAACATAATAGCATGCAGTGGCGAGGGGTGGAATTATCGTCAAGGTAAGCCGTTCCAAAAAAAACTCGAACCGTATGATGCAAGCTTAGTTTTCTCAAAGGATAAAGCCCGACTTTCACACATACTGAGTTGGAATCAGAGAATTTTGTACGGTAGATAATTGGTTTTAATTGCGTGAAGGCGATTTTTCAGTAAAACTTAGAAACACATAAAAAATATTGTAGGTACTTTGAAATAATGAATGGTAGATCGGCGGGATGTGGGATTTATTAAAAGTAAGCCGATGGGAATCGTTTTGTATTAACCCTTCACCACTGATAGCTTGACACAGCACTGAAAATGGCAATAAACGCAAGAAAATTTGAATTTTTCGGCCTACCCTAGCGCATTCACCTTAATGTCGAATATTATAAAAGATACGTTTTTGTACTTCATCAGTAACATGAAGATACCATATGTGCTGTGTTGTCAAGTAGTAACTATTAACACGTTATGATTACGGCTCTACTCCTGACGGTAATTTAAAGTAGTCATAACAACATTTTATTATTTCTAATTACTCTCAAATTGGCCTTTTAACTACCCAAAAATGCTTTAAATATGAGTGGATTCGCATCAAGAGTACACACGGCGACTTATCAAGTTATACATTTCCAGTTTTAGCTGACATCGCATTTGCAGCTTTACATACAATCATACAATGAGAAGTCAGCTTATCACCGTGCGTACAAAAGATGAATTACAAACTGAAGTTTTTTTCCTTAGCTTAGTCGTAGTCACTAGGATTAGTCCCTTTTAAAATGTAATTTATGAACATTCATTTTGACCATTACAACATTCACAAACCAAGTCCTAAGCTAATTTGGCATCAAACTTGAACTTTTATGTAAAAATACAGAATAATTTTGAATTAGCGTCAAGAGTATGAACATTCTCAGTTAAATTTGAAGCAATGCAGAACACTGGGTACTTACAATACTTAGACTAAGGCAATAGAAATCACAACATTTGTGTCCAACAGCTTATAGGACAAGGGTACATTGAATAACACACCCAGAGCCGAAAATAATAAAACCTATTTTGTTTCATCAAATTCGGGTATCAGTCCAAATATTTTCAATCGACTCTAGATTTCATTTAACATCCACTTACAATAACGTCGATATACAAATACATATTATACATGAAAATGTGATCCAAAACTATTGATTTTTGTCTTTTTAAATTGACAATTTATAACTAGAGAATTTAATCCATTAATTGAATTGGAATTTTAACAGAAAATAACAGTCCAATTTGAAACACAAACACTGAAATAAGTGCAATATGAACAGTCCCAAGTCAAAATTGTTTGATAACGAAAGAATCTTACAATACGTCAACTTCGATTGAACAGAAACATCAATAAAATTACTAGCTCTATCATTGTCAAGGTTCCAATTTGCGTGACGTCGACACGACGATAATCTAACGTCAGATGCAAAAGCACCCCAAAGTTACGGTTTCTTAGATGAGCGGTGGCCGCTACATAGCGATGGATGCCGTCACTGGCACGTTATTTATAAAAGTAAATAGGTGTGTTTTCCTAGGGGGCCGTTTTCGAAACGACGTTCTTTAACGCAGCTTGCAGGAGGAGTAAAATTGTTGAAATTGTCGCGTAGCGTAACGTAAAAAAAGTGTTACGTAACGAAAAATCGTAATGCGACTGTGCGACCTTGCGACTTGTTATTATAATATAAAGAAATAGAGATAGTGTGATCGTTTTCAAGGTTTACGAGATGGCGGCTGCGAAAATTTTCATACTTTTTCTTCATGGTTGTCGTTTTCTTGGTTTTCGAGGGTGTTGAAGCAGATAGTGAAGTCAAAATAAAGTTTGAGTATTCTAAAGATAGAGTAAACGACGTTTTATTCGGAGTTGAAGAAAAAGTGTTGGGAACTTCGTTACTGACGGGGGTCTCGCCGACCTCACACGTTTTTTTGACACCGTGATGGCAAACCCCTTCGCCATCATTTTTATGACAACTATTATGTGGCGGAGATCGCTCTTCTAAGAAACCATAGCTTAAGCGAATCGAACTAAAATGTGTTATCGTGAGTATCTGAATAGTGGGACCATTGGGAAATTGAACTAGAACTCAATCAAATAAACCAACCTAATGAGTACAAGTGAAGTAAGTAAATGAACCGATTTAAATTCGGAATTTCTTTTAAACACTACACTTATTTCCCAATATTTTATGACAACCTTTTAATAGGAGCCGCTTTATATCGCCAAGCTCAAACGATCCTTTGATAGGGTAAACTAAGATTATATCACACTTATCCCAACTACAATTGGGTTCAATATTAATTTCATTTTTTTTAAACCTTGGATAGAGGCTCGCTTATTTATTGTGTAGGTATACGATGAATGTATGTATGTATTTGACATGCACTGGGAGATGACAGCTGTCATTAGCTTAAAAAAAATGACTTTTGAACAAGGTTTTATAAATTCATAGATTTAAAAAAAAACGAGCGAGCCTTACAGTAGTCGCATACGATGTGTAGCATTTGACATCTCACTTTGGTAATAAGCAACATTGTACCAACTTCTCGGAAAACGGGTTGGTACCATCTGACCCCGCGCGCTCATTGTTCAAATCAAATAGCGCGCACTTCTCCGGCTTTCTGTTACAAACTTCCGTCCCTTTTCACGAATTAACTCCCACAGATTGCAGAAAAGCGAGAGGAAAGACGTTACACATGTTACATCCATGTCAATTAAATATAGGTACAATGAACAGTAGTAATATCCACCTGGCCTCACTGAATACTATAATGACCTGATGTAATTCAGTACAAGCGAAAAGCGCCTTTAATGCTGCATTATCTGCGGTAAAATCTCAGAAAGCTTAGATCATTACAGCTTCCGGCAACATTATACTTACGCTCACTCTTAGGAAGCCCTCAAAAACACGCTTAGCAAAGACCTCACACTTATCCAACTCCTATTACCCTATCCATTAAACTAACATCATTGCTTGACAACAGTCCAGCTGCCAGTCGTATAAAAGTTGTAAAACACTCAAAAGCCGCAAGTAACTTCCAACTTTATTTGTGATTAGGTTCCTGGGAACTTTTTGTTTATGGAGATAATAAAGGTCAGAGTTCCAACATTGTCTGATGATTTTTTTTTATGAAAACCAGTTTAAAAAGTCACAACTTAATATTAAATGCCCCACACGACATCTGTACCGTTGCATGCACCCATAAGCACAGTGTTTTGCGTGCGTTACATTGCGCACTACTACCGTAAACAGTGATTTTTCACACCATAGAAACCACTACGAAAACATTTTGTGCAATGTTACTTAGTTCGATGTTGACGGCTACGTGATGGGTCTTTTGACACCCTGTATATTGGGCATACAAACTGACTTGGCAACAGTAGAAGTAAGCTGTGACTATCACTCGCTGTCGACGTCGCTCGTGGGTAGCGCGGCGGCGGCGACATCCTGCAGTCCGTCATCGTTTAATTCTGGAAAAAGTAAATATAATGTGATAGTGTCGCAGTATACGAACTCCTGCGTCCTAAGAGACCTCTTTGGTGGGCCGTCATTGATGCGGCCGCCTGTCAAGAGGTTTGATAGTTTAACACATATGACATGAGCTTATCAAGAGGCTTAGCATGCGCACGCCTTTTTTTTACCTTATAAAAAAGTGGCGGACGGGTAATAATAAGATTAAAAAAAACTGTAAAGAGTCAGCATATTCTTCCATAAGCATTCAGTGTGTAAACTTCGCTTAAAACTTTGCTTGCTTGATGCAGCATTCTGTGGAATCAGTGCATAATAGTGGCACCATTTTTGTTGTTCATTGGGAAGTTACTGGGCGTGAGCTGAACTGTTAAGCCCAGCGCACAATATGGTCGGGCTGCACTTAAACCACTTTTGTCCAATTTTGTGTAAACCATCGCACACTACAGGTGGGCCGCAACGCGCGTTTTTTGTATTGTTATACGCTGCGCTTCGGCACGACGGCGGCTGTAGTGTTCACCAGCGTTTAACTAACAGTAGTAGCTCACGGGAGTGCATTCCGGGTGTACGTACCCAGCTAGGTGTACGCGTGCGTGCTGAGCAGCGGCGCGGGCGCGTCGGCGGTGTAGCTGCGCACGCGGCTGAAGGCGAAGGGCGGGTACTTGCCGGCCGACAGCTCGAACTGCGTGCACTGGTCGCGCCGCGCGCACACGGCGTAGCGCCGCCACGCCAGCGACGCGTTGCGGCGCGTGCGCACGCTGCGCAGCTCCAGCTCCTGCGGGACCTCACTGCGTTACACCTGAAGGCCAATTCTCGTAATTAAAAACGTTCAAAGTCTAGTCGCAGTCTCATTTCGGCGACAATCAAATGTCAAAAATGTATGGAAACTAGAGGTACTTTTGACAGATCGAGACTGAGATCAGACTGTGAACGCTCTTAAAATTACGGGTATTGCCCGTCTGATCATCCACGGGTACTACCCCGGGATGGATACTCGGGGTACAACCCCGAGAAGATTTCCAATAATAATACACTGGATGTTCCGAGCATGTAAGCTGCAACTGCTGGAGAGTTTGTTGCGCCACTTCTTCCCAGCTAAAGCACTAGGAAGTGGTGAAAAGCGGCCGTTTTGGGGAATGTCTTCTGTAACTTTGACGTCCGAAAACATTGCTGTTTCACCCTAATTTGAATAAATCACTTTTGATATTGTTTTGAAAATATTCATAACACTAAGAGCAACTTCACACTAGCGTATGTCCAGCGTAGGCGTTCGATGAACGTATGCGCAGCGTATACGTAGCGTATATTTCTTCTGCAGTTAATGCATGCGTCGCGCAACCGCGACGCTAGTGCAGCGCACTCATGTGCCCCAGCACAGACGTCACGACAACACTGAACAAACGCTAGTGTGAAGGGGCCTTTATACGATATAATTGTCGATGACCACGTTTTACTAATTATTAAGGGTGCTTATCTAACCAGCATTTCTTGCTGACCGCTGAAAACAAAGTTCACTCTTTAAATCACATGTTAAAAATAGAAAAACAAGGATTATAATTTAACTCACCATGTGGAAGGTCTGTTCTTGTTGTTCGATCTCCTTGCGTCGCGAGCGGAACCTTGTGTTGGACGCCTGGACAGTCTTTTTCTCCTGGTTCGTTTTCTTTATCACAATCACTACCTGCAACAAGGAACCTGAGTGTTAGCACTTTTAGTGGTACCTATAGCATAAATAGACTATAATGATCCCACTGTTGGAACACAGGCCTCCCCTCTGTGAGACGGAGTGGGCCGTAATCCAACACACGGGCTCAGTGCGGGTTGGGAGATGTCGGATGTCTTCGAATTCGGGATTAGAAATTGGCATCCACGGGTAAGTTACAGTTTTATCTGATAATTTTGAACAGACTATACTTGGTTTGGTACCTTGTTCCCGATGAGCCGGTAGTGGCCGGCCATGATGCCGAGGCCGGGCTTGACGTGCCGGTACTTGAGCTGCATGATGCACGAGCCCGGCTCCTCCGCCGTCGTGTACATCAGGACCAGGCCCTCGGAGAAGAACCTGCGGCAAACAATAGTCTTAGTAATTTGTACGCTTTGGGTTCAATTTGCCATGACCCAAAATTTTAGTAGCAATGCTATAACGAGTAATAACGTTAGAAATTCATAATTATAATGAATCTTGATCCCGATCTTTGTCTGTAATCAATCAACAGCCGAGTTTGCGAGTTTGAGTCTTTGATAGGGCGAATCACAAACAGCCGTCAAATACCGCCAAGATTGGGATTAAAATACATTTTTGATTCGGGCGTAAGACGAGATGGTGGCAAAATAACTGATTCTGTTCATTCAAAACATTTTTATATATCTTTATCAGAGCTAATTTAAAGCCTACATCTGTTACGCCGAATGCGCGTATTAATTGGCCAGCACCTTTTCGTACAAATTAAAATCGAGAAAGAAAGGCAAAGTGTTATTGGTCTATATTAGTGATGTGCCGGATCATTAAAAATGTAGATCCGCGGATATGGATCCGGATACGGATAATTGGCGTCAAGATCCGCGGATACGGTTACGGATCTTAACTTTCTTACTCAATCAGTGTCGGTGCGCCTGACCTTGAAACAATAGTTGACGCCACTTGACGCTTTGTGTGACATAATATGTTTCGACTTACATTGTGCGGGTCTTTCTTTTGTTTTTTTTATGGTTTAGTGTGACACTGGGCAGCATAGATAACGTTTGTGTTTGTTGTAAGAGTTAGAAAAATTCTACAAAGAAGTTTAGTAGTGTAATTTGGAATTATTAATAAGGTAAAAGATCCGTCAAAAATGTAACGGATATGGATACGGATCTTTTTCCTCCCGCGGATATCCGCCAATACGGATACGGATATCCGGAACATCACTAGTCTATTTTATCTGTAATTTTTCAATAGCAGGCCGGAGTCTGGATTTGTGACCGCTTGATGGCAATGGGCTCGCTCCCTATTACATGGGACTTAAACATAACTGGCGAAATATGGGTGTACTATAAATACACCTCTGCCCAAGCTTTCGGAGAAACAAGGCATGATGTTATGTTGTGTCGAGTCGAGAAGAAAATAATACCACTAATTGAACTAACCTCAGATACCTATAGTAGTCTATAAGATACCAGGGCTTATAGAACTGGTCCTGGAAGGAGTTCTCTCCGTGACGGATGTACGTAGTCTTACTGATGTAGACCCCATTTAGCTGGACACGTGGGCGGGACACGAACATCTGCCGCCAGGAACCGAAGCCACTGGCGCGAGGGGTGCCGCATTCTATGCCCCAGGTCCTGAGGTAACACACAGATTTGTATATTTGAATGGGATGTATTAAAAAGAACCCCAAATAGTTTCCATTTTGATTTCTTAAAAATATCTATAAATGGACACTACAATAAATGTGCCTTTAGAGAGCCTAAAATAATTTCCATTTTTGTGTCCTAAAAATACTCAAAAGCCAGATCCAGATACTAGATCTACTTGGTGCCAATACAGTTCTAACCTAACCCATTTGGCTTAGTTACTGCCACCAACTTTGAGAAAAGGCCAGATAGTTAAAAAAGCGGCTGCCAAAAGTTTTAGACGCTTATTTATTTTAAAAATAAACATCAAAAATGTTTCATATCTGACAATAATTGTCGGTTCATTATCGGATATCCTTGATTGAAGTTCAAGATTAACCAGAGATCTAAAACATATGTACAGGTTCGCGAAGTAAGTTTCGCGTGGGGTAGGACGCCCTCTAGCTAAGCGGAATGACAAACTTCGAAGAGTGACAGACAGGGGCCACTCTTCGAAGTTTGTCATTCCGCTGGTAGGCGGTTCCGCTGGTAGGGACCAGCGAGAGTAGGGGCGGATCGGCCAGGTGCCTTATGGTTGGGAAGGTTAGGTTATCCAGCAGTGGACTTAATGGACCCAGGTTCACGAAAAAGAGTTATTCTGTTAGAAGAGAGAATAATATTTAGGGGCATTGTACCAACTTTCAATATGTACACGACTCACTTGACACACAGAGAGCGCCATATGTCCGGCTCCCTGGCGGCCACGTACAGTCCGCGGCACACACACGACACGCGCTCCAGAGAGGCCGCGTCCAGTTCCGAGCTCACCACCCAGCGCAGGATCACCAGGATCACCTCGTACGGCAGCCAAGATAAATGCGCTCCCTGGACAAACATACGTTACACACATTCATTCATAATAACAGAGAGAAGCCTTAGAAGATCACACTTACACAACAAACATACATCAGCAATTCCGCTCCAACAGCCAAAGGAGTCACGAGACACAGTTTCAACAAGTTTCATGCACAAGCCCACCTTAGCCTGGTGTTCAGGTTCGCACAGCACCCCTTTCCGTGCCAGGATCCTCTGCAGCCTCATCAGCAGGTCCTCACCTTCCACCGCGTCTTCGTCATCGCTGGGGTGAGCGATGTCAGGACGAACCACTTCTTCAGTCTCCGATTCTTCTTCTGTATCAGTTTGAAGATATTGAGATGGTTTCTATTAATATAAGCTGTGTGCCTAATGGGATTTCTGTTGGGGGTTTAGGCTGGCTTGTCTATCAGTGACTTCAAGATTTAGTGGCATCAAATAAATTGCCGTGTATTTATTAGTGTTTTCTTTTACTTGGTTACCACACTACAATAGAAGGGTAGGTACCGGGAGTCAATTACTATCTTTTTTGTGCAGCCAAAAAAGGTCTTTGGAAGAAAAAATTGTTAGCAGTCCCGACGAATGGTGTTGAGGACTTCAAATCCATACTTCGATTTATGTTCTGTTCCAAAAGTAAATAACCAGCCATAATGTTCCCACTGTTGGGACACAAGCCTACTCTCGGTGAGAAGGAGCAGGCCCCAATCCACCATGCAGGCCCAGTGCGGGTTGGTAGATGTCAAATGTCTTCGAATTTTTGGTTCTAGGACATACCGGTGTCTTCACGATTTTTTCCTTCACAATTTTGAGAGCAGATTGAATGTTAAGATTAGATTATTGGAATTCATAAACCCGAAATTTTAATTTTAAATCACCTTGAAGATAGATTGTTTTTGACAATATTATTGAGGTTGATTGTATAAACTCAATTTACGTCGACGATTTTACAGTTACAATTTAATAACGATAATCAAACAGTACAATTGTTGAAAAACTGCAAAGCAAATTGAACATCACAGAACTGGGAGATAAATATTGATCATTTGCCATTAATGACATCGTCATTATTATTACTTTATTATTGGTTAATTTTAATGTCTGTAATCATATTTAGGGTTGGAACTCAGCCGCGACCCACCATCTTTAGATCTTATTTCACATTTTTGCCGAGTTTGGGGAATATGGTAGAAATGTAGTAGCAGGGGTTCAACAAAACCAGTAAAATTTTGAAAGTGGTCTAGGAGAAAAAAAGTTTGGGAACCTCTGATTTTAAAGTGTTAACAAACCCTTTGAAATAAAATACTTTTGGAACAGAATATACATAATATTGTGGTATTGATAAGGAAATCGGACGTCTCTAGTTATAAACAAAGCAAAGGTCTATCTTTAGGACCATCTCTCCATTTTACCTTCTGGAGACTCAGCACGTAGTTCATCGTAGAGGCGCGTCTCGACGTCGGGCAGTATCTGCATGGCTCGCTTATAGTGCTGGATGGCCTCGTACAGCTTGCCGCCGCGCTCCAGCTCCACAGCGTTTAGAAACAGCTGCTTCGCCTGAATGGATGAACTGGGTTAGTGGGAGGTCAACAGTGTGACATTTTGTGACAAGGGGAGGGGGGGGACCACAAGCTTCTGGAAGTGAAATGGTATCATGTATGTATAGATCTTGAATATTTTAAATTCAAAACTGTATCTCTTAACAAAAACATCAAACTATTATAAACTCTAACAATATTATTATAAAGAAAATCTGCCAGCTGATTAAATTTGCAAGACAAATGGAGAAGTTATGATTGACAAAAGATGATTAGAGGGGAAACAGGCATTGATTCTTTTTGCTTTCCAAAGTCTAACTCATCAAAACAATTCTATGGAAATATACTAATTCCTTAGTCGTTTTTTAGACTACAACTCAGAGCAACCTAAAACCACCTTTTTACCTTATTTTCTTATGATTATAGCTCGACATAGATAGGATATTTTATTTATTTATTTATAAATCTGTTTTAGTAAAGCTTGTGTCCAGTTATTACGCTTGTCTGAAAAATTTACCAAACCTTATTCCATTGCACATTTTTACCTTATCCTCATCAGTGACAGGTTCGGCCAGCTGTTTCTGTTGCGGCGACAGTTCCTTCCGTGGGGTGGAAGGTGCCTCTAGTTCCCTCTGTGGAGTGGAAGTGGCCTCCAACTCCCGTTGCCATTGCTGGCGGAAAGCTGACAGCTCATCATCGCCACCGATCTGAACATAGCGAAATATTTATTGATTACAATTTAACCCTTTACAGCACACTCGTATAAGGAGTATAGGCGATCTGCATCTGTGTAACTGGCATCTTAGACCTTGTGAGCAGGCCATCAGATACAACAACCATGTTGAAGAATAAAAAACAACAGACTTCCAAAGAAACACTAAAAAGTGAAATCAATAACTTGAATTTTAGAAGTTGGTGCCCATGGCTTTGTATTTTTGATTTTTCCACTGACTTCCAAAATAATAAAGTATTTTTACAGTGTTTTATTATTTCTTAAATCTGTTAAGAATACTTGTTATTTCTACGCTTTTGGCATAGACCAATAGATAGTAAGGCCAATACAAGTTTCGAATAATTATTCACGGTTTCATAATAAAAGGTGCATACACATTTCAGCCCGAGAACAAAAACCTCGAGACGTGTTTCACTAAATTGTTTTGGACAAGCTTTCTACAAATCAACAATTGGCTCCACATAAACTAATCTCTAAATAACCATAACCTTAACCAACCATATAAAAAAAAAGATTTTATTGATTTTAATACAGTACAATGGGCCTGATTCTAAACTGATAACAGTTACAGCAATTTACTTCTGCTCTGATAAGAAATAGGAGAATATTTAGATATTATGCTGTTATGTGGATGTTTCATTGACAAACCATAGCATTTAACTTTACAGCTTTTTGAAATACATAACTATATAGCTGGAATATGCAGGCAATTTTTTACTTCAAAGTCAACACAGTCATGTTAACAGTAAAAATTTGACTTTTGTCAACCCTTTGTATACTGGAATCTGGATCCACTCAAAAAACAATGACCTTTAGATTGTTTCTGTAATAACGGCATTCAACCCATAAAACTATGCTTATTTCATAGCAGCAAATACAGTTGTATGTTAGTGCGTTCGCACATAGTCTTTCAAGTGGACCATTGTGCAGCAAAGACAGTTCTCAGTTGTTATTATTGATGATTGGTGACTATGCATTCAAGAAATTGAATTAACCTGTGAATTATCTTGCAACGTTACATTTTCAAGAGCAGTTCCTATTTCTAGGACTTCATTTAGGGACGAAGAAGAGGGGTCTTCCTGTTCCTCCTCCTCACAGTCTCCGCCAGTTCCACCTGCTGCCGAACTTGCTCCAGAAAGTGTGGCCTACAACAAATGATCATATTTTACAGGTTTTTTTATATTATCATAATTCTCTTCTCTTATTAAGAATATTATAGTTAGTAGTGCTGAACTGCTGACAGCCCAGAGTGCACCAGACGGAAAATATTTAAGCGCCCTAGTTTAAAGTGTCAAGGTCAACGAAAGAAGAAAATTTGCTATAGTGAAATAGCACCTTGGGCTCTATTACAAATCTACATAAACAAAATAATAAAGTGAGAAATGATGAAGTTATTCCAGCCAGTATTAGCAATTATATTATTCCATTATTGATTGAAAAGAATAACACATACATGGATGGAAAATGCAAAATATAACTTTGTTTTGGTTTCAATTATGCCGCTGAAATTGTACGTATTTTAAAGAAATTCTTACCATTTTATGTTAAATGATATCTGTTATCGTTATCGATGGCTAATATGCCCTGCAACTATTAGTGTGCGTTAAATATTTGTGTTTTTTTTTACATTATCATCCGTCGTAATCACAAATAACGCAGTCCCCGTCCAGTCTCCTCAACAATATTGAAATATGAAATCAATTCAGGGTTCCAGGTTCCAATGCACTTACGGGGTATTTATTGCATAGGTAATTTAAATATTGTACATTGTCGAGCATTACTAGCTTCAACTCCGTGCGTTTGAAAGAGAAGAATTATTTTTGGAGCTTAATCATAACGCTTAAATTATAACACTTTTTAAGAACAGGAATTACCGAACGAATACAGAGCAAATGCCTGAAATGTCATACGCCAATATCAAACAAAAACTGTCAAAATGTTTAGGTCCACTCAAGAAGCATTTAAAGAAGAAGGTATTATGCGAAGGCCACTTCATTGACGATTCCAAAATCTCACGTCCACACTCAGATTTTGCCAATCAGCGACCAATCACTTATGAAAATCTTTGTGTGAACCATCGTTATACAAAAACCCTTAGTACTTCACCGATGACGCTGCACGTCTTATCCCTGATAACTATAGTCACTGCATGTGTACCTAGCATTAGAATTTGTAGGGATTGATTTGTTCCTTCTGTCAGCAGTGATGCGGCTACAACATTGAGATGGGAAAAACCAAAACCACGGAAAAACATATTTTTTATATATGTCCATGGCGGTCTATGGGCTACGTAATGGGCTACAAATACAAGAAGTAACATCACAGACTACAAAGAGATACTACGTATATCCTCAGCGTTTATCCCATTCATATTTTACTCTTTGATCCCATTCTACGCCAGGCAACCGGAGCTCGGGGGTCTCACTCAGCTGCAGGGTTTTTTTTTTGTCGGGTATCTAGTAATTGACCTTGAGAGGCCGTGACTACTTAACCGGGCTTTCCTGGGGCTACCACTCAACGCCTCCAGCCAGGGCTTAAAAACTACTTAAATATACTAGGCGACTGCACGCTGAGGGCACCCCCTGTGGGGTACGGGCCTCGGCTCGTCACTGATAGGGGGACAGCAAGTGGGGACAGGCTGGATCAAAACATTGGCATTATTATTAGAAGGGGAATTTAACTCTACTGGCTCAGCTGCAGCGCGGGCTGGCGCTTCAACGAGCAAGGGTCGGTCGGGGGTCTCGACGTTATGCGCCGTTACTTGGAGTTTTCGCGGGGCGCGAGGACCTCGGTGGCGAGGTCGGAATGAACTCAGCAGCAGGGGTTGACCCACAGACATAATATAAACAGGGTTGACCGTAGAGCGAACCAAAGAGTAAAGTAATATTTATGAAGCGAACGCAGAAGCCTCGTGTCGTGCTCGAGAGGCCTCGTCACAGAGTAATTTTTTATATAGGGGGCCTCGTATAGACGTGGCGTTTATTGTGCGCACAGTCAAATAAATTATTATGTGGATCACGTAAAGATTATGATGCAGAAGACAAAATTCAGGAGTTGGCCTTCAAATATTGTAAAAAAAGATTGAAATAAATTGTTTGACATTATATCTATTGTTTTATTTTGAATTTACAAAAAAAACTACTACCATTATGTATTAGTTTTTTAAAGGAAAGTAAATAGGTAATATTTAAAGCTAAAACCAGCTAAAACGTATATTGCTTCATGGATTGTTGTTGTTACTTATTGGTAAAGGGCGCTATAAATAAAATGTTCGAGTGACATTCTATCTCCCAATTTTTTTTTTTTTTTTTTGGCTTCGCACGGTTTGTGCATTTAGCCAGTGTCAAGTAATTTTTCTTTTCGATCAAGTAAATGGCCGAGTTTTTGGCGGGATCGCGTTGGAACATGTCGCACGAATTTTCATTTTCATGAAATTTAGTCAAATAGCGAATTAAATTGTATAATTTTGGTAGTGAATTATTCAATTTAGTTACGTGTGAGTGCACACAGTAGCGGCGTTAGGGTAGGGCGCGGTTGGGCGACCGCCCAGGGCGCCGGATACGAAAGGGCGCCGCAGGCGCCCTTTTCCTCACTCTTTGACCGAGGGCTACTTACCCAAATACCACAGTTTGCTTAGCAAAAGTTTACTTTCCAAAAGTTTCCTTAAATTTTTCGTCAAATGTCCGTCAACTTCGGGTTTTCCCGTTATTTACGACAATTTGTGTACAACTTGCTATACAGTTTGACGTAAATTTACTACCCCAATTAGAATGCAAATTCACTTCAAAAGTTGATTAAAAAAACATGTCAATTTTCCGGCAAATTTGTACATTGTTCATTTGACTTGAAAAATTGTAAAGTATTTTTTTACCGTCAAATTGTAGATTTTTTTATTTATCAATTTGTTTACAAAATTTATTCATCAATTTTATTTATAATATGTTTAAAAAATTGTTGATAAAATTACCTTCTGTATGAACATTTCCATTTTTTTTCTACCAAAAAAAGTTACCTCTAAATTGAGGAAAAATTAACCGCAAATTTTTCTTTCCAACTTTTGCTGTCTAATTGTCGGCAAATTCGGGCAGTAAATTTCAGGTAATTTCAATTGTCAAATTACTGTCAATTTTAAACTAAAGAGTTTAAAATTGACAGTAATTTGACAATTGAAATTACCTTATTTTAAACTAAAGAGTTTAAAATTGACAGTAATTTGACAATTGAAATTACCTGAAATTTACTGCCCGAATTTGCCGACAATTAGACAGTAAAAGTTGGAAAGAAAAATTTGCGGTAATTTTTTTTAAACTAAAGTGGCTTTTAGATTTCTTAGAAGAATATAGAAATACAAACTTTAAAAGCGCCATTTTAACTGCAAAGGACATGGCTGAAGAACTTAAATTGAACCTGTGTTTAGAGCCACAACAAGAATTCGATTTATTAAGTATCAAGCTGGTGAAACTGCCCACGATGAGCACATTATAAGTTCTCCAGAAAAAAAAATTGAGGGTTCAATTTGGTTGGCGCAGTGGTTAAGCGATTGACTGCTGCGCTGTGTGTCGCGGGTTCGATTCCCGCATGGAACAAATATTTGTATGACCTACAAGTACTTGTTCCGGATCTGGCTGTTTGTGTATGTGATGTTAAATGTTTGTAAACGCACCCACAATACAGGAGAAATTCCTAGAGCGGGGCAATGTTTAAAAAAAAAAAACATTAAACATTAATATTTTAACTGTCTTTTGGACACTACATTAATTTCAGTCAAAGAAAGATTTGAACAGTTAAATGAGTACTCGGAATCATTGTCTTTTTTGTACGCACGGCTACACATCAAGCTATACATTTCCAGTATAAGCTGATCTCGCATTGTATAGGATTTCCGTACAGTGCGAGATCAGCGTAAACTAGAAATGTATAATTTCTAGTTTACGCTGATCTCGCACTGTACGGAAATCCTATACAATGCGAGATCAGCTTATACTGGAAATGTATAGCTTGATGTGTAGCCGTGTGTACAATATAAAACAGATTCCGGAAAAAGCCGATCTTGCTAAACTCTGTGGTGATCTCCAATTGAAATAAACTGTAGACTAGAAGTCAGATATAGATGGTTGTATGTTGTGTAATGGACTCGTAAGTCTGAAAACTTTTTTGCCTGATCGGAATGTGGTTATACTCCTGTTTTTGTTTTAAATTTTATCAAAGATCGCAACTTACAAGAACTGTACCTATCCAAATGTATGGATAGCATTGCGAATATTATTGACTATACCTGTAACGGTTGCTAGTAGGGAGATAAGTTTTTCTAAGCTTAAGCTGATAAAAACATATCTGCGATCGACAATATCTCAATCTAGATTGACAAACTTGAGTAACTTTGTCAATCGAAAATGAAATTGCTAAAAACATTGACTTTGTTAACCTAATAAAAGAGTTGGATGATAGAAAGGTTAGAAAAGTAAAATTTTATTAGTTTTTGTTTTAAAATAAATGGTTATTTATTTTAATGAATAGTTGTTTCACTATATCCTTTGCCTTTTTTCCGTATGAGTTTAAATTGCAGTTAGGGGGCGCCGCCGCAGAAATCTCGCCCAGGGCGCTGGTAGGGCTAAAACCGGCACTGAGTGCACAAACGTAGTGAAGGTGAAAATAAGTGACTAACGTGGACTTTTCGTGCTCTCCCCAAAAATTCCTACTAGGTTGTTGTAAAGTTACTACCGCTTTACACTAACTTTTATTTGACTAACTAAAGTCGACTATGACTGCTTCGTAACTTCGTGCCCGATATCGGGCCATTTAGGTACTAGATCGAAAAGAAAAATTACTTGACACTGGCTAAATGCACAAACCGTGCGAAGCCAAAACCCAAAAAAAAAAAAAAGTAAATGGCCCGATATCGGGCACGAAGTTACAAAACAGTCATAGTCGTCTTTAGTTAGTCAAATCCAAGCTATTGTAAAGCGATAGTAACTTTACAACAACCTAGTAGGAGTTTTTGGGGGGAACACGAAAAGTCCACGTTAGTCACTTATTTTCACCTTCACTACACTTGTGCACTCACACGTAACTAAATTGAATAATTCACTACCAAAATTATACAATTTAATTCGCTATTTCACTAAATTCCATGTCAAAGTCAAAGTCAAAGTCAAAGCATTTATTTCAAATAGGCACTTAAAAGGCACTTTTGAACGTCAACATTTACATTAAAATAGAATTGATTCTAGTCGCCCCTTCCAAAATGTAGTTTCGTATGGAGAAGAATGGGCAAGAAACTCCACCGTTACTCTTTTAAAATGTTTCAAGTACAATATTTACATTCATTATATGATTATGTGTGAAAACGATGCACCCAGAATAAAATTACCATACCAAAATGGGTAAAAAGGATCAAATTGAAACAATACAGATAAATTAATTCTGTGATAGATACATGGTGTTCACACATTTACAAACATTGTAAAATTAAGTATAGGTATGATTTTCCTACAATATTAACAAGTAATGAGTCAGTGTGTGAGTTAAAATAATTACTGAGTGTAAATCAATGTCATAAATATAATTAATTATATGTACAATTCAATTAGCAACCAGTTTGATTTTGTCTAGACTCTAGATTGTCCTATGGAGCAGGACCAGCATGTTTCCAAGCATTCTTATCTTGGATATAATCCTCTAATTTGTAATACGCTAGTTTACAAAGTTTACTTTTAATGTGAGCTTTAAATTTCCTTTCATTTAATTGCAATATATCACAAGGTATTTTGTTGTAACATTTAACACAGTACCCCATAAAAGATGTATGTACTTTAGCTAATCTGAAAAATGGTTGATCTATTTTGTCTTTGTTTCTAGTATTAAAATTATGTCTATCACTTATTTTATTAAAAAGATGTAGATTTTTTCTTACATACATAATATTTTCATAAATGAATTGGCAAGGTACCGTCATAATATTAATCCTTTTAAACAGTTCCCTGAGGGATTCGCGGCGACGTAGATTATAAATGGCTCTGACAGCTCTCTTTTGCAAAATAAAGATGGATTCAATGTCAGCGGCCCGACCCCACAGTAAAATGCCATACGACATAATGCTGTGGAAGTAGCTAAAATAGACCAATCGTGCGGTTTCTACATCTGTTAACTGTCTGATCTTTCTAACAGCATAAGCGGCCGAGCTTAGCCGCCCCGCAAGAGATGTTATATGAGCTCCCCATTGTAATTTCTCGTCTAGCGTGATTCCCAGGAACACCGTTTGATTAACAAATTCCAGTTTTTCTCCATTCAATATGATGTCACATTCGCTACTTCTAACATTTGGTAATTTAAATCTAATGCATTTGGTTTTTGTGCCATTTAGTACCAAATTATTTACCGTAAACCAATCTTGGACCTGAAGAATAGAGTTATTCACGTCGTCAAGATTTAGTGAACGTCGGTCTATTTTAAATATCAATGATGTGTCATCTGCAAATAACACCATCTTCGGTTGATTTAGAAGTAAATAGGGTAAATCATTAATGTAAACTAAAAAGAGGAATGGACCCAATATTGAACCTTGAGGAACGCCCATTGCCATTTCAGACCCTAATGAGTTTACGCCGTTTACTTGAACTTTAACTTTTCTGTCTTTCAGGTATGATCTTAGTAAATTAAGAGCTGTATTTCTAACCCCATAGTGCTCCAGTTTCAGCAGAAGTGTCTCATGATTTACGCAATCGAACGCCTTGGAGAGGTCGCAAAAGATTCCAATGGCATCTTTTGCTTCTTCCCAGGCGTTAAAAATGTTCTTTATTAGGGTGACACCAGCGTCGGTGGTACAACGCCCTTTGGTGAAACCGTACTGCTGTTCATGAAAGATGGCATTTTTATTAAAGTGACGTAACATTTGATTGAGAATCAACTTTTCAAACACCTTACTGAGAACTGGCAGAATTGACACAGGCCTATAATTGTTAGGTTCTTTACTATCACCGGATTTGAATAACGGAACTACTTTACTATGTTTCATGAGATCCGGAAAGACAATCCATGAAAATGAAAATTCGTGCGACATGTTTCAACGCGATCCTGCCAAAAACTCCCTATCTCCCTATACAAAAATGTACTCTGTGCGCACAGTGCACAAAACAAATATACTCCTAATGGAGGTAGTCTGGGTCAGACAATAACCGTGTGCGCATTTTCTGAGAAAATTCTATACACGACATCTGGCAAGGTAGATAGGTTTCCTGGCTACATGTAATATAATAGCCAGAAAAAACATAGGTACGCGCAGATTAGGTGCATGGTTTGTCGATGCTTAGTAGGTAGGTACACCATTCTATACTCTTTGGGTACACCTCTGTTCCGTATGTATACAAGTAATACAGTGAGTTTCGTTTGCAATAGTATATTTCAACTTTGTGTTTTAAATTATTGTATCTACACAGATACACCATGAGGTCATCTAAAGATTTAAAACGGTCGACGGGCACGATATTACATATTTGAAATTCGCACTTGAGGCCACTTTGAGGCTTCATACAATTGTTATATGAATATTGATTACATTTGACTCTTCCTTTTCAACATACAATTGACTATTAATTACAACCCAAAAATAGAATAAAATTAATGTATATAGAGCAGCCAATATAAAAAAAGTTACCCCAAAGTTTACGTGACCTGATTTGATTGCTTCTGCAGATATGATCATAGCCAGTCCAAAACTTCCAGCCATATAAGCAAACATATTCCATAAATATAAGACTATCAGTTGTCGTATGCGTAATGCAAGAGCCACACCTAAAATTATATGCGAGGCAAACACAAAAACACCCAGAATACCATACACCCACTTAA
The DNA here is from genome assembly GCA_947359405.1 of Antitype chi. Classification (NCBI taxonomy): domain Eukaryota; kingdom Metazoa; phylum Arthropoda; class Insecta; order Lepidoptera; family Noctuidae; genus Antitype; species Antitype chi. The sequence continues at coordinate 18,578,254 of OX375820.1, read as the reverse complement.
TTCCTGGACAGTACCACCTTGGTAGGCCATTTTCATGCACTATCTCCATCGTGAATGGCGTAGCCAACAACATGCACGATATTGTGGGTAATATTCCAAGACCAGCTATGATATAAGAACCGATTTTTAAAGGTATGAAAAAGCAACAAGCTTCTACAACGGGGCATGGATATCCCAATGCACTCTTTACACCTATGATATTTTTAGTAGAGTAAACAGAATATGGTGGTTTTTGTGGTGGTTCCTTAATTTTTTGACCCATAGGTAAACAATTTCTAAATGTTGCTTTTGGTCTTCATACATCAAATCTTTCGAATATTGTAGATTTTATTTTATTTTTCTAATTCATTGTCAACCATCGAATATATTGGATGAAAAAATCCTCAGGAAGTTCACGTTTGATTCACGGTATAATTATTGTAGTATTGTAGATGATGCTCTGTGACTATTGTGACCAAGGAACATTTAGACCACAAGCGGATTGTGACCGATAATTACTCTCGACTGACGCATGACACTGTCGTATTTGTTGGTTGTGGTCATAGAAATGGTTTTGTCAAAATATGTACCGATCATGGAGATTTGATATCATTTTTGTCTATATTTTGCTGATACTTGGCGGAGTCGGCTGATATACAAGGTGTAACTTAAATAACGCACAACCTCTTAAGGGGTCATTGTACTCATCATTATCAACAAGTTTTACTATGGGACCAAACCTGAAATCGAAAAAAAAAATCAGCTGTTCCCTACATTTTGACGATTTATGCGAATACAAGTGTATGGAACAGCTGATTTTGTTTCGCGATTTCAGGTTTGGTCCCATAGTAAAAGTTGTTGATAATGATGAGCACAATAACCCCTTAACAGGTTGTGCGCTATTTAAGTTACATCTTGTATATACCACCTCAAACACCTTTCAGTCTCATGGCGATAGTGCATTGAGATGGGAAAAACGTGGCGATAGTGCAGATGTAGAATCTTGGGTAACTTGACCAATTAAAATGGTAGTTTTACTATTTTAAGGGCTAACCTGTAACCAGTGGCGTAGAGTAGTGGGGGCGGCCCGCCCCGCGCGGCACATTTTAGGGGGTGACAAAATTTCACATTAAATAATAAAAATATTTGAACCATTTCATATTTTTATCCCAACTACAAATTCGGACCGATTGAAAAGACCACGGAATTTTTCATAACTTATTCTGTGACGAATTCGGGGAATCCCCTTTCTTTGAACGATATTTTGTAACGACTGCTAGCTACACCGTCTATACTGACTTGCGGGGATTCCCCGTATTTTATTTTGAGCTTGGATTGTTTATGACTAATATCAGCGAGAATGACGTCTATTACGTATAGGGTTGGGCAGTATTTGAATTACTTGTAATTAAAATACATAATTGAAATACAAATACGTATTTGGTATTTGTATTTCAATTACTTCTAATGTAATTTGTAATTCGTATTCAAATACCTGACGCCGAGGTATTTTGTAATTAGTATTTCAAATACTAGAGGCATTTTTTTTTGTGTGGGAATTCATCAAATAACTTTTCCCGCTCTGGGTGGAGCAGGAGGGCGTGTCAGATTTTTACTGACTAAAACCCACCCGTGTTCCCTCAGTTGCCTGGGGTCACGGTATCTGTTTCCAGCAACCCGCACCACTGGCAGGCATCGGCCCTTGCGGACCCCACCAGTTGGTGCTGACATCTCTTTGAGGCGCGCGTGAATAACAATTGGTCCTTACCGGACAGCGAGCTACCCATTACTCGCCGTCCGCAGGCGTACACAGCACTTCACAACACATAGATCATACTAGGTATTTTCATACCCATGTCCACCTAGTAAAGGACGCCAGCACATCGAACTACCCCAAACTGTCAAATTTCCTCAATTGAATATGAACCTTATTTCTACGACATAAAGTTGAAATTTTCTTAAAGTAATTTGACCGATTGGGGTAGATTGATGTACTGGGGTCTGTACATTAGTGTAAAATACTTAGCCCAAATACCAGTTCCGAGTATGTATGATGTATTTTATCAAAATATTAAATTATACAGTGGCACTCCGGAAGTGCCGAACTGCCGACAGAAGTGAAAACTTGAACAATTATGTGTGTATTTTTTGAATCGTCAGGAAATATTTTATGAAATCGTCAGGAAATATTTTATTGTGCAGGAAATACTTTTGAATGAAGTGTTTACACTTTTATTAGCTTCACCTGTATGTTTGTTACATGTAAGCATGTTCGTAACAGACTCCTTTGGACTTGATTTTGACCCACTTCAAACGGTCAGATTTCATTTAAACTTTGTAGACTTATCGATGACCGATGACAAGTCAATTATTTAAAAAAAAACACGCTTTTGTAGATACTTAGCAGAACTTAAAATAAATAATAGATTGAAAAATATAAAAACACGCTTTAAAAACCAAACTAAAAAAGCAAAACATAATTTCAAAAAAGCGTGGGGTGCTTGTTACTAATTGATTATAAAATACCTCAAAAAGCACCCAAAGCTTTTTTGAAATTATTTTCTGCTTTATTAGTTTGGTTTTTAAAGCGTGTTTTTTAGATTTCCTAATCATTTTAGTAACTTTGATAAAATTCTCACTTTAATAGAAAATACTCGATGTACAGTCGCCAGCTCATCAAGCTACCCCAATCAGTCTGTGAATTTCTTTGATAGGTTTTCAACTTATTCCGTTGATATAAGATTCATGTTCAATTGGGAAAATTTGACAGTTTGGAGTAGCTTGATGTGCTGGTGTCTGTACATACAGACGCCAGCATATCAAGCTATCACGAACTGTAAAATTTTCCCAATGAGGGTTTTTTGAAATGACGTTCACTAGGTGGCAGCACTTAGACGTCAGGTCCGGGCACCTGTCAAAAGTATCAAAGCGCCTACGGACTGAATGGTGAACGAAAGAATGAAACGAATGACATCAAATATTTTAAGTTCATTTTCGAACTGGAAGACCTCTTGTCAAAGTGGCGCCAACTGGTTGCTTGAATATTCATGAACACTCTCAATCCATATTCTTTTGTTTTAAATAAAGTTGAAAAACTATTAAAGAAAATTGTCCGATTTGATTAGCTTGATGTGCTGGCCTCTGTAGTTCTGTACTGAAATAATGAGAACAGTGAGCTGGAGTATTTACTAGAACAGGTACATCCTAAGTCCTATGTCAAGTTGACAGTAATGACATTGCGAATGCGTGACGTCATATTATTGATCAATTGATTGATCATGTCGTTTTCGTCACGTCAGCCAGCCACTAAATATTTTGTCTTATTTTAGATAAATTCCAGGCACAATATGTGTTGAAGCTATAATTAAGCGATAAAGTATTAAACATTCCTTTTACGTATATTCTGTGACTTAGTTATAAGATTCAGCGATGGTAAGTAACCTCATACGACTAAAGTTTTCCTCTTTTTGTATTTTAGAATTTAATCCAGTCTTTGTAGGTGTGCCTACCTAAAATCAATATATTGTTATTTATGTTCATTAAGTGATGTAAAAGTACGTAAATTTTCCTCTATTTCCTACAAGTATTGAGACCAAAAATCTGTCGTTTATTTCAGATGCAATTTATGTTATTATTCAGCCGACAAGGCAAACTGAGACTGCAGAAATGGTACGTGGCTCATCCGGACAAGCTGAAGAAGAAGATCACTCGGGAGCTGATCACTACAGTGCTAGCCAGAAAGCCCAAGATGTGTTCGTTCTTAGAATGGAAAGATGTCAAAATTGTCTACAAAAGGTTGGTGACTCAGGTCAACAGACCTCCGTGTTATATGCTGTTAGATGATGATATTGGTAAAAAAAAACTCTGCCTCCAAGATGACCCACCAACCAAAAACACTTCAAATCTCATAGCCATGTTCCCCAATTGCAGACATGATTACTTTTCTTTCTTCAAGTGGGTCTCGAAGCCCAATAATAACAACCACACGAGCGGTTGAAGGATAAGGGATAATCTACTCTTGCCACGGTAATTTCGTGGATGGGTGACCATTGATTACATATTGAGACCCTTTTTTGCCTTAGAATGCATGTTAAGCCATTGGTCCTGGCTGTTTTTAAATATCTTTGACAATTGTTACGGGAACTCAGAAGCCCAAGTCTGACAACCAGTCTTACCATAGGGTATTGTGTTACCCAGTAACTGGGTTGTGGAGGTCAGATAGGTAGTTACTTTATGTAAAATACTGGTATTCAGCTGCAACCGGTTAGACTGGCAGCAGACGCCAATGTAGATGGGAAAAAGGCTAGGCAGATTGATAAGTTTCCATTCTATTATTGTTTTATGCACAAGATACCCACATAAATACGTGCACACAAAAACCATTAGTATTTATTAGTGCACGACACAAAACCGCCAAAAGTGGAGAGATTTGGAAGAGACCTACACTCAGCATTGGGTGGCCAAAGGTTGAAGAAGAGAGAGAGAGAGAGAGAGAGTGCATTAGTTCCTCAACATTAATTATATTTCTAACAATCTTCTCAGTTTTTCAAGAATTTTTGTGTGACATGAGTCACTTACTTGTTATCAGATGTAAACACATAATGATTAATTAAAATTTCACCAAATTGTGTTAACATTGTTCCAATCATGATCCTGTGTTCTCATCATTTAGTATTACTGCATCAGGAACAGGTCTATTTAACTCGTCTGTCCCTGCGCTCACTAACAAAGTGCTTATTTGTGGGTGGAATTGCACTCACTTTGGTTGTAGAGGTTAACCTGACAAATGTTGTGTGAACCAGTTATCGTTCACAACAATAATACACTTGCAACAACTTTAAATATAATTGTGAAAACTGTTGAGCGCTTACATGCAGTTTCTAGAAAATATAAATTATGTCTATAAATCAAAACAGATACCTAATACACAATCAAAACCTTTTTTCGAACTGTTACAAGCATCTAGATACACAACAGATCAATAATTTATACCTGTAAACAAGCCACATGCCCAATGGATAATGGCAAACTACCATACAAACTTTCATCCCATATGTAGGGTACAATGAATTTACAAAAATCCTTAGTGAATTTTAGCCATTCAATATTTAAGGAGCTTTTGTGCTAAATTTCATGCTTCTAGACTCATTTGTTTAGGCTGTGTTGTCTGCCAGTAAATTAATGTAAGATTTTATTAAGTGGGAAGCGTCAGGATAGCCGTAAAAAAGAAAACAGTCTACCTTAGTGCACCCTCCTTATGTGGATGAATAATAAAAAGTCTAATGATTCCTCTCTGTCAACAGATATGCCTCACTATATTTCTGTTGTGCGATGGAGCAGGAGGACAATGAGCTGCTGACCCTGGAGTTAATCCACCGCTATGTGGAGCTACTTGACAAGTACTTTGGCAGTGTAAGTATTTATTTCTGTTATCCTGTAAATGCATTAGTTAATGCCGAAAGTCTGACAACCAATTTTACCAAGGGTTATTGTGTTACCCAGTAACTGGGTTGTGTAAGTCAGATTGGTAGTTGCTACATGACATGTAAAATACTGGTATTTAGCTGCATCTAGTTAGACTGGAAGCTAATCCCAACATAGTTGGAAAAAAACTAACCAAGTGACGATCCTGAAAATGTATGATTTGAATTTGAGGGTCTTTAAAATAGACCTTTACAAGTATACCTTCAAATGTACCATCTTTGTAGAAATCTGACAAGATCATATAGCCATTGATAGCAAATTCTCTGTAATAGATATGTAAACAGGCCGAGAACACCGACGCACAACCTGTTACCATAGATTCAGTCCATGATTCGGAACCCCCCTGTGTTGAAATATTGCGTCAGATATTAAAACCGCGTAGATATTGCTCTTTTCTATGAAACAGCAGATTGTTTTTTTGATAAAGAACCAAAAATTTCTACACTACCTGTACGGTGCAACCGCACATTCTGCAATTCAGCAGTTTGCCCACACATTCATTTCAATTCATAATAATTAGCTCAGTTGGCGTTGGGCTATCAAGTCAGCCAGGCGTTCTCGTTACAGCCAACAAGGGCCGCGTCACTCACTTCATAGCCACACCATCAGTTCATTAAGCTCATTTTACTTTAAGTACCTTAGAGACAATACAGTTGTGTTTCAGTACTTTACCTTCTTTCATTCCATTCATCCCGCATCTAAAAGTAATGTATGGTCTACCAAGGGATTATACACTACCCGGGGACTAATAAATTAAGTGCTGAATAGGGTATTACACCCATTTTTGAAAACTGTCCTAATTAGATTCTAAAGTGCTAATAAACCACAAAAAAACAACATTTTTATTTAATCGATTAGTGCCGTAAAAATGCATTAAGTACATTTTAAAATTTCGCGCGTAATTCGACGAAAACGCTAGACGCAGTAGACGCCATATTGCTCTGTGGGTATGACGTCAGTTTGCTGTGTAGACAAATGCGCTGATATTTTATAAGATAATTGTTAATAATTTAAAAAAATCTGTTATTATTCTACTTATCACTGGTTTGCTATTCCTGAATGCAAAATATTATTTAAATAAAAATGATTTTGGTTACGAATATTATGACGTAATAACATGGCGGCTACTTTATCATGGTGTTAAAAAACAAATAAAAAAAACTGAAATCTTTGAATTTAATTTTAAAAAAAATGTATTTCATGAACTGAAACTAACATTTTCCGACTGCGTTTTGCCTAAGCTATCTCAATAATATATTTTTAGATTTTTTCTCATATAGAGTAAATTACCCTATTCATGGTTACAGTTTGTGAGTCGATGTCCCTGCCACCCTGTATGTGAATCTGTGTCTTTACCATACACAAATCCAGACCCAAAACAATAAATACATACTAATATTTGTCTCTTTTGCCCATGCCTCATTTATACAAAAAAATTAAATGCCCTCATAATGTGCCACTTAATAGGGTATTTTCCAATTTATTAAAAACTATTTTTATTCGAAGATTGGGACGATATATTTAACAGAGAAATATAAATAAATTTATTTAAATCCATTTTCTCAATTAAAAACGATTAAAACCAAATTTATCGACATTCACTTGTTCACTTACTAACTACTTTAGTTTACACAAAGTTGACGTCACGTGTGGTCACGTGATAAAAAGTCATAGTAAGGAGCGTTTTGGCGGTAAATTCAAAACAACGAAAAATTTATTTGATTTAAATCGTTTTTAATTGAGAAAATGGATATAAATCAATTTACTTTTATTTTCCTGTTACATATTTCGTCCTAATCTTCAAATTAGAATAGTTTTTAATAAATTGGAAAATAACATATTTCATGATTTGATGGCAGAGCTATTTAAAAAAAATAAGCAGTACTTTTGTACTTTTCATTTTTTGTTTTTGTCTTCAGTGGCCCTACCATCTCGATCTAAGGAATCGACTGCGTTCGGCGCTCTGATTGGTGCCTCACCAATCCAGGACCAATCAGAGCGCCGAACGCGCTCGATGAGATGGTTAAAAGAAACTCACTATAGGGCCTCAACTATTTTAAAAATCAAACAAAGTAGGTACTGTGCCAAATCAAAGCCAATCTCTTTTAAATCACTAAATAAGTGAACTTTATCCCTGTTTCCAGGTATGTGAGCTGGATATAATCTTTAACTTCGAGAAGGCATACTTTATCCTCGACGAGTTGGTGCTCGGTGGTGAGCTGCAAGAGACCAGTAAGAAGAATGTCCTGAAGGCCATCGCTGCACAGGATCTGCTTCAAGAGGTCAGTAGCCAGGATAATGAGCTTGTCTAATTAACTAGGTGATGCAGGGCATAGATAATTACACAACGAGGTTTTAGTGGCTATACTAACTGTGCTTACTTGTACCAGAATTTGACATCAATAAAACAGAACAAATTTCTAGAACAATGAAATTGTTTTAAAATTGTAAATTTGTACACATCAAAAATAAATCGAATCTAGATTCTATTCTATTTAAAGAAAACAGTGAAATGACTATTAAATAATTAGGTTTGCACAATTGGTGAATCACAAAATATCGGCGTGTATCCATAGTGATGTTAGAAAGAGAAGGTCTTAATAGGCAGGGCCGTATTCAGGACGACTTGTAGGTGCAAAAAAAGCAAGTGCAATATCAGTAAAGTTAATCATTTATAAACTTGTGCTATTTTATCTTAGGAGGTTGCTAAGTTATCCAATTATTTTTAGGATTATGCATTTATAAATGTGTGTTGTGGTCAATTTGAGCCTATACTCTGATTCCTCTATTCTTTATTCAATAAGTAATACGAATTATGTAGTTCCTAAAATATCCAATAAATGTTTTTGCATAGTGGATGTCAGCAAACAGTGATTTATTTTGTTCCTTTAAGATTTTTAATGTATTGTTGTTATCAGGGAAAATGTGGATAGTTTATTTATTATAATGGGTATATTAAGATACTATTATTTAGCTTTTCCTAACACATGATAATTTAATTTATACTCATAAAAGAATACTGCCATAAACAATGAAACATATCTAGTCGCAACACATCTAGATGTTTTTATAGATATAAATATTGAATCAAAATATATTAATAAAATATAGGTATATAAAGTGGACCAGTTAATAGGACAGTGGCCTCAGTAGTGCCTTTTGATTATGTATTAGATATTATAACACTAATGTACGCGAGTAGGAGCACTGCCTTTTAGATTAACTTCAAAGAAGCACTAATGTCTAACACATATCAAAGTTTTCAACTACAGTGTTGTATCATAATATATTTAACTGGAAACATATTTATTTCATGTTGTATGAGACACAAAAAAATATTGCTTTAGTAATTTTGGAGATGCTTTCATTTCTAGAGAACAATGTTTATGTAAAAGTTATATCTGTGAACATGGGACAAATGTGTTTTCAGATTTTACTCTACATATCAAAAAATGATATTAAAACCTACTTCTAAATTCAAATCTCGAGTAAAAGCTGTCCTTTGATAGATAAACAAATTAATACTATAAGGGACTAAAATCAATAACTATTATTATAAAAAGCTATATTAGTGCCTAAATATGCAAATATACTAGATATATTATGATAAAAAATTAATGTCAATTTAAATTGTATTAAAATGTTTACTAACTTAGTAACCGTAAATGATATTAAAAACAGAATACTCCTTATTAAACAACTAACAGATAGAAAATAAAACTGCACTTATACACATACAAAGATTAACAACTTTCATAGTATAACGCGTTATCCAAAGCTAATGGACTAGTCAAATGTGTGAAGCAGTCGGCGACTGAAGACAATATTTGCTCAATTATTGGATCAAACTAGAACTTACTATTACTAACTGTTCGTACATCACTGTTTTGTATCAGTTGTCAGAATTTGCTAGCGTCACTTCACAGACGGGATGTCTATAGACGAGCCCAATTTCCTAAATACTTTTAGCAGTAAAATTGATTAAAATATCGGTTCTATTTCTACCAATAGTAAGTAGAAGTTAGCAGAGACTAAATTATGTTCTAAACAAAGAAACCCACATATAAATATACTAGATTTGGACTGCGCGACAAAAAAAGAATGGGTTATGCCCTTTCTTTGTTGTCGCGTAGTCGGGTAATAAGTATATTTAGCGTTAAATGTATTTAGTGATTTGTGTGCAAGTGGGCCTATATAGAAAAAGTAATTCATATTTAATTTTAAATATTTCTTGCTCAATTTAATTAGATATTAAATACGAACTACCACTAACTCTTCATACGCCGGCTGTCCTCACTCTCTGCTTATACAATCTCCTCTATCTTCCACTGCACTCTGCTAATTTTCTCCTTTGTTTTGGTGTGATATGCATGCATTGGTGGCGGTCAGGACCTGAACGACGGATTGTTACACTGATGTGTCGCACAACCGCACAACCCTGGACAATCACGAATTAAATAAGCTATTCAATTATCTATGTGTTTAGTGCTTTTATTGCATGCGCTTCTCTGTTTCTATATTTATCTAAGCATTTATTAGATTAGTACGGTATGTAGTCAACATTTACTTGAAGTAATTCTTTCTTTGCTACTCTTGCACGGCTATATTAAGCCGACGTAGCTCCATTTCCTATCTATAACACACTCAGTATATAATACATACAAAAAATCTCAGAAAAATCATAAAATAATCTCGAATTTAGATCTTTCATGCGTTATGTACTTTTAGTTGTTAGGTAAACAAGGCGTCATTATAGTTAGTTATAAATAGTTTATCTGTATATCGTTGCTTCATATATGTGTAGTTAATTTTACGATTATTAAATTGTATCGGGACACTGCTTTACCGTGCTTTTTCATTTAAACTAAACATGGTATGTTTGTCAAGATGGACCATTCAACATGACGAGAGTAAATGAATCTATTGCTCAAACACTTCATGAACTCATTCATTGTAGCAGTAATTTGTAACATCAATAAATCAGGGTACCTAATCTTATATGATTGTATAATTCACTATGTAAAACAGTGTCCTTTTTGGTTATGGTCTGGCTGTTCATGCATTTACTGTAATGGGTTGTCGAAATACATTATATAAACAAATTAATCTGTTTTCTTGCATGTACCAAGTTCCTGTCCCAAGCATCCGTTGCACGAGTTAAATATTTATTCGTTCTCCAATATGCTCGGTATACAAGAGCTTATAGATAGTGTTTCGAAAGGAAAGAGGTTTAAAATGAAGATGGTTATCCGAAATTCTAAAGTAATCTTTCACGACCATCTATTTATGTCTTTGTGTATATTTTCAACAACTCGTGCTGCGGATCTCCCGTGTGTCCGGTGTGGTGTCGTGAAGGTGCAATAATTGTAAAAAAAAACTACCTAACGCTTTTCCTTGGCGTGGACTAGTTATATAACAATAATATTAACAGCATGCTAACTTTCTCGTTTCTAACATGATAATTTTTGATTATTAACATCCGTGACACTAAAATAATAAATGAAGACCATTTTCCGTGATGAAAAATAATATTTTGGAAACGATTTCCTGCCTCAATTAATAAAAAAATATGATTTTTATATCTTTATGATACAGTATAAAAGATTGCAAAAAAAAGGCACCAGAATAAATCAAAGTTCGGCCCTGTACAACTACATTCGACTTGCAACTCTTGAATTAGATTTTGATAGACAAAAAATATAGGTAGGTAGATGAAATGCTGTAGGTATTCTATTTCTAACAAAAACCTACTCTCTCAATTGATTTTTAGCTCGAACAATAAAAAGACAAAGAAATAAATATCAGAATGAATGCATGGTAAGGTTGAACACCCACGTACTTAATGAAGCGTCTAGCTTAGCTGCATGCTCACGGCGTGAATTGTGTTAGGACGAGACCGTGGACGCGGCGCTACGGGAAGTGGGGCTCCTCTAGCGGACTTCGGGCTCCGGGAGCGGCCTGCACTGCGTGCCCACAACGCTAGTGCACCGCGGTGCACAAGGGACGTTTTTTAACTATTCAATCGCCCATTCATATGCGATGTTTGGATTCAAGAACTTTGCCATATATTTTTACTATAATATTTCTACATAATCATTTTAGAATTTGTATAGACTGTCATTAAACTATTATCAGTAATTTTTTAATAAAAGAAATTAAATACATTGGATATAGATTTTTTACGAACGACATTGGGCGACTGATACTAGAGATTGGTTTTTATATTAGGTCTTTACCTATGAAATTGCCGTTTTGCAGTACTGGCCATTTCAAATCAAAATAATTTTTGTTTGGGTAAGAATTCTAATTTCAAATTAATTTTATTTTAAAAACATGGATTTTTTTTTCCAAAAGTAGTCATTTGTTTATTGATTAGTGTTACATTTTCATCGCATTTCAATCTTTTTCGTCATCATGGATACGTTAAAAATTCGAGTAATTATGGAATATGAGTACCGTCGTGGCAGCAACGCGGCACAAGCGGCACGCAACATCAACGACGTTTACGGAGTTAACACTACAAACCAACGCACCACCTGTTATTGGTTTGCTCGCTTCCGTTCTGGAAATTTCGACCTGAAAAATGAACCTCGCGGTCGTCCGAAGACTTTGGTCGACAATGACGAATTAAAGGCGATTGTGGAAGCTGATGATACACAATCTACGGCTGAATTAGCAGCAGCTTTCGACGTTAGCGTCAAAACAATATTGGTCCATTTGCGTCAAATTGGCAAGGTAAAAAAGCTTGACAAATGGGTGCCCCACGAACTCAATGATCGTCAGCGCGAAGTACGCGTCGAGACGTGCCTTGCACTGCTCAACAGACACACAAATGAAGGAATTTTGAACCGCATTGTTACCTGCGATGAAAAATGGATTCTGTTTGATAACCGCAAGCGCTCCGCAAGTTGGTTGGATCCTGGTTCAGCACCTAAACAATGCCCTAAACGAAAACTTACCCCTAGAAAAGTGATGGTCACTGTTTGGTGGTCTAGCGCCGGTGTGATTCATCACAGCTTCTTACCAAACGGGGTGAGCATTACTGCAGATGTGTACTGTGAAGAACTGAACACAATGATGGAGAAGCTGGCACATCTCCAACCAGCATTGGTCAATCGCTCGTCTCCGCTGCTCCTGCACGACAACGCGCGACCTCATACTGCACAGCAGACGGTCTCCAAGTTGCAAGAACTGGGGTTGGAAGCTCTCCGTCATCCGCCCTACTCGCCAGACCTTGCGCCTACAGACTACTACTTTTTCCAGAATTTGGATAACTTCTTGGCGGGAAAAAAATTCAATACCCGAGAGGCAGTACAAAATGCCTTTGAAGAATTTGTTGCCTCCCGTCCAGCTGATTTCTTTAAGAAGGGCATCAATAAACTGCCACTGCGATGGCAAAGATGCATTGATTGCATGGGTGATTACTTCGATTAATACAAATAAAAAATACATGAAAAAAATTCGTTTAAATTTTTTCATACAAAACGGCAATTTCATAGGTAAAGACCTATTATTAACATACAATTTGCATTTTAAAATATCTAGGTAAGTATTTTGTATAATGTAATGATGGAATTGTTTCTCCAGGCCAAAGCGGACCAAGAACGAATATTGTTTTATAAACTCTTGATCGAATGTATTTTAAATTAGAGAAACTCCCAATTTCGAGGATTCCCTTATTTATTTAATTAATTAATTGTTCATTAGATTTAATTTGTCTTTAGCGTAATAATGTCTTTATTTTGAAGTTTGCCTATTTTATTAAATTTGTTTGTTTTGTTGAACTATTATAATTTTATGATTTGTTGAAAACGAATTAGTGTTTTAATTAGATTGAATTTATTATTTGCATAAGTTATTTTAAAAGAATTTATTCATTATTGTCTGTTGACATGACCTAACGAATTTGACTATTTAGGTATTATTAGGAAAAACTCATAGCGCTATTACAATGACGTGGCGGTTGTAATAGTTTTATGAGTTTTCCTGTTTTCTGCAAAGTAGACGCTAGTTATGAGTACATAAACTTGAGTTTAAAATTAAATTAGGTTATGAAGTTACTGCCAATCCTTCGAAATTACTGTTATAAATTATCTTTTACGGTTAACTCTACATTTCTTGTTTGTTTCTGTTCATACAATTTTGTTACCATATGGAAATTATTTTTCATGAAATTATCAGGCACTTATCTTATACCTATTTAAAATTTTGTTACGCTGACTTTAATAACATAATCAAGGAGTTTTGTGCATTAATGTGTAATTAATATCTACGATAATATTCGTTTCATGATACATATTATGTCTATGTGATAAAATAACATATTTGTAATAAAATATATTTTACACGTTATAAAACTTTTAATTTTATTATTGAGGTACCTTTTCTTTAGACAAAGTATTTAACATCTTGCTAACAATTTGGTCAGCACATTTTGATAAACACCACGAAACGAGATTCTAAGAATCGTAATTATCTAAAATCGAAGTTAAATCAAAATGTAGTAGACAACCGAAAAGCGATTGCTCGGTCTAACGCGGCCACGAGCGACTCTGGCTCAGTGATACCCCTTGTTGCAGGAGGAGACACCGCAAGGCTTCTTCGAGGACCACGGCCTCGGCTAACTAGCTGCGCCCGCGCACCGCACCACCGCACCGCAACAACATACGTAGCGACAACGTAGAACAGTGTAAAGTAATTTTTTGATATTAGAACACTTTATTAAACCTCGTTTTGATATTGTTGATATCTAAAGTTGCGTTGTACAAGAATTTATATTATGTAAAATATAATTACAGATGTTTGTCCAAATGGTAAACATACAGTTGTTTTTAATAAATTAAATTCCTGTTTGTATCCAGTTGAGTCTGCAGATTTATAAAAATTAATTGTTCTGTGGTTTTAGTTTTGCATATTATATTCATTTTAGAGCTTATTCTTAATAAGTAGGTTTTTAAGTAAAAAGCATTTATGCACTTGAGGTTGTTTTTGCATAATTCACTTGTAACCGTGGCAACTACTTATGTACTTAATTTAGTTAATATGTGGCACAGCTTTTAGTTATTATGTACATAATTATGATGGTACATAATGTTAGTATTATGAATCTAGTTTTGCCACTGAATGTATGTAATTGTGGTGGAACAATTTAATAATAGTTTGTGCCAAAAGAAGCAAACATACTTATATTTTCATATATTTTCGCTTATGATTGTTGTAGAGTAGATCAAATTATGTAAACCTCTATGATCAATATCACAGTATACCAGTACACTTCGTAATAATGGCCCTCCAGTTTATAAAGTTATTGTATTCTATTGCATAGGCAGCTGTATTAGGGATTGTTAAAACAAAACTATGTATTGTAATAAGTATCTTTGGACCTACTTAGCAGGATTTATGGGATTGGCAACGGTATCAAATATTTTGAACTCTTTTTTAAAAGCTTGGTGTTGATAGTATTACCGTCAGCCGACACCTACTCGCTGAGTTAAGAAGACTGTTTGAATCCACATCACTGTATACATTTCTACATTTGTAAACTTTACAGTATTTATTGCGCTATGTAAAAGATAAATATTTGTGTAAATTCCGAAGTCTTACGTCAGTCAGACTCTAATCTCATATCACACGTTTCATATCTACAAAATATCAAGAGGCCTAAGAATCAAATAAAAAACATTCTCTTTGGAATATATTGCGTATTAAAGTAATATTTAAGAATCAAACTTCGTTTTATTTTAATATAAAATCTTTTATTATTATATGTTTCAAAACTCGCTACATGATACAAAATATTTCATTACAATAGGCATATTGTAATGAAATATTTTGTATCATGTAGCGTGTAGTATACGGCAGTATAAAAGCGATAAATAATCCAAAATTGAAGACATACTGACAGTCTTTTGATAAATAGAAATACATTAAATGATTTCACTTAATAATTAAATGCGCCATAACAATGCGGGTACAGCTTGTATACCGTCATGTGGCTCAGAAGCTAACTCTAAGGACAGACGCGATGTTATTATTAGCGCGGCGACATCGGCGCGTGCGCCGTGCTTGTGTCGCGGACTCGCGACCTCATTTCATATCGCAACTTGAGGACATTGCGTTATTGCACGCCGCTGAAAAATGCAACCGATGCTAAAAATAACACCCCGTCTGCAACTTACATGTACGAAATATAATATTATTATAAAAATAGGTATATTATGAAAATTTAATTGTTAGAAGTTTCTGTCGACTTTGACTCTGGTGTCGCCTTGACCTGGTTGGCGGTGGTGGGCGCGGAGTCCTGGGTGTGTTTGGGGGGCGCGGGCGTAGGGGGCGCAGGTTCCGCCGCTTGGGGCTTCTCCTTCTCCTGCTCGTCCACCTCGCGCTGCTGCTGCTGGCTGGTGACGTTGGCCAGGTGCAGTGCGGCCAGCAGGGCCGTGAGGTAGCGACGCACGTCCAACTCCACACCTGCAATAGAATACATATGTTTATTTGCAATTAATACCGTACGTAACACACACCACACCACACATACACACATTTCGCCAGTTATGGTTAAGTCCCATGTAACAGGGGGGCGAGCCTAATGCCATCAACAGGGCACAAATCCAGACTGATGCTATTGAGAAATTCTAGATAGAATAATCATGAAAACCAAAAACCCAATAACAATGTAATTAATGTAGGTACAAAAATCTTTTGTAACAGTTTGTGGGGCATCCATACATATCATCATTTATCATCATTTCAGCCGAAAGACGTCCACTGCTGGACATAGGCCTCCCCCAAAAGGGGGTTTTGCCATAATCGCCACGTTTGGCAGGCGGGTTGGCGATCGCAGTATAGTGGTAAAATGCATAGAGAACGCTGCTGCCCATTCTCTAAGTGCCTTAGTCGCCTTCTACGACACTATATATTCTATATTCTACCTGAACATAGCATGAAAATTTAGTACAATTTAAAAACAACATAAAAACTAAACATTAATATCATTGTAATTTGATAATGGTGACGCAGGTGTTCAGATTGACGTGCAGTATAATACGATTTACAATCTCAAGGTCGAGGAACGGGACGGCTTCGAAAGTATACGTATTTTTTGGTATCGATTAACGTAAATGTCAGCAGTGGAACCTTTATCTGATGTATTGTTTTAAACAATAGAATGCAATGCTTCTTGATAACTACTTACGCATGTGAATATAATAATCGTTTTATGTTTCACTGAATAGTAATAGTAGTGAAAAGTTATCTATACTAATATTATAAAGAGGAAAGATTTGATTCTTTATTTGTATTGAATAGGCTCCGAAACTACTGAACCGATTTGAAAAAATATTTCACTATTGGGAAGCTACACTATCCCCGGGTGGCATAAGCTATGTGTTAATCTAGGTTATAATCTATATGTGTGCCAAATTTCATCCAAATCCGTTCAGCCGTTTTTGCGTGATTGAGTAACAAACATCTTCACAAACTTTCACATTTATAATATTACTAGGATAGGATGGGAGGTCTCATCAGTCGCTAACAGGATAACCTAATACTTATTCCAAAACAGGAAAACCCCAGAATTAAGTAGCCTATGTAATATGTATCTTGTTTTTTATAATGGAATAGCATATGTGTGAGCACTATGTACCTACTATTAAGCTACCATTTACTGGGTACGTGTTTTTGTGTTGGATGTGCCCTGGCAACTGAGAGTTTGTCATGCTCACTCAAACGTCTTGCTGGTGTAGCGTGTGTGTTGGATCATTAAGTTCCCTTCAAAATGGTTGAGCTGAATGGTGCTGATCCATACGTAATGTTTGTGAACGGGCGCCGCCAGTAGGGACTGGTCATCTCTTAGCTGCCACTGCTTCTTTTAATTTCGGAATTATTTTATTTTTATCTTTTTTATTACGACGGGTACTACCGCGATGCGTCTAGTGGTCGCGGGCGTCACAAATGTGGTAAACTATTAGGAGCACCTCTGCCCAACCTTTTGGAGAAAGGCGTGATGTTAAACATAACACCGTGGACGGTCCGTCTACGGTGCCTGGCGTAAACTATACTTTGTTTGAAAAAAGATTAGACATTTAAATAAACCTTTTTTACCGTCCGTTCAACTGATTTTGACTTCTATTGTATTATTATATAAGGTTTGTTTAAATGTCTAATCTTATTTCAAATGGAGTAGAAAAATCAAAATCAAAATATTTTATTTCACATAAGCCTGCATGGGCACTTATGAAACGTCAGAAGCTAGGTGCACGGTTCCAATTTGTCGTTTCCTATGGAGAAGAGCCGGCAAGAAACTCCACGGTTACTCTTTTAAAAATAATTGGCTTTTACAATGTTTTCAAATTACAGTGATAATAGGTATGGGAGGACAGTGCAGGCCAGTCAATAAGTACCAGGTACTTAGAGGAATGAAAATACAGAATAGAAAAACGTCTACAAATCTAGTCTCTAAGGCCTACAACGTTCTCTCATTCACAATATGTAAAAGAATCTACCTATATAAAATGAATCTATTTGAACCAAGTGACATGATTTCGATGACAATCACTGAAAATAAATAGTAGGTAGTAAAATTGATGCATAATGTCAAATAATGACGAGAATATGTCAGACATTGTAAAAAAAAATAATAATAATAAAAAGAATAAAAATTAACATTGCAATTTGGGAGCAGTTAATAGACTTTCACACGGTTTTGCTGTTAATGAGGTACCAGGGAAGCCACATGTGCAGAAGGAATTAATGCCAAACTTCCCTGTCTTCAACGTAGTCTTTTATCTTATAATATGCTTTTTTGATAAGGACACGTTTGATGTGAGTTTTAAACTTTCCATCGCTAAGTTCTGTAACCGACTTTGGCAACTTGTTATAGAAGCGGATACTGTTTATTAGAAATGACTTGCTAGTTTTAGTTAATCTAAATTTTGGAATCACAATTTCATCTTTACTACGTGTATTTAGATTATGGAAATCGCATCTTTTTTTGAAAAGACCTAAGTTTTTGCGAACATACAAGATATTTTCTAGAATATAAAGAGAAGGCAGAGTAAGTATATCAATTGAGAGATAGACGAGTGTTACAAGTATCTTTTAGCGCTTATGTGACAGACAGGGGGCCGTTGTTAGTAAATATATGAGAAGTTGTCACAGAAATTGTATTGACAAAACAAGATGGCGGCATCAATTTCGATTTTCGCCCAGCGCTAAAAGATGTTGTAAGCCCACGTTCCCGCAGACGTAATAAAATCGCGGCGGGATTTTATCGCGCACTTGACTTTCAACTCTCTGTGTTGAACAGAGCATTGAGAATTCAACAGACTGCATCCCAACGCGTTAAAAATATAGACGTTCGATTTTAAACTCTCGGCTCTAAACAGTGCGTCGGATCCAGGCTTACTTGTCTATGAAGATAGAATAAGATAATTACCCGAGTTCCTAAGCTCGTTCACTTTGTAGGCGAGGTTGGCCCACACGCGGCGCGCGGCCACGGCGCTGAGGCGGCCCACAGTCTGCACCGTGTGCATCGCAGGGTCGTTGGACACCGCTACAATTTCCTCTACAATTAACAAACCATTACATACGTACACATTGTCAACTTTCAGCTAACTACAAGTTGACATGCACTTACAGCTAGGTTAGTTTGGTGTTAGGATACCCTAGAATAGGGTTAGAGAATCTATGGCAAGTCGGCCATTACTTAAAAGCAAAATGCCCCAAATAAAGTCGCACGTTTTCTTTATAAAATGAAATAGTAACGAAGTCGAAATTATACATTGAATATTTTTGAATAAAAAGCAAGTCTGATGCTGAAAATATAGTTTATTTTTAAATGTTTGTCTATTCGTCTGCATGTATTCCGGGTTGATGCAAAAACGGCTAAAAGGGTTTGAATGAAATTTAGCACACAGGTAACACATAGGGTACTTTTAATCCTAGTAGTACGTTCCTGTAGGATGTTTTCCGACATCCACGCGGACGAAGCCGCGGGAAAAAGCTAATTATTAACGCGCGATTTTATGTGGGACACTTTCATAATAATATATTCCTATGATTTATCGACGTATGTATTTGCAATGTGTCAGAATTATGAAAGAAAAGCCTGCCTAAAACATACAAGTCAATGAAATAAATTAGCACTGGACGTTCATGATCTCTGCCTACCCTCAAACCAGCGTAACGATACTTCAAGAAGATATTAATTAAGCTAAGTACAATGTCCACAAAATGTACTTAACTTCTTTATCCTTTTAGTTATCTCTAGATTAGGATAAGGTAATCTGTAATAGCATTGTGCAATAATATTCAATTGCAGGTAGAATCATTTCTAAAATTTTATAGCTTGGTCAGTCAATATTTACTGCATAAGACACATCCATGCATTTATATTTGCAAGATGTCATGTAGTCAGAAATCCGAATTTTATAAAAAGAATTTATTTATTTTTAACCAACTTATAGTTATCGGTCAATATAAGTTATTACATAGACAATCATAGAAACATAGAACAAGGTTAAATTACATATAAAACTAGACAAAAATAGAAGAGAATAAACGATTGAAACTACGTTTGTAAATCAGTAATGTTTAGAAATTACCAGTTATTATTCTATTTTTGATAATGGTTCTTATGACTGAGTAAGTTATTGCTATCAGAGTAATGTGGGACAGTTCACCCGAATGAACCATTATTTGATTTTTCTTAAATAAGAACATGGAGTAAGTAGTGCACACAAAATAACTTATATAGATTGGCAGGGACATTGATGTGCAAACAGTAACCATAAAGTCTAGGTCCCTAAGCACAGATCTCTTGCATCGGTTATTTAAAAAAATCTGCTGTTACATAGAAAAGTCCAGTACCGCGGTCAAAATGTAGGGAACAGCTGATTTTTTTAATAACCGAACGCAAAATTTCAACACTAAGGGACCTAGAATCATGTGCTGTGTGTTACCTGGTTGCGCCGATTGCGAGTCGATGTACCTGGCGCCTTGTATATTGTTATATAGGTCTGTGTTGTTATAGAAAGTTAGTTCAATAAACTACTTTGTTAGTAATTAATAGTCTAACGCACGGATTAATAAAACCTGTCAGAAAAATTTGTGAATTCATTGCAGTTGTAGACTAATTTAAATTATAAACAAGAAACTTACTGCTGGGGTCTTCCTGGACACCGACGGGGGGTAGGTAGTGATCAAGCAGCTGCATCGCGTACACGGCGCCAGCATCAACGCTGTTCACCGCCTTCTGGCCGTATGCTGTCGACAGCAGCGCGTTCGCCTTAGCCCAGGACAGTTCCTTCAGGGAGCTGACGCGCTGTTCTGCAGCTACTCGCGCTGTGTAGACCTAGGGAAGAAGTTAGAGCTTGTTATGTGGAACAATAGACAAGAGGTTTTAAAGTGGAGGCGCAAAGGTAGCGCAAGGACTATTTCGTGAAAAAAGTCATTTAATTCTTAACTAAGTCGAGGACATGCATGGCTGCCAATGGTTGGGTAAATATCAATGTAAACTAATCATAGTCTCTTGATTATGTTACCCGCAATACGGAAAGGCGTAACATTACAGGTCAAAAAAATTAGTAATGTACCCACAAGTCATGAAAAAGAAAACCAGAAAAGATTGCAGATGACGAAATCATCAGGCGAAATAAGCTCTAAATACTTGTTATTAGGACAATGGTTTTGGTAACCGTAGTCAATAGCAAAGGCCATTATTGGCTGCATCCCAAAGGTCTTCGGTGGATGGAACCTTTGTGTAAGTTTGAAAAAGGTCGTTGATTTTATAAGTGTTGTGTTTTTATACAAGAACGCAATTTACAAAGCTATATTTAAACTCAGCTCCCACATATATTACGCATTACTTTGCTTTAATTTGTTTTTCAGCGCTCATAGTAACTACAGATTAATTAATTTTTTATCATTTTTTTTTAAACAGCTGGATTAAGATAATGCCAATGTAATTTATGCAGCTGATGCATTCGAATTTTATGTTGATTATTATGACGCAATGATTAGACGAATCATTGTTGTTACTAATACAATGAAAATTATTTAACTAAATCAATAGTGAGGTACTACTTATCCTAATTCGTGTAATACGGACTTTAGTACCCCGTTAACCTTGGATAACTATTAGGTCTTTACCTATGAAATTGCCGTTTTGCAGTACTGGCCATTTCAAATCAAAATAATTTTTGTTTGGGTAAGAATTCTAATTTCAAATTAATTTTATTTTAAAAACTTGGATTTTTTTTTCCAAAAGTAGTCATTTGTTTATTGATTAGTGTTACATTTTCATCGCATTTCAATCTTTTTCGTCATCATGGATACGTTAAAAAATCGAGTAATTATGGAATATGAGTACCGTCGTGGCAGCAACGCGGCACAAGCGGCACGCAACATCAACGACGTTTACGGAGCTAACACGACAAACCAACGCACCACCTGTTATTGGTTTGCTCGCTTCCGTTCTGGAAATTTCGACCTGAAAAATGAACCTCGCGGTCGTCCGAAGACTTTGGTCGACAATGACGAATTAAAGGCGATTGTGGAAGCTGATGATACACAATCTACGGCTGAATTAGCAGCAGCTTTCGACGTTAGCGTCAAAACAATATTGGTCCATTTGCGTCAAATTGGCAAGGTAAAAAAGCTTGACAAATGGGTGCCCCACGAACTCAATGATCGTCAGCGCGAAGTACGCGTCGAGACGTGCCTTGCACTGCTCAACAGACACACAAATGAAGGAATTTTGAAGCGCATTGTTACCTGCGATGAAAAATGGATTCTGTTTGATAACCGCAAGCGCTCAGCAAGTTGGTTGGATCCTGGTTCAGCACCTAAACAATGCCCTAAACGAAAACTTACCCCTAGAAAAGTGATGGTCACTGTTTGGTGGTCTAGCGCCGGTGTGATTCATCACAGCTTCTTACCAAACGGGGTGAGCATTACTGCAGATGTGTACTGTGAAGAACTGAACACAATGATGGAGAAGCTGGCACATCTCCAACCAGCATTGGTCAATCGCTCGTCTCCGCTGCTCCTGCACGACAACGCGCGACCTCATACTGCACAGCAGACGGTCTCCAAGTTGCAAGAACTGGGGTTGGAAGCTCTCCGTCATCCGCCCTACTCACCAGACCTTGCGCCTACAGACTACTACTTTTTCCAGAATTTGGATAACTTCTTGGCGGGAAAAAAATTCAATACCCGAGAGGCAGTACAAAATGCCTTTGAAGAATTTGTTGCCTCCCGTCCAGCTGATTTCTTTAAGAAGGGCATCAATAAACTGCCACTGCGATGGCAAAGATGCATTGATTGCATGGGTGATTACTTCGATTAATACAAATAAAAAATACATGAAAAAAATTCGTTTAAATTTTTTCATACAAAACGGCAATTTCATAGGTAAAGACCTATTATTAACATTGAATGTGACCTATAAGACTTAGAAGTCAAATTACTCGTAAATAAAGTACCTACCTATCTAAAGAGTATACGACACTGAATAGTTATGTAAACATGTAGAGAGCTACTTCACGTAAATATTATGAATTTTCATGACGCTTATGAAAATTACAACGCATTCTCCGCGGTAATATCCCACTAGGCTGGTAACCTTGCTTCCCGCTGGTTCAGATAATGATGGCTGAGAAAAAGTTCTGATTAAATCCATCTTATGATGTACCAACGAGAATAGTTATGGTATGAATGTGGACCGTTGGACGACACCAACATAATACATAACATCTTGCGATGTTTCCCCGAAGGGTTGTACAGGGGTGTAGATGTGTGAATGTGTGATGGGTTGCTAGATGTCACATGTCTTCGATATTTTGTTTTTAGAACATGCCGGTTTCCTCACGATGTCTTCCTTCACCGTTTTGAGAGCAGTGATGATTAAATTATTTACATAAAGTAAAGCGCCTGACTGGGTTCGAACTTCACTGGGTCACCACTGCTCTCAAGCATGTTTAGTTTTGACTTATCTAGTCTTGCTTATTGCTCGCTCCTACAAAAGTAGTTCTTTGTTTCTTCTGTTTGGTATTTAACCCACATACAGTAGCCAGCTAAACGAAGCAAGGTCCTTCCATTCCGGTTCATTGTCCACCGCGTGATTGTCTCGTCACAGCAGCTTATCTTATCGGTGCAACGCAGTACTTATCATGGTCGTCATAAAAATAATACCGGTCCTGCTAGTCTCTACCAATGCTTACTTATTTTACTTATATTTAATATTATAAATGCGAAAGTAACTCTGTCTGTCTGTCTGTCGCGCTTTCACGCCAAAACTACTGAACCGATTTAAATGAAATTTGGTACACAGATAGTCTACAGTCTGAGAAACGACAGGCTACTTTTTAATGCGAAAAAAAGGGTTGTAAGGGGGGATGAAAAGTTGTATGGAAGTATCATCATTTTTAGAGCTAGAAGCTTGAAACTAATTTTTTAGGCTGTTGATTCGATATAAATAAATATGACATTCAGAGTTTAAAAGTTTTATCCTCAAGGGTGCAAAATAATAATAGGGAATAGGGGATGAAAGTTTGTATGGAAATATGTAAGGTTTATGTGAATGTTTTATAAGTTTGTGACAAGAGACAAAGGCTCAAAGACACTATTCCACGCAGACGAAGTCGCGGGCACAGCTAGTTGTATATACCGGGTGCGGCGATTGAACTGTCCGTCTCTATATATCTGTTATAAAATTCGAACCACTGAATCGAACGCCGCCAAAATTTCAAATGTTGTTCTTTGACATGTTCTCTATCATCATTTGAAGTGATTCTGTTATGAGAGAAACACACTCGAATTTAGAACAATGGATTTAAAACGAAATTCAGTGATTGCTCTTCATTTGGAGGGAAAATCGAACATCGAAATACGTCGAGCGCTGCCAAATCTTCAATTGAACGAGAAATTTGTGCATCGCACTATTCAACGTTATAATGAGACTGGTAGCGTTAAGAAACGCTACGGTGGCGGACGACGCTGTACTGCAACGGCGCCAGCAGTTGTCGAAAAGGTGCGTCATCGATTACACAGAAATCCAGCTCGTTCAGCAAACCAGCTCGCGCAGGATCTCAAGGTGAGCGATTGCAGCGTTCGTCGCATATTGAAAGAAAAGCTTAAAGTCAAACCATTAAAAAAAAAACATTCTCAAGAACTCACTGCTTTACAGCGTAGCAAACGATTGGATCGATCAAAAGAGCTGATTCGCTTGCTCGACTCTGGCGAGCTTCCCAATTTGGTGTTTTCAGATGAGAAAACTTTTTGCGTTGAACAGTTTTTAAACAAACAAAATGACCGTGTTTGGTTGAAGGGACGTGTCAGCGACCATTCAGACGAATTGCAAGTCACTCGACGCCAAGGAGCCGACCAAATCATGGTCTGGGTGGCGGTGTCTGAAAAAGGCCGTTCTCCGCTCGTTTTTCTTCCAATGAGTCGCAACCAAGTCAAAATAAACCAGCAAATCTATCGAGACAAAGTCTTGCGACCAGGGTTGGTACCGTGGGCACGCAACACATTCGGTTCTGAGCGTTAGACTTTTCAGCAAGACTCGGCACCATCGCACAGAGCAATTGGAACGCAAAATTGGTTGAAAGCAAACGTTCCAGTGCTGATCGACCGAGATATGTGGCCGTCGTCATCGCCCGACTTGAATCCGCTGGACTTTTGTATTTAGGGTGTTTTACAGGCCAGGGCCTGTGCTAAAAAACACACTTCAGTTGAAGCGCTCAAAGTTACTCTTACGCGAGAATGGAATTGTTTGAGTGACGATGTCGTTCGAGCAGCCTGCACATCTTTCAGAAAGAGAGTTCATCTTGTAGTAAAGGCTAAAGGCGGTTTTATTCCTTCGGAATAAGTCATAATAAAACTTTTAACTTTCTATTTTCACGTGGCAAAAGTGTATAAATAAATATTTAAAACTAACAGAAATATTTCAGTTTCACATACGGACAGTTCAATCGCCGCACCCGGTAAACGCGTTTTTATTTTTAGCTGCGAAACTGGACAGGTGCTTCGAGAGTACGATGTTATATACATTTTATTGCAATTATTTAGCTACACCGAGCGTGGGATCATCTAGTATTTTATTCGGTTTTCGTGTATAAATTTTGCTATTGTGCTTTTGTCCGGCCCCTATTCTCAATTTCAACCAGAGGTTTATAACAGTTCTCTTCTGCCTGCCTCTTCGTAAATGACAAGCGAGATGAAACTCTTCTCAAGAAACTTTCCTGCCTTAAAAACTTTGATGTAAGATTTAGCCGTTTATACTTAGAAATATCCAGAAATCGCCTTTCTGGATATGTCCAAGGAAAAATTCAGCAGCGAAAAGGTTCCTATTCAGTACGAAGATCACTGTTATGATCTTGGAATCGTAGAACCTTCTCTGGTCACACGGCGTCGAAGCCACAGCAACGTGATGGGGTTAGAGTATATAGCGCCAGTGCGCTTCACAGGAATGTGCTTTTTTTTTGGGTGGGTAATCATCAAATAACTTCTCTCGCTCTGGGTGGAGCAGGAAGGCGTGTCAGACTTTTACTGACTAAAACCCACCCGTGTTCCCTCAGTTGCCTGTGTGCCAGGGGCCGCGTGAGTTACATCACTGACCGCGGTACTACTAACGCTTACATGACTAACGGCCCACCTGCCGTGTTTCGAGAAAACGTTATGATTGTGTACGGAGAGAATTGTCTTCAATTTAATCGGCTTTTGCCGTTTTTTGTCTGTGATCATATTTCAACGATCTTGGATCAATCCGAGGATGTCGCTGTGGCGATACTCGATTATGATGACGATGATTATTTGGGGTCAGTGCAACATGTCTATTTCTCCCACACTTCTCTATTAGTCATCATCTCTGTAGTGACCCCCTTTCTAACCATATGATAATTCACAGTCTATCCATCGTTTCTTTAGTTTTCCCCTGCTCTTATAGCCATCAACATCCTCAAAACTTTCCTCACATTTTCCACATTCCTCCGTATCACATGCCCATACCATGACAACCGATTTCCACAGAACTTTTCAGTTACCAGCGCCACTTTCAGATCTCCTCTTATGTACTAATTTGTTATTCTATCCATTCGTGTCATTCTCAAGCAGCGTTGCCCGAAATTAAATGTCCCGCGCGGGATAGGGTCAGTCCCGCTTTTCGCGATTTCGATGGTGCGGTTATGCGTATGATAAGGTAACGTATTTTCGTAAAAAAAATTACGACTTTCTGTCATCATGGTAAACTTAATTTGAAACTCAAAAAGATAAGTAAGTAATAATAAAGTCGGGTAATAAAAAACACGACTGATTATTATTTACATTATTTTATTATGTCCGGCTTTCGAAGAAAGAATCCCGCTTTAACACTCGAAAAGTTTAAAAATCCCGCTTTGCCTGAAAAAAAATCTGGCAACGCTGCTCTCAAGTCACACCCCTCTTGATGATGATTTCTTGGTAGGGTGAACAAATTTTTACATTGTGGGTATGTTGTATCGAAGCAGAAACACGTGATTAATCTTAACCGCTTAATGCCCCTATAATAAATAACATCATATCAATACAACCGCAATCGATTAATACAAAAACTACCGGTTACAAGAGTGAGTACCTACATGACCACATACGGCGAAGCCCGGTCCCGAACCGGTCCGAGCGCTTCCGACCGACGGAAATGGCACTGCATACACTGATGCACCATGTTTTATAAACACAAACAGCTCACGAATGACGATCCGTTATAAAATGTTTTAAGTTTATAACATTGCATTGTCTGCGACATAATGGCCGACATACAGTATGATAGTGCCACATCCTGCCGGTAACAAGCCTGCACTTTGAACCTGCTGCTTTAATATTGAATGCTTATTGGAGCACTTCCTGAAGTCTGAGATATGACAATATCCGCGTCCGGAATGTTCTCGTATAAGTTCGACTTTGAACACAGATTATAAATTGTCTAGGAAAGTGTTCAACAATATTTTGATGACGAAACACACTTACACACCTACCTATAACGCACATTATGTATTTTTTTGCTGTTGTTTAACTAAAATTAATGTACATACTCATTTTGAAAAATGAGCCAAGTCATGCATGATGTTTCGGTGTCGCTAATTATTTTCAAGATATTAAAAAAGTTAGATAATCCTAAATGAGGGTAGGTTGTCAGTTCAAACAATACTTTACGTAGAACCTACTCGAAAACATTACCCTCCTTCATGGGCAGTCGGGTTTAAACCTAAAACAGGCACATTGCGACCTAAAAAATAAAAAAGGATCAGTTTCTTACCTTGTTAACATGTGGTGAGATTCTGGACATGACTGCCTGTCTGGTAGTCTCCACGATGACCTTGGGGGGTTCCGTGACGAGGGGCACGCGGCGCTCCAACTCATCTAAGGCTGCGGCTACCTTGGCGTCGCCGGCAACCAGGGGCGCAGCCACGTAGGGCGCCGCTGTGTTTGCTGCGTGGTACACGCCCGCCTCGGCAGTTGATAGTGCCCATTCTAGTAAGGAGTGGGCTCCTGTAGGAAATGTTTGTGTTAATCTACTGCCTGTCCTGTGTTAGCATGACAATAGTTCATGCCTAGATGAGTTAAATATGCAAAACAAGCAATTCATTTGATTTTAACTTCAAATATTTGTAACAATCAACCAGCCTAGCCTTTTCCCATCTACGTTGGGGTTCCAGTCTGACTGGATGCAGTTGAATACCAGTATTTTACATGGAGCGACTGCCTATCTGACCTCCACAACCCGGTAACTGGGTAATACGAATCCCCAGGTTCTGACTACCCGTAATAACTGTAAAAAACGTACAAATAACAATCAATGCATTCTACAGTTTAACATGCTTTCCGAGACATGGAGGAGTCTGGATATGTTATGGATGGTCACCCATCCACGAACCGACCGCGGCAAGCATAGTTTGACTTTCGGTCGACCCGTATGTCTGTTATTATTTTGAGCTCCCTAACAAAGGATGAAAAAGTCTTTCATCGCCTCTGAGGGTAGATAGAAATTTTTATAGCATATTAATTTCTCGAGATCAACCATCAAGTGTTTCATTGGCTGATCTATAGTTGTGCAAGAATGGATTTTGCACATGTGCTTAGAACTTTCATCTGAATATGATCAATGGAAACAAACCACAAAGAAAGTTTTTACCCTTTATAAAAGTAAAAAAAATCTCAATATAAGAATTACTTTCATTTTTTTTGCACTTGTGATGAACATTAATGTACCCACATTAAAAAATAAATCCATTCTTATTCCTGACTGTCTTTTAATTAAAGTCATAGACTGTACATTTATTTATTCAAAACGGTGACTTGACTTCGGTAACCTCTTTAGTACAAAAGGATGAAAAAGTCTTTCATCACCTCTGAGGGTAGATAGAAATTTTTATAGCATATTAATGTAGGATTGGAACGTTGATGAATGCATGACATGTGTGAAAGAGCTGAATGCTAAGGTGTAAGAGAGTCAGATGACGCATGTCAAAGGTCTACGCTTGGGATGACGTGGAAGATATTTAAAAAGGTAGAATGACAGAGGACTGAATGAAGGACGTAAAGACGAGAAGACGTGTTCATATAAATTTGCTTTCAGTTTATTTAATTAATAAAGATATATTTAGTTTTCTGACCTCGGCCCTTTTCGATTCCCACAAATTGGGGGCTCGTCCGGGATATGAAGAAATAGATAAAACTGGGATAGGTAAGGGGTCTGAACAGAAAAAAAAAGACGAACGACGAAAAAATTGACACTCGATTTTTTTTCTGGAAGGAATAAAAATGGGTGGAAACCGAAGGAAAAGTCGCGGCCCTAACGAGTTTGACGACGCGGTGGATCATGAGATCGGCCAGGGCACGACACAGGAATACAGACTTGTTCATGCCGAAGAAGCGGTTCCAAAATTTGACGGGCGGGACAAAACACAGTCTGCAGAAAGATGGGCGCAAGACGTTGAGGAAAATGCTGAGATTTTCCAGTGGAGGCCATTACAGACACTTATTTTCGCCAGGAGAGCTTTGAGCGGTACGGCTGCGCTGTGGCTCAATAGTGAGCGGCCACATAAGTCATGGGAGGAATTCAAGGCAGCACTCCTCAAGGAATTCCCTGATTCTCTTGACAGTAAGGCGGTGCATGAAATGATGTCGGAGAGGAAGAAGCGAAGGGATGAGAATTGCATCGATTACATGCTAATTATGAAAGAATTAGGCAAAAGGGGGAAGATTCCGGATTATGTTGCAATAAAATACATTATTGACGGCATCATAGACGAAGAAATAAATAAGGTTATGTTATATGGCGTCAGGACATATTCGGAGTTAAAGGATAAACTCAAAATTTATGAGAGTATAAAGGAAAAAATGACTACGAGTACAAAGAACAGAAGAAACACCCAGCCAGCTACGTCAAACTTTTTGAGGCGTTGTTATGGTTGTGGCGAGATGAACCACGAGTCCAACCGGTGCCCAAATAAGGAGAAAGGCCTTAAATGTTTTAAATGCAACGAGTTTGGTCATATTTCTACGCAATGCAAAATTCGTGGTGATGGCGATATGACTTCAGGTGGTTCGAGCGAGAAAGAGAAAGTCTTTCCCCGGACAATGTCGGAAAAACGGCGGTCGGTGATGTTCGCAGCGACTGATTCGACCAATCAGAGTGCTTGTATGTGCGGTTATGATATTGACAGTGGAAACGTCATGGGACCGTCAACATCAAAGTCAAATGAGGATTCAGAAGTAATGCAAGTCGTAAGAAAAGATTTGAAGATCGTACAAAACGAGGGAAAACCTCTAAAAACGGTGATTATAGCGGAAAAGCACCGTTCTAGTGCGCTTATTGACTCGGGAAGTGACGTAAATCTGATGTCGGCAGAACTATGCGCTAAATTGTTCTGCATAGAGTTTAATGACGGCGGTCTAACGCTAACAGGACTGGGGCGTTCGCAAGTGAAATCTTTAGGGAAGATAAAAACAACGGTTAATATAGATGGACAGTGTTACAATGGCGTCGTGTTCCACATTATTCCTAGAGACTGTATGCCTTATGATATAATTATTGGTCATGAGTTTTTGAAAAGTGTAACGTTGTTTATGAGCGAAGGTTGTGTGACCATATTTAAAGATGATAGTGAGTGGTTAAATAAGGTAAATTGCATTACAGATGAGAAGGATGCTTTGCTGGAGCAAATCAGTGATCCATTAGTAAGGCGGGAAGTTTTCAAGTGCATGGAAACTTATCATCCAGTCCAGGTGAGGGAAGCGCCTCTGGAGCTAAGAAATGTATTAAAAGATGACGTACCCGTCGCACAACGGCCTCGACGACTATCTTACGTTGAACAAGGTATTGTGGAAAGACAGGTGAATGAATGGCTTAGCGACGGAATAATCAGGGTGAGTTTCTCTGAGTATTCCAGTCCACTCGTGTTAGTGAAGAAAAAAGATGGCACAACTCGGGTGTGTGTAGATTATAGGCGGCTAAATGCAAAAATTATGAAGGATGAGTATCCTCTGCCAATCATTGATGATTTGATTGATAGATTATCTCAAGCAAAAGTCTTCAGTGTGCTCGACCTTAAAAATGGTTTTTTTCATTTGAAAATCAGCGAGGAGTCCATCAAGTACACTTCGTTTGTTACTCATCACGGCCAATTTGAGTTTCTGCGTGCACCATTTGGTCTTTCAATTTGTCACAAATATTTTATGAGGTTTGTCAATATTATCTTTCGAGAACTAATAGCGCAGAAGGTAATGATGATTTTTATTGACGATATTATTATTCCGGCTGATAATGAAGAGCAAGCATTACGACGACTAAAGCAAGTTTTAAAAGTAGCCGAACAGTTCGGGCTACGAATGAATTGGAAGAAGGCAAGATTAATGCAGACTGAAGTTGAGTACTTGGGCCATATTATAAGAAATGGGGAGGTGCGACCAACTTCAGAGAAAACTGATGCAGTTGTAAAATTTCCTGAACCAAAGACGAGTAAGCAACTTAAAAGCTTTCTAGGATTAACGTCCTACTTTAGGAAGTATATAGAGCACTATGCTGACATAGCAAGACCGCTTAGTGATTTACTGAAGAAAAATATGGACTTTGTCTTTGATAAGGAGCAACAAGAAGCTTTTCATGCTCTAAAAGAGAAATTATGTACAGGACCTGTTTTAAAAATATATGACCATAATTTAAAAACAGAATTGCATACCGATGCCTCCAGTATTGCTATAGCAGCTGTTCTTATGCAGTATCACCCCAATACTGGCTTGCATCCAGTTCAATATATGAGCCGTAAGACGAATGACGCGCAAAAAAAATATTCAAGTTATGAATTGGAAGCATTGGCGATTATTGAAGGCATTAAAAAGTTCCGCCACTATTTGTTTGGGAAACACTTTAAGTTAGTAACTGATTGTAAAACGTTTCAGCAAACTGTAACGAAGAAAGACCTTTCGGCGAAAGTTGCACGATGGGTGCTTATGCTGAATGATTATGACTTTGAAGTCGAACATAGAGCCGGTGGAAATATGAGACATGTCGATGCTCTCAGCCGAAACCCATATGTGTTTACGATAACATCCTTGCGTGATCAAATTAAACAAGCACAAGACCAAGACGACGGTGTTAAAGCAATCAAAGAGCTACTGAAAAAACAGTCTTACAAAGATTATTCGATAGATGGTGATATACTATACAAGGAGTCTGGTAAATTATTGGTCATTCCTAAACACATGGAAAATGAAATAATAAAGAGGATCCATGGTAATGGGCATTTTTCAAAGAGAAAAATGAAGGAGTTAATAACTCAAGATTACTACATAAAAGACGTGGATAAAAAAATAGAAGAATTTGTAATATCATGCATACCATGTTTATTAGCTACGAGGAAAGAAGGCAAACAAGAAGGGTTCTTGAATCGTATTGGAAAGGAAAGTATACCATTGGATACATTACATCTGGACCACGTAGGACCGTTAACAGAAACTAGAAAACAGTACAATTACATTCTAACTGTGATAGATGCGTTTACAAAGTTCGTATGGTTGTTCCCTACAAAGAGTACGACTAGTGCAGAAACACTGAACAAGTTAAGAATTCATCAACAAACTTTTGGAAATCCAAGAAGAATTATAACTGATAGGGGAACAGCGTTTACTAGCCGTGAATTTGAAGAATATTGTGAAGAAGAAAGTATTCAGCACTTAACTATAACTACAGGGATTCCACGAGGGAATGGACAAGTCGAGAGAGTCCATAGGATAATAATCCCTTTAATGACTAAACTTTGCATAGAAAATGCGAGTGTGTGGTATAAACATGTAAGTAGAGTGCAAAGAGCGCTAAATAGCACGTTTCAAAGGAGTATTAAAACTACACCATTCAATTTATTAATTGGCTCTAAGATGCGAAACAAAGAAGACATTGAAATAATGGACTTGCTTCAGGAAGAAACTGCTAGTCTGTATGATAGTAATCGGGAAGATTTACGAGTAAAAGCAAAAGAACAAATACTGGCAGTACAAGAAGAAAATAGGAAGTATTTCAACAGAAGAAGAAAAGAAAGCCGAAAGTACAAGATAGGGGACCTAGTTGCTATTAAAAGGACTCAATTTGGAACGGGGCTTAAACTAAAGGCTAAATACCTAGGACCATATAGTATTACCAAGATTCACATGAACGACCGGGTACGACATGGAGAAGATTGATAGCTCAACTGAAGGTCCAATCCGTACCTCCAGCTCAGCAGATCAAATAAAGTGGTGGCCGATAGGAAACGAGGGATAATCTAAAGATGAGTGTGTGTGTGAAGGTGAATCTGTGTGGTGTGCTAGTATAGGTACTTGAAAGTTGTTGTTTTTATTATGACAAGAAGCTGTTTTTAATGTTTTATTATTGAATGCATGTTGTAATAATAGGTATAAAGGGTTAGAATTTAGTTAAGAAATTGTTTTATATGTTCTATGTTGAGGTGTTTAAGTTCTTTTATTGTTGTATACGTTTGTTTTAAGTTTTAGTTGTAAGTAGTGACGCGAGTTCTGTATTATATGAAGATTTGTGAGCTGGTAAGTAGTGTCTGAGGACAGACATAAGAGCAGGACGGCCGAATGTAGGATTGGAACGTTGATGAATGCATGACATGTGTGAAAGAGCTGAATGCTAAGGTGTAAGAGAGTCAGATGACGCATGTCAAAGGTCTACGCTTGGGATGACGTGGAAGATATTTAAAAAGGTAGAATGACAGAGGACTGAATGAAGGACGTAAAGACGAGAAGACGTGTTCATATAAATTTGCTTTCAGTTTATTTAATTAATAAAGATATATTTAGTTTTCTGACCTCGGCCCTTTTCAATTCCCACATTAATTTCTCGAGATCAACCATCAAGTGTTTCATTGGCTGATCTATAGTTGTGCAAGAATGGATTTTGCACATGTGCTTAGAACTTTCATCTGAATATGATCAATGGAAACAAACCACAAAGAAAGTTTTTACCCTTTATAAAAGTAAAAAAAATCTCAATATAAGAATTACTTTCATTTTTTTTGCACTTGTGATGAACATTAATGTACCCACATTAAAAAATAAATCCATTCTTATTCCTGACTGTCTTTTAATTAAAGTCATAGACTGTACATTTATTTATTCAAAACGGTGACTTGACTTCGGTAACCTCTTCAGTACAAGAAACAAAGAAAGTTTATGGCACACCTACCTTTAACTTTAGTGTAGAAGGCTCCAACTTGTCCAACAGCAGCGCCAACTGTGGGCAGTGCCATGGCCTTCTGTACTGACTGCAGCTGCGGCATCGCTGGGGCACTCACTTCTGTAGCCATCTGTATCACAGGAAAAAAAAACTATTAGTTTTTTTTTAAGGTAGCGGGTAGACCTAAAATTCTTTATGGAAAGTTCTGGCTTCTTCTAGAAAAGTAAGGCACATATACCTAATACATTTCTGATCATTTCTACAGAGGAGTTAGTAGGAAATACAAGCTATCGAACCAATTTAGATGTCGGTTGTAGTAAAATAGCAATCGCGTCAAGAAAATTGTAACGTAGGGTAAGTAGAAAATTACAATTAAGCAAATTTTAAAATAGGACATTAACGAATTTCTTAATCCACACTTTCTTGAGCTAATAAAGATCCTCTAAAGTTTTAAACCTACCTTATAAATTCACGAACTTTTGTTAAGTTGAAAAATAAAAAATACTTTCTAAAATCCGAACAATACGAAAATCTCAGCTATTAATAACTTGTTCAATGCGACTCAAGCGACTGACTGAACTAAACTGATCATAAAACAGAAATATATACGTGATATGATGCTTGACCGAGTGACGACGATTAATGATTATTTTATTTATTATTTCATGATTCAACGCTTTGTTTGGACTTTGATCAACTAAATTACTAAAGTTCAGTGTTGCCAACAGATAAACGAGCTCTCCACCAGATTTAACTCACAGAACATATATACTCTAGGGAGGATTTAACTTCTAAAACCACCAGAAATCCACTAACAAAAATCGGCCCTACTCCAAAAATCGCAAAAATTTCCACTAAACAAATTTTTGATCTTTATAAAAGAAAACAGTAAGTAGTTTTATTAGTAAAAATGTTCTTTATTTGACTGGCTAAAAGTTATCGAAAGTACTACTGGTCAAGTAGCAAAATGTAAACTATGTGGAACGGTTATAAGAAATTAATCACTACGGAGATTTTAAATCTCATGAGATGTCAAAGAAGCATCTACAAAATAAAAAGGTAAATGGCTGTTTTTTTATTTTTTATCCGCGACGACCACGGAGACGGTATATTATGCATTTTGGTTTGCGTTAGGTGTTAGGGTGTGTGTGTGTCTGTTACGATTTTTCTCGGAAACAGCTGGGCCGACTTTGATTGTTAGTTTATTGGTGAGTTTTACATCTTTGTATCATATCATATATTGTAAACTAACTACATAATACTACTGAAAATATTCTACGCGGAATCCCTGCGTATACGCAGGGATTCCGCGTACAACTAAAAACTATAATTTAATGTGCGGGATGGATCGTTTGACGTCATCATGTTCATGTCACGTCATTCTGACGGATCAGTGTTGCCTACACACTAAAACTAAATACTCCGGAAAATTAAATGAAGTAAAAATAATTATATTTCGTAACGTTTTAGTGGCTTAGTGATTGAGTGATAGCATTTTCAGTAATTGAAACTGAATTCTATTAAACCACTACAAAAAACCACCAGCCACTAAAAGCAATATTTCGCCACTAAAAGGGGGGTCGAAACCACCAGTTTTAGTGGAAAATCCACTAAGTTGGTAACACTGCTAAAGTTGAGTGAGATAGGGCTGCCCACTTTAAAAGTGACTTTTTAGTAAACTAACTCACATGCTAAACTTTTGTTTAGCATGTGAGTTAGTTTAATGAATTAGTCGAGTTAATAAAAACTAAAATATTAATAAAAAATATGAACACACTTTTACTAGATAATTTTTAATAATACTAGCTTTTTGGCTTCGCTTGCGTTTTATAAAAAAAAAACCTGTAAAAACCTTTCCCGTTAAAGCATACATGTGAGCTAACTTTCATGGATCACCATGAAAGTTGGCATGAAATCAGGATCAGTCAAGCAAGCGGTCTCAGTCTTTTATTCTCAAATATTACTATTATCCGTTTTTGTAATATATATATATATTTATGTGAAAATCAACTAAGCTAGTTACTTACATTTACGATGGGTAGTCAATCGTTTCAAACTTTCAACTTAATAATGTTACAACACTACGGGAAATAGAAGTTCTCGAACGAAAGAGAGAGACAACGTATCCTCTTCTAGTGCTAGCTAGAATGAGATGGGAAATATTTTTATTCTTTATTTTACAAAACTACATTTTTTATTTCCAGATCGAGAGCTTCGCCTTTTTTTACAACAAGCGATCCTATTCCCAGATTCTCTATTTATTTTGTAATTATTAAATAGTCATTAATTTCTATAAATTACATCATAACTTCGACAAATTATATTACTGGTTGGTCGCCAAATGCCAATGACGAACATTGATCGCAATTTGTGG
This sequence comes from Antitype chi, assembly GCA_947359405.1. Lineage (NCBI taxonomy): Eukaryota > Metazoa > Arthropoda > Insecta > Lepidoptera > Noctuidae > Antitype > Antitype chi. The sequence continues at coordinate 18,541,706 of OX375820.1, read as the reverse complement.
AACGAGGCCAGCACACGTGTACTCATCCACAAACATTGGACGAGCGACGTGTTCTGATTGGCTGTCAGGAGATACAGTGGTTCTTGTTTTGATTGAAGACATGTCAATTTGTTTATCAAAAAAATTGGAAATGTCGTGGACCAGCGATACTGTTCTGGAATTCTTGGAACTCTACAGAAGAGAGCAACACCTATGGGATCCAAAACATCCTCTGCATAGAAATAGAAGCGAAGTTTCTGAATCCTGGCTAAGAATACAGGCATCTTTAAGCATACATTGTTCAATTACTGATCTAAAAAAGAAAAAGGAATCCTTAATGACGTCCTTCAGGATGCACCTCGGCAAGAAGAAAGTTCAACCGGAATATCGCACAACTTGGTTTGCCTATTCACTTATGGAGAGCTTTCTTGGCGGCAAATACGAATGTGATAGCACAAACCAATTAGAAAATGAGGTAATCAATCATTTTACTTTTATTTAGAAGTAAACCGGCTTTGTAAAAATAGTTACAAACAATATTTTCAAGTTTGTATTTTCAAAAACTTCCGCACTTTGGTATAATATTGGACCAAATTGGACCCAATTGCGTAATGCCATAACCATTTTGTGTGTGGGTTTGGCAACCAAACTTTGGTACACATGTCGCTGAAGGCAATAACATATTGGCTTAGTTTTAAAGTTTGGTTTTGGTAAAATTTATATTGGTGTACCGTGCACTGTGCGGGACAGTAATTTAAAATCCTATGACTTATAATTTCGCACAATAATATACCAATATGACTATAGCTCACTTTTATGGACTAGCCTAGCTAGCCAAGTATGAGTCGGGCCCATGCACCACACGGGTTCCGAATAAAAAATTACAAGCTAAGCTGTCTAGTCCAGACGACCTTTTTTTTTTTTTGTAGGGCATCTCGCAGTTGGCCTTGAGAGGCCGTGACTGCTCAACCGGTCATTCCTGGGGCTGCCATTAAGAAGTTAATCTTAACGCCTCCAGCCAGGGCTTACAAACTAAATTTATATACTAAGCGACTGCACGCTGAGGGCAACCCCTGTGGGGTACGGACCTCGGCTCAGGGCGTCACTGATAGGGGGACAGCTATCACTATTGGGGACAGGCTGGATCAAATTGGCATCATTATTATTAGACGGGGAGTTTAAAGCTACTGGCTCAGCTGCGGCGCGGGCTGGCGCTTCAACGAGCAAGGGTCGGTCGGGGACCAGACGACCGAAATTGCAAATAGGTTTATATCAGCTGCTTGTTATTATTATTTTATTACATAGATGTTGAGTAACTGGAAAGATTTATCCTCCTACCAGAGGAATATTGATGCTCATGAAATTGTGAGCACAGTGGTTTATCAATAAGCCTTAAGAATTCAGCATGAGGCATATACATACGAGTGGTTTTATGAGTGATTGCATTACGTACCTACGTAGATGTACGTGCTAACTTAATTTAATTGTTTCAGTACTTCATAAATACCGGGAATTACACTACTCAACCAGGTATACCGGATCAAACGAATAATATTAACAAAAACTACAACATTCCGGATAAACATACCACTATGGTCAGACAAAGTAAGCCAGCGACCCCTTGTCAAAGAAACCCCGCAAATAAGAATAGTTCTGACTTAAATTATGCAAAGAAACGAATGGATGAAGCTGTAACGTATCTGAAGAACGCAGGCGGCGCGAAGGGAGAGATGGACGAGTATGAGCTTTTTGGGCGGTTGCTGGCGAAGAAGTTAAAAAAGTTAGACGAACACCAACGCGATTTGGCGATGCATGAAATCGATAACGTCATGTTTCGCGCCAAAATGCAGAGCGTTACGCCACAAATACAACAGAGAAGTTACTCTACATCACCGTCCCCTGTTCCTCGAAAGATTAAATCTCCCATTTTTATTGTTACACAACAAAATCCAACAAATATTCAGTATGTAGATGAAAATATAACGTATCAGGAACAGACTCCGTCTTCGAAGCTCCTTGAGGAGTAGTGAGGATTTTGGATTGAAGCTTGATTGATGGCTGGGCCGGGCATTTGAGAATCCGCCAAGTATATGCGAGGTCAATGTGTAACACAATGGGAATGAAATTCATTCCTACTGTTAGTGTTCACAATATTCATTGCGTTATTTACGTTGTTGAACAGACAAAGTTTTCGAACATATGAAGCAATTGATAAGCAATATCCTTCAAAATGATTGCGATCCTGATTGAAAGTGTGGTACCTACGCAATTAGGGTTTGTTTTTTTTTTAGGGTGGCAAATCATCAAATAACTTCACCCGCTCTGGGCGGACCGGGAGGGCGTGTCACACTTTTACTGACTAAAACCCACCCGTGTTCCTTCAGTTGCCTGTGTGCCAGTGGCCACGGTATCTCTTTCGAACAACCCGCACCCCTGGACGCAATTAGGGTGCGGTTTTAGGTCGAGTCGCGGATGCAGGGACAATAGTTAAGAGAATATTATTTTATTTAAAATTACCTATTATGTTTACTGAGTTTCTTAGAATTATTTTATTACACAAGGTGTAACGCATAGCTACATGGGTAATATTATATATAAAATGTTTAACAAAGTTAAAATTTATGTAAGATTCCTCGTTTGGGATTGATTAATCGTCTTTTATTGTGATATTTATTTTAGCCGACGCACAAACTATTTGTTTAACAATTAAAACCTTAGATAATAGTTAATTTAAAATACCTACAAATAAAGGTATGCGTAATATACGTAAATTATTAATTTTTTTCCTATTTCCTTGTTAAAAATAGAATCATTTCACTGAAAACCTAGTAAGGAATTAATGGTCCGTATATACCAATAAAAAGGTATGAGGAACAGGTTGTAAGGTTCACTCATCCTCTATGATAAATCTAAGGGAAAACAAAAAAATCGTCATCGTGCCTCAGTTTTCTTTACGAAGGGACGAGACGACCTCTTAAGTGGAGACCACAAATCCATAGGCAAACTTAGCGTAAGTAGTATTTTTACTATGCGACGATGTACAGTGGGCTGCGATGTGCAATGGGGTACCCAATTGATGCAGCCCACTGTACAGTCCCGGACTTTAATTCATAAGCCACTATTAAACTTTCCAATTTTGCAGTTTTATACATTCACGAGATTACACGATTAAACACGAACTTAAACCGCATGCTCGTAAACAAGATGACAAATTAGTTATAATCGGAAATAGTCTTATCCATAGAGGTTGACTAATAAATTGTCAATGATAAATCAATACACAGTACACTGTTGCATAAGTATATCCAATCTATTTGATACTGACCTCCTTTGAATAAGAGCTCATTAAATACTCGTTATTTCTGAAAACCTATCCAAAGACAGTGACAGTTGAAATGTCAGAGACGATAATTTCGAATATTGGTGAATCGTAGCCGTAACTATTTATGTTTATATGCAACAGTTATCATATTTGTCATGAACGTCTTTTGGACGCTACGCGTTCGGATAAAATCGTGGGTGCGAGTTTTCCCGATGTCGAAATGACTAATCATAACGTTACCATCGCTACGCTAAAACAATTGTTGCTAGGTTACGGTTGCTACACGGTTGCTAGCCCTGCAATTGGTTGACTTTGGGTCGTCACTCTGGACATGTACGAGTATAACCGACTAAACCCGATTTGCATTACACGGCTAAAATAGGAACTGTGGCAAGTGGCTTATCAATTAAAGTCCGTGACTGTACATACGCTATACACAGTTTGAAATAAGATTCGACATTTAAATTAACCTTTTTTACTGATAATTGACTTTTATTTCGTTGGTGGCATGACAAATGGTATTGTAACCACTTTTTTGCTTTTACCACCCTTTTGCCTACGGAATAAAAGTCAAAATCAGGTGTCATGCATGTGTACAATACATTCAGCATTCTCTTATAAAAATATAAAGCTACTATCATCTTGGAATTAAATTACCATACACTATGATTGCCTGTGACTGTTGCCGTTGTCATCACATCACTGGTAGCTTGTTATTCTTTCTTTACGTACCTGTAATAATTTGGTGCCGACATAAAAACCTAGACCTTATGAATGAGTAGTTACGTTGGTTTCTTGTTTTCCACTAATAGTTATCTCATCAGTTTCTTTAACATGTTCAATAAAATTAATGACACGTAAAGTAGCTGTGAACGATAGCTCATAGAATGCCTACTGGGTATAAAATCTTCGAAGCATCTCTGTGCTCTGCAAAGAGTACTATATGATAGTGCTCTGTCTGATAAAATGACAATGATATCACTTATCACGTTAAGTTAGGTACGTTTGCAAGGTCCAAGTCCTAGGTACATCATTGACGCATAATAGTGATTTCCCTATTCATTGTACTTTGGACACAAGAGACATGGACATTGTATTCAGTAACAATCAACATGAACTAAACATTCTTAGAACTGACGTGGCTGTAATAGAAAAATATATAAATATTGTGCAATCAATGACGAAATATTTTTAAATTTAAACCTCTACCCGTGGCCCGTCGCGCGTTTAATTAGAATGCACGTAGTGCGTATCAAACACTTAGGACGGGTCATAAAGATAGCTGCGGTCTTTTTATAATGGTTTTGTTTACATCCGAAGTGTGAACGGAACTCAGAGCGCTTTGTTATGTGACTGAAAGCATGGTGATATGCGTTAGTAGCGTGTTTGGGTCAAAGATCACAAGCAGTATCAAGTAAATAATAATATTTTTGTCGTATAGGTAAATTTAAAATGCCATCATACGTGCATTTATGTTTCTATCATCATGCACACTAACTGAAGCTTGCTGTGGTTGCGGTCGACTCTCCGGGCTTGATGAAAGATGCGTACTCGAACAAACTGCATGAAGCATAGTCTGACAAACCCCTGCCCCTGATGACTCCTCCCCCACCCATCAGGACTTCCAAGCGAAACAAACACATTCCAGTTTAATTTCCCTCATCGCTGACAGTGATGCCGTAGCCAGGAAAGATTTCTTGATCAATTTGACAGTCATCTCATGGTCTGCCTTGCCCAGCCACAAATGTGTATCTTTTTTATTTTCAGCATCATGGGATATTCTACTTCCTATAACAGGTTCACAGTCTAGAGGTTGAAGTCTTTCATGCACGAGGTACTTGGATAGTTAAAATTAAGAGCTACAAAAGCGTTGCCAGATTTTTTTTTTGGTAAAGCGGGATTTTTAAACGTTTTGAGTAGAAAACCGAGATTCTTTCTACAACAACGGGACATAATTAAAAAAAAACGAAAATGTTTTTACTAACCGGCTTTATTACTACTTATCTTTTTATTTGTGTTTCAATAGGTTTACAATTATCATAGATAGTCGTCACTCGTCGAAGATGTATTTATGAAAATACGTTACTTTTCTTTACTACTCACCGTCGGTGTCGAGTAGGTAATCGAGTAATCCCCGCTGGCCCGGTCGAAGAAATCGGGACCATAACCAAAGTAGAGCGTTACACGGACGTCATAAAATCGCGGCGGGATTCAAACGCGCACAGGATCTTTGATTCTCGGTTTTGTGAACCAGAACGCATCACCATGAGTCTCAGAGCGTCGAAAAAACAGTGTTCGATTTTCAACTCTTGGCGATAAGCAGTGCGTTGAACATCCTGTGCGAAAAAAAAAACCAGCCACGGTTTTATTACGTCCGTGGGGACGTGGGCTACGTAAATCTCCAGCACCCTAATTGCGTAACTCACGATTAATCATAATTTGTTTGGTTTTGATAGTTCAACAATATTCATTGCGTTATTTACGTTGTTGAGCAGACACATTTTTCGAACATATGAAGCAATGGTTTAGCCATCTGTTTCAAAACGAAACAAATTATGATGAATTGTGAGTTACGCAATTAGGGTGCTGGGTCCCAATTCTGCATGGTTAAATATAATGATTCCCCGTGGAATCTTACTACGTCCAAACTACGTCAATATCGTATTTTTTTAGAAACCAATGTAACGGTAAGGAATCGAAATGTCATATTCTGTATGTTCCAAGACAATTTGTCGATATTAATGCGATATTAGCAGAAGTCTTGTGTGATTGACGTGGTTTCGAGTAAGGAATCGTTAAGTGGTCATAGTGAATTCAGGCCCTGAAAAAGATTTTGAATGGGCAAGGGACAAGTACAGACGCCAGCACATCAAGCTACCACAATCTGTCAAATTTATTTGATAAAGTTTCAACTTTAAAAGCATATGGTTCATGTTCAATTGGGAAAATTGGACAGTTTGGGATAGCTTGATGTGCTAGCGTCTGTACATAATATTCGTATTCGTAGATAATGATCCACAATCATTATTATAAGGATTACTGATGGACCATGCTAGATTTCAAGATGAATAGGTATCTGAAGAATATGGAGGTAGGTACTTGGGTAGCTGGAGTGGAATGAAACGATGACTTGACAACATAGCGTATAATCGCAGACTCGCGTGCCTTGAGAATGATGGTACAATATTATATTTTAACTCCTACCCACTATAAACTAATTATTATTGAACACATAATCAATAAAAAGCAACGAATTCTTACGTTCCGTACGAGCCGATTCCGACGCAGTGGATGCTTAGCTTTATTCAAGGATCGCGTAGTTATGGACCTGCTAATTATTGAACAAAAGTAGGCAGTACTTCTAATTGATCACAATTAAAAAGGCATAGGGCTGGTAGAATGCTGGCATCTTCGGTAATTTCAGGCTTTTGTCATGGATGGGTGACAATCCATTGCATATCGAGACTCCTCCGTGGCTCACAAAACACGTAGGTAGGTACCAAAGTAACTACTTTATCTACGATCTTTGATAGTCGTAACAGGTAGTCAGAAGCCCAAAGTTCCCCTGAAACCCCAAAAAGCTGTCTGTTTTAAAACTGCTTTATATTGTTGAAATCTTTTATTAGTTAAATAGATGTGTTTTTTGCCAAAGAGGGCGGGACTAACGCTTGACTTGAAAGTCCGCCGTTATATGTTTTACTTGTGCAAATTGATAAATAAATAAATAAGCTTGACTCTTTGGCTCTTTAAAGAATCTATTGACTTACGTTTAATCGAAACAAGGTGCAGTTTTATTTTATATGTCTGTGAGTTTTACAGTCTATTTCAAGGAAAGAAAATTCACAAGTAAATAAATTCCCCCGCTTTGCAAAGTTTAAAAAAAAACCTTTTTTGTCGTTGTGTACTAGTGATGTATAAAAAATCGACTAAAACGACACTAATCGAACCTAGCCACTAGTGCACAGCTGATCGTTGCGTTTCATGTAATCGAAATAAAGCATTAACAAGCATAGAACTACTGCCATCTCTGTTTCTTCTTAGCACGATTCGATTTATTTATACGTTGTCCTGCTGTCAGACGTCTGTTGATTTTTGATTGCACCGTTGCACGTCACTTTGTTTTGGTTTTAGTTGTGGGGAAAAACATGATCGTAAATAAAAACTTTCAAAGAAGAAAAGCCATTATAGTTTGATTCTCTAAATACCCATCACCCATTACAATATAGATCCGGCAGTCATGGCTACTATGGTAAAGGAGAAACGTAGAGAAGTAAGTTAGATTTGTGTTTAAAACAAAATCCTTTGTCTTTCTATTTACGCAGCAAAACATTCTGATTGCTAGGAATGTGATACATATTATATGCTATCTCCGTGGTCGTATTTCTCTAGTTTATAAGTATATTTTTCTTAAGCGAATGTCTAAGCGACCACAGTTGCTCGTCATAGTGTTCAACGGCTCAAGAACTTTTCTTCCATAGCAAAAGGCATATGAAAGAAAAGTTTCAAAGATCCGAGGTATACTCGGGATAAGATAATGTAGGTACCTACACATCGCACATGCCTATAATGTTCCGACTGCTGGGACACAGATCTCTCTATGAGAATTTTTCCTTCTAATTTTTACTGTATTTTGATCGAGTTTTAATTTATAGGCAGCTGATCAGAACACTCTTTAATTTCTATACACTTCTATAGGTAGAATAAAAAAAATGGGATACCTTGATTTTAGAAGCTATTCTGTAAATCTGCTGGAATTAGAGGACTGGTGATCAGTCTCAACAGCGGACATGAGATAAGACTACTTTCACAGATCCAATACTTGTTTTGAGAAACTGTGGCTGGTACATGATACAGTTAAGTTTTATTGGAAAATAGAGTTCCAGTTTCAGAGTTGATCCCATGATTCTGTGTGAGCTAATCACTAGACCTCATATTTTTGAACACACAATAGAACTTTCAAAGAATTTTATGATAATTACCTGCATTATTCGTATGTAATACATAAATTACAAATAGCTATTACACTACACTTATCTACACAAACCTAATAATATAAATAAATATATAATTATACACCCAATTAAACATATCTAAAAAATTATAATAATATTGAATTGCTTGTATTTCTACTTAGCCTCTTCCTCTCCCCTAATTTCTCCTCTGATTGATCTTTTACTTTGTTATACCATCTATGTTAATACATATGGAATGCAATGAAGAATTGTGTATTGAAACATATGCTTAAAAAAATATTATTACTTTCCAGAAAAAGAAATCAAAAGAAAGAAGTAGCAGTGCTGCTAGAGAACTATCGCCAGTAGCCATAGAGCCTCCACGTTTTGAAGAATTGGTTCACATCACTGAAAGCACCTGTGGGATTGCAACCTCAAAGACTGATGTAATAGGATCAGATAACCAACCAGCTGTAGTGAATGAAGAAGCTGAAACCAGTAATATAAGTATAGAAATAATAGGAGATACTGAAGAGACTTATAGTGAACAAATTATAGAAACTAATGTAGGTAACCGTGAAAGTATAGTAAAATCTGACTCCAGGGTGGAACAAATTGTACATATCAAGGAAACACCACAGATTGCTGAAATAGGTGTCAAATCAAATATTGCTACTAAAGAGGTTTCATTATCAAGTGTTGAAGGCAGTTACAAGGAGTTAAGTAAACAACTGGAAAGGATAGCAATACCCCATGAAGTTACAGAAATTGCAGAAGAAAGGGAATATGAACTTGTACACCCTGATGCTTATTTGAATTCTGAGAGGGACCAGATACAAGAAACTCTTTTTGAATATGTAGGAGAAGATATAATGCCATCAGCACCATGCTTTGATGAGGTACCTCTAACTGTACAGTATGAAGAAGTAGAGAGAGTAATAGAGAGTAAGCCTAAAGTAAAATGCATGTCTCTAGACGATGCAATAAAACTGTGTGGAGGGAAGGAGATGGAAGAAGTCAAGGCCATGAGTGAAAGAGAAGAAGAAATAGTTGAAGCAGGACCTTTGAGTGGACCAGAACATCCTCTTGTTGATTTGTTGTCGACATTCAGGTATGTTCAAGGACCCATGTAAAGTTCCTAAAGCATTTAGTTACGGGCAATCCTATGTGAACAGTATTGCCACTCTTTGATTCAGTCTCACCCAAAAACATTTTATTGCAATAAATCCTTATTTTTCTGATTCAGATCATCCCTAATAGCAGTTGAACGCGAACGCATACAACTCGCATGTGGGTTTGCAGACGAAGAAAAAAGAAGAGCCACTCTATGGAAGATAGAGAAACGCCATGTGAACTTATCAGAGAAGTGTCAGTGTGGGCTTGATGTACACTTGAGAGCGAGCTATGAGCATGCGGAGTTGATTAAGGAGAGGTTACCTGTTGCTAAGTTGAGGCTGGAGAGTCTACTGAGAGATGTACAGGATTCGTATTGCCATCATCAGCATGCAGCTTTGTTGGCTCATTGTCAGGTAATAATTAAATTATCAAAAATCTAAATAAATTGTTAAGTCCCCAAAAAGACTGAAATATTTCTTGGCTCTATTTAAAATAACTTTGATTTTGCCCATTAACATTTTTACAATTAAATAAATAGATGAGTCCAAGTCTCCAAGGACAAAGTTGCTTTTTAAATACAGGTCAAAATAAATTATTTTCAAACGCTTATCAACTTTTATTTTCATTCAATTTGTCCAGATAGAAGAGTTAATATCAGAAACCATACAAAGCAACAAGAGCGTCATACGCGAAGCTTTATCTCTAATATTACAAGCGCTGCGACTAAGTGACAATGCGCCAGACGCGCTCGCCAGCGCACTGCAGCGTTGGGCCGCAGCGCTGTCAGCCGCGCTACTCGACAACCGCGACTTAAGGCAGCTGCTGTTTCTTATGCATCATCTATTTAGGTAGGTAACCAGCTACATAAATAATGTTACTGAAATTGGATGGTAATAAGCTGTCTCGCCATCTAATTTTAATTGTTCACCGCCACCTATGTTCATCTGCATTACCAGAAGCATTGGAGATTCGTTACCATACCAGAGACAAAATTCACTGTATCACTTCATCATAATCAGCCTCTAATGTTCCCAGTGCTGGGATACAGGCCTCCTCTCTGTGAGAGGGAGTGGGCCGTAATCCACCACGCGGACCCAGTGCGGGTTGGTAGATGTCACATGTCTTAAAATTTTTGGTTCTAGGACATGCCGGTGTCCTCACGATGTTTTCCTTCACCGTTTGGAGAGCAGTGGTGATGGAATAATTTCCACAAAGTAATGCGCCTGTCTGGGTTCGAACGCACGACCTACATCTCGTAAGTCGCGGCCGTAACCACTGGGCCATCACTGCTCTCACTGTGTCACTTTGTGCCAGAAAAAGTCACAATGGTAGTACTTCTCGGGATAAGCCCCTTCACAACGACCTACTACTACAGCGGCAGAAGTATTTCCTCTTTGTCTATATAGGATGATTTTAATCATCACTCTAATTTATTTATAAACATTAGTAACCATTTAAAGACTCCATTTTTGTAGAAAACAGAGATAAGTAATTTTTTTACAATAAAACATTTTTCCTGAAAGAATGATAAAATCACCATAGTAAATACGTTTAAAACTATGCTTGCCGTATACTATGCTGAATGAGAGCGGGGCGATGTGCGAATGCAGCAGGGATTTGTTTCCGCGGGTGGTATCTACAAAAATAGCCTTTTTTAGATTACGTTGTAATGCCATATATCAATATTTTAGTAAGGTTGTGTTTAGTGACTAAGTGAAAAACAACGGATATTTAAGTATTTTCACCAAACATGTTATCGTCTAGATTTGGATGGTGATCAAAGTTTTTCTTGTATTTGTTTTTCTAGGCAGTCCCGCTCGGTCCAGTGGGCATCACTAGTGGTGCACACCAACGTGGACGGCGCGTGCCCCTGGCGCCTGCTCGCTCTGCTGTCACTGCTGCTCGCTCGGCCCCGCACTGACACCGCGCTAGAGTGCACTGAAGGTAAGACCTATTAGGTAGCTAGTACTGAGATAGATACCTAGTACTTTAAATAAAATCACGCCCAAATTCGGACCGTATGATTATTTGTGCATTTTAAAATAAGTTGAAGCAACATTGCAAATTAGCGATTGGACTGACAGAAGAGCATCAAAGCTCTGATGGCGGAAAAATCTATTTCATATGTAGAAGCAAGTCAGGTTTTCCCCGTTTCCAGATCATATGCCGATTATAAAAACAAACAAGGTTACAATAAATAAATCCCAATTTTAGTCCTCAAGTCCAATCCCTGATACCCAAAGGTCATACCGTAAAACAGTCTTCCTTAACCCTAAGGCCCGTGACCCTCTTTCTCCAGGCTCATCAAGCACCTACCCGAAATACTCTTTTTCCCCCTCCATTAACTGCTGCGCTTTCCCAGCGGGAGCCGCTGAGCCAATGATCTACAGACAGGAGAACACCGCAGAATATAGATACTACAATTAATTACAAACATGATAATGACTGTACTTACAAATCCTACCCAATCCATACCTGACATTTGTTGCCTTAAAATTTACCTTAATCCTAAACTATATTCACAATGTTCCATCCCCTGACATTCCTTCAATGGAACGTGAGGAGTATTACTACCAGGAAGCCTGATCTTTCATTGTTAATGAAGCCTTTAGTCTGCAGCATTGCTGAGGCATGGCATGGCAACAGTTTAAATATATCTGTATAATAATATTCTTCTATTATATTCTATAGTACCGCCCTCTGTAGTTTAGAAGTGGGATTGATCTCAAATATTATAGATAAATAACGTTCTATCGTCATCTATCGCCACTTTCATACTCAACTATCTACTTTATAGAGATAACGGGCTTAAAATGCTGGTGCTTTCTATTGCTGGTAACAATAGAATTTGAACATTGTCATGTATAGGATTCAAAATCAAAATATTTTATTTCACATAAGCCTGCATGGGCACTTATGAAACGTCAGAAGCTAGGTGCACGGTTCCAATTTGTCGTTTCCTATGGAGAAGAGCCGGCAAGAAACTCCACGGTTACTCTTTTAAAAATAATTGGCTTTTACAATGTTTTCAAATTACAGTGATAATAGGTATGGGAGGACAGTGCAGGCCAGTCAATAAGTACCAGGTACTTAGAGGAATGAAAATACAGAATAGAAAAACGTCTACAAATCTAGTCTCTAAGGCCTACAACGTTCTCTCATTCACAATATGTAAAATAATCTACCTATATAAAATGAATCTATTTGAACCAAGTGACATGATTTCGATGACAATCACTGAAAATAAATAGTAGGTAGTAAAATTGATGTATAATGTCAAATAATGACGAGAATATGTCAGACATTGTAAAAAAAAAAAAAAAAAAGAATAAAAATTAACATTGCAATTTGGGAGCAGTTAATAGACTTTCACACGGTTTTGCGATTGAGTTTGATTCAGATTTCAAATGTAAATAATCCCCATGTAGAGGCCGAGGAGGCGTGGGAGGAGGTGGACAAGCACGGCAGCGGCGGTGCGGTGAGCGAGGGCACGCTGCGGGAGCGCGACCTGCTGGCGCTGCTGGGGGCCTTCCCTCTGAGGGACCTGGTGGCGCGCCTCGTGCTGTTCACACATTCTGTAAGTTTCTACTATTAAAAGTTGATAGGTAGGTATAATTTGTTTAACATATTGTCCCCATCGCTCGGGCTCGTACAACATAGGGTTGGTGGCGGGGCCGTATTTAACCACGAAGGGCCGACTTGTATGGCAAGAAGAAGCACAGAACCGGGCCTTTGCCCTACAGTGTAACCGGACAGGCTAGCTATTTTATCAGTGCTACCTAGTACCTACACTCTGGGCTTCAAATACAAACATCAACACTGTCAAAAGTTCATTTCTTAATCACAGATACCAGAGTTGGGTGCAATCGATTACTTTTGTAATCAGATTAATAATCTGCACCCTAATTGGGTAACACATTATTAATTAGGATCTCTGCTAAGATATACACCATAAATAACGATCTAAGGCCGATATCATTGTTTCTCAAAATATATATCCTGAAATTAAAAGAATCAGAGATCTCTATGCGGCGTACAAATATCAACTCGCCGAGCCGACTTGTAACTTGAGCTCCCATTTCTCAGGACATCCGCCACGCTCGTCCTCACGAGTGGGGCGACAGTGCTGGAGGCCGGGGCGTGGTGCGGGCGTGCTGCGGCGTGCGCGCGCTGCTGCACGTGCTGCAGAGCGGTGCGCACGCGCACCCCGGCTACGTGAGGTTGCAGCGCACGTTACGGGAGCTGGCGGCGCGGGCTCTGCATGCGCTCGCTTGCTTGCACCTTACTTCTAGGTACGGAACCATAATTAAATGTTACGTACGTTGAAACGAACATACCGTCCAAATACATACAGGGCCAAGTTAAATTAGCCAACAAAACTGCAGACTGGGTTCAATCAATCACGTCTCTGTGGAGTTTACGTAAAAAAACTGTGTTTGTGTTTTTTTAAACTGACATTTCGAGTGAATCTGAGTGCGATCGATGACACGACAAAAAAAACATCTAATTAATTACTTTTTTGTTTTATATTGTATTTGACCCTGTATATGCAATACCTGGTGGCGTGACGACCTAGACGCGTATTCCAAGGGCTGGATCGAGATGACTCTGAAAAAGGATGCCTGGAAGGATTTGGAGGTCGGCCTTTGCTCAGCAGTGGGGCAGGGCAGGCAAAAAAAATACGCAATGTAACACACATTGAAACAAATTGAAACAATGTGAAACCATTTAATAGATATATACGTATTTTTTCTGCATTTAAATTTATTTAAAATATCAGGTCAGCCGTTGTCAAAAAGTTAGCATATTACAATTAAGGTCAAGGCTGAAGCTATAGCAATATCTCACTATCTAGCAAAAGATGTAGGCGTCGGGACGACATGGTATTTTTCCTCTGAGCGTGTCGATGGCAAAAATAACACAAACATTTGATAAGTAATGTTTTTAAAATTTGTTTGGCCCGAAATTCGGCAACGCGAATCCCGTTCGCTGACGTAGCCATTAGGTCCTTACGTGTGCAGGTTAAATAAGCTAATTCCACGTTGAGTTACCTCAGAAAGAATCTGATAGAAGTTTATGTTGGTTTTAAATCAAAACTGGAGAAGATATGCATTGAGTGTATTTCTTTCAAACTCTAGATCATTCTACGCCCGAGAGTTAGAAGAGAAAATATCGGCTGAACTGGAAGCGGCATTCGCCGCCGGGTTCAATCTGTTTGAAGCACAGGAATTGGATAAACTGCCAGCGACGCTGCTCGCTGACAACACTGTTAAAGACTATTGCATATCTATCATCATTGGATTGCATGGTATGTTACATTCTACTTATATGTGTGGCCTATATCTTCCTTATTATTCAGAGGTCAGGAAGTTGCTTACCTAAGTTATTATTCAGGTTAGCAGAGATATTGACGAGCAACCTTTTATCACGGATTCAGTACTTGATTCTGAACCCCTGCGTTGAAATGGTAAGGCGGTTAGTAAAAAAAAATACCGCGTAGATATTGTTTGATTTTTTAAGGTAACCGACGAAATATTTCTACACTAGAGGGTCTAGAATCATATGCTGAATTTATAGTAACAGTTATCTCGTCGTTCCTGCCACTCTGTATAGCTGGTAAACACACAAATGACGTATATAAACTGATAGCTTTCAATGGTGGTCTGTGACAGAAGATATTTGAGGGTATATCTTAAACTAAAACAAATATCATACTTGATAGTTAATGGCATAATGAATCATGGTCATTGGAATAGTTACGCGGATAAGTCCCTGCAATTCGTTAATGTTTTGCCTTCTCCTAACAGATAACACTCCAAAACAGCTAGAGCTGCTCTCCATAGAGTTGCCGGTGCTACCATGCGACGTGCGCATACGCATAATATCGCAGGCCGCCGTCGATCGAGTGCAGGACCACGAACTAGCCAGGATTGTACTGGAATTCTTGCTACAGGTAAGAGCAGGGTTCTATGTTCATATATGCGAAGAATGTTTTGCCTTGCCCATGTTTCTTTGATACAATTTACTTTGAAATGAACTCCTGTAATTTATAGAGAAAACAGTATTTTTTTTGCCAAATGTAAATTTTGAATTCACACCGACTTTAGACCACGTCTGGAAATCAGAGAGAGAGAGAGAAATGGAGAGAAAGTTAAGATATATTTATTTGCTCATACATGTGTACAACAATAAAACGTTCATGCAGAATAACCTAAAAAAACAAAGGTTTTGACAAGTTTGCGACATACTATGTCGTGCAAATATTAGAAAAAAAAGGGAATGAAATAAATAGAGCCATTTTACCAGCAATGCAACATAGCGTATAAATTATTCGTAAATAAATCGCATGCTTGCCTATTTGTTTTACAGACTGGACTAAAACGAAAATCTCTATCCTGCAAAGGATTGTGTGACGTGGCTGCGCGGGAGTGCGTGGGAAGAGTGCTTGCCGCGCATGTCTACTTACACTCTACAGCATTGTATATACTAGCTGACTTGAATATAGGTGAGTGTAAAGTAAATATATTGTATCTTTACTAGAGAATGGGCAGCAGCGTTCTCTATGCATTTAACCACCATACTGCTATTGCCAACCCGCCTGCCAAGCGTGGTGATTTTAGCAAACTCCGTCCCTTTGGGGGAGGCCTATGTCCAGCAGTAGACGTGTTTACCATCATACTTATGTATTCATGAAACTAACTGGTGAACGAACCACTAGGAATTGAAAATAAGTAGGCCTGTCAGAGTCATCAAGATTACACATAGGCCTCCCCTTGTGCTACGCGGGGTTGGCTACATTATCAGCCTATAATGTTTCCACTGCTGGGACGCAGACCTCGCGGTGAGAGGGAAAGGGCCGTAATCCACCATGCGGGCCCAGGACGGGTTGGTGGACGTCATTTGTGGTCGAATTATTGGTTCTAGGATATTTCGGTTTCCTTACGATGTTTTCCTTCACCGTTTTGAGAGCAGTGGTGAAGAAATCATTTACCCAAAGTAAAGCGCCTGTCTGGGATCGAATGGTCCATCTACGACTCGTAAATCGCGGCTGTTATCACTGGTCTACCACTGCTCACGAGGTTAATTGACTGAAATAAGCTACAGCAGCAAAAGCTCGTCATCTGACATTCTATTCATAGTGACAAAGTTGTTATTTTTTATTAGTCTTACAGTGTTTAATCTTCAGTTGCTCCATGTAAAATACTGGTTTTCAGCCGCATCCGGTTAGACTGGCAGCTGACCCCAACTTAGTAGGGAAAAGGCAGATTGATTTTTTGTAATAATAATTTCTAATCTTCCAAAAAATAGATAAAATAAAAGCCGCCAATAAAATACACTACTTGAAATTCCACTGCTTTCTGTCATGGGTCCTTGACATATCAATAGCGTTGGTCCTTGGAGTTCCTTATTTATAGTATACAGGGTGAAATTGAAAACATGCGACAAACCGAAATGGGAGATTGTACTCATCATTATGAACAACTTTTACTAAGGGACCAATGATGCAATCGCGAAAAAAATAACATCTGTTTCGTACATTTATGTTCGCATAACTCGTCAAAATGTAGGGAACAGCAGTTTTTTTTTTTACGATTGCATCTTTGGTCCCTCAGTAAAAGTTGTTCATAATGATGAGTACAATCTCCCATTACGGTTTGTCGCATGTTTTCAATTTCAACCTGTAGTATAGTATATTTATTTCCGAGTATATGGTACATTATGATCTTACGAGTTTGACTAAGAATTCATTCAAATGGTTATACCATAAAACCATTGATTACAGTGGAAACCCTAGACCCGTGTTGTGTGAAGACCGTGAACGTTCACAAATGGCGTCCGAACTGCATGGAGATGCACACACTGTTGGACGACTGGGCGCGGCGCTGTCAACAGCTCCTGCAGCATCTGTTACTGGAGATGGATTATACGCCTTATGTGTAAGTTGAGTGAAGATTATTTATTTATTCTTTAGCACAAGCTTACAGTCGAATATACAGGTAAATAATGTACATTTAGCGCTTACAGTTGCCATTTACAAGCTTCCACAAATATAAAAATTATGTACCTAAAGTTAAAAGAAAAAAAAAAGAATTATTAAACAAAACAAATTATTCTTTCTAAATATTAACAAAACAAATTCAAACTAAAACTTATAAACTAGAATGAAAACAAAGAATACAATATGGGTAGTATTTAAATTAGCTTGTACAGCATTGCATGGTATAGTGAGGAAGTAGTTGTGTCGTGCAGCAGACGCAGTAGGTCAATGTAAACAAGCATTCTCGACGTCAAACTTTCACTTGTTCCTAAAATTATAGAGACAATAGGAACT
The DNA here is from genome assembly GCA_947359405.1 of Antitype chi. Lineage (NCBI taxonomy): Eukaryota > Metazoa > Arthropoda > Insecta > Lepidoptera > Noctuidae > Antitype > Antitype chi. Next base: position 18,524,005 of record OX375820.1, on the reverse strand, counting down.
GTTGTCGGAATAGAGGGTGTAAAAATAATAGTTTAAAAAAACTAAAAAACACGCTTTAAAAACCAAACTAAAAAAGGAGAAAATAATTTAATTCAATTAAAAAGCGTGGGGTGCTTTTTGAGGTATTTTTATAATCAATTAATGTCAAGCACCCCACGCTTTTTAATTGAATTAAATTATTTTCTCCTTTTTTAGTTTGGTTTTTAAAGCGTGTTTTTTAGTTTTTTTTTTTAACTATTATTTATTTTCTTATTTTTAGTTCTGCTAAGTTGCTAACTACAAAAACGTGTTTTTTTTTTCATTTTTCTCAATTTTTTTTTAAATTATTGAATTTTCATCGGTCCTCGATAAGTTTACAAAGTTTCAATGAAATCTGACCGTTTAAAGTAGGTCAAAATCGCGCTCTAAGGCGTCGGTTACATACAAACATACAAGTGAAGCTAATATAAAGCGTGTAAAAAGACATCACATAGCCGTCAACTAAGCTTTACATTGCGTAACCTTGCACAAAAAACGTCAGAAGCTTGAAAGCCTGACAACCAGTCTTACCAAGGGGTATCGTATTACCCAGTAGCTGGGTTATGGAGGTCAGATAGGCAGCCGCTCCATGTAAAATACTGGTATTCAGTTGCATCCGGTAAGACTGGAAGCCGACCCCAACATAGTTGGGAAAAGACTAGGCAGATGATTTGATTTTTCTGTACGAATGAACCATTTCTCTTCACAGTGGTCTTCCACTAGACGTCCAGCTAACCATCGGCTCCTGGCTCTGCTCCTGGGTGCTGTCCCTCCCGTCCGTACCCGAGTGGTGCTGGAGCGTGCTCCGTCGGCTGCGAGTACATCGGGTGTGTTGGAATTTGTCTGCGGATGCGTCCGCGCCGGATTGTGAACCAATGGACTTGTTTAGCACGGCGTATGCGATGTTAGCGACGTCATATGGACATTGTATACCGGTGGTGAGTTTTTATTAACTTTGATGGTGCATTTTTGACCGACTGCAAAAAGGAGGAGTTCTCAATTCGGTTGTATTGTTTAAAAAAATTTTTTGTTAGAACTCTGTTATTTACAAATCGATAGAACAAACGACTTCCAAAAAAAATCACTACAAATTGAAAAATAACGAATTTCGGATGTTGGAGTCTTTAGTTTTGTATTTTCGTATTTTTGCCACTGACTTCCGTAATTAAAGTTATTTTTCAATTTGTAGTGTTTATTATGTTTCTAAAATACTTAATTTTTATTATTTTTTACAGTATTGTTTGAAAGTTTGTGTAGATGAGGCTAGTTATTTTCCTCCGTAAGCAAACCTTAAAACACATTAACCACTCATTATTTGTCAGAAAAACATATTTTTTATTCTTGTCGGTATTTGTAGCAGCGCAAACAACTGAGACAAAAGACGTCTCTCTGTTTCCCAAAAGTCCCTTCGAGATTGACGACAAGAAAATTCACATATTTCAAGTATCTTCATTGCTTGTCCCACAGATCTGTTCGGAAGGAATATCAGCACTATGCAAGCTGGCTACCACGCGACCTCGGGACGCGGTTCACTGCCTCGCTGGTGTCATGCTTGTCATGGCAAGTTCACCTGAGTCTGTGGCTTATACTCCCAAGTAAGTGGCGTTAGTTAGCTGGTCATTCCGCCACAGGCTCTGGCCAATTTTAATGTTTTTAAGGGGGTCTCAACAGGAAGCCAAATCCTGGGATGACGTCTGTAAGTAAAATTCATATGTGGTCCCATATGAATTTCTCCTACTAAATGAAAAAAATAAATTTTCAAAATTGGTCCACAATTGATGAAATAATAAATTCCTATAGACATATATACAGGATAAAATTGAAACCAGTGCGTATACTGTAACCATGAATTTAGCATATGATTCCTGACCCCGTAGCGAAGAAATTTTTCGTCAGTTATCAAAATAAAAATGTATTGTTTTATAGAAAAGTGTGTAGCGACATTACAGAAAAAGACTTCGCAACAATATGTAGAAATACAAAAAGAGAAGTGGCGCCATCTAAAATGCCACAGGCGAACTACGCAAAGACGCACGTCATAGAAAGCCTAGATCGCGCAGTTAAAGTTTACCGCGCGATTTGGATAGGTACAACATCCCGACATCAACCGTCGGGCAGTTGCCCACCAGACACAACACCCGTCTGGTCGGTGGATCCTCCCTTTTCCATAGAGTATGAGTGGACTTTACACCCTGTTCCTCATACCTCTATAAGTGTAATACCTACGCGCCTAAAATGTATGGAACAGCAGATTCTTTTTGGGTAGTAATAAAAGCTCCGAAAAAATTTGAATATTGAGCATACTCAAAATATGAAATTTACTGCTTAAAATACTAATTTTCCGACAACTTGTATGCGACTACAAATAAAAAAAACGACCGAGTAAAATGCTGACAATTCCGAAAAATTAAAACAGCATTTGCTGACGTAATATTTTTCCACCAGCATAGATTGCATTTTAACGAAAACTACAGTTAAAGCATGTTCATCCCAAAACCCGGATTAGAAAATGGTGAAAAAAATTCTGCGAGCAACTTGGAAGTAGCGCTCGCCGGCCGCTGCCGCGGCACCGCTCGCTACGCTCGCTCGGCTCGCGCGCTTTTGGTCACAGTTCTAACCTAACCTAACCTAACCTATTTCACAAAGTTGAGGGTTAAAAAAGTTATTCTTCAACCAATATTGGATATTAAATTAAATTAAATTAAATTAAATAATCATTTATTTCAGGAATTTATCCCATATAAATTACAATACACATTAACAAATAAATAATAAATCAAATTTAATACAAAAAATAATAAATTAAAATTAATAAAATAAAAAAATAAAAAATTAAAGTTAATAAAAAATAATAAATTAAAGTTAATAAAAAATAAAGTTACATCACATTCACAATTATGGTCTAAGGTTAAAATTAATTCGATCAAAACAATAATCACTTAATAAATGGTGACGAACTGGCATGCAGGTGCATCCACCTCTCCAGCAACACCGAGTCCCACCGCTCGGACAATACGCTCAGGATACTGTTAGTGCTGCGTTGGAAGCGACTTAGTAGCGAGGCACAACGCTTCCTAATAATAGCAAAAAAGTCATCGGTTTGCGCCTGCGCGAACATCGTAGAAGCGCTGCAAAATCGCGGCAGCCCTAGCAGCACCCTAAACGCATTGTTGTACTGTACGCGCAAGGCGCTGTACGCTCGCTGCACATAGTTGGCCCATAGGCTGCACGTATAAAAAGACTGACAATAAGCTTTAAATAATGTCACCTTTACTTGTTCAGTACAGCGTGAAAACCTACGTGCCAACATGTTACAGCGAACCGACAGCGCCCTACGCTCCCGCTCGATGTCCTCATTGTCAGACAAGTTATCTGTGACCCAGTGGCCCAGGTACTTAAAATGGTAAACCCTATTCAGACTAGCACCGCAAAGAGTGATCGGAGGTGTAAAAGAGACACATTTGGTACCAGCTTTGAAAATCATGTACTCACTCTTCTTAGGGTTGTACCTGAGCCCATGAGCCCCAGCATATGTCTCACACATGCGCAGGAGTTTCCGCAACCCCCCAACCGACGGGCTCAGCAGCACCATGTCATCCGCGTAGCTGATGTTATTAATAGGCACTCCGCCTATTGAGCAACCCGCATTAGCACTGCTGAGCTGGCCGATTAGCTGGTTCATGTACAGGTTGAACAAGCGGGGCGATGTTAACCCCCCCTGCCTCACACCGCAATCCAACCCGTACACGTCGGAATATACTCCCGCCCATCTCACACTGTTCCGCTGGTGACTGTACCAATACCTAAATATCGACACTATCTCACTCGGCACCTGTGTCTCACTATGCAGCTTATGCCACAGCATGTCATAATTTACTAGGTCGAAAGCCTTCGAGAGGTCTAGGTAACAAGCGTAAACAGGCGTATTTCTAGCCGTGTAGTACTGAACAGTCTGCTTGAGACAGAGGATAGCACTCTCAGTAGACAAACCAGGCGTGAAGCCAAACTGAGCATCATGTATATGAAGGTGCTTCTCCAGCTGTCTATCAAGCAGCCTATCCAGCACCTTGGCTATGACAGTAGCGAGCGAGATAGGCCTGTAGTTAGATACATCCGACGCATCACCCGTTTTGTTTTTAACGATCGGAACTACCACCGTGTACATGAGATCATCAGGTAAGTAATTATGGCTGATGCACAGATTAAACAGCATTGCCAGTACCCTCGGTAAATGCACACCAGCGTGCTTCAAGTGCTCGATGCTAAGGTCATCATGACCAGGAGACTTACCTCTCACCATCTTCTTAATAATGACAGCGACATCCTTGGCTGTAAAGCTAATAGTAACGTCTCCATGCCGACACTCAGCATCAAGCACCTGCGCCGCCGGCCCAAGCGGCGACTCCACCTTGAAATGGCGTTGGAAGAGACTAGCAATGTCACATGGGTCATGAGCGTCACCTACACTCACCGGAAGGCTCGACCTTGGGTTTAGTTTATTTGTTGACTGCCAAAATTTATTGAATTCCTTCTTAGTGTGATGTTTTGCAATAATGTCCATTCTGATCTGATCCTCATTGATTTGACAGTATTTTAATTTTGATTTAAATAATTTTCTAGACTTACACATTTCATCATAAATATGTCCAGATTTAGGTTTACCCTGTAATAGCCACGTCTGGAAACAAAGTCGAGCCTCCCTGTGGGCACTACTCACATATTTGTTCCAGCCAGGTACATATGTATTGTACTTCCGTTTAGGTATACTATAACTTAGTTCCGCGCCCTTAGATAATATACCAACAATGTCAAGGTACATTTTGTTTAATAACAACCTATGGTCTTGATTATTACATAATGTATCTGCACAATTAACAAATTCCGAAGGAAAATCTAGCTCTCTAAGATTTGAATGACAATAATCAAAATATTTTTGTATCTGAGTTTGATCCCTTTCCCCCCACTTTACCCGACTACAAACTTTACTAAGATTAATACGTTTAGGCAAAATAACATTAAAATTACATTGAACTGATATGGGATAATGATCTGACCAGTAGGTATCATATATGACGGACACATTGAGTACAGATGATCGCGCAGCGCTTGTTATTAAACAGTGGTCTAGCCACGACTGTGTACCGCTCACCTGGCACACGAATGTATGTGAGTCACTCGGCAACAACTCCATATCTACACACGACCAAGATTGTTCCGCACAGAAATATAATAATTCTTTCGCAAATAACCCGCCAGGGTGCGAGTTAAAGTCACCCAGCAAAAACACAGATTCCACATTATTGCTTTCAATTATTGCACATATTTCACCGAGACACTCCGAAAACAATGGCAGGTTTTCACTTTTGTTTGTAGGCATAAATATCGAAAACACTATAATTGTGCGCTCATGGTCAAGTTTCACCTTAATCGCCGCGAGACGCACACTACGACACTGTACAACAGACACCGACGGGAAGGCAGATTTTCTCCACAGCAGAGCTACTCCTCCGTATGGCCTCCCAGTTAGGACTCCTTCAGACGTATCAACAGCGGACTTTCCCGCGTATGAAAAAGCGACGTCAATTTCCCCCAGAAAAGGCAAGTCGTGAGGAAGAAGCCAGGTCTCCTGCAGTGCCACAATGTCCGCCGAGCGACAGAGTTTTCTCACGCATTCAACGGATCTTTTGACATTTTTACAATTAAAGCTAATGAGTGTATTTGTGTTATCCATTAATAATTTTGTGAGGGTGTTCAATTAGCCATAATCTCAATTTGTCTCGGAGGCGGTACGTCGACTAAATTCCACAAAAGGGCGATATAATACTCCCTCTGGCCAAAAGTCATCAGTCAAAAACGTATCCAGCTTAAACTTAGGGACATACACCTTATAAGCATCATAATCTTTCATCAATTTCATGTTCATTTTCTCTAAGCGTACATCAATGTTAGTTTTGCTCTTAACATAGGTTATGATATCACACACGGACGCGACCTTTGACACATTATAAATATAAAGAGGTACCTTACTGTCTGCCGCCTTAAACTTAGAGTCAGCACCAACCGTAGCTTTTTAAGCTGGTTTAGAGAGCATAAGAAAACGATTATTTTAGCAGAACATATGCTGTCGGAAACTTAGTATTTTTTGTCGGAAGTTTGGTATTTTTTTGGTATTTAATTTTAACACAGCATAATTATATAGTATTACAGTCAACCACAGATCGCAGGAAGTTAATTTGTTTTTCGGAAGCTTTATTATTTTCCATTCTTTTTTATAACCGACGAAAATTTTCTAGGCTAGGTCTGTAATTATATGTTGATGTTGTTACAGTTTGCGCACTGGTTAAAATTTTATCCTGTAGAACCTCTTCCGTTTTGACGACTGTTCAAAACCCTTTAACCCAAACTCACTTTTCAAATTGTTCGTGGCAGTTATTTTAGTTGAGATTTGATTTTTGATTCACGATCGTTTTAAGTCGTTCCCATACATACGTCTTATTGTAGTTTTTTTTCCTGTCGTATGTAGATCTGCATGTTTTTCAATTATAATCATCCAAAGAGAGTAACCAGGGTCGGCGCATATAGTTGATGTTTAATAAGATACCGATGCATATTTTGGAATTAAATTAAATTTGATTAATTAACTGTTTGTTTTCTGTTAATTGAATTTAAATTTTATTCAATAACATCCATTGGTTTCTTACAATTTTCAACTATATCCGACGACAATGGTTACTTATCTCTTTTGGTGACCGTACATGGTTTTTTTTTGAGGTTAGGAAATCATCAAATAACTTCTCCCGCTCTGGGTGGAGCAGGAGGGCGTGTCAGACTTTTACTGACTAAAACCCACCCGTGCTCCCTCAATTGGCTGTGTGCCAGGGGCCACGATATCTCTTTCGAACAACCCGCACCCCTGGCAGACCGTACATGGGTCAATGTAAAAGTTATTATATTTGGTCACAGATTCACGGAGCTATTCACAACGCTGTTGAGTTCAGGCCCATCCCTGATGCAGCGCGCACTCGGGCGCGGAGGCGCCACTGGCTCAGAATTGCTGCTTCGGCTGGTCCTCGCGCAGCTATCTGACGAGTGAGTACCACTGTGCACATGGAACACTAACTTGAAGAAATAACGTTTATGCCGCTGCCAGCACAAGTTGCCTATGTGAGTTTACTCTGATGACCCGCAGTGCGACAGTGGCGCCACATTGCAAACTATGCCCCACCTCTTGACGTGCTCTCTGTGTACTAATACCTTCACTATAGAAGACCTTTGCGAAGCCACTAGTAACGCTGTCGAAGTCGCAGAGTTTTGGTCGAAGGTTATTTAAAACCAACAAATGGAATCATCGATATGAAGAAGAAGAACACAAAGACAATTTATTATCGACTAAATGCTTAATATGATTGTGCTCCGTTGTAGATTGTTAATTTATTCAATCTGACCACACTCATGAGGAGATTCTGTTTAGATTGTCTGATAATTATGTGAATACAAAATCGTCCATTGAGTTACAGGCCGGGAGTTATCGTTCCAAAATGTACGGTGTAGGGTTGAAACTTGACATACTTGAACTATTTATTTTGGAATTTGAGTCAGTAATGTAGGGCACATTACTGACTCAAATCCAAGTTATTGCACAATGCAACATTAAGAAAGGAATAAATAACAATAATAAATTCACAAACAAAACAAGTAAACCTAGAAATAACAATCAAATAATATTGAAACATAAAAATTAATCTTTCGTCCATCATCTTACAGACTCCCAAATACGCACGACTCATGACATACGTCTATCCATATACAACTCATACATTTAGGAAGGTTTAAGTAGACAATAAATAGAATTACCTTATTTCAATTCGAAAAGAATGTGTATCATTTTTTGCATGGAAGTATATAAGTACACCTATGCATGGCAAAGAAATACGAAAACTCTAATTGCTACGACAATAAAGCGTTGTCATGGTAACTTGGACGTGCGGTTGAATGAATTGCAGGAGCGTGACTCTCAGAATCACCGCTGACTTATCTTAATATTTAGTTCCGATATCGTGCAGCAGTGCCGCAGTGCCGCTGGCGGGCGTGCTGTGCGCGTGGCTGCACGCGTGCTGGCGCGCGCAACTGCCGCCCGCGGCCTGCGCGGTACTGGACGCGGCCGCCTGTGCCACCAGGCTGTGGCCACATCTGGATGCATACGCTAACTCCTTGCTGCAGGTACAGCTTTCCAAAGAATGCTCTACGCAAATCATCGCCTTTTTTGCAGTAAAAACTTCTTTAGGCGCGTTGATCACTTTTTGGGTGAACAAAAATCATGGAACTCGCGTCATCGTCACCGAACGCTTTCTATGAGCTATGTGTATACTGTGTATGTATGTGTACTTTTGGGTGGATAAAAAGCGTGAAACTCGCGTCATATCAGATTATGCGCCACCGCAGGGGTCTATTTAAAATGGTGGTTGGGTGAACGAGCACACGGATGAGTCGCACGTTGATATCTTTTGGAAAAGTCCCTTTCTTTCATTAGGAAATTCTAATTCATTTATCCCTTCCAGTCCCTTTCTATTTTTATCGTAAAAATCTGTGCTGTTACCTTTAATGGCTGAAGTCGATCGCTCGTTTATCATTTTGTTACCGAGAGCAATCAGGACCCAAGGACCCAATGTTTTTTTGTTTTGCCTACTCTCTCCCTCTCCTGAGCAAAGATCTGCGCCAAATCCTTCCAGTCATCCTTTTCAGGGCCACTATGGTCCAGCAGCCCTTGTAATACGCGTGTAGGTCGTCACGCCAACTTTTCTTGGGTCGACTATCTTCGGAAATACGAAAGCGGGATGTGTGATCTACTAAAGAATTGTCAAGGCACACATGCCGGCGGCACAGCCGGCGGGTTTTTGCCGGGTGGGAATGCTGCAGGCGTTTTCAGGCTGCTGGCACTTGCCGCAGATACCCAGCATAGTGTGTAGGAGCATTTACAACCATAGAAGTACTCGAAAGAGACAACTTCATACAAACGCGCATTTGTAGGACCACTAGTAAAAAACGCTGTAGTACTAAACATGAGAAGCATTGTCTTTGTGGGGAATTGCTCTGTGGTTACTGTTCGTGCTAATTCGCATACTCGGAGATTACCCAAGTGCATACCTCTCCACATTTTACTGTGTGTATGTTGTATAAAATACAGTTGAATGTGTGATACACATCATCTCTGACACACATAATACGGCGCAAGAAACTATTAACTAAGCACATTCATTTCTTTTTTGCTCTAGATAGGTACTACGTTATAGCTTAGACGTAAAAACGTATTTATTTTACGACAAAGAAGGATAAGTGCTCACCTAACCAACCGTACCCTACTATATTTGGAAGCATAAAAAATACTTTAGTGTTAATTGTAGCCTTATATTTGGATAAGTATGTTTTATTCCAAACGTCATAAACGGCTTTAAAAAATTAAACAATTGAAGTTAATTGCATATTATTGACGGCACGGTTGGCGCAGTGGTTAAGCGATTGATTGCTGCGCTGCGTGTCGCGGGTTTGATTCCCGCACGGAACAAATATTTGTATGACCTACAAGTAGTTGTTCTGGGTCTGGCTGTTTGTGTATGTGAGTTTAAATGTTTGTAAACGCCCCATAATGCAGGAGAAATTCCTGGTTTGGCGTAACGTTTAAAAAAAATCGTATCAATCTTTTTAACTAATTTAGTTACCACCGTTGTGCAGGAAGAAAACGCAAAAGAGCACATTGCCCATGCAGTCCGCAACGCATCCATGGCGCCCTTGCTGTGCGAGTGCCTGCTGCGCGCGTGCCACGCGGCGCGTGAGGCCAGCACGCGCCTGCACGCGCGCCTGCTGGCCGCGCTGCACCAACAGCGCGTCGCTCAGCAGAAGATACACGTTGATAATGCGCTGCAGGTTAGCTCTTACGTCACTACTTCTTTCAGAGCATTCCCCGCCGCGCGCACTTTTCTTCGCTGCCCAGAAGTAACCTTCGTTCTTGAAAAATGCCCAGGTTTAACAACTAGATTTTCGGCAAATATTTTTTCTAAATTTAGAAATAGTTTAAACTGTGGTAATTACGAATGTGCTTTGTAAATTCAATACACATCGATTTTAATTACTGATTATATTTTAATACGAAATTCTGATATGCCATGTAGTAAACAGTGATCAATATTCGAAATAATCAAATTGTTTTGCAGAAAATAGGTGCCAACATAACCTCAGAAGAGCTAGTAATATACCGCGCAGCGACTGCAGCGCTGGCTGCGCCCATGAGCCATCCAGCGCACTTGACGCTGTGGAGGTTGCTGATGCATCTGTATCTACAAACACCACCAGATTATGGGTATGTTTATGTCGACTAAGTTTAAGCCATTAAGTCACAGTAAAATGACCAAAAGAGATAAGTAATAACCAGGGTCGTCGGATTAACCGCTCGCGCCATGACTTGACGCGACGCAAAAGTCGTCAAGCCTCGCGCCGATATCTGACAGCTGACATATTTACGACCTTGCTCACAAAAAAACGGTCCACTCAAGTTTTTTATCATTGCCTCTAGCGACCTATAGTTCTTGAGTAAACAGAGCATAATATAAATTGTAAACCGTACTCAAATTACAAGATTTTGTAATTATAAAAATATTTGAAATCAGAGAAGTGATTGAAATTGTGTTTGTTCCCGTGTTATGATGATTTCTGTTAAAATTACAATGTTGATTTGCACGAAATTTTGCTTGTTTCTTGTTGAATACACAAGTAATCTAATGGCAGTATTTTTTTGGGAATCCTAGTTAACATTTTCATAATATTGAAAATCAACGTGCGGAGGTCAACGCCCGTTTTGGCACTCAGACGGAACATGCAAACAATTTATAAAAATAGTTATCGTATGAAATATACCTCGATTGACAAATACATAGGATTATTAATAGTTTAATGTTTTTGCATAAAATTTTATTGAATTAATAAAAAAACAAACAGTTCATTTTCTTAAATAAAATTTTATTCGAAAACATTATTCGGTTTCTTACTAAACTTCAACTATATCTGGCGACCCTAGTTACTTATCTCTTTTGGCGACTGTACATTTTTGCATGCCATAAGCACAATAAATGACGTGAGCCCGTCGATTTCAAACAAGATATTAAATTGGACTGTAAAGTGCATGAGTATTTAATGGACCCAATGTAAACTTTACACTTATACATTCCCAGAACTGAAATCCAAAGTACTGTACGTTTCTTAATCACCCAGATTTTTATACAAATGTTATTCCAGCGTTTATCGTAAGGGTATCGTAATACCCAATAACTGGGTTGTGCAGGTCAGACAGACAGTCGCTCCATGTTAAATTCTTGTATTCAGCTGGATCCGGTGAGACTGGAAGCCGACCCTAACATAGTTGGGAGAAGGCAGATTGATTGATTGTTATTACAGCGTGAATAATTGACAAAAATGTTGCCTTTTATAGGTCAGTGCCAGCAGTAGGCCCCCTATTCTTCAGCGGCCTAATAAAATCCCGCACACTAGCGCAAATCAAACGAAGACTCCTCGATACGATCACATATCACCACAACGAAGGCGAAACACTCAAAACGCAACACAAATCAATCGATACTAGTGAAACACAATCGACTAACCGAGTAGAGAGAGCTACACCAGTTAGGACTGAAGATGGTCTGTTACCAGCTTTATCGATAATCGATTTGACGGGAGAATCGAGTGGATCGAGCGATAACGAAGATGATGCCGATGATAGCCGAAGTGAGAAGGAATCCAGTCCGAGTAGTGAGGCGGTTGAAACGAAGAGGAGTATATTTAATTTGATTGCATATCATGCAGCTGCTGAGAAGTAAGTCCGACTTATTATTACTAGCCTCTTTCCGCAGCTTCGTCCGCGTGGATGTCGGAAATAGGGTATTTCACTCTATATGAGAAAAAAACTAAAAATATATTATTGAGATAGCTTAGGCAAAATGCAGTCGGAAAATGTTAGTTTTAGTTCATGAAATAATAGCCGCCATGTTTTTACGTCATACGGCGTGTCAATTGAACAACTTTGTACTTTTATTGTTTTCGTAACCAAAGTAATTTTTATTTAAATAATATTTTGCAATCCGGAACAGCAAACTAACGATAAGTAGAATAATAAAATAGCTCATTTTTTAAAATGATAAACAATTATCATATAAAATATCTGCGAATTTGTATAGATAGCAAACTGAAGTCATACCCATAGAAAAATATGGCGTCCACTGCGTCCAGCCTCTTTCCGCAGCTTCGTCCGCGTGGATGTCGGAAATAGGGAATTTCACTCAATATGAGAAAAAATCTAAAAATATATTATTGAGATAGCTTAGGCAAAATGCAGTCGGAAAATGTTAGTTTTAGTTCAAGAAATAACAAAGTATTTTTTTTTAATTCAATCCAAAGATTTCAGTTTTCAAATCGGTTTTTGAACACCTTGAAATAATAGCCGCCATGTTATTACGTCATACGGCGTATCAATTGAACAACTTTGTACTTTTATTGTTTTCGTAACCAAAGTAATTTTTATTTAAATAATATTTTGCATTCCGGAACAGCAAACCAAAGAGAAGTAGAATAATAACTCATTTTAAAAAAAATAAACTATTATCATATAAAATTGCAGCGCATTTGTCTATATGGCAAACTGACGTCATACCCACAGAGCAATATGGCGTCCACTGCGTCCAGCGTTTTCGTCAAATTACGCGCGAAATTTGAAAATTTTAATGCATTTTTACGGTACTAATCAAAATCAAAAAATCAAAATCAAAATATTTTATTTCACATAAGCCTGCATGGGCACTTATGAAACGTCAGAAGCTAGGTGCACGGTTCCAATTTGTCGTTTCCTATGGAGAAGAGCCGGCAAGAAACTCCACGGTTACTCTTTTAAAAATAATTGGCTTTTACAATGTTTTCAAATTACAGTGATAATAGGTATGGGAGGACAGTGCAGGCCAGTCAATAAGTACCAGGTACTTAGAGGAATGAAAATACAGAATAGAAAAACGTCTACAAATCTAGTCTCTAAGGCCTACAACGTTCTCTCATTCACAATATGTAAAAGAATCTACCTATATAAAATGAATCTATTTGAACCAAGTGACATGATTTCGATGACAATCACTGAAAATAAATAGTAGGTAGTAAAATTGATGTATAATGTCAAATAATGACGAGAATATGTCAGACATTGTAAAAAAAATAATAATAATAAAAAGAATAAAAATTAACATTGCAATTTGGGAGCAGTTAATAGACTTTCACACGGTTTTGCTGTTAATGAGGTACCAGGGAAGCCACATGTGCAGAAGGAATTAATGCCAAACTTCCCTGTCTTCAACGTAGTCTTTTATCTTATAATATGCTTTTTTGATAAGGACACGTTTGATGTGAGTTTTAAACTTTCCATCGCTAAGTTCTGTAACCGACTTTGGCAACTTGTTATAGAAGCGGATACTGTTTATTAGAAATGACTTGCTAGTTTTAGTTAATCTAAATTTTGGAATCACAATTTCATCTTTACTACGTGTATTTAGATTATGGAAATCGCATCTTTTTTTGAAAAGACCTAAGTTTTTGCGAACATACAAGAAATTTTCTAGAATATAAAGAGAAGGCAGAGTAAGTATATCAATTTCGTTGAATTTGTTTCTAAGAGACTCGCGAGGCCCCATTTTATAGATTGCGCGGATTGCCCTCTTTTGTAAAATAAAAATTGAATCTACGTCCGCTGCCGATCCCCACAGCATCGATTACTTACATAAAAATTTTGTTTTTTTGTAGTTTATTATCACTTAAGAATCTAATTAGAACACTTTTTAACAATGGTTGTAATACCCTATTACGCACGGGAATGTGCTACTGGGACAAAAACTAGCCTATGTCCTTTCCCGGGATGCCTTCTATCTCCTTGCCAAATTTTATCGAAATTCGTTCAGCTGTTTAGGCGTGAAAAGTTAACATTCAGATAGAGTTATTTTCGAATTTATAATATTAGTATGTGTACCTGTGTGTGTATGTAAGTTTTGCAGTAAATTAGATTAGTAAATAAATTTATATAAATTCTGTTCCATTTTTGGAAGTTATATGGCTGGTAGAGTACATCGGGGGGCTGAAATAGCCAATATTTATGTTTTCAGATTGCTCAACGAATATTTAAGTTGGTTGGAACAAGGTGAAAAAGTACGCGTAGCACCACATTTTGCAGATATTGCAAGATATATCCCAGAACATGTAAGTTGAGAAATTATATTATTCAGGCTTCCGCCCGCGGCTTCGCCCGCGTGGAGGTCGGAAATTATCCCGCGGGAACGTACTACCGGGATAAAAAGTATCCTATGTGTTAATCTAGGTTATAATCTATCTGCGTGCCAAACATTGAAATCAGTAACAAACATCCAAACATCTTCACAAACTTTCACATTTATAATATTAAGTAGGATTTGTTTATTTACGTTTCTTAATAAAATTACGCTCAGTTATTTTTTGACTGCTCGTTTGGTCTAGTGGGCGTAAGCGCTACTGCTGAGCAAGAGGTCGTCAGTTCGATTCCCAGGTCGGCCAAAGTGTTATTAGGCTTTTTGTGTTATTAGTTTGGGTTTGTGCCGGGTTGATGGCAAGGCTCGCACCCTATTACATGGGATTTAAATATAACTCCCGATTTGTGGGTGTGGGGGTGATTACAGGCAATGAGGGTTTTCTGAAATGGCGTTCACTAGTTGGCAGCACTGAGACGTCAGATCCGGGCACCCGTCAAAAGTGTCAAAGCGCCTACGGACTGAATGGTGAACGAAAGAATAAAACGAATGACATAAAATATTTTAAGTTCATTGTTGAACTGAAAGACCTCTTGTCAAAGTGGCGCCAACTGGTGGCTTGAATATTCATGAACACCCTCATTACATCAGCCTATAACACAGGCCTCCTCTCTGTGAGAGGGAGTGGGCCATAATCCACCACGCGGGCCCAGTGCGGGTTGGTGGATGTCACATGTCTTCGGTTCTAGGACATGTCGGCAATTAGTTACAGGCAATTAGGTTTTTTTTTTTTGTCAATAGTTTATTTTTTCTAAACTGTTTGTCTATTAGGATTATCATCATCTGCCCAGCCTTTTTCAACTATATTGGGGTCGGCTTCCAGTCTAACCGGATGCAGCTGTAGAACTGTATTTTACATGGAGCGACTGCCTAGCTGGTATTTGGAAAATCTGTATCTGATAAATCAGTTTTTTTTATTATTTGCAGGCTCTAGAAGCAGCATGGAAACGCGCTGTGTCCCGTCCATTACCGTCTGTAGAACTGGACAGTTTTCCCTCCGTGACCTTACAACCGCCGCCTGACAACACTCCTCCGCAGACGCCCTTCCACATCGCTGTTAACACCATACTGAAGATAAAGGATCGGTCTAAAAGAAGGTACGGTTGGTTGTTTACTGAATGCAAACTTATGTTCGTACCGGCAGGCAACGATATGGCTTTGTCACATTCAAACTGTCAAGAAGGTCTAGAATCAATCCTTCAAATAATTTAGACTAAGTTTTTTGTTTCGGAATAAAATTGTTGATTAACAGCCGCGGAGCTGTAAAGGTCTAAAACGTGGAATAAACGATAATATTTATGTTTATACGCATACATGCGTTTTATTTATTAAACTCCGTTACCAAGGGCCCCAGGTCCTACAGTACAGTACGTTGACAGAAATATACAACGTGTAACGGAAAGGGTATGTATATACATACCAAGGGCACGACTTCTGTGGATGATATCAAACGATATTGGAAGGTTTTTTAATCCTATCTCTATATGTTCGGAAGTTATGAGAATTTTTAATACATTTATACCAGAAACCGAACTTTTCAAATTGAACTAAACACATCACTCGGAAGAGATTTATCGTGATCAAGTAACGTGGAAAGTTATTGACCTACGTAGTGCAGTGACACGTTTGTTATGATTTGAATTTAAGAAAATATTATGAAACCGAAAATTTGGTATCAATTCTTTGAGTATTTTATTTTGATCTGAAACTATGTATAGTGATTCTATACCAGCTGTTATCTTTAGTGCTTAAGTATAGCAATAGGGTTTCTGTTACACTCTGTATAAGTTCAGCCAACAACAACCATTTAAGGAAGGTACCACACTTCACCTCATAACGAAGGAGACGGACTTAATCTGTTGTTCGAGTTAATTCACAACACAAGGACTGCTGTTGCCCGCGATTTCGTCTGTGATCCAAGATGAAAAGTAGCCTTAGTCCTTACCCAGATCATGGTCTATCTGTGTGCCAAATTTCATCCAAATCCGTTGAGCCGTTTTAGCGTGAAAGCGTAATAAATAAACAAACTTACTTTCGCATTTAAAATTTTAGCAAGAATTAGGATTACAAGGACTGTGATAAGCTTAACTGCAGATGGTAATATAGAAAACCGTGAATCTTTTTAACACGCTTATATTAGCTTCACCTGTATGTTTGTTTGTAACCGAATCCTTTGGATTTGATTTTGGCCCACTGCAAACGGTCAGATTTCATTTAAACTTTGTAGACTTATTGAGGACCGATGACAATTGAATAATAAAAAAAAAAACACGCTTTTGTAGTTAACAGAACCAAAAAATAGAAAATAAGTAATAGTTTAAAAAACTAACTGACTAATTCTGTTTACAGACGACGAAGTACATTGCTCAAGTCACCTGTAGAAGATGTGGATTTCAGCGACGCGCGCACCCTTATTTCGTTGGTCGACAAACATTTGAATGACATCGAGAGACTGGCACAGTAAGTTACTTCATTAATCCACTTACTTACTGCAGGATACTAAAGTCTTCTTTAAATTCTTTTTAAATTTTATATTTAGAATTGTTTTTTTTTTTTACATTGTCTCACATATAGAAGCAACAAGAATAATGTTCCCAAGTTTTTGTAATACATAACATGATTAAAAAGAGTGTCCATGGAGTTTCTTGCCCGTTCTTCTCCATAGAGATCTACGTTTTGGAATGGGCAACTAGCTTCAACTTTCCAACTGGTCGACTTTTTGACAATTCAAAAGTGCCTGTAAATGGTTTAATTGAAATAAATGCTTTGAGTTTGAGTTTAGTACTTGTATAGAGGTATGAGGAACAGGGTGTTAAGTTCACTTATCCTCTATAGAAAAGGGAGGATCCTCCGACCAGACGGATGTCGTTACTGGGGGCCTACTCTCTAAATCCGTCAACCAACATACGGGCCCGTCCGAAAGTAGTTCGATTCATCGGAATTAATCCTACTCCCGATTAATAAACTTTTTCGGACGGGCAAAGACACATCGCAAGTAAGGACAACTGTCAAATTGTGTTGTCATTCATTTTAATTTGGGCCCCGAAGTAATCTTATGTCCGTAGTTGATACGGGGTAGGAAGGGCACGTTGGTCTGGCTGAAACTACGGATTTCGTGCTTAGAGAGTAGACCCCCTGGTGGGCTACTGCTCGAAAATTGATGTCGGGACGTTGTGTCACAAACAGAATTATTGCAGTAAACTGACGGTAAACGCTTGCGCGATGCAGGATTTTGCGTGGCGTTAGTGTGATGCTTAGTTTGCATGTGGCGGTGTAGATGCCGTCACACTTACCACTTACTGCCTCAAATAAGAAAAAAATCTAATTAATTTTTACAAACTCGCGATTCTTAAAATTACCACCTGGCACACCCTTGGTAGTCTACCGCTCAACTCAACCACTTTTCTAACTCGCTCATATTTCTGCCACGGTATGCTCTTCTATTTGCTGTCTCAAATAGTTTATCCGATATGATAGAAGTCGATAAATTTATTGAGTAAGATGCGCGAAGGTAGGTCACGAAATTCAAACTTTCTTACGTTTTTGCAATTTACAGGCCAGTGTCAGGTTGTGTGTTGATTAAAATAAGATTCGCGAGCGTAACAAATATTGTTTTACAGAATTATAATAACTGAAATCATAAATACAACCCTCAAGTTAATCAAAGGGAATGGCTTATTCTTTTATTTCAGGCAATATTACAGTCCTTATTATCTCAATTTAAAGAATGTTATTATAGCTAGCAATTAGCATTCAGCTACTAATTATTGTCTTAAAGAGAATGGTGTTCGGAAGTGGCTCGCGTGTCTTCACTAGACAGCAGACTGTGGGAGCTAGTCAGCGTGCTGCGCGTGCGACGGGCGCTCCCGCCCGTGCGCAAACACTGCGCGAACAAGTGCAAGCTCATCACTATCTATATACCGGTACGTATTAGTTTATGCTGTTAAAATATGTGATGATCGTAACAGGTGGTGTTCTGCAGTGGAACAAAGGCATGAGTTTATGTATGCAAAATGTATATATGTTAAAGTATAAACCGAGGGATCAAATGATTGCGCAAAAACTGCACTTATCGAAGCAAGCCTATCTACTCAATAAAAATCTTAAATTCAGTTACTCACTGGCAGACAACGCACAACCTAAACCGCAGGGTCTGTAAGCATGCATTTTTGCACAGGAGTTCTTTACATAACGAAAGTGAGCACAAATAATGATCTTTGAAGAGCCACCCCCAAAAGGGGTTAAATATATGAAAGTTTGTATCGAAGTCCGTTGTTTTTGCCGATAGGAAATCCCAAAGGGGACGCCTGTCAACGAGAACACGATAGAACGTGTTGCATCCCTTGTCAGTAGATTTCGGGAGTCAATTAGTACGCAATAATTGCGCTAAATGTAAGGTTAATACAAATCGGGAAAAAACCTTTTTTTTTCTACAGTTCTAAAATGACAATAGGTTCGCCCCTATTACTCGTAGTTAGTAGGTTTAAGTCCCATGGCACTTAACTGGCGAAATGTGGGTGTACTATAAGTTCACCTCTGGACAACCCTTCGCGGAAACAAGGCGTTCTGTTATGTTAGTTCTAAAATGTGCCAAGAAATAGAGAGAGTCAACCTCAAGTAAAATTACCTTAATTTTTTATAGGGTGTCGGACGTAAAAGAATAGCACTATCCCATTTCTTCTCGTGGGTGTCGTAGAAGGCGACTAAGGGACTTACTAGAGAATGGGCAGCAGCGTTTTCTATGCATTTGACCACCATACTGCGATCACCAACCCGCCTGCCAAGCGTGGCGATTATGGCAAATCCCCCGCTTTAGGGGGAGGCTTATGTCCAGTAGTGGATGTCTTTCAGCTGATATGATGATTATAGGGTATTACACCCATTTTTGAGAAGTGTCTTAATTAGTTTCTAGAGTGCTTATAAACCACAAAAAACAAACACAACATTTTTATTTAATCGATTAGTGCCATAAAAATGCATTTAAATATTACATTTTCTTTCGCGAGTAATTTGACGAAAAAATTCTACTTATCGTTGGTTTGCTGTTCCTGAATGCAAAATATTAATTAAATAAAAAATACTTTGGTTACGAAAATAATAAAAGTACAAAGTTGCTCGGTTGACATGCCGTATGACGTAATAACATGGCGGCTACTATTTCATGGTGTTAAAAAAACAGATGAAAAAACAGAAATCTTTAAATTGTATTTTAACATTTATTTTGTTATTTCATGAACTAAAACCCAACATTTTCCGACTGCATTTTGCCTAAGCTATCTCAATAATATATTTTTTGATATTTTCTCATATAGAGTACAATACCTTATTAACACATTTATGTTCAGGAACAAGAGTGGTGTATATCAGTGGACGCAGAGCGCGGTATTAAAGAGAACCGCAACAGCGCGCGTTCGTCTCTGCGCCGCCTAGCGCGCGCCAGGCCGCATGCTGCGCGCACTGCTGCCGCGCTGCATACTATTGCGAGGTAGGCTTTTAACTACTTCTAAAGCCGGATTGTCAGTAATAAATATTTATACAGGCATGAGGAACAAGGTGACGACACGGTTGGCGTAATGGCTGAGCGATCGACTGCTGCGCAGCGTGTCGCGGGTTCGATCCCCGCACGGAACAAATATTTGTATGATTTGTTCCGGGTCTGGGTGTTTGTGTTTGTGAGTTTCTATGTTTGTAAACGCACCCACGATACAGGAAGAAATTCGTAGTGTGGGGCAACGTTTTTTTAAAAAAAAGGTGTAAAGTTCACTAAACCCCCATAGAAAAGGGAGGACCCTTTTCCAGACCAGACGGGTGTTGTGTTTGGGTGGGTCACCGTAGGCGCAAAAATCGCGTTAGGTCGCAAAAAATTACACTGCACTGACTCGAAAGGATTTATTTCAATTAAACCATTCACAGGTACTTTTGAATTGTCAAGGTGTCTGTTAGTCAGAAATATGAAGATAGTAGCCCGTTCCAAAACAAAGTAGGTACCTATATACTCCATTTGAAATAAGTTTAGACATTTAAACAAACCTTTTTTACAGTCAGTTCAACCGATTCTGACTTCTATAACGTAGGCATACGGATGGCATTAAAAGCAAAAAAGTAGTTACAATACCAACTGTTTGCTGCAGCTGCCATTTGTTATGCCACTAACGCAATAGAAATCAAAATCGGTTGATCGGACTGTAAAAAAGATTTAGTTAAATGTCTAATCTTATTTCAAATGGAGTATAGATAAGATCTAGTGTTGTTAGGATAGATACCAATAATGTAAAACCAAGTTTGCAGCTTCTTAAGTCCTGTGTTAACTGCGTACTGCTCGAAAATCTTCGGAATTTTCAAACTTGTTTCAGTATATATTTTTTTTCAAAATTTGAAACGATTGGAGGTCAACCGTAACTCTGTAGGTCAGAAAGATCCCAATATTTTTTTAGTGTATCCTTGGGTTGACCCTCTAGTTAGTTTATTGTTTGTGTTTCCATGTCCATCCAAAGGTTGTTTAGTAGATATTGCTATTAGCAATAAAACCGCCGCTGTACCTGAATCTAAATGGTTTAAATGATAGTAAATGAACTGAATTGCTATGCTTTATTATATTATGCATGTTGTATCTACGCACCGTGTGCTGCAGACGCACGCGCAGCAGCGAGGCGGGCGTGCGCGTGGTGGAGCGCGCGTGGTACTGCGCGGGCGCACCGCACTGCGCCGCCTGCGCGCCCGCCGCCGGTCTGCTCACTGCTGTGGTCACTGAGCTGGCTGAGGTAATTGCATACATTTTTTTGGGGGTTTTGGCTTCGCACGGTTTATGCATTTAGCCAATGTCACGTTTGGACTGTGCTTACATTATAACACCTTCAAAATGTAAAGGTAGGGAACGGACTAGCGCTTGCGTAAATAGCCTAAATGGAATAAAGCTGCAAACTAAATTCCGAAGATAAAACATTGTAACTAATTGATAATCTTTTTTTCACCTGGAGTGTGTGTAGCAATAACCATGAATTTTTAAAAGACCTTTACTAAACTCATTGAAATGAGTTGAATTGATTGAATGAATGAAATGCACCGATTTCAGCGTGGTTTGACTAGATTCGATTAATCGAATCAACCTCAAGGTTTGCACTAGACCCTGGAACTCATGCTTCATGGTGTTACAGAGGCCATTGCATATCAAGAAGTAGACCGGGGGACGCGGTAATGGTCAGGTAGACGCGCTCTTAGGATAGAAAAACGTATGAATGAGGGTGTTCATGAATATTCAAGCCACCAGTTGGCGCTACTTTGACAAGAGGTCTTCCAGTTCGCCAATGAACTTAAAATATTTGATATCATTCGTTTCATTCTTTCGTTCACCATTCAGTCCGTAAGCGCTTTGACACTTTTGACAGGTGCCCGGACCTGACGTGTCACTGCTGCCACCTAGTGAACGTCATTTCAGAAAGCCCTAATTATTTATCGTATTTAAAATAATCAGTTAGTTGTTTGTGATTAGTTGTTGTGTTAGAAATTATTCTAAATTATTTAAAAAAGTTTGTTGGATGGCCAAGTCGCGTTATTTGAGTTCAAAGATTAAAAACAGTAGTAATGTAATTAAAACGACTTGGAATATTATTAATAGTGAAACGGGAAGGTCTAGTAACCGAAATACTGACTACAGCCTGTCTATCAATGACAAAATAATAACAGCCGACTCACAAGTCGCTGCGGCTTTTGAAAATTTCTTTACAGATATTCCCGTTTCAACTACAAAATCTCTTAACTCATCACCTTCTGTTGCTGAGTCTTTGCTTAAGGAAAATGTTAATGTTTGTGATTCAGAATTTCATTTTGAACATATTAGCTGTAGAGATATAATTAAAACCTTTCACACTTTGAATGTAAAAAAGACTGCAGATCTATGGGGTAATTCAGTAGAAGTCGCTAAGTCAATTATAGACATTGTAGCACCTACTTTAGCTCTAATATTTAATAATTGTATCGACTGTGGGGAGTTTCCTGACCTAATGAAGAATAGTAAAATAATACCTTTGTTTAAATCAGGTAATACATCAGACCCCTCTAATTATAGACCTATTTCAGTACTACCTACCTTTAGTAAAATTTTTGAGAAATTAATTTTAGACCAACTGCAAAGATTTTTTAATAAACATAATTTATTACACAGCAAACAGTTCGGTTTTACAAGGGGTCGTTCAACTACCGATGCCGGTGTTGAACTCTTAGGGCATATTTACAATGCATGGGAAAATAAATACGATGCCTTGGGCATCTTTTGTGATTTATCTAAAGCATTCGATTGCGTGCTTCATGAAACTTTAATCAGGAAACTCCGCCACTACGGGATCCGGAACACCGCTCTGGATCTTCTTATTTCATACTTGTGTAATAGGATTCAGTGTGTTGATGTAAATGGAAAAAGATCTCCCGGATCCTTAGTATCAATGGGAGTCCCACAGGGCTCGATTCTTGGTCCTTTCTTGTTTCTTATTTATATTAATGACTTGCCTTACCTTATAAAGGATAATCATGAAATAGTGTTGTTTGCGGATGACACTTCACTTTTGTTTAAACTTAAACGTCAGCAGCTGGTTAATGACGATGTAAATAGCGCAATCTCAAAAGTAGTTCACTGGTTCAATGTTAATAATTTACTTCTTAATGGAAAAAAAACCAAATGCATTAAGTTTACGCTACCTCACGTTAGGCAGGTGAAAACTAATGTGTTGATAAAGGGCGAAGAATTGAATCCTGAAGATAGCACTGTATTCTTGGGCTTAACCTTGGATGCCAAGCTTCAATGGGGCCCACATATAGATAAATTGTCGAAAAAGCTTAGCTCGGCAGCATACGCTGTTAGAAAAATTCGTAATTTAACTGATATAGAGACAGCCCGTTTAGTTTACTTCAGCTATTTTCATAGTGTAATGTCGTATGGTATTCTGTTGTGGGGAAATGCCGCCGACATTCAAACTATCTTTGTGTTGCAGAAAAGAGCTGTCCGATCAATTTATAAATTAAGTCCGAGACACTCTCTCAGAGAGAAATTTAAGGAGATTAATGTAATGACTGTGCCTTCACAGTATATTTTTGAAAATCTTTTATATGCCCATAAAAATATTAAATTGTTTAAAAAATACAGTGATATCCATAGTATAAATACTAGGAACAAACACAAATTTGTTGTACCATCAACAAGGCTCAAAAAAATAGGTGGATCATTCAGATGTCAATGTATACGCTTTTATAACAAACTTCCTAGCCATGTTCAAGATCTAAGTCTCAATAAATTTAAATCATTCATTAAACGTAAGTTGTGCCAGAAAGCCTTTTATACCGTTAAGGATTATATTGAGGACAAAACATCTTGGGATTGACCTGCTCCAATTTTTGCATACTAAATGTTGTTCTTTTTTTTTTTTTTGCAAACTTATACTCTTCGACATTTGATTATTATTATATACACTTTGACATGAATATTTACTTTGAGAAGTATAATATTATTATTGTTTTAATTATTGTGAATATGAGGACTGTGTGGATCATGTTTTGTTTTTTTTTTGTTTTGTGTTTCATCTCTTTCTCAGTTAGTTATAATGTTAATCTGCCAGTTTGAGTAATTTATGCGGCCTACCCAAATGTCCTTTCTTTGGTATTGTTCGTCAAATCTTTGAGCTCCTCAAGTTCTGAGTTGAGCTGCATGATTACTGATAAATGCGTGCACTGATTGGAAAGGTCCACTCAATCTGTGTGGTTCTTTCCTCAAAAGACCATTTCAGACACCAATCCACATGGTCTTCACATGATCTGACCAAGATTATGTCTGGACTTTAAAAAAAGACTGTGACCTCTGAGTTTGTTTCGGCCTTTCTTCTCAGAGTAGTCAGATAGGAAACGCCGACCTCATCTAGTTAAAAAAAAAAAATATGATTGACGTGTAAAAGTTTTTGTACAAACCTACTTACAGAAATAAAATCATTTATCATTTATCATTTAGTGTGTATCTCCCTAAATGCCGCAGCGCTGGATATCCCAGGACGGGCGCGTGTGTGCGCAGCTGGTGCGCGCGTGGGGCGCGCGGCCCGCCGGCGCGCTGCAGCAGGCGCTGTGCGGCGCGCTGCTGGCGCCGCGCCGGCTGGCCGCCGCCGCCTGGCCGCAGGTGTACGGCGCCTTGCTGGACTCGCAGCTGCCGTCGCACACTGTCTTCAGTTATTTGTCTAAGGTGAGTCACAACTTACTTGTCGGCGCAGCTGGTGCGCGCGTGGGGCGCGCGGCCCGCCGGCGCGCTGCAGCAGGCGCTGTGCGGCGCGCTGCTGGCGCCGCGCCGGCTGGCCGCCGCCGCCTGGCCGCAGGTGTACGGCGCCTTGCTGGACTCGCAGCTGCCGTCGCACACTGTCTTCAGTTATTTGTCTAAGGTGAGTCACAACTTACTTGTCCACTTACTCTTTCATTTATAAGTCCAGTTGAGCCCATTCAGTCTATACAAGTAACGTATTTTTTTCGGCGTTTTTTGCCTTTTGGTAATGGAACCTTTCGTGTGCGAGTCCGACTCGCAAATGACCCGCCGTTTTTACGTCTGATTTTGCATCTTTATGATTGTTGCTATAAAGTTGCTGTCTGATATAAAATTACTATAAAAGGACTGGATATTGTATTATTACTGTGTATTTATTTAATTCAATGTGATTGTGGTATAAGAATATAATATTAGAATATAATATTTGTCACATTTCTGGGATAGTGAATTGACATATTATTTTATTCCAATTCTGTGATTTTATTTTATTTAATTTTCTGTTAATGACATTTTATTGTTTTCTGTGGCAGCATTTTGAATTTTTTTTTTTTTTTGATTTGTAATATGGGTTTAGCCTGAAATAAATGAATTATGTTTTTATTTTTTTATAAAAGTTTCAACGCACAGGGCTTCTGAAGAATGTACTGAATTCGTAGTAACAGGCTATGCTAATATTAAATCCTCTTTCAGTTTGAAATGTCCCGCTGGTCCGAATCAGCAGACCCTGCCCAACGTCGAGACATGCTCGAAGCCCTACTCCGTGCGGTACAGCGCGGCGGGCCCACCCCGGCCCCGGAGCACCACATGTTGGTGGAATTGCTGGGAGTGCACAGCGCCGTGCTGGTGGATGCGAGGGAACTGTGTGCTCATGTGCTCAGATGTGTCACAGCATCTGTGAATAACACGCTCCCGCCTGCACACTGGACGCACGTCGTGAGAGCCGTGGATGCTAAGGCGGCTGAGGTTCCGTTCGATCAGGTAAGAAGTACTAGGAGTGCATAGCGTAGTGGAGTAGTGTGTCTTAAAGATGACTGCTAGATTTTGGTGAATAATAGAAATGTCACAGAATCCATCATTTGCTTAGCTTTTTTCTAACTATGTTATCAAGTGTACAAACACGCTGTGAGTGTGTGTGCCGACGCTACTCGGCTTCACACACACATTCACACCGTCTTTGTACAAATATTGTACAAAAATCTCGTATTCTCTAAGTTAAAATCATTGTTCCAGTTAGATCGTGAACTAGACATACGTCGTAAAAAAAAAATCCAAAGATCCTTTGTCCTCAGCTAGGCCACCTGCTCCGCGAGCTTGGTGTGTCGTGGTGGGAAGCCCGCGGGCGCACGCGCGGCACGCGAGACCCTCCGCACGCCGCGCACGCGCCGCACGTGGCGCGGCTGCTGCACGCGCTGCAGAGGGCCTTCGTCGGGGCGGCCGTTAGGCTCAGCTACGAGCCGCAGAGAGGTGGGTTTAGAATGTTCATAATCAGCCTATAATGTTCCCACTGCTGGGACACAGACCTCTCTGTGAGAGGGCGGACCGTAATCCACCACGCGGGCCCAGTGCGGGTAAGTAGGTGTCACAGGTCTTCGAATTTTTGGCTCTCGACGATGTCCTCACGATGTTTTCTTTCACCGTTTTGAGAGCAGTGGTGATGAAATTATACACAAAGTAAAAAAGTAAAGCGCCTGTCTGGGGTTCGAACCTACGTCTCGTGTCACAGCTGTTCCCACTGAGCTACCACTGCTCTACTCAGGTCTTAAGAATATTATTTGTTTTTATACTTCAATACTGGAGGGTGAATTATTCAACGTTCGAGCGTGACTAACACTATACTCTGTAACAAAAGTATATGAAAATGTAAACAAACCTCGTTCAGGTTAACTTGTTAATTCTTATTTTAATGACTCGCTAAATTTTTAACACATTTGTATGCGCTGCAGAATGGGCCGCACACACCTTGTATGTTAGCTTGAAATGCTATGTCAAGGATAGCCAAAAGTGATAGTTTATTGAATATCATTCTAACATGAGTACACTAGTCTACTCTAATCTACTATCATAGTCAGCAAGGGGTCCCCTTAGTAGTTAGTCTGCTGTAAAAAAGTGCGCATTCGGTAGCAGACATAAACCCCTTTATTCATAAACATTGCTTTACGTTATATAAGTATTAGCGGCTATTTAACCATACATTTTTGACGTTTAAGCGTCTCTTAACTTTAAGCAACGTTTATAAATAAACCCCATAAAGTCTGCGGGTTTAGGGTCCGATTTAACGCGAAATATTGCCTGTTTAAACTGTACCCTTACTGCTCTGACTTTCACAAAATGTAGGGAACAGAACAGGTAAGGCATACGTGCATGCTGACTTACAGGGATTTTAAATTAAATAGTTTTTCGTTGACACTGTTCATTCAGTCTGTTAACATGCAGTTTCTGATATTTTAAATTAAATAGTTTTTCGTTGACACTGTTCATTCAGTCTGTTAGCATGCAGTTTCTGATGTGAGTTTTTTGTCCTCAGTGGCGTGGTGCGCGTGGGGCGCGCTACAAGAGTCATGGGGCGCGTGGATCTCCCCGAACCCTGCCGCGCCTCCACTTCTCCCGTCCACGGTTGAGAACGAAGCCTACACGCCCATGTTGAGACATTTCATTGACAACGTTCATCAGAGCATGCTTGATTGCCCTGGTAAGTGATACATATAGACATTCCTAAAACCCGTCAGTCTTCAAAGCAAGAGTGAACAGGCATCTTCTGGGCACGCTCTTTTCATCGTAGACTAAACGAATCACTTTCCAACAGTCGAAATCCAGGTCAAAAGCAGGCCCATTTGCGATTAAAAATAAATAAAAATCTTCTCAAATGCCAGAGCATTTGAGAAGATTTGCTGCTGTGATAACCCAGAAGTTATCACAGCATAATGCAGATTATACAGAACCTAACTGACTACATGTTCTCTAAAGTCGCGGAAAATCATTTGATTGGCTTTTGTTATTTTGGACAATTAATGAGTAATGACACACTATATATAACAAGCTATCCAACAGGTTTAGGCCTGCCACACCACAAATCGCTAAGTGCATTTAGCGTTTAAGAGCGTTCTTCGGTTCAACGGCACATTTATGGCGGTTTTTCGTGATTATTTCATTAAATACCAACAAAAGTAAGCATTTTTTTCAGCCATGCACTAGATTGTTGGTATTTTCAAGTTTGTATGCTATTTTTTACAGTTATTTTGGTATTTACTTATAAAAATGGACATACCGTCAATTGTTTTCTATTTGCATTACTTAGTATGATTAAATGTTTTTATTCAATAGTAAATGTTTAAAATAATTATAACTACTAACGATATAGTGCTTGGCTGAAAAAAAAAATTGTACTTTTGTTTGTATATAATGAAATTATCACAAAAAAAACTACTATAAATGCGTTGTTGCCAGCTCGCGTGGAATGAACGCTCTTAACGAATTTAAGTCCACGTTCGCACGCGGTTCGGCAGGACTTTTACGCGCACTGTATGTTCAACGCAGTGGTCAGCACCGAGGGTAAAAAATTGAACAATGCGTTTTTTCGATGCGCTGAGATGCACTCAGTTGGATCCTCAATGCTTTTTTTATATGCACATATGGTAAGTACAACTTATAAACTGAGTTCCTCAAAACAGTAGTAGTGGTTTGACTGTGGGGTTGGTGAGTCTCTATACACTGAATAAACTTAATACTTAAAGTTAATTATTATTTCGAGGTAGCACTTTAACATATTTCCAAATAATAAATTTTTTAAACTATTTTTGTTCATTTCACTCTTTATGTAAGCTGGCAGATCATTCAATAGATACAGTATTAATTTTTTTGGGTTCTGTCACCAAAGTAATTAGTGCCTCTGGGTACATTGAATTTGCCAGCAGCCATAGTTTGTGTGTTACGATTGTCGATTACATGAGTTAGGTTATCCTCCGGGTACCATGGTGGTTAACTGCTAAAAGATACTTGTTTTGTAACTAATCGGTAGAATTTTACATATTTTAAATAGTTTCCTATAATCTACTTTACAACTGTTTTTAGTTTTTTGAGTAACAACTTGCTTGCTAGCTTGATTCAACATCGAGAGCCGACTGCCGAGATTTTTACGTCGGTGCAAACGTGGTCTAAGACTTGGTTCTGTTTCTGTCAATGTTTTGAAACTGAGACTTTTTCACTTTTTAATGACAGGTATGAAAGGATTAATGGTGCAAGCGTGCCAAAATGTTTTTCAAAACCTGTTTTTTGCAACTTCAAAACGCTCTATTCGTGACTATTTTGAGAAGCTGTTTTTTTTTAAACTAAAAAACACGCTTTAAAAACCTTTTTGAGGTATTTTTATAATCACTTAATGTCAAGCACCCGCTTTTTAAAGGAATTAAATTATTTGCTCCTTTTTTTAGTTTGGTTTTTAAAGCGTGTTTTTTTTCTTTTTTAAACTATTATTTATTTTATATTTTTTAGTTCTGCTAACTACAAAAACGTGTTTTTTTTTATTATTTGATTATTTCATTTTTCTCAATTTTTTTTTAAATTATTGAATTGTCATCGGTCCTCTATAAGTTTACAAAGTTTAAATAAAATCTGACCGTTTAAAGTGGGTCAAAATCGCGCTCTAAGGAGTCGGTTACATACAAACAAACAAACATACAAGTGAAGCTAATATAAAGCGTGTAAAAAAAAACTGAACTAAACTTTCCACAGGTTCGGAAGTCCACCTCCTCCAGCAGATATTCGAATGGTCCGTCCAGTCGTACGTCAACGTGCAAGGTACAAACGCGCCCAATGCTCCGGGTGTCAGTTCACAGGAGAGTCGAGTGCAAGCCTCCGCGTTGCTCGCAGAACTAGCTAAGTTACCGTGGAGGGAACACCAGTGGTTCTATGGGAAGTGTTTGCAGCAAGCGTTACAAGTTAGTAGATACTGTATATAATTTTTTAAAGATTCGTTTAGATGGCGGGGTTAATAACGGACTATGGGAACGTACCACTGCAAAAAGTCTAGGTTTCCTTTATACCAGGATTTCCCGAACTTTTTATTGTTGAGCCCCTTTATGCCACATCCCTCTTAAATTTTTTCATGCCCACAAACTTCAAACAAAAAACGACGTCGCATTTTGAAACAATGAAAAACTGAATCCATAAATGTGATATTGTGATGTCGTATTTACGCATTTCTCTGTTCTTAAAAATGAAACGTTCCCTCCCCGCCCCCCTCCCTGAACTTTTCTCTACGCCCCCCTGGTTGGGAACTCTTGCCATAAACTATTAATCTTTCACTTTAACCTGACTAAATGTAAATCTGTACTGTTTTCGACGTTATGTATTTTTTTTTATATACTAGCTTTTTCCAGCGGCTTCTTTCGCGTGGAGGTCGGAAAGAATCCCGCGGGAACGTACTATCCAGGCTATAAACCATCTGTGTGCCAAATTTCATCCAAATCCATTCGGCCGTTTTTGAACATGATTGAGTAACAAACATCGAAACATCTAAACATACAAACTTTAACACTTGTATTATTTGCTTATTGAGGATTTCCTGAAGATGGCTGTCGTAGATAGTAAATCTGACGGTATTGTTGTTCACGTATTCCAGTAGCTTCTAGAAACTGACATTGCGGGCTATCGGGACGGACTATTCTCAATCGTCCTCGACTTTTTTTAGTGTTCTGGTTGACTGCGTCCTTACTGGACTATGGCCGAAGACTCACTAATTTTGATCCGAGGGGCAGCTTCCGAATGTTTTGTTTTTTGTTTGCCGTCTAGATGTCGACCAGCACTGACCGAGAGTTAACCGCGTGGTGTTGTTCCACGTGGCGCGCGACACTGTCTGTGACGCTCCTGCGGGACTGTGACGCGTCCCAGCTGGCGCCGCGCCTCGCCTCGCTACTGTACCTGTTCACTGGCACACACCTGCCGCACTCGAATTTGGTAATATAACGAAAGAATGTTAAATTTTGTCATAGCCTAAAGTGTCATCACTGTACTTACATATGTCATCCTATTTTATTTTATTGTATTGGCACCTAGTTCTTTTCATGTAATAAGTTTTAATCTCATAGTGATTTGCTTGTTGCGTTATATCTTTTGTAAGCACCAAATAAACGATTTATCTATCTATCTAATTAGAACTAACCCTTAAACATGGGAGTCGATACCCGTGACGGAAAATTCATCAGTTCGATGGTTGTCTTCTTCGATTTACATATCATTTTGACAACAGCATCCCCGAAAACTTAGAAAATGACACACATTATAATTATTACCATGTTTACTAACTTAATTTTCGGCACATAGCTGCTATCTTTGAACATTGAGATTACCACCAATCCCTGTCGTTAAAACAAGCGAAAACGCGTGCGTTGACCGACTGCAAAGATAGACTAGGCTCCGGTAGATCGAAGAAAGTGTGACAGTAGCTAGCTTTCTTCATATTTTTCCATGAATTTTCTCGTGTTTTTTAGATAATAGACGAAGCCTGTAAGTTACCTTGGTATCGTCTCCCGGAGCCTGCGCTGGACGAAGCTTTGGACCGTTTCTTCATGTTGCACCACAACCCTGCTCTACCTTACCACGACCTGCCGCAGTTCAGGTAAACATTATTTTTAGCACACTAGTTTGTTCCTGAGGTGCATCTACACCGAAGTTGCTTTTTGTAAGACATTGCTTACAAGTATTAGTACTGTAAGCGTAGTACTGTAAGTATTAGTACAGTAACTACTGATAACAAAAGTTATGTAAACAATTATTAAGTTATAGTAAATTTATCAAGACCCCATTCGTGGATCTTTGACAGTCGTTACGGGTCGTCAGAAGCTCGAAAGTCTGACTACCAGTCTTACCAAGGGGTATCGTATTGCTCAGTAACTGGGTTGTGGAGGTCAGATAGGTAGTCGCTCCATGTAAAGTACTGGTATTAAGTAGTATCTGGTAAGGCTGGAAGCCGACCCCAACATAGTTGGGAAAAAAGATGTTCATAAAATTTTCTTCAACAGGCTAATCCTCGTAGCATGCGGGCTATCCGTGCTCGACGTTACAACAGTGCAAGCGGGCGGCGTGCGCTGTGCGCGTGCGCGCGGCGTGTCGCAGTGGGTGCGCGGCGCGTGCGCACCCGCGCTGGCCGCGCACGTGCCCGCGCACACCAAGCACGTACTGAGCACTGTCACTGAGTTGGGTATGTCGTATCTTTGACACTAGCATAGGACGTAAGTGAGGCACATGGCTTCCTACTCCTGCCCGTCTCTTCTTTTGAGCTGTCATCCCATTTGAATTTAGGCATTGATACTATAGACAACTCAATTCAAACTCACTTCACCTAAGTTTTCACGGTTAGATTTTTACAGAAAAGATCGGCTGTACTGACATGTATTATCGATACCAATAGAAAAGCTTAAGAGTTTGTTTGTTTGACGCTCTAATCACTGTAACTCCCAGTTGGAGTTTAAAAAATCTTTTTGAATTTTATGGTCCAATTCTCGAGGACGGCTATTGGCCATTTAACGTTACACTAGAGCCCTTAAAAGCCGAGCAAAAAGAAAAAAAATACCGAAACAAAGCTAAGCAAACACGAGGTTATAGCGGTGGCATGCGATGCGATGCGACGGGTTGGGTCGGGGGAAGCTAGTTAGAACATAAAATAGAAGTTCTTTTATTACAGGGCGACAAAAAATTTAGGCGAAAACGGTGACGTAATCGGTATCAGTGGCCCTAGTGTGAGTTTTATTTAACCATCTCAAACGCATCGAGCGCGTTCGGCGCTCCGATTGGTCCGCCACCAATCCAGGGCCAATCGGAGCGCCAAACGCACACTCACACTAGGAAACTAACACTAAGGCCTTAGATATCGATAGTTCGATAGCCATTACGTATATTTTAAAAAAAGTTATTTATAATTTCAAGTTAGCTCTGATCTCTCGGGATCAACGACCGTGATTTGTGTGCTACCTACAGGTTTACTAAGTGTTCTTAATATATATTTTTTTAAACCGAAGCAACGCGTATAATAGTTTATGTATCTTTTTCATGTTTCTAGCACCATATTTGGAGGAGTCGGCGGGTGAACTAGAAGAACTGCTAAGTCGTGCTGTTGTTATAATGTGCATGGAGCCGGCGGCAACTGTTGCGTTACCGGTATGCACTCCACATAAATAACTTACCCATAAAATGCTGGGTAGTAATAAAGTTGGACGGCGTCGTCAGAATGAAAGTCAGAAAAGTAAAAAAAGTCAGAAAAAAAGTAAATAAGAAACAATATAAATGCACAATGCACAGTTCTAAATGTTTATACATACATACATAAACTCACGCCATTTTTCAGATGAAGGTAGGCAGATACTACAGAACGTCACCAACAATCCTTACATGTTTATACATATTATGAAAAGATTTATATACTGTTAACATTCCGGGGAACAACTCACGCGCCGACGTCGAATGTCTACCAGCAAAAATTTACCAGTTATACATAGTATGAGGACACAGACCGTAAAATTAAAATAAACTCTATTTTTGTAATTTATTCTAACATCGAATTTAGATAACATTAGTCAAAATAGATTGCTATATATAAATTATTCGATAATATTTTTTCCTTCAGGTGTGGGTGTCCTGGGTGACCAATAGTTCACCGCGGTTAATTCGCGCATGCGTGTCTGCAGTGGCCACGCTCACAGCTTTCGAATACTTCGCGACGCTAGCCGACGCGGCTGTGCGAGCGTTACTGCTAAGCAATGGTAAGTTATACACATATAGATATTAGGTGAGTTTTTGAACGACTCACTGGCAGCTGTGCCGACTGACAGGAAGAATTTATGGCAGAGATTCATCTATACTTTTTGAAGTTTTTTTGAAAAAATGTAGGTAGAATATTTTTTAAACGTTGCCCCACACTAAGAATTTCTCCTGTATTGTGGGTGCGTTTACAAACATTTAAACTCACATACACAAACAGCCAGACCCGGAACAACTACTTGTAGGTCATAAAAATATTTGTTTCGTGCGGTTATCGAACCCGCGACACGCAGCGCAGCAGTCAATCACTTAACCAATGCGCCAACCGTGCCGTCACCTCTCGTTTCTTATTAGAATAATAATATTGATTAATATTGTAGAATTATATTTTTTCGCTACATTGGGAATCACTATCACTACATGTTATAAAATAAAGTCCCACGCCGCATCTGTCTGTCTGTTCGCGATAAACTCAAAAAGTACTGAAAGGATTTTTGTTTGTATGTTTGTAACCGACTCCTTAGGGCGCGATTTTGACCCACGTTAAACGGTCAGATTTCATTTAAGCTTTGTAAACTTATCGAGGATCGATGACAATTCAATAATTTAAAAAAAATCGAAAAAAAAGGAAAAAAAAACTGAAAACATCACGCTTTTGTAGTTAGCAGAACTAAAAAATTGAAAATAAATAATAGTCTAAAAAACACGCTTTAAAAATCAAACTAAAAAAGTAGAAAATAATTTAATTCAATAAAAAAGCGTGGGGTGCTTTTTGAGGTATTTTTATAATCAATTAATGTCAAGCACCCTACGCTTTTTTATTGAATTAAATTATTTTCTACTTTTTTAGTTTGGTTTTTAAAGCGTGTTTTTAAGTTTTTTTTTTTAACTATTTTTTAAATTGGTACAGGAAGGCGAAGCTACTGGCAAAAGCTAGTATAATATAATCTTGTAAAACTATGGAAAAATTGTATGTAATAATAATTATACACGGTGCAAAAAGGACTCACCATAACGTCGTCATCTGTACATCAAACTAGAATTCAACACTAAGTTTTTCAATTTGCTAAGGGTGCAAGGGTTGCAATTTGGTAAGGGTCTTTTATATCTATTATTATGTAAACTTGGTCCAAATTTAAGAAACTCAGCATATGCATTTATTTTTAATTTCGTTCCCACCCACAGAGCCACACGGCTGGCGTGAAGTAACCCACCGCTGGGCATCCTGCCCGTGGCGCGAGGCGCACACGCTGGCGCAGCGCGGGCGCGTGCACGCCGCGTATGCGTGCGCGCTGTCGCACGCGCATGCGCCGAGCACAGCGCGCGCCACGCTGTCCGCCATACTATCAGCTGATATACACTTGTGAGTAGGCAGCACTACACTATCATACAACTAGATCCGCTTGCACCACAATAGGGTATAACACCCATTTTTTTAAAGTGTCTTAATTAGATTCTAAAATGCTAATAAACCACAAAAAAATTACATTTTTATTGAATCGATTAGTGCCATAAAAATACATAAAAAAATAACATTTTCATATTTCGTACGTAATTTGACGAAAACGCTGGACGCAGTGGACGCTATATTGCTCTGTGGGTATGACGTCAGTTTACTGTGTAAAAAATGCGTTGATATTTTGTATGATAACTGTTGATCATTAAAAAAATGAGTGTTCTACTTATCGTTGGTTTGCTGGTCCTGAATGAAGATATTATTTCAATAAAAATGACTTTGGTTACGAAAATAACAGAAGTACAAAGTTGTTCAGTTGATCAGTTTAAACAGCTGTATGACGTAATAACATGGCGGCTACTATTACATTGTGTTCAAAAACAGATTAAAAAAACTGAAATCTTTGAATTGAATTTTAAAATTTATTTTGTTATTTCTTGAACTAAAACCCAACATTTTCCGACTTCTTTTTGCCTAAGCTATCTCAATAATAGATTTTTAAATTTTTTCTCATATAGAGTAAAATATCCTATTAAACACCAAATGCGTGTAGCGTTAAACATATTTTAAGGAAATGAGGTTCTGTGTTCGATTCCTAGGTTGCGCAAAGTGTTATTAGGTTTTCGATCTGGAATTTCTCAGTAGCAGCCCGAAATCTGGATTTGTCCCCGGTTGATGGCAATAGGCTCGCCCCCTATTACATGGGATTTAAACATAACTGGCGTAATGTGGATGTACTTTAGTTACACCTTTGCCCAACCCTTCGGGGAAACAAGGCGTCATTCATCATCATCATTTCAGCCGAAAAACGTCCACTGCTGGACATAGGCCTCCCCCAAGCTCCGCCACTTCCACCGGTTCTGTGCTTCCCGCATCCAGCGGACTACTGCGGCCCTCACAAGGTCATCGGCCCACCTTGTGGGAGTACTTCCAACTTTACGTCTTCCGGTGCGCGGTTGGCAGTCCAGAACTTTTCAGCCCCATCGGCCATCTGTTCTGCGAGCAATGTGCCCACTGCCACTTAATTTTGCAATTCTTCGGGATGTAGCGGTTACCTTGGTTTTCCTGCGAATCTCTTCATTCTTGATTGAATCACGTAGGGAAACTGCAAGCATAGCCCCCTCCATTGTCCTTTGGGTGACTTTAAGCCTTCTTATGAGGCCCATTGTGAGCGACCACGTTTCGGTTCCATATGTCATCACTGGTAACACGCACTGGTCAAAGACTTTCGTCTTGAGACACTGCGGTATTTGGGACGAGAAGATGTTGCGAAGCGTAATGTTATGTTATGTAAAGTAAAATCTGCATTATTTTGTAGCGTCGACAACGAGCCAATCATAGCCGTTTGGATATGCTACGCGTGCCGCATAGCTGCCTCGCACGGCGCCCAGTCACACGACGCGCGCGACTGTGGCGCAGCTGCGCGTGCGCTGCTCGCGCGGTGGGAGGCACTGCCGCGGCGGTCTATACTGAGGGTCGTTACTATGCACGCTGATACTGACAAGCCTACTGCACTGTGAGTATATTTTACTACATACATTCATAGGAATCTTTTAAAAAAAACTTTATATCTTTTCCCTGGTCCTTTCCGCTTTTATTGAATCAAGAATTAAAGAAAATTGATTATTATTCGTTCGTACCCAAAGGGTGCCAGCGAGTCCCTATAACCAAGCGTTCATGTTCACAGAACTCACAGATATGTATCTTTAGGCGCGTTGGGTTTTTTTTTGAGAAGGGAAAAATCAATTGAACACGCGACACCGTTACCGACACCTCTATAAAAAGGAAAAGTTTTTATTCAGTGCGCAAACTGTAACCATGAATTCAGCATATCTCAAAAAACTCAAAACTCAAAGCATTTATTTCAAATAAACCAATTACAGGCACTTTTGAATTGTCAAGGTCGGTGAGATAGAAAGATGAAGCTAGTTGCCCATTCCAAAGCGTAGGTACCTATGGAGAAGAACGGGCAAGAAACTCCATGGACACTCTTTTAAAATCATGATTTTGTTACAATCAGTTGGTTACATCATTATGTTGAAATTATCAATGTGAGAACGATGTAAAAAGACGTGCACATTATAAGCGTCCGTAATTAAAACAAAACAAAAATAAAGTAACAATTTAGAAATTAAAATAAGCCGTGGGAGCTAAGAGATGACCAGTCCCTACTGGCGGCGCCCGTTCACGAACATGACGTATAGATCAGCACCATTCAGCTCAACCATTTAAGGGAACTTAATGATCCAACACACACGCCACCACCAGCGAGACATTTGAGTGAGCATGACATACTCTCAGCTGCCAGGGCACATTCAAGTCAATGAAAGACGTACCCTGTAAATGTTAGCTATATAGTAAGGACATAGTGCTCACACATATGCTATGCAATTATACAATACTAAAAGTTTGAATTTATACAATGCAAATGTATCTAGTTTTACAGTCTTCAGCAGCTCCAACAATGTTTACAAATGCTATTCAATTTAGTTTAAGGTTCCTTGTGGAGCAGGACAAGCAACGTTTAGCCAAGCATTTTTGTCAGCGATATAATCCCCCAACTTATAATAAGCATGGCTGCATAGTGTGCGTTTTATACAAGATTTAAATTTCGTTTCATTCAGTTGGAGTATGTGGGGAGGTATTTTATTGTAACATTTTAAACAGTACCCCATGAAGGATGAATCTACTTTAGCCAGTCTGAAGCCTGGTTGAACTAATTGGTCCCTATTTCTAGTCCTAATGGTGTGTCTTTCACCTCTTTTACTGAAAAGATTTAGATTTTTCCTGACGTACATGATGTTCTCATAGATATATTGACAAGGTACCGTCATGATATTAATAACTTTGAACAGTTCTCTCAGAGAATCCCGCCTACGGAGGCCATATATTGCTCTAATGGCTCTTTTCTGCAGAATAAAAATAGACTCGATATCCGCAGCCCGTCCCCATAGTAAAATCCCGTAAGACATGATACTATGAAAGTAACTGAAATAGACTAGCCTCGCGGTTTCTACATTTGTGTATTGGCGGATTTTTCTTACAGCATAAGCTGCTGAACTTAGCCGTCCTGCAAGAGCTGTTAAATGAGGACTCCACTGTAGCCTTGAGTCGAGCGTGATCCCTAGGAAAACAGTTTTATCGACGAATTCTAGTTTCTCTTTATTCAATACTATGTCACAGTCAGTACTTTTAACATTTGGTAAAGCAAATCTTATGCATTTAGTTTTTTTGCCATTTAATACTAAATTATTAGCAGTGAACCAATTTTGTATCAGCAGTAGGGCGTTATTTACGTCGTCAAGATTTGATGCACGTCTATTTATTTTAAAAATTAAGGATGTATCGTCAGCAAATAACACCATTTGTGGTTGTTTTTTTAATAAATGGAGTAGATCATTAATATTATATACTAAAAAGAGGAAAGGACCTAATATTGAGCCTTGTGGAACATCTATCTATCATATCATTCTAGAACTCCAGCGCAGAAATTTTTCGTCAGTTCTAAAAAAAAATAATCTGCTGTTTCATATCAAAATGTCAAAATGTATGGAACAGCAGATTTTTTTTTGTATTACCGACGAAAAATTTCTGCGCTGGGGGCTCTAGAATGATATGCTGAATTCATGGTTACAGTTTGCGAACTGGTTAGAAACTGATCCTGTATAAGTTAGTTTTTGTTGAGCTTGATGAGTATCTATGCCGACGACTTAAAAAATATTTCCTGACGATTCAAAAAAATACACACGTAATTGTTTCAAGTTTTCACTTCTGTGGGCACTCTCGGAGTGCCACTGTTTTTTTTTCATATGATTACAAAATCTAGTCAACTGTTCTTTCTGTTTCCATCCCAGTCACCGCCTGCTCTGCCGCTACGCCCAATGCGTCCTCTCCCCCGACGACAACACGCGCCGAGCGTACGAGGCCGCCTGCAGCAGCACGCTGGGCGCCAACAACGACGTCAGCAGCTGGGCAGCCAGCCCACAGCTGGACAAACTCGTCCAACTAGCTGTCAGACTGTGGCCAAAGTATGAGAAGTACTTCCAGTATGAGATGGAAGTAGCGCCTGGTGTTAATGTTGTGAGTGTTTGAGATTTTTAAAGAGAGTCGATATCAATACTCAATCCTAAACTGAATAGTGAGTGTAATATTTTGTAGTCGTACCTAAAGTCTGTCAGTGTTCTTCTATAATAAACACTACAAACGGAGTTTAGCTGTGAATCATCGAGGACAAACTTAAAAAAAAAACCAAAATGAGTGCAATGACGTCAGTCCACAGCTGGATAAACTCGTCGAACTATCTGTCAGACTGCGGCCGAAGTATGAGAAGTACTTCCAGTGTAAGAAGGATTTTTAAAGATACTCATAGCCGTTAATGAAATTATTTGGTCTTAAAACAATTTCGAAACAAGATATCAACTTTGTGCTAGTTGAAATAGGGTCGTAAATAAATAAACTTCGATGAGTCTGCCAAACCGTCAAAACGGAGAGAGGGCGCAAATTTTTATGTTTTTTGGCCTTGTAATCCGCGCCTGCGCAGCGTTAGGTGTGCGTCGGCACAACACAATACAACGGTTAATTATAACTCAGTTTTGCTCGAAAGATTGCTATAAACGTTTTGGTCCATGATAGATGTCTCATTTTGCCTACACTGAAGTACAGTTTGCTTTCGAACTGGTGTTATAGATACTTACTACGTCTTATGCTGTGTTGCGTAGTTTAAAATTATAAACTTCGTAGTCTCGAAAAATGAAAGTAAAAAAAACATAAACACAGTATAAAAATCTTCCTATTAAATTTAAGAGGTGTTTGAATTGAAGAAAATTAGTATTATTTTGCTGTTTTATGTCTTGCCAAATTATTTAGGATAAAATATTTTTATAACGAAATTGATATTAATGTTAAGTGCAGTTTTAGCCCTTAATTGCGAG
This sequence comes from Antitype chi, assembly GCA_947359405.1. Lineage (NCBI taxonomy): Eukaryota > Metazoa > Arthropoda > Insecta > Lepidoptera > Noctuidae > Antitype > Antitype chi. Next base: position 18,484,201 of record OX375820.1, on the reverse strand, counting down.
TGTTTGACTGAAAACTACTTGTTAATGATTTATTTTATTCATTTGTTTATTATTTGCGTAGGAGACTGTTATTAATTTAGAATCTTAGTAGATATAATAGTAGGCATTCCTAATTAAATTGATGATTGGAAGAGTTAGTAATGGTAATCATACACGATTCAACCTAATTGATTCACTTTGATTGAAAGGCACTGAATAAAGTTCACTTATGTGTCTCTCAACTTGGATGAAGCAACCGCAAAAGGGTGCGGTACAGACTATTAAACTGAACATTTTTCTCTATGGGTTCAACATCATAATCGCGACATATTATCAGCCCCCCGTGCATTTGGGTCGGGCAGGTATTGAAGTTTTGTATGGGACAGTTCATCATATTCTTGCGAGTACTAAACCCTTAAACCTTACCCTTTCTGATACATGCTGTAGAATGGTATAACTTTTAATATACCTAGTAGTTTTATCTCACAAAGCGACGCGCGCTTTACTTAGATTTACCAAGTGTGTAAACACGCTGTGAATGTGTGTGTACGCGCCGGAGCTCTCGGCACCGACCAAGACAATGGCAAATTCATAAGTGTGTGTCTGTGTTATGTGCTGACACTACTCGTTTTGACGTACACATTCACAGCGTGTTTGTACACTTTGTTACCACAAGTAAAGCGCGCGTCGCTTCGTAAGATTAAAATACTGTACGTGCACGATTCGATGATTGCTTCATCCAAGTTGAGAGACAAAAGTGACCCGTGTAATATTGAAATAAGAACGTTAATTCGATTGTTTGTTAGTTACACAGATGATTGAAATGATGAGTTTTCATTCAAATAAATTAGTCTCAAACTTTTCAACGTAACTAATGTATATAACTTTTAAATCGTACAAACCTAAGCCTTTAATATCTACGAGGCGTATTCTATTGTGTTATTGTTCTTAACTAGTCAAGAATTATGACAAAAATATTGTAAGCTACCAAAAATAAATGTATTCAATTAGTTATTTTTGTACCTTTTTTATATTAAAATTCATGAAGTTGGAATGGAATTGTATTATTGGGGCAGCCAGCTGTAGTGATACAGGCTTTGCAGCTGGCCTGAAACGTTCAGTCGACCTCTTACTTCCTTTACAAATATTGACTAGTAAGGGCCATTCATAAATGACGTCACACAAATTTTATGCATTTTTGACCACCTGTGACAAGGACGGGGGGGGGGGGGGCCCGTCCTTGTCACAGGTGGTCACACTTGTGAAACCCCCTCCCTGTGTGTGACGTCACATATTTTTAAATTTTATTTTTTAAAGTAATTAAATTAAAACAGCAGAAAAAAAAGCAAACAAGCTGACCCGACAGACGTTGTTCTGTTAACTATGAATATTGAATTTGCAACTTTATTTTTTTCTTTCATAAGAACCTTCTCCTGACAATAACAAACACAACAAAAAAAGAATTAGCCAAATTGGTCCAGCCTTTCACGTGTGATGCCGTGACCAAGGGAAATAGGGATTCATTTTTATATAATAGATTTTTTATTTGAATTCAAAATAATCTTTAACAAAAGCAAACATAAAGTCAAATATTTAGATAGACAGAAGAAGCCTTATAAATATAGATCGATATTTATAAATTTTTGGTTCACATATTAATTTCGAGTTGTAGTATTTTCGATTTTAATGTATCACGTCACAAAGCTTTTGACCCCCCTGTCCCTTGTCACACAATGTCACATTTCGTTGACCCCCCCCCCCCCCTTAAAGTGTGACCCAATTTATGGATGGCCCCTAAATATAAACTTCACTAAGGTTGAAACTGTCTGTCACATTGGACTTAAGGTGGATGCGCTAAGGTAGCACATGAAAATAAATGAATCATCGTTCGTTCGAGATTCGAAAAAATATACGGCTCAGTCACACTGGTATAGTCGTCTTCGTAATAACTTTACCACCGTATGGTTGTATGTCATTTGCATGTCAGTAAATATCAACCTCCAATGTTGTTTTAAAGGATCGACAGATATAGTTGAAGTTTAGTAAGAAACCAATGGTTTTCGAATAAAATGTAATTAAGTTAATAGTGGCCGCTGGGCAATAGTCTCCACACAGTGGGTGCCTGAGGATGGACGGCGCCGCCGAGGCCTGCCCAAGAAGAGGTGGCGAGATGACCTAGACGCGTATCGCAAGCGTTGGATCGAGGTGGCCCTGGAAAAGTATGCCTGGAAGGATTTGGGAGAGGCCTTTGCTCAGCAGTGAGACAGTGAAGACTAAAAAAAAATAGTTAATAGAAAACAAACAGTTTATTTATCAATTTATAAATCATTCAAAAAACATCCATCGGTTTCTTAAACTTCAACTACAAGATAAAATTTTAACCAGTGCGCAAACTGTAACCATGCATTCGGCATATTATTCTAAGCCCCCTAGCGAAGAAACGCTAGGGGGCTTTTTTTCGTATTTCGTCAGTTATACAAAAAAAAATCTGCTGTTTCATAGAAAAGTGCAATACCTACGCGGTCAAAATGTATGGTTTTTTGCCGAATTTATGCTCACAGTTTGCGCACTGGTTAAAAATGTACCCTGTATATCCGAAGACCCTGGTTACCTATCTCTTTTGGCGACTGTACCTTATACGTAAATGGCATGGGAAATAAACATTGTTACCAAATAAACATAGTGGTGTTGTAAGGTATAATAATATTTTGTGCACCGCTAGCTTTTGAAGAATTTGTTGCTGAAATAAAACCATGTTTACCTTTAAAAATAAATATAATTTCAATTAAATAGTCGTTTTACTCTACCTAAATACATAACATCACGCCATGTTTCTGCGAAGGGTGGGGCAGAGGTGTACTCCCTATAGTACACCCAAATATCGCCTGTTATTTTGAAGTCCCATGTAATAGAGGGCGAGCCTATTGCCATCAACCAGGCACTTATCCAGATTCCGGGCTGCTACTGAGAAATTCCAGAAAGAAAAACGATAAACCCAATAACACTTTGCCCGGCCTGGGAATCGACCCCAGGACGTCATCCTCAACAGTAGCCATTGCGCCCTCTAATCTGCCTTAAAGTATCAATAATTTATAGATTAAACTTACTTTTAAGAGGAAACGCGGTCACGTGGTCGTTAGCGTTCACTCACACAAACAACACAAACCACACACAAATCACAGAATTATTTTTTAAGTGATTAGTCACTTAAAAAATAATTCTGTGTACTTAGGTACACTAACTGCGGTTGCTGACCCTACAAAAAAAACATCTAACTAATTTAATTCTGGTTTTATCATGTTTAGGTATCAATACCCATTGCTGCTGCGGAGTTTCGCTACCTATTTCATTTGCCCCTTTGTTATTTGAATATAATACGACCACGTGACCGCGTTGCCTCTTAACATAATTCGATTTTAAACTACAAATAACTCCATCCATATACGTATATTTACAATAAATAACTATAACGGAACAGTTGTACAAATACCTAGTTCTAAAGACTAACAAGGTTGAAAAATATTTTACAAAACCTGTGTGAATATTATTTTTGTCTGTAAGATCAATGTCCACCCGCTGACAGGTCTTATCAGCTGTCGACATTGATATGTAGATTATTTCACGAGTTTATTGAGGTACTGTGGTACTAGGTAATAGCTTTTGCTCACTTCATGAAATGCTCAAGAATTTCATGAAATGGTTGCATTTCATGAAATCTCGTCTTCTTCTGGTTCTTATATTACAGAAGAAGACAGTCGACGTCAGGATGACAGAGCCCCACTGCGTGGAGCTCTTATTTCTGTCTGCAGGGTTTAAAGGAACCTAACCATGCCGAATCTCGGGGTGCTCCTAACGTCAATCGTCTTCTGGAGCATTTCATGAAGTGAGCAAATCTACGATATGCCCACGACATATACATATGTATCATATGTCCATAGGGCTGTGATCACTGGCGTAACTAGGGTGGGGCGCCCAGGGCTCTTGCCCTGGGCGCCTATCGAAGGGGGGCGAAATAACTCGCCAATTACATAATTAAAAAAAAACATCAATAAACCATTTCATACTGTTACCTATATCTAAGACATCTGAAGAGCTAGAATATATTGTGCAGTAGGTACGAGGATAAAAGCGTATTTCCAAATCTGCCTATTTCTATTCAAATTGCAGCATTGCAAGCGATTTTTTAGCAAGTTGAAATGAATACCTTCGTTATTGAAGGCTGGCTGGTGGCTGGTGATTGGTCAAGAAAGGTTATGCGACCTAGGCTAGCTCTGCTCAGTGTAGACCGAGAAGATAATTTACGTAGGCGCCATTTTCTATTGGTACGCCCCTGACTATGGTTAAAAATGGGTGTTTCAAGACTCATATTCTCTACCAAACATGATTAAGGGTAGCTCGTGAAATTGAAATTTGAAATTCATTACGTTTTTTGCCATTTGCAGGTCAGTGTAATGTTGTATGTTGATTAAAATATATTTGTCACCGTAACATTATGAAAATCGTCAGTTAACCTATCTCGGGAGATTACAAAGTATCGAAACATAGTGAACTGTAAAAACCATTTACAATTTAACGCACTATTTTTCGATAGCTCATAATCTGCCCGTGGCAAATCAACAAATTGTGAACTGGTATCAAAGTTGCATGCGACAGATAGTACCTTGCGGTATTACTAAATAGCCAAGTAACTGCCATTAACTTGAAAGTAGCGCTCGCCGGACGCTACCTGCGGCACCGCTCGCTTCGCTCGCTCGGCTCGCGCGCAGTTGGCCGCAGTTCTAATCTTTAAAAAATTTTTTTTATTACGGGGGGAAATCCTCATGGATGCCCTCCGCCCTGGGTAGGGCGGAGGGGTCTGTCAGACTCTAATGCGATTTCCGCGATCCCCGGCTATTGTAAGCAGTATGGGGCAGTTTACAATTTATCGACAATTTATAGATAGATTATAAACTAACGGTGTTCACAATCATACGGTGACTTATACAACCCTCTAAGTTCATTTAATTCAATTGAATGACATTTCATAACATAGGCATACATCTTGTACCTTCTGACCTACAAATTGCAAAAAAGAAAGTTTTTTTTTCTAACTCACTAGTAATTAATACGCCAATTAGAGGATTACGGAAAACGAACGATAAATTATTAGATAATTACATAAATAATTAAAATACTGTTTTTAGGTTTCGGATACTACCGTATCACAATTGGACAAAAACACCGTAAATAAATTATTTACAATACCACTGCGGAGGTGGTTACGAGGCTAATTACAACTTGAAATCATTTAGTTTTTAAAGTAATTAAGTATCTATGAATAACATTCGAATGTTAGTTTTTCCACCCTAATTAAATACATGGTCACGAAATAACGATCATCACTAACCTTTACTGCAGATAGATCATAATGAAGCGATACCTTTATAATACGGTGTGGCATCTGTAAATAGTATAAAAACAAATTCGTGTATTCGCTTACTTTTAAATTAGGTACTTGATGCATTCTAAAGCGGGGCCGATAGGTTCTGGAGTGGCGACCGCATACCAGAAGACGTAGCGTTGGAAGGCCTCCCACAAGATGGACCGATGACCTTGTGAAGACCGTAGTAATCTGCTGGATGCGGCAAACATAGAACCGGTTGAAGTGGCAGTGCTTGGGGGAGGCCTATGTCCAGAAAAGGACGTCTTTCGGCTGAAATTATGATGAAGCGGTTTTCACCATCATTTAGAGAATTTCATGGGGAATGTCTAGTTTAATACTTCAAATTGCACACGTGCAAAACCGGGCCTCATATCACACCTTACCATGGCCATAGTAGGTATCACCACACTAAGTTTTAGGGTTGCTAAAACCTCTTCCCATGATAATGTATAACAAGTCCGAGAACAGCCGACGCAGTGGCGATCCCACTAGCTTGTGGAACACTGAGCTTGCTCCCCCACAGCCAGCCAGGTGGTAGCCAGCTGACTGCATGGAGCGTGTCTAGTAAGAACTTGGTGGTGGTCAGCGAAGCCTGTGTGAAGCGCGCTGAGGCGCATTTCGTGCGCTCTGGAGATTTCAAGGCATCAGAAGTGGCGTTGAGGGCGCGAATTGATCTGTTGGTATATGATTAATGTAGTGGATTTTTTGCTAATTAAATCACCAAGTCACAAAAGAAATTTATTGTCACAAAGGAAAAACAAGCGTCTGTTTAAGGAAAACGTACAGCCTAAACGGATCGGTCTAAAAATAAGGAATGAAAGTTCATCATTTAAATCAGATACCTAATGCTTATTTATCTTCTCAACAACATGAATAACGCAATGAATGTTGTTGAACTGTGAGAATGAAAATTAAAAAAATAAATTAGGTACCAGGAGGTATATTGTTTTAATTTTAATCCTGATCCAAGTTTATTGGGAATCGCAAAATCTGCTTATCTCTGTATCCATCGAGTGTGCTTGTAACCGGCGACTATGTTTATCTGATACTCGTGATTTTGTTTAATTCTTTGATTGATAAAAATGTAGAGTGGCTGGGTTTTAGTTCAGGTAATCTTTCAATATTTTGTTACCTTAGCAACATGAGCAATGTCGGACAAAATATACAGATGACCACATAGGACATTCCTTTTTTTTGGCTTGACCCGGGAATAGCCAAATTCTATTGGTACCTAGCTAGTAATTATGTTATAAATAAGGACAAAACAGTCAATAATACAAGCACATAATAGAAGCAAAACACTTTATTTATAGTAATAAATACGTAGGAAAAGAAAGAAAATATTTATCTATCTAGAGCCAATTTCTCTAACATTAATTAATTTATAATTCTCATGGTCATGCTCATATACTAATTATATTGATGACAATTCCAATAAAAATGCTCTTTTTGAAGATGATAAGAGATATAAAGCTACTCGCATACACTTGGTAAAAACATTTTTTCTAGCAAACGAATTTATTTCGTAATTTATAATTATAACAGACAAAATTCGAACCCTGTCCGTATCCTATAGGATCGACAGTCAAGTTGGTATTCTAAACTTATCCATCTTAAACGAAAGTATAATCCTAATACCCGTAATATAACCCACTGCAGAAACAATGACTACCTAATCATAAACAAGAAAAAACCCATAATCACCGAACTGACTGACTGCGTATTAGGTACCAATTTCAGATTATTGCATCCAGATTCCCCCTTAATATAATTAATTTTACCTTCACCGTAAGATCCCACACAAAAGTAGTAACATATTCTAAAGAAAAGAAAAAAATAGCATAAAAAAGTGACATAGTCTAGCCCCGCGACATAGTCTAGCTTGACAGCGATCATCGCGCGATACGCAATCATTGCCCTTTTTTTACTGTTTCTGTTTTTTGATTCTCTAGCTTTAGTTTTGTTAATGTACCTACCTATTATGTTAAATTTATATTATTAACAGGCTTTGTATGTTGTTCTCATAAACACGATATTTTTTATTCAGTGCGCAAATTGTAAATAAGAATTCTGCATATCATTGTAGACACCCAGCGCAGAAATTTTTCATCCGTTATACAAAAAAAAAACAGCTGATCCATACATTTTGAACGTGTAGGTATTGCACTTTTCTATGAAACAGCAGCTTTTTTTTTTGTACAACTGACAAAAAAAATGCGCTGGGGGTCTAGAATGATATGTTGAATTCATGGTTACAGTTTGCGCACTAAATAAAAACTTTTCCTGTATTATAGAATAGGGAGGTGTTCTGTTACAGATATCTCCATACTTAAAAGAAGGCCTCTACAACTAATTTGTTAAACGTGTTGATTATGAAATAAAAACTTATTCAACTTAAAACTTATTAAGCTTTTTTTTTACTGTCATGTCGCAGATCAACCTAGGTGGTTGTCGGCTTTGAGGTGGCCCGCAGAGGCGGGCCGGCACTAGCCGGGGATCGCGGAAATCGCATTAGATCCTGTGATCCCCGGTGCATGTGTGGGGCGGAACACCGGGGTAGTTTTAGTCAGTAATAGTCTGACAGACTCCTCCGCCTTCCCCAGGGCGGAGGTCATCCATGAGGATTGCCAGCGTCATAAAAAAAAATGGTTGTCGGCTGATAACCCGGACTTGCCTGTGCCTTGCCTGGCCTCAAAAAATTAAGGCCTCCAGCCAGGGCTTTAAAACAAAAAACTAAGCGACTACACGCTAAGAGTACCCATGTGGGGTATGGACTTCGGCTTAGGCCGTCGCTAGAAGAGGACAGTTAGGGACGGGCTGGATCGGAATTATTATTATTTACGGACGAATTTAAAGCTACAGGCTCAGCGGCGCGGTCTGGCTCGATCAAGGGTTGGGGCGATGCGATCGTTGCTCATGTCGGATTGCCCTCTGTCGGAGCTACTACGCGTTCCAATTAACCGTACAAAAAGTAACATGAACGACGATTGCTTTCTACTAAGGCGCGGCCTAATACTCGAGACTATTAACCTGGTAGACTATGTTACTTCTTTTGCAACATCACTGTCTCTCTAACAAACCTGATGAAGCCGACAAATGCTGACAGTGACCAGAACAGCTTATGCGCCGTTCTTATTTTGAACTCGGTCTCCTTGGATACTTGTAGCATGCCGGTGTCGATGAGCCACGAGAGCTTCTCAGCTTGTAGGTAGGCGAGGGTGAACGTGCTGCCAGCCACGCCCAGTGGACCCCAGAATGGGCCATCCTGGAAGAACAAGCAACATAAAAAATAAATCTAAGCTGATAATCCTACTAATATTGTAAAAGTGAAAGTTTGTATGTTTGGATGTTTAGATATTTGGATTGTTATTGTTACTCATTCATGCAAAAACTTCTAAATGGATTTTGATGAAATTTTGTCACATGAGTACCTAAACCATGATCTGTAGAAGGACATAACTGGGCTGCTTTCATCCTGGATCGCAGAAGTAGCGCGAGTAACAGCTAGTTTATTATAACAGCATCGATATTAAATCGCATCAATTTAAAGACTTAAAACAAATAAAATTTTAGATTTTTTTTATACCATGTATTATCATATATCGTCCAGAAGTGTACGCCTGTAGGTACGTCTTTCGGCTGCAATGATGATGAACCAAGATATTTTGAGAATGAGTACCACACTACTAACACAAAACCTCATCATCTATAGGAACATTTACATCCAGACTTTCAAAGGCCCAAACACATAGTTAGATCGAAGTTCGAAGCTCAGTCACGAGTGCTGCAACTATGATTTTCTATAACTACAATTAAGTTAACAGTAGATATCAAGGTTAGATTACCTTTAAATGACAAGCCTGGATGACAATCTCAACACAATAAAGGCACAAAGGGTTCCACAGTATCCAGATAGGCATTCTCTCCGTATCAAAAATAAATAAAAATGAAACAGAATGTTTGAAACTATTCGTCAGTTACGAGTATGTAACCACAACTCACACGAGGAAGCGGTGATAAAACAGGCCATGAGCCAAAATAAAGATAAACCAACTCACTTGCTTCCCAAGTCCGTATGCTAGAGCAGTTTTCAGCGCCACGGCATCATCTAGGAGGCGCAGGGAAGCGCGGGCAGCGGCGAGACGAGCGCTCGCGTTCAGCAGGTCCTTGCGCTGCGTCGTGGAACCCCATAGCTTGAGCGCGTAGCATGCTAGGTTCACCACCTGGTTTATATAGGATATTTAAGATAATTGATATATTTCTGTAAGTAGGTTTGTATTAAAACTTTTACACGTTTTTTAAACTAGGTGTGGTCGGCTCTGAGAAGAAACACTGAAGCTCAGAGGGCACTCACACACACACACTCATTTCAAGACCAGATATTGTCGTGGGCAGATCATGTGAGGATCATGCAGATTGAGGATTATGCAGATATAAGACTCTTAAGATGGTAAGTATTTTGAGGAAAGAGCTACCTACACAGATTTGAGGGTTAGGTACTTTTGAGTTACCTAATGTTAAAAATAAGAATCTATACCCTACTGATAAGTATTGTATGGCATATCATACAATACTTAATAACATCTACCTATACCTAACTCGCTACTTATTCTGAGGAAAATTTAATATCGCAAAAAAAAACATCGTAAAGTTTATAACAGAGTCAATGGCACACTGGATATTATCAATTTGTTATTTTACTAAACATAAAAATCTATTATCTCAGGTGCGTTGAATCAACTAAGTGATTATCTGCTACACTCGAGAGCAATGAATCCGGGTCACTTAAAGAATGTTAAAAATCTCGGAAACTAAAAATGATAGGTTAATGCAATAAATTGTATTTAATAGACAATGTAATACTCCTTAAATGAAAGTAAAAAAAATATGAGTCACCATACATTTTATTAACACAAAATTACATAAAGAAAAAAACTGCTGATCTCTCCTTAAAACAAAAATAGGAAACATGAAATTTTTGAACTTTATTACGATTTTCTTGAATTTTAATACTTCGTATTGCCTCCTCGTGCTTCCATTACTGCGTTTACGCGGTTTGGCATGCTGTACACCAAGTTCCTTATACGATTTTGGGGAATATTCTCCCATTCCTCTGTGAGAGCAATTTTGAGCTCACGAAGCGTGATTGGGGGAGGGTTTCGTTGTTTTACGCATCTGCCTAGCTCGTCCCAAGCATGCTCGATCGGGTTGATATCCGGGCTGCGCGCTGGCCACTCCATACGAGTAATGTTCATCTCTTGAAGGTAGTCATTCACAATCCTACCTGTATGAGGTCGGGCATTGTCATGCATAAATATAGCATCCTCACCTAAATTGACCATAAATGGACCAACGTGATCATTGAGGATTTCTTCCACATATCTTACGCTAGTTAAAGAGCCGTTTTCTATGATCACCAGCTCTGTGCGACTTTCAGAAGAAATTCCGGCCCACACAAGTACAGACCCACCACCGTAGGCTACTTTTTCTTCGATGCATGCTTGCTTGAATCTTTCCCCTGGTCTTCGATACACTCTGTGTCTTCCATCGTGCTTGTAGAGCATAAATTTTGATTCGTCGGAGAACATAACTTTTGACCAATCTTCAATACTCCAATTTACGTGGCTCTGGGCATATCTTAGTCTTGAAATACGATGCCCACGCTCCAGTTTAGGGTCGTTTGCAGGTCTAAGGGGTTTTAAGTTAGATTCAGCAAGCCGACGTCTTACTGTCCATGCACTTGGGTTACTTCCTCCGAGGCGTCGAAACTGATTTGTGAGTTCAGTTCCTGTGAGAAAGCGATTTCGAAGCATGGTGTTCACCAAGTATCGGTCTTCTCGTGCTGTGGTACACCTGGTTCTGCCCGTTCCTGGTCTGCGTAGGTTAGAACCAGTTTCTTCGTAACGTCGGAGAACTCTTTGTAATGTCGACAGCGACACACCGATAGTCCTGGCTGTATCGCGCTGACTCCGGCCGGTTTCCAGCATTGTAAGTATTCTGGTGCATTCTTCAGGCGTAAGCGACATAATTTCAGCTTGAATAATGAATATAGAGCACTATCAACATGGTTTATGTACCCACATAAATGACAGATTACAAACAAAAGCAAAACCAAATGCTGTAATTTCGTAGTTCCATCTTCGAAAGTGGCCCTTTTTCAAATTAGATTTTTTTATGATATAACTTTACAATAACTATGAAGTTTTAATACCTTCATTTAAGGAGTATTACATTGTCTATTAAATACAATTTATTGCATTAACCTAGCATTTTTAGTTTCCGAGATTTTTAGGATTCTTTAAGTGACCCGGATTCATTGCTCTCGAGTGTATTTACAAACTACACTCAATATTATTTTTGTTTATATTCCCGTACCGATTAAGGTTAAGGTGACACTATCTGGCTATGGGTTAAAGAGCGTATGCTCGTGGCTAATGTAGCCTATTATCCATTCATTAAATTTTAATCTATGATCGAGTTTTATTATCTGAAAATCTAGGTGGATTCAATCACTTAGGAATAAGAAGAAAACCCCATAGATACTTACAGGTTGTAGATTTAGTTACTGTTCTATGGGTTACACCCGTCATACGAAACAACTTTCTGTATAGAACCTTATTTTCTCGAACTAGAAATGGGTTTTCCTTTTCCAATTCGAGAAAAAAAGGTTCCGAGGAGTGCCACCACAAATCATTAGCCTGTAGTGTGTTATATTGTACATAAACATGCCTACATAGACTCATAATATGCTTTTTTCCCATGGGCACAGGCAGAACCTAGAGAACGCCACATCCCAACATAGATACGTACTCCTTTTGCTTCGTTAACGTTCATACATCGTCATCCTAGTAGGATGCAATTGTACATATGAAAGTTTGTATGTTTTTAGTCAATCACACAAAAACGGCTGCACGGATTTTAATGAAATTTGGCAAACTGATAGTTTATAACCTGGAAGCACATATAGAATACTTTTTATCCCGGTAGTACGTTCAGGTGGGATAATTTCTGACCTCCACGCGGGCGAAGCCGCTAGCAAAAGCTAGTACACGAATAATTGTAAAATAATAGTTTAAAAAACTAAAAAACACGCTTTAAAAACCTAACTAAAAAAGGAGAACATAATTTAATTCAATTAAAAAGCGTGGGGTGCTTTAAGGTATTTTTATAATCAATTAATGTCAAGCACCCCACGCTTTTTAATTGAATTAAATTATTTTCTCCTTTTTACACGCTTTATATTAGCTTCACTCGTATGTTTGTTTGTGTGTTTGTTTGTATGTAACCGACTCCTTTGAGCGCGATTTTGACCCACTTTAAACGGTCAGATTTCATTGAAACTTTGTAAACTTATCGAGGACCGATGACAATTCAATAATAAAAAAAAAATTGAGAAAAAAAAATATAAAAAAAATCACGTTTTTGTAGTTAGCAGAACTAAAAAATTGAAAATAAATAATAGTTTAAAAAACTAAAAAACACGCTTTAAAAACCAAACTAAAAAAGGAGAAAATAATTTAATTCAATTAAAAAGCGTGGGGTGCTTTTTGAGGTATTTTTATAATCAATTAATGTCAAGCACCCCACGCTTTTTAATTGAATTAAATTATTTTCTCATTTTTTAGTTTGTTTTTTAAAGCGTGTTTTTTAGTTTTTTAAACTATTATTTATTTTCTATTTTTTAGTTCTGCTAACTACAAAAACGTGATATTTTTTTCCCTTTTTTTAATTTTTATCAATTTTTTTTTTAAATTATTGAATTGTCATCAGTCCTCGATAAGTTTACTCAAACTCAAAGCATTTATTTCAATTAAACCATTTACAGGCACTTTTGAATTGTCAAAAAGTCGACCAGTTGGAAAGTTGAAGCTAGTTGCCCATTCCAAAACGTAGATCTCTATGGAGAAGAACGGGCAAGAAACTCCATGGACACTCTTTTTAATCATGTTATGTATTACAAAAACTTGGGAACATTATTCTTGTTGCTTCTATATGTGAGACAATGTAAAAAAAAAAACAATTCTAAATATAAAATTTAAAATTAGCCATGGAAGTTAAGAGATGACCAGTCTCAACCGACGGCGCCCGTTCACGAACTTGACGCGTGGATCAGCACCATCCAGCTCAACCATTTTGTAGGGAACCGAATGATCCAACACACGCGCCACCATCAGCGAGACATTTAAGTGAGCATGACATACTCTCAACTGCCACGCTTTTTCAAGTCAACGTACATCAAAACAATATAATTATTATACGGATGCATGGTACTCACATTTACAAAGTTTAAACAAAATGCTTCTAAATTATACAAAAATAAAGTTTGCAATGTATTTGAGAAATTAATCAAATTTGATTTCCAAAAAGAAAGAAAAATATTTAATATCTATTACAAAGTTTCAATGAAATCTGACCGTTTAAAGTGGGTCAAAATCGCGCTCTAAGGAGTCGGTTACATTCAAACATACAAATAAACATACAAGGGAAGCTATGTGTAAAAATAGTTATCTTACCTTATCCCTATTAGCGTGTGCCTGCAACAAATCACTGAGCTCGTTCACAGCCGCCATGATGCATCCGTGTTTACGTCCACACTGGTCCTACGTCCGCGGGACGTAACGCCGATTACCGCCCGATAAGATACTGACATAACGCCAATACGCTGAATCTTTCAGCACATTTTCTACCACCGAATGATAAGTAAGCAATCAATTTGATCGTAACAATGCCATCTTATCAGTTGAAGTTGACATCTGTAATCTTTATGAATTAGATAGACAGATCTTGCGGTTTATAATCAACTGAGCAGGTATCTTATTTATTTGAATTATACAAATATTTAGGTAAAGGTATATGTACTCGTATGTCTATTGTTTGATTACCGAGACTATAGAACTAAAGAACAATAAACAACATGGGTTTGTTACTTCGATATTTACATCTATTTTATGCCAATAAACGTAAGTATATTTTATTTACATAACTAGGCAGTTCAGTCAGTCTTCCGGGATAATAGGCATTATCCCGGAAGACTGAGGCCAGTTACGTTTAGGTCCCATACAATAGGGGGCGAACCTTTTGCTATAAACCGGACACAATTCTTTTTTTCTTTATATTCTTGTGTAAATATCTTTATTATGTATTAGTCTTGAAAAAAACTACCCTCTCACTAGGAGGCGGGCGTTGGTAGCTGCGCCACAGCTATCATCGTTTAACATTGTTTGTCTTTGTATGTTTATGTGTTTTGTTCCCAATAAACGATTATATTATATTATTATCTTACATTAAAATCCAGACTGTGGACTGCTTCAGAGAAATTCCGGATAGAAACACCAAACAACAATGCCCAACCTGGTAATCGAACCCATGACCTCATACAGAGCATTTAGCGTTTGCAACCACTAGACAAACGAGTCAGTATTTTTATTTATTATTTCTAATATAATTTAACCCTTTAACCGCCCCGGTCGGATTAATACGACAAACGTCTTCGTGCCCGTGCCGCCTCAGTCGTATTTATGCGACTGAGAACCTTATGTTCGTCCTTAGTTTATTTTTTTTCAATTCACGACCCTATTCGTTGTGGGTATATTAAATTTATGAGCTGGGCGCTGGGGGCACGCCAATCGATATAAAACTAAGCGATCTATAGGTCCCTCTAGTTATTAAAAAGTAACCTGTAATCATATTGTTTCAGGAATAAGATCAATCTAATCATAATTCAAATTCATTGTCAAAACGGCTTATCATACATTCTTATAATGTCATAGATATTATATGATACGCAATCATTACGTACAGATATGAGAATAGAGGTTAAAATATATTAAGTTCCTAGTTACTTATGGACAAATAACTGATCATATTATTATTATACATCATTCTCCTAATCCTAATTTATTTCAGGTCGTCGCAGGGGCGTACCAATAGAAAATGGCGCCTAGGGCACGCAACACATTTGCGCCCCTACGTAAATTACTTCTAGGTCTACACTGAGCAAAGCTAGGTCGCATAACCTTTCTTGACCAATAGCGAAGGTATTAATTTCAACTTGCTAAAAATCACTCTTGCAATGCTGCAATAACACAGGTTGTTACCTAGCTCAGGAGCCAGGGCTTCAATTATGTATGTTACATCTGTATTTTGTGTCAATAAACAATTTTTTTTATTTTTTTTTATTTCAAGCGGAATTTGAATAGAAATGGACATATTTGGAAATTATAAGCTTTAATTCCCATACTGCACAATAAATTCAAGTAGGTCTTTGGATTTCTTAGATGATGATGATGATGATGATGGATTTTGGATTTGTTTGATTTTTTTGGCGCCCCCCTTCGATAGGCGCCCAGGGCTCGTGCCCTGCCTGCCCCACCCTAGTTACGCCTCTGGGTCGTCGCAACATGTCTTTTCTTTCTATCTCTACCAATCGTAATCTCGGTAGTCACCCCTTCTAGCCATGTCATCATAGACAGGGTGGTGCCAGCCAGGGACATCGACGCATAACCTGTTACCGGCTCGAAATTTTTCATGTTATAAAAAAAATGCTGTTCCATACATTTTGACCGCCTAGGTATTTGACTTTATTTTTTGGTTTTTGACTTTTATTTCGGACTTTATGTCACACAAATTTGTGTGACATAAATTTTATGGGTGGCCTCTTATGCGTTGTCAGAAACCCAAAAGTCTGACAACCAGTCTTCCCAAGGGTTAACGTGTTTCCCAGTAACTGAGTTGTGGAGGTTAGATAGGCAGTCGCTCCATGTTAAATACAGGTATTCAGCTGCATCCGGTTAGACTGGAAGCCGACCCGAACATAGTTGGGAAAAGGCTTGGCAGATGATGGTGGAGAATCATGTACTGAATCCATGGTAACAAGTTGCAAGTCGATGTCCCTGCGACACTGTGTTGTAGTGAAATTAAATAACAATAAGTATTAAAAAATATATAATTACTTTTTAAATATGTATATTTAAACTATGAAATAAATTGTACGTTATAGTAACTAATTAGTTTTCTCAATTCACTTTCAAATACTTATGTAACTATAACTAGGTATTAAAGGTATTATATAATACAATAACAGGTACTTACGAAGATAAAGCATGTCTAATGACTATATTGTGCAACATACCCTGCTGGTAATTTAATTTAAAAAAATATAATTGACTTTGTCCTACAGACAACAGTGGGACAAACAAATCTCCTCAAAAATTGTTTGGACCATTTCTGTCATTCTGTAAAGTGTCGTAAGACAATGTGTGAAACCTGAATAAATAAGTATTTCGGTGTTTTTTTGGCACTTATTAGAATCGTTACGACCGGTAACGAGCATGGTCCGAACTACTTAGCAATTGTTCTGAGAGTAGGTAACTACCTATGTCTATTTTTATCACACAGATAAAAATATTAAGTAGGTACTTCATCTAAACGAAGTAAATTTAAAATGACGTGTTTTAATTTTTTTTTTAAATCTGTGACTTTTAGGAAAATCAAGAAATAATTACAAACAGTAAAACTAAATTGTAGGCAAGTAATATATATTAACATAAATATATAACCTATAGGTACCTATATGTTTTTAAAAGCAAAGTTCATACATTAAAATAGCTTTCTTCACCTTAGAATTAAATACATATTTACACAAAATGCAAGACAATAAAATCCTACCTAATCACAAATATTTTGGATGAGCCTACTAGCCTTAGGTAATATAAAAAAAACTAGCTTCAAACCATTAGTACAAGTAGTTCCTGAGCTTACCACAGTAGAATGTTTATTGTTATAAATCAAATTAATTCCAAGAATATCCTATGAACCTTTACAACCATATCATTTCAACAGTCTTTTCTTTGCAAAATACATAGCAATTCCTATAACTGACGAAGTGGTAGCAATAGTTGCTACTTTAGTTGACCCGATCTTCTCGCCCCACAGCCAGCCTTGGGGAAGGCAACTGATGGCATGTGTGATGTCCAGGCATAGTTTACCAGCGACTATAGACTCCAGCATAAGTCTGACGTCCAGGTGTTTTCTGGCTTCAGCTCCGTCTTCCGATGCTTGTTGTAAGCATTCTCTACTCCACCACAGCTTTCGTATCGAGCTTGATGTTCTGGAAGGAAGGTTGTCTGTAAGTGGCAATAAAATATAACCTCAGAGGACTGGATGACATTGCCATGCCATCATCGGCGAAATATGGCTGTCAGTGCTACCTAATCAATGATACTGAGATCATGTTCACCAACAGAGTTTGATAACAATTCCAAATGCTGCAAGTACAATAGTGATATCATGACATTGCATCTGCAATTCTTTATGCTTATCTTTTTGAGAAATCGATCCGGAAACATTTACGAGTATTAACTCGTAAATGTTTCTGCATCGATTTTTTTACAGATAATTCAATTACATCACGTTCACAGCCTAAATATAAAGTAATCAGCCTATAATGATCCCACTGCTGGGACACAAGCCTCCTCTCTGTGAGGTAGCAGGCCGTAATCACCCATGCGGGCCCAGTGCGGGTTGATAGATGTCACATGTCTGCGAATTTTTGGTTCTTGGACATGCCGGTTTCCTCACGATGTTTTCCTTCACCGTTTTGAGTACTTACTACTAGTACTTATTCCAAAATTAAATCTATGAGTGAAGGTTACGAGACAGGAAGTGTAGGTATTGTATAGCGTGTGCGACGGCGATACTGATGTAGGTAAACAAGGAAGTACAATGACCGGAATTAGAAATATGATACCTGCACGTGATTTTTTTCAGTAGGTATTGGCTGTTTACGCTCTTAATGATTATGGAGAAATTAAAAAGATGGTCGTAACTTTCTTCATTATTTTATACATAGCTTATAGGAAGAGTACCGAAATAACCAGTACGGCGGTACCGGCATTAGTACCTTACTCAAAGACATAGGTAATTAGTGGGTTGGATGGAGTGGGTGGATGCTACAGGTTGCGTAAAGTTTTATGGGCTTTTCAATAAACTAGGTTATTGTATGAAATAAATGGTACGTAATATCTATTCTTATTACTTACTGTATAAGCGAAATAATGAGACTAGCAGCCCACAGTGTTGTACTGAATGTCTCTAGTTTGTAGGCTGTCTTATCATTCAACTTCAGAACCCCCACGTCGTACAGCCAGCAGGCCTTCTCCACGGGTAGGAATGCTTGGTCCACCATGTTAGCTATGACGCCAAGTGCCGCTGCTGTTGATGTGGCTTCCTGAAGGATTGAAGAATATAAGTAATAAGGCGTCATGTTGGTAGTGAAGGGATAGTCTAACCAGGTGTTGATAATGATGGTGATGGGACTCCCTTTTCCGCACTTAAGGGGAACCTAGTCGCGGGCTCGAACTCACTGGTGGGCCTGGCTAAAAATCACGCTGTCTCACCAGGCTTCGTGTCCGACAGAGATAGTATCAGTGATGAGCAGTTACTACACGCATAACGTTATCGAGTGAGATGCAGAATCATTTATAGTAAAAAATTCAGAAAAGTCCTTTGGAAGATCGGGTTTTACGAAAAGCCAATGCATAAATTAATGACCAATAAAGTTTATTGAACTTTTCGATAGTTGAACTTTTTCGGTAACGACTTGGTTTTGGAGATTTTACACTTCATTTATTACTTAAACACGCCCAAAGTTAAGTAACATTAGCAAGAAAAACGAATCTTTGTTGGCTCCTAACTTTTCAATGGGTTGTTATTTTAGTATTCTGTTTCCGTACAGACAATATTAATAATGAGACAAAACGATATAATATTTTACTTTGGATGTGCCATGTCAGACAGTGGAGTAAAACACTCCCGAAGTTTGTATGCAAAAAGTGTGGACTAGCTTCACCTTAAGACTCCCATTCAGTCCGTTGTGCGTGGGGATTCTGGCTTGCCACCCTAGCTCCGCCCAAAAGCACAGAAGCTTCCTGGGAGCTTCACAGGCTATGTTTGTTAAGAGGGTTATGGCCCGTAAATTGTTCCTATTATTATACTAATGTTATTTCTACTCAGGCTGAGAAGTTTTTTGGTTAATCTCGGGTGTACAATTGGTAAAGCCAATTTTGACTGTCTATAATCTGTTACCCGTGACCATCTGTTCTTATGGAGTTCGGTCGATCTTTGGCGAATCCACGCACGAAATTGTGAGTAAGGCAGGGGGAGAAGTTGGTACGGGCCTAGCACTTTCATATCACTGGAGGGTAATACGATTGAACGTCGAACTCTCCAGAGCAATCAAAAATTAGTTTGTTGTTTGCTTTCTAAAGCTTTGAGCACAGATAGGCTGTCGGATAGGAATTTAATGCCGTAGCTCCGGATGCCTAAGCGCTTTACTGCTTTTGCGGGTTGTGTTAAGGCAACACTTTCACATTGAAAGATCGAACTGTGTGTGCCTAGCGGTACTTAGGTGAAAGTTAAAGTTGAGGTCAAGGGAGTGTATGCCAACACCTGAACCGTTTCGTGTTTTTGAGCCGTCTGTGTAGATGCGCACTTCATTGGCTCCTAACTGATCCCTTTCTTCCTGAACTGTTTGTATAATATAGTTTTAGTTGAACATAGGTTGGTTTGGTGTTCTATCACACGGGGCAGCGATGAGAGGCTGGTACTCAATCGCCCGGTCCAGAATATTAGCGTGTGGACTGGTAAGGTTTTTTGCCCCATATGCCCAGATTCATTAGCCTAATGGCAGCTATCGCCGCACCCTGCTTTATGTACAGGTCAAGGGGAGTTAATTGAAGGGATATCCCCATGGCTGCTGTTGGGGTGGTTTTCATGCAGCCAGTGGTAGCTGAACAGGCCAGTCGTTGGAAGCGTTGTAGTCTGGTAATGGTGGTCGAGAGTTCGGTCCTCGGCCTCCAAACCAGAGCGCCATAAGCCAACATTGGCCTGATTAGCGCTTTGTATAACCACAGAGTAATCTTTGGCGAAAGCCCCCATGTTTTCTCTAACAATTTTTTACATTGATAGAGTGCAATTGTGCTTTTATTAAGTTTGCAGTTTGCTATCAAGGATCAACCCCAAGTACTTGATTTCGACTTTAAGTGTTAGTTCTGTGTTGAAAAGTTTTGGAAGCCTATGGGGTCCAAGAGTTCTCTTGTTGGTGAACATTATTAGTTCTGTTTTCGAGGGGTTAACCGATAGTTCAAGCTTCGTCCACCTACTCTCGATTGTTTTGAAGGCTCTTCTCATGAGATCGCATAAGATGCCCTCAAATTTCCTCGAGATCAGAATTGCTATATCGTCCGCGTATCCCACCGAGTACAGACTGCTGGCGTTGAGCTTTGCGATGAGCTTATACCAGGTGTCCCGTGATACGTGTCGCTAAAGATGTCGGGTAACGTCGTGCAATGTCGACCAACGTCACTAGACATCTTATGTCACGACCTTCTTCACTGTTCTCGATGTCGCCGGACGCGACGTGTTGCGGGTCATTTGTCAGTTTCCAATAATATGTGGCTTAAATCCTGATGAGTTGTCTTAAAAAACTTAAAAAAAAATCTCAGGTGACTACATGTTCAACATAACAGATATATCTTCTGCAGATTCGAATTCAATAGGTACTCAAGGACAGAGAACTCAACAACACTTTTTGGTGTGAAAATACTTACCAGCACATAATATTATTTAGTTTAAAAGGAAGGCAGAATTCAAACTAAACTAGGTTTACTTACATGTCTTCCCAACCCATAGTTGAATGTGTGCCTGATCATGGGGATATCATCAAAGAGTCGCAGCATCATCCTGGCAGTAGACAGCCGAGAGCCAGCCACCTGCCACGGCTTTTCGTCTTGGACACATCCATACAGTTTGCATGCATAGCAAGCTAGACGGACCACCTGTGTTAATATTATTTTAATTAAACATATTGTAATCTTAATTGAAGACACAATTATGAGGGCTGTTGGAGGCAGCATCTACCGAGTGGTCCACACTGCGAAACGCCAGATCACTTGGAGACGTACCATATGTGGTAGCGAGGGAATGATGAAGAAGAACAAAAATCAAAGATTATCCTTACAGAAGAAAATTATTTATTTTATAGTATTAAATTGAAAGGGAAACTTTATTTAACAGTTCTCCTACAACATTCTTTTTTATTAATTTACGCCTAGAACCTAGAATAAAATATTATAGAATGATTTATTGTTGCTACAGGTAGTTTACAAATAAACTGGTCAAAATTAGATAAAATAAGTTGAAGAAGATTTAAGATGATACCTATTCAATAAATAAGTTTTTTTTTATGGCTCTTAAAAAATTAAGACAAAATGATGAATGGATAATATTTTTATCGAACTTTTTATAGCATCTTAAACAACGAATTAAGAAGTTATTATGAGTAAAAGGTCAGCTCTTGTCACCTTTGTTAGGTTAATAATAAGCGTCAGGTTATTGACTGGTATGACAGGAGTAAGCGGTGTAAATACCAAGGCCGTCGTGCTTCCGCATACCGTACCTTGTCTCTCCCATTGTAGCTGTCCAAAAGATCACAAATATCGTCTACTACTGAAGACATTTCACTGTAACTGCAGTTTTCACTAATGTAAGAATATGTTCCACTGATAAGTTATCTGAGCGGACTGGTAAGTCCGCGTCTTTCGCGGAAGTGTGCGCTCTTGTAGATTTGCGCTTGATAAGTATTACATTTCTCCAATCTATTAGATTATTAGCGTTCCGCAACCTTGAGTTCGTTTTCGAAAGCTGTTTCGAATCGACTGATCAACTCGACCGACTTGCTGTCATGTCAAACTGTCAACTACAGCTGATTTGAGCTGACGGTGACGTTGCGGATGACACGAGGGTTTGACAGTTTGCTTGTCATTCATTATGAAATTATTTTTAGTGATGTGCTGTTTTATCCATCGTAATAAAAAAAACACAAAAGAAGTCCCGCGGCAATAAGTGAAACTAATTATTTTTTTATACAGGATGGATCAGCTTCCAGTCAAACCAGAAGCAGCTGAATAACAGTATTTTATATGGAGCGACTGCCTATCTGACCTCCACAACCCAGTTACTGGATAATACGATACCCCTTGGTAACAGAGCCCGATCTATGTGGGGGCAAAATGAGGGGCGACAAAATTGAGGGTTGCACGAACTCCAATTTTATCTGGAGGAGTGAAAAATCTTATAAAAATTACCATGTCTAGCAGCCCGACAAAAAATTATTTTTTAAGGTTTTCTTAGCTATGATTTATAATAGAACATAAAGTTTGTGACGGTATAAATTTACCTGAAAATGTTAAAGATTTTGCAAAGAAAATTATTTTAATTATTATAACGAGGTAGAGTTTACAATGTTTCTCGATAACCAAGGAACTTCACTATAAAGCACGTTTGCAGGGCTAGCTTGAGCGGGTACTAAAGAAATGGAATCGTAGCAATTTATTTTTCTTATTTTTGATGTGTGAAATTGAAATAGTTACAGAAGGTATTCAAATGTTTCCTTAGTGGTTTGTAAAGTTTTCTATATTTCGTTTGATTTTTATTAAACAGATCTGAGAAACTGCCCATAGAAAAAAAAGAAAACTTTTCGTTTTCGTCAAACGTCAACAACGTCAAATCATCAAAAAAACATATTTTCGTAAACATTGCAAAAGCTTTTCTGTGTGATTGTTATTTGTTATGAGACTAGCAAAATGAACGTGTTTTCAATAACTGATATCCCTGAATTCTCCAAGAAGGAACGAATTGTGGTGGTGGGTGTAATAGGCAAGTCGCCATATCGGTACCCAAACAAAACAACCCCACTTCTGCCTACTGTACAGTCTAAAGAGGTAAGTTAGGCCTATTTCAAGAAGCTATATTAAAAATGCTATATCGCACAGTACAGTGCTAATCTTGGATTTGTTTCTAAACGGACCAATATCTCACAGTATACCTTCACATGCAATAGCAATTTATCTGTATTAATATTTTTAGCCCGATGATGTTGGTACTTATGAATAAGATACATAATTATAACTTATAGAACACTACCAATTTTATTAGAACACTTAGCAACCTTCTCCAAACAACAATTTTTTTTTACAGAATGGCATAGAGTGCCACTGGGACGAGCGCCGCTCTATCCTCTACCTTCACGCTATAACATACCTTGACACAAAACAATTGACAGCCCTAGCTGCTACTCTCGATGATGATGCCACAAGTACAGACAAGGATGCGGACACAGCTAACTGGCTGGTGGCCTCAGGGAACCTCGCTTCTGAGTCCTGTAAGGTTATAGCTCTGCTGTTCCATTTGTGCCATATTGTGGTGCTGTCTTCACCTACACCAGTGTTTGATCTGGGATACCTGCAGCTTTTTAAAGCTATTGATGCTTACAGGTAAGGGATTTTATTTTCAAGTTGTTAAGATCATCTCAAAAACTGAAATGAGACTGAATATCTTCCCAAATCAGCTTTTGATGAACCTTACCAATTCTCACAAACCAAATGAAGATCATTTTGGGAGTCACATAGTTAATCAGGTAATGTACGCTTCTTTCAATTTGATATAAAACTCTAAATACTGGTGCTTGCTTAATATTGCATGTCCAATTATTCACTGACAAATTATTACAATTCAATCATTCACTGACAAACATTTGCACAACCTTAACTGCTGAGTCTAGAAGCTTGAAATTTTGCATCAGAGTTCCATAAATATCAACAAATACTAAGAAAGAATTTTTGAAAATTCATCCCCATAAACGGTTAAACATGGGATGAAGGTCTCTATGGTAGTTCATCATTTAATCCAATGGGGAATGGGCTCAGTACTGGTCACAAAATAAAATTTCACCACTTACAGGACTGAACAAATGGGGCGCAGTACACAAGCCCTGGTGAACATCAAAGCACCCGGGGCATGGGAGTCCCACGGCCGTTCCTGCTGCCCTCGCCTGCTGTTTCACTTCCGCCGCGCCCCCAACCCTGTGCGGAAGGTGCCTGCTGCGTTGAAGAGATTGGAACATGCGGTGGAAGACCAGCTGTACTTTATACTGAGGAAGGCAAGGATTATTACTAATGTCTGGTGAGATGTTTTACTGGTCAAATATTTTCGTCCAACATTACAAAAAGTGGCAACTGTTTCTGAGGTGTGTTGTACATATGGCGTCATAAACTTTTAGTATGTATGGTGAACTGTGGCATGTAATCTTTCTATGAGCAACTTTACCCATGAGTACTGTACTTAAATATATCTCATTGACTAAACATCTGTTGCCGCCATTTAATATTTAAAAGCAATGCAAAAGTAGAGAACTCAACTATTTGTACAACAATTTTAGTAATAGAGAGATCTTTCATTCATATTCATATTTTACTCAAAGTTGCTTGTGGGAAGTAAAGATACCATAGTTGATGGTACTACTAATTAGGCTTCTTGAATTATTTTCTGTGTCTGCTGAAGCCTTTATTTCAGAAATGCTTTTGTAGCTAGAGCCACAAATTATCAAGTACAAAATACAACCGAAAAACACATGCTGTCATAAAAATATTACCTACCAGTCAGCAAATTATTATTAGCCTAGCTAGTCAACCAGGCGGTATCGCGTTTATGTTTTCTTGCCGACCATTTAGAAACACCTCACAAGAAACCTATATTTTTATTTTTAGCGCAAAATCCCTCTTCGCTATACCAAAGAACGAAGAGTTCGTATACATGAGTAGTGACGAGGAAAGCTCAGGTGCACGAGAAGTGAGCTCGTTAGTGCGCGGGCTAGCAGCGCGCTGCACGACCGTGCCTGACGTCACGACGCAGCGGCCATCCTTCCGCCAGTTCCTACAGACGCATGTGGACATGGCCTTCGGGGAGGGATTCGATGACAACGTCGGGAAGTATGCTATGAGTACTTCGTTCTTTGAGGTGAGTGTGATGTGTGTCTACATTCATAAGACTGAATACTTTCAAGTGATTTCTTGGTTTCTAAAAGTAGGATGCACACCCACGTAGTTTGGATGCACATGAGACTTGCCCACAGATTCAGTAGAAAACAACTCAAAAAGTAACAAGTTTTGGATGTGGAAATTCGTGTCACCTGTTTATCCATTTCTTTAATTATAACAATAGTAGCTTTTGCCAACGGCTTCGCCCGCGTGGGGGGTTAAAATTTTCCTACGGGAATATCGGGATAAAAGATATCCTATGCGTTATTCCAGGTTATAATGTACCTGCCTGTGTGCCAAATTTCGTCCAAATCCGTTCAGCCCTTTCTGCGTGATTGAGTAACTCATCCGCCAAACTAATCCAATCCAATCCATCCTCACAAACTTTCACATTTATAATATTAAGCAGGATGAAGGTTTAACAGATAACATGAGATTTAACAAAAGTTTTAATAAAATATTTCAGAAATGTTTGTGCACTAGAATTGTAACCATAACATGTAGATGCCCTCAGTTACCAAGCGCGTCATCATGGCGCGCGGCGGCGCAGGCCTTGGCCCCCGTGTACTTGGAGCCCCAGTCCCGCGCAGACGACTCGCCCTCTGGAGCCCTGTACGACGCGCTCGCTACTGACGTGCGGTTCTCTCAAGCGAGATGCGCTAAGGTAAGTACACGAAATGTCACGTAGAACGAGCGAAACTCCCGGCCACCTAAAGCCTCAAACATAACTTAACACCTGTATTCTCTAAAGGGTTGCACAGAGGTGTAGAGTTCACCCAAATTACGCCAATTATGTTTCAATCCTATTTAATAGGGTGGAAGCTTATTGTCATCAACCAGGTACATGTCCTACTCCGGGTTGCTACTGGGAGAATTCCTAAAGTTTCGTTCTCTCTAAACTCGTAGGTCAATGTAGCCTAAGGATTTATATGATGTGGTTTTTAAGAAGTTGTCATGAAGAATGCATGAGAGCAGTGGTGGCCCAGTTAGAGACAGCCGCGACTTACGAACTGTAGGTCGTAGGTTCGAAGCCAGACAGGCGCTTTATTTTGCGTAAATATTTCATCATCACTGCTCTCAAAACGGTGAAGAAAACATCGTGAGGAACCTGTCATGTCCTGGTACCAAAATTTCGAAGACATGTGACATCTACCAACGGGCACTTGACCCGCGCGGTAAATTACGATCCACTTGGTGGATGGTGGAAATCATCAAATAACTTCTCCCGCTCTGGGTAGAACAGGAGGGCGTGTCAGACTTTTATTGACTAAAACCCACCCGTGTTCCCTCAGTTGCCTGTGTGCCAGGGGCCGCGGTATCTCTTTCGAACAACCCGCACCCCTGGCAGGCATCGGCCCTTGCGGACCCCAACAGTTGGTGTTGACATCTCTTTGAGGCGCACGTGGAACACAACGCGCCGTCGACCCGGGCTTGGTCCTTACCGGACAGCGAACTACCCATTACTCGCCGTCCGCAAGCCCGGGCAGATTATGCTTATTCTAAATGCATGAGAGCTAAAAATCGCCTGGCTGTTCTCGAGTACGAGTATTGCATGGACATTCTAACCACTCGATGGTCGAGGAACTCTCCATGTGTAAACGATACTAATAGTGCAATCCTCTATAGAGGTATGTCCAGTATTTTAGCTAAAAGCATGTGTTATAATTTTTCTTACAGGTACTACCTATAGCGCAGGCGTCGTATGCAGAGGGCTTGCCCGCACATTATTCGAGCCAACATCATGCACATAAGGTCAGCTATTTACTATCTGTACCTGTTGTAAAATTTTAGTTTTTTATGCAACAAGATTTTGATCTATAATGTTCTGTTCAAATCTAGGTTCACAATAACCATAGCCCACCCAATAATACCTACCCATCATCATCTGCCTAGTCTTTTCCCAACTATGTTGGGGTTAGCTGCCAGTCTTACCGGATGGAGCTGGATACCAATATTTTACATGAAGCGACTGCCTATCTGACCTCCACAGCCCAGTTACCTACTGGGCAATAATAATACCCACCCATAACCACCGCAAAAACCAAATATACTAATATTGATTATAATATTTCCGTCATTAGTTCTACTTGCTCTTGTTCTATATGCTTGTGGTGGGCATTTCTTGTTTTCTTTGTATTCATTTCTAATTCGTGTTAGTGGTTCGGGCCATTTTCGTTTCATATACAGGAAAAGTTTTTATTCAGTACGCAAACTGTAACCATGAAGTCAGCATATCATTCTAGACTCCCAGAAATTTTTCGTCGGTTATACAAGAAAAAAATCAGCTGTTTAATAGAAGTTTAATAGAGTTTTTGGCGGGATACGGTTGGAACATGTCGCACGAATTTTAATTTTCATGAAATTTAGTGAAATAGCGAATTAAATTGTATAATTTTGGTAGTGAATTATTCAATTTAGTTACATGTGAGTGCACAAGTGTAGTGAAGGTGAAAATAAGTGTCTAACGTGGACTTTTCGTGTTCCCCCCAAAAACTCATATTAGGTTGTTGTAAAGTTACTACCGCTTTACAATAACTTTGACTTGACTGACTAAAGACGACTATGACTGTTTTGTAACTTCGTGCCCGGTATCGGGCCATTTACTTGATCGAAAAGAAAAATTACTTGACACTGGCTAAATGCACAAACCGTGCGAAGCCACAACCGAAAAAAAAAAAAAGAAAAAAAAAAAAAAAGTGCAATACCTACGCTGTCAAAATGTATGCCTGTATATTTTGAAACTCAAAATGTTAATCTCGAATTACCTGAAACTAAAATAAACTTTGACAATTCACAAATCGAATGACAGCAAAATGTTGCCATCATACCTCACGCTTAAACATCTGTTAACTTTAAGCAGCATTTAAGAATAAGACGGATGTTTTAATTGCATAGCTTTTATACTTTACATTTTATTAATATCTACAAAACTCCTGGCTTTTCGTTACCAAGAACTATTGTAAAACAGAAAAGTAATGAAAAGTGAATAAATGATTCACTTAACACCCATGTGACGATAGCGAAACGGCGAAGCCACATATTTTGACTAAGGTAGAGTTTGTGAAGTTAGGGTTCGTAGAGTTAGGGCATGTAGAGTTAAAAGCTTGGCTCTACATATGATGAGATAACTTTTGCCATATGGTCTCGTCTTGGCAACATTTTACATGAAAATGTTTTTGATGGGTTTCCTTTTTCTGTGAACACGTTTGCACGTGCATATAAACTCAAAGCATGAATATATACTTATGAATTGTTATGGAGTCAGTCAGAACGATGAAGCTAGTTGCGCGTTCGCGCAAGTGTAGTAGGTTCCAATGGAGAAGAAAGGGCAAGAAACTCCATGGACAATCCAAATATTGGTTAAATCATCAATGCTTGTCCCAGGTGAGCCTAGCGATGGGCGTGCTAGACAGCATGGCCCGCGGCCCCCTAGCGCGCGGGGCCCGCTCGCGCCTGCGCGCCGCCTGCGCCGCGCTGTGGCGCTCGCGCAGTCTGTGCGAGGCGCTGTCGCTCACCGGCCACGTGTGCATCGAGCCCGACCAGTCAGTACAATTGAACCTCTTTTAGCCATTATCCCCTGTCTTCTCTAGTCCCGTGTAACTTAGGGTCGGTGCAACACGTTTTCTTCTCCATTCTCTTTGGCACACTGTCATTTTCTCTCACTCAGGTAAGAAAGTACTCTTTCAGCCGAAAAAGACTTATCCAAATCGGTTCTCAATAAAAATGTTTATGAACGACATATGCGAACGGCATATTTAAAATTTGTTAAAAGTTGGTTAAAAATGCACTACCACAAAAACTGAGAAAAACCAACATATTTTCGCCATCAGTGCCACTTAACCACTTTTCTTATTCATTCCTTACAGTGACAGCAACAAGGAGCACTCGTCAGGCGTCCGCTACATCTCCGCGTGTAACTGTGGCCGTTGTAAATGTTCCCGCGAGGACCCCTACACTCTACGTAGAGCCAACTACACGTTCTACACGCAGGCGGCCGAGGAGTGCGGCGTGTGCCCCACCCTGCAGTCTGTAGAGTTCCCAGTGTTCCAGCCGTCCACACCCACATACAAGTGAGTTTATTCTCTACGTAGAGCAAACTGCACGTTTAAATTATTCTCACCATCGACTCGTTATGTCCAATTATATATCATACAAAATCATTATAGCCCCTCCGGTCCAGCGGGATAATAATATGTATAGTAATGAATTTCATAAGCCGCTGGTTAATAATGTGATTAGAAACTTCAACAACAAATTGTATTTTTATTAAAGCAATATTCTATAGGAACACGTTGAATGATCTTCTCGGGAATAAAGGTGTCTTCGTCTGGGTGACCTTGAATTCCTCGCTGCGCTAGGGAGAAATAGTATCGCAGCCGTGACAAAAAAAAAACACAAAGAACAAATAACATACCTAACTGGTTGAAATCTGATCATCTTTCGCTGACATACGAGGGGTTTAACGAAGAAAACAAATTTTGTTAAAGCCACATTTCCTCCTCCACAGAGCGGCCGCGCTGAAGGGCTCCCTGGAAGAGGCCCTGTCCAGCTCAGTCGCGCGCGGCTCGCCGGCCGGCTCGGCGGGCTCGCCGGCCTCCGACACGCACTGGTCGGCGCCCGACGCGCTGTCGCCCGGCTCGGCGCGGGACGACGACGAGGACGACGACGCGTCGCACGCCAGTGATAGGGGATACGTTGTGCCCGTCAGGGGGGAAACAGTTTCGGGTGAGTTTTATTACCATCTATAGGTACAAATAAATTAAATTAAAGTGTCTATTTGTAATTTCAACATAACAGCATTTTACTAAATACATATGAAAGTATACGGTACAAGTAACAAAAAAAAACTTAATATTTTTGTCTGTCTGTTTGTTCCGGTTAATCTCCGATTAATGACTGAACCGATTTTGACGGGACTTTCACTGGCAGATAGCTGATGTTATACAGAGTAAAAACATACATATAAGCTACATTTTAACCCGACAACACATTCCCGTGGGATAATTTCCGACAAGCAGGCGTATGAAGCCGCGGGCGGCAGCTAGTAGTAAATAATTATAAAAAATCCTTGTATTTCTTACACAAAAATCACAAAACAAGCTTATTTCTACATTAACTAAGTACAATTTCTTAAATAGGGTATTACACCCATTTTTGAAAAGTGTATTAATTAGATTCTAAAATGCTAAAAAACCACAAAAAAAACAAAATTTTTATTGAATCGATTAGTGCCATAAAATTGCATTTAAATTTTACTTTTTCATATTTCGCGCGTAATTTGACGAAAACGCTGGACGCAGTGGACGCCATATTGCTCTGTCGGTATGACGTCAGTTTGCTATGTAAACAAATGCGCTGATATTTCTATGACAATTGTTTATAATAAAAAAATGGGTTATTATTCTACGTATCGTTGGTTTGCTGTTACTGAATGTAAGATATTATTTCTATAAAAATTACTTAGGTTACGAAAATAATAAAAGTACAAAGTTGTTCAGTTGATCAGTTTAAACAGCTGTATGACGTAATAACATGGCGGCTACTATTTCATGGTGTTCAAAACCAGATTAATAAAACTGAAATCTTTGAATTTATTTCGTTATTTCATGAACTAAAACGAACATTTGACATCTGACTGTATTTTGTTAAAGCTATCTCAATAATATATTTTTAGATTTTTTCTCATATATAGCTAAATATCCTATTTGCGTTGATAAGGACCCTTCATTTAATTGAAGGTGATGGCCTCCTGCAGAAATGACCATTCATCCTTGTCATTCGCTGTATTCATCGACTGTTCCACAGCCACACTTATATTATGTCGTCTGCTCACCGGTCAGTCGGTCGACCTCTTATCCTAGTTCCCGATGGCCCGTACCAAGATGTTAGACTGTGAGTCGATCGATTATGTGTCAACCAAGCTTCGTGAAGCGCCATTTTAGTTTTTTAGAGTGGCACAGGGCATCAGTAACCCTTGTCTTGTTTCTATCTAGCTTTTGCTCGCGGCTTCGCTTGCGAGATGGACGGAAATTATTCCATAGGAACGTACTACTGGGTTATAAACAGAGGTCGGAGTAGGTAGATTGATTTAAGGTCGTTGACGTCAAATGTAGACGATAATATGGATATGCCTCCAAAATACCGGATCTTCATATTTATTGTGATATTTGTTCCGGAATTTTTAAATTAGCACGAATTTGTGTTTAAAGTGAAAAACGTATTAATAATATCAATCTACGCTAGGTACCTGTGTTAGCTAATGGTGAAAGAAATCAGTATTTTATTTTATACAAAAATACCTTGGAATAGTTACACCGTATTTTGTCCCTTACTGTTGAATTAGAAATGACGCTTGACGCACATTATGGATAAAATGGCATGTCCATATTATAATATCTTTACGCAAGTATATAAAATCAATCTACCTACTCCGACCTCTGGTTATAAAGTATCCTAATCCGGGTCATAATCTACTGCCGTGAAGTTGTGTGGTCCATTTAGCGCAATCCACTCAGCCTTTTTTGCGTGAATGAGTACTAAACATACAAACTTGTACGTTTATATTATTACTAGCTTTTGTCAGCGGATTCGCCCGCGTGGAAGTCGAACATTGTCCCGAGGGAACGAAATACCAGGAGTAAAAGTATGCTATGTGTTAATCCAGGTTATAAACTATCTGTTTGCTAAATTTCATCCAAATCCCTTCAGCCGTTTTTGCGTGATTGAGTAACAAATATCCAAACATCTAAACATACAAACTTTCTTCATTTATATTATTGGTTGGATACATACTTACTAGCACGAGTATACGTATATAGTAGGATAATTTTATGGCATCCTTCGTTCAGGGTGCTCATTGATTATTTTATAGGGTCATCAGTCTTCTGTTTTTAGCAATTTCCTTTGAAATCTCTTCTTCATCTATGGGTTGTATTTCTGACAGTGCCTTTCTGGCTTTTTTAGGGTGGCCAAACGGAATAAACCGATTTTTTTTCATTTTAACTCTTGAATTTTGTCTGTCGGGTGTTTCATCCAGTCCGCATGACAATTTCCATGCGTATTTCATGGGGTATTCTAAAGGGTATTGTTAATCGGTTGTCAAAACGCACGTTAACATGTTTCAATCTTGCATTTCCAGAGAAATCGATGAGTCGTCAGCCGTCAACAACAGAGTACCTCCCAGGCATGCTTCACACGGGCAGCCCTGTAGGCCTCCTGCCGCCCTTCAGCAGCTGGTCCGTGGTGTGTCTCGGCGCCTCGTCGTTGTACTCGCACTCACTGGGCCTGCCCGAACACCTGCAGCCTGGCTTCCTGCCTCACACCAACTATCTGCTGCCTTGGGACTGCGCAGTGCGGTAAGTAACTTGTGCAGCTGGTCTGTGGTGTGCCTCGGCGCCTCGTCTACAGAAGAGTCCACGATGGTTTATGGTTACCACAGTAACCATTTTTATCTTTTACATATTGCTTAAAAATTATGAGTTATTTACAAAGCTGTTTAAAAAAATACAGTATTAACCTTTATCCAATAAAAAAAAACGAAACGAAATACGTTAGAGTCGTTGCGCATTTAAAGCAGATCAAAATTGTCCATCACAGTATATCAAGATATCATAGATTTAGAGTTATTAATTGCTCGCAGCGAAACGGGCGGTCGGCCGGCATGCCCCGTTGCCGTCCACGCCGAACACATTATAGTTATACGACCTCTGTCACATACACTGTATATTCGTGCGTTGGTCGCTAGTATTCAATAAACGAATTGGTAGGATTTCTAAACGCTCGCTATTGTTGTCTGGTGTTTCAGTCTGGAGTCGATGAGTGGTTGGCGCGTGTCGGGACCGTCGCGCGGGCGCGGCAAAATCACGCCGCACCACCACCTCACCGTCAAGATATTCATCGGCTTCGAATACGAGTGCCCGAGGGGACACAGGTTAGTTTACCGTTTCAAAAGACTACATAGAACACTATAAAAATGGTGGTCACCCTATTATGTTCTGTAGTTTCAGGAATATTGGCAAGTTAAAAACTTGATAAATAAGAAAAATTTTCAATACGAAGTTTCATCTAAACTAGTCACAAAAATTAAGGGAAAAAAAATTAGGTGATTTTAAGCAGGTTGTAAAGCATCTCTCAAAAAAAAGATGAAGGAAAAACAGACGACGTTTCTTTTATTGACATTCAAAGTAAGAAGATTTGAGGCTAACCATTTCATGAAAATAATAAGGGCTCGTTCGATGTTTTTCCAAGTTTCACCCCAATCGCGGCTATAAATGATTAAGAGTCTTATCGTCTGCGTAAGTTATTATATTGCAGTAGCGACACGGCTCATTCATATAAATCAGAAAGAGGCTCGGCTCAAGCACACTGCCCTGCGGTACCCCAAGGTGACTTCTGCTTAGGTGATTACTATTTTTTACGTACTGCCTACTACCCGTCAGATAACTTCAGAAGATATCCTGGGCAGTGGCGCGTATACCAAAATCTTACAGCTTCTAGAGTAGGATGGGGACAGAGACAGTGTCGAAAGCTTTAGATAGATCTAATAGCCAGTGTTTTTGACATAGCATTAGTCCATTGAAGTGTATACTAATGTAACTTCCGCATTCGTTTTTCAGATTCATGATGTCCTCGCCCGACACAGTGGTGAACGGTGGCGGAGGAGGCTGCGGGCGCGAGGCCGGCGCCCTGGGGGGCCGCCTGGCCGCGACGGACATGCCGCTCTACTGCGCCTGCCTGTGCCGCGCCACGCCCGCGCCGCGCGCCGCGCAGCTCATGCGCGTGCACGTGGTCACGCCCAAGGCGCCCGTGCACGTCACCATGGACCCTAAGGTACACACATGTCGCTATACATGCCGCTGCACTACAAGTCAATGTACAGAGATCTAGGTACTTAATAAAAATCTTAAATTCATTGCCATCATCTCAAAACCCAAACTTCATAACATTGTAGCGGCACTACAGAAAATACTTCGAAACAATATCTAAAAATACAAAAGAGAAGTGGCGCCATCTACAATGGTACTGGCGAACTACGCAAGACTCACGTCACAGAAATCCTAGATCGCGCAGTCAAAGTTTACCGCGCGACTCGCTTAGGTAAAACATCCCGACATCAACCGTCGGGCAGTTACTCACGTAACGTGTAATGTGTTGACACTGTTGTTGTTAAAGCATTTCACTTTTGTATTTGTATGTTGTGTTTTACGAACTGCTGCAAAATAAATGTTATTTTTCCTTTCTTTCTAGGTCCAGCCCATAACAGGGGGCCCAATCTTCGTCCCCCACCCCGTGGGCTCGCCGCCCATCAAGCTGTCGGCCTCGGCCTACTGGGTACTGCGCCTGCCCTACCTGTACAGCGACGAGCGCGGCGTGCTGGCGCGGCCGCGCGCGGGCCTGGCGCACGCGCCCGGCACGCTCATCGCGCCGCTGTTCGGCCTGCAGGACTAACAGGCCGACTGCTCAAATGTGACCTCCAGATCTGCTAAGCGAAGGGCGCAGAAAAGGAAGCAGTTTAATCTACAGCAGAAGGGTTGAAGAGACTTTATATGGGACAGTTTCTTGACCACAGATAGAAAATGAACATGCAAGTTAATTGATTCAGGCAAGATTCGCCAGGCGATTATCACCCTTGAGAAACTAAAACGTTATGTCATACGAGATTCAATTTTCTCGGTTTTTTTTTTGTCTGTGGTACTTATTTGAAGCATCAACGTATTGCATGTCACTGGCAATTAAATCCACCATGTCAATCAGACTTTATTTGACAAAACAAAATATATATTTTTTACATTTAAACAAACGAAGCGATTCTCGTATCCGGCATGCGAGTCCATTGAATAATCGATTCGAGACAAGAAACTTTTATTTTATCACTGATCCTGAAAATGTTTTGAGACCGGCTTGTTAGCACAGAGTTTCGATAGACGTTATAATATAGACTTATTCGGCAAGATAGTGGTATTTATTTCGCAATTTAAGTGCATTTGGATAGCACAAGACTGCTGTTACTTGATTACCTTATTCAGTGTTAGTTACTATAGAAGAATAAAGAACTTGCAATACTATGCATACACTAAGTAAAGGTTTTTCATTTTACAACCGTGCGTCTGTTATTGAAATTTAAACCTTATGTAAATTACATAAAAGTCACATGACGTGCTCGTGATCTGCACAGATGTGAACCCATGTTCAGTGAGTAATTTAAATGTTTATGTAATCTGCTACTGTTTATGGATTCGGTCACTGCATGTTTCGGGTTTTTCCGACTAGTTTCGAATAAAAATGGCGTCCTTTAAAAATAATAATAAATTAGCCTGTGTTGTTCCACTGCACGGCAAATCCTTAATTAGTAAGTAGACAGACAAGGAACATGTCCGTGCGAAATATTGTAAACAATAATATCAATAAAAAAAGATTTCTGCATTTATTGCCTACATTCCGAGGCATAGTAACGACTAAAGATAAATATTTTATGTCATTCCATGTCTAAATTATCAGTAGCTGTGGCCGCATACATCGGCAATACTTGGTTCAATGTTGACAATAGGATTTTAAAACAAAATAGTGTGAATTAAAACTCTGTGTCCATATTTAACCAATACTAGGATTTCTGTGCAGAATTTGCGTAACATAAAAAATATGAGAAATGGTAAGTAAACGATTATGTCAATTATTTGTTTATAAATAACAGTCATTACCTAATGAAAATGTGCTTCTTATGTGAAGAACATATTGTGATCAATCTGTTTGCCAAGGGTGCTTTTGTCAATATTCCCTTCGCCTTAATTACAGCAGTTTTGGAGAGCTTCAAGTTGAAAAGGCATCTTCTGGATTCGCTCGTTCCATCAAAGACCTTGGTCACCTCATCCATCGCTTTCCATCAGCCGAGATCGAGGTCAAACGACCTCAAGGAAAAAGTGAAACGAAACTGTACTTTGTGTACTGGCTACTGTGCCGTGTACAGATTGCTGATACGCAACATGACGTGTAACACTCATTAGCCGTCCTAATTTATGCCATGTAACATGAATTGCAACACAACAACAAGAGGAATTTGTTTCAATGTGTGTTACATTTCAAGTTACGATTCATTTAAGGTGAATGCGCAGTGGTAGAGCGCGAAATTCAAATTTTGTTACGTTTTTTGCAATTTTCAGGTGAGTGTCAGCTTGTTACTTGATCAAAATATGATTTGCGACTATAACATGTACGTATTTACAGATTTATAATCATTAGAATCAATAATACATCTTTCTAAGTTAGATTTGTTCCATAAGAACAAATTTCTTATGGAAAAGTGCTTGTGGAAGAAATCTAACTTATAAGAGATATATTAGACATTCTAATGACTAAATTCTGTAAACACGTACCTGTTATATTCGCAAATCACATTTTGATCAGGATACAACCTGATACTGACCTGAAAATTGCAAAAACGTAAGAAAATTTGAATTTCGCGGTCTACCACTGCGCATTCACCTTAACTGTGGGGTAGTAGTGTAACACACTAACAGTAGGAATGGCTGTCATTTTGACAGTTCAACAGCATTCATTGCGTTATTTACCCTGCTGAGCAGACAATTTTTTCGGATATATGAAGTAATGGATTAGGAATATCCTTCAAAATTATTCAGATTCTATTTATTTATTATTTGTTTATTTATTTATAATTTATCGTTTTTTGTGCTATTAGGGTGCTGCACCCTTCATATTATGATTATAGTTTTGGAATTTATAAATGTATGTAACTAACTCGAAATACTGAAGTAGTGTATTTCTGTGACTATTATTATATTATTGACATGTAATGTAATCAACATTGACTGGATAAAGGAAGGCTATGAAAACTATTGATGGATTGTGTGAAAGATCACGTGGCTAGAAAGAGGGCTGATAGAGATGTATCGTATAAAATCTCCGCCGACACTCAATGAATTGAGATAAGCGCAGGAGGGTGGCGCTAAAGAACAAATGTATTTGTCTATCTCAAGGAATATTGGTTACTTTCTCCCAAATAGGTTGTTGTTATTGTTAAATAAAATAAATTCAAATCTACGTGGTGTTTTATTGATTGTATTACTATTTATAATTGGCAACATTTATTTGTTTTTCTATTCCCTTATATTCCCATAGTGATTTTCCGTTGTTTATATTTAATTCTAGAATGAAATCATTTTGATTCAACAAGTATCTATTAAATAATTAAACTCTCCTTCAGTATATAACAATACCTTCTATACGAAATCTGAAATAGTTAAAACAAAACAAGTTCAAATCGTTCTAGTAAAATCAATAAGAATAAATTAACCTCATTTCATTCTGAGTATTGTTTAAAAATAAACTCCCATAAATAATTAATTGAAAATACACTTGACTTCACCAGCATGCGCATGACGACGCAAACCACGTGCGTACCGCCGCCATCTTGCGCGCGCAAAAGCATTCCGAATTCAAAACGTAAAAACATGGTTTACAAAAAAAAAAAAACATATTTACTATGTAAGTAAAATAAG
Organism: Antitype chi; assembly: GCA_947359405.1. NCBI lineage: Eukaryota > Metazoa > Arthropoda > Insecta > Lepidoptera > Noctuidae > Antitype > Antitype chi. The sequence goes on along the minus strand of OX375820.1, from coordinate 18,446,414 downwards.
AACTAGAATTTGTAGAGCAAATTTTAATTTAATTTAAAACGTTTAGCATCGAAATTATTAAAAAGTTGTAAATGTGGGCGTAGTTTGTGTCGTAGAGTGGGTGGTAGGGGGCAGAGGTGGGGTGGGTGCGGCTTCGTGCTTCGAAGCGCGCGCTGTACAGGTTAGTCGTGAGTGCGCCGCCGCCGCGCAAGCAACCCAGCTCGGAACTCTGCTCGACGTGCTCTAGACTTTTCGAAACATTGAAAACTTTTTTTACGGCACTTATGCCGCTTTTACATCAGGTGAGTACCATGTTTTTTCTTATTACTTGTGTGTACTTGATATGTATTCATGGGTTCTGCGATTATTCAATTGGTTCTACGATGAATTTAGATATTGGATATTTCTAAAAATATTTGACCTGTAGTTACTCCTTTTATCATTTTGAGTTTAGTTTAGCCGGGTTGCCTAGTTGACAATATTTTTTGGATAATTTTAGCTCGACCGGCAATACTTTTCGTAGTATAGACGCTGAGCTAGTCTGAATAAAGCTCAGTAATTTTGAAATTGCGATATTCGCGCGCGAAGAAAATGAAGGTCATGTTAAACTACCCTTTTTCTCATTTCTTTTACTGGTTCTAACCGACAATGTGACTGGCTATTGTCTATGCGGTTATTCAAAAGTCCCTGGAACTAATTGAGCGATACGCGCTGGAGGCATCAGATTTTGTATGCATCACCCACATATGGTTCAGTTTTTTATTATTTTACTAACTTAATTATAACGATACAAAGTTGTAGCATCGGTCTTTTTATTTCTAGAGTTTGAAACTTGTTTAGTACCTATCCAAGTGCAAGTACCTTATATCTATTTTCCTAAACGTTTTCTTCTGGTACAGGACAACAGCCCCGGTGGCGGGGGCTCGGGAGAGAACCGGCGATCTCTGGCAGACTTCTTGGGACTGGATACCACGCATCTCTCGGAGCCGGCCGCCGTGCCCGGTACGAATCTCCGGAATGTAAGTACCCATCTTCTTTGCAGATGTGATTTTGATAAACTGGCATTTCATTGTCTAAAAAATTGGAAAATTATAACTAGGTTATGAAAATTTTGCTGGATACTTCGTGGTCATCCAAATATTTTTGTTTATGGGCCGTCCTGAAAATTAGTTTTTGTATGGTATATGGGGCAGTGCCGGGTAAAAATATTGCAAAAAGGATTTTCATGTCGCTAAGGTGGGAATTAGCTTAGCCTGTTTTTAAAAGTAGCGGGAAAGTAACTTTTGCTTTCAAATATTCTTGAAATATTTTAAAATAATTGCAGTGCTGTAATTTTTTAGGTTTTGTCCTTGCAGATCCTTGCTAGAATTTTGAGTGCAAACGGTATTATAAAGGGCGGGAAACTTGACATTTGCCCAAAATAGTTTCATACCTACCCTCTAAAATGTAATGTTTTTACTTGCACCAGATACGGAGCGCTTTCTTCGATTATTACAATGTAAGTACCCTATAGGTACTTATGCCTCTGAAATAATATTTATCGCGTAATTAGATGTAGGCTTTGTATTTTGTCTAATTTATAAATGCTCGATCTATATTGCACTCGTTGCTTATTTTGCAAACTGCTGTAAATCAAATTTTGAATCTACCCGCCTTTTTATATTATCCTAGCCGTCCTAGTTTACTCGTTTTTAACCCCCGGCGGAAAAAGGAATTTCCGTCTAAACCTCTGAAAAACACTACTTCAGTTCAATATTAGTTGCCCTCATTTTCATACTACTCTCATAACTGCAATTTTGCATACGTAATTTTATGTACTCGTAAATCGTGCTTAAGATTTAAAGTCTTTAAACGTGTCCAACTGCCAATTCTTAAGAATTAAACAAGTACAGAGCGGGCCCATGTTGGGCGCCAAGATGGTTTTTATTCCATCTAGTATCGAAACATACATCACATTCCTTATATTCATATAGCGCCAAGAGCTTAAATCAAATTTTAAGTACAAAGCACTCCGTAGGTTTTATTGTCCGTTCATAATGTATCGTACGACATCCGGTTTGATGCCAGTTAATGTTAGCCGAGATTGGTGCCAACAGTGGCCCGTATTAATGGGCCGGCCGTGCCAAATAATGTGGGCCGGATCGCTTGGGTTACTGCACTTGCATTACCCGGCATCGTTGGGGTCCGTATCACCCCCCGTCTATACGAGATGCGTACATTTTATAGTCTGCTTAATCGCTTGTATGAACTGTATACAATTTAACCTTAGATTTACAGCCCCTTTTATTTCAGTAGTCTACATACTCCGCATGCATTTCATATTCGATCTCTACACTTTCCTGATTAATATTTAAACGATTCACAACCAGCGTTCTATTTGCGGGTTATATCAATATGCAGAAGTCCCCACTAACGTGAAGACTATCGTTTCTACATGAACATTTCATTACCTACTTGGGGCTAGATTTTGAGAAGTTTAAAACAATTTTCACTTCCCGTTATTTATTGAATGCGACGTGAATAGATGTTGAATCTTCTCAATTTAGTCATGTGCTATTCGGACTCGACGAGCTTGACAACCGGTTTAAGTGTAGAATATTTTCCAGTGAATTATCTAATATCAATTTTGGTGAAACGCATTACCATGATTAGAAAAGAAAGGATTTATGTATTTGGAGAGTACTATTTACGTTCCTCTGGAATTTTATCTATTACTAGCTTCTGTCCACGTTTTCGTCCGCGTGAAATTACTTGTGCCCCGTCTCACCCCCTCGAAACACATCGCCTCTTACAGCTCGATTCAAATTTTATGGCGGCTCGGAACACGAGGCGAGTCGCTGCGCAGTAACAAATTCATGGGTCAGCGGGGTTGAGGGGTGGGGTACTGCGCAGCGAGTAGCGCACTTCAGAGCCGCCATAAAGTTTGACGCGAAGTATACTTCATTTTCGCTTAGCTTTCGTTCTGACCTTTTTCCTTTCGGCTCGGCTCCTATGGTCGTCCTTCCTTAAAAATTTGCCTATTATAGGCTAATATTCTTTTTAAACATTCGTATACGAGTGCCGTCACGATCTACTGTTCACACATTCGCGGGGTGAACTATTTTGACATTCGCGCACGAACGCGAGCGCGCGAATCGCGAGGCGAGGCACGAGGCGAATAGCGAGCACACTGTTTACATATGCGTATTCGTTATTCGCCTCGCCATTCGCTTAGCGATTCGCCGAATGTGTAAATTCAAATCCGTTTCAGAGATTAGCGCGTTCTAAAAAACAAACTTAAGGTTTATTAATAGTACCTATAGATATATAGGGGGTTGGGTGTTTAGTTGAGGGAGTTCCAGTTGGGCAAGCTAAATCGATTTCAAGCCATGAATATCCATAGCGATCTTGTAGATAATTCAATTTAGCTTGCTCAACTACCAGTCCCAGTACCAGTTAGTATTAAAGCTGTTTGTTTTTATTTGGTTGTTTGAATGCGCGATTTTTAACTAGCTATAATCTTTTTTTACAGCTTTATTATTAGTTCCTATAGATGTACTGGATGTACAGTTGAAGTCGTAGACATCAATATTCGTAGCGATCTATTAGGTAGTCTTTTCAGCTACTTAAAACCTAGACTGTTGGGTCCACACATGGTTCTGATGCCTTGTATCTTCCATGTTTATAGCTTTTCCAAACACCCTTTATAAACATGTGATCAATATAGTCCATTCAAGTTCAAGTTCGTCGATTCTCAATCCGCTTTAACGTTTTAATTGCCAGATCAGGCTTCATTTAAGCGGCATCTTAAAAATAATACGCATAGGTTCTGCCAAGAGGCTCGCGTCACAACATACCCTCCAATATGGCGGAGCAAGTTAGCAATCGCGCACTTGGCAGGCGTCTGGCGGCGTATCGCCGGCTATTGGCATGCATCTGGCAATATAATATTATTTGTGTAGGCTCATGCCAAGGCCCCGCGTTTAATCGGCTCGCGCCCGCGACCCGGAAAACTATCTTGGATACAGATACCCGGCTTTTCATGCTGGTTAGCTTTGGGCACTCGCTGCGTTTGACTGCTTTCAACTGCTCTACAATTTTATCTAATATTTGTCCTGAACTTTTGATTGCCCAATGCCACTTACACGCGACGCAATTCAATTGAGATCCTGTAACATTTTTCACGAAGTTTCATTTTAAAAACTGCTGTTTGCATTTTTTTTTATAAAACTTCGCTTTTTAAATAAGTATTGCACAAAGTAAAGCTTTTAGTTGGTCTATTCATCTATTGAATAAGTTGCTAGTACAGCAGCGAAAGTTGTCGGAAATACATTGTGAAACAAATCTTATTTTATGAGATATCCGAAGCTGCGGTCCTCGTATATTATACGGTTACGGGGCATTAGGTGTTTCGGGAATTGTATTTAATAATTTATATCATAACTGCAACGTTCTCATGTTCGTAGCCATTTTACTAGTACAAGTATTTCGGGAAGGTTTGGTATATCTAAACCCTGAAACTTGAACGATTCTGACGTCTTCGTGATCTGAAGTGGCTTGAAAGTACTCATGAATTAGGCCGAATAAACAGATTCGGTTTGTATTAAAGATTTGTCCGTCAATAGAGTTACAAAGGCTCGGAAAATCTGTGGGAGTCGTTTTCAGTACAAAATGATGGCGACTTGTTACTTTAGTAGTTTCTTACACTAGGCTGGTAGAGCATTGCTTAACCTTGGATTACGAGCCTTATCAGACCAGTGCACCTTTAGTTCTCATTTAATGTATTTACGCAGGAGTTTGGTGGTGACGGCGATTGGCGCTGGAGCGACGAGCCGGCCAGTCCCGAGGTTGCGCAGACGCCGCGCGCGCTCGTTCCGTCCGCTTGCTTCCCGCCGCGGCATCCTACCGCCTTCGCCAGTTACAGGTACGATACTCGTCATTCTCTTGCCTTTATCTTAATTTATTTGGGGTCAACATGTCGTCTTCCGCACGTCTCTATTGTCATCGCGGTAATGACCTCCTTTCTAGCCATATATTTTATACAGACTCGCTCAAAATAAATTGTATTTTTTTTATACCTTAAAACTTTTTTTTTGCACCATTCTTGGTGTTCAATTAGATCTTTGGAAAACTTTTTTTATACGAGTATTATGGCTTTTTAAAATAGTTTTTAGATTTTTAATCTTTTCAAATGCAAGGTTCAGATAACTGAAAAATAGCTTCAATCACTACGAATAACCACTAGGTAGTTCGGCGGTTAATGCAATGGCTCAGTTCGCCAGAAGTCGTTGTATCGAGCCCCGCTGTGTGATTTTTACTTGCAAAGTTTATTTAGATTAATCTTTTAAAACCTTTAATAAACTTTCCATTTACCAAACAAACTCCCTATTAGACTTCAAAATGACCTGAAACATTTTCACAACCCCTTAAAAGCACAATTTTTCTTCGCTACTTCGGCCGCGTCCATTTTGCCCTCCATTAATACTAATTAAAAACTTGCGTACCTTAATGCGTCGCGTGGGTGAACGTTTTAAGTAGCGTTAGTGTACTTTAATGTAGTAATTATCACTAAGTACGCTTGTTGCAGCGAGAGTGCCCAACCTGGCGCGCAATGGCCCGAAGAATCCACCTCCGGACGAGGTATTACCGACCTTGTGGCTTCTTTGGTAAGTACCGTTTTTGTTTACATCTGTAGCGGTAGTTAGAATTCTAGGTTTCGTTGCTTAGGAAAGGGTTTCTTAAATAGTTTTTAGGAGCCAATTTTTGCCCCGTTTTGTTAGGATATTTTGTTAATATTTTATTTCGGACATTTTAGTGCACTTATGGTCATGTACTGAAGTAATTTCTTAGAATTTATGTTTGAATGAAAGCCTGATGCAGTTTGTAGGTACCTTTAATTATACATAACTTTGTTGATTAGTCACGTATGTTCATATTTTGATATATCTGAACTTTTTAGTTTCATAGGATTGTTACCATATTATTATGGTTCTTATTTACGAATTTTACCTCTACCTACACTTTTATTGAAATGGAGAACATTAATTGCTTCACTTATGTTTTCATTTAATTAAAATAAAAAAATTAAATCAAAATATTTTAGTTCACATAAACCTGCATGGGCTCTTTTGAAACGTCAGAAGTTAGGTTGGCGTAAGTAAACCTATATCCGCAGCATGAAAGTTTATGATTTTTTTTCCCAGTCGTACAATAAGTGCATGTTTCAGAAGGCTCTGACGATGCCCTCGACGTCAGTGTCGCTGCCGCCGGCGCTCTTAGACTGCGACGGACTCGAGCGAAAGGAGCGGTTCGATCGCATGGAGCGCTGTGAGCGAGACGAGCCGTGGTCCAAGCGGAACAACTCCAAAGACCGCAACTCTATGCTGCCTAGGCGCGCTTCTTTTTGTAAGTAGCTTGACCTGTTATGCTTATTTCAACCATTATCTAGAAAACTCGCGTGCCAATATTTACTAACGAAATATATGGCGGGCCAAGTTATTGCATTTTTGGCTATATTATTTAGTCGCATTTGGATCTTAAAGTCGTCCCATTTGCCTTTTACCGTCAGAAAGTCTTGAATCTCCTTTCTTAAGTTCCACACACTCTCTCAAATGCTTTACCACAGCTTAATTGTGGTTTAAGTGTGGTTGTTAAATATGTTCACGGGGTTTGATGCATCGACAATTCCAAAAAAAAAAAAAAAAACCACCGACAGTGAGTTCTCCAATCTCTTCTACCATACTAAAGTGAGATGGTCACTTTAGTATGATTTGATGGTCGCGGGTCGGATTTCAAAGCTTCGCGGGCCGTAGTGTCCCCAACCCTGATCTAACCGTATTAAGTTGATCTACATAACGGTTGAAATATTTTTTCTCTAGTCGGTTCTAATTTATTTGTGGTCGGTGTAACGCGTCTTTTCCTTCCAAACTTTTCTATTAGTAATCTCGGCAGGCACCCCATTGCTATAACCATATCGTACACATAGTCCATCCACCGTTTCTTCGTGGTCTTCCCCGTACTCATAAAGCCCATCGACATTCAAACTCAAACCTTTCTTTCCAACCCTTTCCTCCGTATCACATGTCCATACTAATTTCTACACAAATTTTCAGAATCTGGCCAACAATAGTTACTAATTACTTTTCGCAGTTTCTTGACTCTTTCATAGGTCGTTATCATAAAACTATTACTAAACTATCAAGTATGAGTTACACGCGTAAGAGTAGCAATCGACTGCCTTGAAAAACACATTTGGTTTGTTTGAAGGTGGCGTGGTGTCGTGCGGACGCAACGGTGGCGAAGTCTTGCGCTGGGGCGGGGAGCTCCCGCCGCGCTGCCCTGACCCCAGCGGCGGCTTCAGCGCCAAGGTGTTCTTGGGGGGCCTGCCATGGGACATCTCCGAGGAGACTCTCCTGCTCACGCTGAAGCATTTCCAGCCTATAGGGTAAGTGGTTGATTGAAATGCTAAGCTAACCCTTTCTCGGTACTTTGACCTCATTTTCTAGTCTTTATCTCGGCTCTTATTTCTTTTTAATATTGGTTTCGATAATCCAGAAATCTGAACTGGTGACCGAATATAAACTGCATTTGTTGAACTATTTATCAATAAATGTTAACATTTTGCTATTGTACTAAAAGTTTGTAGTGGGTAGATATTAAATACATACGACTTCAGATGGTCTTCCGAAACGTTGGCGTAGATACTGCCTCAAGCAAAGGGCACAGAAAAACTTTGTTTGAATTATTTTCCTTTTTTCTTCCCAGCATCGAGTGGCCCGGCCGCGAAGGCCCGGGCACGGGCACGGCGGCCCCGCGCGGCTACGCCTACGTCACGTTCGACAGCGAGCGGCGCGTGCGCGCGTTGCTGGCGGCCAGCCGGCGCGACGGGTACGACTGGTACTACCGCATCGGGACACGCAAGATGAGGAGCAAGGAGGTATGTATGACCAGTGTTCAAGTATATCATCATTATCATTTCAGTCGAATGACGTCCACTACTGGACAAAGATCTCCCCGAGCTCCGCCACTTCGACCGGTTCTATGCTTTCTGCATCCAGCGGACTGCTGCGGCCCTCATAAGGTCATCGGTCCACCTTGTGGGAGTCCTTCCAACTTTACGTCTTCCGGTGCGCGGTCGCCACTCCAGAACTTTTCGGCCCCATCGGCCATCTGTTCTGCAAGCAATGTGCTCTGCCCACTGCCACTTAAGTTTGGAAATTCTTCGGGCTACGTCAGTTACCTTGGTTACCGCGGATCTCTTCATTCCTGATTCGATCACGCAAGGAAACCCTAAGCATAGCGCTCTCCATTGCCCTTTGGTTGACTTTAAGCCTTATGAAGCCCATTGTGAGCGGCCACGTTTTGGTTCCATATGTCATTACTGGCAACACGCACTGGCACTGGTCAAAGACTTGGTCTTGAGACACTGCGGTATATGGGACGAGAAGATATTGCGAGTATATATAGCTTTCACTTTTTCTTTTCTACGTATGTAATCTGTTACCTGGGGTAATTGGGTCTGAGATTTTTTTTTTGGCACTAGTGACGTTCCACTTTCAAAGGACCGTTATCTCTGTATTGTCTTCGTTGGTCTACTGGTCACAAGCGCTACTGCTGAACATGTCCTGGGGTTGATTTCTAGGTCGGGCAAAGTGTTATTAGATTTTTCTATCTGGATTTTCTCGATGGCATCCGGGAGTTGAGCCTGGTTGATGGCAATAGGCTTGCCCTATATTACATGGGACAAACGTAATTGGCGAAATATGGGTGTTCTATGGGTAACCTCTGCCCTAACTTTCGGGAAAATAAGGCGTGATGGTGTAGTCTATTCTAAATCCTGTTTATCTCCCATCTGCAGGTGCAAGTGATCCCCTGGGCGCTGTCGGACTCCAACTGGGTGGAGGGCGGCTCCGTGCGTCTGGAGCCCAGCCGCACGGTGTTCGTGGGCGCGCTGCACGGCATGCTGAGCGCGTTCGCACTGGCCACCATCATGAACGACTTGTTCCATGGGGTTGTTTATGCAGGTTAGTTCACTACTTGGGTATATGCCGTGATAAAGGATTTTTTTATGGATGTTCAAATTTTTGTTACGATTGACGCAGCAGCTGAGCAATTGTCTGCTATGTTTTATATATTGCGAGCTTCGGTTCTTGTAAGGTAGTAATTGAGCTGGCTGTTGTGTAAGATTTGTCAAAAAAAAAAACATAAAATGCCCGTATAACTGCTTCTAACTCGTCGCAGATCATCCTCCCGGACCACTTTGTTTTTTATAACTTACCATTCAACTAATATTTGTGGATAACCTCATGACTCATGACTGACAAGTTTTCCATTTAACTTAGTTGGCTAGTAACTACCTTCAGTCATTTTTAAATAGGCCTAACTTGAATTCCCAGGCATCGACACAGACAAATACAAGTACCCGATCGGCTCCGGGCGCGTGACGTTCAACAACGTGCACTCGTACGTGCGTGCCATATCCGCCGCCTACGTGCAGATACACACTGAGAAGTTCACTAAGAAGGTATGTTCCTTATATTCTTTGCTCATGCCGATGTCTGCTTTTCGATTTGAAATGAATGAACAATAGTTTCGTCTCTGGTCTTCATCTCTGAATAAATGTCTAAAAACAGCTCTACATTTTGTGGAAGTGATATAAATAAAATTTCAGTTAGTATTCATAATTAATATTGGTTCTTCTAAAATAAACTTTATTCGCTTACACAATTTTTATTACGAAATCACAAGTTCAGTTCAGTTTTCACCACTACTTACTTTAACGTCTATATTAAACAAGTATTTGAAATAAACATTACGGTCACTACTACATTCTAATTTCCGCCCATTCATATTTTTCAGGTGCAAGTGAACCCGTACCTGGAGGACTCGATGTGTTCGATGTGCAACCTGCAGCAGGGACCCTACTTCTGTCGGGAGCCCACCTGCTTCGGGTAAGTTCGTATTTTATTTCGTTACTTCTCTATACCATATCAATGATGTAACAACAAAACTTATTTGAATCCCTATTTTAACTATGGCTTATATCTTTGTTGACTTCCATGGTTGACTTTTGAGCTTTTTGCTTGGCTATTTTTGGTCAATTTGCCTCTTGTTTGATCACCAAGACTTCGGAATAGATTTGGAATTTTGACCGAAAGGTCGGTATTTTGATAGTATACAGGAAAAGTTTTTATCCAGTGCGCAAACTAACCATGAATTTAGCATATCATTGTAGACCCCCATCGCATTTTCGTTGGTCGTTTATGCTAAAATTTACGCACTAAATAAACTTTTCCTGTATGCTTCATGGCATTCTGATATTCTTGTTATTTCTTTAACTATGTTGTGCGTGTCCTCGGTAGTCAATTGTTTGCATTGCTAATGTGAACAGAGCGAACTTGTATTAACAAATAGATGAACGTAGTCTCGTTTTTTTACTTAAAATAATTTCAATTTTGATTTTGTTTGCAGCTACTTCTGCCGCTCGTGCTGGTCGTGGCAGCACTCGACGGACGCGCACAAGCCACTCACGCGTAACTCCAAGAGCACGCCCCCCGGATCAGGGCACGCGCCATCCGGGGCGGGGCACGCGCCCCCCGCACAAACGCACGCGCCCCCCGGGGCCGCGCACGCGCCCCCACACGCCTCGTCGCCCAGCGACCAGCAAGTCGCGCTGTTCAATGGGATGTATGCTATTGAGGGTAAGTGGAGTGAGAGAGAGACTGTTAGACTTGTGTTTATTGCAGTGTCACCGTTTCTACAAGGTTAATAAACAGACAGATCCAGACCGCTTGTACTGCTAGATTTGCGATTTTCAAATGCACGCCTGAATTCAAGTTGTCCGTTGTAATCGACCAAAGTTACAGCCAATCAAATAGTTGGACATTAGGGCGTTTCAAAAATGTTTGTTTGATTAGCCTGTGATTTTCGTTATTTTAACAGTACTGTGGTGTTATTTTTGTTTTAATCCAAAATTCCATATTCTTTGCTTAATCTATCAATCCTGGCTAATGAGACAATAAATTTCCTATTGTATTGGAACCGAAAGGTTACGCGCCGGACTGCGGCCTACAATTTTACTATTTTCGTATGTATTTTCCAAAGTATAAATTATACTTCCTCACGTAGAATGAAATTTGAAGTTTGTCAAGTATAACATAGTTTAATGCGTTTATTCAATCGAAACTTTCTTTCTCAGGCACGCCATCTCCAGCGACGAGCGGTACGAGCGGTACGAGCGGTACGAGCGAAGAAGCTAACGGAGGTGGGTCCGACTCGGGGGGCGCTGGGGGCCCGGGGGGCCCCGCGGGCCCGGGGGGCGGGGCCGGCGGCACGTGCGCAGGCGCCGGCTTGTGGCCGCGGTAGGCGCGCCTTCTGTTGCGACCCGCTATTAAGTTCGGCGCTTCGCCAACATATTGCTTTAAGGTTGATTTTCAAAGATAGGGCACTCGAATGTTGCTAGATTTTTAAAATTCTTTAAAATTCAAAATGTTGTCCTAATTTTGACTAATAATTTTGGACGTCATCCCTCATTCGAGTACTCTTATCGACAACTCAATATTATTGATCTTTTGTTATTCCAGTTGATTCGTTGTTAATTTAAAATTATTTTTTTATATAAAAATATTTTGTTAATTTTGCCAAATTTTTACTCTAGTAAAATTAAATTTTGGAAGTGAAAATGTTTTCTAGTTTTTAGCATTGTCAAACATTTTTTGTATAAACTCGGTATATGGTTAACTAAGTCATAGATTTTACTGTAAAGTATTTGATATTATAATACGCCATCAGCGTAGGGATGTTCCTTAGACAATTTTACGTACGTGCCTATTAGGTTTAGGTGATTTTAATCGATTCTAATGTGCCTCCTAGTACTAGCCCCATAGGCCTGTGCGCTATAATTTTAAACATTTTAAATGTATAATCATTGTGATTTTAATATTAATATTTTAGGAATGTTCATAATCTAAAATGTTACGAGAAGTTGATTTTATCTCTAATCGCTTGTTTGATTTTAAACTATACAAATATACTGTTATTGCAAATGTTTGGTATTATTGCTTCTGAGACCCTACCATATACACATCGCACGCAGTTACTAATAGAAAATATTTACCTTGATCCTCTACAAATCTGACTTCCAATTACGCCTTTTTTAATTAATGGTTCTTTACAAACCTTTGGGCTTCTAATGGCTCCACCACACACCATCCGACCACTCCACACTATTGGTTTCTACGATAGCATACCCACCCGCACATCGATCACTAATAAAGAACTAGATACGTGACCCCAAGCAAAAAAGTTCTCTAAAAACTGTCACCAAATTGTATTAGTTAAATAGACATGTAAATTAAACCATAAACGCAATGCTTAAAGTTTATTTCACAAAGCTATGTATGTACAAAAAGCAATTCATTTTTACACCGATACTCGCTGGTCAACGTACGTACATCAAAACAAATTCAACCTTGCACGCATGTCTTAAGGTTCGAATTAAAAAGTGCCAATAAATAGCAATAAATCGACTCGATCGAAATCATCGACTTGTATTTTCTTTTTTATTTGAGATCTAAATTTTGCTACCCCCGTATTTTGCAAGGTACTTTCAGCAATCACTCTCCTTGCACTACGTTCTGATATCCCTGTTGCTTCTGCTACCAATTTATGTATATTCGCATCAGTTTTATATTCCAAACTATCAACATCGGCTTTCCGTTTTTGAAAGAAACGTATGCACTTTGAGTATTACATTTTTAACTTGTCTATTTATCGGTGGACTCATCTTGCTATTGCAATCTCATGTGCGTTTTATCTAAAGTAGCCGGAACTTTTGACGCGTGTTGCCGTCGCGAAGTACGGCGCCGTACTGATTAATAACAGCAAGCGCCCCCCGCCCCTCCGCTCACATAAGTAAGGCGCAGGCGCAGCCAACTAGTTCCGCGCGGACTATAGCTAGAACGCGCTTAATACTTACAAATTACCAGCTTGTAAATCACTCAGTGGGAGCTCACCTAACATAGGTTTGTCAGCTAGAAAACGGTTTATGCCTTTGAAGAACCAGGTTGTCGTAACTTGGTGAGCAATCATGCGCAATGCCTCAAGATGTTTTGGAGACGCAATAATTCTTCCACTGTCTAGATAAATAATAAAACCAAAAATTAGATGATTTGGGAATCAAAATGGGGAGATTGCTCAAAATGCCATTTTGAAGTTAAACCAAACAGAATATCAAAATATTTACCTTTATTATCACTATTAAAATAATATGTACATAATGTAAAATAACTATTGATTGGTTTTCCATGAATATCATTAAGAGCTGTTTACGATTTTTTTCCGATTTAAAGTGATTTTATGGACGTATACAATGTATGAATCACTTTTTACCATATTTGTATTAAAAATCATAGTAAAAAAATATTTAACTTAGTCAAACTTTAAAGAAAATGGGCAATTAATTGGTTTTGCTTTCCGGTACTTTGAACACTCGTTCATAAAATTTACAATATAAATTAACTTCAGTTCAATACATTTCCCGAAAAAAATAAAAAGAATTGGCAGTAAATAATCTTTCAAAACAACCTAAATATCGTTTTATAATTCTCGAAGCTAATTCATTAGTTAGCAATAGAAACGATTTTTTTATGTCGTGCATTAAAAGTTATGGAAATGCACTGAATCAAGTAAATAAGCGAGATCGATAAAATTTCATATACGGCCTCTTAAGGCGCATCCAGTGTAAAGTTATTTTTTGTTTAGCAGTTTGCAACGGTAACAATAAGAGTAACTTCAGTGTGGATGCATCTTTACATTACATATTCGTTTCGTTAAGGGTGCACTTACAAAGTTGGCAACATCGCCAATTGCTGCCGCATATTTCAGTTTTAGTTAATTTATCATTCAATAAATTAAATTATGAAGTAGCATACTAAAATACGAATTGCAATATAATTGTGATCGTTACAAATTTAGTTTTAGGTGTAAAAAACAATTGGAAAAGTTTCTAAATCCTTTTGTTTATGCCATACGTACTATTGGACTTGAGTTACAAGTCCAATAGTACGTATGGCCTTATGACTGCGTCAGTGAGTGCAGTACTCGTAGCTGAGTTTTGGGCCAAACATATACGAACTGTCTGGCCTCGATGCACTAACAAGAAGAATGTTCAAAGTTACGATATTAATTATTGCAATTGTAGTCAATATGTTAGCTCGACCGAAAAATTTCCGATTCAGATCTGGTACAAGACAGTAGGCCGAGAAGATTTCAGCACTTGCTACCTTTGACAGTGGAATATAGTATCTCCATTTAAGTACTTCCACCATGGTGCACCGTCATCTTCACAGTGACTGTCCTGTCTAATTGCCACCCTCCAATTCAGCGCATTGCGCGACCCATCGCTTAGTGCACTATGAGTGGTCTTTCATGAATATTGACTAATTAATTAAATCCGAAATATTTGACAGCTAGTTGCGACGTTGTCAACTTTATGTATGCGTAATCTTAACTGCCAGCGCTCACTAAGTGGCAGAAAGCGGCACGACGCGATATGGCCCGACAAAGCATTAACATTTTTATGGTATGCCGAAGCATCCTCGCGGTACGCCCTCCCCCCCTCTCATTTGAAACGATATCAACGAAATGTGGGATTCAAATCAAATTCAGCTTACAAAAATCCTGTGCCATGCCATGCCGCGCCTTGCCTCCTAGTGAATGTAGGCCTTAAGATGACACATCGAGCTTAAGACAAGTGAGGATCCGTATTTAGCTTTGCAAAACATAACATCATTTAAAACTCGATTGGCCATTGTCTATGCATGGCGAGCCTACGACTGGTTGGAGGCGCGCGGTGGTAGAGAGGGCGCGCGGCGCCATCACTTGAAATCTTACCACGACCAAGACACTGCGTTTGTTTTAACTTGTATTCAGTATTACACCAAATTGTTATTTTAGTCCACGTATTTTATTTTTTGCTCCTAGAATTGAGCAGCCGAAGTTTACATTTTCTTAGGTTTTTTTTTTACAATTTGCAGGTCATCGTCAGCCTGTGTTGAAAAAAATATGATTCGTGACCGTAAAACATATGTTTTTACAGAATTAAAATCATTTAAATTAAAAAGAAAATGAGAAACCTCCTCCTTTTTGAAATCGGTTAAAAAATAAAAAAAAATCATCGATACAAGCTTCTAAGTTCATTTAATTACATTGAGTGACTTTTTTATGAAATATTTTCTGTGAAATAACCCTTTTTTTTTGGGTGGGAAATCATCAAATGACTTCTCCCGCTCTGGGTGGAGCAGCAGAAAGTGTCAGACATTTACTGACTAAAACCCACCCGTGTTCCCTCAGTTGCCTGTGGGCCAGAGGCCGCGGTATCTCTTTCGAACAACCCGCACCCCTGGCAGGCATCGGCCCTTGCAGACCCCACCAGTTGGTGCTGACATCTCTTTGAGGCGCGCGTGGAACACAACGCGCCGTCGACCCGGGCTTGGTCCTTACCGGACAGCGAGCTACCCATTACTCGCCGTCCGCAAGCCCGCGCCTACTCGTGGCCGGGAATCAGCCTGGGATTCCCGACGCCCAGGGCGTCTCCTGACCCTTGGGTTGTGTTGATGATTTTAATTATAATGATTCTGTAAAGCCATATTTTTTACGGTCGGGAATGATAGTTTAATCCGCATACAACCATTGATACACAACAACAAAAAACTATAATATACAATAAGTACAATCTCGAACAAAAATAACACTCAAAACTGTGCCCAAATATACGTCAGTGGTTATAGTTATGATAATACATATTTTTTTTGCAAATTCAAACTTACACGCATGACTTAAAGTGGTTTTTACAAAGACTTATTGAAAGATGACTGACGACAATATTGGACACCTGCGCACATTGCGCCTTATTTATACGGACGTTTATTGAGAAGCTCAAAAAATTGCGCTATCTGCTATAACGTTATGTACTCTTAGTTTATTTTGAGTTACCATGTAATGAAAATAGTCGTAACCTACTTACGAATACAAATGTTAGTTGCAATGGAATTTGAACTTTATCATATACGCCATTCAGTTTGTTCTTCCAATACTAGGTAATGATGTAAGATTTTGAACACAAGTTTAGTAAACGTCATTGTGCGCATAATGTCAGTACGCATACTGCAGCTAGTCGAAGCTCATGCTCATGTCGGACGTGTTGGTCGCGTCGGCCGTCGGAGTGGGCGGGGCGATGGCCGGCAGCGATATGTTCACGGGCGGGAACGTGAACTGAGGGATCTCCTCCTCTGCAACAATCAAGAATGGAGTAAGGGTGTGTTGACACTTCACAGGATCATAACAGGAAGTAGTTACAAATCTACACTAATATTATAAAGAGGTAAGAAATCAGCCATATTGTGCCTGAAATCTAAAATGTCAACGATAAAAAGCAGAGGCGGATTTGTCGCCCCAGTTTTAATTTAACTTAGTATAACTTTGAATTCTGATTTGACCTTTTCGGCTTCCAAGTAGAGGTAATTGTTTAATTAAACTTTGAACACGCAGAAAATTTAAATGTACAAAAATAGGTTCTTAAAATTATGTAAGTGAACATTTTGTTTCGATAAACCCTTTCCGTAGGTATTAAAAATGATCGTTTTCGGGCAGAAATTAATTGAACATTTTCAATGCGTCTATTTCTGTTTGTCTTTGGCCGGGATCGTACCTGTCAAAGTAGTATATTGTTTGTAAACTACAACTACTTTGGATATTATTAAAAAAATACACATTTTTATTAAAGCTAGCTTACACGATTTTCGCTTTCACTTGAGTAGGTTTGGTGTAAAAAAGCTATTTCTTATACTAAACTTCAAGAAATCGCCTTGCGCTATTTTATAATATTCTCAACAACTTATTTACTAATGTGAACAAGGATTCTCTGCTATGTTGATAATTAAAAACAAGGCGAGGAATCAATTAAAAGTAAGTGATGATTTGCGTGTAGCTTTGAGTAACAATATTAGTCCTAGGATAGCCGAACTCGTGAAGAAAATGCAAGCTCAGAAATCACATTAATACAAAATTACAGAAGTTTATCCGAAAAATATTATTATTTCTTGTTATGTAATTTCCCATTAAGTTGTTAATTAAAGTTTCAGTTTGATTATTACATTTTATTTTTATTATACCTACATAGTGGTCCCTGACCAATAAAAGGTTGGGAAACCCTGCTTTAGAGAAACTAAATTGGATTAGGGTCGATTTTGCAAGGTTTAAGGTTAGTAGGTTAGCTCTTAGCTAGAGGCTCACGTTAAGCAGACCTGACTCGGCTTTTTGTCTAACCTCATCCCAGATCTCTCCATGAAATACTAGTGCTGTGTTATCAGCATATGTAAAAATATTACAATTTGCAAGAGCTAGCTCACACAGATCGTTTATGTAAATCAGGAAGAAACTGGGACCAAGAATACTAACCTGCGGTACGCCGTATATGTCCAAAGCATCTGAGCTAACGTGCTTTCTTATTTTCACTCTCTGTGTACCGTCACAGAGAAAGTCTGCGAAGAGTTTTAAGGCCGTTCCCCGAACACCGATCCGTTCCAATTTGTCCACAAGAATAGGTATCAAAATTTTGTCAAAAGCCTTGGCTAGGTCAAGGAAAACGCCGATGCATTTCTTTTGGCCATTTAATTGAGATGTAACATGATCCACAAGTTGTCCGACAGCGTCCTCAATGCTTTTTCCTGAGCTAAAACCAAACTGGACGTCTGACAATATCTTGTTACGTTTTAAAAAGCTAATTAGCCTAGTATTCAGAAGTTTTTCTAGAATTTTAGACATTGTCGAAACAATCGAAATAGGCCAGTAGTTAATGACATCGCCCTTTGACCCGATCTTGTGGACAGGCGTTATCAAAAAAAAATTGAATGCTTAGGTTGCAATATGTTCTGCCGTGAGTCTGAGTTTTTTCTTTTTTCTTTAACGTCTGATGAAATAACAATACGCAAACAAATGACTTATCTTATTAATTGGCCTTTTCGGAGACTAGATTTAAATCCATCACTAATTGTAACAACTAACCTGTTAGTTCCGCATCAAGTCTATCCACAATAGCGTCAAGCAGTGCCAGTGCCACTACATCATCAGGATCCTTGGCCAGTGCAGCATGTAGGACATCAGCGGCGTCTCTCTCCCGGCCTAGGAGCGCGAGGCAGAGCCCTATAATAATAAAAATTAAACTTTTATTTCACACTAGTTTCCGCCCGCTGCTTCGCCCGCGTGTAAGTCGGAAATTATCCCGCGGGAACGTACTACCGGGATAAAAAAGTATCCTATGTGTTAATCTAGGTAATAATCTATCTGTGTGCCAAATTTCATCCAAATCCATTCAGCCGTTTTTACGTGAAAGAGTAACAAACATCCATCCATCTATACTTACAAACTTTCGCGTTTATAATATTAGTAGGATACGAGTCCATAAAATTAATCTGCCTAACGGCTAGGCCCTAGACATTTCCCAACTATGTCGGGGTCAGCTTCCAGTCTTACAGTGAATACCTGTATTTTACATGGACTCACCGCCTATCTGACCTCCATAACCCAGTTAAAAGTCTGACAACCTCTTACCAAAGCTATCGTTTTACACATAACAGGATAGCTTTGGTAAGAGGTTGTCAGACGTTTGGGTCTCTGACGACCCGAACGACTGTCTAAGATCTAATGACAGCCGGGACCAACGGCTTAACGTGTTTGCCGAGGCATGGAGGGGTCTCGATATGTAATGGATCGTCACCCACCCACGGACCGACCGCGAAAAGCGTAGCTTAGATGAAACCGTGTAGCTGTTTCAAGATGTATAGTTAGTGTGTACAGACCTATGGCGGCGAGCGTGGCGGAGCGCGCAGGGCGCAGCGCTAGGGCCCGCTCGTGCCACTGCAGCGCGTCGCCCGGCCGGCCCAGCGCGCGCGACACGTGGCCCAGCGCGTCCAGGGTCGCGGCCCAGCGGGGGCTCACCTGCAATTACATACGTATAGCTATGTTACTCCGGGTCATTGGTTCTTAAAACTTTGTAAAATCAGGGATTTTTTGCAACCAAACTACCCACTGAAATTACCTGTATAATCAAATCAGAACTGTGTTGGGAGCTCCGATTGAAACGGACGAACTTTGCAATAATACAAATTTATTTTATAAAATAAAAGAATAGCCGAGCGAAACAAAATGGCGTTTATAGACACGCGCGCACTCGATGCTAGCTGTCATGCGAATAGCCAGCCGGTAGCTAGCGGTGCGCGCTAGAATTTCTCCTGAATCGCCTCCTGCTTGTCAGGCGGGGTGGCAGCCTGTAGTGCCAGTACCTCATGTCAATACACTCACCTCCTGCTTGTCAGGCGCGGTGGCAGCTTATAGTGCCAGTACCTCATGTCAGTACAATCGCCTCTTGCTTGACAGGCGGGGTGGCAGCCTGTAGTGCCAGTACCTCTTGTCAGTACAATCGCCTCCTGCTTGTCAGGCGGGGTGGCAGCCTGTAGTGCCAGTACCTCATGTCAGTACACTCACCTCCTGCTTGTCTGGCGGGGTGGCAGCCTGTAGTGCCAGTACCTCATGACAGTAAACTTACCTCCTGCTTGTCAGGCGGGGTGGCAGCCTGTAGTGCCAGTACCTCATGTCAGTACACTCACCTCCTGCTTGTCTGGCGGGGTGGCAGCCTGTAGTGCCAGTACCTCATGTCTGTACACTCACCTCCTGCTTGTCTGGCGGGGTGGCAGCCTGTAGTGCCAGTACCTCATGACAGTAAACTTACCTCCTGCTTGTCAGGCGGGGTGGCAGCCTGTAGTGCCAGTACCTCATGTCAGTACACTCACCTCCTGCTTGTCAGGCGGGGTGGCAGCCTGTAGTGCCAGTACCTCATGTCAGTACACTCACCTCCTGCTTGTCAGGCGGGGTGGCAGCCTGTAGTGCCAGTACCTCATGTCAGTACCCTCACCTCCTGCTTGTCAGGCGGGGTGGCAGCCTGTAGTGCCAGTACCTCATGTCAGTACACTCACGTCCTGCTTATCAGGCGGGGTGGCAGCCTGTAGTGCCAGTACCTCATGTCAGTACACTCACCTCCTGCTTGTCAGGTGGGGTGGCAGCCTGTAGTGCCAGTACCTCACGTTAGTACACTCACCTCCTGCTTGTCAGGCGGGGTCGCAGCCTGTAGTGCCAGTAGCCACAGACTCTGCGCCTCGAACCAGTCTCCGTCCACGAAGGCCGCAGCTCCTGCCTCGTGGGCCACGTGCGGGTCACGTACTAGGGACAGCACGCGGCCCCACTTCACCTTCTCGTTGCATTCTGACTCTTCTACTATCTGGAGATGGGAAATGGAACAAGAGTTTACATTTTGCCACCGTAATTTATAGTTATACATAATATTATAAACTAGCTTTTGTGGGTATTTCCCTGGATGGTTTAGATTTTAAGGATAAAAGGTATAAGATAGCTGTTATAAAGATTCAATCATTCTGAATTTACGAGTGCGTAAGCTTAACATTGTAGCTGTATGTTGTTACATTTGAATAAAATAAAATAGTTTTTTTTACACGCTTTATATTAGCTTCACTTGTATGTCAGTATGTAACTCTCCGTGGGTAATTTGTTATTAGCTTCACTTGTATGTTTGTTTGTTTGTTTTATGTACCGACTCCTTAGAGCGCGATTTTGACCCACCCTAAACAGTCAGATATCATTGAAACTTTGTAAACTTATCGAGGACCGATGACAATTCAATAATTTAATAAAAAAGGAAAAAAATATATAAAAAAAACACGTTTTTGTAGTTAGCAGAACTAAAAAATTGAAAATAAATAATAGTTTAAAAAACTAAAAACACGCTTTAAAAACCAAACTAAAAAGAAGAAAATAATTTAATTCAATTAAAAAGCGTGGGGTGCTTGACATTAATTGATAATAAAAATACTTCAAAAAGCACCCCACGCTTTTTAATTGAATTAAATTATTTTCTTCTTTTTAGTTTGGTTTTTAAAGCGTGTTTTTAGTTTTTTAAACTATCATTTATTTATCTTACGAAGCTACCCGTGCTTTACTTGCGGGTACCAAGTGTACAAACACACTGTGAATGGGTGTGTGAAGACAGTAGCGTCAACACATAACAAAAACAAACACACTTCCAAGTTTGTCATAGTCTCGGACGGTACGATCTCGTGCGCTTATACATACATTCACGAGTTTGTACACATGGTAAACAAATGCGAAGCGCGCGTTGCTTTGTGAGATAAAATGCTTTAATACCACAAGTAGGGTAACTGGTCCCACAAACAATGGGGCACTTAATATCTCGTCCAGCGTGTCCTGTTGTCTGCACGCTACAGGATCTGATGGACGTTAAGAAGAAGGGTAACTAACCTTAGCCTTGGCATTGTTGTGCAGCGCGGCGGCCCTGGTGAGGAACCTCTCGCACATGGTGAAGTTGTTGAGCAGCGAGCACTCCACGCCCACGTACAGCGGTGGCAGGTGGCAGCCCGCCATCAGCTGGCTGGCCTGCAACGGGACCAGGGGCTGAGTTCGTGTGTCATGGTACTAGCATACAGGTCACAATCGAATCGTATCTAGTACGCTAGCGCCGTCTGGTGGCCGTCGATCGAGTATTGTCAGTTTTCTGTTGGCGGTCGGCGCGTGCGGACATCACCGACCCATCGCTCGTTCTACGATACGTAGCTATATGTGCCTACCTACGAGTTAGGTCGTAAGTTCGAACCCAGACAAGCACTTATTACTTTGTGTAAATTATTTCATCACCACTGCTCTCAAAACGATGAAGGAAAACATTGTAAGGAAAATGTCTGAGAACCAAAAATTCGAAGACATGTGACATCTGCCAAGCCGCACTGGACCTGCGTGGTGGATTATGGCCCACTCTGGAGGAGGCCTGTGTTCCACCAGTGGGAATATTATAGACTAATTATGAGTAAAATTGTGTGTTTGTATTACGTATGATTATAATATAATAATTAAATTTGGGTGTTTGGTGGTGTGCGTTAATTCTGGGACATATTGTATATCTTATATATAGAATGGTATAAAACAAAATTGGTCTTCGTATCTGTCGGGATATCGACGCTATTAGAGTGCATAGTGGTTACCTTGAAGTAGGCCGCCATGGCCTGGTCGTGCTCGCTGTCGGCCGCGAAGCTGTGTCCGTACGCGAGCCACACGCAGCCCGCGCTCGGCTCCAAGCTCTTAGCCTTACTTAGGTAACGACGTGCCAACTCGCTTTTACCTGGAAATAGGGTATTTGACTGCTATCAAAAATACACATTCTCTTAAATAACATCACGCCTGTTTTCCGAAGCGTTAGACCAGAGATGTACTTTTAGTACACCCAAATTTCGCCAGTCCTTCTATTACATGTTTAAGGCCCATGTTATAGGAGGCGCGACTATTGCCCACAACTGGACACAAACCCAAAATTCAGACTGCCACTGCGAAATTCCAGATGAAAAGAAACCTAATTATTTAATACTTCACGCACATAAATGTACAGAGGCGGACTTAATGCCAAAGGCATTTTCTACCTGTCGACCTTTGGGTGATGCAGAGACAAACAGTGGTAGGTGCAATTATGTAAGTCGTGTTTTAAATATTTATTCAAATATAAGTAAATATAGGTACATAATATTATTACACTTTGCCGAACCCTTAAGAACTTACTGACTGTCCCAGTCAGATTAATACGACAAATGTTTTCGTACCCGTGCCGCCTCTTATAAGACCACAATCACATATTCAAGATAAATGCCATAAACCAAAAACAAAAACTCACCAATGAGATAATAATAGCAGCCCACCGCGTACCAAGAGGTCCAGGCATTAGGGTAGGCGTCCACCAGGGTGTGCGCGAAGGCGAACAGCTCGGAGCTCCTCTTCAGCTCCACCAGACACGCGGCCCGCACGTCCACGCAGCACCAGGGGTCCACGCCGTCCAGCGCGCGCAGGGCTTCGGGCCAGCGACACGCTGCGGCCAAGCGCCGTGCGCGGCTCTGCGCGGCCTCCATCATGCGCGCGCCTACGGTCTCGGCTTCGGCAGTTATCTGTGGTAGTTTCACTTATATTTGAGTGGGTCGCTTGGAGCTGAAAATCCATTAAAAGGCGCTCCCTCACCGAGAGCATTCGCCTGTGATGTTGCCTTTGCCTGCGACCTAGCCATTTGACACCTTATCCTTACATAGTATAAAACAAAGTCGCTTTTCGTGTTTATACGCTTATATCTTCAAACTAAGTAACGGATTTTAATGCGGTTTTCATTGATAGACACAGTAATTCAAGAGGAAGGTTTATATGTATAATACAACGAACTTCACGCGGGCGGAGACGCTGGCAAAAGCTAGTATATATATATTATTATAAAACAAAGTCCCCCGGCGCATCTGTATGTCTATCTGTTCGCGATAAACTCAAAAACTACTGAACGGATTTTCATGCGGTTTTCACCAATAGACAGAGTGGTTCATGAGAAAGGTTTAAGTGGATAATTTATTAAGGTTTCGTGTAAATTGGTTAACGCGGGTGCAGCCGCTAGCAAAAGCTAGTATATGTATACAGGCTGTAAGGTTAAACACCGTTATCCTTGAAACCAGTCGTTTGGTTTCGTTTATAGAATGTAAAATCAATGAAAAAAAACAACCTCTTTTTTAAAGAAAATCTGCTTTTTTCCACAAGAACATTTCACCGTACGCGCGATGGCAACAAACTGGCGTCTCAATACAGGACAGGGGCGGGGCGCGGGGACCATGCCGCGTGGCCCGACTCCGACGCACGGGTCGCAACCCCGGCCAGTTAGCTGTCAGTCTCGCTGGCGAGCGCACGTAACGACTCGCTCATTTCTCGCGCGTAATTTTAATTATTTTTTTTACTCGCTCGTTTTTTTTCTATTTAAGTCAACTACCGATAGTTTAAGTGACAACGGTGTTTACCCTTACATCCTGTATACCTATCCTACTGATTTCAATATCTACCAGAGCAACGGTGGCCCAGTGATAACAGTCGCGACTTACGAGTTGTAGGTCGTAGGTTCGAACCCAGACAGTCGCTTTACTTTGTGTAAATAATTTCATTACCACTGCCCTCAAAACGGTGAAGGAAAACATCGTTAGGGAACCAGCATGTCCAACAACTAAAATTCAAAGACTTGTGACATCTAAGCCACCACTGCTCCTAAAAGCCTGTCTTAGGCAAATATAAAAGGCGAACTACTTACAGGACAATCAGCGTCGGGCTGCGGCAAGCTGACGGGCGCGGGCGAGTACCGGTTGAGTCTGTCGCGGTAGGCCGCGCGCAGCAGGGCGCCCTCCGCCGCGCTCAGCTGGCTGCTGATGGGCAGGGATTCTATCAGCTCGCTCTCTGCAACAAATTGTAACCATCAAGTCAAACGCACAATAACATAAGCTTTTTAGCACTAGTATTATATACAGTAAAGTGTCTTCGCATTGAGCGATATTTCCATAGTATTCCATAAGGCGTTGAAGTTGTGTTATAAATGCATGTACGCTGCACTAGAATCGTGTGAACGTATAATAAGAATGAATCTATACTAATATTATAAAGAGGTAAAGTTTGTGAGTTTGTGAGGTGTTAGGTTGTAGCGGGTAATCTCTGGATCTACTGAATAGATTTTGTTAAATTGTTTTACTAATAGAAAACCACTTTATTTATGAGTGTCATAGGCTATATATTAACCCGAAAAATGAAAAGACTTTTTCGTGGTAGTCGGATTTGCACAGTAAGTAGGAGAAAAAACGGTCGAACGAAAACGTTTCATACGAACGCTGCCTTAACTATGAGAGATATATGATTGAGTTCTAGAGAAAAGTTGGAGAGCTTGATAATGCCTACAAAAAAGGCAGCGACAATATATGTCTAACTTTTATATTTAAGCCACAAAAAGTAGTTTTTTATATTAAAAAAAATCATTTAAATCGTAAGGTCATGTTTAATTATCGTCTCAAGTGTTTAAAACAAAAGACTTTTTCCCTATACTGTATCTAATTTGGACGACTGGTTAAAGAGATAATACTACATAGGTATGGAACCGCGACCGTGTCGTAACCTATTGAGTGATATAAAAATGTTTACCGCCCAATGAAGTGGGCACGGGTCAGCTAGTATAGTATAAAAAGAAAAAACAAACCGAGCAAGTGTGATTCAGACTTGCACACAAAGGAAAATGAGCCCAAAAAAATCACGTTTCATGTATTGAGACCTCTTTAATTTGTTGCTTTATTTATTTTTAATATTGGTTGTTTTAAGCGGCCATATAAATACACACTGTGAAAATTTCAACTGTCTAGTATCTATTACGGTCCGTGAGATACAGCATTCTGTAACACAGATGGACGGACGAACAGATAGTGGAGGCTTAGTAATAGGGTCCCGTTGGCACCCTTTTGATACGGAACCCTAAAAATGATTAGCAACATCATAATAATATTATGTGAAGCGCCTACACTACAACTGTGCAGCGATTACGTTGCGTTTACATCTGACATACATACCCTGGTGAGGTGTGAGGGCGTGCTGCTCAAGCAGTAAGTCGAGGGCTTCGTAGTGCGCGCAGTCAGCTCGTAGGGCTGTGGACAGCGCCTCGGCCGCAGCCTCGCGACGTTCCAATGAACACAACGCGCGCGCCTGCCATACTAGCACGCCTGCTAAAGCTCGCTAGAAACAGAATCCTGGTGTTCAAAACTGATTCACATCCATTACACTCAAGGTACGGTCACGATGTTTTTCTTCGCCGTTTTGAGAGCAGTGGTGATGAAATCATTTACACAAAGTAAAGGCCAAGTTCGAACCCAGATAGGCTGGGTTCGAACCTACGACCTACAATCGTTACCACTGGGCCACCACTGCTACAGTTGAAAAGCGTCACGCAAATACCCTCTTATTCATAAACGCTGCTTAAAGTTAAGAGATGTTTAAACATCAAAAATGTATGTTAAACAGTCGGGAATCATTACTTAACTTTAAGCAACGTTTATAAATAAAGGCGTAATTGTCTGGCATTTTCGGTGGGCCTATTGGGTGCGCTCGTCAGAAATAGTTTTATTATTCAATTGTTTATACTTTTGACATGTGCCAAATAATATATTGTAAACTATCTTTTGCCAGCGGCTTCGCCCGCGCGGACCTTTCATCCCCTATTTAACTTCCTTAGGGGTTGAATTTCGAAAAATCCTACCTTATTCCTTGGCTACATTATAAAGGGAACCTCTGTGCAAAATTTCAGTTTTCTAGGTCCAAGGGTTTGGGCTGGGCGTTGATGAGTCAGTCAGTCAGGACTTTTCTTTTTATTTATCTTTATATATATAATTCTACTGTACGTATGTGTCACTGAACTCCTCCTAAACGGCTGGACCGAATTGAATGGTTTTTTTGTATGCGTTTAGGTGGCGCCCTGGATGGTCTAGATAATAAAAAAACCGACCTCCGCGCGCCCGAAACCGCTGGCAAGAGCTAGTATAGGTATAAAAATATCACCAGAATACGACACTACCACTAGAATTTGTTTATTTAGAAGAATATTCCTACTAGGTACCTAATAATGTTGTAAGACGAAGGAGACTGGTCTCCACAACACAGGGAATCCTATTGTAGAGGCTAGTGATATTCGAATATTGTAATGTATTCCTGAACAATAAAGTTTGATTTTATATTATTATTATCTATACAAATAAATAAAATTGAAGTGTCTGTTTGTAATGTCCAAATAACGGATTTTTACAAAATTTCTAAGAAAGTATACAGGATAAGTTTTTAAAAAGACTTATCTTGTACACGGTCTTACAACAAATAATATTTTTATGAATCTGTTTGTTCAGTTAATTACTGGAACGGCTGAAGCGATGTTGACGGAACTTTCATTGGCAGATAGCTGATTTTATAAAGAATAACTAAGGCTAATTTTATTTTATTAAAACAACATAGGGTTCCCAAAAAACACCCACACAAAAAACAAAAAAACGGAAATGCACGCGAATGAAGTCGCGCCCACAGCTAGTTTAATAGAATAACGGTTACATACAGTAGGAGACTCACATTATGTGTCTGATCAGTGTTCCTGGGCTCCAGAAGCATGGGATCACATTCATCCATCAAGTTGAGTGCCGTGGCCGGCTCGCGGGCTGCTAGGAATGCGCGCATCGCCACACCCAGACACAGTAGGTGACGTCTGAAATAATGTACTTCATTAGGCTAACTGGACACTGCTTGCTAAACAAACCCTTCCACACAATAGGCATAACGGACAGTCGTCTATGCAGGGCCTCCATGGAGGCGACGAAACTGTTGCGCATGTGCTCTTTGTATGCACAGTTGTCACCCAGATTAAGATAGAAACCCTTGGGGCACCCAGATCTTACACACATGTTCTTAACAAACCAAGAGATATAATCAACTTCTGGAGGGAGGTGGACTGGTTGGAATAGCGACAGACGGCCGCCATGGGCCCCCGAAAAGTAAAAGGAGCCTGTAAAGATCATAGCAGCAGGTGGTCTGTAGTTTCTGCCTATCCCCATGAGACAAAAGTAGTTTGTGTATGTATAAGGGGGCGTTCATTAATTACGTGAGGCGTTTAGCGGGGGGAGAGGGTTGAAGCCAATCTCACCCATTCTCACATGAGGAAGAAGAGGGCGGTCTCGGCAAATATTACGTAATTGATTTTTATTTTTTTCGCAAAGAAATAATTTAAAATTGCGAGAAAACTGGGTTAAATTAAGTAAAACATGGTTTTCCACCAATATGGCTAAATTCTAAAAAATCATATTTATCGCGGTTATGCAAACGCCACCAAGTAGCACAGTAGCTCCTCGATTGTTAAACC
The DNA here is from genome assembly GCA_947359405.1 of Antitype chi. Classification (NCBI taxonomy): domain Eukaryota; kingdom Metazoa; phylum Arthropoda; class Insecta; order Lepidoptera; family Noctuidae; genus Antitype; species Antitype chi. The sequence goes on along the minus strand of OX375820.1, from coordinate 18,418,600 downwards.
ACCACTGGCGAGCCAAGCCACCCAAACGCAATGCATAAATCCTTCGCAAATAAGCACAGATTAACGTTTTTACACAAAACATACGCATTTTGAAACATCTCACGTGAGATTATGGGGAGGGGGGAGGGTCGAGCCAAATCTCACGACATCTCACCAGAGCGAGGGTGGGGGTCGAAAAATCACCAAAATTGCTTTACGTAATTAATGGACGCCCCCTAAGTGAGTCGCACAATAAACCTGAATGAGCCTCTAAAAGGGAGTCCAATAACTTACACATGATGACATGTGTGTGTTAATTTTAGGAAGACAGTATTACAAAAGGAACTGTATATTTCACCTATGAAGTCCTCTAGAAGTAACTGCATGTGCGGCTCTATGCAGCTCTCCTCTAGCAAGCATGGCACTAGCCAACAGCCACACATCGTCTCCACTGGCTGAGTCCAGGCCTCCACCTGCTGCGGCTGCTGCTGCATCTGCCCAGAACAGGGCGCTGGTCCATTGACCCTAGAACAGATTTACTTACAAGTTGTAGGTAATAAGTAGGAGTTGTGTGTATCTTGAGGAGTGTTAGCATTGATTGGTGGAAAATATCAAATTCAATCTACTGTTAACATTATTTAGATTTACACATTCTTTTAAATGAACAATTACCTTATTATGGAAAATTAAGCTATCATGGAAACTAAGGCTATGTATTTCTGTAAGCATGCATCATCTTGTTCCTTAATTCTCTAGTATTTGTCTACTACTAGAGAAGTATGGAAGAAGATAATGCAGAAATAAATTGAGGGAAGGTAAGAGAATAATGATTCTGTAAGGAAGACCAATAATAGTCTGTAGACAAGTACCAATAAATTGGTCTTCTTACGGAATATAGATCACACACAGAACAAGGTAATGGTTAAGATTTTAAAGGGATCTAAGAGACACCACATCTTATTTAGGTTTTCTACAGCATATTAGATTTATGACGTTGCATTTACAATACTGATAGTATGTATTGTTGGCAGCTAAAACTTCAGTCGTCTTTGTTTAAGAGCAAAATAACCTTCTCAATCAGATTTTCAATAACAGACACAGAAAACATAATATTTACCAGTTCAGAGTATTGCTTCACGAGTGACCGCATCAAATCGATGTTCATGCAACCTTCTATACCACTCCTATCGATAGGTTCAGATTTATCCATCACGTTATATATAAAACTAACAAGTGCACTACCTATAACATTAAAGTTTTCAAGTTGAACGGTTGAATGTGGTAATGAAACTTGGCAAAAGTAGCACTAATTACTTCCGTGATTTAAGAAAAGCAGTTTTATTCAAAACAAAGCTTTATTTGCTTTTTATTTTAACATTTAGTCACTGTTTTCGTGTGTCCCGCCGCCAATTTGACGTTTTATTCTCTTCTTTAATAACAATGATTGACAGTTTGACTTTAACCGCTTTCCGAATTAGAAAATTATCGCTCACAGCGCTCACATCACTATTTTGCGTTCCGAGTAAGACATCACGACAATGACAGCTACGCGTACCGTCATTTTTGTCAACAATATGGAACGCTCATGAACTTGTTAACAGTGTCCACTCAACGTTAAAACATATATTCACCATTTCAAATAAATCTAAGGCTACGTGCCATCACTCATTGCGTCATGGATGACATGACATGCGTCATCTTGCGATAACGCGAACCATACGAACTAATATCACTGTGCCCGCTGTCAAAAATGACAGTTGTGCTGTTTTGTTTTGAGTCGTATCATTTAGCTAAATTAGATTTATTAGAAAAAGCGCTTCTGACTAGAGTCGCCACCTAACCAAATAAGAAGACGAAATTTGTGGTACAGGCGCCAGCACATCATGTTACCCCAATCTGTCAAATTTCTTTGATAGATTTTCAACTTTAGTACGTAAACATAAAGTTCATGGGGTTAGCTTGATGTGCTGCCGTCTGTACATACAAGTTTTATATGGTGTAAATAGCTTTTAACAATGAGTGAGCACTGTTAGCGCGTTCTCGAGCGTTCCGCATTGTTGATAAAAATGACAACTCTCAGCCGTCATAATCGTGATATATTAATCGGAAGGCACAATTGAGGGTGTTCTGAAATGACGTTCAATATGCGGCAGCACTGAGACGTCAGGTCCGGGCACCTGTCAAAAGTGTCAAAGTGCCTACGGACTGAATGGTGAACGAAAGAAGAAACGAGTCTAACTGGTAGACCTCTTGTCAAAGTGGCGCCAACTGGTGGCTCGAATATTCATCAACACTCTCATTCGTGATTCGTAACGGGTGTGAGGGCGCTCAAATCGTATCGCAACTCGGAACGTAGCCTTTGACATACTGTATCCAGTTCCACCAGTTGGAAACTGTAGCCGATTCAGCTTCAGCCACAATTAATATTGTAAAATAAATCATTATAATGGGCTAAAAGCTTTTACAGTAAATCTAAACTAATGAAAATCCTAAAACTTAAATTAGGTATTTTCTAGAGTAATAATATTGCATCATTTCAAATGAATGAATTGGGATGGGAACGCAGCTTTTTTTAGCTTCATACTAAATAACACGTCCAAATTCAGAAGAAGCATTTAATTTGTTTTCTCTTTTGCTCTTTAGTTAGTTTGTTATCCCTTTGTCTTTGTTACTTTAGATACAAATACAACTCAATTTAGACGAATGTACCCATGCTGTCAATTGACAGATTTGAATTTTGATGACGGAAAGAAAAAGGTTATACACAGTAAAAGAGGGAATAGGCTGATTAAGATTTATTTATTAACCGTCTCTAAATATTATTTAGGCGTTCCTAGTTTATTATTGTGTAGTGTAATTATAGAATCACAGTTTGAGTATTGTATACATTCTGGTAGTTCAAATAAAGCAACGTGTCCTAGGTTAGGCCGTTAGTGAAACATGTTAGTATCTTTGAAATAACATGACAGAGAGGAAAATGTGCAAGTTTTACAATTTAAACGTGCCTGAACGTCGATCTGGGGAGGGTGGGCAAGGTGGCGCTACGCAGAACCACGGCAACAATGACGAGGATGACAGGAACTCTGATGAGGCGACGCCGCCGCCCGTGCCGGCGCACGAGCACAAGCTCGAGTACTCCTACTGGATGTGGTTCTCGCGTCGCCCGCCCGCGCGCGAGCTCTCCGCGTCCACCACTGGTTATGTACAGGTTTGTTGATGTCCCAGCTAGAACTGCCATGCTGTCAAGAAGGTGGATCTCAAAAAGTACACATCACAGAATGATGCACTGTGGCCTCGATAAGTTATTCTTGTTGTAATTGAACTCATGTGATATTTACTACCAACATCATAGTACAAAGGTATGAGAAGTATTGTAGAAATATGCAAATTATTATAAATTAGCATATGTTTATCAATATGGCACAGTTTTGTATAAAACTTGACTTAGTTTTAAGTTATAACAGGAGAGATTTAATTATTTAAAAAAAATGTTCTTACTCTAAATAAGTTCTCAAATAGAAAGCCCAAATTAGATTCAAGGTTTCAAGAGGACCAAGTTTTGAATGCCTAATGAACTTTCTAAATTCTATTGCTACACATTGTGTTATTCATTCAAACCTGCTTGTTTGAACCATAATCCATAATAATCCTTAATCCATCGTTTTTAAGTAAGGTGAAAGAAGTAGAGTTCATTTAAAGTGAATAGTCAATTTAAATTTTTAAGAATGATTTATTATTTGTTATGATGCCTCCCTTATTCCCTCTTTAACTCTTAATGAGAGTCAGATCCAGAGGTCCACACAGGACATGACAACACCATGTATCTACCAAGACAATTATCTTTTTCTGTTCTGCCAGCTGCAGGCTTAGCACAAGCACCAATTTGTCGACAGAATAATAGACATTACTATTAACTAAATGATGTACAATAGGAGAAGATAGCTATGTTTTTCTATTAATTATCACAGTAATGCGTTCTAAACGAATCACGATTTTGTAGATAACCATATATACTTTTGTGGCGGTCGAGTAGATAATCATATATACTTTGTGGCGGTCGAGTAGAAAGTTTGTTGTCAATGTGATTTTGACAGTTTGGGAAGAAATATTCTTCTGAAATAGTCTACAATTATAAGGACCTAGACAAAAATCTTTAGAAACAAAAGACAAAATGACAGATTTTAGAAGGATATCTACAATGCGATGTCAAAAATGGAGAAACGAAATGTCACTTTCTATTGAATAAGCACTGTCTATTCTTCCTAGAAATACCAAGCGTCATGCTAAACCTGCTGCTGTAAGACAGAAGTTGCCACAGGTAAAAGATCTGATTTCTAAACCTCCAATTGATAGGATTTGTGTTTATTTGGACTCAATAAAATACATGGTGGCAGGGACATTGATGCGCAAACTGAAACTTTTTACCCTTACATACGCTGTCTACATCTCTTTATCTTCTCTCCTATCGCAGGTATGCTGGAAGAGATTTCTTTAGAAATAAGCATCACCTCTGTACCTGTTTCTGTCCTAATCTTCTTGTCTTTTTATGTATGTGGGTACATAAACGGTTAAATAAATAAATAAAAATCTTAATGCATAGTCGTCCAGAATCATGTACTGAATCCATGGTAAAAAGTTGTGCATCAACGTCCGTACCACCCGGTATAGCCTATAAATAATATAATATATAGATAGAATAATCAACATAAATATTTCAAAGCTTTAACTACTCCAATGAAATTCCATATTGCCCCAAGGACAGAAATAGATACCTGTTGACCAAGCAACTTGCAATCCTACTATCTTACTAATATTATAAACAAGCTTCCGCCCGCGGCTTCACCCGCGTGGAAGTCTGAAATTATCCCGCGGGAACTTACTACTGGGATAAAAAGTATCCTGTGTTAATCTAGGTTATAATCTATCTGTGTGCCGATTTTCATCCAAATCCATTCAGTAAAGTCAAAACATTTATTTCAAATAGGCACTTAAAGGCACTTTTGAATGTCAACATTTACATCGCCCCTTCCAAAATGTAGTTTTGTATGGAGAAGAATGGGCAAGAAACTCCACTGTTACCCTTTTAAAATGTTATAAATATTAAACTTAACAGTAGTAGTTTTTGCGTGAAAGAGTAACAAACATCCATACATACAAACTTTCGCGTTTATAAAATTAGTAAGGATGTGAAAGTTTGGATGTTTAGATGTTTGTTACTCAATCACGCTAAAACGGCTGAGCAGATTTGGATGAAATTTGGCACACAAATAGTTTATAATTTGCATTAACACAGGATACTTTTCATCCCGGTAGTTCCTGTGGGATAATTTTCGACCTACACACGGGCGAAGCCGCTGGCAAAAGTTAGTGTTTAATAAATGTTTAAGACAACCTTAACTCTATTGATTTGCATATGTTAGCATGATTTACATTGTGTTGTTGTAACTTTGCTGTTATTTGAGTCCGTAGGTATATCTCATAGAAATTTAACTCCCATAATATATGTATAATATATAAAAATTAAATGCTCTTCGTTGATAAATGCATCACTTAAGAACTGCCAGACTGATTTGGCTATACAACATACAAATGCCAGCACATCAAGCTACCCCAAACTGTAAATTTTTCCCAATTGAACATGAACCTTATCCGGCCCATCGTGCTGCTCGACGAGGTGGGCAAGCTTGAAAGAGTAATTGCGGACCGCCTCGTCGGGCGGCTGGTGCGGGTGGGGCCGGATTTGGTGGAGAGCCAGTTTGGTTTCCGCAGGGGGCGCTCCACGGTGGACGCCATCTTGCGCGTGCGAGCCCTCACGACGGGGGATGCTGTGGCCCGGGGTACAGGTCGTCTCGGCGGTGTCTCTAGACATCGCCAATGCCTTTAACAACCTGCCTTGGAATTGCATCAGGGAGGCACTCCGGTATCACCGGATGCCGACCTACCTCTGTCGTGTGGTTGAGGCCTATTTGACGGACAGGGCCGTCATCTACCCCGGTCACCAAGAATGGAACCGGCGAGAGATGTCGTGCGGTGTCCCACAGGGATCGGTCCTGGGGCCGCATCTGTGGGACATCAGGTACGACTAGGTGCTGCGCGCCGACCTCCCTAGCGGCGTCAGTGTAGTTTGCTACACTGACGACACGCTGGTTCTGGCGCAAGGGAGGTCGTACCAGGCGGCGGCTGACTTAGTGACATACGGGGTTGCGACAATCGTCGATAGGATCCGGCAACTGGGACTCGAGGTGGCCTTGCACAAGTCCGAGGCCATGTGTCCCTCGGAATGCGCCACCGACGGGTTCCCAGATAACGGCAGGAGGAGTTCACATCGGCGTTGAGTCGAAGATGAAGTACTTGGGACTCGTCCTCGATAGCCGGTGGAACTTCGCGGAGCACTTCCGACGTTTGGCTCTCATACTGGAGCGGGCCGGGGCTACCTTGAAGCGGCTCCTGCCCAATCTAGGGGGCCAAACGCCGCCTGCCGGAGGCTCTACGTGGGGGTCTTGCAGTCCATGGCCCTATACGGGGCGCCGGTGCGGGCGCCTACATTGAGCGCCAACCAGCCCGCCGGTTGAAGGCGTCCCATAGGGTCATGGCCATCCGGATGATCCGGGGATACCGCACGATCTCCGATGAGGCGGCGGGCTTCCTTGCCTGATTACCGCCATGGGATCTGGAGGCAAAGGTCCTCGCGCACATTTGGGAGTGGCGCGAGAAATCGCGGCACAGCGAACAGAGCTCCGGCGGCATCTCATGGCGACATGGAGAGTGCGATTGTCGCAACCCAGTGCTGGGCACGCCACGATAGCGGCGGTAAGTCCCCTCTTTGAGGAGTGACTTGAGTACTACCTATGTTGTAACATCGTTTTGGATTGTAGTTTTATGTTTATAGTTTTTATGTGTCGTATTATCTCTAAGAAGCTTAATTTTATATTAAGTATAGGGTCAGACTAATTCCTACTTGTAACTTTAGCCATATCTACTAGTGGGCACGCCACAATTGCCGCGGTAAGTCCCCTCTTTGAAGAGTGGCTTGAGAAGCAGCACGGCGTCCTCACGTTCCGCCTGACGTAGGTCCTCACCGCACACGGTTTTTTCGGGAGGTTCTTGTTTCGGATAAGGCGGGAGGAAACGCCCGGGTGTTTCCACTGCGAAGATCGCCCTGAGTACACGGTGGAGTATACGGTGGAGGTCTGCCCAGCTTGGGCGGTGCACCGCCGTGTCCTTGTGGAGGCGATCGGCGGCGGCGATCTCTCGCGTCCAGCCCTGGTCCAGGCCATGGTACGGAGCGAGAGTGCATGGGTAGCCGTCGTCTCCTTCTGAGAAGCAGTAATGCTCGCGAAGAGGGAGGCGGCGCACGTGAGGGAGAGGCAATATATGCGCCCTCACGGCCGTAGTCGCCGCAGGAGACGCCTTGGGCGTCGGGAATCCCAGGCTGATTCCCGGCCACCGTAGGCGCGGGCTTGCGGACGGCGAGTAATGGGTAGCTCGCTGTCCGGTAAGGATCAAGCCCGGGTCGACGACGCGTTGTGTTCCACGTGCGCCTTAAAGAGATGTCAGCACCAACTGGTGGGGCCCGCAAGGGCCGCTGCCTGCCAGGGGTGCGGTTTGTTCGAAAGAGATACCGCGGCTCCTGGCACACAGGCAACTGAGGGAACACTGGTGGGTTTTAGTCAGTAAAAGTCTAACATCTCCTCTAACAGCTCCTGCTCCATCAAGAGCGGGAGCAGTTATTTGATGATTTCGCAAACAAAAAAAAAACAAAAACATGAACTTTATTGCATAAACATACCTATGCACTAAAGTTGAAAATCTATCAAAGAAATTTGACAGATTGGGGTAGCTTGATGTGCTGGCGTCTGTATTTATTATAATCACCTTATAATGTTCTCACTGCTGGAACACAGGCCTCCTCTCTGAGACAGGGAGTGGATTTGACTATATTTTATTTTAAAATGTTCGTAATATTCCAAATAAGGTTTTTGTGGAAAGGAAAAGTTTCCCAGAAAATGTTGAGTTCAGGAACACGTGAAGGTCGTTTTCTATGAAATTTTTGTATGGCTAATTAAAATTTGGACAGGACAACGTATTTAGGGTCAGCTAGTAAAACATAAATATAGAAAGGATTCCTGTAGAATATTTACCTGGCTACATAAATTTTTAAGATAAATGCTAAACAGTATTTTTGGTTACTACAGGGTGAAATTGAAAACATGCGACAAACCGAAATGGGAGATTGTACTCATCATTATGAACAACTTTTACTAAGGGACCAATGATGCAATCGCGAAAAAAAAAAACATCTGTTCCCTACATTTTGACGAGTTATGCGAACATAAATGTAGGGAACAGATGTTTTTTTTTTCGCGATTGCATCATTGGTCCCTTAGTAAAAGTTGTTCATAATGATGAGTACAATCTCCCATTTCGGTTTGTCGCATGTTTTCAATTTCACCCTGTATATGATTTCAGACACCGTTAAAAAAAATGCATAAATTATTTCTGCAGTTGGCACTAAATACATGTGCGACGATGGAATGCGCTCAAGTGGCTCAACTATTGACACCCAATTATCTTCTATGTGCGCCATCATGTTTCCTTGTTGCTACTTCTAGCTCCAACCATGTGCAACTGTGTATGCATTTACAAATTGTAGAATGATTATTACTGGAAGTGAAAATATTGATTTTGAAATGAAAAATACAGGTACAGTCGAGACAACCAGGTTTTCGTAATTCGATATTCTTACTGTAATAAAAAAGCTATAAATATATTGAGCTATTTGCAAAGTCAACAAAATAATGTAAAACATTTGTTTGCCAAGTTGCTTTTATAAAGGTATTTAATTGTGAACTGCAATTCGTAGTCCATAAAGTATTAAATGTAATGGAATTTGGTTATTTAAGCTAACAATCGCATTATAATCGCAGGCAAAACTTACGTCTAGGTGGAAGGATACCTACTTGTATAGAATATAATATCTCTTCATTGTGACTTATAAAGTTGCATAGAAACAGATACGAATTTTGGGGAGTAGCTCTTTCCTTCTTTTTGCTGAAAAGATTATGATAGTGAAAACGAATTTGCTGTTATACATTCTCTCAATAACTTTATCCCAACTTTATTATCTCTCAATATTTTTAATACAGGGTGAAAGGTGATTTATTATCCAATTTATACCTAATTATATTTTCTGCATCAATTCCAGGCGTTACGTCTGGTGGGTAGGGTGGCAAGCGTGGAGCAATGGTGGGGCCTGTACACGCACTTGGCGCGACCGTCCGAGCTCCCACCACTCTCCGACCTGCACCTCTTCAAACTGGGCATCAAGCCCATGTGGGAGGACCCTGCCAATGTCAATGGAGGGAAATGGGTAAGGAAATTTCATGCAATGTTAGTATAAAACACGATTCACGAGCGCGCGACATGTGACTTTCGTGTCCTTGAGCTTAAATTTAATTGAGTGATGCGCGCTCGAAAAATGCAATAGGTTTATATGAAGTAATAATATCTTAGAAGTTCTAAGTACCTATTGAGAGGTAGAGTATGTTTAGAGGTGCAAAAAGCGATGTGTCTTTCTAAAAGTTGTAGCAAAACTAGTCATGAAGATTTTTATGAAGCTATGATTCATGTTATATGACTCAAAAAACTATAAATTAGTATAACCTCATTCTGAGAAGTTGAAGGTGCGTCGTCGAAGGCGAGACGACAGGGGGTCTACTCTCTAAGTCCGCCAACGGAGATACGGGCCCGTTCAAAAGTAGTTGATTTGCCAAATCAAATGACAAATTAAATTTTTCGGTCGGGCAAAAAACCGACCGATTATCAAGATGTATTTTTGATTGTCCACGATTTGTCATGTTGTCATTCATTCTGAGTTCGTGGTCTAACTAATCTTATGTCCGTAGATGATTCGAAGTAGGTGAGTAACTACGGGTTTCGTACTTAGGAATTAGTCCTCCAGGTTTCTATGTCGCTTCTGTACATTGCTGCCTGTTGCCGTTTTCATTGAGTTATAGAAAAACCTGTTACTGCACTGCTGCTGAAGCCTTCAAAAGAACACCTTGATGTTCTTGTTATTTTTTTCAGTTTTATTAGCGACATACGACACAGACGTGACCCCAACCATTCTAATGTATTTTGTTTGTTTCTCAGGTTGTACGGCTACGTAAAACACAGACGGGTCGCGCGTGGGAGGACCTGTGCATGGCGATGTTGGGCGAGCAGTTCATGGTCGGACAGGAACTCTGTGGGGTCGTGCTCTCCGTACGGTTCCAGGTGAGGAAATATTTTTTTCTTTTGTATTATCTAAGCAAATGCACCACAGACTTACACAGATCACAGATTACCTGCAGTGTTGCCCTCCTTCACCTTTTTTTTTGTATAACCTATATTGTCCCACTGCTGGGCAAAGGCTTCCCCCGTCGTTCCAGGAACTCTTTTCACCCTTAATACATCCAAATGTTGTCTTTAGAAGATCGCTTTTAGAGGCAAGACCCATCATTCCGATCCAGCCCGTCCCTTACTGCCCTTGTCCAGCGACGACCTAAGCCGAGTTCCGTACCCCACAGGCGTGCCTGTAGCGTGTAGTCGCTTAATTTTAAGTTTTTAAGCCCTGTCTGGAAACTTTTTTTTTATCAAGGTAGCCACAGGTAGGTCCGGTTAAGCAGCAGACAACTTCCTAGGCTGACCCGCGAGATGTTATAGCTAAAAAAAAATCGGCAATTGTGTTGTGTGACCTTATGAGTAATGCCGTGGTTGCAGGACGACCACCTAGCGGTGTGGCACCGCACGGCGTCGGACACGCTGGCGGCGGCGCGCGTGCGGGACGCGCTGCGCCGCATCCTGCAGCTGCCCGCCACCGTGCCCATCGAGTACAAGGCGCACGGCGACTGCCTGCGCGCCTCGGCCGGTCGCGCCGCGCCCGACGACCCCGCCGCGCCCGCCAGCCCCACCACCCCGCCGCCCTCCTAGCGCACCCGCCCCGTCTCCACCTAGCTCCGGCGGCGCCCGACTACCTACGGACGACTTTTTATCGCCACTGCATTTTCAACGCACTGCTTAGCACCGAGGGTTGAAAATCTAACAGTGTGTTTCTTGGTCGAGATGCACTCTGTTAGTGTCTCAATGCTCGGCTCAACAGTGTTGAAAATCGTCTCGTTAAAAAATCGCTCGTGCTAAACCTGGGCTGATGCAATATCGAGTGAAGGATCTCTCTGACTTTCGTATCGTAGCCGTGACGACAGTGGTGCACCGTTCGGTTCGTTCAACCGCCGCGGATATACTTTTGTTTGCTCCGCCGCTCCGACACAGTATAGACGAGACCTGTGACCGTTTATCCCTTTGTTGACAATTAAATCAATACCAACCTAAGAAATACCTTTGTTATAGGCTAAAGTTAACCTTCACCCGAACTAAACTAGCATGCAGAGTACATACACGATATTGTATTAATAACTGTGAATCTGAGTGAGATGACGACTACTGCCCGCACTAGTTGCGCCGGCGCCTCACGGCCGGCCCGCGCTGCCGATGTACATATAGTGAAATTCGAAGTTAATTAAACAAATTTGTGAAAGCGGCGTCGAGCCGTGAGACCGGGCGCCCCACACGTTACATGTTGTACAGTGAAAAGACCTGGATTTTAATAAAAATAAAGAATCAGAATTTGTATACTTTAAATGTTTGTTTTCTTCTGTCACTACACGATGTTTACATGCATGTCAATCCTATATCTGTATGAATACTATTGAATATTTTATTTATATTCTGACAGTCGCGGTCTTAAAATATCGAGGTCAATGGACTGTGAATAAAACTTAATATTTGTCTAGAAAATATATTTTAATACATCAAATTTCAACAGACATTCACGTTTGTTAATTTAAAATAAAAAATAAATGATAAACATGGCCATTAAGACATTCGTTATTCGACTAAACACGAGACGACGCATCGACATCAAACGTAATGTGATAATGTCTAATAGTGTACACACTACCCAATCTAAAGACTTCCACTACTTCTTTTACAATAGTTATATTACATATTACACTAGAGCTGCGAACACACTGGATAATTTACAATGGAATTAGGCCATTTCGTAATTATTGAACTATATAGAACAAGTTATTTTTTACAACGGGGAATGTTAAAAGACAAAACTATGCGATTTACATAAGCTATCGACAAGTCTTTTAATATATTTATTAGTCTTTTAATACATTTCCACGTGTATGAAAATCCATCTACAAATCGCATGAAATTCATTTAGTATTGATCTAAGAATTCATTTCGTATCTGTTTTTCTGGGAAAGTGTGTTCACAACCTAAAACTCTGACATTCAGACGAAAATATCCTATACTAGCCTTAAATCTACATTATTTACATTTGGCAACATTACTTAGTCTATGTGTGGTGATATGCACACGGCATAGGTAAATCAAATTCGTTATGATTTCCCATTATGATATTTCAATTATGTTCTAAAATCACAATATTTTCAATGATATTTTTTTTTCAGGGGTCTGTTGTCTTGCGTCACTTTCTAAGAATCCTTGGATGTCAAGATATACTTGCTGAAATTACAAAAAAGTGACATAAGAGAACAAAATCACAGTTTTCTTTACTAATAAAGTGCGTTCAACATTATTTTTAATTCTAGTTTTTGAGGGAGAGACAGCTTCTTTCAAGGTGTATCTTGGACAGAAGGACTCTCCTTCGGAACTCGACTATGTGCAGTTAGCATAACCAGTCCGGTGTATGGCACAACATGAACTGTTTACTTACATCGCAACGAGATTACGGCTAGCCTCTATTACGACTTAGTACTCACACGATCTCTATTAAAGAATTCGTATTTTTTAAATTAATACCAATTGTCGAAGTTTTAAAAACAACGTTTTAGGGCTTGTAGAGATACCACAAAACTTTAAAATTTAAATTTGCCGTTTATAAATTTGTAATTCTTACAAATGTATATATATCACAAAGCTCAACATAATTGTAACGGAGAAACCTTACAAATATGTAATTTCTATGTTACGCAATATTTTCTACAATTTAACCATTTTGTAGAATTTTAGACTAATACCGTCTTATTATAAAACGCGATCTAACTTTAATTCCAGCCTAAAGCTCTTGAGCTAATTTTTGCATTTCCAACTTTATTTCGATTTGGGTAAAGTTCTTAATAAAAAAAACAACAACTTAACACAGCACTTAGTTGTCAGTTTTGTAAAAACAAAACTGCTTTTCTAACTATAAAAACTGGCTTGATGGTTTAAACCCAATCTAAATAAAAACCTTGTTTTGTAATAAGGATAAGGTTTTGTGGCTTAGGTCCCAGGAGTTTCGGACATGATACAATTAACTATTTCCTCGAACAGTTACACGTTCAGAAGGCGTGTGAGTGATAAGCAGTAACAGAAGCTTGACCTAAGATTGATTACCGCTAAATAACATTAAAATTAACTTAGCAAATGACATCCACTTACGCAAATACTAACACCTAATTTCATTGCTTCAATTTCCCATTAATTTAGCACTTTAGAACGCCTCACAAATTAAGAGCCAATAAACTAAGTAAATAAAGCCAATTATAAAAATAATACCAGTCTTACTAAGTAAGAGGCCCCCGTTCATGAGAATCAGGCAAGATTAGTTCTGTCATATCAATTCCATTTATACCTACTATCATGCTACGGGTTTCATTTATTCTGGCAGTGGAGTAATGGCCAAATAAACCATAAATAAGTACCCATTTACAACCATCAATATAATTGCATATGAACCAATATTTTAGTTAAGGTTCCTATAATTGCAGGCAATAAGCAATTCAATTGCTTCGTGTAAATGAGCCATAATGCATACAAATACTTTATTTAGTGCTCAGTTGCATACTAAAATTATTATACTACACAAGGGACCTCATAATATTAAAAAAATATATCTAAAAAATAAAACACGGATATGACAACGTTACTAAAATAAACAATAACACGAGTATTAAATAAAATAGCGTGGCCTGATTAAGTTGCCTTTAAATAATAATAATTTTGTTAGTACTTGACCGAAGCTATACAAAAAGTAAAATCAATAAAAATATAAACATCGATTTTATGATCAAAATAAATAAGATCGAGAATCGGAGTCGAAATACAAATAAATTATTATTTTAAATTCGAAATTACACAGTAAAAAAGAATCTCTTAATAAATATTTACATTTATCAAAAGTTTTTTAAGCAACAGTGTCTATGATAAACCCAGTTTAGGACGTTTCTATAAAAAGGAAATATGTACTGATTGATAATAATTTGATATAATGCTGTTGTTTATCGTGGACAGTGTAGTACAGCTTGACGACACATTGGCGGCGCAGGAGGAAGCGGCGATGGCGACGGTGCAGGAAAGGGAGCGCGAACGACGACAATTACCATACATTAGATCGTGTTAGGATGTTTATGAAGGAAGCTTATGAATAGCTCAGTAAGTTGTTTGTGAGCCTATCAATTTAACGTCTGGTCTGGGTCTGGCGTTTACAATACTAAGTAGGTGTAGATACAGATAGGACAGTAATCTTTAAGATTTTTATATAAAACAAAGACCGGAATCCGTTAGTAGGTACTATAACAGAGTAATTATTTTCCGTTTTTAAATACTAGAATCATTGTTGTTGATGAAAAATATAACGCGGAGGGTCAGACCGGCCAACAGCGTCGCCACGCGCTCGTAACTGCGAGTTGCGACTTTTTCGTTACGTGGTTAATTTTGGTATTCAATAAAGAATAAATGGGTATATTTGTCTTTGAAGAAAATCTGTACGTATAGTTTTTGATTATACCATATTTATTAACTTTAATAAACGATCTTTTCTTGCATATTTATATAGGTACAAAATATGTTCTACGAGTATGTTTCAAATCTGCCAGATATTTTTTTTTTTTTATAAACCTCTCGTTCTACAGCTTTATTTGCGTATGGAAGACAAATCCATAGTTGAATTCGCAAAAACAAGGATGTATTCAAAATGTTCGTCTGATGTCTTTGCCCTTTTTAAATATTTTACGCCAAAGCTACCCTTAATTAGTCATGTCGGAATCTCATAGATCATTAAAAAGGGCGCGTTCTAATTCAGGATTGACCCGATTGCTACGGGAATAGAATACAGAGATAAGTTATCACAGCTGGCTCATTTATACCGATATAAAAAACTGGTTTACTGGTTGATTGTTTTTTTCGGGGATATCATTATTTTGTCCTCGTTCGGTCGTAAATACTAAGGAAACTAGACTTCAAAGCCTGTATAGATTTTGCCACACGGCGGAACAGGGTTATGGATATAATTAAAACTAGTAGTGACTTTCCATTTCAACATTCAATTCCTATTATTTGTGCCCATTATTAAATTATTATAGCAGAAAAGTTGTTTAGACTGTGTATTACTATAATTTCGATGATTATGTGCAATAAAAATGTGCGCTTTGTAATAATTGTTAAATATACTGCCTTCTAGATTCATAAACCCCTGTGGTTTAAACTTTACCATAATCATAACATTTCATAACGGTGCTCAAATATTAAAATCATAATTTAAATCAGTTGATTAATTAATTTACAAGGTCCTATTAATTTTAACAAATCATGGTGAAACTACACTACATATACGTGGTGTAAAAGGGAAAGTGATCCTTTTTATAAAACGTTAGTTAATGGAAGTTGGATAAAATACTTATAATAAATAGCACCTGTATATAGTGTAGTTTCAGAATATGCTGTAAAATAGGATTATTTTAAAACCTACCGGAATACTTTATTCAAGTGTCGATTTTGTTACTACGTTTCACTTTTTAAAAGATAAATCAAGATGTACAGTCAGCAAAAGAGATAAGTAATTAGGGTCGTCGGATATAGTTGACGTTTAGTAAGAAAACGATGAATGTTCGAATGAAATTTAATTTGATTAATGACCTGTTTGTTTTCTATTAATTAAATTAAATTTTATTCGACAATATCCATCCGTTTTTTACTAAACTTCAACCATATCCGACGACCCTGGTTATTTATTTCTTTTGGTGACCGTACTTAATAAATCTTAAAAATAACCCTTCAGTTTTAAAATAGTCCAATTTCACATGTCACTATGATACCACCTTACGACGGAACATAATTCGAATAAAATTCTTGATAACAAATTTCACAGGATCCTTACAAACGTGGGAATCTTCAAACTAAGCGCGAATCCACTTCAAAACACCACATCAGATTCAATAATACAGATTGTATTTTGATTGCCCAATTCATAACATTTACTTTGTACTTTGCCTTCGACAATCAATGGCTGCCGCTGTAAGTCGAACTTAAGAGACTAGAATACGTACAGAGAAGATTCGAGTTTTATATTTTAGAACTGTCTTATGGGCTTAGCTTGGGTCACTTCCTTCGCCGAGCCTTGCCCCATTTTTCTTGGGGTAGGCGCAATTGTCGCTATTCGCTGTCACTTTAACATTCATTTACACCAATCTTTTTTAAACATCCATCCATCATAATTAATATTCAACACTTTTTAAGTCACATGCGTTTCATTCCTTCTCATTCGTCACCAAACGCTCCAAAACTAAAAAAAACTTTCCGAAATCATAAACGCAGACTATACGTCGACCCAGCTACGGCCACTCGAACAACTCTGTACCTACTTTTGTTCACCTGTTCAGAACTGTATGAGCGGCAGCTCGACGTAGTGACGTCAGCAAGCCTGCTGGTCGGCCAGCTCGTGGATGAGCAGGGGGGTAGTGTCGGGGGTCAGGGGGGGCACCCCGGTGGCGGGCTGCTGCGCACACACACGCTCCAGCACGCACGACGCGGACAGACGGGCTTCTGCGTCGTGGTCCCAGCACTCTTCCATCGTGTCGCACAGGACTGTCATACCCTGGGGAGGAATTCGCTTTTAGAACTAGACTTAAAAAAAAAACATAAATATTCTACTCTTGGCTTGACGACCACGCCTATGCCTGGTAGAATGAGGAATGCGTGAACCCCGAAAGTGCCTGTTTAATCTTGGTTAGCTACCAAGATTAAACAGGCACTTATCTAGGTAATACAGGGTGGTAGAGACACAGTCGTGAACACTAAAACCATTAATTCAACACATGTTTCTAGACACTCTAGCGTAGAAAGTTCTCGTCAGTTATCCAAATAAAAAAAAAGAAAAGTGCAATACATAAGCGGTCAAAATTTAAGGAACAGCATTTTACTTTAAAATTACCGATATAATCATGATGTACTGAATTTATGGTAATAGGTTGCGCGTCGATGTCGCTGCCAACCTGCATACGAATCCTTGCAACAGCTTATTTGAACTAAATTTGTTCGCGACACAATTTGGCTTTACGAAACACTTGAATATAACGTGACCATTTTTAAAGTAAAAACAAATAAAGCTGCCTTCCAACAGTCCAGTGGCAAAAGCACCATATAACACGATTTCTACCGGCTTGCCTTCGGTGTTTCGCATCTCTACCGCTTCTGAAAAATGGCACGTCAATAATATCTACTATTGCCAGAAAATATAGTTACACTACGGGTATTTAATCTGCCAGGGGTGCGGGTTGTTCGAAAGAGATACCGCGGCCCCTGGCACACAGGCAACTGAGGGAACACGGGTGGGTTTTAGTAAGTAAAAGTCTGACACGCCCTCCTGCTCCACCCAGAGCGGGAGAAGTTATTTGATGATTTCCCACCAAAAAAAAAAGACGGGTATTTAATTCGCCATAACATTCAAACAACAAAAACGCTTATTTTTAGCTTTGTATTACAACAAAAAGAAAAATGTTCTAAATTAACCCGGCGCCAAAGTCATAATCGAGAACTAAAAATTCATACAACAGCGATCCCGTAACGATGTCACTTTAGGTCACGTGGCACCGCTTGATATTGGATGAGAGCAAGCTGCTGTACAACGGGTTACTATTGTATCCGTCTCTATTGAGACGGATATAGAAAAAATGCGTCAGTGAGAACGAGATGGAGGAATATTGCGCATTTTATTTGGTTTTCAGCTGTTCAATTTTATTGTATTTAATTCTTTATATTAATTTTAGAATGATAGTAAATATTCTTTTTTGATAGGTAAGTCAGTAAGTTAAAGCCGGCTTCGCGCCGGCTTCTCTCTTAGAACCTCGCCGCTGCAAGTCACTACCTACTCAGAGAAAGGAAAAATTAAGCAGTTTTCTTTTATTAATGTTTTTACTTTTGTAATCTCCTTATTCCTTCTTTTCCTAATCTTACGAAATAAACATAAGCCCTTCTGCATTATCTAGTTGACAATAGTAATCATTGTATTACAATGTATGAGCTTAATTAAATGTTAGTTATTAACATCATTGTGTAAATAAACCGATACAGAAAGTAAGGAAGGAAAACTAGAGGTAATTATCAATTTATGGTTAACCTACATGAGTATTAATCAAATTGATTAAGTGGTTAAATAAAATTAATATTTAATTTGATTTGTGTGACTTTCCTGTAGTGCTCAAATACAGGCTTAAAAATTGTGTGAGAATTAAAATTCAGAGAATGTATTCCCGCGTGGTGGATTATTAGCCCACTCCACCCACTTAAAAAAAATATCAAAAACAATGGCAAAATGTATCGGAGCAAATAAATGATTTCTATTTCAGAGAGGTCTGTGTACCAGCAGTGGGAACATTATAGGTTGATTATGAAAAGTATTTAACTAAAGCATGATTTAGAATAATATACTCTTATCTCAAGCAGACATGCATAGAGGAAGGATGTTGCTGCAGCTATCGACTGGCAAGGCCGATTAGCTGTCATTGCATACCTAACAAATTGTGTAAATCTGCAATAGCTTTATTTTTTTGAAATTCTATTGTTCGAAACATTTACGGTTATCTTTCAATGCTTGATGATCTCTGATTTTACAAAACAAGGCGCTCGTCGGTTTAATAAAAAAAGCTGTTGCTGTTCCATACATTTTTACTGTATAGGTTTTGCGCTTTTCTATGAAACTAGATTTTTTTTTTAAATAACCGACGACAAATTTCAACACAGGGCTGTTCAGAATCATGTACTGGATCCATAGTAACACGTGACGCATCTACATCCCTGCCACCTTTAGCCCTCCAGCGGAACATCCCAGAATAGTGTTTTTTTTTAGGGTGGGATATCATCAAATAACTTCTCCCGCTCTGGTTGGAGCAGGAGGGCGTGTCAGACTATTACTGACTAAAACCCACCCGTGTACCCGCACCCCTGGAGCTACTACTTGTTGCCTTGCTAACTTACTAATCTTTAGCAGGCGCTCAGAAATCGTATAACATTTTCCTGCTGGGCAAAGCATCCTACTGTTGCAACTGTTGGACAAAGGCCTTATTTCTTGATATTGATTAAGGAACGGTAGATCCCGTCCCCAACCCCATTGAGAGCAGTAATGGCCCAGTGGTACTGGCCCGACTTACGGGTTGTATTTAAGTTCATCACCACTGCTCTCAAAATGGTGAAGAAAAACATTGTAAGGAAACCAGCATGTCCTAGAACGAAAAATTCGAAGACATGTGTCATCCACCAACTCCTACTAGGCCTGCGTGGTGGATGATAGAGAAGAGGGGAGAATTATAGGCCGATCGCGAAGACTAGATAGTAGAAATATAATACAAGCGTGACATGTTCTACTTACAGGGTGGTTCCGCCAGTGTGGCGGTATATGCGGCCTGAGTTTCCTCTGCACCACAGCTTCCTGCATCTCTTCGAGACTTGGATGGGAGCCTACCTCCTCTTCAAGAGGCAGACGGTATTGCCCTGGCAATTCTGGAGACGCTTCACTGCATCTACAATGTTCAATATAAGGTTTAGAGATGCGAGTGTTTATAAACACAAGCTCTCCTACATTATATCAATCTGCCTAATCTTTTCTCAAGTATGTTGGGAAAGGCTTTCAGTTTAACCGGATGCGGCTGAATATTAATATTGTACATAGAGATACTGCCTATCTGACCTCCATAACCTAGTTACTAGGTAACACGATTCCTCTTAATAAGACTGGTTGTCAGACTTTCGGGGTTCTGTGGCCCTTGTGTGAGCTTCATTTAACTCTCTCTCTCGATCAAACGCATCGAGCGCGTTCGGCGCTCCGATTGGTCCGTCACCAATTCAGGGCCAATCGGAGCGCCAAACGCGCTCGATGCGTTTGATCGAGATGGTTAAATGAAACTCACACTAAGGCCTCTGTTTAACCGTAATGACTGTCAAAAGATCTACGAATGACAGCCGGGACCAGCCGCTTAATGAAAGGTCTCGAAATGTAATGGTAGGTCACCAATCCACGAACCGGCCGCGCGCATGTTATCATTTAGCCACGAGCCTCGACCACAAGCTCTCCTACATTATACAGGGTGAAATTGAAAACATGCGACAAACCGAAATGGGAGATTGTACTCATCATTATGAACAACTTTTACTAAGGGACCAATGATGCAATCGCAAAAAAAAAACAGCTGTTCCCTACATTTTGACGAGTTATGCGAACATAAATGTAGGGAACAGATGTTTCTTTTTTCGCGATTGCATCATTGGTCCCTTAGTAAAAGTTGTTCATAATGATGAGTACAATCTCCCATTTCGGTTTGTCGCATGTTTTCAATTTCAACCTGTATGTATAGGTAAATAAGTACATCGTGGGGAAATCGCAAAACAAAATCATTTTTCCCGCTGCAATCATGGTCTGTGGGTAAGTTGCTACCGACCGTTCACCCTATGTAATATCTCGGTCACATCATTTCTAGGTAGTGCTAATATTTATTAAATAAAGAAACGTCAACGATAACTATTAGCTTTAGGCCGTGATCAACGCACGTCGTCGCTAAGATTACGAAAGGAATTGCATACGGTACGTGGACCGAGTATTACCTATAATACCTACTGATATACCAAAGCGCTTCCCCAGAGAGGCAAGAGATTATCCAATGTGTTTCCAATTTTAGAGTCATCAGGCAATCGTGTAGAGTTAGAGAGGCATCACTCAAATGCCTTAAATTTCTAAAACACCCATCAAATCACAAAACAATGCTTACCTACTGACTAAAATAGAATGGTAGAACTCCCTAGCGAACTTTTCGACAAACTACTACTACATTTTTTATTCAAATAGTTTCATTAATTAAACAACAAATACATTCGATCCTCGCAAAAGCATTAGCTTTCCAAAATACTTTCGATGAATCAATAAATGAAAAGCTCAGTTCAGAACTGATGGATTTGACCTATAAACATGAATGGAGAACTTCCAAACTTAGTTCTCTATTCGATGAGTGCACTACAAAGGCCACTCGATACTTAATGCAACGTTGATAGGTTTCACGGAGTTATAAATATTTTATGTTTGATTGCATGGCGATATAGAGAAACTCTCGCTATCGAAACCCTAAAAACAGTTTTGTTCAAGGACCTAAAAAGGTTATTTCAGGCTAATGTACTCGTATAGTAGTAAAACATGAGCAACTACGCAAGCCTGTTTTATAGACTAAATACGCCACTTGTTAAATAGACGTAAATGATTGGTGATGAGACGGGACAAAGCTTAACATTAACATACAAATCTATAGGTTAGGCTATTTTTAACATTGCATTAACATTTTTGAATCTTTGCAACTCAAATGACAAAATCGACTCACCTTGAAGCAATCTCCCAAAGCACAAGAGCGCAGGCATACATGTCGATCCTTAGGAAAGCATCTTTCGTGAAGTTAATGGCTCCATCCAGTACTTCAGGGGCCATGTATCGCCTTGTCCCGACCTGACCATGGGCATCACCGCATCCTCTGCCTGCCACAAAGATCAAGGCGAGCCCGAAGTCCGCAATACAAGCGCTCAGGTCAGCTTTTAGAAGGACGTTCTTTGATTTGAAGTCTCTATGTGCGAGGGCTGGTTTTCCGCCGCCCTCTTCATGAAGGTGAGCAAGACCTCGCGCCACGCAAGCTGCTATGCGCCAGGCTTCTACCCAAGTTAGCGTGTGACCTTTCAGATAGTCGCATAGGGAACCCTGGTGAAAAAACCATATAGCTAAATTTCTTACTGGGAAGACCGAAGATATAAATAAAATACAGTAGAATCTATACAAAACGTCACTCAAGGTGAATCTAGTCCACATTTTTCCCATACAAACTTCGGGAGTGTATTACTCCACTGTTCGACAATGTACATAAAAAAATCAACATAGTATGGTTTTGTCTCATTATTAATACTGTCTGTACGGAAACAGAATACTAACAAAAAACCATTAAAAAGTTAGGAGCCAACCAATCTTGCTAATTTAACTTAACTTTGGGCGTGTCTAAGTAGTACCTAAAAGAAGTGTAAAATCTCCAAAACCAAGTAAGTACCGACAAAGCTCAAATATCTAAAAGTTTAATAAAGTTTATAGGTTATTGATTTATGCAGTGGTTTTTTCATAAAACCCGATCTTCCGAAGGGCTTTTCTTAATTTTTTACGCGCCTGTCTTACTATAAATGATCCTGCATTTCACTCAATAACGTTATGCGTGTAGACTAGCGTCTAACTGCTCATCACTGATACTACCTCTGTCTAACACGATGCCTGGTGAGACAGCGTGCTTTTTAGCAAGGCCCACCAGTGAGTTCGAGCCCGCGACTAGATTCCCCTTAAAACGTGTAACCTAGAGGCCGTAGGTATTACTAATTCATCATTCTAAATATAGTCACGTTAACTTGTAGAACCTGTCAGAAAATTCTTTCTTAGTTAGAACATATCGATGTATCAAAATGCAGCAGGATATTTTTAACTTGCCCGTATTGAATTATGTCGTTCTACGGTCAAGATTTATATAAGATTTTACACAATAGGCAGATCTATATACTGGATAACTTCGCTTGCTTTTCAAAACATGCTTTGCTGATTTATCAAAGAGATAAAGAAAAAATAAGCCGAGGTTAAGATATTATGAGTAGGTACTTTTGCAAAAAATAAAAACTCACCTTCTCATGGTAGGCTGTGACCAGCCAATATTCAGCCTGGAGGTTATCGCCTTTCTTGTCCACGCCAATATAATGCAGAATATCTGGATGATCCATCCTCGCGAGTCTGAAGATCTCTTGCTCAGCTAGCCACGACTGTTTGTCTTGCAAGGGGAACACTTTCACGGCAACATCTCGCTGGCCGAGCTTAGCCCTCCACACTGCACCAAATCGTCCTCTTGCCCTGACCTCGCACAAAGTCACCTGTCCCACAAGACCGACGGCCTCGTTCTCCATGCCGGCGCCAGCGGACGGAGGCCGAGACAATGACGCCTCACCGTTGGCTAGTTCAGCGAACGACGTTCCTTTACGCTTTCTATACAGAAGGTAACAACCGACAAGGATCGCGAACAGCAGAAACAAAGGAGTTAACGTGTACGCGATGACCGCTTTCGTGTCATCGTCAGCGCTAGGCACTGCCGATGCAGGTACTCTCTCTGGAGGCATCTCAGTCTGCGACGATATTCCAGCTTCTATACCAGGGAACACTACGTTCTGATTGCACATATCTCCTTCGCAGCAGCAGTGGAGGAGCGGCAATTTAGAGTTGTGCAATCTGCAGTTGGATGTCCTGTCTGTGCAGGACACAGTATCCACGAAGCATCCCTTTACCTTGGGATATGCCGTATTTGTGACGTTGTCGAACTGCCACAGTACAAAGCAATGGTTGCTTTTGTCTGCTTCGACAGGTTGACACTCTTCTTTGATAACGTTTGGGACGCATGTTGAGTTTTTGGCGGTATCGCATGTGGACGTTTGAGAACCATTGAAGAACTCACATTGTCTTGTTGTGACTCGGCCTTGTTTCGGCCGAGGCGGGAAGTTCTCGTCAGAAGGCGGAGCTGCTGTTAGTGACGTCACTTGAGTACCTTTAACAAAATTATTTCTCATTACTACATTCATATTTACGGCTAGATTCTACTTGAACAGGAAAACCTAGATCATTCATTCTGTCTAGCCTTTTCCCAACTATGTTCGGGTGTTGCTTCCGGTCTAACCGGATGCAGCTGAATACCAGTATTTTACATGGAGCGACTGCCTATCTGACCTCCCCAACCCAGTTACTGGGTAACACGATACCCCTTGGTAAGACTGGTTGTCAGGTTTTCGGGCTTCTGACGACCCATAACGTCTCAAAGATCTATGAATAACAGTCGGGACCAACGGCTTAACGTGCTTTCCGAGGCACGAAGGAGTCTCGGTATGTTAAAATGGTCACCCATCCACAGAGCAACAAGGTCAAACGTAGCTTAACATGATGGATCCACCCGTGCAGCTGTTATTACTTAGCCACCAGAAAACCTAGATATTAACATACAATCAGCAAACTGAGCTTTGTTACAATTTTGGTGAATATATTTCTTCTGTCCATCTAACAGGATCAACACTGCTATTATTTGCAATTACCATACAGAGACTTTTAATCATATTCTATTGTTTACTGTATATTTTCCTGTGTCACAAGATAAATAAACTAAGATATAAGTAATATATCAATACTATTCTACTAATATTATAAATGTGAAAGTTTTTGTGTTCTGATGTTTTTTACTCGATCACACAAAAACAGCCAAATGGATTTTCAACTAAGCCCCGGGCAAAACCTGCACCCTAATTGCGTAACTCACGATTAATCATAATCTGTTTCGTTTTGAAACAGATGGCTAAACCATTGCTTCAAATGTTCGAAAAATGTGTCTGCTCAACAACGTAAATAACACAATGAACATTCTTGAACTGTTTAAAATTAATCGCGTGTTACGCAATTAGGGTGCTGGTCCTACTATCCTACTAATAATATTATAATGTTCACATTTATAAAAATATGAACGACTTCTACTATTTGTATGTTTGGAAGTTTGTTACTCAATCACGCTAAAACAGCTCAACGGATTTGGATGTTTTAAGACACAGATTATTTATAACCTACAGGATACTTTTTATTCCAGTGATAGGTTCCCGTGGGATAACTTCCGACATCCACGACGGCGAAGCCGCGTGCAAAAGCTAGTGACACATAAAAAAAAGTTGATTTGATTTTTCCAGGTGTTTTACACTCAGTATAATTATAATGATGATACAATTAGCCAGGAATGAGTGATCTCTGCCTCTATCTGTAATTACTCATCGGCTTAAATAAGCATTAATTAATATTCTATGAGTATTTAGCTGCAGTGTACCTGTATGAGACACATTAGGGATCACCGTCACATTGTGTGCAGTCGTTTTTAAGATTGTTTTTATAAAAATATGCATTAGTTTATAGTTATTGTTTTATAATTATATGTATTGTATTTTATGGGCCTCAGATGCCTGAAATAAAGGATAAATAAATGTTAGCTTTTAAGCCAACTTCATTTAATTTACTGACTAATGAATTAATTAAGTTCCCATGTTGGTTGAGACGATGATGAATAGTTTTACCTGTACCTATACCAAACGTTTTTGTTATTCATAAAATTTAGATAAATCCTTTAGAAAAATCACTGATGGTAGAAAAAAGAGGATAAGGTTTGAATTTAGTTCAACATTCATCGCAAGCTTATGAAGTTTTTCTTGCTTTCTAGGAAGTAAACTACCATGCAGGTTTCATCATCATCATTTCAGACGAAAGACGTCCACTGTTGGACAGAGCCTCCATGCAGGTTTATTGCAAATATATTATTTCAGAGCATCAAGTCTTATCATTCCAAAACATTATAAGTCAAATCAAAGCAATATGTGGAAGAGTCCATTAAAGTAACGGATAGTAAATAATCCAATGATGATATATAAGTAATAATATCTATAATTTCCTAAGCAAGAATAAAGTAATATACCTACGTACTTAACAATAAATAAATGTTTATCAAAAGGTCACACATGTACCTAATTGGTAGCCAAAATACATTTAGTTGCAGATTTTAATTTTTAATGACACATTATTATTATTCAATGTTAATTATAATTATTAATTATATAATACTTACCATATTTCTCCAATCCATATTACGGATTATTACGGATAAGGATTATTTTATTATGCAAATGAACTTCTTGCTATTCAAAACACTAACTATACTTCTCATCAGAGATTTGTTAGAATTTTTTAAGAAATTAACAAATTAATCTCACAAGTTTTGTTAGTAGAACAAAACTATTGTGTGTAAATAAGTTATTTTGTAAACAGACAGACATGAGACAATGGAATTATAAAATACGAACAGTTTTGACTTTTTCATTTAGCACAAAAAACATACAAATCTCAAAAAAACATATCTTATCAGAGTGCAAACATTAACTATGTGAAGACCATGATAAATACAGTCTAGGCTTACCTAACATTAGCATCGCCGTGAGGTACAATATCCTCGGAGCCATCATCAGAACCATGGCGCAGGCGGGTACAGCCCTCCGGACCCGACGCGACAATCCAATGTTATTTTTATACGCGGCCCCGACATCAAACGTCTAGTCTATTTAGGAAATTCCGACATAAGTACATGTCAGATAAACAACGCACATCCCAATACGGTCAATTCAAACACAGCCACAACATACAACTACACAAGGAACGTTGCAATGTGCACGATGAACAATTTAAATTAATCCAATAATCTCAATTGCATTGATTTCAATTAGTATTTCCGAAAATAAAGCGTATCATACAAATCGCAGTACGAGGCTTCACTTTTTTGACGTTTATAGTGACTGGACTGGAATCTGGAATTGGATAGATGGAATCACAGAACACTATTACTCCTAGCGGAGGATGGAATGGATATCTCATCAGCATCACTCATGTCTCATTCATATTCATTGCTAAAATAGTATGGTGCACTTGTATATTTATTAGCACTTAGATAAAAAAGGAAATTATACCAAGATTCCTTTGAGTGATCTACAAATAATATTGTATTTTATCGTTGCTAATTATATAATTGCCAAAATCCTATGGGTAAGGAATAATACTGCTGATAGATACAATTTTTCAGACTTACTCTAAGGTTAAATGTTGTACTCGACTAAAATTTATGAAGGAGAAAGTAGTAATTTTAGCTTTAGCAAGCACTAGTAATTTTAATAACACTATCACAAAGACGGAGCTGGCAACTTTGGCTGCTTTCCATATTAGAAAATTATCGCTCACAGTGCCACATCAATATAATTTGCGTTTAAAACCTTTAAGGCCGGGTCACACCGGGTGCGTAGCGTGACGTGACGTGACGTGCACACGCGCGTGCGAGCCCTGTCACACCGACCAAGACCGGTGCAGTACACGTCGCGCGCGCACGCAGGTAACTGCTGCACACGCGTGCAAGCCACCTTGTCAGCAGTCATATTGAGTTGAGAGCATTTGTCCCGATTTTCTCCCATTATAACTTTTATTTTTGTACTCTTTATGCTAAGTGTTGTAGAGACACTCATATTTGCGAACTATTTATATGAGTTTTTCCTTTAGAATTGTCTCCATTGGGAAATAAAACTCGTAAACTGTATTCTGTTTGTAAATAAATACAAACTGCCATACGTGCGCACGTGCAACAATTGACCGATGCGTGTGCGTGTGTGCGGTCTGGCATCTAACAGGGAGTGCCATATAATACAACGTCATCACTGCAGGCGCATGTGCGACGTTGCCATTTCGCTACACACGCGCGCGGATTCGATTTGTGAGTAGAGGCGCCTCTGCGTGCGTGGGTCACGCACGTGCACAAGTAACGTATCTGGTCTGACATCTATCTTACAGTTTCATACATTATAACTGGTGCGCGCACGCGTCACACTCACGTCACGCCACGCATCTGATGTGCTCCAGCCGTTATACACCATATAAAATGTCCCGTGAGTCGTCATAGATGACGTCATGACATACGCCATCTTGCGATAGCGCCGACCATGCGTGATACTAATATCACCGTGAGGCGCTGTCAAAAATTACAGTTGTGCTATTTAAATAGATTTATTAGAAATAGTGCTTCTGGCTACAGTCGCTACCTAACCAAATAAGAAGACGCAATTTGTGGTGTATACAAGTTTTGTACGGTGTCTATAGGTTTTAACGTCGAGTGAGCACTGTTAGCGCGTTCACGAGCGTTCCGTTTTGTTGACAAAAATGACGGTTCTTATTCTTAGCTGTCCTAACTCGGAACGCAAATTATTGATGTGAGCGCTCATAGCGCTATTTTTCTAATTCGGAAAGCGGCCTTTTTGTTGACTTTTGGTTTGACATTAACAGTGACAAGTGACAACTGTACGCTCTGTCAACTACTGTAAACAACAGTAATCAATGAATCTGTCTGGATTATTGTTTAATTTTTTATTAATTGAAGCTAAAATGTTGTGGGACGTGACAATTTAGGGACAAAATGTCATTCTTCTATTTAACCCCAGTTAAAGGTGACTTGCCTGCACATTTATTAGAAGTTATTCTTGTTAATAGGTTAGGGCATTTAAAAACATTTTTTAGCGAAGAGCCCCCTACATACAACGAATATGTTGTAGATGGAAGTATATACGATAACGTTGGACATTTTATACTGTGTATTATATCGATTTTAAGCGAAAACAAGGATTTTTCCGAATATATTTTGAAGACTGAATTGGAATTATTCAAACGTCGACTAGCATCTCTAACTGCCTATGAAATGAGATCGTTCGCAAAAAAACTACTCAGAAGTATTAAGAAGCATGGCAATGTACCAACACTTATTGAATCGCTGCAAGTATTATGTCAACATTTGATGTTAAAGGATGTGGCTCAGCATATTTGTTCCACACATAGCAATTCCTGCACTGTGCACAATATTAGTGCAAGCTTTAAGCAATGCCTTCATCTTGTAGCTAGAAGACAAGTTGAAATAACAAATGGTGTAGCTGTCATACCATGTGGAAGATGGAAACTATTTTTAATATCCCTTTTTAGAGAAAACTTGGTCAACCGGATAAACAAAACTGATCTAGCACCTCTAAAGAGTGACTCAAGGGTAATGGAACTCCTACATAAGATAAAAAAAGAATTTACTTTTTCTAAAGACATGACTAATGTATTATTGAGTAAAAATGTGGATTCTGCATCTACGTTTTTCCCGCCATGTATGCTAAATCTGCATCAAAACCTGCGAAGAAGGCATAGACTATCTCATACACAGAGGTTTCACTACAGTTTATTTTTAAAAGATATTGGCATGCCTATAGAGGAAGCTGTAGAGTTTTGGAGAGCAGAGTACAGGTTGCATCCAGATGGCAATCACAGTTGTTGTCATAACTGGGAAAAGGATGAAAAGAAGTACATGTATGGCATAAGACACATGTATGGTTTAGAAGGATGTAGGAAAAACTATGCTTCAGTAAATTGCCAGAGAATACAGAGCATAGACAACTCATGCTCTGAAGGAGGATGCCCATTCAAGTCTTTTGACTATGGTAAAATGGTTCCACTTTTAAAAAACTGTACTGAACCTGTTTTGTCTCAAATTAAGGAATTAAAAAGTAAAGGATTATACACAAGTGCTTGCATGCTATTTATGCAAAATGATTGTACTAAGTCAGATAATTATGATAGTTGTAGCTTTAATTTTACGCCTGTTAAATATTATATGACAACTTCCAAAAGAAAGGAAGCCAAATTATGAAAAAAAAACCTTCAAAAAAATTATATAAATTAACTTTTCTTTTCTTTTTAACCAAACTTGGCATTCAATGAATTAAACAGTAAATAACTTGGTATTTAATATTGCTTTTATTACTTTATTTACATACATATAATTTTAAATAATGAATAATTTTATTACCTGTCTTATTTTTGCCTATATCATATTGCATAATGTGTAAGAAGACTGATAAATGAAGACATTGTGTTCAAGCATAATCTGACATCTAACAAATTGCTTTGCATACCTCTCATGAAATACTTGTATAGATATAAAAATGTTTTATGAAATTTGGTATAGTAAGTATGTAATACTACAATACATAAAATTACATTGTCATACAATATGCATAGTTTAATTTCTATGTCAAGGACCTCCCCTCCCTCTTTTAGCTCCTCTTTTAGTCGACGTCTGTCGCACATATCCCGGGAAAATCCCGGGATTTTATTGCGCACTGACTTATCAACATTCGGTGTTCAATGAAGCAGAGTTGAGAATCCAACAGTGTTCAGCACGGAGTGTGTCTCAACGCGTCAAAAAACACACTGTTCGATTTTCGATTCGATTACGTCCGTGGGAACGTTGGCTTACATGAACTCCCTCATCCACGACTAGGTTTAAGACACCAGCAGGCTTAGCATGACGCTTCCTGTTTCTACTCTACCGTAGAACAAAAATCGCTTGTCTACCTTTCTCGGTTAAAAACTGTCAACTGTCTACACTGAAACGTCATTTTTGTCTACTCTTCCGTCGACAAACCGCTTCTCTACGGTTCTTACGCTAAGCCTGCAGAGGGGCAATTCCCGTAATATTAAGAACGTTCACAGTCTAATCTTAGTCTCAATCTGTCAAAAATACCTCAAGTTTCCGGAGATTTTTGGCAAGTTTTTGATACTTAGATATTTGAGTGTCGCCGCGTCGGCGTCGCCAAGGTAAGACTGCGAGTGCGGGTAGATTTTGAATGTTTTTAATTACGATAATGGGCTTTCAGTTGTCTGATGAGATCACAGATATCTTTAACTGTGGATGACATCAACTCCTCGTATTGCATTGTGAAAATAAAAATGTCTACATTTGGACCTACTTATGCAAACAGGGTCAGGAACCAATCCACACACATGCCAAAATCGAGATAAGTATACAGAAAGCTTTTAAAATGCACCTTCTATCGACCCTGTAAAGATGAAAATGATCTGACAATTTTGACAGCACAAAACATTTCTATGACAAGGTTATCACGAGTTCACAACCCACATAGAGTTGTTCAATAAACTAACGAGATCCATGCCCCATGGTAACCCGACAATCTAAAAGATCATTGAAATTGTATTTTTTCTTAAAGACTCATACCACATGGTCCCGTGTAAAATATTTTTTGAATCAATTATGTATACTCCATTTACAATAGCATTAGACAGAAGTTAAAAAAGGTTCTTACACGCTTTATATTAGCTTCACTTGTATGTTTGTTTGTATGTAACCGACTCCTTTGAGCGCGATTTTGACCCACTTTAAACGGTCAGATTTCATTGAAACTTTGTAAACTTGTCGAGGACCGATGACAATTCAATAATTTAAAAAAAAATTGAGAAAAAAAAACACGTTTTTGTAGTTAGCAGAACTAAAAAATAGAAAATAAATAATAGTTTTTTAAACTATTTTTTTTTTATGTACACTGCGTAACAAAATTACATTAAACGTGTTGCAGTTACGATAAAAAATTAAAGTGTCAATGCTAAAAACCTAAAAGAAGCAGGAGTGAACAACACCGAGTAACTAAATTAGCTGATGATGACGAAGTTTTACTGACGTATTGTGGGTTGTAAGTTGTTATTTAAAATAAAGTATTGTAAAAAAATCCCTATACTTATTAATCTTAATTAGATATAAATCATCATGTGATTGTTTTTTCATTCATTCGTTTTGTTGTAGGTTTGTTAGATATGTGTGATGAAGATGTTATTATAAATAAAACATTATTTAAAATTAAAATACTTTTACTTCGTTTATCTCAATATTTAGTACTGTCTTAAAATCTACCTAAGAAAATTAGAACTTAACTTTGAAATAAAATGTTTTGCACTCCTGCTTCTACGAGCCTCTTTTTTCTAAAGCTATAATAAATGGGGTATAGAGTTTTTGGCGGGATCGGGTTGGAACATGTCGCACGAATTTTCATTTTCATGAAATTTAGTGGAATAGCGAATTAAATTGTATAATTTTGGTAGTGAATTATTCAATTTAGTTACATGCGTGTGCACAAGTGTAGTGAAGGTGAAAATAAGTGACTAACGTGGACTTTTCGTGTTCCCCCAAAAACTCATGTTAGGTTGTTGTAAAGTTGCTACCTACCGCTTTACAATAACTGGACTTGACTGATTAAAGACGACTATGACTTTTTTCTAACTTCGTGCCCGATATCGGGCCATTTACTTGATCGAAAAGAAAAATTACTTGACACTGGCTAAATGCACAAACCGGGCGAAGCCAAAGCCCAAAAAAAAAAAAATGGGGTATAGTACCATGCAGGTTGGTTCTTGCTTACATATTAAAATGGCATAATACTATATTTTTACAAAGACTCATATTACTTGGTTCCATTGTTATAACTCTATTTACAAAATCTAAGAAGACATGTCATTTGAATCTGTGTTGTATAATAAACTTCTTGATAAAATTATTTATTCAAGTCAGTGATAACTACATATATTATTCAGCTGCATCTGGTTAGACTGGAAGACTAGAAAGGTCCTGCCAGGCGTGCGGGTTGTCCGAAAGAGATACCGCGGCCCCTGGTACACAGGCAACTGAGGGAACACGGGTGGGTTTTAGTCAGTAAAAGTCTGACATGCCCTCCTGCTCCTCCCAGAGAAGGAGCAGTTATTTGATGATTTCACAACCTCAATACCGGAACGCGGCTTACCTTATTCATGAATCATGATCGAACACCGTGCCATGGTTCACACATAGGCACAACGAACATAAATGTATAAACATAGTAACACTAACGCTGTTTACCTTCCTTTATAATCTTACTACCTTTTTCCGACACCCCAATCAGCATAAAGTATCGGTCGATAATGTCCACATACCTACCTTACGATTGCTTTATTGTCATTGACAAACTATAGGTCTACAAATACGATAGGTAGGTGCTCCGTTGCTGAATTCGTTCTGAGTTTTTTTTAATTGCAAATTCTACCGTGCAGCTACTATATATATAGCGCATAAACCCCTTCCGCTTAGGACCCCGTATGGAGTCAAGATGGTAGCAAAAGATCTTCTTTTCGAATCTATGTCGATTTCTTAGGCAGTTTAGGTGGCAATGTTGATCGCGCTTTCGGAAGTGTTCTTACCGTCCTCAGCAGGAGAACTTGGTACCTACATTTTTCAGAGTCCAACAAGGGACCATCGTTTTGTCAGGATGACGTGTCCAACAAATCACAACCTTCCTATGAGCATTTGCTTATCAACATAGACTGTGATCACCAATAAGTTCGTTAAATGTGGTGACTATTTAAAACAGCCTCCCAATATTAGGGTATGAAAGTTGACAAAACATCCCTGAGCAGTCTAAATGAAACCCAGTCAGCTATAGTTAGACTTAACCTTGCCTGTAGAAAGCTACACACTGATGATGCTTCCATATATTAAAAAATATCGACCAGCCCTCAATGCTCACAATACAAATAGTGGACGACATGAATCATTAATGCCATAAGGCCAAGGTCGAGACGCCCTGGGATCTGTATACTGCGTTGCAACCGGCAGTCCAGTGCAATCAAATCACTCAATTATTTACAGCGGAAAAACTATGAGTACTCGAATCGAATGGAGTTTATGAAGCTTTTCACTTGAAGATGGTCTTGTCGTCTGAGTCCTGAGGACTTCCATAATGGGTAGGTATTCTTGATAAAATGTTATATTATTTTTATTTCTGTAAGTGGGTTTGTATCAACATTTTTACATGTTTATCATATTTAAAAAAAATTTAACAAAAAAATTTAACCGCCGAAAAAACTGAAAAGCAAAAAATAATCAACTTTTTTTGTTTAACCTTAATAACTAAGTTCTTAAACTAATGTTAATATACCTAAGTAACTTTGAGTCGGCACCAAACAAGCAAATTAATGAATTAACAATCAATCATCCCCTGTTTTCCTACCCTTAGGGTTGGATTTTTATTTAAATTTATATGGGACCAACTTCGGGGTATACCCTTTCCAATAAAACATTTAAAAAAATATACATACGCGTCGACTTGAGAACTTCCTCCGTTTTTTCGTCGGTCAAATAACTAGACGAGGGGCGGCCTTTCCTATCTGACTACTCTGCGAAGAAAGGACGATAAGTGGTCGGATTATGTGAATGTCGTGTTTATACCAAGTCGTGTCTTTGCCTCATTGACTTGGTATAAAAATGCAGTGTCATTTATATGGCAGCAACTAACAAACATTAAAAGTCAAAGTACCTTAATTGCGTAAAACACTATCAATCCGAGTCTGAAGCTTTTAGAAGGATATTGCTAATCCATTGCTTCATCTATATCTATACTAATAATATAAAGAGGTAGTTAATAATTATTATAAAGAGGTAAAGTTTGTGCGGTTATAGGTTAGGTCATGTTTATTGGTCATATTATCAACAATTATGAATTCTTAATTCTAAATTTATCGTCTCAAGTATTTAAAACAAAAGACTTTTCTCTTTTACTGCATATAATTTGGACGAATGGTTAAAGAGATAATACAACATAGGAATGAAACTGCGACCGTGTCGTAATCTATTGAGTGATATAAAAATGTTTACCGCCCAACGAAGTAGGCACGGGTCAGCTGCTAGTATGCAATATATTCTGTAATAAACACTCATGTTGTTGAACTGTCAAAATGAAAGCCATTTCTACTTGCCAGAATTTTGGAGAGTTTCTCATTCATTTAAGGGCCTACGTCCCGTTTGGTAGCGTAACACGGTCACTTTATGAACCGTACCTACTGCTCATTAACGGCTTGTCTTGAAGATTTGAAAAATATATAATTTTGCTATAGATTCATATAGATCATTTTGCCGAGGGTACTTTTCTTGTATGGTTGATACTTTTGCTGAAAAAATATATTTTCCAACACGCAATATTTTGGCTTCTATTCCATACTCTTACTAAACGGCTTCGTCATTTGGAAAAAAAAATACACTGAAAAATATATAGTTAGAGGTACCATAGAATCGCTAGAGCACAATTGTAAATTAATCAACATTTGCCAAGGAATATCCCCATTTTGAGATAAAGGCTCAGAGGTGCCATGCGCGGGCGCGGGCGGCAGTCGTGCTTTAGCATACCGACGGCGACGGGACATGAGGATACTATGGGCCTTAACTGGTTAGCACTCATTCATATTGGGATCCTACCCAATGAACCGCTTTCATTTGAGAGTTTACTAAAGATAAAGAAGAAGATGGAAACGTGTTAGAATTCCGCACCTTTGACGAAGTAAAATTAATGATGCTATAAATCAAATGAGAGTGCGTCACTTAAGTGTCAAATAAGCGTGATTTATTAGCGCGGCCCTTAAGTCAAGGGCTGATCTTAAGTGCGTGGAACTATTAATCCTATCCTAAGGACAGGGCTTGTTTTAACACATAATTTTGGTTCGTGTAATTTTTTGTACATAACATTTTAGGGACATCTCGTTACTTGCTCTACTTAACTGTACCTACCTACGTACAGTAAAAGTCATAAGTGGATTACCAATTTCAAAAAGCAATAGAATAGAATAGATAGATGTTTATTTCCCTGGTTCATATGTTACATTATGTCCACAGGTCGGTAGTGTACTCGGCCTGTGGGTGTGTCAGCTACTTACAGTCTACCTATGTTTGTCTGAAAGAGATCTATATAAGTGTCGTGTAGTGTGTGCTGTGAGCTTGTTAGTGTGTACAGAATAAGTTTATACAAATTTATTATGATGTTCTATATTGCCCTATCCTATTTACAGCTAATTACAATTTATGGGGACGTGGAGCGGTCGTTCGCTTGCTGAGCAGCCGACTCCTGTCTTTTTTTTGTACATAGTCGATTTCACCTAGTCTAGTATTAGTTAGGAGGGGGTTGTGCTGTCCGTATCCGAGGTAGGCGTCACCAGGGGTCTCTAGATCCTCGATGTGCATTTCGCGGAGTCGACGTAGCATGTCCTCGTTTAGGTCTTGAGCACGGAGGTGCCATGGATCCCAATCGAGCATATCCCAGAGTAGTGAGGTTTCTAGGCGTCGTGGGAATTGTCCGCTGGTCTTGAGAGCCATTCGATATTGTCGTTCAATTTTTAATAGGTTGCTCTTACTGAAACGTGAGTTTGAGTTTGAGTTTGAGTTGTACCACGCCATAATCCAATATAGGAAGTAGGCAGGCCTGAATGACAACAAGTTTCACCGTCATATCTGTCTTGGCGTGCCAGCCTATGATAGGGGCTAGCGCACCGCGTGCTCGTCGTGCCTTCTGCACGACGTAATCCGTCTGTTTGCCCATGGTCATGGTCTTGTCTAAGTGTACGCCCAGATATTTTATGCTATTTTTATATTCGATTACCTCGTCTTTGATGCGAATAGTTCTGCGGTAGTTTCTCTTGTGAGTGAACATGGCGCACTCCGTTTTGTCTACGTGGCATTTTAGCCCCCAGCGACGGTAGTAGTCGATGACGGTGTCGGCGGCCCAGCCCGCGCGGCGTGTTGCGCAATTCGGGTCAGGAGACCTATTAAGGATGCACAGGTCATCGGCGTACTGGGAGAGCTTGATTCCGCGGATCATACGGTCCTTTTGGTCCCAAACATTGTGTACGTACAGATTGAAAATGACGGGAATCTTCATCAGACCTTCTTGGTTTATTGAGTCGAAGGCCTTTGAAAGATCCGTCAGGACCATGGCCACACTTTCCCTCGCTTCCAGGGCATCCGTGATGAATTTGCCAGTGCGAAGGATCTGGGTGCCTTCAAAAAGCAATAGACTGACACTTCGGCTTAACTTACGACCTTCTTATAATAAGTAATTTCTATACTATAGACACACACACTCTCATACAAATGATTGTATTTCATAAATTCAACCATTGAAGTAGATGGCATGATAACTTAGCGGTTACCATACTTACGTTAGCGCGTTTGTGCGTAGCGAGTCGCGGGTTCGAATCCCACGCGCGGTGATAGTCTTTTTATTGTTTTAAAAATCGCTTTTGCCTATAGTTTCTTGTTCTGTTCGTCTTATCCACTACATTTGTAAAACTTTATGATTATACCCACAGAAACCTAAATAAAAAATGATATTAAGGTGCAGTTAACTTACGACTCATTCACCGCGACTAAATAGAACGGTATTGTTTGTTATTGTGTGCTAGTGACGTGTGTTTAATCTATCAGCGGTGTTCTAGTTCATTTTAAAATGTAAGCATATTTAAATATAGAAATGAAAGCGAATATTATTGCACTGCATAAAACCGGACTTAATATATCACAATTATCTGATAAAACCGGACTGAGTGTGAGTATTATGATTTCATTATTTTAATAAACATTCATCTAATTAAAGTATAACTGCTGATCCTTGTAGTTACTTTTTGAAACGTTTAATAAATATCATAAGGTCTAAATAGAAGAAAAATATCAAATTTCAAAGTAAATTTATCTCCTAGATTTTTGAACGATGAAAACAACATTATACTTACTTAATTAATATTTGTATGAAATTTCTATTTCAAACAATTTTGTTTCTAAATAGTAATACATATTAGCATGCATTTTGCTTAGTAGCCTAACAGTACCCCTTTTTTGTTTTAGTGAAATATTGTGAATCAGTGGGTGAAAAGATATGAGGAAGGGAGTAAGCCTTGCCTGTCGAAAGCAAAGTGGAAGATACCACCAGCTCATAAAAAAGGCGCAGCAACAGCACAATCATGTTCAGCGAATATGAAACAAGTGGTTTCAAAACGACAAGACATTTTGCTAAATTATTCGACACGTCTTTACGAACCGTGCGCCATGCACTCCACACAGAAGGTTTGCATCATCGAAAACCAGCTCAAAAACCATATTTAACGGAAAAAAACATTAACATTAGAATATAAATTACAAATATTTATTAATTTTAGTAATATTCAAATAATATTGTGTCATATCCGTAATATGGATTATTTTGAGGTTTAGTTTCAATCTTCTTTTCGTAATGAAAATGAATACTTAAGCTATAACCTCAATAAGTCCTATTAAATACAATTTGTTAATTTTGAGGTTTGTGATACAACAAACTCACTCGCAGTAGAATAAAAGTAGTATTACTGAGTCATTTAACTGTATTGTGACAACGCGTCTGCATTTGTTATATTTACGTGGGTAGATTTGCGTATATTATTGTGGTTTCTTTCGAGTACCCACACACAGTAGAAATTACAGCACAATATTACTAGATCACTAAGATACAATATTTGAAGCTTGATTATCATAGTTCACCAATTAGCTACTTTACTTCAATAAATTGTTATTTATGAGAAACTAAACTGTTTTAACAAAAAGTTATTATAAGTTATGTTTATACTTCATAAAATTATAACGAATAAACATTTTGTAATCACTTATTAAACATTTTTATTCTTAACCCTTTGTTTAAATAACAATATAAGTAATAAAAATAAAAAATCTCGTTTATTCATTTATCGCATAATAAATAGTAAAATAAAAATATTTTATTACTTTTATAATAAAAGAACAGAAGAAGATTATTGTTGAAAAGAAAAATAAAATCTCGACGCGAGATTTGAACCCAGATCTATGAGTTTCTTAATCCCAGGCGATATGTTACAAGCTATCAGAACTTGAATCTACAATGTGAATTTTAGCAATGGTATGAACGGACCAAGGTCATACGTAATTACGTACTATGTGCGATGGTATGTTTTTTGTTTCATTCGACGCCAGTGTGTGAATTCTGTGTTGAGACATCACTTATACACACAGCTGTAGGTACGGCTTGGACCGCGAGTTTATAGCAATATAACCCTTAGTATGCTCTGCCATGGGATCTGGAGGCAAAGGTCCTCGCGCACATCTGGGAGTGGCGCGAGGAGGCCAAACGCCGGGGCGTTACTCCGCTGCCGCGAGAAATCGAGGTGCAGCGGACAGAGCTCCGGCGGGATCTCATGGCGACATGGTACACGCCACGATAGCGGCGGGAAGGTCCCTCTTTGAGGAGTGGCTTGAGAGGCGGCATGGCGTCCTCACCTTCCGCCTGACGCAGGTCCTCACCGGACACGGTTGTTTCGGGAGGTTCCTGTTTCGTATAAGGCGGGAGAAAACGCCCGGGTGTTTCCATTGCGAAGATCGCCCTGAGGACACGGTGGAGCATACGGTGGCGGTCTGCCCGGCTTGGGCGGAGCACCACCGTATCCTCGTGGAGGCGATCGGCGGCGGCGATCTATCGCGTCCGGCCCTGGTTCAGGCCATGGTACGGAGCGAGAGTGAATGGTTAGCCGTCACCTCCTTCTGCGAAGCAGTAATGCTCGCGAAGAGGGAGGCGGCGCACGTGAGGGAGAGACAGTATATGCGCCCACACGGCCGTAGTCGCCGCGGGAGACGCTCTGGGCGTCGGGAATCCCAGGCTGATTCCCGGCCACCGTAGGCGCGGGCTTGCGGACGGCGAGTAATGGGTAGCTCGCTGTCCGGTAAGGACCAAGCCCGGGTCGACGGCGCGTTGTGTTCCACGCGCGCCTCAAAGAGATGTCAGCACCAAATGGGGGGGTCCGCAAGGGCCGATGCCTGCCAGGGGTGCGGGTTGTTCGAAAGAGATACCGCGGCTCCTGGCACACAGGCAACTGAGGGAACACGGGTGGGTTTTAGTCAGTAAAAGTCTGACACGCCCTCCCGCTCCACCCAGAGCGGGAGAAGTTATTTGATGATTTCCCACCCAAAAAAAAAAACCCTTAGTATGCTATTGGACTTATGACTCCTTACTGTACATTAGGTAATGAGAGGTTCTAATCAGGATGTTTCAGCCAATACTACTACTACCTATATATGTATAAGAAAAAAGGCCGATACATTAGTAGGCCTAGACTTGACATTGCTGTTCAATTGAAGCTCGGTCGCTGTTATTTTATTTTTTCACTAGGTTTTGCCAGCGGTTACGCTCGCGCGGATGTCGAAATTTAGCCCACGGGAGCGTACTACCGAGATTAAAATTATCCTATTTTAATCCGGGTTACAAACTATCGGTGTACCAAACTATCTAATCCGTTCTGCTTTTTATTTGCGTGATTGATTAACAAACATCCAAACATGTAAACTTTCACATTTATAATATTGGTAGGATTCAAATCAGCACCCTAATTGCGTAACATGCGATTAATCATAATCGGTTTCATTTTGACAGTTCAACAATATTCATTGCGTTTTTTACGTTGTTGAGCAGACACATTTTTCGAACATAAGAAGCAATGGTTTAGCCATCTGTTTCAAAACGAAACAAATTATGATTAATCGTGAGTTACGCAATTAGGGTGCAGGTGATGTTTAATAGTTTCAATTTAGCTAAATTACTTCACATTGGGCAGTAGTGAGCGGCAGAGCCGAATAGACAAAGTCAATTGTTCCAAAAGTGGGTCTGATTCTGCATTTTAAATAATGATTGACGTTTAGTGTATCGTGCATACCTACTTCACAGCTTCCGCTGAAAAAAGATGATTAAGACTACGATTTTTTGGAATAATTAGTGCAACTGTAGTGCGGTTTTTTCTTTGTTTATGTACTTATGTAGGAAGGAACCTATACCTCTCTACAGGTTTGCCATCGATGGTAGGTAGGTCTAGGTACTGTAGTAGGTACCTAACTAAGCAGTACATAGTAAGCGTTTACCGTTTTTATCACCTTTTCCCGAATTGCATGGGGTGTGGCAGTAATCTTAGGTTAGAGCTTCACTTGGTTAGTAGTTTTCTACACGAGCACTGAAACCACACCGCACTACTTTATAACAGTAGTCCCCTCTCTTAGGTCCGATTTCACCAAAGTAGAATAAGTTTTATTCCAAGGATAAAGCTATTACTTACTCTCAGATAACCATGTTTTCATTTCACCAACTACTTATCCTGAGAATAACAAAGTTATACGAGTATAACTCATAAACCAGCAATTTTGAAGGAATAACGGGCTTATTCCTCAGATAAAATTAAAATGGCGTCAAATTTTTATGTCAGCTGAGCCGTGAGCACCTGAGCACAGAGTACACTGAGCGACCATTGATTGTGCACATTGAAATTGCAATTCAGAGAAACTATTCACGGTTACTCCGTCTGTTTTTTTTATTTTCAATTATGCTGAAGTGGTCTTTTACCAGATCCAGCAATAACATTTTTTCTTGTAGTAGCCAGTTAGCACTTCGTTTCCTTTCAGACATTTTTTAATAACAGTAAACAACACAAAGCAAATAGAACGAAATTTAAACACCACGCAGCGCGACTTTTAGACAGCACCCTAATTGCGTAACTCACAATTCATCATAATTTGTTTCGTTTTGAAACAGATGGCTAAACCATTGCTTCATATGTTCGAAAAATATGTCTGCTCAGCAACGTAAATAACGCAATGAATATTGTTGAACTGTCAAAATGAAACCGATTACGATTAATCGCGTGTTACGCAATTATGGTGCAGTTTGTTTGAAAAATAACACTGTGACACATTGACAAAAGCTCAAAGAGACGACTAAATTAAAAAGGTCCTGTTATGCTATACTGAACTGAGAAAATGGCAAGCCTTTTTATTTGTCTGCATTCACATTCATTCGTTCATCACTTCACATTCAACGTGCCACAGAGAGCAAAAACAGAAAAACACACTTACCAAAGAATAGTTATACTAGGACTAACTTTTTGTCTTTACAAATTGGTGAAACGTACTATGAATTATTCTGAGAGTAAAATCAGCGAATAATTTTATCCCTGGCATAGTTATTCTTAGTTAACGACGCCATTGGTGAAATTGGCCCAGAGACGTAGAAAAATAACTTAATAATAAAAAGTTTATTTCGGAACAATAACACATGACTAGTAAAACATCAAGTAAAACGATGATAGCTGTTAAAGTATAAACTGCAGCGCAGCTAACAACGCCCTTCCCCAGATACAGAATGGAATGATGTTCCGTACAGAAAAGTGCTTAGCAGGTAATTAATTTAGTTTTAGTTGATAATAAAAAACAAAAACAAAAAAAAGGTAAAAAATAAACAGTAGGTACTTACAGGGTATAATGATTTGGGATGCATTTTGTGTGGAGAGTGTAAGGTGAATGGGTGATTGGGTGAGTGACTTGACTCTTGAATTTGAAACGTTTGGTTTTTTGCTGTAGTTTTTACAACCCTTGTATGCAATTTTTCATTCGCTACATTTTTTATGAGAAACTAATTACGTTGTTTATCTTCACTAACAAAAAATCGTGACTGCCTTCACCTCCAAGGGCACGCACTTCAGTTACTTGCTAGTGTAGTCAAGAGCGAAAGCGAACGTTTCGTTCACGAAAGATCTGTGA
Organism: Antitype chi; assembly: GCA_947359405.1. Lineage (NCBI taxonomy): Eukaryota > Metazoa > Arthropoda > Insecta > Lepidoptera > Noctuidae > Antitype > Antitype chi. The sequence continues at coordinate 18,376,385 of OX375820.1, read as the reverse complement.
ACAAGCAGTCACCAACTCACCAGTCACGTCCCGACCACAAACGAAGGGTAATTCCACTTTGCCCCACCAAGCCCGCCACCCTGGTGTGGCAAAGTGGACTGCCTAAAATTTTGCAGTGGAATATGCCCCACTATTCTGATTTGATGGGGCGGATAACACTAGCATAAACACTTTGTGGATTCTGCCCCACTAGGGTTGGCAGCTCAGGATTTGTGTATGAAGGTTAACATGTATTTTTGAATCATTTGGGTTAGGTTAGGTTAGAACAGTGACCCTTAACGCGCGACGGCGAGCGAGCGAAGCGAGCGGTGCCGCGGCAGCGGCCGCCGAGCGCCATATCCCCTCTATTTTTGGTGAATCATTTGGGTTAGATGAGGCGGTGAATGTCTCGTAAATCCTGAGCTGCCAACCCTAGTGGGGCAAAATCCACAAAGTGTTTATGCTAGTGTTATCCGCCCCATCAAATCAGAATAGTGGGGCATATTCCACTGCAAAATTTTAGGCAGTCCACTTTGCCACACCAGGGTGGCGGGCTTGGTGGGGCAAAGTGGAATTACTCCAAACGAATGCGTAGCTCTCACAACTTATATCCGTAAAACATTCGCACTTCCAGGGCAATTAGGCGCGCCACTAATTTCTTACCTCGCATTTATAGCGCTGATGCTAAACTAATCGTCAAGGTAGCAAGGCGCGTCCGTGAATCAGTTGGCACGCACCAGTGGTAGGCGCGCTGAAAACATCTGTTCGTATCACACGGGACGCCGCGACTGATAACGTGGTGTTTTAGTCGCTTCAAGTTGCTCGCGGGCGCGGTTGCCGCCACAACAGTTCCGCCATGGACGACGTACACAAACCCCGCGAACAATTCCCGGTCAAATTCAACGGCGAACATTATGACTTAAACAAATTCATGCGCGACCACCCCGGTGGTGTGGACACGCTGAAAAATTATAAAGGCAAGTCTATACTGCAAGCGATGCAAAAGTTCGGACACAGCACCAGTGCGTACCACATGATGAACGACTTGAAAGTGGACGGTGATCAGTTGAAGGATGTGAATCTGACCGGTGAAGTGAGTGCGAACGGGAGGATCATCACCAATGAGGAGAACACCAGGAATTTGGACGAGATCAAGTTTCTGGAGGAACTTGAGGTTTGTTTACGTTTTTTTATTAAATTGTAAACGTTCTTAGGTTTAGAATTAAAAGCTTAGGCCTGGTGATGGCGTTCCTGTGTTAAAAATAATAATTCGACAATGTTATACCTAGCTCGGCACCGGGAACCAAAAATAATAATCTATAAAAATATTAATAAAAGTAGCTCGGCAGTAGGAACCAAAATAATAATCTATAAAACTAATAACTTACCTTCAAGGTGTCCATTAGCTGTTGAATAATGAATGGAATAAAGAAAGTAAGTTACGTGTCTAGATCATGAGATGGTATCAACGAATGGTGTCAAGGTGCCAATAACTATGCTTTATTACATAATTTCGATAATGGCCGGGAATTCAAAGATAAATTATGAAGCGGAAATATCGTTTATTTTGGCAGAAGTGTTTTAAATATAGATAGCCCATTTAAAATAATGTTGAAGACATTGTCTGATCTTTGCAATGACGATACTAAAATAACTATATGGAATATCTATCATAAAACACAGGCACAGCTATGTCAACGTCCTACTATTTATTTCAATGTAGGCACATCAAAATCACTTTTGAAAGTCATTTACAAGAAGAAATAGAATTGATTCAGATTTCCTCTTCTAAAAAGGTATTTCATATGGCAAGACACTATTGGTTATTCTTTATTTTTTTTGTTTCAACATGTTGTATACATTTTTGATCTATAAAAGTACACATGAAGACGACGTCAATGCTATAGCATACCTAAGCTATCGATATCTTATTGATTTTGTTACGCTTTGCTTCACAATCACATCATCACAGCATGTGATATCATCCTGTTTAAATGTCTATGAATCCATGGTGTTGGGTATCCATAACGACACACTTGTGCCCAATGTACAAAAGTGGGATGCCTAGAGTATCTAGCTTAAAAGTAATATGCATATTATTTAGGTTATAAAGAGTAGGACCAGCACTCTAATTGCGTAACTCACGATTCATCGTTTTGAAACGGTATAACTTTAGAATAGTAGAGCAGGAGGGGGGGGGGCTGGTAGTTCGGGGGTAGGGGGTGGGTGTGACCCCCTCCCCCTGGCACCACTCCCATGAAGAGGTCACTCACCGTTTCCGAGAAAAACGATCTTTTGTAACCTAACCTCAAAACACTCCAAAATTGCTTAAAAGGCATAGTCGACGGAGCCCCGCTACGCGGGGCTCCTACTTCTGGGTGGTTTAAAAAAAAATAACCTCGAAGGAGGTGGCGGGGTCTGTGTTCGCTCGCTTCGCTCGCTCACTACGACCCCGCCGCCTCCTTCTAACCTAAATCTATCCGAGTCGGGGTGCCCCCATGTCTTGAGCTCGCTTCGCTCGCTCTCGCATCTTAAGTTATTCACATTCACGAAACTCGAGAAGAAACGGAATGAATGACCGAAACGAATGACAGTGACACAGACACAAATGGCGTCTTTTTTTTACGTTTCGTTTTACCGATGTACCTAGCACGATATTTTACACCACAAGGCAATATAATTGTGACAGCTTTGGTTGTCAATGACCCATTTTAACGTTCCAATCTACCTTTTATCGGATTTGAGGTTAGAAACTTATTTTATAAATTTCTCGAAAAATATGCATTACCTCGTAAAAAGAGTGGTAGCGTTATAATCGGGGACCCAAGCCCTATCAGATTTGGCCCTTTTTAATCCCCATATCCTGCTCTACCAAACTAAAGTCAAGCCGACTAGAGTTCAGATTTTAACTCCAATGGTCACAAGCTAGCGAACCGCTCCTGCTTCGCACGGGTCAACGGGTGAAACCCTAGAGATTTATTTACTTGAATATTATTGTAATGTACACACTGCTTTCTCCATTTTTATAGAGAAAAGGAAGAATGAAATTATAATTTTGTAATGTTGCAAATTACCGCTTGACTCACTGACTATAGTTCAGCTTTCGACTCCAATAGTCACCACAGAATCGATCTTAAAGAATACTGAAATGAAATGAAATGTTTATTTATGTAAGTAGATCTTAAAATACACTTTTACACGTCAATATTTTGTAGGTTAATATTTTAAAAACTAGATGCGCTGGCATTTCGTAGCTGACTGTTCCCTGAGAAGAAAAGCCGAAACAAACTCAGAGGTCATGGTGTCTTTTAAAGTCCAAACATTATATTATTTGAATTTTATGTGAGTTTAATAATGCAGGGCAATGTCTGGAAGGGCCTTTTGAAGAAAGAGCCCTTTGGCCAGAAGGCCATTGCAGCTTTGAGCTGACCTGTCCCAACAGACGACATATAAATGTATCAGTCACCGTGTAGCTCAACCCTATTTTAGGGAGCTCAACGACCCGTCACAAGACGCTACCAGGGGGCCGATTCTACTAATTTGCAACGTTTCACGTTAAATTGTGTTTCCACAACAGTTCGATTTCGATCGCCGTTCGATAGTTACATAAAAAGTCATTCTACTATTTTATAAGCAAAATGGAAACTAAACTTAAAACGAATTGCAACTGAACTGTAGCGGGAACACAGCGGATTACTCGCGTTACCAACATGCCAAAATAATATGTTTTATTAATACCACAAAGAAAAAAGTTGAATCTAAAAATGTTACTAAACACGAATATGTGGCACTAAAAGTATTTTCTATAATTAAAAGACATAATGATCATAATTTTATCATTAACTTTGTCCTATAGTAAACGTCACGCTCATGTTCGATTTTGTTAGTAGAATAGGTTTTGACATTGTTTCAATCGATCGTTGGCGTAACTAAAACGTAACCGCAGCTGTGTCGCAGCTGGACCGTTGTTCATTTTAGTAGAATGCGAAAACGCTTAAAAGTGGTGATTCGGTTGCGGTTCTATTGCGTTTTTTTAACAAATTTGTTAGTAGAATCGGCCCCCTGATCTGCAGGACGCTACTAGCGACTCACTCCTGCTTCGCATGGGTGATACCGTCGAGATTTATTTACTTGGTTAAATATTAATGTAGGTATGTGTTATACACATAATCATTCAAGAATAAATGCTCTTCATGATGGTGAAAGCCGTCATCATCACCATTGGGTAGCCTAGAAGATCTAAGCGGTCACACAGCTAGACATGAAAAGCAGTTTCACAATCCGCGTAGGTATAATGTTCTCACTGCTGGGGCACACTGCGGTGGATGATGGGGCCACGTGAGCCCAGTGCGGGTTGGTGGATGTGGATGTCATAATTAATGCCTTCGATTTAAGAGCAGTGGTGATGAAATAAAACACACAAAGTGCGTACCTGGGTTCGAACCCCCCGCCCTACACTTGTAAGTCGGGGCCGTTATCACTGCTCAAAGAAGCTGTTGTTTAAAAGCAACTTCATTTAATACTATGGCATAGAAGCGATCAAATATCACCATACACGGATATATAATTCTAAGAATGTTTGTCCAAAAACGATGTGCCTAAAGCTAAATACGGCTATCGGACGGGTTATCGCGACTAGCATCGTTTAACTTTTGTTATCACCTACGTTATCGATCTACGACGAAATGTACCCTAATTCATGAGACCCGATAGCGCAGCTAGGTGTACGAAAACTGACAATTACACGTTTTTTTTTGCATTCATTACTTATTAGGTTCATACATACTTACTTACATTCAATTAGGTACCATTAGGCATTCATTTGATCTTCTTATTTTTGTTTGAGCGATAATACTTAAGCTGTTCCTTCGGTGCGGCCCCCATTTTGAACATTCAACTATATAAAAAAAACATTCTATATTTTTATAATTCCTCCAGGAACTGTTTAACGAAAGTCCTATTGGAAGAATGATTAGGATCATAGGAGAGGATTACTAGGCATGCTATGTAGCTTGGTTTAAAATAATAAATACATTTTAAAAGTTGGCTGGTTATGAAAAATTAAAGAAATAGGTATATAATTACGAAAGAAATATATACAGTGTAAACTCTATATAACGACACTGAAGGGACTGTGCATTTTATGGCACTATAGAGAGTTGTCGTTAAATGGAGAGAAGAAAAATCAGAATTAGAAAAATAAAAAAAATATTTCAGAGTAGTGTTAAGAGTTATGTACATAAAAAAGAATCTTATGCTATTGCGTATAGTCTGTTAATTTTGTCTGACGTCTTTTGCTGGACCAGTAATTTTGTGGTATTTTTTTACTTATTTTATTCATATCTTGCGATATTGAGGCAACCTGGTGATAAAGGAAATAATTTTCCAATAATTTCTAAAGTTTGTAAGCAACTGAGAATATAGATAAGGTATAGATGATCCATGACTCCTTCTTATTAGTCATGATCAAAAACAGTCTACACGTGCAAGCAATCCGAATTTGTGAACAAAAAAATGAATTTCTTAGAAAGTTCGGTACCTATTTAAGATGCCGACAGTAGAGTTTATTGCGGGCTAGGATAACAAAGCAACAAAAAAACGTACGCAGCTGGGCAGTTTTTACTAATTATAGCAACTTAAAAGGTACTTTTTATTACTCAATTGTTGTCGTTATTGAGAGTGGGTGTGATAATATGTAGAGTGTATCATTGTATGGTAGACAAGCTAAACCAACCAAAGTCGATTTATTTCGACGCTTTAGAGAGTTTGTCGTTAAATCGAGTGACGTAACGTGGAGTTTACATTGTATTATAATACGCGAACGATGGGTTCACCATTGCCACTAATTTGTCCGGAAAACTGGAAGACGGCGTCTATCGTCGTTAGGAAACTGCCTTATGTCTGTTTTTTGTTCTGCATTTGTCCGGTCGTCTTCTCAGCGTGTCGATCTAAATATACAGTCCAGAATTTAGCTACGAGTTTGACACCTTCAGTAGCGTCCATCAGTTTCTGTAACGTGCTGGCAATACGACACGCTGGACTCGATATAATGTGCCCCATAGTTTGTGGGACAAAAACATTTACACTTCTGGTCGGAGACATCTGTGAATCTCCACCTGAGCAGGTTGACCTTGCTTTGGCGTACATGGGTCCGGAGTCTATTAAAAGATTTTCTGGGAAGTAGAACTAGGTATGTAGAGGGCACTGCTAATTAAAAGTAGGTATTGACAAAAAGGACAATACCCTCTTAAAAACTATTTTTCCACAGCTCTACTATTCGGCGTTAGATTATGCAGTTAGTAGCTAACCTCTTTACGGTCGGAAAATTGCTTTCTACCATAAGTAAAACGTTTTGATCCGGAAACTATGAATTGAGTAGGTACCTATAAGTTAATAGAACGACCAGACTGGATAATGTAGGTGACGATCGTGGTCATCGAAAATAAATCCATAGACTTTTTGCAGCGTGTGTGTCAAAAGTGGGCGACCAAAACGTATCGAGCTAGTTCTTCCTAATTGGATACATACGCAAATGAATAAAACTGGGCTTGCTAAAAACGGTGATATAGGTTTTTTGACGTGCTCCAATACAGCTGCGGACATAGATAAGGGATCGTAAATGGCTAATCTTTGATATCTATGTAGATACGGAAGAGCTCTTCAATGTTAAATTGTTCCTAATTACCTGTTTAGTACCCATGCCTTAGCCCTCAAGGCTGCGGTTTACCATAGATCTGTTTTATTCTATGGTTTTACCAATACGATTTGTGACTGAGTTGTGAGGTCGATCCCCGCTTGTCGCATCAGTACGTGTTTCCGCACACGCTACGGACTGAACGTTACCGTGAGTAAAATGGTAGACAAAGAACCAAGTTCACGCCAAACCTTCGCCAAACGGTTAATACGCAGCGTCGCGTCGGAAGGAAACACGATAGTTTCTCTATGGAAGTTAGCGTGAGAATCTTTGAGAACATTTTTATACACTTAAGTGAGAACGAAACCAAACATCAGTGTCAAACGCCAAATGCGTCTCTATTGAGTTTCTCTGTCTACGTTACTGCCGGTCATTTAAAACCATTTCAAAAAGTTTTTATTGTATTTCGAGGTTTTACGTTATTTCTTATGATTTATTATTTGTGTTAGTATTAATTACAACTAATGTGTAATTAAAAAGTGGTTTATTAATGATCAGTGATGTAATACCTATACCTACTCCATTTGAAATAAGATTAGACATTTAAACAAACTTTTTTTACAGTCAGTTCAACCGATTCTGACTTCTATACCGTAGGCATAAGGATGGCGTTAAAAGCAAAAAGCTGCCATTTGTTATGCCCCAAGTCAAAATCGGTTGATCGGGTTGTAAAAAAGGTTTAGTTAAATGTCTAATCTTATTTCAAATGGAGTATAGTTAGATAGATTTTTCAACAGATATTATCCACGTTCGTTTATGGAAAGGTAGGTAAAAATTCAACAATCGCGACACATTTCGTATATAGTTTGGGTTCATTTGTTTAGGTACATAATGACGAAATGGCATTAGAGTTCAAGAAGCTCAACGCTATTACTTTATACAAGAAAAAAATTATCCAGTGCGCAAACTATAACCATGAATTCAGTTAAACTTTTCCTGTATGTGGCGTTCATGTTCTACAACAACATTAAATATATCGTATTTCCGACTTTAATTGCTAAACAATCGAGGCAAGCAGGAATCATGACCACATAATTATTCTTATGATCCCAAAAATCCGTTGCTATGAGCCCGTTGCTAGAAAGCAAGAGTGCAGAGATCCTTAAATAAACGAAAAGAATGGTTACTTAGGTACCTAAGCAGGTACCGCAAATATTGTGCACATTTTGTAAATAAGAATTTCCAGTGAAGCTTCCCATTGTTTCTTTTCAGAGAAATTAGAACCCTTAAGATCGCTGCAGTGATTCCAAAATATTCGTTTATCCAGCTTAAAACGCAGCTAAATAAACTCCAACTCCGACAATTCGGAGATAACCCTCCACACTCCGCCGATGTTGTCTTATTTGACGCCTAATCCACGCTTTTTCATTATTTGCCGCCCAAACAGCCTCAGGCAATGCAATAAAACAAAAGTTATAAACTTTTTTCTAATTAAAACAGTGCACAACACCATTAGCGGTAGAGTCCGAGTAGTCTTTGGGTCCGAGCATCCGCTAGCTAGCGCCAAAATTGACGTTTGTGTTAGTCAAAAACACCACATGGTATTAGAGACGCTATGCTTTTTTTTCTGTTTGGGTGGGAAATCATAAAATATCTTCTCCCGCTCTGGGTGGAGCAGGAGAGCGTGTCAGACTTTTACTTAGGTCCGATTTCACCAAAGTAGAATAAGTTTTATTCCAAGGATAAAGCTATTACTTACTCTCAGATAACCATGTTTTCATTTCACCAACTACTTATCCTGAGAATAACAAAGTTATACGAGAGTAACTCTTATACCAGCAATTTTGAAAGAATAACGGGCTTATTCCTCAGATAAAATTAAAATGGCGTCAAATTTTTATGTCAGCTGAGCCGTGAGTACCTGAGCACAGAGTACACTGAGCGATCATTGATTGTGCACATTGAAATTGCAATTCAGAGAAAACATTCACGGTTACTCCGTTTGTTTTTACACGCTTTATATTAGCTTCACTTGTATGGTTGTTTGTATGTTTGTATGTAACCGACTCCTTTGAGCGCGATTTTGACCAGATTAAACGGTCAGATTTCATTGAAACTTTGTAAACTTGTCGAGGACCGATGACAATTCAATAATTTAAAAAAAAATTTAGAAAAAAAAACACGTTTTTGTAGTTAGCAGAACTAAAAAATAGAAAATAAATATTAGTTTAAAAAACTAAAAAACACGCTTTAAAAACCAAACTATAAAGGAGAAAATAATTTAATTCAATTAAAAAGCGTGGGGTGCTTGACATTAATTGATTATAAAAATACCTCAAACAGCACCCCACGCTTTTTAATTGAATTAAATTATTTTCTCCTTTTTTAGTTTGGTTTTTAAAGCGTGTTTTTTTAGTTTTTTAATTTTATTTTCAATTATGCTGAAGTGGTCTGTTACCAGAACCAGCAATAACATTTTTTCCTGTAGTAGCTAGTTAGCACTTCGTTTCCTTTCAGACATTTTTTAATAACAGTAAACAACACAAAGCAAATAGAACGAAATTTAAACACCACGCAGCGCGACTTTATAGACAGTTTGTTTGAAAAACAACACTGTGACACATTGACAAAAGCTCAAAGAGACGACTAAATTAAAAAGGTCCTGATAAGCTATACTGAACTGAGAAAATGACAAGCCTCTTTAATTTGTCTGCATTCACATTCATTCGTTCATTACTTCACATTCAACGTGCCAAAGATAGCAAAAACACACTTATCAAAGAATAGTTATACTAGGACTAACTTTTTGTCTTTACAAATTGGTGAAACGTACTATGAATTATTCTGAGAGTAAAATCAGCGAATAATTTTATCCCTGGCCTACTTATTCTTAGATAACGACGCCGTTGGTGAAATTGGCCCTTACTAAAACCCACCCGTGTTCCCTCAGTTGCCTGTGTGACAGTTGGGAAAAGGCTAGGTAGACGATAATGATGAGTGTTGAATATCAAGAAGTGTCAACTATTGTAACATTTTATCAAAACGATATTGACGTCATTCTGATGTTGTCAGATTGGTTATCGATTCTGTTTCCAAGTTCCAATTCAGGGTCTTACGTTTTTTATACATAGGAGTAATAGCTTGGTGTTTTTTCTCCTATCTCACCGGATGTTAGGCGGTGGCCAGTTTCATCATCACCATTCAACCGAAAGATGGCCATCGGGGTAACTGCGTAAACTGCGTTACACATCTACAATAGGAATGGCTTGCATTCTAACAGTTCAACAACATATTATTATATTGCGTTATTTACGTTTTGAGCAGACAAATTGTTCAAACATCCTTGAAAATGATTGAGATTCTGATTGATAGCAATTAAGCAAATTGGGTGCAGTTCTGACCGTAGGCGTTAGTCAAACATCGATCGACAGCTCCTGAGTTTCCCTACTTCCGGGGATTCCCTTCATCAAGTCGTCGGGGCGACTTACCTACTTACGCTATCCCGTTCGGCACGCGTAACCACTCCAGAACTTTTCAGCCGTGCCATAATGTTCTGCGAGTGTTGAATGAAGAATGTTACTAGGTATGCGAAATCGCTTGAAATTTTGTCTCAGTGAAGCCTGTATGTATACAAATACACTAGTTTTTGTTGTAGTCAAAAATACTTAGTAGTTTTGATTTTATAGGCATTCAAAGTTTCGAAAAATATCGAGTCCCGCTAACAGTCAAGTGACCGCTTGTGACGTCATGTCACAACGCGCCGCGCGGGCCGCGACCCGCTTAGTACCTATCAAGTCGCCAGCTATTATAGTAGGTGTAATAGCTTGCGCAGTATTTTGTTGTGTTTTGGTCCGCGTATTACGATAATAGTCTAATAATAGTAAATATTATTAGATTAATAAAATGGATGAAGGATTCGAAAGAGGGCAATCGGATATTCTACCTAAAATAGATGGATTACCTAAAATAGTTGCGCATTATTTATCAACAAATAGTGATTTCGTTGCCGCTGAAATGCGAGGAATAAAAATGCAAAGGTAAGTAAACTTTCCTTGCTATTACTTATGCTTAGTAGTTTATCAGTTCTAAATTGTTTTATCAAAACAAAATACCCAACTAATGTCGTAATGGAAGAATGCAACTCAAATAGTAGAAGTACCTACCTACCATTAAATTTTTACGTTAAAGACAACAAATATGTATTATAGTTTTGTAGCTATAAGTAGGTACGTATGTATATATAGGTAGGTACTAGGTACCGCTCTTCTTAGTAAATTTAAATGAATACATACATTGATTTATTGCAAACTAGCTTCCGCCAGCAGCTTCGCCCCCGTTTCCCTCGGAAACTGTACATTTTCCCAGGATTAAAAGTAGCCTATGTATTATCCAGACTTCGTCCAGATCCGTTCAGTACTTTTTGCGTGAAAGATAACAAACACACACACACTCACAAACTTTCGCATTTATAATATTAATAGGATTCTAGGGTAGGACTTAGGATGTAGATGTAGTGGGTTGAACGTTACAGATGTACCTACTAAACCTTTTTTTATTTGTATTTTTTTTACTAACAAAATACGTAAGGCCATTTAATTTAATTTTTATTGCAAATGTAGATGTTTAAACAGATGTACTAAACCTATTTTATTTATTTGTATTTTTTTTACTAACAAAATACGTAAGGTCATTTATTTTTATTTGAAACTTATTTCAGATCGGCAAGAGACAGCTATGGCGATGATGCTATTGGTTATGTTCAAGTAAAAAGAGTAGGTGATGTGTGTACGGTTAAATGTAGAATCAGACTAGAACACCGCGTACGTACCACACCTTATCATTGCAGTTTAGAATGCAATGAAAAGGATCAAGAAGTTTAAAATGTAACGTGCGAAGATTGTGCCGCCAGCAGAGGTGGCTGTAAACATACTATAGCATTTTTAATGTGGCTACATCGTCGAAGCGAGGAGCCGTCAACGACTTTTATCTCCAAATGGATTAGCTTTTATCCATTTTTTTCGCATTTTAACGTCCTTTGGAACTATAAAAAACAACTTTTCCGGCGAATTGGTAGTTTTATTTTTACATTTAGGCATAACACATGATTTCCTAGTATTTGGATTGGACATTTTAAAAGTTTTTAGGTATAATTTCGACGGCACGGGCGCGCGACCGCGAGCCGACTGAGTGAGCCAGACTGAGCGTGTTGTGCAATGACGTCACACCGTCACCGGCAGCCCGCGTCGTGCGGTTACAACTTGTTTTACTTCTAAATCGGAAACTAATTGACGTATCGAAGTAATTCTTTCACTAGTATTTTTTATTTTTGACAGAGAATATGGAGTGCTAATAATCAAAATTAGTTAACATTCTTCATTGTTGACTGGCCTTAATGTAGGTACTTATATAAAGTGTTTCCGCTTTTGGCAGTCTTCTTGTAATATTATATTGCCGTTTATCAGTAACTGCGTTATCTGAGCGTTCGGCAAGTGGTGGTATCGGCAGGCTTGCGTGACTGATAGGCCGCGTTACGATATCTAGCGTTTTTTATTGTTATTGATGCTTTAAATCCGCCTCGGAATACGGTCGCATCGCACCTGTAAGAACAAGGTTTTTCCCAAAATCCCACATCCTAGTTTAATTAATTACCCACATTCTTAACGATATATTTATTTATTTATTTATTACTTCACGCACAAAAATGTACAGAGGCGGACTTAATGCCAAAGGCATTTTCTACCATTGTTTTTAAAAGAATTTGGCACTATGGATATGTCCTTTGTTTTGACATTGTCAGAGCAAATTAGTCTCAGCATGGAATGAGGAGCCATGGCTCTTATTTAAACTACCAATGTTTAGAAGTAATTATGCCGATTTTGTAGGCCTGCTCCTGGAATTTGTAGTAAAACCCTTAAAAAGTGACAGGACGTTTAAGGTGGATCCCCATTCAGACGTCTGAATTGACAATCCACTTTATACGTTCTGTAACTTTTTATGTTTATATTGGTAGTACTCGCGTTTAAATATGGGCCTTTTTCAATTTCACAACACTTTAACTTTCAAGTATTTCAGCTCTTAAACGTTAGTGACTCTCTAACGTTTAAAAGCTGAAATGTTCAAGTATCTCTCTCTATTACAGAGAGACACTTGAACATAAGAGGCTTCAGTATGTAGGTATTATGTGTACACACGTACTAGGTATATGTATACTTGACTAGGTACTTGTTTTATTATTATATTTATGCGAATTCCTAAAACATGCAATATATCAAGCTCACAGTCACAACAGAGGCGTATATATTTGATTCTGCGGTGGCCTTGGCACAAATCTATCTTTTTAATTTATTAATGGACGTGGAAGTTCACAAGTTGTCTGCCGAGGCGTGAGCACAGCAAAGCGAACTAGGTACGTTTAATTAAAAGAAGTAGTCTACAAGTATCTAGTGACATCTGGAATTCTGGATTATGTAGCCTATGTAGGTTATTTTATTTCTATAGCATTCCAAGGGAAAAATAAAACATTTTAGCGATTTTTTGGTTTTATTTCTCCGACGATGGAGGATGCTGTATGTATGATGTTATTTTATAAAAAAAATGCGGTAAATGTGATTTGTGGTGCATCATCATCAGCCGACAGCAGTCCACTGCTGGACATAGGCCTCTCCAATTGCACGCTATTCAGCTCTATTCTCGGCAACTCTCATTCAGCTGCTACCAGCCAACCGGCGAAGATCTTCGCTCCACCTAGCCTGATGGCGTCCTACCTAAGTTTGCCAACAGTAATCTAAAATAGAGTATTGTACTATATTTGTATATTTGTTATGGGTGTGCTCTATAATCTTTAACACTAATAAAGTATGCCAAAATACTCTTTTTTCATAAACAGACTTTTTTGAGGCAAGTGATTCCGTTTTTCTGCAGTTTTTCTATATTTTCCACTGTGAGACTTGACTATTTGTCGGTCATAAACGTGAAGTGGCAAGAAGAGTGGAACAGTGCTATATAAAAATCTAACTAAAATGAGTTCCATATTAACGTAGAATTTACGTAAACTACTAACACTACTAACGTAGGATGTTTGGAATGCTACAGTTCTTACAAAATCAATAAAAAAAAAATGTACCGCAAAAAGTGCTAGAAAATACATAAAGAGAAATTGATAAATGGTAATCTATTTTACTCTCTGAAATCGTAAATACTCTAGTGCTTCTAGATAAAGTTGGCAACCATATCACCTTACGTTTGCCGATTCGCGGGCTCCACTCAAGACACGTCTACCCCAACGGTCATCAGTTCTACGGCTAATATGGCCGGCCCATTCCCACTTAAGCTTACTAATCCTGTGAGCTAAGTCGACAACTTTGGTTCTCTGCTGGATCACCTCATTCCGGATTCTATCCCTCAGAGATACTCCGAGCATAGCTCGTACCATAGCTCGCTGAGCGACCTTGAATTTATGGACCAGTCGTACCATGAGTGTCCACGTTTCGGCTCCGTAGGTCATAACAGGCAGGACGCACTGACTGAAGACAGTCGTTTTTAGGCTCTGCGGAATACGCTACGAGAAGACTCGACGAAGCTTCTCAAAAGCTGCCCAGCCCAGCTGAAATCTTCTGTTGGCTCCCTTCTCAAAGTAGTTCTTACCAAACTGCAGAGTTTGCCCGAGGTAAACGTATTCTCAAACAACTTTGAGAGCACCGCCATCAATGGCGGTGCTCTCAAAGTTCACTCCGGGACCGATTGCTGTCAACAGCAATCGGTCCCGGAGTGACGTGATCGTTGAACATTACCTGGGTTTTGTCCAAGTTCATCCGAAGATCAATGCGTCCAGAAGAATCAACTAGGCTGCCCAGCATCTCCTGCAAGTCATGCAGCGATTCAGCCAGTATGAAAATTTCATGTGCAAATCTCAAGTGTGAGACGTACTCGCCGTTGATTTTAATGCCCAGTTCAGCGTCTTAAACACATCCATCCTCTAGAGCGTTCGACAATAATTTCGGGGAAATTACGTCCCTTTGTCTCACCCCTAGACGCAAGGGGATGTGTTCAGTTTGAGGGTAAATAGCTTTATTGATCAAATTCAAATCATAGGTTTCACGTTATGCATAAATATACAAGCAGGTAGTACATAGAGGCAAACTTTCAACTTTACGGGGGAAGCGCCAGACTAGCGCGCGGAATTCTAATTTCCATGTTTTTTTGCAATTTGCAGGCTACGTATGGCAGGTCAGTGTCAGGCAGTGTTGGCATAAATTTCGTTTGATTGGCGATTAAAAATAAAACTAACGTTTAAAGTCGACGTATACACAGACGTAGGTATGTCGAGAATATAACGCATTACATACAAACTTAATGGAATAAACAATTTGTATCATTTATTTATTTTGCATTTTCCTTGATTATTTCAATCAAAATTGATAGTTGAAACAAATTCAATCGATTAAGTAAGTAATTAATTTTTTATACGTCTAAAAGTAATTCAATCGTCAATCCTTGAGGGAGCTTACACGGGCAACTAAAATTGCTCTATCCTGGTCAATTCTCGTCAACAATGACGTACCAACTACATGCAGCAATTTATGGCAAAGGCAACATGTAGTTGCCAGAGATACATACGGCCACACAATATCATGCAATATGAAGCAACTTAAAAAAACTAGACAATACGCTCACTCCCGCCGCCTCCGCCGCCGGCCGGTTTCTCTCGCAAAAACGAGACGTTATATACTTACATGCAAACGAGATTTATTTATTTATTTACTAGGTATAAGGTATCTACTCAGAAATACAAAGAAAATTGACTAAAAATGTCCTATTTCCAAAAAATTGGATATTCGGCAACTTATGAAATATATGGGGCAATCAGAAGCAATTTTCCCGAAACATAGCCGTAATTTATTGTTGTTGCTCCAGAATGCTCCAGTTAAGGTGGAGATTTCTTGAAAACGGTCGAAAAGGTGGTTTTTTAAAGCAGTGTATCTCAAACCGTAAATAATTGTGAAAGCAAAAAATATATGATATTTTCAAGTCTTTTTTACATACAGTGATGGAAGTCAAAACTTAATTAAATATACTTTAATGCATCAAAAAAATCATCAAAGTCACCTCTTAATTATCTTTAAAAGCAGTTTATCCCTTCAATAACAATTATAATTATAATTAAAAATATACCATACAATTCCAAATGCCAAACTGCATTCAGTAATGGATTATTTATTATTAAATACTTAATATCTCATTTTATACGATTTTATTTGCATTTTTACGACATACGCTTGCTCATTTATTATTCTAATTTATTACAACAGATTTTAACCCGTATCAGATTGCAATAATAACTATTATCGCTCATAACCACACTATTTAAAGTTACTATGGCCTTAATGGATCCGGATTGATCCATTAGTGTTGCCGAGCAATAATTGCTCAAAAAATTGCCCGTGTAAGAGCACCTTTAGTTGAAATGAAGTATGTAATAATATCGTGGCAGGAATATTTCCGCGCACTGGATCTTCAACGTACTGCTTACCGCCGAGATTTGAAAATCGAACAGTGAAACATTCAGTTCGATTTTCGATGCGATGATATGCACTCCGTTGGATTCTCAACCCTCGGCTCAATGCCGAGAGTGAAAAACTAAATTTATAAGCCCCACATGACCGTGGACTATTTGGCGAATATTAGCAGTTCTATTTATAAAAGATTTTGTTTTAATAAAAAAGCGTAAGTACACAGTTTATTAGAACAAAAATTGAAATTCAGAAAGATGAATTAAATCATATTATTATCTTAGCACCGCGTAATAAAAAGATCACAATGATAATTTTCTGCTGACCTACTTTCAAAGTTCAGATACTTTTTAAAAAGACCAAATATTGAAAAGAAGTTCAATCATTTAAAAAGTTCCTCATCGTTGTGAAGTTCCAAAATTTGTCTCGCATTTAAATATTTTTCATTAAAAATAAAAAATAATTTTAGTTTTAACTAAAAACTACAATTGATGATTGAATTAATGCCAATCGTGATTGATTTAGTTAAAACTTATTTAATCACTAAAAATTTTGGTTTGACTCGTCAATCGATTGAACAGTTTAGTGGTAGTACCTACAGAATTATAATTATTTAGATCATCAATACAACAAAATAAAACCCTTTTTTTGAGCTTAGGAAATCATCAAATAACTTCTCCCGCTCTGGGTGGAGCAGGAGGGCGTGTCAGACTTTTGCTGACTAAAACCCACCCGTGTTCCTTCAGTTGCCTGAGCCAGGCCCAGGGGCCATGATAATCATCATCTGCCTACCCTTTTCCCAACTAGAATACCAGTATTTTACATGAAGCGACCGCCTATTTGACCTCCACAACCCAGTTACTGGTTAATACGATACCCCTTGACTAGTTGTCACACTTTCGGGCTTTTGACGACCCGTAACGACTGTCAAAGATCTACGAATGACAGCCGTGCCTTCCGAGGCACGGAGGGGTCTTGGTAATGAAAGATGGTCACCCATCCACAGATCAAACGCGGCAAGCGTAGATTAACCTGATCAATCGACCCATGGCTGCCTATTATGCATTATAAATCTCTGCTAGCCTCTACGGGAATTAAAAGCGTGAGGTTACGTTAGAAGTTACCTCTTTTGTTGAGTAAACTGTTAACAGTCTTCTATTGTTTATTCATTAAAGGTAATCGGTAATGTAACACATTCTTTATGAAGTTAAATGTAGGTAGGTTAACAGTCTTCTATTGTTTATTCATTAAAGGTAATCGGTAATGTAACACATTCTTTATGAAGTTAAATGTAGGTAGGTATAGCTTAAATGTTTGGTTATTTTAATAAGCATACTGGAAACTTATTGAGAAGTCATCTATTTTGCCTGCATGAACAATGTAATGTTTGTTCTGATTATTAATGTGTATTATACTAGGTGGCAGTGACTCAACACACAAACTGTAACCATGAATTCAGCATATGATTGTAGACACCTTTTCGTAGTAATTTTTCGTCGGTTATGCTGTTCAGTACATTTTGACAGTGTAGGTATTGCACTTTTCTATGACACAGTAAGATACTAAAGCTAAGCGACTACAGCAAAATTTCTACACAATCTAAAAATCTAAAATGTCTACAATCATGGTTACAGGTTGGGCGTCGATGTTCTTGCCACCCAGTATTGTAAGGTTTTGTGTCAATGTATTTTCTTTCTTTTTCTTAATACAGAACGTTGTGGATACCTATTGAACTGTTTGTAAGTAGGTAACTGGGAGGTATCTAAAAGTAGATACTTACCAAGTAGGTTGTAGTCAGAAAAAGCAGAGGGTAGGGTCCCAAACAAAGTAACAACTGCACCAAACGATCGATATGTCTGTGTGAAGCTACGTATTGCTGAACGTGGCGTCGCGCGTCGCAACTGTAGTACGGTGATGTACAGACTTCGAATGATTAAGACGAAGCAAAGTAGTCCACGGTGAAATGCTTTGTCTAATTAGTAGTCTAGGTTTATGTGAAATATTTGGGTGAGAAAATATGAATGGCTGGTTTCTTTCTCAAGCGTAGTTGCGATTGAATATATGTACTTAAAGGGCGGGGCAGGGACATCGATGCGCAGCCTGTAATCATAGATGCAGTAAGTACATGATTCTAGAACCCCCTGCGTTGAAATTTCTCGACGATTGTTTAAAAAAAAACGACGGGTTGCACTCCGGGAGTGGCGGCAGAAGTGAAAACTTGAATATTAACGTTGTGCATAAACACTTTATATACACGAATTTTACGAATTCACAACAGTGTGGCAACTGCAGAGCCATCAGCTGTTACCATCCATGGATGTGCGTGGCACGCTGTAACATAAACACACACGAACATTCGCGCAAGCGTCCTGCGCCGCCTAAACGAAACAGCAGGCGCAGGCATACATTTTCGCCGTGCGGCGCACGGAGGTCAATTTCAAGTAATTAGCGGTACGAAAATCATGATTCTCGAGGTGAGGGTACATAAAAAAAATGACTTTAATGTATTTAGTACTACCTACTACACAATACATATTGACGAAAAAGTCACTAAGTCAATACTTTGTGTGTTAAGTTATCAGTTGAGCGAAGTAGTAAATTATCTTTGATTTTATTGTGATTTCTGCGTACAGTTAGTTACATTTTGCTAAATAGTTATCGATTTTTTGGATTTGAAAAAATGGTACATATTAATGAATACCTTCATTAATATGTACCATTTTTTATGATCATATCGTGTAATTTTTTTGATAAATATTTCAAAGCTGTATTGTACAATAATGATTTATTATGACATTGAATTTTCAACTACATTTTTGCCTTTCGAAGCGTAGACGTTTCAAGAAACATGTTAGAACATAAAAATTCTAGTGATAACAGCTGGAGTCAACATTTATCTGTTAGATTTGATTTGATTTTTCGCTGCATAGGTACTACAAGCTCCCTGAACACTTTATGTTTATTTTCAGGGAACGGCACTAATTTAACAAATCGTGATCTATTCAATCATCTCTTGGAAATGGAAAGTCCCCCAATTAAACCTATTACTAAACAATCAAAAGAGAAGCTATTTAATTATGTTCTAGAAGTGATTGGCACTACTAATTTGAAAATTCAAATTAAAAATCGTTTACGAGACACGATACATAGTTTTTGTACATCTACTTCAAGAAATTGGCTGGCAACCGGTAGAAATAAGACTAAGTTTGAAACGAAATATCATAAATGGCTTTCTAAATGTATAGTCACGTCAGGAATGCAAAATATACTACCATCTTCATCAGGGTCTGTCACTAAGGGCCGGCCAAAACTACCATTTTCTGATATAAAACTAAACAAAGACGATTATACAAGGAAATACATTCAAGAAGTGAAGAAGAATTATGTTTAGCAGCTGAAATTAAGCTTCATTCTGTAGGAAAACGGAAGGCTGCTCGAGCTCTTCAAAATATCTTGTCTTCTCCTGCAGCCAGAGTTTCAGAACAACAAAATCATGATGATCTTAATATTATCCAATATTCACCCGAAGAAGCACTAGCTTTAGTGAAACCAACAAAAAAATTGTAGCTGAAAAGAAAAGTAGTATTCAGAAGGCATTCCGAAAGGAACTAGGTTTACTTGTAAATGTACCAAAGCAAGGGTTTGGTAATACTAATGATGGCAACACAGCCAGGGTTTTTTTTAACAATCCATCAGTGTCCCACAGTATTACTGGAATAAATCATGATTTGATTGTTAGGTTTGGGGTAATACTGAAAACTTTAAATTCTGGTTACAAAATTAATAGTACTTTGTTTGATATCTATGCTAAAGAAACAGCAAACAACTAAGTTGATTATACGACTGGTATCCTATGCCACCCACAGTGCACAAGGTCTTATTGCATGGCAAAGATTATAATTGAGAATTTTTTATTGCCTATTGGTCAGTTATGAGAAGATGCTCAGGAGTGTCGTCATAAAGACGTAAGATATTATAGAGAACACAACACCCGCAAAATTTCACGGAAAGTTACAAATGAAGACCTATTTAAAATTTTGCTTTTATCATCGGACCCTCGTATATCGAATTTACGGCCAATAACATCAAAAAGAAGAAGTAAAATACCACAGGAAGTTCTCAATTTATTACAAGAACCTAACATAATCAATGATGATGAGGAATTATTAATTTATTAATAATTTTACTCTGTAATGTCACATATTTTTTATAAATTAACAATGTTTTAATTATAAACACTAATTACAATTAACTTAGACCTGATATTTTCATTAATATATTAACGTGCCCCTAAATTTTAAAATTTGACCACTGTGCGCCGTAGAAAGAGAGGGGGATACTTCCTCTCCTACGCCGCGCCGGCTGTCTACTCTCTGTCAGTCTTACGAATTTTCGATTAGGTCACGTGTCCTGACGCGAGTTAAAATTTTTTTACCCATTACAAAAAAAGTGCACAACGCCGCTAAAGAAGTTTTCACTTCAAAAAACAACCGACTTCTGGAAAACTCATGTTAACTTGTACTACCTATGTTGTAACATTGTTTTGGATTGTAATTTTATGTTTATAGTTTTTATGTGTCGTATTATCTCTGAGAAGCTTAATTTTAAATAAGTATAGGGTCAGCCTAATTCCTACTTGTAACTGTAGCCATATCTACTAGTGGGCACGCCACAATTGCGGTGGTAAGTCCCCTCTTTGAGGAGTGGCTTGAGAGGCGGCACGGCCTCTTCACATTCCGCCTGACGCAGGTCCTCACCGGACACGGTTATTTCGGGAGGTTCCTGTTTCGGATAAGGCGGGAGGAAACGTTCGGGTGTTTCCATTGCGAAGATCCCCCTGAGGACATGGTGGAGCATACGGTGCAGGTCTGCCTGGCTTGGGCGGAGCACCGCCGTGTCCTCGTGGAGGCGATCGGCGGCGGCGATCTCTCGCGTCAGGCCCTAGTCCAGACCATGGTACGGAGCGAGAGTTCATGGGTAGCCGTCATCTCCTTCTGCGAAGCAGTAATGCTCGCGAAGAGGGAGGCGGCGCACGTGAGGGAGAGGCAGTACATGCGCCCTCACGGCCTTAGCCGCCGCAGGAGACGCCCTGGGCGTCAGGAATCCCAGGCTGATTCCCGGACACCGTAGGCGCGGGCTTGCGGATGACGAGCAATGGGTAGCTCGTCAGCTCGCTGTCCGGTAAGGACCAAGCCCAGGTCGACAGCGCGTTGTGTTCCACGCGCGCCTCAAAGAGATGTCAGCACCAACTGATGGGGCCCGCAAGGGCGATGCCTGCTAGGGTTGCGGGTTGTTTGAAAGAGATACCGCGGCCCCTGGTACACAGGCAACTGAGGGAACACCGGTGATTTTTAGTCAGTAAAAGGCTGATACGCCCTCCTGCTCCACCCAGAGCGGGAGAAGTTATTTGATGATATCACACCCAAAAAAAAAAGCCATGTCTACTAGGATCGCCAGTGTTTTTCAGCTAAGGTGTTGACTTTTATCTAGAAGGAAGTAGATAACTGATAACGTAACATTTAGGTTCGTACTTACCAATAAGTACAGTCTACAAAAAGTACAAAGACTAAAACCCGACTACTCTCACTTTACCCTAAAGCTTATGATAGCTTACTTACTGTTAGAATGTATTGTTTATGTGGCATACGACTACGGTATTAAGATGAGAATGTCTAAACTAAAAGTAATAACAACAAGTGAAACAAAATAAAAGTTAAAAAAACATAGTTCTATCCTGCTTACTTAACTCTTTTGCTGTCAGTACATGGATACCTAGTACTAGAGGGGCTCGTAGCTAAGTAATAAAAGCCGCACAGGCCGATCCTTCAGGTTAAGTTACGTTCGCCGAGTTTGGTCCATTGATGGGTGACCATTTTTACATACCGAGACTACTCCGTGCCTCGCAAAGCCGTTGCCGTTGGTCCTGGCTGTCATTCGTGGATCTTTGACAGTCGTTACGGGTGGGCTGACAACCTGAAAGTCTGACAACCCTAACAAGGGGTACCTACCTATCGTATAGCCCAGTTACTGGGTTGTGGAGGTCAGATAGGCAGTCGCTCCGAGTGGTAGCTCAGTTCAGCTGCATCCGGTTAGACTGGAAGCCGACCCCAACATAATTGGGAAAAGACTAGGCAGAATGACGTAGGGACCTAGTAGGTAGAATGCGTCAATGAATTGTCATGTAATGGCATCAGCACTTTGCCCGAACCATAAATACCGATGTCAATAATCGTCAAATTATCAGAAACTGATACCAAGTGATTACCAAGGCCAGTTTACGGCAGCCTAATTATTTACCTACCCATCCACATTAGTAATTAGGATAATTAGGAGTCAATAATAACATTAATAATCAAACAAGTCTTGCAGACATAAATGAGTCATCGGTCCCTACTTATCATGATTTTATTATGAAGCGCCATTTTTTTTTATTTCTATAGTGGCAGAACCGATGAAGATCGCCATTAATGGCCGATTTCTATAATTTACGGCCCGCTATTGGTTAAAATTAAGAATTTTGTATCTTTACCAATAATGAAGCAAAGCCCACATAGCTTTGATAGTAGACCTATGTAGTAGACCCTCCCATAAGGAAGTAGCTAGCACAGGTAAAATTAGTTTACAAATCTATATAAACGCCCAGTTTTACCAGCACCCTAATTGCGTTTTACGCACGATCAATAATAATCTGAATCATTTTGAAACAGATTCCTAATCCATTGCTTCATATATCCGAAAAATGTGCCTGCTCAGCAACGTAAATAACGCAATGAATATTGTTGAACTGTCAAAATGAAACAGATTATGATTGATCGTGTCTTACACAATTAGGGTGCTGTGTACAGGAACCGAGCATTAGTGCATTTCACTAAAGAATTCCCTTCGCCATATTCGCCATAGTGTTGGTAGCACGGAAATTCATTGTAGTGTTTCTTTTTTCAACACTGAATTTCCGAAACGCACTGTACGTTTAAGTCGATTATTTTAACTGTGCACTCGGGGCTGTCAAAGTATCTTATTTACTTTCCGTCGAAACCCTCCAGTTCTTTTAAATTTTTTCCACCGATTATAGTCCATTTTCTCAAAATTAAGCAAATACGGAAATTGTTATGATAAAATGGTGTTTACAGTGCTGTAAACGATTTTATTGAACTTTGGCTATCAAATAATGTTTAGAGCACCTTTGGGCACCTTTAGGGCTGTAATAGATAAGTGTTTTCTCAACTTCAATAAGTAGTTAAGTCGAATGAAAGCCTTGCAGTAAGCTATCTTAAAGCAACCGAGATGCTATTTTGTTGAATGAATAGCTTGAAATGATCTTTCATACGACTGTTTTTCGATCCATAGTCGTAAGAGTAATTGCTTGTACGATCTTTTTGCTAGTTGGGTACAGTCTGCACACCTGTGTCGACTGCATTGATATTTTCATTTACAATACTGTTGCTGACGGTATCAATCATGCCAATATTGTGAAGTTGGCGGGTGCACAGATAAAAAAATCTACTGCGTTAAAGAGCTGTCAGTGTGTATGTGTGTGTGTTGTTATTCTATAACAATTATGGAATATTGGAGCCAGAACCTTTAAAAATAGAATAGAATGGAATATTGACACTGACAGCTCTTGAACGCGGTTTAGATGTGATGATCGCGGTCAGTTTCCATGGTGAACACTATCCTAAATAATTGTACGATGTCGTTTGTATCTTTTAAATGTCAAAAAAAAAGAAAGAAGGTTCACTGTAATCAGGTTTTATTCCCATTGGAATATTTTTCTTTGCCAGCAATAAAAATCTTCAGGTCTACTGGGTTTTTGCTGCATAACCCTCTAACTTACTGCTATTTTGGTTCCGAACCCTCTAACCTACTGCAATTTTGTCTTCTAACTTTCTAACATACTGCTATTTTGTCTTTCAAGTAGTTTTAACCTCTAACCTACTACTATTTCTCTTCTAACCCTCTAACCTACAGCTATTTTGTCTTCTAACCCTCTAACCTACTGCTTTTTCTTGTTCCAGGCTCGGCTGGACTGGTCAAAGCCTCTGCTTTGCCAGTTGGAAGCTATCGCCCCTCATTACGAAACGTGGGTGAACAGTGCAGTGTACCGGAAATGCAGGCTCTTCGCCAGTCCCGTAATGGAGAGCCTTACATACACGCCCTGGTACCTGGTGCCAATTTTCTGGATACCCATAATTATGTATCTTGGGTTCACACAGTATATTGAACTGGTTGCTTGTGGAGGTAGGGATCCTTTTTGTTTTATTCAGCGATATCTCCGAATATGGTACCAAATCCGTCGAGGCTAACAGGTAGTAAGTACCTAGAGGCTCTAGGGCCTTTAGATCGTCGGATAAAAAGTGCCTTTTAGACTTTCATATCTTCTTACTTGTAACTGCTTATCTGTAGGGTGCCCAGAGCCTGCCGTATTTGTAACGACTTTGTCTTTTACGAATGTTTCGTTGCAAACTTGTGACTTTGTCGGCTCAATAACGTGAAGAATGTTGTTGAACTGTCAAAATAAAAGGCATTCCTACTGATCGTGAGTTATGAAATTACCCCTCTGTTCTTGCGACTTCGTTGAAGTTTGCAGCGTCAAGTAGGTACGTCACTTTCTTCAACTCTAGTTGTTTTTGGAAAACAGCAACCCTAGTTGCGTAACATACGATCAATCAAAATCTGTTTCATTTTGACAGTTGAACAATATTCATTGCGTTACTAACGTTGTTTTCGAACATATGAAGCAATGGATCAGCAGTCTGTTTCAAAATGATTAAGATTATGATTGATCGTGCGTTACGCATTTCGGGTGCAGGTTGGCCTCCCATAGCTGTCGTGATTCCCTTAAACTTCTCTAACTAGTCTGTTATTTTTTCCAGATTCTTGCCAACAGACTCCTATCACAAACTTCCAGTACGTCTACCACTTAGGATTAGGAGTGTTGCTCTGGACAGCGCTAGAGTACACCCTCCATCGATGGGTGTTCCATCTGAACCCTGGTTCTTCCGTCACCATGATCAAGATACACTTCCTCATACATGGGATGCATCATAAGGTATGAAACTTTGTTCTTTCATCGCGCTAGCAATCATATGGATTATTGGGAGGATAATGAACGAACCTATAATAATAATAATATAATAATCGTTTATTTATAAAAAAGGAGCACATTTACAATGTATCTTAACGATCTTAACAATTAAAATAGAACACAGTTACTTATTGCCTGAACTAGGCATATCGATATCGAAACAAAACATTTTCAGCGCCTCTATTACTTTTGAGAGCTAGGCAAAGTTAGATTTTAATAAAGTTAGATTAGTAGCTACTACTAAACTATAGATTAGTAGCTTTGGAATTTTCAGTTTAGTTATAACTTTATAAGTAACTAAACTGAAAATTCCCAGGCTACCTAATGTATCGTATCGAAAAAGTAATTCGATCGACCTCTTAGTAACCTAAGAGTTAGATCGAATTACTTTTTCATTCTCGGTTTTCAAAAAAATTCGGCAAATAAAATAATTAACTTGTAGCCGAAAAATATGGTGTGGAAAATATAAATAAATACCTACCTTCAATTCATTTATTCTGAAAATATTCATTGGTTTTTAGCAATTAAAGTGTTCACTGTGAAAATACTGAATAAAAAGTATTTTCTCGGAAGGTAAATGGAGATTGCTTGATTAAGTATTAAATTATATCTTTGATAAAACTACAAAGTTTTGTGTGATTTAAGGTAAAGACGAAACTATTGACACTGCATTTTTTTTACTTTTACAAAAGAAAAACCTAGTGTATAAAACTTAAAAAAAAAACAGTTTTCGGCAGAATAAAAATACCATTTTCGGCCGGAATCTGCAAGTTAGACATAGATAGGTAAGTAAGTTAATATAAATATGTAGAATGATCACTTATCGGGGTTGGATATTGTCAAACGATACAAAGAAATAATTCGCGTCATCATTATGTATCACTTGATTAATATTTATTGCATACTCAATAGGATGACTATTTATTTGTATGAGTTTGTAGGTAGGTAGTTGGGATGCTGACAGGTACACAATATCTTTTGATAAATGCTGTTTTTTTTATATAGGAATAATGTTGTTAACTTTTATGATCCCACTGCAGTCGTGTGACAAAGCATTTTTAACCGACTTTTTTATGTATGTTCTATAACTCCGTCATAAATATTGACGGATTTGCAAAATTCTTTTCTTGTTCGAAATGTGTTTATCCTAAAATAGTCCCATTTAAATTTGTGGCCGATGGGGTTTCGCATCAGCAAAAAGTTCAAAAACTAAAACCAGACCACCGAAAAATCTTCAAAATCAAGAGGGGACTTACCGCCCCTATTGTGGCGTGCCCAAAAATTTTAACCATTAGTTACTATTTTTCACCATTGGTAGAGTTAACTCTTAAAAACCGGCCCTTACACGAGCAACTGAAATTGCTCCATCCTGGTCAATTATCGTCAACTGTGACGTTACGACTACATCCAGCAATTTAGGGCAATCGCAACATGGAGATACGGCCTCACAATATCATGCAATATGGGGCAACTTAAAAAACTAGGCAATCCGCAATGCCGACTCCGGCGCCGGCCGATTCCTGTCGCAAAAACGAGACGTAGTTATATATTCCCGAAACATATCAGCAATTTATTGTTGTTGCTCCAGATTACCACTTAATTGATCCAGATAGATCCATTAGTGTTGCTGACCAATAATTGCTCAAAAAATTGCCCGTGTAAGAGCACCTTAACCTTTAGGGCAAAGTGGCATAGGTATGGGTTCCAGATGAGACTATTTCCTGTTTCATCGTTTTTAGAGCGTGATTTTTCAGTAGTCTGGCTTTAGTTTTTTATTACTTTTTAAAATGATCATCTGCCTAGCCTTTTCCCTATG
Organism: Antitype chi; assembly: GCA_947359405.1. Lineage (NCBI taxonomy): Eukaryota > Metazoa > Arthropoda > Insecta > Lepidoptera > Noctuidae > Antitype > Antitype chi. Next base: position 18,349,362 of record OX375820.1, on the reverse strand, counting down.
TTAGGGTCGGCTTCCAATCTAACCAAAAGCAGCAGCATATCTAACAGTATTTTAAATGGAGCTACAGGGGTTTTATATGATTGTCTGATTGTTTTTTTTTCGTATGTAGGGATACAATTTTAAGGCTACTTCCCATTTGGTAAACTTCCCATTTCGTAAACCTCAAACTGTACCTACTAAAAAGTTGCGTTTGGTAAACATTTCGTTACTTCATACATTTAATCCCATTTGGTAAACTTTGTTAGTATTGTTATTTTTGTACGGTACAGTCAGTGTCAAATTAGTATTAAATTAGAGATGTATATATTTTTAAATGCTTCAGTCTTGAGATAGTATCTCGACCATCAAAAAGAATGGCTGATCAAGAAGAAGTAAAAAAAACGTATTAAAGTCTGTAAAAATACCACGATGCTACTAAAAATACCACGTGCTTTTCCCGCAAAAGAAGCACCGAGCGGGTTCTCAGGTAGGGATTTATTGTCCTTACCATCGTTTTAAACAAAAGGTGTGAATGAGATAGACATAAGTAAGTATACGTAAATTATATCTATTACCGGGTTTAACTTATCAGTTCACTCGTTTTATGCATAGTGCAAGGTCGTTGCAATGTCGGGTGAGGGATCTTCTAGTGGTGCAGTGAATTTAAAAATTATTAATAGTACACGAGGCGGTGAAATTTTATTACGCGCTGGGCATCAATATTATAAACAGAAAAATAATAAGGACTCAAGTTGGTGGCGCTGTGTTAATAGAAAAGATGGATGTTCAGCAAGTGTAACTTTGAATTCAAATCGAAGCCATGTATTAAGAGAAAATGCTCACTGCAGTTCTTGTATTCCGAATTTTGAAAAAAATGAAGTGAAAGTAGCCATCGAAAAATGTAAACAAACTATATGTGAAGATCTGAAGCCGATTCCAGCTACATAGGTACAGGAAATGTACTAAAAAGCTGAAAGATAATGGTTATGAAATTATTAAAGAATTACCAAATTTTGACAAAGTTAAAAGCAGTTTGTATAGACACAGAAATAGACAACTAGGAATCACAAAATCTCAGCACTCTAACTCTACAGAAATCGTGATTCCTGACCGTTTTAAAGACAATTTATTGTTTGATGAGATTGACGGTGAAAATAGAATGATTGTGTTTGGTTCAAAGAGTGCAATTGCACATTTAAATGACGTCCGTCACTACTTTACGGACGGAACGTTCAAATGTTGTGCAAAGCCGTTTCTTCAACTATACGTTGTACACGGAGACATAGGAAGTACAGAAACTGGGACAAATATTGTACCATTTTTTTATGCAGTGTTGACAAACAAAGAAGAAACTACATATGAAAGACTGTTTTACAAACTAAAATTTCATTTACCAGAGTGGACAGCCGATATTATTACCTTGGATTTCGAAAAAGCTCCAATAAATGCAATTAAAAAGACATTTCCAAACATAATTGTTAAGGGGTGTTTTGTTCACTTTGGCAGAGCGCTATTAAGAAAGGCAAAATCTCTTGGCTTATTACAACATGAAGAATCTCACTATCACGTCAAACTATGTATGGCTCTGGCACATTTACCAAAAGAAGACATAAACGATGGATGGCTATACGTTATGAGTCAAAGGTAAATTAATTTTGCAGTATTGAAATGAACGCGTTTAGTTCTGGATATTTCTTCTACCGCCATTTTCTACAGCCATTTTTATGCGTTAGAAACTAGGTAATATATGGTTTTTCGTATCATAATCTTCAACGAATTAATTCTGTTACAGTTTTGAAGAAAAAGCTATAACTGAATTCAATGATTACTTTGTGGATCAGTGGTTGGAAAATGAAGATATGATGAATATTTGGTGCTGCTACGCACAAAGACACCGCACTACAAACCTCATGGAATCTTGGAATTGGAGTTTCAATAGTGAAATTGGAAAAAGGCCATCAATTCTTTTATTTTTCGAAACGATATCAGGCAATATTAAACATTATGAAAATCTTCTGAAAAGGTACATATTTTTGTTTCAATGACCTGTATTTTTAGGCGACACATATGATAAAAATTATACATTATTACTTTAATTAATCATAACAATTTTTTACAGCTTTTATAATAATGGAGAAAGATAAAAAAAAAATCTATCCAAAATGATATACGAATTAACAATATTCTCGGCGATTACAAAAGTGGAAAAATATCATTGGAAAATTGTTTGAACGAATTATCAAGAATTGCTTGTATCACTTTATAATTTATTTATTGATTTTTAACTTTGTAGTGTAGGTAGTAAATTTTTTATGTTAATATTCCAAATCTGTGATTATATTTTATAGTTGATTTTGTGTGTAATTTTTAATGTTAATGTACCAAATCTGTGATTATTATTTGTTTTTATATTTAAAAGTTGATTTTGCATGTATTTTTTATGTTATTGTACCAAATCTGTGATTATTATTTGTTTTTATATTTAAAAGTTGATTTTGCATGTATTTTTTATGTTATTGTACCAAATCTGTGATTATTATTTGTTTTTATATTTAAAAGTTGATTTTGCATGTATTTTTTATGTTATTGTACCAAATCTGTGACTGTTTATTTTTATATTTTATAAGTAGTTGATTTCGTATGTATTTTTTTATGTTAATGTACATTAACATAAAAAGATAGTACCAAATCTGTGATTATTGTTTTTTTATATAAGTTGATTTCGCATCTAGATTGACTTATGTTATTAAAAAAATAAAACTTGTCATCGAAATAGTCAAATCGAACTGTGATTTTTCTTAAATTTTTTGAAAGTTATTTGTACACCCCACTTTTTATTTCTGTTTTTAAATATCAATATGTGTAAATGGCATACGTACACATAATCCGACTATTGTACCTGTGATTAAAAATATTTAACAAAATAAATGACAATGTTATCATTAGTTTCGTTTTTCTTTTTTTACTTGACTGTACCCATTTCATCTGAAAGTTTACCAAATGGGATATAACACAAAAAAATATTGAAATGTTTTCGAAATGGGACTAAATGTATGAAATGTATAATGTTTACCAAACGCAACTTTTTAGTAGGTACAGTTTGAGGTTTACGAAATGGGAAGTTTACCAAATGGGAAGTAGCCAATTTTAATTGCTTGTCGCAGGTTCCATTCGACGGTCTCCGCCAGGTGTTTCCACCGATTCCGGCTTTCGTGCTGGCCATCAGCATATACTCAATATTGCAGCCGTTCCTGTACCTTCCTGTCATGAAACTCACCGGGGCACTTATTGGTAAGTATTGTTTAAGTACAATTTTATTTTCTGATTGATGTATGTAGAAATAGTAGACAAGCTACGATCGACACATGCCTCGCTTAAATCTGCGCAGCTTTACGCATGTTTCCCACAATTAAGGAAAATGAGGAATGAGGATAAGTTAGTAACTAGCTACATTTAGCTAGTTACTAATTTATCCTCATTCCTCTTTGCTACTCCATCATCAGATCCTGATTACTAAACACTTGGGTATATTCATAAACGTTGATTAAAGTTAAGAGATGTTTAAACGTCAAAAATGTATGGTTAATCAGTCTCTAATCATTACTTAACTTTAAGCAACGTTTATAAATAAGGGGTAGCTATGTTGTTAATGGAATTTAGTTGCTGACCCTACCTACATACTATTGGGGATTCCCTCCGAGACTGACATATTATCAAAAAAAAAGTCAAAGCATTTATATTTCAAATAGGCACTTAAGGCACTTTTGAACGTCAACATTTACATTAAAATAGAATTGATTCTAGTCGCCCCTTCCAAAATGTAGTTTTGTATGGAGAAGAATGGGCAAGAAACTCCACCGTTAGTCTTTTAAATGTTTTAAGTCATAGTACATACATTCATTATATGATTATGTGTGAAAACGACGCACCCAGAATAAAATTACCATACCAAAATATGTAAAAATATAATATACCTACTATATCTACGGGCCTACTCTTTCAGAAAGGGTATTTTATTTTTACAGTGTAGTTGTAGATGGAAGAATTGGAAGATAATGAATAGTTAGCCAAGCCGGTAAGGTTATCTCTATTGCGTTACCTAGGTATTTCAACCCATAGGTATACAAACACTTAGATATTGCGAATTGGAGACATCGATAAAAGTTAATTAAAGGAATGAGTAAGGGGGCGTCCATTAATTACGTGAGTAAATTTTGGCGATTTTTCGACCCCCACCCCCGCTCTTGTGAGATGTCGTGAGATTTGGCTCGACCCTCCCCCCACTCCCCATAATCTCACGTGAGATATTTCAAATACGTGGTTTTAGTGTAAAAACGTTAATCTGTGCTTATTGGCGTTGGATTTATGCGATGCATTTGGCTGACTTGGCTGGGCGGTGGCGGTTTAACCATCGAGGAAGTACTGTGCTACTTTGTGGCGTTCGCATAACCGCGATAAATATTATTTTGTAGGATTTGGCCATATTGGCGGAAAAAAACATGTTTTACATAATAATACATTGTTTCTTTGCGGAAAAAAATATATTAATTACGCGTTATTTACCAAGACCCCCCTCCCCACACGTGAGATTGGGTGAGATTCGACTCGACCCCCTCCCACCCCTAAACGCTTCACGTAATTAATGGACGCCCCCTAAGTCAGTACCTATAGATACTAATTACTAGGTATCTACCGATTCAAACGAGCTCCCACCTCTTTCTTGCCTTTATTGGCCAGATTGAGTGGAGATTCATTCCCAAGAGCAAGCGTGCTCGAAGGAGGGAAGTAGTTATGTGCCGGATCATTAAAAATGAAGATCCGTAGCTACGGATCCGGATACGGATAATTGGCGTCAAGATCCGAAGATACGGATACGGATCTTAACTTTCTTACTCAGTCGGTGTCGGTGCGCGTGGCCTGGATACGGATAGGTATCCGGCACATCAATAGAGGGAAGTATTCCAGTAAGTGCTAGTACGGATCTTGATAATCTTCCGGGCTCTGGGATTGTCCTGATAATAGTGGAATACCTCTCCACTCCTCAAGCACCTCAAGATATGTTGCTCCCTTGTCGCTGCGTCACTAAAGGCTAGCAAGTTTCCTGGGGTTTCGGGGGGGGGGGGGGGGGGATTATTGAGTGTGCAAGTCACCCCCTGGCAATTTTCCGTGTATAATAAAACGTTGATCAGGCAGGGGCCATAGTCCTTCTAACACCTGAGGAGGCTCTCGTAAGGCAGCTGAATTAAAGGCTTGATCAAGGAAGCGGTAATTCTTGACATGGCGCGTATCGTTAGGTGGATCCTCTCTCAGGAGCCCTGACCACCAGTATCTTGGACCCTGTTCCCGATACCGGTGGGCAACTATTTTAATATTGATTATGTATTTTTTAATTATTAAAATGTAATTTAAGTATATGATCTATGTATAAGTAATTTAAATAAATAAAAAAATAACAATTGATTTTAAAGAATTCTTTAGATACGATATGAGTAATATAAGGTATCTATCAGATAGTAAATAAGATAGGTTTCTTAGTGGTCTTATCAGTAGGATAAGCTATTCTCAAAACTGCCATTATAACATAAATCATGGTAATAAATAGTACAAGCATTTAATGACTCATTTATTACGTACCTATTCTTATTATCGAATAGTCATAAAAAAATATCGGTGGATACTTAGGTACTTACCTAATGGAAGCAGCTAATTGCAACGTTTACGTAAATAACATTTGTGCAATGTCCACACGATTGCAAATCTATGTCCGAGTCAGCTAGTTTTCTTTACAAACAGCTGTCTTACAAAACAATAACAAGAGCATTATTGTGCAACGACTCGCCCTCATGAACCTAATATTAGCCTCGTAATCTGAACAGTACATGATGAATGGTGATGAGCCGTCTGGTTCAGCGCCGCAGCAGGAAGCCCACGTCATATCGGTTTATAGGCGCATGTTACATTGTGCCGGTTCTCAAACAATTTGGGGTTATGTCCGATCTAATTCTGGTTACAGGTTTTTTCTCAAAATCCTGTATCAGGCACCAATCTCTTACAATCCTACTGTACTTAATAATATTATAAAAGTGAAAGTTTCTATGTTTGCATGTTTGGTACTCAATCACGACAAAACGGCCAAATGGATTTGTACGAAAGGCACACAAATAACACATAGTATACTTTTTATCCCGGTAGAACGTTACCGTGGGTTTCCGAAATCCACGCGGGCGATACCACTGGCTAAAACTAGTGGTGGAATAAAGCTCGAGTATTAGCCAAAAAATATTGATGATTTCTATTGAAGTCCTTGAAATTTTGTAAGTGCTCAGACGTTGGTCTAATTATAAAGCCAACATGGCAGGCATTTATTGAGAACCCTATGGTATTCCCATTACTATAAAAAATTTCGAAAACTTTTTTCGCCCGCTGCCTCACCCGCGTAGAGATCAGATACTATCCCACAGGATCTTAGTACCGGGATAAAAAGTATCCTATGTGTTAATCTTGGTTATAAACTATGTGTTTGTCAAATTTCATCCAAATCCGTTAGACCGTTTTGCGTGACTGACAACCATCCTAACATACAAACTTTCACATTTATAATGTTAGTGGGATAGGACAATGATAAAGGATATTGTTTTTGTACAGACGCCAGCTTATCAAGCTACCCCAATCTGTCAAATTTCTTTGATAGATTTTCAATTTTATTACAATAAAATAAGGTTCATGTTCAATTGGGAAAAATTGTCAGTTTGGGATAGCTTGACCTGCTGGCGTCTTTACAAACACTTTATTTAATATGTCAGCCATATTTTAAAAACTAGGTGAGGTCGACGTTTCCTATCTGACTACTCTGAGAAGAAAGGTCGCAACAAACTCAGAGAGGTTACGCACAGTCTCTTTTAAAGTAGAGAAATAATCTTGGTGAGATCCTAATTAACTTTGAATTAACTTTACGATATGTAGGTAGTAGGTACCTACTCATTAGGGATAAAAAACCTTTGACAACCCTGTCATAACATTTCGTCTACTCGTCTAAAGTTATTAGGAGAAGCGATAGGAAGAATCCCATCAGAAACTTAAATGTGAAAATGGGAGCCAAGTTCATGAAGAATAGGTATGCGTGGTTGCCGACTTTTCCGACAAAAGAACTGAGATATAAATGGGTGCAGTGTTCTGCAGATAATCCTGAAATTTATTTTGACGAACGTACAACGTTCTAAAATAAATAAACATTTTTGTTTCACTAACTGTGTCGAAATAAACAGTATTCTTTCTTTCTGAAGCTCAAGATTTGATTTGACTATGTTTTACCAGCAAATTTTTGGAAGAGTAAGATGTTGACCTCACAATATATAAAACAGTTACTTGCGTATAACTTATAGAAGATAAGTGGATTAGCCAAATATAAGATAACTTGGATGTGAAAACTAGCCAAGTCAAATCATGACCTACAATTTATCCTAAGTTTTCTGCTTTGTGCAAATAATTCGACTGTTCAAATTTAAGAAGTTAGGTACCTATATTTTTAAATAACAAACATTATAGCAGAAAAAATATCTTATGATTATTAAATTTATTTTAGAATGTTGCATGTTATTATAAATCAATTTCAGGATTATATCCGGAACTTGGCACCATCTCAATTCTTTTGTCGGCGAAGTCAGCAACCATGCATATTCTTAATATTGATTTTGGCTTCCTATTTCACAATTATGTTTTTTACGGGATATCATTACTTTTTGCAAAGTACTTATTATTATTTATCATTCAAAACTGATCTGTAAAATTAATCTAGGGAAAGAAAAAGTTTTTGTTGAACTATTAAAAGTTCGAAAGGCGCTAGCTGTTAATCAAAATTGATTGCTTGGGAAATACTTCAAATTGTCATCGTCGTTTTTTTTTGTATGCACACAATTACTCAGCTGGACGTCATATATCAACAATCTAGGTCACCTGGAAGTGGGTTAGGTTTTTGATCTCAATGTCAGTCAGCCCCAGTGATAAAAATACCGATTTTCAGATGTTTATTATTAGGTCCGCACGTATGAAATTGGCGTTTTGTCGAACTGACTACTTTGATCTGAAATATCTGGCGTTTGGTTAGGAATTCCAAATTCGAATTTATTTCAAATTTAGGCATGTGTATTTGCGTAGGTAACGAATTTAGTGATTCATTTGTTTTCTGCGCCATTTGATTTTTCTTAGACATCATTCTATTAACAATACTTATGAAAACTTAAAATATCGTGTTATTTACGAATACGAGTTCCACCGCGGCACCAGCGCGGCAGCGCTGCAGAAACAGCTCGAAGGATTAACGATGTGTGTGGAGAAGCTACTGTAAAAGAAAATACCGTACGGTTCCACCATTTTCGTTCTGGAAATTTTGACTTACAAAACACCGTAGGTACAACCACACCCACAGTCGGAGTCTCTAGTAGACAATGAAAAAATTAAAGTGATCGTGGAAGCGGATCCATTGATACATAATTACGTAGGTAAGAGTTCGCGGCAGGCTTCGGTGTGAGTGATAAAACAATTTTGATTCACTTGAAACCAATTGGAAAGTGAAAAGGCTCAAAAAAAGTGCTGCGTTACACATTACTCATTGACCTAAGTAATATCTCAATGACTGATTGAGCTGTAGGTATTTGTGAAATTTGGAGTTCTAGTTAATCTAAAGAATTTTAATAAATCCTTTATAGCTTAGAGTAAAATACCAATCAAATAAAACAAGATAGGTACAGTACCCACCTAATAATAAATTCATACGGAAATGTAGTTATTTCTCATACCGGTCACCTTGTGTTTATTTGTCTTGTCGATAAGCTTGATAAATCCTACGTAAAATTATGATCTAGCATTCTTTAAGCGCCTTTGTTATCTTGAATTATGCATTAAACGCAATGATGTATAAAACTACGTCATTGATTAAACGCACACTATGTAGACAAGCATATTATAAGTTAGATGATTATAATTATTGTTGATAAAAATGCTTGGCTTAATGCTGGTCCGACTCCACAGGCACCTGGGCTTACTATTTAAAATTTTCATATTTGGAAGAGATGCTTCCCTTTTTTATGTTTTCTGACATTATGAACATTTCTGTTCCTATTATTTTTATTTTCTGACATTACGAATAAGTTTTTATTTTTACTGAATCAAGTATTATTTATTAAAATTTCAAAAGATATAAAATATTTTTCTTTCTTTTTGGAAATCAAATTTTATTAATTTCTCAAATACATTGCAAAGTAAGTATAATTTTGTATAATTTAGAAGCATTTTGTTAAAAATTTGTAAATGTGAGTACCATGCATCCGTATAATAATTATGTTGCTTTGATGTACGTTGACTTGAAAAAGCGTGGCAGTTGAGAGTATGTCATGCTCACTTTTAAATGTCTTGCTGATGGTGGCGCGTGTGTTGGATCATTCGGTTCCCTACAAAATGGTTGATCTGGATGCTGCTGATCCACGCGTCAAGTTCGTGAACGGGCGCCGTCGGTTGAGACTGGTCATCTCCTAACTTCCATGGCTAATTTTAAATCTTATATTTAGAATTGTTTTTTTTTTTTTACATTGTTCTCACATATAGAAGCAACAAGAATAATGTTCCCAAGTTTTTGTAATACTTAACATGATTAAAAAGAGTGTCCATGGAGTTTCTTGCCCGTTCTTCTCCATAGAGATCTACGTTTTGGAATGGGCAACTAGCTTCAACTTTCCAACTGGTCGACTTTTTGACAATTCAAAAGTGCCTGTAAATGGTTTAATTGAAATAAATGCTTTGAGTTTGAGTTTGACACTTTACATATTTTTGATGTAGCAACAACTTTGTCCCTATGACCCTGCTCATATCTACGGTACCAATGCAGTGCTAGTTTTAGCACAGAGGGTCCTAAAATTGGCTGAGGAAAATCTACTGGCGCCCCTTTCTACTCTCCATGTGTGGAGTGGGGCGTGCCGCAGAATTGTTTTAGCACTCCTCGGAAAGGTTTTTTTTTAGGTCGGAAAATCATCAAATAATTTCTCCCGCTCTGCGTGGCGAAAAAATTAAGACAAGTCCTTTGGAAGATCGGGTTTTATGAAAAAGCCAATGCATAAATCAATGATCAATAAAGTTTATTGAACTTTTCGATAATTGAACTATGTCGGTACCGACTTGGTTTTGTAGATTTTGCACTTCTTTTATTACTTAAACACGCCGAAAGTTAAGTAAAATTAGCAAGAAAAACGAATCTTTGTTGGCTCCTAACTTTTTAATGGGTTTTTATTTTAGTATTCTGTTTCCGTACGTACAATAATAATAATGAGACAAAACGATATAATATTTTACTTTGGATGTGCCATGTCAGACAGTGGAGTAAAACACTCTCGAAGTTTGTATGCAAAAAATGTGGATTAGGTTCACCTTACGGTGAGATCTCCAGGGTACCCCGCGAAATTGACATAACTATTTCATAAAAAAGTAATTCAATCGAATTAATTTAATTTCGCATGCTACCCTGGAATCTTTCACCCTAAGAACTTCTTATTAGTGAATATCACAATGGCGTAGGTATACTTGTAAACTTTTGTGCAAGCTGGAGGCATCTGTCGATCTGTCTAAATTTCTTTAGTTTAACCACAGAGTTTAACCCTTTCTTAAATCGACGTTCAGCGGGCCTACCACTTCTTAAAGCAGTATTATTTTAATATAAGCTAGCCTATAATCATTATATCCTATCCGAATAATATTTCCAACCATGTTGCTTGCTCGCAGGGTACCTGACATACGACATGATCCATTTCTACGTGCACCACGGCTCCCCTCGAGATGGCACCTACTTGTACACCATGAAGAGATACCATTCCAATCATCACTTCATCAACCATGACAAAGGTATGTACTACACAGGATGACTAGATATTTTGGGCTTTTTTGACCCCTGAGTTTGTTTCTCAATTTCTTCTTTTTTTTTTGGTGGGAAATCATCAAATAACTTCTCCCACTCTGGGTGGAGCAGGAGGTCGTGTCAGACTTTTACTGACTAAAACTCACCCGTGTTCCCCCAGTTGCCTGTGTGCCAGGGGCCGCGGTATCTCTTTCGAACAACCCGCACCCCAGGAGTCAGATAGAAAATGTCGACTCCATCCAGCTTAATAATATTTCTCATACTATAACGTGAAAAATCGATTTCATTTAATTTCATATCTTTGAACTTAAAGATATGCACAGAAACGCGAGGTAATTGCGTTACACACTAACAGTAGGAATGGCTTTCATTTTGACAGTTCAACAAAATTCATTGCGTTATTTAGGCTACGTTCCGAGATACGATAATATCGATTTGAGCGTGCTCACACCCGTTCCGAATTGGCGTGAGCGCGATAACGATGTCCCGTGAATCGTCATAGATGACGTCATGACATGCGCCATCTTGCGATAACGCCGATCATCGCTATTAATATCACCGTGAGCGCTGTCAAAAATGACAGTTGTGCTGTTTTGTTTTGAATCGTATCATATCTATAACTAACTTAGATATAGTGCTTCTGGCTAGAGTCGCCACCTAACCAAATAAGAAGACGAAATTTGTGGTGTAGGTATACAAGTTTTATATAAATTGGTTTTAACATTGAGTGAGCACTGTTAGCGCGTTCACGAGCGTTCCGTATTGTTAACAAAAACGACAGTTCTTAGCTGCCATAATCGTGATATCTATCTCGGAACGCAAATTATTGATGTAAGCGCTCACAGCGCTATTTTTCTAATTCGGAATGTGGCCTTTGTTATGTTGCTGAGCAGACAAATTTTTCGGACATAGCTAATCGATATTTAATGTTGATGTGATGACTGATGATCTATTGCTTCATAATAAGAAGCAATAAATATCCTTCAAAATGATTCAGATTGTGATTGCTAATGTGTTACGCAATAAAGGTGTAGGTCGAAGGGGTGATGCTTGGAGGCTTATGACCAGCCAACACCTCCTGACTTCGTTAAAGCCCAGGAACATTTGCCTCCCGGGCGTGATCTGCAGTGGCCTATATGGAAAACTCTCAACCGATTGCGTACCCAAGTAGGCCGCTGTAGACACAATTTGTCAAACTGGGGGATTATTGACTCATCCAACACCCAGTGCGAGTGCGGTGCTTCTGATCAGACCATGCCCCACTTGCTGGAGTGCCCTAAGTGCCTGTTCACCTGCATGTTGGATGATCTCAACAAATCCACTGATGCCGCAATAAACGTGGCCACCTAGGCTCTAACAATAAAAAAAATAAAAATAAAAGTGTACCTACGTTTATCATCGACACGAAAAGAAGAAGAACACCAGCAGTAGAGTCTTTCAGCTTAAATGATGATGAGGTTGATAAGTATAGCTTTTGTGCAAGAGCTAGAGAGAAGCAGCATAATCGGCCAATAGTGTTCTGTTCACTACTGGGATACGGGCTTCCTCTTGGTGAGAGAGTGGGCTGTAATGCACCACGCGTGGGCCCAGTAACGATTAGTAGATGTAACATGTCTTCGAATTTTTGGTCATGTATCCCCTCACCGTTTTTAGAACAGTGTTGATGAAATAATTTATACGGAGTAAAGGGCCCTTTAAGCAGTGGTGGCCAACAGGGTATTTTCCAATTGATTAAAAACGATTTAAATTTGAAGATTGGGACGAAATATGTAACAGAAAAATAAAAATAAATTGATTGATATCCATTTCCTCAATTAAAAACGGCTTAAATCAAATTTATTTTTCGTTCTTTTGAATTTACCGCCCAAACGCTCCTTACGATGACCTTTTTATCACGTGACCATACGTGACGTCAACTTTGTGTAAACTAAAGTAGTTGTAAACAAATTAATGTCGAGTTTATAATTAACAAGATTTTTAATGGATAGAAAGTGGTATTACTGGTATGCAAAGCGTCTGTGCACAAATACCTACTTCTAAAACTGCGCCACACAAAGTATTTTACCGATGCTGTTTACACAAAGCTAATGTCACGTGTGGTCACGTGATAAAAAAGTCATCGTAAGGACCGTTTGCAATAAATTCAAAGTACGAAAAATAAATTTGATTTTTGAACTTTCACACTTTGTAATGTTATTGACTTATTGGCTTAACTGATAGGGTAGTAACGACGAGCAGTTAGCCTCGCCCTTCCGTTGCAAGCTTGTATTGCAAGATAAATTGTTTTCTAATCAGAGTTGTTGTTGAAATTACTAATACTTCACGACTTATACGATTGTTCAAATGATAATTAGGCATTCAATATTTATTAGATAAAAAGGCAAGGTTAGATTTGGTTTGTACGAGTATATAGGGTGGTTATTATAAAAAACTAGGTGTTGCCCGCGGCTTCGCCCTCGTGGAGGTCTAAAATTATCCCACGGGAACGCACTACCGGGATGAAAACTATCCTATGTGTTAATACAGGTTATAAACTATATGTGTGCCAAATTTCATCCAAATACGTCCAGCCGTTTTTGCGTGATTTTGAGTAACAAACACCCAAACATCTTCACAAACTTTCACATTTATAATTTTGTAGGATAAATCAGCAGTTTCATAGAAAAGTGCAAAATGTAGTAAAATAAAAAACTGCTTTTCCATACTTAGGTAAAGTATGGAAAAGCATTTTTTTATTTTTCATAACCGACTAAGAATTTCAACGCGGTTCCGGATCATGTACTTAGTGATTCCTTGGTAGTAGGTTGCACGTCGTTGTTTCTGCCACCCTGGTACCTATCTTATCATCTTCATCTGCCTACCCTTTTCTCAACGATGTTAGAGTCGCATTCCAGTCTAGCCGGATGCAGCTGATTACCAGTATTTTATATGGAGTGTCTGCCTATGTACCTTCCACAATCCACAATCCAGCAGGCTTAGCAGGTCGCTTTCTATTTCTACGAAGAATAGACTGTGCTTTTTCAATACAAAGTGACATTTCGTTTCTCCATTTTTGACATCGCACCGTAGATATCCTTCTCCAATCTGTCATTTAGTCTTTCGTTTCTAACGATCTTTGTCTAGGTCCTTAAAAATGTAGACTATTTCAGAAGAATATTTGTTCCCAAACTGTCAAAACCACACTGACAACAAACTTTCTACTCGACGGCCACAAAGTATACGATTATCTACAAAACCATGATTCGTTTAGAACGCATAACTGTGATAATTCATAGAAAACCATAGCTATCTTCTCCTATTGTATATCATTTAGTTAATAGTCATGTCTATTCTTCCGTCGACAAACCGGTGCTCGTGCTAAGTCTACTGCTCTGACGACCCGTAACGACTGTCGAAAATCCACAAATGACAACCGGGACCAACAGCTTAATGTACGTTCACTGCTTTCCGCTGCACGAAGGGGTCTCGGTATGTTATCATGGTCACCCATCCCCGGACCGACAGCGGCAAGCATAGCTTAACCTGAGCGACTCTTACGGCTGTTAGTAGGTACTTAGCCTCGAGCCCCTTCCTATCCCTAAGTAGCCCCATAGAAATTTCCTTATGGTAAACGCTGCATTTACTTACCCACAAGTTTGTAAGTAAGTAGGTACAATCGGAGTAAAAAGTGGATCACTTTTAGGTACATTATTGTATATTTATAATTCATCAGGATTATATATTTTGGCAGATGTGTCGATTTTATCAGTGACTCAGAAAGATAAAACTCATATCATTTCATAAATCGATAAACAAAGATACGCGTAGGTTCGTTTTTCACCAAAGTGACAGAATGGAATATTTGTTACAATTTTTTTTATTTATTAGTATTCGTTCAAAAGATCAAATTGCAAGGTTTTTAGGACTCGACAAAACTTCGTGATTTAATTATTTTAATTATGTTAGATTAATAATAATGTATCGTACACGTAAACCTTCCGGAATCCATAACCAGCCTATAACTATAAAGTTCCCACTGCTTGTACACAGCCCTCTCATCTCCGACTGGGCTGTAAATTACCACGCGGGCCCAGTGGGTGTTGGTAGGTGTCAAAAATGGCGGTGAAGTTTTGGTTCTAGTGCATGCCGGTTTCCTCACGATGTTATACTTACCGTTTTGAGAGCAGTGGGAATGAAATTATTTATACTAAGTAAAACGCCTGTCTGGGTTCGAACCCTCGACCTACAACTCATAAGTCAGGGCCATTAGCACTGGGCTACCACTGCTTTGAATCTTCCGAAATTATGGAAAAAAAAGAATAAAATGGTAAAAACGGCATCAAAATCCGGCAAGGCTGTCACACAGACAGACACGAAAAGCGACATTAACTTATAATATTTATAGATTAATAATACCTTTTTATAAATGTATTCTTTTGTTTTGTTCCAGCATTTGGCATCAGCAGCAATATCTGGGATCACGTTTTCAGAACGTTTGTGCACGTTAAAAAATTAGGTTTTAGCTTACACTGGTAAGAATAACTTATAGGAGTTTTGTTGTTGATATTCTGCCAAAGTCTAATTGTTTTAAGTAAGTTATCTACCGTCATTGGTGGATCTAGGGCGTAGGTACTTCTGCCTACATAACTATTGTATGTACATAAACCTTTATCAATGAGAGCATCAAGGTAAATTGTTTGTTGCATTTATTTTAAGATATGTAATAAAATTAATAGTCCAAAAATCAGATTTTATTACTGCTTTTATTAAGCTTTTTCCAATTTTCTTCGTTGACCATTTTGCGTACCTTTATTATTTTGGTAGAGCTTGTACCTTTTTTTATTATTTCTTATGTTTGGGTTGTTTTACGAGCTCTTGATAGTCGCATTAAGTACTTAGTCTGGCCATAAATACTGTTACAGTTAAAAATAAGAAAGATATTACATTTGAATTTGGAATCTGTCATTTTTATACGATTGTTCATTGAGTTTTCTAATTTTGGCGCCAATACATTGTACAATATTTTGCGATATTAAAATGGGGTGGGGTGATAAAGAGAACCGAATCGCTGTGATTGCATTACACAAAGTTGGTATGGCGCCAAATGCAATTTTTAAAACTCTCCATACGCTTGGTATTAGTTAAATGTTTGTGTACCGGGCTATTAATAGGTACAATGAGACCTCCTCTGTTTGTGACATAAAAAGATCTGGCCGTCCACGTAGTGCTCGTACAAAAAAGGTGGTCAAAGCAGTAAGGGAAAGAATTCGAAGAAATCCTGTCCGAAAGCAAAAGATTTTATTTAGGGAGATGAAGATAGCACCCAGAACCATGTCGCGTATTTTAAAAGATGACTTAGGACTTGCAGCCTATAAGAGACGCACTGGTCATTTTTTAAATGATAATTTAAAAAAGAATAGGGTGGTAAAATCGAAACAACTACTAAAGCGGTACGCAAAGGGAGGTCACAGAATTTTTTTGTTTACGGATGAGATTTTTTTTACAATTGAGCAACATTTTAACAAACAAAATGACCGTATTTATGCTCAAAGCTCTAAGGAAGCTTCCCAATTAGTCGACAGAGTGCAACGTGGGCATTATCCGACTTCAGTGATGGTTTGGTGGGGTGTTAGCTATGAAGGAGTGACTGAGCCATATTTTTGTGAAAAAGGTATCAAAACATCGGCACAAATGTATCAAGATACCATTCTTGAGAAGGTAGTTAAGCCCCTTAACAACACCATGTTAATTAACCAAGTATGGTCCTTCCAACAAGACTCGGCGCCGGGTCATAAAGCTCGGTCCACGCAGTCTTGGTTGGAAGTGAACGTTTCGGACTTCATCAGAGCTGAAGACTGGCCGTCGTCTAGTCCCGATCTTAATCCGCTGGATTATGATTTATGGTCAGTTTTAGAGAGTATGGCTTGCTCTAAACGCTATGATAATTTGGAGTCCCTAAAACAATCCATACGATTGGCAGTGAAGAATTTTCCCATGGAAAGAGTGCGTGCTTCTATTGATAACTGGCCTCAACGTTTAAAGGACTGTATTGCAGCCAATGGAGACCACTTCGAATAAGCTTTAAATATTTTTAATTGTTTTATATTTATGTATTAAACTAACACACTGTAAAAGTAATAAATATTATTTGCAATAAAAAAAAAAATTCTTTCTTCGTGACAATGTTTATGGCAAGACTAGGTAGATCATAATAGCTGCGCTGCATAGGTGTGGTTAAAAATGTAACTTTGACATGGCAAATTGACAAAATGACCATTGTTCACCGTAGATTTGATGTCAGAAGTCAAAACTTTATATGATTGTGAACTTGTTAGTATTTCAATATAAAGATTTCTGTCAGTGCAAAAATACAGTTGACCATGAGGTCAACTCATTTAAATGAGTTCAAAGTAACAGTACTATTATAGATACATATTTAAATACTTTCTAAAAGCAAATGCTGTCTAGCTAACGTCGTAATATAATTAGGTATTCTGAATGCACGTGCCTTGGGGTGCGTTGGATGACGTTTCAAAGTACAGTCACGAACATATACAGACCGGCTACCTTCTCTGGTTGCTGCCTACTGTAGAAAAAGAAAGGTTGTGTGATATTTGTAGTTATAAATATTGAACAATTATTATATTAAGTATTATTTTTGTTGCAGAAAAGAGGTGAGTACTTACTTGGTTTAGGATTATGTGGCATTTTTATTTGACTAATTTCGACTTTATCAGCTGGGGAACTGATTCAGATTTTCATGTAGGTACCTAACTATTATTTTCTCATTATGCGGTTTCTCACAATACCTTAAAGAGAAAAGAGAAACCGCATATATGCGGATCCCTCATTTAAGAATAAATGAATTATTAACTTTACGTTTAGCCGATACAGGTACCTAACTTAAGAACACATTTAGTGCAACAAATTAATTTGCTGTCTTATTTATCTTATTATTATGTACCGAATGTAAGTTAAGTTACTTATTTACCGATTTAATAAAAGCATTTTGTTAAGTATATTGTACTTATTACAATGGCATTTTAGGCAATGCTCTTAGCACGGATATCGCTTAACGTTACTTGTTTCTCCTTATATTTCCATAAATACATTTAACATTTCCTTGTTAGTTACCACAATCGCTCACATTAGTCGTGACTAGTAACAAAAAAAAAAACGGTTTGCATGATATTCGTGCTAGCACTGCTAGCGCTGTAAGTTAAAACTAAGTTAAGAAAACCGACCTATTTTAAGTCTGTGATGAATTGATGATAAATATGTAAAAACGTTTGTTTATGATATATTAATTATTATGATGTGTATAATATGATATGATATGGAAAAACCTAGTGCCTTCAATGTGCCTATGCGCCAATGGATTGACGCTATGTACCTCAATAATTATTAAATATGTAGTTTCACTAGTTTCAGTTTCAGGACTTGTCACAATATTTTGTGGCTTTAAAAGGTCACAGTAATGGCATTAAATATATCTACAATTGAAAAATGACATACCTAATTTTAATACTTCGCAATTTTTATTTCCAAAACTATTTTATTAGGCAGGGACATATTGTACACAAAGTATTTTTAAACGTTTAAAATGCGATATGGTGTTTTAGAGTAAAATATTTTATTTTAATAACTCATTTAAATGTGTAACGTGCATGTTTCGTCATAATTTTATAGCGTTTGACTGTACCTCCACCTTGAAGCAGAACAAACAGTGCTCATATATTTTATTTGTATCAAAAGAAATATTATTAATTCGTGCGTTTGGATGTTAATAGGAAATCTTTAAAAGAAGAAAAAAATGTTTGAGATGTTTGTTTGCTAGTATGCTTCGACAACTATCGTATTTCCGCTAAACGAAGGTTAAGTAAGTACACAGTTCTTGGAACTCTGGCCCGCAGACCGGAATATACAGTGACGTCAGCTAAGGGAAGGGGTAGGGGGACGGAGGGTGGTTATTGTGAAATGGGAATGGAACAAAGTACCTACATAAAGAAGAAACACATTACGTACTTAATGTCTTGTCTTAAGTTATTAATTTTACTTGCTTGCCATTACAAGAATTACTTTTTTTGACTATTTTGTACTAAGTAATAACAACTTTTTTTTAAGTTAGCTACCTCGACTTTACTATCTAATTAGTATGAAACCGTGCCATTAAGAATTATGAATACTTTTAATAAAATGTTTTGTTTAACGTGTTCTTTTTATTTATAATTGTATTTTGTAAAAAAACCTGTGTTCATATACGTACCTCCATTAAATAAGAAAATAAAGGACATATTGGCAACGAAACCGAACACTTTAAAAAAATTCTCCTGAGCAAGGTACAGACGCCAGCACATCAAACTACCCCAATCGGTCAAATTTCTTTGATAGATTTCAACTTTATTACAAAACAATAAAGTTCATGTTAAATTGAGAAAATTTGACACATTGGGGTGGCTTGATCTTGGCGTCTGTACCTAAATAAGGAAAAAGATAACAATTTATTGCATTTTAGGTATAAAACCTCTGCTGACAAAAACATTTCTTTACGAATACTTAGATAAGAATCAATAACATGACATAAATTAGGTAACATAATGAATCATGCAACGAATATCTAAAGCGAATTGTGAAAACAACGTAACACAACACACAATACATGCTTTATCCTTCCAAACTGTAATACATCTACTCAAAATTAACGTAATATACGTGACATGATTAGATGTTTTTTTTAGACGTATTTTACAAATTTTATTTCCAATTTAGTTTTTATTCAAACTTTCGACAATAAGGTCCAGAAGGGTGTTCTTGACTGTACCTGCTGACTTAATTGTCTCCTAATTAATAAATGGTACAAGATTATGTACTGGCCATAAAAAAAACTGTTCTAATTTCAAAACATATGTGGTTTTTTTTAAATAAAACAGTTTCATGGTAACAGAATTACCATTGCTAATCCTAGTTCCATTAGGAAAAGTGCCAGTAATTATGACAATGATTAGAGCATTTCGTGAACATAGAAGTGTGTTGCGTGCGTATGTATTTCTGTGCTTATTATTAAATGCCCGAGGATGTTGTTTCTCCGAGTGGGACCTGGACTTCTTGACGGATGACCTCTTTCCTGTCTCACCCATCCTGGCCAATACTAAGTCTTTATTGGAAGATTTATTTAAGACTAATAAACATTCTATGGGTAAGTCTTTACAGCCTATGTAAGGGTAGAATCACAGACCACAATTTGACTTTTCTTTATATGTTAGCGTAGCATACGAATGTGAACATTATTTGTACAGTTTTAATGTACACGTTCCAATGAAACGCTTGTTCCCATTCGCTTATACGAATAGGAAAATTTTCCGCATGAAAGTTAAGGTTTATATTCGTATGAAACATTTAGGTACTTAGGGCAAACTTTTCAAGGGTTAGATAGGTTTTATCTGAGGAACAATTTAATACTATTTGACAGCGTTTGTCAAAATATTTAAAACTGCTATTTTCATCAAATAAAAGTTACCTGCCTATTGAAAAATCTGCCCTGAGTAAACATAAAGTGCGAACTGTTAATCATTATCGGCCTTATTCATAAAAGTTATCGAACATCTAAACAGTTGCTAAAGTGTGGTTTCTCTATGAAAAACCAGACTTTAGCAAGTGTTTAAAGATGTTCGATAACGCTTTATGAATAAGGCCGTAAATAGGTACGTATGCGTTTAAAAAAAGTCAAGTCAAATTTTAATCTACAACATCGCAAGTCTCATTTAAAAATCCGTTCAGAAATGAAAAGGACGACAAAATGCTACCCAATATTATTTCAATAGGTATATTATACATACAGGAAAAGTTTTTATTCAGTGCGTAAACTTTAACCATGAATTCAGCATACCATTCCAAACCCCCCAGCGAAGATATTTTTCGTCGATTTCACAAAAAAAAAATCTGCTGTTTCATAGAAAAGTGCAGTATCTACGCGTTCAAAATGTATGAAACAGCTGTTTTTTTTGTATAACCGACGAAAAATTTCTACGCTGGAGGGTCTAGAATGATATGCTGAATTCATGGTTACAGTTTGCGCACAGGGGGCCGATTCTACTAACAAATTTGTTAAAAAAACGCAATAGAACCGCAACCGAATCACCACTTTTAAGCGTTTTCGCATTCTACTAAAATGAACAACGGTCCAGCTGCGACACAGCTGCGGTTACGTTTTAGTTACGCCAACGATCGATTGAAACAATGTCAAAACCTATTCTACTAACAAAATCGAACATGAGCGTGACGTTTACTATAGGACAAAGTTAATGATAAAATTATGATCATTATGTCTTTTAATTATAGAAAATACTTTTAGTGCCACATATTCGTGTTTAGTAACATTTTTAGATTCAACTTTTTTCTTTGTGTATATAAAACATATTATTTTGGCATGTTGGTAACACGGGTTACCCGCTGTGTTCCCGCTACAGTTCAGTTGCAATTCGTTTTAAGTTTAGTTTCCATTTTGCTTATAAAATAGTAGAATGACTTTTTATGTAACTATCGAACGGCGATCGAAATCGAACTGTTGTGGAAACACAATTTAACGTGTAACGTTGCAAATTAGTAGAATCGGCCCCCTGGTTAAAATCTTTTCCTGTATATACAGGGAGACATCGACGCGCAAATTGTAATCATGAATTTAGCACATGATTCTAGACCCTCCTAACGGAGACATTATTCAACGGTTATAAAAAGATCACCTGTTTTATAGAAACGGCGGTCAAATTTGTGGCAAAGGTGCTATTTTTTTTTATTACCGACTAAAAAAAAATACGCAGGGGCTTCACAATCACATACTGAATCCATTCTAACAAACAGGTTGCGCGTCGATCAATATCCCTGTTACCCTAAAATGCCCTAAATGATTGTGGTTTATGTTTAACCCCCGACGCAAAAACGACGGGGTGTTATAAGTTTGACGTGTGAGTGCGCGTGTGTGTGTGTGTCTGTGGCAACGTAGCTCCCGAAAGGATGAACCGATTTTGATTTTGTTTTTTGTGTTTGTAAGGTGAATTAGTCGGGAGTGTTCTTAGATATGTTTCATCAAAATCGGTTCAGCCGTTTCAAAATTATCAGCTCTTTTCTGGTTGATGAAGAGATTTGAGCATCTTCCACGGGTCTGATCAAGTCGAAATTTGGTATTCTATTACTTCAATGATATTAGACAGATAAAGTAACCTTGAACTGATGCTGGAACAACACCTGGAATGTCCAGGATACCCAAGTCACTCACCAATAAACAGCAGAAGTATCTGGTTTGGGCTCATTGAAAAGGTCTCAATGAATAGGTTATGGATAAATGGTGATCAGGACGAGGAATGAGGATAAATTAGTAACAAACTTTATTGTGGGAAACATACGGTCAATGAAAACGCCAAACAGAGGAGGCCTAGCATTTTCATTAGCCGTCCCCCGACTTGACAGTGCCTTGATCAAATGCTTACTTACCTACAATTTAAAAGGCCAATAATTTTAATGATTTTTTAACTTTGTAGAGTTTTTGTATGGGTCGGGGTTTTTTTTTAAATTTAACTTTTTAAAGTGTCAATTTAGCCGCAGCGTTTGTTACCATACCCGGAATCCATGACTGCTATATCAAACAATTACTCTTTCGAGGCCCTGGGTACTAATTATGGTGTCAGCTAACCAGCTCACCGATATTGACTTAATAATAGACACGTTTACGTTCAAAGAATTTTACAATCAATACGGCAAACTTCTTGGAACTTTTATTTGTATTAAGTATGACGTCTTTGAATAATAAAAACTTTTTCCAAAAAAAATAAACAACTGACTTCCGGAAAAACACTACAAAGTGAAAAATAACTATAATTTCGGAAGTCGGTGACTTTGGATATGTGTGTTATTATTTTTCACTTTTTAGTTATAGTACCTACCCCACACCAATTCGAAATTTCATCTTCCTGGGGGTCAAAACAATGCATATTTATGCGATAGCAGCAATCGTGGTTGTTTTGCTGTAATTTTTTGAAGAGTTCCGTTGTCTGTCTCCGAAACTCATCAGATCTATATGAAATTTAAATGGGATTTTTTTTTGCAAACCTAGTCTATATATAACGGAGTTATGCCCAAACATGCATAAAAAATATAAAACAAATTGCGATTTTCAACTCTCGGCGCTGAGCAGTGCGTTGAAGATCCAGTGCGCGAAAAATCCCACGGCGATATTTTGACTAGTGATGTGTCGGATCATAAAAATGTAGATCCACAGATACGGATCCCGATACAGATAATTGGCGTCAAGATCCGTTACGGGCTTTGCGCCAGGGTAGCCGGCGACATTGCCAGGATTGTAATGATGACTTTAATCATCATAATCATGTAAATCCATATTTGTTACGGTTGCGAATCATTACTTGAATGGAGGGGCCATTCAAGTATTACGTACAGCCTGTTACTGACCTACAAATTGCAAAAAAACGTGCTACTCTAGAGCTCCCACCTTAAGTTA
Organism: Antitype chi; assembly: GCA_947359405.1. Classification (NCBI taxonomy): domain Eukaryota; kingdom Metazoa; phylum Arthropoda; class Insecta; order Lepidoptera; family Noctuidae; genus Antitype; species Antitype chi. Next base: position 18,325,993 of record OX375820.1, on the reverse strand, counting down.
AATAGGACCTACTTCGGTCATAAAGGCATAACAATAATAATGAAATTCGCCTAAACATTATCGATTATAATTTTAAAATTCGAACACAGACTGCGAAGAAGGACCGATCTCCTCCGATGTACTAGCCGAGTGCATCCGAAGGGGTCGCGAACTGGCTCGAGCAGCAGCTCGAAGAGGCAACGAGTTGGTAGGCAACGGCGTCAGTCTAGAAGATTCTTCTCCAGCCATGCTGCACTTCTTCTCCGCTAACCTACCTTCAGAAGTCAGGAAAGCGTCTGATACTTCTCATGAGATTATCACCGCAACTAAGCTGCTGCAAATGAAAATGAGTACAGGGTATAGTACCATAATTATTATTAAAAATATATTGTTCAGTAATTTTAGTATTGCTTTTTGATAGATGGACATTTTCCGATTAAAGGACAGTTAAGGGACATAACAGTAGCCTTTTGTGCTTGACTGTACATTATTATTTGGAATCATGAATGTAGCTAGGGGGGGGGGGGGGGACAAGGGTGGGCAATGTCCACCCTAGAATCTTTTTTTCCCACCCCAGAAAATAAATCTCCCCGAGGCCGTAAAAAGTACCTTCCCTATTATTTTATTATAATTATCTTCTTGCTAAACTTTATCGAAATTTGTTTAAGCGTGAAAGGTACTTACCAGTCACACTCACTAGATTTTTTATATTTACGTTTGGATAGCTTCGGCCTGGATAATGCTAGAGAGCTCAAATTCTCAGGATAAGAGGTAGTTAGACCTATAAAACATACTTATAGGTTTTATTAATACCTAAAAACGTCGATATCGGAACAGACTGACTCACTCATCAAACCCTCTAGACCACTTCTTGTGGATAATAGGCCAGTACAATACCAAGTCTAAAAATAAATGAAATCCCACCAAAAACCACTTTATGTAAAGTAGGTTGCTAAGAACTAAATAACGCTTTCACTGTTAAAAAGTTATCAAATCTAATGTAGAGCCAAGCCCAAGTTAGATCTTGGTCAACATAAATGAGCCTTGGGTCTTTATTAGATATGATAACTTTTTAACCGTGAAAGCGTTATTTAAATCTTGGCAGCCTACTTTACATGAAATATTGTCGGTGGTTTTTTTTTTCACTACGTGTCATTTATGATCTCTCATTAAATGACTGTGGTTAATTCAGCTGGACGGCTGCCCCAGGCAAAATCCCTAGTTTGAAATTTGAAATTTGATGGAGGACGTAGCTTCTTTTATTTGGTCAGACCATCGTGCTGGCTACTGGCCCCGTGCTTGGCATAATGTGGCCGAAGCTACGCCATGTTTAGAATACTTAGTTAAATTTGTTACTTAGGTCCAAGATTTAAAAAAAAAAGCTATAGTAATGCAACTATTACAGTGTAGCCGAGTATTATCTAGATTATTTCGATCGCCCTGATAGATTTCCATGACAGTTATTTACCATGTTATTAGCGAACACATTGCAAAAAATTTCATTAACTAAGTACCTAAGGCGTTGTCCTAGTCTTGTAGAGTTACATCTAGACAAACGCCATTAATCATCGGTTAAGGCGCAGTTTACAGTCTCATTTCCCCCAGCAGTAAAACTCCGAACACGTTTATCTCGTTCCTGGAGCACCAAGGAGTCCGGCTGAAGGACGCCGCGTACTGCCAGCCAGTGAAGGTGTGCTGCAGTAGCAGCAGCAACAAGTACCGGAATATTGACGGCACGTGCAACAATGAGGAGCATCCCGAGTGGGGCCGGAGGGGAGCGCCCTTCACCAGGATCGCGACGCCACGGTATGCTGACGGTGCGTATGTCACAAAGTAAACTCAATTTTCTGGAGTATAAAAAGCGAAATGACATGATTTCATCGCGAAGGAAAATTACAATTTGAATCAGTTCAGAGTTGAATTGATTTAAATAAGTAGTAGTAAACCTATTTACTACCGTTTGGCTAGTGATCTTATGACCGGTTAAGATCTTCTATTTGCATACGCTTCTCACTGATAAACAATCTTTAGATATTTTAGAATGGACACAAACCTGAAATTATGACTTTGCGTGTAGACTTGCTTACTCTGAAAGATATGTCGGTGACTCCTTCTTTTCCGGATAACGTTTCTGATTTAATCCTTCAAAGAAATTCGGAGCATAGTCCGCTCCATAGCACGCTGAGCTACCTTAAATTTGTGGACCAGCCCGACTGTCAGTATCGACGTTTTGGGACCATGTCATAACGGGCAGGACGCACTGGTTGAAGACCTTAGTCTTCAAACATGCGGGATTGGTGACGAGAAGACTTGACGAAGTTTTTCAAACGTTGCCCAACCTATCTGGATTCTTCTATCGGCTTCTTTCTCGAATTTGTGTCTACCGAATTGGATAACTTACCCTAGGTAGACATACTTCTTCACAAGTTTGAAAAGGGACCCTTTAATGTGGATTGGACTCGGCAAGACGTGCGAATTGTAGGTACATGACTTTCGTCTGGTCCAAATTTATGCCGAAGCCAATCCACCGAGAGGTTCCATTTAGGTTATGCAGCATCTGGTCTAACTGTTCCAGCGTCTCTGCCATTATGAACATGTTACCGGGAAAGCGAAGCTGAAGTGGCCATAAACATGTACAGTTTGTCAAAGGACCGCTGGCCTAAATGCTAAATGGACCCACGACCTCAAATAGGTTGCTGGGATAGACGGGATGCGGAAGACGGCGGACAGGGTATTGTGACCCAGAATGGGAGAGGCTATGCTGGAAACCGGCATGTGCTAGAACAAAAAAATCGACATGTGATATCTATCAACCGGCACTGGGCCCACGTGGTGGAATACGACTCACTACCTCTCGTAGAATGGAGGCCTGTGTCCCAGCAGTGGGAACATTATAAGCTGATTATGCTATGTATGGTAGAGGCATATGACCACCAGTAAACTGCGATAGGCTGATTTGATTTTTTTATTGATTGGTAGGTATACACTTACCTACCCTTTACCGTTTACGTGTTATTTTCCAGGTATCTACGCAATGCCGGTAGCCACGAGTGGTCGTCAGCTGCCCAATCCTCGCGGCCTGTCCACACGGCTGTTTTCGGACCAGCCCATAGGAAGCCGCGTCCTCAGCAATATGAACATGCAGTGGGGGCAGTTCATCACGCATGATCTGCTGTTCCAAGTCATGGAAGTAACTGGTAATTAAATCATAAATCAACTACTAAGTTATATTGTATGTAATTGGCAAGACCTTCCTTGACTACCCAATTGCGAGAGGGTCTTCCAGGGGGACGAAGCTCGACACCCGTCCATCACCAAGGTTTTTCTCGAAATGTTTTCTTGGGCATTCCAACCGCTATGCAAACTAGATTCCCAGCTTGATTGTTACTTTCGTCGAGTTATTTAACATGTGGTTCGAACTAGACTGATAACTTCATAACTTATTCCTTTTCATTCGTAGACAAAGGCGGCATCCAATGCTGCCTAGGCGACGGAAAGGAGGTCCTTCCCTCTGAGTGGCAGAACGATAAGTGCATCCCTATCTCTGTGCCCGAGGACGATCAGTTCTACCGGTGCCACGGCATTAAGTGCCTTAACTTCGTTCGAAGTGTCACCACGCCAAGGGACGACTGCAGTCTGGGACATGCGGAACAGGTAAATATTCTGTTTTTTTTAGCCATAAGAAATGGCAGAGCGGCAAAAGCTAATCATTGTTATGAGAGACCTACACGAGAAATTAGGAAGAACCGTTCGTTGCTTTATTATGTTCGTAAAATGTATCTGCCCAACAATACGCAATTAATGTTGTACCTATAACTGTAAAAAATAATAATTTTAGAAAATCAAAAAACCTGACTGTCTAAAAAGTGAACTTTAATTAAAAAAGAAGGAAACAAGAAAATTGTTTTAAAAGAATGACTATTAGACTGAATACTCTAAGCAATCTCATGCAGTCGGAGGCATCTTCTTAAATTGAACAATAAAAACCTTAATTCACAGTTTTTAGTTTTATAATTATTTTTGACGATAATGAGACCTATTTATGAAGCCCTTTATTTTGATACTCCACTCAATAAGTATTGAGATAAAAAAATGTTTGAAGACACATTATGGCGCCAAAAATCGGTCATAATTTTTGTTTTCCCTCTTGGCGCAGTCGGGTTGAAGAGGCGACTTTGATACCTATATATTAGTTGGTAGGCTTATTAGCCTGAGTCATCCCGATTAAATTGATGATAGCATTTAGGTATTTCCTGCTAATGTTTTTATAACAATGAGATAGGTATAATTTGATTTAATTATAGTTTTTACAGTTTATCAAAATGTAGCATTATATACCTCATTTATGACTGTTACGCACGCATTTATCATTAAATAGGTTTACTGGACTGTCATAGGCAATCACGTAGGTAATATGATTTACCGATCGACCTTAGGTACATTATTGTAAGGACATTTTTATTGAAATAGGCACATTATTTTAAGGACATTTTTATTGAAAGAAAATCTGTCTGCGTTTATTTTTATAATGGAAGTGGGATGGTTTAACCAGAAAATCCACATCATCCAGTTTAATACAAAATTAATATGTTACGCTTTGGAATTTTTAAGTTTGCTATCAAAAGTCAGCACTCAGCACCACCCCAAAAGTAAAATAATAAAAAAATTGGGATCGAAGCTCATTGCGCATTCTATAATAAGGCAGGTAAAAGAAGGGATATACTGCAAGGGAGTACGGCAGGTGAAATAAGGGACATACCGCAGTAAGGGAGTGTAGTAACTACTCATAAAATTATTTTATATTGCCTTTTTAAAGATGAACACAGTGACCAGTTACCTAGACGGCTCTCCGATCTACGGGTCCGACAAGAAGCTAGCCTCGAAGTTACGCAGCAGGTCAGGTGGGCGTCTACGCCAGGAGTCGAGGAAGGACTGCCTGCGAGGGTTCCTGCCCAGCGTCAGCGACAAGTTCGCCGTCTGCGACTTGAGGAACTCGTCGGATCCCTGCTATCTTGCCGGTAATCTTCAGTAGTTTTAGAAAATACAGGCAGATAAGGAGTCGCTCCGTGTATAATACTGGTATTCAGCTGCATCCGGTTAGGCTGTAAGCCGACCCGATCTGAATTGAGAAAAGGCTGGCCTCCGGCCAGATGATAATTCTTATCTTCAAGTTCCTAGTGAGTTATAATTAAAGCCCCAATAGAAGTGACACATACTTATGATACAATATCTAGAGCATCTTACAACGCTGGAAAATTGCTGACGACAAATATATTAGGTCTTTACCTATGAAATTGCCGTTTTGCAGTACTGGCCATTTCAAATCAAAATAATTTTTGTTTGGGTAAGAATTCTAATTTCAAATTAATTTTATTTTAAAAACATGGATTTTTTTTTCCAAAAGTAGTCATTTGTTTATTGATTAGTGTTACATTTTCATCGCATTTCAATCTTTTTCGTCATCATGGATACGTTAAAAATTCGAGTAATTATGGAATATGAGTACCGTCGTGGCAGCAACGCGGCACAAGCGGCACGCAACATCAACGACGTTTACGGAGCTAACACTACAAACCAACGCACCACCTGTTATTGGTTTGCTCGCTTCCGTTCTGGAAATTTCGACCTGAAAAATGAACCTCGCGGTCGTCCGAAGACTTTGGTCGACAATGACGAATTAAAGGCGATTGTGAGAGCTGATGATACACAATCTACGGCTGAATTAGCAGCAGCTTTCGACGTTAGCGTCAAAACAATATTGGTCCATTTGCGTCAAATTGGCAAGGTAAAAAAGCTTGACAAATGGGTGCCCCACGAACTCAATGATCGTCAGCGCGAAGTACGCGTCGAGACGTGCCTTGCACTGCTCAACAGACACACAAATGAAGGAATTTTGAACCGCATTGTTACCTGCGATGAAAAATGGATTCTGTTTGATAACCGCAAGCGCTCAGCAAGTTGGTTGGATCCTGGTTCAGCACCTAAACAATGCCCTAAACGAAAACTTACCCCTAGAAAAGTGATGGTCACTGTTTGGTGGTCTAGCGCCGGTGTGATTCATCACAGCTTCTTACCAAACGGGGTGAGCATTACTGCAGATGTGTACTGTGAAGAACTGAACACAATGATGGAGAAGCTGGCACATCTCCAACCAGCATTGGTCAATCGCTCGTCTCCGCTGCTCCTGCACGACAACGCGCGACCTCATACTGCACAGCAGACGGTCTCCAAGTTGCAAGAACTGGGGTTGGAAGCTCTCCGTCATCCGCCCTACTCACCAGACCTTGCGCCTACAGACTACTACTTTTTCCAGAATTTGGATAACTTCTTGGCGGGAAAAAAATTCAATACCCGAGAGGCAGTACAAAATGCCTTTGAAGAATTTGTTGCCTCCCGTCCAGCTGATTTCTTTAAGAAGGGCATCAATAAACTGCCACTGCGATGGCAAAGATGCATTGATTGCATGGGTGATTACTTCGATTAATACAAATAAAAAATACATGAAAAAAATTCGTTTAAATTTTTTCATACAAAACGGCAATTTCATAGGTAAAGACCTATTATAAAAACTGTTTGCCGATGACTGGTCGGTACGCGGTAGTAACACCGTCATATTATTAGATTGAAGAGATCGGATGTGCCTCTCATCTGCGCTAAATAAACAGTTAGGTATCCTTTCTTTCAAGAACTTGCATTCTTTTTCGTGATGAATAGCAACATAATAATTGATTTTAAACTAAAGATCGAAACACACGAAACCCCTTTTAAAAAACCCAGTGTTCTAAAACGCAAGGAGACATTAGCTCAGCTAGTGAGGCTTCAAAATGACATTTAAGATTACCTACATTTAAAGCTTTTCCTTGCAAAGTCAAATCCAGATACCTCACTTTTCCCTTTCTGGAATTGAATTCCAGGTGACACAAGAATCAATCAGACGCCGACCCTTGCCATGCTGCACACGTTGCTTCTACGAGAACACAACCGTGTGGCAGATATCCTGAGTGACCTGAACCCGTTGTGGAGCGACGAGAGGCTGTACCAGGAGGCAAGGAGGATCGTCATCGCAGAAATACAGCATATCACGTACCAGGAGTGGCTGCCGGCTAACTTTGGTGAGAGAATTATATTGATTTTATGGTCGAAATGGATTTTATTTTTAGTTTTAAATATCATTATCTGTCTAGCCTTTGCCCGACTCTCTTGGGGTCAGCTTCCAGTTTAACCGGACGCAGCTGAATACCAGTAATTTACATGGAGTGACTGCCTATCTGGTCTTCAAGTCAGTTACTGCGTATTACGATACCCCTTGGTAGAGACTCGTTGTCAGAGTTTTAGGCTTCCGACGTCCCGTAAGGGGGCGGTAATTAATTACGTGAAGCGTTTAGGGGGGAGGGGGTCGTGTCGAATCTCACCCAATCTCACGTGGAGGGGGTGGTGGTCTCGGTAAATGTCACGTAATTTATATATTTTTTTCCGCAAAAAAACAATGTAACATTACGAGAAAACAGGGTTAAATTATGGAAAATATGTTTTTTCGCCAATATGGCTAAATCCTACAAAATAATATTTAACGCGGTTATGCGAACGCCACAAAGTAGGACAGTAGCTCCTCGATGGTTAAACCGCCACCGGCCAGCAAAGCCAGCCAAATGTAACGCATAAATCCAACGCAAATAAGCCCAGATTAACGTTTTTACACTAAAACCACGTATTTGAAATATCTCACGTGATATTATGGGGAGGGCGGCAGGGTCGAGCCAAATCTCACGACATCTCACCAGAGCGGGGGTGGGGGGTCAAAAAATCGCCAAAATTGCCTCACGTAATTAATGGACGCCCCCTAACGACTGCCAAAGATCTACGAATGACTACCGGGATTTCAGTCACACACAGTTTGATTTTCAACTTTCGGCGCTAAGCAAAGCATTGGAGATCCAGATCCGCGAAAAAATCTTGCCGCAGTATTTATACGTCCGTGAGAACGTCAACTAATAACTGTTGTTCCCAGGTGAATACTACCTCCGTTACTACCGCATATCGCCGTCCACCCTGTACACTCGCGACTACAGCTCCGAAGTGAATCCTGGCGTGATCAACAGCTTCGGAGCAGCCGCCTTCCGGTTCCTTCACACCGTCATCAGCGATAATATCATGACGTGTCCCAGTAGTTACAATGCTGCTTACTTGTACAGGTAACTTTATCCTATAAAGATATGAAGTAATTTCTTCGTGCGTCCAGTCATGAGCATAGGTGGCCTGATGGTAACGGCCGCGACTGACGACTTATTGTAAGTCCTAGGCTGGTAGACATGGAAATACTTTCAATTGTTTTTGTTCTTTAGTTAAATATCCCAATCTATACAATTTCCAGATTAAGCGACCATTACTTCAACCCGAGCCTGCTGGAAACAACACCAGATTCTTTCGACGACGTTGTCCGCGGTATAATAGCCCAGAACGAGGGAGAATCAGACCCATTCTGTACCGGCGAGATCACCAACCTGCTGTTCAAGTCACACAACCGATGGGGCATGGACCTAATAGCCATGGACATTCAAAGAGGCAGGGACCACGGGATTGCCTCTTATAATGATTATAGGTATGAATATGGCCCAGGTAAGCGACATTCAAACTCAAAACTAGGCTGAAAGTCAGCACTTTTTCACCGTCAAAGTTACATAGGTAAGACAGCCCCCGTGAAATGCCCGCCCTTCTTCATTTCGTAGTTCTCTATCTGGCAAGAAGAAGTGGCGCAACAACAGTAGCACAGCTGTCTGTTCAGTTAGAAGAACTTAATTCTATACAAGTAAAGAAGTTGGCTACAAAGTAGGTAATAGTCAGCCTAAATAATTCTTAGTTAAGTATTGTTCTTTAAATAATTCCATCACCACTGCGTTCAAAACGGCGAGAGAAAACATCGTGAAGAAACCGGCATGACATAGAACCAAAAATTTATTGACATGTGTCAGCTAGCACTCGCCAATTTCTCATTGGATCAAAACATCTGGATGAGGAATTCAGACATTTGGGAAAAAGAGGAAATACTTATGAATTCTGGTTTAAATCTTTCAGGGAGATTTGCGGTCTTCCAAGAGCAAGAAGTTTTCAAGAATTGGCAAATGAGATACCACAAGATGTAAGTCAAGAGATGAAATGTACTTATTTATTATGCTGATACTTAAGCACCTTTTCGTATCCAGTTCCAGTTCGTCCTACTGTTCCACACGAATCCAGGAACTGATGGACGCTACAGAAGGTGCCAAACTTTTAGATAACGTTTTAAAAAATCGTTCAAAGTTTTTTACTTAAACAGCATCCATTTCAAGCAAAAACAATAAAAATTGTCGTCTTCCAATCACAATTTTGTCAGACTGTGGCGATGCTTTGGGAAAGCCTATGCCGAGCGGTAAACGTCTTTCGGTAAAGATACTGATCATGACATTTATCAAACTAAAACCAAAAATCGCTAGGACAGGAGATATCAACAAGCCTTCTTTGAAAAAATACCTTTTTTTCGAATTTTCAGCGAATAAATGCTCTCCAGTGCCTGTACGAATGCGTGGATGACATAGACCTATTCGTGGGTGGTGCCATGGAGCGGGACGTTTATGGCTCTATCCTGGGCCACACGTTCCAGTGCATCGTAGCCGAGCAGTTCTACAGGACCAGGATAGGAGATCGGTTCTTCTACGATAACGGCGAGATGCCGCATTCTTTTACGAGCGGTGTGTTTTTTTTTTGTTTATGCTAAGGAATCGCAAACGATTTTTATCACAGACTTTAGAGCAAGAAGAGTAGGGTGTTGCAAGTATCTTTTGCCTGTCAAATGACGTTGACAGAGAGGCGCAGTTGGTAACAATTTGTGAAATATTCAAAACCAAAATATTCATTAGTCTCCTTTCTCACTTTAATAACACTAGTTCTGATTTGAATTGTATCAGGGTCCGTTACAATTATAGACACATGAGACAGTCCACCTGCGATGCTTATGGTATGTAGTAATTGCAACAGCGGGTCTCACTGCACTGGGCGGTCAGATGAATTTAGAACTCATTATCTTCTTAAAAAATAAGAATAACATGTTTTTGGATATTTCCAAAATTCCAAACAAATCACCCCTAACCTGGTGCAAAAGGGTTGATGAATCAATTTCCAAAATTACCCTATAAAGTGGGTGGAGAGGGTGTTGAAGTTCAGGAAAGTACGAAAACAGCGTGGAAGAAGCCGCGGGTGAAGTGTCCGTGATTCACAATAAATAATAGCTAGTTTACAGCAGTTATTGTGCCTATAGTCGAGAAAAACAGTAATTGTGCCGTCAGTCGTGCCGCCAATGGCATAATAGCCACCAGCCTCGCCCAACACCTGAAGAGGCTTTCGTTAGGCAGCTGGATCAAGGGCTTGATCCAGAAAGCAGTAACTTCAGGACGAGGCTCGCATTGTTAGGAGGTTCCTCTCTCCGGAGTCCTGACCACCGGTAGCTTGGACCCTGTTATTTTTTACATGTTCTTGTTCTAATATTTAATCATATAAATTTACGTGTGTGTTTAATGTAATAAAGGCAATCAATAGCTAGTTTGACCAGGATCACTCAGAATAACACAGTATTTTTAGGTAGGTTACTAGGCACTTGTTGCCAAGGATATATAAGTAAGGAAAGCCATTCAATATTATTTATGCGGCTTTCCTCGTTTAGCACCAAATTAGGTAACTAGGCATGACTACGTCAATAAAGATATTATTGACGTAATCATGCCTAGCTATCTAATTGCTTTTGCTTTTAGAAGTCAAATAATACACCACAATATACTTAAATAACAACCACATATTTATAAAACTTCCCTGTATGCTTCGTTTGTAGTTTTCGTCACAGATAGTTTCTATCCTGTACAGCCACACAGGATACTTTTATCCCGGTAGTAGATACGTTCCCGTGGGATATTTTCCCATATCCGCGCGGGCGCAGCCGCAGAAGATTTGGCCCGCGGCTTTGCCCACGTGGATGTAGTTTGAGTTACAAAACGTATGGAGCCCGAGAGTGGCGATGAACTCTCGTTCTTCTAAGTTAAACTTCGTTTAAAACAATTATAATAAATACTCCTCCTTCGATTACTCGCCTTATAATTCGTTTAGACACCTAATACCTAAGTACTTAGTTAAAGTTAGTTAACTTTAACTACTTACTAGGTGTCTAAAGGATTTTTTTGAAGTATGACAATCTGAATTGTAAATTATCGTAGTCTGTGTCTGTGTACCCTTCGTCGAATACAGGCGTTATTTACGTTATGCCAATATACCTATTATATTTTCTACTAGCATATTACATTTTCTTTCAGACCAACTGAAAGAAATAAAGAAAGCGTCAATGGCGCGCCTGATCTGCGATAACACTGACGGTGTGTACTACGTCCAGAGAAAGGCCTTCGAGGTGGAGTCCACACACAATCCGAAGTACCGGTGTGACGATTATAACACTATTCCCTATGTGGACCTCACTGCTTGGAAGAAACCCACCATCTTTGATTGAAGAAGTGAAATCATCAATGTTGAGGAAGGAAAATACAACATAAGCAGAAGTAGCAACATAATACAATATACTTAACAGGAGCAGTGGTAGCCTGCGGTTATTATGGGAGTGTGTGTGTGTGTGTTTTAGTGGAGGTACTTCTGGTAAATATAAACAGCCAGTTCTATTATGGAGATATATTATTACTTTATAGGGATCAATCAAATTTAAACTAGGCAGGCAAGAGCACGTTGTCGAAAGTCGACTGGTCGCGAACCCAATCAGTGAGGAAGTAAACGAGCATTCAATTAAAGATGGCTACCGAAAGCGCATGCTAGTGATGTTCGTATTTAGCAATATTTAGTGTTGGGATTCCAACAGGTATCGGTCCCGACTTTCAAGTTCGTACCAAGGCAGGCACTTTACTTTGTGTATTTAATTTCATCACCACTGACTCAGAACGGTGAAGGAAAGTATCGTGAGGAAACCGGCGGCATGTTCTAGAACCAAACATTTTCCAGTCACGTGACATCCACTAACCAGAACTGGGCTGTTGCATTATGGCCCACTCCCTCTCACCGAGAAGCCTATGTCCCAGCTGTGGGAACATTAAAGCTGATTATGTATAGTATTGCTTGGTTTTTGTCTGCTAAATGTCAGATCTTTCATAAATGTGATATGCAATAACGAGGTCGGCTCTATCTACATACCTACAAAAAGATAATCGTGAGTAGGTTTTGCCTACTTTTATAATGTTGCAGTATTATGTTAATTACATTATTGTTAAGTCATTTCATGCCATATTCTGTTAAGAACTAAGTTTTTGCATTGGAACTAAAAACGCTATTACTATTTGATAGTGTGTGTTATTTCATAAAAAATATATTAAACAAACAAGTCTGTCATTTTATTTTAAACTTAAGAATTTTGCTTTTTGAAAAATCACGGTTATAAGCAGTACCTACTTCCTACTTTATATATAAGGTCGAGAACAAAGTATTTTCGTATTATATAGGAATAAAAGCTGTAGAAAAATCTCTTTGGCTGTACTGTTTGTTGAAAAAGCTCCTCGTAAACTTGTTAGAAAATATATTTAAAAAAAGTAAAAACGATTTCCCGCTATTTTTCAATTGTTTGTCTGTCTGTCAAAATGAGTAAATAATAACGAAAAAAAATATGATACATTTAGAAGTTTTATTACAATAAATAATTGTTTAAAAAACTAAAAAACACGCTTTAAAAACCAAACTAAAAAAGTAGAAAATAATTTAATTCAATTAAAAAGCGTGGGGTGCTTTTTGAGGTATTTTTATAAACAATTAATGACAAGCACCCCACGCTTTTTAATTGAATTAAATTATTTTCTCCTTTTTTAGTTTGGTTTTAAAACGTATTTTTTAGTTTTTTAAACTACATATTAAGTATTTATTTTCTATTTTTTAGTTTTGCTAACTACAAAATCGTGATTATTTTTTCCTTTATTTTTTTCTATTTTTTTTTATTATTATTGGATTGTCATCGGTCCTCGATAAGTTTACAAAGTTTAAATGAAATCTGACCGTTTAAAGGGGGTCAAAATCGCGCCCTAAGGAGTCGGTTACAAACATACAAACAAACATACAAGTGAAGCTAATATAAAGCGTGTAAAAAAGGGAGAAATGCGACATATAACGCGAAAACAAAATGTGACGTTTATGGACGATAAAGTAGGTGCCGTTGGAAACAGTGAAGCAAGATCACTGTTTCCAAAATGGGCAGTCAAGCTCCACAGACTGTAAAACCATCGATTCGGATCTCTACTGCCAACAGCTGATGAGACTCAAACAAGCAATTGAGAAAAAAAAACGGCCGAAATGGATCAATATAAAACGTGTGGTTTTTCATGATGATAGGTAACGCCAGACCACTCACATCAGAGACTACAGGTGGTAATCTAGGTTTAATCGGCAAAAATTGAGAGAGCTTGATTGTAGACATGGGCGAAATAGCTCACTGAAAAGAAAAAGAGCGATTAGCCCTTTCACTCTAAAGTTCTTTATCACTCTTCTAGCTCACTAGCTCTAGCTCTTCTATAGCTCAGTGACTCAGACGCCGACTGTTAGCTCATTTGACTCACGCTGCACGCGCGTCGAAGGAAACGGCTCGGTTCGCTCAACAGTCATTTATCAATAGTTCTTTGGAAGTTTGGAGTTAGTTAAATAAGTTTTTTTGTTTGTTTATAAAATTTTATGACTTTGCGTAAACAACTCGCAAAAAAATAAACAATGCGGTTCCTTTTTATAATGTGCCAAAGTATTTTCCACTTTAAGTCAATGGCCATAAAGATAGATTGATACATTTACAGTGATTTATGTCGTATGATAGTCTATACTCTACAGTGACGTATTGTACCGGAGAGCTATTGTTGGAAGAACGAAGGTTGCGATCCGAAGTATTCCGAAGCGAGTCGAATGAGCCGTTCGGCCGGTGACTTCGGTCGGTCATCGGTGTCTCCGTTGTCTCGCTGAAGTACTGAGCTAGTGAGTCTGAGTGAGCTAACTGAGCTAGTGAGCTAGTTACCGATCGAGTGAGTGAGCGAGAGCGACGTCCATCGAAAAGAGCTAGCTCTTCTCTATCACTCGCTCACGGTTTTTTTTGGGTGGGAAATCATCAAATAACTTCTCCCGCTCTGGGTGGAGCGGGAGGGCGTGTCAGACTTTTACTGACTAAAACCCACCCGTGTTCCCTCAGTTGCCTGTGCGCCAGGGGCCGCGGTATCTCTTTCGAACAACCCGCACCCCTGGCAGGCATCGGCCCATGCGGACCCCACCAGTTGGTGCTGACATCTCTTTGAGGCGCGCGTGGAACACAGCGCGCCGTCGACCCGGGCTTGGTCCTTACCGGAAAGCGAACTACCATTACTTGCCGTCCGCAAGCCCGCGCTTACGGTGGCCGGGAATCAGCCTGGGATTCCCGACGCCCAGGGCGTCACCCGCGGCGGCTACGGCCGTGAGGGCGCATGTACTGCCTCTCCCTCACGTGCGCCGCCTCCATCTTCGCGAGCATTACTGCTTCGCAGAAAGAGGTGATGGCTAACCATGCACTTTCGCTCCGTACCATAGCCTGGACCAGGGCCGGACGCGAGAGATCGCCGCCGCCAATCGCCTCCACGAGGACACGGCGGTGCTCCTCCCAAGCCGGGCAGACCTCCACCGTGTCCTCGGGGCGATCTTCGCAATGGAAACACCCGGGCGTTTCCTCCCGCCTTATGAGAAACAGGAACCTCCCGAAACAACCGTGTCCGGTGAGGACCTGCGTCAGGCGGAAGGTGTGGACGCCGTGCCGCCTCTCAAGCCACTCTTCAAAGAGGGGACTTACCGCCGCTATCGATGTCTACATGGTCGGAAAGTGTTAATGCATCCACCATATAGCCCTGACTTTGCACCCTTAGATTACCACCTGTTATGGTCTGTTCAGAATTCTTTAGGTAGCGTTAGATTAACATCAAGAGAGACCTGTCAAAACAACTTGGTGCAGTTTTTTGCTTTTTTGTCACGACACTTTTTGCTATAGTAAGCTATTGTAAGCTGTGCGGCGTGCACATGTTTACATAGAAAGTAAGCCAGACTGGCGGCAAGTACTGGCGGCAAGTACTGGCGGCAAGTACTGGCGGCAATTACTGGCGGCAAGTACTGGCGGCAAGTACTGGCGGCCAGTGCTAGAGGCAAGTACTCGCGGCCAGTGCTAGAGGCAAGTACTCGCGGCCAGTGCTAGAGGCAAGTACTCGCGGCCAGTGCTAGAGGCAAGTACTCGCGGCCAGTGCTAGAGGCAAGTACTCGCGGCCAGTGCTAGAGGCAAGTACTCGCGGCCAGTGCTAGAGGCAAGTACTCGCGGCCAGTGCTAGAGGCAAGTACTCGCGGCCAGTGCTAGAGGCAAGTACTCGCGGCCAGTGCTAGAGGCAAGTACTCGCGGCCAGTGCTAGAGGCAAGTACTGGCAGGCACTACTGGCGACAAGTACTGGAACTTCGTTCCATCCGGGTGTCCCTTGACACCTCTCAAGTTTTTTTTCTCACTATATTCGACTTATCAGTCGTGCGAATATTTCTAGTAGGTACATGCTTAATAATACCATGAAATTACATCAACGTCATCTCATTAGTCATACACATCATAATAACAGTCTTGCTTCGTTAATATTAATCAGGTTACATTATAAAATTAGTTTAAATATATTCGATTATTTCTCACAGGTAGCTAAGACAGTTCATCAATGTATTGATAAGATTTATAAATAATGTCAATAATTTAAATTTAAATAAGTGCTCGTAAATTTAAATAGTTATACATCATGTCAGTTTAAAAAATAATCATCTATTGAATAATAAAAACATCTGTCACAAAGCCAATTGTTTAAAGTTCTATTAAATTCTAAGTTATTCAGTTTTCTCATTTTATTACAGTGAAACAAACAAACTTCATGAACGTTACATATTACAACCCTTTTTAGATAACGCACAATTTTTTCCTCAAACATGCTCGTCAGACGAAAAGTTCCTACACGCACGAATTGTCTATTTATTAATCACTAGCTTTTACCGTGGTTTCGCCCGCGTGTTTTAGCATAAAACATATGCTATGGCACTCGGCAATAGCGTCGCTTTCTATCAGGAAAATTATTTTTGATTTCCTCTTACTTCCAAACCTTACCTCATTTATAATATTAGTGTAGATCTAGGCGCCTGTTTGTAGAAGTCAGCTTTTACTCAACAGATATATTTTTTTTTTATTATGTTTTGCCCGCGGATTCACCCGTGTGGTTGGCGGATAATATCCCACAAGATCGTACCTGCTACCAGGTTTAGTACGATCCAGATTATAAACTATTTGTTTGCCAAATTTCATCCAATGTTTACGCAGCGCACGTCAGTAAAGGTCCCAGTCCTGTTTTTTTCTGACGTCTTCAACAATCATCATTATATTTTAGCTAATTTACACAAAACCTTAGGGGCTTTATACTAGAGAATGGGCAGCAGCATTCTCTATGCATTTTACCACCATACTGCGATCGTCAACCCGCCTGCCAAGCGTGGCGATTATGGCAAAACCCCCCTTTTTGGGGTCCCCCTATGTCCAGCAGTGGACGCCTTTTGGCTGAAATGATGATGATGATGACACAAAACCTTAATAAATTTTAAATCTTCCCCATGAATCACCCCCTCCTTAGGTGAAAACCGTGTGAAACCGTGCAAACGAACATAAAGACAGTCGCGCGGGGCGACTTTGTTTTATAATAATATACATAGTAATTAGTATGGGTAGGTACAGTCAGCGTCAATAATATCGGGACGAAACGACTGTTCAAAAAAACATAAGGAATATTTCAGAATGAAGGCAGTACACGACAACTGTCATTCTGACAAGAACTTTATCCAATTAAGATAAAGTTTAATTTTCTTAGTTGTTGAGTTCATTTTGAACAGTCTGTTCGTCCTGATATTTTTGACGCGGACTTAGGTACCTAATATGACATTGTTTACAAGTGGTGGTCGGTGGCACTATTTAGGGAGGCGAAGTAGGAAAGAGGAGGAGAATACACCAGTTTATCGTCGACTGTGCGGACGGGGCTGGACGAATGTGAGTATAAGATTTTTTTTTTTAAATCTACTTTAGCATTTTTGGTGTGGACGAGGGGTGATCTGTGTACAGTTGAATTTTAACCTTCCTTGTTTTTGGGGCTGTTTTTATGCTAACATTTTTAAAGCAATTAAAAGCAATATTATAAAATGGAGATATTTATTTTACTCTTTTAAAAACATATTTATTCATTGACGTGGTCCAAAAATTATTATACTTTCCAAAAAAAAAAATCCCGACTCGTTAACAAAGTAGGAGTCTGTATAATAGTTTTTCTTTTTTGTAGGTATATTTTTTAACGATATTTTCGTCAATAATTGTAGACCATTTAGTAGAGGAAGCTTGTGCGTACGGCCCATATACCTAAATGTTGATTTTGTTCATTTCAATTGGTGGTCAATCTTTTGTTCAAGAAATCAAGTGAATGAACTAAAGAAAATTGCTGTAATTTATGATCTCTCCTGGGTCGAGTTAATGTATTATAATAATATGTATAACAAGCCGTGTGTCCGTGTTTTTAATGAATTACTTATAAACAGAAATCTCACACTCCCTAATTTCAAAAATGAAGAACTTCTATAGCAACTTTGATCCCTCTTATTTAACCCCAATAGGTTCACTTCTTTACATGTCCTTATCCTCTTCATACAAAAATAAGTAAAAAAATATTTTTGAGTTAAAAACCGGTTTTAATTAAAATAATGATGTAGATAATGTACTAAAAAGCTATAAAATAATTCGGTAGGTCCTAGGTACCAGTCATCACACCACTTTCCTCATCAATCTAGGGCATTGCTCAGACAAAAAAATAAAATTGTGGGGCGCGTGAAATATCTATCAACAGTCAACCGCTTATATGCTATTTACATATTTACTTAGGTTAAGCTACGCCCCAGGATTTTTATTTTTAGATTGTTGAGGAAAGTGGTGTGATGACTGGTACCTAGGACCTACCGAATTATTTTCTAGCTTTTAGTACATTATCTACATCATTATTTTCATACATTACTTCCATGAACCTATGGAATTAGTTATTCTTGATTGATCTCCATTTTAAAACAAAATCAACGAAAGTACGTAAGCTGTCACGAAAATAATTGCCACCACGAAACGTGTGCCAACAATCGACAAGCTGCCAACGGGGACGTATTAAAAAATCTATCCATAAGGACTTAGCGCTCACTTTCGTTTATTATGGAACTCTTGTGTAAGATTTCATGCTGTAAGCGTTTAGGCTATGGGCTAAACAGGTGAAGCGGGCCGGGCGCGCGCCTGCGCCGCGGCTGGGGTTTTGAGTCGCGGCGGCCGGCGGCCTCGCTGCTATTGAAATGATTCGATGCATATTATGGTCTCGTGTAGTCTCACAGTACAGCGACCGGGACGCGCGTCCGCACCGCTTCACCTGGATATTGATTTTGATTGTAGCATATCGTTGGCAAGAAAATTGCCAAATGGCGACGGGTGGCTTCCATGGAAAAAAAGTTAGGACCCCTTTAACTTGAGGGGTCATAAGGATTGCAAATGTTTTTGAAATAGGTACTGTTTTTTGAATGTTGATTTTGGAACCAATTCTGGTGTTTTGACGATAAAGCAAGATTTTAAAATAATGTTTCGAATGTAAAGCAAGATTTTAAAATGATCTCATAATTATTTTATTATTATAGATTCAACAGTACGAGCTGTGTAAGCCGTTTTTCACGTGGAAACCTGTGGTTTAAGAATTCAATAATGGCGGCATTCGGTGGGTGTCCAGCTTATATCCAATTGAGAAGGGTGAAGGATTCGATCAGCAACGAAAACCATGCTGACGACGACAAAATTTCAAATAATAACCGTAGAATCGCGAGTTTGCGTACTCAGTTGGGTCGGAACGATCCTGTAAAATATGTTCATAATATCGAAGCAGATATTCGTATTATCGAAGCAGAGAATAGACGGCTGGAGGGGGGAATGGGCCAAAGAAGAGCAAACCTTGCTCGTGCCCGTATGCAACTTGACCAACACGCTCAAAGCTGCACAAAATGTCAAAAAATTAGAAGTTAGAATGGCTTAAAGATAGAGATATGATATATTTGAAACTGACCCAGTCTATTTCTGGAATTCTTCCAGTTTAAAACGCCAAATGTAATCATTTAATAAAGGTGCTTTCAATATAAGTGTTTGATTTTTCTGTTTCTTTTTTCTATGTTTTGTCAAGTAAATATACCTAGCTTGGGTAGTTGTATTGCGAATACGTATAATCGCATTATACACACCAAAGTATTCATTGAAATACGGAGTTATACTACTAGGTGTCAGGGTCACGCGAACTGTTACCAAGAATTCAGTACATCGTTGTAAACCCTTAGCGATTAAATGTTTCGTCGGTTATTTAAAAAAAACACAGAGGTACATATTCACAATTTTATTGTATTAAACACATTCCATTATTTAAACTAATAGTCGACAGCTACTAGCCTAGGAGTTTAGTTAAACGTAACTTTTCCTTCCTTTACCTAATATAGATGTTGATCGTTAAAATTTGGTTTTACAAAATGGTTACTTTTGAGCAGAGTCCTTATCTTATGTGGTTTAGGCTCTGATGAGTCAGTGAGACTTGACGTTTTGTTACTACTAGTGGTCGGAATTCGACCATAATTCATTTAAAGTTTGAACGTTATTATTATTATTAAAATATTAGCTTCTGCACCCCTTCTTCATTTAAACTGTAACTTTCAACCCCACAATTTTTGCTTCACGTATTAATATATAGTAGATGTATAGTATAGGTATAAATAGTATACGTATTTGTAGATTAATACACGGTAAATATTCGTTAAAAATTTATTCATTAAAAACTAGTTTAACATTTGTCATAATTATTATAACTATTTAAAAGTAAAACCTTAAGATATAATAACAATATTGGTCGATTATTCGATAAAGATAATTAATAATTACCTATCACATTTTTATTACTAAATATTGATTAGGATGTGGACAGGTGAATGGTGATGCGGTTGTGGTTGTGGCCTACCAGTCGATGTGCAAAAAGGGTCGAATGGCCGTTAACAATGCAATGGTGTGCTGGTGCCTTCGCCTATGTATGGAAGTGAATGTTGGGTGTGACAAAAGAAGCATAGAAGTAGAACAAATGTTGTGGAAATGCGTTATTTGCAAAGTAGACATGCGTGGTGTAACTATAAATAAAAAAAACTTAAGTCATTTATTCAAATTAGGCTGAGAATCAGCACTTTTCGAACGTCAAAATACATAATACATTCCCCCAAAAACGCCCACCCATCACCTGATCAATGAACTGAGGAATAATGTGATAAGGCAACGATACGGTTTAAAAGATGTAGTGACAATATTTTTTAAGAGTATGCTTAGATGTCTTGTATTTTTTTTATGGGTGGGAAGTCATCAAATAACTTCCCCGCTCTGGGCGGAGAGGGACTCTACGGGCGTGTCAAGACTTTTACTGACTAAAACCCACCCGTGTTCCTTCAGTTGCCTGTGTGCCAGAGGCCACGGTATCTCTTTCGAACAACCCGCACCCCTGGCAGTAGATGGCTTGATAACGTTGAGAAGATGAATGGTAGGCTACCAAAAAAGGTATTTACAAGGCACATTTGAGTAGAACCAACGCGAGAGGACGCCTTAAAAGGACATATAGCTATAAGTGACCCATTGGTGATGTTGTTCAGAAAGGTCTGATGAGCAGTAATCGCAACCAGGGTTGTTGCTGATGCAGGATTTAAGTGTATCAGCGGATGCTGATGTTGATATAATAAATCACTTTAATAAAACGTATCTTGCATTTAGTTTATGGATTACTTTACAATAACGTTCAAATCTAATCAATTTATGTTGACAAAACAATCGAATGACGGAACAAGAGTAAGCTTTCTTTGTTAAACCATCTATGATTGGTTAAAACTCCACGTGACTCGCGCTAGGTCCCTTCAAAGAACACTTCACGACTTGAATATCAGCATCAATTGTTGCTGATGTTGATAATCTGCTGATGCTGATACACGCAACAACCCTGCTCGCAACCGCCGTGTGTGCCTCAACGAAGCAAATAGGAATAGGATAGTAGCAGGTGACCCATGGGAAGAGTTTTTGTTTATTTGATGAATCATATTTCTATTTATTAACAAAAATAACTTCAGTTTAATATGGTCCGTAAAATAGGGCCATAATTTATTCCGTATTGCACGATTAAATACGGGATAAAATTTTAACCAGTGCGCAAACTGTAACCATGAATTCAGCATATAATTCTAGACCCCTTAGCGCAGAATTTTTTCGTCGGTTATAAAAAAAAAAACCGGTTAAGTGCGAGTCGAACTCGTGCGCCGAGGGTTCCCGTACCTACCCATTATACCACCATAGTAAAAAAGATATGGGCAAATTTAGATTTTCGCAAAAACTTGTAATTAGTCCATCCGTTCCTGAGAAAATCGGTGGTGACACACGGACAGACAGACAGACTGACAAGAGAGTTAGAGATGTTATAAGGGTTCCTTTTTTTACCTTTTGAGGTACAGAACCCTAAAAATCTGCTGTTCCATATATTTTGACCGCGTAGGTATTGCACTTTTCTATGAAACAGCAGATTTTTTTTGTTGTATAACCGACGAAAAGTTTCTATGCTACCGGTCTAGAATGAGATGCTGAATTCATGGTTACAGTTTGCGTACTGGTTAAAATGTATGGTTACAGTTTGCACACTGGTTAAAATTTATGGTTACAGTTTGCGCACTGGTTAAAATGTATGGTTAGTTTGTGCACTAGTTAAAATTTATGATTACAGTTTGCGCACTGGGCCCCAATTCTGTATGGTTATAATGATTCCCCGCGAAATCTTAAGTTCAAACTATGTCAATATCGTGTCTTGTAGAAACCAAAGTAACGGTAAGGAATCGAAATGTCATAATCTGTTTGTTCCAAGACAATTTGTCGATATTATCTATTAATACGATATTAGCAAAATGTCTTGTGTGATCTAAGGAATTGACGTGGTTTCGAAGTAAGGAATCGTTAAGTGTTCATAGTGAATTAGGGCCCTGGTTAAAAGTTTACCCTGTGTTTATGAAGCCCACGTTCCCACGGACGTAATAAAATCGCAGCGGGATTTTTTCGCGTCTGGATCTTCAACGCCCTGCACCCTAATTGCGTAACATGCGATTAATCATAATCAGTTTCATTTTGACAGTTCAACAATATTCATCGCGTTATTTACGCTGTTGAGCAGACATATTTTTCGAACATATGAAGCAATGGTTTTTGCCATCTGTTTCAAAACGAAACAAATTATGATTAATCGTGAGTTACGAAATTAGGGTGCTGCTTAGCGCCGACATTTGAAAATCGAACAGTGTTATTTCGACGCGTTGAGACTCACTCGCGCTGCAATCTGAGGGGCAATTCTCGTAATTTTAAGAACGTTCACAGTCTGATCTCAGTCTCAATCTGTCAAAAATACTTCGATTTTTTTCATATATTTTTGACATTTGCTTGTCGCTGAGATGAGACTGCGACTAGATTTTGAACGTATTTAATTACGAGAATTGGCCTTCTTTTGGATTTTCAATGCTCGGTTCAACGCCGAATGTTGAACAGCCAGTGCGTGAAAAAATCCCACCGAGATTTTGTTGTTGTGTCTGTGTGAATGTAGACTTATGGCAGGATTGTTATCAACAATCTTTAGTTATACCACTAACGACAGGCCAACCAACTGCTTGATTTTAAATACGTCACTGTCATCGTGCGGCTACACAGGAATCCAAACTAGATTTTGGAGTCACTTAATGAGTCCATTTTACGATGCAAAAATCAAGCAACAAGTAGAAACCTCTTATTTATACAAGATGTAACAGAATAAACGCAAGTTCTAAAAGCAGTTTGTTCATAACAGACTACTGAATCGATTTCAGTAACCTAGATTTTTGTAAAAAAAAAAAATGTTTTTGCTAGAGATTAGACTATGACTTTGGCCGACTAGCCGACTAGTCGGCTGCAATATGGCCGATTAGTCGGCCAAGCCGATCATTGCTTTCGGTTGAGTTCGGGTGACATAGGTAATGTTTGTGTGTGACTACGCTTTCGGCTCGTAGGTGATGCGCGGCGCCCGGCGACAAGGCGGACTTTTCGGGAATATGATTTTGTTTAGATTGCATTTTTTCTATCAATGTTTACGTTTCCTTCCTATCTTATTCTAGATTGCACTGGAAGTATACTTTAAAACTGATTTTATCATAGAAAATAATAACAGTAAACATTTCAATTTCATTTCAATCACCGTCTTTTAAATTTTGAAGCATGTTAATACTCGTCTGCGGTTTTAGCCGACTAGTCGGACATCTCTAGTTTTTGACATACTGACCGCCGATTAAGACAAAGAAAATTTAACCTTACTTCAAGGCAATAAAGACTCAATTTTAAATGCATAAAATAAAGCTAGGGTGAAGACGATTTTCTTAATAGTTAGTTTCTGTAATTCGGTTGTATGAGGTCTTGCGTTAATTATGTTACATATATTGTATCGTACATACTATCTTCTGCCCGCGACTTCGACCGAAACGACTTCGCGACTTCGACTTCGCGTGAAATAGCGTCCTGTCGCATAGCATCGCCGGGGCCCGCGCTATCGTTTCATTTTCGTTCTGTCAGACTTTTCATTTTTGCTCGACTCTTACAGTCTTATTACAAAACGCGAACTGAAGATTTAGCCTAAAGCTCTGAGCTAGTTTTTGCATTTCCAACTTTATTTCTAAATGGGTAAAGTTCTTAATACAAAAATTACAATTTAGCACTGGACTAAGTTGTCAGTTAATAGGGGGCCATTCAAGTAATACGTAAGCAGATTTTTTGCAATTATTAACCCCCCCCTCCCCCTCGTCAGCAAAAGTAAGCAAAGCTCTTACCCCCCCCCCCTCTCCATGCTTACGTAAAAAGTGGTACATGCATTTTTCAATGTGTCGTGGTTTATTTATTGATTCATGAGCAGCAGTTATAAATCTAGAAATAAGGAAGAGGCTTGCAATAGAAGACTTTAACGCAAATAATATCTAATATCTGGATGACCGAGCTTTGCAGTTTTTTTTTTGGTTTGACGTTTTATAAAAATGAAACCTAGCTAGATCGATTTATCGCCCCCTAAACCCCCTGCATACTAAATTTCATGAAAATCGTTGCAGCCGTTTCCGAGATTCCGATTATATATATACGAGTACATATATACAAGAATTGCTCGTTTAAAGTAAATTTCATTGAGATCAATGGTAATCTTTATACATTAACGAACAAAACAAACTTCATTTAAAATTTTGGTATATATTAATTCAAATTAACAGTCTTCATGTTGTGTGTCTGCTCACTTTCGTGTGATTTTGGAATATCGACATCGTTTTCTTCGAGCCATTCATTGACACTGGGTTGCCATGTGTTCAAACCGATATCGACTAAATTTTGTAGAAAATCCAAAAAGGTAAAAAAAAAAATGCTGACATTACCTAATCACCATCCAGACTTCCCCCTAATAAGCAAAGCAAATACCCCCCCCCCCCCCCCTGTAGTGCATACGTAATACTTGAATGGCCCCTAGGAACGGTATTTCGATTTCTGTTAGGTTCGTATTTCAAAAACAGGGTCGATGGTTTAAACCATACCTTAAGAAAAAGGTCCGTATCGTGATGTTAAATAGCCGTCGCCGTGCCTCGTGTTGTTTAATACCTTCCCCAGGAATGGCCTAACAAATAAAATCAATATATTTGTTTTAATCCGGCACCGAACCTGGGGGGCTACTCTCTAACTCCGTCAACAAAAATACGGGCCCGACCGAAAATAGTTCGAAACTTCAAAGTGATTCCTACAGCTGATTAATTAACTTTTTTGGACGGGTAAAACCATATAGGATGTAGGGACAACTGTCAAATCGTGTAGTAATTAATTCTTAGTTTGGGCCCCAAACTAATCATAGGTCCGCAAGTGATACGGAGTAGGAAACGCCCGTAACTTCGACCGAGATTACGGATTTCGTGCTTAGAGAGTAGGTCCCTTGGTGGTTCCAGAGATTAGCGCGTTCAAATAAACAAACTCTACAGCTTTTATTAGTAGGTATCTATACTAATATTATAAATTCGAAAGTAACTTTATGTTACCTTTTCCCGCCTAAACCACGGAACGAATTTCGAAAAATTTGCCAAGCAGATAGATTGCATCTTGGGGAAGGACATTGGCTACTTTTTGAATCGGTAGCACATTCCCTTGCGAAAATTTCCGACATTCACGGGGGCGAAGCCGATGGCAGAGGCTAGTATAGACAAAGATGAGGAAATTTATCTATTTACATACTACTGATTTACATTTCTACAATTTACTAAACTAAATGCTACTCTATTCCATACACCTAAGGTCTAATTTACAACTAAATCAGCAAGTTCCTGTTACCTTGTTTGTCTTTACCCAGGAGGGTGGTAATTTTGTTCTGGAAGGTGTTCCAAGTCACGGAGGAGTTCACGATGTGCGAGAGGCCTGCTGGCTTGGCGATTCTCTCGAAGAATGGTCTCTTGTACAGGCGCTGAGACTCTAGCCTCTGATCTTCCGTTACTCGTCGGTCATCCAAATGGTGTAAGGACGGGAACTGAGATATTACGAAGAGCCTGGAATGTTAACAGTATATTCATGCAATAATGGACTTAAGACTTAAGTCACACGTATCGTATACTATTTTATAGCATGTGTAACCTAAACCCGCACTTAAGTCACTTGGCTTTTCAGTGTAAACGTTGACTACTTAAGTCACAGAAAAGCGTGACTTAAGTGCGGATATAATGAATGACTGGTATAGAATGTCTAAGGCATTAACAGCCGGTTTTCTGAAACTAAAATTAACGTCACGTCAAATTAAACGCAAGTGAAGTGTTGCGATTGGCTGTTGATAAATTAATTAAACTCGCATAACACCCACCACATCGCATCGCATTAACTTCGTTTTCGCTAAAGCTCTTTCTGCCTTTCCTTGCTTTTGCTCGGCTTCTAAAGGTCCTAGCCTGAAATAGCGTATCAAAAAAAAAAAAACTGACTGGTAGTTCCACAGATAAGCGCGTTCAAACAAAAAAAAATAAACGAAGTCCTCGGCTTTATTATTAGTATAGACTACCTGTACTGCAGGTACTCGTAAAAGGTGCCTCCGTTGAAGTAGCTGGGCGCAGCCGGGTTGCCCATCAGGGAGAGGTACTGCAGGTTTGGACACGACTCCTTCAACTTGCCCACCCACGGGTAGAGCGACGCGATCTTACAACGATTCAACCTGGAATGTGAGGTCAACATCATTAGAGCCAACTTATACCGTCTCATTATAAAAGGAGTTCTGACTTTAGTCCCAAGTCTGAAGTTTCGAGACAGTTATTGTATTCTGACTGCCCCGTTGGTCTCGTGGTCGCGAGGGACTTCAATATAACTGACGAAATGTGGGTGTACAATACCTACACCTCTGCCTATCCTGGGAATACAGGTGTGAACTTGTGTTATGATGTTCTCACTACTGAGACAGGCCACCTCAGCATGAGAGAGGCTGGGCCACGCGGGCCCAGTGGGGAGCCGGTGGATGTCTACGAGTATTAGGGGCCACGCGGGCCCAGTGGGGGTCGGTGGATATCTAGGAATTTTAGGGGCCACGCGGGTCCAGTGGGGGTTGGTGGATGTCTACGAATTTTAGTTTATGACATGTCGCTGAAACCTTATTACTTTGTCTTTGAGAGCAGTGGTAAGTTACAGATATGGCTAAATGTGCCTAGGAAAGCACGTTAAACCGTTGGTCTCGGCTGTCATTCGAAGGTCTTTAACAGTCGTTATGGGTAATAAGAAGCCTAAAAGTCTGACAACCAGTCTGAACAAGGGGTATTGTCTTCCCAGTAACTGGAATTTGGAGGTCATTTAGGCAGTCGTTCCATGTAAAATACTGGTATTAATATAAATAATGGTAAATAACTTCATGATTGACAACCGTACGAGGTTTCTTGTACGACTACGAGATTTGTGGAATGCGGCGGGTAACTGAATTTGTACGTCTGGAACTGGTACCCAGGTACCGAAACGCTAAGGGGGCGTTCATTATTATACCTGAGGTCATTTTGGCGATTTTTCGACCCCCACCCCTGCTCTGATGAGATATCGTGAGATTTCGCTCGAAACATAATCTCACGTGAGATATTTCAAAATGTGTATTTTTAAAGTAAACACAAACACATTCATCTGTGCTTTTTGTGTTGGATTTATGCATTGCGTTTGACTGTCTTGGCTGGTCATAATCGAGAAGCTACTGTGCTACCTTGTGGCGTTCGCATAACCGCGATAAATATTATTTCGTAGGATTTAGCCATATTGGCGGAAAAACATGTTTTACTTAATTTAACCCTGGTTTACATTGTTTTTTTGCGGAAAAAAAAGTTAATTACGTGATATTTGCCGAGAGCCCCATCTCCCCCACGTGAGATTGGGTGAGATTTGACTCGACCTCCCCCACCCCCCTAAACGCCTCACGTAATTAATGGAAGGCTCCTAATTACTAATACAAAACCTGTACTTTGGTAACCGTTCCAAGCCCTGCTACCCTTAGCCAGTGGCTTCGAAAGTAAGATAACTGTACTACAACCAAGCAGTGCTGTTCTTCAGTGAACATTAATGAAAGACACTCACCACAAAAGTTCCAGCTTAGGCAAAGGTGGTAAGCAGCAGTTCTCTGTGATGGGGTTGTCATCAGCTATCAGGGATGTGAGGCTCTTGAAGTACACCAGAGAGTCTAAGTTTCTGAAAACATATATGTTACATTACTTTTTACCACAAAATACAAGGACAAACATTTATAAATTAGTATACAAACGGGTGATCTTATCAGACAAAGAGATTTCTTACAGCAAACTTTTAAATAGATGGAAAGAAAGAAATTTTGGGCTTACAGAAAGAAAGAAAGAAAGAAAACGTATTTATTAGACTCGCACAGGAAAAAAAAGAAACTTAACTACACAATATGCTTAACAAAAAAAAAAAAAAATTAAAATATTAGGTATAAAAAGTAAAAAATAAGAAAAAACAAAATACTGTACGAGGCCAAAAGGCCCCTATCTCAGCATGATGCTGCGACATTTAAAGGTGTCGCAGCGCTGGTATTCTGATAGGGCCCACTGTGATGTCACGGACAGATACAGGAATAAAATAATAAATAAAAATGAGATAATTATGTGTAAAATACCTAAAAAATTATGTACGTAAAAAGTTTGTTTTTTGTAATCCGCGTGTGTGCACCGCACGTAACATCTATTATTTGTCTATGCCTTTAGTGTCTGTGACACTATGGCATCGCTGTGACAAGCAATGAGACGCAGGCGCCGACCACAGCAGAGTAAATGGCGCCGACAGAAGGCCTTTGGATGAATGGAATTACAGAAAGAAAGAAATTCTATCTAGACTCTACAGTACAAAAACAGCATTTCTACTATTACTTATAATATGACTATAATTAAATTTAACTTCATGTTATCTTTAACTACGAATTTCTTTGTCGCAGGACTCGCAATGTTTACAAACACTTATCTGTCATAGACAAACAGCCAGGCCGGACCAAAAGACAGTAGGATTTATTTCCACCCCATCAAATCAGTTTCAAGTTAGTTTACTTACGTTATCTTATTGTGACTTATATCCAGGTACTTGATGTGGTCAGAAAATCTCTCTACAATAGTTTTAGGCATTTCATACAGCCTCTCATATGCTAGAGTCAGTCTCCCGTTCTCTTCGTCATTCTCAGTTGCGGTCTCTACGGACCTGAAAATAAATGTTATTTTTATTATAAAATGGCTGAAGGACACATATCAAGATACAATTGAAGTTTTATTGTTATTACATCTAGGGGTGTTTGTGTCCCGCAAAATGTTCAAAGTCAAAGTCAAAGCATTTATTTCAAATAGGCACTTAATAGAATTGATTCTAGTCGCCCCTTCCAAAATGTAGTTTCGTATGGAGAAGAATGGGCAAGAAACTCCACCTTTACTCTTTTAAAATGTTTCAAGTACAATATTTCCATTAATTATATGATTATGTGTGAAAACGATGCACCCAGAATAAAATTACCATACCAAAATAGGTAAACAGAATCAAATTGAAGCAATACAGATAAATTAATTCTGTGATAGATACATGGTGTTCACACATTTACAAACATTGTAAAAGTAAGTATAGGTACGATTTTCCTACAATATTAACAAGTAATGAGTCAGTGTCAGTTAAAGTAATCACTGAGTGTAAATCAATGTCATAAATATAATTTATTATACAATTCAATTAGCAACCAGTTTGATTGTGTCTAGACTCTAGATTGTCCTATGGAGCAGGACCAGCATGTTTCCAAGCATTCTTATCTTGGATATAATCCTCTAATTTGTAATACGCTAGTTTACAAAGTTTACTTTTTATGTGAGCTTTGAATTTCCTTTCATTTAATTGCAATGTTAAATCTGTTGTTTCAAATGCTAGACATAAACTCAAGTTATGCTGCCAAGAATGCTAAGTATTATATTATTATTAGGCGAGGGGTAAAAGTGAGCTTACCAATACTAAAAATATATTCCTTTGCTTAAACAATAGGAGAATCTACGAGGCATTTTTTATAAGCTAATTTCCCAATTTTTGTATTCAAAATAAATTACATTAAAAATCGGCCAAGTACGAGTCGGACTCGCGCAAGAAGGGTACATACCATTATTTATAAAAACGGCAAAAAAATATCACGTTTGCTGTATGGGAGCCCCCTTAAAAATTTATTTTATTGTTTTTTTAGTATTTGTTGTTATAACGGCAACAGAAATACATCACCTGTGAAAATTTCAACTGTCTAACTATCACGTTTCATGAGATACACCCTAGTGACAGACGGACAGCGGAGTCTTAGTAATAGGGTCCCGTTTTACCCTTTGGGTACGGAACCCTAAAAAATAGTACAATATTTAAAACAGAAAAAATTACAAATAAATAGTCTATCAATAAATTAGAAATGTATTGCCTGTATGATTCTGAATAATAACAATCCAAATACAAAATTTGTAAAAAAGTTAACTTACGCAATGATATCGGGAGGAATTGGTGTCTCCGACATGTCTGTCATGGAGTCCACTAGAGCATCTCTTGACACATCAACCGATATGACACCTTCATCTGGTGCGGGCTGCACACTTGGATAGCTGAGAAAATATAACATTTTGTTTCTACTTCTGCAGCAATATTATTTATAAGTTATTTCCTCTGGTAGAACTGTTGAACTGTTTTCCTTTGTATGAGATACTCTTGTGTTTTTAATATGATTTTACAAAAAGTATTTTGTTTACAAAAACATAAAACTTTATTTTATTTTGTTTCGAAGTTCGTAATAGCGAAATGTAAAATAAAGCTATCGTTAGAAAAAAAAACGATATCTGCTAATGAGATTGGAATTAGGTACATAATTAAAGTTTGGAATCTTGGAACCACAACAACCAACATCAAGAAAACTTTTACGAAAACTTGTTTACAAATGAGCTTCACCGCAAATATGAATTACCTTGCAGAATCTTTAATTAGTTTTAATTTAAAATATCACACTAATGCTGCTAAAAAACTTCGATTACCTACCTGAGTGTTCAATTATTAATTTCACAACTATTTAAAAGAGAATCAAAGAATAAATCAAAAAACCAACAAACTGCAAGTCTGCAACAAACTTAATTCTTTGACACAAAAGTGAGTGTTTCAGTCACCAAAAAATAATGAAAATATAGCAGCAAAAATAAATGCTTATCGCAGTTTTTGTTTGTCCAGCCAGTGATTTTATATTTAACCGACTTTAAATAACGAGGAGGTTCGCAATTCGTAAGCATATTTTTTTATTGTTCAATTCTATACTTCGTCGTCCGATTTCAATGATCCTTTTTCATTGGAAACCTTTGGAGTGGTCCTCAATTTAAATGATCAAGTTCTGATGAAAGACTTTGAGCTTCAAAATAACACGTTTATAATCTACATCATATATGTTGATGATGTTATGATACCACTAGCTATCAATATTATCCTTACCTTAATAATAATTCATCTTTCCATAATAATGATATAAAATACCTATGCGAAAGTAACTGTGTCATGTCATAGTGGTTTTTAGACCTAGGCTGTTCTTTTTAAATAAGTATAAAATAAATATACTTATATAATAACGTTCTGGATATTTTTTTAATATATTTTTATAAAAGACAATGGAGTAAATAACACAAATATACCACGTCTCACGTCATGGATTAGTAGCAAATAAGATAGGTACTACCTACTAATTAAATCCGCGTGAACCAAAAGAAATCCTGGAAGAACTTTACATTTTATGAAACTTGTAATACACTGTACCTAATCAACATCATGCACGTAGAGATTTACATACCTGTTTTTATATGATTGATCATCTTCCATTATGTCTAACTGTATTTTTATTTTCTTTCCTAAGATAATGTAAACTTGACTATCTAGATCCACTATTTGAAGAAATATCATAGAATCTACTCGATAAACATTTTGATTAGCAGCATAATTACACAATGTCTGCAAGATCAGAATAATAAATAACTTCAGTTATAAATGAGTCCATGTGCACGTTTATCTATCGACTCGGTAAAGCAATAGCAGAGGCAGAGATAAGTAATATTGTTTATTTGTACTTATAGGTGGACTGATAAGGCATCGAGGTTCGACATTTCTTGATAATACATTTGGCATATAAGTGATTGAGAACATACCCCGTTAACGTAACGAGATCTGTTATAGCACCTAGTGAGTTTCAGTCGGCTTAGCGCTGTCTCAGTTGAGTTAAAAAAAAAACATAATAATACTCTTACGTTAAACTCAGGATCTCTTTCATTATTCTAGCTTACTATTGTTCCACTGCGGGGAAAAGGCCTCTTCTCATACTTCCAAATTTAAATCATAAAACAAATTTTCCCGCCGCGTTTGTCTGTCTGTTCGCGATAAACTCAAAAAGTACTGAACGGTTTTTTATGTGGTTTTCACCAGTGGAATGATGTATGAGGAAAATCTTAACAAATTATACATCATAATTTGTTAAGATTTTGTGTAAATTGGTTGAAAAATTAGGATATTCATTAGTTTCCTACCTCCACGCGGGTGAAGCCTTTGATAAAAGGTAGTTAACTATAAGTCTAGGTTTCCTCAAAATGTTTTCCTTCACCAAAGTTAGTAATGCCATTTTAAACAAGTACAATTTAAAAAAATAAACTACCTGTCTACTTGTCCGGAACTCTGGATTTGAACCCACACAATATGAAAAGAATATTGGCGGGATCGTCGGTCCTCCGGTTTTCTCAATCCTGCTTTCTTATTTTTTTTATGTTTGCGTTTATTTTTCTCGCTTTCAGTTACTTAAAAAAGTCCCATCAGGAACGATGCACGTTAGCATATTTTTGCATTTTTCATGGAGAAGGTTTTTGTAGCGACCGAATCCTCGGGCAAAATCTAGTTTTGTATATTATACATATAGCCAGAGTATCTAACCTTCTATCTATATATTACGAGTATGTGCCAGGATGCCCTTTGCTTTCATAATATTATCTAGAATAACATTGTTTGGAAAGGATTTATTGAAGCGGATTACTATCCGCAAAACCTATCCGGGAAACCACATGTTTGAAGATTGTAAGCAACACACAATCTTCAATAATTGTACAAAACTGACCACGTAGAAGTAGATCGTTGTATTTATTTTGACTGTTTAGGGTCATACATCGATGATGACTTGGTCTCCAAGTAATTTATCAAATTACTCAACGCTTTATTTTTTATGCGAAAAATAAAGCGACTTCGAACAATGTGCTGTGTTTCCTTTACTCTGCTTGCCCCTGCTATAGATCTATCCTGCAAAATGATAATAAATATGGGCCAAGGTCGTGAGTCAAGTTTGGGGTCTAAATCGTATCTTTTGAAAGGATCATGATGAATGATGAATAAAGTTGAAAATAAATACTTTGAAGGTTCTAATCTATTCAGTAATTGTTTTTTTTTATTTTGAAATAAATTATATATTTTTTTTACACAAATATTATTGTTTTGGGAAGGTTTTAATTGCAATGATGGCAACATCCTTATCGCTAACGTCATTCGTTTGTTGACACGTCATACATAACAACAACAGCTGCCGTTGGCAAAATAAATTCACACACAATTTATATTCAAAATTATCACATAAATATAAAATAGAGCATAATACAACATGAATGTAAGTACTTTTGCACTTTTAATAATTGTATAAAATGATTAAAATACAGCTATTTTCATTCATAACCTGTTTTTAGGAGAGCAATATTCCCATTGACATTAACATTGGGAAGTTACAAGACTGGCTGGTAAGCCGTCGTCATGTGAACAAGGAATGGCAGAAGACCGTGCCGGCTGTGAGGGAGAAAATCAACAATGCGTTGCAGGACATGCCCAAACATGACGACATAGCTAGCTTGTTGTCTGGCAGCTATATCAACTACTTCCACTGCCTGAAGATTGTGGATATATTGAAGGAGACTGAGGCAGACAGTAAGAACCTCTTTGGAAGGTAATTATTCTTCATTTGGTTTTGTTTCTTGAATGCCGCTGCTTTCTTATTTGAATAGCATTTGGGTAAGATGTTATCAAACTTTTATAAACTAACATAAAGGCGCCTAGTAAAATTATGGCAGCTTGATTGTTTTTTTGGCGCCGACTCAAAATTTGTAATTAACATTAATTTAGTTGCATATTTAGATTATAAGGTATTTTGCTTTTCAGTTCTTTTTGTCGGTTTAATTTTTGTCAAAAAGTTTTTTTGAGTGCTGTTATGGCTTTCATAGCTTACTACATAATCTGACGAAACGTTTTATATTGAAATCATTGGTCCTCTCAATCAAAAACCTACCATTTAATCTCTTCAACATTCTTGCTTGACTGGTAGAGAATGCCTAAGGCATTAAGTTCCCCTTTGTACTTTTTTGTGTGCGTAAAGTTTAAATAAATAAATACCTTATCTGGTGTTAATAAATAATGGGTTTATACTTATATAAGCATTGCTTAAAGTTAAGTAAAGATTAACGTCTACTTAATCATACATTATTTTATGTTTACGGTCTCTTAACTTTTAGCAGCATTTATAAATAAATTCTTGAAGCCATTCACTGTCCCAATTATTTAATTTTTCATTTATCTAATTTTCTTTGTAGGTACGGTTCACAAAGAATGAAGGACTGGCAAGACATAGCCCGTAACTATGAGAAAGAGAACCTGTATTTGGCCGAGGCAGCACAGATCCTGGTGAGGAACATTAACTATGAGATCCCAGGCCTCAAGAAACAGATTGCTAAAGAAGACCAGTTGGAAATTGTAAGTATAACTTACTTATATTTTGTCAAGTTCAACTTGTTTAAGAGCTGTGGTAGCTAAGTGGTAACGGCAGTGACTTATGAGTTGTAGGTCGTAGGTTCGAACTTAGACACGGTGCATTACTTTGTGTAAATTATGTCATCATCACTCCTTTCAAAACGTTGAAGGAAAACATTGTTAGGAAATGTACCAACCCGCAATGGGCTGCATGGTGGATTACGGCTCACTCACAGTGAGAAGGTCACTGATAGGAGGCCTGTGTCCCAGCAATGGGACCAATATAGGCTGATAATGATAAATTTGTTCATTTGTTCAATTTATTTTTAATGTCAAAAGTACATAAGACGGTTCACTTCCTAGAGTGCAACAAACTTCCCAGCAAATTCTTTAGGTGTTTGTTAAGTTAGAAGAACTTGATGAGAAACAATAAGTGAATGAATTTGATAAACTGTGTCATTAGCAGTGATCGGAGTTAGTAGATTGATTTGGGGTCAATGAACTGGCAAGTATACATTATTATGGATATGCTGATATTAAATTATTAAGATTTTGATTTTGATATAAACTGCTTTTTATTTCATTTTCACCTGTATTCATATTCATAAAAAGTTATTGCATTGAATGCGAAAAAATATTTAGAAGTATAAAAATATATTTTTATTTATTTATTCAAGAATTATAGTCACAATTACAAGCAGCAAATAATATACTTACAAAAAATGATTATTAAATGAGTCATATTATGTAAGTTTCGAATGGATGCACAACAGTAAGATCACTTTATTACTTGATAAATAAGAAAAAAACTATTTTAAATGTCGCATTCTATAAATTTCTAATCCTTACTTTCACATATTTGATTAAATCCCGTAAGTACCAAAATGAAATCCCGGAATAAAGGCTTATCCATGTTGTGATTTCTATGACTATTCATGATGCGAGTACGTAAAATCAATCTACCTACTCCGATCACTGGTCATTAGTCAAAGTTAATTTTTATTACAATGCCCAAATAAATAAAAAAAATGATTCTCAGCTCCAACAATACATAAACTTACTGTAATCGAAATTTCGTCCTAAAATCTTCAAACCAACTGAAACATTTTTATTTTCTTTTTAACAGGAATGTGAGAAGAAGCATACAGATTTCTTAAAGAATGAAGCATCAAGCAAGTCAGAGTTTCTGACGCTTTGCAAACAGCTCGGCATCCAGGGTAACAAGATCAAAAAGGAGCTGGTGGATAGGCTTCAGGAACTGCCAGATATTTATGACAAGGTAAGGATTCACCAAGTTGACTTCTATATTCATTAGCTCATGTTCCCACGGCCGTAATAAAATTCCGGCGGAATTTTTCACTGTATTCTCGACGCCCTGCACCACTTGAGCACCGTGAATTAAAAATCGAACAGTGTGTATTTTCGTTGCTGTGGGATGCACTTTGTTCGGTTTTCAACTCTCGGCGCTAAGAACCCGCTTTAAAGATCCGGTGCGCGAAAAAATGCCGGTGGGATTTTATTACGTCCGTGTGAACGTCGCATCGACACAAAGTCGCTTTTCGTGTCTGTCTGACTGCGCTTTTCTTCTAAACTTCCCAATGGATTTGGATGTGGTTTTCTCCATTTTATACAGATTTTATAACTAACTTAAAATAAAGAATCGCAATATTTGTCAAATTGTATAAACCGTACTAAGTAGGGACGAGTCGCTAGATAAATTATATTATCGTATGGCTCACGTCTCTAAGCAGAAAACATTGTAAAAAGTAGTTAAAGTCGTAGAATGAAGAGTTTTATGCCGCACTCTCTGTTCTTCTGTTGATTATCTTGTCTTGACAATTCTTACTTGGTTTTATGATTACCGCTTCTCCTTCGAAGACATAAGAATAGCACAAGCCATGTATAAATATTACCCAGTTGATTACCTACTGGAACCGAAAGACGACATGTGCCATTAGAGCGAAAAAAAATAAAAAATTGTTTCCATTTTATAATGGGTCCCAGCTTATTTTTACACGCTTTATATTAGCTTCACTTGTATGTTTGTTTGTTTGTATGTAACCGACTCCTTAGAGCGCGATTTTGACCCACTTTTAACGGTCAGATTTCATTGAAACTTTGTAAACTTGTCGAGGACCGATGACAATTCAATCATTAAAAAAAAAAATTGGGAAAAAAAATCACGTTTTTGTAGTTAGCAGAACTAAAAAATAGAAAATAAATAATAGTTTAAAAAACTAAAAAACACGCTTTAAAAACCAAACTAAAAAAGGAGAAAATAATTTAATTCAATTAAAAAGCGTGGGGTGCTTGACATTAATTGATTATAAAAATACCTCAAAAAGCACCCCACGCTTTTTAATTGAATTAAATTATTTTCTCCTTTTTTAGTTTGATTTTTAAAGCGTGTTTTTTAGTTTTTTGAACTATTATTTTTTTGCATGAATGATGTTAATAAACACAGAAAATGAAACACAGATCCTCCTGCCACTTCTTATCATTTATTTGTTTATTTTTACAGATAGGCAAATCACTAAAACCTCTACAGCCAGGCATCGACCTTTACTCAGCATTCTCAAAGTACATTTTGGGTGACAAAGCGTCAGAGGTGTTGCCATTATTACAATATGTGGTACAACATGGCAACACCACGGTGTATGAGTGGAGTTACGGGGAAGCCCCGTTAAGTGTGGAACACGATCCGTTGCATATTGAGCTAGATGATGAAGATCAGGGGGCGGGAGATCAGGTAATTTTATCAATTAATTACGATTATTTATGAAGTTCACCCAACATTGACATCGCGAGGAAACCTGAAATCGCCAACCCACTTTGAGCAAGCACGGTGATCAATGCTCGTGCCTTCTCTGTATGAGAAGAAGCCTTTGATCTGCAGTGAGATAATAATAGGATGGCATTATCATTGACAGTAAACTAACAAGCAATTAATTTTACGTACAAGCATTTCACCATTTTTTTTTTACCTTGCTATTTCAATTTATCTTACGGTAGAATCTCGATTATCCGAATCAAATAAAACCAGAAGTATTCCGGATAATCGAAAATCTGGATACCTAATCAAACAATAATTAAAAAGCCTATCGGTTGAAAGTCAAATGTAATATAAAAAAAAAACAATAAGTAACAATATCCCGCAAACAAATGAGAGTGGGAGTACCTACGCGTAGAAGGCGGGAATAAAGTTGTCGTAACATGTCTCGGTGCGCCGTCAAGTTATTTCTAAATCAATAATTAGAGCCGCGAAGAATAAGTCTGGATAATCGAATATTCGGAGAACCGAGATTCTACTGTACCTACTTCGTATTTTTACTAGGCTGTTTTTTTAATTAAACTCACATTTTTAAAAGATTGCAGTATTATCTCGTCAGATGAAATTCAATACTTTTGCATCCCTGGTTATCTTGGATATTTTTAAACGAAGGAAATAAAATGATGACCTATACATTATTTCATACATTTTCCTTAAATGCCAAACAGTTAATGGCATTTAAGTAAAATAAATTGATATGTTATGTTTGATATTACATCGTGACGTCTTTGTGAAGACCTCACCGATATATCTAATTATTCTTTATCGTTTACAGATAGACTTCGGCGATAGTCCGGAAATAGACTTCGGTTCAATAGATGCGGCGGCCGCTGACATAGACTTCGGTGACGGCGACGCGGGCGCAGAGATCGACTGGGGGAACATTGACGTTGCTGCGCCGGAGAATGTTGTAAGTAACACCTTTTGGTAACACCTGAGACTTACGAGTTGCAAGTTCGAACCGAGTTATGTGCTTTCATCATCGTCATTTCAGCCGAAAAACGTACACTGGTGGATATAGGCCTCCCCTAAGCACCGCAATTTCAACCGGTCCTGTGCATCTCGCATCCAGCGGACTTCTGCAGGATGCGCTTTACTATGTGCGAATAATTTCATCACCACTGCTCTCAAAATAGTGATGGAAAACATCATGCTTTGATCAATATCAACACGAGGCCTGTGTCCCAGCAGTGGGAACATTTTAGGCCGATTATGCTAAGCCTTTTTACAAGAAACAAGTAGGCGCACAACATCCTTCTATCATTCCTGTACAATATGCGTACCAAATGCACTATAAACTATTATTATTTCCGATCTGTAAGCTGGCAAAGCCGCGAGCAGAAGACAGTTATAATGATTGATGTTATACTCTTCCCAGGACATATCAGCAGACTTGGAACGCGTATCCCTGGAGGAATCTGGCATAGTTGTGGAGGAGCAAGGAGTCTGCGGCGGCGTGGCTCGCGGGAAGGACGCGCTGACTCTGCTGGACAACCCGACCAGTAGGAGCCAGGTCATCGACCAGCTAGTCGAGGTATGTGCGCGGAGTATATGTAGGTGACAATATTTAAGAAGCCCAATTACAGACGCAGTTTAAAAAATGAATGACTAACAGATTTACCGGAACCGCAAACGAACGAAGCAAGTTAAAAAAAAACCTTGTAAAAATAGAAGCTTTGTTTTACATTTGAGCCACTTTTTGTATTTCAAACTTTATTTCGATTGAGATAAAGTTCTTGATATTAGAAATTACTGTAGAACCAAATCTTACTTGTTTTTTTAAATTTGTGTTAGGCACTTAAGGTGAATTTGGTCGAAAAATTTTCCATACCACCTTTGGAGTGTATTACTCCACTGTTCGATAATGCACATCAAAAATTCAACATGGTATGGTTTTAAAAAGCCATTACAAAGTTAGGAACCAACAAAGATTCGTTTTTCTTGCAATTTTAATCTAACTTTGTGCGTGTTGTAATAAAAGAAGTGTAAAATCTCCAAAACCAAATCTGCATCGACAAAGCTAAAATATCGAAAAGTTCAATAAACTTTATTAGTCATTGATTTATGCAGTGGTTTTATCATAAAACCCGATCTTCCGAAAGTCCTTTCTTAATTTTTTACGCGCCTGTTTTACTATAAATGATCCTGCATCTCACTCAATAACGTTGTGCGTGTAGACTAGCGTCTAACTGCTCATCACTGAAACTACCTCTGTCGGACACGATGCTTGGTGAGACAGCGTGGTTTTTAGCCAGGCCCACCACTGAGTTCAACCTCGCGACTAGATTCCCCTTAACCCTTGTCGGAATAAATGTCAAAATACAAAAAAAATATAGGTCCCGAAGTAAGCTTGGACTAAAGTTAGAACTTGTTTTGTACTGAGATGGCTAATGAATTTTACTCTTACAAAAAATATAACTTCGAAATAAATTTTTAGAGTAATTCCAACTCCATTTCCCTAGTTGGAATCATTCCTCAAGATGCGCCTGTACGAGACCAACACGTCCACAGACGGCCACTCCTTCAGCCTGCTGCAGCAGTTGCCCACGGAGAGCTCGGCGGCGCTCACGGGCATGCTGGATGCTGTGCAGGTCGCCACCACCAACATGACCGTGCCGGAGATCAACCATCTGCACAACGTGAAGCACTCGCCAAGGTTTGTGGAGTATAATTGATCATATACACGATGAGTCTAAACTTCAAGTGCCATAATCGCCTGGCGACTTTCGCATTTTTGCCTTTCGATGGTCAAAAACTCTCTTCGTGTGAATAAGACTATAAGTAACTCGCACATAGGGTTCCATTTCAAAAATTGCTCTTTTTTTTAATAAGCCTGACTTATTTGGCAGGTACTGTTTTTTTTTTCAGAATCCAATATTTTTTATTTTTACTTTCTAAGAACGATCCCTAGTAGAGACATGATTAAACAAATCCAGATGGTTTGTAACCCTTCGCACATCAAATTTTTGAAAGTCAATTAGATGAATTCGGTGTCCGTTTGTTCTTTTGTATCTTTATTGTATCTTTGCTTCTCCCACAGATACGTAGACGTGCTGACAGCCCAGCTGAAGCAGAAGCTGACGCTGTGCGACAAGCTGGCGCGCCTGGGCGCGCGCGCGGCCGAGCAGCGTCGCGCGGCCGGCGCACGCGCCGCCGAGCTGCGCCCCGTGCTCGCGCGCATCGTCAGCAGGACCAAGGAGCTGCAGGCACAGGTACACCAATACATTTTTACCTTTAGGCTATGGTAATACGGTCCTATTTCTAATGGAACCAGTAAAGTGGTCGGCCATTTTTCCGTTTTGTCTGAACTGAACCTTCGGGCTACAAGGGCATGACACTTTATTTATGAATAGTTTAGAACTAAGTCGCTTTTCGTGTGAGACGGCTTAGTTCTTTTAAACTACAATTAATTTTCATGCGGTTTTAACCATTATGTAGAGAATTTATAACGGAAGGTTTTTGTGTGTGCTCATAAATATTTTAACTCATTCATTTCATTAACTGCTCCTTATCAAGCGCAATTCAGCAATTAAAAAAAAAACCTAGACAAAGCACAGAAATCTGTTATGACATATCGCAATACTAGGAGAACGCACCCGTGCGAAACAGGATCCTTAGTTTTTAATAAATATAATTCTTCTGTACGTGTGTACACTTTACATGCATACATAACTCCATCTAAGCAGCCAGGCCCATTTGAATGTATTTTTTTGTGTGTGCTTGGGTGGGTCCCAGGATGGTTAAGATTCATAATTAAACCCGGTAGATGGCGCTTCAAAACCAACGTTTGGGCAGGACAGGGTCTGTTGGGTCCACTAGTTCTATAATAAAAATCTAATAGCTATCTTTTGTTCCCAGATCGAGAGTGACATATCGAAGAAGTATAAAGGACGGCCAGTGAACATCATAGGCGGCGCCAAGTTCTTATAGAACGGTGTATTTTTTTGTAAATATTGTTGACTATATTCATTAATATAATATTATATTTGTAAAAGGTACATTTTATATAAACTTGGATATTTCATTTGAACCTTTCTTTCCCAAAGATTAGGTATTGTGTGTGTCGGTTTGTGGCTCAGTAATAACAGCGGCATGGTTCGATCGATGAGGTTAAGCAACTGTTGCCGCGGTTGGTCCTTAGATGGGACCATCTTTACATACCAAAGACTTTAAGCCGTTGGTTCAGGCTGTTATTCGTCGACAGTCGTTACGGGTCGTAATAATCCTGAAAGTCTGATAACCACTCTTACCGAAGGTACGATATCGATACGATAGTATTACCCATACTCCATTTGAAATAAGA
This sequence comes from Antitype chi, assembly GCA_947359405.1. Taxonomy (NCBI): domain Eukaryota; kingdom Metazoa; phylum Arthropoda; class Insecta; order Lepidoptera; family Noctuidae; genus Antitype; species Antitype chi. The sequence continues at coordinate 18,284,347 of OX375820.1, read as the reverse complement.
TTAGACATTTAACGAAACCTTTTTTACAGTCCGATCAACCGATTTTGACTTCTATTGCGTTGGTGGCATGACAAATAGCAGCTGCAGTAAACAGTTGGTATTGTAACTACTTTTTTGCTTTTAATGCTATCCTTATGCCTACGGTATAGAAGTCAGAATGAGTAGAACAGACTGTAAAAAAGGTTTGTTTAAATGTTTAATCTTATTTCAAATGGAGTATAATCGCTCTATATGAATTCGTTATATTCAGCTGTGTATGGTTAGACTGGAAGCTGACTGCAACATAGTTGGGACATTTCTAGGCAGATAATGAGGCTTCTTTTGTTTTATTAACAGGGAATATACAGGGTTATTTTTAATTGGTTAGGTAATCACCGCAGACGCTATGTGTGTCGAACTATCGATATATAAACAAAAACATGTAAAAAAAATGGTTTTCTGTAAAGTCTGTTTGCGGACCATAATTTTACGCGATAACGTCATAAGAAAACATTGATGAAAAATTGCATACTTTTATGAATTGAATTGAATTATTATCACTGAATATTCATACACTTCGATCGTGCCTCTCTATCGCTTGTTTCGCGCTCTCGCTTCCACGCTCGGCTCAGGCGGAACGTGACAATGAGTCATGCTTTTTGTGCGTGCAGCCCGGTTCATCGATTTATAAGACGTTATCACGTCAAAAATATAAGTTAATTTGATGATTTTTTGTGGGGTTACCGCAGTTGTTGTAGTCAGTTGACATACCTAACAGTTTAAAAATCTGTTTTTTTTTTTAATGCAAACTTCAGGCTCACAGACGTGATGGGTATCTACAGTGGTGGTCATATAATTAAGAACGCTTATTTAAAGGGAAGTACGCGTACGTCAAACTAACAAATATAACTAATTGCATGTATTTTTTTGTATTTCTCTCAGTATCGGAAAACTTTTCCATACTAGCGGTACATTCGTTGATACACATATGATTGGTTAATAAATTCTATAAAAAAAAACAACCGACTTTTAAAAAAAAACACTACCAAGTGAAAAATAACTTATTTTTTTGTCACCGCCTTCCGAATTTAAAGTTATTTTTCACTTTGTTGTGTTTTTGTGGAAATCGGTAGCTTTTTTTCACTTTTTAAGTAGGAAGTTGTAGTACCTACCCCATACTAATTCGAAATGTCATCATCCTTGGGGTTAAAAAAATGCATATTTATGCGATAGCAGCAATCGCGGTTGATTTGCTGTCATTTCGAGTGACAGCAAATCAACCGCGTTCTCTGAGTTCATGTCATGAAGCCTTTTCCAATTAAATGAAACTAGTTGATAACAGCCATATAACAACAGCACCCCAATTGCGTACCACACTATTAATCAGAATCTGAATCATTTTGAAGGTAATTATTGCTAATCTATTCTTTCTTAATATGTTCGAAAAAAATTGTCCGCTTAGCATCGTAAACAACGCCATGAATGTTGTGAAACTGTCAAAATGAAATCGATTCATACTGATAGTGTATTCTGTAATTACCTCTCAGGTTAACCCGAAACTCCACAGGACTGGTTGTTGCTACCTAATCCAGGGCTGAAGAAAATATTGCATAGGTAATATTTCATAACGTCGACTCATTGTAGAATGACCAATTAATTACACTGTAAAGTGATTGACGGCATTGCGTTTTTTATACCTACTACTTAAAATTTGTAAAATGACCTCATGGAAATTAAATAAACACCTTGTTTTAAGTACTCTACACTTCAAGTAAATCCATACATCGAAATCGGCGCAGCAATTACAGTGATGGGTCTAAAGTTCGAACAAACACTTGGATCTATTAACTAGCGGCATTGAGGTGGGCCAGTAGTGTAGGTATAGTCGACCAAAAAGTTTGCTATGCAGGGAACCAATAAGTAGACATCTTTACACTACACGGGCAAATTTTAAACGCTATTATTGCAACGGGTCTTATGGGTTTGATAACGGCCTCATTAGTCTAGTCGTCACAAACGCGTCTTTTGAGGTACTCCCAGGTCTGATCTTCAGGTCAAAGTGATATGGCTTTTCGGACTCAGAGATCGTCATTAGCAGCCCGGGGCCCGTTCCAAAAAAATTAAGACTCCGAAGAGTCGACTGGTAGACATCGTCACGTAAGGAATGCGACGTTGTTCTCTCTCTGTCTCATTCTATTATGTGTAGGTATGTGAGTGCGAGTACGCGTTAGGAACTTCGTTTCTGACGGGGTTCACTCCGACCGTACACTTTTTTATATAAGTATTTGTATTTTTTTACATGAGGCTTATAGTGGAAATCCGTTTGTTGAGTGTTCTAAAGGTATCACTACACCACTGCCTACCGTTCTGGAGAATATATGCGTGATGTTATGCGTATGCAAAAACAAGATACTAACGAAGAACGACACCAAAGATTTGACTAGGTACTCAGTACCACACCATTTTGTGAACTGTACCCATTGCTCAATAGTTCATGAGATTCGCACCGTTAGTTGTGACATACGGAGACAGCTTCTGAAGGTTATTGACATAAGACAAACATTTGACGATGTATGTATGTGGTTTTATTACTATTAGGTACTGCAAATTCATTAAATAGTTGCGATGTTGCGTAGGTGTCCACGAATTGTTAGGCCTAGGTAACAAAATGATGGCCACAATAATTGTCCAGTTTTTGGAGTGTACCTACAACAATCAATCTTTTTAGCCTTGTCCCAACTATCTTGGGGTCGGCTTCAGTTTAACCTGATGCAACTGAATACCAATACTTTACATGGAGTGACTGCCTAGATGACCTTCACAGCCCAGGTACTGGATAATACCATACTTTTTTGTATGACTGATTTGTCAGACTTTCGGGCTTCTGACGACCCGTAACGAACAAGATCCACAAATGACAGCCGGCACCAAAGCCTTAACGTGCTTTCCGAGGCACGGAGGGGTCTTGATATGTAAATAGTCACCCATCCACGGGCCAACCGCGGCAAGCGTTGCTTAACCTGATCGACCGACCCGTGCGACTGTTATTACTTAGACCACACGCCCTTCTTAATTCGATATCTATTAATTAAATAACCATGGATTGTCCAACTACAGAATCCGAGTGCCATAACAAAAAATAAACGAAAGATTTACAAAAGTAACGAATCACATTTAATACCTACCTACTACACAAAATTTAACCAACCGGGTAATAATAATAGAAAGGGTAATAGTAATAGGGGTAGGGGTAATAGTAATAGTAAGGCCAGTAGACGGCGCCGACGCAGTCTTTTTTCTCTTCCCCGTCCCTCCTACTATGACGAGTTTGTGGGGCACAGTCCCTTTTCTTCGGAAACGAGAAGCATTCTTTAATAATAACGAATGTGATAAATAATACGAAGATATGGAATGGCATCTGAAAAAAAAAGATGTAAGATAAATATTACAAATCAAACATAAAAACTTTAATACAAAAGATTTAACTACCTACCTACCTTCTAGCCATTTATTAAGTTTACCCTGTTCTATTTTATTTTATTATATAAATTTAACCATTTATGCACACATATAAACAGACAAGAAGAAAGCAGCAGAAAAAAACGCACAAAGGTAATGCTCATTTCTACAGAAATCTCTTTTAGCACACCTGCGATAGGAGAGAAGATAACAGAGATGTAGACAACGCGTGTGATAATAGTAGAAGGGAAAACATACAATTACCTACAAATTAAACTCTAATTTAAATATCTAATACCTTTAAACGAGCAAAGAATTGCTCGTTTATATACCAAGACCGAAAACGCTCATTGAGCGAAAAAAACAGCTCAGAACGCGTTCTGGTCACTGTAAAACATCCACTTCGGGAAATTCGTGTTATGGCTCATATGAAAACGCTCACGACGCCGACGCGTTGTGGCAATCACACAAAGACCACATAGCGAAATTCGTGTCGTGGCTGTCATGTTATACGACCACAACGCATTGTGGCAATGAAGAAAAGCCAAGACTCGTATGGAACTTTAACAGATTACGACGCACAGTGCTGGGCTCCTGCCAGCGATGCTTGGGCAAGGCAAATCTCCAGCAGTAGACGTATTTCGAATTAATTATGTTTTTATTTTTGGGAATGGTATCTTGCTGGTCAACCTAGGGGGTTGTAGGCTGACCGGACTTGCCTTAATAGATTAAGGCTTCCAGTGAAGGCTTAAAACCTTAAAACTAAGCGACTACACGCTAAGGGCACCTCATGTGGGGTACGGATCTCGGCTTAGGGCGTCACTGGAAGACGGCATCAAGACGAGCTGGTACGGAATGAGGATGAATGAAGATGATGAAGTGTTATTTTATACTTAATACTCACTTTAAAATCCAACATTTTTAAAAAATTTGGTTTACTTATTCATAGATTGAAGTGTAGCAGTGTCACTGTGGTAACTGGTTAATATAATAGAGCTTGTACCGTTACGTGAATAGAAACACATAATCAATTCAGTTAACATTACTTGCTAATTGAGTATTGATCCACCGTGACTTCTCTTTATAATGACTTTGTCGTATCTACTATCAACTAGAAAGAATGTATCTACATTGTACAGTTAGGTAGTTGCTTTTAATGATAAGGTATGGCACATCGAGTATCAGAAAGAGTAAGGTAGAGCGGCGTTTTCTCTTTCAATTGAACCTATGTATGTATAATAGTATTTTATCTCAGAAAGCGACATGAGCTCCGCTGCCGCGAGAAATCGCGGCACAGCGGACAGAGCTGAGCTCTGGCGGGATCTCATGGCAACATGAAGAGAGCGATTGTCGCAACCCAGTGCTGGGTACGCTACGATTGCGGCGGTAAGTCCCCTCTTTGAGGAGTGGTTTGCGAGGCGCCACGGCGTCCTCACCTTCCGCCTGACGCAGGTCCTCACCGGACACGGTTGTTTCGGGAGGTTCCTGTTTCGCATAAGGCGGGAGGAAACGCCCGGGTGTGTCCACTGCGTAGATCGCCCGGAGGTCACGGTGGAGCATACGGTGGAGGTCTGCCCGGCTTGGGCGGAGCACCGCCATGTCCTCGTGGAGGCGATCGGCGGCGGCGATCTCTCGCGTCCGGCCCTGATCTAGGCCATGGTACAGAGCAAGAGTGCATGAGTAGTCGTGACCTCCTTCTGCGAAGCAGTAATTCTCACGAAGAGGAAGGCGGCGCACGTGAGGGAGAGGCAGTATATGCGCCCTTACGGTCCTAGTCGCCGCAGAAGACGCCCTGGGCATCGGCAATCCCAGGCTGATTCCCGGCCACCGTAGGCGCGGGCTTGCAGACGGCGAGTAATGGGTAGCTCCTTTGTATTTACTCAGTGCATCTAGTGTGAGATAGTTACGTAACTACAAAGTAAAATCTACAGAACGAGCGAGTAGTTTTGCTATTAACCGGTAGATGGAAAATAAAGAAGTAGGATGGATCTACACCCCCTCACCCCGTAAATTGTCACGCGTTGTTTCTTAAGGAAATCTAATTACAACATCTCTTTGTATTTGCTCCGTGGGTAGCTCGCTATGGGGTAAGGACCAAGCCCGGTCGACGGCGCATTGTGTTCCACGCGCGCCTCAAAGAGATGTCAGCAGCAACTGCGTGGGGTCCGCAAGGGCCGATGCCTGCCAGGGGTGCGGGTGTTCGAAAGAGATACCGTGTCCCCTGGCACACAGGCAACTGAAGGAACACGGGTGGGTTTTAGTCAGTAAAAGTCTGACACGCCCTCCTGCTCCACCCAGAGCGGGAGAAGTTATTTTATGATTTCCCACACTCAAAAAAAAAACATCCACAGTGTGTTTGTAAATTTGATTATCACAAGTAAAGCGCGCGTTGCGAGGTAACAATACTGTACATAAGTGCCCGGGAATTATTATTGCACATAACTCCCGGATACGTACGTAGGTACCTACATTGCTCAATCGTCTTCAAAATCTTCTTTATTATGAATTGAATACCTATATGGTTCTTACTGGTCCTCAAATAAAAGCCTGTAAAATGATAAATGAAGAAGTTAGGTAACACGTTGTAATTAAATCTATATTGCTACGCCGATATTCAGAAATCTGGAATCTTAGAATGGATATAATGCGGGCTACTAAATTCGTTCGCAGACGGCGAACCAAGCCAGTGGGATTAGACGATAGAGTTGGTGTCAGTCAAAGATAAAATTACCTTTAATGAAACTAACTCTCGGTGAAACCTGAGAAAAGATATCGTAAGGTCAATCAAACTGACTATTTTAGAGTAGGTAAGTATTAAACAAGGAGTGGTGGCTCAGTGGTAACGACCGCGATTTACGAGTTGTACCTACGTGTTGTAGGTTCGAATCCAGGACAGGCGCTTTACTTTGTATAAATAATTCTGCTCACCAAACGGTGAAGGAAAACATAATGACGAAACCGGCATAACGTAGAACAAAAAATTCCAAGACATGTGACATCCACCAACCCGTACTAGGCCCGCGTGGTGGATTATGGCCCACTCCTTCCCACCGACAGGAGGCCTGTGTCCCAGCAGTGGGAACATTTGGATTTGGAGTGGATTGATTTAATTTGATTTGACTAAATAATAAAATCAACTTTAAAACGACACAGCCAACCAACTACCAGTGACGGATCCAGCATCGGCGTTTGGGAGGGGCTTAACCTTGCTGAGGGTAGGTTTTAGCAAAGTGCACAAACTCTACACAAAAACGTAATACTCAATGACAATTATACCTCTTAGGTAAGTAAAACTTGCTAAAAAGTTTAATTAGAATAATATCAAGTTCACTTTAAGATTTGTCACGGCACAGTAAGTCGCATACTTTTGGCGGGCTTTAGGCCCTTAGCCTCCCCCTGGATCCACCACTGCTCACTACAAATACCTACTTAACTATATTGAGTAATGAAGGATGATAACCCTATCCGATTATCACAGAAGACATATATGTGAGTTAGGTCACGCAGTCCCCGGGTGTTAACCAAGAGGTCAGCATGTCATGAGACGCGGCGAATCCCATAAGATATGGTGTGAACAATGGCTTATGATTTATCTCACTGAGCTGACAGGTATGATCTTTACGTAACTCAATATAATGAGAAGCAGTAGCTGATTGTAAACCTGCAAGTAGGAATTATGCATCATTCTTGTTTTGGTCAAAAATGTGTAAGTGTACCTGATGGATGGATCAATTTATGGTAATTGGTATAATTATCCAGCTATAGGCCGGTTTCCCGATTAAGCTCCTTCGGAACCTAACTCCGCCGAAGCTGTGTGACCGAACCCGACCCAAAGTTGTCTGAGAAACGTCATCGAGGCGGAAATTCTAACAGGTTGTCCACCGTTGGCGAGACACTGTTAATACCGTATATAACACTAACTTTCCACAATTTCATCTTCTAGTTTAAGCGCGTACAGTTCCCTGTGAGTGTATGTTTCGCGATGACTATCAACAAGTCACAGGGGTAGACACTGAAAGCTGTAGGTGTCGACCTGAAGACAAGCTGCTTCTCACACCAACAATTGTACGTAGCTTGCTCCCGTGTAACCACATCTATATATTTTGGCTGCTGTGAGCAAAAATACAAATGTAGCACATTAGGAAGTTTTATAAAAATGTGTGTTATTGTAGTATATTATGATGTTTTACGACTTCCACGCGAACAAAGTTGCGGGAAAAATATAGTGTTCTAATATCCAAGTGTTCTACTAAAAAGTAATAAGATTGTTATGTGAGGAGTTGAGGCCATAACTGATAAAATTTTTTTCTAACTATTATACCTATGTTTGGTTTATAAACAACAATGTGAGCCTACATCTTATTCGATTCCGGTCAAACTCTTATCAGTGTCTGCTCTTCACTTCAGTAAACCGCTAAACTGCAAATATATAATTGATAGACCCTCGATATTCAAAATAATTGCTGGTCCCTTTCACACTTTTGTTAAAAATAGAGACAGCGCGTGTGTTGAGTTTCAGATTCGTTCGCTGTGACTTTGAATAGGCGAGCAGACTAAAATGAGGGGCTTTCTTAACCAATCAGGCAGAAAAGGTAGGGTTTTGTATCGAGATCAATGTTTTATAAATAAATATGTTCTTGTTAAGGTTGGATTATTAATCAGTTCTATTTTTGGATATTCTATTGTGTAGGATACATTGTGATAAGCACAAGTTACACAACCGCTATGCTTTCGTATGTCTATGGAGGTACCTACCTATCTATAGGTCACAGAATAAGCAAGCTGGAGTAAAAAATGAGCCTGCGATATTAGCCGTAGAACCGATGACCGTTGGAGTAGATGTGTTCTTGAGAGACCGCGAATCTGCAAACTTAAGGTAGGACGCCCTCAGGCTAGTGGAGCCACTATCTTCACAGGGTGGCTGGTAACAGCTTGAGGTGCCAAGAATCGAGCTGAATGCCATGCATTTGCAAACCAGCAGCAAAGCAGTAGACTGCTGTAGGCTTATGACGATGACCTACCTAGTTTTCTCGTGTCTGTAACTTGTTAAAGGAGACTAGCTCATAGCTCAAGTGGTAAAAGATTACCCAGTTAGGCCGATAAAGTAGGACTTAGTTGTGTGAGAACAGCTATTTTGAAATTGCCAAATGCATAGAACGAACCGAGTCTAGTTCAGTTTAAGGGGGGGGGGGATACAGTTCAAAGGATACTAGCTCATAGCTCATGATAAGGATTAGCCAGTTAGTCAGGATAGAAGCAGGGCTGACAGTTAAGTTTAAGGTGAAAGCGCTAGGGTAAATTCGATTTTCTTTATGTTTATTGGAATTTATAGGTTAGTATCAGACTGAACAAAATATGATACGCCACTGTGACACGGTGTATTTACAGCTTTTCGTTTGTATGTAGACCTGTAAATTGCAACAAAAACAAAACGTAGTGTTGAATTTCACAGGCTACCCTGGAACTTTAATCTTAAACTTAGGTGTAAGCCGTGCTTCTATCCTGACTAACTGGCTAATCCTTTACCTTAGCATGAGCTATGAGCTAGTATCCTTTGAACTGTACCCCCCTTAAACTGTACTAGACTCGGGCTCGTTCTATGCATTTGGTAAACTCAAAATAGACTGTTCTCACACAACCAAGTCCTACATTATCCCGGGACCATATGGCTCTTTGTTTGCAGATTGTCTTACTACCACTTTGGCTTTGAATTGGATGATTATTTTTGTAATGGTTTTCGTACAAAGCGAACTGTGACCGCACCGTGAGACTCATTGTGCGGCTGATACAATAGTTAGTTGTAATTCGGCTAGATGCAGAGATAGAGCGCCACTCGTGCGTTCATTCCATTATAATTTAAAAGTACAGAGTTTCTGCAATTTTTGGAAAGTATCACGATGATTTTAATCAAATTCTTTTGTGTTTACATAGGTAGGTAGGTACTCATGTGTTTTCTGTACTTATTACAAACATTTGGTAGTTACGCCATATTTTTGTTTTTGGCGTGAGAGTTTGTTTGCAAAATGGAACGATATGAGAATGCTTCTTGCTACAACTGTTTAACTTATTTGTACTTACTTAAGTAAAAGTTTTAAGATATATACTTATTTTAATATTACGTTAATGTGACGCCGCTTTAAAGTTACTTCTCACGAGTCATATCTTATTTGACGTGCTAAATAAAACACCATTAAAATTTAAATTATTTTATTTATTTACATTTATTTTAGTTAATTAAGTTTACCTAAATATGGTAACAATTCCATAGGAATGAGTTGGTAACTACAATATTCTCTCAAAATCCAGTTGAGTTACGGTAAAAGGTAGTCAGGGACATTCGTCATCGGAACATGAGTAAGTTCTGTAATAGTCGAATCGGTGATGAGCGGCACAGAGCGCGCTTCCTTGGACACCGGTATCTTCTCACACACATCGCGAATTGTCTGGAACCAAAAAGTTGTGTAATAATAAAATAAATAAACATTTTATTTCTCTTTCACAAAGGCCTTAAATATAATATGAAGGTTGCAACATCTGAATAAATCCTTTGTGAGAGAGAAACTGGTATCTGCACTAGGAAAACCTGTCGCACAGATTAAAAACCTCCCAATCGCAGTGTTTGAGTATTACTTAAATCTTAAAGATAACAGTATGTTTTAACCCTTGGTAGGAAATACATATTAGTGAAACTAAAATAAAGAAAGAAAAAAGATACAAAATTAAAAATTATTAGCGTGTTTGTCTCTTAATTTTGTATCCTTTTTCTTTGTACTGTACTTCAATGTGTAGTCACAAGGGTTCCAAGAAGTTTGGTCTTCAGAAAAAAACCATAAAAAGCGCAGTTGTATGATACAACATTTTTTTTTTCCCCGAGCACTTTTTCATGCTGTCATCATCTCGTATCAAGTTGCTGAAGACTTAGTTAAACTAGATGTGTCTAATATTTCTTCGTACCTGTCACACTCGCACAGCCTGCCAGCACAGCCGTTAACGTATTGGTACTGCGAGTCGAAGTTCTCGAGCGCACACAGCGGCTGTCCGTGGTAACACTTCCAGAAGTAAGGCTGCAGGTACACTGTGTAGAATGGGCAGTAGATGTTCTCGTAGCATTCGTCGTGCTGCTTGCAACACCTGCAGAATGAAAGACGGTAATATTTGTTTAGAAGCCATTTTGTTGATGGCTATTAAAATAAACCAATTTATTTTCACAATGTATGATACACGTCCATGTCGTTGTGCAGAAACCAAAATTGAACACTTAATATTAGTTTCTGTGGTAGATACATATAAGCCAAAAAAACCCTTTGGTAGATTTGTGTTCTAATGCCATTGTTTGTTATTGAAACGGAGAAAGAACGAGTCTTATCACATACCTAAGACGGAGACTTATTCTTAACACATGAGAAATTTCACAAGCAAGAAGAAGGAAAACCAGGAAAAGTTAAAAGAGTTTAAGAAGGATAGGTTTTTATATAGGGTTACTTCCTTACCTGTCAATACCGTCTGTGGGTCGCCCCGAGCCGAGGAACCCGCAGTAGCACCCGTAACCCTTGTAGGAGAGAGGGTCACAGCCGGTGGCGCAGTACATCATATTATAGAGGTGGAAAACGCCACGCTTACCGCGATTCTCCGTCTTGCTCATGTACACTTGAGGATCTATGTTCCTGCAAGATGTTAAACAATGTTATGATAATGGCCTCTGTTTTGAAAAAGAAGATAATTATCAGTGTAGGTGTGATAATCGTGAGGTAAGAGAAAGATTAGCTGGTGAAGGCGATTTCAACAGAATTTGTCAAGACTATGATAAATTCGTGATAACAGCCTGAAATGGAAAACAAATAAAATATACAAATCTCTACTGTATAAGTAATGAAGTCAAAACTGTACCTACATTGAATATTTAAAACAAAAGGATATTCTAAAGTAATTGCTACGAGGTGGGGGAACGAGTCTGATTAGTTTTTAGAATTTTTGTCCGTTTGTCTGAACGGATTCTGATGAAATTTGTTGCACAGATAGTTAATAAGTAACCTGAAACTTTAATCCCACTGACATACTTACACGCGTGGGAAGCCGCGGGCAAAAGCTGGTACCTAGCTAGGTAGGTACTATTTAAAAGAGCCTCAACGAAAGATCATACTTGGTGCTTGTTTTGGGCACGATATGCGCTATTTTGGGATCTGGAACGCTTGTGCGAACTCACTTGTGCGAAAATACATTTCGGCGAATGGACATTGCGCGAAAGGTGTCCCGCTACTATTCTGATGGAGACGCTACAGACGACCTATGAAGCAAAAAAGTTTTCAAAGACTTACCTGACTCCTTTTCTATAATCATCCTCCGGCACAGAATATCTAAAAGGGTCTCTTGCAAACCCAACCAGTAGGGGGCCACTGGCATCCTTGTAATGTGGTCGATCGTCGACTTCGTTGACCCTGGTGTCATTATAACTATACTTATTGTTATTACGATGGCTGTTAAAGCTATTGACTGGGTTGTATGGCCTGTGTGTGGGCTGTAACTGGGCGTAGTGTGTGTTGTTGTAGATGTGGTCGTAAGTTAGTTGGCTCGGCCAGTCTGGAACAAAAGATAGTTGATGTTTTTATTGATTTAAAGTAAGAGTACGGTACGGATGTTATTGATGTATCTATAGAGGTATGAGGAACAGGATCTAAAGTTCACTCATCCTCTATATAAAGGGGAGGATCCTCCGGTTAGACGAGTGTCGAGTCTGGTGAACTGCCCGACGATTTATTTTGGAACGTTGTATACAGGAAAAGTTTTTATCCAGTGTGCAAACTGTAACCATGAATTCAGCATAACATTCTAGACCCCCAGCGAAGAAATTTTTCGTCGGTTTTACAAAAAAAAATCTGCTGTTTCATAGAAAAGTGCAATAAACAGCAGATTTTTTTTTTGTAAAACCGACGAAAAATTTCTTCGCTGGGGGTCTAGAATGGTATGCTGACGTCATGGTTAAAGTTTGTGCACTGAATAAAAACTTTTCCTGTATATTGCTTACTTGCTACTACTACTACTATTGCTAAACTTGCGCGGTAAACTCTGCTTGCACGATGCAGGATTTTGCATGACATCAGTGTGATGCGTGGCTCGCACGTGGCGATGTAGATGCCTCTACATACCTACAACTATCCAGTAACTGACTGTATTTCAGTTAGTGTGTGGTGGGATCCTTGTCGCTACCAAGTGTTAGAACCCCTATTGTAGTTGTTCTTAAATGTTTGCAATAATATTTTTATCATTAAACTGAACCAAGTCCACTGCAGGACAGATTGTTTGGATGTAAAAGTAGTAGTAGAAGTTGGGGTCGAATAAGCACATATAGTTCAAAATATATCAGGGTGTCCGGTATTTAATGGATAACCTTGAAATGGTTCATGGTAGAACTAATGGCCATTCAGAAAAAAACATTTATTATTATTATTATTTTCTGTAAAAAAAAATAACCGACTTCCGAAAAAACACTACAAAGTGAAAAATAACTTTAATTTAGGAAGTCGATGTCTATGGATATGTATTTTAATTTTTTGTCACCGCCATCTGAAATTAAAGTTATTTTTCACTTTGTAGTATTCTTTCGGAAGTCAGTTGATCATTTTTTTTAATTTTTTTTACTGATTAATTACAAATAAAAATTTTTTTTCTGAATGGCCATTAGTTCTACCATGATCCATTTCAAGGTGATCCATTAATTACCGGACACCCTGTATATCACATTATTTCCCGTACCAAACCTACTTGTTAATAATAATGTTTGAGCCATTATCATTATCTGCCTAGCCTTTTCCAACTACATTGGTGCAATATATGTGCCATATCCATATCAAATGAGTTTAGTCACACAATCAATTCAGATCATATTCCACGTGTTTTGTGGCAAAAATACTATTTCAGTGTTCACGGTCTGATTGTCATAAGCTAATAATTGAATAGATTCGTTTACAATGAAGATAGTGCGATACGGATACAAAATCCGAGTACAATAGTGATGTATTTAACGGACTATGAAAATGTATATTCGAAACATTGAAAGGATAATAGTAGATAAACCTTAATAATACAGTTAGATGGATCAGATAGGCAGTTGCTCCATATAATATTGGTATTCAGCTACACCAGGTTACACTGGAAGTCGAACCCGAAGTTGGGAAAATGCTAAGTAGATGATAATGATGATGAATATAGCAACGTCCAGGTTTTCATACGAAAACATCGTGAGAAAACCTAAAGATAAAAAAAAAAAAATTGTAAGTAGTAGCAGTTACTTTATTATAAGTACATATAGCCTAAATCCTACTATTCTACTAATATTATAAATGTGAAAGTTTGTATGTTTGGATATTTGTTACACAATCACGCAAAAACGGGGCCCTGGGCATCGGGAATCCCAGGCTGATTCCCGGCCACTGTATATAGGCGCGGGCTTGCGGACGGCGAGTAATGGGTAGCTCGCTGTCCGGTAAGGACCAAGCCCGGATCGACGGCGCGTTGTGTTCCACGCGCGCCTCAAAGAGATGTCAGCACCAACTGGTGGGGTCCGCAGAGGCCGATGCCTGCCAGGGGTGCGGGTTGTTCGAAAGAGATACCGCTGCCCCTGGCACACAGGCAACTGAGGGAACACGGGTGGGATTTAGTCAGTAAAAGTCTGACGTGCCCTCCTGCTCCACCCAGAGCGGGAGCAGTTATTTGATGATTTCCCACCCAAAAAAAAAACCCTTTTTGTACCTATGTTTTACAAATAAAAAAACGTTGACTTTGATTATTAATCACCAGTTAACATTCGAATAAAATATTCCAAAGTAATTTCTGTTTGTATGTTACTTTTTCACGCCTAAACCATTGAACGGATCTCGATAAAGACAAGGAGGATAGATGGCATCCCGGAGAAGGAGATATGCTTTTTTTGTCCCTGTAGCACATTCCCATTATTCAGCCACTATTAATTTAATATGTGATGATAATGTCGTATTACCCAGTAACAGTGTTGGGAGGTCAGATCAGGCAGTCGCTCCATGTAAAACACTAGTATTCAGCTGCATCCGGTTAGACTGGGAGCCGACCCTAACATGGTTGGAAATAAGCTAGCCATGCTGATGTCTATAATTCGTAAAGACAGAATTGAGCATTTAATATAACAAAAGATGCTATGTGGGTGACACATTGACCTTTGCAGTACATTCTTGTGTTATGTAATTTAAACGACACTTGCAATATGTATACATATCAGCTCATAGGCTCATTTCGATTGATATATCGATTCGATATGGATGTTAAACGATTTCATAATGACAGCTATTCCATAAACTGCACCGTTTAAAAACTTTTTCCAAAAAAAAAACAACCGACTTCCAGAAAAGCACTACAAAGTGAAAAATAACTTTAATTTCGGAAGTCGGTGTCTTTGGAGCTGTATTTTAATTTTTTGTCACCGCCTTCCGAAATTAAAGTTATTTTTGACTTTGTAGTGTTTTTTTCGAAGCCGGTTGTTTTTTTTTCACTTTTTAGTGGTTCACATGTGCTTACCCCTTCACAGCATACCGGCGTGATGTTATGTTATGAACTGGTGTAAGCAATAGACAGAGATGAGATTTCAGCAATTCCAGTCCATTTGCTACCATTTATTGAGGAGTTCCGTTGCCTATCTCCAAAGTTCTTTATCAGATCTTCACCAAATTGAAATGAGACCACTCCGAGAAAGTACTCTTCCAAAAAATACCTAAATCGTTTCGTTTCTCTATAAAATTTGAAGAGTTCTCTCTATTTCTCCAGGATCCCATCGTCAGATCCTGACTTGATGATCATGGGACCACCTGGGAAGTTATACCCTTTCAAAAAAAAAAAAATCCAAATCGGTCCAGCCATCTTCGAATAATCGGGGAACATACATAAAAAAATAATATTGTTGTGAATTCGGAACTAATGATTCAGGAGAGCTCTCAGATTTATATTACTATTACTACTAGAATAATAATATTAATACTAGAAATAAGGACAAACTACGTGTTCCCTTTCACCGGCTACATAAGGTTCATAACTCATTTGTAGGTCTGGGTATAACCTTCTATAATAAGCTACCCTCTTCCTTGCTAGATTTGCATTTTAGTGCGTTTAAAGCTAAAGTAAAATCCACCCTTTGTTCAAAGGCATACTATTCCATTAACGACTACTTAAATGATAAGAATTGTTGGTCGCTGTGATTAACTCAAGACAATGTTTGTGTTCTTTCACCAGAATTAGCTTACCCACTGACAGGTTATATCATTATGTTATTTCATATAATTGCTTTTTTTTTATCTGACTGTATAATTCAGGTTTTCCTTTTTTTTATCATTTATTTATGACTTAATCTACTCATTACAATGTTTTTTTTTTTTTTTAATGAGTAGTATTGCAATATGTAGTTAGCTAGCGACCTCGACAATTCATGATTATTCTTGCCAGTGCAACCGGCAGCAAGTTCGTCATGCTCCCTTAGATGTCACTGCTTGCGGTAGCGTCGGGGGTCGGGTTGCCTCCTTCCCTCAAATATGGCGAGGGGGGTAATGGCTGATCTTTGCGTTATGCTCGTGAACGGGTGCTGCTCGTGGTGACTGGTCGTCTTGCTGACCATGGTTTTGTTATTGTTAATTGTATTAAGTTTTTATTAATTTTAGTCCAGAGGTCCTAGTTTAACTTTTGTTACTTTAAGTTACTTATAGCTATATTTGCATAATGCAGAATTGCATATGTAAGCGGGCATGCCCTTTATGCCTAGAGGCTTTTATTTAGATTGGAAGTTCTGTTTACGTTTTATTTTAATTTTCTATTATTTTTAGTTTTCAATCTTTGATGGTATATTGGCGTGTGCTAGCTGACATATGGCAAATTTTATGTTTTTTTTTTTTGTGTTTCGTAATTTTTATTACCTATTATTGTATAGAAACAAGTTCTTCTAACTTAACAGACAGCTGTGCTGCTGGGGAGTTTGTTCCGCTACTTCTTCTTCCCAGCTAAAGCACTAGGAAGTGGTGAAGGGCGGGCGTTTTTGGGGGGACTGTCTTATGTAATTTTATTTTGACGTTCAAAAAGAGCTGACTCTCAGCCTAGTTTGAATAAATGACTTTTGATTTTGATTTTGACTGGTTTCTAAATCCGATTTACCAAAGAATTGTCGTTGAAAACTTTGTCAATATGCCCAAGATAAAAAAAAACGGCTAAGTACATGTCGGACCACACACACACACGCACGATGAAGGGTTGAAGGGATGAATTAATCCCAAGAACAAACTTAACACTGTAGTTGAAAAACATGTTCTGCCGTACATTCCAACTGTAAATGTAACTTTGTCGAATAAGTATTACTCGTTAACTTGTAATACCTACTTAGTTTTCCTTTCAGTTAGTCTTGTAGTATGTAAAAAAATTGTTGGAAGGGAACGGTTGGGCTCTTGACTCCATAAAAAAATTGCACTTTAAAGCTGACGTGCTTACGTGTAGGTATGGGGTACATTAAGCATTTTTTTCATGATTTTATTTTACTACTTTGTCAGTGTGATTACATAACCCATGCTAAATTACAGCTTTCTTGTTTCAGTACAGAGTTTCACGGACAGATAAACAAGTTATTGTGTATTGTGTAGGTAACTTGTTAACTACGGAACCCAAAAATGAATGGATGAATGAATGAGTTTCCTTTGATGACACTCAATAGAGTAGATTATTAAATATTAATGACCCATCCAATTAGGTATCATTCTCAGTTTCGCACATATTGATCTTTAAATGTGATGACGTCAAAGGGTCATCGTACGATGCCCTATTGCCAAATCATTGGTTGAAATAATAATGGCAAATCAAAGACAAAGTAAGCTAAATTACAGTTCATCAAAATAACACCTTGTTGCAAAGGAGCTAGAGTTGATTATAAAACCTTTCAGAATGAATACGCCAATGATAGGGCTCTCCATAGCGAAATGTTACGCATCGTGGTGATTTACAAAGGGGAGTTGATTTAAATCAGCTGGTACTCATTTGTTATTAGTTGTTTTTCTGAATGTGTACCATTTAGGGTGAATTACACCGATGTTACTGAACGCGATTTGCAAAATATGTCATCTAAACCGCGTGTACACTACCAAGACACTGAAGAAAAATATGAAGCTGTCACAGCCACCAGAGGGAAGCACTTTCTAGTGTCTCTGCAGAAAACTTTTCTCAATAGACCCAATCTACCTGTTCTTCATCTTGAATCCACACTATACTATATTGTATGTTTCACTTGATTTTCTTAGTTAGCAATGACGGTTTGCATCAAAGTTAATTTTGAATTCAATTAAAGTAATACTATTCTAGTGTATGAAAGAGCTGTCAGTATCATCGTTGTTGTGGAATATTGACACTGACAGGTTTTAAACTCAGTTTAGATGGACTGATCTTGTTAAGTTTCATTTGTGAAGTAAGCCCTTTGAATTTTTGAATGTGGATCAATTGAATAGTACCTTGTGATTGGACCGTAGAAGGACATGTGTTTTTTATTCTGAGCAAAATTGATTTCAAAATCAAAAAAGTCAAAAGCAAAAGTCATTTATTCAAACTAGGCTGAGAGTCAGCTCTTTTTGAACGTCAAAATTACATAAGACAGTTCCCCCAAAACGCTCGCCCTTCAACACTTCCTAGTGCTTTAGCTGTGATGGAACACGTAGTTTGTCCTTATTTCTAGTATTAATATTATGAATATCACTGATTTTAGTGTACAAGTGTATATTTTGCCTAATATATAAGATGTAAGCGAAGATGAATTGCGATGCCACCGTGAGAATCCCAATATCTTTAACCTAGAACCTAGTTGGTAAATTGCGCGAACAGCTCGTTTTTCTCTCGATCTACATAGATTAAGGCATTTCGCATTCGTTTGCTTAACTAGCGTTTGAAACTTTGGTTGCATTGCGATATTACCTATATACTTGGCAATTCCCGGATAAATAAAGAGAAATAAAAAGAATTCTCGGTAGTAAACAAAAACGTTAACTTCGTTGCCTCATCGTCGTGTCGGCGCGTCGCGGTCGTCGTGTAGGTGTCGTGCGTTGTTGGAATGGGCAACTAGCTTCAACTTTCCAACTGGTCAACTTTTTGACAATTCAAAAGTGCCTGTAAATGGTTTAATTGAAATAAATTCTTTGAGTTTGAGTTGTTTGTTCGTTGTTTATCTTATCGAGCAATTCTTGTACCTATATATATACAGGAAAAACAGCTGTTCCATACATATTGACCGCGTAGGTTTTGCCGTTTTCTATGAAACAGCTGATTTTTTTTTGTAAAACCGACGATTTTTTTTCGGTGGGGTATCTAGAATGGTATGCTGAATTCATGGTTATAGTATGCGCACTGAATAAAAACTTTTCCTGTAGAAAATCTGAATCTCGGAAACGGCTCCAAGGATTTTCATGAAATTAGTATGCAGGGGGTTTTTAGGAAACGTTAAAAAAAGTCATCCAGATACCTATTTATAACTTAAATGAGAGATTATGATTATGTTTCACCAATATATTATTTTTTAATAGTTTAACTTGGAGTGACATTATAAATTTTATTATTGTATTAATATTTGCATGCCATTGTTTAAGGCAAACGTGATGCTCAGTTTTTATTTGTCCGTCCGTCTGTCACAAGGCTGTACCTTTTGAACCCTAATACGTAGTCACCTGAAATTTCCACAGAGTGTGTACTAGGTACTATTGCCGATATAATAACAAATCAGCATTCATCATTTCAGCCGAAAGACGTCCACTGGTGGATATAGGCCTCCCCTCAAAGGGGGGTTTTGCCATAATTGGCAGCTTGGCAGGCGGGTTGGAGATCGCCGTATGGTTGTAAAATGCATAGAGAACGCTGTTGCCCATGCTCTAGTAAGTCCCTTAGTCGCCTTCTACGACACCCACGGGAAGAAATGGGATGGTGCTATTCTTTTACGTCCGGCACCACACGGAACAACAAATAATAAATATAAAATGAAGTTAAAAATTAACTACAGGCCCTTCAATTTAAATAAAATACTTTAATAAAAATGACAATGTTAAATATTGTATGGTGGCCACTTTTTGAAAGTCACGATTTCACGATGTCGAGTTTCAAATAAGTATGTAAAAAAATATCTTATTCCGTACAAATCGTCTGTTAGCAACAGAAATTAGTGAAATGTGATACAGCTAATTATACAAAAATTAACATTTTACATAGATAATAAGACATTTCGCTTCCTGTGATAAAAAGTAGACAAATTTACATGGAAAATTCACGTTATTTATATTTAATTACCTACGTAGCTTAGTCACCTAATTAAGTTAGATTTTTTCGTATGATGTAACATTATACCATTGGATTAGTCAGAGACAAAGATATTGAATGTCACGAACTCACGGATTATAAGTTAAAATGATCGGTTGATTGTCGATAACTTAAAACCGTATTCTATTAATTAAAGTGTTCACTGCTCAGTGTCGCAGGTAGTCTCATTGTATTAGTTTTATTGCACTAAAATTGTTGAAATGTAACCTTACTGGAAGAAGTCACTGGCTCCAGAAATACATTTGTTCTATTCTGTAAAATCTAACCTCGAAACCTTAGATGAAGTTAGCTGTCATTCCATCAAATGCTAGAGATTGACTATTGACAGTCACTTCAAGCTTACTTCACGTGGGTAAGTTGTCTTTTACAGAATAGGCGGGAAGGTACTGTACCTAGGTCTGGAGTCAGGGTTTCACATTTTCTTGTGCCCAGTTTATGCCAATAAAAAAATCTTAACCGGGGTTTATGTAATTCAGTGCCTATTCTGATGTGTGAGCATATTGCGTTTCTAAACATTTAACTCGATTAATAGGGTTCTTTTCGAATTAATAGAACTTATATTGAGAGCTTATTTATCTAAGGACCTCAAAAACCGGTTATCTGCACTGCTTGCAAAACATAATTACTCGGACAGAATATAACATTACGACTGTATTCCAGGGAGGCCTGGGTAGAGGTGTACCTATTGTACACCATAATAAGCTAAATATAATAAGCTAAATATAATACAAGTAGCTAAATATATTATGCTAAATATAATACAAGCTGTGTATCCATGTGTGTACGTAAATCTATATAATAAGATACCAAGTAATGTCAAGACTTTAAATATGCGATTATTAAAAAATAAATTGCATGAATGGTTGTGTAGTCATAGTTTTTATAGCGTCAAAAAATTCTTTGGCTATAAATGGAAAATGTAAAATATGCTTGTGTAAATTTGTACGCTTAAAATTGTTAAGCAAAAACATGCATGCTCTTGTTATTTTGTTTTTTTTAGTCTCGAAAGGATATCCAGTACAAGCCTGTGGGGGTCTCGTCGGTTACGAGGATATAAATCTTCTGCCTCGCTGAAAAATTCCTTATGCTTCCTCACAAACATACATGTTTCTTAAATGTAAAGAGACGGTAGCAGCAGTCAGTCTTTAGAATCATAATTACTATTTAATATTCAATTTTAATTGCACTATTATTACATAACACTGCTATTAATAACGTGCGGCATGCGACTCTCTGAATAAATAAATAAATTATATGTAATAAAACTACTACTAAAATATTGTGGTTTTGCTAGTAATTAAAATGACTAAGAGTAATGTTGTATCTCATTGTACTTCTTAGTATTGTCTAAGATTACTTGTCCGACCCGACCTTGCCCTATGTTCACGATATGTTAATCTGACATTTAATTAAACCATTGTTCTTTTATAACGATTAACGATAGCTAGGTACTTGCTTGCTGTGATACTTGAATGCTGGATTATGAGTGTGAACAATATGGACATTAATTAGGCTTTGATATCACCCGGTTTATTCTGCAAAAATCTCTCTGTTGTGTGTGTATAAGAATTAACTCGCTTGAATCGGGCGAATCGACACTTAAAAATAATATAATATTTTCTATAGGCGACACACACGAATTTAATTTATTTGTTGTTGAATAAAACATTAAAGAAACACGAAAAGTTAAGAAACGTTTTGTATTTTAAGTGCAAAATAAAATAAAAAACGTGCGAATTGCATAATACGTGTATCTGGAATAGTCGATTCGTCCACAAATAAATTCAATAGAGTCAAACCCTAACATCAGGAGGAAGGACAGCTTCAACTTCATCTAAGTGTTCGGGGTAACAGAATAGATCAGCTGTAGATACTTCAGGAGTCAGTACCTTCAATGACAATGACAAAGCTAATACAATGAAAATACCTTCAATGCTGACCATTGAGCTTATTTATTAAAAACCCTACCGCCATCTTAACCTGTTAATAAATATACTATTACTATTAATAGAATACGGTTTTTCATTTAACGATAGTTAAACGATTGCTTACCTTCTTTATAATTCGTGAGTGACATTGTCATTCCACCTGAATGACAGCTCACTTCATCCAAGTATTCACAATCAGATTTTTATAGAATAGATCGGTTGGTCATAATTATCTCCATTAAAATCCAGCCTTGTATTTACAAGTCAGATTCGCGTACTAAGTTCTGTCGATCGCAAAACAATGTGATCTGCATATAACATTCGATTTATCTTGATAGCCTAGAAGTTTTAAATTATGCAAACTATACCCAAAATTACTAACGTTAGTTTAAACTGCTTTTTCGTAACCGTTTAAGTGTTACAAGATGATTCACATTTTTATAACCTATCTCTTTAATTTTACACAAGAATTAGTATTATTACACAAGTGGATTTTGGTGCTAATATATCTGCGTTGACATTTATGGTTTTTGTAAATTAGTTGTTTGAAAATAAATTAGTGCAATAGTCGTCTTTAATGTTGCAGATTAAGCAAGAAAGCTGTGGAGGGAGAAATATAAAAGAATGTGTGGCATTGTGTGGCATCTATCAATCGATGGGCTTCAGAAGACAGGCATGAAGACGCCTGCAGGCTTAGCATGACGCTTTCTATTTCTACGATGAATAGCCAGTGCTTTTTCTATACAAAGTCACATTTAGTTTCTCCATTTCTAACATCGTATGTTGATATCCTTCTACAATCTGTCATTTTGTCTTTCATTTCTAACGATCTTTATCTAGGTCCTTTTCTATGTAGACTATTTCAGAGGAATATTTCTTCCCAAACTGTCAAAATCACACTGACCACAAACTTTCTACTCGACGGCCACAAAGTATGTACGATTATCTACAAAATCATGATTCGTTTAGAACGCATAACTGTGATAATTAATGGAAGAACATACCTATCTAGTCCTATTGTACGTCATTTAGTTAATAGTGATGTCTATTCTTCCGTCGACAAATCGGTGCTCGTGCTAAGCCTGGAAACATTCATTCCAGAGCATCGACTTCGCGTTTTGGGACTGTGGATTTTATAAGAAAGCAATAAGAATAATAACAGTAGAATCTAGAGGGATGGGGGCTCATTAAAAATAGAAATAAATAAAACTTAAAAAGTTCTGCAGACACAATACCACTTGACCCACGTGAACAGATAATTAGAAAAACTATCACAGAAAACAACGTAGATAGAGAATTCCAAGTTTAAAGGCATTTGTAAAACGTAAACAAAGAATGCAGTCGGCCGTATATAATAATAAAATAATCTTAATGACTTACCGTTGATTAAAAATAAAAGAACCTTAATGACTTACCGTTGATATGGATTACTTCACACGTATTTAATCGCGAGCCACTGTGTTTCATCTCTATGGGTATTTAAACAATAGGGTTTAGGCAACACCTCCTTGACCAGTGTCTGCCTTCTTATAGTGTCAAGGTATACTGTATATAGATATATGGTAATTTTAATAAATATATACTTCGTTGTTAAAATTAGTCTAGGTTTTAACACATATGGTTTTAACGTGGGCGATTTTATTATGCTAGTCCCTTGGCATTTATGTTTTGGTCGATAAGTTTCCTTATGGTATTACTACCTATTTAAAAGCCTCTTTTTCTACACCAAAAAAGTTTAAATTGAAATATTTTCTTGTTGTGGTCAATTAAGTCCTTTTACTTTGGTAATAATATGCCTTATAATTCTTCTAAACATTTTGCGTTGTGGTATTTTCATTCGTAGTTTACATAATGCTAAGAGATAGCGAAGGCCTCTTCTAACAACTTCCACTGATTCCTATTACTTGCAATTCTTCTCCAATTTGGATCCGCTGTGAGCTTTAATTTGTCTCCCCATCTTTTGTATTGTGTTCCACTGCTCCTTTTGCCGTCTCTGGGGTACCATTCTGTCACAAATTCACTCCACTTGTCTTGAGAGCCTCATGTGACCTGTCCATCTCTAAATTTCATTTTATTATGCGTCAAATATCAGTCTTCAGCTCAAGTCTTCTGAACGACACAGTAGTAGTACATTTTATTTAGGGAAAAACCTCGCACCGTGTGCCTCATCTTTACATTTCGATGCTCTAAAGTCCTCAACCTCATTACTTAACCCTATAGTTGGAATTCACTTAAAAACTAGTATCATGGACTGATTGGCTAACAGTTCTTGCACAGTGTGTCGAACAAGTGGTATCGGTCCAAATCTGGATCATATCCCATTGTAACGTACCGGTTTGCTCAGGTCAGTTCTTATGTAATGGAAGTTTTTTTGGACAGTGGGCTGTGTTGTTGTTTGTTCATGGTATAATTATGGTACGGAATGGAATTGCGGTTCTTAGTATACATATAATGTTGTTGTCATGTAAACTTGTCTAGAAATTTTGCATAATTATATCGTTTGGGTTCTTACCGTTTGGCGACGGTTTTTTTTACATTTCAAATTGTGTTTGTACACACGGCTACACATCAAGCTATGCATTTCCAGTATAAGCGAAGCATCTCGCATAGTATAGAATTTCTGTACAGTGCGAGATCCGCGTAAACTGGAAATGTATAGCTTGATGTGTATCCGTGCGTACAAATTTCTATAGAAACTGAATGAGTATCGTGGAGATCTATTTGGCCTCGGTTTTGTTTTAGATTGGTGACCTTTCTTTGTGAATTCATAACATTTATTTGGATTGGTAACTTAACTTTGCTAAATGAGCTTCTGTTTAACGAGCTACGTGACTCCTACATTTACACATGACACAATATTGACCATCTTGATGACCAATCTTTTGGCTCTTGACCCAAATGGTTTAATTCCAATAAATATTTGGTCAGTTACTGAGAACTTCTGAATAATGTGACGATATTGATCTTACGACGATCCAGGGTCGGCAGCTGCCCAACGCAATGCAATGTATATTGCGTCAAAGTCAATGCCAGAGAGTCATCGTTCTCTGGTTCATGTCCATTCATCGTGTTAATCCTGTCGATTGCCAGGGTCCATCTTTTGAGCTGTCTTTTCCTGTTTGAACATCTTTTTTAATCAGATGTTGATTTCGATAGAGGTGTGGACACTTCATCGTGGTTTTATGGGCTAAGAAAGTATACATTTTCTTTTGCGCTCAAAATGTTATCACTTCTACATTAGAATGTTTATTTCACGGTCGGAATGCGGTCTTAACGTACGAAAATAAATTGAAATCTTGAGTAATTCCAATCGATGTGCCCAGATACCATTGCTGCAACGCTATTTGGACACTTAAAAAATCGTCGTGCGTACCTGTTTTACTGGTATAATATAATTAGTTATTTAGATCGGTTATAATTTAGTTATATAAGTGAAAGCGCAATTATGTCTGCCGAGACGTAATTCTTTACATTTTGGCGGTTGCAAGCTACTGGTTGACCGCCAACGAAAGTGGTTCGGTGCGTTTCCATTTAGCCACGACAATTTGAGAATTGTGCTACTTTTTTACTTGTTGGTTTAAAGAAAAGTGGAGAGCATGAAGCTTTATGACAGAATGGACGCTAGGCATGAACTCTTAGAGTTGTTTTGCGAAAATCGACGCATGAAATTCGCATTAGAAGAAAACAATAGAGCTTGTGCAAAGCCTAAAAGAAAATTTACTTAGCGCGAATTCAAAAGAAATATTCGATGTTTTAAAACGATAGTAATTCTGAAAGTAAGTTCATACGTTTGCTTGTTACGCTTTCATGCTAAAACGGCTGAACGGATATGGATTAAAGTCACACAGATAGACCATACCTGGGTAACGACATAGGCTTTTGACTGTTGACTGTGCATCTTGGATCGTAGACGAAGTCGCGGGCAAAATCGAGTAGATAATAACAACGGGTATGGACAATATTTTTAAAAATGGAGCCGCGCAGTGTATTAAATTAAATAACAGACGCTGGTATATTTATGTAGAACTAGTTTTTGCCAGCAGCTTCGCTTGCGAGGAGGTTGAAAAGTATCCGAGGAGAACGTA
Source organism: Antitype chi (assembly GCA_947359405.1). Classification (NCBI taxonomy): domain Eukaryota; kingdom Metazoa; phylum Arthropoda; class Insecta; order Lepidoptera; family Noctuidae; genus Antitype; species Antitype chi. The sequence goes on along the minus strand of OX375820.1, from coordinate 18,258,552 downwards.
CTACCGGGATAAAAATCCTTTATATAGTATCTGGTCTATATAGTATCCTGTGTATTAATGCAGCACCCTAATTGCGTAACACGCGATTAATCATAATCGGTTTCATTTTGACAGTTCAACAATATTCATTGCGTTATTTGTTATTGAGCAGACAAATTTTTCGAACATACGAAGGTTTACCCATTTTTTTTTTTTTGGGTGGGATATTATCATTAACTTCTCCCGCTCTGGGTGGATCAGGAGGGCGTGTCAGACATTTACTGACTAAAACCCTCCCGTGTTCCCTCAGTTGCCTGTGTGTCAGGGGCCGCGGTATCTCTTTCGAACAACCCGCACCCCTGGCAGGCATCGGCCCTTGCGGACCCCACCAGCTGGTGCTGACATCTCTTTGAGGCGCGCGTGGAACACAACACGCCGTCAACCCGAGCTTGGTCCTTACCGGACAGCGAGCTACCCATTCCTTGCCGTCCGCAAGCCCGCGCCTATGGTGGCCGGGAATCAACCTGGGTTTCCCGACGCCCAGGGCGTCTCCCGCGGCGAAAGGTTTAGCCATCGGTTAAAAAAAAAGAAATCAAACAGATTATGATTAATTGTGAGTTACGCAATAAGGGTGCAGGTTATAAACTATCAGTGTGCCAAATTTCATCCAAATCCGTAAAGCCGTTTTTGTGTGATGAGTAACAAACATCCAAACATCTAAATATCCAGACATACAAATCACATTTATAATATTAGTAGGATAGGATATAGTAGGATGCGGTTCTGTGGCGTGCATAGCTGCTGTCAAAATAACGTGCAGCGCTTTTGATTGCAGATGTGCATTTCAAGGTCCAATTTGTAGACCAAAATGTAAAGAGACAGATTTTTGATTAACTGACAAATTAATTATTAGGCAATTCTTTCGCTTTTTGCTTCGTATTATTTTCAAAAGGTTAATCGAACCGTGTATAATGTATCATAAATATTGGCTTGAACTAGAAAATTATTCACTATTTCTGCACTTTTGGCGAAATCTTTAAAAATTGCGACTTAATTATGGTCATTATGACATTTTGGCGTTAGTGTGTAATGTACGAACAATTTCTACGTCGTCGATAGAAAGTGAAGGTGTCTATCACTTTACCATGATGTTGCACTTTTAAGCGAAATCGTAATTCTATCAAAGAAAGGCTACTTACATAGTAAATAAGACATAATTATTATCCGATAACTTCGTCAATAAAATGGTTTTGTTATTTATTTCTGTAAGAGTTAGTTTCTCTGGGTACTCGGTTTACGTTACGTGATAAACTATCAGATGTAGGTACCTACTTAATGCCTTGACGTCATCGTGCTAAACTGAATAATTTGTTAATTGCGGAAAAGTTCGTGAAGCTTAAAATGAGTTGTTTTTTATGCTACTTATAAGTTTCGAGAACATCTGGTGTAATTACAGAGTTTAAAAAATTATAATCTATAAAATCGAAATCATGAACTTGTTCAATATCTGTAAAGGTACAACCGAATAAAACATCGAACTTAGCAATACTTTACCTATGCCTACCCGAAAGAATAACAAGGAATAGCACTGTCAGTTCCTTATTTATTTAACTCGTAATTATTACTATAGCAAATACTTTAACAGCTAGGAAATGGTGATTTAAGTCCACTTGTAAACAAATTGTCAGTATTTGTCAGACAAATGATTGCATAGGTGGTACATACGAAACCTTCATCTACTCTAATAACATTAGTAGACGCATGCTATTCAAACATTACTATGGCTTATGTCTCATACAGTCCACTTATGCATGTATCCAAAAGATTAGCATCCAAGAATACCTAAGTACTTATATTTTTTTGCGAGTGCCCGCAAATTACATAGACAAATGTCGGCGGATACAAAATGTTAGAACACGATTATTTTACCAAATTGAATGCAAGTGATGATTAAATAATATTAGGTATATGGGTCAGTGTCATACTATAATAATAGGCTCTTAAGGCTATACAAAACACATTATGTGTTTAGGTGCTAATAACCTCGAATGTATACACATTTTGTTTTTGTGATCGTGTGTGGGAAGTTACTTGGTAGATAGCCATCATTTCATCCAAAAGACGTCCAATGCTAGACATACACTTCCCCAAGCACCGCCACTCCGACCGAGGCTGTGCTTCTTTCTTCCTGCGGCCTTCGCAAGGTCATCGGGCCTTACAACGCTACGTCTTTCGGTACGCGGTTGCCACTCCAGAACCTTTCGGGCCCATCGGCCATCTGTTCTGCGAGCAATGTACTGCCACTTCCGTTTGGCAAATCTTTGGTAGTAGTGTAACACAACATAGGCCTCCACTTGGTGAGAAGGAGTGGGCCGTAATCCACCACGCGGGCTCACAGCGGGTTGGAAGATGACACGGAGCAATCTCCGTACATCATCCATTAAGTGCGCTTAAAATGAGAGCACATGGAAACTTAGTAGTGGCTCTTATGTACTGAATAAATCTTTGTAGTCTTAAAACTTTAGTCGAATATTGTTAAATTTTAGTTTGTTGTTATTTCTATAATTCTGTAGGTGTCTTGTTTAAAATAAATAAGTAATGAGTACTTTTCGAAACGGATAGCTTAAATTAATGAATAAAGTTCAGTTAATTGATATACACAGAATAAGATTTGGTCTTTAATCGACAGTTCCCTTATTGGTATTACGAAAATTAATTTAGTTTGGAATATTGGAAAGCTTTTAAGGTAGACTTAGCATGTTTTCGCAAGCCTTGTTATTGGTGATGAAAACTTTAACAAAATAATGTTAATAATACCTTTTACATATACAGGTATATATTTGTAATTCTGATTCGAATGCAATTTAATTTAAATAAATGACGATGTGCTGAGAGCCAAGGCAAAGTTCTATCAGCGATAAAGATGATGAATAATTAAAGTGTATTGGATTGTCATATCAAAAATTACCGAAAACTTTATGTCAAACCTCTTGAAAATCGTTGTAGAAATATGAAATGCTTTGAGAGCAATTGCCGCTTGTCGACGTGGCAAGTTCCAATGCTGATTTTTGTTCCAATTGAAACCCATTCTTCCGGGTACACACAGTTCGATTTTAGTTGATCAACTGCTAAGTAGAAAGCGATTTGGACCGTCTGAACAGACTTATATATCTAATTGATTTTCAAATCCAAAGTATTTTTTTTTGAACAACTTTTTACCGTGTGAACCCGTTATTCCTGGGATGAGTTAGTCAGCATTGTTCAAATCGTTACAGTTATTCTTTTTCTCCGTAACCAGCATGAAATCAGCCTTTAAATTAATTTTTAATCATTTCCGTTATCCTAAATTGATAAACAAAGAGTCAATATAATCCTTCATCCTTATTTTATTTATACTTACTTTAGTATATTATTTATAGGTGGGTACATGTTCATAAGATTAATAGACATTACGATAAGTATCCATTATCCGTGTTATTTTTTAATAAGATTGAATGTTCTTTGTTTGAATAACCATGTACGGCTTTATGGCATATTTCCTGGTGTAACCCAAAGAGGAAGTGCAGTGAATGCCATGACAGTCGTCACATAGACAATTTTACTGTCTTGCATTGTAATTGTCTAATTTATGGTACAGTAGGCCTACTGCCTTGAGGCTAACAAAAAGATTACATGCGTAACGATAATAGACTATATTAATTTGTGGGAAGCCTCATGCTTGTTTTGAAAAGTCGTTTTTGTTTGGACTTTACATGGTTATAGCACCATACAGACTGGCATGGTTATTGTAGTAAGGTACCTACTTACCTACATTTTATATCTAGTTATATTTTTGTTATTTATATTGTTAACTGATAACGAAGCTATCAACGAAGTTCAAAAATGAAATCATTTTTTTTTACGTAGTTTAATTACCTACGTGATTTTTTTTTCTAATTTTATTCCAAAATGATGCTAAAGTTAATAGATCTCTTACGACTATTAAATAAATCAATCGGTGTAGTACACGTCTGTTACAAACAATCGCGTCGGAAATGCATTGTGTAATCGAGTTAGTGGTAGAATCGATTATTGGAATCGTCGTTCCGTTGCGTTCGCGCGACACTGCTCGCGGAAAAGTTCACCTCACTACTTGACATCATTTTTATGTAATAGTGCGGTACTTGTAGTTTCACGGTTACTACAATTGCGTTACTACGCATTGTTGTAATACAATTTTGGGCATTCCTACATTTTGACAGCCAGATTTTAAAACAAAGTCATTTATTTCCTTTTATCTCTACGAATTCTGGGAAAAACAGTTCTTTGTACAAAAATGATTAAAAATTCAATTACTGGCCCTAACTCTGTCTATGTAAAAGTTGAATAGATTCCCATATTTAATTACGAATTTCAAAAAGGAGTATGTTAACGTAAATTGGACTTGACATTCAAAGGTTTTTGTAACGGTCGACGGTCGGGCGGTTAATGGCTGACCGCATCTTTGAAAATGGAATAATTTAGGTATTTTAAATTTCGAGGAGGCGATTACATGCAACCCGATGGAAAGGATACAAATGAACAAATGATTGATAAAATGAATGACAAAAAAGTTCAGTTCATTCCCAAATGTGTAGAAAATAAGATTTAGTGCCAAAAAGGAATAACAAAGGGCCAGATACTCCGTGCAAATTGACCGATACGTTGTCTCAGCCCTTTAGTATTGCTTCAAGGATCTAAATTAGTAGCACCTACCTACTTCTAGGTAACTAGTATCCACCTACCTAAGTATTGACAACTGCCATTGTCCTGGAACTCATAAGGAACGTGAATGCTGCATATTCTGCCCAAGATCAGAACAATGCTGGCTATTATTTGGAAATTTCTTGGCCTTATAGATCTGGATGTCTTTAATAGATAGGTATTTTATCATTATGCAAGGTGAACATAAATAATTGCCTCTCACTGGATTTTTGTGGATCTTATCTTTAGGATTATAATGTTGTAATCGTTATATTCGAGGTTTTTTTCTTTTGTTCCATGTAGTTTTCTTCTCAGATTTTGATGGCCCATAAGTTCGTCATTTCCACGGCGTCTTCGGTGGCAACGCAGAGGTCACTTTTACTGCATATTTTGGGACAGGGCAGGATAGAAGGTGGAGCATAGTTTGCAACGCAGCTCCACATTCACACCCTACTGCCGTTCCGTTGAGGCCCACTTCACCAGGTTGGAGTTACATCTACCCACTTTTGTTTGGAAACGGTTCAGGGATCACAAAAGGGTAACCTTTCCCAGTAGGGTGTAAACCCTACTGGGAGATGCTCCTTTGGCAGTAGATAGTAAGTTGGTTCCTGGTAGAGTAGCTGTGGATTTCAAGAAGCTATGCCTGCTTTTTATCCGTTGCGTTGGTATTTGTGCACCAGATAGTGTGTGTCTGGTATCAGATTCCTTTTTGTGTTTCTCCACTGCGCTTGCTACTTCTCATCGAACTTGTGGAGGTGCTATGCCAGCTGTGGGATATATTGCGTTGACCCGGGTTGGTTTTCAGGCAGCCTATAATCGTTCGGCATGTTTCGTTTATAGAAACATCTCCTTCCTTCGAGTGAGCGGTATTGCTACACTGCAACGGTGTCTTAGTATAATCAGCCTCTAATGTTCCCACTGCTGGGACACAGGCCTCCTCTCGATGAGAGGGCGTGGACCGTAAGCAACCACGCGGGCCTAGTACGGGTTGGTAGATGTCATATGTCTTCAAATATTTGGTTCTAAGACATGCTGGTTGCCTCACGATGCCGTTCTGAGAGCACTGGTGATGAAATAATTTACACAAACCGCCTTTCTGGGTTCGAACGTACGACCTACAACTCGAAAGTTGTGGCTGTTACCACTTGGCCACCACTGCTCTCTCTGTCTTTACATAAATGTTTTTACTGATGTATGATTGCCCGTTTTCACTAACACTTGCCTAAAACCTAAATGAGTGCTTCTATAGTGTTATCATAAGTCCGTGTCACTGCAGGAAAAGGTTTTACTTATCTCCTTCCACGTGTAGGCATCTGTCTAGCGTCTACTACCATCTTTCAGTCCAGTAGGTTTTTAACCAAATCATGTCTTAGAAGCTTCTTGACTTAAACTGGCATTAACATCTTCCTGGGATGATGAAATACTTAGGTGTGTAAGATTTACTCATTGCAATTTATTGCTTAAATTCTACGATATTTCTTCTCTATTCTTTAATCTATTCATGTTATTTTACCTAGTTTGTATTAATTAAAATGATTAATTAGACATTTGTCATAATTATTATAATTTTCCTTCGATGATAAATAGTAAGTAAGATATCCGGATGTTCATAATGTGATATTGTCCTTCATTGCTCTTTGCAAATGAGTCGTTTAAAAAACTGACCCTTCGTGTGCGAGTACGAAGGGTTTAATCCTATTAACATATACATGTTATGGGTTCGGTCCTGTGTTATTATTGGTTCCGTACCACAAGGCAAAACACGCTGAAAAATACTCGTTTCTTGTATGGAGACCCCATTTTTTTAAATCTTTATTTGATTTTTATTATTTACTACAAAATACAGACTCCGTGAAAATTACTGTCTACCTACTATTACGGTTCCTGAGATACATCCAGCTGTAAAACACGCCCCATACAATAGGTACTTGTTTTCTAAGGGGACGATCTCTTTAATTTTTATTTAATTTTTACAAACTCTGAAAATTTCAATTGTCTACCTATTACTGTTCATGAGATGCTGATGGACAGACAGACAGACCGACGGACAGTGGAGGCTTAGTAATAAGGTTTCGTTGGCACCCTTTGCGTACGGAACTCTAAAAAGATGTACGAAACCAATAGTGAGACAATTATTAAATTACTTTATACGTTTATATTTCCATTACGTTTTAATGAAATACCAACGAAAGGCTGAAAGTACATATTACTATTTCAGGAATTTAAGTACACGACTGTAGAAATTAAGATACATTTAATTCATGTAACACACACAAGAAGAACAAGGCACAGTGCTCGCAGAACAGATGGCTGATGGGGCCGAAAGGTTCTGGAGTGGCGACCGCGTACCGGAAGACGTAGAGTTGGAATGCCTCCCACAAGATGGACCAATGATCTTGTGAAGGCCGCCAGAATCCGCTGGATATGAGAAGCACAAAACTGTTCAAAATGGTGATGCTTAATTGGGACTTATGTCCAGCAGTGGACGGCTTTTGGATGATGAAAGACACACATTGGTTTTCGACTAACAAAGTAACAGAGAAACAAGATGTAATTGTAGGTCTTACATACCTTTTTTTTATTTTCATGGGCAACATTGTGAATCATCCAATTTTATTATTTATCGTCAATCAACGACAGTCTTCGAGCAATTCGTAAGTAGGCTACTCATAATAAATTAAGTCCTATGTTTTTATGATTGTTTTAAATGATCGTAACTCAATCGTATACAATATGCTAAATGGTAGGTATTCAATTCCTACTTACATGTGCAGCAAGCACATGTAAGTAGGATTATTTGCAAGTTTTCATTCATAAATCCCTCTCAAGAGGAAGTAGCCACTTTTGTCTCTGATTCACAGGGTGGCAGCGGGATATCGGTGCACAAACTGCAACCATGCATTCAGCACATGATTCTAGACCTAGACACAGACCTAGCCTGGGACCTAAAGGTCTACAAAAAAGAATCTGCAGCTTCATAGAAAAATGCAATACCTACGATGTTACAATGGATGGAACAGTCTATTATTTTTTAATGACCGACGACAAATTCAGGTTCATTTGATGGTTTCAGAATCATGTACTGGATCTATGGTAAAATGTTGCGCATCGATGTCCCAGCAACTCTGTATTTTTGCAGTTTTATGTTCAAATAGGTAACAATTTCCTCTCACCTGTTTCACTCAACACTGATGGCACAAACAACACAAATAGACCCGCATAAACGCTCTCAAAACTAGTTAATTTTCGACACGCACTGATAAAATATGTCACCATTCTTTTAACAATCTTGTGGTTACTATTTTTGATAAAACTCGAACATGCTTCCACCATTTTTTGTAGTTTTTTTTATTCGGTACCGCACTGATAATTAGATCACATGACTAACGTCATTGAAAAGTGTAGGTACTTTATTTATTTAGTTTTTATTATTAACTTAAAAGCACTTAGCATTATTATTCAAATATTTTTGCCTCCAACAGTACGTTATTAAATAAAATTGAATGACCTAATTGTTTATATGAAATAAACAAAATGCGTAATTTTTTTCTTTTTCAATTTCGTAAATATTCTGATTTCAAATCTCGCGCTCAAAAAGCGCGGGAAGACGCGCGCAGAGCATGCGCGGTGTACGTACAATGATCTGTCATTTTTTCAACGGGCACATACCTCCCGCTATAGAGCCTTCTGATCCGAATGATCTTTTATTGAGATCGTGAGCAATTTTCTGGTCTGTATACATACGTTAAATTTGCGGAAGTAAGATGTGGTATTTGTTTGTTCTGAAGATAATGTTTTTTTTTTCTTTAGTCAGAGAAAGTAATTTTTGTGCAAGTAGGTAAAGTTTTTTATAAGGTTCTTCAAATTTTTTTTTTTTTTTCTATTCCAAAGTTTAAAAATATTTAAGTAGGTAAAAATGGTATGAACAGACCATAAATTAAAACTTACTACTTAGGAATTTTCCATCGGTTGATAACACCAAGGTATAATTTATGTAGGTGCTGAGTTCATATACTCAGGTATATTTTTAACTCAAAAGTTACTTTGAGCTGTCAATTTAGGAGCAGCCCATTTATTAAAATATACAAGTTATTGACCCAACAGGGGTCAACAAATCCTTTATTATTCTAAGACATCAATATTATGAGTGAGTCTTGTGTTTATTTGACATATAATTTATTAAACATTATTGTGTAAGTAGGTATGTAAAATATTACACAGCCTGCGAAGATTTTAAAATAGGTAAATTGATAATATCTTCATGTCTAATCTGTCAATCCAGGCTAATGAGCTCAATGACGTATTATATATATAATAGTTTTATACATCATTGAATGAGCTACAATTAATTTTCTATTGTATTGGAATCGATAGGTTCCACGCCGGATTTAACCGGTATTAAGTCTTGCAGAATTGTTAAAAGGCTAAGTAATTACAGACGCACGGATCAATCGATCAGGTTAATACGTAGTGCAGTATCTCTATTTAGTCTATGGATGGGTGACAAACTTTTACCAAGACCCCAAGACACCGTGCCTCGGAAGGTACGCGGATCTTTGACAATCGTTACCGGTTGTCAGAAGCCCAAAAGTTCGACAACCAATCTTGTTAGTAATAATAATATTAATGGGCTGTGTTTGGACTGTTCCCTATGTCCCTATGTGTTGAGGGCAAGGATGTCTTCAATGAAGTATTTTATTATAAGCAATTAAATATAAGCCTATATTTTTCTTTAAATTACAATAAAAATTATAAGAGAGATGCACATGGCGGTAAACGATTTTTCATGGAGTGAAGTTGGTTGCGACGGTGCTGCCTCCTAGTCGCAGATTGCACGATGTTCACGCCGCGGAATACTTGCACTATTCGCCGCTTGATGGCGTTGTAGGTATATTGGACAGGCTGGTATTATTATTTTCTATAATTATATCTGGATGACTGAGCTTTGCTCGGTAACTTTTTTTTTTCGTTTTCTAAAAACGAAACCTAGCTAGATGGATTTATCGCCCCCGAAACCCCCTGCATACTAGATTTCTTAAAAATCTTTGGAGCTGTTTCCGAGATTCAGATTATATACAAGATGTAACTTAAATAGCGCACAACCTGTTAAGGGGTTATTGTGCTCATCATTATCAACAACTTTTACTATGGGACCAAACCGGAAATCGCGAAACAAAATCAGCTGTTCCATACACTTGTATTCGCATAAATCGTCAAAATGTAGGGAACAGCTGATTTTTTTTTTACGATTTCAGGTTTGGTCCCATAGTAAAAGTTGTTGATAATGATGAGTACAATGACCCCTTAAGAGGTTGTGCGTTATTTAAGTTACACCTTGTATATATATACAAGATTTGCTCGTTTAAAGGTATTAGATTTATCCACTTCATCCTCCTAGTTCTTCAGTTTGCAAACTGGAACAATATACGTTTTCAATCTTCAATAAAAACGAAACAAAATAAGTAGGTATTTGAATATCGGCATAATGTTCATTTAACCGAAATGCGTAAAGGCTTCATACATTTATCGTTATCGATAAAATTGTACACAATTTACAACATCCGAGAGTTGTAAAAATATTTATGGGCCCTTGAAAAATCGCAAGGACAACGTCAAATTATTGCCCTTCATTTGTTGTTTCTACATATAACACTTACCTACGTCATACACGAAGAAACTGGTGTGACATTTTGATTTGACAACAAGGCTGTATTAACGTGTCCTTTGTCTGTGTGATCAAATAAAAACAACAGTTTTTACTGAAACAATGTCTATGGTGGTCCTATCGATAATTTACCGCTGAAAGCACCATTACTTCGTAATTTTAATGTATTTATTGCGGTTTAATGGAACGTTCGAAAATTCGATAATAATTGCCAATTACAATTACGAGATGTTGAACGTTTTAGGACACTTAAAAATTATGCCTCTTGGTTCGAGAGACCTGCGTTTTAGTGTTGGATTTGGATAACGTCGTCGACCGTATGAGGATGCAGAAAACCTGATATTCCATAATTGAAAAAGTAAGTTTATTTATTTGTTTTTCTTTTCACCATATAAATTATTGACTGTAATAAATCCGTAGGCATTCTGCAGTATACACCCTATTCTAGAGCTGGTTGACACATGCCTCTTCACTGTTTTTTTTAATATGTATTTCTATGCTCTACACTCACACCTGCACGTCTAGACTCACTTACACAGTACACCTGGCGCATAAATATATCCTTAGAAGGACGAATGGATGACGCCCTGTAACACAATTATTTCCTAGCATGGGGGTCATTGATCAGTTATTTTGTGCCATGCTATTTGCACGCTTAAAATAATCAAGTGTCACTTTGTATCTGTGTACTTTTTTATGTCGAATAAATAATTCTATTCTAATACTATTGTTTTCGCTGATAGTCACAATGTCGTCTAAAAATTGTGGTACCTTCACTCACAGAAAGAGAAAAGGAACAAAAACAGGCTTTGTTTCTTGTCTGCATAGTGCCTAGCGTCTAGAGGGGGCTTTAGATTGGGTCTTTTGTCGCAAACTATAGCATCATGTGCACAACCTTCTTCATTTTTGCGAATTTAGGTAGATACAACCCTCTGATAATTTTATCTAACTAATTGTTGGGTAGCCTACATTTAGCACCCTCTTTGCGTAACAGGCTGAAGGTTATTGCTAATCCATTGCTTAATAAATATGTTCGAAAAATTTCCCTGCTCAGCAACGTAAATAACGCAATGAATGTTGTTGAACTGTCAAAATGAAAGTCAATCCTACTGTTAGTGTGTTACGGAGTTATACCGCTGGGCGCGGGTTACCGTGGCCCACTTGGAAATCTCTAAACAACTTCGAACTCAAGTCGGCCGGAGCATAGACAATCTCCACTAAGAAGAAAAAGACGCACCAATTGAGTTGATAAAAAACTTATTTTTTGCAGTAATGCCGCTCGCAGCCAAGCTTTTGTTGACATTGTTAATGTTACAGTCACTTTACACGATCACAATGGCACTGCCAGACGATGAATGTGATGACAAGAAACCAGTCAAGAAAATTATCCCTTTCCCCGTTTACTATCCGGCTTTTTATCATCCAGTCTTTTACTATCCCGTGGTGGTTTACCCATCTGTATTTTTAGCCGGTTAATGTGTATTTTTAGCCCACGTACCCACCACAGACGTAATAAAATCGCGGCGGGATTTTCTTGCGCACTTGTGTATTTTCAACTCTCTGTATTGAACCGAGCAATGATAATAATCAAACAGAGTGCATCTCAACTCGTGGAAAAAACACTCTGTTCGATTTTCAACTCTCGGCGTTAAGCAGTCCGTTGTAAATCTAGTGCGCGAAAAATTCCCGTCGCGATTGCTGAACGAACGTGGGCTAAAACAAGATTCATCCATCGCCACCCGTTCGATATGGATGGAAAGCAGCACGTGAATGAGGGTGTTCTGAAATGACATTCACTAGGTGGCAGCACTGACACGTGAGGTCCGGGTACCTGTCAAAAGTGTCAAACCGCCTACGGACTGAATGGTGAACGACATAAAATGAATGAATGTTATCAAATATTTTAAGTTCATTGTCGAACTGGAAGAACTCTAGTCAAAGTGGCGCCAACTGGTGTCTTGAATATTCATGAACACCCTCATTGAGAAGATAAATAAATATTTTAATCCGAAAATATTTTTTGTTTAAAATGAGTTTCATATTGAACCATTTTTAGATTTTTGGCGCCAAATATTTTAAGTTTAGAATTAGTCGACCAATTATTTATAAAATTAAAGTGATGTTACATTGCAAGGCGTTTTTTTAAATATAATGTTTTGTAACAAGAAATAATATGCAAGACCAATATCGATATAAAAATTTATGGACATTACATTTTTTATCGAAATGCTAGAGACAATAAACTGTATTGTTGTGCTTATACTTAGGCTGTGAATACACGCACTGCCTTGAACATTGTGAACACTGACTACATTGATCTGTTTTAATTATTTAGATACATATTAAATACTCATGACCCACATACGTGATACAATTTCTCACAAAATGGGTAAGAGAAGCAATGCCGTCTGAAGAAAATTGTTTGATTGTAAGTAGATGCAGTAAGTCTTAATCTGTTCACCGAGTAGAATCAATTCTATTTTAATGTAAATGTTGACGTTCAATAGTGCCTTTTCAGTGCCTATTTGAAATAAATGCTTTGACTTTGACTGTTAAATTAAGGTGGCAAAATTCAAATTTTCTTAAGTTTTTTGCAATTTGATGGTTAGATTAGTATCAAGCTGTTTGAAGAAAATATGATGAAGTAATTCAATTGGATAAAAAAATACCGATAAAAAATGGTTAAAAAGTCAAAACATTCTGCAGACCGCTTTGTCAAGCAGAATAAATCAGTTAAGTATCGTGTGTCGCCAGCTTAACACAGTGTTTCGTTAAATAAAATATAAAATGTGTAATATATTGACTGACTTTAGAACATTAAGAACGAGTTACATCACATTTATATAGAAGGTGATAAAATTACGTAGATATAAACTGAGAATAATAATGATAAGTCAGTATTACGTAGTTTACGTTGATTTCTATAGTTGTTATGTAGAGTTAGTAACAATAATAGTATAATTCTCCTTGTAGCTTGTAGTGTCCCACTGCTCAGCAATGATCCTTATCTAGATAGAATCTAGAAATAATAAGTTTATTGAGTGGAAGACCCAAAAAAAATCTACCTTGCAATCTTTGTGCTAACTAGTTCCATTTTTTTTCGTGAATTTAAGTGGTATTTTCCTACCTATTATGAAATCGTATCAATGGAGAACCGACCCAGGGACGGCTTTTTGGCCTATCTCCAAGGCCAAAAAGCAGAGGAGTCGTGGAAAAAAATAAAATAAAACAGCAAACCTTGGAAGAGGCTTATATATTCAGCAGTAGACTACAATGCACAAATATTTAACTGGAAGGCGTCGTATCTAATCGATAAGAAGATATACCTACCATATAATAGCAATCAATCATCAGAGCCGTCGGCCCATCCACAACTAAATCGTAACTTTCTAACACAAACAGTTCTCGCGAAGGCGCCCCAACCACGAGGATATTTTAGAGTTTCCCATAGTTCTATTTTCACTTAAATGGCAACTGTCATTCAACTGGCAATTTTCCCCACAGAGCACGGAGCCAGCGGCCGCTGCTAGATACGGCATTAAATGATAAATTAATGATTTTATTTCTGTAAGTAGGTTTGCACAAACTCTTTCACAAGTCAATCATGTTTTAAAAACTAGATAGGGTGGCGTCTCCTAACTGACTACTCTGAGAAGAAAGGCCGATAAAAACTCAGGGGTCACAGTCTTCCTCCATAATCTTGGTCATGTAAAGACCATGTAGATTGGTGTTTGAAATGGTCTTTTGAGGAACGAACTACGCAGATTTTTGTTGACCTGTCCAGTCAGTGCCTGCATTTGTCAATTATCTTGTAGCTAAACTCAGAACTTACGGAGCTCAATGATTAGACGAACAATACCAATAAAAGGACATTTAGATAGGCCACATAAGGAACACAAACTGCCCATCATTCAAACGAACAACATTGTCAACACATTCTATACAAACCAATTAACCGTTTACTCGCACTCCGACACGAATGGGTCTTATACGAAGGCTGAAAGTCACCCAAAGGGCAATGGAGAGGGCTATGCTTGGAGTTTCCCTACGCTATCGATTCAGAAATAAAGAGGTACGTAAAAGAACCAAGGTTACCGATACAGTCCGACGGATTGCCAAACTTAAGTGGTAGGGGTCAGGGCACAATGCTCGCAGAACGGAAGGCTAATGGGGCCGAACGATTTTGGAGTGGCAATCGCGTACTGATAGACATTGCGTAGGAAGACCTCCCACAAGGTGGACCAATGCCTGGTGAAGGCCGCAGGAATCCGCTGGATGCTACAAGCACAGCCGGTAGAAGTGGCGGTGCTTGGAGCGGTTGGAGGAGGTCTATGTCCGGCTGAAATGATGATGAATGACGCAAAGAAACTAAGGGCTTCGATTGGTGGCCCGTGACAGAAGTAATGAGCCCAACGCACTTTCCGTGACACGAATTTGTCAGGTTCGCAATCTCTAGTAGCTGGGACAGCGTTTCAGTGGTCTGTGTTTTCCCGTAAACAAACGCAATGTGTACAGTTATCTCTTGTGCCTTCCGTACAAGTCGTACACGTATTAAATATTTCAGATGTACCGCCTACAAATCATCATAACATTATGTGCATCAGTGTTTTGTTATCACCACGACTTCAGCCCAGTAATCGGGCCCTTCAATCCATCATACATGAAACTGGCTACCGTGTGTGAAGAGACCGACCAAAACGTCTGTCTGGTCATTCCCACAAAGAAGATTTGTAGGGAAAAGTTGACAAAACCTTTGAAGTGAGTATACCCGAACATTAATTGGAACGAAGTTCCTTATCGCGCGTTGTGAAAGGGGGCTAGACGGAAAAAATTCTTACGAAAAGTTGTCACGACACTTTTTGCTATAGTAAGCTATTGTAAGCTGTGCGGCGTGCGCATGTTTCTCTGTCTGTCTCTCTCTCTCTCACTTATAGAAAGCAAGCCAGACTGGCGGCAAGTACTGGCAGGCACTACTGGCGGCAAGTACTGGCGGCAAGTACTGGCGGCAAGTACTGGCGGCAAGTACTGGCGGCAAGTACTGGCGGCAAGTACTGGCGGCAAGTACTGGCGGCAAGTACTGGCGGCAAGTACTGGCGGCAAGTACTGGCGGCAAGTACTGGCGGCAAGTACTGGCGGCAAGTACTGGCGGCAAGTACTGGCGGCAAGTACTGGCGGCAAGTACTGGCGGCAAGTACTGGCGGCAAGTACTGGCGGCAAGTACTGGCGGCAAGTACTGGCGGCAAGTACTGGCGGCAAGTACTGGCGGCAAGTACTGGCGGTAAGTACTGGCGGCAAGTACTGGAACTTCGTTCCATCCGGGTGTCCCTTGACACCTCTCAAGTTTTTGTTATAGAACCTCCGAAGTCTCTCGGAAGATTTACAAAATGTAGAGTAACGATCGTGCGAACTATAGATTGCGTCAAAAAGATAGAAATAAAAGTTTGAAAAACCTAAAGTAAATGTAACAAGCATGCAGATAAGTGTCGAGACTGGCCCTGCACAGGGTCAAAGATTCATAATAACGAACTTTACATTACAGTACGTGGCGTGGCTATAAATATGGCACATCGAATGAGGGTGTTCTGAAATGACGTTCACTAGGTGGCAGCACTGAGACGTCAGGTCCGGGCACCTGTCAAAAATGTCAAAGCGCCTACGGACTGAATGGTGAACGAAAGAATGAAACGAATGACATCAAACATTTTAAGTTCATTGTCGAATTGGAAGACCTCTTGTCAAAGTGGCGCCAACCGGTGGCTTGAATATTCAAGAACACCCTCATTGTATCAGTTCAGTTTTGTAGAGCGTCATTTCTGTCACTACCAATATGACAGATTGACGTACTCTTTCTACAACTCAATGGGGTTCTGTAGACCAACAAATTCTTGTATATTGAGCATGAGCTTGCATTGGTATTGTTACGCGCTAAAGCTAAAGTAATTCGTTACCACTAGCGCCATCTAGTATCGAGTAGCAGAATTAATCGAGTCAAGATCTATCTAGCAAGTTCGATAAAAGAATCTTCTAGAGTTATCAACATCTGCTCAGTCGGGGCCGGTATGTACTCGAAGATTCTAGATGATTCGATTCCCGAATGTTCTGTGGCTCTATAAAAAGGCGGGAACGGATCGGGATCGGGGTAGTATTGAATAAGCGATACATGCGAAAACATTGAAGTGATCTTGAAGTGCGACTTAAAGCAATCAATAGTGAAATTGTGTCTTGTAATTTGTGTGATTAATTAAAGTGTCGATTTTGGTAATTTTTATTGGCAGTTTTTAATTGTCACGAACCCGAAGCTCGTAACAATTGGTGTCAGAAGTGGGATTAAAATCATGCCGATTTTACCTAAAGACGACACGGAGGGTATCCGTACCCGGAGTCAACGCCAGCAGGAGACGGATCAGAGGCGATTTGGTGGAGCACTGCCACAGACGTCGGAGGGTCAGCTACCGACCACGGAGGCCGGCCCGTCCACAGGTGCTCCGGCATCATCAGCGCCAGATTTTGCTGCTCTGATGATGATGCTGCAGGAGCAGGCCCACCGACAGGAGGAACAGGCTCGCCGACAGGAGGAACAGGCTCGTCGGCTGGAAGAACAGCTCCAGCGTGATAAGGAGGAACAGACTCGCCGACAGGAGGAACAGGCTCGTCGACTGGAAGAACAGCTCCAACGGGATAAGGAGGAGCAGGCGCGCCGCCAGGAAGAGCAGATGCTCCTCATGAAGGACCTTCACGCAGCCTTCAGGAAAGATATGAAGGAGGTGAAGGAGAAGGTTGCCCAGCATGAAAACCGCCTGTCAGAAGCTGAAACTCGGATCAGCAAGTTTAGTGACGTCATTGCTGATGTGAAGCAGGAATTGGGTAACCTTAAACTTGGGGAAGGAATCTCAGCGCCCGTAGCTACAACACCTTCGCTACGTGGATTCAAAGTGCCGCCGTACGACGGGACTTCTTCCTGGTCGGCCTACAAAATTCAGTTCGCGGCTGTCATGAAGGCGAACGGGTGGAATAACAGTCAGGCCATGACTGCCCTCACCCTAGGACTGCGCGACCAGGCTTTAAATGTTCTGGAAGCTCTCGGTAAGGAAGTGACTTACGAGCAGCTCCTGGAGGCATTGGAGGCTAGATATGGCGACGCTCACCTGGAACACGTGTTTCGTGCGCAGCTCAAGGATCGTGTGCAACGCAGTAATGAAAACCTGCAGCAGTGGGCCCTTGAAGTGGAGAAGCTGGTTCGTAAAGCGTACCAATCCGTACCTGCGCTTATTGATGGGAACCTGGTGCAGGCATTCATCGACGGCATCCGCGACCTTGAAGTTCGAGCTGCTGTGAGGCTCGGTCACCACGGGACGCTTAAAGACGCCTTGGCCCATGCACTGGAAGTGGAAGCTGTGCGGCAGGATCATCGTTCCCATCGTGTCAGAGAGGTTGTAGCGGCTACAGTTCGCGACCGTAATAAAGGATACGGCCCTAGGTGCTACGGCTGTAGGGAAAGGGGCCACCTTCGATCCAGTTGCCCTAAGCGAACTGCAGAAAGGGAAGATGGCCGGTCTCCAGAGGGTAGTGCGGCTAACAGCACTGCCCAGCAGCAGCAGGGAAACGAGTAATAGCCAGGACTGCGGGGCGGGTGCTGGCTGATGTTCAAAGAGCCCCAAGGATTTCGATCACACAAACCCATGACGGGAACAGCTTAATCATCAAGGGCGAGGTCAACGGAACGCCTTGTAAGCTAACCATTGATACTGGAGCCTCTCGTACGGTCGTCAGTTCCCAAGCTATAAGTCGGCTCCTTGGGGACTCCGCATACAACCGAGAACGCATTAACTTGGTGACAGCCACCGGTCAGCGCATACCCGTCCATGGAGAAAAGGACATGGAGTTGAAGCTAGGCAACAGGATCTACCTGCATAATGTCATCGTGGCTGATATAACGGACGATTGCATCCTGGGCCTTGACTTTATGAGGAAGAATTGCTGCGAGATTGATGTCAAGCAAGGAGTTATGAAATGTGGGCAAGAGGAACTTTTTATGGAAGGGGCTTTACCAGGGAATGTGTATAGCCTTAAGAAGATTGTTCTTCCTCCGAGATCAGAAACGATTGTGCCGGTTAGTCTTCCTCGGAATTCTGGGCAAATTCATCGTTGTGTACTCGTGGAAAGGGTAGATAATGACCTTCCATGGAAAGTGGCACGAACTTTGGTCAGAGCCACCGACATCTCAGGGGTACGTGTGCTGAACCTTTGTGATCAGGAACAGATTATTGAAAAAGGTTCACTGATTGGTACTTGCGAGGAAGTGGATTGGTTGCGTCGATGCCAATATCTATCGACTGGGACCCCAAGCAAGGATGCACAAACGAGAGTGACCACACTTTTAGAAGACTCTCGCAGCGCTCTGTCGCAAAATGAAATGGCTAAGGCAAAGAAGATGTTACTCAAGTACGCCGAAGTTTTCTCTTCAAACGATGCTGACATTGGGAAAACTGGCTTAGTTCAACACAAAATAAACACAGGAGAGGAGTTGCCTATCCGTCAGCGGCCAAGGAGATTACCGGTAGCGCGTGAAAAGGAAGTGGAAACCATGATTGAGGGACCTCAGACTCGTAGTAGAGGTGCATTGAAATTGTACAATGTTGGTGCACCATGGGAGAGGATAGCCCTTGACGTTGCGGGGCCGTTTCCGGAAAGTGAAAGTGGTAACAAGTATTTCATGGTTGTAATGGATTACTTCACTAAGTGGCCGGAAGTCTTCGCCATTCCAAATCAAGAAGCTTCGACAGTTGCAGATAAATTAGTTCATGAAGTCTTCTGTCGTTTTGGAGTACCTTTAGAGATTCACAGTGATCAAGGAAGGAATTTTGAGTCCCAAATATTCCAGGAAACTTGTCGAGTTATGGGTACTCATAAAACAAGAACAACTTCTTACCACCCTCAATCGGATGGAATGGTGGAACGATTTAATCAGACATTAGAGAGGTACCTAGCAAAAGTTGTGGAAAATCGGCAACGGGATTGGGACAAACACATACAGCCGTTTTTGTTGTCATATCGAAGCGCTGTTCACGAAAGTACATCGGTGACACCAGCTTTCGCAAACTTTGGAAGAGAATTACGGCTGCCTGCAGACCTGATCACCGGAATACCACCTGATGCCCCACGCAGTATAACCTATTATGCGAACGACTTGCGGAACAAGATGAACGACATTTATGAGCACGTCAGACAATCAGGCCAGCAAATGTCTGAAAAGATGAAAACCCGTTATGACCGCAAAATGAACAATAAAGGGTTTGACGAAGGTTCACTAGTGTGGTTGCACAATCCAGTCCGCAGCAAAGGGAAATCTCCTAAGCTTCAAGCTAAATGGGACGGACCGTACCGGATTGTGACAAAGATCAATGACGTAACGTACCGGATACAGAAAGGTGCAAGAGGTACTCCTAAGATCGTCCATGTGGATCGACTGGCGCGTTACTATGGGGCCGAAAATGCTCGGGACGAGCATGTCTTAGGAGGGGGCAGTGTTACGCGCTAAAGCTAAAGTAATTCGTTACCACTAGCGCCATCTAGTATCGAGTAGCAGAATTAATCGAGTCAAGATCTATCTAGCAAGTTCGATAAAAGAATCTTCTAGAGTTATCAACATCTGCTCAGTCGGGGCCGGTATGTACTCGAAGATTCTAGATGATTCGATTCCCGAATGTTCTGTGGCTCTATAAAAAGGCGGGAACGGATCGGGATCGGGGTAGTATTGAATAAGCGATACATGCGAAAACATTGAAGTGATCTTGAAGTGCGACTTAAAGCAATCAATAGTGAAATTGTGTCTTGTAATTTGTGTGATTAATTAAAGTGTCGATTTTGGTAATTTTTATTGGCAGTTTTTAATTGTCACGAACCCGAAGCTCGTAACAGTATCATTCGCGCAAATGTTGTATAAGCATAATCTGCCTATTATGTTCCCACTGCTGGGACACAGGCCTCCTCTCGGTGAAAGGGAATGGGCCGTAATCCACCACGCGGGCCTAGTGCGGGTTGGTAGATGTCACATGTCTTCGAATATTGAATGTTGTATATTATATGGAAATAATTCACTTTGTACTCTCTTTCAAGCCCGTTTATGCCGATCCCTTGGTGGTACTTCTACTGCCAGTGGGTGGTGACACTGCCACCAGTTCCAACGACGAAGACCAGCACTATCCATCCGTTCTACAGGAAGACGTTGGAGAAAGTGCAGCAGTATAAGAAGAGTTTGAAGACAGGGCTTATGAAATGAAGGTTGTGTTTGGTTTTATATTGTTTAATTTTCTTCTTTAGTATTCCGGGCTTGTAGCTACGTAATAACAGCCGCACTTGTCGATCGATCAGCACCCGAATTGCGGAAGTCATGATTAATCATAATCTGTTTCGTTTTGAAATAGAGTGCTAAACCATTGCTTCATATGTTCGAAAAATGTGTCTGCTCAGCACCGTTAATAACGCAATGAATATTGTTGAACTGTCAAAATGTAACAAATTATGATTAATCGTGTGTTACGCAATTAGGGTGCTGGTTAAGTTACGCTTGCCGCGGTCGATCTCCGTGCCCCGAAAAGCACGTAAAGCCGTAGGTCTCGGTTGTTATTCATGGATCTTTGACAGTCATTACGGGTCATCAGAAGCCCGTAAGTCTTACAACCAGTCTTCCCAAAGGGTATCGTTTAGCAGTAACTGGGATGTAGATGTCAGATAAGCAGTCGCTTCATGTAAAATACTAGTATTCAGCTGCATCTGTTTAGACTGGGAGCCGACTTTAACATAGTAGGGATAATACTAGACCGATGAGATGGTGGTGCCCGAATCATTTCAGCCGAAAGTTGTTCACTGCTGGACATATAGCCTAGGCCTCCCCCAACCGTCGCCACAACCAGATAAAACGTATATTTCTTTGTACATAAAGTTACCCATGGGATCCGGAGAACAATACGCTTTATCATACCTAGTCTTATGGTATTTTGCGTGAGATTCTACAAGATTAAGGGGCTTAGAGGAGCTAAATGCAAGTTTTATAATACCTAAAAAATTATGATCCTCTGCAGTAAACAAAACCAGAAAAATATATGATAATATTCAGGATACCTATATGTTAGATAGTGTGTTGAAAACATAATAAAACAAAGATACGATAGAAGAAAATCACGAAGATACCTCTAAAAATTTCTGTTAACGATTGAAAACCATACTAATATATGTACATTCAATCATTCTGATTTTTTGTCAGATTCTTCTACAAGCAAAATACTAGCATGATAGTGTTTTAATTTTTTAGTCCAATCAATAGATTTTTTGTAAATAGCAAATTCTTATTTCCGAACATAATACGTATGCATGTGTGCGTAAACGCCCGTGTACCAACAACGTGCGTTTCTCAAGGCCACTTAGGTCTTGTAGTCCTCTTAAGTGAAACGGGTCCAAAGAGGCAGAAGAAGATTAACGGTTAAACGATTTTCTGGATATATATTTTATAATTAGGTACCAAGTTAGTGAAACAACACTCAATTAAGATTCAGTCTTCTGTCCATTGCACCTTGAAATAAATCTTAAAAGGTTAGCTACATGACAACAAATATGTATACATACAAGTACCTCTAATAAAACAAATCAAACTTCTCAACCTGTACTAGACAACTATCTCCTTTCAAACCAGTAGTACAACTACCTTCAAATCATTTTAATGTAAATGTAAACAATTGTCGGAGCTCTGCGCTGGATCAATGCATATTTCTCATCACAATAGTGGGTGCATTACTATAAACAAAGACAAATAATACACCGTTGAGCCTTTTGTACGCCGCATTATAAGTAGGCCTTCATCGCAAGAAGATACAGAAACAGAAGGCCCATTTATCTGCTCACCAGCTTTTGCTTTCGCCCGCGTGGAGGTTGAACATTATTTATTTATTTATTTAACCATTTATGTACACACATATATAAACAGACAAGAAAAGTTGGTACTAATTATACTATAATGACAAAATACTCCTGTGTTATAAGCCAGGTTATAAATTATGTGTGTCATTTTTCATACAAATCCGTTCAACCGTTTTTGCGTGATTGAATAACAACCGTCCAAACGTCACAACAAAACTTTCACATTTTATAATATTAGTAGAATAATAGGATCAGAGTGATATAAGGAGCGTTGAGTCTACTCTACGTTTGTAGTTATCGACTAAAGATTTGAACCCTGAGAGCTTCTTACTATTTAGTATAGTTTTTGGTGGTATAACGTGCCCACTGTTGGAACACAGGGCTCCTCGCGGTGGGAGGGAGTGGGCCGTAATCCACCACGCCAGTACGGGTTGGTAGATGTCACGTCTTCGTATTTTTTGATCTAGGACATGCCGGTTTCCTCACGATGTTTTCCTTCACTATTTTGAAAGCAGTGGTCATGAAATAATTTACACAAAGTAAATGTATGATTCCGAACTCCGCTGCACGCAGCATTGCTCCGGCAGCAGTGTCTAGAGTGAACCTTCTTTATCTTATTTTTTATATCTCGGCTGTTACAAGTAGGTACGCTATAAATGTAAAAGGTTAAGGAATTACCGTAGCGTGAGGTCTAGCTTGGGCGTCGTCGTAATCTTTTTATGTGTTCTTATGTCAGGCTCTTATTAAAAGGCATAGGTATAGACTGGATTTTTTATATTTGTCGGTATTTGGCACAATACAACTATCTCTTTTAGATCCACTCCATGTGTTAAAGGGTACTTGACGAAATAAAAACTGTGATTTTCCACTTCCTGGACCTTTAAATATCTAACTTCAAGCAACGTTTATAAGTAAAGGGGAAAAAACAAGATGTGTACGATCAACTGTAGCATCTTTAATTTCTATGAGCAACTTTACCCATCAGTAGTGTACTTAAATATATCTGAATGTGTAAACACCTGTTGCCGCCATTTAATATCAAAGCGATGGAAAAGTAGAAAACTCGACTATTTATACACGCGGCTACACATCAAGCTATACATTTCCAGTATAAGCTGATCTCGCATTGTATAGGATTCCCGTAGAGTGCGAGATCAGCGTAAACTGGAAACTTATAGCTTAATGTGTAGCCGTGTATACAATGACGTATTATAAATAGACGGGTCCCACACGAACATTATAAGTACTCAAAAACAGCGTAAACTATGAATTTAGCTACTTACTAGTACATACAATCATACAGTTAGCAAAGAACAGGAAAGTCCCATGCCGATTCCAGTTGTTAGAAAGAGATAAACGTATATATTTAGTTACGTTACTAGCGTGTCGCCACGTCACTGGCTGGTAAGTGACTAATAACACTACAGGCAATTACCTGTCATTTATCTTGCCAATATTGAGCGCCGGTAACGCATCTAAAGGTAATATCATTACCTATATTTGCACAAGATTTTTAGTAATTGACAGATATTCATTCATATTCATACTTTACTTATTGGTAAAGTTGCTCAGGTAAAGTAAAGATGCCATAGATGACGTTATTTCAATGTTGGGAGAAAATAGAACTAATACGTGTATCTATTACAGACAAGAGTACCTACTCGACTACATTAAAGATAAGTGTTTTATTCAGTTTTTATCACGGGACTCGTTAGAGACGATTAAAACAAAAGAACAGTGACTTGTTGACAAGTTTTAATAATGTGGAGCTTTTTTTAAAGGGTTCTAACAAAATATTATTTGAAGAAGTAAAATGGAGAATAGTTTAAGCTTTCTTTTCTTGTTTGAAAGAAATGTAATTGCAGATTATAAAAGCGGATCAAATGGGAAGATGATTATCAATTAATTCTTTTGCGTTATCATATTACCTACATAATTACATAAACTCACGCCTTGTGCTGATGGGGTTAGGCAGAAACTACAGAACACTGCTACAGGCCTTTACTCCATACTTCTTTTGCCCCGTTTACCTTCTTAGGGGGCGTCCATTAATTACGTGAGTCGTTTAGGTGGGAGGGGGGGAGGAGGTCGAGTCGAGTCTCACCCAATCTCACGTGGCGGAGAGGGGGTCGAGTCGAATAACAAGTAATTAATATTTATTTAGTTTCCGCAAAAAAACAATGTAAAATTGCGAGAAAACCGGGTTTAACAGAAATCTGTGGCAAATGCCCATCAATATGGCTAAATCCTAGAAAATAATATTTATCGCGGTTATGCAAAACCACAAAGTACCTAGCACACTAGCTCCCGATTGATAAACCGCCACCGGCCAGCCGAGCCAGCCCAACGCAGCGCTTAAATCCATCGCAAATAAGCACAGATTAATGTTTTTACACTAAAAATACGCATTTTGAAAAATGTCACGTGAGATTGTGGGGTTTCGAGCCAAATCTCACGACATCTCACTTAAGGGAGGAAGGTGGGGGTCAAAAAATTGTCAAAATTGCCTCAGGTAATTAATGGACGCCCACTTACATAATAGTTGAGAAAAAAACTTTAAAAAATAAATTAAACCGCAATTAAACATTTCATTTCATTTATTGATATATAAATATATAATGTTATCAATATGGTACTTAATATACTCACGACATGCCGTTGTTAATAATAGAAGTAACATTAGAGCGCCATCGTCAGCATCTTAGAGACGAAACCCCCGAGGGCTGCCGCAAACTAACAAATTGATCAATTATTGACGTGTGACCTTTCGCATAATGGTGACGCGCGAATAGATAATAATAATATATTAATGTGTGTAGTTTAGTTAAAGTAATTAGCCTGTCTAATTTATTTCAAATCAAATCTAAATATTTTATTTCACCTACATGGGCACTTATGAAAAGTCAGAAGCTAGGTGCACAGTTCCAATTGGTCGTTTGCTATGCAGAAGAGAAGAGCCGGCAAGAAACTCCACGGTGACTCTTTCAAAATAATTGGCTTTCACAATACAGGTATGGGAACTAATGGGAAGACAGCGTGGGCCTGTCAACAAATAGGTACCGGGTACTTACCTACCCTTATCAAGTTTTTTTTTTAGACTGTGAATTCATCAAATAACTTCTCCCGCTCTGGGTGGAGCAGGAGGGCGTGTCAGACTTTTACTGACTTAAGCCCACCCGTGTTCTCTCAGTTGCCTGTGTGCCAGGGGCCGCGGTATCCTTTTCGAACAACCCGCACCCCTGGCAGGCATCGGCCTTTGTGGACCCCACCAGTTGGTGCTGACATATCTTTGCGGCGCGCGTGGAACACAACGCGCCGTCGACTCGGGCTTGGTCCTTATCGGACAGCGAGCTACTCATTACTCGCCATTCGCAAGCCCGCGCCTATGGTGGCTGGGAACCGGCTTGAGATTCCAGACGCCCAGCGCGTCTCCTGCGGCGACTAAGGCCGTGAGGGCGCATAGATAGCCTCTCCCTCACTTGCGCCGCCTCCCTCTTGGCGAGCATTACTGCTTCGCAGAAGGGGGTGACGGCTGCCTATGCACTCTCGCTCCATACCATGGGCTGGACCAGAGCCGGACCCGAGAGATCGCCGCTGCCGATCGCCTCCACGAGGTAACGACAGTGCTCCGCCCAAGCCGGGCAGATCTTCACCGTATGCTCCAGCGTGTCTTCCGGGCGATCTACGTAGTAGTAACACCCTTATATAATCTAAGGTAATTTATTCGGTAGGTACCTATGTAAAATTGTTATGACTACAAAATATATTTAACTAAATAGGAAAAATATTTGTATTTACAGCTCTAGCCACGCGCAAAAAAAGAGCGATAATTACGATTTTTCGGCACCAAACCAAAACCAAATCGACGCGAAGACAAAAAAGCCCTGTGTTACGACGGAACCCTGTAAAAATACACAGAAACCTTTGCAGTCTCAATAACGCAGCGATTTGCTGCCATCTTCGCTGATACTCACGTACTATTTATATTAAATTTCTTCAATATTTGTGAACAAAATATATGTTCTGCCACAACACATTGCCTGCTGTTTAGTACCAGGCGCTATGAAGGTAACTTTTAATATTTTTCCTTTTTTATAAAAGTTTACGCATTGTGCTTACATAACCGGGTACGAATATGTTTTTGTCCAGAATTTACGAGTTACTACAAATGTCGGACGTGATTCCTTTAACCTATATCGCCACAGTAGGTAAGATGTAGATAAATATCCTTCTCGACCACCTCGTTGGTCAAGTGGTCGCAAGCGCTACTGTTGAGCATGAGGTCTTTGTTTCGATTCTCAGGTCGGGCAAAGTGTTTTTGGGTTTTTCTATCAGGGACTTCTCATTAGCAGCTCGTAGTCTAGATTCGTGCCCAGTTGATGACAATAGGCTTGCCCACTATTGCTCTATTACACAGAGGTGTATCGATATGTTATCAATGGTCTCATCTACGAACCAACCGCGACGAGGGTTGTAATCCGTGCGGCTATTATGTTGCTAGCAAATGATGGAGAGTCTAAATAAAAATAAAAAAGTCATTTATTCAAATTAGGCTGAGAATCAACCCTTTTCGAACGTCTAAATTACATAAGACAGTCCCCCAAACCGCCCGCCCTTCACCAGTTGTCTTGTTTTGATATTCAGCTGCTAGAAATATCAATAGCTAGAATAATATTAGGCAAAAAATATAGGTACTTCAGCATGAAGTAAGTGCTGGGATTTGAGTCTAGGTTTTGAAGAAACTAGATAAATAATGAACTGAAAAATCATTTTTACAAACAAAAAAACCTTCCAAAAATACACTACAAAGTGAAAAATAACATTTCAGAAGTCGGTGTTTTAAATGATAAATGATTTTATTTCTGGAAGTAGGTAGGTTAGTACAAACACTTTTACACATCAATAAAAAAAAAATCTTTGTATCTGATTTCAGTTTTTTGTACCGACTTCCGAAATTAAAGTTATTTTTCACTTTTTCTTAGCGTGTCGATAGCCATATAAATACAGTCAGCCCAGAATTTGGCAACGAGCTTGGCACTTTCAGCAGCGTCCATCAACTCCTGTTACGTGCAGACAAACACTGGACAAGATTTAACTGCCCCATTGTTTGTGGGACAGCACCACATTTACACTCCAGGGAGGAGTCTTCTGTGAATCTCCACATGAGCAGGTTCTCTTTGCTTCCCTTCATTTTTCAGTTTTCTGTGTTTATTTGGAAGTATTAGAACATCACGATAAACAAAGTGGATTAAATAAGATTTATTGAAGCGAACGCAAAAACTACCAAAATAATTATTCATAATATTTATATGGGACCACCCTTATAACCTATCCATTAAAAAAATATTTTCGTAATCGATCCATAATACCCGGAGATACGCGGAACATACAAATATATAAAAAAACAATTAGACGAATTGAGAACCTCTTCTTTTTGAAGTACCGACATCAAAATGAAAGAGGCCTTTTTGAAGTCAGTTAATGATTGTAAAGTACCTACTTAAGGTTATATATCTGCCTTAGCCTTCGGGGAATATAAGCGTGATGTTATGTGTAACAATAAACTATTATCGTCTGCGCGTGATACATAAACATAATTACTTACTCAAATGCATGAAGACACGTTCAAAATCCAATTTAACAGACCGTTAATAACGTATAATTAACGGTTACATTTACATAATGAATAATCGATTACAAGGTTTTATTAAGTGTTACTTGTTATTAGAATTAATCACAACACCTCCACTGTAGATGTAACCTATGTCGAATCCAGGGGTGAAGTTAATGTTGGTACGTTTTTTTAAAATGTATTAGCGGTTACCTACTTTTTGAGGTTCGAACTCGAACAGACGCATTACTTTGAGTAAATTATTCCATCACCACAGCTCTCAAAACAGTGAACGAAAACATCGTGAGGAAACCAGCATGCCCTAGAAGTAAACATTCTAAGACATGTGATATCTACCAACCCGCACTGGGCTTGTGTGGTGGATTACGGCCCTCTCCCTCTCACAGAGAAGAGGCCTCTTTACAGTAAGAACGTTATAGGCTGATTATTTTAAACATGGTGGCAGGGACATCGACGCACAACCTGATACCATGGAATCAGTACATCATTCTGAACCCCCTTGCGTTGAAATTTATTGTACCCCAGTAGTGGGAAAATTATAGGCTGATTATGCTACTTTTCGAGCCTTTTAGTTTGACAAACAGTTTTATCAAGGGGTATCGTATTACCCACTAGTTGGGCTGTGGAGGTGGAAGACTACAGAAGGCGGTGACAAAAAATTAAAATACATATTATGTAAAGTCACCGACTTCCGAAATTACAGTTATTTTTCACTTTGTAGTGTTTTTTCGGAAGTCGGTTGATATTATTTTTGATAAAAGTTTTTATTTTTCACTTTTTAGTTTTAGTACCTACCCCACACCAATTCGAAATTTCATCATCCTTGGGATCAAAACATTGCATATTTATGCAATAGCAGCTTAATCGCGGTTGATTTGCTGTCATGTTTTGAAGAGTTCCGTTGTCTGTCTCCGAAATTCATCATCAGATCTATATGAAATTTAAATGGGACCATTTCGGAATTAATCCCTTACGAACAAAAAAGAATTTTGCAAATCCATCTATATAATTGACGGAGTTAAGCCCGAACATACATAAAAAAAAATCGAATTGATAACCTCCTTCTTTTTGAAGTCGGTTAAAAATACCGGTATTCAGCTGACTCCGGTTAGACTGGAAGCTGACTCCAACGTAGTTGGGAAAAGGGTAGGGAGATGATGATGATCTTGATAAATTGTTTAACACACCATATCTTTGTCCCCAGCGACTATGTCTGTTCACCTTCATTTACCTAACAGTCATCGAGAGCCGCTTACCGCCAATCACAAAATCACCAGCTCGACAAGCTTTTGATAAAAAGTACGCACAAATGCTCCCAGAAGAATTCATGAAAAATAGCAGGGGCATTTTTGAAAGCATAAAGATTCCCAACAGCGAGTTCTGCTCCGAAATGATCCTTAGACCGGAAGACCACTACTTGGTCCTCCCCTGGTGGTTCCACTACTGCCAAGACCTGAAGGAAAAGCATACGAAAGGTATTCAAGGAAATATCAACTATGATGCTGTACATAAATACATCTTAGGTGAACTGCAACTTTATAGGAAGAGAGTGAATCAGAAAACTTACAAGATGTCGGAATTGGAGCAGGAATTGGTTGTGGCTAATGATGCTAAGTAGGTCTACACCACTTTGTGACACAATAAATGTCTTCTCGAAATACATAGTAGTATATAATACTGTTATTATCTTTTTTAAACTTACTTTGTTTAACCCTAGCTTTTGCCAGCTTCGCCGGCGCGGGCTCGTTGTATTATACGTTTAAACCTTCACCTTGAATCACTCTGTCTATTAATGAAAACCGCATTAAGGCGGTGATTTCTTGAAAACGCTCAAAAAGGTGGGTTTTAAACCAATGTATCTCTTTAACCGTAAGTAATTTTGAAAACAAAAAAATATACGATATTTTCAAGTCTTTTTTGCATACAGTGACGGAATTCAAAACATAATTAAACATACTTTAATGCATCAAAAAAATCATCAAACTCACCTCTTAATTGTCTTTAAAACCAGTTTATCCCTTAAATAACAATTATAATTATAATTAAAAATATACCATAAAATTCCAAAGGCCAAACTGAATCCAGTGATGGATTATTTATTATTAAATAGTTAATATTGGATTATTTATTATTAAATAGTTAATATCTAATTTTATACGATTTTATTTGCATTTTTACGACAGTGATTGCTTATTTATTATTCGAATTTATTACAACAGATTGTAACCCGTATCGGATTGCAATAAGAATTATTATCGCTCATAACTACAATATTTAAAGTTACCACGGCCTTAAAATCCGTTGCGAAGTTTCAAAGATCTAAGTGTATAAACACGAAAAGCGACTTTGTTTTATACTATGTAAAGATAATATAACGCTTTGTTTTCTCGAAGGGTTTGGCAGAGTTGTACACGAATATTTCGCCAATTATCTTTAAGTCCCAAGTTATAGGGGGCGAGCCTTTTGCTATCAACCGGGCACAAATACATCCTCCCGGCTGCTACTGAGAAATTCCAGCTAAAAAACCCAATAAAAATTTGCCCGACCTGGGATTTCAACCTAGGAACCCATGTTCAGCGCTACTACGCTTGCATACGCGAAGTACTATAAAGTAGGTTCTCAAACGTTGAGTTGCGAACATCCGCACACCAAATATACAACACTAATTGCAATACAGTACCTTTATTTATGTTAATGAGTCTGTGTAACTTGAAATACTTGATTATTATTATTTAAACTTTTGTAAACTCAGGGAACTGAATTTAGAGATTTCTTATTTCAGGCTACGGTACTTATACAGGGTGGTAGGGACATTGACGCGGAACCCGTTACTATGAGAACCATTCAGCGTTGAAATTTTCTTCGGTTACAAAAAGTAAAGTTACAGATTGTACGTCGATTTCCCTGCCAGACTGTATTGCACCTTCAAATAAAACAATTTATTTTCTCTTCACAAACAATGGCATAGAAGCTAAATGACACTAGCTTGTGCGAGACTGGTGTCTGCACTAGGAATACCTATGTAACAGATCACTAGGGTCCCACCACACGGTATGTTAACATTACCATTATTATTTTATATTTCAATAATAAACTGTCAGTTTAAAAACAAAAAGTGGCAAGCGGAAAAAAAGGGTTATCTGTTATGTGCACAAGGGAAACTACCGGGACGGACTATTTTGGATGAGTTAGTAATTGCTCAGTACAGTCTTCTAGAAAAACATAACGATTGCGGTCAATAAGGTACGGTTCTGTGATAACAGACAGACTTGTTCCGCAGTCATCCTTTGGGTAGGTACGGAACCCTAAAAAAAACTGTATCGTACATTGCGAAAACAACAACTAAACGAGTTTACGTACTATCAAAAACATCGTGATATCACGAAAGCAGTGTAATTAATACATTTTAAGTGGCTACTTACACTGGAGTGAGGAATAATGAGGTCGATAAGCTGAGTTTATCATTTTTATTATACTCTGATAAGGTTGTGTTGTTATTTGTACTTTACCGAGGACTAATCATCACTATTGTTCGATTAAGGGGAAGATGATAAGGCAGCCCCCAAATTATAAAAATCTTGTTTTTTTTACAATTTGCAGGTCATAGTGTCAGGTTGTTGTCATCATCATCATTTCAGCCGAAAGACGTCCACTGCTTGACATAGGCCTCCCCCAAAAGGGGGGTTTTGCCATAATCGCTACGCTTGGCAGGCTGGTTGGCGATCGCAGTATGGTGGTAAAATGCATGAGAACGCTGCTGCCCATTCTCTAGTAAGTCACTTTGTCGCCTTCTACGACACCCACGGGTAGAAACGGCGCGGCGTGTCAATTCAACAACTTTGTACTTTTATTATTTTCGCAACCAAAGTTATTTTTATTCAAATAATATTTTGCATTCAGGAACAGCAAACCAACGATAAGTGAAATAATAACATTTTTTATTTATTTAAAAAAAATCAATTATTATTTCGTAAAATTGTTATTTTATATAATATTTTTTTTAAATAAAAAAAAATGCATTGCGCATTTGTCTATATAGCAAACTGACGTCATACCCACAGAGCAATATGGCGTCCATTGCGTTCAGCGTTTTCGTCAAATTACGCGCGAAATAAGAAAATGTAAAATTTAAATACATGTTTACGGCTCTAATCGATGAAATAAAAATGTCGTGTTTTTTTAAAATGGTTTTTGGCACTTTAGAATCTAATTAAGACATTTTTCAAAACTGGGTGTAATACCCTATTTCATGCCACACTATTAATCAGAATCTGAATCATTTGAAGGTTTTATTATTGCGAATCTGTTCTTTCATATGTTCGAAAAAATTGTCTGCTTAGCAACGTAAACAACGCCATGAATATTGTAGAACTGTCAAAATGAAAGCGTTTCCTACTGATAGCGTACTTGTAAAAAAAGGTAAGAAAATTGAATTTCGCGATCTAACCTGGCGCTTCCACCTTAACTGTGTGTATGATATGGAACCGGTGTTTGTGATTTATCTTGACTTGCATCATGTTTTTTCAGCCCTGCAGGTACCTTTGCTGTTCTATAGTTACTCATATAATGTGTACAGTTACCAAACGAGATAAGTAACCAGGGTCGTCGGATATAGTTGAAGTTTAGTTAGAAACCGATGGATGTTTTGAACTGAAATTTAATTTGATAAAACTGTTTTTTTTACTTTCGAAACTTCAACTATATCTAACGACCCTGGTTACTTGTATCTTTTGGTGACCGTACATACAGTTATTTTCTACATCAAAATATCACCTGCCACAAAATGGTGGTACAAATTCGAAAAGAAAAATGCAATAAAACTCCTGTAAAATGAAACGTTGTTTGTGAAACTTCCAAGAAAAAGATACTTTTTTGTTCGTTTCGCTGTAAAATTTTACGATCGATTGTTAGAGAAAAAACGTCTCAGTAATACATGAATTCCTTATAAAACCGAAATGAAAATGTACAAACTAGAGATGCTTTTCCTCTTTCTACTTACTTTTAAAACCAGAAATCGTACAGAGGCCAGCATAATATCAAGCTACCCGAAATCTGTCAAATTACTTTGATAGTTTTTCAACTTTATTGCAAATACAATACGGTTCATGTTCAATTAGGAAATTTTGACAGTTTGGTATAGCTTAAGGTGAATGCGCAGTGGTAGACCGCGAAATTCAAATTTTCTTACGTTTTTGCAATTTTCAGGTCAGTATCAGGTTGTATCCTGATCAAAATGTGATTTGCGAATATAACAAGTACGTGTTTACAGAACTAAGTCATTAGAATGTCTAATATATCTCTTATAAGTTAGATTTCTTCCACAAGCACTTTTCCATAAGAAATTTGTCTTATGGAACAAATCTAACTTAGAAAGATGTATTATTGATTCTAATGATTATAAATCTGTAAATACGTACATGTTATAGTCGCAAATCATATTTTGATCAAGTAACAAGCTGACACTCACCTGAAAATTGCAAAAAACGTAGCAAAGTTTGAATTTCGCGCTCTACCACTGCGCATTCACCTTAATGTGCTGGCATCTGTACCTCTCCTAGCTATCTCCAGCCATTACCCTCCTGTATCACTTTTTTGCAAGGACGTAAAAATATCGCGATGGGATTTTATCGCACGCTGAATTTTCAACTGTCGGCGCAAAGCAGGCGTTGCAGATCCAATGTGCGATAAACTTCAGCTGCGATATTTTTACGTCAGTACGAACGTGGACAAGTACCTGGTATAGGGGAAACTGTGATCAAGTAGGCGGTTCCTTCGCGAGGCCTTCCTATTGCACTGCGGTTAGGTTAGCCCCTGCGATTATCCCTAATGTGGATAACTTGGATGCGTTATTTTTGGTAGTGGGGACTGCGTTCGCGCCGTCCACCTCTTTTAGTAATAGGTAGCTCGCTCTCCGGTAAGGACCAAGCCCGGGTCGGCGGCGCGTTGTGTTCCCAATTGGTGGGAGCCGATGCCTGCCAGGGGTGCGGGTTGTTCATGAGATACCGTGGCCCCTGGCACACAGGCAACTGAAGGAATACGGGTGGGTTTTAGTCAGTAAAAGTCTGGCCCTCCCGCTCAAGTTATTTGATGATTTCTCAAACAAAAAAAAAAATACACTTTGTTTTAAGAACTGACCTAAATATTTGATTAAAAACATTTAAAAAATATCAAAACTGCTTACACAACATAAAATATTAAAAAAAAAACTAAATTTATTTTTAGAAAAATATTTAAACAAGGTCATTTCGCCTAGACAGGCTACATTTGTCCAAATATTCATAAGCCAATATGCGGAGCACGTAAGACAAATAGGCGATCCTTACAAATGGCAGTTATGTTTACAAAACACGGCCAGCCCGATTTCCTCCGAGCACCAGTGTGTCGATAAGGCATGAGGTAGAGCCTGCATCAATGTGTACCGTGGAGAACAATGGATTTTTTACAAATTGTGAGTAACTTGAGGATGTTTACATATTTATAAGGTACTAGCTGACCCGACAGACGTTGTCCTGTCTTAACTATGAATATAGGTATGTTACGCGCAACTTTCTATTTTTTTTTCTTTCATAAGAACCTTTTTCTGACAATAACAAACACAACAAAAAAAGAATTAGCAAAAATTTGTCTAGCCGTTCACGTGTGATGACGTGACCAAGGGAAATAGGGATTTATAGAAGAGAGATAGGGAGATTCATTTTATAGGAACTATAATTTTTATTTATGTGTTGTAATATAGGGGCTAGTAGCTTAGTAATAAGAACCACGCGGGTCGATCGGTCTGGTTAAGCTATGCTTGCAGTGGTTGGTCCGTGTATTGGTGACCAACTTTACATTACCAAGTCAATTTCCTGTCTCCACGCGGGCTGGCAACAACGCATTTAGAGTCGGTTTTCGTGATTATTACACACAATTTTTTTTCAGCCAAGCACTAGATCGTTAGTATTTATAATTATTTTTAACATTTACACTTTAATAAAAAAAATTAATCGTACTAAGTAATGCAAAAAGAAAATAATTGACGGTATGCCGATTTTTAAATACCAAAATAACTGCCAAAAAAATACCATACAAACTTGAAAATACGATCTAGTGCATGGCTGATAAAAATGTTTACTTTTGTTTGTATTGAATGGAATAATCAGGAAAAAAAGCCATAAATGCGCCGTTGCCAGCCCGCGTGGGGAGAACGCTCTTAAGCCGTTGGGCCGGGCTGTAATTCGTGGAACTTTGACAGTTGTTACGGGTCGTCAGAAGCCCGAAAGTCTGACAGCCAGTCTTAGCATGGGGTATCGTAGTACTCAGTTACTGGGTTGTAAAGGTTAGATAGGCAGGCACTTCATATAAAATACTGGTAGGTACTCAGCTGCATCAAGTTAGACTGGAAGCCGACCCCAACATAGTTAGGATAAAGATAGGCAGATTGATATTGTATATTTATGGTTTTTAGGTCTCCTTCGTAGAGTTGGATTTTGTGTTTCGTAGTATATGGTGAAACAATATTCTAAGTGGATAAGTAGCAACAGAATAATTTATTACTATTGATAACTTCAAATTAAAAACATTTTGCTTTTCCTAAAGATGGTGACTGCAGCGAGGCGCAGTTATAATAAAAAATGACAGTCAAAATGATTTACTTACTTGAAGCCGGTGTTCTAAGATTTTGAACAATGGCCAAAATTATGTTGTTACAGTACGTTTAAATTATATTATTGTTTCAGTTAGTATTAACACTGTATATCACACAAGCATTCACAAAGTCAAGAACCAGGAAACATAAGGCATCGTCATCAGACGAAGGAAGCATAGAAAATCTTTTATATTACAAAGATTGTCAGCGCAATTCCAAACCAGAGGTCAAAACCATAGAGACCATGCCTCTGAAGTACACAGAGCCTCTCCCACCGCCGCCGCCGCCCCCGAGGCAGGCCGAGTGCCCCTTCCCGAAGATGTGTTGCGCATTGACCTGTGGCAATGAATGCGGTGGCAACCAGCCAACCACGTCACACATGCAGAGCGGACCATCTAACAACATCCAACGAGTCCAGTCCATGCAACCCCCCGAAAACCCGCCCGAAATGGGAGGAGTTCAACCACAATTAATACAAAGAAGAAAGAAAAAGCTGAGGTTTCCACCAAACCATATGGAAAGCTTTATGCAGCCTCCTCCCTCAAGCAGAAGAGACTTCTCAGGGTTCACAAAAGAAAAGATTAAAGGCCTGATAGCGAAGGATGATGACATTAGGAAGATATTGAAGGATTTAGTGAGGGTCACCATGCAGAAGGTGGACTTAATAGACATGATCAACGCCAACCCGAAGAATATATATGGTGACGTCAACACAGCTCGACCTGTAACATCTAGTGTGTATGATGTGGATGAATATGTCGAATAAATAAAGTTTTTTTTTTTTAATATTGTAGGCACATGTCTTAAAACTCTTTTATTTACTTCTATTGTTTTGCCAACCGTGGGCCGTTGAATCGTATGTTAATATTTAAATAAATGTTTAACCATAGATACATGTTAAGAGGCATTCAAGACAAGTGGAGTAAACTTTGTTAGAATGGTACCCCAGAGATGGTAAAAGGAACAGGGGAAGACAATATAAAAGATAGGAAGATGATTAAAGCTCACAGCGGGTCCAAATTGGAGAAGAGTTGCTAGAGATATGATTAAGTACAAGTTGTTAGAGGCGGCTTTTGGCAAAAGGCACACTGAACTAAGAGACATTTTGTAAACTACTGAGAAAATACCGTAACGCAAAGATGTTCAGTATATAAAAGGGCTTAAGGCACATTAGCACCTAGTAGAGATCAACTAATTTAAAACTGCATGCCCTCCACTGCTTGTTGCATACACATTTCAAATGCTTGTATATAAATTTTAGTTGAGGGTGCTGTTTTAAATTAGCTGATCTCTACCTACGACTACCTACTAGAGGTAAAAAACATGGCCATGATATAAATTTTCAATCACGTGCCAATGGCATTTTTTAAGTGAGAAAGTGTTACAAAAATTTATATCGCATAAAATATTTTAGAATTTCGTTACGTTCCAGTTTGAAACTCTTGAAATTCTCACGTGGAATTAGCACAAAAATGGCCGCCAACGGAACTTTTGTTAACAATTATCATGCATTATCCTGTAACGAGTCGTCCGTTTGGTAATGCGATGCAAATTACCAACAAAATACAGAGGAAGCCTGACTTATTTAGAAATTTTTGCCTCTGAATTATGAAGATTGAAAAGACTTACTGAAATATTTTCTTTTCCTACAGCTACGTGCTGATTTCAATAAGACCAATCTGCGTTATGCGACCAAAAAGACCTGCCAATTATGCAATTAATGCAGTGTTCATTCAATTCTACCACTCCGTGATTGTTATTTGTCCATTTTTAATAAAGAAAAATCTCAAACTAGCTGCAGAGCACGTTTCTGGGAGAAAAAGAAAACAAAAAAGCGCGATTCTTATTGTTCGATTTTTAAATAGCCGATGAGGTTTGCAATCAATGAGGTTGGAATTTTTTGTGCAGTGAATTAATTGGCATAAAACTTTATGAGAAGTTCTATTTTCATTTTATGGTCAGAAAATATATACCTAATGTGGGTGTTGGTTGCTTTTTACTTTAGTTTTTTAGGAGGATCTGAAAGGAGGGTGTGAATGTCAGCAAATAAGGGTGCAGCCGTGGAGACAGTAAACACTGTACTGTCTGAACTCAATTGTATTTCTGAACATAACTGTAACAGCAACTCGCCAAACTTACTTGAACTAACATTTAAGTTACAACTTAGAACGTTTTAACAAGGTGTAGGTAAAGCTATCTGAACTTGGAATGTGGTGCAGGCCGCAGAGAATAAATAGTCCCAGGACTTATGCTTAGAAGTGTACAGGTTAATTGTACTGCATAAAATTTAGCAACTCATTTGGGTTTAACACATACAATATAATGTTGAAGGGTAAGTTAACATTAAGTTTATCGTTGCCAACAAAATACGCTGCCGCAGCACTGGAAGCCAATTTGCCTTCTGTGCCTCACGGGTCAAATACTTCTCGCATCAAGAATTCCACCTATGCGATACGACTTCCATTTACCCGTATCTGGTCCTGCCGATAAATTCTGTAAAAATTTCACCGTGAAAACTTAGAAAAGGTGAGCTGTCATTCCATCTGATACTAGGGATTGATACTAATGACTCAAATGTCCCTAGAGACATGGAAACTCATCGGATTAAATTTTTTGAACCTAATGATAGGGTACATTTTTAAATATACACTGCGGTAGTACGGTGTTCTGATGGATATTTCAAGAGGTATAGGTATTTTTCAAAAACGGCAATTTTCACGACGAAAGCTAGTGTGTTAATAAATTAAACATGGTTTGCTTCTTTTTATAAGTACTCTGACAGTTCAAGCTTCAAATGGTTCAGAAAAGATAATTAGCTAATTACTCTTAAAAACTCTGTGTATTCTTACAAAGATTTAGAAGCATAATATACCTGTTCGCAAAATATTTGCTTTGCCCGTATTACCTATTACCTAGATACATAATATTGAACTTACCCAAAAGAATACATAACTGAAGGTAATTTGCAGACAGTCATGATTCTGCTGAAGATCAGAACCATCTTACAAGGAATGATGTCGTCCGATTATCATCGATATCTAGCCTTACCTTAGGATATCCGCACCAGTTGACAAAGTTTGGGATTGAACACTAATTTTGTGCGTAAAACAAACATTTAAAAAAGGTCAATCCACTCAATATCAACGTTAAGAGCAAAGAAAAACATCTTAAGAATCAAACAATCTTTACTTACCCACAAAGGGCACGAGCGTAATGGTACTCCAATGTCCAAACTTAATACTAAACCTAAAATGAGACCTAAAATGCAAATGGCGCCGGGCGAAAACACTCACTGAGTATTCTTAGTTATGTAAATGTTAACAGTTTCTGACGCGCCACGTGAAAGGAAATGTGTCTATTGGTGTGTTTTTGTAGGAAAAACTTTCATTTTGGTTCCCGTTCTGTTGCCCTATATGAAATCTTTACGCCTTGAACTTTCAGGTAGGCAGAAAAGCATTATATTGCTGGAGGGAATAACTTTGCGAGATACTCTTATACAGGGTTATTGGAAAAACACCAACAACCTCATAAGAGGTCATTGTACTCATCATTATGAACAACTTTTACTATGGGACCAAACCTGAAATCGTGAAAAAAGAATCAGCTGTTCCTTACATTTTGATGAGTTATACGAACACAAATGTAAGGAACAGCTGATTTTTTTCCCGTCATGTTCGTGAACGGGCGCCGCCAGTAGGGACTGGTCATCTCTTAGCTCCCACGGCTTATTTTAATTTCTAAATTGTTATTTTATTTTTGTTTTAATTACGGACGCTTATAATGTGCACGTCTTTTTACATCGTTAAAAGAGTGTCCATGGAGTTTCTTGCCCGTTCTTCTCCATAGGTACCTACGCTTTGGAATGGGCAACTAGCTTCATCTTTCTACCTCACCGACCTTGACAATTCAAAAGTGCCTGTAATTGGTTTATTTGAAATAAATGCTTTGAGTTGAGTTGAGTTGAAGTATAGTTTAAGTTTTAGACGATAGATGCCGTTGCAGGTTATCTCTCTTGCCCTTACCCCAATTTATTTGGGGTGGCGCAACATATATTTTTCCGTTTTTCTTCCACACTTCTGTATTAGTCGTCAACTCAGTTGCAGGTATGGAGCGCTAATGTAAACCCACTGATTTTTATTTATACATTGTTTTTTTTTTATATCTCGTTTCTTATATGTCACAGAGTAACTAAATAAAACACATCTATACCTACTCAAAATCAAAATAAATTTCATTTCACATAAACCTACATGGCACATGAAACGTAAAAATTTTGTACTGAATTAGGAAAGTTGTTGTTGTATGAATGTTATTATTTTCGTAATGAGTTCTTTCGTAAAAAATCTTGTAAATTTTATGCTTATGACCTGGCATCCAAGTATAGACACTGATTTTTTGTTATTTAATGTTTAAAATGTTGTGTATTGTGTCCATTCTTTATTTTAATTGTTAATATTGTTAATTTTAGATTGTATTTGCATGCCGGTGTGTCGGAGAAACTTGCTGAACCAAATATTTAAATAATATCCTTTATGTACCGTGTTTCTGGCAAATAAAGACATTCATTCATTAATTCATTTAAAAGCTAGGTGCACGGTTCCAATTGGTTGTTTCCTATGGAAAAGAGCCGGTAATAAACTCCACAGTTATTATTTAAAAATATATTGGCTTTTATATTTTTTCAAATTACAGTGTTAATAGGTATGGGAGGACACTGTTGGCCTGTCAACTTGTGTACCAGGTACATATAATAGAAAATGGTTTACACGTCCATCAACACAGAAGTGTAAAAGCAAGCAGTTCACACTTCACACCACTTATAAATGAAGGTAGACAGACACTCTGCGTGATAAATGATGACATCATAATAGTAACATCTAGTTTCCTTTGAGTTGCGGTTAGAATACATTCGGTCTATGTTGTTTCGAATCTACCTATATATGGATACATATATAGCTTTTGCCCGTGATTTGTCTACGTCTTTTCTTTTTATACAAAAAAAAATCAGCTGTTCCATACTTTTTGACCGCGTAGGTATTGCACTTTTCGATGAAACACCTGATTTTTTTTGTATAACCGACGAAAAAATTCTGCCCTAGGGGGGTCTAGAATGATATGCTAAATTCATGGTTACAGTTTGCTTTGCGCACTAAATAAAAACAACTTTTCCTGTATAACGGATATAGGTAACTTGACATAATAATATTATTTCTATACATTTTATAAGCGCAATTTGAATTCAATGGTAATCAGAATCTGAAAGCACTCTTGATAGCGCTTCTACTCATGAAAACAAATAATTTTTATGACGAACTAACTCTGAAATAACCAAATTCTGGGTTGAAACTGGTAGGGAATTTGATTTTCACAACAAATTAATGTTCTCAAAAAAACAGTTTTCATCCCACCTTTGTTTTGAATGGGAAATCTCCAAATGACTTCTCCCGCTCTGGGCGGAGCGGGAGGGCGTGTCAGACTTTAACTGACTAAAACACAAAAAAAACCTTCAGTTGCCAGGGTCTCGGTAGGTAAATCGTTTTTATCCCACCTTTAAATCTTCTCTATAGTAAACAAAGTATATAATTTTTGACAGTTCAGAAAAGTGAAGGAAATTGGTTCATCATCATTCTTTCAATAATTCAGTAAGTTAGGTTCCTAAAAATAACAAATGGGGAAGGTCAGGCAAAGCTAATTATAGATAGCGTAATCATACCTAGGACCCTACGGCCTACAATACATTTGACATTTCGTTCATTCATTCAATTTTGTGTTCATTCATGTCTTAGGTTTTATTTCACTATAATTCGTTATTTTCGTTGATTTCAATACATGAAATTAAATAATTATCGTATTTACGGAAGGTGTCAGAATTTAAAACCAAAAAAATAATATTTTTAATATTTCCTAGTACCTACTTAATCACTTTGTTCAAAAAAAATCCGACACAACTTCGGACCCGGCTTGTTTTTAAAATCTGCGATATTCATAACATACCCAAGTTTTAGAAAATGGTGGATTTCAAATTCGGAGTAAATATGAACACAACAACCCGTAATTTTCGCAAAAATAAAGTAAAACCACCTCACGTGTAGTGTGCTTACCTTGGGTTGAACCAGCTACGTCTGCGCCATTTGGCCTTCCCCATTATAAAGAAGAAAGGTCGTGATATGCGCCTGTTGCACTTTATCGTGCCGGCAAATGCAGTCAGTATGATCAGATGCCAAAAGCTTCTATCATACATACATTTTGACCGCGTCGAAATTGCAATTTTCTATGAAAAAGCAGATGTTTTTTTTTAAATAACTGTCTCAAAATTTCAACGCAGAGGAGTGTTTGACATGGTAACAGGTTGCGCATTCAGGTCCCTGCCATTCTGGATTTAAAAATAGCTAAATACCTTTTACTATCCATATTATTATATAACCGGAAGTTTACCAGGATCTGTTATAGTTATCTGTTTAACCAGTTAATATTGTGGTTATTGGAATAATCCAGTTTGTGCGTGGGAGCAGAACTTTGAATTGTAATATTGTTGGTAGATGATTGTTTCCGGCTTAACTCACGTGCATGGTTCAGGATTGCCCAACCAAGGTCGAGGAGGTTAAGACCAAGGTAATTGTCCATCCAAGGTAAAATTAAAAGTTCAATTGAAAAAATAGGTCAGCTGGTGTTCAAGGTGTAACAAAATAGACGCAAGTCCTGAAAGTAGTGTGTTCATAATTGACTACTGAATCAATTTTAGTTATATGTATATAATATAGGTATATTTTTCAAGAAATATGTATTTTTTTCAATATTATTTCAAGGCAATAAGACTCAATTTTAATTGCATAAAATAATGGTAGGGTCAACACGATTTTCATAATAATAAAATAAGGTTTAAAAAAATAACTTTTGGTCACTGTATTATGCTTTTAACTTAAAACACTGGGTGTATGAGGTCTTGCGTTAATTATTATGTTTCACTTTGTATATGTTTTTTTTTTTATGATGAGTTGTATTGCAAGAAGTGGTTAGTTTGACAGTTGATCATACTATTCTTGCCTGAAAAACCGGTAGCAAGTTCGTCATGCTCCCATAGATATCACTGCTTTCGGTAGCGTCGGGGTCGGGTTGCCCCCTTTCCTCAAATATGGCGAAGGGGGTAGTGGCTGATCTTTGCGTTATGCTCGTACAAATAGACAATTCACAAATGCATGTTGAAAATTCAGTAATAAGCTGTATTTACTAAAACTCTTATTGTTTGTAATGTTTTGGCGTAATCTGAAACGTACCTCGGCAGTAATCTGTGTACAGTGCGGATGAAAAATATGAAATAAATTCTTTTAACCTTTTACAGTTTGTTTTTATTTTTAATACAAAGTTTTAACCGTTGGTTTCTTAAAAGTTAATACCAGGATGATTTAATTAATAAGCCAAAGTAGATGCTCGTTGACCGACGATCCCAAACATGATTGATAGCAATTCAGTTCCGATTCCTGTGTGTGTGTTTGTGACTTTTGCTATCTTCCGCATAAATCCAGATCCAGGGCCAC
The DNA here is from genome assembly GCA_947359405.1 of Antitype chi. Lineage (NCBI taxonomy): Eukaryota > Metazoa > Arthropoda > Insecta > Lepidoptera > Noctuidae > Antitype > Antitype chi. The sequence continues at coordinate 18,215,479 of OX375820.1, read as the reverse complement.
TACTGAGATATATGCTCTCAAAACGGGGACAGAAAACATCGTGAGGAAGCCGGGATGTCCTAGAACCAAAAAGTCCCAAAAACCCGCACTGGGCCCGCGTGGTGGACAACAGCCCACTCTCTCTTAATGAGCGGAAGCCTGTGTCCCAGCAGTTGGAAACATTATTGGCTGATTATGCTGAAAAAAATATATTGCTAAAACCCAATAATACTGCTTGACCAGGGCCTAGACAAGTAGCAATCGCTTTCATAGCGTTACGTATTTCTATAACGACTTTCAACAGTACAGACGTAAGATTTTAGTTAGTTTATGCCAGTCGGCAATAACGATGATGGAATTATAGAGGTATGAGGAACAGGGTGTTAAGTTCACTCATACTCTATAGAAAAGGGAGGATCCTCCGACCAGACGGATGTCGTGTCTGGTGGGCAACTGCCCATCTGTTGATGTCAGGATGTTGTACCTTGTTGCGTGGTAAACTTTGACTGCGCGATCTAGGATTTCTGTGACGTGAGTCTTGCGTAGTTCGCCTGTGGCATTGTAGATGGCGCCACTTCTCTTTTTGTATTTTTAGATATTATTGCGAAGTATTTTCTGTAGTGCCGCTACAGAATAGCATTCGTCGAGCTAGTTTACCGAAGATGAGATCTAACACAACATCAGGCCTTGTTTCCCCAAAGGTTTTGGGCAGGACATCGGTGTACTTATAGCATATCTACATTTTGCCAGTTATGTTTAAGTTCGATGTAATAGGGGGAAAGAGAGTAGGGAGGCCTTTGCCCAGCAGTGGGACGCTACAAGCTAAAAAAAAAAAAAATAGGGGACGAGCCTATTGCCATAAACTGGGCATAAATCCAGACTCCAGCCTGCTACTGAGAAATTCCATATAGAAAAACCAATGTAGGTACTTTTAATATTATTATAAATAAAGTTTGGTACAAAAAATTATCTTTTGATGGAATCGTACAACAATATTCACGTTTAATAAAATACACTCATTCAATTAATTCAAGAGATGGAGATGGCGGGATGAGCTGGACTCTTTTAATAAAGATTGGTCCTTGTCAGCTTTGGATAGAGAGAGGTGGAAAGAGAGTAGGGAGGTCTTTGCCCAGCAGTGGGACGCTATAAGCTAAAAAAAAAAAAAAAAAAAATTCAAAACTCAATTGGCTGAATATTGAATCACAAAAACACTCTTCCTTAGCTGAATGCATCGGATGGGATACTGTATCTCAATTGCTACCGTGACATCTGTGACGAACGTTATGTATTTTTTTTTAAACAATTATTTTTAATACTAAATATAAACGTCAAAATTGTACAGAACATTTTTGACTTTTCCATCGTCGTTATCGCTGGTAAAATGCAGGGTGGTATCCCGACATCGACGCACAAACTGTAACCATGATTTCAGTAAGTACATGATTCTAGACCCCATAGCGTAGATATTATTCGTCGGTTATAAAAAAAAAATCGGCTTATTTATAGGAAAGTTCAACACCTACGCGGTTAAAATGTTCCTACGGAACAGCATTTATTTAAACCCGACGAAAAGTTTCTTAAGGTACAGAAAGGTAAGGTCGCTTCGCTATGAAAGCTAAGGTAAAGATAAAAATGGTGATTCCAAAATTTAGATTAACTAAAACTAGCAAGTCATCTATATATATACAAGGTGTAACTTAAATAACGCACAACCTCTTAAGGGGTCATTGTACTCATCATTTTCAACAAGTTTTACTATGGGACCAAACCTGAAATCGTAAAAAAAAAATCAGCTGTTCCCTACATTTTGACAATTTATGCGAATACAAGTGTATGGAACAGCTGATTTTGTTTCGCGATTTCAGGTTTGGTCCCATAGTAAAAGTTGTTGATAATGATGAGCACAATAACCCCTTAACAGGTTGTGCGCTATTTAAGTTACATCTTGTATATATAAAACAAAGTCGTGTTAGTTACACCATTTATAACTCAAGAACGGCTGGTCCAATTTTAATGATATTTGATTTTTTAGATTTGTCTTCGTCAGGAATAGGATAATAAGTATTAAAATATGATATATATTAATAAAAAATATCAATCAAAACAAAAATCTAGCCGTTTATTTTTAACAAAACGCAACGCGATGCATCTGACAGCGCACGTCATGTTATTCGTATTTTGTTTTGAAAAAAAATTAAAACTGAAATGCATGTAGGTTCATTGGGACGTGTTGCGGAATACTAAGAGAGAATTTACCAAAATTCTTACGGGAACGGGAAAAGACAGAGTAAAGTTTGTGCGCGTACGAAGTCGCGGGCAAAAGCTAGTTTATAATAAACCGTATCCGCTTCTATAACAAGTTGCCAAAGTCGGTTACAGAACTTAGCGATGGAAAGTTTAAAACTTACATCAAACGTGTCCTTAACAAAAAAGCATATTATAAGATAAAAGACTACGTTGAACACAGGGAAGTTTGGCATTAATTCCTTCTATGTGGCTTCCCTGGTACCTCATTAAGAGCATAACTATGTGAAAGTCTATTAATAGCTTCCAAATTACAATGTTAATTTTTATTATTACATTTTTTTACAATGTCTGACATATTCTCGTCATTATTTGACATTATACATCAATTTTAATATCGACTATTTATTAGTGATTGTCATGGAAATCATGTCGCTTGGTTTAAATAGGTTAATTTTATTTATGTAGATTCCTTTACATATTGTGTATGAGAGAACGTTGTAGGCCTAGCATACTGTAGACGATTTTGTATTCTTTATTTTTATTCCTGTAATGTCCTTATTCATAAAAGTTATCGAACATCTAAACAGTTGCTAAAGTGTGTTTTCTCAATGAAAAACCAGACTTTAGCAAGTGTTTCGATAACTTTTTATGAATAAGGCCGTTAGTCCTCCCATACCTATTATCACTGTAATTTAAAAATATTGTAAAAGCCAATTATTTTTAAAACAGTAACCGTGGAGTTTCTTGCCGGCTCTTCTTCATAGGAAGCGATAAATTGGGACTGTGCACCTAGCTGCTGACGTTTCATAAGTGCCCATGCAGGTTTATGTGCAATAAAATATTTTGATTTTAGCTGAAATGGAGAAGTGGTGCAACTAACTCCCCAGCAGTGCAGCTATCTGTTAAATAAGAAGAACTTGATTCTAATGTTCATTAATGTTCGTCTCGTAATTCGTGGTTCGAGGTTGCATGTGAGCACCAAATAGGCTATAATCAGTAAGGAAATACTGAATAACACAACTTGGGGATCTAACTCAGGATGCCATGCTTAGGAGTCGCACTTGCGACTACTAAACCAACGTGGTAGTTTAGTTAAAATAACCAGCATGTATATGCTAATCTTGTAACTTAATTCGACGGTCATAACCCAAGGGATCGCTGGGCTGGGCAAAAACAAGAAACTACTGATTGGTATCCAGTTGAGTGTGGGAACTAAATTGATTTATACGGATCAATCTAGCTTTACCTTTTCTGTGTATGATTATTTTACTTTTCCTATTTTGTTGAAAATGATCTCCATGAATTTCAAAAGGCTAAAGATACATTGTATCAAACGCTAACATTAATAATAGTTTTTGTTTCAAAAATGAAATTATCAACAATATTATTTTTATTTATTATTCTTATCCAATCTTCCTAAAATTTTAATAAATGACTACTAACCAATTCATACATTGCATTTTCGTTTCTATAGTATACGCCAATGCTTGAGGAGTTTTATATTAACAACCGCGTGTGTCGGTCGAACGTTAAGCTACGCTTGCCGTGGTTAGTTCGTAAATGGGTGACCACTGAACCTCTATAACATATCGAGACTCCTCCTGTGCCTCGGAAAGTACGTTAAGCCACTGGTCTCGTCTGCTATTTGTACATCTTTGACAGTCGTTACGGATAGTCAGAACCCCGAAAGTCTGACAAACCGTCTTATCAAGGGGTATCGTATTACCCAGTAATTGGGTTGTAGAGGTCAGATAGGCAGTCGTTCTGTTTATATTGGAAGCAGACCTTCACATAATTCGGAATAAGCTAGGCAGATTGTATGTACGGCAGATGATTCCAAATAAAAGAAAACAACAGGTGACGCCGCGCTACGTACGCGAGTGCTACGCGGCCACGAGTACTTAGTAATCACTGCTACGCGCTACATGTAAACACATCGACATCATAATTAAAATGATGCTTGAGTGCTTCCTAGTCTAATAAAGTGGTAAAAACTACCCACAATCAACTGATTGCACGTTTTAATAACCAGGCTTCAAGTTTGCGTGGGAGGGGGACGGACATAGAGCGACGTAGTGCTGTCTCTCTCGCTCGCTGAGGTTGAAATCTGTGTTGCGAGTGGCCAACGAACGTAGGGCGGGAACATAGATCGAAGCATTGTATAGATGTGATATTTTTCAATATGTACTTGTGTATTTGTTTAGGTTTTTCTTTTTCAATATTAATAAAGCGATTCTTGTATTTATGCGTAAGTTACTATTTGGCGTTTGGAATGCATTAGGACCATATTCGTGAGTAGGTATGTAGATGTGTTTTAAGAAATGAAAATGAAATGACGAATAGAAATGATTTCGTTGCAATCTCTTGAATACCATAGAGTTAATTAAATAGGCAATTATTTTGTGGTATAAATTTATGGGTTTCTGTTTCCGTACCAAGCACAATTTTCTAATCGTCAAATCTTTATCCTGAAATTTTATATATCAATTATTCAATTCTATTTGTAAACAAAACAACTCTATTTTGTGAACTCTATGTTGTTTCACAAATGTATGCGCTTTTATATTCTTTGGATAAATAATTACTTAAGTACTTAATGTAATGCGTTAACAAATGTTTATTAATAAACTTTGTGTGTGATTTCAATGATTGAGTATAAATTACCTAAAATAATTACGATAACATCTCAAACTTAAAGCATTTATTTCAAACTATTTTTTGCCAGAGCCTCTGGTCACGTGGAGGACGAAAATTATCCACGAAAACGTACCACCAGGATAAAAAGTATCCTATTTATTAATCTAGGTTATAAACTGTCTGTGTGCAAAATTTCATCAAAATCCGTTTGTCCGTTTTTGTGTGATTGGGTAACAAACATCCAAACTTACACATTTATAATATTTGTAGGATATACCAATTATAGGCACTTTTAAATTGTCTAGGGTCGGTCTGTCTATAAGATGAAGCTAGATCGTTATATCTACAAATATATCGACCCCTACAAAATTATAAAAAAACAACTTTATAAATGAGTCACACTTACATCACACACACTACATCAAGAACACAATACAAAGAAATGTTTTAATACCCTTCTCTGACGTCACTCATCCCACGCAGCGCCGCTCTATGCAGCCACGGGTCTATGGTCGCTGTTTAAAAGCACGGCTCTTTCCCGCCCAAGCACATTCGGTAGCTACACTTTAAGGGCACAGGCCATGCACTGATCACTTACAAGCACAACCAGTGGTGAAATATCGAAGTCAAGTCAACATTTTCATTTAGTTAAAGGTAAGTTTTTAAAATATATTTTTAGAAAGTTTTTTTGGGAAAGTTTACGGTTTTTTTCGAGTACCTATTTAGTTTTTTTTTATTTTTTTATTGGGATAAATGCGTTAATTGTGATTTAAGCAGGAAAGATATAATTTATTCAAAAGTCGTAAAATATTTGTGTGTTGATAAAAGTTATTAAAGTTAGTTCAAGATTCAAATTACAGATAAAAAAAAAATATGCACAAGATGCGCTAAGTTTTGTAAAGGTACCAAAAATACCTGTGTAAAAGTTTATTAAACAGTGAATATTTCATTATTCAAGACTTCATGCTCATAAAAAAACTATTTATTCACACATTACTTAGTTTAGGAATATTCAAAATAATGAAAGTTGTGCCTATGTCCCGAATTGTTGTGTGTTCTAAACTTGATTTAAAACAAATGAAAGTTTAAAATAAAACCATAAAATTACCTACAATTCGTAAATAAAAAAACAATTGTCTGTCTTCTCTATCGTTTATGAATTTCATCACAAAATAACGAAAGATTTGGCAAAAGAAATGCTTCAGGAAAACTCGAATACGATAAACGATACGTGTGAGCACCCGCATTTTATGAGCTAATCCATGGAATACGCATCCAGTTCAATAAGTTTATTCCTATTAGATTTATATATTACATTCTTTCTCCAAAAACAAATAAATATTGTGTGAAAATACGTCATAAAATACGCATTTTACGTTCACAAAGGATTAGGATAAACGGCGGCACATACTGAAGCATAATAATAACTTAAATAGGTACTATTTAAACTAGTTTCTAAAAACGAAGTTATTTTAATGTTGCAAATCCAACGAGTTTTTTTGTTACCTCCGTTTTTAATAATGCCACAACAAGAAAACTACTGAAGTGACAAGAACATATTAAAAATTCTTGCTTCAGCTACAAAAGCTGCATTATGACATAAAATTATAAAGCTGGCATCTGTTTGCCAATTAGCTAACAAAAACACTTGCATTCAACGGGATAGCAACAATTGGGAGTAAGAGCTGTGTTTTGGCATACAGTTTATTTTAGTGTCGACAAAGTTAACATTTGTCATCCTTTTATTATATTCATAGTCATATTCTTAACTTACATACGTAAATGTAACAATGGCTTAAATCTAAGGTACAATTATGAACCCTGTACCTAGTGCACACCAAAAAATTAAAAGTAATTCTTGAAAACTAAGGAAATAAATAACCATTTTTAAATAAGTTGCTAATACTAGAAAACCAGCGCTGGGGCTCTGTCTTGCATAGGGTCGCAGCATAATGCTGAGTGATAGCCGTTTTGCGTGGATGTGACGCATGTTTCCCTCAACCTTTTCTATTTTTTTTTGTGTTACTTTTCTTTTTGCGTCATGTTTACCGCAAATAAACGATTTTTCTTTCTTTCTAATTCAGCCATTATAACTTAATATAAAGTGTGTCACTCACACACACACACATAAACTCACACTTTTAATATTAATGATGTAAATTTGTTGTATATTGAGTATTGTTGGAACACTGTTATTTAATATTATATCACTGTTGATAAAATAGCCCGAGATTTCCACGCCATTTGCAGATTGAAAGAGAAAAGTCAATGTTTCATAAGTTTGTAATTTACTTACCTGTGGGCTCTAGTGCGCCGTAATATGGGTCAATTTAACCCTTAGTTCTCGTTTTTCGGCCCCTTGGACATAGTTTTTACTTTTTTTTGCATTTCAAATACGCATCTGATATTTAAGAGTTTAGTAATTTAAATTTCCCATGATAATAGTTATAATTTGAATGGAAACCCAACGGAAGAAAATTAAAGTGAGAAGTTTCCCGAACATTTTTCTGTTTTTTTTTTTAAACTTTTCACACGTGGAAAAATCCCATTTGAACAAAGTAGATAGCCATCTTTCGTAAACGAAACACAAAGAGTATGTAAGCATCGTAGCAGGTGGCGTTCTGTACTTTCTGCTTACCCTCATGAGAAGAAAGTGTGAGTTTATGAAAGTATGTATGTTACATTTAACATCATATATTTCACATAAGTACTATTATTTACCTCAACATATAAAGGGTACCTACACATAAATGATAACATCCTAGGTTTTTTTTTGGTTGGGAAATCATCAAACAACTTCTCCCGCTCTGGGTGGAGCAGGAGGGCGTGTCAGAGTTTTACTAACTAAAACCCACCCGTGTTCCCTCAGTTGCCTGTGTGCCAGGGGTGACGGTATCTCTTTCGAACAACCCGAACCCCTGGCAGGCATCGGCCCTTGCGGACCCCACCAGTTGGTGCTGACATGTCTTTAAGGCGCGTGTGGAACACAACGCGCCGTCGACCCGGGCTTGGTCCTTACTGGACAGCGAGCTACCCCTTACTCGCCGTCCGCAAGCCCGCGCCTACGGTGGCCGGGAATAAGCCTGGGATTCCCGACGCCCAGGGCGTCTCCTGAGGTGACTAGGGCCGTGAGGGCGCATATACTGCCTCTCTCTCACGTGCGCCGTCTCCCTCTTCGCAAGCATTACTGCTTTGCAGTAGGAGGTGACGGCTATCCATGCACTCTCGCTCCGTACCATGGCTTGGACCAGGGCTGGACGCGAGAGATCGCCGCCACCGATCGCCTCCACAAGGACACGGCGGTGCTCTGCCCAAGTATGCTACACCGTGTCCTCAGGCCGATATACGCAGTGGAAACACCCGGGCCTTTCCTCCCGAACATCCTAGGCTTCTGGTTTCATGTTTAAAGGAGTTTCAATTTGCCGTCACTATCGTGTTAACATGACCCTGTCATAGCCTGAGGCTTAGAAACATCTGTTGAGCCATGCTAAGACTTAAATGTTGTGTTCTAGTGACACCAGAGATATCTAATAATACTAGTTGCCCAGTGGTCGAAATTCGACCATTCCTTCTCTACATAAACTTCAACTGTGCCAAATTACGTACTCCTCTGTCCGCAAAATTCTCGTAAAAAGGTGTACAAAGATTATGCTTCACATATTACGTACTAATATCTGAACGACGATGTTTTTTTTTGATTTGTCGTTTTCTAAAAATGAAACCTAGCTACATCGACTTATCGCCCCCGATACTAAATTTCATGAAAATCGTTAGAGCCGTTTCCGAGATTCAGATTAAGTATATACAGGTGTCCCGACACTCAACGTCAAGCGGGTACGGGGCAATAAGCTAGGTTGTACCAGTTCTAGCAAAAATAAAAAAAAATTGTACATTTTTTTTAAAGACAAGGCGTCAAAGTTTCGTGATAAAACGTTTTTAACCATGACTTAATTAAACTTTATTTTTTTGTACTAGACTCACAATATTAATTATTGGTTTTGTGACTGCAATCAATAGCATAGTTATTTAGGATTACATAAAAAAAAAACACTGAACAATTTAGAAATTTGTGATCACAGTACCTAAATATCTGATCTAGTGTGTTGATTTTCAACATTTTCAAAAGAATACCTATTATTACTTAACCAAGTAACATGGATTTTATTTTTTATTATTGCTAGAACTGGTACAACCTAGCTTATTGCCCCGTACCCGCTTGACGTTGAGTTTCGGGACATCCTGTATATATACATATATAAACAAGAATTGCTCGTTTAAAGGTATTAGATATAAGTATACTTAGATAATACTCCGTAAAAGTGTTTGCCTTTCTGTAAAGTTTTCATGGCTAAACCAATTTTGGAGAAATTTTGTATTGAGATAGCTCGAACTACAGCCGAAGGACATATCTATGGATTAATTTTGAAAAGACAAAAACATCCTCTTGTGATATAGGGTGTCGACATCTGTATGGGCAGTCTATGTTGACGAAGGCCCGGGCAAAGTGATGGTCCTAAAACGAATCATAAACAGAGGCAGATATAAAAGAATGAAAAGTAAACTATTTTTTTGGGTCACGCAGGAAACACAAACAATAAAAAAAGCAGAAACGGAAGAAGTGTGCGAGGCCAAAAAGGCTCATCTTAACATAATGCCACGATATTTGAAAAAAAAAACAAATATTGCCGCGCTGGTATTCTAATAGTGGATATCAAATGCACACTAGTTTCAAACCAATTTCTCGTCGACAAGCATCGTGCGAGGAACAAGAATATGTAATTAGGACGTCCGTATCGCAAGACCCAACGTGCCATTCGTAATAGAACCGTGTAACGTGCAACACGATGTGACACACAGCTGCGTTTTATGTAACACTCCCTTTTATTATAGGTACATTCTAGCCTGGCCTACATCGCATGGTTTTTAATACATGACAAAACATCGACATTTCTTTTAGAGATCTTACATATTTTAATGTCTCTGATTATAATAAGTAACAACATATATTGTTGTTTACAAAACATATTAACTAATCGGAATAAATTCTCTAAGTGATGGTGAAATCCGCATCAAAATTAATTGTATACTTTAGAAGAACAGAACACACAGACAGATAGAAATGTATCCAAAGCGAGTTCGTTTTATTATATATATTGGCAATACATTTGATGTTATAAATTCTCCGGAATTTTTCCCTCGTATCGTACGAGATGATTAGATCAAGGAGCATTGTAAAAGGATTAGCCAGTCACCAGCATCCCAATTGCGTTACATTTCTTTCACAATCCATTGCTTCAGATGTCTGAAAAAATTGTCTGTTTGACAACGTAAATAGGGCAATGAATGTTGTCGAATTTTCAAAATAGAACTTTAGCTCTATAAACTGCACCGGCCTTTTTTGTCTTTTTAGTTTATCCATGTTTTACGGTTGTTCTGGTATTTTTACTATATCTCTTTAATTATTTGGTGTAATGAGATGAAATTTTACATATGAATAGTTGCATTAATACACTAAATATCGGAATATGTTTTATTCTTCTTTTCCATTAAAAAATTCTACAATCGGATGTCATACAATATAGTGGTCCAGTCGTAGTAAATTATGCCATTGCTCATTAATTACAAAGAGCACATAAATGAAACTTGGCAAGACATTGTAAACCCTTTTTTTTTGAGGGTGGGAAATCATCAAATAACTTCTCCCGCTCTGGGTGGAGCAGGAGGGCATGTCAGACTTTTACTGACTAAAACCCACCCATGTTCCGTCAGTTGGTTGTGTGCCAGGGGCGACGGTATCTCTTTCGAACAACCCGCACCCCTGGCAGGCATCGGCCCTTGCGGACCCCACCAGTTCGGCGCACCAGGACACATGGCATGCCGTAACCCCCCCAGGAACCAAGTAACATAAGGGCCCCAGACGACCCCGTGTCTGGCACCCTTGGTCCCCCTGCGACGGGTCAGCGTAGTGGCCCTACCGCCTACTACTTTTCAGCCGCAGGGGATAGGGAGAGCGGCCAACGCTATTCCGACACTCCTATTCCCGCGTCCGCCATCAAACTGTGGTGGCCCCGTCCAGGCCACGGAAAGGAAGAGCGCTACTCAGAAGTACCGGCACTCCTCTTCCGCCGCAGCCTGTAACCCTCAGCCGCGATGCCTCCCATTCGACATCGCGGCCCGCCTCAGTTGCGGTGCACCTCACCGCAACCTACTTTTTGGTCGCTACGTTGTCGGCTTGGAGACAAAAGCCCTGACGAGTGGCCCCACCTTGGGGTTCCTCTTCGCTTCACCGTGGGAGCGGACCACGGCTACTGAGCCCCCCCGCAACGACAATGCGGGAACCCACTGGGGGGGATTGTAGGACCTTACAAGAAACAAAAAACGTTATCAGTTAGGTTCTTGACTTCCTATTTTAAGTACCTACTTGGACCTAATAACCTTATTTTACTTTTACGTGTATATCTTCTGAACGGTATATTTTTTCCAAATTCTGTTGCAAGTTTTTTTACCTTTATTTTTGGTCGTATTATTTTTATATTCCGATTTCCGACGCCATTGTTTGTTTTGATTTTTTTTTTGGTCAGGGTTGGAAAAAAATAGTAATTTTTTGTAAATTTTATAAAACAAGCTGTTCAAATTGTTTTAAAGAAGTGTTAAAATTGTTCTTTTTAGGTTAGGGCATTATTTCAAATTAATTCGACCTATAATGTTTCATTTTTAGACTAGATCTTTTCAAACTGGCCATAGTAAATTAAATATTTACAAAAAAACGATCAATGGATATACATTTATTTTATGTTGCGAATAACTAGTGTTGTCTATTAGTTAAAATTGTTATAATTTTGATTGATTTGAAATTGAAATTTTGAATATTCTAATACATGTTTCAAAAATAGGTGTTATTTTGTCCCATATAAATCCTGGTACTTAGATCTTTGTTTGATTGAATAAATTCCTTATCACATTTTTTTTTTTTTAATTACAATGCCAATAAAAGTTCAAAAATATAACATAACAAAAGCATAGACACAACTGGTTTTATGTCAAGCTATTTAGACTCCTAAATATTAATTTATTTTCATTTTATATCCATCCATTCGCCATGAAAAGTCGTTTTAAAGCTTGCTTTTTTCTTATTGTTTTGTACAATGCTTAAAACAAGTTATATTCACTGTGAAAGTTGTTCAAGTGGCGTCTGTATCTGTATAGAGAAAAGAAAAAATTATGCATTTTCGAAATTACCTATCTTTCGGCGAACATAAAAAAAAACTGTGATCTTGAAAAGTAGTTGTACACCGGATAACAATGAATACAAACAATATGATTCATTTAATTGCCTCACAGGTTGCATGCTGTGTAAGTAGGTAAAGCAATTGGTTAATCTGTTTTTTCTGCCTACCCTGTTTAAAAACTCTGTGCACGCCACTGTATGTAGGTATATAGGTTTTATTGATAAATACGACTAATTCATCTTCATCCAAACCAATAATTCATATTTAAAGCTAAAAAAATGCGACTTTGGGGTGGTACGTCACGTAAGCGTCATGATTTCAGCCGAAAGACGTCCACTGCTGGACATAGGCCCCCCCCCAACAGGGTTTTGCCGTAATCGCGGCTGCTGCCCATTCTCTAGTAAGTTCCTTAGTCGCCTTCTACGACACCTACGGGAAGGAATGGGATAGTGCTATTCTTTTACGTCCGGCACCACACGGGACTTTAAAAATCGTGAGTTTGTCGAATTATTTTGTACGAAAACTGAAAACAAAAAAAAACAAAAATGATAAAAACGTCCTATGTCAGTTGGTTCTTTGATATGGTCTCATTCATACCCTAGCTCTAGCTACTACTACTCCCATTACTCTAGTAATGGGATATAAAAAATTATAGTTTAAAAAACTAAAAAACACGCTTTAAAAACCAAACCAAAAATGGAGAAAATAATTTAATTCAATTAAAAAGCGTGGGGTGCTTTTTGAGGTATTTTTATAATCAATTAAAGTCAAGCACCCCACGCTTTTTAATTGAATTAAATTATTTTCTCCTTTTTTAGTTTGGTTTTTAAAGCGTGTTTTTTAGTTTTTTAAACTATTATTTATTTTCAATTTTTTAGTTCTGCTAACTACAAAAACGTGTTTTTTTTTCTCAATTTTTTTTAAAATTATTGAATTGTCATCGGTCCTCGACAAGTTTACAAAGTTTCAATGAAATCTGACCGTTTAAAGTGGGTCAAAATTGCGCTCAAAGGAGTCGGTTACATACAAACATACAAACAAACGAACAAACAAACAAACCAACAAACAAACATACAAGTGAAGCTAATATAAAGCGTGTAAAAACATCTTGTAAATAGGCTTAAAAAAATATATTTGGCAGACTGGTGCTAAAGGTAGGTCGAAGCCTGTATTTTCAAGTCTCCGCTTCAAGAACATATTATAAGTATCTATTTCCAAGCGCCGATGCAGGAAAGTCGTGGCCTCGTGGAGCACCCGACTGAAAAACGCGCGCGTTGACTAAAACTATGATATCTCAAAAAATACGCATCGTAGCTCTATAAACCCGGGTGTCATTGAAATTGTTATGAAATAAGCTATCTGATTATATCGGTATTGGTGCAGTTTTACCTTGAAATATATTGCTAATTTGAAGTTGAAAGTAGGGTAAGCGACTCTTTCCCAGTTTTTCGTACAAATATGGTCATACCACCAGTAATCGTGTTTCAGTTTCAAGTAATGTCTCTCTCGAAAATCGTAGAAAACAGTTGACTACTTTAATTGTAAAATATCGCATTTAAGTATAATAAGTATTAGGTAAAATAGTACTTAGATAATTATTTAGAAATTTTTTAAACACTGATGAATCTTTTACGCACTGCTTAGCGCGAGACTTGAAAATCGAACAAAGTGTCGACACGCTGGATTCCACTGTGGTGGATTCTCAACCACCGAGAGTTGAAAATTCAGTGCGCAATAAAATCCCACCGCGATATTTTTACGTCGTGGTCTTACGCAGTTGTAAGTTTGATAATATTTCAAGTAACGTGTTCTTATATTTTATGATTTTGTTTTCTCCCAGGTGATTAGAAGTTTAGAGAACTAATCTTGTTCAGAAGTTTGTAATTTTCTTAGTTGAGCTTTTGAAACATTGCTTTATTTTTTATTTCGATCATTGAGGGACAGTAAAATGAGACGGAGTACTCAGTATTTTTTTATACAATCATTCCGCGAACTCTGTAAGACGAGTAGCATAAGATATTATCTTATTACTTAGTTTGGTACATGAACATAATGCAGACAAAGCTTTAGCTGTTAAAAATGTTTAGTTTACGATAACTGAGCAACAATGCAAGCACTTGAAAATAAGCGATAAGAAAGACCGTCTCATACTTTGAATCACAGAGCAAATATTATTGCATTTATTTTAAATCTAACTTTACAATAATCGCTTGACCCATATCCGGGAGGGGGGGAGCTTAGTAATCTTTTTAATAATAAATAAATAAATTTTACTTTACATGTAAGTTTGATAATACATATTTCAAGTAACGTTTTCGTTAATTTTATGATTTTCTTTTCTCTCAGGTGATTAGAAGTTGAGAAAAGTAATCTTGCTCAGAAGTTTGTAATTTTTTATGTATTTGAAAAAAAAATGGTTTATTTTTTATATCGACCATTGAGGTACAGAATAATGAGACGGAGTACTTCGTTTATTTTTTATTTTTTGTGAATGGCATCACGCAGGACAACCTAGGAGGTTGACGGCTGCTTGTTGGCAACTCCTGGACCGAGTTTGTCGGGATTTTAGCTGATGGCTTAAGGAGTAACATAGGTTACTATTTATCCCGACAGCTACGCGGACGAAGCCGTGGGCACAACTAGTTACAATATAAAAACTATGCGATATTTAGTGCGAAGCTAGACTTTTCAGCTCACTAGTTGTGAATAGTTAAAAAACTTTATCTACCGAAGGCTGATATTAGGATGAAATACATTATGTAGATATACATTCTTGTTCAAGTTCAAGTCTTGTCTTGTTTTGTTTAAATTTTTCTTGTAATTTTTGGTTTAAATCCTGTTTTTCTTTCTGTACACGACTTATTATACCTTTTCATAATTTTGATATAGGAGAGCGGGGTCTCCTAGCACAGGTATATCTTTTACTTAAAAGGAGATCCCATTGTTAGATTAAATGTAAAAGTTGTACAAGTTTCTGAAATAAGCCTTTTTTATTATTATTTATTATTATTCTGCATCACACTTGAATCTGTTTAGCTTCTATGGTTTGACTGATAGTTTTTTTATATAACCAAGGTTAAATTTCTACGCTAGGAGGTCTATAATCATGTGCTGTATTCCTGTTTACAGTTGGTAGGTCGATGCCCCAACCACCCAGTACCTATATCACGGCTAAAGTACATTTTGTCGAATAAATATGTCAGCGAAATCAATACTCATAGAAATATTTCAGTAATTTCCGCAGAGCTTCGAGTTTACATTGTTTTGATAGGTGAGCCAAAGTTTCGAAGTCGGCCCGTCAAAACTTCCAAGTGATAAATGGCTTCAAATTGTAATCATTGTGATTGATAAACGTCATTGATATTAGCTTACCAGTTACTAATTTAATTAATGTTTTTTGTTGATAAAGGTGTTAATAAACTGACAGAATTGACTAAAACAGGTAGTACTAAAAGTTTAATCTTTTTAAAAACAAATATTTTCTTAATTTATTAGACGAACGAGCTCTTGCCAACGCCGAACGTACTACCGGGATAATCAAAAATATCCTTTGTGCTCCACGTTATAATCTATGTGTGTGCCAAATTTCATCCAAATCCGTTCAGCCGCTTTTTGCATGATTGAGTAATATAATAAGCATCCAAACATTTAAACACATTTATAAAATTTGTAGGATTTCTAATTGATAATATTAACTAGACATTAATCAATTTTTATTTATCTCGTGACGCATTTTTTTTTCATGAAACGTCAGAAGCTAGGTGCACGGTTGCAATTGGTCGTTTCCTATGGAGAAGAGCTGGCAAAAAACTTCACTGTTACTCTTTAACAAATCATTGGTTTTTACAATGGTTTCAAATTACAGTGATAGGGCGGTCATTTCTTGAAAACGCTCAAAAAGGTGTTTTTTTTTGTTAAACCAGTGTATCTCTTTAAAACGTAAATAATTTTCAAAGCAAAAAAAATATATGATCTTTTTAAGTCTTTTCTGCATAGAGTAATGGAACTCAAAACATAATTAAATATACTTTAATGCATAAAAAAAATCATCATCTTAATTATCTTTAAAACCAGTTTATGCCTTCAATCACAATTATAATTATTATTAAAAATATACCATAAAATTCCAAATGCCAAACTGCGTCCAGTGATGGGTTATTTATTATTAAATAGTAAATATCTAATTTTATACGGTTTTATTTGCATTTTTAGGACAATTCTATTTTATTTTAACTCTATTTTATTTATTTTTCGCTTTGTTTTAGTTTATTCGCTGTAGTTAGTTTAATTGAAATAAAAATAGCTCTATTTTTATTTAAAAAAAATAGTTTAAAAAACTAAAAAACACGCTTTAAAAACCACACTAAAAGAGGAGAAATAATTTAATTCAAATTAAAAAGCGTGGGGTGCTTTTTGAGGTATTTTTATAATCAATTAATGTCAAGCACCCCACGCTTTTTAATTGAATTAAATTATTTTCTCCTTTTTTAGTTTGGTTTTTAAAGCGTGTTTTTTAGTTTTTTAAACTATTATTTATTTTCTATTTTTTAGTTCTGCTAACTTTGTTTTTTTATCTCATTTTTTTAAAAAATTATTGAATTGTCATCGGTCCTCGACAAGTTTACAAAGTTTCAATGAAATCTGACCGTTTAAAGTGGGTCAAAATCGCGCTCAAAGGAGTCGGTTACATACAAACAAACATACAAGTGAAGCTAATATAAAGCGTGTAATAAAGTACATTTCGAAGTCCATCTTGTGAAAATACGCGAATTTCATGTAAATAGATTGTGTTGCGAGTCTCAACGACCGACACCTGTAAGTGCCGCACAGAAAGTAATCATAAATTGATGAATATTTTTACGAGAACATAAAACTGATTGAAGCTTTTGGTTTTTAAGAATTTCAGTACCTAACTTTGTATGATGTTGGTAATTGCTTAGGATAAAAATTAAATGAAAAACCCGATTTTAATCTAGTATTGTTACTAAAATAATTAATATCCGCAATTAAATTTAAGCATTTAAATTGCATAAGCATATGCATAATCGGCCTAAAATGTTCCCACTGCTGGGACACAGGCTTCCTCTCTGTGAGAGCGAGTGGGCCGTAATGTGGCCGTGGCCGTATGTCCCATGTCCTCGAATTTATGGTTCTAGGACAAGCCGTTTTCCTCACGATGATTTCTTTAACCGTTTTGAGAGCAGTGGTGATGAAATAATTTACACAGACTAAAGTGCCTGTCAGGGTTCAACCCTATGACCTAATAAGTCACGGCTGTTTCCATAAGCCGCCATTGAATTGGCTCACGTTTAACTAGGGTATGTCCCGTTTTACTTTCATACTTCCAGACATAGTTTAAGCTACTCACACAAAATCAACTTTTTTATTATTATTGGAAGCAAAGTAGCTTATTGATTAGTGGCCTTCTTTATTAATCGGTGTTTGTCGTCCACCCTTTTAAACAAACTGTTAATTAACTACATTATGGCGTTTAATCATGCATAAATATTCATTACAATAACCTATTCGACAATACGTTCGCATGTTACTAAAGTCTTGAACTGTTAAAAGAAAAGGGTATATACCTAAATAAAAGAAATGACCCATAAATATATATAGGAAAAGTTTTTATTCAGTGCGCAAACTTTAACCATGAATTCAGCATACCATTCTAGACCCCTAGCGAAGAAATGATTCGTCGGTTATACAAAAAAGAAAATCAGCTGCTCCATACATTTTGACCGCGTAGGTATTGCACTTTTCTATGAAACAGCAGATTTTTTTTTATATGCTGAATTCATGGTTACAATTTGCGCACTGTTTAAAAACTTATCCTGTATAAGTAGTGGCTCCGTACGTAAGGTAGTTCATTTTTATGAAAAAGAACGCCTCTCGCTATCAAACGTATAAGTTTGGTGAGTTTAGAAATATGTAACACCTCTGTATTTTAATTTAATTAAATAAATCATTTAAAAAAAAAAAACGCACGCCGGTGGCGAGTATTGCACATCTGGCCTTTTTAATGAACATCACCAATAAGGTCACTAATGTCATAAATAGAGATTAGCGAATAGCGTCTTATGAATAATTGGCGAGAGAACCGATGCAGTTCTGCTCAGTAGGTTCACTGAACTCCATGTGTTGCGAGACAGGTGAGCCTGCTGTACAGGGGTGTCAAGTTTCTTATTTTTTTTACTTTTTAAATTACTAATATGAGATATGAGCACAATTCTTGTTACTAACAACCTTGTCTTGTCTATGGACTTTTTTGTCTCAAATAAATGATTTTTATTTTATTTATAAAATAAACATTTTTGATTTCTACTCATATTATTCAAGGAGAACACACAGAAATCGTGAGGTTTCGTGTTCGAATTTTAGCATTCCGATGTCTAGTTTAGGTTATCTTAAAAAATCACGCGAAATATTAAAACTATGGTTAATCATTGGCTACTAGAAATGCACCTGTACTTCAAACAGGTTATCTAATCTTTTTTCTTTAAACTTATCTGTGATGAACTTCTTTCTATAACTGAGGTAGAGGCGACTTCTCCAGGCTTATCACCTTATTGCCGTAGTTAATTACTATGTAGATAACTAACTTTTAAGTTCCGCAATTCGAATAAAATCTTCTGTCAAACTCTCAAGGAAAATGTAACTGCTCAGGAAAAATATGGCTTTAGAGAATTATAATCATTAGAATCAGCAATAAATACAACTCCATAAGTTAGAATTGGCCTCAATTGTCATAACTTCATGAAATAGTCATTCAATAGAGTAATATGAACTAAGAGAGATGTATTGATGAGTTTTATGATCATAATGCTATAAATAAATATTTGTTACGACCACAAATCATATTTAGATCTACATACAATCTGTTAACGATCTAGAGATTGCATATTTTTTTAACTTTGGCCTTCAATTGTGAATCAAGCGGGCCTGAATAACAAAAAAAAAATTCCATTCAAAACATACAAAAATAGACGTTCCTAAAACCTTATTTTCGGAGTTCATGTCAACCACCACCCCTCTGCCTAACCCTACAGGCGATATGTTATGTGTGTGTGGTGAGTGTATGTTAAAAAGTAAATATAATCCGGTCCGATATTGTGAGAAACCGGAACAAATGCCGATCGGATTGTCCGCCTTTTTCTCTCCGAATCTCCTAAACTCCTTGGAATCAAAGCAAGTTGAATTTAAAGCGTCCAATCAGCGTCCGGGTGTAGGACAGAGGACATATCTTAGAATATTATACAAGTTCAAGTTCTCACTTTGGAGTAGAACTTAGAACTTATCTAGACGTCAAAAAAAGTGTTTCGATATTAAGCTTCATGTTTCCTAAATGGGACGAAGGGACGGGCAATTCCCGTACTTAAAAAAAAAAAGTATCTACACTGAGCCTCAATCTGTCCAAAATACCTCCAATTTATAAAAAAAAGATATTGTTTGTCGCTGAGATGAGATAGTGACTAGATTTTGAACGTTTCTATTTACGAGAACTGTCTTTCTAGATTTCGTCTAAACTGGAAGGAAGACGCGGCCTCACAAAAAATGTTTCGTGAGTCCCTGGGCCTTCCTTCCTGTGTAATGACACAAAAAGAAGGAGTTGGCCTTTGACCTGTAGTAATAAATATATTACTCAGTTTTTAAAATTGGTAAAATATGAACAGTGGGAGAGACAAGGCTAAGTAAAAAACAAGAGGTATATGATGGAACGAGCGTTCCCAGAAATTCCTGTACACTCTTGATTTGAAGGCTAACGGGTGAAATGAGGAAACACAGACGCTGGCAGAGATTTCCACACTATGGCTGTAAATCATTTTCTATTTTCACTGAAACATTCCTTAAATAAACGAAGACAACTTCAAACAAGCGATAGTATTACTTAAACCACACTTAACGAGGATTAAGCATAAAATATTTGAACTTAACTAGAGTAGTTTAGATTGTTCATTACCAAGTTTTAGTCCAACGTCTAAAGTCATGGTAATGACATAAGAGAAGTTAATAACTTTGAAGATGTTATTTATATTGTTACTAGATATATTTAGGTACACAGGCGTTCAAAATGTTACGGGTCGTCACAAATCCGAAATTCTGACAACCAGTTTTACCAAAGGGTATTTACCCAGTAACTAAGTGGTTGGAGGTCAGATAGGAAGTCGCTCCATCCTACTATCCTACTAATATTTTAAATGCGAAAGTTTGTATGTTTAGATGTTTGAATGTTTGTTACTCAATCACGCAAAAACGGCTGAATGGATTTTGGCGCACAGAATAGTTTATAGCCTGGATTAACGTAAAAGATTTAATTTCATCCCGTCCGTTCCCGTGGGATAATATCCGACCACTAGTGTAAAGTAATGGTACTCAGCTGCACCCGGTTAGACTGGAAGCCAACCCCGACATCGTTGGGAAAAGGCTAGGCAGATGATGATGAGGCGTGCAAAATGTCAGTAGTCAAGTCCAATCAATGAAGAGAAATGTTTAAAAATGTATTTTGAATTTTCGTTATTTTGTGAACTTTTATTGTAGATTCAGGCGCCAGTAAAATAGTCAACACTGTCTATACTTCTTTCTCTACCTCTTATTATTGAAGAAGACAAAACAATTTTTTACACGCTTTATATTAGCTTCACTTGTATGTTTGTTTGTTTGTTGGTTTGTTTGTTTGTAGTTTGTATGTAACCGACTCCTTTGAGCGCGATTTTGACCCACTTTAAACGGTCAGATTTCATTGAAACTTTGTAAACTTGTCGAGGACCGATGACAATTCAATAATTTAAAAAAAAATTGAGAAAAAAACACGTTTTTGTAGTTAGCAGAACTAAAAAATTGAAAATAAATAATAGTTTAAAAAACTAAAAAACACGCTTTAAAAACCAAACTAAAAAGGAGAAAATAATTTAATTCAATTAAAAAGCGTGGGGTGCTTGACATTAATTGATTATAAAAATACCACAAACAGCACCCCACGCTTTTTAATTGAATTAAATTATTTTCTCCTTTTTTAGTTTGGTTTTTAAAGCGTGTTTTTTAGTTTTTTAAACTATTATTTATTTAGTTTGGTTTTTAAAGCGTGTTTTTTAAACTATTATTTATTTGCAATTTTTCAGTTCTGCTAACTACAAAAACGTGTTTTTTTTTCTCAATTTTTTTTTAAATTATTGAATTGTCATCGGTCCTCGACAAGTTTACAAAGTTTCAATGAAATCTGACCGTTTAAAGTGGGTCAAAATCGCGCTCAAAGGAGTCGGTTACGTACAAACAAACCAACAAACAAACATACAAGTGAAGCTAATATAAAGCGTGTAAAAAGGAGACATTAATTGATTATAAAAATACCTCAAAAAGCACCCCACGCTTTTTAATTGAATTAAATTATTTTCTCCTTTTTTAGTTTGGTTTTTAAAGCGTGTTTTTTAGTTTTTTAAACTATAGTTTTTTCGTGTACCTAGTACTTGATTACTTCTAACGTACTAAATTATTATTAGATTTGGTGTGATCCTTAATATGGTGTATTCCTAAAGAATAAAGGTAAATATAGAATTGTTAGAAGCTGGGGATGCTCGCTAGTATGTCAAATAACTAAAATAGCTTCAATTCCTAATACACACTGTGAACCAATTACTTATATAAGGAGATGAACAGACACTTTAATATAGTTACAAACAAACATGTCAAGAAGTTCCACCGGCGGCGGTCAGTAACACTTTATGTGAGCGTGCTAAACTGCCGTTAACTTAGTTAATAACTTAACGCCTTGCTAACTTACTAATCTATAAAGGTTAAGTGTAGGTTTGCTTGATAAAATTGTATTAGAAGTAAGAAAGATTGTTGCGTTTTGGGGAAGGCATGAATTTTCATTCAAATAGATGTTAGATCTACCAACCCGCACTAGGCTCGCGTGGTGGATTACGGCCTACTCCTTATCACAGAGAGGAGCCTTGTATCCCAGCAGTGGGCATAGATGGAACATAGGCTGATTTATGATTATGATGATGACGAATTTTTATGAGCATTTCTTGAAGGCATTAAAATAACGGGGAATAGAAGTTCCCTGTCTCCAATTTTAACTTTATTCATTCAAATTTGATACCAGTTACAAATGACAGCCCATCCTTAAGGGGAATCTAGTCGCGGGCTCGAACTCACTGGTCGCCTGGCTAAAAAGCACGCTGTCTCACCAGGCATCGTGTCCGACAGAGATAGTATCAGTGATGAGCAGTTAGATGCTAGTCTACACGCACAACATTATTGAGTGGGATGCAGGATCATTTATAGTCAAACAGGCGCGTAAAAATTAAGAAAATTCCTTCGGTCGAGTTTTATGAAAAAACCACTGCATATATCAATGACCAATAAAATTTATTGAATTTTTCGATATTTGAGCTTTGTTGATACCGATTTGGTTTTGGAAATTTTACACATCTTTTGTTATTTAAACACGCCCAAAGTTAGGTTAAAGTAGCAAGAAAAACTAATCTTTTTTGGCTCCTAACTTTTTAATGGCTTTTTATTTTAGTATTCTGTTTCCGTACAGACAATATTAATGATTAGACAAAATCATACCACGTTTAATTTTTGATATGTACATTGTCGAACAGTAGAGTAATACACTACCCAAGTTTGTATGGAAAAAATGACGACAAGATTCACCTTAACCCCTCCTAGTGTTTAAGCTGGCAAGAAGTACAACTAACTCCTCAGCAACACGACTATCCATGGCATCGATAAACTCAGCTTAGCACAAGCTGGCTCGTTATTAGGTCCGCAGTTCTATAGCCCAGAACAATCGACCCGTCCAACACTAGAACTATTTACCCAAAAATTAGTGTTCAAATGTCAATCCAGCAGTTCTCAAATTGAATTTAGGAGTGGGTTGTAACAGCTATAATCGCATATCTGTTCCGCCTGTTCCTGTTCCACGTAAATAACAGTTCCAATAACCTGTTACAAAATAAAAATAACTGTTATTTCATAATTATGTGGGAATAGGAGTGGGTTGTAACGGGTAAAATCGCATATCTGTTCCGCCTGTTCCAGTTCCAGGCATACAAAGTAGGTACTTCTCTTTCTAACTAAGGTGCAACACCTGTGCGAGAAAAAGAAAGAGCTTGTGACGAGATAACGTGGGTCACAGTGCAACAGTTTTTATCTCAATCTAACTAAGGTAACGTAAAAGCTTGTGACTGTCGTGTGTAAGGGATTTTATTATATCGAGGAACAGTAGCTGTTATTTCAGATTGTCTGCCACAGTTACAGTCTGTTATCATCAGATACCTGTTATATTTAGCTGTTACGATAAATACGCCTCACTCCTAATTGAATTGCAAGAAGAACGTTAGCAAATACAGTTGCCAAGCTTGCTTGAATAGATACGCAAACGATAAAATCAATTCTACGGCAAAATGCATCGGAGTACTCGAGAATTCAGAGCAGACGCACAGCCACAAATCACATTGTCGCCAGTGGGCATTGACCATTACATCCTGACCTCTCATTCAAGTGATTGTGGAAACTTTATAGACGCGGGCAGGTACCAAGGGAGTTCAAGTTCCAGTGGTCACGATAACGGTGTCTCCGGACGTCCGGTTATGTGTAACTAAGTTGTTTTCCCGGTGGGAATGTTCTGATTGCGTTTCGTTGCGGATCGGTTGGTCGGTATTTGTCGGCTTACTGCTCGTAACATGGAGGAATTATCTTTAATTTGCCCTGAATGTGGGCTTTTTGGTTTGAACATGAATAATTAAATAGAAAGTCTTTATTCTGTAAAAATCAAGCTGGAATTTTTAAAACTATTTCTAGGGTTCCGTAGTCAACAAGGAACTCTTATAGTTTCGCCATGTCCGTCCGTCTGTCCACATTTTAGCTAAGAGAATCTAAGTATAAAAGTCATGCCGTCAAACTGGTTAAATAAAATCTTGAAAATAAATTGCAGTTGAAATGTATGGGCGAATATATTATTCCACTAACTGAACATGTTACTCAACTATGGAACCTTTAATTGTGCGTGATCCAACAGATACACGAATAGTACATAATTACCTATGAAATAGGTTCCTATTTAATATTCCTGCAAAATCAGTAGGACCATTTGAAATGAAAACATTCTAAAACAGTTGAATAACCCTCAACAAAACAAGATTGACTATTAATGATATTCCATTCGTATTTGAATATTTAAATTAGTGTTCCTATTTCAAAATGCGCCAGGTTCCATCTTTTCGAATTTATTTAAATTATTTCACAATTTAAAACTAGACAACAATCATGAGTGCGTACTAGTAGATAAACGGTGAATGAAAATGTCGTGAGGAAATTGAAATATCCTGTCTTGGTATGTAAAGATAGCGTAACTTAACCTGATTGGTAGGAGTCGACCAATCAGGTTAAGTTACGCTATCTGCGGCTGTTATTACTGAGCCCCAAGTTACTCAACTTAGACTCAGAAAAATCAACAACAGTAGTTAAATAAAACATACATTTTCTTTGATGGTGATTAGTTATTATTTGCCGAAACCAGTAGCTTCAAAGCCAAAGTAAAAGTATTTGTAATGATTCCGCGATGTTGCCCACAAGTAAAACAAAAGAAGAACTGTTTTGTAAATACATATTTGGCGTTATTGACTGTTTAAAAAAAAGAATTGGATTCTTGAATCACAAAAACACAATGGAGTTGCCATAAGAATTAGGTGAATATTTTGTGAACGTAAGTACAGTCACCAAGACAGATAGTAACCAGACTTGTCGGATATAGGTGTAGTTTAGTAATAAACCGATGAATGGTTTCGAATGAAATTTCAACTAGCTTCATCTTTCTACCTCACCGACCTTGACAATTCAAAAGTGCCTGTAATTGGTTTATTTGAAATAAATGCTTTGAGTTTGAGTTTGATTTAATGTGATAAATGAACTGTTTGTTTTCTATTCAAAAACATATTTTTTTTCCGAAAGCATACATCGCGTTCTTATTATATCCGGCGACCCTGGTTATTTATCTCTTTTGGTGACCGTACACTATAGCACAGTATTGTAAGTATTTGTATTTTTTACTATTTTTTTTTTAAAGAATTTAATTAATGCTTGTTACATGTAAAATTATACGTAATACAATTAGAGGGGACTAGGTACAATTTCAAAATATTCAAATTCTGCAAATATTGTTTGTTTTTGTCTCAACCTATCTGTCGTTAGCGGTTGTCAGAAGGATAAGTCTGACAACTAATCTTACCAAAGGATATCGCGATATTCAGTAACCGGGTTGTGGAAGTCACATAGGCAGGTGCTCCATGTTAAATACTGGTATTCAGCTGCATTCGATTACACTTAAAGCCTACCCCGACATAATTGTGAGAAGGCTAAACAGATTTTGTAACAACCAATAAAAGGAGCAAAAAAAGCCCTTTCTCAAACTTTGACGTTATCAATTTCTATTTCGAACTGATATTCATTACTTAACGAAGAAAGAAAAAAGATAAATGTACATTACAAACCTACACAGAAACGATAAGAATAAATAAAGAATTCCCGGAAGTTTTAAGTTCATTTGAAAAGTTGTGAAAATTTCATGTAAACAGTATTCATCCTTTCATAAAATAACTTGGACCCACTCAAAGCCTTTGGTAACTTTAAGTTACAAATTTTATCTATAATCACAAAATCCTACTCTTTTTCAATCAATCAAAAACATTCTATAAAGTCATCATCTGCCGAGCCATTTCCCAACTATCTTGGGGTCGGCTTCCAGTCTAACCGGATGCAGCTGAATACCAGTATTTTACATGGAGCGACTGCCTATCTGACCTCCCATCCGAGTTACTGGGTAATACGATACCCCTTCGTAAGACTGGTTGTCAGACTTTCGGGCTTCTGACGACCGTAACGACTGTCAAAGATCCACCACTGACAGCCGGGACCTGACGGTTTAACGTGCTTTCCGAGGCACGTAGGGATCTTGGTGTGTAAAGATGGTCACCCATCCACGGACTAACCGCGTCAAGCGTAGCTTAACCTGATCGATCGACCCGTGCGGCTGTTATTACTTAGTCACAAGCCCTTTTCCCATTCTATAATGTGAATAAATTATATACTCAAACTGCCGGAGACTTTCAGCCAGCGATAATCAGGCTGTAACGCTCCCATTGTTGGGGCACAGGCGTCCTGTATGTGAAGAGCGGAGACTTTATCTACGTGAAACTTGTTTTTACACGCTTTATATTAGCTTCACTTGTATGTTTGTTTGTTACTTTGTTTGTTTGTTTGTACGTTTGTATGTAACCGACTCCTTAGAGCGCGATTTTGACCCACTTTAAACGGCCAGATTTCATTGAAACTTTGTAAACTTAGCGAAGACCGATGACAATTCAATAATTTAAAAAAAAATTGTGAAAAATGAAAAAATAGGAAAAAAACAACACGTTTTTGAAATTAACAGAACTAAAAATAGAAAATAAATAATAGTTTAAAAAACTAAAAAACACGCTTTAAAAACCAAACTAAAAACGGAGAAAATAATTACACTATTATTTATTTACTATTTTTAGTTCTGTTAACTTCAAAAACGTGTTGTTTTTTTTCCTATTTTTTCATTTTTCTCAATTTTTTTTTAATGATTGAATAGTCATCGGTCCTCGATAAGTTTACAAAGTTTCAATGAAATCTGACCGTTTAAAGTGGGTCAAAATAGCGTCCAAAGGAGTCGGTTACAAACAAACAAACATACAAGTGAAGCTAATATAAAACGTGTAATAAAAAGGCGCATGTTTAAAAAAAATACCTTAACACTACCCTACTATTAACTATATATTGACATTATTGATAACTCACTTTAATTTATGTCCGACTTGTACATGTATTTCAATAGTGAGAAAAGTTGCGGTTAAACTGATGTTTGTTTACTTATTCATTTACATTATTTTATGTTTGTTCCAGAAATAAAAATGGCTCAGATGTACTTAGCTGTCACCATCGTCGCGCTTCTGGCGATCTCACACGGCGTCAGTGCGAAGCGTGAGTACCTACAATTCAATAAGGTTTTATTTCGCAACGTAAGCGGCCAGCAGAGGCCATAAATCCAAGTTGGTCACAGTTATTAGTCTAAAGTAAAGCATATCTTAAAAGAGTGAGCATGAAAAGCAAATCGATTGGATTTTTTGAAAATTTCAATGGGAATTAGTTGGGGATCGATTAAGTGAATACAAGACGGTAAATATTGCCTCAAAGAGATGTCAGCACCAACTGGTGGGGTCCGCAAGGGCCTATGAGGCGCCAGAGGTGCGGGTTGTTCAAAAGAGATACCGCGGCCCCTGGCACACAGGCAACTGACGGAACACGGGTGGGTTTTAGTCAGTAAAAGTCTGACACGCCCTCCTGCTTCACCCAGAGCGGGAGAAGTTATTTGATGATTTCCCACCCAAAAAAAAAAAGGCGGTAAATATTGGCGAACCCTAAAATAAAATAAATTCCAATCAATCAATTTAGCCTATCACAGTCCACTGCTGGACATAGGCATCTCCCAGGGTGCGCCACAACACTCTATACTCCGGCTTCCGCATCTGTCCCAGCCACCTTTTTAAGGTCGTCGGTCCATCTATCTGGGGGTGTCCTACAATACGCTTACAGATACGCGGTCTCCACTCCAGGATTCTTCTGCTCTTCTTGCTTCTCTATTTCTTCAGAAACATGGCCAGCCCACTGCCACTTCGGCTTGCTTACTCTGCAAGCCGGTACGATATTGGTAACTCCGACATTCCTGATTTTATCCTTCAAAGAAACTTTGACATACCGCTCGGACCTTAATTTTATGGATCAGCCTGACTGTCACTGTCCACGTTTAACTTATACAAGATATATATTATTTTTACGATTTTCGCTACTCTACCATATTGATAACCTTTAGTTTCCCTTCAGGGACCTCTAAAACCAAACAACAAACACCAACGTATGATTACATAGTAATAGTAAAATAAGACCGTTACCGAACTTTGAATCAACAATCTCTGTTTATTCCTACCTACCGATCACCACTGAAAGTAAACTGAACTGTTTAACTTGCCTACTACTTGGCCTAACTTGCTCTAACTTAGGGCCTAAGACCCTGAACAAATGTGCAAAACTTGTGAAGAAACTCGGCCAGTGTATGTTAAATTTATGTTTATGATCATACTTAAGTTGATTTAGGCGATATTTCTTGTAAAAATTATTATTTACTGGTTAGTTATAGTTACATACGACGTGGGTATTTTGAAAACGATATTCTAAATTATATGAATAAATTCGACTACATTATTGTCTTTGAAATATTAAGAATGTTCGTTGAATTGTCTACAGATCTAGTTTTTAGTTCTATTGGAGGATTAAAAATAATAAAGTTAATAATGTAAACAAATAAAGTTAATTATTTGAAAATGTAAATTTAAAATAAAAAACTCTTTGTAGTTTATTAACTTTGTTCATAAACTGGCTGTTAATTGGGAAAAAAATCAATGTGAAGCCATTAAAAAAATATTCTTTTTTCTTTTTAGTGGCGTTCGTTTATTTTTTTGCCATAAAGTGGCCAGTACCTACTGTGTAGTTACGCTGATTTAAAAAATTTTTACACTACAACTAACTACTAATATGTAGGTCGTAGATCAATGTTTTTCGAAACAGCGAATTAAAATCCATAGGCACATACGCTAAACTGATTGTAAATAATTCAAACGATGCCTTTTTGAAAATAACTACATCAATTTGTTGACTCAACTTTGTTCACATAAACAACAAAGAAAACACATCAAAATGAAGAAAAACAAACCATAACAAGATCAAATATTATGAAAAAGTAGTCAGAAATATGACAGTCATGTGTCAATGTCAGTGACGCAATTTGAAGTTGAAGGGATTCCACCATAAATGAGGTAAGTTCCTCTTCTTCATGGGACCCTAGAGACCAGAGCCTAGGACATGTCTTTGGACGAAAAAGAGAAAGATTTTCGAAAAATATTACGTTGTGAAATGAAAAGTCAGTTTTGATGGAGCAGTGTTTTCGACACATACGATACTTTTAGCCCTACGTATTCTGAAATAAAAATAAATGCCAACGTTCAATCTATACACATTATCTATTACTAATAATAAAGCTGAAAAGTTTGTTTGTTTAAACGCGTTAATCTCTAGAACTACTTGTTAGATTTGAAAACAAAATCTTTTCATTTGATAACCCAGTTAATGACCAACCTATTTAACATTTCGCTAGGACCCGTAGGAGACGAGCAAAAAGACAAAAGTCGGTGGTGATGCGATGCGACAGGGTGTGTCGGGAGACCAAGAAATTTCACGTGGATGAAGTCACGGGCTGAAGCTAGTACACAAATAAATGCAGTTAACCTTAAAAGTTTCTGTTCAGACTGTTTAAATGTTTAGTGCTAATTGCAATATATTTTTAATAGTATTTTGATATACTTGTTTTTTTTTTTGAGGGTGGGAAATGATCAAATAACTTCTCCCGCTCTGGGTGGAACAGGAGGGCGTGTCAGACTTTTACTGACTAAAACCCAACCGTGTTCCCTCAGTTGCCTGTGTGCCAGGGGCCGTGAGGCCGTGAGGGCGCATATACTGCCTCTCCCTCACGTGCGCCGCATGCATTACTGCTTCGCATAAAGAGGTGACGGCTACCCATGCACTCACGCTCCGTACCATGGCCTGGACCAGGGCTGGACGCGAGAGATCGCCGCCGCCGATCGCCTCCACGCAGACACGGCGGTGCTCCGCCCAAGCCAGGCAGAGCTCCACCGTGTCCTCAGGGCGATCTTCGCAGTGGCAACACCCGGGCGATTTCTCCCGCCTTATCCGAAACTGATATACAGGGTGGCAAGAACCCAACCTATCACCATGGATTCAGTACTTATATGATTCTCAATCCGATGCGTAGAATTTTTTTGTCTGACATAGAAAATAAATTGCTGCTTCATACATTT
The DNA here is from genome assembly GCA_947359405.1 of Antitype chi. Taxonomy (NCBI): domain Eukaryota; kingdom Metazoa; phylum Arthropoda; class Insecta; order Lepidoptera; family Noctuidae; genus Antitype; species Antitype chi. The sequence goes on along the minus strand of OX375820.1, from coordinate 18,185,421 downwards.
TGACCGCGTAGGTTGTGCACTTTTCTATGAAACAGCAGATTTTTTTATTACATCCGACGAAAAATATAAGTCTAGAATCATGTTCTGAATTCATGGTTACAGTTTGCATCGATGTCCTTGCCACACTGTATATAATATAATTATACCTTCTTATTTTAACATAATATTATCTAAATTACATAAAACCGTTTCGAACGACATACTATAAAACAATTTCATTACACATACCTAATGTAATTTTGAGAGGCGATATTAAAACTTTTTAGGAACACCTTTTTATATTTTTATAAAAGTGTAAAAAGGTGGGATTGTTGAAACAACACATACGTTAATTAAACGAGTTAATTTAGTTGATATTAATAAAAATCTGGACCCGACCGAAAATGTGTAACATTTTTAGACGTCCGTTCCGTAGACAACTTTTACATAAAAACTTGTCTATTGTACCTGTCAGTTATGCTTAAAAAAAATTGTATTAATATTACTTATGTATGATGAAAAACAATTTGAAAAATAATAGCTCAGCAATCGTCATGTTTGTGGAGGGTAAATATTTAAATTTAATTCCCATAATCACAAAACATAAATGGCATCGTAATATTTAAAACAAGTCTGAAATCGTCGATCAGCCATAAGCAAGCGTGGTGATCAATGCTCGTGCCTTCTCTGTATCAGAAGAGGCCTTTGCCCTGCAGCGAGACAAATAGCGGCTGGTATTATTATGATAATGTTTCGTTATTTCGAATGTTTATTTTGTTACATGTAGAGCGATAGAGTTTTCTCATATTAGTATCTTCCGTGTGAAAAATGCAAATAATGCGAACATTTAATATGTTTTTGTTAGAAGGCAAACACTGTAATTATTCCAAATTGAACGAAGTGTTGCTTAAAGGTTTAGCCGTCTTGGACAGAGTCCAAACTACACTCATGGACAATATAGGTTCCTAAGATAGGCCTAGTTCAGAAAATCATGATTGACAGTTCCAATAACTCTATCCTCTAATGACATATGTGTCATTGAGACAAATCGATGAGCTTCATTTATCAAAATTAGTTTGTTAGTTTGACAATAGGTACAAGGGGAACATTAAGAGCAGAAACTTTATAGGTATAGTTAAGTCAAAGTATAGTACTTCTACGGGTAAAACTAATAGTAGCAATGGCTTTCATTTTGACAGTTCAACAACATTCATTGCGTTATTTACGTTGTAGAACAGATAATTTTTTCGAACAAATGTAGCAATGGACTAACACCTTCAAAATGTAGAATAGTGTGTTACACATTTACCGATTACCGATCTTTTTTGTTTTTCTACGTCGCAAATACCCAATATTCATCAAGCAACTTTGTAACCTACATGAGCTCTTTCATTCTTACTTAACACATCCATACTAACCGTTTTTAGTTTGGACGCGCTAATCTGGAACTACAAAGTCAGATTTAAAAAAAAAACAGTGGCACTCCGGGAGCGCCGACAGAAGTGAAAACTTGAACAATTACGTGTGTATTTTTTTAAGCGTAATGTAATGTAATGCACCGATCCCAGCGTGGCTTGACCAGACTCGATTAATCGAATGAACATGATTAATATTTCCTGACGATTCAAAAAATACGTGTGTATTTTTTGAATCGTCAGATTAAACAATGTTCAACGTTCAACGTACGTTCAACGTTGTTCGTTCGTACGTTCGTGTTGTCAGTGGTGTCGGTAACAGTGTCGCGAGTTCAATTGTATTTCCCATCTCAAAAATTGGGTGTCACTTCAAAAAAAAATACATTTGGTAGCCCGATTTTTAAGGAAGGTTCTAGGCTATTTTACATCACGCTACGACATTTAGACACCGAGCAAAAATAATAAAAAAAAAAAAAAAAAGACAGAAAGAACTCTAAACAAAAACGAAGTAGGTAAAGCAGGAGCAGGCGATACAATACGACGCAGCGGTGAAGTCAGGAGTAGAAGCTAGTCCGACATTATTTTCAAGTACTTACCACAGTTCGCAAGTTTATTGGTAACATCAAGACGTGGGCAATCTTCATCTTTCTGTGCCATAATGTTCGGTAAGAGGAATAATGTTTACTTTTCGTCACGCACTCCTGAAACATTCAAGTGCTATGTTTTACATGGTAGATGACAATCGTGCGGGATACAAGTGTATTTGGAGGTAGGTTACGCATAACTTTTATGTTCTTTGAGAGTCTGTCAAACGAAGTAAGGACTTTTTGATTCTTTTAATCTTCTTTGGAAATGCGTTGCTTTGTTTCTGAGTTAGGTATACCGGGTTTTATTTTTTCTGTAGTGTCTTTGAACACTCAGCTTCCCACAAATCATTACAATGACGATTGTTATGTGTTTGAAGAAAGACTTAGTATTGTAGTGAATTAGGGTTCATATTTTTATTATGCCCTTTTAACTGAATTGTTTTTTTTTTGTTTTTGCAAATTACGATATATCCCTCAATTCAGTGAGCCTTTTAGCAAAGGCCTCCTCCAGTTGTTTCCACTGAGTTCTGTCACGCATACCATTCGAGACCCCCCGGCGAAGAAATTTTTCCTGTATATTCTAAAAATGTGTCTGCTCAACAACGTTAATAACGCAATGAGTATTGTTGAACTGTCAAAATGAAACAGATTATGATTAATCGTGTGTTACGCAATTAGGGTGCTGGTCAAGATATCTGCTAGTTTAGTTTTAGCTCTTAATTGGTAATTTCTTACATGATCGGCCTTACGTATGTTTATCATGCTTCGTTCCAAGGATCTTTTGCAGTATTGCCAAAAATCCATAGGGTTCATTATAATAATGTTAATATTACTCCAAGTACTAGCCTACCCCTTCGGGTAATAAGGCGGTTATGTTACTCTAAGTACAATCCACCAACCCGAACTGGGCCCGCGTGGTGGATTATGGCCCCCTCCCTCTCACAGAGAGGAGACCTGTGTCCCAGCAGTGGGCACGTTAAAGGCTGATTATGCTATGCTCTAAGTAGAACACAAAAAAAACCCGCCGCACAAATGTGGATGTCATTCTTTTTAAGATCACGTTACGATACGACCATATTTTTATTTAAAAAACATATTTATAGTGATTCTTCATTTTCTAAATCAATGTGTAAATAAATTACGGTAAGAGTATTGTAACAATATGAAATGACAAAAATAGACACAAACAAATATTTATTAAAATACGTTCATTTGTTTCGAATGTTCAAAGGCAATAGAAAACTTGTAATTTCAACCGCAAAGTTAAAACAAAAGTTAAGCGACACCATGACTGATTCAACGAATGCTTTATTTAAAACCTTTGAAAGAAGTAAAATGTTTTAAATACAATTTTGTTACAGTATTACAAGTTTGAATAATTAGCTTTTTAGTTTTATAGATTTTTGAGAACTATCTGAGGAGTATCGGAGTTTTCTTTTATTGTAAACTAGCTGCCCGTCCAGGCTTCGCAAGTGTGGGATACCAATTTTTTTTCGTTCGACCTGTTTCTCTCCCACTTACTTTGCAAATCCCACTACCACGAAAAAGTCTTTTAATTTTTCGGGTTAATATAATAGCCTATGTCACTCACAAATAACGCGGCTTTCTATTAGTAAAATAATTTTCAAAATTGGTTCAGTAGATCCAGAGATTTACCCTCTACAACCTCACAAACTTTACCTCTTTGTAATGCGTAAAAACCTACAAACCGGGCTTCAGTGTATTATTATTATTGCTAGCCATTTATGTCCCACTGCTGCGAAGGCGTCCCTATTCTCTTTCCACCTCTGTCTGTCCAGAGGTGCCAAGGCCCAATCTTTAAGGAGTCCAGCTCATCCCGCCATGTCCGTCTGGGCCTGCCGCCATGTCGTTTGCTATTAAGCGGAACCCACTACTAGGTCGTAAGTTTCGCCCATTGATCATATGACATGCGACACATATGTCCAGCCCAATTTCAAAGACATCAGTTATTTTGTGCATTACAATGTTCTAAATATCAAAGGAATATTTCCAATTCGAAATTCAATTCGTTAATCATAAACGTCAAAATTGCAAAAGCTATAATCTTTCCACCTGCAATAATGGCGTTATATTTCTCCTAATTAGCTTCAAAACTGACCGCTTATGTAACTAATAATCTAATCTAAGCTCTGCTTAAGTTCAACTGATGATCCAGTTTAAACCGAGCTTTATTTTGACTTGCGTAACCGTGGTTGCGTGATTATTTGATTGGAGCCTACCACGTACAAACATTGTCTGTTCCAACCGTAACTAATATTAACAATCTGTTACTGCTAATAAGTTTTGAATAAATTATTTTCGTGCTCGAAATATTGCTTTGGTGTTCTAATATCATGCTGCTGTTATTCTGGACCTTAAAACATACCTTAAACTGTGGTATTAGTCAGAAATATCACCACATAAAAAGGTGAAAGGTTCCAATGTGATATTTTTTTTTTATTTAAGGCTTGAAAATCAATTGCATGCAATTGAGATGAGAATGTTAGACGGATGTGTTGAGTTTTACGAATGCATAGAATAAGAAATGAGTAAATAAGACTCCATTGACAATTCAAAAGTACCTGTAATTGCTTTAATAGGAATAAATGCTTTTAGTTTGAGTTTTATGAAACGACTGCCTAAATCACGAGTTGTAAAACTAGAAAACTGCATATTTTATGGATATACCCATATACATTAGCATTGATAATAACAATAATTGAGTCAAAAAGAAATCTGCCTAGCCATTTTTCTACTATTTTGGCTTCCTGTCTAACCGGCTCCGGCTGATCACCAGCCTGACTGCCTATCAGACCTACATAACCCAGTTACTGGGTAGCACGACACCTCTTAGTAAGACTGGTTGTCAGACTATTGGGTCTTCTGACTACCCGTAACGACTGTCAGAGATTTAGGAACGATGGCCGAGACCAACAGCTTAACGTGCTTACCGAGGCACGGAGGGGGTCTCGATCTGCAATGGAGATTACACATCCTCAAAACGACTGCAGCAAGCGTAGCTTATCCTTTGATCGACCCTTGCGTCTGTTACCAGTAACCACGAGCCCCTTCAGCATTATTAATATTCGAGTACCTACCATCAATACAGCCATCTGTAGAAACAGCGAATGAAATAATTTATAAATTATTATTTTTGAAGTAAAGTTTAAAATTTTTGCAAATTCTTCACAAAACTACAAGAGGGGAACAAGTTACAAATTCTTCCCAAGAAGTTTTTGAGCATATTATTACGGATGTAAAAGTAGACAAAGGAATATGTTCGCGTAGTTTTCTGAGTTAGAACTCAAACGGCTTCGGTCTTTTGTGTAAAACAGGAATATAAGTTATATTTCAGGACTTTATGTGCTGAATGTATTAATTGCTCATTTTCGAGACTTAAATATTTCAAGATTGTTCTCAAAGTGGTAATTGTCTAACGACATTCTTAAAACAGGGTCAAGTTAAATTAGCTGGCAATACTTTAGCCACGTGTTTGCTAAATATCGCAGTCGTAATTTCACTTCTTTTTTTTGCAAACTGCTTTACAAAACAGCCACGGTTAATAAAAAAATAACATAGAAGTTCAAAAAAGAGGAATCGCATTGAAGTGCATTTGAAGCACCAAATGAGTACCTACCTACCTACCTATCCCTAAAATATCTCCAAGCCCCTCGATATTAAGAATATGGAACTCGTATGTATTAAAAATGTATATGTAACTGTGGTGGAAGTACCCACGAGGGTGTAGTGGTTAAATAATAACAGACGTACGGGTTCAAAAAAGTCAAAACCAACATATTTTATTTCACATAAACCTGCATGGGCACTTATGAAACGTCAGAAGCTAGGTGCACGGTTCCAATGTGTCGCTTGCTATGGAGAAGAACCGGCAAGAAACTCCACGGTTACTCTTTTAAAAATAATTGGCTTTTACAATGTTTTCAAATTACAGTGATAATAGGTATGGGAGGACAGTGCAGGCCTGTCAATAAGTACCAGGTAGTTAGAGGAGGTTGATCGAAAGTTAAGCTACGCATGCCGAGGTAGGCCCGTAGATGGGGCACCATCTATTTCATATCTAGATCCCTCCGTGCTTCGGAAACCCGTCGATCCCGGCTGTCATTTGTAGATTTTTGATAGTCGTTACAGGTCGTCAGAAGCCCGAAAGTCTGACAACCTGTCTTACCAAGGGGAATCGTATTACCCAGTAACTGTGTTGTGGAGGTTAGATAGGCAGTCGCTCCATGTAAAATACTGGTATTCAGATGCATCTGGTTAGACTGCAAGCCGACCCCAATATAGGACAAAGGTAGGCAGATTGAATTTTGCTAGATATACCTAAGTAAAGAAAAAGTCCCGTCGGAATAAAAACTTTATTCAAAAACTGCGTCAAGAGAATTATTATCAAGAAAATCGTTGAGTTTAATTATAGTCAAAAGTCAAAGTCAAAGCATTTATTTCAAATAGGCACTTAAAAGGCACTTTTGAACGTCAACATTAACATTAAAATAGAATTGATTCTAGTCGCCCCTTCCAAAATGTGGTTTCATAGGGCGAAGAATGGGCAAGAAACTCCGCCGTTACTCTTATAAAATGTTTTAAGTACAATATTTAACATTCATTCACTATATAATTATGTGTGAAAACGATGCACCCAGAATAAAATTACCATACCTACTTATCAAAATAGGTAAAAAGAATGAAAGTGAAGCAATTACAGATTTTTTTTTTTAATGATAGCTCACTTATTTACAAACATTGTAAAAGTAAGTATACGATTTTCCTAGAATTATTAACAAGTAATAAGTCAGTGTGTGAGTTAAAGTAATCACTGAGTGTAAATCAATGTCATAAATATAATTAATTATACAATTCAATTGACAGTGCGTCAACTGTTTATATTGCACACTTTGCTGAAACAGCACACTCTCTTGGTCTATAATTCAACGCTGTCCAGGGGGAAAAGACGATATGACCCAGTGGAGCGCCAACATCTATGTCACAAAACTATTTTTGCAAGGCGTTTCTTTTGTTATCTAGGTGGCTACTTATACAATAAAACGCATAAGGCGTTACATATATTTAGTCTCACAAAGAATAAATGCAAAAAGAGGCTAACTGACTGGCTACTAAAATTAAACTATAATGATACTGAAAACATACTCAAAATTACCTAAACACACAATCACACTCTCTCACACCCACACACTCACACACCCACACAATTACACACCCACCCTATCACCCATACTACACATCTACTAACATTCGTCTCGCATACTTAACTTAAATTATAATCATAATACAGTAAAACTATAAAAGTTCGTATGGACTCCTTACTACATTCTGTCAGCGCGCTTAGTACATAATTTATAAAATGAAAATGTAAAGGGGTGGGATCCTGGTGTCCTGAAACACAGGCCACGTGCCTAGCTTAGGCACCAGTCTCCCACAATATATACTTACCTGAATTGTGTATCTTTGTCGAATCTGACCAATGTAAAATCATTTATGTATATTGTGGTGAGAAAAAATAAAGTGATTGATTGATTGATTGAATTAGCAACCAGTTTGATTTTGTCTAGACTCTAGATTATCCTATGGAGCAGGACCAGCATGTTTCCAAGCATATATACAAAGTTATCTTTTCAAATAAAATCCCAACCGTATGCAAACTTCAAGTAGCCATTAGATAAAAAACAACGCCACTCTTGCATCCTAATATAAACTTTTTAAAAGTCAAGTTACGTACTTCCTATTGTTCTAAACTTAAGTTAAGTACTTTTAATTCTAGTACTAATTGGTCTCCTGGCTAATTATGCTGTGCAAGTTAATCCTAGAGAGAATGTCAGATGTAAAACTCTGTAAAAGACCTGAAGTGTCACCGTATGGTGTTGGGAAGTTTGTTTCAAGTTTTTTTTTGGTCTGGTTTCCTAAATCAAAGTCTTTCTAGCCTTTTGTCAAATATTTTGGGGTCGGCTTCCAGTCGATGCAGCTGAATACCAGTATTTAACATGGAGCGACTGCCTATCTGACCTCCACAACCCAGTTACTGTGTATAACACGATATTCCTTGGTAAGACTGGTTATCAGGCTTGTGGCTTTGGCTACCCGTAAAAACTGTCAAAGATATAATAATAATAGTCAGGATCAAAAAATATGTAATGGACGGTCACCCATCCACGAACCGAACGTGACAAGTGTACCCTTTGGTCAACCTGTGTGGCTGTTGTCATTTCGCCAAGAGCTAAAAACGGAATGAAAAATAGTGAGCTTGCCAATGTTCTATACAATGGCAAAAATCACAAACTCGAAACTATGCATTTGAATATGGAATATTAGGTGGTTCAAAAACAAAGCGGACCTGAATCGTGCGAGTATCGCACATGTTGGTCGGTCTGTACAAGTGGACTTAATATTTTAAACATTTTAAAAGAGTTACGGTGGATTTTCTTTCCCATTCTTATCCAAACGAAAGTACCTTTTTGAAGGGGCAAGTAGAAATAAATTTTATTTTATTGTAAATGTTGACGTTTAAAAGTGCCTTGACTTTGAATATCAAATATATATACTTGTTCATAATTCTAATATTATATTAAAATTAAAAACATCGTTAGTTGAAAAAAAAAATCAAATAAATTACTTGAATGATCAATTATCCACAAAAATGACGGCTGTGTTATTCAAAAATAAAACAATCAAAGTCGAACAGATGCGTTGTGCTTTTGCAAGTACCAAATTAATTAAGAAAACATACTTACTGACTAATGGCCGGTTCCTATAGTTTACGGATAGTTGTAGGTAAAATTAAGACTTGTATCTTTACCAATAATGAATCAAAGCTTATAAGACCCCCCTTCCCCTATTTGGACGTAGCTATCACAGGTAAAATTAGCTTCCGAAACGATTTATTTGCCGTTTGGAAATAAAAAATGCTACCATAGGCAAGTAAAACGATCTGTTTTTATTTACCAAGCATTAAAGTATGCATATACGGTATCAAAACCTTCTTAAACAGGAAACTTCTTGTATCAAAGTGTTTACTTCTGTCGTATAATTCTTCACTCTTTGAACATCTCTGTACGTGTAAGTGCAAAATACCATAAATCCACACTAAAAGTATTGTACAAGTTAAAAGATTTCTTCCGAGTTCAGCGTCTTAAATAAACTTTTATGAAGCTTAGTCCCTAGTTAGTTCAAAATGCATTTCACGTTTGTTCTGGATATTTTAACTTGTAACTTAATTGTCCTGTTTATATTTTCTATTTAATGGTTTATTTAGCTGGTACCCCTGGTCTTACCTACCTATTTTATTTATATATAGGGTGGAATTAAATTAGCTGGCGAAACTCCACAGATTGGAGATGGGTATCGATATCACGATGGAATAAAAAGATTTGATGTTTTTTTTTTGGTCTCTACAACCGCTTGCAGTGACGTTACTTGAAGTATATCTGTGGAGAACGTTGTTGATTGCAGATTTATGTAACTCCTTATGTACTATTTATTTGTAAAATATAATGTGTAATTGTTTGAAAATAAAATAAATTAACTAGGAATTGAGAATTTTTTTTTTGTTTATTCATGTTTATATATCGAAATCTATTACGTTTGAGAAGTTTACACAAAAAGGTACTTGTTTTTTGACTGATAGGTATTTGAAGTGACTACACACACCTGCGGACGAAAACCACAAACAAAACTCTTAATTTTTTTTTCCCTCTGAATATGTCGAAAAACACATCACCTTTAAGGCATGATGCCTTAAAGGTGATGTGTTTTTCGAATTATTAGCACACTAACAGGCAAAGAGACATTAAAACAGAAAAAGGACTGTAATTAATCTACATACCTACCTATTTGCCCATTAAGAACTGCTTTGTATCTGCATTTATCCATCCAGACAGCGTTTTATTAGATGCATTCGTGCTTCCTCAAGCTATGTAATGCATTTAAAGATGTTAATTGTGTATAATGACGCGACAGCGGTACCTACTTTTTGCATTTGATTTAAAAGTTCGTTTCTTGAAAAAAATCAATATCAAAAGTCATTTATTCAAACTAGGCTGAGAGTCAGCTCTTTTTGAACGTCAAAATAAAATCACATAAGACAGTTCCCCCAAAACGCCCGCCCTTCACCACTTGAAACATGTTCATTTACTTTTTATGGATTATAAGACTACACACAAATCTATTTTTGTAAGTTTTGACGATGTTGAGACCCAAATCAGAATTATTAATCGAGCAATCCAAACGCATTGTTCTTTTACTCAATTGAATCCCACTAAACTATGTATTATAAATGTGAAAGTTTGGATATTTGTAGCTCAATCGGATACGGATGATTATTTACCACACAAAGAACATAATATAACCTGGATTAGTACATAGGATAATTTTTATCGTAGTAGTACGTTTCTGTGAGAGAATTTTGGACCTACACGATGAAGAAGCCGCTGGTAAAAGTTAGTCAGGAATAAAGCAACTGATTTCACCAAAACACAACATTATTCCGTTACAGTTCTATCTCAAAATTATCTGACACCATTAATAATTTGGCCTGCATTATTTATGAGACAGGTATCTCCTTTTGTCCATTCATTAGTGCACAAGATTGCCTTCGTTTGTCATTCATGGAGATTGGAGACGGGACGTAGTCAAGGAGGTAGTTATAATTATTAAATAACAATGTACCGTGGTCCGGGAAGTAAGAAAACACGTAAATTGCAGTCTTGTTTGTTGTCTAAACGGTAGGCAAATTATACCGTAATGATCCCTGTAACTGGGTATACGTTTAGTTAAAATACTTTAGAAACGGGGGTGAAACATAACTTATACACCGTGAAATTTAAATGGTTGTTTTCCTGAGGCAGAACAACTTGCCATAAGGAGTACTTTCGAAGCATAGAGTAAAAGTAAAAAAATAAACATTTTTTTTTTATAAAAAAATATATTCATAAAATCGAAAACGTGAGAAGCAATAGCAACACTAGAGGTTACTTGTAGGTACTACTCGAATCGCACGCGCCGCCGACAAAGGCAATAGCGATCCATAAATGTTCAAAGCAAAATAAACCTTCGCACGTGGTGATTTTGTACAATTGTTAATAGCTGCCATTTTTTGTTTTAAATAATTTATTTGTTTATAAAACGATTGTATTACCAAGACAAAACCGTTTCGCTGCGGGAAAACAACCATTAAAATTTCACCGTGTATATAACTGCGAACGTAAGTTTGTTTGTTTGTAACGCTTTCACGACTGAACGGATTTGGATGAAATTTGGAACACAGATAGACCATGACTTGAGCAAGAACAAGTTGTTGACAAGCTATATTACTATTATTATTAGTAATGATTCCTACTTATGGCTTTTGGGGAGTTAGTCTCGTAACAGCTTTGCTAGTTAGGTAGTCTAATAAAAAATTATAAAAACATCACTCCTGTAAACCCTGAAAGGTTAGGCAGAAGTGTACATTATTAGTTACACCCACATTTCGCTTGGGAATCGAGGCAACGACCTTATGGCACAGCAATAGCGCATGCAACAACTAGGCAATTGAGGTAATCTCCTCACCGCGACATGATTTATTTTTCTATGCCTCTTACTAACTAGAGAGAGAGTGAAAGAGAAGAAAGATCTGATATGGTTATTAGCATTGAAACATTTACTATAATAAGTGTGTACCACCCACATTGTTTGTCTCACGGCTGAGAATATATCAGTACAAATGTCTCATTTACCTATTCGTTTTCTCTCATAAAATTACCATAAATATCACTCATATTGAAATGATTGCCTCATAAAGTGGGTCTTCGTTCATTATTTACTGAACAATAATAGAATAATGTAAAAAAAATGCATAAGCTGTTTTTGTTAGTCGCGTGTGTGCATTAGTTGTTAGGTTGTGAATACATTGGCAGGCGGTGCCGATTTGTGAATAAAACAAATGAAAGGTCTGTTAAAAGGAATTGTAATGATAGTATTCAGATCCTCTGGGTTAGGCAGGGGTGTAACTACATATAGTAAATCCACATTTTGCCAGTTCTGTTTAAGGCGGTAATTTCTTGAAAACGCTCAAAAATTTGGTTTTTTAAACCAGTGTATCTCTTTAACCGTTAATAGTTTTGAAAGCAAAAAAATATACGATATTTTCAAGTCTTTTTTACATACAGAGACGGAATTCAAAACATAATTAAACATACTTTAATGCATCAAAAAAATCATCAAAGTCACCTCTTAATTATCTTTAAAACCAGTTTATCCCTTCAATAACAATTATAATTATAATAAAAAATATACCATAAAATTTCAAATGCCAAACTGCATCCAGTGATGGATTATTTATTGTTAAATAGTTAATATCTAATTTTATACGATTTTATTTGCATTTTTACGACAATGCTTGCTCATTTATTATTCGAATTTATTACAACAGATTTTAACCCGTATCGGATTGCAATGTTATCGCTCATAACGACACTATTTAAAGTTACCAGGGCCTTAAGTTCCATGTAATAAAGGCGAGTCTATTTCCATCAACCAGGCCCTGATCCAGATTCCGGGCTGCTACTTAGAAATTCCAGAGACCAGTAGACAAACGAGACAGTTAAACCTATAAACCCTGAATAACGGAATTAAAATGGTGACAAAAAAAACACAATCATCTCGCTTGCTACTGGCCACAGCAAGAACTTTTCGTGTGTAATGATCTCCTAAAGCTTACCTAAATAGTATTAGGCAGTATATGCGCCCTCACGGCCGTAGTCGCCGCGGGAGACGACCTGGGCGTCGGGAATCCCAGGCTGATTCCCGGCCACCGTAGGCGCGGGCTTGCGGACGGCGAGTAATGGGTAGCTCGCTGTCCGGTAAGGACCAAGCCCGGGTCGACGGCGCGTTGTGTTCCACGCGCGCCTCAAAGAGATGTCAGCATCAACTGGTGGGGTCCGCATGAGCAGATTCCTGCAACGGGTGCGGGTTGTTCGAAAGAGATACCGCGGCCCCTGGCACACAGGCAACTGAGGGAACACGGGTGGGTTTTAGTCAGTAAAAGTCTGACACGAAGAGCGGGAGAAGTTATTTGATGATTTCCCACATGAAAAAAAAGTATTTGAATACATACCAATCGTTTCTGGATTATCTTAATACCCTTTTTTGTCAAAAATAACAATAACTAATTAGCTGTTTGTAATTCTAATTTTCCAGTGGGTCAAAATATTGTTGTTGTTATCAACAACAATATTTTGACCCACTGCCCGCGGTTATCCGCCTTTACGCTTTCATGGTTGCGGCCTAAGCAATAAGCATGTATTACTAAGAGACCCAGTTTGTTATCGTGACTTAGTACATGCATGTCGAAACACGTGACACGTATATATGATGGATAAAACATATTATTATAATTTAAGCATGTCGTTAAATGTTTATGTTTGAATCTGAGCCTTTTAATTAAGTCTTGATTGGTCATCTTTGGTCCAATCAACTAAACAACCAGCCTTACCAAGAAGTATCACGTTAACCAGTAGGTATCTGTGTCGTGGGGTTAATATAAGTAGCCGCCATATTATGTAAATTACAGGTAATCAGGTATTCAGGCATCTGGTCAGCCAGGAAACCGACCCCAAAATAATTGGGCCTGTGTGTATCCACCTCAAACTGAAGCGAGGGAGCGGGATGCAGACAAGACTAGCCGTCGATTGTTTTAATATTAGGTCTTTACCTATGAAATTGCCGTTTTGCAGTACTGGCCATTTCAAATCAAAATAATTTTTGTTTGGGTAAGAATTCTAATTTCAAATTAATTTTATTTTAAAAACATGGATTTTTTTTCCAAAAGTAGTCATTTGTTTATTGATTAGTGTTACATTTTCATCGCATTTCAATCTTTTTCGTCATCATGGATACGTTAAAAATTCGAGTAATTATGGAATATGAGTACCGTCGTGGCAGCAACGCGGCACAAGCGGCACGCAACATCAACGACGTTTACGGAGCTAACACTACAAACCAACGCACCACCTGTTATTGGTTTGCTCGCTTCCGTTCTGGAAATTTCGACCTGAAAAATGAACCTCGCGGTCGTCCGAAGACTTTGGTCGACAATGACGAATTAAAGGCGATTGTGGAAGCTGATGATACACAATCTACGGCTGAATTAGCAGCAGCTTTCGACGTTAGCGTCAAAACAATATTGGTCCATTTGCGTCAAATTGGCAAGGTAAAAAAGCTTGACAAATGGGTGCCCCACGAACTCAATGATCGTCAGCGCGAAGTACGCGTCGAGACGTGCCTTGCACTGCTCAACAGACACACAAATGAAGGAATTTTGAACCGCATTGTTACCTGCGATGAAAAATGGATTCTGTTTGATAACCGCAAGCGCTCAGCAAGTTGGTTGGATCCTGGTTCAGCACCTAAACAATGCCCTAAACGAAAACTTACCCCTAGAAAAGTGATGGTCACTGTTTGGTGGTCTAGCGCCGGTGTGATTCATCACAGCTTCTTACCAAACGGGGTGAGCATTACTGCAGATGTGTACTGTGAAGAACTGAACACAATGATGGAGAAGCTGGCACATCTCCAACCAGCATTGGTCAATCGCTCGTCTCCGCTGCTCCTGCACGACAACGCGCGACCTCATACTGCACAGCAGACGGTCTCCAAGTTGCAAGAACTGGGGTTGGAAGCTCTCCGTCATCCGCCCTACTCACCAGACCTTGCGCCTACAGACTACTACTTTTTCCAGAATTTGGATAACTTCTTGGCGGGAAAAAAATTCAATACCCGAGAGGCAGTACAAAATGCCTTTGAAGAATTTGTAGCCTCCCGTCCAGCTGATTTCTTTAAGAAGGGCATCAATAAACTGCCACTGCGATGGCAAAGATGCATTGATTGCATGGGTGATTACTTCGATTAACACAAATAAAAAATACATGGAAAAAATTCGTTTAAATTTTTTCATACAAAACGGCAATTTCATAGGTAAAGACCTATTAATTATGGAGGTCCCGCGACCATTTGTACCAGTTGGACACTTCCATGCAAGTTATGTAGTTGTCACAAACAGCGCGAGCGAATTTCGTCCCGCATCCCGCTCGTTTGCTTTGGTCAGAACATTCAGCCCTCTGTAAGTGTTATTTTTTTTTACCATATGGCAATCTTTTGCTGGTCTTAGGGTTGTGCCACTACACCCGGATTTTTTCCTCCCGGCTCCAACCTGTCTCTGCCACTGTTAAGGTTTTCCGTCCATTTTGTTTCTTGCTTCAAAGAGTCTCTCAAGCTTACCAAAATGTTTCCTAAAATGGATACGTTTCCAAGCCTCGGTACATGGTTTGTAAATCACCATAATGTTAGTATCAGACCAAAGGAGTCGGCGAGTTAAGGACTTAAGTATGATCTTCTTCTACAGCATCCAGTCAAAAACTTGGCCGTTTTTGCCCCAAGATACAATCTATATAAATAAATAAAATTGAGGCGTCTGTTTGTAATGTCAAAATAACAGTTTTTTCACTAAATGCATTTGAAAGTATATAATTACGGTACTTATGATAAAAATATTTTTTACACGCTTTATATTAGCTTCACTTGTATGTTTGTTTGTATGTAACCGACTCCTTAGAGCGCGATTTTGACCCACTTAAAACTGTCTGATTTCATTGAAACTTTGTAAACATATCGAGGACCGATGATAATTCAATAATTTAAAAAAAAATTAGAAAAATGAAAAAAAAAGGAAAATAATAATAATAAAAAAAACACGTTTTTGTAGTTAGCAGAACTAAAAAATAGAAAATGAATAATAGTTTAAAAAACTAAAAAACGTTTTAAAAACCAAACTAAAAACGGAGAAAATAATTTAATTCAATTAAAAAGCGTGGGGTGCTTGACATTAAGTGATTATAAAAATACCTCAAAAAGCACCCCACGCTTTTTAATTGAATTAAATTATATTTTCTCCTTTTTAGTTTGGTTTTTTAAGTTTTTAAATTTTTTTGTTCTACCTGTCTGTTTGTTCCGGGTTATCTCCAAAACGGCTGAACTGATTTTGACGAGACATTCACTGGCAGATAGCTGATTTTCTAAGGAGTAACATAATTTCACACATAGTGGAAGATAATCTCTGACATCTCCTATAAGATAAACATTGTAATTTCATTAACATCGATAAAGGGGCGTTAGTTCGTAACATAAATATACAACAAAACAGTAATAATTGTAGATCGGAACTCGCAAAACAGACAAACGAAGGTTTTTGCCATATTCTATTTCGGTATTCCTGAAGCTGATCGAACTTTAAGAAAAAAACTTTATACAGGATTCTCTCTGTGTGAGTTATTCTCGTTTTTACTCAACAGTTTTCAATATAAAGGCGGGTTCGAAAATTAATAATTTGGTAAAACCAATTCCTAGTAATCAAAATAATATGTTAAATACAGTATGAATGGAAAAACGGAAACGTTCTCAAATACACAAATTAAAACATTGTATACTTTTTCTGTTTGTTATATTGCATAATTTCGCTGTTTGTGTTCCTATTTTAATAAAATAAACCTCATTTACATGTCTATAAAGCTAATAATTGTTTAAGTGGAAGTAACATTAATTGGAAACAAGGATTTGAATACAGTTCTAGAACGCCATTTTTTGGTTTACATTTTTCATATTTAGAACGAAAATTTAAGTCTGAAAACCCACAATATTACTATCTCCCTTGTTTAATCAGGCATACTATATTGTATATTCTATGCCCTTAACCACAAAGTAGTATACCTGTGTGGGTGTTAGAAACACTTTTGCGTAATTGTCTCCAAGCCGCCTCTAATGGGATATAATTACATTTATGAAGTAAATTACTATGTAAACTTGATTACCAAGTCACACGGAAGTACTCCAATGTTTTAAGATAATCGATTTATAACTTTAAGAGGGGTTCGCTGACCGTGTTTAAGTACGTACAAGTTAATTTATAATAACGATTTGTTTTATGAAAAGTAAGCTGATATAACTCTGTAGGGACACAATGTAAGCACGAAAGGCAGAATACTAGACAAGCAAAAATATATGTAAGTGAGACGAATGAACGGCCGGCCAGTTACTGCGCACTGGTCCGAATAGAAGGTTGTCTTTACGGGTTTCTTTTATCGAATAAACGTGGACATCCCTAATCTATAAAAGGACTTTAATTTAGTGGACCCGCAACCTTCTACTACCAGACGGAGCAGTACTCACTTAGGGGTTTACAACGCCCAGCAGTGATACCCCTAAAACTCGTAGTAGGTATTACATTGTTGCAAATTTTCTGTCTATTAACTGCACCCTAATTGCTTAACACAATCTATTAGGCAAACTTCCATACGCCAAATGAAACGTCTACCTATTTTCGAGTATAAAAATGGTGAAGAATTTATTGTTACTATATCGCTAGAAAATCATCACATACAAAATATTGGTGGAATAGTTTTTTCTAATCCTATTTTAATTCTCCTGAAAACTGACTCCAAATATCAAGCAGGCTTTGACGTAACCAGGGCACGCTTTGACCTACTTACGACCCGTTTCCTAAAATTAGCTGGTCTCTAACAATCTGGTTCTCTAATCGGATAGTGCCGGATAGTGACCGATCCGGCAGAGTTATGTAACGGTGCGAATTGCCGGATCAAAGAGAACTTTAGGACGGCGAGTGACGAATGCATGGTACAGTCACGTGTGAAATATCTGAAGAGTTTTGTTCACGTTCGTAGTATTTTTAGTACGTATGTATGCCACTGTACCTATCTGCCAGGGGCACAGTGCATTTGTGCAAGAGCATGCAGATATGTGTCTTTAATGGCCTTTTAAGGAAAGAACCACACATATTGAGTGGACCTGTCCAGTCAGTAGACGCATAAATAGCCTAAAACGTTCCCACTGCTGGGACATAGGCCTTCTCTCTGTGAGAGAGAGTGGGCCGTAATCAACCACGCGAGCTCAGTACGGTTTGATAGATGTCAAATGTCTTCGAGTTTGGTTCTAGGTCATGCCGGTTTCCTCACAATGTTTTTCTTCACTGTTTGGAAAGCAGTGGTGATGGAATAATTTACACATACTAAAGCGCTTGTCTGGATTCGAACCTACGAGCATGAACTCGTAAATCGCAGCCGTAACCACTGGGCTATCACTGCTCTCTTGCACGCATTTGTCAGTCAACGTGCAGCTCATGTCAGAACGAAATAAGGAGCTGAACGATTTGACGAACAATACCAGAGATAGGACATTTGTGTAGGCCGCATAAACTACTCAAACTATCAGACCATTACTATAACCATAACGTATATTAAATATACCATAACGAATAATAATTATAACATACATACTCTCTATGACAGGGAGTGGCTTGAAATCCACCACACGGACCCGTCTTTTTCAATGTCTTTTGAATTTATGGTTCAAAGACATGCCGGTTTCCTCACGGTGTTTTCACAATTACATAGTGATCATAACTATTACAGACTATTTAAAATAGGTAGGCCTTAGTTGCATTCAAATATATACATTCATGCATTAGAGAATTTAGTCCGGCTCATGAAGTTGCGTAATATAAGTTAATCAAAGTGCAACCGGCAGAAGATTATTATAAATTAGATTCCTAATTAACACAGATCATTTAGATGTGAAACATTAGCCTGATGTTATGTGTCACTCTACGGGCACTTCAGATCACTCGTACACAATTCGTTAGGAGTAATCCGGTCCGGTTCCGGTCGGTTACGTCACGGATGGCGCGTGTTGTTGTTGTTCCAACATCATTCCTATATAGAAGAAGCTTCGTTTAATCCGTTGACGACCTATTTCGATTTTAGTTTTGTATTGTTTCGAGTTAGTACCGTGTTCTTTTTTGTAAAGGGGTGATTTTTCTTGAAACTTAAGTGCCTTTGGAATATATTCTTATACATCAGTGTTCCCTAGCCATATCGCACAATCCATCTATGTGTTCTTTGGTCTGCCTTTTCTCATATTGTCAATAACTTTTTTTGCCGCTCATTCGTGTCAAACTTTTACTGACTGAAACCCACCCGTGTTCCTTCAGTTGCTTGTGTGCCAGGGCCGCGGTATCTCTTTCAAACAACCCGCACTCCTGGCAGGCATTGGCTCTTGCGGACCCCACCAGTTGGTGCTGAAATCTCTTAGAGGCGCGCGTGGAACACAACGCGCCGTCAACCCGGGCTTGGTCCTTACCGGAAAGCGAGCTACCCATTACTCGCCGTCCGCAAGCCCGCGCTTACGGAGGCCGGGCATCAGCCTGGGAATCCCGAAGCCCAGGTATCTCCTGCGGCGACTGGGGCCGGGTAGCCCTCCACCGTATGCTCCACCGTATCCTCCGGGCGATCTACGCAGTGGTAACACTCGAGCGTTTCCTCCCGCCTTATCCGAAATAGGAACCTCCCGAAACAACCGTGTCCGGTGAGGACCTGCATCAAGCGGAAGGTGAGGACGACGTGGCGCCTCTCAATCCACTACTCAAAGAGGGGACTAACCGCCGCAATCTGCGAAAATCGCACTTTCTATGTCGCCATGAGATCCTGCCGGAGCTCTGTCCGCACGGAACTAATGCTAACTATTGACATAAGTTGATCTCAATTAAAAACACACTATTTGTTCATTATGCGTTCTAAAAAACCTTATTTGTTAAACGTGGCCTTTCAGTAAATGTTAAAACAAACGGGAAGAGGCCAAACGGTGGTTCGTACTACGTATGCAAGCCGAGCGACCAAAAAGTAAAGTCTTTTTAACTCCAGTCAACCGTGCGTCTGTTGGCTGCATTGATTGTGGAGCTATTCACTTTGCTTTTTGGTTTAAACTAGGTGATTGTACATAAGGTATTCGATAAAAAGAAAAGTAAAACATCGATATATTATTACATTTATTTGTGCCTGTTGATGGCAATAGGCTTGCCTTATTACATGGGTGTTAAAGATATACTTAACTGGCGAAATGTGGATGACTAACAACCATTCGGGGAAACAAAGCGTGAAGTTATGATATTAAGTCTGGTCGGTAATTACTTAGTTTATTAAGTCTGGTCGGTAATTACTTAGTTTATTATAGGCGTAGGTGCATCGAATCTGATGTGTCTGCCTGTCTGCCCTCCTCAAGCCAGTTACTGTATAATACGATACCCCTTGGTAAGATTGGTAGTCAGATTTTTGGACTTCTGATCCACAAATCACAGCAAAGACGGCTTAATATGCTTCCCGATACACGGAGGGGCTTCATTATGGACGGTCTGCCATCCACGACCGCGGCAAACTGATCTTAACGTTCGATCAGACCTGTGCAGCTGTTATCATTTAGCGACGAGCTTCTCCAAAGCAAAAATAAAATATATTCACAAAAGAAAACGACAGACTAGTCTACAAAAATATAAAAGTAAGTGTCTTTAAAGAGAATATTTAATATTAAGATTTGTGTCAATTATTAATTCGGATTTATAGCGTCCGAAATGAGGCTAATTACTTATCATCAAAATTCTCATAATTATTGCACTTCACTTTATAATGAATAATTATGACTTCTTTATGATGTTAAAGGTTACCTGAAAACCTGAAAAGTTTTTATGAAAATAATACAGTCGGTAAAAAAAAATTGAACGGTTGAAAAGAGTATGCTTGGTTACTATGTTTGGTCATGTGGAGAAGAATGAAGGGCGACTAACAAATATACAAGCTAGATGTAGGTGGAAATGCTGGGCAGGGATGGGCATGCCCCGTATATACGTATATTGCATCACCTTATTGTTGATGTTCTTCAGAAAGGTCAGGTGCCTAGTACCCGCAACCGGCGTGCGTGTATGACTCAGATAACCAGATGTATGAATCTTAATGAAGCAAAAGAGTATGTAATGATCGTAATAAGTAGGTTGCGTTCTGTAGTTTCTGCCTGCCCCCAGGCTAAGAAGGCGTGAGTTTATGTCATCATCATCATCATTAGCCAAAAGACGTCTACTGTACATAGGCCTCCCTCAAGCTTCGCCACTTCGACCGGTTCTGTGCTTCCCGTATCCAGCGGAATCCTGCGGCCCTCACAAGGTCATCGGGCTACCTTGTGGGAGGCCTTCCAACTTTACGTCTTCCGGTACACGGTCACCACCCCAGAACTTTTCGGCCTCATCGGCCATCTGTTCTGCGAGCAATGTGCCCTGCCGCAAGTTTGGTAATTCTTTGGGCTATATCGGTTACCTTGGTTCTCCTGTGGATCTCTTGATTCCTGATTCGATCACACTGCCTCCAAGCATAGCCCTGTCCATTGCCCTTAGGGTGAATTTAAGCCTTCTTATGAGGCCCAATGTTAGCTACCACGTTTCGGTTCCATATGTCATCACTGGCAACACGCACTGGTCAAAGACTCTCATCTTGAGACACTGACCGAAGTGTCACAATATCTTCTCGTCCCACATACCGATGTGGGACGAGAAGATATTGTGAAGTTCCCGAACGCTGCCCAGACAGAGTCCGGGATGTCTCCAGTATAATTTCGGGTCAACCTAGCTCTTGGGTCCTTTGCCAGATTTGTAACGGGGTGTCTCGTTGACGTGTATAACTGTCCATAGAACCTTTCAATCTCTCTCAACAGCTCAGGCTTGGTGGATACGATCCTATCTTCATCGGTCTTCCGTTTTGAAAGCTGACTCTGCCCAATAGACAGATCCCAAGCAAAGACCTTGGAGCCTTTATTCCACTCTATTGCGTCTTTAATACGTTCTGTATTAAAGCGGCGGAGGTCGCTTTTCAAGGACTTAGAGATTTACGATTCCGGTACTGGAGCGCATCGTCTCTTCAGACGATGCGCTCCAGTACCGGAATCGTAAATCACTGCATCGTAGTCTTCACTGCAGAATCATCTTGCGCCACTCCTTCATGAGCTGCAAAGTAGGATCAGAGAGCTTCTTATTCTCATTTATACGGCGGGCCTTGAAAATCTTAGACCCGATCGTATGGACAGTTTCCACAAACCCATCGATAAAATCGTCCATAGAGCTTCCTAGACACTCGAAACGATTCTGAAGTTCGAGTTGAAAGCTCTTGGAGTTTTAGTCTTCGACTTGTATGTATATGTAATACAGCCGATAAAAAATGGTTAAGTGACGTAGCAGTGAATTGCCATTTCATTCACCGGGTCTATTCTGTAAAAATCTCACCGTGAAAACTTAGGTGAAGTGAGCTCTAAGTGAGGTGTCATTCTACCTGTAATGCGATTCCGTAAAAATCTCACCGTGATAAGTTAGGTGAAGTGACCTTGAAGTGGGCTGTCATTCCATATGATGCTTAGGGATTGTCACTAATGACAGCTCGCTTTAAGCTCACTTCACCTAAGTTACCACGGTGAGAATTTTACAGAATAGCACTTCTGATGGTACGGATTTACACTATTGACAGTTCACTTCACTCAAGTTTTCTCGGTGAGATATTTACAGAATATCACTGCTAATGCTGGGGATTGACAGCTCATTTCTCTTAAGTTTTCAAGGTGTAATTTTTACAGAATATCACTGCAAGTTTCGTTTTGACCGACATAAGATTTGCGTCAATAATGAGTAAACAAAAATGACACCAAAAACTCGAACTAATTCCACGAATCGATAGGCAATTATTGAAAAAACTGCAAAGTAGATCAACACACATTTCTAATACAATTCGCACAATAGTTTGAATACACTCTTTGTGTTTCAAAGTCGTATTAACTTCATTCAGTATTGCCTTTGAGTGAGTTCCACTAATTTTTAATATTTTCATGATGTCATGGCATAGCGTTGGCTAGGTATGTTAGTCATTGATAATTTTGTTAATTGATCATTTACATATCATAAGAAATATCGCTGTTTTGCAAGTCATAAAAACTGTGCGGTGCAGAAAGGTGAAATAAAACAGCTACGCCACGTTGCTACGCCGCGCCGCTACGCTACTACGCAGCTACGTGCTACGAAAACGCTACGAGTTATAAACATGTTCAATGAACTGTCCTAAATATGAAAAATAAACTTATTGCAAAAAGTAAACCCCGTAAGGTTTGAAAAGTATTCGTTTGATCAATGTTTTACAATGGTTTATATTTATTTTCAGTTTGCCGCAAAGTTTTACTTTGAAAAATGTATATAAAAATATTTGCAAACATTATTTTGGGTATATTTTTCTTCATTATTATTAGAGATTTTTTATTGAGAGCAAAAAGGATGCTTGAAATATGCCCGCGAACCTAGGACCTACCTGGGCAGCGAACCTGGGGCTACGTGCTCAGAAGTCGCACCTACAACCACTAGATTACCAATGCAGTCGAGGAAGATAATTATAAATTAAAAGATGATAATAATGTGTTTAAAAACTGAGTTCCGGGCTGAATTCAACTGCGCACTCCGCCACTCGCTCACACCTTTTGACGAACTGTGCCTGTGCTAATCACGTACATCTTCAGTGCGCAACTCGCAAGGAAAGATCCTAAGTGCTGCACATCTCATTTATCGCCGAGTTGCAGTGCGCTGGGGCGGTGCACTTAAATTGTCTGTCATTAAGATGATAATAATGATGGTATTGTATTGTTCTCAGGTGGCTGCTCCGCTTTCGGGCACTCGTGCTTCGGCGGCCACGGCAAGAGGTCGGGCGACACTTCGGCTATGGATGTAAGTTATTTAATAAATTATTATGTACCGACCTTTCACAGTTATTAGACGTCTGGCAGCTACCCAAACAGCAACCCAGCAGCAACCTTATTACAATGAGAATACAGATCACTTAGATTTTGACAACGATGTAAAAGCAGCAACCCACCAGCAACCTTATTACAATTACAATAAAGATTACTTTGATTTTGACAGTGAACCTAAGTCAGAGGTATAATAACTGTGATTGGACTGGATATTCTGGAGACTTCTAAGTCATTTGCTTTTTTTATTTGTTCGAGAGCAGCATACTTACATGTTCTATACTCAAAAAGTTACTAATTATGAAAGTAGCTGTGTGTTACAAAACTAAAAAAAAAAACATATTGGAGAAGGTAAAAAATACAATTATTTTTTTTTGGGTGGGAAATCATCAAATAACTTCTCCCGCTCTGGGTGGAGCGTGTCAGACTTTTACTGACTAAAACCCACCCGTGTTCCCTCAGTTGCCTGTGTGCCAGGGGCCGCGGTATCTATTTCGAACAACCCGCACCCCTGGCAGTAGTAGCGTGTTGGATCACGCTACTATTAAGGTTTAAAGAATTCAACATTTTATTTTCATTAAGAGTAAAGTTGATAAAAAATTAACAAAAATAATACTCATTCTGTGGTTAAGTAGAAGTGGCCACGACTTACGTGTCGTAGGTCATGGATTCGAACCTAGGCAGGCAAATAATTTTGTGTAATTTATTTCAACACCACTGGTCTTAAAACGGCGAAGGAACACATCGTGCAGAAACCGGCATGTCCTAGAACCAAAATTTCCAAGACGTGATATCCCCAACCACACTGAGCCCGCGTGGTTGAGATTAAATATGACCTACTCCCTCACACAGAGAGGAGGTCTGTGTCCAAGCTGTGGGAACGTTATAGGCTGAATATGCAACACTCATTTAATTTATAATTATGCCCGTGTATCTTCCATTGAACACGACAATTATAGCTACAACCACACAAAATAATAATTAAAACAAATTGTAAGCGAAATCAAAATTTTAACACGTTCGGCTACAGTTTTTAAATGAACGTCTTCAGAAGAGGGAAATAATTGTAACGCCATTTCAGGAACTCCCCCTTAAAGCAGAGACGAATTGTAAAAGCTTTAATTGCATCGCAATTATCCTTTCAAAAATATATTTTGTACGACTTAAAATGTCGGCAAGTTTGGAAATGTTATATTGTCACCGAAAAACGAAGGTGAACGTAGTAAAGTGTTTTTGTTGAATGTATTTTAAATGATTTTATTTTTGTGAGTAGGTTTGTGCAAACACCTTAAGCATATCTTCAAAACTAGATGAGGTTGGCGTTTCCAAAGTGGCGAAATGACATCCACCAAACTCGCACTGGGCCCACGTGGTGGATTGTGGCCCATTTCCTCTCACAAAGAGGAGGCCTGTGACCCAACAGTGTGAACATTATAGGCTGGTTATGACTTAAATAGTAATATATATATGTATATATAAAAACATACCTAGAAAATTAATTAATGTTGAATATGTCTCTACTCATGTCAATGTGGCAGATGTATTAACAAAGGCATTTTCTGATGAAAAACATACCAACGTTGAATTTCTTTAGTACCCACAAACTTCTTTAACGCAAGTCAAATATGCAAACTTAAAAGAGGAAGTATGGAGGGCCCTCAGCCTTCTCCTAAATCTACATTCTCTTATAGTTTTCGTATAATGGAAGAAAAACATTGACTGACAGTGTCTTGGGAGACATAGGCGTGAATTCAGCTTGATGCAATAATAACATCATGACAAAAATCCTCGAAAGGGTAGGCTAAAGTATACCTCTTATGTTTTCAGTCTCATTTAGTGGGGGACGAGCCTTTTATCAAAGCTTAATGATAATAACAAAAACAATAACATTTCGCTCAAAGCGGGGACCAAACGTAGGACCTTAAGTCTCGCAGTCACACATGTGACCATTAAACCAGCTAATTAGTTAATTTAAATAATAAATTATTTGTGGTAAACCACTTGTGGGTGTGTCTTAAGTGCCCGTTCGATTGCACCTTTGAAGACCTAAAGAATGCCACTGATGCCAATCAACGTGGCTTAAACAAATAATAGTATTCAATCAAAGTACCGTCAACACGAAGAGAAGAAGAATAAGTAAACTTATGTGCGTTTAACTTTGGTTGGTAAGTTAAGGTTGGCTATGCCGTCGATGCAGCGGCACAGCGTTTCTGGGTATGGAATCTAGGTTAAAAGTTACTTTATAGTTGTAGCATTTGGCATACTTTTAAATTCAGCTTCTAAACTAACATGCATAAACATCACGACTGTTTATCCCGATGGAAATTTTATTTTTATGTTTGAGTGTGAAATCATCAAATAACTTCTCCCGCTCTCGGTGGAGCTGGAGGGCGTTACTGGCTAAAACCCACCAGTGTTCCCTCAGTTGTCTGTGTGCAGTGGCCACGGTATCTCTTTCGAACAATCCGTGTCTCTGGCAGGCTCTTTGAGGCGCGCGTGAAACACAATGCGCCGTCGACCCGGGCTTGGTCCTTACCGGACAGCCAGCTACCCATAACTCGCCGTCCGCAAGCCCGCGCCTACGGTGGCCGGGAATCGGCCTGGGATTGCCGACGCCCAAGGCGTCTCCCGCGGAGGCTAGGGCCGTCAGGGCGCATATACTGCCTCTCCCTCACGTGCGCCACCTCCCTCTTCGCGAGCATCACTGCTTCGTAGTAGGAAGCGACGGCTGCCCATGCACTCTCGCTCCGTACCATGGCCTGGACCAGGGCCAGACGCGAGAGATCATCGAAGCCGATCGCCTCCACCAGGTCACGGGCAGACTTCCACCGTATGCTCCACCGTGTCGTCAGGGCGATCTTCGCAATGAAAACACCCGGGCGTTTCCTCCCGCCTTATGCGAAACAGTAACCTACCGAAACAATCCCAACGGGTTAGACAAAGTTCGGGAAATTAACAGTCTATAATGTTTAATGTCATTCAACTGTTATTCTTTGACAGGTAAATTATCAGTTACTTAGTAACTGGGTTGAGTCGATCCATGTAAAATACTGTTATTCAGTTGCATCTGGTTAGATGGGCTTGTGGCCAAGTAATAACAGCGGCACGGGTTGATCGATCAGGTTAAGCTACGCTTGCTACGCTTGGTCCGTGGATGGGTGGCCATCTTTACATACCAAGACCCCTGCGTGCCTCGGAATGCTCGTTAATCCGTTGGTACCGGCTGTTACTTCTGGATCTTTGACAGTCGTTACGGGTCGTCATAAGCCTGAAAGACTGACAACCAGTCTTGCCGAGGGGTATCGTATTACCCAGTAACTGGGTTGTGGAGGTCAGATAGGCAGTTGCTTCGTGGTAAATATTGATATTCAGTTGTATCTGGTGTACCAAATATAGCTATAAGCAGAGATCGGATATTCGGATGCATAATAATATATAAATATATACCTAAAGATAATATTTGCTATGAAAGTATGGAAGCGGCTTTATAAATTTATATATAAATTTATTAAAAACCCCGGGATTCTTGGATTGCATAACTATTCAGATATGTATTAATTTAAAATTAATGTTTAACCCGATATAAATATGTGTATGTACTGGAGGAGGGGTGGTTTGTATTAGTTAAAACAAAAAATAAACAAATTACTTACCTAAATTAAGACTTTTTCGATACAAAAGCGCATTCCGTGTTAGCCAATATTACTCAACTTTAAGTGAATATGCATCCGAATATCCGATCTCTGGCTATAAACTAGGTAGAATGATTCTTTGGGAGTTAAATTTGCCTTGTTAAATAGCTTTAACAAGGCAGATTGACGTAGGGTGTCAATTGGCGCACCAATGAATTTCCCTGGCTGTACATCCACACTAACCCGATATTTTTTTTAAACCCACATGTCACGTCATATATAAATACATTCTCCATAGCCTAAACAATTATTTTGAAAAGGTTAATTACAATTTCACACTTCGTTCAAACAAATGCCCTTTAGTAGTAAATGATAGTGCCATTATAATTACGACCACAAATTAAATTCGCCGTGGTATCGCGTGCCTACGAGACTGTAAATAAAACGACCACATAGCGGCCACTAACGACCAAATATGGGCCAGTGCGTTATAGTTATGGACTAACATTGATTTTAAGGTTTTGCAAATTATTTTGGCCGTATGTGTTGAGGTTAAAGTTACAACTGGTTAAAGTTATCAATGTTTATCGATTTTGTGAACTGTCTGAATTGTCGAATAGGTTTAAAGAGGTTGTAAAAAGACCAATGACATGGCCGTCTTCTACGGATTTTATACGTACACTAGCTTTTGCCCGCGACTTCGTCCGTGTAGAAGTCCAAAATGGTTCTAATAGGCTTTTTACGTTATTAATTTTGTTATAACGTATAAATTATTATTATGTTAAAATGTTTGAATACATTTATAAAATATAACAAAAATTTCAAATTCTAATCCGATTTAAATATTTTTTTTATATTTGACATTCCAATTTTAAAGAGTGCATTGCACCAAGTTTTTATGTGAGTTCAACCTTATTTGAATAAAATCGGATTGAGTTTTCAAACATGTGTCAAAATAAAATGTAATTTAAACAAAAGCACTAAAGAGTATTGATACCAACTTCGATGCAAATCACCCCCAAAATAACTTTCTACACCTTTTTAACCCCGTTAAGCGATGAGTTTCAATAACATACGAAATACGTGCTCCATCAATTCTGTTATAGAATGTTTATGCCAAATTTTAAGTAGATTGGACCAAGGAATCACATTGTCCCATACAAACTTTAGCCCCGTTTTTTCACCTCCTTAGGGGTAGTATTTCGAAAAATCCCATCTTATCGGATGCCTACGTCATACAAAGAACACACCCTCCAAGTTTCAGGTCTCTACGATCAGCGGTTTAGGCTGTGTGTTGATCCGTCAGTCAGTCATTCAGAACAAAGCTTTTAGATCAAAGTAAGTAATATTGTACGAAAATAAATGCTGGGATTTTTTTTTTTTTTTAATTTCGCTGTTTTCGATAGCGCGCAATGTAATGCATTCAAAACATGGTGCTTATGGGCGTATGCAGCGGTACAGGGGCCGTGGAATATTTAAAGTTATGTTATTAAAACGTACTTAACTAGTTTACGTAAAAAAATACATATGAAGTTGCAATTTTATCCTTCAATACGTCTGTAACTAGCAGGATTCCAGGTAGGGTCCAATTGACAAAAACAAAAATGTCGGAAAGAACAAGTTACTTTTGGCTTCGTTATGTGTCTTCTGACACACATTATAATAAAACCTACTATCTAGGCATTTTATAACATAACCCTCTAACGTATATAATAACTGACTGTTTATATAAGGATGTCCAGCCAAGGAAGTCTTTCTGCTGAAATGGTGACGATGATGAACCTTGTAATATTAAGTATCCAAACTAGGGCTTTTAACGTTCCAGCGTAGGTCCAGATGTGACACAAACTAGAACTTGACCCCACATTAACGAGTTAGTTAATTTGCGTCACGTAGAAGATAATGGACCTGGCTCGCCCATTATCACTTGTTCTAAAAATGTACTTAAATTAATCAAACTTTAGGCTATCTTTGAACCTGAAAATACATTAAAGTACCTACTAAGTTCAAAGAGGACTGTATCTATTCAATTAGATAAAATGACCACAATCTACGTAAATAACAGCTAATAAATAATTAGTTAATAAAAATATAAAATTGTATCCTAACTTAACTAAAACTATTCACGAACTCAAACATGGCGTCGAAAAATTCATCCACATATCTGTCGACTGGTAATGTACCCAAGAGACCACGTTATAGTAATGCTTAGTCTCGGGCACAGGAAAAACATTCAAATAAAAAATATATTATACAGTATGAAAACGATGTGCATGAAACAATAAATAAAACTACACACTTGATATCGCATTTGCTGATGATACACAAAAAAATTAACAAAATCGGTCCAGTAGTTAGGTCAAGAAGTAGAATTTTAATTTTGAACAAACACTCTGTAGGATTTGATCAATACGTCAATGATTCAATGAAGGCTTCGATTCAACTATTTTTAATCCTTGAACATTGAAAAGCAACGTTGCCACGCAGTGCAAACTATCACAACGCTGTTACGTATTCTACATATTTGCTCTATATGTAAAATCGGTACACCTAAACGACAACGTACGAAGGGATGTTGTCTATACAGTGTTTACTTTTACTGATTTTTTAAAATACTTATTTTGTTTGAAAATTTCGCTTTTTAAATTACGGTTATAATGTAATATTTAATTTTGCTATACTTCTGTGGACTAGTATTATTTTTGGTTTCTATTATAACATATATGTGGTTTCCATACTGTATGTATGATTTATATTCCACTGGTTATTTTTGCCGAGTATTTCACGACGAGCCGAGTCGCGGAATGACAGAAAAAATAACGAATGAGAAAGCAAAAATTGACCTAAAACTGCTTTTTGCTAATTTAACTTTCACTATGCATTACTCGTATTTATTTACGAAACGAATTGACAGGTCGAAGTGCCTGCTATGTAGGAAAGGAATGCATTTGGAACTGGTGGGTGTATGTCACTAGTCATATGGCTAGTACATCACTAGTGGCTAGTGCCGGACCTTCTAACCTCCATATTTTCTAATTACTAACCCCCGATGCTTTTAGTAAAACTTTTGTAATTGAGGCATGCCCGTCAAGGGGCTCTTAAGTTGGGCATTACGTTTAACTATTAGTTGCCCTCGTTTGAGAAATTGTTTCACGTCAAACTTTGTTCTCTTTACTTATTAAATAAACATGGGACAGTTAATTTTAAGGTTTTTTTTTACATTTGTTTTGGAGTATGTCAATAGTAGTTCTTAGACTTTTTATCTAATGCTGGCACTTTACTTGGCATACTTGCCCAAATATTCGCGTAACTTGATCAATTTAAAATATACCTTTCACATTTTGAGATAAAGTTAATTTTGTGTATGAATATTTGGGCAAATACGCCAAAGAAGTGCCAGCTTAATGTCAATGTTTTATAACATAGTAATAAATGTTTTGTACTTCTGTGTATTATAAGACTCTTTTATAAATAATGAGATTAAATTTCTGTACGTAGGTTTGTACAAACAGTTTTACACGTCAATCATATTTTTAAAACTAGATGAGGTCGACGTTTCCTATTTGACTTCTTTGAGAAGAAAGACCGAAACAAACTCGGAGGTCACAGTTTCTTTTAAAGTCTAGACATAATCTTGGTCAGATCATGAGCAGACCATGTAGATTGGTGTTTGAAATGGCATTTGGGGAAATAACCAAACAGATTAAGTGGACCTGTCCAGTCTTTACCCGCTTGTCAGTGATTGTGCAGCTCAATTCAGAACTTAAAGAGCTCAACGATTTACCCTGGAGTTGTCAAGCATTTCTTTGCGTGGGTGTCAAAGAAGGCGACCGAGGGAATGAGCAGCAGCGTTCTCTATGCATTTTACCACCATACTGCGATCGCAAACCCGCCTGCCAAGCATGGCGATTATGGCAAAACCCTCCCTTTTGGGGGAGGTCTATGTCCAGCAGCGGACGTCTCTGGACTGAGATGATGATGATGTCAAGCATATCTAATTCAAATGTAGTTTAGCTATCTGATCTGAAATTGAAAAATGTACTTTAGCACACAGCAAAAAGGCAGCTATTTGCGACATTTTATAACACATCATCAGCTGCCCAGCCTTTTTACAACTATGCTGGGGTCGGCTTCCAGTCTAACCTGACGCAGCTGAATACTAGTATTTTACGTAGAGCGACTGCCTATCTGACCTCCACAACCCAGATACTGGGTAACACGATACCCCTTGGTAAGACTGGTAGTCAGACTTTCGGGCTTCTGACGACCCGTAACGACAGTCAAAGATCTACAAATGATACAGTCATTACCAACGGGAATTCTTTCTTAATTACTTAGTACAAAACGTAACTTAAAAGTCCTGTCCCAATTTTGACGCAACGTGAATTTTCTGCCTGAGTTTAGTTTTAACTGCGAGAGCGATCGGTAAAGGACAGAGCTGAGTGGGTGCAGTGATCCAATACTCACGAATTAGGGACTGAAAAGTCAAAAGATACTGAAACCTGTTATTGGGTGACGTGTTGGGGAGTTAGATCGTGCGCAGAATAGGTCATGTTGATCATATAAACGAGCGGTACGCGTCAATGGCAGAGGCAGCAGTAGCAGTCGAGTATCGAACTCATGTCCTCTGGCTCATCAGGCTACGCCTTAACCAAGTTTGTCACAACTGTTTCACTGTAAAAAGTGTGTGCACAAAAGCGTGCTGATGTCAAGTATACCTATGCACACAATTAGCAGGTTTATATGAAAGGATTATAATTATTTTACACATAAGAAGAGCATGCTGGCTTCTTACTGGCAAACAAGCATGCTTTTATAAAACCTTTTGACCGCCACGTCAAAAAAACAAAAACGTGACCTCGGCGCCAAGCGGCTTTATTTACGTATGTCTGTCATGTAGTCGTGACCGTGGCGTGCTAGGCTCATTTTGGTTGGTTATCTATACACGACTGTGGCGGTCAAAAGGTTAAAGAAAGAAAGAAAGAACATACATTTATTCATAGCATATGTAGTATTTTAGTCTTAATTTTTAAATTCAATTCCGAGGAGTTCCGAAGAGGTAATTGATATTCCCACAGCCTGTTTTCATAAACTTTATACATAAATATTCTAAAAACTGTGTCTTTTTTTATTGTTTAGCAGCTGTCGAGTCAGGACCTGATGGCACGTCACCAGCTCGGCCAGGAAGAGACTCCCCCTCACCCCGTGTACCCCCACTCAGGCTACAACGTGCTGCCATCTGGTGACGACATCATACCCATCAGGGATGGAGGTGAGGAGGACAGTACGTAGTGATTATAGACCATTGTTATGTATGCATGTTTGTTTGTACAAAATGTGGAGTCCACTGTCAAAAAATCGAAAACATATGACATCCCCAACCCGCACTGGGCCCGCGTGATGGATAATAGCCCACTCTCTCTCATAGAGGCCTGTGTCCCAGCAGTGGGAAAATTATAGGCTGGTTATGATGCTATGTGTTATGAAGCAGAAGTAGTAATAAGGAGACTGTTGTTTATTTATGACAGATTTTTTAAGTGAAAACGTTGAGCAGTTTTTGGGTGAACAAAAATCATGGAACTCGCGTCATCGTCACCGAACGCTTGAGCACACAGATGAGTCGCGCGTTGATGTCTTTTGGAAAAGTCCCTTTCTTTCATTAGGAAATTCTAATTCTTTTTTTATCCCTTTCTTTTCCTTTGTATTTTTATCGTGAAAATCTGTGCTGTTACCTTTAATGGCTGAAGTCGATCGCTCGTTTATCACTTTTTACCGAGAGCAATCAGGACCCAAGGACCCAATGTGAAATCCTGTATGGACGATTAAAAAAATACACACGTAATTGTTCAAGTTTTCACTTCTGTCGGCACTCCTGGAGTGCCACTATTTTTTTTTTGGCAGACTAAGGTTACGGCTTTAGATGTATGAAGTTTATTTGTCGTCGTATATACATCGAAATGTCTTAATCCTTAGCGTCATTCAATACAAACTGAGCAGCTGCACCATGCTGATCGCTTCACTTTAGTTTTGTTTAATAAAAATACAATCAAACATATTTTATGTACCTACAATCACAGATATTTGTATATTTGTCTTCTTACCCTGATAAAGCCATTTGATATCTACGACTGTCAAATAATGACATTTCTGTTGTCATTATACGGACAATTTCAGCTGATATTCAATTTTCACAGCAATAATTTTGCTTGATTTTCCATAAACACGAAAAATTACGGTGCTCGAAAACAACTCTTAATCGTGGAGTGGTGTGGTGCTGTGCAAAATTAGTTAGTCTAATCTACCTTAAGTTTATAAAAATACATAATTTTATGTCTGCAGGGGTATACGATCGTGAAGACGGTGGCGCCGCCAGGGAGGTCATGAAAATGAAACTTCGGAACATCTTCAAACATTGGGTGAGAATTATTTATTGCTGCATACATTGAGTTATGAATGGAATGAAGTTAATTACGGGAATAGTGTTGCAACGTGCATCGTTGAGTAAAACTTGTTGTTGTTTGTTGTTGTGGAAAGTTATGTGCACTTTGACTCACACGTGGGAAATGTATGAAAGTTTCATATTTCGTTTTTAACATTGAATTATTACACGAGATACGTGTATAAGTCTGTGATCTTTGGTTTAATATGTATTTAGGATTTATAGAAAAAAAAAAATGGATCGAGAGACTGTGGGTTTTATTGACATAATAAAACAGATTTTTGGTTGAAGAAATTCATACTATGCAAATGAGAAATAGACCGAAAATGTGTACCGCCAAGTGTGCAAAAACGAAAGGAACTCTACCGCTCGACAGTTTTGTAGTTATATTTGTGCAGATTATAATCTGCAATAACGAACTTCGTTCTAATATAAAATAAACTGAAGAAGAACCAATGACAGTGAGTTTTTTTTAACCTTTTTTAATCTTTTGCAGATGGATAACTACAGGCGGTCACAGCAAAACCCAGAAGATGCCGGTTACTACCTTGAATCCCTGTAAATTATCTAAAAACGTAATATATTTGACACATTACCCAGTATCTAACAAATCTTTCGAATACCTACCGGGAAGTAAGCTTGATTTTCAGTTAATG
Source organism: Antitype chi (assembly GCA_947359405.1). Taxonomy (NCBI): domain Eukaryota; kingdom Metazoa; phylum Arthropoda; class Insecta; order Lepidoptera; family Noctuidae; genus Antitype; species Antitype chi. The sequence goes on along the minus strand of OX375820.1, from coordinate 18,151,041 downwards.
GATCAGTATAAAAAAATACACAAAAAAAAAAACTTTAAAGCAATTGTTTATTTCCAATTCTATTACAGAACGAGAAAATACACAATGTTTGTTATTATGAAGTAAGTAGTTTACAAAATCAAAATCATAATTATATTACTTACTATTTAATGAATATGAAAATCAAACTTATTTCAATATATTCCATTTAAAAATCGTGTTATCTTTTATGGTAGGTACATTATAGATGTAATAAAAATATCTCGTCAATTAAATATTTTCGCGAAATATAAAACATGTTATTTAGAAAAAATATATTTATCTGATGAATTGTTTCTGTGAAAAAGGCTGGCATTTATTGTTTAAATTATAATTGTTATTAAAATATGTTATAAATCTATCAATCATGTTGAAAAAAAAATCGATATTTTTTCTATATTGTTTTCATTTTTTCTAAATTTTCGTCTCGTGATACATGGAAATTCGTTTAATAAACTTACTATAAACAATTTCATTAAAATGAATGTTTGGCTAACATAAGTTTACCATCGAGAAAAAGGATTATAAATAATTAATAACTTATTAATGTAGAAATTGACTGTCTCTATTTAATAAGAATGTTTTGTGTATTTATTAAATGGTTAGATACATACAATGGGCTGGCAACGCTGTTTTATTTCATTGACCCTGTTCCTAAACCTTTGATTTCCTAAGAAAGCAGTGAGTGGTCACACATTAAGGCGGGTATCACTTCCCCACCGCGAAACCGCAGTAGTTCCGCCATGACTTGTCCGTTATACAACAAGCGAAACAGAAGCGAAACGAAACTGCCTGTTCTAACGTGGAGATTTGGTGACGATTCTACCTCATGATTTCCCCGATATGCTCGGAAGCAAACAAGCAGTTTTTGTAAACCCATTTTACAAAAACTGCTGTTGATTTTAAGGTAAAACTAATCTAAGAGTAGACGAGTATGACTTAGACCTATTATACTGTATTTACTAAGTCAAAAACGAAGAGATTTTGCTTAACTAACTCTCATGATATGCTACTCGAATTGCGACATAGTGTAGTAATGTTTCATAGCGGAATTCGAAATACGATTTCCCATTGCTATTTTTGCGGCGGAGATGTGCTAAAGCCCTAACTGTTATCAAAATTCAGAGTGTTTTTTGACACGGTTTGTGCATAGCAGCGGCGAGGTGTCAATTTTTCTAAGAGAGAAGCCGAAGCGAAGTCGGCTTTAACTTACTGACTTATCAAGAATACTTACTATCATTCTAAAATTTATATAGGAATGTAAAGAATATAATTTAACGGCTGAAAATCAAGTAAAATCCTCCATCTCGTTCTCGCTGACGCATTTTTCTAAATCTGTCTCTGTCATAACTCGTTATACAGCGGCTTGCTCTCATCCATATCAAGCGGTGCCACGTGACCTAAAGTGACATAATTACGGGATAGCTGTGTATGAATATTTAGTTCTCGATTATGACGTTTTGGCGCCGGTGTAATTTATGACATTTTTTTTGTTGTAATACAAAGCTAAAAATAATCGTTTTTATATTTTCAATGTTATGGTGAATTAAGTAGGTACCCGTAGTGTAACTATACAGGTTGAAATTGAAAACATGCGACAAACCGTAATGGGAGATTGTACTCATCATTATGAACAACTTTTACTAAGCTACCAATGATGCAATCGCAAAAAAAAACAGCTGTTCCCTACATTTTGACGAGTTATGCGAACATAAATGTAGGGAACAGATGTTTTTTTTTTCGCGATTGCATCATTGGTCCCTTAGTAAAAGTTGTTCATAATGATGAGTACAATCTCCCATTCCGGTTTGTCGCATGTTTTCAATTTCAACCTGTATAGTAGCCAGCGCAGTAGTAGACAATAGTAGCCACTATTGATGTACCTACCATTTTCAATAGCGATGGAGTTGCCGATCTGAATCCCCGAAGGGAAGCCAGTAGAAATCGTGATATTAGTGCTTTCGCCACTGATGCATAGTTGATAGAAATACGGCCCTGTAATGGAATACGAGCCCAGTCATATCAAGGGTTATCGTGTTACCCAATAACTGGGTTGTGGAGGTCAGATAGGCAGTCAATCCTTGTAAAATACTGGTATCCAGCTGGATCTTATACTGGAAGTAGTCCCCAATATAATTAGGAACTTCATAAATCAGGATTTTCACAAAGAGTTAAAAATGAATGCTTGAGTACAAATAAGGATGGCTATAAAACCAAAAAAAAAAAAACTATGGGGGAAACCAAAAATACGATGAATGGTATGTATATAAGATGATATGGCTATGTAGGGAGATACTACTGAGATGACGAATAATACAGAAGTATGCAAGCAAATGACACGTTGCGTAAGAAAACGCCAAGTATACCAATCGTAGAAAATCATTGAATACTTTCAAAATTACCATTCCAGCAAGATACGCAAAACACAAATATGCACAGAGATCCGTAGCAGCCTTTTAAACGAAGCGTTCTCGAGATGTGTAATAAACACGCACTTACAATGTGTATGGTAGCTATTTACTAAATGACACTCAGCTTGCCCTAGAGAGAATTTTCCCAAATAATATCGCACGCATGAAGCAAAGGTAGCACATTTGCGTCGAGAGTTTTCTATGGGACAGCGGATTATTTTTTGGCGATAACGATATTGGTCCCATGGAGTCAGTTTTTCAGTTTGAAGGTACCACATACCCTTAAATAATTATGTCCACAGATTTTTGATTCATGCTGTACTGTAAACAGCCTGCATTTAAAAGGAGGTACCTACATCACATGTATTTACATTTTTTGCTAATTCTGAATATAGGTAAAGCCTGAAAAAAAAATGGTACCTAAAAGGGATCTGCTTTTTTAATAGGACACAAAACCCTAAAAACCCCTGATTAACGAAGGATTGACCAAAAAAGTGAACGATACTCCTCTCATAATAAAAAGTCCTAACTCATTCTTCAATGCTTTTTTAACCGACTTCAAAAAGAAGGAGGTGATCAATTCGACATGTTTATCATTTTTTTTTTATGTAAGTTCGTGCATAATTCCGTCATATATTGACGAATTTGCAAAATTATTTTTTCGGTCGAAAGGAGCTTATTCCCATTTAAATTTCATATAGATCTGAGCGTTTCTGAGACAGATTACGGAACTCTTCAAAAAATGACAGCAAATCAACCGCGATTGCTGTTAACGCATAAATATGCATTGTTTTGACCCCTAGGATGATGAAATTTGAACTGGTGTGGGGTAGGTACTGTTGAATTTAAGGGATCGAACTACAAAATGAAATATTTGTGGGAGCTTAAATTCGTGATTCCACGTGTATTTTAAAATAATTAGTACAAGGCAAGCCTGCGCCCAAAATAATAATGAAGATAATCCGCAGAACAAAAACTTATGTCAAAACTATTCTTAAATTCAAACTAAAACTTTCTGGCTGTTCGATCATAGATAGCCATCATTGGCTGCCAGTAAACGTAAGGTTTCATGCTGAGCATACAACCTTTACAGTACTATAACTAAAAAGTGAAAAATAAAAAATCAAATACATATCCAAAGTCACCGACTTCCGAAATTTAAGTTATTTTTCAATTTGTACTGGTTTTCCGGAAGTCGGTTCCTTTTTGGGTTTTTTTTTTGAGAAATACAGTTGTGACGAAAAAAAAAAGCGTTCCTTGAAATGATTAAATAACTGTTGGCCAAGCACAACACGTCATACTTATAGCTATAGATATTCTGTTAAAATTTCTGATCAGACCGGGCACTTAGGACACTCCAGCAAGTAGGGTATCCACTTGCTGGAGTGGCCTAAGTGCCCGTTCACCTGCAGGTTGGATGATCTGAACAATGCCACTGATGCCGCAGTAAACATGGCCACCTACTGGGCACTATATTTAAAAAAAAAAAAGTGAACGAGTCGAAATCGATCGACACGAAAAGAAGAAGAAATGTTAAAATTAGCATTACACAAGATTTTATCCAACAAAAAATCACTCAAAGCGCCTAAGGAAGTTTTCACTCCCAAAAATGTACATATTAATGCTTTTTTGTCCTTGTTGGCTTCTACACAGGGTAACGAATTAGCTACCTAAACTCTGGGGGTAGTTTTATGAATCGGATATAAGTTTCATAGCGAAAACGATCCCTGATGGGTGCAGGTGTCTACGGGCGAATTTCAACAATTAATCTGAAAGCGATCATCAAATCTAAATATCATTAAAGATCTGTCAGTGTCAATATTCCACAATAATTATGACACTGACAGCTCTTACTTCGATTTAAATGTTGTTGGAGTGTAATGCCCAACAGTGAAAATATTATGATAAACTTGTAAAGTATCCTATGTATATGTATTATGAAAATGAGTAGATGAACGATTCCCTGGATGGATTTATTGCTACTAAATATAATTACACAAGTATTAAACTTAATTGAGAAAGAGAAATGGATAGCTACTACACAATAATGATGTGCATAAATTAGTCCATTCATTCAGCCTATCACAGTCATCTGCTGGACATAGGCCGCTCACAGGCTGCACCCAGCCCCGGATTTAAAGGGGGGCAAACCGGGGCACCAGTTCCAGGGGCCGCCAAAATCAAAATATAGAACCTATGATTAAAAATTAAAAACTTGCTCCACAAAGCGCCTAGCATACGGAAGCCTGGTTGGCTCACCGTCGACTTGTAAAAAAACAACCGACTTCCAAAAAAACACTACAAAGTGAAAAATAACTTTAATTTCTGAAGTCGGTGACTTTGAATATGTATTTTAATTTTCATGTTACCAGTCACCGACTTCCGAAATTAAAGTTATTTATTAAATGATTCTTTTTTATTTGAAATCTGGTACTTCCCGTGTGGTCCCATTTAAATTTCATATAGATCTGACGATGCGTTTCGGAGAAAGACAACGGAACTCTTAAAAAAATGACAGCAAATCAACCGCGATTACTGCTATTGCATAAATATGCATTGTGTTTACCCCAAGGATGATGACATTTCGAATTGGTGTAGGGTAGGTACTATAACTAAAAAGTGGGAAGTCGGTGACTGGATATGTATTTAATTTAATTTTTATGTCACCAGTCACCGACTTCCGAAATTAAAGTTATTTTTCACTTTGTAGTGTTTTTTGGAAGTTGGTTGTTTTTTTTTTTGGCAAATATTTTATTTTTCACTTTTTTTTTAAGTCGGTTAAAAAGGCGCCATACAGGCCCACACCTAACCTATTTATCTCAAATGCTGGAGAGAGGGGCGCCACTATCCAGTTTCTGCACCGGTTCGAAAAAATCGTAGATCCGGGGCTGGCTGCACCATAACACCCCGTCCTACGCCTTCCGCATACAGTTTGTCACAGCCATCTTGTTAAAGTCGTCGATCCATCTAGCTGGGAAGCGTCTCTCACCATGCTATGAATGTGACGTCCAAATTACCACAAAATTTGTGGCACAAATAGTAGCTCGTACAAATATTCTGATCGCGTTTAGTTTCATTGGCGAAATTCACCCTGTATTACTGAAGATCTTGATAAATAATATATTTTATTCTCTGTGTAGTAAGTCGCTCTGTAGGAATAAACAATTATGAAGACTATAGAAGATAATAGACAGGGCTTAAGTACAAAAGTGGTTTAAGTGTTCGCGTATCTTTATGTAAGAAAATAATGGCTGCGCTTAGCCCTTGATATCAAACATAATACATCAGAGTATTAAAGCTGGATGGGGATTGAGCATGAGAACGTTTTCTTAAGTATCTCTAAGTATTTTCTCTTTTGGGATGAAATAAAGAAAATTTCAACACGACAAAATAATCTGGATATTATGGGTTAACCAATTAACTTCGTCTTAGATAAAATTGACCTTCATCATCGGAAGCCTTGTTCCACCCTCTGCTAGATATAGGCTTCGTCCCTTTTGTCCCATTTTTCTCTCTACGAGTCTCATCCTGGTCTTCCCAAGGAGAGGATTTCAAACCTCGTTATATTCAAAATAAGGTCAAGGTCGATTTGACCATACCTACTCTACATCAAAAAATACTTAAAGCCAAAAATACCGATAGATCACTTATCATTAGGTTGGCAAACTGCTTGATGAAGCAGCCTTCCAACCTGCTAGTATGTGATCACTCAAGTCAATGGACATCTGTAATACCAATCCAAAAATAAAATAATTGAAATAAGCTGAGTCAGCTAAAAGGTGACCAGTAAAACATACTTAGGAAAATGGATTGGTAATAATCGACATAATTGCTAAGCCGTAGATTTATTGTGGTTCATCGCAATGGCGAAGTTTAAATGTTTCGTGAGCCTTCTGATAATAATTAATTACCTTTCAAATTAAAGCAAAACATTACACAATTAAAAGGAAATCTTAAAAAAAAATAACTTACTTCCGGAAACACCAACCAAGTGAAACTTTGTAGTGTTTTTCCGGAAGTCGGTTGTTTTTTTATTTGAAAAATGCTTTTATTTTACACTTTTTATTTATAGTATCTACCCCACGCCAGTTCGAAATTTCATCACCCTTGGTCAAAACAATGCATAGTAAGTAAGTAAGTAATTTATTTGCCAAAATGTAGGTGTACAAAGTAGTATGCAGCAACAATCGCGGTTGATTTGCTGTAATTTTTTGAAGAGTTCCGTTGTCTGTCTCCGAAACGCATCATCTGATCTATATGAAATTAGAATGGGACCATTTCGAAATAAACCCTTTTCGAACAAAAAATTTATAAATTGCGGAGTTATGCCCGAAAATACATTTTAAAAAAAAATGTCGAAATGATAACCTCCTTCTTTTGAAGTCGGTTCAAAAAGGAGCTAAGTACCGATTTTATTAATTAAATCGCACAGATCGCTTTTAATCACCTGATTTAATTTGTTACCCATTTTTCACACAAAATTCTTTCAATCAGTCTGCCTGGTCTTTTTTGAACTATGTTAGGGTCAGCTTCCACCAGTATTTTACATGGAGTGACTGCCTATCTGACCGCCATAACCCAGTTACTGGGTAGTACGATACCCTTGGGTAAGACTGGTTGTCAGACTTTCGGGCTTCTGACGATTCGTATGGACTGTCACAAGATCAACGATTGACAGACGGGACCAACGGCTTAACGTGCTTTCACGTGGCACGGAGGGGTCTTGGTATGTATAAATGGTCACCCATCACGGGCCAACCGCGGCAAGCGTAGCTTGACCTGATTGATCGACCCGTGCGGTTGTTAATACTTAGCAACAATCCCCTAAAAATTCTTTCAAAACAACTACAAATTACGTCAGCAGCCGTCAGTCAAAATATGTTTGTTTCGTGTCACCAATTAAAAACAACTTTTAATGAGAATTTAATTCATAATATAAATAAAAAGATCGCTTCAAACCTTACACCGGGGCAGAAATTAACATATTAAGGTCCACCTAACTTTTTAATTTGCGACTAAATAACGGGAACAATGAGAGGTAAACAGTTCTATGTATTTAATCTCGGTGTTTTTGTTCATTCCTAAAGCAAATGTTGGTGTTTTTTGCTGACCCACACTCGGAGTTTCTTCTGTCTCGTGAGAACGTATGAACTATATGCATATGTCAACGTATGATTGTGAACACCGTTAGTTTGCAATCTCGCGAGATTACAAACTAACGGTGTTCACAATCATGCATAGTCAACATATCATGGTCGTCATATATATCATAAATAACATATCATAGTCGATAAATTGTGAACTATACCAGACTGCTTACAATATCATTTATAATATTCGATAGTTTATAAAGTCTATTCATGCCAAACCTTCAAATTGTGAAGAAACATTTACGAACAGGTAAATTTGTGAACAGTCCTTGATTTCTCAGTTTTGGCGGTAGCCTAATTGGTCGCACTAACTAAGCCAGGGCACGCCGATCATTTAAATTAGGTTAGGTTAGAACTGTGACCAACCACGCCCTAGCCGAGTGAGCGAAGCGAGCGGTGCTGCGGCAGCGGCCAGTGAGCGTGAGCGCTACTTCCAAGTTGGGTAGTATTAGCGCAAAGTGCGATCTGTCACATAAAAGTTTGATACCAGTTCACAGAATTTGTCAGTTTGCCATGGACAGATTATGAAGTATCGAAAAATAATACGTTAAATTGTACATAAATAGTTTTTTACATTTCAACATTTTTCGATACTTTATAATCTAGACTATTTTATAATAAATAGACTAGAAACTAAAGATGTTCATAATTGTATGGTGATATTATACACTTTCAAATAGACAAAAGAAAAAAACAATTCTCTGTATAATATCAAAATCTGTAAAGAGCTAAGTATATACATACACACACAGAACAGAACACACGGTACGTAACATCACGCTTTGTTTCCCCTGAACGGTTAGGCAGAGGTGTACCTACCTATAGTACAGCCATTTGGCATGTTATCTTTAATTCTCAATGGGGGTGGGCCTATTGACATCAACCAGCTAATTGGGTAGATAATTTTACGAATTTATTAAACTGATTTTTGATGCACTTACTGTCCTACCATTTAATTCACAAAACGAAGTCGGCACAGTTATGATAAGTTTTACAGGTGCGCATCCAACCGGTTTACATATGTACCAAAAATAAAATCACCGTCAAGCCCCGCTGGTACACAGGTGTACCATTGCTATGAATTAGTTACCTTCGTGGTGTTAGTAATAACATAAAAACTACCGATAATTCATATTTTAAAAGAATCATTGTTTCGCGCGTAAAGCACAGCAAGCCGTGAGGGCGCATATATTGCCTCTCCCTCACGTGCACCGCCTCCCTCTTTGCGAGCATTACTGCTTCACAGAAGGAGGTGACAGCTAACCATTCACTCTCGCTCCGTACCATGGCCTGCACCAGCGCCGGACGCGAGAGATCGCCGCCGCCGATCGCCTCCACGAGGACACGGCGGTGCTCCGCCCAAGCCGGGCAGACCTCCACTGTATGCAACTGAGGCAACTGAGGGAACCCGGGTGGGTTTTAGTCAGTAAAAGTCTGACACGCCCTCCCGCTCCACCCAGAGCAGGAGAAGTTATTTGATGATTTCCCACCCAAAAAAAACCAAAAAAAGCACAGCAAGCCAATAACTATACCTAAAAAGAATAATACACACATTTAAATATAATACCAAACACAGCCCCTTCATGATAATCAACCATTAATGTTCACACTGCTAGTTCCTCTCTTCGAAAGGGGCGGGTTGGTCATGGTAGGACATGTCGGTTTCCTCACGATGTTTTCCGTCACCACTTTCAGACCAGTGGTGATGAAATTATTTACACAAAGTGAACTGCCTGCCTGGATTCGAAATCACGACCTACAACTGGTAAGTCACTGGGCCACCACTGGTCTCAAAACAGCCCTTTAAGCCTGCTCAATCAAGACATATGAAACAATTCAAATCTAATGAAGCGTATTAAAACAATAAGAGGATCTTTAGAAATGTTTACTAAGTCGCACTTGTCTAGTCTCAGTTGATAAGTTTCAAGTTAGTGTTAGTAAATTGTTTGGGTTTCAATTAAGAAAATCTCCTTTTGAAACGGGTTTTAAGGGTACCTACGGTCTACTCAACTGTAGGTATAGTGGTATTTTTATTGTTAACCCGTGAAAATATAAATTCCAAACTCAAACTCATAGCATTTATCTCAATTATACCAATAACAGGGATTTTAGATTATTGTCAAGGAGTCGGTCTAAATCTTAATCAAAGAATTTTATTTAACATAAACCTTCATAGGTACTTATTAAACGTCTTTTGGGTCTTTTGCTATGGAGAAGAACTGGCAAGAAACTCCACGGTTAGCTACTCTTTTAAAAATAATTGGCATTTGGCGAATTTTACACTATTAGGTAGATAGGGAAGTACAGTGTAGGCCTGTCAACAAATACCACAAACTTAATAAAATAGAAAATGGTCCACATTCTGCAAGGCCTACATCGTTCTCACATTCATAAAATATAAAAAGAATGTATTTAAATAAAAGAAAAATAAAATATAAAAACCCATACAAACCAAATGACACGATAGTCATTACAATCACTAATAAAGAGTTGAAATTAGAATTGAAGCTATAAAATATCAAGTAATGAGAAGATTACGTCAAAGAAGTAAAAATAAAATAAACATCGGATTTGGGAGCAGTTAATAGAAATTTACGTTGTTATGCCGTTAATGAGGTACCGGGAATCCTCATGTGCAGAAGGAATTACCAGTACCTCTGTCAGTAACATTAAACTCAAGCATGATTCCAAAGCAACTCTCATCACTCCTGAAATGATTTGCTAACATACTTAAAAGTATTATTGTTTTGTCTCTGCATCACCCTAAGGTTGATTGGTAGAAAATGCCTCAGACATTAAGTCCACTTTTTTCAGTATTTTTTACTTGTGCATAAAGTTTTATTGCTTTCAATAAATAAATAAAATCAATATTGAAATAATCATTTCACTTCGTTCATAATTAACCTTTGTTTTCCTACTTTTTATTATCTTAAACATTCTAAACAAGTCTTTCTTTCATTAAGTTTTGGGAGCTATATGTTTGAGCCGTTTGGGGTTGAAACACTAGGGCCGTGGGGTCCGAATGCTCATCGAGTGTTTCGAGACATCGCCAAGCAGTTGGTCGAATCTTCACGTGACCAAAGGGCTGGCCAATTCTTAGCTCAAAGAATCAGCGTTGCCATCCAACGTGGCAACGCTGCCAGCCTTTTGGGCACTTTTCCCACTGACAGCGATGCGCACGAATTCTTTGATGCCCAGTGAGCTTTTCCCTTTTTACTTTATATACTTGTTCATAATTTTAATACTATTATAAGTTTTAGCGCACGATGTTATTACTTAATCGTATTGTAATAAAGATATATTCATATACAAATAAATAAAATTGAAGTGTCTATTTGTAAATTAAGTCAAAACTTACGAAAGTACGTAAGTTCAAAAATTTGGGACATAGTTACTCAATGTTTACATTTACAAAATAATGCGTGTTAAAATTATTTTATAATGGCTTTGTTAGCGTTTCAAGGAAACGCAGATCTAAATGTTGTTTCTTGTCAAAACTTTACTTAACAACACCAAATGTGTGAATGTGAATTTAATTTGTGTATGCTTGTCTTGGAATTTAAAATGATGGATATGCAGTCAAATTGGTGACTTTTTATTTAGCTTGACGTTCTTGCCTGATGCCAATTATTGTATCGTAAGTTTCTAGCATTATTTGTAGAAATGTATAAGTCTCTTAATACATCATCACCTTTTCCCAACTTCGTTGGGGCCTGCTTCTAGTATAACCGGAGCGTCTGCCTATCCAACATCCACAACCCAGTTACTGGGTAATACGATACCCCTTGATAAGACTGGTTTTCAGACTTTCGGGCTTTTGACGACCGTAACGACAGTCAAAAATCCACCAATGACAGCAGGAACCAACGGCTTGACGTGCTTTCCGAGGTACGGAGGGGTCTTGGTATGTGAAGATGGCCACCCATCCACGGACCAACCGTGGCAAGCGTAGAATAACCTTATCGATCGACCCGTACGGCTGTTATTACTTGGCCCCCTGAGTAAAGTAAGTCTCCTGTTTGGAGTCTGATTGGACACTTATGAAACGTCAGAAGCTAGGTGCACGGTGCACCTAGCTTCTGACGTTTCATAAGTGCCCATGCAGGTTTATGTGAAATAAAATATTTTGATTTTGATTTTGTTATTACATGGGATTGAAACAGAACTGGCGAAATAGGGATGTAGGTACTATGAAGCATTCCCGTTTGAGCTTCAATATTTTGAAGTAGGTATTCCCATTTGAGCACCAATTAATATTTTAACGTGGTGCTCAAAGGGGAACAAAAAAATCAATTCGACTTTATTCCCTTTTGAACACCTACGGTGCGGTAGCTTCTAGTGGGTGGGTGGATGTATAATAAATCATATCGGTTAAAATAAGCTTTTTTATTGCATAGCTAGCTGACCCGGCAAACATCGTACCGCCTCAGGATCAATTATTGTTGAGATTTCCTTTCAATTGGTGCTCAAACGGGAATACTTCGGTACCATCGATACACCTCTGCCAAACTCTACGGGGATAACAGGCGTGGTGTTATGAGCATGTTTGTATAAGCCCAGGTGGAATTAAAGCTAGTGGACTGTATAGGTGGTTCACAATTATAGCAGAATCAAAGGGAATGTCCGAGCTCGATCGTGTCGAAGCTGTCGCGTCCCGCACCCTAATTGCGTAACTCACGATTCATCATAATTTGTTTCGTTTTGAAACAGATGGCTAAACCATTGCTTCATATGTTCGAAAAATGTGTCTGCTCAACAACGTAAATAACGCAATGAATATTGTTGAACTGTCAAAATGAAACCGATTATGATTAATCGCGTGTTACGCAATTAGGGTGCTGGTCACTGCGCCGTACCGCGCCGCTTGTTCACGACGTCGTAGTGTGTTCGTTGGATTTGTATGTATGTGTGTGAACAGTAAGTAAGCGTTTACTTTAGCTAAAATAAGAAATAAACGTGAAAGCCTTGTGTTAGATATCTCGACATACTGGATAGATCGACAACTTGAGGATAATAAAGAAAGCCTTAGCTTAGCGGAGGCCAGCAATCGTTTCTTCTGGTAATTTATTAGAAACGATTAGATATGTTTACGTACGTTTAAAAAATAAACCACACATATTTACTTATTTTGTATTTAAAGAAAGAAAGAATAACGTTTATTTGGACACAGTTCGTGAAACACAAAATACAATAACAAAGTGAAAATAAGTAACAAACAACAGTGTTTGCCTCACGGCTGCGCCAAAAAGGTGCATTTCAGCATTAATGCCAGACAGATGCTGTCTGACGCTGGTTTTGTAATGAACCTTTGGGGTGATTTTGAAAATACTTAATTATTATTAATAATTATTTGTAATAAATATCTACTAATATTATAAAGAGGTAAAATATGTTTAAAAGTTTGTATGTAAGGGGGCCATCTCTGGAAATACCAGTCGGTTTTGAAAAATTCTTATTGTATTTGATAGCCCAATTTTCAAGGAAAGTTATTAAAGGAAAGTTAAGGCTATTTAACATCACGCTACATCTCATAGGAGCCGAGCAAAGAGAAAAAAAGTCGGAAGGAAAGCTAAATTAAAATAAGTGCCAGCGCGGCCGGGCGCGGGGATGCGACACTGCGGGTCTGTTGCCTAAATTTCACGCAAGTACAAAGGGGGACCACCCCTGACGTACAAATATACATACATACATATACTTTATATTTAGGATAAATTTTTAACCAGTGCGCAAACTAATTGTTCCATGAATTCAGCATAGGTATTATTGTAGACCCCCTAGCATTGACATTTTTCGATAATATCATTTTCTGATAATATCAGTTAGCTTTAAAAAAATATAGTTTTGGTCATCGTATTATGCTTTTAACTATTGAGTTAAAAGCATAATACGATGACCAAAACTATATTTTGTATTGACTCCAATTGGGGTGTATGAGGTCAGGCGTTAATTATGTTACTCGTTGTATATTTAAGTAACGGAATCTTTGAACTTGATTTTCATCCCCTTCAAAACGTCGGATTGATTTGAAACTATGCATACTTATCAAGGACCGATGACAATTCAATATTTTCATAGATTTGTTCTTATGCAGGTAAAAAAAAACTCAAATACGCTTTTTGAGGTATTTTTATAAACAATTATTAACAAGCACTTTTAAGCGGTTTTTTCATTAAAAATATGTTATTTATTAATCACTTTATCCACATTTTTGATTTAAAAAAATCTAGCTTTTTAGTTTGGTTTTTAAAGCGTTTTTTTTTTTAATTATTGTTTATTTTAAACATAATTTGTGATTGTATAAACCTACTTATCAATAAAAATCTTACGAAGAAATAATTTATCATATATTAAAATTTATCATATTTATATGTGATTAAGTTGAAGTCAAACTATACAAAATAAGTATTTCCACATTAATATACTCCGGTTCTCAACACAGTCGTGGTAGCAATTAAAAGTTACTTAGAACTGAACAATCGTTCTACAGAGTTCTATTTATATTACTTTGTATGAATAAAAATTGTTTAGCACCCCTGTTGTAATGGCAGAACGAGATGGAGCTACATTGTAGGTTGACGCTCGAATATCGTGATTTTCTACTGACGTTAGTGTTCTTGTAAGCTTTGAATCACATACAGTGCATAAAAAAAAATAACAAATAGTGTAAAGAAAGAGACGCACACACTTTCGAAAGAGACTACTTAAATTAAATTGTATGCTAAGTAATAGAAATAGTTGATAGATAATTTTATAATTTATAATTAAAAATTATTTATTTAGTAAAACGTTTACAAAAAGAGTACATTTAGTCAACATTAGTAAATTTCCCATACAATTATAGTGCCTAAAAATAAACTATTTCTAAAATATTTTTATTACAAGTGCAAGTGAAAAAAGTTTAAACGTCGAGTAAAAGAGCATTACCTTTCCTCTTGATTGTTTATGTATTCTAATAATTGTTTATATATTTCATCAATATGTATTTATTTAAGTAATTTCCTGCTTTATAATATGTGTAAGTATATTATACATATTTTAGTTTAAGACGTCACATGTTCATATTTTCTCTTATTGTTCTCATACACTATTGCCTACATTTCTTTTTCATTTCTCCTTTCGCAGGTCTGCTGGAAGAAATTTCTAAAGAAATAAGCAGTACCTTTGTACTCAATTGTTTGTTTATGCTGTATTTGTATGTATTTTACTGTGTGTACATAAATAATAAAATAAATAAATAAAATAAATAAATAAATAAGTGTTAATGTTTCGGAATTAGAATGTTAGGTAGCGACCCGCCCGATCTAGGTTTATTCAAACCTGTGTTTCGGGCCATGCCAATGCAGATGCAGATGTCACATGACTTCGAATTTTTGGTTCTAGGACATGCCGGGTTCCTAAATGAGGCATCTGAGGCTAGTGCAAATCTTGGGGTTCTTTCGATTAATCCAGCCTGGTCAAACCACGATAGAGACGGTGAATTTCATTCATTCATTCATTCTACGAAATCCCGGTTTCCTCACGAAGTGTCTCTTTACTGTTTTGAGAGCATTGTTGATGAAATTACACAAAGTAAAGTACCTGGATTCGAACCCACGACCGTGAGTCGCGGCCGTTACCACTGGGCCAGCACTGCATGTAAACCAAACCAAGACCATAATTACACCCAGAACTTTACGCTCGGCAGTCGACCACGGAGTTATTTTTATGAAGCCCTCATTTTAATAAAAGTCGACTTTAAACTTCAGGAATGAGGTCCTCCACTTTAAATGACGTGCTGTCAAATATTCTATATCAGCGTAACGTAAATATTTGACGTAATTTTAAATGCAATGTTGCATCTTCTTGGACATCCAATATTGCAACTTTCCAGTGAAGGAGATCCATTGAATTTAGATTACCAACAATTTTATTCCATAGTAGTTTCTTGTCCCCCGACCCAACCCATCACATTACAAATACAATAGGGCTGTCAAATGCAAAAATATTTTTTCAGATCTGACTGTTTGTATCAGAGATTAGCGCGTTCAAACAAACAAACAAAAAAACTCTGCAGCCTTATTAGTATAGAAGAAATAGATAAAAGATAACATCTAATTCTTTCACTAAACGAAACTTTCAGGAACGTAACAGTTAAAATGTAGTGAAAAGTTAGAGTTAAACTGAAACGAATTGAAGTTTTAATTATGAAGCGCAGTATACGTGACCGAAATGTATTGTTGAAGTGAAATTATGTTGTTAAGGTGGTGCCAGACGAGGGATGTCTGTCGTGCGGTTTTCAGCTTATAAAATGAAAAGCGTGGGGTGCTTTTTGAGGTATTCTTATAATCAATTAATATCAAGCACTGGGGTGCTTGATATTAATTGATTTGATCGCTTTTTTAAAATTATTTTCTGCTTTTTTAGTTTGGTTTTTAAAGCATGTTTTTAGTTTTTTTAATCTCTTATTTATTTTCTATTATTTAGTTCTGCTAACTACAAAAGCGTGATTTTTTTTTTACTTTTTTAACATTATGGAACGAATTTATAAAATTATTGAATTGTCAGCGGTCCTCGATAAGTCTACAAAGTTGAAATGAAATCTGACCGTTTGAAGTGGGTCAAAATGAAGTCCAAAGGAGTCGGTTACAAACATGCTTACAAATATACAGGTGAAGCTAATAAAAGCGTGTTAAATATAACATAAAGCTTGTGTTCGCTGGGCTAGGCAGAGAAGTGGTCTCGCCAATTTTGCTTAGGTACGAAATAATTGCGGGTGCGCGTTTTTGAGCAGTGGTGGTACAGGGGTAGGTATCAGCCGTGACTTACGAGTTCATTTCGTTGTTCGTCTGTCTGTTAAGACCCTTTTTCTTAGGAACGGTTCTAATTAATATCAAATACGTCTACGGTTATTATATTATTATTAAATAAAATTTCTAAGTCAATGCAATAAAAAGAAAAGTCCGATAATCTTTAATTTATAGTTTAATCACATAATAAAATATTAAATTTGCAGTTGGAGAAGTGACCGTGACGTATTTTGACGTAGGTATAGGAGAACATTTTTACAACTACAGAGTTAAGTTTGTTCTTGAGATAAATAATTCATCCCAACTACGGAACCCTTCATTGTGCGTGGTCCGACACTCACTTGTTCGGTTCTTTTTCCGTTGATTCAGTTTTAAAATAAATGCATTCGTATTCATTATTTCGTCTGGCAGGACGTAATGTTGCTGTTTCACATTTCACATGGGAATATAATAACAGCGTACCTTTATTATTTCTACCTACGCTTTTCAATTTAATCATGTTTTATCTCAGTGAGTGTAGTTATAAAATAAAAAGTTAAATGTAGCCTACGGAGCTCGGTCCGCAAAAGTTCCGTCTTGTAGTTTGCCAAAGAGCAATGGAACGCAGCACTCTGGATGTAAAGAGACAGGACAAAATCGAAATACACGCAGCGTTCCAAAATGGTTATAATGACGTAGGCAAGAAGGTTGCCAGGCTCAAATGGGATTGAGCGGGTCACATCAGCCGCATGAAATATGACTTCTGGGTAAAAGTCTCTACACAGTGGGTGCCTGGAGATGAACGGCGCCGCCGCGCCGCTGTCGGCCCAGACAGCGGTGCCGAGATGACCAGAGGGGATTCTCGTAATTTTAAGAACCTTCACAGTCTGATCTCAGTGTCAATCTGTCAAAAAAACCATACATTTTTGAAAAGTTTTTGACATTTCATTGTCACCAAGTTGAGACTGCGGGTAGAGCAGGTAAAGAGTTCTTCGAAGGACTTGGGAGAGTCTTTGCCCAACAGTGGGATAGTAAAGTCTAAACAACAATATACACTCTTATTTGCTGTGGCTATTAAACCTATAATAACTGCCATCATCTAGTCTTAGTAAATGGTATATTTTCTGTTCCACCAACATCTACGGTGAAGGGAAATAGTGTGAGGAAACCGGCATGTCCTGCACCCGCACTGGGCGTGGTGGATTACCGCCCACTCCCTCTAGCAACAAGAGGCCTGTGTGTGGAAGAGTCCAGCGGTGGGAACATTAAGTACAGACTGATTATGGGCTACATCTACGTATAAACCTACTTATTTCTGAGTCATGAGGATAAGCAATATTATCGAGCGAAATGGTAGGTGATTAAGTAGTCCCATGTGATATGGAATCAAATAGGACTACTTAATCACCAGTTATATTTATAAATCTATATAAATAAAAAGAAAAGTACTGACTGACGCATCAACGCCCAGCCCAAACCCTTGGCAATAGAAAGCTGAAATTTTGGACAGAGGTTCCCGTTATAATGCAGACAAGGAATAAGGAAAGATTTTTCGAAATTCAATCCCTAAGGGAGTTAAATAAGGGATGAAAGTTCCGCGCGGGCGAAGCCGCTGGCAATAGCTAGTCCCATATAAAGAGGCAGAGCCAATGGAAAACCTAATAACACTGCTCGATCCGTACAATATAATAGCGTCTTCTTCTTCTTTTAAGTCTATTAAAAAACTGTTTTAGAAATCCTACATAGCCCACTGTCACATTTCAATTACTTGTATACGTAGTATGTCTTGTATGTCGGTCGTGTCTTCATTTTCCGGTATTTACGAGTGGGACGGTTATACGCCTGAATAAGGAAATGAGCTCGCTAACGATACGAGTAACTTGTCCTTATGGGTTCCTGGTACTTTTAGTTCGGGGTAACTTTAAAATAGTGGTTTAGTTTTGGTTTTATTATGGGTATTTAAATGTTATGTACAAGTTATCTACTATTTTACTAAATGCTGATTTTACCAAAGTCAGATATATTTTGTCTGTGGAATAAAATTGACGAATTTGTATGATAAAACTGTCAAAAATTCAAAATTTATTTGCAGGCTGAGGAAACACGGGTGGGTTTTAGTCAGTAAAAGTCTGACACGCCCTTCCGCTCTACCCAGAGCGGGAGAAGTTATTTGATGATTTCCCAGCCAAAAGAAAAAAAAACTTATTCTCCGTATTAAAGTTTGGTGGAATTTGCCCTACGGGATGTATGTAACAGATTCTCTAAAAACTTTTTATCCTTCTAATGATGGACACTATTTTAATAGTTAGGCCTCTTTTTGATTTTCCAGTCAGTTTAGAAGTTGGTTGGAGTAAGGTCTAAACTAAGTTAGGGTACCAAGATCGCAGTTCGCAGTAACTCAAGGGTACCCCGACCGTGCGGTTAGGTTAGGTTGGAACTGTGACCAACCACGCGCGAGACAAATTGGTCGCAATAACTAAGATAGGGCAGCACTCCAACCAAATGGAAAAACCATTTGGTTGGAGTGCTGCTCTTGGGTGGGAAATCTTTAGTATAAATAACCACCCAGAGCTAGGGCGTGTCAGATTTTTACTGACTAAAACCCACCCGTGTAGGGAACACGGGTGGGTTTTAGTCAGTTGCCTGTGTGCCAGGGGCCGCGGTATCTCTTTCGAACAACCCGCACCCCTAGCAGGCATCGGCCCTTGCGGACCCCACCAGTTGGTGCTGACATCTCTTTGAGGCGCGCGTGGAACACAACGTGCCGTCGACCCGGGCTTGGTCCTTACCAGACAGCGAGCTACCCATTACTCGCCATCCGCAAGCCCGCGCCTACGGTGACTGGGAATCAGCCTGGGATTCTCGACGCCCAGTTAGTTAGGTTAGGTTAGAACTGAGAAGAACTGCGCGCGAGTGGAGACTGTGCTACATCCAAGTAAGTCGTAGTTACTTGGCTATTAAGTATTTTTAAAACCTCAAAATATAAATTATTTAAAGTTTCGAAAAAGAACCGAAATCATATTAGAGTGTTCAATAATATTTTTAATTAAGAGCGTGAACTGAAAAGTTTGAATGTTATTTTTTTCCGGTTTCATGATTTTGTTAGATGTAATGTTCTTTTTACCCAACTGCGCTAGAAGGAGGTTTATGCTTTTTACTGTTTGTATTTCCTGTGCGTGTCAAAATAAAAATATTTTTCTTTCTTTTACCTCTGATTCTTCGCTCAAAAGACTAATAGAGCCTAATAAAACCATATCAATTTCCACAGATCAAGCCCACTTCATCGAACATACATTCCCCTACCAATAGGTCAAAATTGGAATTTCTCAGTATCAGCTTGAAGTCGGGGTCTGGTCTTGTGCTCGGTTGATGGCAATAGGCTCGCCGGTGTTACACGGGGAATTGGGGATGTAAGTAAGGACGGCCACCAAAAGAGATTAGTAACCAGGGTCGTCGGATATATGGATGTTTGTTTGTATTGATGATGTCGGGTGTATGGTGAACAGATGCCTGTTCACTCTTGCTTTGAAGGCAGACGGGTTAAATGTTGAAACGTACTTACATGATAACTTTACATATGCAGCCATCACTTAATATTTAACATGAAATAAAACACTTCCCTATGAACACAAGAATAATCACTGGTGCCATGACTATTTCTATTAGCAAGCAATGAAACACACTATGATGATCATCATTGCTTACCCTGTTGAAATATGTTTTTAAAAGTAACTATCAACCACCATTGCATTGTCCACCTCCTATTGTCAACTGTCCAGTGAAAAATCACCACGTTATCCCACCGTAATTCTACCAGGAATAGTGTCTTCACAAGAATGAGAGATAAATGGGATTTTATTAAATTGTAAAACACTATTACTTACGAACACTAGACACTTAAGTGGCGATGTTTCTTTATACTTTTTCCTTTCAAAAGGACGTGTGTACTTAAAAAATGTTGTGGCGCTAGAATATTGTTCTGTAAAGCTTTAGCATATTAATGCAAGTTATTTATTATGGCTTTAGTTAGCGCATTAAAGTATTCGTTAATTTGCATGTAATCTGATTATGAGAATAATAAACAAAATTCATAAGACACGAAAAGTCATTGGGATCAATGCTACGACTATTTCAAATGATATGAAAGAAGGGTAAATATAATTTAGAAAAAAAACAAACATTAGAATTATTCTACATAACTTTGGCAATTCTTATTTTTTTGCGAATCTCCTCATTGAACGGTTTTAATGCTCTGAAGTCGCCAAAACATATTGAGTAATTGTAGTTATCAACAATCTTTCTTTCTGTGTTTGAGAAGCGCTCAGTGCTTCAATGAGTAAGATCTATAAACGCTATGGAAATTTCATGCTGTGGAATCATGTAGCATATTATTATAATAAACTTGAAGCAATCAACTACATTTTTGTTGGCAATTAATTCGTACGGTGTCACTTAGACTTTGGGTCCTCTAACTGAAATCTCGAATCACAAGTCTGTAGTCCTTTTAAGTTTCAATCACGTCTTTGTTTCCGGATTCTTCCACAGTTTTCAGAGCTCATTCAGTCCGTGAAATTGCCTCGTGAATGATAAAAGAAACATGAACGGAAATGGTCGTCACGGAACTAGAAAGTAAATAACAGGGAAATGAGAATTGATTAATTAAAAAATGTCATTAGCGTAGGTGCTTATTAATGCAATCTATGGGTGCCCAATGGCCATTAATACCTTGCATAAGTAAGATTAGGCGGAGGTTAGGGTGTTGTGGCGCAGCCTCTGAGAGGCCCATGTCCAGCTGTGGACTGCGATAGGCTGAGTTGATTGATTGTTAAGTAAGATTTAATATAATCCAGGCTAATGCTCACGCTAAAATTCATTCTGTGTTTTCTTTTTCAACTTATCACAGCAATAGTTACAACAATAAGACATTGGCTGTCGCGGACCAGATTAATGACACTAGTCTTAAGATATCGCGTGCCGGATTGATGGCACTGGCGGGTCGGATTTGGTCCGCGGGCCGTAGTTTGGAGACCCTTGGCCGAAAGCATACCATAAGTGGAAGCAAAAACAAAAATTGGACCGTCCACACAGTACCTAGGTGTCAGTCATTTATTGATTAAATTAAATATAATATAAAATATAAAATAAATTTATTCATTTATTTCAGACATAACATTAGTCCATAGTTTCAAAACTCATACACTTAAATGATAAACTATTTTAAAATATAAAACAGATAAAAATAAAATTGTGACTAACTAAATTTAAAATATTCACCGACTCGAAAAATTATAATAAAATTTGTCAAATACATATAAAAATATCAGAATCGTATAAAAATAAAATGTATAATATGAAATTGTCAAATTGTAAAATGTTATAAAAATTTCAAAATAATTAAAAACAAATAAAGATTATATGTATAAATTGCAAACAAAATAAATGTATGGTAATTATTTAACTATTTAAAAGTATTGTATGGCACAGGCAAGTAACTTACTTACATGGTGCAAATGTAGCTTAGGAATAGAATAAAATTAACCGAGTTGTTCTCTCTAACCTCTTAAGACTTGTACCACACTGTACCTGGAAAGTAGGTACAATTATACTGTACCTTTATTTCATCCCTACGAGACTACCCCAACAAAGCTTTTAGTGCAAACTTACCTACATTTGTGCGTCCAAAACTAAAAGTTTGTAGCCATTGTCATAACGATCTTTTTGAATGGGTTGTAGGTAATTACTGGATGAACTGTATAACTTAGAAAGTATACATTAATAAACTAGAGCTGATTGTTCTGTTGTGTCTAATGCGTATATTAACAATATTAAATAATATTGTATTAAAACATTAATATTATAATAATACGTTATTATATTATTACTAGCTGACCCGACAGACGTCATTTGGTATAATATTTGAAAAGTTAATATGGTCGTTAAGTTTTCTTAAATTTTCTAATGTTAGGCGCAACTTTCTTATTTTTTTCTTTCATAAGAACCTTCTCCTGTCAATAACAAACACAACAAAAAAAGAATTAGCAAAAGTGGTCCAGCCGTTCACGTGTGATGACGTGACCAAGGGAAATTGGCCCTGGGCGTCGGGAATCCCAGGCTCATTCCCGGCCACCGTAGGCGCAGGCTTGCTGACGGCGAGTAATGGGTAGCTTGCTGTCCGGTAAGGACCAAGCCCGGGTCGACGGCGCGTTGTGTTCCACGTGCGCCTCAAAGAGATGTCAGCAACAACTGGTGGGGTCCACAAGGGCCGATGCCTGCCAGGGGTGCGGGTTGTTCGAAAGAGATACCGCGGCCCCTGGCACACAGGCAACTGAGGGAATACGGGTGGGTTTTAGTCAGTAAAAGTCTGACACGCCCGCCTGCTCCACCCAGAGCGGGAGAAGTTATTTCATGATGATTTCCCACCAAAAAAAAACCAAGAGAAATAAGGATTTATTTTTATATATAGCAAGATTATTATAAGAAGATTATATTGCATATATTAAATTATATTATACTAGCTTTTTCCAGCGGCTTCGCTCGCGTGGAGATCGATGTATTATACAATATAAACCTTCCTTTTGAATCACTCTGTCTCCTTATGAAAACCGCATTAAAATCAGTTGCGTAGTTTAAAAGTTCTAAGCGTACAGACACGAAAAGCGACTTTGTTTTAAACTATCATCATCATCATCATTTCAGCCGAAACGTCCACTGCTGGACATAGGCCTCCCCCAAAAGGGGGGTTTTGCCATAATCGCCACGCTTGGCAGGCGGGTTGGCGATCGCAGTATGGTGGTAAAATGCATAGAGAACACTGCTGCCCATTCTCTAATAAGTCCCTTAGTCGCCTTCTACGACACCCACGGGAAGAAATGGGATGGTGGTATCTTTTTACGTCCGGCACCACACGGCACAGAAAACACTAAACTAAACTAAACAAAGATTAAACTATGCAAAGATTATATTTTATGTTGTGTAAATTTAAGTTTACAGTAGGTAGGTACACAACATAAAATATAACAACACGCTTTATTTCCCGTAGGTACACAACATAAAATATAACATCACACTTTAAACGCTTGATGCGTTTAAAGCTCAAGTAAAGCGCAAGGCAAATCTAGCAAAGAAGAGGGAAGCTCGTTATAAAAGGTTATTTATACCAAGCCCAACAAATGAGATATGAAACTTATGAAGCCGGTGAAATAGAAGAAGAAGAAAGAAAGAAAGAAAAAACGTTTATTTGCGGTAAACATGACGCAAAAAGTTAAGGAACACAAAAAAATAATAAGAAAAGGTTGAGCGAAACATGCGTCACATCCACGCAAAACGGCTATCACTCAGCATTATGCTGCGACCCTATGCAAGACAGAGCCCCAGCGCTGGTTTTCAGGGATAGCCGGCTTTGACGTAAATAGCACGTAGTTTGTTCTTATTTCTAGTGTTAACGGTGTGAATATCACTGTTTTTAGTGTACAAGTGTAGGTACCTATATTCTGCCTTATTAGGCAATATGAACAATATACTAATATGAACTGTGATGCCACCGTGAGACCAATATCTTTGAAAAAGTCCCTCAAGGAAACCCTGGCACCTAGCTGGTAAATTCGGCAATTCGGCTAAGTTCGGGTAGTTAAGTTCGGTCGGGATAATTAAGTTATCTCATATTAACTAATTATATTAACTTGTATGTATACTTTTTATCAACATTTTTATTTAACTATATGTGGAGGCTTGTTATTAGCAATTTTTTTTTATATTACTATAGTTGTATCATTGATTTGTTAGTCTGTAAGCCTTCTTTAAAATAAAATAAAAAAATAAATATAATAATAGTGTTGTGTTTTTCCATCAGAAATGTCTCAGTAGCAGGCCGCAGTCCTAGATCTGTGCCAGTTGCTGCCTGATGGCACTAGGCTCGCCCACAACTACTTGCGACTTATCTATTCATAGCTGGCGAAACGCAGATTGTGGGTGTAGGTACTGTAAGTACACCTCTGCTTAACCTTTCGGGGATTACAGGTGTGATGTTATGTTTGGGTAAGATGGGCACCAAATTTCATGAATTCAAAGCACGCCTAAATCCACATTGATAGCTTTTGCTTCCGTCTTTCGTTACCCGTTTTTAGGATAAGGATTTAAAAATAAAATAACCCAATCCAAGATGAATCTGCCTTATATTTTACAGTTTCATTTTATATAATAACACCAACAATTATGAACATTTGCATCTCTACTATAATATATAAATAATTGGGTATAATTATAAATATTAAATAGATTTAAGATCTTGCGTTTTTTCTTCGTATACCTACAAGAATTGTTTCTGATATTTTTAACAAGTTTTGTACTTAATTGAATTTGTAGGTTAGAATAGTGGCGACATCTATTGATAAACTCCTTCAGGCAATTGACATTTGACATTTTTTTAAGTTATAGGTATTTTATCATTTGAGTCTGGTTTTAATTTATTATAGTGACATCTATTGGCGATCACGTAAATCAAATTAAATATAGTTTTTGTGTGGAGAGAATGACATTAAATCAGTAACATTATCATTTTATATATTAAGATTAATAGGTATAGAATATACACAATAAATTGATTAGGGTTATTTACCAAAAAAAAAAAAATACAATAATAAAATTATAAATGCAGAATTATTAAAAGGTATTATGAAATGAATGATGGTCGTGTAGATACAGATTTGCTTTTGTGACGTGAAGATAGAACAGACGGTCAATTTTATTTACATTTTCAGATAAAATTAAATTTACGATTGCTATATACGTAATAAACTTTCAGTTTGCTATGCACGATAACCTTGATTAGTTAAACAATTTGAAATTGTTTTCAGTTTGCTGAATATGGACATTGTAAACGATGAGTGACGTATCAACATTTAGTATGTGTGTAATGTAGATTTTACAAGGATACATAATAACACCTTATATTTTTATAAATGGCACATTTTATCTTAAAGTCTATTCTATACAACTATTAGCCAATTGCAACCCAACCTTACAATTGACGTTTTTAAATACAATAATTAAAATTAGAGTATTAAATTAAAATATATGGAACGAACGTACTGAATTACAATATAATTATATAAATATAAGAAAACAAATTTTGAAATAAATAACGTCAGTCAATCTTTGGTATAATTTGTTAGTTTATTTTATTTACTTCTCTTCGGGTGATTCTCTCTGGAAAAAATAACACAGTGTCAAAAAGGTAACGAACTAAAAAAAAACTATGGCAAAATTGCAATGATGGTACCTAATTTACGACCCTATATTAAAACTATGTATGCTTAGTTGGAAATCGTAACGTATTTCTCCCCACTAGACCATTAAGTCGTGTGACCCATGGAAGAGAAAAAAGTGACCATTCTGCTTTGATTTTTAGGAATCAGAATATTTTTATTAAACATTTAGGATGCAACCGGAATGCAGTCATCAGTCGTGGCCTAGAATGTGTCACCTCATACATCACAGGTACAGTAGCCCGCACGTCAGTGGTAACAAAAACAGTATGGCCTTTTATTCTATTAAAATTAAAAAGTTCTACACTAGGTCAAAGTTAGTGTTACCTACCACCGACATGCGGTCAAGTCAACTGTTCGTCTAAAAATATGTCACGGTGTCGGAGTCCATCGAATGCGGTCTGGTTGCAAGCTAACAAGTAAGTGTCATACCATGATTTGCCAGATCTTCATCTTAGATAACAGGTCATCGTCCAGCATGGGTTTGGCTTCCATGTTCCTGTTGAGTGGCAGCTCTACGGGACCCTCATCGTTGTCAACCCTGAAAACGGAAAGGCAATGGTTATGGAAAATAGAAATTAATACTTAGACTAGATCGGAAAACTAGAAGAGTACTAGAATTTAACATCAAAATTATAGATAGGGTGGGTACTTATGGGAAATGCCAAAATCATCATCAATTTTTTTTAATGGTGCTTAGTAAATGCTTAAGTATGCAAATAGGATTTTTTAATCTAATGATGGTGTTCATGAATATTCAAGCCACCAGTTGGCGCTACTGTGACAAGAGGTTTTTCAGTTCGAAAATGAACAAATTTTATGTCATGCGTTTCATTCTTTCGTTCACCATTCAGTCTGTAGGCGCTTTGACAGTTTTGACAGGTGCCCGAACCTGACTACTCAGTGCTGCCACCTAGTGAACGTCATTTCAGAACACCCTCATTTAAGTCTCTTTAAATCAGAGTTATCGTTTTTAAATATGTTTCGTTTGTAAGCTTTGTGTTAAATACATAAATATTCAAAGTACATTATTCAACATACAGGGGTGCGGGTTGTTCGAAAGAGATACCGCGGCCCCTGGCACACAGGCAACTGAGGGAACACGGGTGGGTTTTAGTCAGTAAAAGTCTGACACGCCCTCCCGCTCCACCCAGAGCGGGAGAAGTTATTTGATGATTTCCCACCCAAAAAAAAAACATATAAATAGCTTATTACAAATTATGATTCGCGAACGAAACAAACTATTTACAGAATTGTAATAATTAAAATCATCAATACAACCCTCTTTGTTCATGGAATCCCATTGAATGACTTTTTCATGGAATAGTCATTCAATGGAAATAAACATAAGAAAATTTGCTTTTCGTTGGCTATCTTAGCGCATCTTATTTTACTTATGCTGTAGGCCTTTAGCCATACATGCTTTAGAATACAGCGGAAGAAAGTATAGCCATGCTTCTTTCGAAAACCTGCATCTCAAATATTCACCTTATTCCGAAATTACTACTTGTACTACAATTTACTTTATTTTTACAATACTCAAACAAAACATTTCAAACCGAAATAACAAACATTTCGCATAAGTATTGAAACATAAGTATTGAAATTATATGATATGTGCCATGAACTAACGGGGTTTAATCCTGAATTTACTAGTTCATACTTGTGTACACATAAACAGCGCTTGCATGGCAAGATACAAGCAGCGCCATCTATGCATAGTCACTACACAATACTCACATCAGTTTGTTAGTCGCGGGCGAGTCGTCTTGCATGTTCATCTGGTAGATGGCGTCAATGTCGTCGGTCTTTGTAGTCAACTGGTTCGCGTGGTTCTGAAATTTATGAATAGATGGCGTTGTCAAAAATGTGACAGAAGCGTTTAAGCTTATTAGGACGATAGGTTTAAATATGTTGAATTTTCTAGCGGTCAATAAAAACGCCGAAATGAGAATTTTTTTGAAGGAACTTCTCCGGGGAAGGGTCTTCCTTTTTCAGCCTTCAAGCAGCGTTGCCGTGTTTCGGTTAAAATATGACACAAAAAACATTTCAACTGTGTTTGTTTTTGGATGGCAACGTATCTATCTATATATATAAAAATGAATTGCTGTTCGTTAGTCTCGCTAAAACTCGAGAACGGCTGAACCGATTTGGTTAATTTGGTTTTTAAGTATTTGTGCCAGTCCAGGGATGGTTTAAACGGTGCGAAAATAGAAAGAAAATCTATAATATAAAAAATATTGACGTTTGTTAGTCTCACGACAAGTTCAAAAATCTTTTATCGGCGGTACGAAGTTTGCCGGGTCAGCTAGTCTATAATAAAATAATACCTCTAAGATTTTACCGATATCATTGGTGGCGGTGACATTTAACATCAAGCGAGCCGTTGGCTTGTATGCCATCCATTATCATAAAAATGGTTCTTACCAGTTCTGCGTTGGCGGCCATGCGTCGGAGCAGTCTGGTGAGGTACCAGTCAGGGGCTGACACTGGGGGCTTTCCGGATCTCTTGCCGTGCGCTGGAAGAGGAAAAAAGATAGTTTTAGAAAAGGTTTCAATCTTTAGATTTGCGTACTTAGCTCACCAAAAAAATGGTCCATGCTGAGAAAAGTGAGCTCATGCGTCTTACATTCCATACGATAGATACGATTTTAAATATATGTGAGACAATACTATTCATATCACCTTCGGGCAGCCAAAAATGATTACCTATAAGTACCTACTAGTTCTTGTAACACAGCGTATTAAGTTACTGTTCTCCGACATAACTTGAAATCAGTACCTACATTTAAGCCCTCTTATACCACAAATTCGCTAAGCATATTCAAAACATGTTTTTGCCTCTGTCATCTTGAAACAATTAACAGAAAAAGAACGATGTTTAGTGGTAAACACATTCATGGTTGTGTGGCACCTTTTTGAGCATATTTATGTCACTATGATTGTGAACACCGTTAGTTTATAATCTATCTAACAATATTGTAAACTGTAGATAAATTGTGAACTGTACCGTACTGCTTTTATAGATATAGTTCAATCAATGAAGACGCGCCCCACTTTTTGACACTTGTACTGAGAGCGGTCAAAAACAAAGGAGCAGAGAAGGGCGCGTCATCGTGGATTGAACTATCTGTACAATATCACATTAATCATTTTCGATAGTTAATAAATAATCTATCCATGTCAAACCGACAAATTGTGAACGAACCTGCACTTACCGACAGGGTTCACAATCTGTCCGATCTTATCACCCGTAAAATTGTGAATCGTCCCCGATCTTGGTTTTGGCGGTTGCCGAATTGGTCACAGAAGCTTATCCAGGAGACCCGACCAAATTTTTTAGGTTAGGTTAGAACTGTGATCAACTGCGCGCGAGCTGAGCGAGTGAAGTGAGCGTGCCTCGCTCTGACCGTTCGATCCGTTATTTTTTTCTAAATCATCAATTAACTTCTATACTGTGACATGTACAAAGTTTGAATACATGTTTTTTAATTTTATATCCAATCTTGCAATATCTGATAGAACTCTACCCAAAAACAAGTGTTAAAAAATATAGAACCTACATCTGGCGCCTGCTTCCATTCTAAATTCAAACCGCTTTGAACATGTTCGGCCGGACATGACGTGTTCCTTTCAATCCTTCAATATCCTGTCCATTGTTGGAAGTTTTGGAACCCAACGTCATGGCCCGTCCTTGTCAGTTTGCTCACGAGTGAAAGAGATAGACTGATAGATAAGACATTTTAGCAACCTGATTTTGACACATCGTTAATTTTAATAGAAGTTATGTGTAAGGGTAACTTGCAACTAACGTAACAAGACTAGAAGTAAAATAGGTATATTCTTTACATAAAGTTTCTTCAGTGAACTTTGAGCTGATAAATAAACCATTTTAATGTTGTATTTAATTATAGATTTTTTTTAAACATAAAGTCGAGGAAGCGAAAGCTCAAATATTTTTGAAGCTTGGCAAGTTACTCTGCGTAAGTTCTAATAAGTAGGCACACGCCTTAAAAACTCTGAACATTACTATGATGATTATAAATTGATTTTTTTTTAAATCCTTTGAAGTCAGTGTATTTTTAAGGTTTTTATTAAAAACTAGCTGACCCGGCAAACTTCGTATCGCCGATAAAAGATTTCTGAAATTTTTGTGAGACTAACAAACGTCAATATTTATTTATATTATAGATTTTCTTTATATTTTCTCAACCTTTAAACCTTCCCTGGACTGCCACAAATATTTCAAAACCAAAATTAGCCAAATCGATCCAGCCGTTCTCGAGTTTTAGCGAGACTAACGAACAGCAATTCATTTTTATATATATAGAAGATAACATTTTTTGACAGTCTTTTGATTTGTAAAATATGAACTGGCACTTATGCTATGTCACCAAAAGAAATAAGATACCAGAGTCGTCAGATATAGTCGATGTTTAGTAAGAATCCGGTAGAAGTTTTCGAATTGAATTACATTTAGTTACTTAATAGAAAACAAACAGTAAATTCATAAAATTAAATTTCATTCAAAAAAATCCATTAGTTTATTTCTAAACTTTTCCAACGACACTGGGTACTTATCTGTTTTGGTACTGTACATAAGCACAGTCAATCGATTTTTCGTTTTTAGTGGGTAGGTACTGATATACCTACTAAATAAATTGAGCCTAATTCTCCACCTACGCATTCCATAGAGCTCCATAAGAAAATACAAAGTCGTTTCTATTTAAAATTCCGTCGATAAACATTCGATTATTTTCATTGTATCCCTCAAATTAATATTCAACCCTGAACGTGCACCCCTACCGTGTAACCCTATAAAGCTGGGTCCACACTGGGCCACAGATGTTGCGCAAAGTTCAATAACCTTATTACTTATTCTTGCTCAAACAGTGTACTGAAATTAGACTTTTACAATACCTACCTACCTGCGTCTAAAATGTCAATAATAGGCAACCGGACAGAAATCACAAAAAAAGAAGAAAGAATCTAAGTACAAATGAAACCACCTCACACATTTTTTCGTTGTGCAAAAACATGAATACCTATTTATTTAATCTAATATACTTTCTAAAAAAATAACAGAGAGATTATCTCTTTATGAAAATACTAACTGTTGCTCGCGACTTCGTCTGCGACCCAAGATGAATTCCTAAATAGCCTTTGTCCTTCTCCAGGTCATAGTCTACCTATGTACCAAATTGCATCCGGCATCCAAATCAGTGTGAAAGCGTAACAAACGAACAAACAAAGAAAAATTTTGTTTGGATATCGCACCTACCAGTCTTCTAACTGGACCACCTAAAAAAATCGTGGTTATTTAATGATTTATTCATTCAAGTTTGCAAAATCTTTTAATGACCAGCCATTGCTTAAACAGAAATTATCAATAACCCAAAAAAAAATATCTAAAATTTTTGTCTCAAGACGCTGTTGCTCAACTAGGTAAGTCAGCGCAACTTTCTGTAGCCTTGTTCGGACGAAGCCTTAGCAATAACAGCGTGTCCTGATTATGCTCATTACCGTCTGATGTCGGATTAAAACGTCGGCAGGTGACTTGTATTAGAGTTTTAACATAACAGATTAAGAGTAAAATGTTATTGTTATTCAGGGATCATTCGGGATTTTGGCGTGTCGAAACATTTGCTAAGAAAAGCCGGAATGTTAGGTAAAGCAGAAATATTTTTGGCATAGAAAAGATTACACTAGAAGACAGGTATTCACACGAATATAACATAACTAGCTTTTTCCCGCGACTCCGCCCGCCTGGATGGCAGTTATCGCGTAAAAAATGCCTATGTCCTTTTCCATATCCCAGACCAGTGGGACCAGAACCCATCGCGCCTCTCCCCGTCGGGTATCTACGCACTCTGGTAAGGAAACGAACCAGAGACCAACATCACAAGATATGGCTGTATCTAGGTAAGTGCAGGCAGGCTAAGGAAGCACTTCCTGCGATCGATGCCCGCCTCACAAAACAGGTTCTCCGTCTAATTAAACCACAGCTACGTACAGTTACAGCAGCTGTAACTGGCCATGGGTCATTTAACAAACCTCTCTTT
Organism: Antitype chi; assembly: GCA_947359405.1. Taxonomy (NCBI): domain Eukaryota; kingdom Metazoa; phylum Arthropoda; class Insecta; order Lepidoptera; family Noctuidae; genus Antitype; species Antitype chi. The sequence goes on along the minus strand of OX375820.1, from coordinate 18,119,372 downwards.
GTCATAGGCGTAACAGACAGTCCGCTGTGCAGGGCCTGCATGGAGGACGACGAGACAGCAGCGCACGTGCTGTTAAACTGCCCGGTGGTCGCCACTTACAGTGCTAAATACTTCGGTAACCCAGGTACCCTACGTGAGATTGTCAGCAACACCAAGGCGTTGCTGGCCTTTCTCGAGGAGCTGGGGTGGATCGAATGACCGATTCTCCCACCCGTACACAAAATACGCGCTTTGACGTGGAGTTGCGGATAACAGCCCGTATTACCTATTATTCCATATCCCAGGCTATATTTCTGCCGAACATGACTATCGGTTCAGCGGTTTAGGCGTGAAAGCGACAGACAGAGTTACTTTCGCATTTATAATACATATTAGTAGGGATTCTAGGGATAACCTACTAGGGAATAGTAGGAATTTAGCAGAGGTGTACTGTAGTACCTACACCCACATTTCGCCAGTTATGTTAAACTCCCATGTAATAGGGGGCGAAGCTTTGGTATTGAATTTTGTATTAAAATAACCAGGATTAAATATATCGGTATCATTATAATGATCATGGCAGTTAATGATTACCTACGATGAATCAAATAAGCTTAACCTTCTTTTCAAATCGATGGTAAAAATAATTCTATTATACAACGTGTAACGGAAAGGGTATATATACCAAAGGCACGGCTTCTTTGGATGATATTAAACGATATTGGAAGGGTTTTTTAATCCTATCTCTACATGTTCGGAAGTTATGAGAATTTTTAATACATTGATACCAGAAACCAACTTTTCGAATTGAAATAAACACATCACTCGGAAGATAGATTTATCGTGATATTGGCAAGTAACGTGGAAAAATATTGACCTACGTAGTGCCTTGACACGTTTGTTAAGATTTAAATTTAAGAAACATATGAAACCGAAAATTTGGTATCTTATCCTAGATTATTTTATTTTGAGCTGAAATTATGTACCTATAGTGATTCTATACCAGCTTTTAACTTTAGTACTGTTACGCGCTAAAGCTAAAGTAATTCGTTACCACTAGCGCCATCTAGTATCGAGTAGCAGAATTAATCGAGTCAAGATCTATCTAGCAAGTTCGATTAAAGAATCTTCTAGAGTTATCAACATCTGCTCAGTCGGGGCCGGTATGTACTCGAAGATACTAGATGATTCGATTCCCGAATGTTCTGTGGCTCTATAAAAAGGCGGGAACGGATCGGGATCGTAGTAGTATTGAATAAGCGATACATGCGAAAACATTGAAGTGATCTTGAAGTGCGATTTAAAGCGATCAATAGTGAAATTGTGTCTTGTAATTTGTGTGATTAATTAAAGTGTCGATTTTGGTAATTTTTATTGGCAGTTTTTAATTGTCACGAACCCGAAGCTCGTAACAATTGGTGTCAGAAGTGGGATTAAAATCATGCCGATTTTACCTAAAGACGACACGGAGGGTATCCGTACCCGGAGTCAACGCCAGCAGGAGACGGATCAGAGGCGATTCGGTGGAGCACTGCCACAGACGTCGGAGGGTCAGCTACCGACCACGGAGGTCGGCCCGTCCACAGCTGCTCCAGCATCATCAGCGCCAGATTTTGCTGCTCTGATGATGATGCTGCAGGAGCAGGCCCGCCGACAGGAGGAACAGGCTCGTCGGCTGGAAGAACAGCTCCAGCGCGATAAGGAGGAGCAGGCGCACCGCCAGGAAGAGCAGATGCTCCTTATGAAGGACCTTCACGCAGCCTTCGGGAAAGACATGAAGGAGGTGAAGGAGAAGGTTGCCCAGCATGACAACCGCTTGTCAGAAGCTGAAACTCAGATCAGCAAGTTTAATGACGTCATTGCTGATGTGAAGCAGGAGTTGGGTAACCTCAAACTTGGGGATGGAATCGCAGCTCCCGTAGCTACAACACCTTCGCTACGTGGATTCAAAGTGCCGCCGTACGACGGGACTTCTTCCTGGTCGGCCTACAAAATTCAGTTCGCGGCCGTCATGAAGGCGAACGGGTGGAATAACAGTCAGGCCATGACTGCCCTCACCCTAGGACTGCGCGACCAGGCTTTAAATGTTCTGGAAGCTCTCGGTAAGGAAGTGACTTACGAGCAGCTCCTTGAGGCATTGGAGGCTAGATATGGCGACGCTCACCTGGAACACGTGTTTCGTGCGCAGCTTAAGGATCGTGTGCAACGCAGTAACGAAAACCTGCAGCAGTGGGCCCTTGAAGTGGAGAAGCTGGTTCGTAAAGCTTACCAGTCCGTACCTGCACTTATTGATGGGAACCTGGTGCAGGCATTCATCGACCTTGAAGTTAGAGCTGCTGTGAGGCTCGGTCACCACGGGACGCTTAAGGACGCCTTGGCCCATGCACTGGAGGTGGAAGCTGTGCGGCAGGATCATCGTTCCCATCGCGTCAGGGAGGTTGTGGCGGCTACAGTTCGCGACCGTAATAAAGGATACAGCCCTAGGTGCTACGGCTGTGGGGAAAGGGGCCACCTTCGATCCAGTTGCCCTAAGCGAACTGCAGAAAGGGAAGATGGCCGGTCTCCAGAGGGTAGTGCGGCTAACAGCACTGCCCAGCAGCAGCAGGGAAACGAGTAATAGCCAGGACTGCGGGGCGGGTGCTGGCTGATGTTCAAAGAGCCCCAAGGATTTCGATCACACAAACCCATGACGGGAACAGTTTAATCATCAAGGGCGAGGTCAACGGAACGCCTTGTAAGTTAACCATTGATACTGGAGCTTCTCGTACGGTCGTCAGTTCCCAAGTTATAAGTCGGCTCCTTGGGGACTCCGCATTCAACCGAGAACGCATTAATTTGGTGACAGCCACCGGTCAGCGCATACCCGTCCATGGAGAAAAGGAGATGGAGTTGAAGCTAGGCAACAGGATCTACCTGCATAATGTCATCGTGGCTGATATAACGGACGATTGCATCCTGGGCCTTGACTTTATGAGGAAGAATTGCTGCGAGATTGATGTCAAGCAAGGAGTTATGAAATGTGGGCAAGAGGAACTTTTTATGGAAGGGGCTTTACCAGGGAATGTGTATAGCCTTAAGAAGATTGTTCTTCCTCCGAGATCAGAAACGATTGTGCCGGTTAGTCTTCCTCGGAATTCTGGGCAAATTCATCGTTGTGTACTCGTGGAAAGGGTAGATAATGACCTTCCATGGAAAGTGGCACGAACTTTGGTCAGAGCCACCGACATCTCAGTGGTACGTGTGCTGAACCTTTGTGATCAGGAACAGATTATTGAAAAAGGCACACTGATTGGTACTTGCGAGGAAGTGGATTGGTTGCGTCGATGCCAATATCTATCGACTGGGACCCCCAGCAAGGATGCACAAACAAGAGTGACCACACTTTTAGCAGACTCTCGCAGCGCTCTGTCGCAAAATGAAATGGCTAAGGCAAAGAAGATGTTACTCAAGTACGCCGAAGTTTTCTCTTCAAACGATGCTGACATTGGGAAAACTGGCTTAGTTCAACACAAAATAAACACAGGAGAGGAGTTGCCTATCCGTCAGCGGCCAAGGAGATTACCGGTAGCGCGTGAAAAGGAAGTGGAAACCATGATTGAGGGAATGGTGAAGGATGGTGTTATTGAACCTTCATCTAGTCCATGGTGTTCACCTGTAGTGCTGGTAAGGAAGAAAGACGGCAGCATGCGGTTTTGTGTTGACTATCGTCGTCTGAATGACGTTACGAAGAAAGACAGCTACCCTTTGCCAAGAATTGATGACACGCTGGACATGCTTACTGGAGTAAAGTGGTTTAGCACGCTGGACTTGAAAAGTGGCTACTGGCAAGTTGAAATTGACCCTAAGGACAAGGAGAAAACGGCATTCTCGACAGGAAAGGGTCTGTGGCAATTTAAAGTGATGCCGTTTGGATTGTGCAACGCTCCGGCAACGTTTGAAAGGCTGATGGAACTTGTACTAACCAAGTTAATTGGCGATGCCTGTTTGGTCTACTTGGATGACATCATCATTGTAGGCCGTACGTTTGAAGAACATCTTCAAAACCTGGAACGCGTGCTCATTAAGATCCAGAGTGCCAACCTTAAGTTAAGTCCGAAGAAGTGTTCACTATTCAAACGGCAAGTTAGCTTTTTGGGGTATGTAGTGTCCGAAGAAGGTATCCGCACGGATCCAGAGAAAATCGCCGCTGTCAAGGATTGGCCAGTTCCAAAAGACAAGACGCAGGTCAGAGCATTTTTGGGGTTGTGCTCTTATTATCGGCGATTTGTTAAGAACTTTGCGGATATAGCCAAACCCCTGCATAAGCTAACCGAGGAGAAGCGACATTTCTGCTGGGATGAAAGTTGCGACATCTCATTCCAGGAGTTGAAGGACCGACTGTGCAAAACACCTATTGTGGGGTACCCTGATGCAGGCAAGGAATTTATAGTTGACACAGACGCAAGTGACATAGGACTTGGTGGTGTGTTGTCTCAACGGAATGGTGATCAAGAGGTTGTGATAGCGTACTTCAGCAAGTCGTTGTCAAAGCCGGAAAGGAACTATTGTGTCACGAGACGGGAATTGCTTGCTGTGGTAAAGTCATTGCAGCATTTTAGCAAATATCTTCTAGGTCGGAAATTCCACTTACGAACCGACCATGCTGCACTGAAATGGCTATTGCAGTTCAAAAATCCAGAAGGACAAGTTGCGAGATGGATTGAGCTACTGCAGGAATACGACTTTGTGGTCGAACATCGCAGCGGGAAATCTCATGGCAACGCAGATGCATTGTCAAGAAGACCTTGTCCTGAAGACTGCAAGCATTGTACTAGGCAAGAGGGTAAGGAAGTGGTACCTGTGAGGATGCTCAGGACAGACCTCAGCAACGAGTGGAAGGAAAGCCTACAACGTGCACAGCAGGAAGATTCGGACATCGAGCCGATTCTGGAGTGGATGAAGGCCAGAGCTCCTAAGCCCAGGTGGAGCGACGTCTCAGCAATGAGTTCGATCACAAAGAGCTATTGGGCCCAATGGGACAGCTTGGTGATTCAGGATGGAGTCCTGTGCCGTAAATGGGAAAATGCTCGGGGAAACAGCTGTCATTTGCAAATGGTTGTCCCAAAAGCTCAAGTACCGGATGTTCTGCAGCTGTACCATAATGGTTGTTCAGGAGGTCACCTGGGAGTAAAACGAACTCTACTGAAGATACGAGAACGGTTTTACTGGATCCACTGCCGGGACGATGTCGAGGACTGGTGTCGCAAGTGTACAAGTTGTGCAGCTGTAAAGGGACCTTCAACTCGTAGTAGAGGTGCATTGAAATTGTACAATGTTGGTGCACCATGGGAGAGGATAGCCCTTGATGTTGCGGGCCCGTTTCCGGAAAGTGAAAGTGGTAACAAGTATTTCATGGTTGTGATGGATTATTTCACTAAGTGGCCGGAAGTCTTCGCTATTCCAAATCAAGAAGCTTCGACAGTTGCAGATAAATTAGTTCATGAAGTCTTCTGTCGTTTTGGAGTACCTTTAGAGATTCACAGTGATCAAGGAAGGAATTTTGAGTCCCAAATATTCCAGGAAACTTGTCGAGTTATGGGTACTCATAAAACAAGAACAACATCTTACCACCCACAATCGGATGGAATGGTGGAACGATTTAATCAGACATTAGAGAGGTACCTAGCAAAAGTTGTGGAAAATCGGCAACGGGATTGGGACAAACACATACAACCTTTTTTGTTGTCGTATCGAAGCGCTGTTCACGAAAGTACATCGGTGACACCAGCTTTCGCAAACTTTGGAAGAGAATTACGGCTGCCTGCAGACCTGATCACCGGAATACCACCTGATGCCCCACGCAGTATAACCGATTATGCGAACGACTTGCGGAACAAGATGAACGACATTTATGAGCACGTCAGACAATCAGGCCAGCAAATGTCTGAAAAGATGAAAACCCGTTATGACCGCAAAATGAACAATAAAGGGTTTGACGAAGGTTCACTAGTGTGGTTGCACAATCCAGTCCGCAGCAAAGGGAAATCTCCTAAGCTTCAAGCTAAATGGGACGGACCGTACCGGATTGTGACAAAGATCAATGACGTAACGTACCGGATACAGAAAGGTGCAAGAGGTACTCCTAAGATCGTCCATGTGGATCGACTGGCGCGTTACTATGGGGCCGAAAATGCTCGGGACGAGCATGTCTTAGGAGGGGGCAGTGTTACGCGCTAAAGCTAAAGTAATTCGTTACCACTAGCGCCATCTAGTATCGAGTAGCAGAATTAATCGAGTCAAGATCTATCTAGCAAGTTCGATTAAAGAATCTTCTAGAGTTATCAACATCTGCTCAGTCGGGGCCGGTATGTACTCGAAGATACTAGATGATTCGATTCCCGAATGTTCTGTGGCTCTATAAAAAGGCGGGAACGGATCGGGATCGTAGTAGTATTGAATAAGCGATACATGCGAAAACATTGAAGTGATCTTGAAGTGCGATTTAAAGCGATCAATAGTGAAATTGTGTCTTGTAATTTGTGTGATTAATTAAAGTGTCGATTTTGGTAATTTTTATTGGCAGTTTTTAATTGTCACGAACCCGAAGCTCGTAACAGTACTTAAGGAGAATACGGTTTCTGTTACACCCTGCATAATGTTAATTGAGTTGGGCCCAGTGGCTCGTGGCTAAGTAATACAGCCGCACGGGTCGAGATATTAGGAAAAGCTACGCTTGCCGAGGTTGGTCTGTGGATGGGTGACCATCTTTACAAACCGATACTCCTCCGTGCCTCGAAAAGCAAATAAAGCCGTAGGTCCCGGCTGTCATTCGTGGATCTTTGACAGTCGTTACGGGTCGTCTGAAGCCCGAAAACCTGACAACTAGATCTATCAAGGGGTATCGTGTTACCCAGTTACTGGGTTGTTGAAGTCAGATAGGCAGTCGCTTCATGTAAAATACTGGTATTCAGCTGCATCCGGTTAGACAGTTGGAAAAAGGATGGGCAGATTGATTGAGTTGGGCCCAATAGGTGCCCACGCCAAACGGAATCAGTGCCCTTTTTTCATGTCCTCAGAAATGCAGGTGTTTTAATACTTTAGACACATATGGGACATGGTTTGGTCATTAAATAAGCTATCTTCAAATGCAGCAAAAAGATTAAGATAATTTTTTGCCCGTTTTCGTGATGATGATGGAATCATGAACGTTCAACTTTTTCATCATTGTAAAGCTTGTATTGAACAGTTCAGATCCTTTGGGATATATATGCCATTGACCTTTCCAATGGTAGTAGCCAATACTCAAAGTAGACCTTTCTTGATATAGGAAGAGAAATATTTATGGTTTCTGGCGGAAAATATTGTTTTACCTTCGTGAAGGGATGCAATATATACAGCTATATGTAATCTATGAAATCACGTATGTATGAAAGATCATCATTTCAGAACGGTTTTTTAAACACCGGTTATTTTGTAACCTATCTAGGAAAACAATACGGCTAACTAGATTAAGAAACATATGTTTGTGCTTTATATCATACAAGCTGACCCGACAGACGTAGTCCTGTCTTAACTATGAATATTGAATTCGCATTTTATTTATAATATGTTACGCGCAACTTTCTTATTTTTTTCTTTCATAAGAACCTTCTCCTGACATTAACAATCACAACACAAAAAGAATTAGCAATATTGGTCCAGACGTTCACGTGTGATGCCGTGACCAAGGGAAATAGGGATTCATTTTTATATATATAGATTACCTTGAAATGTAATCCAGTCCTAATTGAACATTAAACTTTATTATTACTTTTACTATTAAATTTGGCTAATTTGACCATGTTGTGTTTGTAATTGTTTGGATCAGGATTCTATAAAAGATCTATTTTGGAAAATCCACCGGTAGGTGTAAATAATGGAACATTTTGTTGGTATTCATTAATTCACCCGGGTGACGCAGTACCCTAACAGCACGCAGACAGAAAAGTACATCTTGTAATTCAATAGAAACTTAAGGTTAGTTCTGAAGTTAAAATCTAGGTAAATACATCGACACTAAGAAAAAAACCTCAGAAAAAAAAAACCGTACTTAGACTAACTTTTTTTGAACAATTATTACTACTACATACATATATAATATGTTTACTTTTAGATTTGTCATTACTACACGCATGATTGACAGTCGTTCTGTGAAAAACATAACCCTTCTTTGCCGTCAGGTAAACAATTACCCTCTTGTTTATAAACATTGGTTAAAGTTAAGAGACGTTTAAACGTCAAAAATTAATGCTGAAACAGATGCTTTTCATTACTTAACTTTAAGCAAAGTTTCTAAATAAGGAGGTTAGTACCTAGTTATTTACGTTTTATTATATAACTTATTATTGTAACATTTTACAGACAAATTCGTGCACTGACTGGACAGTTCCACTCAATCTATGTGGTTCTTTCCTTAAAAGACCATTTCAGACACCAATTTACATAGTCTTCACATGATCAGACCAAGAATAAGTCTGGACAACCTCTGAATTTGTTTCAGCCTTTCGTGTCAGAATAGTCAGGTAGGAAACGGCGACCTGATCTAGTTTTTAAAATATGATTGACGGGATGAAAGTGTTTGTGCAGAAATAAAATAATTTATCATTTACAAAATCTTTGGCTACTGACAAGTATCTCCAAAACGTTGTCATCTAATCATACTTACGGCATCAAGTGGCCCAATCGTCCCCAAAAATCCATATTCAAATCCAAATCCCCCGATGCAGATCCAGAGATATCATTTGAAACTACATAAGTGCCAATAAATGGACATAATCCCATAATATCATGGGAGTATGGGAGTGTCCGGTAATATTACGAACAATAAGCTGTGGGATTAAAATGGAACCAATATTCATGATAATAGTTCGCCGGTTAGAGTTATAAAAACGACGGCGTCTATTGTGGCTGATATTCGATTGAGCCTCGAATTGGTTGACGGTGTTTTATCTCGGTTAAAGAGATTTGTGAACTTCCGCCGAATTAAAGCCGTTGACACGTTGACGGACAGAACTGCTATGGCATTAGATTTTGGACCTTATCTATTGAGCGAGCGGTTATAAATCGTAAATAATAAATAAATTCATTTATTTCAGGTAAATAACACCCATTGCCAAACATAAATTAATATGAATTTTACAGATCCAAATAAATATATAAAATGCAATTATAGCAGTCCAAGTTAGCCGGCGCCCTAACGGCAGAGCTACTTAGACAGACGTTTGATTCGTACAAAATAATGAAAAACGTTCTTTAGTGTCATTTCTCAACTTTTCCTAATGTACATTTGAGCATTTTTTTATAGTCGATCAAATGTGTACCACCCTATCTACACCCCGCAAAGTTAGAGCGGCAATATCACCAATTTTTTTGAGAAATGTTTCATTTATGAAGGCTAGGACAAGCGTGGCGTCTCCTGTGATCCGGCTTCTCGGAATCGGAGGATGGTTTGAGGTCGGGGGTCCTCTGAGTAGCCCATGTTGCCTGGACGTCCACACTAAGCCTGGTGTAGATATGGATCCCCCGGAGGAGTCTGGGAGATACAGGTCTACTGAGGAGGGGCGAATCGGGCAAGGGCCGATGCCTGCCAGGGGTGCGGGTTGTACAAAAGAGATACCGTGGTCCCTGGCACACAGGCAACTAAAGGAACACGGGTGGGTTCTAGTCAGTAAAAGTTAAACGGGAAAAGTTATTTGATGATTTTCCTCAATAAAAAAGAAACGAAAAAAAAAACTTTTTTCAGACACTGCTTCGTCTGAGTGGCATACAAGACTGCCTCGTTGGTGTATCAGTTGAACTTTAGGTCCAGGGTTCGATTCGAAAGTGTTATTTAGGAAAATTTTCAGTAGCAGCCCGGATTCTGGTTTAGTGTCCGGATGATGCCATTAGGCTCGCCCCCAATTACATAAGACTTAAACATAACTGGGTAAATGTGGATGTGCTATAGATAAAACCGCTGCCCAACCCTTCGGGGAAAAGGCGTGATGTTATGTTATATACACGACATTAAGTTAAACGAGGAGAACTAATATTTAAGTATTTAAGGTGAACCTAGTCCACATTTTTTTAATACAAACTTCGGAAGTGTTTTACTCTACTATCTGATATGGCACATCCAAAGTAAAATATGATATCGTTTTGTCTTATTATTAATATTATCTGTATGGAAACAAATATGGAAATAAAAATCCATGAAAAAGTTAGGAGCCAACAAAGATTCGTTGGGCGTGTTTAAGTAATAAAAGAAGTGTAAAATCTCCAAAGCCAAGTCAGTACCGACAAAGTCAAAGTCAATTATCGAAAAGTTCAATAAACTTTATTGGTCATTGATTCATGCATTCGCTTTTTCATAAAACCCGATCTTCCAAAGAACTTTTCTTAATTTTTTCGCGATTTTTTTACTATAAATGATCCTGCATCTGAATCAATAACGTTGTGCGTGTAGACTAGCGTCTAACTGCTCATCACGGATACTATCTTTATCGGACACGAAGCCTGGTGAGACTGCGTGATTTTTAGTCAGGCCCACCAGTGAGTTTGAGCCCGCGACTAGGTTCCCCTTAAGTATTTCACTTAGAGAACAGCTGATTTTGTTTATATTTCAGAGCTGATTCATAAATCTTGAGTACATCTAAATCTCTAAAAGTATATCTCTCTTTTAACCTAACATTCTGTATTAGATTAGTAATTACCACAGATAATATAATTATACTAGCGTCGTTATTACGCACGTAACTTCAATGTATATTTTCGACTTAGCGCAAAATTAGGTAAGTATGTTTATTGCTGGCCTGAATACCAAGTCCATTGTTAACTTACTGTAGGTACCTATACATATCCTATCACCGTGTAACACATATTTATTATCCTTTGCTTCATATGTTCGTAAAAAAATCTGTTCAACAACGTAAATTACGCAATGAATGTTGTTGAACTGTCAAAATGAAAGCCATTTCTATTGTTAACGTGTGTAACGCAATTTCCTGGATTAGTAAATAGGATACTTTTTTATCCTGGCAGTACGTTTGTGTGAGATCATTTCCGATATCACCGCGGGCGAAACTGCGGGTAGCAGCTAGTCAACCGGCAAACTGCCAGTCAACTACCGCTAATGAGACACAATTAATTATCTATTGTAATGGCCCCTATAGGGCCGCTATAGCGGGCCACGCCGTATTGTACCGGTTAAGTAAATATGACCGACACCGTAAAAAAAAAGTTAATCACTCACTCTTCTCTGACTTTTCTATACTGACCTATTTCAATAAGCAATCCTGTAGGTATACTTAAATCGCGTTACTTGATAAGAGATTAGATAATACAAAAGGCCATCGAACTCACCTCCCCAGCATGAATGCCCGTAGCTCAGACAAGAACCTGAAATATTAAAAAGCAATAATAAGTTACATATATTAATAAGTTTCTATTAATTATTTTAATAAGGCATTTATTTTCCGAAGTATCGCGTGTCGTAATTTGAAAAGCGAAGTCGTTTTTGAAATAGAATTCTGATGTTAATTACGACCGTATTATTTAATTTAAAATCAAGGATTTCCAGGTGTTTGTGTGGAAAAGGGAGGTCTATATAGGCTAGTTTGAGTCGTTTTTCTATATATGATCTAGATCTTGAAGAAAACTAAGTTGGCGAATGTTATTTAAGAAAACACTACTTAGGTTATCCTTAAAAATATAAAGCAAGTAACGCGTTACTTAGTAGATTTTGACAAATTGCAAAATAACTTTTTATTTTTAAACAAAAAACGGCTTAAAATTGGTGCAATTCGTATCAATTAAAAATATCGTTCCGCGATGCTTTAGCATGAGTGCGCTAGAGGTTCGTTAAATAAATCCCAAAGAGATTATTTTTTATGCTTTTGAAACACTTTCAGACATTTTTCGAAATAACAAACAACAAACTATCTGACTCACACTGTACACACGCAAGGAATTGAGAAAAAAACTGCTGGAATTGAGCAACAGAAAGATTGTGGTCTTTCATCGTCAGGGTCATGATATCGCCAGACAATACACATCTTTAGCTACTCCAACAAAAATTTAGAGAGCTTGGTTGAAAAGTGTTAATGCATCCACCATATAGCCCTGACCTTGCACCCTTAGATTACCACCTGTTATGGTCTGTTCAGAATTCTTTAGGGAGCGTTAGGTTAACATCAAGAGAGGACTGTCAAAAGTAATTGTCGCAGTTTTCTGATCAGAAGGCCAATTCTCGTACGTAATTAAAAACTTTCAAAATCTAGCCGCAGTCTCATCTCGGTGACAATGAAATGTCAAAAATTTATGGAAACTTGAGGTTTTGTGACAGATTGAGACTGAGATCAGACTGTGAACGCTCATAAAATTACGAGAATTGCCCGTCAGATATCCCAAAGTTTCTACAGCAATGGGATTATGACACTACGTTACAGCGTGTACTGTGTCATAACGCATGACCATAGAGTAGGTAGGTTTTGTATCAAACATTGAGTGGTGTCCCACCTCTAGCGCCACTTTGATGCCCTGTCTTTACAAACTAGAGATGCATTAGCAGTGAGTGTCCTACTAATGCGATCATAGTGGTATCGAGTTGTCCTATAAGTGAATACCTGACCTCAAATCGGTAAATTCAGGTCATAGTGTAGATTTAATGGAGGTATTGCTAGGTTCACAATAATCTCTTTATATTAAAGAACAAAGGTAGGAAGTTTACTTAAATAATAGGGAGATGTACCGTTCTATTATTAAAAAAAAAAAAAAAAAACCTTGGAATGGCATGAAAAGGTTTGTTTTTTTAATTACGCACTGCCAACATTTTGAATGTAAATGACAGTTCGAAAAGGTTGCCATGTATGGTGTCGGTATGCTGAATGTTCCATGTATGTAATTTTTTTTAGTCTATGGATTTTCGCTACGGTTTTGGTGCAAACAAGTTTCGGAAATTGGTGGGTAGTACACAATCAAGTAAATACACAAATAATAAATAGAAAAGAGCTGGAAACTAACTACATACAAAGACTAACTACAAGACAAGAATAATAAATTTACTAACTACAAGATAGAAAAAAAGCTATGTAATATACATTTGAATAGACTTTTTTTCGTACTAATAATATAGTTTTATTTTTGGGTGACCAGACCTCATCCTGTTTTTAACAGATTTAGTGTAACGATGGCAGAAGTGTACAGTCAGGGAAATATATACCATAGCAGATTGACACCTCATGTTAAAGCTCTGTTATACGACTGATAATATTTAACTGCGGTAATTTATATCTGAAATTTTGACCTCCAAAGTCGCCCGCACTGTTACTTCGTTTTCACTTAGCGTTTCTTTTTTTGCTCGGCTCCTAACGGTCGTAGCGTAATGTTAATTAGCCTATAACCTTCCTGAAAAATTGAAAATAAAAAAAAAGTAAAAAAGAACCTGATGAGAAACATGCATATAGCTGCATGTAAAACCGATTGCTGGCGTGGCGACGCGACACCACGCTCTATGATAGTATTGGAGGTGAAAAATGGTGCAAGGACTCGTTGATGTAATGTTTGCGTCCCTTTCTTCTGAATGTAATTTTTTAGCTATCTCTTTTCCTCTATTATTTGGTAAACATAACTATACTCCATTTGAAATAAGATCAGACATTTAACTAAACCTTTTTTAAAGCTCGATCAACCGCTTTTGACTTCTATTGCGTTGGTGGCATGACAAATGGCAGCTGCAGTAAACAGGTGGTATTGTAACTACTTTTTGCTTTTAATGCCATCCTTATTTATGCCTATAGTATAGAAGCCAGAATCGATTGAACTGACTGTAAAAAAGGTTTGTTTAAATGTCTAATCTTATTTCAAACGGAGTAGGTATAGTGATACACTAAATCCTATGACACAAATAAAATTGTTCGATGAAGCAAAAACCTATACCTAACATTTGTACGAAGATCTTTTGAATCACTAATTACAATAAAAATTAAATTAATTGTGAAACGATGATTGATTTTAGGTACCCACAAGATCCTGATATAATAATTTTCTAGAAAAAAATCGTAATATTAAATTTTTACATCATGTCATATTAGTTCCTGTCGTAATCTGTTCTTATAAGCATATTATTTCTGCAATTTTTTCTTTAAATCCGACTGATAGCTCCTGAGATAACCCCTTACATACAATCTGTTAAACAAACAAACGAACAAACAAGTTTTTCGTCTTCATAATATTAGTAGGTGTAAATGATGTTCCCAGTCTCGATACAAAAATTCCATCAAGTATGTCGAATAGATTAGTCACTAGTCGCTTATCAGTAAAACCCATAGTCGGCTCAACACTACTATTTATTTTGTTTGAAAAAAAAAATACTCTTTTTAATTTCGATACCAGCTCTTCTGTAGACCAACGCGACGCCACAGCGCGACGCGACTGTAGTACCTAGATCAATTTTCATGAAATTTTCATAGAGATTGTTCTATTAGAGTCGCGTTACGGTGTCGCGTCGCGCCTTTCTGAAGAAGCCTTTATTCTAAGGATTGTAGTGTGATAATGAACTCGTTTTATCAGGCTCACTCTGATCGGATAGAGCCCGTTTATAAAAGGTTTTTACTTGTGTTATTTTATTCGTATGACAATCGTAGTTTAGGTAGTTAGGCCTTTAGGTTTTATTTGATAGTTCCAACAAATTTAAGCATTGCCAATCTTTTATTTAATAGTCTCACAAGTCCATATCTTTATATATAAAAATGAATCCCTATTTCCCTTGGTCACGGCATCACACGTGAATGGCTGGACCAATTTTGCTAATTCTTTTTTTGTTGTATTTGTTATTATCAGGAGAAGGTTCTTATGAAAGAAAGAAAATAAGAAAGTTGCGAATTCAATATTCATAGTTAAGACAGGACAACGTCTGGCGGGCCAGCTAGTTCTATAATAATTGAAAGGCACAAACACTGGACCAATCCAATCGGTTTGGAACATACGTAGATAAATCTATGTATGCAAAAGATTTCCCCATAGCCCTATAATCAGAGTTCCCTTTGAATGAGAACGCCTCTCTTCAGCGGAAACAATTTGTTCATTGGATTTTATAAAGAGATATTGATATATTTCAATTGCGTTTTTTCTATTAGCTTGGATTCAGCGAGGGAGCCAGACAGGCGTTTTATTTTGTATACATTATTTCATCACCACTGCTCTCAAAACGGTGAAGGAAAACATCGTGAGGAAACCAGCCATGTCCTAGAACCAAAAAATCGAAGACATGTGACATCTACCAAACTGCACTGTGTCCGCGTGGTGGATGTCTCATTATGTTATACATCATTTATTTTGTATAAATCTACTAAACGTCATATCTACTTGATGGCTATTTTTTAAGTGTTTATATTTGAGGGTACTGGCACTGATAGCCGAAATACAGGCTTTTGCCTAGTTCTGCTACAGATGTCTAATTTATTTGTTCCCAGATAATATAGCCTATATACATGTGTATCATTGTAAACAGTTATTGGAATAAACTTATATTTTACTTGAATGTCATGTAGGTATCCATGTTACGTACGTCGTGGATTACAGCCCCTTCCTCTCACCTGAAGGAGGCCTGTGTCCCAGCAGCGGGAACATCATCGGCTGATTATGCATTATGCAAATGTATGAAGCAGCAAACATTTTTGAAGTGAAATCTTCTTTAGGCGCGTTAAGCACTTTTTGGGTGAACAAAAATCATGGAACTCGCGTCATCGTCACCGAACGCTTAAGCACACGGATGAGACCCGCGTAAATGTCTTTCGGAAAAGTCCCTTTCTTTCATTAGGAAATTCTAATTCTTTTATCCCTTTCTTTCCATTTGTATTTTATCGTAAAAATCTGTGCTGTTACCTTTAATGGCTGAAGTCGATCGCTCGTTTATCATTTTTTACCGAGAGCCATCAGAACCCAAGGACCCAATGTGAAATCCTGTATTGTCAATTTAAAAATACACACGTAATTGTTCAAGTTTTCACATTTCCTTGTAGGTCTTTATAAATTCGATCATAATGATCAGTACAATGACCTCTTTTCAGGTTTTCAGTTGTTTCAAATATACCATGTCATCATCATCTGTCTAGCCTTTTCCCAACTATGTTGACGTCGGCTTCTAGCTTAACCGGATGTAGCTGAATACCAGTATTTCACATGGAGCGACTGCCTATCTGACCTCCACAACTCAGTTACTGGGTAACACGATATGTCAGACTTTTTGGCTTCTGACGACCCGTTACGACTGTCAAAGATCTATGACTGCCGGGACTAACGGCTTAACGTGCTTTCCGAGGTACGGAGGGGTTTTGGTATGTAAAGATGGTCGCCCATCCACGGAGCAACTGCGGCAAGCGCAGCTTAACTTGATCAATCGACCCGTGTGGCTGTTATTACTTAGCCACAAGCTCCTCAAATATACCATGTACAAATAGATATCATCATCATTTCAGCCGAAAGACGTCCACTTTTGAACATAGGCCTCCCCCAAGCTCCTCCTCTTGGACTGATTCTGTGCTTCCCGCATCCAGCAGATTTCTGCGGCCTTCACAAGATCATCGGTCCACGTTGCCCGCCTTCCCAACTCTACGTCTTCTGGTACGCGGTCGGCACTCCAGAAACTTTCGGCCCCATCGGCCATCTGTGCTGCGAGCAATGTGCCCTGCCCACTGCCATTTAAGTTTGCCAATTCTTCGGGCTATGTCGGTTACCTTGTTTTTCCTACGGATCTCTTCATTCCTGATTCGATCACGTAGGGAAACTTCGAGCCTAGCCCTCTCCATTGCCCTTTGGGTGACTTTTAGCCTTCTGATAAGGCCTAATGTGAGCGACTACGTTTCAGTGCCATAGGTCATCACTGGCAACACGCACTGGTCAAAGACTTACGTCTTGAGACACTGCGGTATTAAGAAGATATTGCGTATAGATATACAGATAGATATTCCTTTTTTACATTTATAATTTTCCATAGTGACGCACGCAGTCCGATAGAAATATAGCCCTAGTCATTACAATATTTCTTGAATGCGTTAGCAAATTAATGTTTGAATTGCATGTCCATTGTGTAATTAAAACTGATCAATATTTGTGTTATAGTACATAACATAGGTAACGACTATCACATCCAAACATGGTTGAGTTAAATGGAAAGAAAAGTGCATTCAGCATTGTTTCATAAACCGTAGGTAAAAGAGACTTTGTTTCTTTTTTTTTTTTTTGATAATAGCCAAAACCGCAGTAGTGGCCCAATAGAGCAGTGGTTGCCTGGTGGTATCAACCTTGACTTACGAGTGAGTTCATACCCAAACTGGCACTTTACTTTATGTATAATTTCATCACCACTGCTCTCAAAACAGTGAAGGAAAACATCATGAGGAAACCGCCATTTAGAACTTAGAACCAAAAATTTTAAAACATGTGTCATCCACCAACCCTCAGTGGGCTGCGTGGTAGATTTTGGCCCACTCTTTCTTACAGAGAGGAGGCGTGTGTGTCCCAGGATTGGGGACATTATAGGCCGATTGTGTACCCAAAAGCCTGGTTATACTGTATCCCTATTTATAACATTTTTACAAAATCTCCCAATAAATTGTAACTTTACTAACGTTCACAGTGTCTAAAAGTTAAAGCTGGGACTATTTTTAACCGATTTCAGAAAGGAGGAGGTTTTCCATTCGTCTGTATGTTTTTTTTTGTATGTTTGTTCAAATTGACGGAGATTTCGTTGTCTCCGTCAATTTGGGAATTAATTTAAAAAAAATCTTTTTTTAATGCTTCCCATAAATTTTTTCCTGACTTTACCTAATGTAAACTATAGTTTTTTTTATGTTTAGTAAGCCGTAAAGTATCCCGCTAATGCAGCTTAAGTTCGATTTTGTTACTACCGATCTCAGATTCTATGCAACCGTCTGTTGTTTTATTATTATTTTAAACCACCAACCACGAAATTAGCGACATTATTATTTTGTAACGTTTATATAAAAATCTAAATCTTTCATAAAAGTTTACATTCTCATAATTTTACAATAAATCATATTTTTAACAAGCTTTTTATTATAAACTTCTACGAAATTAGCCTTGACGCACTTCAGTAAGCTTTACCGGCCAAGCGATAAATAGAAAGAAGTTCTAAGAACGAAATAAAAAATACTGAATTTCATAGAAACCGTAATGGAAATGAAGGAATCAGTATGCAAAATGACGCATGCTAAGCAACATGCTTGTGCTTGGTAACAGCCAACCATGGCGTGTTTCATATAAAACTGTAAAATTGACAATTCACACGTGACTTTTGAACAAGCTCCTAGAATATTATTATATTTTACAGAGTAGAGAATGAACGCAGAGGCAGCAGATGTATTTATTTTGCTTGAATACTTATTTCATTTTTATTTTTGCATCTGAATTATATTCTAGTTAAAGAGGCGTATGTGTAAGTCGTAGGTTCGAACCCAACGGTAAAAGAAAATATCGTGAGGAAACCAACATGTTCTAGAACGAAAAATTCGATGGCATGTGACCTCTACCAAACCGCACTCTGACCGCGTGGTGGTGGAAACGTTATAGGCTGATAATGCTATGATCATTATACAAAGAGGCGTAAGTCTTATAAAAAAATATATATGTTTCAATAATTGATACTTGAACGTCGTGTAGGTATCCCGATTCTGATTTTTCTACCACTAAAGCCAAGACTCAATTAAAAACACTTTTTAAAATTCATGGTTTCACGAAATCAAATTAAGACAAGGGCCGAGATCTTATGATTTCAGCACAATGTTACCTTTTATTATTCAGCCCCACTTAAAGTCTATTATTATCAAAGTTTTGTTATAATAGGAACAAAGGTGTGATTAATTTTGAAGAATGGCCGATTCCTCCATTTATATATCAACAAAGCATTTATTTTGGACTTAATATTCGAGTAACAATCAATTATTGTATTCTACTCGACACACAGAATACCGCCTACATTTCGTGCTGCGTAAGTCGACTTTCACAGGGATGTAAAAATATTGCGGCGGTATTTAATCGTGCACTAGATTTTCTACTCTCAGTGTTGAGCCGAGGATTCAAAATCAAATGCCCACAGAGTTCATCCTCCGTCGAAAACACAGTGTTCAATTTTCAATTCTATGCGCTAAGCAGTCCGTTGACAATGCATTGCGCGAAGAAATCATTACGTCCGTGTAATCCCCTAAAAATAAGATGCAATTTAAGGTACACAACAGAAAACAGTACGTGCACCAAACAACTTCATTCTTTTCATCAGCCTGTTCTACGAGTGATGCAATATGTACAGCGAAAGCGCATGCGTTTCGTTCACATTTCATTCATTTAGTTCATTCCTCACATACCTCCTCGTTGACTGCGCCAACCGCCGACTTTCTCTAAAAGGTTCGACGCTTTGCTACCTCTACTGTTAATTCTCTGCTCTGTGGATGAAATAGACGTCATTAGTTTAGGTTGAGAACGAAGAAAAATTAACTGTAATAACATCAAGGCCGCGTGCTATTATTATTTGCAAGACCAGGACAACATTTGGTGCGCATATGGTACAAAATCGCTTGACACTTCGCATGATAATTATGTCGTATGCACTTTTCGTTTATTTTTGACGTCGTAAGTCTCAAAATGTGATGTACTGTGGATAGATCACCATCTATTACATACCGAGATCCCTCCGTGCCTCGGAAAGCTCATTAAGCAGTTCTCCTCGACTGTCATTCGCAGATCTTGACAGTCGATATATGATATGAAATTCTGAGAACCGGTTTTACCAAAAGGTACCGTGTCACCTAGTAAATAGGTTGTGGAGGTCAGATAGGCAATCGCTCCATGTAAAGTAGTCCGTCTTTAAGGCCTATAGTATCCTCATCTCCCGTTTGTATGCTAAAGCACGACTGCCGCCAGCGCCCGCGCAGGGCACCTCTGAGCCTTTATCTCAAAATGGGGATATTCCTTTGATTAATTTACAATTGTGCTTCGGCGATTCTGTGGTACCTCTAACTATCTATTTTTCAGTGTATTTTTTTTTTCCAAATAACGAAGCCGTTTAGTAGGAGTATGGAATAGAAGCCAAAATATTGCGCGTTGGAAAATATTTTTTACAGCAAAAGTATTAACCATACAAAAAAAGTACTTCGGGCAAAATGATCTTTATGAATCTATAGCAAAATCATATATTTTTCAAATCTTCAAGACAAGCCGTTAATGAGCAGTACGGTTCATAAAGTGACCGTGTTACGCTACCAAACGGGACGTAGGCCCTTAATAGTCCGAGACTGGAAGATGATCCCTACATATTTCGGAAAAAAGACTAGGCAGATGATTGACTTGCTATAGAAGTAAATGGTAACCCCCTGTAGTTTCTCTCCTACAGAACAAAGCCTTATTTAATAACAGTATCTATCTCTAAGGTTAGAAAAACACTACTGATTCATATTGAACATAGAAAAAAACTGAAATGTACAGTTCATTTCTATGTTCACTATGAATCAGTAGTGTTTTTCTAATTTAATTTTTATCTTCTTTCTTAATAAAAACTCCATCCGCAGCCACAGCTATCTCAACAATTACTTTTTTATTCTGAACATAAGTTTATTGGATTTTCTTCGTTTATAGCTCATTAGTGAAGTCAATTAGGTTTATTTTTATTTACTTGCTATTGAAATCATCAAACAATGCATTTAAGTTAGCAAAATAATATCGTGTGTCAATGTCATATTTCTTTTGCCAAAGTACATTATTAGTAACAGCAATTGAAAGTATTTTATCGCATGTAAGTTTATTGCAAAGTAATAACAATAGAATATCTCCTATTGTCTAACTGTCGAGCAAATGTATCGGCTGGAGTTGATGGCAAAACTAAAAATATGATGTTAAATGACTTTGGTCCAGTTTGTGGCCACACCAATCTCGGCATCAGTGCCGTTTCTATGTCCTCAGAAGTACTGGTGTATGGACATGCCAACATATAGGACATGGTTTGGTTAGGAGCACAGTGGCTGTCGGTTGGGACAATAATAACTCATGTTACACTCGATTGATTGCTTTCCCTATAAGCCACTGCAGGTCACGACTTAAAAAAAAATACTACATTTTGAAAAGTAACCTATTTTTGGTAGTCAGTATGTTTGGTTTCTAGCCAGCGTGATTAAAGTAATTTTGGACTTTGTAGTGTTTTTTTTTTAAGTCAGTTGTGTTTTTTTTAAATAAACTTTTTGTTTTTCACTTTTCAGTTGTGGTACCTACCCCACACAAATTCGTATACGTACCTCCACTTGCTAAGTAAAAAACAGTGACAGAAAAACTAACAAAGACATTACTACAGTCCAAACTACCAAAAAACAGATCCAACTTGAAATCCAACTCACTTCACCCCACAATGAGCCAAAACGGGGTGTTTTGGCTTTCATTTCAACCCTAAAACGCCCCATTACCAACCTACAGTCACTTCTAAACAATTTTTAATCAACGGCTCAACAGCGTTTAAGATGAAAAGTGACATTTATGCCCGTATTGTTGGTCGTTGCGATCGGAAATGGGCAGTCCCCGGCGCGTCAGCCATCGAGACGCGCTTTCATGCGGCTATATTGCCTTTAAAACGTTTCGCGCCATTGACAGATTAAAAATGGTGTCTAAATGTATTGTTTTATTGGAATTCCATTGTTTATGGTCGAATTGATCGTTTGATTAAAGGGTTGTTTGTATTATTTAGATTCTGTTTTGAATAAAACGTTTTTATGTATAGTGGTTTTATTTTTGAATACTGAAATTATCTTTTGGGGTAAAGTTAACATCTAAGTTCTATTTTCAGAGGACATTATAAATTCCTACTTTGACCAGATTAAATATTGAAAACTATATACCTACTTGCTGAGACTGGATGCAGAAGGCGAAAGGCAAGGTTTTGTTCAGACTGGGAGAGGCCAATTCGTTTTTTGTTTTCGGTAGAAACCTCAAAAGACGCCCAGTCTTTGAGGATTAGACCGGGGAGTGTGGGACTTTTACCTCACCAACCCGGTGGTCATCATCTAGACATGGAAGAAGTACCGTTACCTCTCAGAACCCCCTCTGTGCAACGCCTGTTAGGGCGCATCTCTGGGGAGACTGTAAAGTGGTCTCCCCTAGCTCTTTGCAAGGCAGAACGTAACCACTGTGCGCTCTCTTCCCTGAGGTCACTTAGTGGGCGGTCAGAGTCCTCAATCTGGGCGCTCGCGATCCCAAAAGCCTGGGAGAGGCCTATGTCCAGCAGTGGACTGTGATAGGATAATATTTTGTTCATCAACCAATTCTTTTTCCTGCATATTAATTAATATAACTCCGAATTACCAGACTGAAAAGAATGCATCGTGGTACGAAACGAACAAAAAATACCTCTAATAATTTTAATTACTCTGTGCAATATCGTGCAGACCTACCTCAATGCACTATGTGCACGTTACACGACGTACTTGCGACTAATTAATGAATAATGAATGTTATTACATAGAAGTTCACGACC
The DNA here is from genome assembly GCA_947359405.1 of Antitype chi. Taxonomy (NCBI): domain Eukaryota; kingdom Metazoa; phylum Arthropoda; class Insecta; order Lepidoptera; family Noctuidae; genus Antitype; species Antitype chi. The sequence continues at coordinate 18,096,868 of OX375820.1, read as the reverse complement.
TTTATCACCCATTACCCGCAATACATTCATTTAACTATGTGTCATTTGAAATAATAGCAATAAGTTATACAGGATGTTTTTTTTTTCTAATATGGTTTGGTGTTTCTTTTTCTTGTGAATGTACTGATGTGCTATTCCATTTGGTGCAACTGTGCCTAGCCCACTGCCACTTAAGCTTGGAACTGCGGATCTCATCATTTCTGATCCAATCGCGGCGGCAATTCCATGTGTAGTTACTGTACTTATACTAAATGTTTGGCGAAACCCATAATATTTCCTATATTTATGACACTATTAAAAGAGACATTTAATATCTTTGACAAACATTCTCCTGATTTACGGCCAAATACGTTGTTCGTTAAACTAGCCAATGGTGAAATATGGGATAACATCACGCCTGTTACCCTAGAGGATTAGGCAGAGGTGTGCCTCTAAAATCTGCATCTAATGAGTCTGCATCTAAAATATCGAGACGACCAGACTGTTCAAAATGATCTAAACAACTATGAAAAATAAATATTAAGTCAATGAGACAAGGAATGTTTCAGAATGAAGACCGTACACGACACCTGTCATTCTGAAAAGAACTTTATCGAATTGAGATAAAGTTTAATTTTCATAGTTGTTTATATCATTTTGAACAGTCTGTTTGCCCCGATATTATTGATGCTGACTGTACGTACATCCACATTTTACCAGTAATGATTCAGTCCCATATAATAGGGGGCGACCCTATTGCCAACAACCGGGCAAAAATCCCGACCCCGGGCGGCTACTGAGTAATTTCTGATTGTAAAATTTTCAAACATTATGCGAAAGTGTCTTGGTGGGACCTATCAAGAACGCGTGGAGTAATCCTAAAGTAAATTCGAACGATTTTAAAATTGAAAATACTCGTTTTGCGCGTAACACAAAACTCAATAGAGCGTTTTTAAGTCCAGATAGCAATTTGACAGGTGATGTAATGTCAAACTCTTATACTAAAAAGCAAACACACAAGGAACTGGAATGTCAGATTTAATATCTGGGATTTAAAAACGAACTTTAGTTAAAAGATTAAGAAATTGTGTTTTTTTTTTGGGTGGGAAATTATCTAATAACTTCTCCCGCTCTGGGTGGAGCAGAAGGGCGTGTCAGACTTTTACTGACTAAAACCCACCCGTATTCCCTTAGTTGCTTGTGTGCCAGGGGCTGTGGTATCTTTCTCGAACAACCCGCACCCCTGGCAGGCATCGGCCCTTGCGGACCCCGCCAGAGAAATTGTCCAATACCGTTTTTCTCACTCTCCTTATGTTAAGGGGAAGGCACTTACTCAATTTTAATTTATAGATATAAAAATACATATTTAAACACAAAAAAAAATAGGTACAAAATAAACGAACATGCACCATTTTGTCAGTCTAGATAACTTGGAAAAACCCTAAGCTATCAGCATTAGATATATTCCCAAAGGAATCTTACCAGGAAAGTCCCTTAATTGACATTTAACTATAGCACGGGGAATTAACATCGTTTAGATAGGTAACTATTTTTATTAACTAGCAACACAACACGGGTTAGGTTTTAAAAACGAATAATATAAATTCTATTCAAACTAAAGTATAAATTAATAATTATTAATAGTGTTTGATGAGCATTTCGAGACCCCTCCGTGCCTCGGAAATCGTTGGTTCCGGCTGTCATTTATAGATCTTTGACAGTCGTTACGGGTCGTCAGAAGCCCGAAAGTCTGACAAACAGTCTTTCTTACCAAGGGGTTAACAAGAAAAAAAATCTTCAGACATCGGTTCCAGATTTTTTTTTTGTTTTAAGATATGCCTCCCCAGGCCTAGACCTATGTTATAATTATTTGGAAGAAACGAACACTTTATGAAGTAAATAAAAAATTAAAGTGCATTCTTTGAATGTTGCCCAATAGCAATTTAATTGCGAAACACTCTCACAATCCCTTTCATTTTGATACATGAACAGGAGTTCGTAACTAATTTATTGGTTAGCTACGAACTCCTGGCGGGACGCGACGGTTGACCCGCGTGGCTGTTATTACAGCCACGCGGGTCAACCGTCGTGTCCCGCCTATCTACGGAAGCCTTTACAAAGGTGCTCAAATACGTTTTAAATAATAATTTTAATATGTACTGTTTTTATTTAATTTCCAAAACAGAATGATTAATTAATTTTGAATAATTTAAACAAATTATTATTGTTTTAATGCGAATACAATGCGAAGTTATTTCAAGATGTTTATTTGTTAAGATACCGAGGTTATTTTGAGGTCTATTGTTTTATTAAATGAATTAATTGGTCTCACTGATAATTTGTACTTTCTTGGTATTTAAAATAACATTGATATACTCACAGAAAGGTTCCAGGCCCGGGCTTCAAACAAATTGGTGCGTGGTTATGTTAATTGAGTAAGTAACTATTATATTCCCACTAGAGCTGATAGTGCTACAACAAAGGAAACTATAATAGATATTACTTGGGTGTAAGTAATATAATTATTATATTATTAAGTAAAAGAAACTTGTACTCCCCGTGATCGTAATATATTTTTTTAACTGGACCCCTCCTGGGTACCTGCTGGTTACGGAGGTATTGAAGGTCAAAGTTCCAACTACGGGTGAACTATATTACGTACTAAATGTCGTACGTCTAAAAAAGTTTTAGGAAGATAGAATATCTGTTGAAATTAATCAAAATCAAAAGTCATTTGTCCAAATTAGGCTGAGAATCAGCACTTTTCGAACGTCAAAATATATAATCATCATCGTCTTCATCTTTTAATATGTACGTGTTCCTGGGACAAATAAATCAATTTTTCTTTCTTTCTTTCTATAAGACAGTCCCTCCAAAAACCACCCGTCACCACTTCCTAGTGCTTTAGCTGGGAAGAAGAAGTAGCGGAACACACTCCAGCAGCACAGCTGTCGGTTTAGTCAGATTGACTTGTGTCTATACATACATAGACAAAGTAATATAAACATTACGAGACACAGAACATTAATTAAATAATTAGTCATACATATATGTCAGCCAGTCATACCAATATACCAACAAATAAAATGGAATCAATAATCATTTGGAAACCCACCGTTCTGTTTAAGTTAGTATACTTTTGTGACACCAAAAAGACTATAACAGTTACAAAAATACTTCGATAAACATATTTAAAAAAAACACGCTTTAAAAACCAACCTAAACAAGGAGAAAATAATTTAATTCAATTAAAAAGCGTGGGGTGCTTTGGTATTTTTATAATCACTTAATGTCAAGCACCCTACGCTTTTTAATTGAATTAGGTTTAAAGAATCTTTATTCTCATAAGAACATATCATACAGTTCACTTAAATGAGACTTAAATTTTATCATAAATAGGTAATCGTCGTCTAAAGACGAAGCATGCAGATGTAGAATAAACAAAGTAACAATAACAACGTATGAGATCAGCAGCAAAACAAATAAAATAAAATAAAATAATAACAAAAGTGTTGGTAGTTGTATATAAATCAAGTTAACAGCTAGCCAATTTGACACCAAGGTACCCTCATAAGTACTGATTCACCTTGCAAGGAACACAACGATTAAGAAGCGAACTACTCTATGAATGCCTGTGTGTGCTAGCACAGTGCGCGCACTTGTTTATTTGCTTGTGTGCAACAAGGCCAACAAGTATAGTCTCGGAGACCGATGATCATTTATAATTTTCTATTCATAATATAAATCCTTTTTTTATTTCATTTTTTTTTTTCTTTGATAAATTATTTTGTGTTGTCAGGGTATTTATGTCGAAATAACTTTTTGCATAATATAATCCTTTAGTTTTCTTTTGTAAACATTATTACTTTTGCACTCTTTGATTTCATTTGGCATTTTGTTATATAATTGAACCCCTTCATACAAAAAGTTATTTTTTCCATATTTAACTGTTCTAGGAAAACGCAACAGTAATTCGTTTCTATTTCTTAGGTTATGTGTGTATTTTTGTAAGTTTTATGTTGGTTATTGTAGTGTTATCTAAAATCTTTTTTACTAATATGCAAGTATGGTAGTTATATAGTTGACGGAGATTGAAAAGTTTGGTTTTTTCATATAGCTGTTTGGTAGGTGTTAGGAAGTCATAACAATATAACCTTTTTATACTTCTTACATTAGCATAAAAGGTTTTGAGGAATGATGACTTTGGGGGCAAATCTTTAAAGTTATTGATTTTTTGGTATGTAATGGTTCCTGGGCTAACATTATAGGAACAACTGGTGTTAGCATCGGTTAGTTTTTTGAAATGTTGTTATTTTTGGTTATAGTAGGTACTCCTTTGATATATTTAATTATTAGATTTATTTCCCCTTTTTTCTCACGCTCTTTGAGTTCAGTTTGGAGATTTTGTAAATAGGTTCTTTGAGCTGGGGTTTGGTCCGAATATATTTTTATAGTGTTTGGCAGTTTTGAACGATTCTTCAGTAAATATTTTGGTGTATCAGGAGAATCAAATACTATTTTTATAGGGCGGAGTTTATCTGCATGATATTTGCCCAATCTTGTAGATATTAGGGGCTTAGGACAGTCTTGAAAGGCTTGTGTTAAGATCTTGTGTACTTCTTCAGAGTCGCAATTGTTGCCTGTGGACAAATCGATGACATCTTGCTCGATCAGACCCACTAATATTATGTTCTTGTCTCTTTGAAGTCTATTTTGCATTTCGACAAAAAACTCATGCTGTGCTCCAAAATGTAATTCAGGTTTTCGATTTTCACCTTTAAGTTGATGCAGCTCATCCTCGATTGTTATAATTTTACTTTGAGTAATTTTATGTTCGGTTGTAATATTTTCCACGGATTTATGCAGTTTCTTATATTCTTCTGTTAGGTTATCAGTTGTTAATTTTAGATCCTGAATATCTTGCCTAATTTCGTTCCGCATTTGTGTTATATTTTCAATTTGGTCGTTCATAGCTTCCTTTATACAGCCCATTATTTCACTACGAAATTGGGCTAAATCTCTTTTGAAATCATATTCCAGAGTATGCGGTTTTCTCTTTCTTTAAATTAAATGAATTAAATTATTTTCTCTTTTTTTAGTTTGGTTTTTAAAGCGTGTTTTTTAGTTTTTTAAACTATTATTTATTTTCTATGTTTTAGTTCTGCTAACTACAAAAACGTGATTTTTTTCCCTTTTTTTCATTTTTCCAATTTTTTTTTAAATTGTTGAATAGTCATCGGTCCTCAATAAGTTTACAAAGTTTCAATGAAATCTGACCGTTTAAAGTGGGTCAAAATAGCGTCCAAGGGAGTCGGTTACAAACAAACAAACATAAAAGTAAAGCTAATAAAGCGTGAACAAAAACAGTTACTCGAAAATAATATAAAAAGATTTCTATCAAATCAAACGAAATCGAATCATTCGACAAGTGTCAAGTGTAAACTTTTACCTTTGTCAAAAAGTAAATGATGTGGTTATCATGACAGTTCAATGTTATAATGTTTCAAATTCTTTTCGTACGTGATTGGACTGTTTTTATTGTTTTTTATTCGCTTCGAAATTGACTTACCTAACTGTTAACGTGACCAGAGGGCTGGCCTATTTTAGGACATCATCATGCACCAGCCTTATGGGCACTTTTTCCAGTGGAGTCAAATTGAAATTCAATAAAGGCACCGTCGTTGCGACGAGACAGCTAGTCTAGTAGATATTGATATTGTTGTGTGTATTGTTGATATTGTTCTAGTAAAGTTGCGTCGCGCCTGTCTGCGGGAGCCTTAACTATCTAGGTTTCGGCTTGGACTAAAGTTAAAACTCATTTTGTAGAAGAATATTATTTTATTGCATATGGCTGGTTGTATTAGCTTTTTTCTTTTAAAGACATCGGTTCAAATGTTCACGTGTACATCATTGTTATGATCTTTTGCTCCATAAACGCATATCAAGAACTAACAGTGACATCTTGAGGCAGGAAACAATACCACACGCTACGTCATATCTATCTCTCGACCGTGATTGGTTCTCATTTAATATATTGTTCCCATACCCCTCTCCATGAATGTTGTAAGCAAAATAGCCAATACACATAATTTACTCATTAAACCTAACGCATCGTCTTTCATTATAAAAATCCTCAACACAATCTATCGTACACCTTGGTTTTCACTAAACCTCACCGCTGCTGCTACATAATATCGCGCCTGTATTCCAGCACCCTAATTGCGTAACTCACGAATAACCATAATCTGTTTCGTTTTGAAACCGAGTGCTAAACCATTGCTTCATATGTTCGAAAAATGTGTCTGCTCAACAACGTTAATAACGCAATGAATATACGCAATTAGGGTGCTGTTTGTGCGTCGATGTCCCTGCCATCCTGTGTTAAAATAACTTGTGTCGGTTATGATTAGTTTTATAAACATACACAAGATTATCCAGCTTCAAAATAATCGTCATTCGTCTGCCCTTATCTCAATTTATTTGGGGTCGACGCAATTACAATTCTTTTTCTTCCACACTTCTGTATTAGTCGTAATATCCATAGTCACACCCTTTCTAACCATATCATCATTCACACAGTCCATCCATAATTTCTTTGGATTCCCCCTACTCTTATAGCCATCACCATTCATACTCAAAACTTTCCTCACGACATTTTCACATCATAATATGAGTTTTTCATGATTATATTGAATCATGAAAAAGTATACTCATTATGTTATTTCATTTCGCCATAAATTGGCGCAGGGATAAACTTAAGTCATTATCATCATATTTTTTCAACCTAACCCAATTTATTTAGAGTCGGCGCAACAAGTCGTTTTCTGCCATACTTCCTTCTATCCTCTATTACTGCTTTATAAAATTAAAGTACACAACACCTACATTTGTTTCATAAGTCATGACATTTTTATGAAGTTTTTCGTTGGAAGCCATTTGCAGGAAAATAGAAGTTTATGAGATTCGACGAGGATTTCGTGGATAAGCCTTCTTGTGCTGTATGTGTTATTGTGATTTATGTTCTTTTCTGTGGGTAGACATATTAGTGGGTTGATAAAATTCGTGATATTTGAAAAAATATGTACAAATATTTCCTTAACTTTTTAGCATAATTGTCCACGCAAAGGAATCACTAATGGAGTTAATAAAAAAAAAACAATCTGCATCGCCAGTCTTTTCCCAACTATGCTCGACTTCCAGTCTAATTGGATTCAACTGAATACTTCCCAGCCTTTTATATGATGCAACTACCTACCTATCTGACTTCCAGAATCTAGTGACTGAGTAACATGATACCGATCAGTAAGACTGGTTGTGAACTGGTTGGTGCCTTTTGATTACCCGTAACGACTGTCAAAGATTAAAAAAAACGAACGGCTTAACGTGCTTTCTGAGACACTGAGGGATCTCAATATGTAATGGATGGTCACGAACATCCACGAACCAACCGCGACCAGCCTGGCTTAACCTTGGATCACAAAGACACGAACTTTTAAAATTTATAATATGTATAAATTATTTTATTGTGTATTAACTGAAAATATGATGTATTAGACAAAATGAGAGTAATTGACTATGAGGTTGCCTAGGAGGTACCTTAAGGAAAATGTCCATGCCTACATTTAGCGATAAGTATTTCCGTGTTAACACAGTATGGAATATTTGAGGTCGCTTCTCTTCTCTGTAATACAAAAATAACAGAGCGCGGTTCTCGGAAATGTAATTTTTCTTTAAAGCAATATAAGCATGCGGTAATCGGATACTTAAAAGAATGGTCGCGTTGTGTGTGATTTTAACAAAAAGCCCTATTATGGATAATAGGTTTTTATAGTAAAATGGTTGTTCAAAAGTTCATTCAAAAATCCATAGAAAAAGGGATGGAGAGCTTTTCCCGAATTAGAAAATTTTCTGGGAGACTTAAAAAAAAATCGCTCCCTTATATTTGGATTACTACAAACATTTTAAAACAAACATAGCCTAATTAGTCCAGCCGGTCTCTAGTGATGCGCTTCCCAACAAATAGCATTTTAATTTTAATTTACAATTCCTTATTAATACAAAAACACGGCTTTTTTGCCAGAAGGGTTGTGATAACAAGGGTCCCTTATAATAGGACCTAAATAGCGAAGCTGGAAATCTGGATGAAAGGAACAAAGAGCCTTTCCTGGCAGTTATCACTGTGCGGGACAACCAGCACCCTAATTGCGTAACACGCGATTAATCATAATCGGTTTCATTTTGACAGTTCAACAATATTATTTGCGTTAATTACGCTGTTGAGCAGACACATTTTTCGAACATATGAAGCAATGGTTTAGCCATATGTTTCAAAACGAAACAAATTATGATTAATCGTGAGTTACGCAATTAGGGTGCAGGCGTCATCACAATAAAACTTATATTATGTCTCATAATATAAGCTCAGGCTAATAAATATAACAACACCAACCCTTGTTTTCTCGAAGGGTTTGGCTGAACTATACCTATAGTACACCCATATTTCGCCAGTTATGTTTAAGTCCGATGTAATAGGGGCGAGCCTATTGCCATCAACCGGGTATAAATCTAGACTCCAAGCTGCTACTGAGAAATTCCAGATAGAAAACCACTATAAAATTTTATCCGACCTGGGAATCGAACCTAGGACCTCATGCTCAGCGGTAGCGCTTCCAACCAATAGACCAACGAGGTAGTTAGGCTAATAAATGCTCCTTTTGAGCACCGCTGCAGTCGGGTTAATATATTACCAATTTGTGAATCAAAAGAAAAAATGTAATTTACTTAGTTCAATCATATTAAAAGAGTATTTAATCAAAATGGGTGCGGTGAAATTACTGGTTGTCGACTGAACCCGACGTTTAAAAAAGAAACGCTTATTGCGAGTGGTCGCCACATTTGGGGTTCTTAACCTTTTGATTAAATAAAAGTAGCTCTCCCTTTTATTTTATAAAGTACTTACTGCCTTTTTGCTCTTCAAAGTCTCGAGCCTTATCTGAATACTAGCACTGCACCTTTTATTTTTAAATATCGCAGCATGGATTCATATACAAATTATTCTGATAAAAAAAACGGCGGTTTCCTACAAAAGTTCAAAGCCCACGCGGTCAAAAACCGCTATTTTTGAAGTGAAAACTTCTTTAGGCGCATTGACAATTTTTTGAGATCGGAAAAAACAATTGAACTCGCGACACTGTTACCGACACCTCAGCATACGTTGAACGTTGTTTAATCTGACGATTCATAAAAACAATTCCTGACGATTCAAAAAATACATACTAATTGTTCAAGTTTTCACTTCTGTCGGCACTCCCGGAGTGCTACTGTTTTTTTTCAACTGCATAGGAAAAGAGCGACTAGCTGATAAAACTAAAATCAAAAGTCATTTATTAAAATTAGGCTGCGAACAGCACTTTAGGAACGTTAGGATTACATAAGACACTCCAGAAAACGCCCGCCTTTCACCACTTCCTAGTGTAGCTGGGAAGAAGTGGCGCAACAAACTCCCCAGCAGCACCACTGTCTGTTAAGTTAAAAACATACCTAATACACATAGTTAGGTACAGTCTAACAAATGATGCGTTTAGCACTAAGTGCGAGACTCGCCGGGCACTCAGTGAGACATCATAACAGACGTTTTAGTCCCAGTGGTACTTCCTGGGCTTTTACACGCTTTGCGATCTATTGTGGTACTTTTTCTGACAGTTGCAAGTTATGTCTAAATATCTTAAAGTGAATTTTCTGCCGACATCAGAAGATGCAGCGTGAATAATAAAATTAATAGATATATCTTATGATCCATCGCGGCTCTTTAGTGTCAGTGGTAACTTACGTGGTCGATAATGCAGGGTAAAATTAAAATAGCTGGCGAAACTTCAAAGACGTGTTGAGTGCGAATATGTGAATACTATAAATACAAATTAAATGATTTTCAAAATTCATAAATTTAGTAGTCACTCGAAAGGTTGTTTTTTTTTGAAATCGTGTTTAAATATCAAAATCCCACATCTCTGAAGTTTTGCCAGCAAATTTCATTAGACCCTGTATGTGTATGCAGTCGACCGAGGGCAACAGGTCTCAGCGACAGTCTTCTTGTTTAGTTTTTCACCCCTGACGGTACTTTTAGTGCTAATCAAAGTACCTTCAAACATACCTATCGATAGCAGCTTCCGAGAAGCAGAATGACAAAGCCACTCTTCTCCCTCGTTCTGAGATTCGCTATAGGTAGTAATTTTAATGCCAGGTGACTTCATTCATACACTTAACAAAATTTAAGTCAGATTAAAATTGGCTATTAGTCTTATAAGCTAGTTTGTAATTAATTATTAAGGAAGAAGCCCCAGAGAAACCGCGAAATTCAAATTTTCATACGTTTTTTTGCACTTTGCGGGGTCATTGTCAAAAGTTACGTTGATAAAAATATGATTTGCGATCGTCCCATTAAATGATTATTTCATGAAAAAAAAAACAACCGACTTCCAAAAAAAAAACACTACAAAGTGAAAAATAACTTTAATTTCGGAAGTCAGTGACTTTGGATATGTATTTTATTACATTTCTTGTCACCGCCTTCCGAAATTAAAGTTATTTTTCACTTTGTAGTGAGTTTTTTTTTAATGTTTTTTATTTTTCACCCCACACAATTCAAAATTTCATCATCCTTGGGGTAAAAACAATGCATATTTATGCGATAGTAGTAATCGCGGTTTGTTTGCTATGTTACGGTCGCAAATCAATTTTTTACCTTAAGAACCTGGTTATTTTTAATCCGACAAATGGCGAATGAACCGGTGATTGTTTATAAGAAAATTAAATACACAGGAAACGACAGTAAATATAATCGTGAAAACAATTGAGCTTACATGAAACCGGCTTTCAGTAGGCGATCGTTTCACGGGTAAGTAAGGAACTTAAAAAGTTGACTTCAAACATACCTGTAGCACACTCCACGAGGCATATCACGAGGAGCAGCGCGAACACCTTAGTGACAGCCGTGGTGCCGATAGAGCTGGTCTTGATTGATTTGCGATCCATTGCGGTACTTTTTCTGCTAGTTGCTGTAACAAAAAGTTCAAATTTACTGGGGGTGTAGCTGATGGACCCAAAATCATGTTAAGGAAATAATGAAACAATAATTTGAGGCTAAAGGGCAAATTCACAGATTAGACTTTCATATACTGGGTGACTGGAATAAGAATTCAGAAAATTATTCTCGGCACCCAGCGTAGAAATGTTTCGGTAATTAAATATTTTTTTAAATCGGTAGTTTCATAGAAAAGTATTGCACCTACTCGGTCAAAATATTATATGGAATAGCAAATAAAAAATATCTGACGAAAAATTTCAACGTAGGGTTCAAAACTATGTACTGAATCCATAGTTACAAGTTGCGCGTCGATATCCCGGCCTGTAAAGGTAACATTTTAATTAAATTTTATGAAATTATCATTGGAAACTCAAACCATTTATTTACTTCTCCGGAGGTGTTGAAACCAACCATTAATATACAGGTTGAAATTGAAAACATGCGACAAACCGAAATGGGAGATTGTACTCATCATTATGAACAACTTTTACTAAGGGACCAAAGATGTAATCGCGAAAAAAAAACATCTGTTCCCTACATTTATGTTCGCATGACTCGTCAAAATGTAGGGAACAGCTGTTTTTTTTTTGCGATTGCATCTTTGGTCCCTTAGTAAAAGTTGTTCATAATGATGAGTACAATCTCCCATTTCGGTTTGTCGCATGTTTTCAATTTCAACCTGTATACATAGTATTTTAATCATCTTTAAAAGAATCAAATATGTAAAATGGACAGCTTTATACTCAGCCATAGTTTCTCTTTGCGGATGAAGAGTGCGTTAAACTTTCATACATCTACGTACCTATATTTACGTATCATTGGAATGGATGCAGTTCTCCATATTGTTTCAATACGTTCCTTATTTAGAGCATATTTATTAAGTAAGTAAGAGCGAATGCCTTGCAAATGAAATAGCTACATCTCTGCTCATCTCGGTTTGATATACCGATGGCAAACAAACCTCGGAGCAATTTGGAAATGAGTAAACAATGCTCCTGCTGACGTTAATAACAATTAAATAGCGTTTACTTACATACGACATTATACTGATAAAATTATGCAAAAATTTACGTTTATTTGCTACTTTCATTTAATTTTTAACTGATTTAAAAGGAAAAGGTTATCATTTCGTTTGTATTTTTTTTGTTGTGGATCAATTTAGATTTTTTTAATGAAGAGGGAATGCATCAGGGCTGGTCCCATATAGATTTTATGAAAATATTCCACCTCTAAGTGTGGAAAATTAGGCGATGACTTAATTTTATTGATTTTCTCAAAACTACTGATCCGATCTGGCTGCGGTTTTCGCTATTTAAATGTATATTTTTCAGGGGAGGTTTTATTAAGCGTGGTTACAACTAAAACGTGAAAAACAAAACCTTTTTTTTTCACACTACAAATTGAAAAATAACTAGTTTCCGAAGTGGCAAAAACCGAAAATACAAAACCAAAGACACCGCCGTTTTTTCGATCATTCGATTGGCCAATGAAATATGCTGCATGCATCGTATTGTAAGGGTTAGATCAAGGTGGCTCTAGAAAAGATACCTAAATTTGGGAAGGCCTTTGCTCAGCAATTAAAAAAAAAACATTTGTAATGAAAGGTAAAAGTGAAGCGTCTGATATCGGCTTTCCTTCTCCGTGCTTTTACGACTACTTTCAATGCAAGATGAGCTGCAAACTTAGACAGTTTGCGGTATCCCGGACTAATTAGCTCAATCCTGAATAACCTACTTTACTCCCACCTGGCAAGTTTTGCAATAATATTATTGTAATCCAACTGCAAGATCTGATTAACTTCGTAGAAACTGGGGCCGTTCTAACCAATAATAATATTAATTATAAATACAAATATATATCTTAAAGTAGACTGTTTATTTTTATGGGATTTGAGGTGTTTTTTTTTTCATTTTCGCCATAAAATTGTGGTTGTTTTAAATGTTTTTTTGTACGTTGTAAATTATTTTGGAGTGATAATATGTTTTTATGTGCGGTAAGAAATTCGCGTGTTTCACTGATTTTTGTTGGAGAAATGACTGCTAATTATGTAATCATATAATTCTAGCTGCTAACCGTGGCTCCGCCTGCGTCAACGTTGAAAATTATCTGGAACAAGCTTCTCTGGCCCAAGGAATAAAATTTAAAACAATCGTCCACCCCCTATTTCATATGTTTGCGGGGGAAGTTTCTTAAAATCCTTTCTTAGCTGGCGTAGCTCTGTACCAATTTTCATTTTCGTAGGTCCAGTAGTTTCTGAAATTTCGTGATTAATCAGTGAGTGAATGAATGTATGAGTGACCTTTCGCTTTTATATAAATAGAGAGATTAATAACAATTACCTACAAAATTTTGAACTGATTAGTCAAACCCTTTATTTAAATATCGTTTCGTTTTAACTTAGAAGTTTACTTAAATGATGTAATAACTTAGCATTATAAATCTTCATAAGGCAAGCCTTTTAATCGAGGATGTGTTTCTGCAGAAAAATGCAGCAGATCGTAATCGGTGCTAAGCGTACTGTACAATGCATGAGGTGAAGCGATTTAAAATCTCAGCGTAAGAACTGAAGTGAAGTGAGCTTAAAGTAGGAAGTGAGTACGTGATCATGCTGAGATAAGGGCCTTTTGGCCTTGTCCAGTACTTACGAAAGGCCCTTATCTTTCTTTCGGAAAAAAAAAATGTGTTTAGTTTAGTTTGTGATATTCCTGTGCGAGTCCCAATTAATACTTTTTCTTTCTTCCTTTAGCTGTCATTCCACCTGATGCTAGGGATTGATAGGTACTATTGACAGCTCACTTCATATAAGTGTCAACAATGAGATTTTTACACACTAGAATTAGATCGGTTGTTATATATAAACGTTTACAGCACGTGTTCATAATATAGTTTTATTTTTATGTGGATCATGATACCAACAAACTTATACTTTAATACAAAAGCTACTTCATGTCATCTACGAAGAAAGTAGTAAAAATATGTTTTTTTTCCGGAATAAAAGTTAAAAGGTAGGTATAATCTAAATCAAATTAATTATTTTGTATAACGATTTAAAGTCATTTAGTATACAATTATGCTTATTACTTATTGCTTTTTCAATAATCTTTTTACCGATTTTTTTCTAAGAAAATTGGTATTGTTAAACAGGATTATATTTGGGGTAGTTTCTAAAAACCAAAGTTCAAGCAATTTTCCTACCTACCACTGTCTCTTATAACTTTGACCACTTTTCCGTAGAAGTATAACGTTTATCTAAACAATACATTTGCATGTCGCCCACCGCCGAGACAGCCATATCTTGCAACTGAATGGCTTTTATTTTAATACGTATGTTTTTAAAGCATATATACGACTTCTAAGACAAGATTGCTTGTGGCAGTTACTGTACTTACGTGGATTTCTTTTTAAGCTATGTAAGCATTATAATAAACCCACAAAATAAAAATGAAAAATGTGGAGGTTCAAAATTCGCTTTTGGTAATTTGGGATTTTGATGCAGTTTTAAATATCCTTTGACAAAATTAATAAAGAATGTTTATGTGTAGTATAAATTAATAAATACTAAATAATTTTTCATGTTTTGTCAAGTCATCAAAACCGTATGAAGCAGGGGCGGGTCGCTAGTTTAATATGCACTTCTTTTTACATCGTTCTCACATTGATAATTTCAACATAATGATGTAACCAAATGTTTAAAGAAAGAAAGAAAGAAAGAAAAAACGTTTATTTGCGGTAAACACGACGCAAAAAGTTAAGGAACACAAAAAAAAAATAAGAAAAGGTTGAGCGAAACATGCGTCACATCCACGCAAAACGGCTATCACTCAGCATTATGCTGCGACCCTATGCAAGACAGAGCCCCAGCGCTGGTTTTCAGGGATAGCCGGCTTTGACGTAATGACGTCACCCGGTGCATTAAACAATAATTATGAAACTACTGGTACAGCGACTAATAGAAAAATTATATAAATTTTATGTTAATGTAATAGAATAAGGAATATAAAAAGAAAATGGAAATAGACATACATGCTACGAGAATATCATCCCCAATAAACATTTTTCTAATATATTTTGTTTGTAATAATATCATGATTTTAAAAGAGTGTCCATGGAGTTTCTTGCCCGTTCTTCTCCATAGGTACCTACGCTTTGGAATGGGCAACTAGCTTCATCTTTCTACCTCACCGACCTTGACAATTCAAAAGTGCCTGTAATTGGTTTATTTGAAAATAAATGCTTTGAGTTTAATATAACCACAAATCATCATCTGCCTAGCCTTTGAGGAGTCGGCTTCCAGACTAATCGGATGCAGTTGAATAAAATAAAGTAACCACCTGTAAGGAAACCAATTATAATAATCTATTAAAGTTCTTTGGATAAGAACCAACTTTATTCCAACAAAAACTGCCGCCGTTGGCGTACCACTATTAATATTAACAATCCTACTTTCTTTAATTTTAATTAAATTAGTAGATTCCAACTCGGTTTACTTTGCTGGACAGTGCTAGTTAATATTTGATAACGTTTATTAATTGGTAGACCTCAGTAGGGG
Organism: Antitype chi; assembly: GCA_947359405.1. NCBI lineage: Eukaryota > Metazoa > Arthropoda > Insecta > Lepidoptera > Noctuidae > Antitype > Antitype chi. The sequence goes on along the minus strand of OX375820.1, from coordinate 18,081,257 downwards.
ATTCAATTAAATAATTTATTCCGTAAATAAAGATATCGGAATGACTATACACATCATATTTAAAAAGCAGCTAGATTGAGATCTGACTACCCCTGAGAAGAAATGGCCGAACAAGCTCAGGGGTCCAAGTTTAGACTAAAAAAAACATTATTCATTTATTCCCCATACCTATTATCACTGTAATTTGAAAACATGGCAAAAGCAAATTATTTTTAAAAGAGTAACCGTGGAGTTTCTTGCCGGCTCTTCTCCATAGGAAGCGACAAATTGGAACCGTGCACCTAGCTTCTGACGTTTCAGAAGCTAGGTGCACGGTTCCAATTTGTCGCTGTCCACATCCGGAAACATAAGAAAACGGTGCAAATTACAGTACACGTAAAAAGTTTTAGTGAGTTTTACGCTCGATCGGCTCGACTTAATTTAATCAATGAGTTGACAATAATATTTGAATAAACTTTATACCTTTAAACCCCTTGTTACATAAACTTGATAGTTAGTAAGAGTATACAGTATTTACTTAATGGAAAGTTAAACCTAACAGATCATGCATATTACATTGATATTATGAATATGAATCAATGTCTATTCAATTTGGATAGACTTGAAATAAGCTTGCCAAAGTTGCGAAGAAAAATAATCACACCTATATCAAAATGAGGTCGAGCTGGCGGTGCTTGGGGGAGGCCTATGTCCAGCAGTGGACGTTTTCGGCTGAAATGATGATGCCTAAATGTATGTTGGTATGCCGAAGTGGGTACCTAGGTAAAAGTGTCCTGAAAATTACTGAAAGAATTAATAGAATTACTAAATTTATTTCTGAGAATTTGCTTGGTGTACTTATAACACTTTTTAAATAATTATAAGAGTAATGTTCACAAAATATTGTTAAACTAGTTTGGAAGAGTAAGTATGGAGTTTCTTCCTTATTCATCTTCACACGAAACTACCTTTTTATCTATTTTGGACGGGCACCTAGAATCGATTCTATTTTCTTGAAAGTGTATCTTCTATGTGCCTATGCTGACACTTATGCCCGTTGAAATAACACCAACACTAGACGACACCTAAATGTTAATGTTGCTGTAGTTTTTAAGTAGTGTTTTATTTACTTAATATGTCTTATGCCTATGTGTATTGTTTTACGGGCGTTAGTTGCCTGAAATAAAGGCTATTTATAAATAAACCTAAATATTCTTGCGCATTCGATTTTCAACTTTCGGCACTAGGACTGGCGCTGAAAAACGAACAGTGCTCTTTTGTTTATTAAGTGTCACGTAGTATTAGTGAGACCGGCCATTGATTGAATAGACACATAGATAACATTACACCTCTAAGTCAATGAAAGTAAATGCCGATAATATACGTTGGCATATTGAGGTTGTCTTTCATTAATAGGAGATATTTGTTACACACTTACGGATAAAATTTACTGGCCAGACGAAGGGACCTACGCTAAGGCGCAGGGCACATTGAGAACAAAGCTACGTTTGTTAAGTTTCGTTCATGTAGCTACCGCGGTACTTCGGGTCACACCGCACAACGATGAAAAAACACCCACAGACACATTTCGTTCCCAAAACGTTCCCGTGGGATAATAACCGACCTCCACGTGAACGAAACCACGGGCAAAAGCTAGTGCAGCATATTGAAGAGTTCGTGTTGTTGATGAGTCAGCTATACCTACAACTACAACTGTCTGCGCTGACGAAAACAGTTATTTATTTAGCAGCTACAATGATCGACAGTGAATTAAGTATTATTCACTCATAAAAGGTCGTGGTGAATCATTAATAATACTTAATCAAGTATCATTTACCTGTGAAATACTGGACTGAAGAGAACTTTTATTTGATGTCCATTGATAAATATTGTTAATTTTGGAAGAGCTCGTGGCTATCGATTGAAGGTTTAGCTACGTTTGCCGCGGACGGTTTGATGGTGGGTGACCATCGTGTCAACATGTGAAAACCCCTCCGTGTCTCGGAAAGCACATTGAGCCGTTGGTATCGGCTGTCATTCGTAGATTTTAGACAGTGGTTACGCGGGTAAGCCCAAAAGTTTTACCAAGAGGCAAAATTTGGTAAAACCTTGATAGAATAGAATAGAATAGAATAGAAAACATTTATTCGACACAGACACAACACAGCAGCAACAAACATATATAAAAAGAAAGAGAACAACAAACATAACAATAAAATTGCAGTAAAATTGTGCTGAGCGTGCCCATACCGAAAGGGTTACCATCTCAGCATTTGCTGGGCGTTAGACACCCAGCGCTGGTTTTCAGTTGGCACCCCGCAGTGACACACGGACGCAGGCAAATAAAATAGATACATACTTGAATATTAGTAATAAAAATGTTTATGAATACGTAAATAAATAATGTAAAAGATTTTTTTTGTGTGCTACTCAGTTCAGAGCCTTTTTTTTTTAAAATACCTACAATATCATATCAAGAAACTACAATATGAAATAGCGCCCGTCACTTGACGTGGGGACGCATCATGAAGCAGCCGCAAAAAGCCAGCGAAGGAATTGTGCTTTCCATAAAATATTTGAAAGTGCCAGTCAATTAATATTTCTAAGGCAGGAGGAGGCAGGAGGCAGGAGGTAGGTTGAGGGGGTAAGATAGGCAGTCACTGCATTTAAAATACTGGTGTTCAGCAGCATCAGGTTAGATTAGAAGCTGACCTCAACAAAGTTGGGAAAAAGCTAGGGAGAATTGTTATCGCTGATAGACTGTCGCTTTGTCCAGACCCTCAGCAGTGAACTATCGGTTGATGAATTACCTTAGTTTCATTATTAGCGTTGAAATGAGGATCGTTTATTTAAAATATACTTTTTATCCTAACGTACTAGGCAGGAAACATCGACAAGATATTAATCGATACGTAAATGAAGTGGAAAATTTAACTTCATTCATTTAATGATCGATGGACTGCGAGTCTCTAAAAATTCGGTATTTTTTAAACAAACACATTGGACGTAAATTAATTATGTATAGGCTGGTATCGGTTTTGAGTTGCCTTTTGGTATCTTTTCACCTTTTTGGTGGAATTTGAGTGATGTCTGAAACATGTGTAGAAAATCGGCCGCCTGCGTCGGACTCGCACTCGAAAAGTACCTACTACCGCACAAAATTGGATGAATTACACTACCTATTTAAATAAACACGTTTTTTGTATGGCAAAAACAAATAAAAATAAAGTTAAAATTAAAGAGGGTTCTTTAATTACACGCTTTATATTAGCTTCAGAAGTCCCTTTGAGCGCGATTTTGACCCACTTTAAACAGTCAGATTTCATTGAAACTTTGTAAACTTATTGAGGACCGATGACAATTCAATCATTTAATTTTTTTTTCGAGAAAAATTAAAAAAAAAGGAAAAAAATAATATTTTAAAAAAACACGTTTTTGTAGTTAGCAGAACTAAAAAATAGAAAATAAATAATAGTTTAAAAAACTAAAAAACACGCTTTAAAAACCAAACTAAAAAAAGAGAAAATAATTTAATTCAATTAAAAAGCGTGGGGTGCTTGACATTAATTGATTATAAAAATACCTCAAAAAACACCCCATGCTTTTTAATTGAATTAAATTATTTTCTCCTTTTTAGTTTGGTTTTTATAGCGTGTTTTTTAGTTTTTCAAACAATTTTTTTTTTATCTTTAATTTATTTTTATTGTATTTTGTTGTAGCGGCAATAGAGTCACACGCTCTGTAAAAATTTCTACCTATTACCTACGTTTATTTATATACAGCCCGCTGACAGGCAGATGGATTGATGTACGGACACGGACAGCGGAGGCTGAGTTCCGTTGGCCCCCTTTGGATGCAGAGCCCCAAAAACTGAAGAAACCTATAGTAATTATTTTACTTTGGTTTTGCAATACTGCCAAAATCATTTTGATCTTTATTTTCGTTAACTTGGGGTGGTTTATGGGTTGCAACTTAGGTTGCTATCAGGGGTAAAATAACTGAAAGGACTGCACCTACCTAAGTAATAGCTGTTTTTATATTAAACCACATGAGCTACCGTTTCTAATTGGTGGAGAATGTTTAAAAAAAAAACATCCAACAAACATCCTTATCTATAATTTATGTTCTATACAAATAAATAAAATTGAAGTTTTTTTTTTTTGTAATTTCAAAATAACAGCTTTATTAACTGAATGCTGAAAGTACAACAAAATAACAAGTTTTAATTTTTATCTGTTTGTTTCGGCTAATCTCCGAAATGGCTGGATCGATTTTGACGGGACTTTCACTGGCAGATAATTTCCTAACTAACTGGCAGATAATCCACGAAGGAACAGTTATTTTCTAATAATAAACGCATCAAACTAAAACCTTATTCTAATAACACCTAACTAATAATAATAGTTCGCCATCCCCGGGGTTTACGCTCGTTACCGCAACTGTCTGAATTCTGTATAATTTTGATAGTATTTCAACAAACTACCGACTTTGATCCAATTTGTATTTTACTTGTCATATGTATATATATTTATTTATTAGAACTATTTTATGCCTGACATACATTAAGAGGGAGGCGGCGCGCGTGAGGGACAGGCAATAAATGCGCCCTCACGGCCTTAGTCGCCGCAGGTGACGAGCTGGGCATCGGGAATCCCAGGCCGATTGCCGGCCACCGTAGGCGCGGGCTTGCGGACGGCGAGTAATGAGTAGCTCGCCATCCGGTAAGGACCAAGCCCGGGTCGACGACGCGTTGTGTTCCACGTACACCTCAAAGAGATGACAGCACCAACTGGTGGGGTCCGCAAGGGCCGTTGCCTGCCAGGGGTGCGGGTTGTTCGAAAGAGATACCGTGGCCCCTGGCACACAGGCAACTGAAGGAACACGGGTTTACGGGTGGGTTTTAGTCAGTAAAAGTCTGACACGCCCTTCCGCTCCGCCCAGAGCGGGAGAAGTTATTTGATGAATATCCTCAAAAAAAATTAAAAAAACCAGCGTGATGTTATGTTATGAATACAGTTCCTACCACGCAACGTATGTAGAACTACTACAGAGCAACATCAAGTTGGTACCCTGAAGTGATTGGTACAGAATGCTCACCCACATTTTGTCAGATAAGAAGTTATAATAATACATTTGTTCAAGTCAAGTACTAGGAAAATAACTATTTTAGGAACGTTAAAGTTTCGAAGTAATAGTTTAAAAAATATAGTTACATGAAACAATTGAAAACGTTCAACTCCTATGTGGTGGAGACCCATTTAAAGTTTTTGATGATTTAGGCAAACTTTATTGAATAAATAAGTCTTGCATAGGTGCTTTTTAAATTTTATAAAATTTATTTGTTCAGTAGTACACATACATTTAATACACTTAACTTGGTGTTATCATAAACTCATTAGAGTTTTACCGTGCACCAAAGAACTTACATAGATACATGTCATAGGTACCTACTAATAAAATGAAGCTGAAATATTTTTTTTTGTTTGAACGCGTGTACTACCAGTCGAAGTCGAACGAATTACTAGTTGATAAAAAAAATCGATGTGTATTTAATAGCTCAATTCTTGAAGAAGGTAATAAGTTACTTAACATCACGCTACGGCCTTTAAGAACCGGGCTTAAAGAAAAAGTCAAAACGGCGGGGGAAACCGTGGGGCATATATAGTTATAAGATAATTATGAAAACTAAGTTAATGGTTATGGAAGTCAATAATTTTTGGCCTATTTTAGTTTTTTATATTTTTGTACCTACTTATAATTTTTATAGGCTCTCCATGACTACCTTTGGTATTAATAGACAGAAACGTCAAAAGAAACAGCAAAACAGGCCCGAGTCTGTTTCCTACAAATTGCAAGAATTGCTAAACTTTGAACATTAATTTACTTCCAAGTTCCAGCTTGAAACATAGCGACACCATTATTATTAAATACACAACCGCCACAAATTATTGATATAATAATTATTATTATTAAGTGTAAGAAATAATAGCAATCGTAGCAAATTCATTGTTATTTGTTATCAAATCTGTGGGCGATTGGGAAGCTTTTGGTTTCCTAAAATAATAAATGAATAAGTGAACAGGTATAACAACATTCAATGATTTTACTGTTCATTTTGCAAACGTCAGAAAGCCAATATTACTATATAGAAAGAGGATGGTACTAGCACGCACACACCACATCAAAGTGACGGAAATCGTTTTTTTTTTAAATAAAAAATACAACTTTTCGTCAGCATTTTGGATTTAATTTTTGACGCCGAGCACAATAAGTAACACCCACAGATTTAAATAAAATCTAAAAACTAATTAAAAGAGCAAAAGAAATATTTTTCTTTTTTAAGTCGTAGATATATGAAACGCTTGGAACGCGATTGTCACCTGCTTTTAAAATCATTCCATACTTCAGGCTTTTACTGAAAAATTGCTGAGGATAAACCCAAAAACGCTTTTCCCGGACTGAGAATCGAACCCACCTCAAAAAGACACTAAAAGCTTGCAAGAATAATAGGTACCACTTTTCTACAGAAACTACGTTTCAATATAGAGTTTTACGAGGCTTATTTTTACCAATAACTATGGGTAAGTCGTCATAATCGGGCACATACAATATTTTCTATTTGATATAGGGAGCATCGAGATGCAAAAGAAAATCATTTTGATATCAGTAGTCAAAGATTCCTTGAAGCCTGAAATAATATTACACGGTAGGTAGATCGTTTTATTTCTTTTTAAGATTATATCGATGCGTACCGATACTTTTTGGGATAAATTATTGTATTTCTTAAAAGATCTAAGTTATGACATATTTATAATATTATACAGTCAGTGTTTATCTTAGACTAACTGTTGCCCGCAACTACATCCGCGATCCAGGATTAAAATAATAGATTTAAAAAAAGTAAGTTTTTAAAGCGTGTTTTTTAGTGTTTTAAATCTATTATTTTTTTTATTTTTTTTAGTTCTGTTAACTACAAAAGCGTGTAAAATTATTGAATTGTCATCAGTCCTCGGTAGGTCTACAAAAGTTAAAATGAAATCTGACCGTTTGAAGTGGGTCAAAGTCAAGTCCAAAGGAGTCTGTTACAAACAAACATACAGGTGAAGCTAAAAAAGCATTTTAAAAAGAACCTTGTCTTTTTCCAGGTCATGGTCTACGCATGTGCCAAATTTTATTAAAATCTGTTCAGCCGTTTTAGCGTGAAAGCGTCACAAACAAACATTAAAAAAAAACTCTTTATTATGTTACTCAAGATACCACAACGTTAGGGTAAAGGAGGAGATCAGAAGAATACCTGAACCTAGTTATACTATCATCACTACGCACCCATAAAATCTGTTACATTGAGTATTCCTAACCTAACCATTTAAAGTATCGCCGCAGGAGACGCCCTGGGTGTCGAGAATCCCAGACTGATTCCCGGTCACCGTAAGCGCGGGCTTGCGGACGGCGAGTAATGCGTAGCTCGCTATCCGGTAAGGACCAAACCCGGGTCGACGCGACGGCGCGTTGTGTTCCACGCGCGCCTCAAAGAGATGTCAGCACCAACTGGTGGGGTCCGCAAGGGCCGATGCATGCCAGGGGTGCGGGTTGTTCGACAAAGATACCGCGACCCCTGGCACACTGGCAACTGAGGGAACACGGATGGGTTTTAGTCAGTAAAAGTCTGACACTCCTTCCTGCTCCACCCAGAGCGGGAAAAGTTACTTGATGATTTCCGACCAAAAAAAAACCATATAAAGTACGACATTCATCGGAATCAACTATTATAGCAAGTCTTTTTCCTACTCCTAATAGGTTATTATTTTCTAAAAATTGCACTGGTCGAAGTAATAAATAGATGGATATTTTTCATTTCATGTAATCATTTGAAGCATAATAACACTTCTATGTAAGCAAAACTGTCTAATATTGCCTTACATTAATTCTTTCAATTTAAAATGAAATAATTAATTACGTACTTTACCTATTTCTGTTTTTCCTGTCAGTGATATTTTATATAAATAGAATTATTCGTTAAAAAAAGAGGAAAGCCTCTGCCCAACCTTTCAAGGAATACAGGCTTAATGATAAATGATTTTATTTCTGTATGTAGGTTTGAACAAACACTTTTACACGTCAATGATATTTTTTAAACTAGATGAAGTCGGCGTTTCCTATCTGTCTACTCTGAGAAGAAAGGCCGAAACAAACTCAGGGGTCACAGTCTCTTTTAAAGTTCAGACATACTCTGTTATGTTATACAGTCGTTTTAATGTTAATATGATGAGATTAATAACTTCATTTATCACACACAAAAGGGTAAAAAGAGAAGAGAAGACATCAACGCTTTATCGTTATTTTATTTAACTTTATTCGATTATTTAGTACATAAAGTTATAAAACAAATACAGAAATTCCTCATTTTAATTGTGCAGTTTTTTTTTGTTGTTTAAAGTAATTTATCCGAACGGGAAATTATTTTAATTCACGAAACAACTAAAATATGAGTTAGAATGCTTTTTCATATTTCGTATAACACGTCGAAAACGTAGTTTTTTAATCGCAATTAGATATTTATTTCGGAAACACCTTTGCAAACTGATTTCAATCGCAGAATAATTGTTGGAAACCAATAAAGTTTTACGAAAAAAAAACCAGAAATAATCCGCCAACAGTTTTTGTTTTATAACATTACATAAAAAGCAAAGGTTTTTACACTAGAAAAGAGGCTTTAATACGAACGCTAACTAGTACCAGAGTCACTTAGTTTTCTTTTTAAAAGTTTGTTAAAGAAAATTGGCCAGTAGCTTGGCATCAAAATGATGAAATATGCACTCGATATTTTTCAGAGCTAATAAAGCCTTTGAGAGCTTCTTTAGCAGCTCTTAGAGATAGATTGAAACTACCGTCAACACAGAAAAAAAATGTAGCACTATTTATTAAAAAGTTGTGAACACTTTTGGTTTTTCTTTACGGCGCGTTTAGAAAAAATATATTTAAAAGTCATAGTTTTACAAGTATTTTAAAGTTTTCATTTTAAGTCGGAACAAGAAAAGTTAAAAAGCCTTTTATGAACCACGTTGTAAAATAATTTTCAAGTTACAAAGCAAAAGTTACCTATTAAATAGCCCCCCGAAAAAACCGAAAATTGAAGCTAGACTCGACACGTATAAACCCTATTTCACAAAACAAAAAAAAAATATCCTACGAAAAATATATAAAATAGTGTTGTACTCACATTCGTCCGTAAGTCCCGTCCGCACAGTCGACGATGAACAGGTGTCTACTCCTCGGCACTACATCGCCCCTCCTTATATACTGCCAGCGACCACCACTCGTAAACGGCCGACGCCAGATTAAAAAGTATTATGTGTTTTATAACGACTTGTGACGTCATATTACATCATATATCTAAGATATTATTTGATGACAATTAGGGGTAAGATTTAAGGGTTTAAGGCGAAGAAAATAAATGTTTCGTCGTGTTTTTAAGACTTTATTTCAGATTCGTAGTTATTCATTCTGGTTTTTCAAACAATGCTACGAATTCGAATGCAAATATCGTTTAGTTAAAATAAAATCTAATTAATAATTAATTGCCATTATAATTTAGTGTTGATTTCAGTAATACTTATTATATATTTATAAATTAATTCGGCCATCTGTTCTGCGAGCAATGTGCCCTGCCCACTGCCACTCAAGTTTGGCAATTCTTCGGGGTATGTCGGTAACCTTGGTTCTCCTCCGGATTTCTTCGTTCCTGATTCGATCACGTAGAGAAACTCCAAACATAGCCCTCTTCATTGCCCTTTGGGTGACTTTAAGCCTTCTTATGAGGCCCATTGTGAGCGACCACGTTTCGGTTCCACATGTCATCACTGGCAACACGCATTGGTCAACCATCTTGAGAGACTGCAGTATGTGGGACGAGAAGATATTGCGTAGCTTTCCGAACGCTGCCCAGGCGAGTCAGATTTGACGAATGACCTCTTTTCTCGAATTTGGATCTACCTAAACGAACAGTTTTTTTTTTTTTGGTCGCATGATTCCGTTGGATGCGGGAACCGTAGAACCGGTCGAAGTGGTGAAGCTTTGGGGAGGCCTATGTCCAGCAGTGGACTTCTTTCGGCTGAAATGATGATAAATTAATTAATCAAATTTCTTTAAAACGGCAACCATGATACACTACTTTTTTAACATAACTGGCGAAATGAATGATGGTTGAGCTGAATGGTGCTGATCCATACGTCATGTTCGTGAACGGGCGCCGCCAGTAGGGACTGGTCATCTCTTAGCTCCCACGGCTTATTTTAATTTCTAAATTGTTATTTTATTTTTGTTTTGTTTTAATTACGGACGCTTATAATGTGCACGTCTTTTTACATCGTTCTCACATTGATAATTTCAACATAATGATGTAACCAACTGATTGTAACAAAATCATGATTTTAAAAGAGTGTCCATGGAGTTTCTTGCCCGTTCTTCTCCATAGGTACCTACGCTTTGGAATGGGCAACTAGCTTCATCTTTCTATCTCACCGACCTTGACAATTCAAAAGTGCCAGTAATTGGTTTATTTGAAATAAATGCTAAAAAAAAAAAAAAACTACATAAACTCCCACCTTCTTTTCACGGGTGTAGGCAACAACTATAAAACGCCACCTGATACGATCCGTACATACTCATTTTGCTTGAAACTGACGAAATATGGATGTTTATTGTAAAAGGTGGACTTCTGCCTAATCCTTCGGAGAAGTCAGGCGTGATATTATGTTGTGAGGTTTATTTATACCCAGCGCAGCTTATTAATTGATTAAACCATGTACCGTATTGTTACTGAAATCTGTTTTTCGGAATGAAGTATTAACTTGAAAGGTATTACGTAATTCTCGTAAAAAAAGCTCTTTAAAGAACATTGTTCCCTAGAGATACATATAATTAAATCACCAATTTTTATGAAAGATTCTAGTACGCAAACGTCTGAAAAATAATCTTACCAGGGGTTAGAGGTTTTCATCATCGTTATAGCCGCATGTGTCAATAGATCAAGTTAAGCTTGCCTTACCGCGTTAGGTCCGTGGATGGGTGATCATGTTTACATACCAAGACCCCTCCATATGAACCAACGTTAAGCCGTTGGTCCCGGTTGTTATTCGTGGATCTTTGACAGTCGTTACGGATTGTCAGAGGCCGGAAGTCTCACAACCAGTCTTATTAAGGAGAATCGTATTACCCAGTAACTGGGATGTGAATGTCAGATAGGCAGTCTTCATGCAGTCTCCATGTAAATTACTGGTATTCAACTGCAAGCGGTTAGACTGGAAGCATATCCCAACATGGTTGGGAAAAGGTTAGGTAGTTGATGATTGTACGCACTGGGACTACAGCTTAGTACGGCCGTCCTCCCAATTGCGTACAGTGTGGCTACGTTTGAGACAATTGAGCCTAGTACCTGTCAGTTATCTAAGACCCAACTGACCCAGCACCCGAGTTATCCCTACGCCCTAACCTACAATACAGACCATAACAAACGTAAGTTACGTTGGCTTACGAGAGGGAAGCCTGTTACTGTGGCACTTATATTTCAAGCTGTATGGGGTATATCCATTGTACCCATTGATGTACCCTACACTTTTTGTACTGGGTATGGTAGGGTACAACGCGTTAAAGGTGCGACGGGACTTTGCGCTCGCAGCGTATGTAGTGAAGCTGCTGCGTGGCGGGGCGCATAACCCGGGAGTGTTGCGGCACCTGGAACTTTGCGTGCCTGACCGGTACGTGTGGAGGCGGCGACACCCGCCCCTGCTTGCTGTGCCTGCAGCCAGAACCAAACTGCTGGCGAGGACTCCTCTCACTAGAGCCATGCGTGTGGTGAACGAGGTTCACGAGAGGGTTGATGTATTGTGGTGCAACTTCAGTGAATTCGCAAAAGTTGCATTATATATAATATGTTATTTAGATGTAGGTTAAGATTTAGAATATAGTATGTATTTTATTAGATGTAGATTAAGGATTTAGCATGTAAGGCCACACTATCGCATTGGATCGTAGATCTGTAATGGTAGCTGGAGGTGAGATTTGCATAAATAAATAAATACATGGAGACCTACGGTAACACGGAATTTGGGAAGGAATAGGGGTTTGTGTACGCTGTGCAATGTACACAGGATATGGTTTTCTTACTATTGTAACTACCTTTCGGCCTATTTTTATTTGAACCTGTTTCTCTATGTTATTTTTTTAAGGTGCAAATGAACATTTTTTTTATTTTTATTATTACTGCCGATCCCACAGACTCATAGGATCGTTACTGGCTAAAGGTGTCATGGCCACAGTAAGAGGAGGTTGTAGGAGATGAATCTCACTCGACTCCAGCTTGATGACTGTGGCCAAGACACCTTTAGCCAGCAACGATCCTATGAGTCTGTGGGATCGGCAGTAAGAAAACCATATCCTGTGTACATTGCACGACGTACACAAATCCCATCGCTTCCCAAATTCCGTCTGTTACCGTAGGTCTCCTTGTAACAGGCTAGTTAGAAAATCTATATACATATAATAAAATTGTAACAGGCCGATGTCTGTACATTAAAGATATTGTAGAAAAAATAGTATGGGGGGTCTTTATTAGAGCAACAGAAGCCAAAACAACGGTTTTTAGAATTTTTGTCTGTCTGTATGTTTGTTACCGCATCACGCAAAAACCACTGCATGGAATTGAATGCAGTTTTCAATGATGTATTCCGAGAGGTCTAACTTAAAAAATAGGCTATACAGGTTGAAATTGAAAACATGCGACAAACCGAAATGGGAGATTGTACTCATCATTATGAACAACTTTTACTAAGAGACCAATGATGCAATCGCGAAAAAAAAAACATCTGTTCCCTACATTTATGTTCGCATAACTCGTCAAAATGTAGGGAACAGCTGTTTTTTTTTGCGATTGCATCATTGGTCCCTTAGTAAAAGTTGTTCATAATGATGAGTACAATCTCCCATTACGGTTTGTCGCATGTTTTCAATTTCAACCTGTATATTATCAAAAAAAAATGATTATCTACTTGATTCTAAAGTCCACGCGTATGAAGTCGCGGGCAAAAGCTAGTGTATAATAATACGAGAAGTAAATACTCTGTAATCCTTTTTACGAATATTAAGACGACGGAGGAGCATGAAATTTGGCATAGTTAAAATTTATATGGAGAAGGAAAGCAGAAAACCAATATATTTTTTAATTATGGTGGAATTTTGACCACTAGGCGACCATTAGTAGGTACGTAGACGGTGTAAGAGGAACGCTTCCGAAGCCAGAACTGAGGTTATATACAACCTAAATTCGAACGGATACCAATAACCTTTCGCCTTAAATTGGTTATTTTGCATTAATTTAAAGCGTTTGCGGCTTCTGTAATGTTTCAACTTATTTTATTTTGGTGGCTCTTTACATGGGATTCCTAAACCTAAAGTCTTCGCCTGGACTTGGGGTCGTTTTTGAATGTGTTTAATCTCAAATAATGGTTCATTTAACTGTTATCACAGCAGAGTGTACAAAAAACGCATTTTTTTAAACTATATTTTTTTAAGGTACTGTATCGAGAATCACTAGCCCTATCACTTGTCTTCGTTTTCGGAAGCGTTTTCCTTACACCCTGTATAAATCTTCCGGAATAAATACTCTACATGATGGTATAAATTGCGTCAAATCCGATATGTAGTTTAGAATTTAGAAGAACTAAGCGCAGAGAGACACCCACACACAGCGAGGAGGTCTGTGTCCCAGCAGTGGGAAGATTATGGGCTGATTAAGATTATGTGAGCGGTCACAGACAGACATGAAAAACGAATTTGTATTATAGTAATTTATGTATAGTTATAGACAATCATTCACCTGACTCGGTTTAATTGTCTCATTGGTGGTCTTTGAGGTTAACCGGTAAAGCGTGATTGGTTATTACTAACGATTTAATGAGATAGGTAGTGTTATTGGTTTAGGTGCCGCAAGCACGTGTCAAGGTTCGAGTGGGTCGGTCGAACAGAGCCACAGGGATTTTTTCCATACGGAATTCTAAATATTTATTTATTTTATTTGTTCTTTATTTCAGGCAACTATGGCCCATAAAATACAATACATATTTAACTATAAAAACAATAACTATAAACTAATAAATAATTTATAAAACAAATTTTAAAACTACAGCACACGAAGTGACGGCGTCGTGTTACGAAAAATAGAAATATGAAAATAGCACCCTTATTCTGAGTTTGTTGTTTGTTTGTACCTAAGGAGAGTGGCTAAGAAATTACCACAATACTGGCCGATTAATCAGCTTAATTTACGATTGTGTAGATGGGTGTCCAATCTACATTTCGGATTCCCGGTATGAACACTAAGCCATTTGGTCTCAACTGTTATTTGTGAGTTTTTGACAGTCGTTATTCGACTGATCCTCTGAAGTCTGACTCCCAGTTTTCTTCTTACCATGGGGTACCGAGGTCAGATCGGACTTTTATGTGTGGTGCAAACTGGTAGTATAAGTTGGTTATTAAAAAAAAAAAAAAAAAAAACTATATTGTTATTAAATAACTTCTCCCGCTCCGGGTGGAGCAGGAGGGCATGTCAGACTTTTACTGACTAAAACCCACCCGTGTTCCCTCAGTTGCCTGTGTGCCAAGGGCCACGGTATGTCTTTCGAACAACCCGCACCCCTGGCAGGCATCGGCCCTTGCGGACCCCACCAGTTGGTGCTGACATCTCTTTGAGGCGCGCTGTTAGACCCCAACATAGTTGGAGTTGGGATAGGAAGCCAGATGATGACGTTTGGTTTGAGCTCGGTGCTATAACATAGGAAATACCTATATTATCTTACTAAATAAATGTGGATGTACTGTGTATTATGTCAATCTTTGTTCACCGCTTTGTGGAATAAGTAATTTTATTAATGGTTCTTATGAGATGTATGTCTTATATGTATGTATAAAAGGAACATAAGAAAACGTGCCGGTGATAGCTTGACCTCCATCTAGATAATAAGTCCCTCTTCTTAAGGTTACGGAACCTAAAAGGAAAAACGGAACATTTAAAAGATTTTCTGGTCCGTTCATCACAGAGGGTTTTTTTATGATGTGAGTTATAAATAAAAAGAAATACTTAAGTTTAACTATAAGTTATGCTTCGAAAAAGAAAACCTTACCAGACTGTAATATGGCAGAAATTAAGTATGATAATCCCTCGTTTAATCAGTGAGCCTGTATGAGAGCTATTTTTAGCAACAGATAAACTTTAAACATACAGTTATAAGTTCTCTTAGTGGGCGGAGTGACGTAGACATTGCGTAGGCGCGCGCCGGCCTACGGAACTTCGTAGCCAATGCGCGTAGCGCTCGTAGCGCGTAGGCCGCCGTAGGCATACATGTTAAGAATTATAATACCTCCCCTTTTGTTATTACATTTGGGCACTTAAATGGCACAGTGGTGCAGATTAACCTTTTCATCTCGGAATTCGATTTGGGGTTCGAACATTTTGTTCAAATGTTTGTAGATAGGTCCTGATCAATTTGTCAACACCGATTGCTAACTGCGACGTAGTTCACTCCTACGTATATCTTCGTGCTATGATCGTAAACAATATCAGCAGCATGGATGAGGTGAAACGGCGTATGGCTATGTCTAGAAAGGCAATGGACGAGCTAAAGAGTATATAGAGGAATCGCCACATAACTAAAGCCACTAAGCTCAGGCTTGTCCTTATCCTTGTATTTCCCATATTTCTGTAGGTAGCTAAGACGTGGACATTACGAGAACTGGAAAAGAACAAAGTAGATGCTCTAGAAATGTAGTGCTGGAGAAGAATGCTTAGGATCTCTATTATATATTTCTCATATTCTTACAACTTGGCATAAAACAGCGTTTTTCAGCACTAGTACAGTCTTGAATACAGAAGTTCTGGAGGGCGAAGAAGATAACGCCACGTGTGTCACTGATAAGTGCCAGTCTATCTTCTACCAGAACCTGAGGGTAACCGTATTTTACACAAGTTTTGAAATAGATTGTCTCTGAGATTATATTGCGAATAGATTTTGAACGTTTTGATATATGGGATTGGCCCTCAGATGTAGAAATACTGTTTTTTTTTTGAGGGTGGGAAATCATCAAATAACTTCTCCCGCTCTGGAGCATGAGGGCGTGGCAAAATTTACTGACTAAAACTCACCCGTGTTCCTTCAGTTGCCTGTGTGCCAGGGGCCACGGTATCTCTTTCGAACAACCTGTACCCCTGACAGGCATCGGCCCTTGCGGACACCACAAATTGATGCTGACATTTCTTTGAGGTGCGCGTGGAACACAACGCGCCGTCGACCCAGGCTTGGTCCTTACCGGACAGCGAGCTACTTATTACTTGGCAACCGCAAGCCCGCTCCTCCGATGGCCGGGAACCAGCCCGAGATTCCCGACGCCCAGGGCGTTTCCTGCGGTGACTAGGGCCGTAAGGGGGCATATACTGCCTTTCCCTCACGTGCGCCGCCTCCCTCTTTGCGAGCAATACTGCTTCGCAGAAGGAGGTGACGGCTACCCGTGCACTCTCGCTCCGAACCATGGCCTGGACCAGGGCCGGACGCGAGAGATCACCGCCGCCGATCACCTCCATAATGACACGGCGGTGCTCCGCCCAAGCCGGGCAGACCTCCACCGTATGCTCCACCGTGTCCTCAGGGCGGTCTACGCAGTAGAAACACCCGGGAGTTTCCTCCCACCTGGTCTGAAACAGGAACCTCCCGAAACAACCGTGTCAGGCGGAAGGTGAGGACGCCGTGGCGCCTTTCAATCCATTTGTCAAAAAGGGAACTTACCGCCGCAATCGTGGCGTGCCCAATGTAGAGATACTGTGAGGCGAGCAACGACTATCACCTGCGAATGGACACAATTTATCGTGACCACGCTCTTGCCTTACCGGTGGTATAATATGATACCCGGTATCGTATTATCCATTAAATGGGGATGGACGCTCCATGTAAAATACTGGTATTCAACTGCATCCAGTTAGACTAGGAGTTGACCTTAAACTAGTTGAAAAAGGCTAAGCAGATGATGATCACATAACTACTTATATTGAAATAATAAAAACTAATGTTCATTGCAAACGGGAGTGGGCATGAGAACTGAGGCGATTCATCTTATCGAGTTAAATTCCACTGTTGTAAAATATAAGTGCTATTTAACTGAATAGCACATTATTTAGTTTAATGACAAATCTTTTTGAAGTTAAGGGGAACCTAGTCGCGGGGTCGAACTCACTGGTGGGCCTGGCTAAAAATCACGCTGTCTCATCAGGCTTCGTGTCCAACAGAGATAGTATCAGTGATGAGCAGTTAGATCCTAGTCTACACGCACAACGTTGTTGAGTGAGATGCAGGGTCATTTATAATAAAAAATTCGCGAAAAAATTAAGAAAAGTCCTTTGGAAGATCGGGTTTTATGAAAAAGCCAATGCATTAATCAATAACCAATAAAGTTTATTGAACTTTGGCGGTACCGACTTAGTTTTGGAGATTTTACACTTCTTTTATTACTTAAACAAAATTAAGTAAAATTAGCAAGAAAAAGTAATCTTTCTTGGCTCCTAACTTTTAATGGGTTTTTATTTTAGTATTCTGTTTCCGTACAGACAATATTAATAATGAGACAAAACTATACCATATTTTACTTTGGATGTGCCATGTCAGACAGTGGAGTAAAACACTTCCGAAGTTTGTATGCAAAAAATGTGGACTAGGTTCACCTTAAGAGCCCTATAGCCAGTGTCAATCATGAATTTGATTGTTCCTGAAACTGAAATGAACCGAACATTGGGTTTAAATAAAAACAACATGAGTAACTCTATTATATTTCCTAATGGAATGTTACTAACAGCTTCTACTAATCCTATTTTACTTAATATTATAAATGTGAAAGTTTGGATGTTTGTTACCCAATCATGCAAGAATGGCTGATTGGATTTGGATGAAATTTGGCACACAAATAGTATGTAACCTGAATTAACACAGGATACTTTTTATCCTGGTCCCGTGGGATAATTTTCGACTTCCACGCGGGCGAATCCGCTGGCAAAACTAGTAATGTTATAAATGTGGAAGATGTATGTTTGGATATTTAGGTGTTTGGTTGTTTGTTACTCAATCACGCAGATACAGCTGAATAGATTGCATTGAAATGTGGTAAACAGATAGTTTATAATTAGATATCGGATATTCGGATGCATATTCACCTAAAGTTGAAATGTTGGCTAACATGGAATGCGCTTTTGTATCGAAAAAGTCTTAATATAAGTAAGTAATTTGTTTATTTTTTGTTTTAACTAAAACAAACCAACCCTCCTCTAGTACATACACATATTTTTATCGGGTTTAACGTTAATTTTAAATTAATACACATCTGAATAGTTATGCAATCCAAGAATCCTGGGGTTTTTAATAAATACTACAAATAATTTATAAAGTCGCTTCCATACTTTCATAGCGAAAATTATCTTTAGTTAAATATGCATCCGAATATCCGATCTCTGATTATAATCTAAATTAACACATATGATACTTTTATACCGGTAGTACGTTCCCGTAGGACAACTTCGGACTTCCACGCGGGCGAAGCCCCTGGAAAAAGTAGTACTTCTAAAGTAATGATTATTAGCATACTTATATAGTTAATTGTACAAATACAAGACAAAAAAAAATTGTAGCCATTTTACGAAATGCTTTTTTATGTTTGGATTTACTACGATAAAATGCTTTTAGCACTTCCCAAGCAGTACAAATAGCTGTATAGCCACTGGACAACAGAATTTTTGAAAACTCGACGCTGTTATGCTGTTTGTACAAGGGCTGTCTATCCCGCTACACAGCTCCTATAATTCTACATTTGGCCCCAAATTAACCAGCGCTGAGAATTATAGTAGCTTGTTAAAAGCATTCCAGAGCATTGTAAGAGATGTACATGGGCTGCACAATAGCTTAGACAGTTGTCAATAGGCCACTATCCAGCTCCTTTAATTCTCTTAGACAGCCACTAGATGGTGTATGGTTTCCTTACGGCGATTAATAAATCTACAAAGAAATAGCAACAAAAGACTATTTGTGCAGTGCAAGTGTTATGTCAAACTCTAATCTGTGGGCAAATACAGGGTGTTTGGCAGAACGTTGAACATACGAAAATGGTGGGTAGGTGGGGTCATCTGCTACTTACTCAGCCCTAATTTATTTGGCCCTGGCCGACTGGGTATTTAAAAAAAAAAAAAAAAGTTTTTTTCTTGTTTCACCACTTTCCTAACTTTAAACTGTATTTTTTTTATTAAAAATGGGCAATAAAACAGGCAATTTTTTTTTTTTAAATCTTTGATGTTGGCAGATTCTTATAAAATTATTGCTTTGTTCAGATGTTAGCTAGAAAAAAAGTTATGAGTCCTCAAACTTACAGAAAGATGTAAAAAATACTTGAATGTTAATTTCAACTTGCATTTTAAAAAAAACAAAAAATGATTGAGGAGTTCCAATTCTAGCAAAACATCCCTAGTGTGTGAGCTTTCTAATGGTATGTAATTTGCTTTTATAAAAAAAAAACTTTAAGAGTTATTTCATAATTTTATCAAGCAGGAAATTTTTGACGAAACTCTACCTTTACGGAAAGTTAAATGTTTTGCGAAATTTAATACTGCAAAGTTGGTAAAAATTATGGATCGACGGCTTGCCAGTAGCAGTGGTGCAAATTGACATTCACTATTCCCTTGAGATGGTTACACAAAGCAGGTAGAAATTTTGTTTCACTCTTGCGCAGTCATAGCGTATTTTTGCTCTCTTTCGCTCTCGTGGCACCGTGACGCCTCAGAATGAATTCTTTTCTTTTATTCAGTCGAGACTTAACTGCCTCTGCGATCTCACGTGCCCGTTACGCTTACGTTTGTTTTTGTTCACTTCGTTTTCTTTTATTGTTATCACTAGTTAAGTTTAAGTTTAAGTTTGTTAAGTTTTTTGTTATTACTGTTACCTGTTGTTATTGGTAAAGAAATGGCTGCTTTTACCAGTGAGGAATACGCGGACATGTTGTTAGCGTATGGAAGCGCTAATACAAATTCGCGTGAAGCGCGAAGAATTTATCAAGAGCGTTATCCCAACCGCCGAGTACCCAGTCATCAGACGTTTGCGAGTACTTACCGACGTTTACGACAAACCGGTAACCTGAACTTACAAGAACCACGAGTGAACGCAGCACGACCCGATGCTACCATTGACGAACAAGTTCTTGCCGAGTTTGACGCGGATCCTACCAAAAGCATTAGACAGATAGCTTCAATACTTGGCTTAAGCATATGGAAAGTGTGGTCTGTTCTCCGGCAAGATGGTAGACATGCTTTTCACTACACTCCAGTGCAAGGTAAGATTAAGCCGTTTATGCACTGCATCTGATACGATTTTGTGGAATGTAGTAAATTATGAGACAGTTCAATTGATCGTTCCATTTAACCTTGATTTCGTCACTTTCTTTATTAGTTGTTTTGCCTCATGTTGTTTTTAGCGCATTCAATTCTAATTTCAAATTAAATTCAATAAACTATTCCTATTCGGCCGCATTCACGTAACAATCAGGCGGCCAGCGCTTACAGGATTCGGATTTCGGATTCGGTTTGCGCAGGTGGTCAGCGTAGGTAAACTTGCCAGCACTTATGGGTCCTTTTTAGAACAAAATTGGAAAGTCGCACGCCCTTTTGTGAATTTGGTCTTACGTCTTTATGGCTAAGCCATAAAGCCAATTAGTGTACTTAAAAATTGAAGATGAAAAATTTGGATAATTGTAGAGTTTGAACTCGGAGGAAGAAAAGATTCAGTATTGAAATCAATTCTTAGACATGTTTTGTTTGTTCTAGGTCTCGATGACAGTGATTTTGGGAGACGTGTGCAATTTTGTCGCCATTTGCTGCATACCGATGTGGACGACGTTAACTTTTTAAAAAGTATTTTGTGGACAGACGAGTCCAAATTTGACAAAGAAGGGATTGTCAATTATCACAATATTCACCATTGGGCACTTAAAAATCAAAACCCACACGTGAAGAGACAAAGAGGCTTCCAGAGGAGATTCAGTGTGAATGTCTGGGCAGGAGTGATTGGCGATAAGCTAATAGGGCCTCATTATTTGCCCGACAACATCAACGCGAACAACTACTTGGATTTTTTGATAAATGATTTACCACCATTAGTGGAAGAAGTGTTCCAAGTAGACATAAACAGGCCTATTGTCTTTCAACACGATGGTTGCCCAGCTCACTTTAGTCTAGTTGTACGTGAGCATTTGGATAATTGTTTCCCAAATTCGTGGATTGGCAGGGGAGGACCAATTCCCTGGCCTCCGCGATCGCCCGACCTCACTCCGCTCGATTTTCACGTGTGGGGAAGGGCAAAGGAACTAGTTTACACTACAGAAGTAGAAAGTCGGGAAGATTTGATAAATCGAATTAATGCTGCTTTCGAAGTTATGCGACAGGAGATGCTGCTGCGCACAACAACTGTAGAAATCAGACGTAGATGCCGCACCTGTATTGCGAATGAAGGGCGTCAATTTGAACATCTATGATTTATTATTTAAATAAATTATTTAAAATTATTTAATTGTTTCATTAACGCACCTAACTGGTACAGCATAATTTCAATCGATCATTTAATTTTTACCAACTTTGCAGTATTAAATTTCGCAAAACATTTAACTTTCCGTAAAGGTAGAGTTTAGTCAAAAATTTCCTACTTGATAAAATTATGAAATAACTCTTAAAGTTTTTTTTTTATAAAAGCAAATTACATACCATTAGAAAGCTCACACACTAGGGATGTTTTGCTAGAATTGGAACTCCTCAATCATTTTTTGTTTTTTTTTTAAATGCAAGTTGAAATTAACATTCAAGTATTTTTTACATCTTTCTGTAAGTTTGAGGACTCATAACTTTTTTTCTAGCTAACATCTGAACAAAGCAATAATTTTATAAGAATCTGCCAACATCAAAGATTAAAAAAAAAAAAAATTGCCTGTTTTATTGCCCATTTTTAATAAAAAAATACACTTTAAAGTTAGGAAAGTGGTGAAACAAGAAAAAAACTTTTTTTTTTTTTTAAATACCCAGTCGGCCAGGGCCAAATAAATTAGGGCTGAGTAAGTAGCAGATGACCCCACCTACCCACCATTTTCGTATGTTCAACGTTCTGCCAAACACCCGTATATAATTTCCAATTTAAGGTAAGTAATTTTTCACGTTTCTTTGTATCTCTATCGCTAAATTGTACTGCGGGTGCCAGTTTACTGTTAATATATATAGGTGTTATTATCAAATATTACACGCGCCACAGAAATAATATGGTTTGACTAAAAATATTATTCAAAATAAATACGGTGTACGAATTATTCATGGATTTTTACAAAAAAATAACATTTTATGAGCATTCATATCTATTTGTAGCTAAAAAAATAATGTATTTTTACTTTAATAGCTTTGAAATATCATGAAAATTTTACAGATATCAGTAATTTTTTTCATATATAATCGGCTTGTTTACATTAAAATGGCGTTAATTTGTTATCCAGCAATCATTCTAACTAAATTCTCTTGAAACTCTCTTTTCTGTGCAATGGCCATATTTAATTCTATTGATCAGCTGAGAACTTTACGCTAGCTGTACAATGGTTTTCAGTTATTCTAACGACTGGTGAAAGCAGCAAAGTGAGAGTATACAACAGCGTCTTAGGGATCTCTAATATTGATAGAAAACTATTTCGGGCATTTCGTACTCAAGTAGCTTAGGTACTTCACTTGATTTTGTGATCCTACTTATTCTTGCCTGTTATGTCAAATCAGAGAGCCATTACTTGCCATGTTGCTTAGAAATGTATGTTATAAAGTAAGATAAAAAAAAACTATAACTTCATTTAACCTAGCTAAGTGAATATTTAGCTAGGTTTAACTTTACGCTCTCCCGGCCGTGTGAAAGAGATGAAGCGAATTTGGACTGTCGCTTATTCGCGAATTTGCTTTATCGCGAAGGATTGGTTAGCGCCATTTAAATTTAACCAATCATATTGATATATATATATATATATTATTGAAAGGAGTTATTCAAACTTGTGTTAGCCAGTTGTTGCCAAATCTTTACCATATTATCTTTATATATTGTGAATTTGTTACCCGTCACGCGCTACGCACCGCACGTATTATTATTGTTTCTATTTTGTTTACGAATTTTTTTTTGTGTTGTAAATTGCGAGTCGTACGCACTCTTGCACACTTACACACTTCTGCAATTCAATTATGCGAACGAAGTGAATAACTTAGTTTGTTTTATAATTTATCAATTAATAATAGTGTACATATTTTTTGTGATAGTACCTGTAATAGGTGTAAATATTTTAATACTATAGAGCGTTTTACTTATTGGCACAAATACTAAATCCGCATACTTAATGATCTCTTACTTCTGACGTAGTAGGTAAAGATGCTAATGTTATTGCTAAATAATTGTTCTTGTTTTCAGAAAATAGAAATGCCGTTCAAAAAGTGAAGACAATAGAAAGAGGGGAAGGAAAATTATCTGTCATACCAAGTGCTTGATAAAAAGGATGGATGGTTGAGATGATATATTAAAAACGTCACTTCGAAATTGATGAAACTAGAATATTCAAAGCATCATACAGATTGGACAAAAATGCAATGCATAGTGAAACGGTCATCCATTGCAACATATAACAATGCAGAAAAAGAACTAAGTGGCATGTTGAACCATAGTGACACGTCAGATTACCCAGATGATGGAGAAATAAAACCAACGAATGGTTTAACATATATATAATTACCAAAGCCAAATCAAGAGTATGTGATTAATAAAATAAAACGCAGTAAATGTATACCATTACTTATATTTTTACTGACCATTCCTTAGCCAACAGCTATAAATTAATAAAACTTTTGAGCGCCACTGACACGGCTTTATTGTTTTGTAACGGCCACACAATATTAAAATTTATCTTCTCATAAAGACGTGGCGCTGAGGGCTTGAAAATGCACATACCTGTTATAAAAGCCCTTGCGGGTGAATCGCAAGTAAAACATCTAATCTTGACTTTTATAATCTTGCTTGTTGATAGAAGGATTCCGTCATTCAATAACTGTTTCATTTCAACTACAATGGTGCCGATTCTCTTGTACCCCGAACTAAACTAACTAAACTATCACTAAAATTCCTTACTTTTGGCTATGAGAATCTTAAAGCTATTCTGCAAAAAAAAATCTCTAAACTTAAAAATAATTTTGACACAACTAAAATCGAATTTGACAACCGCGGATCCTGCAGGCTTAGTAGCATGACGGTTTCTATTTCTACTTTACTGTAGAATAGAAATCGCTTGTCTACATTTCTCGGTGAAAAACTGACAACTGTCTACACGGAAACGTCATTTTGTCTTGTCTTCCGTCGACAAAACGCTTCTCTACGGTTGTCGTGCCAAGCCTGCAGGTGGTATTTTTTTTTCTTTTGGCTTCGCAACGTGGTACTTGTGTGCCCTACGCAATGATTTTTTTAAGAGCTGAAGCTAAGCGTGCGCAGGAGGGCAGCCTCGACGTTTTTTATGGAATTTTTCATTTATTGTATGGAAAAAAAAAATATTACCTACATGTTGAGATTATGGGGCATAGGGGTTTCATAAAGGGGGTCGAATTTATCATCATTTTTGCGATAGGACACACCATTTTCGAGATATAAGCAAACGAAAAGAAAAAAAAAGATACAATACTGTTTTTGCACCTGAAGTCGAAGTGTTGGTGTGAATTTTAGTTCATGACCACTAGTTTTATTCCACACTTTTTTAATCGCGATTAAAAATAGTCAGATTTAGTTAGAAAAATTAATATAGTCAACATTTTTGGTGAAAAACGGCAAACTCAGAATAGCAAAATTACCATCTTCACTAAATTAATAATTCAGTGCAATCTTATTGCTGTCAAACTAAAATATAGTTAAGTTGTGTCACTTTAGTCAATTTCAGAATGGGAAATCGTCGTTTGACAGGATTAAACTAAATTTTGGTGATTTTTAGTTTAGTTTAGAGAATTTTGTGCCAACAGAATCGGCACCATCTTCTAGATAAAGATCAAGATTCTTCGGTTTTCCAACACCATAATAAACACCATAAATAGTTGGGTATTTCAAAAACATTACGGAAAATCGGCCAGAACTCATATTTCGAATTTTTATATAGAGGCAAGCCATCAAAGGTTATATTCAAACCAATGCTCTTAATATTTTCTAAAACGTCTAGCCACTTGTTTAAAACTATAGTTAGCGGATTGATTAGTCCATTGTACCAGTATTCATCAACAGATTCGATTTATTTTAAAGCAATTATTCTAGCTTGTAGAATCGTTCTCGGATCATTTGGTAAAATATCTGGAAATCTCTTATTCACAATTATTAGTAATTCCTTCAGTGCATCTTGAGCAACATTTCTCTTTATTGCCCATTCTTTTATATTTTCTTTAAATAAAATGTTTACCATATAAATATTTTCTCCCTCATGTCTGGTTTGATTCATTACTTTCAGTATTTCTCGTTACAATTATTTTTTTAGAAAGGTCACTGACCGAATCCATTAATTGTACGGAACTATGATCATTGGTAACAAAATCTATGTGATTAAGTCGTGTTGCGAGGTTATGACAAAATTGACGTTATCATAGCACTACTAACCTATGTCTACTCTTCAATAATGCTAGAGGCTGTGAAATAGATAATATTTACACTATAAGCTTTGGAATTAAAGTGGAGTAACACTACACTAATTTACAGCTCATGCAGTCTTAAAATGCTTTTAACCAGCTAGTGTTAAGCTCATTGAGGAAGCATTATAATAGAATTTGTGTACTCCATAAAAAAATGCCAATGGCAAAATTTTATTCTCTAATACAGTTCAAAGCTTAGAAACGGTGTGACGTTACCCCGTTATGCAGCTGTTTACAAACTTTGGTCTTCTTAACCAGCTAGTAGCATTATACGTAGCCAAAAGCTGGACAATAGTTCTTTCAAGTTCTACTAAAATGCATTTTGTTGTTTTTTTGTCCATTGTACAGCCATTAGTCAGCTGTGCTGTTTAACAGTGTAGAGATCGCCCCCCATACAGTCCCAAGAATCGTCTTATCCATTAGTACAGCTACATAAGAGCCTTTGACTGTAATATAGCTTGTTTATGGATGTAATTTCCGCTAATGTGCTGCTTGGGTTACTACGTTCTTGTTTAAGGAAAAAGCCGTCTTTCGAGGTATGATGCTGTGGAAACTATAAACATATTTTATTTGACTTGTCCGGCTCGCGGTTGAGATTATTTTAAACGCAGCCATACTAAAAAAGTTTGTTCTTTCCAGCCTATTTAAAAAACAATGGTGATTTCAGACTTATAATAATAACAATGTACCAGTATTCCTTCAGATTTAAACAATTACCTACTCCGTGTTTATTAACCACATTATTCTTAACCCTGAATGAGGTTAAATAAATAATGAATGAGGTTAAATAAATTAATTTAATAATTATTTCATTTAGGATCAGATCACCATCTATCAGATCTATATTATTATTGCCCATTGACCCCACTGGTTCCATTCGTATGCACGAGATCACACCAAATTAGAAATTCACAGCATTTTATATTTAACAGAAAATCGTCTGATCTCGCGTGGGGACCGCACATACATTCCAGACTGTTGTTATTTTGACCACATCTGCTCATTTTGATCGCAAGCCCTCCAGGATCACGAAGTCACCACATGGGCATTGTTATACAATATGTACCAAAAACGCTGTTGTTCTTTTTAGGTACGTATACACTTACCTACAAGCACAACTTTGATGAAGTTATAATTAAAAAAAAAACACGCTTTAAAAACCAAACTAAAAAAGGAGAAAATAATTTAATTCAATTAAAAACCGTGGGGTGCTTTTTGAGGTATTTTTATAATCAATTAATGTCAAGCACCCCACGCTTTTTAATTGAATGAAATTATTTTCTCCTTTTTTAGTTTGGTTTTTAAAGTGTGTTTTTTAGTTTTTTAAACTATTATTTATTTTCTATTTTTTAGTTCTGCTAACTACAAAAACGTGTTTTTTTTTCCCTAATTTTTTTAAAATTATTTAATTGTCATCGGTCCTCGACAAGTTTACAAAGTTTCAATGCAATCTGACCGTTTAAAGTGGGTCAAAATCGCGCTCAAAGGAGTCGGTTACATACAAACAAACAAACATACAAGTGAAGCTAATATAAAGCGTGTAAAAAGCATTGGCTAGTCGAGAGTTCAATATCAAATAACTATTAAAATCGACATATATAAAAAAATGTTTAAAGTATCTGATTTTACAAGTATCCTTATTTCGCACAATAGACTACGAGCTCGGCGGCTTTCTTTGGTCTAATCAAAATCAATTAAACATTACAAATAATCATAATTAAATATTTATTTTTGTTGAACAGTTTTTTTTTTTATAAATGACTTGCTTTATTACGTATGTATATCGTTTCTGAAAACGTGGCTAGAAGGAACAACAGGTTTTTTTTTTACATATTGTATAGCTGTAACCTTGGTATACTCAGCTACGTCACACAAAAAAACCTCATCATCATCATCTGCCTAGAATTTTCCCAACTACGTTAGGGTCGGCATCTAGTATTACCAGATGCAGCTTAATACCAGTATTTTTCCGCTTCCAATATCGCCTTCAATTCGTCGTTGTCGACAATGGTTACCGGACGACCGCGAGGCTCATTCTTCAACTCAACATTTCTATATTTAAAATGATTGAACCAATAATGGATCGTGTTTATGCAAGCAGTGTTAGGCCCGTACACGACGTTAATGTTTCGTGTTGTTTACGCAGCGCTATTTCCACGTAGGAACTCATATTCGAAAATTGAACGAATTTTCAGTTTATCAATGGCGCCAAAAACTACCACAATTTCACAAAAATAAAACACTTTGTAAAAACAAATGACTGAATGAATAAATTCAAAAAAAAAATTCGAATAATATTTATTTGAATTTCGAATTCGAAAATACAAAATAAATAGTATATAAAAAAACTAAAAAACACGCTTTAAGAACCAAACATAGAAAATAATTTGAGGTATTTTTATAATCAATTAATATCAAACACCCCACGCTTTTTTGAAATAATTTTCTGATTTTTTAGTTTGGTTTTTAAAGCGTGTTTTTATCTGTGCAGACTATTCGAGTCAGGAAAAAGTATTCATAAGCAAAAAGTTTAAAATAAAACCTGCAGCGTCCAGGCATAAAACGATGCAATAAAAAAAATACAAGGATACGTCAAAGAAGTCCCAGGCTATAGCCTGATTACTTCCTTCCCTCCGAAGCGTTCTTTTCACCGACATAAGTTTTATTTGCCTTTTGCGAATGAAGTTTCTCGATACATATCGGCTTTGAGTTTATTTTAAAATTGGCGACAGAAGGAAAAGGATTTCTAATTAATAATTTATTGAAAGGAGGATGTCATTTCCAGGATTAATGTATAGAAATACTGATTAAATAGTCTTTAGGTATTATTCTGAGATAATTTTAGAAAGAAACTGATTCTCTCAAAGGGATAAAAAATTACATGATATAAAAGATACCTAAAATAAAAAATCTTTTTTTTTTTCAAAGAAAATGCAGAAACCTTTTCGCTGCTACCGACGATGCCGTGGAAGTGGCGAAAAATTTAGGCAAACAATATTTAGTAAACTGTCGTGCCATATACATGAAGAAAAAGTTTAGAAAATCGTATCTACTTGGACTTGTTAAATGACAGAATCAGCACCCTATTTGCGTAACACACTAATTAACAAAATCTGAAAAATTTTGAAGGTTAAGGGTAACCCATTATTTCATATGTTCGAAAAAATTGTCTCCTTAGCAACGTAAACAACGCCATGACTGTTGTGGAACTATTAAAATGAAAGCGATTCCTACTGATAGTGTGTATCGCAACTATCCCTCTGTATTTATAATAATAACTTATCCAGAATAGGTGACTACAAAATACCTCAAAAGTTTTGTAATTGAATTAAAAAATCGCAGATAAAACTCAGCGTATCAGAGAGCCAATTTACACAATTTTAAAAACGTTCATAGTCTGATCTCAATCGTCATCTGCCAAAAGTACGTCTATTTTCTCCACATTGTTAACACGGATTGACGCTGATATGAAATTGCGACTAGATTTTGAACATTTTTAATTACGGGAATTGGTCTTCTGGTGTCAATTGCCAACTACACTGCAGCTGCATATCTGAAAGCAAATAATCAGTGCGCGGTGTCATTTAGTACGGTCATCCACGTCAGTAACATCTCTTGAAATGCAAAAATCGCCCTTATTTCTGCCAGATAAAGATGCTGTTGCCTTGAAATTGTTACCATAGACGGCCGTTTGTCTGTATCATGGTAATTTCGCGCACTACCGCTTTGTGCGGATGAAACACTAACAAATGTTGCGGCGGTGTTCAACATTTTTTAACTGAGTATCCAAATTAACAAAAAATCAGGCTTATAGTTTCTCAGTACTCAGTATTGTAACATATCTTATACATACTAGCTTTGTATGTGGAGATATAAAGAGTGCCTACGTGTTAATCAAGGTTTTACACTTCTGTGTCAAATTTCATCCAATTCGTTCAGCCGTTTTTTCATGATTGAGTAACAAACATCTAAACATGTTAACATACTGACTTTCATTTATAATATTACTTGGAAGTTAAGAAAAAAAATGTTTTCAAAATCTGCACAGTATTTATTTATTTATTCCAAGTTTTCGCACTCAACAAAGGTACAAAGGCGGACTTAATGCCTGAGGCATTCCCTATCACTCAACCAAGGGTGGTGAAGAGATTAGATGGCTGGTGCTTTGGTTGAGAAGAACAATGACAAATAAAAATATTATAAATAGTGTAGTATCATCAGTAACATACTAAGATGACCGGCGGTACATGAAATTATTTCACGAATTATGGGCATCCAATAAACCTGATTTCTTTTTTTACATCATATGCAATGTACCATTACGTGACAAAAGGAACGTAGTGAATGATCATCTGACCGAAAGGGATGCAGCAATACACAAATCCAAGCGTCTGTTACTACCCCTCGTATGCGGTGAGTTCGATGAACTCTGTATCTAGGCAGAAACTGAACAGCTGATTACGCGCGTTTTTCATTGGAATATTTCAACATCCATAACTGATTCTTTTTTCAAATTCAGCTGTTTTACTTACATAAATGGAGTGTTGCGTACAGAGAATGTAATTTTACAAAGAAATTTTAAAAAAAAAGTTCCTGAGAAATTTTCCGATGGAATATGATTCAAAATAAGGAGCTGAATGCACCTTGTAAGTTTGCAGAGGGCTGTCCCTTACAGGTTGTACTAATAATAATATATACATATGTCCAAATTCAAGGGAGAGAGAAGTATTATTCTTGTTTAAGCTGAAATAAGAAATGAACTACGATTAAAAAAGTGTTTGTGAATGATTAGTATCGGCCCGGCAGCGCCTCAAAACACATCCACCCGTCCCCGCCAATGCACCGTCAGCAAGACGACCATTTGCTGCTGTCACGCCACTGATGAGGTGACAGCTTGTTGTTCACCGCTGTGCTATTCTGTGTAAAAATCTCACCGTGAAATCTTGGGTAAAGTGAGTTTAAAGTGAGCTGTCATTCCTACTGATGCTAAATGAGAGATTTTTGCGGAATAGAACTACTGATAGAATGACTGCACACTTTAAAGAACTGGCTTAAAGTGAGCTGTTATTTTATCTGATGCTAGAAATTAACACTATTGACAGCTTACTTCAAGCTCAGTTCACTTTAGTTGAAACGGTTAGATTTTTACAGAATAGCACTACAGTTAGCGAACGTTAGTGAATGATCTCGCTTGAGAATCACGCGTTTCAATGTTATGTCTCAGTTTACTTTACGCAAACTGGAAATCATAGCTTTTGCACTCTATGAAGATGAGAATCCGAGTTCCGTGTGGTGCCGGACATAAAGAATAGCACCATCCCGTCTCTTCTCGTGGGTGTCGTAGGAGGCGACTAAGGAACTTACTATAGAATAGGCAGCAGCGTTCCCTATGCATTTTACCATCAAACTGATCGCCAACCCGCCTGCCAAGCGTGGCGATTATGTCAAGCCCCCCTAAACTGGGGGAGGCCTATGTCCAGCAGTGGACGTCTTCCAGCTGAAATGATGAAGATGAGAATCGTTTTCAAAAAAATAAAGAAAACGTAGATATTAGGTTCCTCGCCCCGCGTCCCGCGAGGACGGTGAGTCGCCGGCATGCATACCGCTTGCATGTGTTTCCGTGGTGCGGGCTGCTCCCTTGTGCGCACGGCGTGTGACGGCACCTGTCCACTTTTTGTATTGCCATAGTAAAATTAGCTTCAATGCATTTCATTTAAAGTCCTAACTTGAATGACAGGTTATTTGCTGTGTGGGAGCGGTGCTCTTATAATGAGTGACCTTTAGACGTGAAAAGTAACAAATAACAGAGATTAAAAGTAGTGGTCGCTCAGTGGCTGAAATTCGACTATAATTCATAATCAAAGATATAAGCTTTCTGCACTCTTTCTTCATAAACTTTTGACCGTGCCTTTCATGCACCTCCGTACGCGTAATTTTCGAAAAAGGAATACAAAGTATTTGCTTCACGAATTATTAATACGTACTATTGGTTGCCTAGCGAAATTCGACCATAATTCATTTAAATAGAAATTACTTATTATGTAAAAATAATAGCTTTCTACAATCCATCTCCTTATGAACTTCAACTGTGCCAAATTTCATACTCTCTCCGCGTAATTTTCGTAAAAAGGAGTACGAAGTTTTTCCTTCAAGTATTAATATATAGAGCACTTACGGACCTGGCAGGCGTCGTCCTGCCCGAACAACGCCATCTACCGGTCAAATTGTGAATTTAACCGTCCAGGGACCCACCCAAACACACGCAAAAGAAATCATCATAGTCGGTTCAGCCGTTTAGGAGGAGCTCAGTGTCATACACATGTACATAAGAATTATATTTATGAAGAGTATTTACGTAGAGAGATAATAGATGATGGTTGTTATGTAAAGTTTGACATCCGCAGAATATTTGCGAAAACAAACACACAATTCGACGTTAACTACATATTAGTTTTGACAACAGCTTTCCTATTCAAGAGTACATACGAAGTTCAAACAGAAAACTGTGACTACAACTTAATCTGATTAATTAAGTTGACGTATTTCTGTTTTAGTTGGTGAACTTCCTTCAGTAAATACCATTGTGTTTGCATCTGAGAGAGCATTGATAGCCCAGTGATATTGCCCCCAACTTTACGTGTTGCAGGTAGTGAGTTCAAACCCAGGCATGTTCTAGGTTTGGTTTCCGCACCTAGTCCTTCAAGTGGACCTATGTGCGTGAGCCATGGCGTCCTTCGGGTGTTATTCCAACCAGCCCACTCCCTCCAGAAGTTTGCTATAACTCCTGCTCTGTTGAGAATATCCGTGTAACATTTGGGTTCCCCGAGGGTTTCTTTCCTAATCTGGGCTACGCTTGTGCATTCGAAAAGCACATGCGCAACGGTTTCCTCAGCCTCCATGCAAGCCCTGCACAAGGGGCTGTCCGTTATGCCTATTGTCTAGAAGTGTTTGTTTAGCAGGCAGTGTCCTGTGATGGTTCCAGTCACCAGACGCAGATCTTTTCTGTGCAGGCGTAACAGTCGTCTAGTCAGCCTGCCATCCAAGGATGGCATTGCTTCCCTAGACTGCCTGCAGCCTGGTGTCAGGCTTGTATCTTAGTGTATTTAATTTCATCACCACTGCTCTGAAAACGGTGAAGGAAACTATCGTGAGGAAACCGTCATGTCTTAGACACAAGATTAACCCAGTAACTGGTTTGTGGAGGTCAGATAGGCAGTCGCTCATGTAAACTACTGGTATTCAGCTACATCTGGTTAGACTAGAAGCCAACCCCAAACTGTTGGGAAAAGGCTAGGCAGATGATGATGCTACTCAAAACTTTCAGACCTGAAATTCAACTCTCTAGACTATCCAATCAAAAATACTTACATAAATTGTTGAACAACGAGGTTTCTTTGTGTATTGACTCTAGTGACGTGCTGGATCATTAAAAATGTAGACCCGCAGATACAGATCCGAATACGGATAATTGGCGACAAAATCCGCGGGCACGGATATGGATCTTAACTTTCTTACTCAATCGGTGTCGGTGTGCGTGACCTTGAAACGATAGTTGACGCCACTTGACGCTTTGCGTGGCAGAACAAACAAAAGAAAGACCCGCGCAACGCAAGTCGAAACATAGACTTGCGTTGCGCGGGTCTTTCTTTTGTTTTGTTTATAGTTTAGTGTGATACTGGGCAGCATAGAAAACGTTTGTTTGTTGTACGAGTTAAAAAAATTGTCTACAAAGAAGTTTAGTAGTGCAATTTGGAATTATTAATAAGGTAAAAGATCCGTATAAGATCCGTCAAAAAATGTAGCGGATAGGTATACGGATACGGGTCTTGTATCTCCTGCGGCTATCCGCGGATACTGATACGGATGAGGATATCCGGAACATCACTAGTATTAACTAAGTTTAAATCAAAGAAGAATAATATATTTTCATGAAAAGTAAGTAAACGATTATTATAATTACAAGGAAAATGCCCTTTGTTAGTATTAGAATCAACCATTCTTAATATTATGTGTATTTGGATAAACCGTCACGTAACTATAATTACTGGCATTAAAATTAATTTTCAATACTGGGGTCGAATATAAATTTTTATGTGGTTCAGAATTATTTTGTACCTACCAACAGAAATAACATTCTTATGTAATAGTTGGTTTTTCCCGTGACTTCGCTCGCGTTGATGAATTACCGGGATTTAAAGTTCCCTTTATGTTAATCCATGTTATAAACTAGCTGCGTACTAGTCGGCATGGTTTTTTCGGACGTCTTCAACAATCATCGTCGTATTTCAATCAATTTAAACAAAACTTTAATGAATTTAACACATAAGCCTTCCTCATCAATGACTCCCTCCGATGTTGAAAACAGTATGAAACTCCGTCCAGTAGGATTTACTTATTGTACTTAAGTGATATGAAAAGAAAAGTTATATTGCTGGATGATTAATAAATGCAATCAAAATTATGCAACTTTATTACTTAAGGCTATTTTGTGAATATTTTTCAACCCTGGAATGCAAATTGCATCACACAACATTCTGATACCTATTTATAAGCTCACAAAATCAAAATCAAATGTCATTTATTCAAACTAGGGTGAGAGTCAGCACTTTTTGAACGTCAAAATTACATAACACTGTCCCCCAAAACGCCCGCCCTTCACCACTTTCTATTGCTTTAGCTGGGAAGAAGAAGTGGCGCAACAAACTCCCCAGCAGCACAGCTGTCTGTTAAGTTTGAAGAACTTAATTCTATACAATAATAGGTAAGTACTTGTAATTAAAATTCAACAATAAATGAAAAAATCATTAATAAAAAATCAAAAAATAAAATGGCTTATACTAGCAAAGAAGAGGGAAGCTTGTTATAAAAGGTTATACCTGTTATTTTATTTGGTCATATAAATAAAAATCATTTTAAGTTACAAGAACGTCCATGCTTTATTCGCGCCATCTTTTGTCTGCCTCCTTTTCAGTGTTGCCACCTTATCCTAACATCCTCCTTCACAAGTCTTATAAAGTAGGTAGGTAACTTAATTAAAAGAAAGAAAACTTATCCTAAGTTTACACTCATAGGAATTACTAAACTTAACTTGAATTTATAAAAAAATAAAAACTAAACTACTTTGTATACACTTCTTTCTAACATAATTTAGAATTAAAAACAAAACAATCTAAGTTAACATTTTGTAGGTAATGATTAAACATTTTGAGTATCTAGATTAGACACATTAATTTTAATCATCATACCTCTTAGGTCTATATACTTTGCGACCAACTCTAGTTACATATACAGGACTATCTTCCAGCAAAGTGTCATCTGACTGGGGTCCAGCATCCTCATCTACAGATCTAGAAGTTACATCTGATCCAACATTCCCATATGCTCCAGCCATGGATGATTCTTCAGATGACAAGACTATTTCATGAACCAAGCTACTCTCCAATAGTTCTACATTTGACAAAGACTCACGACTACTTAATTCTATGTTTGACAAAGACTCTTGACCATCTATTTGTACATTTGACATGGATTGATCATGACTAATACTTGTATCTTGAATGTCACACTCACAACTCGGTTTAGGAAGACACATTCTGGCATACATACTTGATAATGATATTGGTACAGTTAAAGATTGATCTTGTTTTAATATTTGGTGCCTTTTATTTAGCAGAGTCCTTGTAGAAGCCTTAGGCATTGAATCAACATTTCGAGACTTGACATGTAATATGTGACTACGATTTCTACGATATACCTTGCCATTGTCAGCTTCTACCAAATATGACCTTGGGCAATTTTTTAAAACTTCTCTAATTACACCGGGCTCCCAACTACTGTCAGGCATTTTTTTAAACATGATATTATCACCTTGATTTAATGCAGGTAGATTCTTAGCACCTTTATCATAGTAAAACTTATATTTTTGTTTATGCTTATTAATCCTTTCCTTTTGCCCTTCAAATTTTATAACTTTGGGCTTTAGCAACTCTTTTGACATGGGTAAGTTATATCTTAGTTTTCTAGACATCAATAATTCAGATGGAGACTTCATGTACTCTTTATCATTACACCTATAATGCAACAATGCCAGATATGGATCTTTATTTTCATCATATGCTTTTTGCAATATTTTTTTAACAATTTTAACTGCTGACTCTGCTTGACCATTTGACTGTGGAAAATTGGGACTAGAAGTGACATGATCTATGTCCCATTCTTGACAAACACATTTAAATTCTTTTGATTCAAATGGTGGTCCATTATCTGTATACAATCTCAAAGGGATTCCATGTCGCGCAAATATTGATTTAAATTGTAATATTACATTTTTTGCTGTAGAATCATTGTTTAGTTGGGCAAGTTCAATGTACTTTGAGTAGTAATCAACAATGACTAAATATTTTCTATTATTGAACTGCAATAAATCAGCACCTATCTTTTCCCAAGGAAGAGATGGATCTTCTGCCAACAGTAATGGTTCTTTTGTATTGGATGGTCTATATTTTAAACAAATTTGACAATTCTCTACCATTTGTTCAATTTCTTTGTTCATACATGGCCAGAATATGACATTTCTTGCAAGGATTTTGCTCCTAGATATACCTGAATGGCTAGCATGAATCTGATGTAACACATCTTTTCGCATTGACATTGGAATTATTATACTATTATTTTTGAAGACTATTCCATCAATAACATGAATTTCCGACCTATAATTCCAATAAGATCTTACAAGTGAGTCTGTTTTATTTTTGTGATCAGGCCACCCTTCATTAAAATATTTTGTAAGTAATTGCAAACATGCATCCTTGTGAGTTTCTTCTTTAATTGTTTCTAATTTAGACTCTGATATAGACAGTGCTGTTATAAACAAGTTTGCATGTATGGCTATTTCTTTATCAATAGCATGTTCTTTAGATTCTGCTAAAGCAGCTCTAGATAGTGTATCAGGAATGTATAATTTTGTGCCCGGAATGTATGTGACTTCTATATCATATAGCTGCAGTGCTAACATCATTCTTTGTAATCTGTTAGGTACTTGACTTAATGACTTATTGAATAAGGTAACTAAAGGCTTATGGTCAGTCTCTACTTTAACTTTGTGTCCATAAATGTAGTGATGAAATTTTTGACAGCCAAATAAAATAGCAAACAATTCTTTTTCAATCTGGGCATATCTTTTTTGACAATCGGTTAATGTTTTTGAAGCATAAGCTATAGGCTGACCTGACTGCAGTAATACTGCACCTAACGCTGACTGTGAAGAATCAACACTCAGTGTCAGTGGCTTTTTATTATCATAGTGACGCAAAACTGGAGCTGACGTTAATGATTTCTTTAAATTTTGAAAAGCCTTGTCATGGTTCTCATCCCATAACCATTGTGAATCTTTTTTAAGAAGGTTTCTTAATACTTCTGTTTCTGAAGATAAGTTTTTAATGTAACTGCCTAGGTAGTTAATCACTCCTAAAAATCTTTGCAAGCTTTTTTGACAATCAGGTTTAGGCATTTCACAAATAGCTTTTATCCTATCATAGTCTGGTGACATTCCTTCAGCATTAAACACATGACCTAAAAATTTTATTTTTGTTTTTCCAATAATACATTTGTCTTTGTTAAATTTTAAATTAATAGATTCTGCTCTTTCTAATACTTTTTTCAATGTTTCATTATGAGATTTCTCATCTGATCCATAAATGAGCAAGTCATCAACATAAATGATTAAGTTTGGTATATCAGAGAATGATTCTATAAGTATTTTGCTAAAAATTTCAGTGGAACAATTTAGACCATACGGTAGACGCAAATACTTATATCTTCCATAAGGAGTGTTAAATGTACATAAATCAGAGCTACCAGAGTCTAATGGGATCATCCAAAATCCTGAATAGGCATCCAAATGTGAATATATTTTAGTCTACATCTTACATCTTCTAGAGAAGGTAACGGATAATGAGACCTTTGGATGGCCTTATTCAAGTTTCGAGGATCCAAACAAATTCTTAACTGTTTATTAGATTTTTCAACAATAACAATTGAGCTAACCCAACTAGTCGGTTTAGAGATTGGTTCAATTACTCCTAGTCCTGTCATCCGATCCAATTCTTCCTTCAGTCTTGCTTGAAGTGCATATGGTACTTTGCGCTGTGCATCTATCGTTGGTTGTGCATCAGATCTCACAGTCAGGTGACACTTGCCCGGCAGACACCCCAGGCCCTGAAAAACATTTTGATGTTCATTTAATAATTGTTGTAAGACTGGTTGTTGTTTGTCACTATTATTTATTGTATATATTCTTTTAACAATACCTAATTCAGTACATGTATTTGCACCTAAGACTGGCTGACATGGTATGTTTACTACAATAAATTGAATCTCATATTGTTGATTATCTTTATGACATTTCAAAGTACAGCAACCTTTGACTGGTATTTTATTACCTCCATATGCTACTAAATTAGCTAAACAACTTTTAAGATCATTATCACATAATTTTAATTTATGAAATAAATCATAAGACAAACAATTAGCTCTAGCACCAGTGTCTATTAAGAATTTTACATTTTGTTCATTTATTCTAAAATCTATTAGCCAATCTTTCATATCTATGTGATTAATGAGACATTTTTCAGTATATAAGACACCCAGAAACAAATCATTGCTGGAGTCACTATTATTAGATACTAAAAACAGGTTACTTGTGTCTTCACTCTTGACTGCTTCAACTGTATTTATTTGTGTTTTACACAGTTGTGCAAAATGTCCCATTTTCTTGCATTTGTGACACTGCTTTCCTTTTGCCGGACATGTAAACTTGTGTACTTGCCCGCAGCGTGTACATTTCTGCGTTTTGTACTTGGTCGACTTCTGAATTGCTGCAATTTCCACATCCCCACCCTCCAAGTATGAGGTGTTGTTATATGACATCTCCATTGATTTGTATATAGTAATCAATCTATTAAGTTCTATATCATCTTCCGCTAGAAGTCTTTGTCTTATTTGACTGTATTTTTTACTTAGATTGCATATAAATATGTCTCTTATTAGTGAGTCTTTTAGCTCCTTAAATTCACAATTGGCAGCTAACTTCTTTAATTTAGTCAAAAATAGGTCCAAGGAATCATCTCCTTGCTGTAGACTAAAAAAATTATGTCTTTCAATAGCCAAATTTTTCTTTGGTATGAAATACTTGTCAAACGCTGCTAGGACCGATTCATAAGTCTGTCTTTCTTCTTCAGAGAAGGCGTTATAGACATCCAAGCATTGCTCGCCCATGAAGTGCAGTAAAATAGCAATTTTTCTGTCTTTACTCTCCTTGTCATACTTCATGGCAATTGAAAAGTTGTCAAAGATCTGCTTCCATTTTGCCCATGACGCTACAGTGTCTGAGTTGTTGAGATCAATTGGCTTAATAAAGTTAATTTGACCTTCCATGGTGCCCATTTTCACCACAGAGTACATTATATTTTCACTTCTCGAAGTTAGCGGTCAAGCAAGTCTTGACTTGACTTGCACGTGGTAAACCAGTATGCAATACCTTTGTATTACTACTATTCACGTCGATTTTAATGCAATCACTACTTTAACTGTTCACACTTCACTTGTGAAGACTTTTCCGCTGCCACCATGTTATTTTATTTGGTCATATAAATAAAAATCATTTTAAGTTACAAAAACGTCCATGCTTTATTCGCGCCATCTTTTGTCTGCCTCCTTTTCAGTGTTGCCACCTTATCCTAACAATACCAAGCTCAACAAATGAGTTATGAACTTTATGAAGCCGGTGAAAGGGAGCACGTATTTTGTCCTTATTTCTAGTATTCAAGTTTCTGCCTACTCCGAACTTACAGAACGCCACCACAACGAATGTTACATACTCTTTTTGCCTCGTGTACTACGTTGCGGGTACTATGTCCGTGACCTTTCTGAAGAACTTCACCAAAAGACCTCTAATGTCCTCATAAGGCATTCCCTCACATCTGCCTTATTAACCGCCTCTCAACACAAACTAACCATCTAAAGATTCTCTTTTTATTTTTGTCACTACATTTTCTTTTAAACTGTATTTTTATTCAAAGTCAAAATCAAAGCATTTATTTCAAATAGGCACTTAAAAGGCACTTTTGAACGTCAACATTTACATTAAAATAGAATTGATTCTAGTCGCCCCTTCCAAAATGTAGTTTCGTATGGAGAAGAATGGGCAAGAAACTCCACCGTTACTCTTTTAAAATGTTTCAAGTACAATATTTACATTCATTATATGATTATGTGTGAAAACGATGCACCCAGAATAAAATTACCATACCAAAATGGGTATTTTGAACGGAAATCAAGATGTAAATATAATTATTTTAATATTGATAATTATATTAACACGAACGAAGAATGGGATGTATGAACGTGAACGAGACAAAAGGAGAATGGATCGTATCAGGTGGCGTTCTGTAGTTTCTGTCCATCTCCATGGACTGAAACCGTGAATAATAGGGAACCAAAAAATACCGCAACGCTCGCAATGGGTTAACAGACAAATTAAGTGGACAATACCGCCCACATATGGCTTAAATAAAACCCTTTAACTGCCAGCTTATACGGCCACATAACTCGATGGTGCTAAAACAAAATGGCGGCGGAACTAACTCCTATTCAAATATAATATTGAAGGCT
This sequence comes from Antitype chi, assembly GCA_947359405.1. Taxonomy (NCBI): domain Eukaryota; kingdom Metazoa; phylum Arthropoda; class Insecta; order Lepidoptera; family Noctuidae; genus Antitype; species Antitype chi. Next base: position 18,040,822 of record OX375820.1, on the reverse strand, counting down.
GTTTTAACAGGGTCATACATGGAATGTTTTTTTTTTTATATTAGGTGTAATAATCATCATCTAACTGCTTTTTCCCAACTATTTTGGGGTCGGCTTCTTGTCTAATCAGATGCAGCTGAATATCAGTATTATAAATGGTGGGAGTGTATATCTGACCTCCTCAGTCCAGGTACTGAGTAACACGATACTCCTTGGTAAGATTGAGTGTCAGAATTTTGGGCTTTTATAAACCCGTAACGACAAATTATGTTTTAAAAACTGCAAACTATGTACCTTATTTCTACAACCACATAATGAAGCAAATCGCAAACCGTCTTAGTTACGAGTACCTAAAAACACGCATTCGATGAAGTCAAACTAACGAAATTTAACTTTAAGCGATGAGCCATCGTACTGGCAGGGGCGCAGCGTTTCACACATGACCAATATCCGGATTCTGCCTCTACCGTGTCATCAACCTTTATTTAAAGTCTACCCACATTCAGGTTGGAAAACAAAAGTTGCATTACGCCTGTACATATGCCCCGTAAAATTATGTAGGTGGTAGTGTATAGAAGATACATCCATATATCACAAGTCATGTTTATAGGCTCAGTTTGAAACATCAAACGGCAGCGAAAACCCAATAGTTATGATAATGTCGTCTACAACGACACAACTGCAATTTTCGTAATTTTAAGAACGTTCACAGTCTGGTCTCATTCTCAATTTTCAAGTTTCCCTACATTTTTTTTCAAGTTTTTGACATTTGATTGTCGCAGAGATGAGACTGCGACTAGATTTTTGGACGTTTGTAATTACGAGAATCGGCCTTCAGGTTTCAATGTATGAAGACGCTCCTGTAGATGATGATTTTGCCGCCTGTTACCGTTTTCATAGAGTTTCTTATATACGTCAAAGAGTAACAAAAAAACTCAGAAAGAACACTAAACGAAAATGAAATAATAGCGCAGGATGTGCAGCGTTGTGGTCGGTCGGTTGCCGAAATTTCACACGGACGAAGTATAAAAAAATTCAAGAAGATGATAATTCTTCTATTGTCTATGCGAAAATGCCGTAAATATACTCGAAAACATAAGTTCAATCTCATTTTCGTACATTCAAACATTCGTTTGTTTAAAAGATTTAACTTCTTATTGAAAACGGTCTTCAATTGGGTCAATAAGTAATTATTTAAATCGCCATTCATTGATGAATTGCTCACAAATTGATTGTGGTAATTGTACGACAAGATGAATGAAGCTTTAATTGTTTATGTTCGTTAAGCACCAACCACAAATTATTGTGGTTTATTTCCATTGAGAGCAAAATGTATATGTAGCGTTACTTATTTCACTTGTTTAAAGATTATTTAACGGGGTCGTAATTAAGTAATAACAACTGCACTGGTTGATCGAAAATTAATTACGTTTGCCGAGGTCCGTCCGATGATGGGTAACGATCCATTTCTTATCGAGACCCTTCCATGCCTCGGAAAGTACTAAGTACGTTAAACTGTTGGGCCTGGCTGTTATTAGTCGATCTTTAACAGTAATTTCAGTTCGTCAGAAGCCCGAAAGTCTGACAACCAGTTCTACCAAGAGGTATCGTTTTCCTTCCCCTCTTTCCACTTATCTCAATCTACTGCTGTTTCTTGCCAATCATTATGGAACATGAAATAAGTCGATTTCGTCCCTCCATCTCCTCTTGCCGCGTTACCGCTTGGGACCTACTGTGTTGTTATTCTAGCTTGTAGCTACTCTGACGACATCATAACAGATAATGCCATTTTGAGTCCTAAATAGCTAATCTTCTTTACCAGAATTCTTCACATCACTTGTCTCTTAATGAATCGAATGGCCTTTATCAGCATATCAAAAATTAAGAAATTTTACGTGCACAGTCGTTCAACGACACACGAAGTAAGTGACAAATGATCAGTGATGAATGCGTTGACTGCGAGTAATACCTACTAACCATTCCAAAGCGGAGTTTTTGAAGTGAAAACTTCTTTAGGCGCGTTAAGCACTTTTTGGATGAACAAAAATCATGGAACTCGCGTCATCGACACCGAACGGTTGAGCACACGGATGAGTCGCGCGTTTATGTGTTTTGGAAAAGTCCCTTTCTTTCATTAGGAAATTCTAATTCTTTTATCCCTTTCTTTCCCTTTGTATTTTTATCCTAAAAATCTGTGCTGTTACCTTTAATGGCTGAAGTCGATCACTTGTTTATAATTTTTTACCGAGAGCAATCAGGACCCAAGGACCCAATGTGATATCCTGTATTGACGATTGAAAAAAAATACACACGTAATAGTTGTTCAAGTTTTCACTTCTGTCGGCACTCCCGGAGTGCCACTGTTTTTTTTCTTATGACATCTCGAAGGCCAACCTTTGAGGTTGTCGGCTGCTTAACCGGACTTGCCTGTGATAACCTTGATCAATTAAGGGCTTGAAAACTTAAAACTAAAGCAACTGCTCGCTAAAGGCAACCCCTGTGGGGTACGGACCTCAGCTTAGGGCATCACTGGGGCAGTAAGGGACATACTGAATCAGACTGATCCAAAGCAGCATCACACAGAAGAGGTGCTTACATTGACAGGGGGGCGTTGTTGCTGAGCAACAACGCCCCCCTGTCAATGTCATTCAGCTGCCAGATCCTCGTGGCACTATAGAAATGTAGTTTATTACAACTTCAATTTCCGTGAGGCAGGCGTGGCAATTATGGCAGTATTCTCGTAATAGACCAAATCGATTGCCGTCTAACTCAACTTATTGATTAACAGGCGACGATACCGAACAGTCATAATGGTCATCTATATATTCCTATACGTTTCATAAATTAAAGTCGTGTTTGTCTTTGTGACCGTGTTGTTCTTCTAAACTGCGGATATTTCACCATCAGTTAGAGATTTCATTCCGTCAGATGTATGTGTATACATTAATATTAAACTCACAAAATTGTTGTAATACTATTAAATGTTATTATTATTTATTTTCTTCACATAATAATTTATTTTCGTACCTCATACCGTGCTGCTAGAAGAAGCCAGCCTTATGTGATTTTTCAACAGTTTTTCTATTGTTATATCATGTTATTGTGCTGTTAGCATAGGTCCATCAAAGAGCTCATCCTTCGCTTTCCATCATCAGACGTCATCAAGGTCAAGAGTAGTCGGATTAAACAATGGAAAAAAAAAATCGTCTGTCTAGTCAGACAGACGATTGTTTTTTTTTGACAAACGTCAACCTGTGAGGTGGATTATATCTCAAACCATTTTATCAGTTACCTGCGTGTTATTTTCCAATTCTTTGCTTATCAGCGCGCCTGTTTTCGCTAAAGAGCTAAGCAGAGGTGTATCTATAAAGTAGACCCCGAATTCGCTAGTTATGTTTAATTCCCATGTGGCTAATAGGAGACGAGTCTTTTGCCATCAACCGGACATAAATCTAGACTCCAAGCTGCTACTGAGCAATTTCTCATGAATAACACTTTTCTCGGCCTGGGAGTCAAACCAAAGACCAAATGTTCAGGAGCAGCGCTGGCGACCACTACACAAACGAGGCAGCTCTAGACTAACGAAGTAGCTTAAACTTTCACAGATAATTATTTTGTTCCTTAATAAGATTTTAATTAGTTCGTCTATGTATCCTGTATGCGATCCAATCAAAACTACACGACACTAACTCCGGACTCTGTCCGGCAATAAAGTGCCAGATAAAATGGCATATCAAACACTCTATTGTAACGATGTGCCAATTTATTGGGCATACATACGCTTTTACGATCTACGTCTGTACCCAAGTCTGTGGGTAAAGGGTTGCCAGTTCTGTCAAATAAGTTTCCATACGTTATTTACGTGTTTTGGGTAGGTTAAGGTTTGTAGCCTAAAATCTCCGGCCTAGTTATTTTAGCGCTTGTAACCAAAAAAAATCCCATATCTCACAAACTATTGACTAGAATGAAACACCGGACACCGAGGGTTCCGTATCGCAAATAACGCCGAATAAAACACCTTTCCTGTTTGCGGCCTTTAATTTTTACATTTATTAAATTTTTATTATGTATTTCGTTTATTCATCTTTCTACTTTTTGTTTAAATGTTTTTTATAAAACACACATAAAAAAAACATTTAAAAATATATAAAATAGTGATCCGCCGGTATCGGGAGCAGGGTCCAAGCTACCGGTGGTTAGGGCTCTAGTGACAGGAACCTCCTCACGATGCGAGCCGTATCGAGGAGTACTGCCTTCTGAATCAGGCCTTTGACCCAATCGCCTAACGAGAGCCTCGAGAGATGTTGTTCGAGGCTTTCGGCCATCAGTCTATTGGCTGATACGACAATCGGCACAATGATCGCTGAGTTCACATTCCACATGTTAACAACCTCGTGTGCTAAGTCGAGATATTTAATTTGCTACTCTTTCTCAGCTTTCACGAGGTTCCCATCATGCGGAATGGTAACATCGACTATCATTGTGCGTCGCGCTAACCGATCTATCACCACTATATCAGGCTTATTGGCTACAATAGTTTAGGTATTTTATTGTTATAGCGGCAATATAAATACACAATGTGTATCAAATTCAACTGTCTAGTTATTACGGTTCATGAAATACACCGCTAGATACCGATGACAGATAGCGAGATGGAGGGGCAGCAGACACTTGGTACCTAATAGAGTCCCGTTGGTCCCCTTCGAGTATGGAACCCTCAAAAGTCATTTGGATGCATTATAATCTTTTAAATTATGGGATCAAACGTCCGATAGCCCCACGCGGTAATGTGCATTTATTTTATTTTAATTGCTCGGTACATGTATCGGGATTTCCACCCGTAGTTATTTTTTTCACCATTGTTTAGCACATAATACCTTCTTTCTAATTTTCATCAACTTCAGTGCCTATAGTTTCCGAGTAAAATGGCTGTTTGACTTCCTGATGGACAGATATGACGAAATTACAAAGTTTCCATTTTTGCCATTTGACTGCGGAACACTAAAAAATTAGAAAATTTACGATACTTGTCGAAAAACAAAATCTTTGCACTACTTTTTCTCAGTTTGACTAATTTCTCAAATCAAAACACAATCACTTCTCCCGACCGACCCTTGCTCGTTGAAGCGCCAGCCCGCGCCGCAGCTGAGCCAGTAGACTTAAATTCCCCGATTAATAATAATAATGCAAATATTTTGATCCAGCCCGTCCCCACTTGCTGTCCCCCTACCAGTGACGCCCTGAGCCGAGGCCCGTACCCCGCAGTGGGTGCCCTCAGCGTGCAGTCGCCTAGTAATTTAAGTAGTTTTTTAATCCCTGGCTGGAGGCGTTAAGTTAATTCTTAATGACAGCCGGTTAAGCAGTCACGGCCTCCCAAGGCCAACTGAAAGATGCCGGACAAAAAAGAAATCGCATCTCACTCAAATCACGCTGTCATTTTTGTGTTCCATTCCTTGTTACTTGTTTTAACATCTTTTCGTTATGCACATTCTTTTTATTTTCCGAAAATATTTTTTTAACCTGGCAACACATAGTAACTTCGTAGCTAATTTACGAGTGTTTGTAAAAGGAGTAGGTAGAGAGCGTTCAAAATATTTGTCACTCGTTTTTAATGGTCTTAGGTGGGTAATAAAATGTCCATGGAAAGGTCACAGTCGAAGATAATAGTATAAATTGCCGTAAATACGTTTTATGATTTTAGTTCCACGAGCTTGCATTTTTTTACCGTCTATAATAAAAATATCTGAGAACGATACTGTTAATTACAACCACCACATAGTTTTAGTCTGATTTTGCGGCTTATAAGTCGACTCGCATGAATTAACTCGCCCAAAATAGCTAAAAACTAGGCTACTAGGCTACTTAATACTAGGCTACTAAATGTTAAGGAAACAACGAAAAGTTAAGGAAAAGTACACTAACTTTATTACATAAAATACATAATGTCTTTGTCCTTGTTTTTGACTATCTCTTTCTAAAGATGTGTAATTTTTTCTCCTGTTGTACCTGCATTACTGAGTTTACTAAACATCTTTGACCCGGGGTTAGTACAGACAAGCGTGATGTTATGATTATGTTGAACATAGACGCAGGATATCGTAGCTCCATCTACATATGTAGTTTCAAATGCTGCTACGAGATCGGCAACAACTCGCTACGGGGCTACAAAATAGTCCTGCGTAGCCTCTTTAGAAATTAGTCGAGGTTATCGTAGCTCCATCTCTGTATTTTCAAAGGCTGCTACGAGATCGTCAACAACTCGCTACGGGGCTACAAAATAGTCCCGCGTAGCTATTTAAGAAATTTGGCGAGGTTATCGTAGCTCCATCTATGTAGTTTCGAATGCCGTTACAAAGTCGTCGACTATTTGCTACGCAGCTACGAAATGGTTCTGCGTAGCTCGTGTAGCGCTTCATCTATTTTCATAGTAAAGCGACATCTAGTAAATTTTATATGAACTAATACGACGGAGAACAATGTCAGCAAAAAAAGGCACTTTTCTCCGTCAGTTAGAAGTCTGAAGTATAGATGGGGCCAGTCGACGGTGAATATTTGATTGTCACAAAAGAAAATTATACTTTATGTGCGCGGCCTCCTAATTAAAATGATCGTCACGGAACCATTCCGGTCAGTGGCAGAAGGCCAACTAATTCCCGAAAAAAAAAGTGAAAAAGAACGCGACGATCGCGTTTTCACGTGAACGACCATTTTGGCATTTCGTTCGTTTTTTTTTAATACGAAGCGAGGTCCAAGTCTGATCTTGTATCCTAACCGAAAGCGACTATCGTGCGAATATATGGGATTTTGCTATTGCTGACTACTTGTTTACAAACTTAATATAATCAGCCTTTAATGGCCCCACTGCTAGGACACAGGCAGTGGTGTGTCACTCCATGTACTTACCTGCGCTAACTACCTACCGGCCGCCGGGCCGCACGCGGCCCATTTCTCAATGAAGTTGATGGATGTAGATCCAGCAAGAGAATAGATAAAAACTTATCTTTTTTCAGTTTACCGGTTGATACAGAAATATGAGTATCTAATTTGTTTTACTATGGTTTTTTAAATAGATAAATTGTTTAAATTTGCATGTTTTGTGTTTTTTTATTTTTTGGTAGTGTTTTCAGTTTCCTTCATTTCGTATTTCATCCATATTCGTGGCCATGCAGAGTGGTTACGTCACTTGAAAAGCATTTTATTTTATTTTATTTCATAAAGTCACCTACTACAAATACCTACTGACATCTTTATCCAAAGATACCCTGGCAATTCACAATAACCACGTAGCGGCACGCAGCTACAAAGAAAAACTCACTTTACGCTTGTAAGGTAAGGTAAATTTTCGTTCGCAGCGTCTAGCAACTCAAAGGTGTAGGCTATTATATCAGTAGGTATTGAAAATTTTGTATGGAGTGACTCATCTGGTAATCTGTGTCACACAGACCTCCTCTCTGTGAGAGGGAGTAAGGCATAATCTTCCGTACGGGCCCAGTGGGAATTAGTGGATGTCACATGGCTTCACGCTTACGTAAAGTTGGAAGGCCTCCCACAAGGTGGACCGAAGACCTTGTGATGGCCAGAGGGGTCCGCTGGACGCGGGAAAAACAGAACCGGTCGAAGTGGCGGAGCTTGGGGGAGGCCTATGTCCAGCAGTGGATGTCTTTCGGCTGAAATGATGATGATAATGATGACGTAGCTTCGAATTTTTTGTTTCTAGGTCATGCCGGTTTCCTCACGATATTTTTCTTCACCGTTTTGAAAGCTGTGGTTATTAAATAATTTACACAAAGTAAATAGCCTGCCTGGGCTGACTGACTGGGCCACCACTGCTGTAAACTTTGTCTTACTTGGAAAACAGAGGCCCTATTGTGAGTTTCATTTAACCATCTCGATCAAACGCATCGAGCGCGTTTGTCGCTCCGATTGGTCCATCACCAATCCAGGGCCAATCGGAGCGCCAAACGCGCTCGATGCGTTTGATCGAGATGATTAAATGAAACTCACACTAAGGCCTCAGAACTAAAGCTGAAATCAGATGCTTCATCTGAGCGAATATTCATTGTTGTTTCATTCCACGTACACACAAAACCAACAAAAATGTACAAATGAATGTTAATTAGTGATGAAGTGTCTTTATTTTTATAGTCTAACCATCTTACTAATAAACACAGAATAGAGTTATTCCAACTTTAAACCTATGTAAACGTTTGGTTATTCATTTGTCATTCCGAGTATAACTTAATTCTGCGTTTATTAGTAAGAGGGTAAGTGTTTTCAATGGGGTATTAGAGCATAATTAGTCTATAAGTTAGGTTTTACACCCATGTGTTATTGTAAATAAGCGTATGCTGCGTATAGCAGTAGATGTCTCCTGATCATAATTGTATATACGTATCCAACTTGTATATATGTTACCGGCCAAACCCGATTTCAGGCCAAACTAGTTTGTCCTAGGCCAAACTGGTTTATTAAGCTAGTTGGCTGCGACATATCACGCGTAGGAAATTAGCCGTTTCGTTAACAGCCTTTGGAAGTAACGCTCGCCGGCCGCTGCCGCGGCACCGCTCGCTGCGGTCGCTCGGCTCGCGCCCTTTTGGTTACAGTTCTAACCTAACCTAACCCATTTAATCGGGGTGCCCAGTTTGGCCTAGGACAAACTAGTTTGGCCTGAAATCGGGTTTGGCCGGTAACATATACATACACACGGCTACACATCAAGCTATAGATTTCCAGTATAAGCTGATCTCGCATTGTATAGGATTTCCGTACAGTGCGAGATCAGCGTAAACTGGAAATGTATAGCTTGATGTGTAGCCGTGCGTACCTACCATATCCGACGAATAAATATCTTTGTCTTTGTCTTCGTAAATTGCTCTTTTCATTTCACTTTTCAATCATTCGGTAGAAATTCGAATGAAAGATGCCGAAATAAAACATTGTTGGATCGGTTCACTAATGAATTCATTTTTCACTTTTATTGATTTTGTGTTCAGAAATGTATGTTCTGTTCCTCCAAAATTTTCATCATAATCTGACTGCCGTTTTTCAACTATAAATACCAGTATTTTACATGAAGCGACTGCCTATGTCACCTCCACAACCCAGTTACTGGGTAATACGATATACCCTATGGTAAGACTGGTTGCGTGACTGTCAAAGATCCACGAATGACAGACGGGAACAACGACTTAACATGCTTTCCGAAGCACGTAGGGGTCTTGATATGTAAATATAGTTACCCATCCAAGGCCCAACCGCAGTAAGTGTAGCTTAACCTGATCGGTCGTCCCGTGTGGCCGTTCTTACTTAGCCACGAGCCCCTTCTCAAAAATAGCATTCTCATTTTATCCATCTAAGAGTTCACCTGTGGTAGGATGAACTCTTAGATGTGGCTCATACTAAATGTGGTTCACCAAGAAACGACGAAGAATTCTTGTCGACGTCATACAGATTTAAGTATCAACAAAATGTATTCCTGAGAAAAAGGGTCTGACAGGCAGAGAGATGGACGGAGTGAGACCCTTTCTTTTGAGGTACTGAACCCGAAAAATAAATGATCACTACAATGGGTGATTTGCCTGAATGAAAGATCAATAAATAAATAAAAGCTTTGTGAGAAATATATGTCTCTACTTTAGTTTTGACGTTTCATTACGGTATGCTATTAAATTTATTGCTGTTTTAGAAACTGAATGTTTAATACCCATAGTTTCTTTAAAATAACTACGATAATACTAGACTAAGAACTAGCCCTCGTTAAAATTGCATCAGTTGTGACGTCAGGGCTGCCGCAAACTGGCCCAAATTTAGAGCGTCTGCATTTACAGCACAATTAGGGTACAATAAAATTTAGTTTTGTTATTTTAGCTTCAGTTGAAGTGTGTAAACAACCCTAGTTTTAGTATATGCGAGTCCCGAAACAGGTGTCTAGTATTTTTATGTGCAACGTTTCAAAACTCTATCATGAAAAATCATAAAGTCTTGTTCTTGTTATGTTACCTGGTTGTCTACACAAACATCACCACGCGGCACCCGGCGCCGCCCGGTCGTCCAGCGTCGTATTGTGCTCATTGACAATAATAATTAGGCAGTAGGTACCTAACCGTAGCGCGATTGTAGTTAATTGGTGAAAACATTTTACATCACACTTACAAAACTTTTTTGAGAAAAAATATTCATGTCTATACATGAATTTTTACTGTAATCGATTCCAATAATTGAATTAATTAATTTATTTATTTATTTAATTTAATTTCTATGGCAGTAAAATATTTTTAAATACATCAATATGTATTTAAAAATAATAAAAAAGAAAACATAAAAAATATTGAATCCTATGCCAATGCATAGGATTTAAAAATATTTGGGCCCGATTGGACCCAACTAAACGTAAGAGGCCATCGCGACAGGCCGAGACGAAGATGGCGGGACGACCTCGACTCCTTCCGAAAGGACTGGCCAGTACTAACAAAGGACAGAATTGTATGAAAAAAATTATAATTTACAAAATCAAAAAACTCGATTGCCTAAAAAGTGAACTTTAATTAAGCAAAGATGGAAACAAAAAAGTTGTTTTAAAAGGATGACTATTAGACTGAATACTATAAGCAATCCCATGCAGTCGGAGGCATCTTCTTAAATTTAACAATATAGACCTATAATGCCTCCGACCTTTTGATTTTGTAAAAATTTTGCTTTATTTCACAGTTAATGATAACCTATTTATGAAAACCTATACGTTGATACCCCACTCAATAGGTGTTGAGAAAAAAAAAATTGAAGACGAAATAAGGCGCCAAAAATTGGTATTTTTTTTTTCAATTTTGATACCTATACCCATTGTCACTCTCACAATTAAGACGAATCTAACGGCACCTCTCAAGCTGAAATCGATCATGCCATTTAGGCTACAGAGCGTGCCAAAGAAATATACATACATATATACACTCGAAAAACATAACCCTCCTTCTGGCGCAGTTGGGTAAAAAGGTGAGGGAGGCCTTTGTCCAGTGGGACAATACAGGCTAGTTAGATTAGTTTAGATAAATAGGATACGCTGGAAAAATGAAAATAACATTTCCGCAAACATAAATAAATCATCCAATGGCAGTACGTGCAACAACAGGACGGAACCCCTTCCCGATGGCATCACCACGACATGCCGCCATATTGCCACGTCGTTATCACTCCACACACGTACACATTTTAATTTAGCCGACTGTGCGTACTTTATCGGTTGTTTTATTTGTGTTCGTTGCGTGAGCGTGATGTTCATTTTGAAGAGGACGATAAAGGGATAAATTAGTAAATTAATAATGGCGGTTGAATGTCAGTTCATTTATGGTTTCATCACAATCAAACACAGGCTTCCTCTCGGTGTGTTCCTCTGTCCACAACGCGGGCCCAATGCGATGAAATCCAATGTATTTTCACTAATAAACGCTAAGTTATACCCGTTTTTTTCTAGATATTGGCCGAGTTATAACTTCAAAGTTGTACATATAAATCTGTTTTACCTTAATACGTGTTTTGTCCCATTTATAGGGCATGTAAACAACGAAAAACTACGAAAAAAATACTTAGAAGCAACCTATTCCTTTGAATAGGTGCTTTGAATAAAATATACATGAAAACATTTTGGACGCATAAAACGGGACGTTTACATCGAAACTAGTGAAGCCAGCTTTGTAAACGCCTTTATTTTGTTAACGAACTGTATCTATGTATCTGTATTCATGTTTTCAACAAGACTAGGCATAACTTAGCCAAGGAGGGGTTTGTGGCTAAGTGAGGGGATTATGGGTAAGTAATAACAGCCGCACGGGTCGATCGATGAGGTTAAGCTACGTTTAACGCGGTTGTTCCTTGGATGGGTGACCATATTTACATACCAAGACCCTTCCGTGCCTCGCAAAGCACGTTAAGCCGTGGGTCTCGGCTGTCAAATGTGGATCTTCACAACCAGTCTTACCAAAGGGTATCGTATTACTCAGTAACTGGGTTGTAGAGGTCAGATAGGCAGTCGCTCCATGAAAAATACTGGTATTCATCTGCATCCGGTAAGACTGGAAGCCGATCCTAACATAGTTGAGAAAAGGCTAGGCAGACGATGAGGCATAAATAAGCCTAATAAATAAGCCTAATACGAACAGATGGAGTCAGCGTCTAGTCTAACCGGGTGCTCCTGAATACCAGTATTTTACCATAGGAACCTTACGCTTTGGAATGGGCAACTAGTTTCATCTTTTCCATTGAAAAATGAATTCCTAGGATCATTTGAAGTATATGCTTTGAGTGTGTATCAGATCATTGTTTTCACAAAGCCTTTGTCTACCTAATGGGACAGTCTTGACACACAGACTAAGCAGCCATAGGACTTACAATCATTTCTTATTTGCAAAGGTAACTCGGAATGATAAAAACATCCCCTCCTGGCTTGTCTAAGCCACCGGAGCATGAAATGACAGCAGAATGGCAGTTGTAGCACAAATGCCAACAATTACCGGCTAGCTACTGGCACGTCGCCATGGCTATGGGCGTGCCAAAACCTGGCACAACGCTCTGTTAATGCCATTTGAGCGTTTATTTTGTGCTAAATTGAGGTTTATGTAGTACACGTAAGTTTGCCATTCATGGATAGTGAAAAAAATGAAAGTGTTTACGTCATTTTATCCAAATCAAACTATAGCTCACAGAATTAGCAAGCTCCGGCCACATTAGCTGTAGAAGCGTTGATCGTTGGGGTAGACGTGTTCTTGAGTGGAGACCGCGAATTGGCAAACGTAAGGTAGGACGCCCTCAGGCTCAGTGGAGCAACGATCTTCGCCGAGTAGCTGGTAGCAATTGGATGAGAGTTGCCGAGAATCAAGCTGAATGGCGTGCAATTGGAGAAGCTTATATTAGACTGATGATGATATAATTTTATAAAGAAGCCTCGAACTAGTTTTGAAAGGATATTATGGAACGTTTTCTGAGCCTAAGGTTTCTTGGGTCTTCGTTACTGAAGCCAGTTCCTCAAAGTATAGAACTTCTCACTACCACCTATCTGCCAAGGCTTTTCCCATCTTGGAGTCGGATTCCAGTCTAACCGAATGCAGCTGAATACCAGTACTATACATGGAGCGACTATCTGACCTCCACAACCCAGTTACTGGGTCACACGATGTTCCTTGGTATGGCTCATAGCAGTAAGTATGAAAAACAATATCATCACTACACTACCAATATTTGGCATCCCCTTGCATTGTCAGAACAATAAAAGCAGTTGCCAAAATCAGTTAGTGTTCTATTGCATAAAATTTCGTTATTTTCGGCCATCTGTGTTGTAGCTTTAAATCATACACAATGAAAGCATTAACTTATTTTTAAAAGCCCCTGTAGTCAAGTGGTCGATTCCCATGTCGGAAAAAGTTTTACTTAGTTTTTCTTACTGGAATTTCTTAGTAGAAGCCTGGTGTCTGGATCTGTGCTCGGTTGATGGCAAAAGGCTCGCCCCCTATTTGGTACGTGTCAGACTTTTACTGACTAAAACCCACCCGTGTTCCTACAGTTGCCTGTGTGCCAGGGGCGACGGTATCTCTTTCGAACAACCCGCACCCCTGTCAGATTATGACATAAGTAATATTTTAATTGGTGTGTATTCACGTTGTAAGTAAGGTATTATGTCGAATTATGTCATCGATTGAGAAATCAAAAAAAAAAATACTCAAAAATATGCAGAAGATGTATCTACAAATTTAATTTTAATTCAGGTTGAAATAAACACAGCACAACGTAACAGTGTTTATTTCACCTTAATTCGCCTTTCAACGTCAAAATTATAGAGCAACCTACCTATTATACTAAAACGTCCAAATTGATTTGTTTGCATTGTTCTACTCGCTTGTAGACTATACTTTTAAGCATTTAGTACGGACAGGTTAATAGTCCATTAACTTCTATTTCAAATAACCTTTAGTTTGAAAGTTCACCGACTTAATATATCATCGTTATTGCTGCACACGTCAAACGGTAAACGTAAGGTTGGATCTCAAAGCTCTCTTTCTTTCTTTCTTTCAAGGTAGGAAGCCTATGCTAGCTGGAGCCACGATCTTCGCAGGGTAGTAGCTGGATCAGAGTTGCCGAAAATCGAGCTGAATGGCATGCAGTTCGAGAGACGTCTATCCAGCACTGTATTGCTGCAGTCTGATGATTATGACGGCTGCAATGATGGTCACATGGGCCGCTCCAATTGCATACGGTTAGACTGTAAGCCGACACTAACATGATTGGGAAATGGCTAGGCAGAGGATGACTGCTACAGTTGACAGTTTTAGAGTTCCGTACCCAAAGGGTGCCAACGGAACCCTATTACTAAGGTTCCGCTGAAAGTCCATCCGTCTGTCACAAGGCTCTATCCTTCGAACCGTGATAGGTAGCTACAGGAAATTTTCCAGTGAGTAGGTTAGTACTATTCATCATCACTATCATTATTTCAGCCGAAAGACGTCCACTGCTGGACATAGGCCTTTTCCAAGTTCCTCCACTTGGACCGGTCTTGTGTTTCCCACATCCAGCGGATTTCCGTGGCCTTCACAAGTTCATCGGTTCATCTTGTGGGAGGCCTTCTAACGCTACGTCAGAAAATTTCGTTCCCATCGGCCATCTGTTCTGCGAGCAATGTGCCCTGCCCACTGCCATTTAAGTTTGACAATTCTTCGGGATATGTCGGTTGCTTACGTTCTTCTGCGGTTCTCTTCATTCCTGATTCAATCACGTAAGGAAACTCCGAGCATAGCCCTCTCACTCTACTATTACCGCTATAAAAAAAAAAAAACATAAAATAAAATAAAGTTAAAAGGTCTTCAACTCTTCATACAAGAAACGTTAAATATTGTACGGTGGTACGGAACCTTTCACGTGGAAGTCCGACTTGTACTTGGCAGTTTTTTTCTTTTAAGGGTTTCGTTTTTATTATGACACAAACAACGCTGATTGACACTTCTTTAAAATCAATGAACCTCTAAAACTTTTTTGCGCGTTTAATGATGCAGTTACTCGGCTAGTTAATATTTTGGGGATCCCAAAATAGGAATTATTTGAGGTTCACAAAAAGAGGCGCAATCATTACAATGCTCAATAATATTCTTGGGCATTCAAAATGGGAACTATTAGAAATTCGATCAACTAGATTGTAACCTCACCACAAAACTAGAACACGTACGGAACCTACATTACAAATCCTCCGCTTTCAATCTCCATGACTAGGAAACCGTTAACGTAATCGTTCTCTTGTCGCTAATCTTATCGCAGAACCCTGAAACAGTCGGCGTGATTGTTATTGGCCTATAAAAGGAAAATAAAAACAGTGGGACGGCGATAGCGGTTACAGGGTTACTTATGGGCAGAATACGTGATTATCGGTGCCTAAGTACCTACTGTTATTTGTTTGTGAGGTGAAATTTATCATATATACTTACCAGCTCTTTTCAGCGTCTTTGCCCGCGTGGTGGTCGAAAATTATCCCACGTGAACGTATTATCGGGATAAAAAGTATCCTTTAAGTTAATTCAGGTTATGAACTATCTATGTGCCAAATTCCATCTAAATCCATTTTGCCGTTTCTGCGTGATTGAGTAACAAACATCATAACATCCAAACTTTCACATTATTAGTTGGATAGGATTAGAAATATTGAATTCAGTGACAGACGACACACAACCTCGAGCTCTGTTATTCGCACCTCCATATTCTGACATTCCTGCTTTAACCCCGTCAATGGAAGGATGGAAAAATTGTAGTTTTTTCTACTTTGCTTAAAACAGGTGCTCATTGCGTGTTGAAAATTTAATTCCAAATGCTCGAATTGAAATAGGCCGATCCTCTAAAAACTTATTGAAACAAAAAAAAAATCGGGCTTCTAATGACGTAGGTACGCTTCTTTGAAATAAATATGCCTCAGGTGACTGCTCTGTTTAACTTTTTTTCAAAGTTAGTCGCAGTAATTCAGCTTAGGTACTCCGATCAAATGGGTTAGGTTAGGTTGGAACTATGATGAAAGGCGCGTGAACTGAGCGAGCGAAGCGAGCTATGCCGCTGAAGCAGCCGGCAAGCGCTACATCCAATATGACCGGCAGTTACTTGGCTATGTATTTAGTATTTTTAGGACACAGGAATTATTTGAGGCTCACCAAAACATTACATTATATTGGACAGGGACCATTCCGTATCCGGATTTACTATTCTGGATGCAGCATCAGCACGGTTTTCTTTTGTATTTACGTATGACGCATATACCCAAAGCTCACGCTGTTCGCACCATTTCCAAAGGGACCTGGCCAGGTCGTTTAAGTGGGGGTATTGAATACCCCCCATACGATTCACGTAACTGATTGCAGTCGTGTTGTCCATGCGAAGTAATATTGCACAGTTGGTTACATCGCTGGTAAATGACTTTAATCCTAAAAAGGCTGCCATTAGCTCTAAGTAGTTGATATGGCATGCCTTTTCCGACGACTTCCATTTACCATGTACTTGAGCATTGTTGGAAACAGAACCCCAACCTGACCTTGACGCATCTGTATAGATTTCGATTTCGAAATTAGGTTGGCGCATAAAATTGCGAGTTGTATCGATATTAGACAGCCACCAGTACAAATCTTCTAACACAATATTAGGTAAGTTAATTTTGGCTTCATAATTATTATTATGTTTCAGTAGCGCAAGGTATTTTTGTCTCTCTAAAATCTTTGTGTATAACCAAGCGTACTTAACGGCCGGGCAAGCCGCGACTAATATACCGATAAAACGAGCTAATTCGCGAATTGAACATGAATGTAGTTTTGTAAACTTAGTAACCAACTCGGCAATGTTACGTCGCTTTTCAGCTGGCAATTCTATATTGAGGCTTCTGGTATCATAACAAAATCCTAAATACTTGCAGGATTGTCGTGGTTTTAACATACTTTTGTCGTAATTGACAACGAAACCTAAAAACTCGAGTAGTTTCAAAGTTTCGTTTACATTATTAAGACACTTTTCATAAGTATCTCCTATACATAAAATATCGTCTAAATAACATACTGACTGGAAACCGCGATGTCTGAGGTAAGTTATAACTTCTTTCATTATCTTAGTAAATACACGTGGAGCTACGGATAAACCGAACGGCATGCAATTAAAACTAAAAGTTTTCGTTTTTTGCGAATGATTGGGCTTGAATTGAAATTTTAAATATTTACGGTCAGCATGCCTAATGGCTAAGAGGAAATACGCATCTTTCAAGTCGATAGTGGCTAGGTATCCGTTGCGTGGTATCAGTTTGCATGCTGTTCGGTAATCCTCCATTTTAAAATGTTCGTTATTTATTAACTTATTTAGGGATTTCAAATTTAATATGAAACGGTTATCACCGTTAGGTTTTCTAGTCAAAAACACTTTAGATACAAATTGATCTTTAGTTACATCGCACTCTGAGATGGCCCCTAATGATTTTAGGTGATTAATTGCTTTAATCATGTCTGATTTTGCATTATATGATAGGTTATTTTTAGGTATTATTGATTGACTTACAGGCATAAGAAAAGGTATTGGATATCCATTTTTTAACCAATCAAGAACAACATTGTTGTTAGTTATTTTTAACCATCGATCGTAAAAGTGGGTAAGTCTACCCGCATGTACCTGTGTTAACGGTGGCTCTGAACAGGCGCCCGCGGCTTGTCTTGTGTCGCAGGGCGTTGTGTTTGAGTTGACGGCGTGTATGGGCGGCGATTCCCTGCCGTTGCCGGCCTCCTGTATGCACCCCGCCCCCCCCCTGTTCGCCGGGTATCGAGGAGGCGGGTTCCAGTTTCCCTGGTAAGCCGGGCGTGTGTTAGGCTGTTGAGGCGGTTTTGGCACCTTCGCAGTCTTCTTTATGGAAAGGCCTTGTTTTTCAATAGCCTTGGCTGCTTTAATTTTTTCTGATAAGGACGAGCCAAACAATGATTCGTCCCTTTCAGACTCATTTATTATATTTAAGAAAGCCTTATCCAAACTAGGAGTGATTAGCTTCACTCGAGTCTGCGTTGCCAAGTAATGTGAGTCACATAATAAGCGGCAACCATTGCTCAAATGTTTCATAGCTTGCACCTTGTTATCGCTCTTTAGCAGCAGATCCATGCCTCTGTTGATGGCAGTGATGCCTGTACCTAGTTGCTGTTGAGACGCTGTAAGTGTCTTGTCACGATTACGCACCATGTCTGGTACCGCCGCTGAGATTTCTGCGTTCAATTTTGGCGCTTGTATAAACCTACAATTGTCTGGCACAAGGTACTCTTTCAGTAGCACATCTTTACTTTCTTTAGGCATACCCTTCCTCAGCAAAGGAAGCCACAATTGTGATAAATTACCGTGAATGTTGTCGCCATAGTCAGGTGAGTCTGACGTGGATTCGCCGAGAGCTGACAGCAGATCCTGATCTAGTTCAGGTTCTACGCTGGAACAGGTTTCCTCTTGAGGACAGGGTGCCGCCTGACCATCGTGTTGGTCGGGGTTATCACCGGGTTCCGGTTCCACTGCTTGCGAAACATCGGGTAGAACGGATATTGGTTCCATAATGGTTTCATTATCATTACCCAGGGCCTCGATGGGCTCTTCGTTACCTGTAATTACGATTTGCAATTAAGGTTGTGAAGATAATCATTTGAGGGTAGTGGAAAAATAAAGTTGCGAGACGAAATTTAGCACGTTAACGGTACATCTACTTTAGATTGTACGTATTTATGTGCTTGTTTGTCATCGTTGAAGACTCGCAGTCTACCCCGATGCAATATTATAGAATAATTTTAATTTAGTCTTGTGAAAATGTCAAAGTTATTGACTCGCGGTCAATCCCAGAGCATAAACAAAACTATTAATTAGTTTCACTAATCACTTTTAGAACACTCACTAATTAATGCATTGTTGGCTTACCTTCGTCATCTGATGAAGATAACAATAGCGGTCTAATTCTTCGTCGATGTTTTTCTTTTTCTTCCAATTTGCGAATTTTTCTAGCATAGCGCTCAATTCTTGATTGCGCACTCCTTTTTGGCATGTTGCTTGAAGGGCGCGTGCGATAGTTACCGCGCACGAAAAAGGAAATGAGCTAAACGTCAGTTACAACACAGAGGCATAGGGCGTAGCGGAACTACGTCACTTAACCGTTTTAAAATTAAAATCTTTAAAAAATGTGCGAA
This sequence comes from Antitype chi, assembly GCA_947359405.1. NCBI lineage: Eukaryota > Metazoa > Arthropoda > Insecta > Lepidoptera > Noctuidae > Antitype > Antitype chi. Next base: position 18,021,647 of record OX375820.1, on the reverse strand, counting down.
GTTACCAAGTAAGTAAAGGAAACTACGTTGTTATAATCATATCTGAAGAATGAAGCAACTCATCATAATAAAGATCGAACTTCACTTGTAAGTTCGTTTGATCATATATTATATTGAGTGTCCATTAATATTTTTAGAAAAACAAAATTAAAATTATTAGGGGTTCGATTTAAATACATGCCATGCTATAACTACGTGTAGTATGCTCTACCAGTAACACAGCTGGATTCCTGTTATGGCATCCGAGAGATATCTAAAATATTGAAAGAGTGTTCAATCTCAGTTCATGAGAGTTCCGCAACGCTGCGAACGTTAAATATGAATTAATGGAAGCTCTCATTTCTTAACTTATTTTGTTGGAATACAAGAGGTTCTGATTTATTTTGGGCTTCAACCTGGTGTGTGCAGCACCTACCTATGAAAAAAATTATATATATTGAAATAAAACATAGGTGTTTTAACCTAATCCGGGACAATAGATCTAAAAGGCCGCCATCAAAAAAGTACTCCGATAGCATTATGCCTATCCCCCAGTGGGTTCCCGCACTGTCGTTGCGGGGGGGCTCAAGCGAAGGTGAAGCGAAGAGGAACCCCAATAATTTACTCGAATTAAAATGCTTTTCTGGGTTCGCACCTACGACCTACAATTTGTAAGTCGTGGCTGTTACCACAAAGCCTCCACTGCTGTTTACTGCACCACTGCTCAAGTTCTCTTATTTTTAAAACCGTTTACGTATTGATCAAAATGTAGGGGAAACGATGACTTCGTGCAAGTATAGTAATAAATGCTGTTATCATCACAGAACAATATATTGCATATTCGTTAACGCCCCTTACCCGTAATTTTGAACCCTTCATAAATCAAACCAACTCACCATTAATCAAAATGGGTACAGGGTAGGTAATTAAGTATATAGCTTGCGATAAAAGGGAACATTCATATGTACCTGCAATGTTAAGATAAGGGGGCTAGAGGGGGTCGATCGAGGGCTAAGCTACTCTTGCTGCTGTCGGTTCGTGGATAGGTGACCATCTAAGACATATAGAGACACCTTACTGCCTCAGAAAGCATGTTGCCGCCAATTCGTAGATCTTTGACAGTCGTTGCGGGTGGTCAGAAGCCCAGAAGACTGTCAACTAGTCTTAGCAGTGGGTATCGTTACCGAGACCAGCTGACTCGACAGATGTTGTCCTGAACGTTGGTCATCTACCGGGTCCAATTGTGAATCTACACTATCCAAGGATACTCAACACAAAAAAATAATTCTCAATATCGGTCCAGCCGTTTAGGAGGATATCAGTGAGATAGCCAGGCTCCACGGTAAGTGTAATTATCATCATCATCATCTGCCTCGTCTATTCCCAACTATGTTGGGGTCAGCTTTCATTCTAACCGTATGCAGCTGTATACCAGATTTTACACGGAACGACTGTCTATCTGACCTCTACAACCCAATAACTGGGTAATACGATACCCCCTTCGGGCTTTCGTACAAAATCAATATTTGTACATGACTGTATAGAAATATTTTCTACAGAAGTATTGTAGAAAATCATGAATGAAATAAATGTTTGATTTTTTCTAAAGGTATTTGACTGTATTCTAGCACCAAATAGTGCCTGGACAGTGCGCTCATTCTAAGGTAAGCGAAGATTCAATTTAAGTCTAGCTTGACTGTCCAACGAGTAGCCACTTATCTAGAACTGAATCGAATCGCCGACATCTCTGTTGGTACCATGCCAGAACATCTGCCAAATTTACAACCAGCCATACTAATAGTATCTAGTTGAACTTTACCTCTATCAGAATAAAACTGAAATTTGTTTGATTACATTACAGAAATTCTGGTAAAAACAACGTTTTCGACTCTATTGCTTTGCAATAACGCTGAAGAGTCTATAGTCTGTTATCAGGTGGTACGATGTTATGAAACTTTGAGTAGCATTTGTAACCTTATTACTTAGGTCTACGGTTGAAAATGGTGGTTGTTAGGACAGAGTTCATTGCAATGCAATAAATTCCTTTATTCTTTGGACTTTGCGGCCAAAATCAACTTTACACGCTTCGTCCAATCAGAATAAAATTTTCGAAGAAAGAAAATTTGCATGTACGGGTTTGGCATAATATGAAGTGACCTAGCTATTTCTTGAGTATGCAAACTGCGTTTGGAATTTCCGCGATTATAAGTTACTTAGTTGTTACTCCAGCTTTTTGAAGTGATCCTTTTTACTACACACATTTTGTATCAACAATATTTGCTTTACATAGCAACATTTCCATTTCGTATATGACCTTGAGAGGTCGTGACTACTTAACCGGACTATGCTCTGGCTGCCTTAAGTGAACTCAACGCACGCTAAGGGCACCCCTGTGGGATACGAACCTGGGATTATGGCGTCGCTGGGGTTGCAAGATGGGATAAGCAGGATCAAATCTGGATAATTATTATTATCTGGAGAATTAAAAGCTACAGGCTCAGCTACGGCGCGAAATGGCACTTCGTCGATCAAGGGTCGGCGGACTTATTTTGTCGTGGTCGTCGCATCGGAATGAAGACTGGTTTTGTTTGTATACTGTACTGGTGGCCTTGCTGCTTTTTTGAAGGAGGTTATGAGGTCATCAGGGTCGTTCAGAACATACCTTGAATGGCGAACTTTGCTAATTTTGTAAGGGGTATACCTGGCGGCCTCAACAACCAGAAGGTTGTGATGTTTGACGGCGTTATCGAAGAAACGCTTGGAATTGCGGTTCATGCAATAAGCTCACCCCTATTACATGGACTTTTTTTTTTTTTCTTACAAACGTAACTGACGAAATGTGGGTGTACTAGTACACCCACATTTCTCTGCCCAACCCTACGGGGAAACAAGGCGTGATGTTATGTTATTATACAAGGTAAAGCGAAACTTCGAAGACCTGAGAAGTATCAAGATTTAAATAAACCTCATCGACCCAAAAAAAAATCATCTTTGGACATCGATACGATAGCTAACGCGTCTTTGGGGTCACGCTAGCTAATTTAATTTGACCTTGTATAGATTATTCTTCGGCATGTGTCCGGCTTTCAAGAGCTTTCAACTAATAAACAGAGTTTAAAGGAAAATATAAGTATGTACTTGTCGTCATCTCTACCTACCCACTTCATACAGTTTTATAGTATAGCTACTTATTTTACTCCTACATTTTTCCTTTAGGCTCACAGACGCTTTTTGCTTTTATAAAGGTCAACCAAATCGTTCTATAGGTAATAAAATTTGATTTTAAGACCGTCCATAGAAGTAAAGAAAAGAATCGTGAATCCTGTACAGCTATAAAAAGCAGATGGCGTATCTAGTCCATGGAGTTGGTAATAAAGATTAATTCGTCAATTTATGTAGACCTAGCCCAGACTGTTACATCGTCTCCCTGTGTGTATGTTAATCTTCATAGATCTATCTGCATAACCGTTTGTCAATTATGTTGGGGTCAGCTTCCAGTCTAACCGGATGCAGCTAAATACCAGTATTTTACATGGAGCGACTATCTATCTGACCTCCACAACCCAGTGTCTGGGTACTACTATACTCCATGGTCAGACCGTTATGTAGCCGTTTAAGTTTTAAGTTAACTACATTTAATCCCATTGAATGTTTGTTTTTTTTTTTTTTTTTTTGGGGTGGGAAAACATCAAATATCTTCTCCCGCTTTGGGTGGAGCAGGAGGGGGTGTAAGACTTTTACTGACTAAAACCCACCCGTGTTCCCTCAGTTGCCTGTGTGCCAGGGGCCGCGATATCTCTTTCGAACAACTCGCACCCCTGGCAGGCATCGGCCCTTGCGGACCCCACCAGTTGGTGCTGACATCTCTTTGAGGCGTGCGTGGAACACAACCCGTGGCCGGGAATCAGCCTGGGATTCCCGACGCCCAGGGCGTCTCTCGCGGCGACTACGGCCGTGAGGGCGCATATACGGTAACGTTATAAACAATGATGCATTACAATTTACGTATTAATAATATATAGAGCAGTGGTAGCTCAGTGGCTACGGTCGCGACTTACGAGTTGACGATCGTAGGTTCGAACCCAGACATTCACTTTACTTTGTGTAAATTATTTGATCACCACTGCTCTCAAAACGGTGAAGGAAAACATCGTGAGGAAACCGGCATGTCCTAGAACCGAGAATTCGAAGACATGTGACATCTACCAACCCGCACTGGGCTCGCGTGGTGGATTATACGGCCCACACCCTCTCACAGAGAGGAGGCCTGTCTCCCAGGACTGTGTCCCTAATTATGTATATCTGTGTAATGTTTTATTTACCGCGTAAATTTAAGTTGCAGGTCCTAAATAAAAAACCGCTTCGAAAAACTTGCGTTTGACCAAAACATACATTAAAACCAAACTTTCTTACTTACATATCTGGCTGAATTTTTTATGGCTTTTGCCTGATGTCTAGCTGGTACGTTATTCAAAAAATCATTGCAGGCGTATCGCCTAGCTTACGTCACGTAATTTCATCTGGCGTGACACTGAATTGAAAGCTTTTTGGGGTGCTTCAGAGAACTAAAATAAATAAAGTCGTTGTACTTACCTAAATAATAGTGGGCTGTTAATATTACTTGATGACTACCACTTGCGTGAAATGACAAGTCTAATGTATGCTTTGCACGGAGTAATGAATGCCTTACCCGCCGACACGGAAAAGGAAAAGTATAGTACTATACTTTCTGATTTTATGCGAATATTATTCGTTTTTTACGGTGAACAGATGTCTGACTTGCTTAGCCTAAACGTGCTGACTTGAGAGCTTTCACTTGCAATCAACTAAAGTGATGTTCTCGAACCCAGGTAGGTGCTTTACTTACTAATTTCATCACCACTGCTTTCAAAACAGTGAAGGAAAACATCGTGAGGAAACCGGCATGTGCTAGAACCAAAAATTAGAATACATGTTGATTTTTTAAACTGGATGACGCCGGCATTTCCTAGCTGACAAGCCAAAAAATGCCGAAACAAACTCAAAGGTCAGTCGTTGTTCCGAAACGTTGACAGCTGGCTTAAGCACCTGAAACAGAGAGAGCATCCAAACACGGTACGCGGTCAGATTGTTTCCCCCCTCTGTAGACCCATAGTATGAGCGCATGACATTCTCATTTAATGAAACGTGTCCATCTCATGCGCTGCGGCGAGGCGGAGCTGAGCGACGAGTCCGGAGGTGGTGGGCGTGCTCGACGTGCCGCTGATCTTGTCAACATAATTCTCAGTTACTCAATTTCCATATTTTTATTTTCTGAGGACATCGTAGAGTACATACGGGTGAAGACCAACTGGACCTTGAGGGTGGAGAAGTTGGAGGCGCGCCATAACACCAACTTCAAATCCTTCGTGGTGCGCGTTCCGACTCACCATTTGGTGACCTTCCTCAAGAAAGAGTTTTGGCCGAAAGGTGTGCTGTATCGGCTTTTCCGCGGCCAGCTACGCGATACCAAGCAGCGTAACACGATCCCGTCACTTCGTGTGTAGTAGTTTTTAAGATTATTTTATAAAATATGCATTAGTTTATAGTTATTGTTTTATACCTATTTATGTATTGTGTTTTATAGGCCTCAGTTGCCTGAAATATAGGATAAATAAATAAAATTGTCCCTAGTAAAGTCCAGACATTCAATTTCAAGATTGTACGTAAGTCTAGCAATCTACCGTAACAACTAGCCTCGGTCGAGCTAAGGTTTCTTAGGGACCTATAGCGTATATTATGGATAGATGGCTTTGTGGTAGCACTAAGTGCAGTTATTCAGGACTAGCTTCTGCCCACGAATTCGTCCGCGTTAGTTTTTACACGCTTTATATTAGCTTTACTTGTATGTTTGTAACCGACTCCTTAGGGCGCGATTTTTACCCACTTTGAACGGTCAGATTTCATTTAAACTTTGTAAACTTATCGAGGACCGATGACAATTCAATAATTTAAAAAAAAATTGAGAAAAGAAGAAAGGAAGTAAAAAACAAAAAACACCAATTGACATCAATTGATTATTAAAATACCTCAAAAAGCACCCCACGCTTTTTAATTGAATTAAATTATTTTCTCCTTTTTTAGTTTGGTTTTTAAAGCGTGTTTTTTAAGTTTTTTAAACTATTATTTTGTTCTTCCGACCCACCTCGTCACTATCAGCATATCACATCATTTTGACTTCTTATTTGTTTAGGTAATCGGCTTCTAAGGGCCAGAACGTGATGTTAAATAGCTTTTAATCTTTCCCAGGGATTGGGCTAACAAATGCAAAAAAAAAACAATCCAATGGGTAGTTCCAGAGCTTAGCGCGTTCAAACAAACAAACAAACTGTACAGCTTTATTATTAGTAACAATAGTTAGATACGATAGCGCTTTGGTTTCCGATGGACCAACATTGTTGTGGAATTACTGCATATTTAACGTCTAGAAATGCAGGCTATGCATTCGAAAATAACTCGACGAAATGTATAACAGCTGAGTTACTTTAGCGAGTTCAAGTTGATAATAAATATGAGTACAATGACCGCTTCAGGGTTTCAGTTAGTTCAATTACATATTGTGAGTTTAATTAAGGAACGAAAAAAATAGGGTCAGTAATAATGCCGATACACAAAGGCACCTTTTAAGAGTAATTACTACTTCAATCTTGGCCTACTTGTCGATCTTAGTCCTATATAATGTTCAAACCCGTTCAGCTGTTTGTTCGTCATTGTTTAACAAACATCCAAACATCTAAATATCCAAACATAACTACAAACTTTCAAATGTATAACATACCTATAATAATATATGTTTTCCTTTATTTTCTTTCATACATATTAAGTATATTTTTACAAATATCATACAAAAACATTTAGAAATATAAAATTAGTGGCCATCGGCATCAGGAGCAGGGTCCAATATGTCGGTGGTCAGCGCTCTAGAAAAAGGAACCTCCTGACTATGCGTGCCGTGTCTAGGAGTACTGCTTTCTGAATCAAGCCCTTGATCCAGCCGCGACATGAGAGCCTCCTGAGGTGTTGGTCGAGGCTCTTCGCTATTAGGCCGTTTACTGTAACGATTATCGGTACAATGATTGCTGAGTCCTCGTCCCACATGTCGACAACCTCGTGAGGTAAGTCAAGATATTAAATTTTCTTATCTTGCTCAGCTTTCACGAGATTTTCGTCATAAGGGACAGCGATATCAACAATGATTACACGACGCTCTCGTCGTTCTATCACCACAATATCAGGCATATTGGCTATTCTATTATTAATATATTTTTGTTAGTAGAATTACTTTTTTTAAATGTTTAATTAATTGCTATTAAAAATCATAAACCTTACAACATGGTATCAAAAAATTCCGTATATTTACTATTTTAGTCCAATTCCAATGTATCCGGTTTAACGGTGTAATTGTCAGCACTTCACGGAGGAGCAGTTGATAGCAGACAGGAATAGAGAGAAATAAATTAGATTCCTACTCGAGTACAAGCGACTGTAAATTAGCTTTCAGTCATACTGGCAGTTAAATTGGACAGCGCATTTGTTTCAAGTCTTAGGAACTTGTTGTTTTGTTTCTATTGGATCTGAGTAGGTTGGCGAGTTGGTAGATGTCACATGTCTTCGATTTTTGATTCTAGGACATGCCGGTTTCCTCACCATGTTTCCTTCACCGTCTTTAGATCGGTTGTTATCGAACCTACCTACAAATCGCAAATCGGGGCCCTCGGATACCCCCCCAGCTATAAGTTATAATTGAACACCAAATTATTATTTATTAACCAACAAAAAATGTATATATGCTCGAGATCTAGAATCATTTGTGCTGAATTATTTGTTACCTACTAATAGTTTGCGCGCCGATGTGGGACCCTTACACTGTTTATAAATTTACGGGTTTCATCATCATTTAGAGCTTTGTTCTGGAAGCTATACGTGTATGAAACATTCATGTTAAACTATAATATTAAAAATAAATCTTGTAGTTTTTTTAGTATAGGTACACCGTGCGAGGCATGTTCCGGTAACGTCGCTAGGTAATGAAGCATGTTTTTCCCGAATACGGTCGCGAATCATATATTGATTAATATACAACTTACTTACTTACTTACTTACTTACTCACCTGCAAATTACAATTAATATATAAAAAAAATATTAAAAAGTCGGAGACTACCCTGGCGTTTTTGACTTAATCTAATTTTAAGTATTTGATTGAGTTACCGAGTTCCGCGTCTGTGGACAAGACGTAAACTGTGGACAAGCTGCAGTGATGACGTCACTCATGCCAGTCTACATTAGAACGGCACTCACGTGACCACTCTGGTCGAATTCAGGCTACGTGTGGTGAGTTTAAACTTCGAACGAACAAACTGACTGGCTGCAGGCAAATTCGATTTTTCCAATTGACAACATTTAAAAACGTTCTTTTATTTACCTAAGCAAGTAAAACAAAAATGCCATTCCTTGATTTTTCTCTCTTCAACCTTTTTTATTGCTTTTACTGCTTAGAATCGGGATTAAAATTAATATTACTTACTTACATAATCCATAACTAGCCTATAATGTTCCCGCTGGTGAGACACAGGCCTCGTCACTTCGAAGGGCTGTAATCCACGATGCGGGCCTAATGCGGTTTGGTATCTACCATATGTCTTCGAATTTTTGGTTCTAGGACATGCCGGCCGGTTTCCTCACGATGTTTTCCTTCACCGTTTCGAGAGCAGTGCTGATGAAATTATTTACTCAAAGTAAAGTAGGTACCTGCCCGGTTTCGTGCTCATGGCCTACAACTCGTTCTTGCCTGCCTGTGTCATCAAACACGACGGAAACAAAACACAATCCCTTCGCGCCAGCAGAAACTTTTCGCTCGGAGTATAATCTAGGTACTTACTTATTTGAATTTGAATCTTCTGTAGTAAGTACACGCAAAATAATCAAATGTAACATCGGCATGTCAGAAGTACAGTGAGGGGGATTTATGAAAGTGTTGTTAAGTTTTTTTTTTTACTTTGTCTTAATATTTGTATTATTTTCTCTTATGTGGAAATGTTTTTTTTTTGTTTGTGCAACCTGTAATCTTTAATTTTTGTAATTGGGTAAACCGTTTTAATTAAAGAAATAAATAAATAAAATAAAAAAATAAATAAAAAAAAGTAACGGTTCTATTCAATGTACCTAAGTATGATAGCTGAGTGTACAAGTGTACAAGAAGTTATATTATTCAATATTATTGTATATCCGTGAATCTGTTACCGATGCTGGTGGGCTACTGTTTTAAAGGTTTTTATTTACCTTAAAATTATTATTATCTTGCTAGCTTCTGCCCTCGACTTCGTCCGCGTTTTAGTCCCTCGACCAACCCCGTTGCATCGCATCGCCCCACAGTGGGCTGGGATTACAAGGTTGGGTCTTAAGAGATCAAATGTATTTTTTTGGTATCTAGGCATAAATTTAAAACGTTTTTATTCTTTGACTTTTTTTAATTTAACGAGTACTTTCGGAGATATAGCCATATCAAATTTGTATGAAGAGTCATGTTATTTTAGTTAAGCAATTTATTCCAATTAAATGGAAATTGAAAATAATGTAGGTATACTAAACGGCCTGAAAACCTCAATACCTACTTAGTTCTTTAAAAAAAAAACAATGTTCGACATTTTCCACCACCATAGATAGGTAAGACGTAATTTGTTTTGAGACTTATTTCCGGGAATCAAGGGATAAGAGTGCGCGAGCGCAACAAGTTATGACGTGTCGTAACGTGATTGGTGCAACGATAGGGTATCTACGGAATGTTCGGTTGCATTCAAACGTACTTCAGTGTTCTATTTCCCACCTTAATAGACGCATTACCCCCACACATTCATTACTTACTTATTTGTTATTTTGTATTTGTGAAAATGTTTGAAAATTTAGTGACAAACCTTGATCTTTTCGTTATTTTAAAAAACAGTGGCAGTATTAAAAATAATGACAGTTTGTGTAGTGTGATACTTCATCTCAGAGATGCGACATTTGTAAAGCCACTCCAATAGAGATGAATAATTTGCCCTTAATTGTATCAAAACCGACTGATCCAGATCTCTGTAAATACGGATTGTCATCATTGCATACCTGGATACGAATGATGGAATGCATTCTGCATATAGCCTACAGATTAACGATACAGACATGGACAGTAAAGGGAGACAACAAGTGCATCATGGAAAGAAGAAAGAAAGACATACAAGACGCAAAAATAGAATGGGACTTCCGATTGATGTTGTTAAACAAGGGCACGGCTCCACGAATGACGGAAATACTGCTAGAAGATTTTTTGCAAATCCAAACATGACTGCCGAGATAACTGGTGTTAGTGAAGAATTAATAAGGCGATTTGCAATCATTTTAGAGGCAATTTCATCAGGTTACCACATTGACACAGCGAAATTTCACGAATATGCTCAAGTGACCATGCAACTGTATTTGGAATTATATAGCTGGTATTATATTCCTTCAAGTGTTCATAAAGTTCTTATGCATGGTGCAGCTATTATTGAAAGTTTTGGTCTAATACCAATTGGACAGCTATCTGAAGAAGCTGCTGAAGCTAGAAATAAAGACTTTCGTAGGTACCGCCAACACCATTCCAGGAAATGCAGTAGAAAAACAACAAATGAAGACATTTTAAATAATTTATTGACCAGCTCTGATCCACTCATCTCAGCGAAACGTCACGAACTTCGCAGAAAACATAAAACTTTGTCAGTAGAAGCACAAAGTTTATTAGTAATTGAACAAGCGAAAACATTTGATGATGACGAATACGAAAATTTTGCATTCGTTAATGTGGATACCCTTGACAGTGATTAAATTAAAACAGTGCAGTGGCCAGTAGTAATTGTGATTTTTACTTATTTATTTATTTATTTTATTAGTCCTTAGTGGATTAGGCCTAAAGGGGAGACCACTACATAAAAAAAACGCGCCTAGTTCTTAACCTCTATGGTGGTGTGGAATAGAGAACAAAATTTGAAATTGCGACCAAATCGCAGAAAATCGCAACTCGAGAATAGGCGCTAAAATAGGACAAATATACGTACTATGCATACGTAGAGTCAATTCTTTGAGAAAATTTGAGAATTTCGAGATTTTCACATTTTTTTCTTTTGCTTCATACAAAAATTACTTTGGATATTTATAACTCCGAAAATACTAAGTTATCTGAACGACCCTCATAGAAATAATTACTTATAGTCGATAGATAAATCCAACACAATATTTAAAATTTCAGAAAAAGAAACTTTTTTTTTTTAAATGCAAAGTCCTTTACCGGCCCGTTTCAGCCCACTGTGCGCCCGGCCGCGCTTTTACCTACTTCGTTTTCGCTTACAGTTTTTTCTGACTTTTTGTATTTTTGCTCAGCTCCTGAAGGTCGCAGCGTGATGTTACATAGCCTAAGGCCTTTCTCATGAATGTGGGTATCATATACAAAAATATTTTTTTTAATCCGACTGTTACAAAATTAAACTCTTCAGCTCTAATATATTGGTTTATGATATTCCCTAGCTCGAATCTACTCCATATCTACTCCTTAAGCCCACTGCTGCGGTCATTGGGACGTCACCAAGAACGAGTCACATAACTCCACCAGTCTGAAGGCATATCTGCTTGGCGAGCATAAGCAAGACTATAACATATATTTTCACATCGATGAGAATTGCTGCAAGTGTTCTCACCACTAATTGCCTCTTTATCGACAAAGTGAGTTCCTGAACTTTAACTAGTCGCTGCAACTAATGATGGGAACTAGTTTGTCGATATTTTTACTTAAGGCGGTGATTTCTTGAAAAAGCTCAAAAAGGTGGTTTTTTAAACCAGTGTATCTCTTTAACCGTAAATACTTTTGAAAGCAAAAAATTATATGATATTTTCCAGTATTTTTTGCATAGAGTGATGGAACTGAAAACATAATTAGGTAAACATACTTGAATGCATCAAAGAAATCATCAAAGTCACTTCTTAAATATCTTTAAAACCAGTTTATCCCTTCAATATCAATTATAATTATAATAAAAAATATACCATAAAATTTCAAATGCCAAACTGCATCCAGTGATGGATTATTATTTATTATTAAATAGTTAATATCTAATTTTATACAATTTTATTTGCATTTTTACGACAATACTTGCTCATTTATTATTCGAATTTATTACAACACATTTTAACCCGTATCGGATTGCAATAAGAACTATTATCGCTCATAACGACAATATTTAAAGTTACCAGGGCCTTAAAAAAATCTTGTATAATCTTAAATTTTGATTAAGAGTAATGAAAGAGAGATAGTTTAGTACAGAAAGTGAACACAAAGGTTAGATTTAAAAGAAAAAAAACCACATATGGGATGATTTGTATGGAAGTTCGCAAATTTTCTGATGGGAAATTCTGTTTAGCACTGAAATTAAAGCACGAAAATTCTAGCACGAAATTTTTTTTTTTTAGAATAAATTTTAGAATTTATTTAGATTTTACTTTTTGCTGTGCCCTACAGGGTCCGTAATTGTACTCTAGCTTTAAGCCAATTGTAAGACCTTTCAACATTATGGAATGCAAATAAAGATATGAATATATAGCCATGCCTATGAATCAATGAGGTGGAAAGTAGTGTCTTCGAACCAAGTGCCTAAGTTGCTTGAAGAGCAGTGATGGCCCAGTGGAACCAGCCGTGACTTATGACTTGTAGGTCGTAAGTTTAAACCGAGACTAAGCGCTTTACTTTGTCTTAATATTTCATCACCACTACTCTCAAAACGGTGAATGAAAACATCGTGACGAAACCGAAGACATGTGTCAACCCACACCGGGATTCTTCTCACAGAGAGGAGGTCTGTGTACCAGCAGTGAGAACTTTACAAACTGATTACGAGTGCATGAAGCCAAAGACCCGATTCCCACTTATTCACAGCCAGCAGCTCCGCAGTAATAACGGACGCGTTTTCACAAGTTTCAAATAGTTCTGTACTTCTCTGCAAAGCGGCTCATACTAATTAATTTAAACATGGATAACAATTTTACTAACAATTGACGCTTACATTTAAATTCTGTAAACGATTTCCAATTAGGTACGTAAACGATCGACTTCAACCTTTCATGTCAAATTAAGTTATTTACATGATTTTCCTTCATTTTGTATCACGCGTAGAAATACGGAGTAATCGATAAAGGACATGTGATATTGTTCTCACGTTATTACACGTCACTACTGTGTTTTTTTTAATAACGTTCAGGCAATTAAGTTCCCATATGAAACAATTCAATTGAATGCAATTAACAGAAACTACATAACTTAGCAAAATCACAGGGAATACAGATTACAAATTGCTTTTGGTGGAAACTTAGGTAGGTACAGTAGACCGGACGTCAATGTAAACAAAACCAGTATAAGCTGCCCTCTTATTCTATTGAAACTCCATAACTCAACGTCAAAGTGTTACCAACGACGCGCAGTCGCCTGAACTAAACACTATATTATATGCACATAGGGTGTATTGCGGGAAATTGATTAATCAACTAAATAAGAGCAATGGAGGACCTCAATAATTTAGTCATCAATTTTCCGCAGATTATGGTCCGTGATATTAATTGATTACAAAAATACATGATCAAAATCAAAATGAAAAGTCATTTATTCAAACTAGGCTGAGAGTCAGTCCTTTTTGAACGTCAGAATTACATAAGATAGTACCAAACGCCCGCCCTTCACCACTTCCTGGAGCTTTAGCAGGGAAGAAGAAGTGGAGAAACAAACTCCCCTGCAACATAGAGAGACAAAAATTGATGGTTCGCAGAAAACGTAAATTTCGGTTTTGGTCGTAAATCGTGATGAGTGGTCGGACACCACCTTCACTCAAAATAAAAGTAAATTAAAAATATCGAAACATGTCGTGCCCATCCCTAATTCTTGCTAGAGTCATGTTAAAGGTATAAATTGTTCTTACTTGACGATCCAATTATCCGCTTTGTCCGGGTCATTTGTTCGCATTGTTATCTATTATTCTTACTGCTTTGTGAAGGATTAACATGGTTAAATCACGTAAGTGTTTGTAAAAGTAGTGTATACAGACTAATTTACCGTTTATTAAAGAGAAGTGAAGTGAAGGCTTTGAGTCTTTTTAGAATAGGTCTTTCTAGAATCTTTAAACCTAAACCTAACTATACAACTGCTCAAGTGATTCGTATACAGGGAGTCAGGGACATCGACGCGAAATCGTTGTATGCTGTAACTATTATGGATTCAGTAAATGATTCTGATTTTTTTGTCGGTTATTAAAAATAAATTTACCTGTTCCAAAAATTTTGAATGCGTAAAAAAAAGAGCGCGCAACAACGTTGCCAAATTGCTTGCCTGTGTGTGCATCCCTTTTCTTAATGACATGCTCCTGCTTTATAACACATTTCAATTCAATTCGTTCGTTCCTAATCAAATTCATTCTGTATACAATAGACTTAAAACATTATATCAAAATCAATGACTTCGAACATTATTTATTTACGTATATTTAAAAATAAAATATTCGAATCTTTAGCCTGACCATCAAAGGAACTGCAGACAGCATAGTAACCACATCACTCGCTTTCAAAGTAACCACACCGTTAAAAACCACATTCGGAACATCCGGAAGAAGATGCGCTGAAAAATACTGCTATTTTTAAATACTGATCGGAGATCTCCAATCGAATACGGCGTGTATTTAATCGAACTTCTAGTAATTCCCATTTTGCGGTTCTACAAATATTATTGAACTCTCTAACGTAATGATAGCGCCTATTTTTGTAAACTACACTTTTGGGGTCTTAAAAATACTAAATAATTATATGAAATCAATCAATCAAAACATTTATTTCAAGCAGACTAGCGTGACGTGAACACTCGTAGAACAATTGAAGACTTTATTTCAAAAACCACCTTTGTCAATTCCATGTTATGAGTTAGTTACGCCATCTTGTAGAGGAATTTGTAAGCTTTCTGATTATATTTTATATTTCTTCAAAAACAGGTTTAAGTCACGACAAATTTGGTTTTATTTAAAAGCAAATTGCGTGGCGTATCTAACTCATAACATGAAATTGACAAAGGTGCTTTTTGAAATAAGGTCTTCAAATTCTATGAAAACTTTATGGGAATTGTTCTACGAGTATCGCATCGCGCCTGTTCGAAGAAGCCTTTAACATAAAATATACATAAGAAACTTCAGAAGCTAGGTGCACGGTTTAATTGGTTGTTTCCTACAGAGGAGATCCGGTAAGAAAATCCACGGTTACTCATTTAAAAATAATTTACAATGTTTTCAAATTACAGTAACTTACAATTTGTAATTATTAATAGGTATGGGAGGACAGTGTAGGCCAGTCAACAAGTAACAAATAGGAAATGATCAACAATTCGAAACATCCATGAGTCTTCAAGGCCTACAAAGTTCTCACATTCACAAAATAGAAAATAATCGACTTAAAAACAAATAACATAATAATATTTTTTTTTAATTAGCCGAGTTCTACTTTTAAGAATACCAGTAATAGCCCAATCATGGAAAGATGCGCTACTATTAACCGAGATGGTCTTGGATTTAAAAGTGGAAATAAATTGTTTAAAATACAAGAAAAAACACCATACATATACTTGTATATTAATGTACCTTTCTGTCAGTTAAATATTACGCAAACAAATTATTTGATTGATTGATTGATGATTAGGATCATCATGAATAGACAAAAGTCGTAAAAGTACAACTATTCCCCATGTGCATGAAATGCCTACAACAATGTCTACTTAATGAGTCTTAATAAGTCCTTTTAATAAATAAACAATAAAGGACGTCATGGGGACTGCCGACAAAGGTGAAAATTTAAAACTATGCATTGCCTAAAACTTATATAACTATGAGTTCGTGTTTCATATACAAGGTGTAACAGAATAGACGCAAGACCTGAAAGTAGTTTGTTCCTAATTGACTACTGAATCGATTTCAGTAACTTTTAATATAAGTATTTTTTTTTAAATTATGTATTTTGCCAAACCTACCACTGATTGAGTCAAAGAAAATTCAATCTTATGGAAGATGATATAAGACTCAATTTTAAATGCATAAAGTAATGCTTGGGTCGACACGTTTTTCTTAATAATATCAGTTAGCTTTAAAAAAAACAGTTTTGGTCATCGTATTATGCTTTTAACTCGATACTCTAATTGAGGTGTATGAGGTCTTGCGTTAATTATGTTGCTCGTTGTATATCTGTAGCTAACTACAGATATAGGTGAATGAAATGAAACGCAAACCCATATCTAAGATTTTCTCCCACCAAAAATCGCTCAACGCCTCTATGTAAAGAACTTTTGGCTTCAAAAATAGCTATTAGCTTGCATATTCTACTCTTTTGAATACCATAATTAATTTAAAACACAAAAGGTAGAAAGCCACGACAATCCAAGTCATACATCGCGTTCCCACAAAATTAGCTTTTAAATCGAAATTAATCGAATTTTCAAGTCATTCTGCCTAATGGTGCGGAAACCTCGTTTAAACTTCACACGAAGTCAATTTGTGCGTAAATCGAAGGTGCAGAGGATCCAGGGCATGCCGGGGCCCTGGCGATCAATCTTCGGCCCTCTGATTCTTTGCAACTGCAGCTCGATACAACTAGCTATAGTAGGAGGGTCTTCTTCGCCGCACGGCACTCGTCGTCCGGCCGTCAGCGAAGCTACCCGCTTACCAGGTACGTCCCGTAACACGACTTGTGCTTGCTTCTACGAACATTTTAAAAGTGTATTTAAAAATTTTGAATCGTTTGAACAACAAAAAAAACGAACGCAGTAATTTATTTGAAAAATTTTATGTTACAAAATTGAGATATTTTTAAACCGTGTCAAACAATTTTAAAAGTGGTTTCTTCATTTTAGTTTTTACTTGAAAAGTGCTAGTAAAGTTTTGAAAGTCTTTAAATTAAATGGTTATGGTCTGGTAGTCTTATTGCGTATTACGTAGTTTGACATGACTCTAGTAGAGCTCTATAAAAGTTTTCTGTAAGATCTTAATCTCGTATTCTGTGGAATGACGTGCGCTTAGGTATTCCGTATAGAATAATTGATGGACGTAACTGTTACTGACTAAATTTAAAAAGTAATTTCAGTTAGTAGGTCTTTGTTTTAAGCGTCTGTGACGGTATTAGGCGCGACTTAAATTCGCTTATTTTAACATTTATTTAAACAGTTGTTACATAAAATTACTTTTATATAATAATTATGTCTGTAACTGTCGGAGACATTAATTTCGTTAAATGTGGTGGTCCCCAAACTAGGTGGGGCCTGTTTCTTGGGTACGTGAGGTGTGAAAAATAATTACATTTTTCACCGCTGTTAGAAATGGTCAGGTTTTTTAGTTTTCTGTCGCGTCGCGGTCGGTATGAGCTGAATAATAGTTCCTTCCGCTGTTGAACAAGAACCCAATCGGCAAAAAGAGGCATGCCTGTCCACTGCTAACATCGTTATTCTGTCAAACGTTTGACTCGTGAATTTATGTTTTATTATTATGGCGCTGCTCAAACGTAGGACACCCTAAAACGCTTAGTTTTTTGTTAAACAATTAGGCATATTTCGTATGTATTACATGCCACAAAAATGTAGTATATTGTCTAATGTTTAAAGAAAAGATTTATTTAAAAATAAATGATACAAATAAATTAGTATGATCATAAAACAATCGTAAAACAAAGCTCAAAAAAATACTTTTCATAACATAATTCTATAAAATTTGAGTTTAAGCTGCCATACTATTATGTAAGATAATAAAGGGAATTCCATCAACTGACGAAATATCTAAAAATAGTCCATTGTCCCGTGCATTTATTATTTAATTTAATGAAAACTGCAAAATTTCTTGTATTTTGGTGATATTCGGATCAACTAACACCAAGAGCTATTTTCAACCTTATTTGTTGCCGCGATGCGGTATTGTCAAATAACTAAAAATTTACTTTTGACATATTCTTATCTTCTTACAATAAATTGTTCGTTTGCACGAAAATTGCAGCGAAACCCATATTTGAAAGACACTTGACTAAATTATTCAGTTTCCTTATTTTGGGGACAAAACTTTTGAACGATCGCGTGACGGTAAAGGCATGTACTGTACCAACTGTTCCAAGTCAACATAATAGGTACTCTAGAGAGTTACATTTCAGTACACATTCCCTCCGTAATATCGCAATGCCGTGTAGGGCGGGTTACGCAAGACATTGTAGGGAATTTTATTGGGCACAATCAGAAGGCACTTGTAGAACTTGCTTTTGTCTTTCTATGTGTAGGAGTTATGATAACAGTTCCGTATCGTTATTGGTTTTAGAAATATATAGCGAAATTCCATTTTTATGCGCATAATATTGCAGTAAATTCGGTAAGGGACGCGGTCGATATCGTTCGGGCAGTTTAAAATATCGAGATGTGTAATATTAATGTGCGCTTGCCATAAATAAATTGTCGATTTACATATCGAGTGAGCAAAGGGTTAGGGAAAAGGTGAAATGGCATTTATTTTTCTTGCATACACAAATTTCTATGTTAGGATTTTTTGAAGTGGAATTTCTTTAGGCGCGTTGAGCGATATTTGTAAGGGAAAATCTTATGGGTTCGCGTCACCGACATGCTTACATGTTAACGGTATGTGTGTAGCGCTTTGCGAGCAGTGAAAGCTTATAGATATTTTAATTTATAAATGACGAAATTTTAATTTTTGTACTACAATTAGGTAACCCAATAATGCAAAAAAAAACAACACCAGTCCCTATTGTCTGTGTTTTATGTACTGTAAAACTGCTTTATTTTGACTGTAAGCTCGGTACTTGGAGACGTTACTTAAAATAAAACGATTATTTACGTCATTTGAAAATGATACATTGGGAAGCTGTCGATATGAAAATATGACAGAGTAAAAATATTTAATGATAATAATGTTGGTGTGTGCTAAGATATGCTGGTCAGTTATTTGACGTGTTTGAGTGTGCATAGAGTTCTAAGATGGTTTTTGATAACACATCGATTTTCAAAAACCGTAATCAGATTTATAGATTAATTAAATCATATCTCCCTTGGCTTTGCCTGCGTCGGGTAATAAAGGAGACCGTACCGTTTTTTATCTAATGTAATTTACAGTTATCGCAAATGACTTACTGAACCAGCCATAAATATCTACAAATAGTCATGAATCAATTACTTACTTTAAACGGTTATCTTTATATCTATAACAATTTGTCCGTACGTGCGTATGTCACTCAAGTGCTTCTAAACGGCTGGACTGATTTTGATTAAATTCACTGTGTGTTTGAGTGAGTCTATGAATATAATCGGTAGGTGACGCTATTCGGGCATGACAACGTCTGTAAGGTCGGCTAGAAAGCAAAAAGTATCTATACATGGTTACTGGTTAAATCAACCTAGATACTTTAAAAGGTTGTAGTTTCCATCATTCTTGACTGATTTCACTATGAAACATTGTACCCCAAAATTAACCTTTTTCAAGATATTGCACTTTACGGTTTAAAAAAAAATACGATTTTTTTGTCTATTGGCTTATTTTTTTTTTTAGGTATTTAGCCTCTGATTTATTCGTCTTTACGATGTTTGTGTAGTGACAAGTAGTTCTATTATTCAAAACATTAAAATAGCAGTTAAATGAAAAAACTGGGTCGTAGTAGACGATTGATAATTATTAATTGAAATAAATTCGGAAAAAATATTACTTTCTTTTCGAAAT
This sequence comes from Antitype chi, assembly GCA_947359405.1. Lineage (NCBI taxonomy): Eukaryota > Metazoa > Arthropoda > Insecta > Lepidoptera > Noctuidae > Antitype > Antitype chi. Next base: position 18,001,871 of record OX375820.1, on the reverse strand, counting down.
AAAAAGATAAGTCTATTACATTACAGTTATGCTGTAGATGTGCTTAAAAAAAATATCTACGTTTCATTAGCTATCCAACAAGGTATAATTAGCTAGAGTATTACCAGAATTCTTAGAAAAAAACTATGATTAAAGGCTCTCAGATAGTAGTATTAATAACAATAACTCGTTGAGTTCCTTGTTGCGCATACTGTCCAATATCATGAAAAAGGTTAAAATTAGGGTACGATGTTTCATTGTGAAATCAGTCAGGAATGTTGGAAACTACAACCTCTTAAAGGATTCTGTGTACAAAGTTACGAAACACAAATAATATTTTTTTCGCGGTTTTGTAAGCTACTACGCACCAATGCAACAGCGGTATGCAAGAGCATGATCAGCAATGTTCTTTTTCTTCCAGCCCAGTACCCCCAATTTCATCTATTTAGCCGTTGTTCGATTTCCACGCTCCATTTTCCTCGGGCTTTCAATTTAATTGGATTGTAAGTACCAATTCAATTTAACTGAAAAAAGAAATAGAGGCGTTATTACCGGTAAATGGGCTTAAAGACTTGGGTTCGAAGTGGAATTTATAATAATGACTGCAGCACTAATTAGCGACAAAGCTTCTGCTAAAGATTTAAAGAGTTGGTGTAGATTGGCTGCACAGGTTGATCGATCAGGTTAAGCTACGCTTGCCGCGGTTGGTCCGTGGATAGATGGCCATCTTTACATACCAAGACCCCTCTGTGCTTCAGCAAGCACGATAAGCCGTTGGTCCCGGCTGTCATTCGTGGATCTTTGACAGTCGTTACAGGTCGTCAGAAGCCCCAAAGTCTGGCAACCAGTCATACCAAGGGGTATCGTATTACCCAGTAACTAAGTGGGTTGTGAAGGTGAGATAAGTAGTCCCACCATGTAAAATACTGGTGGTGTAAGCTGCATCCGGCTTGGCTGGAAGCTGACCCCAACATGATTGGGAAAAGAAACTAAATATAATGAATAGTGCCGTCTACTGACGCTGCCGGAGGCGCAATTTCATACACTGTGGTGCATATTCATCGCCTAAAAAACCTCCAGTGTTTTTTTCAAACTTAAGGCTCAACTCGAACAAAAAGCCTCACTTCTTATTCTCTTTCAAAATTCTTTCTTTTCTGGTCGTTTATGTTTGGTTTCATTCCCATATGAACTAATGGCCCCTCAACTGGCGAGCACCTAAATGACATAGGGTCAAATTTTATCTGTGTCTGTGTTTTTATTGATTTACAGTTTGTTCTTACAATTATATACGGTTTTTTCCTCTGGCTAGGTGTCGGTAGATATAAATTACTGTTAAAGTTTTACTATTACTGCAGTGGCCGGGTCTTGGTCGTCCGTACGGAGGCTCAAAAGCGAGCAGAACCATGCACGCAGCTATTTCAACGCTATGCCTCGTAGTCAGTCAGACTTCCCCACGTTTTGACTACTTATCAGCGTTGATAGCAGCCTCGATCCTTTTCTCTCGGTAATACAGCCACTCCGAGTAACAAATAGCAGTTTCACATGTTTTTATCTCGTTCCCCCAAGAGATGGTATTTTTGTCGAGAAAGTACGTGAGTAATGTAATCGTTAAAGGTCCTTGCACGGACGTGTGGCGCCAGAGGACTCAAGTAAGAACCAAATAGGATTATACTTGGACCGTGGCTTGGTGTAGGTACTATTAGAGATTCAGTGGATTTTTTTTTTAAGTGAGTTCGCATTCATCCTGTCACTTCTGAGCAGTCTTAGAGTGGTGTAAATTTTATCTTCATGTACTAAAAATAAAAGTGGTGAAGTTACTACAAGAGTTATTCATAATATGTGTTTTTTTATGGGTTTACATTACAGAAATGAATAGTGCAACGGGTTCAACTACTAAGTGCTTTATGTATAAATATTGAGCTGGCACCTTTGTCCTGGAAAATATTCCCTCTGGCCCTCTGAGTCCTCGGCTAGCTGGAGAGACAGCTCTTACATCTCAGTTCATAGAATCTACGTAAATGATATTATACTTAGTGAAAGTCGTTTTTCGAGTGTATCTGTGTGACCACTTTGTTCTTGTACATCGCGCAAGGATTTTGGTGTGGTTTTGATCATAATAAAATTTTGGAGAGTTTATTCCTGGAGGTTCAGCCCAAGCAGGGGTGGGTCGCTTGTAAAATAATAAGTAACTGTTCGTTGGATTAGACAAACAAATTTCTCTAGCCTTTCAATAAAAGATTTTTAGTTCCTTCAGTGGCTGAAAGTTTAAAATAAAATTTGCAAATACCCGACGACGTTAACAGGGCAGCTGCCTCCAAAATAATATTTTTATTGGACAAGCGGTGCATCGCGCTTTTATCGAAAATGAAATTCGCAAAGTAGGTCGTTTATTATCTTGGGCTCGTAGCTAAATTATAACAGCCGCACGTGTCGATCGAATTATGCTTGCCGCGGTGGAGTCTTGGATGGGTTCCATCCATTACTTATAAAAAACATAATTTGATGTACAGAATGCGTAGATGACAGCTAAGTGATGGGTCTTTTTACACCTTGTTTACGGTACGTACCTTTACATTATCAAAATGTTAAATATGGAAATATTATCAAAATGTACTTTCATTCAGAATCCTATTCAATGTTTTCCTAGTGAAATGAATTTTCCATCTGCATTTCCAATTCATTCGGTCTCCATCATTACTTTCTACCTTTTCGAATAATTTTCAAGAGTTTTTGTGAGATCGATAACTTATTATATTTTTCGTAGTTGCTTCTTGAAAACCAGCCGTAGTGACCGTATCGACAATTGCATTGTAATGGATGAAAATGAACAAGCAAAAATAGCACGCGGTGAGTGATTTCTAGAAACAGCGCTAAAGAATAATGGTTTTTCAAACGTTATACACAATGTTTTTTTTTTTTTTTTTTACAATGAAGTATATTGCCTGTACTTGAGGTTTCTCGGAACCATACATAAGACGCGCCTTGTTTCCCCGAAAAGTAGGGCAGAAGTGTACCCTAGTACACCCACATTTTGCCAGTTATGTTTTTTAAGTCCCCGGTAATCGGGGGTCAGGGTTTCTTAGAACCGATATCGTTAAATACTACTAGCCGTTGCCCGTAGCCGTTGCCGTGGAGGTCGAAAAATATCCTACGGGAACGTACTACCAGGATGAAAAGTATCCTATGTGTTGTTGCCAAATTTCATTCAGCCGTTTTTGCGTGATTGAGTAAAAAACATCCAAACATCTTCACAATCTTTCACATTTATAAGTAGGATTTTGGGTGTATAATTGGATTTTTAGATACGTGGTACTTATTGGTAGTGGTGCAATGACTTTGATATCGCAATGTTTCCAGTCGTTGTATTTTTTGAGGTGAAATAATTTCGGAATTTATGTAACGATGAATGAAGTACATAGAATTATCTATCTAAATCTACCCAGCCTTTTCACAACTATTTTGGGATTTTTTTTTTGAGGATGGGAAATCATCAAATAACTTTTCCCGCTCTGGGTGGAGCAGGAGGGCGTATCAGACTTTTACTGACTAAAACCCACCCGTGTTTCCTCAGTTGTCTGTGTGCCAGGGGCCGCGGTATCTCTTTCGAACAACCCGCACCCCTGGCAAGCATCGGCCCTTGCGGACCCCACCAGTTGGTTTGACATCTTTTTGAGGCGCGCGTGGAACACAACGCGCCGTCGACCCGGGCTTGGTCCTTACCGGACAGCGAGCTACCCATTACCCGCCGTCCGCAAGCCCGCGCTTGCGGTGGCCGGGAATCAGCCTGGGATTCCCGACGCCCATGGCGTCTCTTGCGGCGACTAAGACCATGAGGCCGCTTATACTGCCTCTCCGTCACGCGTGCCGCCTCCCTCATCGCGAGCATGACTGCTTCGCAGAAGGAGGTGACAGCTACCCATACAATCTCGCCCAGCTCACCATGGCCTGGACCAGGGCCAGACACGAGAGATCGCCACCCCTGATCGCCTCCACGAGGACACAGGCGGTGCTTTGCCCAAGCCGGGCAGACCTCCACCGTATGCTCCACCGTGTCCTCAGGGCGATATTTGCAGTGGGAACACCCGAGCGTTTCCTCCCGCCCTATGCGACACAGGCACCTCCCGAAACACCTATGCCCGGTGAGGACCTGCGTCAGGCGGAAGGTGAGAACGCCGTGCCGCCTCTCAATCCACTCCTCAAAGAGGGGATGGTAAGACTGGGTTACCAGACTCACAGGCTACCTGTAACGTCTGTCCAATATCTAGAAATAACGTGACCAATGGATTTGCGAGGCACGGATGGTCCCGATATATAATGGATGATCGCCCATCCACGGACTGTCCTTCACTAGCGTTGCTTAACCTTGAAGATCGACCCGTAATTTAAGTAGAACCTAGTCCTCTAATATAATGACGGAAGACAGCATAAGGCGTTGCGCCACCCATTGTGCCCCAAAAAGTAAAATTTCTACATTTATATCTGTTATTTGCATAGTGTATCATAATTATTTCGTTGCATAGGTAAACAAGATAATAATGATAGGATTTTGTGAGTCGGAATCGTTGCTATTACCTACGTACATAACATTGAATTCTTTCTTGTTATAAGTACCTTAACATGGCCCCTAAGTGCTGCTATTCATAACCGAGACACACTCAATATTTCACACCATAGCCATTAAAAGAAGGAAGATAATTTATCAGAAGGCAAGAAAAATATTGGCAGGGTTTGATAAATTAGGGGAACGGTCCCGTTGGGTTGGGAAATAAACGTTAAAAATATTAAGTCAACCTCTAGGGATGTGGCAAAAGATTGCCAAAGATAAGACATTAGTCAAGGAAGTCGTGCGAGATTTATTAACTGTCAAAAAATTCGAAAGAAATTCAGAGAAACGTGTCGTGTGGAAGGAACTGAATAAAAAGTTAGAGAGGAAAGAGCAATTAAACTCAGCTTAAAGCAAAAATGGGATTACTGGGGATTAAGGGTATTCACATTTTCATGTAGGATTCAGCCTCAACAAGAAGTATGTATACATCGACTGGAACTCATTTAATTGCCTACAACTTGTGTTCCTTAGAGGCTTCTTCAAACTGGCGCACCACGATACATATAGTACAATGTCCGTTAAGTTTTAATAGAAATTGTTCTACGGGAGTCGCGTTGCACCTGTTTGCAGGAGTCTTTACTGTATCAATGTATAGGTCCAATTAATGTGTGTAACATGTATTATGGCTAAGCATGATTGATGCAGTAAAATAATCAAAGATCGAACTATAGAACAAATATTGTAGGAAATTAGATGATTTTTATCGATGCATAACATCTTTTTGAGGCTGCCTGTACTTACAGCCTTTTTAAATGATATCTCAAAGTTTTTTTGAAATAACAGTGTTGTTATCAGTTGGGCTTTACAAAAAAGAAAGTGATGTTTTTAAGAGTGGTAGTTGGTTGGTAAAATTAAAACAAAACTTTACGGGCTCTTTAACATTTGAATGATAAAATTCATCGTAATATTTTGTTTGCTTTGTGAGATAGCTTTAACTTTAGAACTTAATGTATTTTTTTTTGTATCTCGACTTAACATGTTTTAATGTTTTTTTTTTTTAATAGCAGTGTTAACAAAGCTGAAGAGTTGTTAGTTTGTTTGAACGCGCTAATCTCTGGAACTACCAGTCATATTTGAAAAATAATTTTTCATTTTGATAGCCCAATTTTTAGGAAGGCTTAGAACCTGAGTAATCAGTTTAAGATATCATCAGTTTTAACATTTAAATGTACCTGTACACATTTTTGGTCCTACGACCCACATTTTTGGCATGATTAAAGAGTTAAAAAAATAAAAAATAAAAAAAATGTTGTTGTTACACAAACAGCCAGAGACCCAGAATAACTACTTGTAGGTCATACAAATATTTGTTCCGTCCGGGAATCGAACCCGCGACACACAGCGCAGCAGTCAATCGCTTAACCACTGCGCCAACCGAGCCGTCAAATGAGAATGCGACTGAGTTTTGAACTCTTTTTAATAAGGGAATTGATCTTCTGGTAGCTTTGTATAATATTTCTGGTATCCAAATAATTGAATTGTTTGTTTTCAGGTCTCATTTGAAGAGTGATCAGATCTAACCGGTGAGTCTATAATAAGAGTTTATCAATTAAATATTAATTACCTACTTAATGTTCTGCAAGCAATATGCCCGATGGGAAAATTACGAACTTCGATACAAACTTTTATTTAACCTATTTAGAGGATTCCAAAACTCCTTCGTTCAAGCTCACCTGCGTTATAAAAGGAACTCTTGTGTAAAATTTCATGCTTCTATGCTCAGCTGTTTAGGTTGTACTGTGTCTGTCAGAAAATATAAGATTTTATTGAAGTAGGTATAAGATTTATTCTTTGAGTGAAATTTATTTTGAACCTTCTTCTAAAACTGAGGGTTGTCCATCTCCTTTGTCTTGTCTTTAGGGAAATTAAAACTGTTTCTGACGAGAAACATTCGTCGACACAAATTATTTTTTTCGTTATTAGTTTTTTTTTTTTCATGATTAACCTTTAGCTGCCGACCTGGTCTAAACGTAGCACTTACGCCGACGTGACGACTGAGAGACGTCAAACTTTAAGTACTGAAATAAAATGTGTATTTGCTTGCTAAATTTTTCTATTTTATACATTAAAAAGATTGATGTTTGAGGTAACAAACTGCAGAATAAAAAAAAAATACACGCTATTTTTCAGGTAAAATCAACATTTATTCGAGAGATCACAATTATTTGGCACAAAATTTTAAGGACTTACTTAAGTCTCGTTTTTCACTAAAATTAAGTAATTAACAACAAATGAACTTAAATTATGTTGTCTTCTATAAACTCTTATCAAAATAAAACATAAATCTTACTTCTTAGTTAAAAAATAAAAATAATGACAGCCCTCGAATATTTGGTACATTCACTACGTACGTTTGCAGTCAATGCATATTTGTAGGCAGCAAGTAAGGCAGATTGGTTTCTTGCATTTACAGCAACAGTACTTTGTTCGCCTCTTCAACCGACTGGGACAGATTGCACATGTCTTTCTAACACCTGAATCTGGATTCTGATAAGTTTTTGGTGGTGGAGGCTCGGGCATATCGGCGGGCCCAATAACTCGCTCGATAATTAGCCGCAATTGTCGTGGGATCCTATCATTGTAGACGCGTAATTTCATTTCCGGGAGGACTAATTCACGTGCCAGCATGACTAAAAATCGGCCACGACTGATGTCGCCCTTGTTTGTGCACTTGTTGTACAATACATAAGTATTAACACCGCTCATATCTATCAACCTGTAAAACAAAGTCATAGGCCAACATCGAGTTCTTCGAGAGCACGAGTAATTCGAGCATTTCTTGTCCACTTCATCCACCCCTCCTTTTGTCTTGTTATAGTCAATTATCATAATAGGCTTATTAGTTGCAGAATCAGTCTCTTTGATATGGTGTATAGACGACACCAGTAAAACAGCTTTTTAGGCTTAGGCACGTAAGACAGAATAGTATTGTCTTTGGTGAATCCGTATAACGAAGAACCAACCACTCTATCTTTGTTTTCGCAGTTTTGGAGGCTTCTCGAGAACTGTACCGTCATCATTTGCAGGTTTTTTTTCCGCTCACTAGACGTGATGTTCCTCCTTTTAGGCATTCTGCAATTAAAAGTATAATTTTAAAGCCGATGTGACGTCAATTAGACACTATAAGCTACAACACATGAATACCGAGGTGACGACCAAGAGACGTACGAAATTTTATACATAAACACCGTACTTACGTCTGTGAGACGTCGATCGCTTCAATTCGGAGAAGTGTGCACTCGCTGCGGGCGCAGCGTCGACTGATGGCTTGGGACGCGGAGGGAGGAAGGTAGCGGGAAGGGCGATGCGGAAGGTGGCGTGATTTTAGAAATATTTCAAAATTAAAAGTTATGACGTCTGTGAGACGTATAGGTCGGTAGTTAAAGGTTAAAAAAAACAATTTTACTTTCTGATTTAGCTTTGTTTGTATTTGCTGGGTCGATCTAAAATTTAGTAATGATACTGAAGAAAATATTATAAGTAAAGTTGTAAGTGAAATTAAATCAAATTAAATGAGATGAAATACGTTTCCTGATGACAGCGATGCGGAGGAATACTTCGACGCCTAAGTGTCCTTTTGTTTTTTGTATTTATTTTGTATATCATAGTTTTAATTATTAAGTACATTATTGATAAATAAAATAGATAGATAGAACATACGAATAATAATAGATGAAATAGATAATTCTGTAAATAGGATATCGGTATTTACAATTGTAATGAGACTACAATTTTATCCCACAGTCGGTATATCTAATTTAATAATAGAAAATGTTTTACACATAATAGACATATTATGATTTTACCTAATATTCTAACTGTGGTGTTTGGTAGTGTTCGTTATATTCCGGGCCACCTCGATACGTACCTACTACGTTTCTTTAAAAAAAAATCAGTGTCACTGAAAAAAAAGTAGGCAAGTTTTCTCCAAAAATAAACCAAGAAAATTCTACCAAAGAATTTCAGTCGTAACTAACATTCACGCGGTATCTACGGTTCCCTACTTATGCAAATAGCTTCTGAGTTACTACACCTTACATTATCCGACCACCAGACCTGCATACCTACTGTGAAAGATAATATACAGGGTGTCCCAAAAGGGGGTGATAGGGGTGGTCACAAGGGTCACCAGATTTTTTTTTTAAACTAAAAATTTTACACCTTGTGGGACATTTTGCTAACTGTACCTACAAATATAGCTGTATTAAAAAAAAATGCTGTTATATAATAACCCTTTATCAAATTGAAATAAGTGTAATACAAGGTGTAACATTTTTAGTTTGTTAAAAAATGCCATTTATTTTTTACATACCCAGAGGGGATTTTTTTTTTCTGGTGACCCTTGTGACCACCCCAATCACCCCCCTTCCCAGCTACGTAACCTTTTGGGACACCCTGTATATGGCTGTGCTACCAACCAAAGCAATATTTTTTAATTGGTCATCTAGGACTGTAAGCCCGTGCGGATAACAAATTGGCATTTAACACGAAGTTTGTAAATAGGTACAGTCTGGCCAAAAATGTTTTTTATTTGGCCGAAAATGAAATCGAAATTCGGTGTGATTTACATTTTCAGCCGAAAACCGAAAAAAGAGTTTTTGATATAAATCTCTTGAATAAAAATAACAAATGCATTGTCAATATTTTAAAGATCAGATTTAATCGTATTAACTTAAACCACAGGTAACTTGTTCCTTTCTCAAAATCAATATGATTGATAATAATCATTGGTATGGGGATAAATTGAACCGTGGGAAAGGACATGGGCTTTTGTCGACATACCACGCGGGCGAAGCCGCAGGCGGAAACTAGTATTAACTATAAACTATTTTCCTTGATGAAGTGTCCAAAAAAGTGCATAATATTATGAAATGTACACATATATACATAAAACCCCTTTTAAATGCAATATAAGTTCGAAATTTTAAACTATAAACTGTAGTAAAAGTCAAAGCTCAAATTCTTATCTAAAATCGTCACACTGAAACATACAACGTTTATGTCAACGGTCCATACCGAAAGGTATCTTCAAGTAGTATTCGAGATACCTAGGAAGCACTTCTAAAGAAATGGCACATCCAGGAGATCGTCTTTTTTACATTTATGTCCTACTTATATGTATCTAGGTAAACTCGGCTTTGATCGACTTAATTTTATACACTAAACAGAGAAGCTTGAAAGGCATGTATAAAAACAAAATATGGGTAGGTACTAGACATAAAGACATTGCGTTATTTTTTAAGTGAAAACTTCTTTAGGCGCATTGAGCACTTATTGGATGAACAAAAATCATGGAACTCGCGTCATCGTCACCGAACGTTTTCCATGAGCTTTATGTATACTATGTATATAGGTATGTGTACTTTTTGGGTGAACAAAAAGCGTGAAACTCGCGTCATTGTCACCGCACGCTTCCCATGACCTATATGTATACTGTGTATATATATGTACATAGTTAAAGAAGTGTCAAAGCGTCAAAAATAATAATCCAATAGCTCGACGATACAATTTAAAAGTTACATAGTTTTTTTTTTTTATTTAATCAGATTATGAGCCGCCGCAGGGGTCTATTTAAAATGGTGGTTTGGTGAACGACCACACGGATGTTTCGCGCGTTGATGTCTTTTGGAAATGTCCCTTTCTTTCATTAGGAAATTCTAATTCTTTTATCCCTTTCTTTCCCTTTGTATTTTTATCGTAAAAATCTGTGCTGTTACCTTTAATGGCTGAAGTCAATCGCTCGTTTATAATTTTTTGCCGAGAGCAACCAAGACCCAAGGACTCAGTGTGAAATCCTTTATTTACGATTTAAAAAATACAAACGTAATTGTTCAAGTTTATACTTCTGTCGGCACTCCCGGAGTGCCACTGTTTTTTTTTCCAAATACCTTCTTCCCCTCTGGGCGGAGAGGGAGGGCGTGTCAGATTTTTACTGACTAAAACCCACCCGTGTTCCCTCAGTTGCCTGTGTGCCAGGGACCACAGTATCTCTTTCGAACAACCCGTACCCCGGGCAGATGTAATGGATGGTCACCCATCTACATACTGACCTTGACAAGTATAGCTTAATTACTTTTACACTCCTGGAGTGCCACTCTTTTTAACCGACTTCAAAAAGGAGGAGGTTATCAATTCGTCGGAACCTTTTTTTTTGTTTTTTATTTTTTTTTATGTATGTTCCCCGATTACTCGAAGATGGCTGGACCGATTTGGATTTTGTTTTTTTTGTTTGAAAGGGTATACTTCCCAGGTGGTCCCATGATCATCAAGTCAGGATCTGATGATAGGAACCTGGAGAAATAGAGAGAACTCTTCAAATTTTGTAGGCACACGAAGCGATTTAGCTATTTTTTGGAAGAGTACTTTCTCGGAGTGGTCTCATTTCAATTTGGTGAAGATCTGATGAAGAACTTTGGAGATAGGCAACGGAACTCCTCAATAAATGATAGCAAATGGACTGGGATTGCTGAAATCTCATGTCTGTCTATTGCTTACACCAGTTCATAACATAACATCACGCCGGTATGCTGTGAAGGGGTAAGCACATGTGAACCACTAAAAAGTGAAAAAAAAAATTATGTAGAGCGTTGCGTTGCGTTGTGTGTGCGTTGTTTTTTTTGTGTGAGTATTCCTAGAGTGGAACAAAGTTTAAAAAAAACAGTTTGCTATGCAAAAAAGAATAAGCATAATCAGCCTATAGTGTTCAGGCCTCCTCTCGGTGAGAGGGAATAGGCCGTAATCCACCACGCGTGTCCAGTGCGGGTTGGTATTGTCACACATGTCTTCGAACTTTTGGTTCTAGGACATACCGATTTCCTGACGATGTTGTCCTTCACCTTTTTGAGAGCAGTGTTGATGCAATAATTTACACAAAGTAAAATGCCTGTCTGACTTCGAAGTCACGACCACGACACGACCCGACACGACACGACACGACACGACACGTCACGTAAGTCGACACGTAAGTCGTAGCCGTTACGACTGGGCCACCACTGTTCACCCAAAAAACAATGAGCATTATCCCTATTTTCAAACCGAAACATACGCATACATGACTCTTGTAGAACAATTTCTATGAAAACTTCATGGAACTTGTTAAAGATAAAGATAATTTATTTGTCAAACATGCGTTTACATTAACTGACTAATCAGACATGCAGGGTATTAAATTAATATGTTGTGAGCGTCAATGTTTTGCCAATAATGGTGTACAAATTTTGTAGGTATAGAAATTACATTTAATTGCATTTAGGTACATAAAGTCATTTTAAATTCCATTACAAAATATACAAGAAATAAATAATAATTGATGTCAAGATATTATAGTATAAGTATATTATAGTCAAAAATAAATTAAGTTATGACCATATTCATTATTATGCAGTCAAATAGTATCATTCAAAAGTCAATTGATTTAAAATTCACATTATTAAATTGTTATTCTTAACCATATATATTAGAAGTCGGAATAGAAAAGTCCTTTTCGTTCTAAAAGAATAGTGTCGCGCTGTCGCGTCACGCCTGTCCGTGAAGCGTTTTAATTTTAACACTTCAAGACAATAATTATGGTCCCTTGATGTTCCAGTCCGTGATACCTACTCATGACTATATGATACACGTGCCTTAGGTAAGGTCAGGTAAAAAGTTCAAGTAGGTAACCTATTTTTGTAGTAGCAACACAGACTATATGAATATTCCCCGAAGCTGTCCTTTGACATCTGTACGATACTCGTGCCGAATATTAAATCCTCTAAGGTAAAAAAAGTTTTGGTAATCTATTTTTGTTGTGGCAACCCCGACCACATCAATATTTCCTGTATCAATGTTGCCATATGGAGGGTTAGATAACAGATTCCTCGAACACGGTTTTCTTATTACTAGTTTCGGCATTTTCATTTTCGCAGAGGAATGTCAATTTATCTTTACGTGATAGTAATGTCAATATAAGACCGGCTTGCGTCATAATGTCGTAACTATTCTTGCGGAAGATATTCAATTGTGAGTAATTTGTAACTGAATTATGTTTAAGTGACATACAGACATAACATCACGCCCTGTTTCCCCAATGGGCTTAGCAGAGGTGTACTTAAACAACGTGTAACGGAGAGGGTATATACATACCAAGGGCACGGCTTCTTTGGATGATATCAACCGATATTGGAAGGGTTTTTTAATCCTATCTCCACATGTTCGGAAGTTATGAGAATTTTTAATACATTGATACCAAAAACCGAACTTTTCAAATTGAAATAAACACATCACTCGTAGAAGATTTATCGTGATATTGGCAAGTAACGTGGTAAGTTATTGACATACGTAGTGCGGAGACACGTTTGTTATGATTTGAATTTAAGAAACATGAAATCGAAAATTTGGTATCAATTCTTAGAGTATTTTATTTTGAGCTAAAACTATGTATTGTGATTCTATACCAGCTGTTTTCTTTAGTGCTTAAGGATAGCAATAGGGTTTCTGTTACACCCTATATAGTACACCCACATTTCGCCAGTTATGTTTAAATCCCATGTAATAGCGGCGAGCCTGGGGCCGTCATCATCATCATTACAGCCGGAAGACGTCCACTGCTGGACCTAGGCCTTCCCCCCATTACATCAACCGGTCACAAATACAGATTCTGGGCTGCTACTGAGAAATTCCAGATAGAAAACCCAATAACACTTTGCACGACCAGGGAATCGAACCTAGGACCTTATGCTAAGAAGTACCGCTTGCGAACATTTGAGCAACGAGGCAGTGACAAAATAAAAAGTGGCTGAGAGCAGAGTAACCGACTTCTTTGCACTAAAAGGGAAGCTCAGAGCGTCGTTCTTTTCGCATATGGTGGCAAGTCAAAATAGTATTGTCAAAGCTGTTTTTCATACTGTGCATTTACTGAGAGAGGCAAAATAAATGTAGGTACTCACCATTGTTACGGGGTACATTTGTTTTGGTTTCCTTGGTGTCAAATGGTGGATTGTTTTATTGTTATTTTACTTAACTGTTTGTTTCTTATGTTCGTTTGTTTAGTTTCCCTTTTGTTTTAGGATAAGTTTTCAATTTTAATATTGTATGGGTGCTAATGCCTGAAATAAACGATTAATAAATAATAAAAATAACAGCCGTACTGATCGATCGATAGTTAAGCTACGCTTGCCAAGACCAGCCCGTAAATGGGTGACCATCTGGTACAAAATAATATCGAGACTTCTTCGTGCTTGGGGAAGCACGTTAGGGCGTTGGTCCCTGTCATTCGTAGATTTTTGACAATCGTTAGGGGCCATTCAAGTATTACGTAAGCACTACAGGGGGGCGGGGGATCTTTGCTTTGCTTATTTTTGATGACATGGAGAATGGGGTGTCTGGATAGTGATTACGTCAGCAGAATTTATTTATTACTTTTGGATTTTCTACAAAATTTAGTCGATTTTGGTTTGAACACATATGGCAACCCTACTTGTCTATGAATGGCTCGAATAAAACGATGACAATATATCAAAATCACAAGAAAGTAAGCAGACACGTTGGGTGTCTGCTACCAATGTTTACGTGAGCATTGGAGGGGGGAGTAAGAGCTTTGCTTACTTTTGCTGACGAGGGGGAGCGGGGGGTCAATAATTGCTAAAAAACTGCTTACGTAGTACTTGAATGGCCCCTTACGAGTAGTCAGAAGCCCAAAATGTCTGACAACTAGTCGTCATTCCAACACGATCCCACTGTCATTCATTTGTCATTTTGCTAAAAGTTCGTAATCTGCTAAATTCATAATGGTCGATAATTGGTCGGTCAATGGTCTCATAATAGAATTGTGTCATGGCATTTTCGTATTGCCATTATTATAAAACTCGTTAGTAGAAATGTTTTTCGAAAACCCACTACTAAATTTGAACATTTATTCATCCCAGATTTCATTTATATATATTTTTACATATTATTTATTAGTGTTATAAGCAATCTAAAGTAGTAGGAAGTTCGTAAATTAAGTCAGTCATTCATTTGTCATGATGTACGAGATTACCAATAAATGCCATTTCTTTCAATGGAGTGTCAGTGGCTGACCATTGGAAAGTCATAATGACGCCATTTTATTAGTAGATTACCAAACTTGTCAAAATCAACAATTATGAAATCAATTATAGACCATTCTGACACTATTGTAATAGCAGACTTGAGGCCCAGGTTGTGAAAGAAATAGAAATAGAAATAATATTTATTTGCATAAAACATGGTATATAAAGTTGGTTTAAGTACATTATAGAGCATACATGTTTAGCTTAAATAATAGCATGCAAATATTGTTGGTTACATTTAAAAATGTTTCCCGTCAGTAAATTCTTTAATGGTGTAAAAGTTATTCGTTTTTAACCATTCATATAGTTTTTTTTTGAACAATCTAAGATCTAAAGTTTTTAAGTCATTTGGAATTTTATTGTACACCCGAACACACATGGCTAAACAGCTTTTATTGTATTTAGCCAGTCTCGGTAAGTCACTTAATATAAGCCTGTGAGGATCTCGCCGGTTTCGAGGATATACATCCTCTGCCTTTTTAAATAGGTCTTTATGCTTTTTAACAAACATGCTTACTTCATAAATATAGAGAGCGGGTAGCGGTAACAAACCAAGTTCTTTAAATATTGGCTTGCAAGATTCATCAGGGTGAAGCCCATATATTGCACGAATACACTTTTTTTGCGCAACAAATACCCTATTTCTATCGGTACTGTTACCCCACATGATGAACCCATATCGTATTAAAGATTCGACATAAGCATGGTAGGTAGTAATAGCAGTTTTAATGTTTGTTATATTTTTTACCTTTCTGAGTGCGTATACGAATTTATTTATTCTTTTAGATATGTCATCTACTTGTGCTTTCCAATTTATGTCCTGGTCTATTATTACTCCAAGAAATTTTGTTTGCGTAACCGCGTTCAGTTTTGGTATGTCAAGTTTTAGATTGTATTTATTATTATTCGATTTGTTAAATTGTATGTACACGGATTTATCTAAATTAATTTTTAAGTTATTCATGTCAAGCCATTCAATTAATTTGTCAATTGTATTGTTAATTTCTGCTTCATGGTCATAAATTGTATTAGTCTTTTTATCGGACGTCACTATAATGGAAATATCGTCAGCGAATAGTATGCATTTATGATTTGTTATGTCTGTGATTGAATTTATATAGAGTAGGAACAATATTGGGCCCAGAACACTTCCTTGTGGGACGCCATAGATGTTGCATCTATATTCGGATGAGTATGATGTCATGATGTTGTTTCTACCTAATTTTGTAATAATAACACGTTGCTGTCGGTTATTTAAGTATGACGAAATCCACTGAAGTGCATGTCCCCTTATCCCAATTACCTCCAGCTTTTGTAGCAACAGGTCATGTGACACTAAGTCAAAAGCTTTAGACAAATCAAAGAATAATCCTGTAGTCAGATAGTTTTTATTAATATTGGATAGTATCGCTTTTATCAGAGAGAAGGTGGCTAATGTAGTAGATTTGCTTTTTTGAAAGCCATATTGATCTTTATTAATTATGTCAAATTTGTTACAGAAATTAACTAGTCTTTTGTACATGCATTTTTCTAGTATTTTTGAAAGAATCGGTATTAAGGTTATTGGGCGATAATTATTTATACAATCTTTTTCTCCCTTCTTAAAAAGTGGTTTAACAATGGAAAGTTTTAAGGTATCTGGGAAAGTTCCCGAAGAAAAAGATAAATTAATTAAATGTGTTAGAATTCCAACTATTTCATTAATGCATAATTTAATTATTTTAGTATTAATTTCATCGTAGCCCTCTGAATTAGTGTTGGATAGCGATAATATTTCTATTCTTACCTCATTTTCCGATACCGGTCTAAGAAACATCGAATCTTGAATTGAGTTTTTACTACAGCTAATTTGTGTCTTTGTTTGTGTTGTTTTGTGTGCCAAATTGATGTAGTGATTATTAAAGGTAGATGCTATTTCGACGGGGTTTGTAAGTATTGTGTTATCAACCTTAATGTTATCTATGTTATCCTTGAAGTTAGTACTAAGTATTTCATTTTTTACAACTGTCCAAGTGGCTTGTGTGCTGGCTGTGCTGGTGTGTGGCTTCTGTGGCTGTGGAGTTAAGATAGGCAGTCGCTCCCTGTAGAATACTGGTATTCAGCTGCATCCAGTTTAGACGGGAAGCTGATCTCTACATAATGGCAGATGATGTTCTTCTTCAAAAATGTCAGGTGCATAGCTCTCGCTACCAGCTCGGAATGACAAGATGTATGAATGTTAACGAAGCAAAATTCCATCACGAGCACTAATATGTATACACTTACCAAATTATAAGTGATTTTCTCCTCTTGTACTTTTATATCATTACTAGTATTGCCAGCGGCTTCGCCCGCGCGGTTTCATACCCTATTTAACTCCTTTAGGGGTTGAATTTCGAAAAATCCTTCCTTATAAGGAATAAGGAAGGATTTTTCGAAATTCTACTAGTCTACATTATAAAGGGAACCTCTGTGCAAAATTTCAGCTTTCTAGGTCCAAGAGTTTTGGCTGGGCGTTGATGAGTCAGTCACTCAGTCAGGACTTTTCTTTTTATTTTTAAAGATGAAAATAATATTTTGGAACCCACACAATAGTTACACGCTTTATATTAGCTTCACTTGTAACTAACTATGTATGTGAGAAATCTTGGAATCTTACTTTGACCCACTTCCCGGTCTTCGATTAGTATGAAATTTTGCACACACTCTGAGTTCTGATGACAATACATGACTAGCTAAGAAACGTCATTACAAATCCAATATGGCGGTCTCCCCAAGATGGCGGACTGGCTGTTTGAAATCCACCCCATGATATGGGTATCAAATGAAAGGGTTTGCTGTCAGGAATATGAAAAAAAAAAAAAAAATATTTAAAAAATGCTAAAAAGACACGTTTTTGTAGTTAGCAGAACTAAAACATATAAGATAAATAATAGTTTAAAAAACTAAAAAACACGCTTTAAAAACCAAACTAAAAAAGGAGAAAATAATTTAATTCAATTAATAAGCGTGGGGTGCTTTTTGAGGTATTTTTATAATCACTCAAGTCAAGCACCCCACGCTTTTTAATTGAATTAAATTATTTTCTCCTTTTTTAGTTTGTTTTTTAAAGCGTGTTTTTTAGTTTTTTAAACTATTTTAAACAACTAGGTTATCTCAAGGTTGCAATCGTTATTTATGAGAAAATCGCTTTTGCATTTGGCTATGTTTAGGTATACATATTAATGTTCGTGACTGTACAAGTCAGGATCGTATTCGGTGGCGTTCTATACTCTCTGTTTATCCCTATGGGAAGTTGGTGTGAGTTTATGTATGACATAACATTCTTTGAGCCTCTCTGCTTACCAGTGAAGCATGTATAACTTAAGTTACAATCCTAGCCAACTGTTGTTACAACAATTTGACAACTTATAGTACGAATGGATAATTTATTGGACAAGTTTCAACACAAATTATGATGTTGTCAAGTACGATGGCAATGTAACGATTTATTGCTATATCTTAAATCAAAGCTCCGAATCTAAGCTTATATTTTTTATGTCCTGAAACAGCGCTCATATTTGAATGACGTAAAATTATTCGTAAGTCATGTCAGTGTTATAAAGAATGAATTAGAATGATTGTCGTGACTTTCGGACATCATTCTAATTTATACCTTACCTTAGCGAGATAAGAGTTATATTTCAATTACTAACATTTTAAAATAATCCCGCCGTTCTCATGTTATGCGCTTATCAACAAACAGCATTTCATTCTTATTTACATAGATAGCAGATAGATTAACTGAGAAGTACAACTAAATACTGCACTGAAATACATTTTATCGCGAGTGTAAAAATAAAATAAAGCTTATTTGTCATAATTCATAAAAATACAAAACGTGATTCTACTGTCGATGTTAAAAGTTTCGTTTGAAAACAAAACAAATCCGAGCCCGCACTATTTTCCTGTGCCCGAAAGCAATGAATTGGAAAAAAAATAAAGTCATGGCCGCCAGTCACGGATTAACTATTCGGAAAATTAAAAAAAAAAGCCCGGCTTTGTCGACTGAGTTATCGCGTCCGGACAAAAGGCGCGACCTATACGCGGCCATTTCAAAATGAAAAATTGTCAGCTGTCATTCAATTGTGAATCGGGCAAGCGTTTTCGGTATGGTAACTTTTGTTTGTGCTGCCGACTTTTTGCACTAACAGTGTATTGTATGGACTTTATAAATGGGCTGTTTGTTTGATATTTCACCCGACTGCGAATAAGGTTAAGTTTTGTCGTTTATTTTATTGGATTGGTCTCTGTATTTTTAATTAGGTAATAGATTCTGCCCGCGACTAAGACCGCATGATTTTTCTTGCTCCCTACCATGTCGCATCGAATCGCCAACCCGTACTAGTACTTCGTATTTCTTTTGGCTCGGCTTCTATGTTCTATGGGCTTGGGGTCCACACTTAGTCCTTCAAGTGGACCATAGCTCGGCTTTTTTTGGTTGTAGAGTGATGTTTATAGCCTTTCTCGATAAATGGGCTATCCAATGCAAAAATATTTTCTCAAATCATACTGGTAGTTCCTGAGATTAGCGTGTTCAACAAAACAAACTCTTCAGCTTTATTTAGTCTTAACAATATTCAGCTTTATAGCATAAATTAGACAACTGTTGGTTGTGAAAGATAATTTTGTGAAGGGTTGTGCTGTAGACGTTATATAGCTGATAAGGAACGATCGACAACGTCAAGTTTATGCAATACAACCTACAGTAATGGAAAAACATGGAATTTTTCTTACTAGATAATAAAAGAATTTACTTCATTAAAGAAAAACGTGCTAATTGCTTAATTCGTATTTCTGGAGTTGTCGTTCCACCAACAAATAAATTAACTCTGTGCTAATCGGCTAATAAGCCAGAATAACATTACTTTAATTTAAAATATCTACTCTCTGAAAAAACACCTAAAATGAGATGTAATTTTTTACTCCAGGAGGTCAGAGGAAAACAAAAAATAGGGCTACCAACTGAATATTCACGTACTTCCTGTAACGTTCACCATTTATCTTTTAACAAACGATTAAGCCTCTCATCTCATTAAGCCTGCCTAATTCTTTTGTCCACGATATTTCCGTTCGCTGGCTCTTTGTTTTACGTGATAAAACAGTGAGTTTTAAAGGTGAAACAATAAATCCTCAATTGAGAGCAGAAGTGGTCAAAGGAGTCATTGTCATCTGCCTAACCTTATCCTAACTATCTTGGGGTCGGCTTCCAGTTTAACCGGGTGCAGCAGAATTGCAGTATTTTACACGAAGCAACTGCGTATCTATCTGATCTCAACAACTCAGTTACCTCGTAAGCAGTTTATATTAAACTGTACTAATGTTAAAACATGTCAAAAAAACAAGATTTCGTGGCCGGGAATAAGCCTGGGATTCCCAACGCCCAGGGCGTCTCCCGCGGCGACTACGGCCGTGAGGGCGCATATACTGCCTCTCCCTCACGTGCGCCGCCTCCCTCTTCGCGAGCATTACTGCTTCGCAGAAGGAGGTGACGGCTAACCATTCACTCTCGCTCCGTACCATGGCCTGCACCAGGGCCGGACGCGAGAGATCGCCGCCGCCGATCGCCTCCACGAGGACACGGCGGTGCTCCGCCCAAGCCGGGTAGACCGCCACCGTATGCTCCACCGTGTCCTCAGGGCGATCTTCACAATGGAAACACCCGGGCGTTTCCTCCCGCCTTATGTGAAACAGGAACCTCCCGAAACAACCGTGTCCGGTGAGGACCTGCGTCAGGCGGAAGGTGAGGACGCCATGCCGTCTCTCAAGCCACTCCTCAAAGAGGGGACTTACCGCCGCTATCGTGGCGTGCCCAACACTGGGTTGCGACAATCGCACTCTCCATGTCGCCATGAGATCCCGCCGGAGCTCTGTCCGCTGCACCTCGATTTCTCGCGGCAGCGGAGTGACGCCCCGGCGTTTGGCCTCCTCGCGCCACTCACAGATATGAGCGAGGACCTTTGCCTCCAGATCCAATGAAACAAGATTTCTGTGCTTTATCGAAGATAAATATAAATGAATTAAACATTTATAAATGTTAAATAATGAATGCAACATTTCCCATAATTGTTTCTAATGGCAACATTCTATCTTATTCTAATACGTCAATATCAAATGACAGGTGTGTCAAAATGTTCTCTCTCTCTGCTTTGCCGCGTAAATGATAGTCGTTACTAGTTTTCCCTCCGCTGTTTTAATAAAGTAATTACCCGTAACTCCTATTATAAATCTTCCGTAATAAATTCTCTAATGATAGTGAAAACTTTATTAAAATCCTTAACGTAGTTTAGAAGCACAACGCGGTCACAAACACAGACACGAAATCCGACTTGAATGTATAAATAATAATTATGTATAGACACTAAACTATCTCCTCACACCCTTATCTCGCTTTATTATGTAACTTCCGAAGGAAAACGACTCAGTATAAATATTCATAATCCCGAACTATTCATGGAACGCAATAAACGACCTTCTTCTGACCTCTGAGCTGTTTAATATTAAAACCGACCCTCGTTATAACGAGAGATTAAACTAATTGTTAAATAAATCAAAGGATATCCGTTGGTCGAATCGTAGTAATGTCAAGGCGTCGTAGTAATAAAGGCGTAGTTCCACTGCTGCTTGGAATGAGCACGAGTTTGCGACGTAATGCTGCAAATCAGGAGGTATTCCACTTAGAGCACTGATTTCAACGGCACTTGAACGAACGGCACCTAAGCTGTTCCTCTAACCGCAACTAAAATATAATTTTTAGAAGTGCGGTTCGGTGATAATTTAATTCCACGTTGGGCGCCATAGTTAACGAAATTTTAGTGATGGCATGTTAATAGACGAAAAAAAGAGGAGGTTCTAAAGTCGACGAGTATATTTGTTATTGGAACGAAGTTCTCTACTAAAAAACAGTTTTTTGACAATATCTCCTTTCCAAACCACTTTGTAAAAATAAATGTTGGTATTTAAGTTAAACTAGAGAAAATTACCTATACAGGCTGTTAAATAAATTGCGTGCCATAGCTTAGGGGTAGGTTCAGTATCGATTAAGGAACCCAGGCAAAATAAAAAATAAAATCTAAAAAATTCAAAAAAATAAATAAAAAATATTGCAAGATTAACCTAATTTAGTACCTAATTACTTAGAATAGCAATCGTTTAGATTTAAAATTATTTTATTTGTTTAAATGCTTTAATTACTTGCCTACTATCGAATGCGTTGTCATTTTGCCCTTCACTTCTCGCGTCCGAATACTAAGGGCCGGCGCATTATTTGCTACTAAAAGCTAAACGACTACTATTTTGAGTTAGTAGGTACTAAATTAGGTTGATCTTGCAATTTTTTTTAAATGTTTTTATTTTTATTTTATTTTTCCTTAGTTCCTTTATCGATACTGAACTTACCGCTAAGCTATGGCACGCAATTTCTTTAACACCCTGTATTTATGTAGTAACCTCTTCTTTTTAAATTAACAATTTCAGTGTACGTAAATAGGAATAAGGGCAGCAATGGAAGTGCGCCTTAATCGTAGGTACCTATATACCTAATCAGTTGGACTGATTTACATTGCAAATTGGACCCTTGTTTGAAGTAGCCGAAGATTTGAGACTGTTAAATAATGCTCTGTCGTCTCTGAAGTTAGTTGAGTTATTTATTTGTATTGAAAGGGTTTAATTAAAAGGGATTTGGGTTTATTTATTTGTACACGTTTTTTCATTGGATACCTATAAAGAAAATGTATGAAACAGATCTTCTTTCTACCTTTTGATTTCTTGATAATTTTTAAGTCCCTGTTGGTTTAATCAAAAAATTAGATTGAATTTTTTTTTTGACTTGTGGACTCGACAGACGTTGTTGTCCTTTCCCAATTTTAATTATGGTCTTGAATTCGTAAAATCCCATTGAAACAGGACCATGAGATTTTCACGAATTTAAAAATGAACCGGGCAAGTTTTCCAATTTTTCTTTTCATGAAAAATCTTTACAAACATTTTAATATAAAAAATAGCCGAATCGGTCCAGCCATTTTCAAGTGATGCGCTTACCAACGAAAACAATTTGATTTTTTTATTTATATACATAATTATATAGAAAGATTAGTACATGTATCCTTCATAATATCTTAACTATAAATGCTCATATTTCGACGTGTTTCTTTTCCCCACATAACTAAATCCTTGGTGTTATAAACACGCAATCCTAGAGTATTCCTTTTGAAGGATTAAGACCACGCTTCGCTACTCTACACAGGCACACGCAACCATCTAATTTTCCTTGGTCCAATAGTTTGAGCTTCATACCACGAAAATAAATGTGTAAAATCAGGGAAATTACGTCGATTACAAATTACGTTTTTACACGCTTTATATTAGCTTCACTTGTATGTTTGTTTGTTTGTTTGTATGTTTGTATGTAACCGACTCCTTTGAGCGCGATTTTGACCCACTTTAAACGGTCAGATTTCATTGAAACTTTGTGAACTTGTCGACGACCGATGACAATTCAAAAATTTAAAAAAAAATGAGAAAAAAAACACGTTTTTGTAGTTAGCAGAACTAAAAAATATAAATTAAATAATAGTTTAAAAAACTAAAAAACACGCTTTTAAAACCAAACTAAAAAAGGAGAAAATAATTTAATTCAATTAAAAAGCGTGGGGTGCTTGACATTAATTGATTATAAAAATACCTCAAAAAGCACCCCACGCTTTTTAATTGAATTAAACTATTTTCTCCTTTTTTAGTTTGGTTTTTAAAGCGTGTTTTTTAGTTTTTTAAACTATTATTTATTAATTTAGTCACTAAAGGAATCTACCATTTAAACACACGTATGTCTTTATTAGTTGTCGCTAATTTCGATTTCGGCATTTTTTGTTTTCGACTTAAAATAAATACGTACTTACGGCAAATTAATAGTTTCAATTCATTTGTTGAGAGGATAGCCCTAGTTGCAATAACAGAAAGTACAATAAACTAGTAAAATGCTGAAAAGAAATCTTCTTCTCGCATATATTAACAGATTGTTTGATTAATTATAAATATATAACTAAGCCTGGAAGAAAAGTACAACGTTTGGTGTGATTTAAGTTAAATAATTGTAATGATTTACATTGCATTTTTAAAAAAATAAATCTACGAAAACGCTATTGAAAACCAATAACATTTTTTTTCGTCGTTTTCGACCGAATATGCAAATCAGGTCGATTTTTACTGCCTGACGAAAACTCAAACTCAAAGCATTTATTTCAATTAAACCATTTACAGGCACTTTTGAATTTTCAAAAAGTCGACCAGTTGGAAAGTTGAAGCTAGTTGCCCATTCCAGAACGTAGTCTCTATGGATAAGAACGGGCAAGAATCACCATGGACACTCTTTTTAATCATGTTAGGTACTACAAAATCTTGGGAACATTATTTTTGTTGCTTCTATATGTGAGAACAATGTTAAAAACAGACCATCTTTGTTTGGACTCTAGTTATCAATCAGTGAGTCACGGAAATACTTTCTAAACCATCCTTACTACGAAAGGCACCTTTTCCTTAATGCGTTCTTAATGAATGTCGTACACAATATCTACTTATAGCCGGGACACTAATTGCAGCCAGCAAAAAAGAAACTTCGGGACACATTCTTCCACCACGTTATCGCAACACAATTATCTTCTAATTGTCTCATTTGAAAAAAAAAATCTTCTTTTCAACAAAAGAAAAAGTTCTCTGAAAGTTTCAGGCTAGCTAGACCGTAAATTACTCGTTGTGAGGTTTTGTTTTTACACGCTTTATATTAGCTTCACTTGTATGTTTGTTAGTTTGTTTGTATGTTTGTATGTAACCGACTCCTTTGAGCGCGATTTTGACCCACTTTAAACGGTCAGATTTCATTGAAACTTTGTAAACTTGTCGAGGACCGATGACAATTCAATAAATTAAAAAAAAAATCGAGAAAAAAGAAACACGTTTTTGTAGTAAGCAGAACTAAAAAATAGAAAATAAATAATAGTTAAAAAAAACTAAAAAACACGCTTTAAAAACCAAACTAAAAAAGGAGAAAATAATTTAATTCAATTAAAAAGCGTGGGGTGCTTCAATTGATTATAAAAATACCTCTAAAAGCACCCCATGCTTTTTAATTGAATTAAATTATTTTCTCCTTTTTTAGTTTGGTTTTTAAAGCGTGTTTTTTAGTTTTTTAAACTATTATTTATTATCTCGTTACTTTGTTCAGTGCTGTTTCCGTACCTGTCTTTTTGTTCTTCGCCTTTTAAACATAAGAATATTGTGAATCTATTACGAGTACTATCAAATCAAAATATTTTATTTAACATACACCTACATGGGTACATATTAAACGTCAGAAGCTAGGTGCACGGTTCCAAATTGTCGCTTCCTATGGAGAAGAGCCGGCAAGAAACTACACGGTTACTCTTTTAAAAATAATTGGTGTTTGCAAAAGTTTTCAAATGACAGTGATAATGTGTTTATGAGGACAGTGTAGGCCTGTCAATAAGTATCAGGTATTTGAAAATGATGTTTAAGAGAAAATGGTCGGACAGTTTATAACCTGAATTATCACCAGAGATCGGATATTCGGATGCATATTTACCTAAATATAATTTTTAGCTATGAAAGCGACTTTATAAATGATTTGTAATATTTATTAAAACCCTGGGATTCTTGAATTGCGTAACTATTGAGATTTGTATTAATTTAAAATTAATGTTTAACCCGATACAAATATGTGTATGTACTGGAGGAGGGGTGGTTTGTATTACTTAAGGTGAATGCGCAGTGGTAGACCGCGAAATTCAAATTTTCTTACGTTTTTGCAATTTTCAGGTCAGTATCAGGTTGTATCTTGATCAAAATGTGATTTGCGAATATAACAAGTACGTGTTTACAGAATTTAGTCATTAGAATGTCTAATATATCTCTTATAAGTTAGATTTCTTCCACAAGCACTTTTCCATAAGAAATTTGTTCTTATGGAACAAATCTAACATAGAAAGATGTATTATTGATTCTAATGATTATAAATCTGTAAATACGTACATGTTATAGTCGCAAA
Source organism: Antitype chi (assembly GCA_947359405.1). Lineage (NCBI taxonomy): Eukaryota > Metazoa > Arthropoda > Insecta > Lepidoptera > Noctuidae > Antitype > Antitype chi. Next base: position 17,976,142 of record OX375820.1, on the reverse strand, counting down.
TCATATTTTGATCAAGAAACAAGCTGACACTCACCTGAAAATTGCAAAAAACGTTACAAAATTTGAATTTCGCGCTCTACCACTGCGCATTCACCTTAAAACAAAAAATTAAACCAAAATTAAGATTTTTTAGATACAAAAGCGCATTCCATGTTAGCCAACATCTCAACTTTAGGTGAATATGCATCCGAATATCCGATCTCTGATTATCACATAGGATACTTTTCATCCCATTAGTAGATACGTTCCCGTGGTATAATTTCCACTCGGTCGAAGCCGTGGGCAAAAGTCAGTTAATTAATTTATAATATTTGTTTAAGAGGTTAAACGAATATTTCACGAATCAATGAGCGTTTTGACAGTGCTATCGCGACGACGACGTCCACGATAACACAGGAAAGTAAAATGCCTGCCAGGGGTGCGGGTTGTTCGAAAGAGATACCGCGGCCCCTGGCACACAGGCAACTGAGGGAACACGGGTGGGTTTTAGTCAGTAAAAGTCTGACACGCCCTCCTGCTCCACCCAGAGCCGGAGCAGTTATTTGATGATTTCCCACCCAAAAAAAAAAAAAAGTATGAAAACTCTTTTAATTTTCCGCCCACGGTAACTTGTGGTAAATCGGCACGTATTTTCATATATTTTATGGAATTGGATGGACTTTCAAGATAATATCGTGACGTTAGAAATTTTAAAAAGCTCACATTCTGTATGAAATACTTGCCAGTTTTCATTAACACTGAATTTTAGCCAACTTCAAAAAGGAGGATGTTCCCAACTAGTCTGTTTTTTTATTGTTCCGCAATATCTCCAGCTGTTGTGGATCGATTTTGAAAAAAACTTTTTTTGAAGGATGTGGTAGGTATGTCTCAGGGTTGGTCCCTTAAACATTTTATTAACGTTGCTTGGGTAGTTTTTGCGTTAGCTTCGATTGTACGTATTAAATCACATACTATAATAAGCGTAATCAAATACTTTGTGTATCTTGATGATGTTCTAATACTTTAAATCACTGTCGTTTACATACCAAGCAGTGGTATACGAATTAGTGTAGGGTAGGTACCTACTACAATATAAAAAAAGTGAAAAATAATAAAGTTTTTACAAAAAAACTATACAACCAAAAAACTTTTTCCAAAAAAAAAACAACCGACTTCCAAAAAAACACTACAAAGTGAAAAATAACTTTAATTTCGGAAGTCGGTGTCTTTGGAGCTTTATTTGAATTTTTTGTCACCGCCTTCCGAAATTAAAGTTATTTTTCACTTTGTAGTGTTTTTTTGGAAGTCGGTTGTTTTTTTTTTGGAAAAAGTTTTTATTTTTCACTTTTTAGTGGTTCACATGTACTTACCCCTTCACAGCATAACGGCGCGGCGTGATGTTATGTTATGAACTGGTGTAAGCAATAGACAGAGATGAGATTTCAGCAATCCCAGTACATTTGCTATCATTTATTGAGGAGTTCCGTTGCCTATCTCCAAAGTTCTTCATAAAATCTTCACCAAATTGAAATGAGACCACTACGAGAAAGAACTCTTCCAAAAAATACCTAAAACGCTTTGTGTGCCTATAAAATTTGAAGAGTTCTCTCTATTTCTCCAGGATTCCATCATCAGATCCTGACTTGATGATCATGGGACCACCTGGGAAGTATACCGTTTCAAACAAAAAAAACAAAATCCAAATCGGTCCAGCCATCTTCAAGTAATCGGGGAACATACATAAAAAAAAAAAAAAAAGGTTCCGACGAATTGATAACCTCCTCCTTTTTTGAAGTCGGTTAAAAAACACTACAAAGTGAAATAAAATTTTTTCTTCGTAACTCGGTAGCAAAAAACTAAAATACAGATCTAAAGACACCGACAACCAAAATTAAAATGTTTGTTTAGGAAGTCGGTTGTTTTCTTTTTAATAAGGTTTTATATACATTTTACTTTCCCGTGTTGTCTACGACAATTTCGTCACGTAACAAATTACAAAAACGCCCATTGAGACTGAGATTAGAATGCGTCGGGAATTACCTTCTTGTAGCTAATCCACAGTTCGCGAGTGCCGCCATAACTCATTTTCCTTTGTCGTTTGTTACAATGCCGTAACAGCATAGAAAACATATTTTATGCAGTACCTGCCATTATTTTCTTTGAGAGAATTTCTTTTTGCGTTCGACATTTTACCTCGAGCTACTTTTTTTGTTCATGGCCGCCCGTGAGTACTAACTGTTGTAATGGTGTACGAAGAAAAATAAGCTTTTATTTTATTAAATGTAGGAGAAAATATAACAATAAATGGTATAATGATTTTATTTCTGTAAGTAGGTTTGTTTCTGTAACTAGATGAGGTCGGCACAAAGATAATCCCTCTTATTTACAACGTTGCTTAAAGTTAAGAGATGTTTAAACTTCAAAAATGTATGATTAAACATACGCTAACCACTACATAACTTTAAGCAACGTTTAATAAATATGAGGGAATATGTTTTGTCATAAGATCAACATTAATTTATGGCTTTCGCAAACTTTTTGCTTGTTGTATTTTTTTATGTTTTAAGGAATACATGCTAAATTTTTTCACGTCATAAATCCATAATCAGCATTTGATGTTCCCACTGCTGGGACACAGGCGTCCTGTTCTCAAGAAGGAGTGGGCCGTAATAAACCACGCGGGCCCTAGATGTCACATGTCTTCGAATGTTTGGTTTTAGGGCATGCCAGTTTATCCACGTAGTTTTCCTTCACCATTTTTAGAGCAGTGGTGGTGAAACGATTTACACAAAGTAAAGCGCCTGCGTTTGAACTCACGACCTAGAACTCGTAAGTTAAGGCCGTTATCACAGCTTGCCAATTTTTCACGTACCTACACATAATTTTCTTTTCTTTCTCTTATAGGTATAAAGAAAATAATGCTCTTACCTAGAGCTCTTCAGTAAAATATTATCATAAATATTTTTCAAATTACTTTTTTTATTACACTCGTTCTATCTGGCTCCAAAGAGTTCTAACATCACCTGGCTTTAATGGCGCGATAATACAACTTTTTTGGCTATTATACCTCCTACTTCGAAGCTATCTTCTGTTGAGTTCAGTTCTTTATGATATTTCAAGGAGCTAGCTATATTACTGTTTTTATGTATTTCGTTGTGGGAAATGAATAACTATTCGCGCCAGCTATCTCCATTTTACAAAATATTAGAATCGTTGATGTCTGTGCGAATCTGTCTAGTAATAAATGACCCAGTATCAAAATCTGAAGTGGCTGTTTGTAATCCCCAAAAAACAGCTTTTTACTAAATACATATGAAAGTAAAAAAAAAAATAGTTTATTAAAACGTTATCTGTTTGTCCCGGCTAATCTCCGAAATGACTGGACCGGTTTTAACGGGACTTGCCCTGGCAGATAGCTGAAGTTATATGGAATAATATAGGGTCACCCGAAAATACGTACCCTGGGGATCATTTCCGATTTCGACACGGGTGAACCCGCGGGATTTTTTTGTCAAATCTGTACCTTTTACTAAAAAACACATGTAATTGGGCTTTTATTTTATTCTGTAAATGGGAAAACAAACAATACTTAAATGTGTATTAATAAATAACACTCTCTTTTTGCGTCGGGCAGGGGGTTAAAAATAAGCAGAAATATCATTACAATAAACTTAACAAATATAGTACCCACTGTATTTCTATTTTCATCACATGGAGGTACCCAAATCTTTCCATACCATTATTCGTTAAAAATAAAGGTTTTGTTCAAAAAACATTAAAATGGTAATCCCATAAGCCGAAAAATCTACATTCTAGAACGTTCCAACAAATGTCACCCAGAATTTAAAGGTACACAAGATAAAAACAAATTACTAATGATAAATCACACTGAACAAGAGGGAAAACATTAAATAAACATTGTCATACAAATACGTTAAATTGAAGCGAGGGTTCAGAAAATCTCGCTGGCCGACTCGATTATAAACAATATATATTCGATTATAAATACATTACCTTACGTATAACATTTTGTATGCTTTGTGTAATTTATTTCATCATCTTTTGAGCTTGGGGGACTGAGTTATGTAATTTTGACTCACAAAAAGTGTTTGTTCTCAGCCTAATTTGAATAAATGACTTGATTAAACACTTATTGAACGAAAATGTCTTACAGCCCGCTTTGCAGGGACTGCCTTGATACCAAGGAATCAGCCGCCTACGTCATCCTGAAATGCGAGGCTATGGCTTCCCAACGTGAAGAAATCCTCGGAACAGTGAGGTCACTCCGCGAAACCTGTGAAGCTCCCAGGAAGCTTCTGTGCTTTTGGGCGGGGCTAGGCTGGCTCTGTTAGCCAGAACCCTCACGCACAACGGACCGAATGGGAGTCGAAGTGCGGAAAAGGGAGTCCCATCATAATCATCATCGTCAGGCTTGTCTTAGAACCAAAATATAACAAACATCCACCAACCCGCAGTGCATTTTCACAGAGAAGAAGCCTGTGTCCCAGCAGGGGGAACCTTGTTGATTATTTGTAATATTTTACATGCTTGAAAAATGGCTACTTTTGACAGCAACTGCATAACACCTATAGAATAGAATACTCTTTATGTACACGATAAGAATGACAGATATACCTAATTGTAAAAAAAAAAATGAGGTGACAATGGACATGGTTCCGTGTGGTGCCGGACGTAAAAGAATAGCATCATCCCATTTCTTCCCGTGGGTGTCGTAGAAGGTGACTAAGAAACTTACTAGAGAATAGGCAGCAGCGTTCTCTATGAATTTGACGGTGGCGATTATGGCAAACCCCCCCCCCCCCCCCCCAAAATGACAAGCAGCCCTGCAAAACGGCCCCTAGTACCCGGCGGCCCGCCTACCCTTGGCTACGGTACCGATGACCTTGTGAAGGCCGCCGGAATCCGCTGGATGTGGGAAGCACAAGACTTGTCGAAGTGGAGGAGCCTAGGGGAGGCCTATGTCCAGCACTGGACGTTTTTCTGCTGTAATGATGATGACGATGAATGGACAAAAAAATAAAAGCGAATGTTTTTCTACACAAAGATAATATCAGGTTCATTTCAAGAAACAAAATATCACGTTCACCGCTTTTTCGACATAGCTTTATTTCTATATCGTGTGAAATAGAATCGCAAATATCCGGGCCAGTAGGGTAGAAAGGTCCCAGACTAAAACAGTCAACCGGTAAGTGAGGACTTACCGGGTGACTTTGAATTCAATAGCAGCTTTCCAGGGGCTAATTGTACTAATGGATAAAGTCTAAGTCAAAACATTTATTTAAAATAGACATATAACGCACTTTTGAACGCCAAAATTTACAAAAAAAAAAATTGTGTCTGGTAGCTCCATGCCAAAAGGTAGTTTCATATGGAGAAGAATGAGCAAGAAACTCCACCTCTTTAAAAATGTTTCGCAATATTTTGTATAAAGACAATAATTATATCACTTTATGTGAAGACTATGCAACTAAGATAAAATAACTATACCACAATAGGTAAATAAAGTTAAAATAAAGCAATTACTAGTAAATTAATTATGGGATAGATACATGGTGCTCACATAAAAAATACACAAAAACACACATCAAAATAGATGATTGTCCTAATATTTTAACAAGTAATCTTCTAGATGTGAACACTTTTACCTTGTGATCGACTCTGAAACATGTTATAAAAATATTACGCTGTTTCATTAAAAAATACAATATTTTGGCAATGAAACTATAATGAAATATTCTTGGATTCAGAATCGTATTCAGTAACTAGACAGTTGGAGGACTACCAGATTATGACAAAAAAAAGATAGTGAGGTGGTGTAAGAATGAATGAAGTTCAATGAACTTAAAATAATGTACTTACACGCAAAAAATCATTTTATTTAATAACTTGTCTTAAAAACATGATAAGCACTATTAAAAATACTAGAATTTGTTATTTGTTGTATTCCACATGTTACTAACGATTTTTTAAAGCTTTATAACGAAATTAAAATTAAACTTAATTTAGAATTAAAATTAATTTTTATCATTAGTTCTTTACGCAAAATCGTTCACTACATTATTAGTACATTATTTTTCTTCGAACTGTCAAGTTACTGAATGCGATTATGAGTCTAAGTATAGATGTTTTCTTTTCTGCTATTTTTATAATTTAATTACAACATCATCACCAAGCCTTTTCCTAAGTAAGTTAGGGTCAGCTTCCAGTCTAACCGGATGCACCTAAGTACCAATATATTACGTGGAGCGACTGCCTATCTGACCATCATGATTAGGTACTGTTCATCCCGTAGTATAGTTGCTTATTTTCGCGGATGCATCACATTTCTCCATTTCTCGAAAAATCATTCTGTAATCTATCGTCAATCTAAAATTAGCAGATGATAACACTTTAATACATTAATTAATTCAAGGACTTCTAAAAATATTTTATTAGTACCGAAAATTATTAGCTTGCTTAAATTAATTTTCTTAAGTAAAATTGTGCTAAGGAACTCAGTATCTACTAATTAATCCTCTTCAGGAATAAATTCGAAATTTTTCATAATCTTCTTTGAAGACTTTTTCTCACGTTCAACCAAGTTTGTTGGTTTATTAAAATTAATAAGAACTTCAACTGGCTGAAACAATGCCTTTTTCCGTATTCATGTTTATAAACAATTTATTTCTTATAAGAACTAAAATAACAGTTCTCTTCAGCACTTTGCGTCTCATTTTAAATGAGACACAAAGTGCTTACATCTAAATAATAGTATAAATATTTGTCTCTGGGGTGTTGGCGACATTACGTACCTAAATGTTTTTTTTTTAAGTTTTGTTTTAAATATGTAAGTATATGCTATAACACTTCTTAAAAGGCTCCTTCAGACAAGCGGGATCTGACTCTAGTAGAATAATTTCTATGAAAACTTTATGTACATAATTATATATTTTTCTACGCGTCGTGTCACGCCTGTCTAGGGGAGCCTAAATCCTCTGGTAAATCACTACACAGATGTGCTCGATCAACCAATATTGTTTTTTTTTCGTAATAAGTCCTTGTACGTGCAGTCATTATTTACTAGTTTAATTAAAAGAGGGGGAGTTACGTGACTCTGTCATTATAACGTATGCTTCAAACTCATGCTTTATGTGTTATTTATCTTAACAAACCAAGGCTCTACCTACTTAAATAATTTACTTTTATTTGTATGTCGCTTCGTCTTGGTCGTCTCGATTTTTGTCTGTCGCGATGCCGTCTTTCATTTAATGGGACCCAGTCTGTGGTTATTTTAGCCCACAGCTTATCTGACATGCGGCAGACATGTCCAAGCTAGACGAAGATGGACAGACGTACTTGACTTTTACTAAAAAGGACTGGCCGCAATGGTAGTAGACAGACGTGTATGGAAAGGCAGACCTTAGCAATGAGACATTCTACTTCTTAGCGTATCGATGTAAAAAAAAACAAACATCTTTGGCCCAAAATTAAGCTGCGCGGACTCAAATATAAATGTAAATAAGACATTACGGGCTAAATAGATAGATTGATAGACGTCGCTTTTAACCATGCATTTCTTACTCACTCACATACACCCACTTCAATATTTCTATAAACACGCACACACACACACACACCCCCACATACAAGCACACACACACATATACCTATACCTATATTATACCCCCACATACCGCATAGCCGCACACAATGAATGAACCTTCCAGTAATGTCAACATTACGTCCATTGTCTTCAAACTAGCTACCCAACAATTCTAAATTCAAATTGCGAAACCGCAAACCCATTTCGCTAACCCTTCCCGTTGCCGCGGGAATTTTCACGTATTCCAAAGAACGTGTAATTTCTTATGTAAATATTTGATACGGTCTCGGTTCGACTTTCGTTTTACACATGGAAAAGGTAAATTCTGTGTGCTTTTGTTCCGTTCATTTATTTTAATATCGACAGTCACGAGACGCGTTTTAGGGTTGTTTTTTTGGATTTTATTAGGGTGCGTGATTGTCGTGATTTTGTATTTTTGTATTGTAATGGATTTGAGGTGAAGGTATTTGAATTGCTACAATGTAACTCACAAAACCATTTAATAAAATTAAAAAAATACAATCGAATTGAGAACCTACTACTTTTTTGAATTCTGTTAAAAATGGACTGAATTCCTAAAAATGCATTATAAGTTTCCTATACTTTAACTAAATGTGCTAAATAAAAGACAGCAAGTTTTTTCTAGTCCAGCTATTTGTGGCCCAGAACCGAGCCAGACTGACCTAATATTGGTCTTATTTCAGCCCAACCGAGTTTAACTCTCTATATAGATCACAAATTCACGAACACCACCAGCACCAAATATTTCAATTCAAACGTTTGCCACGTTTGAATTCAAATATTTATACGGTTTTAAGTCACGATATCTTTACATTAACAAATTGGATTGTTCGCTGATTTTGTATACAATAACTGTTTTAAAATGAGAAATGAAAGAGAGAAATGAAAAGACAGAAAAAAACAACAAAACTAGATAGCACAGTAATATATCAGTAGCAGACATGAGTCTGGATTTATGCAGAGTTGATGGCAATAGGCGGGCACACACTATTATATACATGGTACTTAAACATGTTCTGACGAAATGTGGGTGTATTAAAGCACACCTCTGCCTAGCCTTTCAGCGTGATGTTCTGACGAAATGTGGGTGTATTAAAGCACACCTCTACCTAGCCTTTCAGCGTGATGTTCTGACGAAATGTGGGTGTATTAAAGCACACCTCTGCCTAGCCCTTCAGCGTGATGTTCTGACGAAATGTGGGTGTATTAAAGCACACCTCTACCTAGCCCTTCAGCGTGATGTTCTGACGAAATGTGGGTGTATTAAAGCACACCTCTACCTAGCCTTTCAGCGTGATGTTCTGACGAAATGTGGGTGTATTAAAGCACATCTCTGCCTAGCCTTTCAACGTGATGTTCTGACGAAATGTGGGTGTATTAAAGCACACCTCTACCTAGCCCTTCAGCGCAATGTTCTGACGAAATGTGGGTGTATTAAAGCACACCTCTGCCTAGCCGTTCAGCGTGATTTCATGGTATGTTTAAAAATAAAAACAAACAAAAATCATCGAATGCCGTTATAATGCCTTAACACGGATATAAATCTTCATTCCAGCGATTACAGAGAACCATAAATTAAACATCACCATCGTCTGGGGATTTGGAAATTGTGAATTATTCATTGTGTTACATAAGGCTAAGAGCTTATTAACCTCGCTTCATGTATATTTGGGTTATGATAATAATCTAGGAAATTTTAATGGCAGGATATGTCCTTTGAAGTGTGGGGTGTATGGGTGTGTATGTGTTGTTTATGTTAATATTTGGACATGTGGTTTTATTACCGAGATAGTAATTTATGAAGTCTTACCAAAGGGTATCGTATTACCCAGTAAATTGGTTGAGGAATCGATATATATATATTCAAAATAGATTTTAACTGGCCATCAGTCTCTCATGAATAAAAACTTTTTTTCGCAATACTTCCTGCGTGGCCTGGTAGATCTGATGATGAACTTCGGAGACAGACAACGGAACTCGAACAACAATGAAAACGAAACGGAGACTGCTATCGCACAAATATGCATTGTTTTGACCCCAAGGATGATGAAATTTCGAATTGGTGTGAAACTAAAAAAACTTTTTCCAAAAAAGTTTGTCCGAAAGTCAGTTGTTATTTTTTTATGGCTTTTTTTATAATTCTGTATATACAAACGTGTTTCGGTCACGAATCATATTGTGTTCAACATACAACCAGATCTGCAAATTGCAAAAAAAGTAATCAAAGAAGGGGGAATCGCCAGCCCCCTTAAATAACGAAAAAAAGAAAAAAGACAGAAAGAGTAGGAATAGCAGGTGAAGACATGGCCCAAATAAACTTTAGTAGATAGTCTTACATCGCCTTACATGAGGCTTTTAGCTCCATTTTCTCGAAGAATTTTGTCTTAAGTTTGTTTTAGATTTATAGGTCTACGCGGTTCTTATTCGGCAACGATAGATTGAGTTTTAGGTTGTCTAATGTTATTTATTGGGTATTGGAGCAAACATTTTTGTTTTTACTCTTCTATGTTTTACAGCGTCTCTAGAAATTTGTTGTATTTTTGAAACAGTTATTTTTGTTACTGTTTGTAGTTTTAGAAAAAATGTCGTTCAATTTACTGGGTTTACCAACTCAATTTTGGAAATAAATACACGGTAAGTATAATGGACATCGACATGCAGAAAACTTCTGCTGTCCATTTTTTTTTAAACTTCTTTTTTTTATAACCTACGTATCGCTTCTACGGTCTGTGATTCATGTGCTGGATGCATGGCTGCAATAGTTTGAACGTTCCAGTCCCTTATACCCTGTATTAGCTATGTGTACTTTGCGATAAAAACGATAATTCCATTTTCCTAAACATTTGCATTATACAAATTAACTTGTAACAATAACTATTAATCTTTTGTTCCATGTTATCTTATCATTACACTCTGACAAACGTATCCTATGGGTTACGTTTGTCAGAGTGGCTATGGCCAATGACCTTATGTCACACAACCTCAAATATCTATACAGCATGTTTCAGAAATGTGTGATGATATTTAAGGGTGTGGTACACACCATCAAACTGAACAACTTTCTCCATGAGACCAACATGAAAAAATAATCAGCTGTCCCATACAAAACTTGACCCAAATATGACACATATTTCCGCTACAAGCTGTATAGGCACGTATAGGCATGCGGTATCAATATCCGTGTTATTACAGACACCATGTGTCGCCAATCTATCGCTTAGGGCAGCCAATAGGGACGCACCCTTAGAAGTTGAGGAAACATTCATTGGGAAACTTTTGTTCTAACGAGTCCCAATGCTGCTGTATAAAATATAGTTTGGTATTCGCTCACGTAAAATAATGCCTTGGAGTTGTCGAGGGGTTGGTAGTTTGTCGGAGCTAGAATGTTTCAAACAACGTTTAGGTATAAAAAGGAAAGATATTTTTAAAAGTACTTAATATTTTTTTTAAATTAATGAAAAGGTACATCAAGGTAACAGATTAATGTATTACGTGACTAGAACCGAATTGTTCAATCTCAGCATTGACTATGACGTTATCAAGTAATAATAATGACGAATTAATTGTATTAATTTATCAAATATAATTGTATAATAATAATTTATAATAATGTGTAAACGTATAAATTTAATCTATAATTTGTAATACCTAAAATATCTACTTAATATAACTTAATAATAACAATATATCCACTAAGGGGTATATTCAATAGCGTTGATTAAAGTTAAGAGGTGTTTAAACGTCAAAAATGTATGGTTAATCAGTCGCTAATTATTACTTAAATTTAAGCAACGTTTATAAATAAAGGGGTTAATTGTTTACCTATTTATGACATGTAGTCACTATGGGTGAAATGTATTTGTGTGTACTTATACAATGCCTGAAATATTTTTTTTTTTTACTATAATTAAAAAAAATATTACGCAAAGGGATTGTCGTAACTCAAAAATCAACCTAGATAGATTTATGAATATGTTTTTTTTTTTTTATGAACAGTGGTTGCCCAGTTGTAGCGGACGAGACTTACGAGTTGTAAGGTCGTGGGTTCAAACCCAGGCAAGTGCAACCCTTTGTATTACCACTTATCCCAAAACCGTGAAGGAAAACATCGTGAGGAAACAGAATGTTCTAGAACCATTTTTTTTAATAATTGTGACATCTACCAACCCACACTGGGCCCGAATGCTAGTTTATAGCCACTCCTCAAAGATAGGAAGCCTGTCTCCGAGCAGAGGGAACGTTATGGGCCGTATATGAATAAATATTTACTTATTTATTAATAGGTGCATCAATAACACAAATTAATGTAGGTACAGGGGCGAATTTAATGCCTCAAGCATATCAAAAAAATTATGGGTACACTTACGGATGTTTATGTCGTAACACAATGCAGAATGAGCGAGGCTATGCGTAGCAAGGGATGTGTTCGATTCGTAGCTTTACTCATATAAATGAAAATAAGGCTCATTACTCAAACACATCACGGTAGTCTAACAGCACACTTACTCTAAAATTAATATCTGTAAAGATAGCAATCAACAACAACGACTATCAAAAAGCTCCATATAATCCAGAACTTACGTAATAGGTATGTCGTTTCAAGAGTTATCGAAAGTCCCATCTTATATTTGAGGACCCCACACTAATTCTGGGCCTCCATTAGAGCAATTTACGGTCCCTATCCTTGTCAAAGGCACCTTGGGAGGCCTCTGTACCTTACTATGGTATCGTGAGTAATTGATGAGTCTGTTACGGTATGAATTATTTAGAAATTTGAACCGAATTCCTTTTCAGTGTGTTTATTTAACTTCCTCACGAAGTATCAAACGACACTTTAAGGTGAACCTAGTCCACATTTTTTGCATACATACTTCGGGAGTGTTTTACTCCACTGTCTGACATGGCACATCCAAAGTAAAATATGATATCGTCTTGTCTCATTATTAATATTGTCTGTACGGAAACAGAATACTAAATTAAAAACCCATTAAACAGTTAGGAGCCAACAAAGATTCATTTTTCTTGCTAATTTTACTTAACTTTGGCCGTGTTTAAGTAATAAAAGAAGTGTAAAATCTCTAAAACCAAGTCGGTACCGACAACGTTTAATTATCGAAAAATTCAATAAACTTTATTGGTCATTGATTTATGCAGGACTTCCAAAGGACTTTTCTTAATTATTTCGCGAATTTTGTACTATAAATGATCCTGCATCTCACTCAATAACGTTGTGCGTGTAGACTAGCGTCTAACTGCTCATCATTACTACTATATCTGTCGGACACGAAGCCCGGTAAGACAGCGTGATTTTTAGCCAGGCCCACCAGTGAGTTCGAACTCGCGGCTAGGTTCCCCTTCTAGGCTTCTAGGCTATCTATCACTACAATCATCGGTCCCATTGGATAAAACGAAACGAGAAAACGCGGTCACAACTCTCTCTAATAATTAAATACTGGTCATTTTTTTTATCTATTTATGCTATGTTTTATTAAAAGGCGTAATTAAATTAAATTTAGAAAAAAAGAAAAAGTACATAATTAATGGTGAGTTGTGACAAATATATTAATTCAATATTTTGTGTTCCTTTGTTTTGTAAAGTTAATTACTTTGCATAGTATTGTATAGAATCAAGTTCTTCTAACTGTCTGGGGAGTTTGTTTGCGCTACTTCTTCCCGGCTAAAGCATTATTAAAGTGGTGAAGGGTGGGCGTTTTGGGGGACCGTCTTATGTAATCTTGTCGTTAATAAAGTGCTGATAGCTTACTCCCACCCTTATTTGATGTTACGGACTTTAAAAAACGATTTAAAGTTGAGTTGCCTTTGAGCTTTTATATTAAAATTTTATGATAATACGTGATTAGTTTGTTTGTATTTTTTGCTTTGGATACCCTTTTTGATGAGGCTTTTTATTAAAAAAAAAGTACATACCAAAATGTTGTACTATTTATTGACGCTCAAGATGTATCTTGGGTGTCATACAGGCTGTGCCTAATTTGGGACCTACGACATTTTCATATTGTAATTTTGTATGTTGAAAAACGATTTACTTTACTTAAATTTTTCTGTTGCAATCATCAAACATTTCAAGCATCAACTAAAAATTACCCAGACATTCAAAATCAAAATATTTTATTTCACATAAACCTGCATGGGCACTTATGAAACATCAGAAGCTAGGTGCATTATTAGTAAAAGCCAATATCACCATCTGCCTAGCATTTTCCAAACTACATAAGTAGGTACTTAAGTTGGGTTCGGATCCAAGTCTACATGGCTACAGCTGAATACTAATAATTTACATGCAGTGACTGGCTATCTGACCTGCACAACCCAGTTACTGGGTAATAAGATACCTCTTGGTAAGACGGGTTGTCCGAACCGTAACGACTGTCAAAGGTCCACGAATGACAGCCAGGACCAACGGCTTAACGTGCTTTCCGAGACCCCTCGTCTTGATTTGTAAAGATGGTCGCTCATCCACGATCCAACCGCGCCAACCGTAGGCTAACCTGATCGATTGACCCGTGCAGGTTTAATGACTTATCCACAAGCCCCCGTGGTAAAAGTCAATATAAAGTAAAGAAAATTGCCAAATATGGACAGTAAGTCGCTAACTCAATTCTGTCATAAAACATCCGATATTCTCGCTCCCAAAGTCCGTTCTATTCCAGAATTCCATTCATTACGGTTTTATTGGTTGGCACAAAATCTAAACGGCGGGTCTCTTCTCCGTCAGTCATTTTGATGCGGGTAGGACTGTAGTTAATTCTACCCTCCCCGAGTTAATTCCGGCTTGGAATTAATGGTACTGAACCAGGTAACTTAATCATGCAGCGAAAATCTTCGTGATTAGATTTTCAGGATAACGCGTGTCCGTTGAATTAGGCTCAAAAGAAGAGATGAAAATGAGCTTTATAGCAATCTGTATATAGGATATTTTTTATCCAGTGCGCAAACTGTAACCATTCAGCATATTATTCTAGACTCCCTAGCGCGGAAATATTTCGTTGAATATACAAAAAAAAAAAAAAAAAAATCAGCTGTTCCAATTTTGACCGCGTAGGTAATTGCACTTTTCTATGAAACAGCTGATTTTTTTTGTATAACCTACGAAACATTTCTGCGCTGTGGGATCTAGATAATATGCTGAATTCATGGTTAAAGTTTGCGCACTAGATAAAAAATTATCTTGTATATCCCACTACCCTACTTATGATATCATAAATGTGAAAGTTTGTATATTTGGATATTTGTTACTCAATCACGCAAAAACGGCTGAAGGGATTTGAATGAAATTTGGCACACAAATAAATTATATTAACCTAGATTGACACAAAAGATACTTTTACCTGATAACCTGATAACTTCAGACCTCTACGCAAACGAAGCCTCTGGCAAATGCTAGTCTATACTATTAACATTATAAAGAGGAAAGATTTGATTGTTTGTTTGTTTGTCTGCATTGAATAGACTCCAACACTATTCAACCGATTTGAAAAATACTTTTACTGGTGGGAAGCTACACTCTCTCTGGGTGACATAGGCTATATTTTATCCCCGTATTGCCACGGAAACGGGAACTACGCGGGTGCTGCTAGTTTTTTTATAAAAAGATTAAGCACATGTCAGTTTTTATTTGCACCATAAATGAGGAGGTTGTTGGGTCTGCCGTGGCGGTGCAGGTCGTCTAGCATGTTTGTTGAAGCGCGCACTGATTGTTTTCAGGCCATCATGCGCAAAAAAGTAGCTTCCCTGCTAGCCCGTATACGGGGTAGCAACAACGGCATTCTAAACGAAATAGCTGTACGTTTTGACTGTCACGTTCAAAATCAGTGAGTCATGTGTTGTGTGGGTGTGGCGAATCACGGCAAAGTAAACTTGTAGCTTGTTGTTAAATAAATGTGTATTAGTTTAAGGTTTCTATGAGTCTATGCCACCCGGTGGTAGGGCTAACGCCTGCCTGGTTCGCGATCACCCTCCCACCGATATCCGGCGTCAAGCAGCATGCTGTGTTTCGTCGATCCGTGGGAGTACCAGTGCCTTGAACAAGAGTGAACATGCATTTTCTGGGCACGCTCGATCCATCATAGACCTCATCAATCGCTTTCCATCAGGCGTGATCGAGGTCAAGAGCAGGCCCATTTAGTAATAATAATAATAAAATATAAATCCTTTCTTTGATTCGCGGGATGACTTTGATCAAAACTTCCATTTCATATAAAATCAAACGGTCAAAATCATTAAAACGAAACGCAACATGGTAGTTTTTTTTTTCTAGGTTAGCAACACTGAAGAACTGTCAAATCCTTTTCTGAGGACACGCTGGGAATTCACTAACAATTATAATTAAAAATGTTTAATTGTTTTTCCGATACTGCCAGTATTTGATTTTTTAAATTATATTGGCATTATAATTGGGGTTACTTGGTAATTACGCAATAAAATAGGGGGGTATCAAAGTAACCCTTCATCCAAAGTAGTAGTTGATCAGTCAGTTTAATTATTTTTTCTCAAAATAAAGCTATATTTTTTCACGTATTATTACAAGAACCGAGAGTTATAAAAAAAAACCGATTATAGGATTTTTTTGTATTTTTATACCTACTTACCTTACCTACTTTAAGAAATATGAGCCTTCAAAGTTCAATATTGATTAAAGTAACCCCGGTTTACCGGTACTACTAATATCCACGAATAAAAAACAGTTTTTGAAAATTACTTTACCTTTTTCTCTACTAGTAGAAGAGTATAAAACCAAAGCCGCGTCTTTCTTTCTTTCATATTACACACAAAAAACATGTTTCATTATTCATACAATTATTTATTTAGTAGAACTATCCTAAATCAACATTATATTTAGTATTCATTCGTTAGGATTGAAAGGGATCTCTACAGATTAAGGAAACACGCGACTAAAAACACAGAGTAGGGTAGTTTACAGTTTGAGGGGTTTCTTGCTAAATAATAACAGCCCCACGGGTCGATCGAAGGTTAAGCTACGCTCGCCGCGGTCGGTTCATGGATGGGTGGTTTTCCGTGCATTTTTTAGAAGTTAGAAGCTTCAGTCTTTCGAAGTTGCAAACTTAGTTTTACTATATTGGTATCTACTATCTATACTAATATTATAAAGAGGAAAGATTTGATTGTTTGTTTGCATTGAATAGGCTCCGAAACTACTGAACCGATTTGAAAAATTCTTTCACTGTTGGGAAGCTACACTATCCCCGGGTGACATAGGCTATATTTTATCCCCATATTCTCACGGGAACGGGAACTACGCGGGTGAAACCACGGAGCGCTGCTAGTAATATTATAAATGTGAAAGTCTGGCTGTTTGTTACTCAGTCACGCAGAAACGACCAAACGGATTTGGATGAAATATGGCACACTGATATTTTATAACCTGGATTAACACATAGGATACTTTTATCCCGGTAGTGCGTTCCCTTGGGAATATAATAATTTCTGAGCTTCACACAGGCTAAGCCCCTGGCAAAAGTTATTTTTTTTTTTATATTTTCTCACAAAACATTAGAGTTTTGTGAGAAAATATTTAAAATGTATCAAACATGTAAGAAGATTCATAAACGAAATAAATACCGAATATAATATAACGCCTAAGCTAACATAATAACAATCTAAAATTAATAGTCGAGTATAATGACTGGTGTAAATGTAAATGTATGAAATTATAGCCTCCGGTACGGATTTCCCTGCTATTGTGTCTTATATCATATAATTATTTGTGAATTCGGTATCGTTTTAATATTAATGACTTTAATTAAACTAGGGTGCTTTTGTGATTATTCAAACGAGAATTTAAAAGGGATTTTATGAATTGATTTCATTACAGTTGATGCTTATCAAATAACATCGCTACCCATTGCAGTACTTTCTTTTTACACGCTTTATATTAGCTTCACTTGTATGTTTCTATGTTTGCATGTACAAACATACAAATGTAACCGACTCCTTTGAGCGCGATTTTGACCCACTTTAAACGGTCAGATTTCATTGAAACTTTGTAAACTTGTCGAGGACCGATGACAATTCAATAATTAAAAAAAAATGAGAAAAAAAAAACAAAAAAAACACGTTTTTGTAGTTAGCAGACCTAAAACATAGAAAATAAATAATAGTTTAAAAAACTAAAAAACACGCTTTAAAAACCAAACTAAAAAAGGAGAAAATAATTTAATTCAATTAAAAAGCGTGGGGTGCTTGACATTAATTGATTATAAAAATACCTCAAAAAGCACCCCACGCTTTTTAATTGAATTAAATTATTTTCTCCTTTTTTAGTTGGGTTTTTAAAGCGTGTTTTTTAGTTTTTTAAACTATTATTTTTTAAATATATTAACGGATAATTTTCCGAAGATTTTAATCAAACTAAAAAAATAACACTGCTTTAATACAAAGTTTAGTATGCACTTAAATCTACTCACTAGGGTAGTGTATGACTGAATTTTGTTTTCATTTCCGGGTTTTGGCAATTTTCGGCCAATGTACCCATTTTTGGCAATTTTCGTCCCGAGAAAAATGAAGTACTGGCAAATAAATAGTTTTAATTCATTTATTTAAAGTAAATCGATAGTTACAACACCTAAAAGAACAATAACTGAAAATGCAGAAAAAAATGCTCGTACTACATAAATAATTAGGTAATAATCAAACTGGATTATTACCTAATTATTTATATCTATTAGAAAAGAAAGTATAAAGTTTCGTGTGGATCTCAATAAATAAAGTTAAAAGGTTGAATAAATTGATTAAAATATTGACTTGCATTTCTTTTATTTCTGTCGGTCCGACCGACATTCGTTTAAATTCGAATCCAGCGTAAAATTTGTCAGTTAAATTTTCGTTCAAGCTCTCAAGCTTTTAGGCTTGGTTACAGCATTAATTTTATATATTTATTAACAAATGAATGTTGCTAAATACGTAATTTCTAGCATATCAGCTAAAAAAACTCTTACACTTAATATTATGATTATATAGGCACACTTTTCGTTTAAACGTTGTATAAACGCAGAACGGAGTGCTGATTGCCTTATTATGGTTCGATTGGTCGAAATAATGGCTTTCTGTGGTCCATTGAAGAGCGTTGGATCCCTTGGAAGCTTTCCAACGTTGTTACCAGAACATGGACGACTTGTAAATGTCTTCTTGTTATTATACAGCGTGTATTATGAATGTAATCAACTGTCCCACGTATTTGGGTCGAGCAGGTATTTAAGTTTTGTATGGGACATCTTTTTCATGGAAACCTGTTCTAGGAACAATAAACCACTTCCTTGACTGATAAATGAGGCTTACTAGTCGACTCGCACGAATTAATTCGCCCGTTGCCCATTACGTATATATCTGAAATCGTTGATTCGCCCACAAATAAATGTACTCCATGTGAGTCATGTCATAATATGCCTATAAATGTTCCCACTGCTGGAAAACAAAGCCTCCCCTATTCAGGAGGGAGCGAGTCGCCTTTAGAAAACATTATACTACTAGATTTTGCCCACGGTTCCGCCCCGCATGGATATCGGTTATCGCGTAAAAATGTAGCCTATGTCCTTCTCCATATCCCAGGCTATGTGTCTGCCAAATTTCATGATGATCGGTTCAGCGCTTTAGGCGTAAAAGCGTAACTGACAGACAGACAGAGTTACTTTCGTTATTTATAATACTATGTAGGGATTTAAAAGTGACGATTCACCCGATTCGGGTGAGTTAATTCAGTAATAACTCAGTAATAAGCCACAAGTATCTGTTTTAAATCTAATCTACAAGAGCCATAAACTGTTTTTTCTTTTTTTTGAGGGTGGGTAATCATCAAATAACTTCTGCCGCTCTGGGTGGAGCAGGAGGGCGTGTCAGACTTTTACAGACTAAAACCCACCCGTGTTCCCTCAGTTGCCTGTGTGCCAGAGGCGACAGTATCTGTTTCGAACAACCCGCACCCCTGGCAGGCATCGGCCTTGTGGACCCCACCAGTCCGGCGCACCAGAACACATGGCACGCCGTAGCCATAAACTGTTGAAAATTTTATTTCCAGCAAACTTTCTCTTTGACTTATTGTGGGAATCTTCTGCAGACTTAGCACGAGAACTGTAGAAAAGTGTTACGTCGACAGAAGAGTAGACAAAAATGACGTTTCCGTGTAGACTGTTGACAGTTTTGTGCCGAGAATGTAGACAAGCGATTTCTATTCTACGGTAGAGTAGAAATAGAAAGCGTCATGCTAAGCCTGCTGATGAGATTATGAATGTCATGTCCCTTTAGCCGGATATGTTAGAGTCCACATGTTTTGCTAAGATACTTCAGGTTGCTTTGAACTATTTCTTGCCGCACAGTTTTATGCCAAGTTCTACTTACATGTACACACAATATATTGCTAATACAGTGGGACACGTCTTTCTATGTTTGGGGTAGCTGATTATCTTTTCAAGATTTCGATATTGAAAAAGAGAAAGTTATTCAGTTTAATGATCTGTACCACAACCTTAAATATAACCACATATTTTTTATACACCTTGTATAACTTCAATTTTAATTGGTTGAGACTGAGCCGAGACCGCCCAAAAATTGAAAGCAAATATTAGGTTTATAAATTCAGGATCTGTTTTTGAATTTCTTATATTATTATTAGATAATGATTTCAAATGTTCTTTTGGCTTTAAATCCACGGAAAAGAACGCACACACTGCATTATACAATACATGGCCTATTATGCTTTGTACATACGTACGTAAGTAAGTAGAGTAGGTACGTAAGTAGAAAGTGCCTACCTACAAAGTATTACATCAATGATATGTACTTTTTACTTCAAAGTGGTTGTACACCTCACGTCGACTAGTAAAAGTCCTGTTTTAAAAACCCGTGCATAGTTGAAAATAAAAAATATTTCAAACTTAGCCTGAATGTTCTTGTTCTAATTGGGCGAAGTTCATAATTTTTAATTATTTTCTCTTACAAACTGTGCTCGTCAGAGTCCTTTGCTAATCCTATTCTTTTTTGTTGCAGATTAAAAAACATGTCTATCTCCGAGTTCCGGCGGAAGAAGCTCCTTTATGTGTTCAACGTTTTCTTTGGTAAAGTTTTAAAAGAATATTTCTTTGAGAGTTTTAAAAAGGGAGATTTTATAGGCCTTGTTAAAACTTTTCCCCTTTTCAGATGTCAATCAGAGCGGCACGATAGAGAGGAAAGATTTCGAACTGGCTATAGAGGTCAGTTATTATTTTAATCTTGTACCAAGTCTAATCTTTTAGAGCCTATGCATACGGTGTTTTTTTTCGCGCGTATACGCGCTGTGAACGCAACTAGGGCTGACTATCAAGGCAGATGACGAATGGACGTCAATTTTACATGGAATACGTGTATAAATAACATCGTACGCATAGATTCTTATAGCAGTTGTCGTTTTTCTTTACAAAAATTGACAGAAGTCAATTTTATTCCGCGGAATAACTTATCAGGCTTTGGTAAAATTGGAATAGAATAGAATACAATAGTTTATTATGTACACCATATAAATGCTCTTTACATAGAGAGACACAATGGGCTTATCGCTAAAAGCGATCTTTTAAAGACAGCCTTTGGATGGATTAAAGGGAAGAGAGATAATACAGAAAGTAGACTGTGATGTGCCATTAAAATATACAATCAGCCCTGTATAATCTTAAATACGAGACTGGCTGTACCTTTAGCTCCGAAGTTGGAGGCTATAAAGGCTCTTTGAACACACAGGTTTTTCTTGCCGTTAAAAACTACGGCTTGTTCACCATGTAAAGGCACGGTCGTGAGTGTTGTATTTGAAATACAGGAGGAATAGGGTACTCACACATCCTCCATAGAAAAGGGGAGGCTCCTCAGACCAGACGGGTGTCGGGTCTGGTGGGCTACTGCCCGACAATTGATGTCGGGACGTTGTATACATGCTACCTGCGCGATGCAGAATTTTTCGTCTTGTCAGTGTGATCCGTAGTTCGCATGTGGCGATGTAGATGCCGCTAGAGGATCATTATGAATGTTTGTTGACGACACGGTGGCACAATGGCACGGCGCCGTCACCGTATTCCATAGAACCGTGTCATATACAAGGTCACACGTACCGTAAAGAAACCGTGCCGTGTACGGTGGGCTACATCAATTGGGTACTCCAGTTATATTAATATTTTAATACAACTGAGGTACCCAATTGATGCAGCCCACTGTACAAGGGGCCTAAAATTTTATGTACAAGTGATAGCCCCAAGCCCGAATTTATAGAAGAGTTCATCCAAAAATCGACCAGTCACCTAGATACAAAATACAGTAACCATTATTCTCTTATTATCATAGCAGTCATGTATACAAAATATATTTCCCTGCACCAAGATAGTATACAATCGATTCAGATTGCTCCATGATTGCCAATAGGCATACATTATAGGTTTGTTTCGACTGCACCAAATATATTGCCTAGTAAACTACACAGGTTTCCGTCTGCTTGGTTTATCTGTTGGTGAGGTTGTATATTATGTGAGTTAGTTTAACATTGTGACGGGTGGTATATGTGAGTTAGTTTAACATTATTAACGGTAGTATTGCAGTGATGGCTCATTGATAACTGAATTACTTGTCGTAGATCGTGGATTCGAACCCAGAAAAGTACTTAACTATCTTTGTTGTCTATTTCATCACCACTACTCTCAAAACAGTGAAGGAAAACTTTGTGAGAAAAATACAGCAAGCCACGCTGGGCCCGCATGGTGGATTATGGCCCACTTCACACTGTGAGGAGGCTGGTGCCCCAACAGTGGGAACGTTATAGTCAGATTGATTCCGGTAGTAGATTTATTCGAAAGTTTTTGATTAAACATTCGTGAAAATTGTTTTTTTCTCTACTGTAAGATGAGTGGTGTGGTTTTTGTTTTGCAATCACATTGCTAAGTAGTTTGAAATTCTTCCGTTATTTTTCTAGGAGGTCTCTCGAATTCCAAACATTTTTTTCTTGGAATTATCTTGTTTTTTTTTTATTTATTTATTTATTGACTAAAAAAAAAAGTGTTACATTAATGAGGTGTGACACTGGATCCCGCACTAGGATACCCTGTGTCGCAGGATCCTGTCTCTTTCGTGATATAATTAAGGTTGTCATATACAACGAGTAACATAGTTAACGCAAGACCTCATACGCCCCAATTACAGTATTGAGTTAAAAGCATAATACGATGACCAAAACTATTTTTATTTAAAAGCTAACTGATATTATTAAGAAAAACGTGTCGACCCAAGCATTACTTTATGCATTTAAAATTGAATCTTATTCCTTCTGAAATAAGATTGAATTTTCTTTTGCTCAATCAGTGGTAGGTATGGCAAAATACATAATTAAAAAAAAAAATACTTATATTAAAAGTTACTGAAATCGATTCAGTAGTCAATTAGGAATAAACTACTTTCAGGTCTTGCGTCTATTCTGTTACATCTTGTATAGACAACAGAATACTACGTGATTGTGTACAGTTCCTATAATGACCCGTACTTTTGTTTCAGTCCTTTTTTTCTAAGCGTATTCTGCTAATATTCATGTTGTTAATTTAAAGTTCTAATTTAAAATTCGAACAAACCGACCGTTGACCTCATCCATTATTAGAAACAGATTTATATTGTTCCCCTTTAGACTTCTCTTAAAACTAGGTCAGTTTTTCGTATTTCAAAGCACCTGACCGCTGAACTCTCTACGTCATACCTTTCCAAATTTTTAAGTGGGGCCACCTTTGATTGATTACAATCGATACTAATTTGAACATCATCGGTTATTTCGCCTTCCATTACGGAGATGGACATATTGATTGGTAGCCAAAGTGATCGACGTTAATAGCAATCATTTTCACATCATTCATCTCGGTATTTTCGGTCAAAATTAAACAATCGGTATTTGAGGGAACATGTGGTTGAGATAGTAGCGTCAGGAGTGTGGTACATAAGGAGTTTTTAGGTTTTCAGCGTTAGTGTTATTAACATTATATTTTTCTGATATGGTGATCTTGTGAGGTTTTGTAGTAAGCTACGTAATTACCTAAATAAGGCTATTACTTTTTTCTTAATCCCAAATGATAACCTACCTAGTTATCTACTTATTTAATTTAGGCGATAAATATTTTATCACATAGTAATTACAGAATGTATATTGTCTTTGGTCCCCGGCTCTGACATTAAGCCATCATTAAGACTTTAATGATTGAATACGAGGCTTTTGAAATGAATTGAAATGACATTTTTATTTATGTAAGTAGATCTTATAAGACACACTACAAAAAAAGTTTTAACATCAGCCCAAGTCCAAACATTTGGGCTAGATATCGTTTTTTGAACTCTATTCCAAAAATAATAATTCTACTTTTCACACAGAAAATCTGCCACCTCCGAGGATGGAAGCCAGGTGACCCCAAGAACACGGAGACACACGAGATCATGATCAAGATCTGGGATGGACTACGGAAGAGAGCCGACTCCAATAAAGATGGCCAGGTAACTTTCACGAAAATAAGTACATTCTTAAAATGAGGTTGCTTCCTGAAAATTTCGCAATGAGAGAGCGCTGAGTGAATGTCTCTTTTCAACATCCGAAATATGACCTATCACGACAAGTCAACACCATGCAATTAGTATGTAGGTAAGTACCTTATAGTGATGCTAGAAGATCTAAGCACGGCAAGCCTATAGGTATTTTTTTTTTGGGTGGGAAATCATCAAGTAACTTCTCCCGCTCTGGGTGGAGCAGGAGGGCATGTCAGACTTTTACTGACTAAAACCTACCCGTGTTCCCTCAGTTGCCTTTGTGCCAGGGACCGCGGTATCTCTTTGGAACAACCCGCACCCCTGGCAGCCATCGGCCCTTGCGGACCCCACCACTATGTGCTGACATCTCTTTGAGGCGCACGTGGAACACAACGTGCTGTCAACCCGGGCTTGGTCCTTACCGGACAGCGGGATTCCCGATGCCCAGGGCGTCTCCCACGGTGGCTGCGGCCGTGAGGGCGCATAAACTGCCTAAGCCTAAAGGTCAGACTTCAAATGAACATCTTAAAGATAAAGTTGATGACGAACAGCACGCATCGAAGGACCACCGTGGCAGGTGGGGAGATTGAATATGTCGATGAGTATCTCTATCTCGGCCAAATAGTCTCTTTCGAGGCAAGACAAAACAAAGAAGTTGCAAAACGCACCGAAAATGCCTGGAAGAGCTATTGGACCATGAAAGATTTAATCAAGGGCAACCTTCCTCTACCGCTCAAGAGATGACTCATCAACGTATATATTCTTCCCATTCTCACGTATGGTTCTCAAACATAGTCTTTAAAAATTCAACAGAGGTCCACGCTCGAGGTTTGTCAGAGAGCTATGGAATTCTGGGTATCAAACTTGTGGACCAGGTTAAGAATACAACAATCCGTTCCATTACGAAAATAACTGATGTCACTCGGAAAGCTGCCACGCTTAAATGGAATTGGGTTGGATGCATCTGCCGTATGTCAGAAGAACAATGGGCCAAACTTACGACCCAGTGAGACCCCCTGAGTATGACCTGAACACCTTTAGTAAAGATTGGTCCTTGTCAGCTCTGGACAGAGAGAGGTGGAAAGAGAGTAGTGAGGCCTTTGCCCAGCAGTGGGACGTTAATGGCTCATAATAAAATACTTTATAGTCCAACAAAAGCCATTGGCAACTGTAAGTCGATATTTGCACGGAAAACGGAAATGGCGGCGGGATTTTTCGAGCGCTAGATTTTCAACGCTCTGCTTAGCAGCGAGAGTTAAAATCGAACAGTAAAATTCGATTTTCGACGCAATGAGATGCACTTTGTTGAATTCTCAATGCTCAGTTTAACACCGAGAGTTCAAAATCCAGCGCGTGAGTAAATCCTGCCGTGATTTTATAACGTTCGTGTGAATGTCGGCTAACTGTGTGGCAAACACTAGAAGCGCTACAAGCTTCTTCGGGCGTGTGCCCAAAATATAAACTAACTTCTTCTTCTTCTTCCTCTCCTTCTAACTAGGAAGTAGAAAAAGGTAGGAGTTTTTGGGGCCTGTTTTATGCAATTTTGACGTTCAAAAAGTGCTGACTCTCAGCCTAGTTTGCATAATGACTTTAGATTTTAATTGATTTTGATAACGCGGCCATCTCGCGCAAACGTTTGTTAACGTCACTGGAGTGTCAATAAATCCATGTAGCGATGTAGCACCATCTATGATAACACTAGTTTACACGGTTTTCATACCCCAGCTGAAAATTATTATTTCGTTATTCATTTAGGTAGAATTATCCAGAAAAAATAATAAAAAAATTCTGTCACGTCTGGTTAAAGAAATATTTTATTTACTTATCTGGAATACTTACATCATTTTGAAACATAGAAAAAAAAATTACAAGTTTTTGCTTTCTTTTTATAGTTATTTTAATCAGTTTCTCTTATAATGGACCAACAGTAATACCCTAACTTGTTTTCATCCCAAAATCCTTGATGTCGTACTTCAAAAACCTTTTTATGATTACTAGGTTCTGTCCATAGCATTGGTGAACCAAATGGAAGGTGAACGTTTTCTCCTGATGACCACTGGAGTAAGACGATTCTACAGCTTTCGCAAAACACATGAGGCACCCACTTTTTGTCTTGATTTGCACCAGGAAATACAAAATAATGAAGATATGCACTTTTTAATGAATCTACAATGGGTCTTCTCTTTTTTGAAAATAAAAACTGTCCACAAACATAATAAAAACGATTAGAACTTTGTTTACACTTTCTACTAGCCATTTTAAATCAATCCGAAACAGATGATTGTCGTTTGAAGTGAATGAATAAACAATAAACTGTCGGCAGCACGTTAGGTAGTTAAAAAAAACATTTGTCTGCAGAAAGAAAGACGTGATAAAATTATTCTGCCAACACTTTCAGGTTTAAGGAAGGTAGATTAACATAATAGGTCTTTACCTATGAAATTGCCGTTTTGTATGAAAAAATTTAAACGAATTTTTTTCATGTATTTTTTATTTGTATTAATCGAAGTAATCACCCATGCAATCAATGCATCTTTGCCATCGCAGTGGCAGTTTATTGATGCCCTTCTTAAAGAAATCAGCTGGACGGGAGGCAACAAATTCTTCAAAGGCATTTTGTACTGCCTCTCGGGTATTGAATTTTTTTCCCGCCAAGAAGTTATCCAAATTCTGGAAAAAGTAGTAGTCTGTAGGCGCAAGGTCTGGTGAGTAGGGCGGATGACGGAGAGCTTCCAACCCCAGTTCTTGCAACTTGGAGACCGTCTGCTGTGCAGTATGAGGTCGCGCGTTGTCGTGCAGGAGCAGCGGAGACGAGCGATTGACCAATGCTGGTTGGAGATGTGCCAGCTTCTCCATCATTGTGTTCAGTTCTTCACAGTACACATCTGCAGTAATGCTCACCCCGTTTGGTAAGAAGCTGTGATGAATCACACCGGCGCTAGACCACCAAACAGTGACCATCACTTTTCTAGGGGTAAGTTTTCGTTTAGGGCATTGTTTAGGTGCTGAACCAGGATCCAACCAACTTGCTGAGCGCTTGCGGTTATCAAACAGAATCCATTTTTCATCGCAGGTAACAATGCGGTTCAAAATTCCTTCATTTGTGTGTCTGTTGAGCAGTGCAAGGCACGTCTCGACGCGTACTTCGCGCTGACGATCATTGAGTTCGTGGGGCACCCATTTGTCAAGCTTTTTTACCTTGCCAATTTGACGCAAATGGACCAATATTGTTTTGACGCTAACGTCGAAAGCTGCTGCTAATTCAGCCGTAGATTGTGTATCATCAGCTTCCACAATCGCCTTTAATTCGTCATTGTCGACCAAAGTCTTCGGACGACCGCGAGGTTCATTTTTCAGGTCGAAATTTCCAGAACGGAAGCGAGCAAACCAATAACAGGTGGTGCGTTGGTTTGTAGTGTTAGCTCCGTAAACGTCGTTGATGTTGCGTGCCGCTTGTGCCGCGTTGCTGCCACGACGGTACTCATATTCCATAATTACTCGAATTTTTAACGTATCCATGATGACGAAAAAGATTGAAATGCGATGAAAATGTAACACTAATCAATAAACAAATGACTACTTTTGGAAAAAAAAATCCATGTTTTTAAAATAAAATTAATTTGAAATTAGAATTCTTACCCAAACAAAAATTATTTTGATTTGAAATGGCCAGTACTGCAAAACGGCAATTTCATAGGTAAAGACCTAATATTTATACACATTTATTTTGGGGTATAAAAAAAAGTTCAATTTTGTAAACTAGTGTAATTTGACAGTGAGCATCTTCATTGATATAGCAACAAAATATAATCTAAAAATACCTACACAGTAACACAGACAGACTGTAGAATTTGGTACGAGCAACAGTGGCATCTTTACTTTACTATGAGCAACTTTACCCACAAGTACTGTACTAAAATATATCTCAATTACTAAACATCTGATAACGATACAAAAATAGAACACCGTATTTGAACAAGATTTTTAATAATTGAGAGGTATTTCATTCATATTCATATTTTACTTATGGGTAAAGTTGCTCATGGAAAGTAATGATGCCATAGTTGACGGTACTCAGCAGTCCCCCAACCTGTAAGTAACCGGCATTTCCTCTGGTTTTATCAAACACCCTAGAGACGACTCCAGCTCGATTATTTTTTGCTAGTTCCCATTTTACATTTTAAGCCCATAAAAATGGAAAACAGCAATACCAAAGAAAATGAACGGAATTTAAAACTTGAAATTGTTTTTCTTGCAAAATTGACTTTTTTGCCACTTTTCCCTTAACGATTTCTTAGCGCTATTTATTTTTTGGCAATGATGCAAACGGGTCTTGGACAGTTTTGCCGGTAACTTTACCTTTTTTATTCCCCCATTCCCTGAGCTAGTGCCTTGGGGTATTTCATTTCCATCTAGTTAAACCGTTTCTAACATTTTCAATATATATCGTGCGAACGAAATTTTACTATCTTTAGAAGAGATTACTTGAAGCAATGTCTAATAAAACTGAAGTGGCTCATCTGACAAAAGGCAGCTATAATTTCCTAAATAAGGGTGCCTTTATTAAATTTTCCGCTGCTATATTTTCTTGTGACCTTGCGTAGATTGATTCTTAGGATAGGTAGACAAGTACTTTTTGCTTTAAAAGAACATGGTTCTGAATTTGGTTGTATTTATATTTTTATGTTTGTTACCTCAGAACTCCGTCGTTTATAAACCGATTTAAAAAAAATCTTCTTTTATTTCAAAAAATAATTACATTTATTAATCGAGTAAGTATTTTTGAGTAAGCTTCAATAAACCGTGTTTTTTCACTTAGTTTATGGCATAAATGTTGATATGGCATAATGAAAATTGATGGAAATATGGAAAAGCTACACGCTTTAATTTAAGGTTTTTGAAGGTATCATACGCGTCCTGGTCGCGCGGTACGGATAATGTATAACGCTAGTATGAACTTACAGTATTGTTGTCTCATTAAGCGAGGCACGCTTTGGTTGTAGTAATCAAGTGTACAAACACGCTGTGAATGTGTGTGCGTTATGTTCAGACGAGTAGCGTCAGCACATAACACACAAACACGCTTCCGACTTCACCATTCTGTCGGACGGTACCGAGAGCTTCTCCGCTTACACACACATTCACAACGTGGTTGTACACTTGGTAACCACAAGTAAAGCGCACTTCGCTAGCAGTCGTAACGACACTTCAGCTGTGATAATGACGTTTTTGCCTAGCAGTAATTTATTGTATCACATTTGTAACTGTGCAATTTTTTAAGCTTTCCTGTGCACTACTTGCAAACAATATTTATAAAAATGTAAAAAAATAAAAATGGCACCATCCGTATAAAAACGTGTTCCATTACAATTATGTGTACGGTAACAATCGTATACACATTTTTTTAATTTTACCCGATCATATTTATTAACTCGTCAGCGCTGGGTGTTAGCCAAATGACCTACCACGCTTAATTACGCATCCATTTTTTCAAGCATTGTTACCGTGGCGGGCCTTTATTAGAATTTCGCTCCGTAATTCACTTATTGTTCAAGCTGCCCCACCGCTTTTTAACGACGTCATGCGTCAGTTCGTTATAATATAGGTGTTTTAAGCTTTGTTTGATACAATACAGGGTTTAACAAGGCCCTTCACTAAGCCGTAATGTACGCATTCTGTGTACAGGGTAACAGCAACATCGACGGGCAACCCTTTACCATGGATTCAGTATATAAATACCATTAAAACACAAAATTGCTGCTCCATACATTCGACCGTGGAGGTATTGCACTCTCCTATATTTTCGTATAACCGGCGAAAAATTTATACGCTACCAAATTCATGGCCTGAATTCATGGTTACAGTTTGCGCGTCAATGTCCCGGCCACCCTGAATAAAACTAAGTAAATTGTGCGAAAATTTACTATTATAGTAAGCAACGTAATGCACGCAAAATATTGTGCTTATGGAGGCATGCAAAGCTACAGGGGTCGTGGGAGTTTTAAAAGTTAAGTTATAACATGTAAAACTTGTATTCATTTAAAAGAAAACTTTATTTGTCTTTGGAAAAGTACCTAATAATTTGCTTCTTACGGCGCTTTAATATTTACACCCGTTAAATGAAGTACCTATCTATGTAAATTGTCGAGCTGGTATTACTGTCGGGCTTCAGAGACCAACGTTGAAACGGTTTAATCATGCGAGCTTCCAGTGTTCATAAATCTTGTGACCTTAGTTTAGGAGAAGATTGATGTCATGTTCAGAGATCTTATGATTAATTTCTTGTTTCGGCCTAAAATTCATTTTATATTCAAATCATATTCATATTTTAGTGAACTCTGAATTTGATTTGATTTTCTTTATAGCATGTTTTAGAATTATATGGTTTAGACAAAGCAATAACGGATAAATTAACCTAGGCATATCAGAATAAAATCGTCATTTAGTGCCTTGAAGTGAAAATATATTTAGCCACGCTGAGCGATTTTTGTATATTACTAGGATGGTGGTGTAGTGAATCCATTAGATTTTACCCTACAAAAATCTTAAAGCTACAAAAATATAGCTCTGTAGCTTTATTTTTTCCCCTCTGTCAGCAGTCTCCATTGCTGCCTTTGTTTTTAAAGTGTATTTTTGTATATAAATAATTCTTAAACAGTTTTGCCTTTTAACACACAATTCACGTACAAACCAAAAGTTTCGGCCACAAAACGCCGAAACTCTGCACATGACTTAACCCTTTCAACTCTCGAGAGGCTTCCAAAGTTCACGTGAACTTATTCCATCAATTGTTGTCGCTACCAAGTCTACTTATTGGTTCAGTGGTAACGTGCTCAGCAAGTTTTGTAAAGGTTGCGATACATACGGGTTTGGTTTCGTTCCTCAAGATTTTTGTAGTGAAAACTTCTTTATGAGCATTTTGCGCTGTTTCTGGACAGAACTGAATCGTCACGCCCGGTGTCGCTGAATTAGGTATACTTGGCTCGAGTCAGTCGGTGACGCTGAATCGGGGATACTCGGCTCCAGTCGGTTGGTGACGCTGATTCGTATATACTCGGTTTCAATCGCTCGGTGATGCTAAATCGGTATACTCAGCTCTATACGGTCGGTGGCGCTGAATCGCGTACCTAAATTCGGCGTTGAATCTCGTATACTCAGCTCCAATCGGTCGGTGACGCTGTATCGCGTATACCCAGATTCAGTCGTAAATTTTCACTTCTTCATCGTGTGGTAAATAAGCACATACACTACACGTGTGGTGTAGCTACAATCAAGTTATATGTTTTGTGTCGAGACATTAATATAATGATAAGGCACAAATGTTGTAGACGGTTACATGAAATCTTGTCGATGTACATCATTTTAAACTTGACTGCAAATGTAATACAAACGCTAGACAATCAGCCATACTAATCTTTTAATCCTCCAGGTCTCCGTGGAAGAATGGACATCCATGTGGAACGACTACGCTCAGAACCCTTCTGCTGCACTCAAGTGGCAGCAGCTGTACGCCCAGTTCATGTTCCAACTGGAGGATGCCAGCGCTGATGGCACTATTGACAGCGATGAGTTCACCACTGTCTGCTCCTCTTACGGCATCGACGCTCAGGAGTGTAAGGTCGCCTTCACTAAGATGGCTAAGGTAAGTCTGTCAACCTTCACGCTATCATTCACTACCTTATTTTTCATATAACTCCTTAATCCATCCATAATTTCTTTGACATTCCTGTCCCTCTCCATCTCATCATCATCATCATATCAGCCGAAAGACGTCCACTGCTTGCCATAAACCTCCCCCAAAAGGGAGGATTTGCCACAGTCGCCACGCTTGGCGGGCGGGTTGGCGATCGCAGTATGGTGGTCAAATGTATAGAGAACGCTGCTGCCCTCTCTAGTAAGTCCCTTAGCCGCCTTCTACGACACCCATGGGAAGAAGAAGAACACCACTGCTCTCAAAACGGTGAAGGAAAACATTGTGAGGAAACCGGCATGTCCTAAAACAGAAAATTCGAAGACATGTGACATCTACCAACCCGCACTGGGTCCACGTGGTGGATTACGGCCCACTTCCTCACACCAAGCAGAGGCCTGTGTTCCAGTAGTGGGAACATTATTCTCTCATGGTCAGCATTGTCTTTCGATGAAAATATGAGTCCAAACGGTGTGTAAACTGTTGCATAATTGTCAATTGTAAGACGTCTAATGTCTATAATAAATCCAGGAAAACTCTTTAGCTTCGGATTCGAATCTAAGTGTGTATCAGTCCATGATTGGTTGGCAACTGATCGATCGAATAATTCCTGTTTTTGATAAAATATTGTTGTACATACCCAAGAACGTTCCACGCATACAGAAAACTACTAAAACAACAGCGAAAACATAATCGACAAACATTCCTCAATTTCCATTAACATCCTTTTCATAACCTTGTCCCATTATGTTAATGAAGAAAACGTTTTGATGCAACACGTTTTCTTTTTCCAGTCCCCTTTCAACCGTCATGCTATCATTCACTCCCTTCTCTTTAATATCATTCCTTACACCATCCCTCCATGTTTTCGTTGGCTTTTCTGTCCAACTCCATCCATCAACATTTATATTCATCACTCTTTTATTATCATTAACATGAACTATAAAATCTTTTTTATTACAATAAAACAAAAACAAACAAAAATCGGATCTAACTTCAGTCAATGGATTTATGTAACTGTTTCTTTCATCTCTTAAGTTTCGCCGTTAATCGTTATCGACCTAAGAACAGAAGTTAAATTCATCATCAATCATTCTCCTCCCATTTTATTTGGGGTCGCCGCAACTTATTTTTTTCTTCCATACTTCCCTATTAGTCGTCAGCTCTATAATGACTCCCGTTTTAACCATACCATCATTCACATAGCCCATCCATAGTTTCTTTAGTCTTCCCCTACTCTTTCAGTCATCAACATTCACATTCAAAACTTTTCTCATGACATTATCCTCATTCCTCAATATCACACCATGACAACCGATTTCCACACAATTTCTCAGTGGAATGGAAGCTAAAATTACCATTAGTTATGGCTAATTTCTAGATTTTACGGGTATAGTAATAACTATACGTTTTTTTTATAGCAAGATTACTATCAAGAGTTAGGGCTTAGTAGTAATTAGGACCTAGGTACTAAAGTTATTTTGGCTGTAGTAAGTACTCTGTTAGCGTGATTCTTCTCTATAATTTCTAGTTTATCCTCTTTCATGAATATAGAATTATGTTTAGTGAAGTCTAGATTATTTTATTACTTATTTTTGGAGCGTTATTAGACTTGAGCACGAGAATTAGGTCTTGGTTTAACGTTCATGAAAATATTTTACGAGTTATTCGATCTTATTCAGTTTTCTGTTTAAAGCTGGTTTTATACATTCACCAACCTTCAAAATGATCAATTTAGATGATTCATGTACATTTTACAATGGAAATTTCATCAAAATCCGTTCAGCTGTGTTAATATTTAGTAGGTTTTGCCAGACCGTTTTTTGCTAGTAAAACGGTTGAACGGATTTTAATGAAATTTGGCACACATATAGGTAGTTTATAACCAGAATTATTATTACATTGGATACTTTTATTCCCAATAGTACATTACCGTCGCATATTTTCCGTCATACCCAAGCGAATGAAGATGCGGATAGATGCTACTATTTTTATAAAACACTGCCAAGTCAAAGAAAAATTTAAACACATACAAACACAAATCCTCACTACAAAATCAAATCATTCCCATTTCATCCCAGTATTAATAATGCTCAGTGATTTATTAAACTGAGTACAATTCTCAACTCAAATCGTTTTCCTGATATCCATCGAAATCGTCCATAAAACGTTATAATATCAGATTTTCACCCGTTTTTTTAATAGGCGTACATTTGTAATTAATTTTTGCATAGTCAGGACTTTACGTAGCTCCAATTTTATTGTCTCTGCCATCGTATGAATTGGGGGCATAAATTCTGTGAAATGTTGACTCGCCCAATGGAGCGGGGACTCTGGTTAAAGTCAACAACGAAATTTTCATTCCACAGTGTTTACTGATCATTAATAGACCAGCATGTTTACAGTTGTATGCTGAGCTGAATGGAGATCAAATGGAATGAATTGAACTATTTTTTGTTTTTTCTTTTTTATTGGCTGAGTTGGTAATGTGTATAATGAAAGGCAATTGCATGCGGTTGATATTAGAATGTTAAGAGGGTGCTCAAATGGATAGAATAATAAATGAGTACATAAAAAAAGTCTGAAAGTGGCACCGATAACTGAAAACTTGCGTGGAAATCGGTTGTCATGGTATGAGCATGTGATACGGAGGAATGAGGAAAATGCCGTGAGTAAAGTTTTGAGCATGAATATCGATGGCTATAAGAGTAGGGGGAGACCAAAGAAACGATGGATGGACTGTGTGAATGATGATATGGTTAGAAAGGCTGTGACTACCGAGTTGACGACTAATAGAGAAGTTCGAAAGAAAAAGACAGGTTGATGATGATGAAGTGGTACAGGAGTCGGCACGGCGCTTGGTAATACCACTCTGACCTTGGACTGGCCTAGCATAGTATAGAGTTTCAATAGATTTCGTTGCCAGCTAATACTGGTTTTGTTACCACTGACGTGTGGCTTTCAACACTATTGGACAGACAGGTAGGTACAGACCTATTGATAGACAGGTGTCTATCCAACGGTGTTGTTGAGATAAGAAAGACAAACGTGGGTGTTGTAGACTAATTTGTTTATCTCTGTTCAGTTATGATTGATAGCTTACCGTGGGCGCGAATGTAAAGACAATTTGATCATCGTTTGCTTAGGCCGAAAGTCTGACCACCAGTCTTTCCAAGGGGTATCGTATTACCGTATCGTATTATGGTATGTGGAGGTCTAATAGGCAGTCGCTCCATGTAAAATACTGGTATTCAGCAAGACTAGTTGTCAGACTTTCGGGCTTCTGACGAACTATAACGACTGTCAAAGATCTACAAATTATAGCCGGTACTAACGGCTTAACGTGCTTTCCGAAGCACGAAGGGGTCTTGGTGTGTAAAGATGCTCACCCATTCACGGACCAACCTGTGCGGTTATCATTATTTAACGACCAAAATTTTTAGAAAGCGTGTAAAGTGTAACAGCTCATTCTCAAATTCTCTTCCCCAGGGCAAAAGCAGCGTTTCCTGGGAAGAATTCCAGGAGCTATGGAAGGAGTACTTCTCCACCGAGGACCCCAACGCTCCCGGAAACTTTATATTCGGCAGAACTAGCTTCTAAGCACTAAAGTTCACAGCACACCTCGTACACCACGAGAACGTGGAGAGTTGAAGATTATCACAGACAAACCGTCTAACATTCCATTGATAAAAATAGATGTATTAAAATGACGAGGTTCGGCTTCTAAGGGTCTTTCACACGGGCGCTTTAGTTATCGCAACGATGGAGCTAAGTTATTTGAAGCTTCAGAAGCCAGTACGTGACCCCTTTATGTGTCAATATCTTACAGCCTTTGATCCATTCACGAGTCGCAACTGAGACCGTCTCGAATGCTTGTTAAGGAAAGCTCAATGGATAACGACCTAGGTTTAGATTCTGTGACCAGATTTCTCGAGAACTTTAAACGTTATCGTTTGAGGTCACATTGTAATACTAATTGGAGTAATGTTTAAACTAAAATATGCGAGTACTCTCGCTTGTGGATCAGAGGTTTATTAAATAAATAAATTTTCATTTTATGTGCGTGTCTGTGTTCATGATAGAAGTAATTCTTACATATTTCTCTTTAATAGTGGAACAATTTCAAATTCACGTTTTATTACTAAGGCTCAAGTTTACTAGAACTTTTCAATCTTTAGATACTATTTCTAATAACAACGAATGAAATTATTCACTTACTCATTATTATATAGCATATCTCGTAGTCATATCTAATGAATCTTGCAAGTTTCTCTGCCGGTTTAATCCGAATTAAAAACCTACTACTATGTGCTCTTTTGGAACGATTGGATAGCTTTGTTTTTATATAAAAGTACTAATATTGTTGTTACTAGTTTAAAATAAGGGTTACTACATTGTACGTATAACATGAAGATAAAATAAAATTTTATTACGTTCAAATCTGGAATCTCTGATTTGTCTGTGGTAGCCCTTACAATTTCTAGTCATATTTACCGTTGTATTTTATTTATGTTTTTCAATGAAATGTTTATTATATATATTAATAATTATATATTGTTCTAGTCAAATGTTTTATGCTCCCAGAATCTATGAAGGTTTCATCTTGTTAAGTCGCTATATTATAGATATAATAGGCAATGATTAAATGTATGTAAATAATGTAATGACTTTCATTTTTTACAACACAGATTACTTTCCTATATATAACAGAATACATCCTATCAGAATCTACAGAAATATCACACTAGTTAATAACCAAAAAAGGGTATTTCTACCTCTCATTGAAAGTCACTGTGATGTATTTCGTGGCGAAAATATCTAACAGAGTTATACGAGTAAAAAGAAAATTGTAGGCTTTGTACTAAAACAGTATCAACATAACACCACGGCTCTCTGAGGCCAGAAATTTACTTATAGGACACCCA
The DNA here is from genome assembly GCA_947359405.1 of Antitype chi. Lineage (NCBI taxonomy): Eukaryota > Metazoa > Arthropoda > Insecta > Lepidoptera > Noctuidae > Antitype > Antitype chi. Next base: position 17,939,382 of record OX375820.1, on the reverse strand, counting down.
CATTCCGCGAGTTATGTTTAAGTCCCAAGTAACAGGGGGCCAATCTAAAGCTATTGCCACCAATCGTAATGCTATTGGTTTAATATTGAAGTTCTGTGAACCCTTCGTTACTGTTGGCGTTGAAAAATTATTTTGTAAAAAGCGAATGGCTTTAAAATGTTTATCTGATGACACCAGAAAACGGACATGACACCCAAGTTCGAGAGCGACCCGCCTCTGTTTCACACGACTGTAATTACTTCTTCTCAAAACATCGAGATTTCTGCGAAACTAAGAAACATAATAAGGTTGTATTACATAAACCTTCTGGATTAAATGCTGTGAATACTGGGGAAAATCGTGTTGAAATCCATTGTGAAGTTTAGAAGATTGAAGCGATCACACAGCCAGACGCGATAGACGACTTTGTATTTTTAAACTACATATGTATTATCCATACATTGTAGTTTAATGAATTACCTAATATATTTTTTGGGAATGTTTTCTCGTCGTCTGCTTATCTGGACTTGCCTGTGGTAACCTTAATAAATGAAGGGTTCTAGGCAGGGCTACAAAATAAAAACTATAACGACTGCTCGCTACCCCTGTGGGGTATGGACCTTGGCTTAAGGCATCGCTGGTAGCAGCAAGGGACAAACAGGATCGGACTGAAATAAATTAGATTTACCAAACTGATACCGCTGGATGGGGAAACCGCAGGACCGGTTGAGGTGGCGGAGCTTGGGGTAGGCCTATGTCTGGCAATGGACGTCTTTTGGATGAAATGATGATGGAACTGATACCTAAATAATAAACTCAACTCACAGACAGCAGGAATTCGGTTCACATAAATACTTATACCTATTATAGGTAGGTAGGTATTTATTTTTAATTCTAAAGGGAATATGTCTCCTACGTAACTTTGTATTTAACGATCTTAAGAACTGGTAAAGTTCTTTCGTTGCAACATACGGGGTAGCAAGGACATCGACGCACATACTGTTTTTTTTTTTGGGTGGGAATTCATCAAATAACTTCTCCCACTCTGGGTGGAGCGAGAGGGCGTGTCAGTCTATTACTGACTAAAACCCACCCGTGTTCCTTCAGTTGCCTGTGTGCCAGAGGCTGCGGTATCTCTTTCGAACAACCCGCACCCCTGGCAGGCATCGGCTCTTGCGAACCCCACCAGGTGATGCTGACATTTACTATGAATTCATCACATGATGACCCACCATGATTCATGCCCGTAGGTTACAAATTTTTCGTTGGTTTAAAAAAAACTTATGTTTTATCATTTCCGAGGTCAATCAATCAATCAACTTAGCCTATCGCAGTCCACTGCTGGACATAGGCCTCTCCACAATACCCTGTCGTCCGCCTTCCGCATCCAGTCTCCCCCAGCCACTTTCTTAAGGTCGTCGGTCCATCTATCTGCGGTCGATTTCCAAGATATTAAACGCGAAAGTTTGTAAGTATGGATGGATGGATGTTTGTTACTCTTTCACGTAAAAATGGCTGAACGGATTTGGATGAAATTTGGCACACAGATAGATTATTACCTAGATTAAAACAAAGGATACATTTTATCTCGGTAGTAAGTTCCCGCAGGATAATTTCCGACTTCCACGCGGGCGAAGCCGCGTGCGGAAGCTAGTATTTACATAATTTTAATGCTTAAAATAATAATATGTACAAGTATATATAAAAGAGAGATACATACACGGTACATATTTATTTGTTCGAATAAAAGATGGCTTTTCTTAAAAGATGGACATTTCTATAATGTCGAGACTTAACTCCTCTAATAGTACTGGACTTAATAACACTCTTTTAACATTAATAAAATACCTGAAGGTACCAGCTAAGAACAGGCAGTTAGGGAGTTTACTCAAGTGAAATGATAGTGTTTCCATTTTTGGCTTCGCAATAATACCTACGGATGCTCCAAAATCTTCGGTGATTATACTAAAGGGAATAACTAATGATTTATGAAGGTGTTATGGGACTGAACCGCTGTATGGGTCCTTATGGGACCAATCCAATGAATGGTAAATGGCCCATCAAAACCAAGATGATATTACACATGGATGTAATAATGGGAGTTTCTATGTCACACGGGAATCTATTGGGATATTTCACTATGTCATTTAAATTGGATCGCTTGTCAGATGAAATGTCTCTTTGTACGAGTAATGTGACGATTTTCAGACCATGATTGAATTTAACACTGTGTATAGCGTTACGGAATATATGCTCTACTGCAACTCGCTGCGTCTGAAATCTAATTTAAGCGTTTCAATATGAATGGGTTCGAATATCAGACTCGATGTCCTTTTCATTTCAAAATATACTCAAACTCAAAAGTGCAATTACAGGCAATTTTGAATTATCAAGGGGTCGGAGAGTCAGAAAGACGAAGCTAGTTGCCTATTCTAAAGCGTAGGTTCCTATGGAGAAGAACGGGCAAGAACCTCCACGGACAGCCTTTTAAATCAAAATGCTGTAACAAAAAAATTAAATTATGCATGTGAATACGATGTAAAAAAAGTTGTGCACATTAGAAGCCGTATAAAAAAACAATTCAGAAATTAAAATAGGCCGTAGCAGCTAAGAGTTAACCAGTCCTTCTTATGAGTATTAGTGGGTAAGTTAGCTATGATAAAATAATAAAGATTAGAGAATTATTTATTTTTAGAAACGTCGCGTCGATGTAAATATAAGACCGTAGAGCGTATGCCTTGTAAGGATATTCTCAAACCCCTTGCGGTGGGTTTGAGAATATCCTACCATAAAAAATGCCAGAAATTCTTCCTTTATTTGAAAAGTATTCGTATGACAATGACCAGCTATAAAATTTCTACGTGGATCATAAAACATGGAGGTAGCCAAATATAAACTGTGGCGGTCCCACGTTAAAATTATAAGGAGCAGAAAGCCCACGAAATACACGAATTAGGTATTATGCAGAATGGTTGCAAATTAGGTACCTATATGCAGAATGGTTGCAGAATTTTCTAAGAACAATTGCTTCTGCCCGCGGCTTTCGCGCGTGAAATTCTGGCCCCAAGCCACCGCGTCGCATCCCATCGCCCGCACTTTCACTTTCGTTTTTTCTGACTGTATTTCTGTTTGATCGGCTCCTAAGGGTCATAGCGTGATGTTATATAGCTATGTATGTGGCTATTCAATTTCTATTCTATTCCACCTCCCTTGAGAATATGGCTATCGACCGCTAAAAAATATTTTTTGAAATCCGACTAGTAGGTAAGCAGTATACAGCGTGTTCAATCAAACGAAGCATTTTAATCCCTACTTCATATTATAAATGTGAAAGTAATTCTGTTTGTCTGTCTGTTACCCTTTCACGCCTAAACCGCTGAACCCATCGTCATGAAACTTAGGCATAGATATAGCCTGGGATATGGAGAAGGATATAGGTTTTTTTTACACGATAACCGACATTCACGAGGGCGGAGCCGCAGACAAAAGTTAGTTTTATAAATAAAATTGTTCGTTTTCTTGTCCATGTTTAGCGTAGGTGTTGCATCGACTAGATCTTCTGTTACAAATATTTTATTCTATGACACAAGTGATGTAACGAAAATGTGTTGGAGCCGCGAATCAATATCCGGACGGTGCCAGGATATTATCATGTCATAATGTTTTGTTATGACGGTTCGGTCTCTGTATAAGTATGTTTTACCATTGTTTTTGTTTTACGCGTTGATATGAATAAGGTAATATCGTGTGTTATATCACAACAACAGTTTCTCATTTCAGTGTATTCAGAATTAAAATGAAATGTGAATAAATAACATCTTATATCTAAATAAGTATCATATCCTAATTTAGCAAAGTTAAAAATGGCGTCGACGGCGGTCGACTACACATATAATGCAAGAAATTTACATAAACTTAGATAAATACATGTGTATGGCATACATATATCAAGGGTTGTCAAACTGCCGTTTGGCGATTTCTTTAAATATTTATAGGCCATAAGCACTCGGACACCACTTTCAGTGGGTTTTTACACGCTTTATATTAGCTTCACTTGTATGTTTGTGTGTTTGTTTGTTTGTTTGTATGTTTGTATGTAACCGACTCCTTTGAGCGAGATTTTGACCCACTTTGAATGGTCAGATTGCATTGAAACTTTGTAAACTTGTCGAGGACCGATGACAATTCAATAATTTTAAAAAAAAATTGAGAAAAAAAAATTAAAAAAAAATCACATTTTTGTAGTTAGCAGAACTAAAAAATAGAAAATAAATAATAGTTTAAAAAACTAAAAAACACGCTTTAAAAACCAAACTAAAAAAGGAGAAAATAATTTAATTCAATTAAAAAGCGTGGGGTGCTTTTTGAGGTATTTTTATTATCAATTAATGTCAAGCACCCCACGCTTTTTAATTGAATTAAATTATTTTCTCCTTTTTTAGTTTGGTTTTTAAAGCGTGTTTTTTAGTTTTTTAAACTATTATTTTTTATACAAAGTTGAACAGTTTGGATGAAAAAATCTAGCTCATTTCATTGGTCATGGTTCAGTTTAAGCCTTTTCTAGCTCAAGTAAAACCACCTAAACGGATCTGATCACGTACCACGTTTCGGTAATGAAGTTCGTTGACAAATCAGATAGCGATGTGCCTAACGCGGGCTTCGTTAGCCTCGCGTTCCATTTTCGTTGATAACACCGCAATGTAGGATTTGTGAAATTCGCGATTTCAGTTGATTTTCTGAAGGTATGAATTTTGTACTACATTAACTTTAGGCACAAACGCAGATTACGCAGACCAGTCAATCTGCCTAGCTTTCTCCCAACTATGCTCGGAGTCTTACCCGGTTGCAGCTGAATACCAAAATTTTACATCTCCACAGCCTAGTTATTGCGTCTAACACGACACCCCTTGATACCCCCTGTGGTTCGTCAGTCTGTCCGGCTTCCGCCGACCTTATCTCATTGTGCTTTACGAGGGATCTTGACATGTAATGGGTCACCCATCCACGAACCGACCGAATATTCCACACGCAAACACGAACAAATTATGAGATAGGCAGGTATTTTATTCTTAGATAAACCAACCGTGATCCAATCTCATACATACAAAACGTATTTTTAACTCATAAAGATCAAAACGAAATATACAAACGATCAAATTGCTTTGTAAATACTCGGTAACGGTACTTTATTGTAAACAAAAATGTACATTGCAGTAAATGTTTGGTGAAAAAATCTGTGGTGTAAAGGCAAATCATTACAAGCTTTTGTTTAGTTTCATCTGTCCCGGTATTTGTATCGTAATCTTGCAATCGGTTTCCGATTGTGGTGACATTTTGCATGTTTAGATAAAATCGGATGACAATACAATATTGTTATGACACTAAGCTGACCTGATGATGGAACTGGAAGGTGGCCATGGGAAATTTAATAAAAGGACGCAACCCTATCGAGTTTGGGCTTGTTACATTCGTTTTGACAGAGACTCTGGTTCTATACAGGAAAAGTTTTTATTCAGTGCGCAAACTGTAACCATGAATTCAGCATATCATTCTAGACCCCCCAGCGCAGATCGTCAATAATTCAATAATATATGCTGTGCATTAGGCCATAATATGAAACATTATGAGTAAAAGCAGTCACATACTTAGAATCTAAATCTTGACCACAATTTAATGATGCTTATAAGTTGTCACAATATTATGAACTTTTTTGACGTTCATATATTTTTGAAGCCTGAAAGGGCCAATATATTAATGAACATTATAAGTACTATAGGTATAATACTTACGTAAACATAAAACTTTAAAGGCATGAACGTCCTTCATTACAGTTAAAGAAAAACCCCAAAATATTAAAGTTCCCATACGTAACTTATATTTAGCACTTTTTACTTAATTAAAAGCTTTATTGTACGTTAAAATAGGTACAAAGATAAATAAATACCCTTACAGTATAGGTAGGGGTACCTAATTCTCTAATATATCCTAGGCGCATGCACAAAGAACAACTCCGCTTCATGATAGATTACAACAATCACAATCGTTAACAAGCATCGGTTATTGTACAAACGTGTGCTGTAAAACAAATCATTAAAACTAACATTATAATGGCACTGCTTTATCACAACACAACACGGAAAATCCATCTAATCATCAACTCGATAACATCAGTCCCAACCCATAGCATACAACAAATAACCCTGTAACCTACATGAATGCAAAAAAGCAATAAATCTTTTAAAACACAACACAAACCGTACAATTGTCGATAAAATTACCCGTCTTTGCATGGTATCAATTTGCGCTGAACACAGCTATAAAAACCCTACCGTAGTTCTGTAACGAAATAGTACCATTTGTCTTGTAAATACAATACCGTCGCAGTCTTACATGTAAGCATGACGGAGTTGATGTGATCGGCGGGGATACAACCATTCGGTGATTGCTTTGTTGGTGGAAACAAGTGATTGGTTGACCTTATTTTGGCTCACTTGTGTTGTTCTACATGACACGACTTTTTATTATCGCTCATGAACAGTTTTTTTTTTTATTATAGCAAACAATTGTTGGTATGGGAACCGAATATATTTTTTTGCAATTCACTTAAACCAACCACAAATTCTGTAGGAAAACCAGCGTAACCGACATAGCCCAACGAATTTCCGACCTTAAGTGGCAGTGTGCAGGGCACATTGCTCGCAGAATAGATGGCCGATGGGGCCAGAAGGATCTGGAGTGGTGACCGCGTACGGAAAGACGTAGCGTTGGAAAGCCTCCTGCAAGGTGGCCCGATGACCTGGTGAAGGCCGCAGGAAACAGCTGGATGCAAGAAGCACAGAACTGGTCCAAGTGGCGGTGCTTGGGGAAGGCCTATGACCAGCAGTGAACGTCTCTGGATTTAAAAGTTGGAATCACAATTTAATTATATTTTCTTGCCTGTCATTGTGCCCTCAAAAATAAAGAAAATAGTAGTCTACTCAAGAATTTTCATTGCCAATGTGTTTACAGCAGAATGAGATTCGTTCTCGCCCATTTTTCAGCCTGTACTCATTGGATGATAGGTCCTTAATCCTCAATCCAATGTATAAATTACCTTAAGTGGCGATGACACAGATGATTCGGTCGTTTCGGCTCAATAATGGCCGCGTAACTGGGTGTTTTAACAATTTATCGACCTAGCACCAACCTAACTTGGTACTTATTATTTACGTGCATGGTTAAGGATCCCAGGACTAGTTTGATCTCCATAAAATGCTCCATGTTTGAGGACCGACTCCCAAACAAGGCCTTAGCTTGGGTATCAGTTGCAGAGTTTTTAAGTAAAACAATAATAAATATTGTAGACGAAACAGAAAACTAGACGAAACAGAAGACAAGCGAAAGAAACAAACAGCAAAAAATAGATAGTTGCGTCTTCCTGCCACACTCCAACTTATTTCCCGGCACGGTTAACAATGACAGATGTCAACCATAACCCTAGCTATACATCTACCTTCGTTACCAACGACGAAATATATATTATTAAACGTAATAACTTCTCATTTATCAACGTCTGGCCAACTTGGGTTAGAGAATGACAGTTTTATTTTATGTGTGAAGATTTTTTTATTGGAATCAGCTCATGTTATCTTTCGAATAACGAAATAGTTTACGATCGCCACCATGGTTACCTATCTACAGGTAGACTGCACAAGCTTAATTTTTTAAATAGGACTTTAGAGCGAAACAAAATTTTAACCAAACTGATGTTGTTTTGGAGAAAGCTGAAACTGCAATTTTATTTTTAGAAAAGCTCGAAAGTAAGATGCTTGCATCAAGTCCAAGAAAATGCTTTTATTAAACACATATATCATAACGGCCGACACATATATCGATCGATCCTTGCGGTTGACCAATAATTATTTAACAAGGTGTTAAGGTCACACAATCATAGCTGTTCAATTACAGAGCGTTTTTTAATGGCAAATACTGCTGAAAATTACGAATTTTCAAGACAGCCGTTATCCCCCCCGCTGAAACCGCTGTCTTAGCAAACCAAAGTTTAACTCCTCTTTACTCACTTTAGGAAACAAAACGCCTGTGTGAGTGTAGCCACGTGAGTGAAACTCAAACATCGGATTCATCCCGGCTCCATTTGGGTTTAAAATTAAAAATAAAAAGTTTCTGTTTTACAAGAAGCATTCACAAGATTTTTATTTTATTTGTTTATTGCTGAATGTTGCTTTTGACTTCGATCACGTCTGATAAAAAGCGCTGTTCCCCGAAGGGTTAGGCAAAGGTGTACCTATAGCAGACCCACAAGAAAAAAACATTTATTTGGATCAAAGCGTGTACAAATTTTATAAACCTGCCAAACTGCGTGACAGTTTTTCGGCAGGATTACCGCTCGTTTTAAACATTTGGTATCAACAATTTAACTAAACATCTAAGTGGGTCCATACAGTCTTACAGCTAATACAGAAGGACGGCAAGAATACCATGCTTATAGCGCGGGCTGCCGCCGGCACATACGCTGACGACGGCTAACATCGCTCATGCTTTTTATAGTTAAATATTGTCACATGTTGCGGTCAATGCATTAAGTAGTTTTTTTTTTTTTTTTTTTTTTGGGTGGGAAATCATCAAATAACTTCTCCCGCTCTGGGTGGAGCGGGAGGGCGTGTCAGACTTTTACTGACTAAAACCCACCCGTGTTCCCTCAGTTGCCTGTGTGCCAGGGGCCGCGGTATCTCTTTCGAACAACCCGCACCCCTGGCAGGCATCGGTCCTTGCGAACCCCACCTATTGGTGCTGACATCTCTTTGAGGCGCGCGTGGAACACAACGCGCCGTCGACCCGGGCTTGGTCCTTACCGGACAGCGAGCTACCCATTACTCGCCGTCCGCAAGCCCGCGCCTACGGTGGCCGGGAATCAGCCTGGGATTCCCGACGCCCAGGGCTTCTCCCGCGGCGACTACGGCCGTGAGGGCGCATATACTGCCTCTCCCTCACGTGCGCCGCCTCCCTCTTTGCGAGCATTACTGCTTCGCAGAAGGAGGTGACGGCTAACCATTCACTCTCGCTCCGTACCATGGCCTGCACCAGGGCCGGACGCGAGAGATCGCCGCCGCCGATCGCCTCCACGAGGACACGGCGGTGCTCCGCCCAAGCCGGGCAGACCGCCACCGTATGCTCCACCGTGTTGCATTAAGTAGTTCAGTTTTTAATTTGCTTTTTAGGGTTCGTATTTAATACCCAATTAGCATAAGCTATCAGCCTATAATTTACTCACTGCTGGGACTCAGGCCTACTCGGGGTGAGAGGGAGTGGGCCATAATCCACCACGCGGGCCTAGTGCGGGTTGACAGTTGAGGTATGCCAATTTCCTCACGACGTTTTCCTTCACCGTTTTGAGAGCAGTGGCGATTAAATACACACAAAGTAAAGCGCCTGTCTGGGTTCGAACCTACGACTTACAAGTTAGTCATGGCCGTTACCACTGGGCCACCACTGCTCAACAATCCACCCAATCATCTCCAAAAAAATAATAGTTTAAAAAATTTAAAAACACGCTTTAAAAACCAAACTAAAAAAGGAGAAAATAATTTAATTCAATTAAAAACCGTGGGGTGCTTTTTGAGGTATTTTTATAATCAATTAATGTCAAGCACCCCACGCTTTTTAATTGAATTAAATTATTTTCTCCTTTTTTAGTTTGGTTATTAAAGCGTGTTTTTTAGTTTTTTAAACTATTATTTATTTTCTATTTTTTAGTTCTGCTAACTACAAAAACGTGATTTTTTTATGTATTTTTTTCCTTTTCTTTCGTTTTTCTCAATTTTTTTTTTAAATTATTGTATTGTCATCGGCCCTCGATAAGTTTACAATGTTTCAATGAAATCTGACTGTTTAAAGTCGGTCAAAGTCGCGCTCTAAGGGGTCGGTTACATACAAACAAACAAACGTACAAGTGAAGCTAATATAAAGCGTGTAAAAATAAGCTTCACTCAATCATCTTCATCAAATCAAAAAACCATGTATACAGACAAAAAGCTTTTCACGCGGTTCTAGTCAAAAAACTCAATATCTGCACAGGGGAAACCAATATAACTTGACAAATGACAGTTTTTGTACCTCATTCGTTGAAGAATCCTGTTACGAATAAATCATGTTGCTTGTAAGCAGCTGAAAAGATGACTTATGGAATTCGGAGGGTTCTGAAAGGGATCCTTTGTGAGTTTGTTACCTTTGAAAGCTTTCATGTTTGGTAAAAGTGGATTATTGCATGGGTGTTGAGTGAAAATGGCTTAAGCATCGTTAGAAGCGATCGCATATCTTTTTCACTGGGTGGTGTAGAATCTTGTTAATCTCGTATTTAAGTTGCTTATATCGCCAACCGGCTCACAACCGAACCATGTCTCTCGTTAAGTCTTATTTCATTTTACTTTTAACCTTTTCCCGAAGCGAATATCTTTTTCACTGAATGGTGAAGAATCCTGTTGATACCGAATTTAAGTTGTATATAACTACATTGGCTCACTATCACACCAAGCTCTCGTGCCACTTCACTTTTAACCTTTCCGCCATTCACGGTGACAGACAGATGACTTAAGTGACAGCAGCAACTAGTTGTGTGAATGAGACATTATTTACATATCTATTAAATAGATAAAAGAAAGAAAAAAAAAAGTAACCCAGCTTAAAGGCACACAATATTCACATGAAAACTATAAACGTTGTGGTATAGGTGGTTATAGTAGGTTGAGGAATGAGGTTTTTTGTCTGTAGTCGTAAATTAGTCCATTGCCCTTCGGGTGACATTAAGCCTCCTTATGAGGCCCATTGTGAGCGACCACGTTTCGGTTCCATATGTCATCACTGGCAACACGCACTGTTCAAAGACTTTCGTCTTGAGACACTGCGGAATGTGGGACGAGAAGATATTGCGAAGCTTCCCGAACGATGCCCAGCCGAGTCAAATTCGAAGATTGACCTCTTTTTCGAAGTTGGATCTACCTAATGGGACAGTTTGTGCTAGGTCAACGTACTCGTCCACAACTTCGAGTGCAGCGCCTCCGACCGTTATGAGAGTGAGAATTACATGGCCATTGGATATGACCTTTGTCTTGTCCATGTTCATTTTAAGACCCACTCATTCGGAAGCTCTACTGAGGTCATCGAACATTGTACTGAGGTCCTCCATGGTCTCAGCCATGACAACTATATCATCGGCGAACCGAAGGTGAGTGATGTACTCGCCATTGATGTTGATGCGAGCCCCTTTCCAGTCCAGAACCTTGAAGACATCCTCCAGTGCGGCGGTCCACAGTTTCGGAGAGATAACGTCTCCCTGTCTAACGCCTCGCTGCAGAAGGATAGGTTTCGAGATCCGGTTTTGGAGTCGGACTGACATAGTGGCATTTTCGACGGATGGAGAGGGCTATGCTTGGAGTTTCCCTACATGATCGAATCAGGAATGAAGAGATCCGCAGGAGAACCAAGGTAACCGACAAAGCCCGAAGAATTGCCAAAGTGAAGTGGCAGTGGGCAGGGCACATTGCTTGCAGAACAGATGGCTGATGGGGCCAAAAGTTCTGGAGTGGCGACCGCATACCGGAAGACGTAAAGTTGGAAGGCCAACAAGGTGGAGGACCGATGACCTTGTGAGGGCCGCAGGAGTCCGCTGGATGCGGGAAGCACAAAACCAGTCGAAGTGGCGGAGCTTGGGGGAAGCCTATTTCCAGCAGTGGACGTCTTTCGGCTGAAATGTTGATGATGATGATGAGTCATAAGTTGTATCAGGTACGTCCTAGCATCCGGAACTACAAGCATCTATGAGTCTCAACACCTATACCTACCTATGGGAATAGGGTAATTTATGACGCTGTTATAGATTGAATTGACACTAAAATATATATTCGAGTCGATAAAGTAATGACGTGTCGATATAAAACCATCACATTTTCACGTCATCAAAGAGAATGCGATAATGGTGTCGACGTTTCCAAATGTGAATATAACGGTAGATTGTCATCGCATTATGGCTTGTCAATCAGGCACAAATGTAACACGAACATTTTAGGTTTGGGCTGATACAGATCAAGGCCATCGTTAGAATATTATAGACGAAGAAAAAAAAAGAAAAAACCGGCCAAGTGCGAGTCAAACTCGCGCACGAAGGGTTCCGTACCATTATCTAATAAAAATCGTGTGGTGGCGGACGTAAAGAATAGCACCATCCCATCTCTTCCCGTGGGTGTCGTAGGAGGCGACTAAGGGACTAGAGAATGGGCAGCAGCGTTCTCTATGCATTTTATTACCATACTGCGATCGCTAACCCGCCTGCCAAGTGTGGCGATTATGGCAAGCCCCCCCAAAGTGGGGGATGCCTTGGGGGAGGCCTATGTCCAGCAGTGGACATCTTCCGGCTGAAATGATGATGATGATCTATAAAAACGGCAAAAAAATCATGTCTGTTGTATGGGAGCTCCCTTAAATATTTATTTTAATCTGTTTTTTAGTACTTGCTGTTATAGCGGCAACAGAAATACATCACCTGTGAAAACTTCAACTGTCTAACTATCACGGTTCATGAGATACAGCCTGGTGACAGACGATCAGACGGACGGACAGCGGAGTCTTAGTAATAGGGTCCCGTTTTACCCTTTGGGTATGGAACCTTGATTTATATTTTTTGCTCGATTTTGCTCGATATTGATAACGGCAACAGGTAGAAGTTTGAAATATTAAAAAAAAATCATTCATACAACAGACATGATTATATTGCCGTTTTTGTAGATTATGGTACGGAACCCTACGTGCGCGAGTCCGACCCGCACTTGGCCGGTTTTCATTTATATTATTTTGGGGTTAGCTCACAATAATGTTTATTTTGATGTGGTCTTCACCATCAATTAGATCATTTATTCCGGAAGGACTATTGCATAATTTTATGAAATCTAAACATGTTGTCAAGTCATATAAACCGTGCAAAGTGGAGCGGTGGCTAGCATAACAGTGAACATTCATACATTCATTTTGTACAATTATTTAGAACGAACGGGCAACAGGAATAAAACCCTTTTATTTGATTATTTAGGTACACACAGTAAAAAACATAGGTACAGAGATGTTATTAGTGAGCATCTACTTTATTTAATTCTCTGGTAGCTACATTCATGACGTTTTAACCCTTTTTAGGGTAAAACAAGGTGAATTTTTCCCACATGCTCGATACTCCCCCAATCAGGACGCTAGTTCATCTGGCCCATTGCCCTATAAATAGATCCTATGGGACCCCATTACTTTAGATTGAAGATCTTTATCAGATTTGTTTTTTGTGTGAATTACGCCTTTTTGGCTGATAGGGAAGATAGGGTACAGCTGGTGTATTCTGTAAAAATCGAACCGCGAAAACTTAGGTGAATTAGGTTGAAGTGAGCTGTCAATCCACCAGATGCTAGGAACTTATAGTATTGGTACTGTTGACAGGTCAATTCACCTAAGTTTTCATTATCAGCATCAACATCATTTCAGCCGAACGACGGGACTTTGCAGTCGCAGCGTATGTAGTGAAGCTGCTGCGTGGCGGGGCGCATAACCCGGGAGTGTTGCGGCACCTGGAACTTTGCGTGCCTGACCGGTACGTGTGGAGGCGGCGACACCCGCCCCTGGTTGCTGTACCTGCAGCCAGAACCAAACTACTGGCGAGGACTGAGCCATGCGTGTGGTGAACGAGGTTCACGAGAGGGTTGATGTATTGTGGTGCAACTTCAGTGAATTCGCAAAAGTTGCATTATATTTATGTTACCGGCCAAACCCGATTTCAGGCCAAACTAGTTTGTCCTAGGCCAAACTAGTTTCTAGCTTAATTAGCCATTTCGTTAACAGCCTTTGGAAGTAACGCTCGCTCGGCTCGCGCGCTTTTGGTCACAGTTCTAACCTTTTTTTTTTTTTTTTTTCGTGGAGAAATGCTCATGCATACTGCGCTACCACGGGGAGAAAGCGCAGTTATGTGGGACTCTAACCCACTAAAACTCCACGGTGTCCTCCAGTGCCGCTTATGGCGGGAACACGGGAACGCGAAAGCCATCCGCGAACCCGCCGCGGCTGTCCGTCACCGGACCCTCCTCTTAAGGGAATGACCCCCATCACCGGCGCACCAGAACACACGGCACGCCGGATCACCCCGGGCACCAGACAGCGCATGGGTGCCAAACGACCCCGTGTATGGCACCCTTGGTCCCCCTGCGGCGGGTCAGGATAGTGGCCCCGCCGCCTACCACTTTTCGGCCGCAGGGGATAGGGAGAGCGGCCTACGCAATACCGACATTCCTCCTCCCCTGCGGCCCCACCGCGTCCGCCATCCAACGATGGCAGCTCCGTCCAGACCGCGAAAGGTGAGGAAAGTGGCGATCTCCATACACCACTCCTCTCCCGCCGCGGCCCACTACCCCCAGCACCAGTTGCTATGCCGCCCCGCGGCACCGCAACTGGTTGGCCGCTACGTCGTCGGCTTAGCGGACAAAGCCCTGACGAGCGGCCCCTCCTTCACCGTGGGTGGGGAAAACCACGGCTACTGAGCCCCCCCGCAACGACAATGCGGGAACCCACCGGGGGGGGTCACAGTTCTAACCTAACCTAACCCAACCCATTTAATCGGCGTGCCCCGGCTTAATAAACCAGTTTGGCCTAGGACAAACTAGTTTGGCCTGAAATCGGGTTTGGCCGGTAACATATATAATATGTTATTTAGATGTAGTTTAAGATTTAGGATATAGTATGTAATTTTATTGGTTGAAGAATATGGATTTAGCATGTAAGGCCGAGTGGCCTTACATGCTAAAGTTATCGCATTGGATCGTAGATCTGTAATGGTAGTTGTAGGTGAGATTTGCATAAATAAGTAAAAATAAAGTAGAAGATATTAAGTACTTGAGGTTCAAAACAGCGGGTAGTCGCAGTAAATTAACTCCACACTACAATGTATGAAATTACTCCGTGAAACAATATATTTACGAGCTGGATTAACCTTACATGATCAATCTGCTTACATTGTTCATCATGGACGCCATTTTAGATTGCTTAGAAATATTAACCGCTGTGCTGTTATGATCGTAAACAGGTATTTAATAAAAGGATACTTTGTCTTGGGTGTTAACACTTTCTTATAGTGATTCTGAAGGTTCTGGTGTACCAATCCAGTTCTACAGTGAAATCTGTACACTCATACGTAAACACACACACTCATTACACCAACTTATAAAGTACACACCACATTTTCCTAACTCCTTTTTCATGTATACTTAATTATGTACCTATTAGATTTTTTCAACAAACATCGGCTTATATTGTCAATACACTGACTTATTTTAAACGTGAGGCCCTGTCTCCTGATTCAATTTACAAATACTACAGGACATTATAAGTCCAATATTTGTGGATTTATGTTAAAACAATATTCTTAATTAAAATCTTAAATTGACACTAACAGACAATTCACAGCATAAACCGATGGGCCTACAAGCATGTTTGCACAAGAATTTCAATACTAACAACGATCACTAAGGAATGATTTGAAAATACCCCTTAAGTAAGAGAGGAAAGTTTGTATGGACCTTAGTTATTTTTGCGAATGGGAAATCGCAGGGAGGAGGGCAATGCAGAGGAGTATTACCGCTCAAAGAAAAAAGGGGCAAAGGACATTCTCCTAGAAAAAAAGAGCAAACACAACAGTGGCTCAGACCAAGCTAGCTAAGTCCAATAAAACTTGAGAATTCATGTGATATTAACAAGTATTAAGATAAACTTACACACTTTAAGGTTATGTACATTCTACAGACCCCTAAGCCCGTATTCAATCCTGTCTTAAGTCAGACTATCAGCCACACTCAGAAAGCCACATTAAATTAGTCCTAATGAGTACTTAACTAATTAGCATTAAATCCGTTAATCAATGGTACATCCCAGAGACATAATTTAAGCGTCCATTAGCAAATGACAGATTTAAGTATCCGTAGGGCGAAGCATCTCCAAATCGTCATATCGATATCATGTCGATAAAGCCTTGGTGTAGCCATATTTAAAAACAGTTGATATTAAACGACAAAAAAGTTTATATAAACACGTTGAAAACTATTATTCGTAGTAATATAAGTGATAATCAGTTCTTTAACTGTAATTTTTGACTAAAATACAAAGCGAAACAATTATTTTTATTTAAATAAGTTAAAGCGTTTGCCACCTTTTTGGTATGGCATCATTGCCATCTGCCAATGTCAAATCAGGGAATATTTTATTATTGTTTTGTTTTCGTTTGTGTTTCATTCACCAGGCGAGAACGTTTTGTGTTGTGAATTTTAAATTATATATACGTGATAATTAAGATCTTGGGAAAAAATTGGCACCTACCATTTAGTACCTGAGCATTTTAGAAAGTATCCAGATGTTTACAGCAACTCGGGATTTTTTGGTATTTGTTTATTGCTTGAGCCTAGTAATAGAATTAATTGTTTAATTATTTCCGTAATGTTTTGTTATTAACGTGCACGAAGATCTTTGTCGGCGCCTATTGATAAATATATTGGTGTTCCCTTTTAGTTCTTTATTAATACTTTTAATAGTTTGTAATAACAGTTTCTGCAGGTATTGTTATCGGCACAAGATGTGTTTCTATAGATTTCAAATAAACAACAACCGACCCAAAACATCTGTTGAAAAACCGTCATCCTAACACTTTCGACACTTTTTGGTGAAACATAAAATAAAAGTATTATTATTTGATTAATATATGCATTTTTATTTATAAAGGAAACAATATTTAAGTAAAAAACCTTTCAACCAAGGCTTGTCGCACTGTAAAACCATTACTGTAAAACCATTCTTGAATAGAGTATTTAGTAAAGGGATCAGAATAATCTCGAAAATACCGCCTTGGTCCTACTTCTCTATATCTTCTGGCATAGTCCACAAACTCAATGAAGTCGCTAAATCAGTCATTATTGCTTTTAAATAAATGCAAAAGCGAATTCACTGGTAAAAATAAAAATATAACCTCAATCGTAACTGTAAAAATCAATCATTAACAAGTTAAGTAAAGGTCTTGCTGTACTTAACTTTAATTTTCATTAAGGGCCACTAATGAACCGTTAACTGACTCTGGGAGTGAACTTTTTTTAATTTTTACTAAGTAGCACCCTAAGTAACCGTTAGGGGTCTCTGAGTGGGGCTGTATAAAGCATTAATGGTGCACTCGCGCGCAACAAAACAGTGATTGGTCGACAATAGAAAAAAAAAACAATACAAAGTGAAAAATAACTTTAATTTCGGAAGTCGGTGACTTTGGATATGCATTTAATTTTTTTGTTCCGCCTTCCGAAATTAAAGTTATTTTTCACTTTGTAGTGTTTTTTCCGGAAGTCGGTTGTTTTTTCTTTTTGGAAAAAGTTTTTATTTTTAACTTTTTAGTTATAGTACTTACCCCACACCAATTCGGAATTTCATCATCCTTGTGGTCAAAACAATGCATATTAATTATGCGATAGTAGCAATCGCGGTTGATTTGCTGTCATTTTTTGAAGAGTTCCGTTGCCTGTCTCCGAAACGCATCATCAGATCTATGTGAAATTCAAATGGGACCATTTCGGAATAAACCCCTTTCGAAAAAAAAAACAGTTTAGCATATCCGTTTATATATGTCCGAACATACATAAAAAAAATATAAACATGTCGAATTAACTCGTTTGTGTCTCACCAAAGGGTATTGTTACCCAGCGACTGCGTTGAAGAAGTCAGATAGGCCATTGCCCTATATAAATTACTGATATTCAGCTAAATACCAGTTTTTTACGTAGCTGCGTCCGGAAAGACTAGAAGCCGAAAATAACATAGTTGGGAATAGGCTAGGCATTAAATGAGAAAAAACTGTTTCAACCAAGTTTGCGCGCAGCCTTAATATTCTCGTTACAACTTCCTCCAACATTAAGCAAATGAGCTAAATAAATCTTCCGTAACAAGTTAAACCAAAACAACATACCGTTTTGTGAACCAATAAGAAAATTATAACTCAAACGGGAAGGAAAGTTTTACGGTAATAAGGGTGGAACACACGCACATTTGCATGTGAAAGGCAGGGAATAAATAACGTGGGCTGTATCGATGTGTCAAGGACCTTATGTTATCGATACATCGACGAAATTGGACTGGAAGTCGACCCCAATATAGTTAGGCAGTATATGCGCCCTCACGGCCCTAGTCACCGCAGGAGATGTCCTGAGCGTCGGGAATCCCAGGCTGATTCCCGGCCACCGCAGGCGCGGGTTTGCGGCTGGCGAGTAATGGGTAGCTCGCTGTCCGGTAAGGACCAAGCCCGGATCGACGGCGCGTTGTGTTCCACGCGTACCTCAAAGAGATGTCAGCACGAACTGGTGGGGTCCGCAAGGGCCAAAGACCAACCAAAAAAAAACTTCAACCACTCACCTAAAATGTATCGGATCTTTTCATTTCTGATTCGATCGCGTAGGGAAACTGCAAGCAATGCCGTCTCCATTGCCCTTATGGTGAGTTTCAGCCTTCTTATGAAGCCCATTGTGAGTGAAAGTGAGCGAATAAAACTTAAATGAAACAAACTACCTACATATTCAAATGACTCATACAATTTTCAGTAAAAAAACCTCGACTATCTTGAACAAAATGGTCATAATTGTACCATTAAAGCGCAGATAAGGTCGTCTGAAACAGGAGAATGTGTTACAGGCTTGTTTATTGCGGTCATTACTAGCGGTACGGCTTCCTTATCGGGTAGTTTGTCCTTATCTCGCTTTTTGGTAAAACAATTTGGTTTTGTGTATGTAGGTACCTCACTTACCTAAGTCGTTTGTAAGGAGGAAGTATTAAAAACGAATACTTAAAAAAAAAAATAGTTTTTCGAGCCGTTAGAAGCTGCAACCCTCGGGCCGTGGGGTCCGAGTGCTCATGGTCTCTTTAAGGAAAGATCCAAACGGCTGGCTTTTACCTTAGCCAGAGACTAAGCTCTGCCTCTTAAGTTAGGAAAAAAAACGGTTCTGTTTATTGATAAATTAAGTTTAAGTTATTATTTTATTTACATTTCATTTTAATTCAGAATTCAGTATCTTTTCATACATAATTAAAACCAAAACCACACCATCTCTCCAGCTATGTGACGTAATTTGACGTATGATCTTCAAGATGGCGACCGCACGAAATAATTACTTCACGTCAAAGGTTTTTTAAAGACGTGAGGCAATGTGGTTTTCGTTTGATAAACGGTGCCGACTGAGTATGTGTGGGTGGAAATGTCTTTACTAATGTACTTTATTCAACGTTCTTACGTTATGTAAGGAATATGCCAAGTAAGTATTTTAGGCAGTTACCTAGAGATCATTTGGTTTTCGAAAAGGATTTGAATGTTAACTGCTTGTCAACTGTCAGTCAGATATAAAAATATAGGTAACACAAACATTTTAGAGTTAGCCTAATAGAGATTAAGGCAATGAATGAATGAATGAATTAAATTTATAAATTATCTTTTGTAGTCGAAGGCCATTAGTAAAATATTTTAATGTTTTAAAAGAAAGAAATTGAAGAAAAAGTATTTATTTCAACAGAAACCACAGACAGAAATTCAAAACACGCGGAAGCGGGTCACACAAAATTAAAAGAAAGTAAAATAAAAGAAAGTGGAAGTGGGCGGGCCATATATGTCGTAGACTGGATGGGAGATGGGGGAAAAAAGTGCTGGAGTGGAGACCACGAACGGGACGGAGGAGTGTGGGAAGACAACCGACTCGGTGGACGGACGATATCAGTAAAGTGGCCGGAAGAAACTGGATAGCCACGACACAAAACCGCCAAAAGTGGAGAGATTTGGAAGAGACCTACACTCAGCATTGGGTGGCCAAAGGTTGAAGAAGAAGAAAGAAGAAAATAAAACAAATCATTGTATACATTTATTAAAATTTGTAGTCGGAGTTCATTAATAAAAAAATGCGTACATCATTAAGGTCAATAAGTTCAAAAAAATAAAAATAATTATTTAGAAGTACGTACACAATAATTTGTCGGAAATAATTATTATGTCGGTTGCACCTCGGATTCAGCGTAGCTACAGCCGGCATTGTTGTCATCGCTACACGACATGAGCTACGCCATCGTAGTTTTATAATCGATCCGCTACGTTACAATTCTTGAATATTTTTACAAGACAGTTTTTACACGCTTTATATTAGCTTCACTTGTATGTTTGTTGGTTTGTTTGTTTGTATGTTTGTATGTAACCGACTCCTTTGAGCGCGATTTTGACCCACTTTAAACGGTCAGATTTCATTGAAACTTTGTAAACTTGTCGAGGACCGATGACAATTCAATAATTTAAAAAAAAATTGAGAAAAAAAACACGTTTTTGTAGTTAGCAGAACTAAAGAATAATATAATAGTTTAAAAAACTAAAAAAACACGCTTTAAAAACCAAACTAAAAAACATGCTTTAAAAACCAAACTAAAAAAGGAGAAAATAATTTAATTCAATTAAAAAGCGTGGGGTGCTTTTTGAGGTATTTTTATAATCAATTAATGTCAAGCACCCCACGCTTTTTAATTGAATTAAATTATTTTCTCCTTTTTTAGTTTGGTTTTTAAAGCGTGTTTTTTAGTTTTTTAAACTATTATTTTTTAAATTACGAATGGTGCTTTTGACCTCGACCTCACCGATGAAAAGCGATGCATTGCTAAAGTAGATAACACATACGTAATATTAATATGAGATGATATCCAGATGAAAAAAAAACCTTGAAGGTGGAAAGCCGAGTGTTGTGGCGCAACTTGGAAGAAGCCTCTGTCCAAAGATTGACAAAGGCTTCTCTGTGTGATTACATGATTAGAGACAATGATTGTTTTAGTAGGTACGTCTTTGATGAAAGGTAATAAAACTATCAAAAGATCTACCCTGTTATTCATTTACCTCTACCAAAAGTAAAATCTTTCTTCTTTCTGCCAAAATTTTATTCGTGTACGATTTACGGCGGAAAATCCAAATCAAACCAATTGCATTTTTAAAAAAACTTTAATTTCTTCTCTAAACATAGCCTACTTTCATCAAAACATTAGGTTATAGGACATATTATTGATATTACGGTTTACATAGAAGTTTACTACAACAACTGCCTGCAGACCCTCATTACTTATGCGCCGATGTTTTCGTTACCCCGTTTCAACACAGACCTGTGACGGAAGGCAAATATACACGTACCTACATACAGAATTATTTCATTGTAGTAGTAACATAGCATTAATTAGTAATATTATTCCCTTAAACACTATCAGAAATTAGCCCTAGAATCTTAACGCTGTGAGTTACACAGAGATCCATGGAACCCCAACATCCATGTTTGGCATCGTGATAATAAACCGAGACCCAAATGTCGACATATGAAGACATACGAAGGTTTTCGATATTGGAAAGCGTATTATGGAACACAAATGGAGTTGGGCAGGACACCTGACAAGGCGCAGTGATGACGTGGAGTAAGGCTGTGACAGAGTGTACGATTTTTTTGCCATCGTGGGTAGACCCTGGATGAGGCTGGCAGAGGGGCGGGCGTGGGGACGGGCACAAGAAACGAGAGGCCTATGTCCAGCAGTGGAGGAAGTCGGGCTGTGGACGTGTGTGTAGAAAAAAACAGTGGCATTCCGGGAGTGCCGACAGAAGTGAAAACTTGAACAATTACGTGAATATTTTTTAACAGAGTCCCGAGTTCAATTATTTTTTCCCATCTCAAAAAATGCCCAAAGCGCCTAAAGAAGTTTTCACTGCAAATCGTAGGTGCAGAGGTTTCGATAACGGTGACGGTAACAGTATCGCGAGTTCAATTGATTTTTCCCATTACAAAAAAAAAACATGATTGTGAATATGAATATACTTATATACAGATGTGTCGGTAACGGTAACAGTGTCGCGAGTTCAATTGTTTTTCCCATTTAAAAAAATGCCCAAAGCGCCTAAAGAAGCTTTCACTTAAAAAACATCGATTAACACTGCTACTTACACATCATCTTCATTGACACATACACATACATAAAGTAACTCGCCTTCATCCGAAACTACAGAACGCCTTACGAGTACATACTCCTCTTGCTTCGTTTACGTTCGTATATACAGGGTGTCCGGTAATTAATGGATAACCTTGAAATGTTTCATGATAGAACTAATGGCCATTCAGAAAAAACATTTATTATTATTATTTTTTTCAGGAAAAAAAACCAAAAAAAAAACTACCGACTTCCGAAAAAACACTACAAAGAGAAAAATAACTTTAATTTAGGAAGTCGGTGTCTTTGGATATGTATTTTAATTTTTTGTCACCGCCATCTGAAATTAAAGTTATTTTTCACTTTGTAGTGTTCTTTCGAAAGTCGGTTGTAATTTTTTTTATTTACCGATTAAATACAAATAAAAATGTTTTTTTCTGAATGGCCATTAGTTCTACCATGAACCATTTCAAGGTTATCCATTAATTACCGGACACCCTGTATACGCACGCCGCCGGTTGCGAGTACTACGCACCTGATCTTTCTGAAGAACGGTTGTACGTTGTCTTATAGCTAATAGTTTTATAGAATGTCGTTTCACATAAAAACAAATCTGTCATGGCTCTGGCGCTGCGGGGCTCCGGCGGTCCCACGCGAGCTTATCGTTGCAGATGGTATTCACGCTCACCTTCGGCTTGCTGGCCGCCGAGCTTCGCGGGCCAGCATCAGCCACGGCGGCGAGCGTTAAAACCACCTGCTCCTCAGCTCGCGAGCCGCCCCGCTCCTCCGCGCCTACGCGGACTTATATTACACTCTAGGGGTAGGGCAAACAAGACTACGTGGAGTCGGTTTTGCAGCGATTCGTTTCTGTCAATAACTTTTGTGGCACAACATATTGACTTTTTAAGACAATATTTTAATTCGTTGAAATAAAATACCATGTAAAAATACACCAAACAATCAATATTCGTTAAAAAATATTTTACTGTTTGATAAGTTTGTCAAACAAAAAAATGTGATCAAAAATTCATTGATTGTGTTTCTGTGAAATATGTTTCATTCAAGTAAATAGTCTTTGAAACAATAATACCTATTCGAAATAAAAATATAAGGACCAAATATAATATATGAAACATTTTTCTGGGAAACGAAATCCTATGACATTTCTGTCTGCAAAACAAGGGGACACCCTGAAGAACACCAAAAAGGTCACATGTACATCTCCTCATAGGGCGGTCCCGGCACAAAACACACACAAAATCATTCATCAATGTAACAGCAGACTGTAAAAAAAAAACAGAATATGCAATTAAAACCAGAAGCAAAATTTACTAAATATATTAACTCTCAACATCAACATCATCATCTGCCTAGCCTTTTCCTAACTTCGTTCGGGTTGGTTTCCAGTCTAACCGGATTCAGCTGAATACCAGTATTTTACATGGAAGAACTACCACAACCCAGTTATTGGGAAACACGGTAGCTTGGTAAGACTGGTTGCCAGACTTTTGGGCTTCTCATGACACGTAGCGACTACTAATGATCCACAAATGTCAAAACAAAGAGTCGAAATTGCATTAATTTTGCTTCAGTTTTTAATTGTATATTATTCTGTACCTATTTTAATTACATATTTTGCTCAACAATTTAGGTTTAGAAAATCGAATTGTTAATAGATTTTGGTTGAACATTCAAAATAGCTCTAGGTAAATGCGAAACTGTGTAAGCAACAAATTCTCAATCTTGACTGAAATTGCAAAATCTATTACTAACATTTTACCACCCAACGTCCCTATTATATTTTATTACTCATTCCTTTAACTGCCACTTCGGGCTTCTGTAAAAAATATCGTACCCGCTATAATGTAAAAGTAATTTCTTAGGTACTTGGATGACATTCCTACAAACTTATAGGCCCCTGTCCTACCGTCCGAGTGGAGCTAGCAACTAAAAACGAGTTGGCGATGAACGAGCAGCGAGTGTGTGACGTCGACGAGCGATTAC
The DNA here is from genome assembly GCA_947359405.1 of Antitype chi. Taxonomy (NCBI): domain Eukaryota; kingdom Metazoa; phylum Arthropoda; class Insecta; order Lepidoptera; family Noctuidae; genus Antitype; species Antitype chi. Next base: position 17,915,376 of record OX375820.1, on the reverse strand, counting down.
TCGCTGGTATGCGTATCGTGAGTTTCTGAGCGAGTGTCTCCGCCAAGCGAGTGTCGCAGAGCTTTGATATCACTTGTCGCTGCGACAAATGAGTACGTACTCGCTGGTGGTGTGAACAGTCAACAATCAATTATATATATAGAACGTGTAACATAATTGCAACATGTTTTTTTTTATCTTGTTGAAATTGAGTCTTATTGCCTTGAATAAAATAAAATTTTCTTTGCCTTAATGGGCGGTATGTAATGGCAAAATAGATATTTGCATATTAAAAATGACTGAACTTGATTTAGTAGTCAATTATGAACAAATTGCTTTCAGGACTTGCGTCTAAGCTGTTACACCTTGTATATGTGGCTCTTTTAGTTACACAGGTTGTTCTGTATATAGCCCATGATTGGTCAAATCCAATATTGATTATCTATGGACGCTCGCCAAGGTGGCACGCGATTGGTTGGTTCCCATTCCCGCCAAAACGCATGATTCCGCGACGCGCGCGCCATCATCAAAAGGTGTGTGCGAAAAAAGGACAAGTGAGTCTGCCGCCATTGCTCGCTTGAATACAATCTGATTTTGAACTCCGTGAGTGCAAATTGCTAAAACAAGGACAAATTGTGCATTACCGTGTTTTGTACTCGTGCTGCTGACTGTGTGATCAACATTCCACCCAGAGGAACGACCACGACCAAGAAGCGGCCGCAGCGGGAAAAAGGTGAGTCGTACTTAGATTTTTCTCTGTTGAATTTGCATTTTTGATTGGGCGAACGAGCAGAACTCAGTTCCTACAGAACAACCAGCCAAAACTTACAGTCCACTCCTCTATTCCACACAGGTCCTTCAACCTTTTGTACGTTTCTTGGGCGAGAAAATCGTTGACTAGCTAGTCGCTTCCTCTTCTACGGTGGCACAGGTTTTTCTCAACTGAGATTCTATCTGTATGTGACAGGCAGCAGGCTTAGCATGACGCTTTCTATTTCTACGAAGAATAGACAGTGTTTTTTCAATACAAAGCGACATTTTGTTTCTCCATTTTTGACATCGCACCGTAGATATCCTTCTACAACCTGTCATTTAGTCTTTCGTTTCTAACGATCTTTGTCTAGGTCCCTATAGATGTAGACTATTTCAGAAGATTATTTTTTCCCAAACTGTCAAAATCACACTGACAACAAACTTTATACTCGACGCCCACAAAGTATATACGATTATCTACAAAATCATGATTCGTTTAGAACGCTTAGCTGTGATAATTAATAGAAAAACATAGCTATCTTCTCCTATTGTACATCATTAAGTTAATAGTCATGTCTATTCTTCTGTTGACAAATTTTTCATTCCATTGCTGCCTTGGCAACGTGAACATCTCTTACCATAAAAGATCCCGCAGACTGGTGCGAGGCGACTGTAGTAGATTAATTTCCGTGAAATTTTCATAGAAATTGTTCTAGTACAGTCGTGTCACGCCTGCCTGCAGGAGTTATAAGGCAAAAGCTTAATTAATTCATCGAACAACTTATTTAACTAAAAGCGGTAACATTATCAAACCAAGTCATCGTTAAAGACTCCAAAAACACGGGGCTAGAGGTGAAGACGGTTGGACGTTTTATCCAATTACGGCGAAGCTCAAAAGTAGGGTAAGGTTTTTTTGTGTCAAATTATGTAAACAAGTATTCTAACAAGATTCCATCGTTATTGTAAGTAAATAGGCTTTTACACTACAAGTACAAAACGGTGAGAGGAAAGTTAACAAAATTGAATTTCTTCACAAACCATTGGTGCGGAGACTCGATTCAGTCAGGGAGTGCAGAGGTGAGCGTAAATTTTAAGACCCCTTTCAAATGGGGATGGGGATGTTTGCAGAATTGTATTATAAAGTTGGAAAATACTGTCGTGAAAATGTAGGTATGTGTTAAACAGGTTGGGAACGTGAAATTATTAATTTTAAAACGAAGTTTTGTCGTGACAGCGTCTCCCTCCAAAGGTTCTGCAATTAGTAGATTAGCGTCATGAAAAATACTTATTCTATCATCTGCTGTTTCTGACAAACCAACAACATGTATGACCAGATTTATAAGCTGTTAGGCCAATGCCTTGGATGGGAAAATCGTATACTTACTTTTACAATGTTTGTAAATATGTGAGCACCATGTATCTATCATAGAATTAATTCATCTGTATTGCTTCAATTTCATTCTTTTTACCTATTTTGGTATGGTACTTTTATTCTGGGTGCATCGTTTTCACACATAATTATATAATGAATGTACTATGTTAAATATTGTACTTAAAACATCGAGTAACGGTGGAGTTTCTTGCCCATTCTTCTCCATACGAAACTACATTTTGGAAGGGGTGACTTGAATCAATTCTATTTTAATGTAAAAGTTGACGTTCAAAGTTGCCTTTTAAGTGCTTATTTGAAATAAATGCTTTGACAGACTGCTTTCTTTGGTTTCTGCCTACACCCATGCATAGAAGGCGTGAATTTAAGTAAGTGATGATTTTATGAATAAAAATAATCCCCATGAATTGTACTACCTACTTTAAATATACAAATATTAAAATATCGCAAATCCCCAGACAGCCATCAAAATGATAAATACTATAATTAAAATACCGCTTTAAAATAATCACCAATTTTGATCTACAGCACATTGTTTCTGGAACCATTGTGCTTACACGCACTGTTATCAGTTTTAATTAAAAGTTGTATGAATGAGACCCCGATTCAATGGGCAGTTAAAATATTATATCAGCAGCTGAGCTTATTAATAAAGGCCCTTCGAAGACCCTTTTAAAGACCCTCTGAAAGAACCTCTTTGACGTCAGATCAATACTAAAGCATAGAAGTTGTAAGATTCTGTTGCTTGGTAAAGTTTTTTGGCTTTCAAGATTTTTTTAGGTTTTTTATTGAGTTGAAAGCAATATTAAAGTTATTCAATGTACCTAATTGGATGGTTTGTCAGTAGACATTATAGAACATTCAGTAGGCCTGGAATTTGATGTAAGTAATTTTTAAATCTTCAGTAATTATTGTTTCAACAATTTATCGATATTCATTATTTTTAAGGTTCCATACCCAAAAGTTGCCAATGGGACCCTATTATACCAGCGTTGCGATACTTTTTTAAATGTCGCAGCATCATGCTCAGATAGGGGCGTTTAGGACTTTGTTTTTTATATTACTTTTTTTTAATTTAAATATATATTTTGCTAAGCATATTATGTAGTAAAGTTTGTGATATTCCTTTGCAAGTCTAATAAATACTTTTTCTTTCTTTTATCTCTTTCTATAACTTAGGTTTTAAATTTCGAATTGGTGAGTGTGTACTATAGCTAAAAAGCGAAAAAAATAAAATAAAAAATAACAACCGACTTCCGGAAAAACACTATAAAGTGAAAAATAACTTTAATTTCGGAAGGCGGAGACAAAAAAAATTAAATACATATCACCGACCGAGTCACCGACTTCCGAAATGAAAGTTATTTTTCACTTTGTAGATAATGTTTTTCCGGAAGTCGGTTATTTTTTATAAAGGGTTTTTTATTGCTTTACAGATAAACAAAGAATTAAAACTAACTAAAAAAAGGGTCAGCTAATAAATTTGCACACTTCAAGGTTAGCGAGTTTCAGCCCCTACGTGCACGTGTTGATGTGTCCCTGACTTGCCCTACAAGCAAAAGCTCTTACAATGGATATGATTGTGCCCATTTCAAAAGACGGAAATTTTTTGTTTAGTGCCCACCAAATAAACATTCTAATGGGCTTCATATTTGATCACAGGAATGTCCGTCAAGGTTTCGCTGCATATGTTTTGGAACATCAACATGATGCTAGAATTCACCTAGCACTTCTAGACAACTGGACGGACAGTGGGTCCGTCCGCCCAGCTGTCTAACACTGGGCTGTATCTTTTGATCCGTAATAGATGGACACCTGAAGTTTTCACAAAGTGTGTACTACTATGGGCGCTATAACAACAAATAATAAATATGTAGTGTTAAACATTGTACGATGGTGCAGAACCCTTCATATACGAGTCTGACTCGCACTAGGCCGTTTGTTTATAAACCATTGTGAAAAGAATCAAACTTTATTTTGTCACGATTTTTTGTATGTAAGACATTTCTTTCGTATAACATGTTATTCATGATTACCGTATCCATTTCCATCTTATACAAACTTAAATATGAGTTAGCAATGGCGGCCCAGTGGTAACGGCCGCGACTTACGAGTTGTAGGTCGTATGTTCGAACCCAGAGAGGCCCTTTACTTTGTGTAAACTATTTCATCACTACAGCTCTCAAAACGGTGAAGAAAAAATCGTGAGGAAAACCGGCCAAGTCCTAAAACGAAAAATTCGAAGACAACATCTAACAGCTCGCTTTGGGCCTGAGGGGGGGATCATAGCACTCTCAATGAGAGGCCTGTGTCCCAGCTCTGAGAACATTATAGGCCGATTATGTATGTCACATAAGCAAAAAAGAAAATACTTGAAGTAAATACATAGGCTTGGCAGACGACGTAATATAGACAACCTTTTTACAGTCTACGTATTTGTTACCTGCCTAAAAAAATAAACTAAAAGTCGACTTTCTAAGTTTAAAAATAAGGAGTTAAACTAGAACAATACAAACTTGTAACTTGTAACTCCAAATGGAAGGCTAAAACAACTTCGAAATGTACTTTAAACTTTAAATATATTACTTACCAAGACTTTGAAAAGCAAATAAAATATATTCAAACTTTGCGAAGACTTATGCCTTCCCTGAAGAATTGTGACAATGTCATAATTATACAGCCACTTTGAAATTCAAAAGTCAGCGACTTTTTATTCAAATATCACCCTAATTTCGCAAAACACTTTCAATAAAAATTCGAGGGTTTTAAAAGAAATTTCTTATCCATTGCTTTATAGGTTTGCACAATTCGGAAGCTTAATAACGTTAATAACGCAATGAACGTGGCTGAATAAACTGTCAAAATGACAACATGAAATGCCATTATATGTCTTACGCAATATACGTGAGACAATCGATCACAAAACCAAAAACTACCAACCAGAAAACAGTGCTTTTAGGTGTGCGGGCTTATTACCCGGACGCCTAAAACCACTACTTTCTTAGTATACATTTTTAGTTATGGTTCAATCAAATTGATTGGCTTTGACCCTTTGATTAAGTTCACGTTCGCGCGGACGTAAAAATATCGTGGCGTGATTTTTGCGCTTCAACACACTGCTTAGCGCCGAGAGTTGAAAATCGAAGTGTGTTTTATCGACGCGCTGCGACGCATCCTGGTGTATTCTCATTGTTCGGTTCCACACCGAGAGTTGAAAATCGAAGTGTGTTTTATCGACGCGCTGTGACTGATCCTGTTGGATTCTCATTGCTCGGTTCCACACCGAGAGTTGAAAATCGAAGTGTGTTTTACCGACGCTCTGTGACGCACTCTGTTGTATTCTCATTGCTCGGTTCCACACCGAGAGTTGAAAATCGAAGTGTGTTTTATCGACGCGCTACGACGCACGTGTTGGATTCTCATTGCTCGGTTCCACACCGAGAGTTGAAAATCGAAGTGTGTTTTATCGACGCGCTACGACGCACTTGTTGGATTCTCATTGCTCAGTTCCACACCGAGAGTTGAAAATCAAAGTGTGTTTTATCGTCGCGCTGCGACGCACCTTGATGGATTCTCATTGCTCGGTTCCTCCACACCGAGAGTTGAAAACCAGTGCGTGATAAAATCTCGCCGCGATATTCTTACGTCACATACGTACGTAAAATATCGTATTGCTATCATTGACCCCTTACTTATCAACGTTGCTTTAAAGTTAAGTAGTTATTAAAGTCTGGTTAGCCATACACATACGTGTATATATTTCAAGAACCTTTTATAACATAGAGATGAACCATGAAACTTTTTGCCGTTCAAAAAGTATTGACTCTCAGCCTAGTTTGAATAAATGACTTTTGATTTCGAATCGATAGCATCATAATCGTCAGCAGCAACTGGATACCAGTATTTTACATGGAGCGACTGCCTATCTGTCCTCCACAACCCATTTAACTACTGGTTAATTGGATAATACGATACCCCTTGGTAAGACTGGTTGTCAGACTTTCGGGCCTCTGGCGACCCGTAACGACTTTTGAATCAATGTAATTCACTTAAATGTTCACACGATTCAATTTATTTGTTTCATCAAAATATGTATATAGGTAAAAATTAACCCGTGTTATCTCGACGTTACTTATTTTCAAGATATTGTGTTCAAACTTAACTAAATATAACTTAGCTAAATATACTAAATACGTAGGTATATTCTCGTCACTCCCCGTCACTTCTATAATATTTTTCCGAGCATGGCACATTGCCCTTATCTCACCACTTTTCCAACACGTTCCTATTCAAAGGGCAATTTGTTCCTTCTCCAAACATTGAGTGGGCTCATTCGTGCATCGTTATTTGTGACACACTAGGGAGTGGCCGCCTGTCCCTGCCTGTACCCGTAAGGCTCCGTTCATGGCCACGAGCAATGCGACTTGCGTCAGGCCCCGTTTAAGGTCTCGAGCGATGCGATTTGTTCAGGCTCTCTTCACGGCCTCAAGCAATGTGACTTGGATCAGGTTCTCTTCACATGATTCCAGCCACGTCTCAAACAGAAGCCGTCGTCGCGCGAATACACAATCGTCACATTTATGTGTCACTTTTTTTTCAGTGAATTTCTGCGCGTGGTCTCGCCGACAAGAGGCGCCTTCCGGTTTTCCAAACAAAAGATGACATATGAACGCGACGATGGCGTGAATTCGCGGCGATGGATTTTGATTAGGATGCGAGGTCCGACCGTCGCTTCGCATCTCGCGGCGAGGTGACTCAGGGCATGTTCCAAACAACTTTTTTCAATTATTTTCTCCGCAGACGCTGTCGCAAGACGCATGTCGCTTGAGCGTGTAGCTCGTGGCCACGGGAAAGACCATTTCACACGTGTGCGTCCTGAGTTTCATTCCCAAAGGGATAACTTCCTACTTTTCCCCAATTTTTTCACGCCTGCAAAGTGCAACGTTGCCCAAGTTTGTTCAGTGTTTATTCTTATTTATTTTATAAAACTCGTCACATCCCGTCTTCATAGTTTGTTTGGAAAATGTCTTTGAAACTTTTATAACCGTTTTAACTTGATAAAATAAAAATACATAAAAAAATCCGAGGTGAGTTCGTTTTTCAGTTTAATCAAGAGATTTAAAATTGTCAGGATAATTAATTTTGTTAAAATATTTTTAAAGTGAAACTTTTATTACATCGTCTCAAACTTTTTCGTCTGTGTGTTGCGTGTCGCGTGACGGTCGGCCGCGGAGTAGGGATAAAGTGAAAGGCGCTCGTCAGAGCAGCCGAGGCCAATATGGCGGCGCCTATAGTTCGCATCAGCTGACCGTGTAGTTTTTAGTTAAATGTCTATAATGTGAAAAAAAGTTTCACTTTTACGGTGGTTTCATAAAACCACACAAGTTTTTGGTTCTATCTTCTTTTAATAAGTAAACATTTATGATCCTAATCTTTGTGACAATGAATGGAAATGAAAATGTCTGTTATCAATTAGATAAAGACGAACATTGGTTTTTAACTTGAATAGTAAACTTGCTTTTGCCAGCGGTTTCGCCCGCGTGGATGTCGAAAATTATCCCATGGGAACGTATAGACGCCAGCATATCAAGCTACCCCAATCTTTCTAATTTCTTTGATAAATTTTCAACTTTATAACAAAAGCCTAAGGTTGATGTTCAATTGGGAAAATTTGACAGTTTGAGGTAGCTTAATGTGATGGCGTCTGTACTATCACAATCAGGATAAAGAAAGAGAAAGAAAGAAAGAAAATACATTTATTTAGCACAGACTAAAAAAGGCACACAATATACAGCAAAATAATAAAATTAAACAAACCAACAAAAAGTGTATAGTGCGTCAAAGTCTGCCTCACGGCTGCGCTAAAAAGGCCCAGTTCAGCATAAATGCCAGACAACTAGTGCCTGACGCTGGTTTTCAACTGGAAAAGTATCCTATGTGTTAATCTAGGTTACAACCTATATGTTTGCCAAATATCATCTAAATCCGTTCAGCCGGTTTTGCGTGATTGAGTAACAAACATCCAAACATAGAAACTTTCATAGTAGGATTATGGTCAATTAATTACTTCGTTGTTTGTCTTGTAAGTTATGTTAATGTAGGTAGCTACAATAAAAATAGGTGTCTACTATGTGTACGGTCGGTGTCAGTCCCTACAAAATGGTTGAGCTGGATGGTGTTGATCCACGCGTTAAGTTCGTGAACGGGCACCGTCGGTTGACACCGGTCATCACCTAAATTCCAGGGCTTATTTTAAATCTTATATTTAGTTTTTTTTTTACATTGTTCTCACAAGGTGGACCGATGACCTTGTGAAGGCTGCGGGAATCCGCTGAATGTGGGAAGCACAAGACCGGTCAAAGTGGAGAAGCCTGGGGGAGGTCAATCTATATCTATACATATAATAAAATTGTAGAAAAGTGGTGTCTGTACAATCGAAATATATAAAAAAAAAGTAGCAGGGGTTGTTATTATATCGATGCTGAACCCGAGATTGTAATTAATTTTTTTTTTGTCTGTTTGTCTGTGTGTTTGTGCACGCTAATATCAGAAACGGCTTATTCGATTTAGATGCGGTTTTCACTAATATATTGTAGTAAGCTTCACTTAACATTTAGTGTTTATTTCATGTCAATCGGTTCATAAATAAAAAAGTTATGTCAATTTAAAGAATCACGGCGAACATTTGTTAATCATTCATCCCCGATGGCCATACGTCAAATATCGTATACAGAGAAGCATTACTGTAAAGTAAATTTTTTGCTACCCAAACGACGGTATATTATTATGTAATTCAAAATATGCTGCCCAAAAAGTCACTATTCCACGCGGACGAAGTCGCGGGCACAGCTAGTTATTTAAATAAAAGCGTGGTACATTTTGATGGCAGGTTAAACAAAGAACATTTATTAGCATGTTACACCTATTTCTAACCGTCAATGTCTATAAATAGCAAGATCGTCTACTTACTAAGAGGTAGTTCAATCTTTTCAACATTCTTAGTTCTCGATAGGTTTTCATATAAAAACTTTAAAACAATAAAAAATAAGTAGTATCATAATAATTGTTACGGTCGATTGTTTGTCCGCTTTCCGCCCCATAAATGTTTTATAAGCAAGAACGGTTGTAAAAACATATTTTTATAATATAATGACTCGGGCGTAAAAAGTTGTCGGGACGGTCGTAAATAAAATTACCGTAGGCCATGGATTGCTGGCTTAAAAAAGTCCTATGTGCTTGAAATATAATGTTCAAATCGTTGTATTACGAATTTCTGTAGGTTATGAAAGAAATTATATTTAACAGCGCAGGATGAAGTAGTCATCGTATTAGTGGTTCAGCAGCTTCAATATCATCAGGATCGTGCCAGAATATGATAGTTTGTTCACAGTTATTTTACCTCTGACAGCAGCAACCCAATAACAACCTCATCCTAACAAGAATAAAGATCATTGTGATGTAGACAGACGAGTCAGTGACAGCAACCCAAAAGCTACCTTATTTTTATCAAAAATAAATATCATTGGAACAAAGTTCCTTATCGCGCGTTGTGAAAGGGGGCTAGACGGAAAAAATTCTCACGAAAAGTTGTAACGACACTTTTTGCTATAGTAAGCTATTGTAAGCCGTGCGGCGTGCGCATGTTTCTCTGTCTGTCCCTCTCTCTCTCTCTTATAGAAAGAAAGCCAGATATTTTCATTTCGTCTTTTTTTTGTATTATTTTGACCTTTTTTTTTTTTTAACTTCGTTCCATCAAGTTTTTTTTTATTTTGACAGTAACGAAAAAACAAAGGTAAATTAACTGTATGACAGTAGCTCTCCTAAAATCATCTGTCATCTTAAGACTACCGCCAACCATCAATGCACCACGCCGGCACCGGCGCCGCTCTCATAAAGTGTTTGTCACCAGCCAGTATCTCTTTTATTCGACCTATACAGTGATTCCGGAGCAGTGGTGGCCTAGTGGTAACGGCTGCGTGCGACTTACGAGTTGTAGAAGACAAGCGTGTTACTTTGTGTAAATTATTTCATCACCACTGCTCTCAATGCGATGAAGGATAACATCGTGACGGAACCGACATGTCCTAGAACATCTACCAACCTGCACTGAGCTCGCGTGGTGGATTACGGCATAATTCCTCTCGAAGAGAGATAAGAGATATACTTAGTAGGCCTGTATCCACGCAGTAGAAATATTATAGGCTGATCTATACAGCGATATCAGCAGTAACTTCAAACACAGACGGCGGCGCCACTTGCTGCACCGTCACATTTATTAAGCACAGACCAAAAGGACACACAGAAAATTCTGCAAAATCAACACAAAATCATGTATTCTGAAAACCTATATATTAAACTTACCGAATCCTAAACAAATACGCACCATTATGACAGTACCGAACTTCAATTCAAAACCTAAAAACAACGTACCAAACTCTAAAACCACATAGGTACATAAATTTTGAACAAACCAGCGATAAGTCCTAACTTTCCTGTTCCACGATATATTATTATGAGCTGACTAATTAACTGAACACCTGGTTAACTTACTCTGAGTAATTATTGAACTACGCTTTGTACTGCAAAAGTCGGCTGAACTAATCGGGTTTGCAGCGGGAACTAAAAATGGAAGCGCTATAAAGCGCTGAAGCGTACGCTGTGCATAAAAATGGCATGCGACATCGGAAGTATGCAGTACAAAATGCCAATAGCATGGATGAAGAATTTTTATTAAAATAGAATTTTTATTAAAGGAATTCAATGTTTTTGATTTTATAGTCTAAAGTACTGTTAGCAAGGTTTAGATAAAATATTAGGTATAGTTAGTGTGTTCCTCAATCACCATACAGTTTCACCACTGCACCTATTAGTAAATGGTTCTACATAAGCATAAGTAGGATATCATATATCATATCCAGGAATCCATAATTATTTATATCCTCAATCTAACGATAGCCAACCGAGGCCATCAATTTCGATATCTCCCATCGCAACTCGCGAACTAAAAAGAGAAAAATGGTGGAAACGTGCCGAATGCCTAAAAACTAGGAACGAATTCAGAAAGTATCAACTACCCGCAACTTCAACCGGGGCGTAGTTGTGACTGAACTGTTAAAAAGGCCAAGCGCAAACCGGACTTGCGTACTATTGGTTCTGTACCATCCAACACGTTATAATGTAGATATTTGTATAAAAAGCGATGAGAAAATGATGTTGATGGCGGCGTTACTTACTTTTTATCCGCGCTGAGCGATTTTTAGTAGTGCAAAACTTATGGGTTCGCCTCACCGACATCCTAATGTGACATTTTGTTTTTAGTTTTCACTTCTGTCGGCACTCCCCATGACTTATTTTTACACGCTTTATATTAGCTTCACTTGTATGTTTGTTTGTTTGTTAGTTTGTTAGTTTGTATGTAACCGACTCCTTTGAGCGCGATTTTGACCCACTTTAAACGGTCAGATTTCATTGAAACTTTGTAAACTTGCCGAGGACCGATGAAAATTTAATAATTTAAAAAAAAATTGAGAAAAAAAAACACGTTTTTGTAGTTAGCAGAACTAAAAAATTGAAAATAAATAATAGTTTAAAAAACTAAAAAAGCGTGGGGTGCTTGACATTAATTGATTATAAAAATACCTCAAAAAGCACCCCACGCTTTTTAATTGAATTAAATTATTTTCTCCTTTTTTAGTTTGGTTTTTAAAGCGTGTTTTTTAGTTTTTTAAACTATTATTTTTAAATAGTTGTCCTGATAGCGAGCCTAATTACCCGTATTTTGTGAAATTTTCTGGTGGCTACCACTGTTTGTGACAGGCGGCGCGTAGACTTAGTAATAGGGTCCCGACATCCCATTGTGTACGGAACCCTGAAAGTATCGCAGAGCAAGCCCAGTCGATATTTGTGCTCCAAATTAATAGGACGTGCTTCTCAACTGGTGTAAACGAGCGAACTTTAACGTTTGTTGAATATTTTGTAGATAACATTTTGTAGAGTCTGGGAAAAGGGAATAGGTTTTTTTTTAACCGGTAGGTAGGTAATAGCTTTATACCTGTCTCGTTGGTGGATTTAGGTACGAGTGGTAATTTAAAACGTCTCAACGTTTTACCACCACTATTATTGAATCAATAAGAAAGAAAGAAAGAAAGATTTTTTTTTTATTCTGCACAAACAAAACGCACATTATAAAAATAAAATCTTTTTTTTACATAAAATGCACCCATACAAAGTAGCCAAAAGCCCCGTATTCACGTAGAAAAAGTTTACAATTTTGTCCATAACTTGTTGATGTAAATTAATTACTTAATTACTTGTTAATAAAATTCAACTTTTTTATTGTTAAGTAAATTCCGAGTTATATACTCTAGAGTACACGCGATGCTTTTGCACACTAGCAGGCTTAACACGAGAACCGTATAGAAGCGTTTTGTCGACGGAAGAGTAGACAAAAATGACGTTTCCGTATTGACAATTGACAGTTTTGTACGGAGAAATGTAGACAAGCGATTTCTATTCTACGGTAGAGTAGAAATAGAAAGCGTCATGCTAAGCCTGCAGATAACATAAGTTATTATTTTTTACACAATTTATATTTACTGTTATTAGAACCCTGTAGGCCTGGCACGAATTCGCGAAATATATCTATATATTTATTAATGCGTGAAGCAAATCTTTGTACATCGTTTTACAAAAATTACGTGGACGGAAGAATATGGAATTTAGCACAGTTAAAGTTTACATGGCGAAGGAGTGCAGAAAACTACTCCATTTAAAATAAGATTACACATTTAAACAAACCTTTTTTACAGTAAGTTCAACCGATTCTGACTTCTAAGCCGTAGGTATAAGGATGACATTAAAAGCAAAAAAGTAGTTACAATACCAACTGTTTACTGCAGCTGCCATTTGTTATGCCACCAACGCAATAGAAGTCAAAATCGGTTGATCGAACTGTAAAAAAGGTTTAGTTAAATGTCTAATCTTATTTCAAATGGAGTATAGTATATTTTAATAATGGTCGAATTTCGAACAGTGAGCGATTACTAGTAAACTTAAAGATACGTCCAGATAAAGCGGCAAGCGCATGCGTCCCTACTGCACTTTTTTATTTGACGCATGCCTCAGACTAAGGCATGCATCACATGCGTGGCATACCATTGGAAGCCTAGCAGTACAGCAGCAGCAGCATAGCTTCGTAATGTCTGGACACAGCTTAACGTCATTTGTGAAGAATGTTTAGTTTAATTTACATTTAGAAAGAAAGAGATATAAAGAAAAAGTATTTATTAGACTCGCACAGGATTATCACATACCTACTTAACTACACAATATGCTTATTGTTTTTTGTTTTTTGTATAATAAAAAACAAAGTCCTGTACGAGGCCAAAAGGAGTATTTCAGCATGATACTGCGACATTTAAAAAAGTGTTGCAGCACTGGTATTCTTATAGGCCCTATAAGAATACCAGTGCTGCAACACTTTTTTGGGCACAGTGGGCACCGTAGACAGAGTGTCTACGGGGCCCACTGTGATGTCACGGACAGATACATAAATAAAATTAAAATAAGATAATCCGCGTGTCTGCACCCCACGTAACATCTATTACTTGTCTATGCCTATTTACTAGCTGAACCGAAACACGTTGCCCTGTCAAAAATTTCAAAATAGTCTTAATTTTATACAAAAATCCCATGGAAAAAAGCAGCTATTCATTTTTGCAGGCAACTTTTTGAACTACTCTTTTGATAAAAAAAAACTTTATTCAGAATATTACAAACATTTTGAACAATAAAAATAGAAACATCGGTCCAGCTATTCACAAGTGAATACCGAACAGCATTTCATTTTTATTGGCACAGATTATCAGATAACCGTATTAATAAAAAAATAGGTCCAAATTAAAAGCACCGATCATAATATTTGTTAACAGCCGGTAGCGAAGTCTACAGCCGGCAATGGGTATTTTTTTTACTACAGCTTTATTTGTTGTAAAGTTGTTCCAAGCAAATTAGGCTGTAATAAAAAAATTACCCGTTGTAACGTCAAAATTTAAATAAACAACTCATTACTGTAAGCCTGCGGGCATAACCTCATAATTGGCTCTACCAGAAATACACAAACATTCAAAATTATTTTTTATTTGGCAAATTATGAGAGCTACCAAAAAAAAAGATTGCTTCAAAAGGCTGAGTGAAATCGCTTCAGGCTTGGGACCCTTAATCAAAACATACAAATTCGGGAGGCATAGCGCGTAAAAATATGGACTATGATTTATCTGGCTGAAATTTCGTAACCTAAAAAGCTAAGGATGCCTGGCATTTTTCCCTTACATTACATTTCTTTATGGAAACTAGAACAATAAATCAGTCTTTACATATGGTAGAGAGAGCTTTCATAGGGATTCGTGACTAAATCATAACACCTGCACGGGTAGATCGTAGGTTAAGCTATACTAGCCGCGGTCGGTTCGTGGATGGGTGACCATCTATTACGTACATATCGAAACCCCTCCGTGACTACAAAAACAAGTAAAGCCATTGGTCCGGGCTGTCATTCAGTAGAACTTTAACAGTCATTACTGGTGGTAAGAAGCACAAAAGTCAGACAGCCAGTCTTACCAAGAGGTATCATGTTACCCAGTAACTGGAATGTGGAGATCAGATAGGCAGTCGCTTCATGTAAAATACTGGTATACCTGCATCCAGTTAAACTGGAAGCCGACCCTAACATAGTTGAGACAAGAAAAGAAAAAAATGATTGTGACTGCTTTCGTGAACTTGTATACGAAACGTTAAGGTGAACCTAGTCCACACTTTTTGCATACAAACTTCGGGACTCCATTGTCTGACATGGCACATCCATAGTAAAACATGATATCGTTTTAACTCATTATTAATATTGTCTCTACGGAAACAGAATACTAAAATAGAAACCCATTAAAAAGTTAGGAGCCAACAAAGATTTATTTTTCTTGCTAATTTTAGTTAACTTTGGGTGTGTTTAAGTAACAAAAGAAGTGTAAAATCTCCAAAACCAAGTCGGTACCGACAAAGTTCAATTATCGAAAAGTTCAATAAACTTTATTGGTCATTGATTTATGCATTGGCTTTTTCATAAAACCCGATCTTCCAAAGGACTTTTCCTAATTATTTCGCGAATTTTTTACTATAAATGATCCTGCATTTCACTCAATAACGTTGTGTGTAGATTAGCGTCTAACTGCTCATCACTGATACTATCTCTGTCGGACACGAAGCCTGGTGAGACAGCGTGATTTTAAGCCAGGCCCACCAGTGAATTCGAGCCCGCCACTAGGTTACCCTTAAGCTTATTTAGGTATTTATATACTCTATTTTACACGAGAAAATGTTTAACAAAAATACACTTAAAACTACAAACGGCCGTATCGCTTTCTGCGATCTCTAATCAACCACTTTGATTTATAATAAACGTCAGCAAGAAGGCTGGCAGGTTGAAATGAAATTGGGCGGGTCACATCAGCTGCATGCATGATGACCGCTGGCCTAAAGTCCCTACCTACACAATGGGTTGGCGGAAGTTGGTTGACGCCGTCGCGGTTGGCCCGAAAAGCAGTGACGAGATGAGTTGGATGCGTACCGCGATGGCTGGTTCGACTTGGCGCGGGAAACTAGTTTTTGGGAGGACTTGTCTATCCCAGCAGTGGGCTAAAAACATACCACATTGTTTTTTGTTTTTACAATTTAACTCGCCAAGCTTTCTACAAATAATCTAGTAAAACTAACCTTAAAACTACTAACTATGAAATATAACACCGGCACGGACAGATTGCGGACGAGCTGCAGATACCGGACACTGATAGATCCTAAGTATGTACCTGTCGGAACCACGTCCGCCACCCGTCTACGCCAATTCGACAAAAACCTTACTGTGACTGTGAACACAGATTACTTAATAATGATATTTTACGGTGTGAATTTATTTCTCGGCAAAAGTATCCATGTTATTGAGAAATATCCTTTTTACATCCGTTTCCTGATCCTCCTTTATATATTTCTCTCCCAATTTACTTTCAAACTGATATCAAAAATTCAACGATATTATTTAAATACCGCATCAGAGAATTTCCTCACAAATATATTGCAGGGGTAGGTAAACCAAATTCCTTTGGGTCGACGTCGCGTCGTAGATTCAACCCGTATAAATATTGCCTGGGCACCGTCCCGTACAAAATTCTTGAATTGATTTACTTAGAAGAGTTGGTTAAGTCTCCTTCGCAAACCGTAGTAAAGTTCGTTATTGTATTATTTCAATAAAAAAAAACTGTGCTTTCTTTTACGTGTACGAGTATTATGGGATTTTTAACATAAGCTTTCATTTTTATTTAGATGCTGCCCAAGGAAATCAAAGTCAAATCATTTATTTTTAACATAAGCTTTCATTTTTATTTAGATGCTGCCCAAGGAAATCAAAGTCAAATCATTTATTTTTAACATAAGCTTTCATTTTTATTTATATACTGCCCAAGGAACTCAAAGTCAAATAATTTATTTTTAACATTTAATAAGCTTTCATTTTTATTTAGATGCTGCCCAAGGAACTCAAAGTCAAAGCATTTATTTTTATCATAAGCTTTCATTTTTATTTATATACTGCCCAAGGAACTCAAAGTCAAATAATTTATTTTTAACATAAGTTTTCATTTTTATTTAGATGCTGCCCAAGGAACTCAAAGTCAAAGCATTTATTTCAAACTAGTTTTTGTCAGCGGCTTCGCCCGCGTGGAGGTCACAAATTATCCCACGGAAACGTACTATCGGGATAAAAACATCCTATGTGTTATTCCAGGTTACAAATTTCATCCAAATCCGTTCAGTCGTTTTTGCGTGACTGAGTAACAAACAGTATGATAAACCAATTACAGGCAATTTTGAATTGTCAAGGAGTCTGTCAGTCAGAAAAATGAAGCTAGTTGCCCATTCCAAAGCGTCGTAGGTTCCTATAGAGAGGAACGGGTAGACGCTCCAGAGAAGATTAGATCTAAAAGATACAATGGGATCAGTGGTGAAAGCATCATATAACACGATTCCGACTGGCTTCCCTTCGGGGATAGGCATCGGAAAATTTATCGCTTTTAAAAATGGCACGTCAATAGTGGTCACTATGATCAAAAACTATAGTTTCACTACGGGTATTTAATTCACCATAACATTCAAATAACAAAAATGGTTGTTTTTGGCTTTTTATTAAATAAAAAAAAATAACCCGGTGCTAAAATGTCATAATCGAGAACTAAAAATTCTTACAACAGTGTTCCCGTAATGTTGTCACGTTAGGTCACGTGGTACTGCTTGATATGGACGAGAGCAAGCCGCTGTACAACGCGTTATGACAGAGACAGATATAGAAAAATGCGTCAGCGAGAACGAGATGGAGGAATTGTGCACATTTAATTTGATTTCAGCGTTTAAATTTTATTGTATTTAATTTTCTTACATTCATTTTAGAATTATAGTAAGTATTCTTTATTGATGAGTTGGTAAGTTAAAGCCGAAATAGCTTCGCCTTCTCTCTTAGAAAAATTGACATCTCGCCGCTGGCACCCATGTATCTATATACATACAGGGCGGCAAGGACATCGAAGCGCAAACTGTTATTATGGATTCAGGACATGATTCTGAAGCAACTGCGCTGAAATTTTACTTGGTTACAGTTTGTGTGTCGATACAGAGTATTACCCTGTATTTTGTCTAACTCAGAAGCTGCCGTATACGTAGGCACCTACCTACTTATGTAAGTTTATTTTTAGAAAATTACACATTCCATCTAAATATAATAATCATTTTATTTCGGATTATTCAGTTTTCCATATTTGTGTCAGTAAGTACCTAAGAACTAAGTTAGTATAACCAGAATGCAATAGAAATACAAAGAAAGAAAGAAACGAAATCAATTAGACACGTGGAGTGCAATCCAGTGTCTAATAAATGGAGCATCTAACCGGTCTGCTATTTCTTTCAGAATTCTGTTGCAGCTTGCTTGGATACGATGCAAAACCGAGGCCGATCGCTTTCTCATGATGGCATGAAAGCCATCAATCCGAGCCTCCATAAACATGCCAGACGCACTACAGCATCTCGGCAGCCTCAACAATATCCTAAAAGCATTATTATATTGTACACAATTTAAAAACCCTTATTTTCTTTGTCCCAGACGTACCAACACTAAAGCTGTCTTTAACGAAATTGCTTCAGCTATCTCCAGCGATGTACCTAGGGAGTCTAGATTGCTATCACTTATCTACACTCCCTTTGCTAGCACATACAGAACTGTCGGCAACTAAGTCTGACCTGATTACACGTTATTGCCTAAGTTTTGACCACATGTTACTCGCTATCGACTTCGTACGGGTTCAAGTTTTAACAGCTCCCAAGACGTTAAGCGATACCTGCAGTTTATAGAGTAACTTAATTAGCTTAATGGACGATTAACTTTGCAATAAAAGTCAAACTTATTCTTGTAGTGAATTGTATATTCAAATATCTCATGATGTACAATAGTCTGCCAGGGGTGCGGGTTGTTCGAAAGAGATACCGCGGCCCCTGGCACACAGGCAACTGAGGGAACACGGGTGGGTTTTAGTCAGTAAAAGTCTGACACGCCCTCCTGCTCCACCCAGAGCGGGAGAAGTTATTTGATGATTTCCCACCCAAAAAAAAAAGGAAAGATGTACAATAGTCGATGACGCAGTGTTGGTATTGGCCTTGGGCAGACCTAGCGTATTACGAAGTTTCAATAGAAAACGAGTCCAGCATATACTGTTTTTTTAACCACTACTAACTAAGCGGTAATGCTGAGTATGAATGAGGTCTTGGCTGCGGTTCCCAAGTCGAGTAAGGTGTGATAAGGTTTTTCTATTTCGAATTTCTCAGTAGTAGAGTCTAGATGTGTGCCCAATTGATGTAAATAGACTGACCACCTTTTTCTTGGGACTTAAACATAAATGGCAGAATGTAGCGTACACGGCCTCTGCCCAACTCTTCGAGGAAACGAGGCATGATTTATGACGTACACCCTAATTTACATGTAAAATGTACTTTTAAACTAGTTAAGTACATTGAAATAAAGCGTCCTTATGACTTAATTTGTAAGAAAAATAAAGCTTTTAATTGATAAATAAACTGCTGAAATAATTTTCAAGCATCAAATTAAATAAGAAAGCAATTTTCTAGACGATAAACGCTAAAAAGACATTTCAGAAATATGAGTGCCTAGGTGCTACGGTGCCTCCGCTGCGCTTTTTATGGGTTCTTATGTATAAAGCTCAGAAGTGTCCTATATTCTTTTTAAAGCTTTTAAATTGCTTATATTTCTTGAAGAAGAACCTACAAAGAAAAAGCCAAGCACTTGCTAATCAAGTGCTCCTTGTAAGTAAAGCGGTGCTTATAAAAACTTGAAGAAACGGTTCAGATAAAGAGGAAATTAAGTTAACTTTTAACTTGCTATTAAAAACAATGTTTCATAAAGGTTTCTAAGTAAACTGTTTTGTATTGAAAGAAAAATGTCGACAGGTAACCTGCTAGTGTTTAGACCAGGTGGCCCAGTGGTAATTAATGACCGTTTTTTTTTTGGCTGGGAAATCATCAAATAACTTCTCCCGCTGGGTGGAGCAGGAGGGCGTGTCAGACTTTTACTGACTAAAACCCACCCGTGTTCCCTCAGTTGAAGTGGTAATGACCGTGACTTACGAGTTGTACCTATGTAGGTCGTGGGTTCGAAGCCAAGTAGGTACTTCTTTTTTCTTTTTTAATTAACCATTATCGTCTCACTGCTGGGCAAAGGTCTCCCTACTCTTTTTCCACCTCTCTCTATCCAGAGCTGAGAAGGACCAATCTTTAAAGCAGGCACTTCCAATCACCCTGTATAATTAATGTGCTATGTTAAATATTGAACTGAAAACCATTGATGTAAAATTTTTTATACATCAATGCTTTATTTTAAACGAGTAACGGTGGAGTTTCGTGCCCATTCTTCTCCATAAGAAACTACATTTTGGAAGGGGCGACTAGAATCAATTCTATTTTAATGTAAATGTTGACGTTCAAAAGTACCTTTTAAGTGCCTATTTGAAATAGATGCTCTGACTTTGACTTTACGCTGTTGGTAGTACGGGTTTGCGGATATCACATGCCTTTGAATTTTTGGTTCTAGGACATGCCTGTTTTATTATTTGAGAGCAGTGGTGATGAAACAATTTACACAAAGTCAAGTTTGACTTTGTGTAAATTGTTTCATCACCACTGCTCCCATCTTCCAATCACCCTGTATAATTATGTGTCAAAACGATGCACCCAGAATAAAATTACCATACTAAAATAGGTAAAAAAATGAAATTGAAGCAATACAAATAAATTAATTCTATGATAGATACATGGTGCTCACATATTTACAAACATTGTAAAAGTAATAAGTATACGATTTTCCTAGAATATTAATAAGTAGGTATTAAGTCTGTGAGATAATAGTAACCACTGAGTGTAAATCAATGTCATAAATATAATTAATTATACAATTAAATTAGCAGCCAGTTTGATTTTGTGTAGACTCTAGATTGTCCTATGGAGCAGGACCAGCATGTTTCCAAGCATTCTTATCTTGGATATAATAATTGTTTACAAAGTTTACTTTATGAGTTTTAAATTTCCTTTCATTTAATTGCAATATATTACAAGGTATTTTATTATAACATTTAACACAGTACCCCATAAAAGATGTACTATGTAGGTACTTTAGCTAATCTGAAAAATGTTTGATCTATTTTGTCTTTGTTTCTAGTATTAAAATTATGTCTAAGTACCACTTATTTTTATTAAAAAGATGTAGATTTTTTCTTCGTAACGAAGGTACTTCTCGAGGTAAGGAGGGGTCTTTAGTACCTATGTACCTAAAGATGGTCACTTATCCACGGACCAGATATTAAGTTGCCCTTACGAGTTAAATTAAATGTGGGTGCACTATAAGCAGACTTCTGCCTAATACTTCAGGGAAACAGGGCGTGATGTTATGTTACGTTTATGAATAAAATTGTTAGCATGGGCATGTGTTTAAGAAAACTGGAAAAAATCCCGGAAGTTTTTCAAACGCTTCAACAACCTCGCACTTTTATTTTCCTTTAGAGCCCAATTCAGCATGTAAATTACCAGATTGTCCTCCAAACTTTTGGGCACCATGCCATGCCAAACGAAGGAATCCCTTGCGGTAATCCCTTGAAAAAAAAATACAACAATCGGTATTATTCAGCCCATTCCGTCGACAATGGCAGTGTGACAACGAATTTGCAAGTCAATGTGCCAACTGGCTCTACAGACAGACTCGTAATGAAAGCTAGATAATATTGTTAGCTGGTCTAAGAGCGTTTTCACACTAAGGACTTCCCAGCGTGTTTCCGGCAAGGCGATTTGTGAACGTGCTCTCTGCGGGTGCGAAGCGAGCTAGCCGCGACTACGCGACGTTTTCTTTGCGTTTTAAGAATATTGTAACCTCGTTTGTCTCGCTCTCTCTTGTACATTCACGCACTGGAAAGTAAAATGTATGGATATAGGTACATGCACGTTATAACGTTATCGTGGACGGAAAATGAAAGTCGCAACCAACGGGTTGTAGGTTCGAACCCAAACAGGTGCTTTAATTTGTGTACATTTTTTCATCACCACTGCTCACAAAACGATAAAGGAAAATATCGTGAGTAAACCAGCATGTACCAAAATTCCAAGACATGTGACATCTACCAACCCGCACTGGGTCCGCGTGGTGGATTATAGCCCACTCTCTGTCACACAGAGGAGGCCTGTATCCCAGCATTGGGAACATTATAGGCTGATTATGAGGACGGCTAAAACCGTCTTTATACAAGGTTTAACAGAATAGACGCAAGACCTGAAAGTAGTTTGTTCCTAATTGACTACTGAATCGATTTCAGTAACTTTTAATATAATTTTTATTATGTATTTTGCCATACCAATCACTGATTGAGCCAAAGAAAATTCAATCTTATGCTAAAATACTCAATTTTAAATGCCTAAAATAATGCTTGGGTCGACACATTTTTCTTAATAATATCAGTTAGCTTAAAAAAATATCGTTTTGATCATCGTATTATGCTTTTAATTCAATACTCTAATTGGGGTGTATGAGGTCTTGCATTAATTATGTTACTCGTTGTATATTACCATACATTTTACTTCGTCAATAATACAACGTCCACAATAATACCGTCAGTACCTTCACGTTAGATATTTTTTAAACGCCTAATTGCTCTCGTTTCGCAAACGTGAGCATCACACGTGGCGTACTCGCTACGCACAGGCACCGAGCGCAATAAACAATCTCCTCATAGTAAACACGCTCGCAAATTGACAGTGTGATAACGCCCTAAGTTCACGGTAAGTTCGTATAAGTTCAGGCGAGTCCAAAACGATTTTCAAACACTTCAGTCTGATAATGTACTCTGGATTCTGTTGCTGAAGTTTACAACTTCGAAGAGCTGTTTTTAATGAGTAAACAATGTTGTGGAGACTCAGATGGATGGTCGAATGGTTGTTTAGTTTTAAGGGGAAGTAAAATAAACTTTTTATCACGAGTTTTGCAACCTGCTCTTTAGGAGCTTCGCTTGATCTAACAATGTATGGAGGGATGATCCTCATTTCTGTCGAAACAAGCCCACTGCGTACCAGCAGTAGATGTCTTTCGGCTGAAATGCGTAGGAATGTAATTGGGGGTGCCCTGTGTTCATAGGCCTCCCCAAGCTCCGCCACTTCAACCTGTTCTGTGCTTCCCATATCCAGCGGATTCCTGCAGCCTTCACAAGGTCATCGGTCAACCTTGTGCGAGGCCTTCCAACTCTACGTGTTCCAGTATGCGGCCGCCACTTCAGGACCTTTTGGCCCCATCGGCTTTCAGCTCTGCGAGCCAAGTCCTGCCCACTGCAACTTAAGTTTGACAATTCTTCGGGCTATGTCGGTTACCTTGGTTCTCCTGCAGATCTCTTCTTTTCTGATTCAATCACTGAAGGGATGATAATTTCGCTCTAATTTCAACACAGAGGTGACAAACGCTTAGTCATTCTGCCAACCATCTTTCATCTTTTTACCCGACAGCGGCTTAGTAAAGGAAGGGTGATGAACTAATCAAGAAGTCTGAAAGTGGCACCAGTACCTGAAAGGCTCATAATGGTATTGGCATGTGATACGGAGGAATGAGGAAAATATCGTGAGGATAGTTTTCAGTATGAATGTCGATGGCTACATGAGTAGAGGCCCAAAGAAACGATGGATGGACTGTGTGAATGATGATATGGTTAGAAAGGGGTTACAACGACTAATAGAGAAAATTGTCTAAGAAAAAGTTTAAAACATGTTGGGCCGACCACAAATAAATTGCGGTAAGGACAGCAGAGTGATGACTCTTAATATGACTGCCTCGTTGGTCTAGTGATCACAACGCTAAGTAAGGTTTTTTGGTTGTCCTAAATCTGAAGTCCTGAGTTCGATTCCCAGGTCGGGCAAAGCGTTATTGGGTTTTCTATCTGGAATTTCTCAGTAGCAGCTCGGAGTCTGGATTTTTGCCCGTTTGGTGGCAATAAGCTCACCCCATATTACATGGGACTTAAGCGAACCTAATTGGCGATATACGGGTGTACCTTATTAGGAAACGAAGACGCAATTTTTCACAATTTAAGTTTATGTTACGTTAGAAAAGAAAGAAAGAAAGAAAAGAAAGAAAAATTGTTTATTCTGCACAAACAAAACGCACATTACAAAAATAAAGAAAAATAACATAAAATGCACACATACAAAGTAGCCCGGTATTCCAGTACAAAAAGTTTACAATTTTGTCCATTACTTGTTAATGTCAGGGCTAGTGACCAAAGACAATAGAGATGTTACGAAACTGGCAAATTATTGTATAATCAATCAAAATAAAACCACAATGCCGATTGCAGAATTTGCAGAGTGCATTATTGAATACTGTTGCAAACAAACATACCACAATAATAAAAACAATAATCCGTGCGTCGCATCTGTGTAAGAACAGAAGGCCAATTCTCGTAATTAAAAACGTTCAAAATGTAGTCGCAATCTCATCTCGGCGACAAACAAATGTCAAAAAGTTGTCAAAAATGTATGGAAACTCGAAGTATTTTTGACAAGATCTGACTGTGAACAATCTTAAAATTAAAAGAATTGCCCCTCAAGTCTTTGCTCAGCAAAATGTTGTGACTTCGGAAATCCTATCGTCAACAGCGCTGGTTTTCAGCAAATACCTACCTTAGAAACGTTACTAATTTATACTTGTTATGATTATTATTTCTTGTTTCATGGGAGGCAGAACAGCTGGCATTCATACGAGGCTACTGTCCATATAAAAACCGTACGTGAAAACTATTTTTCACTTCAAAAATTCTGCAATTTTCAAATGCAAATATTAAATGGTACAGCGACGAAAATAAAATGTGGAACAAAATTATTCGTTCTGTCTCACAAATTGTTGAATCCTCTCGCTATGTACAAATTTTAATACCCTTAAACAGACTTGAAATTAAATTATTTTAAACAGTTCTGTCTTTGTTATATTCTAACAGTTTTAAGTACCTATCGTTTACAGAAATAATCAGTGTAAATCAACAATTTTGCTAGATATCTAAGCTTAACATCTAAGGAAATCGGAACAATACTTATTAAACATACCTATGAAAAAAAAACAACAACACAGTTTTTTTATGAAAACTAAATCGCATTTTATGAAAAGTGGGAAAAACATCAAATTACAACCTCTTTCTTCTACGAGCATTTTCTTCATTTAGCATGCAAACTACCTAAGTCATTATTTCGGTAATCCCTTCTCCTAAAATTGTTTACCCGAAAATCACTATCCATAACACGTTTGTTATAAACTTCAGTTACCATAATTTTCAAAAATTCAAAATTTTGTTTTACATAATTATCTTTACTACTAAAACTATTCTGTCATACTATCGAGTACCTACTATAATAATTAAATCTAATTTTGCATGAAGTAAATTCATATCTCCTAAGTATTGTAATAGATCATGTGTATTATTCCGAATGTTCATTTATAATAACATTGTTAGTCCTAAAACATTTGCTAAATACTTTGGCATATTATAAAAGGTTCCTTTTCATAATGTGCCAAAGTGTTTTCTGCATTGTTTATTTCTTTGCGTGTTGTTTACGTAAAGTCATAACATGATATAAACAAACGGAAAAACGTATTTTTAACTTAACTCCAAAGTTCCAAAGATCTATTGACAACTAGCAAACCCGGCGAACTCCGTTTCGCCACCGTTTTATGTAACATTTCGTTTGGTGATTAAAAGAAGAAGATTTTTTTTTTGTTTTATTTCCTGTATTTTCTTTGCTATAAACCTCACGGAGCCCGAGACCTTTCCAACGAATGCAAAACCGTGGAAATCGGTTCGTGCGTTCTGGAGTTATAGCGTCAGGAAGGAAAACCCGACTTATTTTTATATAGTAGATGACTATTGAGCGAGCCGAGCCGTTTCCTTCGACGCGCGTGCAGCGTGACTCAAATGAGCTACCAGTCGGCGTCTGAGTCACTGAGCTATAGAAGAGCTAGTGAGTAATAAAGAGTCCAAACTTCTAAAGAGCTACTCACTATAGAGCGAGCCGAGCCGTCTCCTTCGACGCGCGTGCAACGTGACTCAAATGAGCTACCAGCCCGCGTCTGAGTCACTGAGCTATAGAAGAGCTAGTGAGTAATAAAGAGTCCAAACTTCCAAAGAGCTACTCACTATTAAGTGAGCCGAGACGTCTCCTTCGATGCGCGTGCGGCGCGAGTCAAATGAGCTACCAGTCGGCGTCTGAGTCACTGAGCTATAGAAGAGCTAGTGAACTAGAAGAGTGATATAGCTCTTTAGAGTGAAAGAGCTAATCGCTCTTTTTATATTTTTAGTGAGCTATTTCACCCATGTCTAATCAGAAGCCCGAAAGTCTGACAAAAAATCTTCCTAGGTATCGTGTTACCGCTGGGTAACACGATACCTAGGAAGATTTTTTGACTGCTCATGTAACCTTCACACAACCCAGTTGCTGAACTGGGTTGTGTGAAGGTTACATGGGCAGTCACTCCATGTCAATACTGGCTAATATTCAGCTCCTACCGGTTTGACTGAAAGCTAGATGAAAAACCGTCTACATTATGTAGGGTCAAGATAGAGAATTTAAAACCAAGTTCTCGACCGGAAACGAATGTTCCACCCCCATTTTTAAATCCATACTAATAACATATAAGAAAAATAACTGTCTGTCTGAACTTTTCATGCTACTGATTTCGATATCGCTCACAAGTGGAGCACGACCTGAGTTTGTCGTAGGTGTCGTGCTATTTATCCCGGTAGTCCGTTCCGAAGAATAATTTCCGACATTTACGCGGACGAAGGTGGGGGCAAAAGCTAGCGGGACCAAAAGGACCATTCCAGGCAATATGTCAGCATAGTCTTGAAATACAGAACTTTCCTAAGACTGAGTGTTATTTATAGCCCTGTTAGGTCTAAAAGGTTCCGTGGTGGACCCGGGGATGAAATAGAGATGTGAGCATGTGGGGACCAATGTTATATTTTAAAGGTAGGTACGGTCACAAACCATCCTGTTTTCTTAGATATATGTAAGGTTAATATTAACGTATTTGATTTTTAATGTAGTTTATTTTCCCTTATATCCTTACACACGCTGTCTACATCTATTTATCTTCTCTCCTATCGCAGGTATGCTGGAAGAGATTTCTTTTGAAATAAGCATCACTTCTATATCTATTTTTCTATTTTAATCTTCTTGTCTGTTTATATATGTGTGTACGGTTAAATAAATAAATAAACCTTCCGTAATAAGTTCTTTAAATTATGATGAAAAGCGAAACGTTTTGAAGAACAATGCACGGACACGAAAAGCGACTTTAATCCTACTAATATTATAAATGTGATAGAAGTTTGTATGTTTAGATGTTTGGATGTGTGTTACTCAATCACGTAAAAACGGCGAATGGATTTGGATGAAATTTGGCAAACAGATCATTTGTAACCTGGATTAACATAACATAACATAGGAAAAAAAACTGTTGAAAGATATCCATGGCCAAGGTTGGCCATATTTATAATGGCAACATTCATCATCTGCCCAGCCTTTTCTCAACTATGTTGGGGTTGGCTTCCAGTCTGACCGGGCAGAATTAGATATAATAGAAATAAAATTACTATTTTATAGTTTCTGAATTTATCCTGAACATGACTGATATCGGTGAAAGCGAATATCGTAAGGAAACCTTCACTTAGAGTTGATATAATATACATATAAAGAAAGAAACATCCCCCCTTCTTTGTATGAGAAGAGGGTTTTGTCGTGTAATCGGCCAATAATAGGCCAGTAGGTATTTGTTTTCCAGATTGTGAAATGAAGTTATATAAAGAAGAATCTAGATTTTTCCTACAGTGCAAATATTTTTTTCACAAACAAACTAAAAATGTCCAACTATATTCCTTTCTATGAAACCATTTTAACTGTAAAATGTGCCTGAAAAAGCCGTGTTGGCTGACTTATTTCACCGTTTGTTTGCAAAGGAACATTTCCTGTTTACTTTTCACGATAACCCGACCCTCAGGAGCAGCTGTGCTGCAAACATTTACAAGCTATTTTATTATACTATATTTTTACTTTTGAATGTGATTGTGCTCGTTTGTTTTTCGGCAGAGAAAGGGTTGTCTTGGGGTTTCTTTGTATGTTTAAATAGGATTTTTTTTCTTTTGACATGGAATTTGCATTGGAATCAATTAATAAATAGGTGAACTAGTTGCAGATGGTAAAGCTTTTGTGTACCTACATACTTACCTAGTTACTTATTTTACAAACGCATGTTTTTTATTTTTTATAAATTATAATTTAGAAATTTTCCACAAGAATATGCGACCGGTCCAAAAAGTATCCTATGTTACTTCGAATAACATTAGCTATCTGCCAGTGTCGTCCGATAGTATAGTCCCGTCAAATCTGGTCCAGCCATTTTGGAGATTAGCTGGAACAAACAGGCGGGCAGTCCGCAAAGTTTTGTCGGACTGCCCATCTGTTTGTTCTACTTACTGTCATATTCATTCAGTAAAAAGCTGTTATTTTGAATTTTTGACATTACTAACTTACACTTCAATTTTATTTATTTATACATAATGTATAAATTGCAAAACTAGAGTAGGTACTATCTGTATTTTTATGAGTTTTTTTTTTTAATAATTAAATCTCCGTAGGTAGTTTGTAGAAGATATTTTCTGATAATGTTAAAAACCTTGTAATAATATGCTACTACTTCCATACCATCGATTTTATACCCAACCTTTCTTTAATTTAATGAATGAAGTTGCCAGCAGCGCTGTGTCCACAATATATCACGCTAGTAATTTTGCAACGTGACAAATGGGTTCCGCCGCACATCTGTGTCACAGCTGACACGGGCGACACACCCCTGCACCTCTGGGGTGAAGAGTCGACTCATTTGCTGATCCTTTGTTGGGAAAAGGTGATTTAGGGACATGTTTATGTATATCTATGGAATATCCTTACATTATACATGTGGATAATTACCTTACGCAACATTCTAAAGCGACTTTCTTGTGAAATACTGGGTACATTATCTCGAAATAGGCCATAATCGCTCACAGCGCTCACTCCAAAAATTTTCGTCACGATTTAGATATCAGGATTATTTGGAACCCTCGTGAACGCTCACAGTGCTCACTCGATATCAAAACCAATACACCAAATATAAATTAACAACACAATAACACATTCCTTCTTGTTCTTTGATTCGGTGGTGCCTATAACTTAAGCACAATTTTGAAAATGCCATGATACCTAGTTTTAAAACATGATGCGACTCAAAACAAAACAGTACAACTGATATTGATAGCGTTCACGGTGACATTAATTTAAAGGCTTCTTCAAACAGAAGTGACGCAACATTTGTAGAACAAGTTCTATGAAGTTTTCATAGAAATTGTTTCTACGAGATTCGAGTCGCGCTGTCGCGTCGCGCTTGTTTGAAGGAGCCCTATAATAGTTTTAAAACATGATGCGACTCAAAACAAAACAGTACAACTGACAGTTTTGATTGATAGCACTTACGGTGGCATTAATTTTAAGGGTTCTTCAAACAGAAGTGTCGCAACATTTGTAGAACAAGTTCTATGAAGTTTTCATAGAAATTGTTTATACGAGATTCGTGTCGTGCTATCGCGCTTGTTTGAAGGAGCCTTTAGGAATGGTTGGCGTCCTTGCTGAGCTGTGGTGGCCCAGTGGGAACGGTTGCGACTTGCCAGTTGTGGGTTGTAGGTTCGAACCTTGGTGGTAGGTACTTTACTTTGTGTAAATTACCTATATCATCACCACTGCTCTCAAAACTAAGGAAAACATCCTGAAAAACCAGCATGTCCTAGAACCAAAAATTCGAAGACATGTGACATATAAATGCACTGTGTATTCCCGTTCGTCCCACTCCCAATCAAATGTAAAATTAAAATGGTTTAAAATTAGAATGTCACAACACACAATATCATATAAATAGTTTAAAACATTCAAAATTAAGTAAAAATTATACTTAACAATAATTATCATACACAAATTAAAAATAACTGGAGCAGCCTGTAGCAATTTTAAAACATTCCACCACCACTTTTGTTCTAACGATGGGCGGTCAGATTGGGCACCGATGTTGGACGTCTCGCGTTATGCAGATATTATTTATTTTATACCCGAAGTAATTTTATTTCTTGTTTGTTTGTAAGCTAACTACCTACTTAAGTGGTTTTAACAATATTATGTAGTCGATGACCTTGGTGCACGGTAAAACTCTAATGAGTTTATGTTGGCACCTAACTAAATGTAAAATTATGTATGTGTACTATTAAATAAACAATAAATATTAAATCTAAAATCTAGAGTCATAAAAACAATTTGAATAATATCACAAAGTAATAGGGGGCTATCAGTTTCTTTTGAAAAATTTGGATTTGATCTTTTTTTTGCGGTATTCATACCGAAAACAGTTTCCTTAAGTAAAGCTGTATTCATCATCAAGATTTCAGCCGAAAGACGTCCACTGCTAGACAAAGGCCTCCCCCAAGCACCCCCATTTCGACCAGTTCTGTGCATCCAGTGGATTCCTGCGGCCTTCACAAGGTCATCGGTCCATTCTGTGGGAGGTCTTCCAACGCTACGTCTTCCAGTACGCAGCCTCCACTCCAGAACCTTTCGGCCCATCGGCCATCGGTTCTGCGAGCAATGTGCCCTGCCCACTGCTACTAAGTTTGGCAATTCTTGAAGCTGTATTGTAGCTACCATTTTGTAATAGGTTCCTTTATTAGTAGGTAGATAGGATCTGTGTTACCGTTTGTGTTTTGTTTTTGTATATATTAAGACTGGTATTTTCTTCTATATTTCAATATGTGTTTTGTTATGTTATGCAACACAAGGAATACGGAGTGACGATAGTAAAAACTCGATCAAAAGGACCCAAACGAATAAAATCCCCAAGATATATCTTAAAGAATCGCAACAAACAATACATCAAAGAAAGAATTTATTCCCACACTAAAATAGGAGTAAAAGTGTAGATACGGTGTCGTATTTCAATTCCTATTCAAGACTAGAATCAACAGGAACACATCGGCCGATATAAATGTGTGTTCCTAACATCGTGCGTGATCCGAATGCCGTGTTGAGGATTTTATAAAGGCTCCCGCGGACAGGTGTGACACGACACAATCTGTATGAAAATTGCAAGCAATTTGTTCTACCAGAGCCTGTCTGCGGAAGCTTTAACACATAGTTTCTACCCCTGAGCTCATTCACTGGGAAGTCGTAAGATGCACAAAATAGATTTTTTTTAAGCACACGCAACTGAGAGGTCTACCTAGGAGGTTGTCGTCGGCTACTTAGACGGACTTGTCTGTGGCTGCCTCAACAAATTAAGGCTTCCAGCTAGGGCTTAAAAAGCTTAAAAATTAAGCGAATACACGCTAAGGTCACCTAAGGGTGAGGTTTTAAATATAGGCTTCCGCAAGAATTGGGTTACCATATGCATTTTTTTTTTGCACTAACATAAATGTTGAATTTTATTGGTTCATAATCGTGTACTGAACCCATGGTAACCGTTTGTGCGTCGATGTCTTTGCCACTTTGTACATTTATTAGAAATAACTAGGTAAGTACTTATCTGAATCATTTTATATGAAAACAATTTTATGTTTTACACAAAAAGAAAAAGAAGTCATCAAGTATTACCACTAGTCTTACCAAGGGGTATCATATTACCCAGTAACTGGGTTGTGGAGGTCTGATAGGCAGGATTAGGCTCTACCTAAAATACTGGCACTCAACAGCATCCGGTTAGACTGGAGGCTGAACCCAACATAGTTAATTTTGAAATAGTTGCATAATATTATATTATGAGCATAACCCTTGTCATTATATCGTTTTTGTGAAGGAGCTAGGTTTTGCCCGCGGCTTCACTCGCATGTAAGTCGGAAATTATCCCTCGAGAACGTACTACCAGAACAACAAGTATCTCATGATAAGGCATGAGATACTTGTACCTATGTCGTAAGTCTATCTGTGTGCCAACTTTCATTGAAATCCGTTTCATTGAAACGTAACAAAAAAAAAAGTGGCCAAGTGCGAGTCGGAATCGCCCATGAAGGGTTGAGTTGATTGGATGAAAGGTAAATTGCGGTTTACGATTTATGACGTATTAAAAAAAACTACTTACTAGATCTCGTTCAAACCAATTTTCGGTGGAAGTTTACATGGTAATGTACATCATATATTTTTTTTAGTTTTATCATTCTCTTATTTTAGAAGTTATTGCCACTTCGGAAGTGTCTCTCGCGCAAACTTTTCAGTTTAGAAAGAAAATGATATTAGAAACCTCAATATCATTTTTGAAGACCTATCCATAGATACCCCACCCACCCACACATATGGGTTTTTTTTTGAGTTTCAGTTCTAAGTATGGGTAACCCCCAAAATGTCTTGTTTTTTTTTCCTATTTTTGTGTGAAAATCTTAATGCCGTTCAGAGAATACATCTACGAGTACTTACCAAGTTTCAACAGCATATAGTTCTTATAGTTTCGGAAAAAAGTGGCTGTGACATACAGACGGACAGACAGACAGACGAATCCATAAGGGTTCCGTTTTTTGCCATTTGGCTACGGAACCCTAAAAACAAACTCACTTTAACATTGATAGTATTGTTAGGATAGGAATAAGATTACATTAACAAGATATACTTTCTTGTACCCTAAGATCGGACCCAAAGAAACACATTATCTTCATCCAATCAAATACATCTACAGACCAAAAAGGTTTAGCAACGGTTTTGTATTTTTTCTGCTCCTGTGCTCGACAAACACTCTTAATGAATGAAAGTGTGGACTACAGAAACTGGAAAAAAATCCATTTGGAACGCGTCTGACTGGAACAAAGTAATTTGTAGCTGGACTTCAAAGGGATGGGACGTTTACGGTGTATTGGGACTATGGATTGTATTTTTTGAGAAAATCTTCAATAGAAAAGGTCCCGGTCTATCTTTTCTTAAACAACAATTTCGCTTACTCTGAAAGGAAGAAAAAAAAAAAATATCCTACTGTTCATTTTAATATATTTACCTACTTTTTTGATAAATACTCTATTAGTATGAAATTGGGAAGTTTTTTTAAGTCACCGAAACAGCAAAATAACCAGGGTCGTTGGGTACAGTTGATGTTTAGTAAGATACCAATGGACGTTTTCTAATAAAATTCGATTTAATTAATAGACCACAAACAGTTATTTTATTAAATTTCGTTCAAAAACATCCATCGGTTTTTAATAAACTTCGTCTGTATCCGACATCCCCCAAATTGGGGGAGGCCTATGTCCAGCAGTGGACGTCTTCCGGCTGAAATTATGATGATGATGATTAAGTTTAGAATAGTAGTAAGTATTCTTAATGGATAAGTCAGTAAGTTAAAGCCGACTTCGCTTCGGCTTCTCTCTTAGAAACCACCCACACCACCCACCCACACTGCACACTTAGATATGCTTAGAGGGTGCTAGCATGACATCCTGTTTGTTTTCTGATGCATAAAATAAGTGTAGTTATTAAATTGTAAATCCGTAATTGGCTGTAAGATTAGTTTATTTATCTTATATGAAATTGTTAAAGAGCTGTGGATTTTGTGAATAAATAAATAAATAATAAATGAAATTGACACCTCGCCACTGACATACAGCCTGACACAGACCTACTTATAACAAAAAAAACTTGTCTGTATTTCTGTCTGTTCGTTTGTTCCAGCTAATCTTCGAAACGGCAGGACCTATTTTGATGGTATCGGGTATGGGGATACTTTGAACCCCGAGGAAGGTAATAAGCTACTTTGTATCGACAAAACACGCGGGCGAAGCCGGGGATAAAGCCGCAGGTGGAAACTAGTAATTAATAAAAACATTCATGTGTTACATAATACATAGCATAGCATTGTTAACCGTCCATTAAAAATACCTGCTACTGAGGTACCAATTCTCATCCAATCAATACCAACCACAGTCCTATACAGAGTTAATAGCAATATCTACCCAACGTCCAATTAGTCATGCACTATTCAGTACAAGACGTTATTGCAACACTAAGGCAGAGATCCACACAAAGCGATAATGTATCATGCTATATAGCTGTATACATTGTAGTTTTATTTTAGTTTTTGATCATTTGTAGCCGTTTTTATACATGCAGATGTAGAAAAAAGGCGAAAAGTTGTCAAATCTTCCATACTAAACCTCAAACACCTACTCGACCCAAATGTAATATAATTTTTCGCGATTATGACGTTTATCCCAGGGAGAAAGTTTTCAGTTCAATAGTCTGTACCGCACCATATAATATGACCTCACATTTCTGATACCTGCACCATAGACAGATTCTGAATACCTATATTATTAAATGATTTATAAAATCTTTCACACCATACGCTGCATTTACTTGGCTTTGCCCGTAAATGTAGTTCAAACCACCTCTAAAGAGCTGAGAGAAAAAATATTACCCGTAAGTAGGGTATTTTCCAATTTATTAAAAACTATTCTAATTTGAAGATTGGGACAAAATATGTAACAGAACAATTAATTTAAATTGATTTATATCCATTTTCTCAATAAAAAATGTTTTAAATCAAATTTATTTGTCGTTGTTTCGAATTTACCGCCAAAACGCTCCTTATGATGACTTTTTATCACGTGACGACACGTGACGTCAACTTTGTGTAAACTACAGCAGTTATTAAGTAAACAAGTGAATGTCGAGTTTATAATTAACAAGATTTTTATAATTAATGGATAGAAAGTGATATTACTGGTGTGCGGTGCACAAATACTTCTAAAACTGCGTCAAACTAAGTATTTGTACTGGTGCTGTTTACATAAAGCTGACGTCACGATGTTACGTGATAAAAAGTCATCGTAAGGAGCGTTTTGGCGGTAAATTCAAAACAACGAAAAAAAAACTTGATTTTAATTGTTTTTAATTGAGAAAATGGACATAAATAAATTTACTTTTATCTTTCTGTTAATTATATCGCCCCAATCTTCAAATTAAAATAGTTTTAATTAAATTGGAAAATACCCTATTATAATATAATAATATACTATAAACGCGAAAGTTTGTATGTATGTTTGTTACTCTTTTCACGCAAAAACTACGAAATAGTTTTGGATGAAATTTGGCACACAGATAGATTATAACTTAGATTAATACATAGGATACTTTATATCCCGGTAGTAGGTACGTTCCCACGGGTGAAGCTGCGGGCGGAAGCTAGTCATCCATATTCCTAAGTCTATGAAACGAAATAGGTACCTACAACAAAATACACGCACACAAAGTCGCGAGCAACAGCTAGTTCAATATAAATCAGTTATCAATCAACTCCACTCAGTATTTCACATACACAATACCAATATTTAATAAAAACAGCACAGACATCAAATAAATTCTATACCAACCCTTATTTATGACATCTTCCCCTAACATCAGCTTAGTATTCTTTCCATACCCCTATAATATATATATCACCGTAACATTATGAACATCATCAGTTCTAATGCGGCATGGTTGGCGCAGTGGTTAGGCGATTGACTGCTGCGCTGCGTGTCGTGGGTTCGATTCCCACACGGAAAAAATATTTGTATGACCTACAAGTAGTTGTTCCGGGTCTGGCTGTTTGTGTATGTGAGTTTATATGTTTGTAAAACGCACCCACAATACAGGAGAAATTCCTAAGAGGGCAAAGTTTAAAAAAAAAAAACATCCAAATCCGTTCAGCCGTTTTTCCGTGAAAGAGTAACAAACATACATACATCCATACATAAAAACTTTCGCGTTTATAGTATTAGTACGGATTTTTGACAGTTATTTTGTTTATCCTAAAGTGAGGCTTAATAATTATAGCCATACGGGTCGATCGATCAGGTTAAGCTACGCTTGCTTGTGGGTCCGTGGATGGGTGACCAAGAGCCCTCCGTGTCTCGAAAAACATGTGAAGCCGTTGGTCCCGGCTGTCATTTGTGAATCTTTGACATTTGTTACAGGTCGTGAGAAGCCCAAAAATCTGACAAGGACATCCGTTTACACTGGAAGCCGACCCGAACATAGTTAGGAAAAGGCTAAAATGCTACATGATGATGATCTTGCAATCGTTCCTCGCAAAAAGACCATCGAAGGCATGTGATATCAACCAACTGCCCACTCTTTCCTCTCACAGTGAGGACGCCTGTGTCCCAGCAATGGGAACATTATTATGTTGATTATGTAATCTTCCGTCATATCATTGCTCACTAAGTGTAGTACAATCTTAAAGATGATCAATTAGGTGCTATTGTCTGATTGTTGTTAACACATCCCTCATGTGCCGTACTATGCATTGATTTTATCAATCTCGGGGTTAACTGGGAGTATTGTTCGTCAATGACACGAACCTTGTAGTAGTAGTATCATATACGTACCTATATACCTTTATATATAGAATAGGTTAATTTATAGAATTCATTCAAAGTGATTTTGAGTTTTATGTAAAAGAAGACGTGTTAACATGGCACAAAGACAGGCAGATAGGGTCGGAAACAGATAATCATATTGTTGCATATTAATGCACAAGTAAAAAATACTGTACCAAGGCGGACTTAGTAATGCCTGAGTCATTTTCTACCAGTCAACCTTAACCAGGGTGATACAGAGAGAAAACATTACACGAAAAATAATATTGTATTAATATATAGATACATACATACATATATATATATAACGAAAATAAACTTTGTCTTGAGAAATAACGATAGGTAGAGGAGAAAACGAATCCAGCAATTCAGCGCTGGGATGATTCCGCCAACTTCTTACTAAGATGCTCACGTGCCTTTCTTTAAACAAAAACTGACTGGTTGCCATCCGGATATTGAGAGGAAGCGCATTCCAAAGAAACAGCGCCTGGACAAAGGCAGAAGATTGGATGAAACCAGAGCGGTGAGAAGGACATCGTAGAAGACGATTATTGATGGAACGAAGGTTTTTAGCTTTTTACTATGCGCAGAGCACAAGTATTGAACCTGGGAAGTCAGGTAAGAAGAAGAAGTGGGTTTGTCGAGTATAGAAAACAACATTGACAGAGCCCTCAACTCTCTGCGCTGACGGATGGGTACCCAGTTTATAAGCAACCGGTGCGCGGAAACGTGATCATACTTACGATGATCGAAAACGAATCGAATGCAGTTATTTAGAAGGCGGTCAAGTTTATTGAGGAGATCTGCATTCAGGTTATAGTATCACACATCGCCATAGTCAATTATGTGAATGATTAGGTCTAACCGGATACAGCTGAATACCAGTTTTTTACATGGAGCGATTGCCTATCTGACCTCCACAACTCAGTTACTGGGTAATACGATGCCCTTCGTAGGACTGGTTGTTAGATTTTCGGGCTTCTGACGACCCGTAACGACTGTCAAATATCTCAAATGACAGCCGGGACCAGAGGCTTAACGTGCTTTCCGAGACACGGAGGGGTCTAGGTATATAAAGATCGACCGACTCGTGCGGCTAATATTACTTAACCACGAGCCCCTCCTTCCTTTTCACCCCATTATAGATCGAATTTCTATAAGTTTTCGACAAGAATATTCAAACAAGTTTGAAGAATATTAAAAATGTATTTTATTGAATATATCATTCCATAAAAACACATAACAATGCTGGCAACATTAACCCTTCAGGTCGATCATAGGTTAAATTCAAATTAAAAATTAAAAAAAGGAGGTCAGATAGGCAGTCGCTGCATGTAAAGTACTGTATTCAACTGCATCTGGTGAGACTGGAAGACTAGACAGGTCCTGCCAGGGGTGCGGGTTGTTCGAAAGAGATACCGCGGCCCCTGGCACACAGGCAACTGAGGGAACACGGGTGGGTTTTAGTCAGTAAAAGTCTGACACGCCCACCTGCTCCACCCAGAGCAGGAGAAGTTATTTGATGATTTCCCACACTCAAAAAAAAGGACTAGACAGATTAGACTGGAACAATTCTGTTATTTCGGACTGAAGTAGGTAGGTAATCTATTGATACCTCAGATGCGTTACCGACACTCAATATTGGCAAGATAAATGACAGGTTATTTGCCTGTCGTGTTATTAATCACGTACCATCCAGTGACGCGGAGCAACGCTAGTGACCTAATTAAATATATATGTTTGTCTTTTTCTAACAACAGGAATCGGTATGAGACTTTCCTGTTCTTCACGCACTATATGACTGAATGTCATCATCATCATCATCATTTCAGCCGAAGAACGTCGACTGCTGGACATAGGCCTCCCCCAAGCTCCGCCACTTCGACCGGTTCTGTGCTTCCCGCATCCAGCGGACTCCTGCGGCCCTCACAAGGTCATCGGTCCACCTTGTGGGAGGCCTTCCAACTTTACGTCTTCCGGTGCGCGGTCGCCACTCCAGAACTTTACGACCCCATCGGCCATCTGTTCTGCGTGCAATGTGCCCTGCCCACTGCCACTTAAGTTTGGCAATTCTTCGGGCTATGTCGGTTACCTTGGTTCTCCTGCGGATCTCCTCATTCCTGATTCGATCACGCAGGGAAACTCCAAGCATAGCCCTCTCCATTGCCCTTTGGGTGACTTTAGGCCTTCTTATGAGGCCCATTGTGAGCGACCACGTTTCGGTTCCATATGTCATCACTGGCAACACATACTGGTCGAAGACTTTCGTCTTGAGACACTGCGGTATGTGGGACGAGAAGATATTGCGAAGCTTCCCGAACGCTGCCCAACCGAGTCGGATTCGACGATTGACCTCTTTCTCGAAGTTGGACCTACCTAACTGGACAGTTTGTCCTAGGTAAACGTACTCGTCCACAACTTCGAGTGCAGCGCCTCCGACCGTCATGAGAGTGGGTGTTACACGGGCATTAAACATGACCTTTGTCTTGTCCATGTTCATTTTAAGACCCACTCTTTCAGAAGCTCTACTGAGGTCATCGAGCATTGTACTGAGGTCCTCCATGGTCTCAGCCATGACAACTATATCATCGGCAAACCGAAGGTGAGTGATGTACTCGCCATTGATGTTGATGCGAGCCCCTTTCCAGTCCAGAACCTTGAAGACATCCTCCAGTGCAGCAGTGAAGAGTTTCGGAGAGATAACATCTCCCTGTCTAACACCTCGCTGCAGAAGGTTAGGTTTCGAGGTCTGGTCCTGGAGTCGGACTGACATAGTGGCGTTTTCGTACAGACACTTCAACACCTCGATGTACCGATAGTCGATCTGGCACCGTTGGAGGGACTGCAGTACAGCCCATGTCTCGATCGAATTGAAGGCTTTTTCATAGTCCACAAACGCTAAACATAGAGGCAGATTATACTCTTCGGTCTTCTGTATAACCTGCCGCAGCGTATGTATGTGGTCTACTGTGCTAAAACCTTTACGGAACCCGGCCTGTTCGGGAGGCTGGAAGTCGTCAAACCTGCGCGCTAGACGGTTCGTGATGACTCTGGAAAACAGCTTGTAGACATGGCTCAGAAGTGAGATGGGCCTATAATTCTTAAGAAGGGCATTATCGCCCTTCTTAAACAAAAGTACCACACCTCTGTTCCATGCCTGTGGCGTTTTGCCCTCGAGTATGACGGAATCAAACAGCTTCTGGAGGGCCTTAAGAACGGGTTTTCCACCGGCCTTTAGAAGCTCAGCCGTAATTCCGTCATCACCCGGCGCCTTGTTGTTTTTGAGCTGCTTCAGAGCCATCCTAATCTCGTTCAAGCTGACGTCCGGGATATCTTCAGTATAGTGTCGGGTCAATCTAGCTCTTGGGTCGTTAGCCAGATTTATAACGGGGTTTCTTGTTGACGTGTATAGCTGTCCATAGAAGATCTCAATCTCTCTCAACAGCTCAGGCTTGGTGGATACGATCCTGCCTTCATCGGTTTTCAGTTTCGTAAGCAGACTCTGCCCAATAGACAGATCCCTAGCAAAGACCTTGGAGCCTTTATTCCGCTCTATTGCGTCAAAATCCGTGACTGAATGTACAAGTAGGTAACTACATTCATGGTTTTCGCTGTTTTTGAGTGTTGTAATGTTCGTGTTTGATGCGGCCATTTATAATAACGTCATTGAGGTAAGCTCTAAAATTGTAAGAACATTTTATTTAGCAAACACAATTAATAATAACGTGCGCTTGCATTCCTACCGTGTACTGCGTTGTACTACTAAATGCCTTATAATTTAATTAGACATGTTTCCACAGCTCCCTTTGTATCTCTTGATTATATTATTAAGCGTGGATACACTGCTGCAGCAGAATAGCTGTAACCGGATTGTCTGAACACTGCAGCTGTTCAGAGAAATGTAATGCTAGCGTGAATAAAATTGTTTTGGTTGCAAATATGACTATGAATTCGTACTTGAATTGAAGATTATACAGGGTGATTGGAAGATGGGTGCAAAGCTTTAAGGCGAAGATAGTACAGACAATTTAGAACCATTTAAGCCATGGTTGTCTTAGACGAAGTCTAACCAAATATTTTTAACCAAATTTTTAAGTTTTTTTTCGGAAATTCTCAAAATTTAATGTAAACTGCATAATTATGGCCAAATTGAATAATAAATAAATTCATTTTTTATTTATTTAATTAAAGTAATGTGTAAGCAACCAAGCAAAACATGTTTTAGGCTTCTGTGTCATTAGACATTTTTTTTACAGACATTTAAAGCTCAGAAAACATAAAAAATTTGTACAATACGTCTTTTAAACCTTATTAAAAAAAAAAAAATTGGTAAGACTTCGTCTAAGACAACCATGGCTTAAATGGTTCTAAATTGTCTATACTATCTTCACCTTAAAGCTTTGCACCCATCTTCCAATCACCCTGTATATTACTTTTCTTAGAAGAGAAAAATGCTAGGTTCGTTTTAATTACCTATTACAATGACACGTAATGCGTTGCATAAAAAAAGTCAAAAGTTTATTCAAATTAGGTTTTTTTTTGGGGTGGGAAATTATCAAATAACTTCTCCCGGTCTGGGCGCGGTTTCTCTTTCGAACAACCCGCATCCCTAGCAGGCATCGGCCCTTGCGGACCTCATCAGTTGATTCAAATTAGGTTGAGCTGACTTTATGAACGTCAAAATTACATACGACAGTCCACCAAAAGGCCCGCCTTTTACCACTTCCTAGTGCTTTGCTAGCTAGGAAGAAGAAATTGCGATACTAATCCAAGTTAGGAGCACTTGATTTTATACAATACTTGCAATAAAAGTCTAAAGAAAGGCTGTACGCTATGTTTTGCAAGAGTAAAAAATTGTTTATCATAATAGCAAATCCAAATAAATATAATAATACTAGCTGACCCAACAGACGTGGTCCTGCTATTGAATTCGCATTTCATATAATACACCGAGAAATTTTGGTTGTTTTCCCGTAGCGAAATGGTTTTGTCTTGGTAATGCAATCGTCTTATAAACAAATAAAATATTAAACACAAGAAAGTGAAAAATCACCTCGTGCGAGAGTTTATTTTGCTTTGAACATTTATGCATTGCTGTTCCCTTTGTCGACGGCCCGTGCGATTCGTGTAGTACCTATAAGTTACCTCTAGTGTTAGGTGCTATTGATTCTCACGTTTTCGAGTAGATGAATATTTTTTTTATTAGTTTTAAACAAAAACATCTTAATTTTTTTACTTGTACTCTATGCTTCGAAAGTACTCCTTATGGCAAGTTGTTCTGCCGTGGGAAAACAACCAATAAAATCTCTCGGTGTTTATGTTACGCGCAACTTTCTTAAGTTTTTCTTTCATAAGAACCTTCTTCTGACAAACAATTTCTGCACGGGGGTTCTGGAATCATATGCCAAATACATGGTTACAGTCTGGTTAAAAAAATATTCTGTATAATAATGAATATAGCACTTTAGACGTTTTTCCACATACGCACTTGAGATCTGAGCTTTAATTTTGCATTCATGTCAGTTATTTATATACAGTTAAGTTACATAAATGTAGCTAGTGTACGTGCGCCTGTTTTCGTTCGTTGTATGAAGCTGACCTTCTATATTATAACTGTTTTGTGCTTTATGTCTTGTTTTCGGCTTTACTCGGTTTTTGTTGATTGGAGATTGGGATTCCGTATAAAAATGTAACAAGATTCGTTTAGATTCGTTCTCTGTATCCTCTTGGGGCTGTTTGCTGAGATTACGTTTTTACCGGCCATTAAAGCGTAAATAATTATACCTACGGTCATTATTTTACGAGAGAAAATTGTTTCATTCGTTTTTTTTGGCTTGTAGGCTTAGTGCCCATTTTCCATGTTTATTGCAATTAAAACCAATAGATTTAAGTAAGTAGGTAAGTATGCAGTGCTTTTTCTTAAATCAGTGGTCAATTTTAAGACTTAATAATAGCCTGGGGTTATCACCTTAGTAGGATAGAATTGGGGGTTCTGGATCACATGGATAGAATTGGGGGTTCTGGATCACTGCTTCCTCGCTCCGCTCGGAATGTGATCCAGAACCCCCAATTCTATCCATGTGATCCAGAACCCCCAATTCTCCACACATACGATACAGTCGGTCAATACTGTTGCAGATTGTTTAATGTCAGGTGGAGCATTTGATGACTTTACAGCCGATTGTCAGGATCAGAATGTACGTGGTCAACTCGAATCCAAATCAAATCTCGATGAATGAAGCATAATGTGAATAATATTAATTTATTCTCTCTATTGATGAAGCAAACGTTGATTAAGATCGAATCATCACTACAATGCTACGTGTTTAATGCTGTGATGGATATAATATGTGTATTAAATATATAGTCTTTTCCTTTCACAGCGTTCAAATAAAAACATTGAGGAAAATGTATAGCATGTTGCATCCAAGGATCGTCATAAATTTCCCAGTCTTCTATAACACCTCCACATGAAAAACAAGCTGCTTTATCATTTATACTATTTCCACAGTAAAAAAATCCAGCGTCAGCCATTTCCATCACTAATCTTTTCTTTGAATCCATCGTTACCCAGTAATAGTTAAATGAAAATTGACGCATTTTAAACGTGTTATACATGTCATATCGAGGTTTGTATTCATTTTGAAACATGTTCTATTTACTTTTTAATTCAATTATAAACGTATAATGATGTTGTTCAGCTTTTGCCAACCACTTATAAACACGGGACTTTTGGTGGGGATAGAAAACTCTAAGATCTGATTTACCTAAGCATAGAAATAAAACAAGAAAATATACATATTAGAATTTATTATCATAGCACCACTTATTTAAACACAACACATTTTTTAAAGCACATACAGAGTCATGATAAATACAGTTATATAAATCTTGAGAATATTTATATTGATCGTATAAACTTATCAAACTAGAACAACCTTTATCTTCTAAATTGAATATATTACAATTACTATTTTCTAAAATATGCTTTAACCACAACACTTTTTCTGGACCTTTTACGTAAATACATTTATCTTTTAAAATATCTATAACTAATTTCTGATAATTAGAATAGGGTACAAATCCTTCGCGCCAGTGTATCTTTCTGTTACGTTCAATCCAACTTACTTGTTTTTTTTCTTGTTTAGTTAATTTTTCAAATGGGAATGGTGGCTTAATTAAAAACACTTGTAGTGTTTTATTATACAATATGGCGATTTCTTTTATTATAAATTCATTTGTTTCTGTTTTAAAGCCTTGAATATCCACAATAGCAATCATGATAACCTGCGCACAATGTTGCTGAGGGGTTTATATTCCACAAGTCGATCGTTTATAATCAAACAATATGCAGTCGTTTTATCTGGTATTGCTGTAGAACATTCAATTTCCAACCTCACATCCACTGGACCTGTTTTTAGGCTATCGTTTTGTCTTGAGCAGTCTAAGATAAAGATAGGGGCTTTTTCTTTGAATTCCTTTAGGTCAAGCAACGAGTCTACTGGATAGTTGTAATACGACTGACGAAATTTCACAAACATTTCGTATAATATGCTATATTTGTTCTCAGAAAACTTTAAACCTAAAGGTTCATATGGATAATATTGTGAATTCAAAAAGAGCGTTACGTTTGTTACTTCACAATGATCGAATACTGAACTGTCTTCAGTTTTATTATTTTTTCGATTAGTTTGTAAACAAAAAATTACATATCTGGGTTTTTCCAATTGTGAAGCAGTTTTAATTGACCAAGAATGCTTTGTGGTTTTAGGTAGTAACGGATACTCATATAAATCCCAATTTCTAAACGCCATCTGAATAGGTTTATCTCTTTCTAAATGTTTTAAAAGTGTCAATCGTTCTCGGTCTGATACTTTTATGTGTGGCACCCTCCACTGAACTCTTTGTATGTCTATTTCAAAATGAGCAATATCGTTAGTAAGAACAGCGCTATTTAAGTTAGTGTTACTTCTGTTCAATATAAGTTCATGTTTGCAATTTATAACTATTTTATTGTAATCCTCTGCAAAACCTAAAATCTTATTTAATGGTATCACAGCACTAAAATGCCCATCATTTTGAAATCCCTCTAAACTCCAACCCCATAGGGCAGCAACTTTATTTTCTGCTTCATTTAATGAGATGTATGATT
Source organism: Antitype chi (assembly GCA_947359405.1). Lineage (NCBI taxonomy): Eukaryota > Metazoa > Arthropoda > Insecta > Lepidoptera > Noctuidae > Antitype > Antitype chi. The sequence goes on along the minus strand of OX375820.1, from coordinate 17,871,017 downwards.
TTATTGTTGATGTTATTCCAGAATTTTTTATGCGGTCTATTTCAATACCATTTATTTCATATCTGATGTCTTGAAACAAAAACATAACAGGGTTATTAGTGAACGTAACAGTTTTCTTGATCGGATTCCCATCTTTACCGATGAGCTTCGCCTGTCCTTCGACGTAAATTGAACTGGCTGATGGTAGCACGTATATGTCTTGTTGGTGGATGGGAATTCTGATTTCATCGTTTTCTCTAAAGCTGTTATTGTAGGGATTGTATGAATGGACTTCATAACTTTCGATCGTAGTGTCGAAGTGTGGTAATTCGCTTATCTGGAGTATATTCATACTTGAAACCCTAGGGCTTTAAGAAAATCTTTATTTGCTTTAGTCAATTTCTTAACTTTTTTCTTACGTCTTTGCACCTTAGCAATCGTAGAAGAACTAAGACGTTTTGTTTTCACTGAAGTATTTTTATAGTATACTATCATTTTGCTTTTCTTAAATGAAGACGTAATTGAACTTGTTCCTCTCCAAAGTTAATACAGTGACCAAATTGATCTACAATCTTAACAGATACCGATGAAATTATATTTTTGTTTACTGGAAAGTAAATAACATTTTGTGGTATTTCCATGCACTGATGACCTGGAGTAGTATCAGACACAAATTCATGAATAAAATGAGATGGTAATCCGTTGCAGTATGAACCGTGAACAAGATCACATTCGATTCTGATTACAGACAGACCTCTGTTAATAATGGGAATATTTGGTCTTGATTTTAATACTGAAAAGTATATCAAACCACACTCATATTGATCTGACAAATACAGTGGTGGTTGAAAGTATGAAATCAATTCCGATTTATTTCCTGAGATGGTAACCGTAGTAGACATGCTTCTATACTAGCTTCTCTCAGAAGGTTCCGTTTATTTTATTCCTTCACTACACCAAAAATTCTTCAAAAAGTTTAAACAAAGATGTCCACAATTAAAAGGGTGATCACGTTGAATATTATCATAATTATAGCGAATTTTGGATCCCAAGTATTTTATAAATTCCTTTGGAGGCTTAAGGTTTCCATAACTATCAAAATACTCAATATAATCGTTGTATTTTGCATAGGCTACCCAATGAGAACCAGGATTTTTAGAGCTATCTAAATTTATAACTCCACATTCTTTTTTAAAAGGGTGTTTAGGGAGTTTATCTCTCATAAAGACACCTCTGAAATAGGGAATACCATTTCCATACTTCAAAATATCTAAATTACTCAAGGCTCGTTTGGGTAGCCGAAATCTTAGTTTTTTTCTTTCGATACAAAAATTCCAAGCCCATTTTTATGTGGTTTAAGGTGTAGTCCTTTTCCAATGCAAAGAGCTTCCATCTTTTCATTGTGTCTCTTCGATTCAGTCAATAACTTCTTAGCCATCTTGAATTCATTTATGGTTTTAGCAATACCAGCTGCACCACCTGCTAAAGCTCCCGCCGCAGATAATCCCGCAAAAATCGGGATCAAAGGCAATACTCCACCAGTTTTTGGTATAGGAATAACACGAGGAAGTTTAATGGATGAACCATCAGCTAATTCTCTGGCAGCAGCCATAGCTAATTCTATTACTACTTTCTTGGATTTTGGTTTTAATTTTTTGATATGTTTCTTCGTTTTCCTAATAACATTTTTTAATTTATTTTTTAATCCTTTTCCAGCTTTAATTTTAGGAGAACACTTCTTCCTATCTTTTTTTATACCAAAACCAGTTTTAATTTTTGCTGACATAGCGCTGCTTACTAAGCGCGCTGCTAGTTTTTCCCCTACACTTGCATCTGAGGCCAGTGTTCGTTCTTTAGCCATATTTAACAAAACGAAATCTGCCTTGTGGCGATCCTCTAAGTTTGAAGCCTTGTGACAGGCAATGTCGTGTTGTTTGCAATATTCGTCTAATTTATTAACACCTTTATCTCCACGTGTAAGCCTTTTAATTAATTTAGTGCCAGGCCCACAATAATTGTATCCTGGTAAATGTAATTCAAAAGGTAAATGATTTATAATCCAATTGAGAAGACTACTCTCTTCAATACACATCATAAGACTGATACATTTTGGCGTGAACAATTAATAAGTATTCGATTTATCAATCCAACTGTTTTCAGAATAAGGCAAACCTAACCATTTTACTAAAACTCTGTCTCCTTTACTTTTAAGAACTTTCTCAACTAGATATAAATTAGGATGATTTGTTTTTTGAAGCTCTTGTAAGTAAAATGCTCCTAAAATAGGTTGACCTCTGATTGTATCTTCAATTAAGTAGGTAATAGGAGTTGTATTTTGTATTTTCCGAATTTTAAATATTTCCGTCGACCAGTTGGGGGTATATCCTTTTTCAAATGTTCCTTTGTACTTACTGATACGTACATAATCACCCACTTTATACTTGCTTTTTATTCTTTCATGTTTTACCAACCTTAATAAATACCTTTCTAATATATGTTTTTTATTAATGCTATCCACATTAGCAGGAATTTCATTAATTGTCCTATGGTAAGTGTGATTGTATTTATAAATGACATCATTGAGGGTGCTATCTACCCAATTATAGTTGCCTTTTAAACTAAATTCCTTGTACAGTTTAGATTTCAATGTTCTGATAAATCGTTCAACTATTGAGGCCTTTTTTGTTGAGAAGGTTGAATAGTGGTTAATATGATTAGATTTCATAAGCTTTTGAAATTTATTGTTATAAAATTCTGTTCCATTATCCGTTTGAAGATTTTTAGAAACACGCCCTGTAGCCAACAAAATTTTGAACGAGTTACATACGTCATCTTTGGTTTTACTTTTCAGAGGAAAGGCCCAAGCATATTTTGAAAATGTATCGATAATGGTAAGAATAAATCTGTAATTTTTATTTTCTTTTGAAATTGATTGCATATCAATTAAGTCTGCTTGCCACAGGTCATCTATATCTTTCATAATAACATGTCTTCGCGGAAAGTTCACCCTCGCATTTTTATGAATTTCGTTTACCACGTCAGCTTTGCTCATGCTCAGAATTCTGTATATTTGTCTTGAACACATCTATAATACTGAATGAAAAGCGTATTATTTCAACTATTTTATTCTTTAATTATGTCAGCTTCTTTTAATTCTTCAACTATCGATAAAATTTCGTTGTCATGGTTTGTATTGCCAGCATCTCTTGAAGCAACTAATAGTTTCAATCTCTCAACTAATTCGTTAGGATCATCCCAATATACAAAGTCAGTATTGTTTTTGTATTTTTTTAGAGTTGGTAAGTTTCCTCCAAGTTTAGTGTGATTAAGTTTGTCTTCGTTTGACGATTCGGAAAACAGTGGTTTGATTATTTCACGATATTTTATTCCTTTATCACCTCTTATTTGTCCATTAGGATTAAAATCTCTCTTATGAGCATTCGTAGAATGCAACATATCCTTATAGATGAGTTTGTCTTCACTCGAAATTAATTCTAAATCAGGTTTTCTTCGAAGTAAAAGTTCCTTCAGGCCAGGGGTTAAATTATAGGGTTTGCCATCGACTTTAATTAAAATGCTGTCATTATCATTTAAACTATCAACTTTAGAAAATGTTACCACAGAATTACCTAACAGTAAAGTTTTGTTTACACTTCTTATTCCAAACGGTATATTTACACCGTCATAAATACCGTGGACATCACGACCCGCTAATGAAATTTCTAAATCATCTTCTAATTCCATTTTATTAAACTTTTTAAGTGATTGGGCAGAATTTAGTTTCGGATCGTAGCAGTCTTCAAACTTTGTAGATGCGCTAGTATTGATATCATCCAATTCATCGTTTTCAGAATCAGTGAGCATTGTATTTTCTAAATGTTTAATTTTTCCCATAGGTATATTAGAATCAACTAGGGTTTTAAGGGGATCTGTGACAGGTTTTAGCATTTTATTGAGTGACAAGTTCATTGAGTGTTCCTGGTTCTTCATTTGTTTAATTTTATTCTTTATAGAGTCTACAGACTTCATTAATTCTATTTTAATATTTTTCTCCATGTTGAAACAACTGTTGAACACAACTGAAGAATAAATAATACTAATTTAGTTTTGCGTGTTATTTACTTTTATACCTTCAGTCAAATTTCAAAAAAACATCAAAATTTTGTCTATACCTCCCATTATTTATAGGAGACTCTTTGTTAATAATTAAAAAATTATGAGGGGTTTTCCAAACTGTTTTACAAATATCTTTGAACTGAATCCATGGTAGATCGGAGTTAACATGTTCTTCATAGATATGCTTTAAGTTTACATCATCTTGTTTAAATATTATAAGAAAATTGACGTTATCACGTAACAACTGTTTCGGTATTTTTGAGTAGGTTTGCGATAAGTAAAAGCAATCAATTTGTTTATGTCTACCCATAGAGAAATAATTACGGATATTTAATTGATTTTCACATGCCACATCGTCAAAAATAAATACAGAGTTAGTTAAAGCTTCACTCGGAGATATTACATCTTTATCATCTTTAAACTCGTAGAACTTTATTTGAGGTACTTTTTTTAATACTTCGCTTAAGAAACGATATTTTGGCTGAAAACTTGTTTTTGAGTAAAGATAAAGATTCTGAAATTTCAGTCCATTTTCATGCAGAAGTAAACTGATCATCACGTTTGTTTTACCGCAGTTCGAAGGACCGCATATTACACAACGAATTGTGTTAGGCAGTAAAATGCTGTGTTTGATTTGGTGAGGAGAGTCACTAAAATTTAGATTATTAACGTTCAGAGATACGGGTTGTTTGATCAACTTCATCTTGCTTATTACTTAATTTCTTTACTGACCTTCATATATATATATATATATATATATATATATACACAACGAGTAACATAATTAACGCAAGACCTCATACACACCAATTAGAGTATAAAGCATAAAACGATGACCAAAACGATTTTTTTATTTTAAGCTAACTGATATTATTAAGATAAACGTGTTGACCCAAGCATTACTTTATGCATTTAAAATTGATTCTTATTTCTTCCGGAATAAGATTGAATTTTTCTTTGGCTCAATCAGTGGTAGGTGTGGCAAAATACATAATTTAAAACGAATATTAAAAGTTGCTGAAATCGATTCAGTAGTCAATTAGGAACAAACTACTTTCAGGTCTTGCGTCTATTCTGTTACACCTTCTATAATATACAAGACTTATATAGTAAGTTACTTTATCCCTATATTATGAACGTATTATAAACATCCCGCAACAAGTTTAGACTTGTATTATTGAGTTAGTATTTGCATCGTAAAATATAGGTAAGTGTAACTTAATTCCTATCATATCAAACAAAAACAGTTTCAATATAGTAAAGCAAGTGCATAGTTCATTTTACTACTATTGCTCCAATAAGTTGGACCTATACAACTGAATTACAATTGAATTAAATCTTCAAGGTAAGTATTTCTATAATTAAGTATGATGTATCAATACTTACGATTTTATACTAATTAGAATTTATGTCTTAACTTTTTTTCCTTTTTTCTTTTTACAGAATTATGTCTGCCTCCCCATCGTATAGTCCTGTGGACAATTTGTTTTTAGCGGTGCGTATTTAATTTAACGTTAATTGAAGCATTTTAAATTTACATAAGCTATAGTTATTTTATTTTATTACAGGAAACGAATAATCTTTGTCCAGACGACGCCTACGCTCTTGGAAATCCATTTCTTTTTGCACAAGACAGGGAAACTTTTTATACCGCAGAAGCAGAACGAGCGCATCAGGAGTATTTAAATGAAAAAAAGGAAGAAGAGAAATCTGGGGAAACTAAAGATGCTAAAAGAAAGAAGTCTAATATTAATAAGAAGGTTATAAAAAAGTCTCCTACACAGTCTTCATCTTACATTATTCGGAAGGAGACAGGAAAACCTCATCATTTGATTAAAATACTTATCTATGATCTTACCAGATGTGATAAAGACAATAATCAAAATAGTGATATTGACAATGATGTTGGTGATAGTGCTGACGTAAGCATCCAGTACCTTGTAAAAGATCATTATGATGATATTTTGGATGAAACTGAGCATCTAGTCGGCAAAATAGTGAAAAAAATTAGTAATAAGCAGTAAAATTAAATGTGTGTAATATGAAAAGTTTATTTTGTGATTGTGAGCATGTAATTGTGTGTTTATTAGTTAAATAAATATTTAATGAATTTTACGTTTTACTATAAGTATAATTATAATACTTTAGAATTTTTTGATTATCTTTAATTATGTTTTTGTAATATTTAAATATTTTCTTGTAAGTATGAATGTGAAAGTTTAATAAATATTATAATTATCAACTTGTCTAGTTTCATAGTGAAGAAAAATTAGTAATTAGTAAAATTAGTAAAAAATTGTAATTAGTAGTAAATGCGTGTGAGATGAAAAGTTTATTTTGTGATTGTAAACATGCAATTGTGTGTTTATTAGTTAAACAAATATTTAATGAATTTTACGTTTTATACATAATTATAATACTTAAGAATTTTTTGATTATCTTTAATTGTGTTTTTTTTTTTGTTTTTGTAATATTTAAGTATTTCATGTAGCTAAGTATGAATGTGAAAGTTTAATAAATATTAAAATTTTCAACTTGACTAGTTTCATTTGTGTTAGACTGCATGAGTAGTAAAATAACATAATAAAACACATTTATTTGAATACAAGATAGCTATTTATTTTATCACAAAAAATACAATAATGGCTTAATTTCTAGATTTTACACAAATATTATCTTATGAAAAATAAAACAAGAAATATTACAATTCATGAGATTATATTGGTTAGGCAATAATATATTAATGTAACTTTATAAACATAAAAGAAAGTAAATAGTAGATAATAAAAATTAGGTAGGTACTATAGTCAAAATAACAGCTTAAAACATAGTACGATGATGACCCCAAGGTACAGTATAAATTTTATTTTTTATTTGACGTTTGTCATCATTTCCGTTAAGTACTAATTTATTAATTTTCTGTGTATACAACTTATGATTTCTAGATCGAATGACATACATAGTATCTCTGAGATTTATATCATTAATCAAAGTATTTTTATATTTTTCAATTGTGAGTTTATTGGAAACCGGTTTTTTAACTCCTTTAGCTTTTTTAATTGTCTTGTTTAAACTATTTATACAGTATAATTTAGCTCGCAAACCAATAAACTCTGTAATGACATCTCCACCCATCTCATCCTTAAAATAGCCCGGTATTTGTTTATTCGCTTTCGGAATACCATAAATATTATTTTCTTCAAAGTTGCTAGTATCAAAATAATTTATATTTTGTTTCATGTCTTTATAAAAATCATCAGTATGTATTATATACAAGAGACTATCAGTATCAGTATAACAAAGGTTTATGCCATCTTTATATATTTTCTTCATAACAGAATAGTGAAATTGATATAAATGACGCTTTGCTAATTCCAGTATTGTAAAACCAATGTATATTGGTCGATCTAAAACAATTTTAGCAAGCTCTAATTGAATAGCAACAAGGTTCTCTGAAATAATAGTCATATTTTTAAAATTAGGGGCGCTCACATATTTTTCTGCCCCCTTCATTTTATTGGTCTTATTAAAGCCATCTTTCCACACGTTAACTAATTTAACATTCACTTGTTTCCTTTTGTTTTCAATCGTTTTACCAAATATTGAATTATTTTGCTTCTTGAAAAAATCTCTTTCGAAATCTGAGTTGGCTTTTTGTCTGAGTACTGTATTAAGATTTATGTATGGTTCTAAGATATTTTTTTGTGTAAATGCTAGAATTTTGTGGATATTTAATAATATAAGACCATTCTTTAAACATTCTTGTAAGTGAACATAGTGAATGACATACCTATATTTATCATACAGACTAGCAATTAGTTTTGTGGTTTTGCTAGCACATGGAATAGGAGCGGATATTTTTTCTGGCGCAAATGGTAAATCAGAATGCTCGTCATGTATATCAGGAGGATAATGAATATCAACTTCAAGTATGTACCCTTCATCACTATCAGCAGAAACGGATGCAATTTCAAATAAAGCAATTTCAGATTTAGTTAAAAATCTAAAATTTCCAGTGGGGAGTCTTTGTGTCATAGCATGACCATATAAATTGACACAATCTAAGTAAACTAAAAATGTGCTGGGTTCTTTTTCGTCATAGTCTGACAAATATTTATTATTAGCCTTTGCATATCGAAGCGAACATTGAGCAAGACCTCCTCTGATACCTTTTTCTAGCATTTGATATATTTCTATATCAGATATTAAATCTAATTCTACTTTTGTTAGCAAGAGCATGGCGTCCCAGCTTAATGATGGTGATGAAACATAATGACAAGGGTCAAGCTCATAATGACATAAACTCATAGATCGGAATTTCTCAAATATGTCACACAATAGTAAGACATCACATTTCAAATATAAATCAGTATATTCACCTAAATTCTTAATATCAAATTTAGCCCACACATTTAAAGCGTGATTGTAATCGTCAGTAGACACTGTATCGGATGTCAGTTTATTATAAAAATTTGAGCGATCTGGTAACCGAGTTTCCGCATATCGTTCCCAGGAGTCTATATAATCATAGCAATACACACCTTTCCTAAGGCATAGTCGAAATAAATTTACATCAGTGAAAAATGATTGTAAATGCTTTAAATCATTGGAGTCCAGTGTCTTTACTAAGTTGTCTAAACTTGAACTTAAGAAATTAAAAGAATCTATGAATTTTAATTGGGCTACTTTCTGAGAATTAAATGGGAAAAATTTAGTAAAAGAAATATATTTTTCCTTGGTTCTTGCAATTAAATTGATTCGACCCCAAACACTTGAAAGTTCTTTTATAAATAAATGACAGTCATATCCCGAAAGATTATGAAATATTATGGGAATATATTTTACAGACTTATTATTTAAGTTGCATGAATTATGAGCTGGACCGCGATATTTACCTGTGAAATGATCGTGGTCATGAACGATACGGTCATTATTAGAAAATGTTTCTTTACAAATATGACATACTGTAGCACTGTTAAATAAAAGAAGCTCTTCATCATTCAACGGAGACATGTCTCTAGGCAAAGATAAAACGTCATATAAGCTTTCTAAATCCTTAGCAATAGATTCTACGAATTTTTTCGAACAATTTGGTCCTCGATAAGATACTAAATTATTAAGTTCTGGATTAGTCTCACAGCATATATAATAGGCAAAACAAGTTGCTTCATGAATTTGTATGTTTTCGACATGCTGACTTCTATTTTTATCTGAATATTCTCGAAGTAAGCTTTCAAAGTCTCCATAAATAACAATAGGAATTCTTTGAGTCCTTATGTAATTAGAAAAGCGAAGCTTGCTATTCTCTTCTGGGAGCACTGTTTGGATTCGTGCACAATTATGATCATCTAATTTCGCTTCTGAATCAAAGTATATAAAACATTCATCACATAAGTGAATTTTAGATTTGTGTTTTGTTAGTTGATCATGAACTAATCGTGAAAATTTTTTTATTAAACAGAAATGATTTTTGTCTCCTCTTTCAATTAATAATAAATTTACATGGGTCAGTTTCCGTTGTAAAGTTTTGTATAATGGTCCAGTAATAGTGTTTTTTTTCTCTAAACCATAAACATTTACACTTATGTAGGGATTTTTTTTTTCGAATTCTTTTATATCATCAAATGTTGGTGGGAACGATATACCATTTGTATTTAATAATTTAGAGTAATGTGGATATGATGAAACTCTATTACGGTTATGTCGTGCTGGATACATATGCGCTACAATACACCAGAGAAAACAATGCCTATCTTTATTGCAAATGTTAAGACATGACTTTGTTCTAAGAATTTTTGTCGGTAAAGTTAAGTAACTGCCAGCTTTTAAGGGATTATACTTAACTATATTCATTTCCAAATGATTAATCGACTCTATAGCCCAACCAGATTCTGATAACTCAAATTCTGTGCACTTATACAGCATTTTTTGTACGCATTCTTCAAAAAATGATTTTATGTTAGTATTCTGAATGATCACATAATACTTTGTATTGAAAGATTTCAAAGACAATTCTTCATTTTTAGGTAACTTGTACAATACAAAAAGCTCAAATTGTATCTTAATTGCTCGATGTTTTAAACGCAATGTCTCAATAATCTTGTAAATCGTGCTTGAAATATCTGATAAAAATATCTCTGGTGATATGTTATTTAAACTTATTGGATTAAATCTGTAACTAGCAATTCTATTTTTGAAAGCAGTAGCTATTAATTGCACATTATCAAATTCACTACTCAACAAACAGTTTGATTTATGTAAATTACTTTTCTTATGTGATGAATATTTTTGGACATAAACCTTACAATCTGGACAAAATTTCATGTTCACCTTAACTATATTCACCAGAATAATATTTTATACTTATATTTATTTCGACCGAAAGTTCGAAAGTCGCTTTCTCACTTGTGCGCGATTTGTTACTGTTACCGCTTTAAAAATGTAATCTATAAATATGACTGCATTTAATCATTTCATTTAATTAGTGCGCATCCCGGGTACTTGCTGCTTTTTCTTTTTTCAATATTATTGTGATTTTTAAGTACTTAATGCACAAGATTCAAGGTCATCATTACTAGTCCAACATTTTAAGCGCTGAGATTCATTAATTCGAGTTTATTGGCTTTTAGTTTTTAGTTTTTGGTTTTTGGTTTACTGAAAGAAAACATACAAATAAGTAGTGATTAAAAAAATAATAATTAAGTACCTATGCAAGATAACAATCACAATTCAATTTCAAAGTTTTGATTTAAGTACTTAAACATCAAAATCTATCTATAATATTTAACAACTTCAATATTAAGGTTCAAGGTCACAATTACTGATCTGAATTTATTTTTAAGTACTTAATGCATAAGATTCAAGGTCATCATTCTAGTCCAAAATTTTAAGCGCTGAGATTCATTAATTCGAGTTTATTGGCTTTTAGTTTTTCGTTTTTCGTTTTTCGTTTTTAGTTTTTGGTTTTTTGGTTTACTGAAAGAAAACATACAAATAAGTAGTGATTAAAAAAATAAATAAGTAAGTACCTATGCAAGATAACAATCACAATTCAATTTCAAAGTTTTGATTTAAGTACTTCAGCATCAAAATCTATCTATAAGTAATATTTAACAACTTCAATATTAAGGTTCAAGGTCACAATTACTGATCTGAATTTATTTTTAAGTACTTAATGCATAAGATTCAAGGTCATCATTCTAGTCCAAAATTTTAAGCGCTGAGATTCATTAATTCGAGTTTATTGGCTTTTAGTTTTTAGTTTTTCGTTTTTAGTTTTTGGTTTTTTGGTTTACTGAAAGAAAACATACAAATAAGTAGTGATTAAAAAAATAAATAAGTAAGTACCTATGCAAGATAACAATCACAATTCAATTTCAAAGTTTTGATTTAAGTACTTCAACATCAAAATCTATCTATAATATTTAACAACTTCAATATTAAGGTTCAAGGTCACAATTACTGATCTGAATTTATTTTTAAGTACTTAATGCATAAGATTCAAGGTCATCATTCTAGTCCAAAATTTTAAGCGCTGAGATTCATTAATTCGAGTTTATTGGCTTTTAGTTTTTAGTTTTTAGTTTTTCGTTTTTAGTTTTTGGTTTTTTGGTTTACTGAAAGAAAACATACAAGTAATGATTATACAAAGTAGAGACAACAATCTAAAATACGTTAGACTGATAGAGTATGGGCTGTATCTTCTGATAATCTTCTTTAGCAGCGGTCACAAGTTTTGTGACTGCTTTCCATACCGGACTGCTGTCATCAACAGCCGATTTGAAGGTAACAAGTGCCCGTTTCCAACGGTCGGTGCTGAGCACCTCCGCTTCCTGAGCGTTGTAAACACGCAGTTCCACGTAGTAGTTGCCCTGCCGGGTGGGATCCCGCTGGAGTGTATAACCGGAACCGATACGTCTTGACAAGAAGCTCCGCAGTGCAGCCGCTCGGATGGGTTCACTACCAAGTTCTTGTTCGTTCTGAAATGATCAATGGTTATCATTAGAACAATAAAAAAAATATGGAAAAGCATGAAATAACCTTCAAAAATATACTGATCCATAAATTTGAACTGACCCGGGAATCAAATTTAGAATCTCTTAGTCATTAGGTATGTGAACTAATATGTAAAAAGTGAAATTCAAAATTCATTTATACGTTACACGTCCACGTTTAGGTCACAGAAATACATACGTGCACCAAATTTCACACAGTCACAGTCAATTTGCTCCAAATCTAATGGACTGACCATTAGATTCGTAGCAAATTGGCTGTGACAGATGAACAGACAGACAAACACCCGAGTGATCCTATAAGGGCTCCGTTTCCTTTTGAGATACAGAACCCTAAAAATAATGGAAAATTAAAATTTAAATTACCCGCATTTACAAATCAACAATAATGGAAAATAAAAATTAAAAAACAATTGCAAATAAAAAAACTTCAACATACCTCCGAACCCGAGTGCTTCCTTTTTTTTACTGATGTCGATGGCGCCGGCAAATCAACGTCCGACTCCGTGTCAGACCCAAAAACGTTAGATTTTACCACCGGAGCGCTGGTAATTTTCTTTATTGCAGGTTTATTTGTTTTGCCAGCAGCCTTTTTCCTCGACTTCTTTTTCTCTACCGGTGGTGCTGGCTGAGATGCTGGTATTTCATAGTCAGAATCGAAAGGATTGGTCGACCTAAAATTAAGAACACCAATAAATTTCACTCATAAGTTCAAATAATTATTATTCGATATAAATAATAATTGTAGAGTTATACGCACATACTTGTTGTTCTATTGTTCACAATAATATTGAAAAAGAAAAGCAGCAAGTACCCGGGATGCGCACTAATTAAATGAAATGAATGATTTAATGCAGTCATATTTATAGATTACATTTTTAAAGCGGTGGTAACAGTAACAAATCGCGCACAAGTGAGAAAGCGATTTTGATATGTGTGCTAAAAAAAATGTTCTATGGTATCAGCAAATAGGGTCTGAAATGAATTGATTGTTACTTACTCAATATAATCGCATCCTTACTTTCCTTATATGTCGACGGCGCCGCTCTGTCGCGTATACCTGAGACGATTTTCTAAAAAGGTAGTGGTATGTACTCTCTCAGAACAATAAGTGGCAAATTGCTGACGCGGTATTATTTTATTGCGATAATGGAATTAATGATAGAACTGTATGTATTATTTATATTAAATTAAATAATGACAAAAATAGAACATGAAAACAAAATCCAGATCGGAATAAAAAAGTATTTGCTCCGATCGGTGCGGGGAATCGAACCCGTGACAGTTGGCGCATTCAATAGTAGCACGTTTATAAACCATTTGAGACTTGCTTACGTACATAGGTACATTAATTTAATTGCATTAGTTAGAGCAGTGGTGGCCCAGTGGTAACGCCCGCGACTTATGAGTTGCAGGTCGTGGTTTCGAACCCAGCCAGACGCTTTACTTTGTGTAATTTATTTCAACACCACTGCTCTTAAAACGGTGAAGGAAAACATCGTGAGGAAACCGGCATGTCCTTGAACCAAAAAAATTCGAAGACATGTGACATCCACCAACCCGCACTGGGCCGGCGTGGTGGATTACAACTCACTCCCTCTAATAGAGAGAAGGCCTGCGTCCCAGCAGTGGGAACAATATAGGCTAATCATTGTATACATTAATATGCATTTGTAAAAAAGAAAAAAATATCAGATGCGCGGGGATCGAACCCGAACACATTGACTATATTAAACTCTGCCTATAAGTTAACCTGTGATGTAGCGAGTTGAGCCAATGCGCCAAACATGTCGACAAAGACTCAATAAAATTTTTGGACCACTTTCCAACATCAACCTGCATACCTCAATGGGTTAAGTAGAGATGTGTACCCATAGATCACACAGTAAACCTTTATAAAACAAAAAACCAGAACCGTCTATCGTCTATAAACATGAACAAGCTAATTTAGAAAAACGTTGTCATCGTATAATGAAACAAAAGTATTCAATCTGTATCGACGACGACAAAAATAATTGGGGGTTTTGTATCACACAGTTTCGATCTGCTGTCAACTGTAACGCAGTCCCGACGGCAAAAAAAGATTGGGGCTTTTGTATCACCAATGGATATAGGACACGAGATTTGCACCGCATCGTTTCGATGTAACGTGGGCGATCGAACTTGATATTACTGTTTATATTATCATTAACCGCATGCAATATTTTTTTACCACTGTATCAGTTCAACGTTGCGCTGTAGAATTAAATACAATATTCAATCTGCAAACTGTATCGCAGACCGACTGTATCGTATGTGTGGAGAATTGGGGGTTCTGGATCACAGTCCGAGCGGAGCGAGGATGCAGTGATCCAGAACCCCCAATTCTACCCTACTCACCTTAATTTCATTTACTTAAAAAGTCTAACGGGCGTCTGGGAGTTTGCTTCGGCCCCTTGTATGTCTTTCCCTTTATTATATAAATAATGATAATAATAATCATTTTATTGTCAGGCAACTACAAAGTAATACATATTATGAACCTTATTAAAACTATAACTATACACTTAAAGTTAGTGGCGTCGTGTTTCGCTGCGAGGTGTAGCGTAACCGTTCTCGGAAACGTCGATATACGACACCTTTCGGCCAAAAGTCTTCTTTCATGCAGTGCTGTAGATGGTGGGTTGGAACTCGTACCACGAATGACTTTTAAAGTGTATGTCATGGCACGATTCCAACCTTTCGACTTTCTTTCAAGTACTGCACGACTTCCTCAATCTTCGTGGAATGATGCAGACGCGAAATGTACAGCTGCGTCGTCGGCACAGCAGGACGCGACAGCATGCTGGGTCCACTCGGTGCGGTACCGCACAAGTTACGAGAGCAGGGCTTCTTCCTCTTCTTCTTTCTACCTTAGTGAAACCCTCCTCATCAACTAGGCCGGTTCTTGGCAAGGAGCTACGGACCGCAATCAGGGCAGGTTGAGTACCCTTTTTCAGTTTGTCCCAATTTCCGGTTTGCCGCTTAGAGACAACATTCGATTATGTGGAAGAAGAAACGATATTTTTTTTATCTTCCTTATTGACCCCAATAGAATATTGAGTACCTAACAAGAATAATACACCATCTGCTGTAATTTAATTTAGTTACCTACAAACAAAAAAAATATAACCAAATTAAATTACAGCTGATGGTGTATTATTTTTGTTAGGTACCTACTCAATATTCTATTGGGATGATTGGGGACATGCGCTAGTTAAATAAAATAAAATAAACTTTTTCAAAAAAAAAAAACAACCGACTTCCAAAAAAACACTAGAAAGTGAAAAATAACTTTAATTTCGGAAGTCGGTGTCTTTGGAGCTGTATTTAAATTTTTGTAATTTTTCACTTTCTAGTGTTTTTTTGGAAGTCGGTTGTTTTTTTTTTTTTTGGAAAAAGTTTTTTTTCTGTTTTTAGTGGTTCACATGTGCTTATCCCGTCACAGCATACCGGTGTGATGTTATGTTATGAACTGGTGTAAGCAATAGACAGACATGAGATTTCAGCAATCCCAGTCCATTTGCTATCATTTGTTGAGGAGTTCCGTTGTCTATCTCCAAAGCTGTTCATCAGATCTTCACCAAATTGAAATGAGACCACTCCGAAAAAGTACTCTTCCAAAAAATACCTAAATCGCTTCGTGTGCTTATAAAATTTGAAGAGTTCTCTCTATTTCTCCAGGATCCCATCATCAGATCCTGATTTGATGCTCATGGAACCACCTGGGAAGTAAACCCTTTCAAACAAAAAAAAAATCCAAATCGGTCCAGCCATCTTCGAGTAATCGGGGAACATACATAAAAAAAAATTAAAAAAGGTTCCGACGAATTGAGAACCTCCTCCTTTTTGAAGTCGGTTAAAAATAGTTTCTTTGGGAAAGTTGTTTGTTATGATGAATACAATTATATGTTTAAATATCGGTCACTAATTACCAGTCACCCTATATAATACCTAACTGCATTGTCTTGTCGTTGATGTATCACTTAAAGTTATTCGCTTATCACTCACTTGTTAACTCGCCTAATTATACTACTAAAGATGACATAAATGATGGATAGTAATGGATTAGTTATCGTATAGTGAAGTCGTCTAATAATCCCCTCCGGCACAGTGTGGTTATTGCCATTCTTTCTATGGGAATATATGTGGATAAATACTTAGGTCTAAGGTGTAAAAAAATCATTCGGAAAATTTCCAACGCCTTTTTTACACCTTGAACTGAAAGAACGCTTAATCCAGGCTGGCCTATTTTTTGGCCAATGAATTAGCATTGCCATACAATGTGGCAATACTGCCAGTCTTTTGAGCTTATTTCCTGTTGACAACGATGCAGACGCGTTCTTGTATCCACCCTTGAAATATCCACTCTCCAACCTATTTATAAAAAAACTGTTTTTTTTTTACATTAACTGGACAAAATCTTATTTACCTTATACCAAAACCAAGCAAACTCAACGAACAATTGTATTAATTCACTTATCATAATCTTCCCTAAGACAATACAAAATGTACTATTGTGTGTCTTAATATCATGGGACAAGTAATATACGAATAACTTCGTCGACAACCCTATTACTACACGGTGGAAATTGAATCTTAGAAGATAAAGATAGGGTTTATTTTAGCGTATTCTGTTAACAAGAGGTTTTAATAAAAACAGAATTACACAGTGCGGTGGTATAAGGGTGGAATAAGGGTCTCATTATGGCGGAACTTGTTGTTATGTGGTCAAAGGAAACAATCTCCTTGATAAGGAAACTAGAGGTTAATGTTTTGCTCTGTTTTACTTATTACGATGAGAGAAATGAGATAAAACTGGCGGTTATTAGACGGACATTATACATACTGCATGTGAACATTGCGAATGTTAAAGATAATTTCCATGATGTGAACTAGTTTTTATTTGAGAAATTAATACACTGTGTTATGGTAAATTAAATAGGTAGGTAGGTACCCATTTAAGTAAAGGATTGGAGCCTAAATGTAGTCTCAATATTTTTCTACGACCTAATCTTTAATTTCTGAGCGACATCGCTTTATTTAAGGAATAAATATAATGTGGAAGAAAATAAACACAAAAACAAAAATATTGCAAATTACAACCCATCTAACATTTTGGCCAATCAGTATTAATAATAATACTGTCCAGCGTATCCTGTTGTCTGCACGCTACAGGATCTAATGGACTGTGCTGCAAGTGCCAAGCTCGTAACCAAATTCTGGGCTGACTGTATTTAGATTGCTATCAATCTCAAAAAAAAAAAAAAACAAATAAAAAGTTATTTATTCAAACTAGGCTGAGAGTCAGCTCTTTTTGAACGTCAAAATAAAATAACATAAGACAGTCCCTCCAAAACGCCCGCCCTTCACCACTTCCTAGTGCTTTAGCTGGGAAGAAGAAGTAGCGCAACAAACTCCCCAGCAGCACAGCTGTCTGTTAAGTTAGAAGAACTTGATTCTATACAATAATAGGTAATTTGAATTACCTATTATTGTATAGAATCAAGTTCTTCTAAAAAACATTAAATTTGCCATATGTCAGCTAGCACACGCCAATATACCATCAAAAATTGAAAACTAAAAATAATAATTAAAAAAAAACGTAAAGCCTCCAGGCATAAAGAGCATGCCCGCTTACATATGCAATTCTGCATTATGCAAATATAGCTATAACTTAAAGTAACAAAAGTTAAACTAGGACCTCGGGTCTAAAATTAATAAAAACTTAATACAATTAACAATAACAAAACCATGGTTAGCAAGACGACCAGTCACCACGAGCAGTCGTCACGCTATGAAGAAGCGGGAGACGCCCTGGGCGTCGGGAATCCCAGGCTGATTCCCGGCCACCGTAGGCGCGGGCTTGCGGACGGCGAGTAATGGGTAGCTCGCTGTCCGGTAAGGACCAAGCCCGGGTCGACGGCGCGTTGTGTTCCACGCGCGCCTCAAAGAGATGTCAGCACCAAATGGGGGGGTCCGCAAGGGCCGATGCCTGCCAGGGGTGCGGGTTGTTCGAAAGAGATATCGTGGCCCCTGGCACACAGGCAACTGAGGGAACACGGGTGGGTTTTAGTCAGTAAAAGTCTGACACGCCCTCCCGCTCCACCCAGAGCGGGAGAAGTTATTTGATGATTTCCCACCCAAAAAAAAAAAAAAAAAACGCTATGAAGAAGTATAACTTTATTTTGTTGTTTTGTTGGTCAACTCTTCACGTGACCAGAGGGTTGGCCTATTTTTCGGCCAAAGAATCATCATCGCCCTACAACGTGGCACTACTGCCAGCTTTTTATGCACTTTTCCTTTTGACAGCGATGCGAGTGATTTTTTTTGATGCCCTGTGATTTTTCCCCTCCTTGTTTTAAGCAACTGTACCTTATTATTATTAATATTATTTTAAGTCTGTTATACATCTATACATATAATAAAATTGTAACAGGCCGATGTCTGTACATTAAAAATATTGAAGAAAAAATAGTATGGGGGGTCTTTATTAGAGCAACAGAAGCCAAAACAACGGTTTTTAGAATTTTTGTCTGTCTGTATGTTTGTTACCACATCACGCAAAAACCACTGCATGGAATTGAATGCAGTTTTCAATGATGTATTCCGAGGGGTCTAACTTAAAAAATAGGCTATATATAATATTATCAAAAAAAAATAATATCTACTTGATTCTAAAGTCCACGCGTATGAAGTCGCGGGCAAAAGCTAGTATATAATAAAGATATAAATAGGAATGTGAAATTTGGGTAATCTGATAACATACAAACGGTTCTTCTCCTAGAAGAAGAAACGTTTTTTTTTTTTTTTGTTCAAGCCAGCTAGAAGTCGTCACAACAGACCTTATACAAGATGGAGCTGGAGAAAACAAACCACCAATGGTCCAGATTAACCCGGGATAGCAAGCACTAGAAGTCATGAGGCCGTTACCCAACCGTGGGATGATACAGGCTAGCAATAACAGTAAAGCAGCCATTATCTTTCAACATCGCGGAAAATATGCAGCAAAAGAATAATTTTACCAAAGTTACTTGAAATAAATTACAGTGAATATGCAAGAGAAAAGTTTTAGGAAAAATCTAGTAGGTAGGTACTTTACCCATTTCATCCTGAAATAAGGTCAGAACTGTAAGGTTTGAATTAATCATAGACTTGGACGACTGTACCTAACTGTACATAAGTAGATGTTTCGTTAATTAAAAGGCTTTCATTTTACGCCTTGAGATTAACTTGCTCGCTAGGGTTTGACCCATTTGGTACACAAGATATTTTAGTCTTAATCCTAATCTCATCATTCACACAATCCATCCTACTATGTAATATTATACATGTGAAAGTTTGGATGTTTGTTACTCAATGTCGGAAAAACTGCTGAACGGATTTGGAGGAAATTTGACACACAGATAGTCTATAACCTGGATTAACACATAGGATAGTTTTTATCCCGGTAAAACGTTCCCGTGCGCGGGCGAAGCCGTCTGGCAAAAGCATGAACTACTTATTTTATTTCTACCATTTTGTTCTAGAATCTGTCTCCATCTTAAAAACAATAACAAAAGCTAAATAAACCAGCAGAATTTGCTTCGTTAGTCTCATTCCTCAAGACCATTCCATACAAACCTTCCTTTTTATTAAATTTGCGAGAACGTAATACAACTGCGCTTTAATATTTTGTCCGGAACTTGCAGAACTAAATTTCTCGTACTGTTACCACAGAATAGACAGAAACAGAAGGCCGACTGCTTCCAACGAGAAAAAACTGTCGTGCGTACACACAGACGCATCAATGAACTCAGCCTATCGCAGTCCACAGCTGGACACAGAACACTCCTAAACTGCGGCACTACACCTTGTCCCAGCCAACTCAGTTGGGGGTGTCGCTCACTGCGCTTGCCAATAAGCGGTCTGCACTGCAGGACTCGTCTTCTTCACCGGTCATCGGTTCTTCGACAAACATGGCCAGCTCACTGCCACTTCAGCTGGTTTACTCTGAAAGCTATGTCGGTAACGCTGGCTAACACATAGACGCATACGTAAACGGCAATCTCAAACTAATGCCAGTCGTAAGTGTGTTTGCATTCGCTGCACTGCTGTGCAAATATCCAACACTGTATCTAATAAACTTTTCAGAAAACTTGATTTTCTGTTTTCTTTGGAAATTGCCCATAAAATATTAAATGCGTGTCAGATTTCTTTGAATTCTGCATAAGTCTATAATTGAATAGTATCATAATAAGACAATATAGAAGGAAGATGTAACATTGGAAGGCAGACTGGACCAATGACCTGCACCCTAATTGCATAACGCGCGATTAATCATGATCGGTTTCATTTTGGCAGTTCAGCATTATTCATTGCGTTATTTACGTTGTTGAGCAGACACATTTTTCGAACATATGAAGCAATGGTTTAGTCATCTGTTTCAAAACGAAACAGATTATGATTAATCGTGAGTTACGCAATTAGGGTGCTGGTGAAGGCCACAGGAATCCGCTACATGCGGGCAGCACAGAACTGGTTGAAGTGGCTGTGCTTGGAAAGGACTATGTATAGCAGTGGATGTCTTTCAGCTGTAATAATGATGTTGAAATATCTTAAAGACGTACAGAAAAAAAACTCAAATTAAGATATTTTTTATGAATGAACTGGAACGGTAAGATGGATGAACTTAATTGTTAAAATACATAAAACCTAGTAATCTTACTAATATTATAAATATGAAAGCTTGCAAGGATAGATGAATGGATGTTTGTTACTCTTTCACGCAAAAACTACAGAACGGATTTGGATATAATTCGGCACACAGATAGTTTATAACCTGGATTAACACATATAGTACTTTTTATCCAGGTAGTACGTTCCCGTGGGATAATTTTAGAGCTCCACGCGGGCGAAGCCGCTGACAAAAGCTAGTAGTTGATAATGTAGTTTGCCAAAACAGAACCTTAATTTTTTGGCAATATAGGATATCTTCCTACAGTGTTACTCAGTACCTACATTTAAGACTTAATCATTTTTTTTAAAGTGACACTAATTTTTTAAAGTGTCCTAATTAGATTCTAAAGTGCTAATAAACCACTAAAAAAAACACGACTATTTATTTAATTGATGAGCACCGTAAAAATGCATAAAAAATTTAAAATTTTCAAATTTCGCGCGTAATTTGACGAAAACGCTGGACGCAATGGACGCCATATTGGTCTGTGGGTATGACGTCAGTTTGCTAAGTAAACAAATGCGCTGATATTTTGTATGATAATTGTTTGTAATTTTAAAAAATAGTTATTATTCTACTTATCGTGGGTTTTCTGTTCCTGAATGCAAAATATTATTTAAATAAAAATTACTTTGGTTACGAAAATAATAAAAGCACAAAGTTGTTCAATTGACATGCCGTATGACGTAATAACATGGTGGCTACTATTTCATGGTGTTCAAAACAGATTAAAAAAAAACTGCAATCTTTAAATTGAATTTTAAAATTGATTTTGTTATTTCATGAACTAAAACTAACATTTACCGACTGCATTTTGCCTAAGCTATCTCAATAATATATTTTTTCTCATATAGAGTAAAATATCCTATTATGTCATCCCACGTAACAATGACAAAACAATGTATCTGAACATACAGTGTATTGTCATTACACTACAGCAGCACCTAGACGCTTATGGATGTATGTGTGGGTTTTCGACCGTTGTATGGAAACGTCCTTCTGAACCCATCTATACTGTGTTGGTGCCATTGTTTGTTGTGGACCCGAGACGTGAAGCATTATTTGGGTCCGTTTTATTCGCCTTGTAAGCACCTTTTGTTCTTTTTACAGGCGATAAATTAGCCCAGTGTATGTTGGGTCAAATGTTTTTCCTCTGAATATAATTATTACTCTGATGTTTGTTTTTTTTCTATTTTGATTTTTGTAACTGGGATGTTTTTAGGTGCCACTGACAGCTTATCTGGCAGACTATAAAAAGAAAAGTGTTAAGACAGGTCTTGAAATTTTGATGCCTCTGCCATAATGTACAGCCAGGCAAATTACTTGTATAGCAAATTGACACACATCCATGTCATACAACTGCCGAAGAATGACACTCCACCCTTCTTTGAAATTATATTTTACTTTATTAGTTTGGTTTTTAAAACGTATTTTTAAGATTTTTCAATCTATTATTTATTTTTTAGTTCTGCTAACTACAAAAGCGTGCTATTTTATTTTTTATTATTGAATTGTCATCGGTCCTCGATAAGTCTACAAAGTTTAAATTAAATCTGACTTTTTAAAGTGGGTCAAAATCAAGTCTCAAAGAGTCGGTTACAACAAACATGCTTACAAACATACAGGTGAAGCTAATAAAAGCGTGATAATAATAAATAATAGTTTAAAAAACTAAAAAACACGCTTTAAAAACTAAACTAAAAAAGGAGAAAATAATTTAATTCAATTAAAAAGCGTGGGGTGCTTTTTGAGGTATTTTTGTTATCAATTAATGTCAAGCACCCCACGCTTTTTAATTGAATTAAATTATTTTCTCCTTTTTTAGTTTGGTTTTTAAAGCGTGTTTTTTAGTTTTTTTTAAACTATTATTTATTTTCTATTTTTAGTTCTGCTAACTACAAAAACATGTTGTTTTTTCTAAAAAAAAAATATTATTGAATTGTCATCGGTCCTCGACAAGTTTACAAAGTTTCAATGAAATCTGACCGTTTAAAGTGGGTCAAAATCGCGCTCAAAGGAGTCGGTTACATAAAAACATACAAACAAACATACAAGTGAAGCTAATATAAAGTGTGTAAAAAAAGGCGTTGATGTCGATACTGTTTCCCATGCTCCAAACCTACCCACCTTACTATAGACTATAGACTATAGATTCAAAGATTTTAAAGCCTTGCCTTTCTTTTCTCAGTTAGCAGATCTACAATTTCCTTGGGATAGATACGTCCCTTATATTTACGTTTTAACTGTGGCGTGTTCTTCCACGCACATTGTTGGATATTAACAACATATTTATTTACTTCTGAGTCCAACTGATCCTGATTATGTAATGAGGTTTTTAGGTCGATAATATTATCTAAATCAAGGGCAAAACTGTCCCAATCTGTACAATTATTAACCAGGGTTAAATGGCTTTCTCTTTGTAGGATTTTTTGACTAAATCTTAGGATAATTGGGGAGTGGTCCGAATTCATGTTGAAACTTTCCTCCAAATTAACGTAATTTGTGGATATATTTTTGCATATGAAAAAGTCTATAAGATCCGGTATTTTCTGGTGGTCAGTGGGCCAGTATGTTGGTTTGCCTGTGCTCATAACGGCACAATTTGTATCTTTAACTGCATTTAAGAGCTGCCTTCCCTTTGTTGTAGTAAGTCTTGATCCCCAGTACATATGCTTGGCATTAAAATCACCACCTAGGATGAATCTCTGGCCTAGAAGTTCAAAAAATTGTAAAAATCGCTCTTTTCTTATCATGTGCCTTGGGGGGCAGTATACGGCAGCTATGGAGAGGTGACAAAATTTGGTTTTGACTGATACTGCCACAGCTTGAATGTCTGGTTCTTGAAATTTACTCTGCTCGTAATGATTGATGCTTTCTTTTATTATAACCGCACTACCTCCTCTGGCAGAATTGTCAGGGTGGAGCGAATTATATACCTTGTATCCTCTAAAGTTGATGAACATTTGGTTAGTGAAGTGCGTTTCGGAGATCAAACACACGTCTATATTTTCTGTCTCTAGGACTGCCTGTAACTCGTTCTGATGTTTAAGGAGCCCATTGGAGTTCCATGCCATTATTTTTAATGTAGTACTCATTTTTGGTTTTTAAAAATAGCTGTTTTGGTGCTGGATTCTAGCTTCTCTAATCTTTTGTCAAATGTAGTAATACACTTCAAGATTTGATTTATCTTATCTTCTAGATTTGAAGGTTGTGTTCCTTGTTTTGCAGCTTGTGCATAGGAACTACTTGATTGAACAGGTTTTGCAGTTGTCTGAAAAAATTCTTTCCGTGCCTGTTTGTCGGGATTTACGGAAGAAAACTGTTGGGCAGTTGTCACAACAAGTTTCTTTTTGATGTTTTTATTTTTCATAATTTGCATCTCCTTGGCCACTTCACACCCTCTGTAGTTAGCTGGGTGGGGTAAACCGCAGTGAACACATTTTGGTTTCTCTTGCGGAGATTTAGTACAGTTGGCTGTAAGATGCTTGCCAGTGCACTTTACACACCTTGGCTCTTTTCTGCAATATTTATGAGTATGTCCATAAGCTTGGCATCTCTTACATTGAGGAATGAGTTTCGGATGTTTGAGAGGGTGGATTTCAATTTTACACCCTAAAATGTGCTTTATGCCATAGATTTTGTTGACATCTTCGTCATTAGTAAATGATAAAACGAACATATTGAGCGGTTCTTTATTCTTCCAGCTCAACTTGCTGTCGACTTTTTCTATTTTCAGACCTTGTGATATTAAATCGTCTTTAATTCGATCTGGCTGGCAAGAAGAATGTATTTTTTTCACTACAACTCTTATTGGTCGAACCTGTTTGTTCTCGTAAGAATGCCAAAGATATTCTTTTACTGATAAAAGTCTAGCAATGGCTCTATATGAGTCCTCGGTTTTGGCGTTAATCTTCACGCAATCTCCATTCATCATTTTAGCGGTGAACGATTCAGTTGGTTGGGTTTCAGTAAGTGAGTCGTAGAACACTTGGTAGTTCTTGACTCCATCTACTATGATTGGCGGTGGTGGAGGCACTTTTTTGACAAATGTCTGTTCTTTCTCATATTTTTGTTGTTGTTGGGCGCTTGTTCCGGGTTGTTGTGGTGGAGACAGAGAGGTGTTTAGCTTCCTTTTCTTCCTACTTTTGGCCCTTATCCACTCAGTCTCTTTAGCGAGTTCTTCCTCGTCTGTGCAGTACTCAACGTTTCCTTTTTCGGATTGAGCAAATTGTATATTGCTCTTAGCTTCCAACTCCTTCGACCCATTATTTCCTTGTCTCTTGGAGCTGGGATTTACATACTGGCTGCTTTGAAGTTGTCTCTGGAGGCCTTCTATCTGGACCTTCAGATCATTAACCATAAGTTCCAGCTTTTCTCTCGCTGACTTTTCGTTGATGTAATTGTCATACAACAGCCTTTCTAGGTCAGTTTTAATTTTTACCTTTGTTGGAGACATTATAAGGTTAACAAAAACTTTACCATCACAATTATTTAATTACACTGTTTACACTATAATTAATAACTAGGTCATCGCGGCGACCTTGATAAACCGATTCCGCAACGCGGACACTACGTTGTTATTGTGATGCGCCAGCGAATTACTCAAAAGTAGAGCACTCGCGCGCGAATGACATACGTCCGTTCTCGGTAGAAGCCAAACACGGAACTGATTCTAATGATTATAAATCTGTAAATACGTACATGTTATAGTCGCAAATCATATTTTGATCAAGAAACAAGCTGACACTCACCTGAAAATTGCAAAAAACGTAACAAAATTTGAATTTCGCGCTCTACCACTGCGCATTCACCTTAAAAGAAAATGCTGAACACTATGAATATGGGAATAATAGTACAGGAACAATGGAGGTCAGTGGCAGGGATAAAAAAGATGTGGTGAAGTAAAGACAGGTGTCTTATAAGTAAGTATACTCGGTTTGAAATAAGATTAGACTTAAGTAAACCTTTTTTTTACAGTCCGTTCAACTGCTTTTGTCAGCAGCTGCACTCGCGTGTTTGTCAAATATTATCTTAAAAGAACGTTCTACCAGAACAAAAAGTATCCTATGTGTTAATCCAGGTTATAAACTATCTGTGTGTCAACTTTCATCCAAATCCATTCAGCCGTTTTTGCGTGACTGAGTAACAAACATCCAAACATAATAGGAGTATATCAAACACATGTAATATAAACGCTTTATAAGACACATGACACATGTTTTTTAAACGCTTATTGACGCCTGAAATATGTAACAAGCAAACACCTGCTATGAATATTCCACAAGACGATTGCATTTCTACTATTTTCTAACAAAATAAAAGAAGACTGCAGAATGTAAGCAATATTACAAACTTTACAGGACTTATCTTGAAGGAATAGTAACATAACACAGCAAATAGCTTTTCCATTATTTCAGACAGTTAAGATGAAAGCCTCTTATTTCAGTGGCTGTCACAACTACTTAAAGCCAACTTAATTTAATTTGAAAAATATACGAATAAGACGCCCATTATGTACCAAGATCCATTTCACTTGGAACATGTTCTACATTTATTTATAAATTTTTATTATAATATTTATTTCCTAAAAAGGAAAATATTATTATTAAAGAACTTTAATTTCTAGATAAAACCAACTATATGAAATAAAGTAAGAACAGAAACTTAAATTCAAAATAAAAATAAGTTTACTTACTAAAGAAGTTGACAAATCCCTCGCTTGGACAAATCACAGCGTACTACAACGACAATTTGTTACTCATGAGAAATGGCTAAGCCCTTAACTCCATTAGACTATACAACATACTTTTATAGACTCAATATTTTAGTCTGAAATGTTTTAAAGAAAATCGCAATCGCTATATTTATGCGGTGCATTCTTGAAAGATATCTCTATAATATACACACATACGTAAACTCACGCCTCCTACCCATGAGTTTTTTGTTTTTGAGGGTCGGAAATCATCAAAAAAATAACTTCTCCCGCTCTGAGTGGAGCGGAAGGGCGTGTCAGACTTTTACTGACTAAAACCCACCCGTGTTCCTTGAGTTGCCTGTATGCCAGGGCCACGGTATCTCTTTCGAACAACCCGCACCCCTGGCAGACTATTTTGGGGTCGGCTGTCAATAACAGTATTTTAACATGGAGTGACTGCCTATTTAACCAACACAACACAGACCCCTTGGTAAGACTGGTTGTCATCTGACAACTAGTGAAAGTCTTTTCGGGCTTCTAACAACTGTCAAAGATCTACGAATGACAGCCAGTCTTGGTATGTAAAGATGTCACCCATCTACGGACCAACTACGGCAAGCGTATGCGGCTATTATTAAAATTAGCCAAATGCCCCCACTCACATCTGCTTTGTAAATCCCTAATACCTCTATTATATTTCCTCCTTAATTTCTTAAGTCTTCCATCTTATAAACGTTTATAATCGCATCCCAGACTACAAAGTATAGCTTCAAAGCCGACTTCGTTACTTCTTCTTTACTTCGCTCAGCATCACATTCATCAAGAAAATTAAATTTGAACAAGCCTCCGGATATTTACAGAAGAAAACTTCTAGAGCAATTTAATCCTGAGCTAAGAGCTATAATACTCGTAATAACGGTTTACAAACCCAAAGACAAACGGGAATGGAACTGCGAAGTCTCGCAAAGTACTTAATAATTACTAGGAAACCAGGAGTTTGTAGGAGTTGTGCTACAATGCCTGTATAAGGCGTCTTACGTGCTTGAGTTGGCAATTTTGAGAAGCGCGGTATGGATCGTGATAGAGTAGGTACAGTTGGTTGCAAAAGTGTGTTGTCTATATAGTCAGTATTATAATAGGTATCACGCTGCGCTCCAAATCTAAATCTTAAGTTTGGGCCTTGAGCTTATACGTTCGAACATCGCGAAGAATCCCCGCTATTCCATGTTAAAATCTGTTCTCTTATCAATGCTGCATCGCGTTTTGGCGACTTAAGGGGAATCTAGTCGCTGGCTCGAACTCACTAGTGGGCCTGACTAAAAACCACACTGTCTCACCAGGCTTCGTGTCCGACAAACAAAGGTAGTATCAGTGATGAGCAGTTAGAGACTAGTCTACACGCACAACGTTATTGAGTGAGATGCAGGATCATTTTTAGTAAAAAGATACGTAAAAAATTAAGAAAAGTCCTTCGAAAGATCAGGTTTTATGAAAAAACCACTGCATAAATCAATGATGAATAAATTTTATTGAACTTTTCGATAATTGAACTTTGTCAGTACCGACTTTATTTGGAAATTTTACACTTTTTTTATTACTTAAATACGCCCAAAGTTAGGTTAAATTAGTAAGAAAAGCGAATCTTTGTTGGCTCCTAACTTTTTAATGGGTTTTTATTTTAGTATTCTGTTTCCGTACAGACAATATTAATAATGAGACAAAACCATACCATGTTTAATTTTTGATGTACATTATCGAACAGTGGAGTAATACACTCCCGAAGTTTTTATGGAAAAAATGTCGACTAGATTTACCTTAAGGTCCGATTGCTATAGCAAAATGTCGCTTATCAACGACTGTTTCGATGATGTATGTGTCGGGCGATTCGCTGCATTTGAGCGTTTTTATCAAAGATGTACGTTTTTACCGTTCGTTTTTTTGTCAGTCGCTGCTATCTACCTTTTGATCTACTAAATCGCTGATTGCTAAAGCTAAAAAGAGCAGGATTAGAGCTCACTTATATCGAGCTCCCAAAAAGCCAGTGAATATCATGCTGAAAGGATGTTCATTTCTTTCTGTAAGTAGATTTGTAAGGCAGCTTTACACATAAAAAACTGGATGGCGCTGACATTTCCTGCTTAGCTGATTAATCTCTGAGAAGCAATGCCGAACAAACTCAGAGGTCATGGTCTCTTTCAAAGTCCAAACATTATATTGTAATGATATTATGTGAGTCTATGTAGGGCCATATTTGGAAGGGCCTTTTGGAGAAAGAGCCATGCAGTTTTGAGTTGCTACATTTAGCATCAGCGATCGATGCCAAAAGTTGCATGTCTGTCTCGGCTCTAATTTGTGATCACGGCTAGAAATTGCAGCACATATCGTTTGAGCCTTTAGATTGAGCTAAGTCGCGTTTCCACGTACCTGAGCGAAGCGCCTCGCTTTGAAATTGGATTGAATGTAAGCCACATTGATGAATACGATTCGTGTGTGTGTATGCAAATGTATGAATGTATGTGATATATTAATTGCTAGTGAATTAATTTTCTTGTGAATGGAAAATTATGTACCTATGCTGAATTACAAAGCTATTTTCTGCTAAACCATCTGTTGAAATTGTGAGATATTAATTGAACTGTTGTGTTTTTAACTAATAACTCACAACTTCTAGGTAGGTACTGTATGTAGATATATACTGTTACCTACATAAAGGCCATCACGTGCTGGGATATTTTAGAAAATATTCAAAAGAATTTAATCTAAGTACGTTATCATTGGAAAAGGTCACATTTGAATTTAGCTTAGTGTTTGGGTACGTTAAATATTTTTGCCGTTCACTGTAGGTAGGTAGCTAAAATTCTCGTCCAATAGGGTATTATCCAATTTATTAAAAAACTATTTTAATTTGAAGATTGAGACGAAATATACAGGGTGGAAACTTTCAGCGGGGCAGTAAGGGGAAGTACCTTATCCGTTGCAGCTACGCGAAAATGGTCTTAAGAGACTATCCATAATTTTTTATGGAATTTTGATCCCCATTCACAGATTATCAAAAAAAAAATACAGTTAGCAAGAAAATAGCCATTTTACACAAAAAACATTTTTTGATGCCAATCGACCCTGTTTCTAATACAGATCAAAAACTTTTATCGGACCAACCATCGTTGGAGTACCTACTCAAAAAGTCACAAATTGCAAAAAACTTTTCCGTACATTTTGTAAAGAATTTGTGTAACTGAAATACAAAAAATAAAACAAAAGACAAATGATCACGTAGAATTTTACACATATCACGTGTTATATGAAGTCATCTTAAGGAGTGTTTTAGAGGTAAATTCAAAATAACGAAAAGTAAATTTGATTTTAAAAGATTTTAACTGCGAAAATGGATATAGGTATATGTAAATCAATTTATTTTTATTTTTCTGTTACATAAATCGTCCCAATCTTCAAATTAAAATAGTTTTTAATAAATTGGAAAATACCCTATTATCGAATCGCCTTCTAAGAAGTTTCACTTCCAACATGTAGCATTCTATTCTGCTTATAAATTCCACAGGACAGTCTAAGTCGATGCAAAGATGAGCAAAAATATCTTCTGTAGAAGTCCACAATCGTGAGATCTGAGGCAATTAAACTTCTCGCAAAGTGTCCGCCTGAGAGCAAAATCAACATTAATTGGTCAAAGTATATTCAAAATAGGCTTAAGTCAATTAGCAGAGAGCTTCAAAGGCCCGCCCTTTACCTGAAACCAAGGTGTACATTGTTAGTTGTTACTATTAAATTTGGAGCTATAAGCAACATCAAAGATATATTTGTAAGTGATAGTCGAGTCGTCATGAATTTGCGGTTGATGAAAATGTAGATATGAATTTCGAAATTTGATAACATGTATACTCCATTTACAATAGCATTAGACAGAAGTTAAAAAAGGTTCTTTTTAATGTACACTTCGTAACAAAATTATATTAAAGGTGTTGCAGTTACGATTTATGCCAAAAAAATTAAAGTGTCAATGCTAAAAACCTAAAAGAAGCAGGAGTGAAAAACACCGAGTAACTAAATTAGTTTATGACGACGAAGTTTTACCAAACGTATTGTGGGTCGTAAGTTGTTATTTAAAATAAAGTATTGTAAAAAATATATATTTTATTTTCTTATAACCTTAATTAGATTTAAATCATCATGTGATTGTTTGTTTCATTCATTCGTTTTGTTGTAGGTTTGTAATGTGTGATGAAGATGTTATTGTAAATAGAACATTATCTAAAATAAACATTACTTTTACTTCGTTTATCTCAGTATTTAGTACTGTCTTAAATCTACCTAAAAAGTTAGAACTTAACTTTGAAATAAAATGTTTTGCACTCCTGCTTCTACGAGCCTCTTTTTTCTAAAGCTATAACAAATGGGGTATAGAATACATGTTCAGATTCAGTTCACATAGCTTTATTTGCTCAAACATGTATGTACATACAATTCACATAGCTTTATTTGCTCAAACATGTATGTACATACAATTAAAATAAAATACATGCGTTAAAAGTACATAGAGTTATGCTAAGATGTTTATTTACCATATTGTCATGGTGTGCAAATATTATACAACTTAAAATAAAAAATTAAAAAATAGCAACATTAATTAACTAAACAGTCCCACAAAATAAAATAAATTAAATTAAATTGATTGATTACATAAATTAATTAATAAAGAAATAGATACGAGTACATACAGAATTGATAAATAAAACATAATTACGCCAACGTAGGACCAAAATACTTATTATAACATTATTTTCAAAATCTTAATTACATTACATACATTTCAGATTAAATAAATACATAAAAGAGCATGTCAACTTAAAAATTCATTCACATCATAATATGTAATATGCTTTACTAGATAAAAAAGATTAAAATTATAAATATAGGCTTTTCATGTCTGTTTACGCAACGGGTTTTGATGAGGAGTTCACCATCATTTAGAGAATTTATTTATGTGTATAAGACTTATCTACACAACTGTACGAACGTCGTGTAATCGTAAAAACCTTACGAAACAGGGGCGGGTCGCTAGTTTCTAATAATGTAAGGCATTTTTTAATGGGCTAGCCGCACCCTTGCCCAAATTTTGAAGGCTTTTGAAGGCAAGACTAATTCATGTGTTCAAGAAGTTTGTCTGCTCAACAACGTAAATAACGCAATGAATGTTGTTGAGCTGTCAAAATTAAAACCAATCCTACTGTTAGTGTGTTATGGTTCCTCTTCTACTTATTCGCAAAAAAACAAACTTGTATTCCAAATTGACTGCAGTTCGAAGCTTGGAATCGATATGATTTGTAGTAGCACAAAAGCATGCTAATTTCGGGCAGAGACTACTTATTAGCATACAAAACGAATGCATAAGGATCGTAGCAGTTGTATACTATATAAAGGTTGATTGGAAGATGGGTGCAAAGCTTTAAGGTAAAGATAGTATAGACAATTTAGAACCATTTAAGCCATGGTTGTCTTAGACGAAGTCTTACCAATTTTTTTTTTTTAATAAGGTTTAAAAGACGTATTGTACAAATTTTTTATTTTTTCTGAGCTTTAAATGTCTGTAAAAAAAATGTCTAATGACACAGAAGCCTAAAACATGTTTTGCTTGATTGCTTACACATTACTTTAATTAAATAAATACAAAATGAATTCATTTATCATTCAATTTGGCTATAATTATGCAGTTTACATTAAATTTTGAGAATTTCCGAAAAAAAACTTAAAAATTTGGTTAAAAATATTTGGTAAGACTTCGTCTAAGACAACCATGGCTTAAATAGTTCTAAATTGTCTGTACTATCTTCGCCTTAAAGCTTTGCACCCATCTTCCAATCACCCTGTATATTTATATATCATTGTTGCGTTCTGCAGTTTCTGCCTTTATAAGGCGTGAGTTTGTATGTGTTATACCAAGAGAGGATGATTTTTCCACGTTTACGGAGCATGCTGTAAGTGAGTATATTACCTAGAGGCAAACAAGGCAGAAGAGAAGGGGTGGCACAACGGTAACGGCCGCGACTGACGCTTTACTTTGCTTTTATCATCAGTGCTGTCAAAACGGTGAATGAAAACATCGTCAGGGAACCGGTATGTTCTAAAATCAAAAGCATTACCTTTGTACGTATTTTTTTTGTTTCTTTATTTTTGTCAGTTTATGTGTGTGCATAAATGGTTAAATCATAATCAGCCAATAATGTTCCCACTGCTGGGACACAGGCCTCCTCTCTGTGAGAGGTAGTGGGCCGTAATCCACCACGCGGGTCCAGTGCGGATTGGTAGATGTCACATATCTTCGAATTTTTAGTTCTAGGACAACAGTTCCTCATAATGTTTTCTTTCACCGTTTTGAGAGCAGTGGTGATGAAAAAAATTACACAAAGTAATGGTTCAATAAATAAGATTAATTCATGCATCAACGGGAGGAAACGCCTGGGTGTTTCCATTGCGAAGATCGCCCTGAGGACACGGTGGAGCATACGGTGGCGGTCTGCCTGGCTTGGGCGGAGCACCGCCGTGTCCTCGTGGAGGCGATCGGCGGCGGCGATCTCTCGCGTTTGGCCCTGGTCCAGGCCATGGTACGGAGCGAGAGTGCATGGTTAGCCGTCACCTCCTTCTGCGAAGCAGTAATGATCGCGAAGAGGGAGGCGGCGCACGTGAGGGAGAGGCAGAATAGGTATGCGCCCTCACGGCCGTAGCCGCCGCAGGAGACGCCCTGGGCGTCGGGAATCCCAGGCTGATTCCCGGCCACCGTAGGCGCGGGCTTGCGGACGGCGAGTAATGGGTAGCTCGCTGTCCGGTAAGGACCAAGCCCGGGTCGACGGCGCGTTGTGTTCCACGCGCGCCTCAAAGAGATATCAGCACCAACTGGTGGGGTCCGCAAGGGCTGATGCCTGCCAGGGGTGCGGGTTGTTCGAATGAGATACCGCGGGCCCTGGCACACAGGCAATTGAGGGAACACGGGTGGGTTTTAGTCAGTAAAAGTCTGACACGCCCTCCCGCTCCACCCAGAGCGGGAGAAGTTATTTGATGATATCCCAACCAAAAAAAAACTTCCATCAGGTAACTTTACAGAATAATTTATGTGCAAAAAGTTTGCTGAAAACTTAAAATATTCAGCACATCACGTTACAAAGTTATGCAGCGGAGCTCTATGTGCACCAAATTAGATTTTATCCTTGCTCTAATATATTCTACATACTTCTCATGCAGATAATATTAGAATGTCATGAACGTTGAATTTCAACGTTCTTTCTACGAAAGACGCCGTGTACACGGAGGGCAAAATAAAAATAACAAACTTTCATTCTATATCTAGGTGGTGTCTTATATCTATAGAAAGAACTGTATCGTAAAAACCATATTATTAGTATTATTGTTTTATTATAAAATTAACTGTATGCAAAAAAAAAAACTAACAAATAACCATAACCCCGCCGCGCCGCTGCCGCCGCCCGTTAGCGACAATATCCCTCCTTACGCCATACCCTGAACCGCATACCGATGAACGCGTGCATGTAGGTAAAGAAACCCGCTTGATCCAGGTTACGCGCCGATCACGAGTTTTATTCGTGATTTTTAAACAAACTGCATAAAAGTTGATCACGTATTCAGTACGTGATCGGCGTACTGTGGAATGAGCGGCATCACGTACTGACTCGTGATTGGCTGTCAAAGTGTTAAGTTTTCACTTCTGTGAACAGTCCCCATGTCTGCCTGTTCTCGTCATGGCATGAACTTCTTCTCTACATCATCATCTGCCTAGACTTATCCTGATTACGTTGGCATCGGCTCTCAGTCTATCCGGATGCAGCTGAATACCAGTATTTTACATGGAGCGACTGCCTATCTGACCTCCACAACCCAGTTTCTGCTTAATACGATAGGTAGGTACCCCATGGTAAGACTGGTTGTCAAACTTTCGGGCTTCTGACGACCCGTAAGACCGTCAAAGATCCACGAATGATAGCCGGAACCAACGGCTTAACGTGCTTTCCGAGGCACAGAGAGGTAGTATATAAAGATGTTCTTGTTCACCCATCTACAGACCAACCTTGGCAAACGTAGCTTAACCTCATCAATCGACCCATACGGCTGTTATTATGTAACCCTTCTTCTCTATATCAACTGTATTAATAATATATTTTATTTTATAATTCATCTTAAAGCAACTCATGTAAAAACCTTTTAACAAAACTGTGGTTGTAACAGGAGCTCGTTGATGCGGAACCAAAGCGGCTTTGAAAATTCACAAAGCGAATTTCTTATTAAGGTTTATAATTGCAATATGAAAAGTAAGATTTTTATTTTCACCTAGAAAATTAAAATGTCGGAAAAATATATGTTCAAAGTATATTGGAGCTGTCGAGAACATTCGTTTTGTTTTATGCATTTATTAATTAACATGAAAGTTTTACGCTTTTGTAGGTAGGTACAAGTTTTCTTAGACCATGGCGCCATTTTGTTTTCAATGTAATTTATAAACTACTGCCTATTTATTTGGTCTAGAGCTCGCAAGCACTAATATTGAGCTTGGGGCTCTGTGTTTTTCTCTATCGCTAGCCGAGATCGACTTCCTAAGGGCAACATTCTCAAACCGCACTTTAAAAATACAAATTTAATACAAAATCAATGGGATCGCTAAAAATGATAAATGATTTTATTTCGGTTTGTTGGTTTGTACAAACACATTTATACGTCAATCATATTTTTTAAACTAGATGAGGTCGGCGTTTCCTATCTGACTACTCTGAGAAGAAAAGCCGAAACAAACTCAGAGGTCACAATACAACATTATGTCTAGACAATGTAGAGTGTTGTCTGAAATGGTATTTTGATGTAGATTAATGAACTCAATTAATGAACCTCCCATCCGGCCACAAGCTACCGTGGCCTACTTGGAAATCCTTAAATAGACTTCGAACCCAAGTAGGTCGCAGCAAGGATAACCTCCACAAGTGGGAATTCATGGACGGCTCAGATCTCTGGTGTGTGTGCGGCGTCTCTCCACAGACAATGGCTCACCTCCCATCTTGCACAGCATGCCCTATTGCCTGCACTCGTGACGACCCAATGGCTGCATCAGCGAACGGTATTCGCGTTGCTGTAAATTTAAATGACTATACATATTAAGTAAATATTTTCGTTTTATTTTAGCCATCGGCACGCTTCGAAGGAGAATTAACTTAAAGAGCGGCATTGATGGTTATGGTGATTATAAATCTGTAAATACATACGCGTTACGGTCACGAATTATATTCTGTTCAACATTCAGCCTGACCTGCAAATTGCAGAAAGCGTAAGAAAAATTGAAATTTGATTTAAAAGCACAAAAAAACAATGTTTCTAAAGCTCTCAAAAAACTTAGACCTTACTTTTAAGCGTTCATACGATATAATATAAACATTATATACATAAATTTAACGTTCATATTTGTATGTAATGCTTGCTCACATTCACTTATACGAACATACACATTATCCGCAGAAATAAGCAAGAAACGCTTATTCAGCAAATTAAAGTTAAATTGCATTTTGTGAATCTTGTTCAAGTTTCTCCACTTTTCTCTAGCCTTTCGGCTATTGTCTTCTAGTTTCATTAAACTTACACCGGGGAAGTTGTATAGTTTGTTTTTTAGACTTAGGTAAAAGGCTGCAATAGTCTAGTCATTTAGTGCTGAATAGTTTATATACTGTGTGTGTGTGTGTGTGTTTTGACGGCACGGTTGGCGCAATGGTTAGGCGATTGACTGCTGCGCTCCGTGTCGCGGGTTCGATTCCCGCACGGAACAAATATTTGTATGACCTACCAGTAGTTGTTCCGGGTCTGGCTGTTTGTGTATGTGAGTTTTAAATGTTTGTAAACGCACCCACAGTACAGGAGACATTCCTAGTGTGGGGCAAAGTTTAAAATAAAAAAATAATAAAAAAACTGTACTGTTTTTCAGTGGTAAAACTTTTAAAGGGGTACGAGTACGGATCATAGCAGCTGGTGTTAGTGTAGTTTCTGCCTATCACCCTACGAAAATGGCGTTAATTTATGTACGTATACAAAATTAAGAGTTTATAAAGAAATCTTACAGCTGGGTATGTAAGGTTTTTTGAAGAAAAGTAGGTAAGTACTTAGGACTAGTTAAAATATCTGGGACACTGGGTCACTGACAGATGTGCTTCCCTGATGACGCGTATTCGCGGCAGCACCAACAGTATCCTCAGTGTATGTGTTAATGTAGCTCCACGCTGAATTTTAATTTTATATGTCTATCTGTGTCTGTAACCTACTAACACTAGAAGATATGTAAAATTATTACTAACCCCCCTCCCTAGACTCTAGTCTGAAGTAAATGTTTTGGAATTATATTCTTTCCTATTATATTTTTTTCTAGTCTAGACCATGGCCTCCCTCCACTTATTCCATCTTAGCGGTGGACTCCCACTTCATCCTGGATACATCAATTTATTATGGTTAAAATTATTAACTGAATACTTAGGTGAAGATCGAACAGACATTTTTGCCAACAGTGGAACGCAAAATGGGCATTAAAACTTTTACCTAAGAGAATAGGGCGTGTTTCTGGCATAAAATGCTTGTTTTTATTCCTTTACAGATAGGCTAAGTATATAAGATCTGAAGTTTTTACAACTTAACTAACAAAAGACCTAAAGAATCAAACGAAATGTGCCGTAAAAAGTTTCCAAATCTTTTGAAAATAAAGCTTACCTATTAATTCCAAGTTTCGTAAAACAACTCTATTGTATTCAACAAATACTAGCTTCTTTTATGTGCCCACGGACAGTTTTATTATAATACTTTTGTAACAACAGGCTAAGAAAATAATAAAGGAGCGATTTCTTTGCTTTGACATACGAAAAGCTGAATAAAACATGACATAAATATAAAACCATCTATTAATAGTAAAGAGCAAAGTCACTTTTTGTGTGTGTCCTTTTCTTTCAAAAGTACTACCGTTTGTCCACTGATATTGCAAGAGGGACGATCGGGAATAATGTATTATTTTAATTTTAATTCCCGTTCGTCCCACTAGATCATTTAAGTCTAGTTATTTCAATGGTGAAAACAGTTATTTATACTAACTAATAAATAATATTATAAATGCGAAAGTTTTTTGTTTGTTACGGTTTCACGCTAAAACAGCTGAAAGGGGGTTAAGAAGGAAGGGAGGGAGGGAGAGTAGTTTTTATGCGGTTTTCCTTTTTTTTTCTGGGAGGTTCATGTACTTATATCGGGTGTAAAAAGACACTTAACGAAGCCGAAAGTCACTTGTACTCCCCGTCAATATAATATTTTTTTTGTACTGGACTATACCTGGGAAACTTTTGGTTACGGAGATATTGAAGGTCAAAATTGCAACTTTAACCGAAGGCGCCAGCTAGCGGACGGCGAGTAATGGGTAGCTCGCTGTCCGGTAAGGACCAAGCCCGGGTCGACGGCACGTTGTGTTAAACGCGCGCCTCAAAGAGATGTCAGCACCAACTGGTGGGGCCCACAAGGGCCGATGCCTGCCAGGGGTGTGGGTTTTTCGAAAAAGATACCGCGGCCCCTGACACACAGGCAACTGAGGGAACACGGGTGGGTTTTAGTCAGTAACAGTCTGACACGCCCTCCTGCTCCAACCAGAGCGGGAGAAGATATTTGATGATTTGCCAACCAAAAAAAAAACTTCAACCAGTCACCTAAAATGTATCGAAACCATTTTATTTTGTAACGAAAGCATTTTGCTCCGTAACAAAATAAGAAAAGTTTTTATTTTGAGCTTCAGACTGTTCGTTAGTTTCCTTTTTGACAGGAGATAAACAACAATGTTTTAGATGTTTGTACTTTCAGAAACTTTCAGCGTGTTTTTAGTACTAGGATTAAAATGTTCAGGGTGACACATGTATAGTGTAACAACATGCTAACTTTAGTTTAACTTTTACTTTTTGTTGCTACTCGTGAGGGGCTTGTGGCTAAGTAATTACAGCCGCACGGGTCGATCCATCAGGTTAAGCTACGCTTGCCGGGGTTGGTCTGTGGATGGGTGACCATCTTTACATACCGAGACTCCTCCCTGCCTCGGAAAGCACGTTAAGCCGTTGATCCCGGCTGTCATTCGTGGATCTTCGACAGTCGTTACAGGTCGTCAGAAGCCCGAAAGTCTGACAAGGACACGGTGGAGCAAACGGTGGAGGTCTGCCCGGCTTGGGCGGAGCACCACCGTGTCCTCGTGGAGGCGATCGGCGGCAGGGATCTCTCGCGTCCGGCCCTGGTCCAGGTCATGATACGGAGCGAGAGTGCATAGTTAGCCGTCACCTCCTTCTGCGAAGCAGTAATGCTCGCGAAGAGGGAGGCGGTGCACGTGAGGGAGAGGTAGTATATGTGCCCTCACGGCCGTAGTCGCCGCGGAAGACTCTCTGGGCGTCGGGAATCCCAGGCTGTTTCCCGGCCACCGCAGGCTTGCGGACGGCGAGTAATGGGTAGCTCGCTGTCCGGTAAGGACCAAGCTCGGGTCGACGGCGCGTTGTGTTCCACGCGCGCCACAAAGAAATGTCAGCACCAAATGGTGAGGTCCGCAAGGGCCGATGCCTCCCAGGGGTGCGGGTTGTTCAAAAGAGATACTGCGGACCCTGGCACACAGGCAACTGAGGGAACACGGGTGGGTTTTAGTCAGTAAAAGTCTGATACGCGCTCCTGCTCCACCCAGAGCGGGAGAAGTTTTTAGATGATTTCCCACCCAAAAAAAAAAACGGTGTTCACAATCATGCGGTGACATATACATTGGATAAACGTCTTATACTAAATTAAGTAAACTATTTAAATAGTAACGTATTTTTTATTATTATATAAATATCTACTTACTTTAGCATCATTTCTCAATCAGCCTATATTATTCCTACCGCTGTGACACTGGCCTCCAAACTTCGTGAGGTAGTTCTCTATAACCTACCAGGCGGGCCCAGTGCGGGTTGGTAGGAGTCATATGTAATCGGACATCTAGTCTTAGGACATGCTGGTTTCATCACAATGTTTTCCTTCACCGTTTTGAGAGCAGTTGTGATGAAAATTTACATAAAGTAAAGCTACGACCTCATAAGTCGCGGCCTCTGGACCACCATTGCTCTCGCATGTTCAAATGCTGGTACATTT
Source organism: Antitype chi (assembly GCA_947359405.1). Taxonomy (NCBI): domain Eukaryota; kingdom Metazoa; phylum Arthropoda; class Insecta; order Lepidoptera; family Noctuidae; genus Antitype; species Antitype chi. The sequence continues at coordinate 17,831,296 of OX375820.1, read as the reverse complement.
TCCGCATTCCCTTTAGCATGATCAATAGAAAGTTATCTACCAGAACATGATACAATAAAACCAGATGTTGGTATCATAAAAAGTTACAACATAACACATGTGAACGTTCGTACATAGTTGTTTTGTGCAATGGCTTGGAGTGTGTTTTTATGGCAACACACTTGAAAAGCTGGCAACAATTTGTTTTTTAAAGTCGTTTTAAATTTGAATTGAGTTTGTTTAAAAGTTTATTGATGATGATATAGTTGTCATGGCTGAGACCATGGAGGACCTCAGTACAATGCTCGATGACCTCAGTAGAGCTTCCGAAAGAGTGGGTCTTAAAATGAACATGGACAAGACAAAGGTCATGTTTAATGCCCGTGTAACACCCACTCTCATGACGGTCGGAGGCGCTGCACTCGAAGTTGTGGACGAGTACGTTTACCTAGGACAAACTGTCCAGTTAGGTAGGTCCAACTTCGAGAAAGAGGTCAATCGTCGAATCCGACTCGGTTGGGCAGCGTTCGGGAAGCTTCGCAATATCTTCTCGTCCCACATACCGCAGTGTCTCAAGGCGAAAGTCTTCGACCAGTGTGTGTTGCCAGTGATGACATATGGAACCGAAACGTGGTCGCTCACAATGGGCCTCATAAGAAGGTTTAAAGTCACCAAAAGGGCAATGGAGAGGGCTATGCTTGGAGTTTCCCTGCGTGATCGAATCAGGAATGAGGAGATCCGCAGGAGAACCAAGGTAAACGACATAGCCCGAAGAATTGCCAAACTTAAGTGGCAGTGGGCAGGGCACATTGCACGCAGAACAGATGGCCGATGGGGTCGAAAAGTTCTGGAGTGGCGACCGAGCACCGGAAGACGTAAAGTTGGAAGGCCTCCCACAAGGTGGACCGATGACCTTGTGAGGGCCGCAGGAGTCCGCTGGATGCGGGAAGCACAGAACCGGTCGAAGTGGCGGAGCTTGGGGGAGGCCTATGTCCAGCAGTGGACGTCTTTCGGCTGAAATGATGATGATGATGAAAAGTTTATTTAAGACGATTTAAAAATTTACATTCAGAAAAATTGCAAATTGGACCTGATTTAAAAATATAGAAACTTGCTTGTTACTGAATTATTATGTGTCAATTTAGATGATTCAATACCGCAACCTACCCTATTTTCAAAATCATCATACGTAGATAGATTTTGCAAAATTACATTTTGTTTGATCCGAAAAGTTCTGACGTGGTGGTTGGTCCTCAGTTATCAGACTCATCAACATCTCAGAGATCATCAACTGATGGGGCCCGCCAGGGCCGATGCCTGTCAGGGGTGCGGGTTGTTCGAAAGAAATACCGCGGCAGGGGGGGGGGGGGTTTAGTCAGTAAAAGTCTGACACGCCCTCCTGCTCCACCCAGAGTGGGAGAAGTTATTTGATGATTTCCAAAGCAAAAAAAAATCCTATGCGCTGTGGGCCAGAATAACTACTATGTGTAGTCATGACACAGCAAGATGGCAAGACGAGTTGTAGAAAATAAACAACCAGTGGTCCACTTTATACTTGGATCCAAAAAGCTGGAAGTCATGAGAGAAGCCTTTACCTGTCAGTGCTTTATAATGCAGGCTTACAGTAACAGTAACCTATAACAGTTAGGTGTATACTTCGGTCTATCCCCTGAAAGTAATACCCACTCGCTACACAAAAGTTTCTTTACGTTGAGGATTTCCTATCCCTCGTTACAAAGATTGCCATTTTGTAACCTCAACCCTATTTGTGACCAAAATGTAGATAGGTACATACCTACATACGGTTTCTGGAGCAATACACCGTGAGCCGTAGACAAGTTTTATCTCTGGTTTGGTTACGTGCCGTAATAAACGGGTCCACGGAAGGTTTACTGCCGTACCTGGATTAAAATACTAGCAATTGTACCGTGCTACCTTGTTGGGGACTGTATTTTTTGGGTGAATTTCTTTAAAAAGTAAGCCTTTTCCTGTTTTAGTTTAAAGAACAAAAAATTTGAAAAAAAACACCTGCTCTCGTATGTCCGAGTCAACGTTTTTTTTTTACTTTTCCCCACACTAGTAATTTCTCCGGTATTGTGGGTGCGTTTACAAACATTTAAACTCACATACACAAACAGCCAGACCCAGAACAACTATCTACTTGTAGGGCGTACAAATATTTGTTCCGTGCGGAAATCGAACTCGCGACACGCAGCGCAGCAGTCAATCGCTTAACCACTGCGCCAACCGTGCCGTCGAACCGTCCCGTCATGTTTAGATTGGTAACTCATCCAGGAAATGACCACGGCATGTTTAGCTTAGCCCCGCACCGTTGTCGTTTAGTTTTAAGGTCCTCTCAGTTACAGCTAAGAATACTATAATAATCATACCAGCCTACGTCCTACAGTTTTATACACCTGTGAGGTAATTACGTAACACTCACAATAATACCAATCAATGCACATTATTTTGACAATTCAACGATATTCATTGCGTTGTTTACATTAACAAGAGAATTCTTTAAACATGTGATGCAATGGATTATCTTCGTATTAGCGTGTTGATGATAAAAAGTTCAAACATCTTTGGCCCAAAAATCAGCTGTGCGAACTCCACTCGCTGATGCAGTCATAGATTGCACGTAATTGAGATCTGAGCCGTCCGTGAACCCCCATCTGTGCAGATTGTCTTTGCTCCGACTAAATTATGTTCAAAGTCTATTTAGAGATTTCCAAGTCAGCCATGGTTCGATCCCTCCCAGTGTGTTCCCGCATTGTCGTTGCGGGGGGGCTCAGTATCCGTGGTCACCCTCCCACGGTTAAGCAAAGAGGAACCCCAAGGTGGGGCCGCTCGTCAAGGCTTTTGCCTCCAAGCCGACGACGTAGCGGCCAAAAAGTAGGTTGCGGTGAGGTGCATCGCAACTAAGGCGGGCCGCAATGTCGAATCATCGCGGAGGCATCGCGGCTGAGGGTTACAGGCTACGGCGGAGGAGGAGTGCCGATACCTCTGAGTAGCGCTCTTCCCTTCCGTGGCCTGGACGGGAGGGGGGGCCGCCACCGTTTGATGGCGGACGCGATGGGGCCGCAGGGGAAGACGAGTGTCGGTACAGCGTTGGCCACTCTCCCTATCCCCTGCGGCCGAAAAGTGGTAGGCGGCGGGGCCACTGTGCTGACCCGTCGCAGGCACCAAGGGTGCCAGACACGGGGTCGTTTGGGGCCTTTATGCTATTCGGTTACAGGGGTGGTCACGGCGTGCCATGTGCCCTGTTGCGCCGGTGATAGGGGTTATTCCCCTCCGAGGAGAGTCCGGTGATGGACAGCCGCGGCGGGTTTGCAGATGGCTTGCGCTTTTCCGTGTTCCCGCCTCAAGTGGTACTGGAGGACACCGTGGAGTTTTAGTGGGTTACAGTCCCACATAACTGCGCTATCTCCATGTGGTAGCGCAGTATGCATTTCCGCAGGTTAAAAAAAATGCCTGGGTCGACGGCGCGGTGGTTTCCACGCGCGCCGTCAGACATGTCAGCAACAACTGGTAGGGTCCGCAAGGGCCGAAGCCTGCCAGGGATGCGGGTTGTTCGAAAGAGATACCGTCGCCCCTGGCACACAGGCAACTGAGGGAACACGGGTGGGTTTTAGTCAGTAAAAGTCTGACACGCCCTGCTGCTCCATTCAGAGCGGGAGAAGTTATTTGATGATTTCCCATCCTGATAAAAAAAAAAAACAAACAAACAAAAAAAACCCTGGTTTGATAAATTTGGCAGGGGGTTTATACTGCTCCCACAATAGATTACATCTTGCTGTGGAGACGTGGCTATGGATGGATTTTGAATTATGAATTTCCTTCAAAATCCTTCTGATTTTGATAGAAGCTGTCTTACGTAGTTAATTGGAGAGCTCTCAAAGTGATCGATCGTCAAGTAACATGAAACAGAAGCCTTTAAACTTCTACTGAAACTACATCGACCAACTTAGTGTTCTGAAGTTAGGAACCACCTATGTCGGAACTGAAATAACGAAAATGCATTTATATGTATCGCGAATTAGCAACCAACGTAAATAAGTGAAATATTTGTTTTGAAACTAAATTGAGTTTTGCGTTGGAGTTTATCTCGAAAAAGCGTAAAACTAGCTAGATAGAATATGAAACTGGCGTTAAATACTCATTTTGTTTTAAAACTAAAATATTCTGAACTGATTTTAACCTACTTCAAAGAGGAGAAGGGTATCACTCGGCATGTTTACATATATTTTCTTTTTATGTATGTTCGGGCACAACTCCTTCATATAAAGACGGATTTGCAAAATTCTTTTTTTGTTCGAAAAGGGTTTATTTCGGAATGGTTCCATTTAAATTTCATATAGATCTGATGATGCATTTCGGAGATAGACAACGGCACTCGTCAAAAAATGACATCATGTAAATTAACCGCGGTTGGTTCTATCTTATAAATATGCATTGTTTTGACCCCAAGGATGATGAAATTTCGAAGTGGTGTAGGTACTATAAGTAAAAAGTGAAGAAAAAAGCAACCAACTTCCGGAAAAACGCTACAAAGTGAAAAATAACTTTAATTTCTCTATTTCTCCAGGATCCCATCATCACATCCTGACTTGATGATCATGGGGCTTTAAAAAAAAACCAAATCGGTCCAGCCATCTTCGAGTAATCGGGGAAAATACATAAAAAAACAAACATACAAGTGAAGCTAATATAAAGCGTGTAAAAAAAAGCTTCCGACGAATTGAGAACCTACTCCATTTCGAAGTCGGTTAAAAAATAAATTAAAGATACTGCTAGAAGGGAAAGCATACTACAGTATTCTAGAATTGCTTAATGATAACATCTAATACCGTGTAGTAACCAATATTATCAATACATCTTTGACATAATCCGTACATGCAGCAACATATTGATATGATGATAATTTTAATTGACATTTAATAATTGTTACTTAATTATAATGACGAAATTTAAATATTTGTACGCCACTAAGGCCAAACATGACTGATCTTAAACTATAATGATAATTTATGAAAGTATTTAAGTAATTCCAGAACTAATTATTTAATTAAATACGCAAACTGAGCAATAATCCTTTTATTTTTACAATCAACCAAAAGGTAACAGACTAAATATATATGCTATTAAACGTCAATAGTAATGTTAAGCGTGAGTCGTTTAATAGTTCACATACTGGAAGATAGGAGGCGTATTGAGTTCAGAGTATGCAATTAATTAATTTCAACATATAATGTAACTTAATAACTTGCATGCTCTGTATGTGTACCTACTCATGTTTCCACCAATAAAGAATCTTGAAACTTTTTTTTTTGGTTGGTAAATCATCAAATAACTTCTCCCGCTCTGGGTGGAGTGGGAGGGCGTGTCAGACTTTTACTGACTAAAACCCACCCGTGTTCCCTCAGTTGCCTGTGTGCCAGGGGCCGCGGTATCTCTTTCGAACAACCCGCACCCCTGGTAGGCATCGGCCCTTGCGGACCCCACCAGTTGGTGCTGACATCTCTTTGAGGCGCGCGTTTCACAACGTGTCCACCCGGGCTTGGTCCTTACTGGACAGTGAGCTACCCATTATTCGCCGTCCGCAATCTTGAATCTTCAATCTATGGCTCACTCTCTTACAGAGGCCTGTCTCGTAGCAATGGGAAAATTATAGTCTGCTTATTTATGCATAAATACGTTGGTTAGAGGATAAGTATATTTACAGTATCGACTGTGAAAGACAAACACAACCATTTTCAGCAGAACTACTCGTATTTAATAATAACAAAGTACCTTTTACCATAACTCCTATTTCAAGTACATAAAATACAAATATATTACTGCACCACAGCAACAAAGTTAGATAAGTACATTCAGAATTGTGCAGTTTCTAAAATAAAATCCCCGGGAGAAACCAAAATCCTTGCTGCAGCTACGTTCGAAATAGAAAAGCAATAAAATACCAATTTCTAGACCTTACCGCACGTTTACATAAAGATGTATATCTAGTAGTTATAGAGAATGCACTGTACTGAGAAATTGTTATAGCGAATGTAGGTTACCATCTTGTTGTAATAGTTAAACTAAACAGTGATGACGTAATTGATAGTGCCATGTTAGTGTTTAACAAACAAATGAAACTAATTTGCTGTCTATTCTGAAAAAATATATTAAAATAATACTCGCATACTTTTATATGTAACACTGATATTATTGTGTGTCGAGTGGAAGGACAAAATTAGTTTTTTATAAGACCTTTATTATAAGAAAGAAACTTGGTCAGGGTAGTGTGATAGTGTATTTACTGTTATCATTATATCGTCTTGTTTCTATGGTGCTCTATTGTTATGGGTAAATGGACCACATAAGGCCAGTTGTACCTACCCTTTTTTTCCGTGGAATAACTACGGTTGATTCGCCAATTGTAGGCACGGTCGTCAGTGTTGTATGGATTAGTATGATAGCATGGCAACAACCGTGTGTGTTTAAGAGGCCCTACAATTATTGAAAACAAATTTAATGAATCGTGGCTCTGTATCTGTTTGTGATGAAGATATGGTAAAAGTGTTCCACTACCTACCTATATTATGTTAGTGTGAATAAAAACATGAATGCAGATTGGGTGATGCTCCTGCCACATCAATAAGGTTCTTGGAACCAGCACTATCTACTTTTTAGTATTAGTTACTTATGTGATAAAAATTCTGAATGATAAAACCTGAGGATCCTTTAAAAGAAAGATGAGAATTTACGATATAATCCTACTATCACATATAAAACAAAACATCACTCCTTGTTTCCCCGAAGGCTTTTACCCTACGGCAGAGGAATCCAGTAAAAATAATAATGCTATAAATGTGATAGTTTGGATGTTTGTTACCTACTCAATAACGCAAAAAATGGCTGAACGGATGAAATTAGACACAAATATAGTTTATAATCTGGTTTAACACATAGGATACTTTTTATTCCGTTCCCTTGGGATAATTTTCGAACTCCACGCGGGCGAAGCAATTGGCAAAAGCGTGTATTATACAAATTGATATACGTACCTTTGACTCTGTGCTGTTCAGTTACCAACGTCATTTCTCTACACTCTGCTAACTTTTTCATCTTACTCTCATTCTTTTTTTTAATTTTTTTTCAATCAAAATAAAGATGAAAATATCTAATAGTTTTGACTACCTATCATAACTAAACCACCATTTCAAATGATATAATAATATTCATTCTTAACCTAAATTTATAACACAAAGCAGTACTCACAGAATAGAAAACAATAGCTATCTTTTATAGTAAACTCACCAATAACAATGGACTTACTCACTCGAAAGGACTCTTTATTTACTATTACTCTTGCTGAAATATCAACACAACCTAAGATAGCAACCCTGTCATAACAATCAAAATATTTAAATATAAGGATCATGACATATTAGCTTGCATTTGCTAACTGGCAGTGGACCAACCCAGTTATCATGTGGAAACACTCAGTGGTGCATTTTTATTTCTTAATATTTCTACGATTTATAAGCTGCTGTCAGTGTAACTTGAATCGAACAGATGTCGGTGCAGATAAAACACCGCTAGAGTTGGACGAATACAGTACAATAGACAAGGGGACAAGTACTGAACCAGGAGCAATTTCCACGACCACCAATCTCCCTCAAAGTACTTTTTTTGAAACAAATGAAACTACTACAGAATCATATGAGAAAACGAATGAAATATTTGAAATTGAAACTAATAAAAGCCACACAAGATCCGAAGAACATCATAGTACTCTAGACATTTTCGAATTAAATGAAAATAGCTCAGAGATAGTTGAAGCAATGGTTGACGGGCTTGAAAACAATTTTGAATCAAATTTTATAGGGACACCTAATCCTAATGAAACTACAACAGAAAGTGTAACTGAAATAGCAGTAAATCAATCAGACGGTGATTTGTGGCAGAAATGTGCTCATTACAAGAGCGTGGATACTTTTAATTTGGAGAAAATGCCTGACGTATGGCAAGTGGTGTACTACCGACTGCCAAACAAGATGAAATGTTTCAAACTACATATCAAAGCAGTAAATTTAAAGGTAAGTATGCAGATTTCTTACATTTTTAACCCCCGACGCAAAAACGACGGGGTGTTATAAGTTTGACGTGTCTCTGTGTGTGTGTGTTTGTCTGTGGCATCGTAGCTCCCGAACGGATGAACCGATTTTGATTTAGTATATTTTGTTTGAAATATGAATTAGTCGGGAGTGTTCTTAGACATGTTTCATCAAAATCGGTTCAGCCGTTTGGAAATTATCCGCTCTTTTCTGGTTGATGAAGGGATCTGAGCATCTTCCACGGGTCTGATCAAGTCGAAATTTTGTATTCTATAACTTCAATGATATTAGACGAACAAAATAACTTTGAACTGATGCTGGAGCATCGCCTGGAATTTCCAGGATACCCAAGTTACTCCCCAACAAACAGCAGAAGTATCGTTTTTGGGCTCATTGAGAAAGTCTTTGTTGACGTTTCATTTATCTGTCAAAGTTCTGAAATAAAAGCGGAAAAATTCAAATGTCCGTTTCTACTGCGATGTTTTTTTTTAATCGAATGTAGATATTTTCATTTACGTCCCAGATTTATTTTAGGCTCATTTTTGTAAACAAATATATTTTTGTAAAAATGTAGATGTCCGTTTCTACTTTGCTGCCATCGACGTTATCTAAATGTTTATTTATTTATATAAGCTTTATTGTACACCAGAAAATACATAACAAAAAGAAAACATTTAACATTAAAAACATACAATGGGCGGCCTTATCGCTTTTTGCGATCTCTTCCAGCCAACCTTGGAATGAACAGTGATTACGTGGACATTAAAAATAATAATTTACTAAATCAAAAACCCCGACTGCCCAAAAAGAGAACTTTAATTTAAAAAGATGGAAACAAGAAACTTGATTTAAAAGGGTGACTATTAGACTGAATACTATAAGCAATCTCATGCAGTCGGAGGCATCTTCTAACAATAAAGACCTTTACTGCCTCCGACTCTGACTATAAAAAATATATATATTTAAAAATATACAGGGTGATTGGAAGATGGGTGCAAAGCTTTAAGGCGAAGATAGTACAGACAATTTAGAACCATTTAAGCCATGGTTGTCTTAGACGAAGTCTTACCAAATATTTTTAACCAAATTTTTAAGTTTTTTTTCGGAAATTCTCAAAATTTAATGTAAACTGCATAATTATGGCCAAATTGAATGATAAATGAATTCATTTTTTATTTATTTAATTAAAGTAATGTGTAAGCAATCAAGCAAAACATGTTTTAGGCTTCTGTGTCATTAGACATTTTTTTTACAGACATTTAAAGCTCAGAAAAAATAAAAAATTTGTACAATACGTCTTTTAAACCTTATTAAAAAAAAAATTGGTAAGACTTCGTCTGAGACAACCATGGCTTAAATGGTTCTAAATTGTCTATACTATCTTCACCTTAAAGCTTTGCACCCATCTTCCAATCACCCTGTATAAACAAAGAAAATAAATGACGACGATAAATATATCCAATGGTAACTAAGCGAAACGTGACTGTATCGATTAAATTTGAACGGACTATTCCAGGGGATCATTCAATTACTCATGAACTTACTAACATTTCTCTTACTGTGGAACCAATCTCAGAAAATGAGGAAACCGGCATCGGTAAAAAAAAAAAAATATACACGGTGGCAGGGCATCGACGCGCAACCTGCTACCATAATTCGGAACCCATCACGTTGGATTTTTTGGCAGTTTTTTTTTAGCCTCTAACGTCCCACTGCTGGGCAAAGGCCTCCCTACTCTCTTTCCACCTCTCTCTGTCCAAAGCTGACAAGGACCAAACCTTATTAAAGGAGTCCAGCTCATCCCGCCATCTCCGTCTGGGCCTGCCGCGATGTCGTTTGCCACTAAGCGGGACCCATTGGGTCGTAAGTTTGGCCCATTGATCGTCTGACATACGGCAGATGTGTTCAGCCCAATTCCATTTGAGCGTGGCAGATTTACGAGTGACATGAGTTATTTTCGTAATGGAACGGATTGTTGTATTCTTAACCCGGTCCACAAGTTTGATACCCAGAATACTCCGTTTCATAGCTCTCTGGCAGACCTCGAGCGTGGACTTCTGCTGAATTGTCAAAGACCATATTTGAGAACCATATGTGAGAATGGGAAGAATACATACGTCGATGAGTCTTCTCTTGAGCGATAGAGGAAGGTCGCCCTTCATTAAATCTTTCATGGCCCAACAGCTCTTCCAGGAATTTTCGGTGCGTCTCGGTCGTCTTTGTTTGGTCTTGCTTTTTGTCAGTTATTAACAAAAAATAGCTGTTCCATACATTTTGACTGCGTAAGTATTTTATACAAGGTGTATTTTTAGTCACCGTAATTTTTTTTCAGGGTGATAGTACCCGTGAAATGTAACAACTTTCTCCAAGGAACATGTTCCAAATATGAGGTCATGGGTCAAAATATGAAAAAAAAATCGGATCTCCCATACAAAATCGATCAGCTGACTATTGATTTTGCATGGGAGGTCCGATTTTTTCATATTTCGACCAATTTTCCTAGGAGAAAGTTGTTCAATTTCACGGGCACTAACACCCTGAAAAATTTAAACGGTGACTAAAAATTCACCTTGATTACACTTTCCTATGAAACAGCAGTTTTTTTTTGATAACCAATGAAAAATTTCTACAATCATATGCTAAAGTCATGGTTACAGTTTGTGCGTCGATATTTATGCCAATCTGTATATTTATCACTAGCTTTTGCCCGCGGCTACGCCCGCGTGGACGTCGGCTATCGCGTAAAAAAGTAACTTATGTCCTTCTCCATATCCCAGGCTATATCTCTGCCAAATTTCAAAAAGATCGGGTCAGCAGTTTGGGCGTGAAAGCGTAAAAGACAGACAGAGTTACTTTCGCATTTATAATATTAGTAGGAATTAGGATTATAGATTTTGACAGGGTACACATCCCAGTAAAATAGGAACTAATAATTTTGTCTAAAATAGGAGCAGAGACATTACCTGAGAGTGTTTGGCAGTTTCAACGATACTGTGCACTGGAACCATTGCTTCTTGGAGATAACTTCGACTGATAAGGATCATAGTGGTCGAAGACACTTCCTGCAAGGGGCACAGGGCGACAGAGGAGTCATGGAGAATATCATCATTGATGAGGAGTATTGCAGTAAGTGGTTTTAACTTTACCGTTCATTAAGGTGATTAGGGGTTTGTTCAGCTACGCTTGCCGCGGATGCGGGCATCTCGCAGTTGGCCTTGAGAGGCCGTGACTGCTTAACCGGTCTTTTCTTGGGGCTGCCATTAAGATTTAACTTAACGCCTCCAGCCAGGGCTTAAAAACTACTCAAATACTAGGCAACTGCATGCTGAGGGCACCCCCTGCGGGGTACGGGCCTCGGCTCAGGGCGTCACTGGTAGGGGGACAGCAAGTGGGGACAGGCTGGATCAAAATATTGGCATTATTATTATTAATCGGTGAATGGATGGGTAACCATCTTTACATACCAAGACCCCTCCACGCCTCGGAAAGCAGTTTCAAGCCGTTGGTCCCAATTGGCATTTGTGGATCCTTGGTCTTCAGAAGCCCGAAAATGTGGCCAACAGTCTTACCTAGTTTTGCTTGATATATCCATGTGCCATGTTATGCCATCAACCGGGAACAAATCCAAACTCCGGGCTGCTAATGAGAAATTACTGATAAAAATCCAATAACACTTTGCCCAAAGCCGCTTTTTTAGAATATTACTTCTGCAATAATTGCATTTTGTTCATTACCAGAGATCGGATATTCGGATGCATATTTACCTAAAGAAAATATAGCTATGAAAGTATGGAAGCGGCTTTATACATTATTTGTTATATTTATTAAAAACCCCGGGATTCTTGGATTGCATAACTATTCAGATGTATACTAATTTAAAATTAATATTTAACCCGATACAAATATGTGTATGTACTGGAGGAGGGGTGGTTTGTATTAGTTAAAACAAAAAATAAACAAATTACTTACCTAAATTAAGACTTTAAGAGGCGCATGCTAGGGCACGCCACGATAGCGGCGGTAAGTCCCCTCTTTGAGGAGTGGCTTGAGAGGCGGCATGGCGTCCTCACCTTCCGCCTGACGCAGGTCCTCACCGGACACGGTTGTTTCGGGAGGTTCCTGTTTCGCATAAGGCGGGTGGAAACGCCCGGGTGTTTCCATTGCGAAGATCGCCCTGAGGACACGGTGGAGCATACGGTGGCGGTCTGCCCGGCTTGGGCGGAGCACCGCCGTGTCCTCGTGGAGGTGATCGGCGGCGGCGATCTCTCGCGTCCGGCCCTGGTGCAGGCCATGGTACGGAGCGAGAGTGAATGTGCCGTTGCCTGCCAGGGGTGCGGGTTGTTCGAAAGAGATACCGCGGCCCCTGGCACACCGGCAACTGAGGGAACACGGGTGGGTTTTAGTCAGTAAAAGTCTGACACGCCCTCCCGCTCCACCCAGAGCGGGAGAAGTTATTTGATGATTTCCCACCCAAAAAAAAAAAAGAGGCGCATGCGCGAAGGTGCGTTCGAAAACGCATTATGGTCAATATCGTGCTGGCAACTTGCCACAACCAATGCGTCGCGCAGGGAGACGTGTAGTTACATCCGCTATAGATTTGAAATTGAAAAATAATCAGATATGTCGACTGAACATTTTCGTAATAATTTGAAAGTCGAGCAACTTTTACTAAACTTAATGGGAGGAGGGATATTGGTCCAGCATTTGGTAGATGCGTAACGGAAACTACCTTCAAGTGAAGTTAAACCTTACTTAGCCTAAAGACTAATCCAATCTATGTATTATGCATCTAAACTTATCGCAAATCCAATCTTAGCGTGCTGGCGCCTCAAGCGATACTATCAAATAAGGCACGGTATGTACAAGTACCCACCTACTGCAGTACTTAATGCATTTCCTTTAAGACCCATTCACACGGTAACTGCCCGTTAACTTAATCGACGGTTAACTTTTTATCGAGCTTTAGTGCGTCCACCGAAGCCGTCACCGGGAACGAGATGACGGCGTCGAAGTAGCGATACATACATTTACTATAGCCGCGTGTCCACCACACCTCCGTCACCCGAGTGCCGTCATCCCAGTCAAGTTTGGAGTAGATCGACCCGACCGTTAGAACTCGACGGTTTGATGTGCCAGCAATACAAAACACGTTTGATCTTGTCCACACACAGCCGTCACACCGGCTCTGTTCACCCGGCTTTTGTTTTGTCTATCATAACATTCATAACATACTGAACCGCCGAGTTCAGTTGCGGTGGACAAACGATCGCAGTCACCGAGAGGTCACGTTCAGTTCGAAATATCTATTTCTCGGTGACGGCTTCGGTGGACAAACGCCCTTACATTACAATAACGTAATTTCAGGAAGATCCACTTTTCGAAGAGAACGGGTTGTGCATTTATATTTAATGCCAATTATTTTTTATATTCCTTCTGGTCGAATCAAATGGTTTTGCCTCCATTTTCCTTATACTTAAAACTGAAATATGGAATTCCTTCTTCTGTTTTTTCGGACTATTTCATAATATGTGTTTTAAAATAAAAATTGGTTTTTACCGCAAATCATATTACTTACCATTTGCGGTAGTGTAGGCTTGAGCAGCTAACGTTCAGCAATCATTTATTATGCCTGGTAAATTGCAAAAATCTTGAATTTAAGCCTAGTAGGGCTTTAATTCTATTATCTGAGTCATTGGAAATTTTGAACACAAATAGTGTTTTTTTTTATAACATCATATTACAGACACTGGTTAATAAAATGCACAATCTTAAATAGAGAAAATTGTCTGACGTAGGAGGGGATCCTGAGTTACAGATTAATGTATGAGTAGACATGTAATGAGTTACAGATCAATGTATGAATAGGCATTTAATGAGTTACAGATCAATGTATGAGTAGAAATGTAAAAAAGTTACAGATCAATGTATGAATAGACATATAATGAGTTACAGATCTATGTATGAGTAGATATGTAATGAGTTACAGATCTATGTATGAGTAGATATGTAATGAGTTACAGATCAATGTATGAGTAGATTTGTAATAAGTGAATGAATAGACATGTAATGAGTTACAGATCAATGTATGAGTAGATTTGTAATAAGTGTATGAATAGACATGTAATGAGTTACAGATGAATGTGTGAGTTGATATCGCATAAGTTATAGATCAATGTATTAGTAGAAATGTAATGAGTTACAGATCAATGTATGAATAGACATATAATGAGTTACAGATCTATGTATGAGTAGATATGTTATGAGTTACAGATCTATGTATGAGTAGATATGTAATGAGTTACAGATCAATGTATGAGTAGATTTGTAATAAGTGAATGAATAGACATGTAATGAGTTACAGATCAATGTATGAGTAGATTTGTAATAAGTGTATGAATAGACATGTAATGAGTTACAGATGAATGTGTGAGTTGATATCGCATAAGTTATAGATCAATGTATTAGTAGAAATGTAATGAGTTACAGATCAATGTATGAGTAGATATGCAGTGAGTTACAGATCAATGTATGAGTAGATATGTAATAAGTTACAGATCAATGTATGAGTAGATATGTAATAAAGTTACAGATCAATGTATGAGTAGATATTTAATGATTTACCGATCAATGTATGAGTAGATATGCAATGAATTACGGATCAAATAAGTATCTAGTTGATGATGTTGACAATGTTTCAGAAAACACTACTTACCTAACTCTTCACCGTGAGAGTGCAGATCAGTGGCTGGTGGTCGACAACCTATTGGTGATGAGGGACTGCGAAAATGGAGACTTCGTAGTCTTCAACCGGTATCCTTTGCAGCCTCGGAAAGGCGAGATAATGGATGCCTTGAAGGTGTTTGATGAGCACGAACCCAATGGCACCATGGCTTGTAATGTTGAGAAATCTTGGCTAAAATATGATGAGGAATCTAATACCCATTAGATAAGAATGTAGGTACCTAACTGTGGAGTTCAACGGTACCTAATTTTATGGGCTGCTTAAACCGTAGTATCGGGTTGATAATAATAGGGTCTATTTAAAAACGTTGCTTGAAGATGGCTTAAAGTTTAAGTTATCATTAACGCCTGCTTAATCATACCATTCTTTGACGTTTAAACGCCGATTAAGCAACGTTTACAAATAAACCCAATAATTAGTCTAAAGTTAATAATAATAAAAACACTCAAAATAACTTTACAATGTAATATTATTAGTTTAATTATACCAATGTGTATGGAGCCGAAAGGTTCTGGAGTAGCGATCACGTACTGGAAGGCCTCCCACAAGTTGGACCGAGTGCCTGGCTGCAGAAATCCGAAGCATAGAACCGGACTAAGTGGTCCAGCAGTGGACGCATTTCGGCTGAAATGATAATGATTATGACGACTGTATACGACCGCGTCCTAACCAAAAGCGATCGTTCGTACGATTAGGCGATCATCGCGTTCAAATCTCACTTATTGTTCGGCGAAACCGACCGCGTGGCCGTGTTTGGAGTCTTCCAATTTTCCGAACAAAAAGTGACATATGAACGCGACGATCGCGTATTCCCGCGAACAATCATTTTAATTAGGACTTGAGATAAAACTTTTCTCAGATGAGAATAAATAAATAATAAATATGTTAAACGATATTGGATGTGAATGTGGATGACCCATCATTTTATTCGACGTTCACACGAAAGTAATAATTTTGTGGCTGGATTTTTCAGCGCACTGGATATTAAACGCACTTCAGAGCGCCGATAGTTGAAAATCAAACAATAATTTTATTTCGACGCGCTGAGAACAGAGTGCATCTGTTCGATTCTCAATGCTCGGTTTAACACCGAGAGTTGAGAATTCAGTGAGCGATAAATTCCCGCCGGGATATTTTTACGTTCGCGTGAACGTCGACTTACAAATGTACGAAGTTGAACTTTATTTACTGTCTGTATACTAAAAATAGAGTTATATCTTATTCATAATACTCGGTCCCTCAGTGCTGAGGATGTGACCCCATATTGTTAAATAAATCCTAATTATGAGAATTTACAGTAAGTTTCAGTACGCTTCTCTGTCAAACATAACATAACGTTATGCCTGTATACCCTGAAAGGATAGGCAGAGGTGACGTACCTACGCCCAAAAATTGGAAATCTTATTGTTTTTTTACCTAATTTTTACGACAGCCAAAACATGTTGAGCCAAAAAATACCTTGTTACACCTATAATAAGGATCATACCATGTATATTATCTACACATATTTTGCGAAATAAATGAATCTGAATCTGAACCCACATCTTGCCAGTTAAGTATAAGTAAGTCTCCCTCTTAAATGTCTTGTCATTAATGTTTCTATTTAATAAAGTTGTTATTAATTTAAATCGTTTTTTGTTTTATTTTGCCTTACATTATCTTGGATAACATTTGTCGTCAACGTGGGCGAAGCCGCTGTCAAAACCTAGAGAACGTTGTAGGCCTTGCAGACTGTGTAGATCTGTAGACGATTTTCTATTCTTCATTTTCATTCCTCAAAGTACCTGGTATTTATTGACAGGCCTGCACGGTCCTCCCATATCTATTATCACTGTAATTTGAAAACATTGTAAAAGCCAATTATTTTTAAAGTGTAACCGTGGAGTTTCTTGCCGGCTCTTCTCCATAGGAAGCGACACATTTGAACCGTGCACCTAGCTTCTGAGGTTTCATAAGTGCCCATGCAGGTTTATGTGAAATAAAATATTTTGATTTTGATTGAGTTCAAAATAAAGTCAGGTTCAATTTGAACAAGTCAACAATTTTCAAGATACACTGGAGATTAAATTGTTAGAACGATTCCTCAAAAACAAAGTGAAATTCAGCTCGAAAACAAATCGAGAACAAGTGCTAAAATAAATACTGAAACAGCCAAAAATACACAGGGACGGAAACCCGATTAAATGCGCTGAACAAAATATAAATAAAGGGAACCCGGGGTTCGTTTAAAAGGACGGGCTCTCCGCTTTGATTTTCCAAAACATTTTCTGAACGCAGGTAGGTAAATGATCCTCGAAAATTGGAGAACGCTAAGGCTGTTCAGTCACTAGGCAACATGAATTGCGAAATTTGTTGTGATCTTGTCTTGCAAAAAAATAAACACTATACAACCGAAATGAAAATAATGCAATTGTACATCATATAATTGTATATGCTTGGAGTTTCCCTACGTGATCGAATCAGGAATGAACAGATCCGCAGGAGGACCAAGGCAATAAATAACATAGGCCTAAGAATTGCCAAACTTAAGTGACATTGGGCGGGGCATATTGCTCGCAGAACGGATGGGCGATGGGGCCGAATGGTTCTGGAGTGGCGACCGCGTACCGGAAAACGTAGAGTTGGAAGGCTTCCCACAAGGTGGACCGATAACCTTGTGAAGGCCGCAGGAATCCGCTGGATGCGAGAAGCACAAGACCGGTCGAAGTGGCGTAGCCTGGGGAAGCCCATGTCCAGTAGTGGGCGTCTTTCAGCTGAAATGATGATGATGATGATGTACATCATAATATTAGGATAAATGCGTGCACTGGATCTACTCATCTGTGTGGTTCTTTCCTCAAAAGACCATTTCAGACATCGTCTTCACATGATCTGACTCAAATTATGTCTGGAGTTTAAAAGAGTCTGTGGCGTCTGAGTTTATTTCGGCCTTTCTTCTCAGAGTAGTCAGATACGAAACGCCAAACTCGTCTAGTATTTAAAATATGATTGACGTGTACCTAGGTGTACAAAACTTACGGACAGAAAATTAATAATTGGAATCATCAGTTAATGAGTTTTAATATGTAATTCCTGTCTTTCTAGCCATTGGAATAGCCAATAAAACGCATAATTATATTATTAAGCTCTTAACAATATCTGGATCCAACGTTAACGGGCTAACATCTTAACCTTAAAATATTAAAACAATGTTACAGCAACATGTAGCAGCAACGCGTTGCGTAGCATGTTGCTGCAAAGTAAACACAGCTTGATCCTAACAAATTGGGTAACATTAACAGCACGAATAGGACAGGCGGCAAGGACGAACCGTAAAAATAAGGTTTACGAAACATGAGACAGTGATAAATAAATTGTTTGTAATATAAAATGGCGTTGAATGTGTTGGTCTGATATAAAACTGTGAGTTTAATTTCAGAATTCTTATGAATTACTTAACTTTTATACGTTTTTGTGAGTCGTTAAATAAATACCTACCTCATTCTTTTACGGATTCAAATAAAGGAGGAGGTTCTCAATACAGTTGTATTTTTGAGTTAACTTCAATAATACGTATTTTTTTTTAATTATTGTTTGTTGATGATATTATAATAACTTTTTGTCACTGTTATTTACTTAGCAAGGAAGGTATACGACTTTGTGTGGGGTAGATAAGTCTCGCGACAGCAAAAAATATTTTAAAAAGAAAATAAAACAATAAACTAAATACCGATTCCGAAATTAGTATTTCATTTTCTCGTGCTCAGTCGTGCCAGTAACTGGGTTGTGGAGGTCAGATAGGCAGTCGCTACATGTAAAATACTGGTCCGCATCCGGTTAGACTGGGAGCTTACCCTAACATAGTTGGGAAAAGGCTAGGCAGATGATGATGATGAGGTATAGCGCTTTTCTATGAACCAACAGGTTTTTACACGCTTTATATTAGCTTCACTTGTATGTTTGTTTGTACCGATGTATGTTTGGTAACCGACTCCTTAGAGCGCGATTTTGACCCACTTTAAACGGTCAGATTTCATTGAAACTTTGTAAACTTGTCGAGGACCGATGACAATTCAATAATTTAAAAAAAAAATTGAGAAAAACAAAACACGTTTTTGTAGTTAGCAGAACTAAAAAATTGAAAATAAATAATAGTTTAAAAAACTGAAAAACCAAACTAAAAAAGGAGGAAATAATTTAATTCAATTAAAAAGCGTGGGGTGCTTGACATTAATTGATTACAAAAATACCTCAAAAAGCACCCCACGCGTTTTAATTGAATTAAATTATTTTCTCCTTTCTTAGTTTGGTTTTTAAAGCGTGTTTTTTAGTTTTTTAAACTATTATTTATTGTTTTGATTATCGAAGAAAAATGTCTACTCTAAGTGGTCTAACATCATGTGCTGGGCTGAATTCATGGTAACAGTATGCGCGTCAATGTCTCTGCCGCCTTGTGCTAGTCAACTATTATACACGCTAAGTCAACATGACACTCGGATTTCCACAAAAAAAAAAGTAAATAATCCTCATTACACACTTCCCTGCGTATTTCCAGTAGTCATTATAAACCAAGCGACCGCAAAAATCAATGGAACGCAAAACTCAAACCGAAATCACATGAAACGATTAAAGTACTTTCGAGGGCTCATTGAAACTGGCGTGCAATTTAATTCGTCGGGTAGAACGCTGTACACTATTTGTAGGGCAGGCAGTGTAATAAACATGGATTTGGGTAGCGGGAGTGAAGTGTACGATTCGTCTGGTTGAGTCGGGGTGATTCGGATT
Source organism: Antitype chi (assembly GCA_947359405.1). NCBI lineage: Eukaryota > Metazoa > Arthropoda > Insecta > Lepidoptera > Noctuidae > Antitype > Antitype chi. Next base: position 17,811,706 of record OX375820.1, on the reverse strand, counting down.
AGTTCGGGTGCATTCGGTACTTGAGAAATATTTTTGTAAGTAAATTGATTGCTGGATCATTTATTATTGTGAGCAGTGATGGCCCAGCGTTATTGGTCCCAACTTACGAGGAAAACATCGCGAGGAAACTGGCATTTCCAGAACCAAAAATTCTAAATCATGTGACATTTACCAACACAATATTCTTCACCTGGGAATCGAACCAAAAATATATTGCTCAGCAGTAGCCCTTGTGCCACGAAGACCTGGAGGCAATTCAAAAACTTATCGGCAAATAAACACTACTTTGCAAATGTCGTGCAAAATAGATTCCAAGTTTACACCGAGACTATCTTACTAACCGCCACACTGATACAGTGACTGGGTAAACGATGGACTTTATTATCGAAGAAATATATTTCGAACTAAGTATAGCCGTGGCCAAAGCTTTCCCCGCGTGGATGTCCGAAATTATCCCACCTCGGGAACGAGCTACCGAGACAAAGAAGTAAGTAATTTTTATCGGCTAATGAAATTCGGTCAAAATCGGTACAGACGCTTTAGACATTATCTGGACGAAACGAGACAGACAGCCGGGCAAAGATACCGATACTCGTAGTACCTACACCCACATTTCGCCAGTTATGTTTAACTTTCATGTAATAGCAAACGAGCCTATTGCCAGCTACCGGGACAAAATAAAACTCCAGTTTGGTACACACGGCTACTCATCAACTTATACATTTCCAGTATAAGCTGCATTGTGTAGCATTGTATAGGATTTCCGTATAGTGCGAGTTCAGCGTAAACTGGTAATTTATAGCTGATGTGTAGCCGTGCGTATTAAGAAATTCCTGATGGCCAAACACAGTAACAGTTTACCCGACACGGGACTCGAATATAGGACCTCAATGTTCAGCATTAACGCTAGCGACCTCTAGACCAACGAGGCAAAAAACAATACTTGCGAGGACCAATTATTAATTCCAGGTTCATAAGTACGTCCCTAGTTTAACCAGCCACACTATTATCAAAGGTACCCTTTCACCCAATAATCTCTCAGTCACCTCTCACCCACGCTAAGAGCTCCTATTCTTGGCTTGGTATACAGGCTGTTGTGAATATTCGATAGCTCGCGAGACGCGATGTATTCATGAAGCGCTCGACGGCTTAGCTTCTATTATCATGCATCTGATATTAAATATGGAACACGCTGTGTATAAGAATTTATGATAAGCTAGATCTTGGTTTTTGTTAAGAAGAAATAATAAACGATTGTTTATACTCTACTAGAGCAGTGGTTACCAAATGGTAACGGCCCCGACTTACCTATCGTAGATCGACACATTACTTTGTGTAATTTATTTCATCACCACTGCTCTCAAAACGGTGAAGGAAAACATCGTGAGGAAACCGGACGGAAATATCTTAGAACCAAAAATTCGAAGACATGTGACATCTACCAATTCGCACTGGGCCCACGTAGTGGATTATGGCCGACTTCCTCTCAAGGATGCTTGTGTCCTCCCAGCAGTGGGAACGTGAATGAAAAATGAAGTGAAAATTCGTCATTTTTTTATTATAAACTATGATTACTTTGCTTTGACTAAAGTTATCCTCTGGGTATTTAACCCCGTCTGCGCTTACGCCGTAGCTTCAATAGGTCCTGACTAGATACAGGAATGAATTTTAGAACTTACCAAGATATAAAAGACTTGACGGTACGTACCGACTCTTCACGTGACCAGAAGGTTGCCCTATTTTTAGGACAAAGAATCAGCATTGCCATCTAACGTGGCAACGCTGCTAACCTTTTGGGCACTTTGCTCACTAACAGCAATACGTACGGACGATTTTTTGATGCCTAATGAGCTCTTTTCTTATCTTGATGATTGTATATTGTGTTTAAGATTTATATATGTACTTAGTAAGTTCTTTATGCTTTAGGTTACATCTAGTGTGTAATAAATAGTACGGTAAATTACCCAATATAATAAAGCTCTGAAGATTTTCACTACAGTAAATGGTTGCATGATACTCTAAAATGTTTCTTAAGCTGTTTCTTTCTTCACAATATTTAAAAACTTAGGTATTTAAGTAGAAGTTGAAGGAGTCGCAAGCGATGAACTATTAAAACTGTTACTGTTCAGCGCCTAAAGTTTTTATTGGTTTTAAACTGAACTAAGAAGTATGAGAAGTTCAAAGATATCGATTATAAAGTGGTTTTCGATACTCGAGCTAAATAATAAATAAATAAAAATCTTTATTGCAGACCACATGATCCACAAAAAAAACACAAATTCAAGATCTCAAAAATAGTCCGATGAGAAATAAAGGTGTGCAGGTAGCATCAATAAACGTTTCAGAGAAAATTCTTCATTGTTATAGTCCGACCAAGTCCGACCTAAGGGCCTGTGCACACCACGTTTTTTAAACGCACCGTTTGACACGCGTTTTAGAAACGTGCGTCGACGGCGCGCTTTTATCCTACAGAGGGTCTACAGGCTGCGTCTGACTCGCGTGCGTATCGCGTCTATAGCGCTACAAACGCTCGTCAGCGGCGCGTTTAAAAAACGTGGTGTGCACAGGCCCTAATAAGGAAAACGGAACGTATAGAAAAAATCATTTATGTCCATTTGACACAGATGTTTTTCTCGGGATCTGCATAGATTCCGATAATTTTTATTTTGGCATAATGTTAGGCCTCAATATCGCGGATTGCCAGTCAAATATTTATTATTTATCGGGGCGAGCTGCATAGGTTCCGTCAAAACTGGAGAGAGGAAGCGCGGGCTCGCGAAGGATTCCTCGCTTGCTTAGGAGTGCGACAGCGTAGGCTAGTAAAAAAATATAGAAGTGGTTATCGTATGAGGGATTCAGTAATTTGAATATCTTTAGGATTGTACCGGAATATAACAGTTCGTCGTGGACGTGGTACGACAGCGAGTCCCCTGATATCATATCTGTCATCAGAAGACTACCGCCATGCAACCATCGATGCGAGGCTCTATTATAGCGACTGACATCAGCCAGTGTCACTCTTATCCGACTTCTTCGGTGATTCCATTAACTTCGGAACAAAACTAGACGAAGCCACTTGCTTTACCACCATCATATACAACATGCCCCGGAATAAACGCACACTTAAATTAGATTAAGAATAAGAAAAATAATTAAGTAGATAAGAATTTTTACTAATATGTATAAAAATTGGTATATTAATTTAATTAATTAATTTTGACTGTACGTCCAGCGGAAGTGTGACTGTAATTTACGTAGTTTAATTGTTTTTGGAATAACTAATTAGAATTACCTATATTCAAAATGACAAATCCATTCAGTAAACGAGTCTGAACATTTCATCGCACTGACACATTGTATATGCCTTTATCATTATCTACATTACCACAGCCTACATTATGTTTAATAAAATTTATTAAAATATTAATAATAACTCATAATAAAAATTAAACTGTACAATGGCGACCTAGTTTTCGTCAGTGAAACCAGTCCTTAACCACAACTTCATGTTCCAATGGCCACCACAGCGAACGATACAAAATTTCGTGGAATAAATGTTGCAGAAATATACTCTATAAATAATTCATATAGGGAAGGAAATGTGCGAAATTTTCAAACGATTTTTATTGCGATACTAGCTTTACGACCGCAACTTCGTTTGCTTGGATTTTGAATTTTCTCATATAGACTCGAACACCTTTGCTCTTCATGGATTGATTAAAATGAAGTATGCCTTGTTCTTATTCAAGGTTTATAATTTAAAGCTATCGCGTTGCAATAATATTCAATCTAATCGGTTCAGCGGTTTTGCCGTGAAAACTGTAAGAAAATAGTAAGATCGCCAACGCCTTGTGGAATCTTCATAGCATGTTTGCCTGTTACATATTTCAGGCGTCAATATGCGTTTAACATAATATTAAAATGTGTCATGTTTGTCTATTTTACCGACTACGGCAAAACCAAAAGGAAGAGTTATGATTGTTAGAGTTAACTTTTAGAATACATGTGCCTTGACATTTTATCGCACTATATAATATTAATATGACAGTTTGTATTATAATAAATCATACACCTCAATCCAATATGAATCATGTTTATTCACTTTTCTACAGTGATCAGGTAAATAACAATCACTTACCATTTAATTAGTATTTTATAAACATAACAAAAGTAGCACAGATTCGTCAGATATGCTTACGGCTTCATGCCTCCAAATCGACTGATCCTTTTAGCAAATCGGTAACCCCACTCAAATGTTTCCCCACTTTAAACGGAAGTCAATTCTCGGCCGGCTATTCGACCAATCAGAGCAGAGTAGACATTACATACAATCATTTGACTAACTAAAATACATTAGGGCTTATAACTAAATGTAAATACTTTAACCTGTTAAATTTAAACAATATGATTTAATAATTATACAAAATAAATATACATTATTACCGATATTCTAAACATTAATGCTTAAAACGGATGTATAAAGATCCTGGGACCACTAGCGCCATCTGTCGCTTGTGAAAATAAGTCTATACTTAAATATTATTTTAAGAAAATCATTACAGTATGATTACATGTTTCTTACGCAATCATGCAAAAACGGGTGAACGGATTTAGATGAAATTTGGCCCACAGATAATTTATAACCTTCAAATTCTTAGAATACTTTTTAACCCGTTAGTACGTACCCGCGGGATTATTTTCGACCTCAACGCGGGCGAAACCGCTGGCAAAATCTAGGTAAGTACTTGTTATTAAATGGTATTCAAACTACTGGCTATTTCTTTATAACCGTAACCGACAGACACATTTTATTATTCAGTAGTTATGGAATATGGATGATACGCCATTAAAACGTTTTTATGATTTTTTTTCCCTTCTTGTTGATTAACATGATTGCATAAAAAGGTAGGATGTTTTTTTTGTTTTCGTTTTAGCATTTGAATGGGTAGGTACTTAATTCTTGAAATGTTTAGCAGAATATCAGTTGTTATGTTACCTACCAAAATCAAAATCAAAAGTCATTTATTCAAACTAGGCTGAGAGTCACCACTTTTTGAACGTCAAAATTACATAAGACAGTCCCAAAAAAAAACGCCAACCCTTCTGCTTAAGTATATTCTCCTATAGTAGAGAATTATTTTTGATTTTCTGTATTTTATTTTCCCTCCTGCTCTTACACACGTTGTGCTACTATTCTCTTATCGCAGGTATGCTGGGCAGGATTTCTTTGGAAATAAGCATCACCTTCGTGCGCATTTTTCCTTTCTTCATGTCTTTTTTGGGTGTGTACATGGTTAATGGTTAATCAATTGATATTTTATGCGTGCATCATATAACATACTTGAAAATGCTCATAAAGGTCGTTCTAATTATTCGGGCACCCATTATTGACAAATTCTCTTTAAAGACACGGGTACTTAAGTACTTATAAGATGTTGGGTCGGTCTCCGGTCTAACCAGATGGGTACACACCAGTATTTTACATGGAGCGACTGCCTATCTGACCTCCCAACACAGTTACTGGTAGTAGTGCTGGTAACTGGTGGTAGACTTTCGGTCTTTTAACGAATCCTATAATAACCATCAAAGATGCACGAAGGTCAGCCAGGAGCTTCGGCTTATGGTGCTTTACGGTGCACGGAGGGTTCTTGGTAAGTAAAAATGGCTAAGCATCCACGTACCAACCCCGGCAAGCGTACGTAACCAGCACCCTAATTGCGTAACTCACGATTACTCATAATTTGTTTCGTTTTGAAACAGATGGCTAAACCATTGTTTCATATGTTCGAAAAATGAATCTGCTCAGCAACGTGAATAACGCAATGAATATTGTTGAACTGTCAAAATGAAACCGATTATGATTAATCGCGTGTTACGCAATTAGGGTGCTGGGCCTCAAGTCTGCTATTACAATAGTGTCAGAATGGTCTATCATTGATTTCATAATTGTTGATATTGACAAGTTTGGTAATCTACAAATAAAATGGCGTCATTATGACTTTCCAATGGTCAGCCAGTGACACTCCATTTAAAGAAATGGCATTTATTGGTAATCTCGTACGTAATGACAAATGCATGACTGACTTAATTTACGAACTTCCTACTACTTTAGATTGCTTGTAACACTAATAAATAATATGTAAATATATTCTTATAAATAAAACATTAAAAACAACAAAAAGAAATAATTTTAATAATCAACTGGAAAAGTTACACGACAAATAAAATAATAAAATAATGAAATTAAATCAGACACAAAATGGGCAGAGGAACAATGTAAATAGGTCTAAGACCGCAGTCAAAATGGACGAGTCCACGCAGGCTTCCTCCTTTTATACACGTGGCCGCGCTGAAGGGGAGTGTCCAGTGTTGTCATCTAACACGGCCTCTCCTGACATGGCAGCGTCCTCGCAGCCTTCGTCAGTTCTCGATGATGGACCAGCACCATCGTCCTCATGGTTGAATGTGTGATCATCGGAACCTGTAATCATAGTGGACACACACTTTAAGATCACATACTCAAAGTTATTACACAAGACAGCAAAACAGTTGCAATAAAATAAATAGTGACTTTATGTACCGAACAACACAAACACTTTGCACAAAAACCAAACAGTCGTTAGCAACGACTTTTCATAACACAAGTAGGATTTACTCAGGTCATATTCCCACACCAAATACCACGCGCATCAGGATTTACATCGGTTACAGCAGGTCAACCATGAGACCTAATTCAGGATTTACACTCGGTCTCTAGTCAGCATGGGCCCCACCGACATCAACCTCGATACCTTCACCATGAACTGCACTCACAATTGCACAGTCCATAGTCTGTGCCTCTCAAAACCATGTGCACTCAGGATTTACATGAGCCTCGGCACCCAACAACACAAAACAAATGCAACCAGTGATTGTTTGATACATAATGTCTATAAAGTGTAAGCAAAAGCTGGGTGCATACAACAAAATAAAACCAATGAAAGTTCTCAACTAACTTTCAAAGAAACCAGCGCATGTGTCAGGCGTCCACTCGCCGCGCCACAACACCATGAACCCAGCAGCTGCTTGACTGGTTTTGCCATATGAACCAGCTAGCAATTTTAATTCGTACCTATCGTTAGGTAGAACACTCACAACCCTATATGGGCCCCGCATGCCGCAATCTAATTTGCCAGTACTTTGTGATCTCTTAATAACAAAGACTCGGTCATTAACACTGAACTTCTTAGGAGGGCTTCTATTTTTATTGACATACGCGTCTTGTTTGGATTTATTTTTATTTAATAATTCATCTGCGCGTTGCCTACGTAGCTCACGGATCGCTTCGCGATTAGGATTTGAGCCGTCAAACGTAACATCCCTAATTAAAGAGTTAATTACGGGTGTAGTGGATTCCGTACCGACCAATAGATTTAATGCGGAATATTGTGTCGTCTTATGTTTGGTAATGTTTAATATTAGCTGTAATTTCCACAAAACGTTCGGCCATTCGTTTTCCTTATTATTAACTTCGATCCTGACCATATTCAGCACAGTACGGCAATATCGTTCAACTTGACCGTTCTCCCGATGCATCTCAGGCGTGATGAAGTGTACTTCCATACCAAAATCAGTTAACCATTGTACAAAATCATGGTTATCAAACATCCGACTACGATCGCACACCAATCGCTTAAAAGTACCAAACAAAGATATAGTTTGAGTTATCACTCGCTTTAACTCTTCACAATCTTGTCTGTACAGGCCATACAACAAACAATATTTTGTATATGAATCAACCATTATCAGAACGTACTTAAATCCATTACATTCTCTAAGCGGACCGAGTACATCAGCGTGTATATTAGATATAACAGCCGTAATAATATCAGATTTTTTTTGCGTTCACCCTCATTTTCGCAACAAAAATTAACGGAACTATTATTTGTCACGCGTTCCTTAGCAAAACACTGACTTTCCGAATGACCTATTTTTTTTTTGCACAAACCACACTTGTCTGAACGAGGTTTTGTTGAGGAACTATTCGTATTATTTTCAGAATTATTGTTAGGTGAATCTGATTTAGGTCGTTTGAGACAATATTCGGGTTTATGACCTACTTCGCTACACTGAAAACAACGTACCGTAGACATATCGAAAGGTTTACGTTTAAACTGGCTATTACCGTTACGATTGGAAGCACTATGAACACTGGGTTTCTTATTAGAATTAGGTACACTACATTTTACAAAGCTTGATAAGTAATCCACTATGCTTTCTGGAGTTAATTTAGCATTCCTCGCGGATGCACGAACCTGTGGGTCGGTAATACCCCGTACAATAATTGCTGTTAGTAATTCACTACTTAACCCTTTAACGATACGTAATTTCAATAAAGATTTACGCGCATATTCAGCATAGGTAGAATACTTGTCTGACTCGGTACACATAACATTGTACAGAATGTTCGCGATATCGACAGACCGTGGGCACAACGCTTTTAACTCTAATTTGAAATTAGACCATGTACGCGTGGTGCTGGTCCACTCGCTAACCCAGGTACGGGCTTCCCCCTTAAGGCAACGACCTACGCGAGCAAGACATTCACCATCCTCCCAACGATTAAGCGATCGAGCTATATCAACTTCATCGCACCACGTGTCGACATCATGAACACTCGGATCGAAATCGGACACAAAATATTGGTTTGATCTCACCGGGATTGTCATCATGGCGTCTAGAAGACGTTCAGCTATGCTTTTGGCGTCGTTCTCCATTGGCAACGGTGTGGCGGCAAACTCTTGCGTTGGGGCGGTAGACGCTGCGGGTGCGCAGGCAGGTGTTGTGGCGGGCTCGACGTCTGGCAGCGGCGTGCTCGGCATGGCCAGAGCGTGGCAGGATCCTGGGCTCGCCACGAAAGTAGGATGCGTCTCGTTGCCACGCGTCCGTCCTTCCAGATCTTGAAGTCTCTTTAAAATCTCGTCTAACCTATTAGGAGGCGAGGGAGTACGTACGCGACGTCTCCCTTTCCTCTTGTTATCAGAAGGCATTGTGTCTCTGCCCAACTTAACCTCAAAACTACTGCTTTAGAACACGCAAAACAAATTACTTTAAATTTATAGAACCAGAGATGGTATTCCAGCGGATAAGGCCTTCATATCCCACTTCTGATCTTATAAATAAAACATTAAAAACAACAAAAAGAAATAATTTTAATAATCAACTGGAAAAGTTACACGACAAATAAAATAATAAAATAATGAAATTAAATCAGACACAAAATGGGCAGAGGAACAATGTAAATAGGTCTAAGACCGCAGTCAAAATGGACGAGTCCACGCAGGCTTCCTCCTTTTATACACGTGGCCGCGCTGAAGGGGAGTGTCCAGTGTTGTCATCTAACAATATATATAGATGAAATCTGGCATGAATAAATGTACAAATTTAGTAGTAGTTTTTCGAAAATCATTTCTACTAACGAGTTTTATAATAATGGCAATATGAAAATGCCATTATGAAACAATTCTATTACGACACCACTGACCGACTAATGATCGACCATTATGAATTTAGCAGATTACGAACTTTTAGCAAAATGACAATGGGATCGTGTTGGGATGACGAATTTATAAAAATAGCAGACTTGGGCCCCTGATCGAGCAACCCGTGCGAGTGTCATGACTGTACCTGCCAAAATATGCACATACTCGTCAAAAAATATTTCGAAATAGTACAAAACCTGCAACAAAACTACATTCACGGGAGCACCAACCGATCCTCACCGGCTTTGCCCCTTATGTTGGCATGCTCGTTGATTTTTGAATGACGTCGTGCCAAACATTGATACAACCTATAACCACATAATTCACGCTATTTTAACCCTTATTCATACCAGTTATAAGAGTGAATACAGTGTGACGTATGTGCTAGATTCATTCCAAGGATTGTTCAGCGAAAGTTTGATCCTTAAAGACCGTTTAGAGCTTCGAAATGGGTCTTAGGGGACTAGTTACATAGTGTCTAGGTATTATTAAATTTGAAGATATTTTCTGGATGATTTATTGTTATGTAACTAAGGCCTAATATTTCTAGACTTGCTTTCTTTAACTAAGTCTAGAAACAAACTACTAAACGTAATGGCTTTAATTGCTTTATTGCTTTATCCGTGCGCTGACTGAACAGGTCCACTCAATCTGTGTGTTCTTTTGCCAAAAGGCCATTTCAGACACTAATCTACACCATGGTCTTCACATGATTAGACCAAGATTATATCTGGACTTCAGAAGAGACCTCGTGAGTTTTTTTGGCCTTTCTTCTCAGAGTAGTCAGATAGGAAACGCCAACCTCATCTAGTTTTTTTTTCTAAATTATGATTGTCGTGTAAAGGTCACATAGCGTAAGCCCATTGCACACGCGTTGAAACATTTTTTTTTTAATAAAATAGGTATATGTAGAGTGTTTTTAACTGATATAGAAAACAAACCCAAAGATATCCCAAAAGTATTTTCATTGAAAAGATCTAATTGCTCCTAAAGCAATGAGGTTAAAAAAAACTATGTTGTACAACATTATGTGGTCTTATTTTTCCTGCCGTTTTTGTTGCGCTCATTAGAAATCTAGTACATACTATGGTTAATCGAATGCTCAAATAATTTGTCAATCATCATTTGCTCACCAGACATCAACTGAGATTCACACATCTCATACGCTCCTTGTATACAACAACCCTAGTTTTAGTATATATGCGAAACCCGAAACACGTGTCTAATATTTTTATGTAAATAATCTAAAAATTTCAAAACTGTGTCACGAAAAATCACAAAGTTATAAGCTTGTTAGGTTACCTACCTAGTTGACTACACAAAGATGGTCAGCACGCGGCACCACGCGCCGCCTGCGCGTCCAGCGTCGTTTTGTACCGGACCTAGTAGGTACCTAACCGTACGAAGATTGTATTGTATATAATTGGTGATTACTTTTTCCACACTTTCAAAACTTTTTGAGAAAAAATATAACATGGTGTAAAAGTTATTGGAATCGATTCAGTTTCGAATTTATTGGAATCGATTCTGAACAAACTATATTCAGGTTTCGCATATATCTACTAAAAATTATGTTGTATACAACGAGAAACATGATTAATGCAAGACCTCATACACCTCAATTAGAGTATTGAGTTAAAAGCATAATACGATGACCAAAACTAATTTTTTTAAAGGTAGGTAACTGATATTATTAAGAAAAACATATCGACCCAATCATTACTTTATGCATTTAAAATTTAGTCTTATTTCTTCTGAGATAAGATTGAATTTTATTTGGTTCAATCAGTGGTAGGTATGGCAAAATACATAATTAAAGAAAAAAACTAATATTAAAAGTTACTGAAATCGATTCAGATGTCAATTGGGAACAAACTACTTTCAGGTCTGGCGTCTATTCTGCTACACTTGTATATGTTCCACATCCACAGCTATAATAAAATTAACACATTTTAACTACAAACAGTTTCCATACATCAAAGCATTGCTCAACTTTAAGGTCGTTACAGATTTAATCAACGTAAATTGGGGTGGCCATACACTGACTATTTGCGTCGAAAGCGCGTCGATATACGTCGTAACGGCGTATATAATCTTGTAACTGCTTGTGTAAGAACTCATTTAGACATGGCCATGAAAGCAGCGGTTATTGAGATAAAGCTAATCTGGGAAAGACATAAAAATTTCAAAAGTATGTTTTTTTTTTTCTTCCTACTGTGTTAATCCAGGTTTTAAACTATCTGTGTGCGGGAATCCCAGGCTGATTCCCGGCCACCGTAGGCGCGGGCTTGCGGACTGCGGGTAATGGGTAGCTCGCTGTCCGCTAAGGACAAAGCCCGGGTCGACGGCGCGTTGTGTTCCACGCGCGCCTCAAAGAGATGTCAGCACCAACTGGTGCGGTCCGCAAGGGCCGATGCCTGCCAGGGGTGCGGGTTGTTTGAAAGAGATACCGCAGCCCCTGGCACACAGGCAACCGAGGGAACACAGGTGGGTTTTAGTCAGTAAAAGTCATGTTAAAAAAACATGATCGAATTTCGACCACTACTACTGATACTAGCTGATGTTGCGATGTTTGTTACGCAAAATCGGCCGAACAGATTTGGATGAAATTTAGCACACAGTAAAAATATCGTAATCAGGATAAACACATATATATGATACTTTCATTCCTGGTAGTACGTTCTCGTAGAATATTTTTCAGGTGAAGCAGCTGGCAGTGTTAGTAATAAATAAATTTATGCATATATCTAAAAATAGAATAATAAGAAAGATATTAACAAAAGCTCCATACATGAGGCAAGTTGTTCAGACGATCGATGATCCGCCAGCAATAGGTGCTAATGGTTCGCGTCGATGCGCCAGATGTGACGCCGATCATCGCTCTCACAGTTACTGGAAGTGCTTTTATGAATTGGGCTATAAATAATTTGTTTTAAATGTTGGATATTTTACAACATGTTGAAGAACAAATTGTGCTGGATTAATTTACTTATACAAGGTGAAACGGAATAACCGCAACACCTGAAATTAGTTTATTCCTAATTGATTACTGAAACGATTTTAGTAATTAAATTTTTAACCAGTGCGCAAACTGTAAAACAGCGCAGAAATTTTTCGTCGGTTATATAAAAAAAAATCAGCTGTTCCATACATTCTGACCGCGTAGGTATTGCACTTTTCTATGAAACAACAGATTTTCTTTTTGTATAACCGACAAATTTTTTTTGCGCTGGTTGTCTGGAATGATATGCTGAATTCATAGTTACAGTTTGCGCACTGGTAAAAAATTTACCCTGTAGAGGTATTATTTTCAAAAATTATGTATTTTTCCATACCTACCGCCGATTGAGTCAAAGAAAATTCAATCTTATTTTAAGGTATAAAATGCATAAAGTAATGCTAGGTGGTCAACCGGTTATTCTTAATAATATGTAACAGTTTGCTTTAGAAATGATAAGTTTTGGTCATTGAATTATCGTTGTAACTCAATACTCTTATTGGGATGTATGAGGTCTTGCGTTAATAATGTTACATGACGTAATGTAGGTGACTATGGAAGATTCCGACGTCCATGAGGTACCTACCTACGCTACTAATCAATCTAATCTCTAGCTGCGTTAATTTAGACTTAGACTTTTATACTCGTTTCGACGACTGAACTAGCATAGACGGAATTTGTGTGAGTTAGCTGGAAAGGATACAGATTGTTTAATTTCGGACTACGGTTTAACGAAGTGAAACTGCGTGGTTAAATGTTTGATGTTTATAAGTGTTTGTACAAACCTACTTATAGACATAAAAATGGTTTTATTTCTGTTATTGGGTAGGTTATACAAACACTTTTACATGTCAAACTATTTTTAAACTAAAACTCCAATTCAAAGCATCTATTTTAAATAAACCAATTACAGGCACTTTTTAATTTACAAAGAGTCGGAAAGATGAAGCTAGTTGCCCATTCCAAAGCGTAGGTACCTATGGAGAAGAAAGGGCAAGAAACTCCATGGACACTCTTTTTAAATCATGGTATTGTACAGAAAGTAGGTTACATAATTTATGTTCAAATTATCAATGTGAGAACGATGTAAAAGACGTCCACATTAAAAGCATCCGTAATTAAAAACAATAATCAAATGATAACTTAGAAATTAAAATAGGCTGTGGCAGCTAAGAGATGACCAGTCCCTATTGGCGGCGCCCGTTCACTAACATGACGTATGAATCAGCACCAAAAAGGTCGTCATTTATTTTTAGACTACTCTGAGAAGAAAGGCCGAAACAAAATCAGAGGTCGAAGTCTCTTTTAAAATCCAGACATAATCTTGGTCAGGTCTAGGTACAGCTTCGGAAAAAGGAAAGCGATACTATGCGATACTACTATTTTTTAGGTATTTTACACATAATTATCTTATTTTTATTTATTATTTTATTTCTGTATCTGTCCGTGACATCACAGTGGGCCCTATCAGAATACCAGCGCTGCGACACCTTTAAATGTCGCAGCATCATGCTGAGATAGGGGCCTTTTGGCCTCGTACAGAATTTTGTTTTTTTACTTTTAATATTATTTTAAATTTTATTTTTTTGTTAAGCATATTGTGTAGTTAAGTTTGTGATATTCCTGTGCGAGTCTAATAAATACTTTTTCTTTCTTTCTTTCTTTATAAAAAAAGGCAAATAGCAACTTAATTCCAAATAAAATACCGTAAAGATAAATTTTCAAGAACCAAAAAGCTGAACAAGCCAAATAAAAAGTAAAATTACAGTTAAAAATATTACAGTTAAACATTTCCTTAAGAGAACTCTTAACCAAATAACTTTCAATGCTGAAAACAACGGAGAATACATTTTCAAGTTTCCGCGTTCCCTAAGTGTGCTATAAATCGGTGCTGTTACCCTAAACTCATAGAAATGTCGGGGGGAGTTGCGAAATATATGGATTTAATGCTTTGAGCCTATTAATTCTTGTTATTACAGCTGAAATGAATATATTAAAAAGAGCAGTGGTTTTTTAATTTATTTTTTTGAGGTTGGGAAATCATCAAATAATTTCTCCTGCTCTGGGTGCAGCAGGAGGGCGTGTTAGACTTTTACTGACTAAAACCCACCCGTGTTCCCTCAGTTTCATGTGTGCCAGGGGCGACGGTATCTCTTTCAAACAACCCGCACCCCTGGCAGGCATGGGCCCTTGCGAACCCCACCAGTTCGGCGCACCAGGACACATGGCACGCCGTGACCACCCCAGGAACCAAGCAACATAAGGGCCCCAGACGACTCCGTGTCCGGCACCCCTGGTCCCCCTGCGACGGGTCAGCGCAGTGGCCCCGTCGCCTACCACTTTTCGGCCGCAGGGGATAGGGAGAGCGGCCAACGGTATACCGACACTCCTCTTCCCCTGCAGCCCCACCGCGTCCGCCATCAAACAATGGCGGCCCCGTCCAGGCCACGGAAGGGAAGAGTGCTACTCAGAAGTACCGGCAATCCTCCTCCGCAGCAGCCTGTAACCCTCAGCCGCTATGCCTCCCATTCGACATAGCGGCCCGTCGGCTTGGAGACAAAAGCCCTGACGAGCGGCCCCACCTTGGGGTTCCTCTTCGCTTCACCGTGGCAGGGGACCACGGCTACTGACCCCACCCCCCCCCCCGCAACGACAGTGCGGGAACCCACTGGGGGGGAAGGAGCAGTGGTGGCTCAGTAGTAACTGCCGTGACTTATGAGTTGTAGGTCGTGGATTCGAACCTTAGCAGGCACTTTACTTTGTGTCAATTATTTCCTCAGCACTGCACTGCTCTCAAAATGAAAAACATCATGAGGAAACTGGCATGTCCTATAACTCCATAGGTTTAGGTTGTTAAATAAAGATAAACAAAAAAAAAACACGTGACTCATAGATGTGAAACCTTTTATTTCAAATGTTCAAATGTAATTTTACTTATAGTCATATAATAATAGGCTCTATTCTGAATTTAAATCAGAATCTGATGAACTATCTGTCACATTAATAATAAATCGTTCTGTTGTCTCATAAATTATTTTGCTAGCTATAATAACACAATTCAACGAAATTGGAACGCACTCGCAAAATCGTAAATGTCGATTGTTGAGAGCGCTTTCAAAGGCGTCTGGTTAACCGACTAAACGTAATTACCTGCCACTTCAGTTGCCATACTACATCACAGTTGCTCTTTTCAATTTAGCAATTCGTTGTATTTTCTAAAAGGTTTATGGAACCTGTCTATTTGGGCTTTTTACAATAGGCAGGTTACAAAATATTGTATTATCATATAAAAATCTAACTAAAGAATTGTGCTCAAGTAGTTGCATCTAGGAAGGGTAGTTTCAGAATAAATGATAAAGTTTAATATACATTAATAAAAGAGGAAACTATCGCATAAATCGAAAAAAAATAGTTAAAAAAACTAAAAAACACGCTTTAAAAACCAAACTAAAAAAGGAGAAAATAATTTAATTCAATTAAAAAGCGTGGGGTGCTTTTTGAGGTATTTTTATAATCACTTAATGTCAAGCACCCCACGCTTTTTAATTGAATTAAATTATTTTCCCCATTTTTAGTGTGGTTTAAAAGCGCGTTTTTTAGTTTTTTAAACTAATATTTATTTTCTATTTTTTAGTTCTGCTAACTACAAAAACGTGTTTTTTTTAGTGGTTCAAAATCGCGCTCTAAGGAGTCGGTTACATACAACCATACAAACAAGTGAAGGTAATATAAAGCGTGTAATAAATTAGACTTTGTTACACCGGATTTTTAAAGAAGAAAGTGTCAGCTATAAAAAACCCGTTTTACGATTTGTTTACCTTTATTTAATTACCTAAATTCGAAGACATGTGACGTATCCAGAGGTCCTCGTAATAGCTCTTGATTCGTCGAAGTCACCTATCAAAGTTAAGTTTTTGTCTTATTTAAGAGCGTTTATTCTGAAAGTTGGCAACGTCGCAAATAGCTGTCAAATATTGACATGGAAGTATGAAAAATCGCTAACTAGTGACCTAAAATATGAATAATGATTTGCAATTATAACACTAGGTTTTGATGTAGTAACCGTGTTAGGTGTAAAAAGGGCATTTGGAAAGTTTCCAAGTTCTTTTTTTACAAAACGAAACGAAATATTCGCTGTTAAGATATTAATTATTGCATTTCATAATCAATATTTTAGGTCACTAGTTAGCGATATTTCATATTTCCATACAGTAATATCGCCAAATTAATCAAAACAGTGAAATATTTTATAGCTATTTGCGACGTTGCCCATTTTCAGAATAAACGCTGTTAAGACTGATTTTTCAACGTCGGGATCTTTTCGATTCCTTTTCCGTGTATAAATTGAAGTCTTTTATAAATATGTATTCAAAATTATTCCTCGGATAAAGAAGACATTGGAGAAATCAGCTTATTCAATAGAAATACCTGAGTTTTTATACCTTATTTTTTAATGTAGACACACAAAATAATATGCTTTGTAACAAAATATCAGTTTCAGGACGATCTAGACTTTTTGCTTCATGGAAGTTTTTTTTTCCCAAAACTTTTAACAAGCAACATGATAACTTTGTCAATTTACAGATCAAATAACTTCGAAGTAGAATCAAGGGCCTGGTTTAGAATAACAAAACCTATGGTACCTACTGTAGAACTGATTCTCAGAATGTGTTGGGTCTATTTAATGATTGGGGCACGAGACCAGTTTTTATCCACTTAGTGCATGTTCATGATATTATAATAAAATATCTGGATGACGGAGCTTTGCCTGATTTTTTTTTTGGTTCCTCAATACTCAATACTCAATACTTTATTGCATTCCTCATGTAGGTATTCTTAGGTGGTAAACTTATAATTAGGTCATATGGACCCTGTCGGGCACAGCTAAATAAGTAAGTTAGAGAGGAAGCATTAATTGTTAAATATTAAACATTTAGCAAAACTACTATATTATAAAATTAATGTAAGTATTTACTGGTTTATTAAATCTAAAATACAATCAATTAATATAAAATAAAATATAATATAAACAGGTAATAATATGAGATGCAATAATAATTAATAGATCAAATTAAAATTTTAAGCTGCGAGTACATATGTTATGACTTTATGAGTCTATCACTTAAATATTCGTTAATAGAGTAATAGCTTTTATTTAGCAAAAATTGTATTAGTTTTTTTTTTTTTTAAATACGTTAATTTTACGTTTTCTAAGAATGAAACCTAGCTAGATCGATTTATCGCCCCCAAAACCCCCTGCATACTTTTCATGAAAATCGTTGGAGCCGTTTCCGTATAATATATACAAGAATTGCTCGTTTAAAGGTATTACATTCCTGTTACTATGTACTGTAACTATTTACTTAGCAAGTGAAAGTAAACGAAATGTGTGGGATAGGTACGTACCACAACTAAGCAGTGAAAAATAAAAAGTTTATAATAAAAAAAACAATCGACTTACATATAACATTAATTTCTAAATTCGATGACCAAAGACCAGGTAAATTTTCACTTTGTAAGCAGTATTTTTTGGAAGTCGGTTGTATTTTTTTCTAAACGAACGCTTTTTAGTACTTACCTAAGTCAATAATCCAATCTAAATGGTTTTCACATGATCTGACCAAGATTATATCTGGACTTTAAGAGATTCTCTGTGAGGTTGTTTCTGTCTTTCTCCTCAGAGTAGTCAGATCAGATCTCATCTAGTTTTTAAAATAAGTATGATCGACGTATTAAAGTTTGTGTACAAACCTGTTTAGATAAATGAAATCATTTAGGTTGTCTGTGATAAGTTGATAATACTTGTTATCATCACTTAATCGGAAATGAGCTCGATACTAAGTTTTAACTAAAAATGTGAAACTGCTGCTCACCAAAGAAGTGTAGGTAACGAACCGTAAAGATAACTCAAAAAACACGGTTTCCTATAAAAACTTATACAAAGATGTTTGATAAAGACAACATTTTTACGTAAACTTGCAAATTTTCACAACTTTTATCTTTTCAAAGGTCCCTTATTATCAAGATTCAACGTTAAAAGGTTCTATTTTGAGAAAATTTCGTTATATTTCGTGTTTCTTAGCTAGCAAATCTATAATGCAACTCATTGTAGCATTTTTCTGAACCTTTCTGTGCTGAGAGCTTTCTTTTATGAGAAAAATACAGTTCTGTGTTTTAACTTAACGGCTTTGTCTCACTGCAGTCGGATAAAAGATTGTGAAATGTTGACAAAGTAGGGAATATAAAAAGATATGAAAAGTATCATATTTATGTTTCATTTTTATTTTGAATTTATCTGCGCTTGGTGACCGGACTATAACATAAAAATACATAATCCTACAAATATTATAAACGCGAAAGTTAGTAAGCATGTTTGTTACTCTTTCACGTAAAAACTACTGAGTGGAATTGGATGAAATTTGGCACACAGTTATATTATAACCTAGATTAACACATAGGATACTTTTTGTCCCGGTAGTACGTTCCCGCGCGATAATTTCTGACTTTCATGCTGGCAAAGCCGCGGGCGGAAGCAAGTATAACATAACGCCTGTATTGACAGGCAGAGGTGTGGTTACCTATAAGTTCCACGAGTACTTGCGCATCCATCAATCCGCATTGGATTGTGGATTTAGCACAGTCCCCTCTCACAGAGCGGAGGACTGTGTCCCGGCAATGGAATCATTATACTATGTGTAAAACTTGTTCTGGTAACCCCCTTTATTCTATGTACCTTCTTTCTAAGCAAATACACGATTATGATTACATAATTACCTACGTAACATCACAGGTGTACCTAACTGGGTACCGTCACCGCTACAGGTACCCAATGATAATACTAAAATGAGGCAGCCTATATCGGTAAGAGCTTCTAAAATAAGAAAATAAACAAGAACACGATCCCTAACGCAAGATTGAATTATATGGAACTCGAAAAGTGCTCTTAAAAAATGTAATATTAAAAGTGGCATATCATTTTCCCAGTTTCCGTCCCTGCCAAGAAGTATAAGTGAATTACTATCCAGCGCGAGTATAATTTACTTTTCCTTTATAATTGATGGTATATTGTCAAAAAACATTTCTCAATACGAAGTTGGACAGTTTATCTTCGCCAGAGAGGCCTATGTAATTGATATTTTCAGTGTTTTCATTTCCCAACAGAAGAGTTTTTTCATTTACTTTGTTCAACATCGATACATTTCGGCTGTCAATTATTTTATACAGTTTCGGCGAATTTGAATTATAAATCGCTTGCGGGCGCAGTAAATATTATTTTCATGTTCTGTTTAAACATTTGGTATTGCAAGTATTTTCAATTAAAAGCTTCAATTACCCATATAGTATATTATGATAGCTTGAGTAAAAAGACAAGATATTAAAACTCAAATGTTATTCTGTAATAAATTATTAAGTGTGGTGCGTCTGATCAGACCATACTGCTGAAGTGTTTTAGGCCCGTTAATCTGCACCTCGGATGACTTAAAGAATGCCACTGATGCCTCAATTAACGTGGCCACCTACTGAATTTAAAAAACAGTGGCACTCCGGGATTTCACATTGGGTCCTTGGGTCCTGATTGCTCTCGGTAAAAAATGGTAAACGAGTTTTTGACTTCAGCCATTAAAGGTAACAGCACAGATTTTTACGATAAAAATACAAAGCGAAAGAAAGGGATAAAAGAATTTGATTACTATTTCTGACGCTTTGACACTCTTATATCTATGGACATATATACACAGTATACATATAGCTCATGGGAAGCGTGCGGTGACGCTGACGCGAGTTTCACGCTTTTTGTTCACCCAAAAAGTACACATATATACACAGTATACATATAGCTCATGGAAAGCGTTCGGTGACGATGACGCGAGTTCCATGATTTTTGTTCACCCAAAAAGTGCTCAACGCGCCTAAAGAAGTTTTCACTTCAAAAAGTCCTCCATACCATCGACACGAGAGGAGGAGGAGCAATCGGTGAACTTAAACTTATGTTAGTATTTTCAAAATCAGAAATCGAATAATGACAATCATAATCATAACAATCTTTATTTATATCAACATCATATTCTAGGCATTGGATAATAAAATTCACATTATTAAATAGAGAAAGGTGTCTAAAGTAAGGAGGGTGAGTTACAGATCACTTGGCTCTCGTAGATAAATGATTTCGTAGGACATGTTAATTGACAAAATGGTTTGATTAAAGATATTATACAGGGTGTAAGGGAAACGCTCCCGAAAACGAAGACAGGTGATAGGGCTAGTGATTCTCGGTACCGTGCCATCAAAAAATTTAGATTTTATTTTAAAATATTTACCAATTTATTTTAGCATTTTTGGTACACCTCGCTGTGAGGACAGTTAAATGAACCATTATTTATATTAAACACATTTAAAAACAACCCCAAGTCCAAGCGACGACTTTAAGTTTAGGCATCCTTTGTAAAGCGCCGCCAAAATAAAATAAGTAGAAAAATTACAGAAGCGTTAAACGTTTTAAATTGATGCAAAATAACCAATTTAAGGTGAAAGGTTATTGGTATCCGTTTGCATTAAGGTTGTATATAACCTACGTTCTAGCTTCGGAAGCGTTCCCCTTACACCCTGGATAACTAGGTTCTGCCCGCAAATTCGGCCGCATGAAATTTCGTGCTCCCCCGATCCACTCCGTCGCATCGCATCACCGCGCTATTACTTAATATTCACTTAGCGTTCTTTCTGGCTTTTTGTTTTTTCTCAACTCCTAAGAGTCTTGGCATAATTTTAAATAACCTAAAGCCTTCCTTACGAGTTGGGCTACCAAATGCAAAAATAATTTTACAAATCCGACCGATTGTTTCAGAGATTAGCGCGTACAAACAAACAAAAACAACAATCAAATTCTACCTTTATTATTAGTACAGATCTAATACACATACAGGTTGAAATTGAAAACATGCGACAAACCGAAATGGGAGATTGTACTCATCATTATGAACAACTTTTACTAAGGGACCAAAGATGCAATCACGAAAAAAAAAACATCTGTTCCCTACATTTTGACGAGTTATGCGAACATAAATGTAGGGAACAGATGTTTTTTTTTTCGCGATTGCATCTTTGGTCCCTTAGTAAAAGTTGTTCATAATGATGAGTACAATCTCCCATTTCGGTTTGTCGCATGTTTTCAATTTCACCCTGTATAAGTCTGAATTTTCTAGCACTTTCAGTGGTACTGACTTACTCTAACAACAAGAACATACTACAGAATAAGTTTAAAAAATAAAATAAGACCGGCAAAGTTAATTGAATAGTGTCCAATGTGGCTCAGTGCAATCAGTATAATGCAGTTTAGTTCAGATAGGACTGCAACTCTAATTATTACAGCTCTCTCAACAATTAGTCTGCTACCCTATTGGGGATACTAATCTAAAATAGAGAGCCCGAGGGTAGTTTACAAAATCATAACTTTATTATCTTAATTTGCAAGGTTTTGGGAAAACTTTGAATTAAAGCTCGCCCTATGAGGGCAGAGATGGTCCAGCGTCAGGCACTAGTTGTCTGGTATTTATGCTGAACTGGGCCTTTTTAGCGCAGCCGTGAGGCACACTTTGACGCACTTTACACTTTTTGTTGTTTTTTTTAATTTTATTATTTTGCGTGCGCCTGTGTGCCTTTTTAGTCGGTGCTAAATAAATGTATTTTCCTTCTTTCTTTTCTTTTCTTTCAGTGGTATCGGCTCCGACTTACAAGGCGTAGGTCATGGGTTCGAAACCAGGCAAGTGTTTACTTTGTGTAAATAATTTCATCACCACTGCTCTCTGAACGGTGAAGGCAAATATCGTGAGGAAACCGGAATCACTAGAACCAAAAACTCGAAGACATGTGACATCTACCAACCTGCACTGGGTCCACGTGATAGAAAACGGCCCTTCTTTTTCCCGAAGAGACTAGGACCGTGCCCCAGCAGTTGGAACTTAATAGGCTGATTATATATGAGCTTGAAAATCATCATCATCAAGCCGAAAGACGTCCACTGCTGTTAATAAGTCCTGCCCTAACGACCAGTCCTGTAACTTGGTTCCCACAACCGGCAGGTTTTCGTGGTCATCATGGTCATCAATGTTCCGTTTTTCGCTTCCATCATTCAGGTGAGATAGCAGCGACTTTCAAATGGATAGATATTAGCTTTTTGATTGCTAATGTCCATCCATTTGTGACCGTTCTATCATCATCATAGCTGATAGGAAGGAAACGTGTTGTGCAGACCCCAAGTTACATGGGATAGTGGCAGAAAGATGATGATATGATGATATATGATGAAAGCCAGCGTCAGGCACTAGTTGTCTGGCATTTTTGCTGAACTAGCCCTTTTTGGCGCAGCCGTAAGGCACACTGTAATGCTAGTTTCCGATATCGCACCTTACACTTTTTATTTGACTTTATTTTTATTTTTCTCTTTCCTGCTGTATAAAAGATACTTTTTTAACCAATGCGCAAACTATAACCAGGAATTTAGCATATCATTCTAGACCCACTATCATATACTCGTGTACCCGTTATAAAAAAAATCAGCTGTTCAATACATTTAGACCGCGTAGGTATTGCACTTTTCTATGAAACAGCTGTTTTTTTTTTTGTTTAACCGACGAATAATTTCTACGCTAGGGGGTCTAGAATGATATGCTTAAGTCATGGTTACAGTTTGCGCACTGGTTAAAAATTTACCCTGTATAGTGTGCCTTTTCAGTCCGTGCTAAATAAATACATTTTCATTATTTCTTCTTTCTTTATATGATGATGATGTTATCGTTGATAGTACATCAGTTTGTCTAAACTCTCAGAGCGCTAGTTTATCTTGTTCCAAATTGCATAGGTCATCAGATTGCAAGGACAAACGAAGAGTTTTAAACAAGAAACAACACTTGCAGTATTTCATTAGGAACTTCCTAAATAACATCGATTGCTTAACTTTTGATTAGGGTACGGGAACACCATACTACAAACTTTAACGTATTCGGGCTCACAGTTCAGTCTTGTTGTTAAATATTACCGTTGAAAACTTTGGACCACTATCATGCACAATAAATGATTTAAGTTTACGAATAGGTTTTCTTTGACAAGGGGCTTGAATTAATTTGGGCAAATATCTAAGAAGAGAAACCAAAAAAAAATTAATTGAATATTAATTCAATTTGCCAATATTTAGTAGGATAGGTTCTCTATAGAAACACGAACCGCAACACGAACTTAAATATTGGCTCTATTCCATCAAGTGCACGACAATGGAATGGCAATCAAGAGAGCCAAACTGTCGGAAAAATCTTGATAACATGAAGCGAAAGAAAGGAAAGATGAAGTCTTACGTACTGCAGAGGAATGGTATACAAGCATGGTGGTAATGATAATAAGTGCACTCTCAATGTTTCTGCCAGGGGTGCGGGTTGTTCGAAAGACATACCGCAGCCCCTGGCACACAGGCAACTGAGGGAATACGGGTGGGTTTTAGTCAGTAAATGTCTGACACGCCCTCCTGCTCCACCCAGAGCGGGAGAAGTTATTTGATGAATTCCCACACAAAAAAAAAAGATTGTTTTTTACTAGCCTAGGCTGTCCCACTCCTGGGCAAAAGTCTCCATCTACTCCGTCCATCTTTTGCGAGCCAATGCATCCTCAGCACTGGACCTATCCAGCTCGTCCCACCTAGTCCTTCGTAGTCTGCTGCAACCCCCCCCCCCCCCCTCACTGACTCAGGGCACCAGTTCTGTGCTATTTGGGCTCGCAGTTTGCCCGGCATGCGGCGCACATGTCCTGCCCAGTCCCATTTAATTTGGAGAGCCTTGAGAGCCTCTGTTTCTGAGCTGACTGTTTCAGAGCGCAGCATTCAAGGTGTCCGGTATTTAATGGATAACCTTGAAATGGTTCATGTAAAAGTAATGGCCATTCAGAAAAAAACATTTTTATTTGTATTTAATCTGTAAAAAAAACAACCGACTTCCGAAAAAATACTACAAATTGAAAAATAACTTTAATTTCGGAAGGCGGTGACAAAAAATAAAAATACATCCCTATCCAAAGACACCGACTTCCAAAATTAAAGTAATTTTTCACTTTGTAGTGTTTTTTCGGAAGTCGGTAGATAAAATAAAAATACAGATAAAATACAAATAAAAAATGTTTTTTTCTGAATGGCCATTAGTTCTACCATGAACCATTTCAAGGATATCCATAAATTACTGGACACCCTGTATATTGTGTTTCAAACACGATCCTTTAATTCAACGGCTAAATACTGCGCTCCATTGCTCGTTGGCAAACCTAGAGTTTGGACTTCTGGATGTCAGTCAAAGACCAAGCCTGTGCACCATAGGTTAAGATTGATTTATGAATTAACTAAACAAAATATAAAGAATACTGAAATGCTTCGAGAATAATTGAATACTGGCCACTGTTCTCATTTTTAAATATTTTATATTTTTTGAGGGTTTGATATTTTATAATGATTAAAGTATTAAAGTTAGGTAGGTACCCATTGTGTGTAATAGCCATCAATCAATCCATCTACAATATTTTTCAGCTTGCATGTGCTTATAACTTCTTGGCATTCTCAAATATTATTCAAAACATGTATCTATACATGTATTCAATAAACTCAATCTTATCAACATTACTAAAGGCACACTCATAAAGTCCTATTTGCTAATACAAACATTCTCCAAACACATTCAGTCAGACTCGATCGTTTCCAAGTACGTTTAGGTATCGATTCCTCGGCGTTTACTTTGTTGATTCTCCACTGCGGTTCAATCAAGTAATGAAAGGCTAACATCTGAAGATTTTTCGAGTATTTCTTTGAGGAACGGTTTGGAAAATTAATTGAACGTTTTGGGAGAGATTTTTATGTTTCTGTTTCAATATAGGTATGGAGTATATATTGGAGCCCCATCATTTCCCTGGGGAAAGCGTTGAGAGAATGAAGTTCAACGAGTCCCGGAGATATTATTCAACGGTCTTGAAATCCGCACCGAAACTAATTAGAAAGACAACAGCGGATGAGTAAGTATACGGTACCTAGAACCTTACTCTGATAAAAGCAAATAGAAAAAGCAAAAATCCACATGTATCCATATTTACACGCAACGAACCTTCCCTTATTCCCGACCCTCTAAGTAAGAGCAAATGTTAGGGACGGCGGCCATTACTTTTCACCATTTGTACCGGAGTGACGTCATCATAATTTATGACGGTACACGATCACACACTTTGATGTGGCCAAACATTATAAATATAGCCGTAATTTGGCCACATCTGATGAAATATGGCCGACTGCGGCCTATAAAGACGACGTGCCGGTAGATTTTTTATTATTTATGCTTTGACACCGGTGTCGAAAGTTAGTATATAAGTGTATTAGCAAGCTATATATTTTCTGGCTGGTAAAGAACTCCTAAAGCCGTCGAGGACAGTTACATATTTTATTGAAGCTTTTATTGGTAGTCTAAAGTCTGGAAAGATAACTGGGTTAGGAGACGCAATTATTAAAAAAAACTTTTATCCCAAGATAATTCTTAGGATATCGGAATTTCTAACTTTACTTAGAAATTTATTTTCGTAGGTCTGAAAGATAAAATTGATGAATAGAATACTCTTTATTGTACAGTCAACCGCATTTCGGTGGAATCACTATGACCTTAAGCGAGTTTAGCATAGTACGGAGTTTAAATAGAACAAGATGTCAGCCTGTATTGGTTTTGCTACCACTGGCGTGTGGACTACTGTACATGTCATCATCTGCCTAGCCTTTTCCCAACTATGTTTGGGTCAGCTTCCAGTCTACCTAGATGCAGCTAACTACCTGTATTTTACATGGAGCTACCGCCTATCTGACCTCAACAACCCAGTTACTGGGTAATACGATACCAGGACCTTTTGGTAAGACTGGTTGTCAAACTTTCGGGCTTCTGACGACCCGTAACGACTGTCATCTACGAATAACAGCCGGGACCAACGGCTTAACGTGCTTTCCGAGGCACATCACCCATCCACAGACCAACCGCAGCACAAGTAGCTTAACCTGGTTGATCGACCCATGCAGCTGGTGTTACTTAGCCACGATCCCCTAGACGCCAACTGTACTTGTAGACCATAATAATTAACTACCTAATTTAACACAGATGTGTTAAATTAATCTGTGTTAAAAGTTTCTGCCTACACATGGGAAGAACGCTTACCTAATTATGTATATCTACTACCTTTAAACGAGCAATTCTTGTATTTATATAATCTGAATCTTGGAAACGGCTTCCACGATTTTCATGAAATTTAGTATGCAGAGGGTTTTGGGGGCGATAAATCGATCGATCTAAGTTTCATTTTTAGAAAACGTCAAACCATAAAAATAATCAGTCATCCAGATATTGTGTGTTAAATCATGATATACAGTCACATCTAGCTAAGCCGAAATAAACACTGAACAGTAAAGAAAACGCTAGAGCGTAAATTGTAACCGCGACATTGATATAAGCCAAGCCTGAATTAAGAAGTCATAAAATAATAGCTATTAACAGCCTCACAAAATACAATAAAACAGTGATGAAAAGCAGAGGAAAACCAGACCAAAGTAAAGACAATAAAACAAAAGAAGCATTGATCTAAGCACCAGATAATATATATCTAGAAGTCCGATTTAGTAAAAGTTCTAGTGCTAACAAAACTCCCAGTTTTTTCTCCTCGTCTCAAAAGTTTTATATTACTTTGAATACTGTTTACATCGTCGAATTCTGTTCTTTGCCAAAGACTTTGAAAGTCGTAGATTTCGTCGATATTTGATTAGATATATTTGCTGGTGGTGAAAGAAAAATAAAAGTAGCATCTGGTTTAACTCTGAGTTTTGTAACTTCTACCCTCATGTCAATTTACTTGAGGTTAGACGAGCAAAGGATGGATGAAACTGGTAGTTTCCTTTTTTTTTTCTTGGGTGGGAAATCATCAAATGACTTCTCCCGCTTTGGGTGGAGCAGGAGGGCGTGTCAGACTTTGACTGACTAAAACCCACCCGTGTTCCCTCAGTTACCTGTGTCAGGGGCCGCGGTATCTCTTTCGAACAACCCGCACCCCTGGTAATCATGCAGGTTACGTAAAATAAGTTTTACAAGCTGTAACAGCTGTGGATAATCGTCAGAGTGAAGATAATTTGGTCAATAAGTAGGATGATATTAATGTGAAACCAGCTTCTAAATTTTGACCGTTGAAAGAATGCTTTTATAACAAAAACGGAAGAGTAGACAAAAATGACGTTTCCGTATAGACATTTGACAGTTTTGTACCGAGAAATGTAGACAAGCGATTTCTACTCTACAGTAGAGTAGAAATAAAAAGTGTGATCCTAAGCCTGCAGGATTGTGCTACCGAAAAAACAGCAATATGTATATATAATATGTACAAGTTAGCTGCAAGTGAAAGTCCTGTCAAAATCAGTAAAGTGGTTTCGAATATTACTCGGAACAAACAGTCCGACAAACAAGCAAATATTAAAAAATATCTACTTGTTATAAATACCGTACATGCATTTAGTCAAAAAGCATTGTGTCATTGCAAACAGCCACTTCAATTTTATTTATTTGTATAGATATATAGATGTTTTGCTATAGATTGAGTTCTGTGGTGCAAAAAGGTATGAGGAGCCTCTGTCAGGAGAAAAACTTTTCCAAAGTGCAATATAACTAAGATCTACATTATAACCAGTACGCTCTTCTCGTTACCCTACTAAGCCTACTGATATTATAAATATGAAAGTTTGTATGTTTGGATGTATAAGATAATAATTTATTTGCCCAAACATGAGTACAAGACATACAACATAAATTGTCAGATGCAAGAGATGTTAATAGTAAAAATAGATCATCACGTTTGCCTTAAACAATGGTATGCAAATATTAATACAATAATAAAATTTATAATGTCACTCTAAGTCAAACTATTTAAAGATTTAAGAATAATAAAAGAACATTAAAAAAACAATGATTAAAAATAATAAAGATGTTTAGATGTTTATTACTCAATCCCACAAAACGGCAGAACGAATTTTGATAAAATTTGGAACACAGAGAGTTTATATTCTGGATTACCATATATTTAATTTTAACGAATTTATATTATATTACTTTATATTATATCTAATAATAATAATTAATTATTTTCGACTTCCACGCGGGCGAAGCCGCTCGGAAGAGCTGGTCAATCATAAACCTACATACCGAGTTCTCGCGATGGAACCAAAGTCATAATCATAGCCACTGTCACCAATCTAGATTCCTGGTTGACGATCGATTTTTTTATTGCAGCATGTTAAGCAATTAAGGCTCTGGTAACTTTAAATATTGTCGTTATGATCGATAATAGTTCTTATTGCAATCCGAAACGGGTTAAAATCTGTTGTAATAAATTCGAATAATAAATGAGCAAGCATTATTGTAAAAATGCAAATAAAATCGTATAAAATTAAATATTAACTATTGAATAATAAATAATCCATCACTGAATGCAGTTTGGCATTTGGAATTCTATGTTATATTTTTAATTATAATTATAATTTTTATTGAAGGGATGAACTGGTTTTAAAGATAATTAAGAGGTGACTTTGATGATTTTTTTGATGCATTGAAGTATGTTTAATTATGTTCTGAGTTAAATCACTGTATGCAAAAAAGACTAAAATATCTTTATTTTTTTTTGCTTTCAAAATTATTTACGGTAAAAGAGATACAGTTTAAAAAATCACCTTTTTGAGCGTTTTCAAGAAATCACCGCCTTAAGTAGGTAGTCTATAAAACGCATATAAACGTATTTAAGTACCATAGCGGTATCTAAGATCCCAGGAACCATAAAGCTTGAAATAACCCATAAAATTTAAGAAATATCATAATTTAGAAAATACTAAAACGTAGTCACAATTCTCTGAAGACAAAAATAAAGAGTGCGTGATCACAGTCTATTTGAATACCTAACATAAAGCATCAGGCAATGTCGGTACGTCCAAATGAGGCTATAAATATTAATTTTTCAGTATTCTTGTGATCATAATATCCAGTTTTATCTCTATGTAGACTCCCGCGTATATCAGAATATACTGCGAGAAGAAATTGGGTATTCTAGTACGGTGTAGAATGTAAGTAGGTATACTGTCAGTTTGTGTATTGTCTTGTTAGTTATCTTTTTATCGGAGTCTTTCGGTTGGTCTTTGTTTGGGTCAAACGAGATAGAGGTTCTCAGTTATATGTTTGCCGCGGTTGGTCTGTGGATGGGTGACCGTCTTTACATACCAAGACCTCTGCGTGCCTCGGAAAGCACGCTAAGCGGTTGGTCCCGGCTGTCATTTGTGAATCTTTAATATTCGTTACGCCGTCTAAAGCCCGAAAGTCTGACAATCAGTCTTACCAAGGGGTATCGTATTACCCAGTAACCGGGTTGTGGAGGTTAGATACGCAGTTGCTCCTTGTAAAATACTGGTATTCAGCTGCAACCGGTTAGACTGGAAGCCGACCCCAGCATAGTTGGGAAAAGGCGAGGCATATGATGATGTGGATGATTATCATGCTAATGGGAATACCGTTTAGTGCACTCTCGGCCCCTCGACCCCCAATAAATAATGTGTTCACTGGACCCCTAACTATGGTTTATTCTTGACCCTTGGAGGTCGAGAGTGGATTTTATTTTCCAGCCAAGTTTTTAGTTTCCTTTCAACCCCCAAAGTAGTCTGTACCTTACTGTACCAAAATATTAACTTTAGGTACTTGCCAAGCTAGGGGTCGAAAGTGGACGAGGTCCCTTGTATGAAAATTCAGTCTCATCCCCTGGGGGTCGAGTGTGAACTATGTTTAGGGGTTGAGAAGAATCAAATAAAGAAATCTTTTTTTAGGGGTCGAGGGGCCGAGAGTGGACTAAGAAACGTCCAATTGCTTTATTGTTATTATTTAAAGTATATTGATTTGTTTTAACTAATTTATTAATTGTTCAAAAATACTTAAAGTACACTACACTATTAATAATAAAAAAATACAAAAATTATTATCCTAACTATGTGTTCACTAATAAAAATATAGCGTTGAAAAATTCATCCGCATCGCTGTCGACTGGTAATGTTCCCAAGAGACTGGCGGCATTAGGTACCACGTTGTATGACAACGATTAGCCTCTGGGCAAGGTAAAAATCAGCCCTTGGGTCACAGGAAGTGTAAACCAGCCGTTCCGAGATTTATCAAGTATACAAGTCTAGCTTTTGCCCGCGACTTCGTACGCGCACAAACTTTACTCTGTCTTTTCCCGTTCCCGTAAGAATTTTGGTAAATTCTCTCTTAGTATTCCGCAACACGTCCCAATGAACCCACACGCATTTCAGTTTTGCGTATTTCTTTTTTAAAACAAAATACAAATAACATGACGTGCGATGTCAGATGCATCGCGTTGCGTTTTGTTAAAAATAAACGGCTAGATTTTTGTTTTGATTGATATTTTTTATTAATAAATATCATATTTTAATACTTATTATCCTATTCCCGACAAAGACAAATCTAAAAAAACAAATATCATTAAAATTGGCCCAGCCGTTCTTGAGTTATAAATGGTGTAACTAACACGACTTTGTTTTATATATATATATAGATTTAAATGTCAATACCCATCACTTCTGCGGAATCGCCATAGCTAATTTAATTTCACCTTACTCAGTTAGGGGTTTTATAGTTTACTATTTACTGCCACAAGAAACTCATTATTCCTTGTAAAGTTAATAAAAAAACACATAAACTAGAAAAACCCTCATATCAATCATAATAAAATCGTGTTAAAATAAACTTTTTACAGGAACACACGGCATTTAAAATACAGTAATAAAGCGATAAAGTTTTATTGGGTAAGCCCCTCTGCTGACCGATCGCAATCGTTAGTAATTAGCGAGGGTACAAAGGGGAGCCTGATAAATCGAGACTCATTAAAAACGTGAGGCCAGCCCGACTCGCTGCTAATTAACCTGAAACGATTCTTTCAGTGTGGGACTGGCTAGTGCTTGGGTGAGGCACACAATACTGTTTTTTTTTCTAGTTAGTTCTGTTTTTCTAGGAACAGCCTTAGTAAAAAAGACATTACTTAGGGTTAACTGCGCAACACACTAACAGTAGGTATGGTTTTCATTTTAACAGTTCAACAATATTCATTGCGTCATTTACGTTTTTGAGCGGACATTTTTTTCAAAGTAATGTATTACTTACGACCTACATGGTTTAATTATAGTTGGCAATAATAACTTCAAATACTTTTGACTACAAAAAAAACTGCTTGGCCATTGTATAAAAAACGATTTGCAAATTTTGACTGCATTGTCATTACAAAAAAGAACCACCAGCAAGAACAATTCTTGTTGTTAATATTCTCACAATAAATTAAATGTGTCAGCAAATTTTTTCTCAATAACCCACACTTTTATTGCACAGAAACAACAAAAGCAATAATATAAAACCATAACTACCAATAATATCCCCGCACTAATGTTCGTTGGCTGAGTCGGCGCCGCGTCGGCGTAATTCATTATTTGAAAACTGCACTATTGCGGTTTAAATCCCACATGTTTCTGCACAAATGAGTTACACTTACTACGTCGCTAATATGGACTTGGTACATTGGCCTTTTGTTTGGATAGAATAGAATGCTCTTTAATAATGTCGTCATCTGAATAGCATTTTCATAACTATGTTGTGGTCAGCTTCCAATCTAACCGGATGCAGCAGAATACCAGTATTTTACATGAAGCGACTACCTATACTAGCGCTGCGACATTTTTTAGCAGCATTATGCTGAGATAGGGGCCTTTTTTTTGAGGGTGGGAAATCGTCAAATAACTTCTCCCGCTCTGGGTGGAGCAGGAGGGCGTGTCAGACTTTTACAGGCTAAAACCCACCCGTGTTCCCTCAGTTGCCTGTGTGCCAGGGGCGACGGTATCTCTTTCGAACAACCCGCACCCCTTGCAGGCATCGGCCCTTGCGGACCCCACTAGTCCGGCGCACCAGGACACATGGCACGCCGTGGCCACCCCAGGAACCAAGTAGCATAAGGGCCCCAGACTACCCTGTCACCCTTGGCACCCTTGGTCCCCCTGCGACGGGTCAGCGCAGTGGCCCCGCCGCCTACTACTTCTTGGTCGCAGGGGATAAGGAGGGCGGCCAACGCTATACCGACATTCCTCTTCCCCTGCGGCCCCACCGCGTCCGCCATCAAACGGTGGCAGCCCCGTCCAGGCCACGGAAGGGAAGAGCGCTACTCAGAAGTACCGGCACTCCTCCTCCGCCGGAGCCTGTAACCCTCAGCTGCGATGCCTCCCATTCAACATCGCTACGTTGTCGGCTTGGAGACAAAAGCCCTGACGAGCGGCCCCACCTTGGGGTTCCTCTTCGC
Source organism: Antitype chi (assembly GCA_947359405.1). Lineage (NCBI taxonomy): Eukaryota > Metazoa > Arthropoda > Insecta > Lepidoptera > Noctuidae > Antitype > Antitype chi. The sequence goes on along the minus strand of OX375820.1, from coordinate 17,778,763 downwards.
TTCACCGTGGGAGCGGACCACGGCTACTGAGCTCCCCGCAACGACAATGCAGGAACCCACTGGGGGGGGGGGGGAGATAGGGGCCTTTTGGCCTCGTACAGAACTTTGTTTTTATTTTACTTATTTTTTTTTTTTTTTTGTTAAGCATATTGTGTAGTTAAGTTTGTGATATTCCTGTGCGAGTCTAATAAATACTCTTTCTTTCTCTATGTGACCTTCACAACCCAGTTATTGGGTAATACGATACCTCTTGGTAACTTTGTACTGGTTTTCAGATTTTCGGGCTTCTGACGACCCGTAACGACTGTCAGAAATCCACGAATGTCATCCGGAACCAACAGCATAATGTGCTTTGCGAGGCATGGAGGGTCTCGGTCTGTAATGATGGCCACCCATCCACGGAACAACCGTGGCAATCGTAGCTTACCCTAGTTCATCTTGCGGCTGTTAGGTACTACTTAATTACGAGCCGTTGACTTAGCCACTAGCCTTTCTTAGCGAGGAGCCCTTCCAATTCTCTTTATTATGTTAAACCATTCAAATAACAGATACGAATATAGAAAATTTTACCTACGCCGCGGCGGCACAATGGACGGCCTAATCGCTAAGTGCGATCTTTTAGAGACTACCTTTGGATGGATTAAGGGAGAAAGAAAGACAATTCTGCAGGTTGTCTGTGGTGTATTCATATAAATATTTAATAAACAAATATATATACATACACTGACTTGAAATACAAAAATATTTTATCAAGCTGTAACAGCTGTGAATAATCGTCAGAGTCACGATAATTCTGTCAATAAGTACGATGATATTAATGGTAACTAAAAAAATGGTGAAAGAATGCTGAAATAAGATTACGATCAGAACAAATATAAAATGAGACTCTTACAAAAAACGTGGAAGAAAAACCGTCCCATTCAGAAAAAATACATTCAATCCAACAAAACTCATAACATCTATCGCCAATATAAAACTTTAATTTTCTTCGTCCAGTCACCGATAATCTACAAATAAACAAGAAACAACACTAAGCTCCGTAATCCGGCACTAACTAATATCCCGCGCAATATTTTCCCATCACTAGCGACTGAGCTTCGACCATGTTGCTCATTATTTGAAAACTTTTCTCATTCACCATTTCTACTGAAGAATGAAGATATTTATTAAATACTTACTTTTTGCTGGGACTTTGTCCCCGTGGACAGGATACTCTTGTCCCGAAGAACATTGGGCCTCATCAGCTTATAATGTTCCCACTTCTGGGACACAGGCCTCCTCTTTGTGTGAGGAAATATACTACCAGCACCCTTATTGCGCAACACACTATTTATCCAAATCTGAATTATCTTGAAGTTTATTGCTAATCCATTGCTGCATATTTACGAAAGTTTTGTCTGCTCAACAACGTAATTAACGCAATGAATGTTGTTCAACTGTCATAATGACAGACATTACTACTGTTAGTGTGTTACGGTGTGGTTCTTTCCTCAAAAAACCATTTCAGACACCAATCCACATGATCTAACCAAGATTATGTCTGGACTTGAAAGGAGACTGTGACCTCTGAGTTTGTTTAGGCATTTTCATTTCTCCTCAGAGTAGTCAGCTAACCTCATTTAAAAAATATGATTGTTGTGTAGAAGTGTCTGTACCTACACACGGCTACAAATTAAGCTATACATTTCCAGCATTAGCTAATCTCGCATTGTATAGGATTTCCGTACAGTGCGAGATCAGTGTAAACTGGAAATGTATAGCTTGATGTGTAGCCGTGTGTACAAAACTATAGAAATAAAATAATTTATTATTTACGCAATTACCCCGCTGTATAAAAACAATCCCACAATCCATTTCATCGTCTACCAGTGTTCTAGACTTCATCCAAATTCGTTGAGCCGTTAAACTGTGATCGTGCAAACAAACATACAAACTTTCACATTTATGTTAAGTAGCACTTTTGATCTCCCATTCGGAGAACCGAGTCATCTGTTGAAGAAGTAGGTACTTCGAGAACTTTTACCGTACAATGGCGGGTATGAATATTAAAGATTCGCGGAGAAATGGACGTCGGAAGTTGCATAACTTGAGTAAGTTGACTTGTGGTTGGACAGCGTGATGTATGTAGCGCATTAAGCATTGTTTTAGCATTTTAAACTTTTTTAAACGGCACGGCTAGTAAGTAATATCATAATATTACTTACTAGCTGTGCCGGAAATTATGCCACAGGAACGTACTACCACGGTGAAGAGTATGCCTAGCCTATGTTGCTTCTTATAGCTTCAGCTATCTGCCAGTGAAAGTCCCGCCAAAACCGGTTCAGTTTTTGCGGAGATTAGCCGGAACAAACTGAGAGACAGACAGACAAAACTTAAAATAAAATGTTTTTTTGTTATATGTACCTACCTACCTAAATATTTTCCTATGCATTTAGTAAAAAGCTGTTAGTTATGACACTACAAACACTTCAAGTTTATTGATTTGTCCTCGTATAAGTCTAATAATGTACGTATAAGTATAATATTAGTGGTAGGTACGAGTATATTGCTGAAATAGTAACTCTATATTGGGATAGAGGGATTTAAATTCTAGACGATATTTTGCAGTGACTTCAAGAATATTGCTTTGGGACATACAAAATGAGATATTGAATGCATCGTGGATGGTTCCAAATCAATTTTATGTTCCCTTGACGAAAGTAAACCACTTACAATGTAATATTTCAACAGAATACTGAATCGTAGGTATTATATAGCTATATTTGTATGTAACATAATAAAGAGTTCGTTTTTTTTTGCTTGAAAGCGCTTTTCTGTGGAACTATAAGTAGGATTTTAAAAGAATGCGTTTGATAGCCCAATTCTCAAGGTAGCTTATAAGTGGCATAACATCACGCTACGACTCTTAGGAGCCGAACAAAAAGAAAAAAAACTTAAATAGAATCGAGCGACGCGGGGCGTCGCGGTGGGTCGGGGTAAAAAAAATCACGCGGTTTTAAAACCGGGCGGGTAGAACCAGTTGTTTATACATGAAAATTCATACAAACGGTCGCTTCGATCGCATACTCACACGCCAAACGCTTTTGCTTAGGAATTAGCGATTGCTGGCAATGGACCTCTTGTAACATGTCGTTAACCAATAGGTACAGGATACAATTTAAACCAGTGCGGAAACTGTAACCATGGTAAATGATTTTATTTCTTTATGTAGGTTTGTATAAACACGTCAATCATATTTTTAAAACTAGATGAGGTCGGCGTTTCATATCTGACTACTCTGAGAAGAAAGGCTGAAACAAACTCAGAGGTCACAGTCTCTTTTAAAGTCCAGACATAATCTTAGTCAGATCATGTGAAGACCATGTGGATTCATGGGTGAAATGGTCTTTTGGGGAAAGAACCACAAAGATTGGAGTGTACTTCTCCAATCCATGAGTTCAGTATATATAAGATTCTAGACTCCCCAGTGTAGAAATATATCGTTGATTATAAAAAAAGTCCTGTAAAAATAAGTTTGAGGAAAATGTCAAATTGGCACGAGCAACATTAACGATAATGTTCGCTCATTCCAATTTATTATTACGATCATTTGACTAACGAGATGAAAGAGGCTTAGGGAAATCAATAGCAAGCGGTTGCTAACGTTTCTGACATGGCGGGGGATCGTGAGGATAATTCCACACCAGTTGAATTCGTTTTACTGATTTTCCGAATTCCATGAATGTAGTTATAGTCGAACTCGTCCGTAAACCGGGGTTACTTTGATTCGCGGGATGACTTTGATCAAAACTTCCATTTCATATAAAATCGCTAATTACGTAAAACGAAACGCAACATGGTAGTTTTTTTTTCTAGGTTAGCAACACTTAAGAACTGTCAAATCCTTTTCTGAGGACACGCCGGGAATTCACTAACAATTATTATAATTAAAAATGTTTTGTTATTTTTCCTGTTGGCAGTATTTGATTTTTGGCATTATAATTGGGGTTACTTTGTAATTACGCAATAAAATAGGGGGGTATCAAAGTAACCCTTCATCCAAAGTATAACTTTGATCAGTCAGTTTATTTTTTTTCTCAAAATAAAGCAATATTTTTTTCACGTATTAAAAAATTAAGAAATTATTATTAAATTATTCACCACAAATTTAAGAAATATGAACCTTCAAAGTTCAATATTGATGAAAGTAACCCCGGTTTACCGTAATTTATACAACGTGGCATGAGACATCGACGCACATACTGTAACTGAATTCAGCACATGAGTCGGTCATAAAAAAAGTCTTCTAAGTAATAACAACCGCACGGGTCTATCGATCAGGTTAAGCTACGCTTGCCACGGTTGGTCCATTGGTTGATGACCATCTTTACATACCAAGAACTTTCCGTCCCTCGGAAAGCACATTAAGCTGTTGGTCCCAGCTATCATTCGTAGATCTTTGACAGTCGTTACGGGTCGTCAGAAGCCCGGAATTCTGACAATCTTACCAAGGGGTATATCATATTACCCAGTAACTTGGTCGTAGAGGTCAGATAGGCAGTCGCTCCATGTGCAATACTGGTTCCCGACTCAGTTGCATCCGGTTAGACTGGAAGCCGATCCCAACATAGTTCGTCGGGAATCCCAGGCTGATTCCCGGCCACCGTAGGCGCGGGCTTGCGGACGGCGAGTAATGGGTAGCTCGCTGTCCGGTAAGGACCAAGCCCGGGTCGACGGCGCGTTGTGTTCCACGCGCGCCTCAAAGAGATGTCAGCACCAATTGGTGCGGTCCGCAAGGGCCGATGCTTGCCAGGGGTGCGGGTTGTTGGAAAGAGATACCGTGGCCCCTGGCACACAGGCAACCGAAGTAACACGGGTAGCCCTTCAGTCAATAAAAGTCTGACACACCCTCCCACTCCACCCAGAGCGGGAGAAGTTATTTCTTACCCTCAAAAACAAAAAAATAGGCTATGCAGATGAGATAATGAGCGTACCTAAATGTACTGAATATTTTTTTTTTTAAGAAACCGCCATCGACTATGTAGACCTCATTACCAAATCAGCATAACATAAATAAAATGCAAATAATAGGTCTTTACCTATGAAATTGCCGTTTTGTATGAAAAAATTTAAACGAATTTTTTTCATGTATTTTTTATTTGTATTAATCGAAGTAATCACCCATGCAATCAATGCATCTTTGCCATCGCAGTGGCAGTTTATTGATGCCCTTCTTAAAGAAATCAGCTGGACGGGAGGCAACAAATTCTTCAAAGGCATTTTGTACTGCCTCTCGGGTATTGAATTTTTTTCCCGCCAAGAAGTTATCCAAATTCTGGAAAAAGTAGTAGTCTGTAGGCGCAAGGTCTGGTGAGTAGGGCGGATGACGGAGAGCTTCCAACCCCAGTTCTTGCAACTTGGAGACCGTCTGCTGTGCAGTATGAGGTCGCGCGTTGTCGTGCAGGAGCAGCGGAGACGAGCGATTGACCAATGCTGGTTGGAGATGTGCCAGCTTCTCCATCATTGTGTTCAGTTCTTCACAGTACACATCTGCAGTAATGCTCACCCCGTTTGGTAAGAAGCTGTGATGAATCACACCGGCGCTAGACCACCAAACAGTGACCATCACTTTTCTAGGGGTAAGTTTTCGTTTAGGGCATTGTTTAGGTGCTGAACCAGGATCCAACCAACTTGCTGAGCGCTTGCGGTTATCAAACAGAATCCATTTTTCATCGCAGGTAACAATGCGGTTCAAAATTCCGTCATTTGTGTGTCTGTTGAGCAGTGCAAGGCACGTCTCGACGCGTACTTCGCGCTGACGATCATTGAGTTCGTGGGGCACCCATTTGTCAAGCTTTTTTACCTTGCCAATTTGACGCAAATGGACCAATATTGTTTTGACGCTAACGTCGAAAGCTGCTGCTAATTCAGCCGTAGATTGTGTATCATCAGCTTCCACAATCGCCTTTAATTCGTCATTGTCGACCAAAGTCTTCGGACGACCGCGAGGTTCATTTTTCAGGTCGAAATTTCCAGAACGGAAGCGAGCAAACCAATAACAGGTGGTGCGTTGGTTTGTAGTGTTAGCTCCGTAAACGTCGTTGATGTTGCGTGCCGCTTGTGCCGCGTTGCTGCCACGACGGTACTCATATTCCATAATTACTCGAATTTTTAACGTATCCATGATGACGAAAAAGATTGAAATGCGATGAAAATGTAACACTAATCAATAAACAAATGACTACTTTTGGAAAAAAAAATCCATGTTTTTAAAATAAAATTAATTTGAAATTAGAATTCTTACCCAAACAAAAATTATTTTGATTTGAAATGGCCAGTACTGCAAAACGGCAATTTCATAGGTAAAGACCTAATATAAACAGTATACGGTCATCATTATCATCAGTAATGATAAAGCCGATGCTCCACAGCAGCTGACAGCTAAGCTACACTCATGTAGCTGCGCTTTGTATGAAAATGTAGGAGGGATCGTACACTACAACCCACAGCCACGTAGCTGGTCAACAAATGAACCAAGAAGGTGGTGGGTACTAGGCCGGGATCGAATCATAACATACGTTTGTTGTGTGAGTTTAGAACTGCCAAGATCATTGTCAAAATCTTATTTTTATGTTCTACCTACTTTTTTTGCTATTCCCTACTAAATTAGCTTGACAGTTCGAATGCGACTAAAGTTATTTTACCGCCAGCCTGTGCAAAATAAGGTCGTCCTTAGTAGACAACCTTTACAGTACTGACCGTTATGGGGCATAACCAGGCATAACGTAAAATTTTACAAACCGAGCGTTGCTCGCAGCTGAATACCACTATTTCACATGAACCGACTGCCTATCTGACCTTCATAACCCAATAGTAATACGATACCTTGGTAAGACTGGTGGTCAGACTGTCGAGCTTCTGATGACCCGTAACGACTTTCAAAGATCCACGAATGAAAACAGGGATCAACAGCTTAAATTACTTTCCGAGGCACGGGGGCGTCTTGGTATGTAAACATAGTCATCCATCCACGAACCAACTGTGGCAAGCGTAGCTTAACCTGATCGATCGATCCATACGGCTTTTACAAATTAGCCACAAGCCCCTCTTAAGAAATATAGATCTACCATCGAAACGAAAAGAAGATAAAGTGGAGATGATGATGAGAAGATGGTTTTTTTTTTTTGGGTGGGAAATCATCAAATAACTTCTCCCGCTCTGGGTGGAGCAGGAGGGCGTGTCAGACTTTTATTGACTAAAGGGCCACCCGTGTTCCTTCGGTTGCCCGTGTGCCAGGGGCCGCGGTATCTCTTTGGAACAACCCGCACCCTTGGCAGGCATCGGCCCTTGCGGACTCCACCAGTTGGTGCTGACATCTCTTTGAGGCGCGCGTGGAACACAACGCGCCGTCGACCCGGGCTTGGTCCTTACCGGACTCGCCGTCCGCAAGCCGGCGCCTACGGTGGCCGGGAATCAGCCTGGGATTTCCGACGCCCAGGGCGTCTCCCGCGGCGACTACGGCCGTGAGGGCGCAAATACTGCCTATGAGAAGATGGTTGACTTATACCATCGTATAATTTGGACTGAAACTATATCTATGTATACCTAACTAAATTACTTAGTCATAGCAATTTGAATCAACTATCCTAATTTAAGTTGAACTTGCATGATGAGTTTTGCTTGCCAAAACTTATTAAACATCTGGCAAATTGGAAACTAAGTTTTTCAATTAGGTACCGTGCTTTTTTCTATGATCTGAAAAATATCAAAGTATATATTTTCTAGAGTTCTAATAAACGTATGGCAGAAAACTAAATAAGAGAGATAATTTTGTTTAAAAGCAGTAACATTTTCCATATGTTTTAAATCTTTAAATGTTAAATTATGTTATTTCAGGAAGTATATTTGTACAAAGAAAGAAAGAAAAGGTATTTATTGTGACTCGCACAGGAAGATCACATACTAAAACAAACACACAATGGTACACTTTTTTTTTACTTAATAAATTTCTCGGAAGTAAAAAATAATTAAAAAATAAATAAAACAAAGTATTGCACGAGGCAATAAGGCTCCTACCTCAGCATGATGCTGCGAAATTTAAAAAGATGTGATGTCACGGGCAGTTATAGTAGGTAATAGTTTGTATAAATATTCAGTAATACAAATAGATAAAATGTAATATGTTAGCGAATAAAACAAAATACCGTCAGCGCCAAACGTTAGCTCTTTAAAAACACTTTGACACGTCGAAAATAAAATATATTTTTTAAACTAAATGAGTGACTGATGACAAACTCAGAGGTCACAGTCTCTTTCAAAGTCCAGACATAATGTCAGTCAGATCGTATCAGTTACCAGTTTACCTATCAAAAAAACGTTTCATAATTGTACCTAAGTAGCAGATATTAAATAAACTACTTAGAAAAACCCCAGTTTCCCTCACAGATAAATCCTCGAAAAACGCTGACTCACTTAAAAGTAAAAAATATGCAAATACCTTAAAACTTTTTCAACGCATTGCAGTGTCGGTTCGAACATTTTCTTAAAACTCTTTCGGCCCACTTTTTTGCGAGAAGTTTCTCCATAAAGCTCCGTCCACAGCTTCGAGCGACGCGACTTACGTCAAGCGATACGATCGCGCGACACTAGCAGATCTATTCTGTGAAATAAGCTAGAAGTGAACTGTCAATGTCTCAATTCCTATCATCAGGTGATATAACAGCTCACTAGACCTTTTTCTGTTGGTAAATCCTCATGGTTACCCTTCTGTGGAGAACAAAGAGTTATGTTGGAATAACTCAACTCAACTGTTTCTTCTAGTACCATAAGTCAGGGGCCCGGGAGATACATGTAGGTACCTAGTCACCGCACCACCAACTGGTATCACCCCATGCCTAAATCAAAATCGAAAGTCATTTATTCAAACTAGGCGAGAGTCAGCACTTTTTGAACGTCAAAATTACATAAGACAGTCCCGCAAATCACCCGCCCTTCACCACTTCCTAGTGCTTCCCAGCTAAAGCACTAGGAAGGTGAAGGGCGGGACTGTCTTATGTAATTTGCCTTGCGGGCCCCGTCACTAATTGTGGCCCATAAAGGCGCACTTACATCACTACGTGCCACTTCTTTAGGCCTGATTGTTTGAGTGACGATACAGCCCTAGTTGCGTCGCCCGCAGGCCCCTCATAGCTTCACGTAAGTTTGAGATTTTGACAGAATAGATTGGCTGTTTTCATACGCCGAAGTCTCTCGGTGTCTCGTGGCATTTTCTTCATTTGTTTTTACCGCAGTTACTGTCATAAGACGCTTGTCGCTTGAGCGTGTAACTCGTAGCCACAGTGTAACGAATATTTATGACTTGCGAATTTACAGGCGGCTAAATAGGACAAACAAAGCAGGAAATATGTTTAAAACTTGCCTTGCAAACGTTGCCAGTCAGCTTTTGCTTGTTTTGACTTATTTGGTTAGCATAAGTTTGAGGCTAAAGTTGTATCCTCGGAGATTTTACGTGTTCAACTCTTGAACACTTGACTGGTCATTAAACTTGGGTCTTGAAGTTATTTTCCTTATTTGTGGAGTATTATGTAACATTTACAAATATTGATTGTATCAAAAGTCATTTAATCAAACTAGGCGGAGGGTAAGTACTGTTTGAACGTCAAAATTATATGACAGTCTCTCAAAAGACCCGCCCTTCACCACTTCCTAGTACTTTAGCTGGGAGGAAGAAGTGGCGCAACAAACTCCCCAGCAGCACAGCTGTCTGTTAAGTACATTTGAATTGACACCACATTGAAGTTGCATTAGTACTTGCCTGGATCTGAATCTAAAACCTCTCAGCAACTAAGCCTATGGACCAATAACAGAAGCATCGCAGATATACGTCACCATCACCCGAAGACAACTCGAAAATACAAAAAGCATCAAAGTTATTACCTCTAACAAGAACTACAACACGATAGGGGAACGAACTGGAAACTCTCAAGACATCTTATTGACGCACTGAAGTGTCGCCTTTGTCTGGCATGAAGATAAAAGAAACTTGGGTACTTCAAGGAGTAAAACGAAAATGGTGCTTAGTCCGAACATTCTTACAGCACGGCGTGGAATTATCTACAACATTTTTTTTTAAAAAAAGCTTGATTGTTAAAAAAGAAAAGGCGATTATATACAATAAGCTTACATTGAACACAATAAGTTTGTGCATCACAATATTTTGGTTTGACCCCAAAATAAGCAGGGCTGGGGTTGCAGTGCGATTAAGATGAGAGATGTATTAGTTTACAAAACTGGCTTTTATCACCTCTCTGAAAAACACCGTGATGCACTATAACGTCCTACATACATATTAAAAATATATGTTATGTTATTGAAATTCATAAACTATTGGTGTGCTAAATTTCATCCAAATCCGTTACGCCGTTTTTGCGCCAATCCGGAACTTAACTTATCCAGACACACAGACGAACGGACGAAAATTCTTCATTACTATTATATTATATCCTACTACTATTATAAATGTGTAAGTTTGTGAAGATGTTTGTTACTCAATCACGTAGAAACGGCTGAACTGATTTGGATGAAATTCGGCACACAGATAGATTATAACCTAGATTAACATATAAGATACTTTTTATCCCGGTAGTACGCACGCGGAATAATTTCCGACTTCCGCGCGGGCGATGCCGCGGGCGAAAGCTAGTGTATACATAAAGAGTCATCACAGAAAATAAATAGTACAACGACAATGCTCCTTAATCATGTGGTTCAAAGTATCCAATAAACAATGTAACATCTAAGGAAAATCATGAAATCTTACAGCTTATAATAATCACTGAGTTTCTGTTGAAAAGACGTTTATTTGTAACAATACCTAATCATAATGGTAAAAAGATTAACTAGATAGAAAGATCGATGAGTTGCCTAAGGCTAGCGTGCACCGGACGTACTCAAGTATCGGCGGTACGTGTAGAGGCTCTTCGTATGCACCTAGGCTCATGTGGCCATAACTCACACATAATCATCTGCCCGGCCCTTTCTTAATTATATTGGGGTCGGCTTCCAGTCTAAACAGATGCAGCTTAGAGCGACTGCCTATCTGACTTCCACAACCCAGTAACTGGATAATACGGTACACCTTGGTAAGACTGGTTGTCAGACTTTCGGGCTTCTGACGACCCGTAACAACTATCAAAGATGCACGAAAGATAGTCGGTACCACGTTCTTTCGCAGGCGCGGAGGGATCTTGGTATGTGAAGACGATCAGGGTCACCCATTCACGGACCAAGCCCGGCAAGCCTTTTTTTTTTTTGATAACGGGGGGAAATCCTCATGGATGTCTTCCGCCCTAGGGACGGGGAAGGGGTCTGTCAGACTCTTACTGACTAAAACCACCCCGGTGTTCCGCCTCACACTTGCACCGGAGGTCACGGGAACAAAAGTGACTTCCGCGATACAAAAGTGACTTCCGCGATAAGCCCGGCAAGCCTAGCTTAACCTGTTGGATCGACCCGTCTGGCTGTAATTACTTAGCCACATTATAATTATAACATAATATTCTAATCAGGGTGTTTGGTGGAACCGAATCAACATATCACAGACATATGGGACATGTAGAAATGTAGAAGTGTAAACGAACGCATTTTCCGGTTTTTTTTTTGTGAGTGGGATTTTATCAAATAACTTCGCCCGCTCTGGGTGTAGCAGGAGGACGTGTCAGACTTTTACTGACTAAAACCCACCCGTGTTTCTTCAGTTGCCTGTGTGCCAGGAGCCACGGTATCACTTTCGAACCACCCGTTAACCTGACACAAATATGTGTATGTATTGGAGGAGGGGTGGTTTGTATTAGTTAAAACAATAAAAACTTTTTCCAAAAAAAAATACAACCGACTTCCAAAAAAACACTACAAAGTGAAAAATAACTTTAATTTCGGAAGTCGGTGTCTTTGGAGCTGTATTTGAATTTTTTGTCACCGCCTTCCGAAATTAAAGTTATTTTTCACTTTGTAGTGTTTTTTTGGAAGTCGGTTGTATTTTTTTTTGGAAAAAGTTTTTATTTTTCACTTTTTAGTGGTTCACATGTGCTTACCCCTTCACAGTATACTGGCGTGATGTTATGTTATGAACTGGTGTAAGCAATAGACAGAGATGAGATTTCAGCAATCCCAGTCCATTTGCTATCATTTATTGAGGAGTTCCGTTGCCTATCTCCGAAGTTCTTCATCAGATCTTCACCAAATTGAAATGGAACCACTCCGAGAAAGTACTCTTCCAAAAAATACCTAAATCGCTTTGTGTGCCTATAAAATTTGAAGAGTTCTCTCTATTTCTCCAGGGGGATCCTGGAGAAATAGAGAGAACTCTTCAAATTTTCCTGATAATCATCAGATCCTGACTTGATGATCATGGGACCACCTGGGAAGTATACCCTTTCAAACAAAAAAAACAAAATCCAAATCGGTCCAGCCATCTTCGAGTAATCGGGGAACATACATAAAAAAAAAAAAAGGTTCCGACGAATTGATAACCTCCTCCTTTTTGAAGTCGGTAAAAAAATAAACAAATAACTTACCTAAATTAAGACTTTTTCGATACAAAAGCGCATTCCATGTGAGCCAAAATCTCAACTTTAGGTGAATATGCATCCGAATATCCGATCTCTGATAATAAGTGTTGGTGCCAAGTTTCAAGTTAAAATATGTCTCATCAATAGCATTGAATGGCCTATAGATTAAAAACTTTCATACAAACTTCCACCCCTTTACGGGGGGAGTTTTCTAAAATCCTAAATCTTAGCTGACGTCTCCTACTCATAATCTACCTCTGTGCCCAATTCCATCTTCATAGATCCAGTAGTTTTTGAGATTTCGTGTTTAATCAGTGATTGAATGAATGTATGAATGAGTGAGTGACCTTTCGCTTTTATATAATACATTTCAAGCACGATTCTGTTGGGCGATTTCAAGGCTTCATTCACTAGGCATTTTCCACCAGTCAACCTTTGGGTGATGCAGAGACAAACAATGTAAGGCGCAATATCGAAAGTTTTGTAAAAAATATTTACCCATGTTTGAGTTTTCCGCAAAACAACCGCCATTTTCTTTTTTAACCCTTAAAGCGTCCCATCTCAAAATAAATGCTACTAATTATGTTACTTTGAGGAAGTATCCCGAAACAATCAATTCCTGTGGTGCCCTTCCGCCTAATAACGGAACTTTTGCTTTGAATTTAATTAAAGTTAGTTGGAGACGCGTTTTTGTATAGCGTTTGAATGGATCGAGCTGACTCGAGCGTTCAGACGGGAGCTCGACTTCGTTCAAAGGAAGTTTTATTTTACAGATTGTGATTGAGTTCTCCGGGAAAGTTTTTGTGGTTGATCAGAAATAATACCTATGTATAAAAGTGCTGTTCTCTTAAATTATGGTACCTATTTGGTCTGTTTTATACGTTTACGGTCTTATTCGTATAAAAAGCTTATCGAAAATTTAAGACATTCATTAAACTGCTCGATAAGCTTATAAAACCTTTGATTAAATTTTGTATTCATAAACGTTCTAGATAACTAATATGTCGTTTATAAATCAAAATGTTGCCAGTTTAATGAAGTCATCCAACAAATTGACCAACACATCGAATCGTCCAACGAGATCGCCTTTCTACTCACCGAATAGTTGTGACCGACTAGGCATTATTACGTACTGGCAACCATTTAATTGTCTACAGTTTCGACACTTCTGACGCGGTGATGTCAGTGTTATTTAAATTGGACGAATAATTTGAAATTATAACTGACATTGTTGCTTGAAAATTCATATTTGGTGACACACAATATTATATTGTGTATCAATATTTATGTCCAATGGTCAAATATAATTTTCTTTGTAATCAGTCAGCTGCTTTAGAGAGTCGGCCATTTTTTCCTAGGGTTTTGGCTTCTATAAAATGCGTTTATGAATAATACTTTTTGATAACCAGACTTTAGCAATGTTTTAGATGTTCGATAACTTTTTATGAATTAGACCATTATTCTAGTAAAGTATTTTATTCTAGGCGCATCGTAATTCACATACTTCGGACGCTCAGAAAGTTTTGCGAAAATAAAAATAAATGTTCTAAGTATAGGTAAATATTTTTTTATTTAATCTTTTCAAAGTACTCTCCACTAGCCTCTACACAAACTTTCATGTGTCTGAACCAGTTTCGAAACACTTTTTCCAGTCCGCCGCAGACACCTCGTTTACAGCCTGCTCGAACGCTGACAGCACATCTTCCGGTGTTGAAAATTGTATCCCAGTGAGCTGATTTTTTATTTTCGGGAATACAAAAAAGTCTCACTGTGCTAGGTCAGGGCTGTGAGGAGGGTGACCCAGGAGTTTGACCGGCGTGCTGTCCAAGAAGTCCCTCGTTTTGAGCGCGGTGTGCGAAGGCGCGTTATCGTGGTGGAGCAGTAGCCCGCGGAACCCTCCGTTTAGTCGCTTGTTGCCCACAACAGAGAAAACTTCTGCCAAGCATTTGGTAGTATACCATTCAGCGTTGATGCTTCTTTGGTTCCGTAAAGGAATTGATACCAAGTAGCCAGGCAAATTGAAAAAGCTCGCGATCAAAATCTTCCTCCGCTTCTAGATCGCTTCACTTTGGTAGGCGTTGATTCGTTTTGAAACACCCAAACCGTAGACTGGCGCTTCGTTTCTGGATCGTATTGATAAATCCAAAACTCATCACCTGTAATGATGTCGTACGCAGGCCGAGACGAGCCTGCTTCAAATTTGTTTATCATATCACGGCACCATTCCACCCGGGCCTGCTTCTGAGCATCGGTGAGGTTTTGCGGAACCCAGCGTGAAACTATCCTCCTCACGCGAAGATGCACGGGTAGAATTCCGTTAAGGCTTTCCGATCTAACCTGCAGTATATGCTGAATCTCTTGATACGTAACTCGCCTATTGCCATGGATTTAATGTTTCACTGCTAGCACGTTTTCTTCCGTAACAGCGGTCAAAGGGCGCTTCTTTCTTCATCCCCCAAAGTTAGTCAACCGCGCTTGAATTCGTTATACCAACAATACACGTTTGCCTTAGGCGGGCCTTCATCCATGAATGCCATTTGAAGTCTATCGTACGATTCGTCCGGTATCAGGCGACACTTGAAATCGTATAAAATCATAGCCTAGATCCATTTTTTTTACCCATTTGTGAGAACAATGGACGTGCTGTGTACCTAGTAAGTTTGAGTCAAATTCTGGATAAAAAATTACATATTCTGTTTCTGAATGTCTCTACTGTGTGTTGGGTTAAATGAGGGATATCGCCGTGCAGTGTAATGGCGCGTTCCCACTATGTTGTAATTTGTCGTTGGACGACTGTCGTCTCTAGCTGTTCCCATTATAACGACTATTTATCGTCACTGTGTTGTCGAAATATTTTATCGTTGAACGACTGTCGTATCTAGGCTGTGCCCATTCGATCGTGACGAAATTTTTATAGGGGCGTGAGGGCAATAACCGTGACCGTGAAAGGAAAAGTCGTGACGTTTTTTTATCGTTTTACGACTGTCGTGCTAACCGTTCCCATTGACTTGACAACCTGTCGTCACTGCAAAAAATGTCGTGAACGACAGTTAATCGTGTCGTCTTATGTGAATACCTCCATTTAAATATATAAGCCACGACACTTAAAACTACATGATTATCCGTCGTCACGACATATTGGGAACGCGCCCTTAACCTCGTGATTGCAATAAAGGTTTGATATTATACAGGGGAATATAAAGGAACTGTCTGAAAGATGGCTCACCGTTGACGTTCCCTGGGGTTCTCAATATGCATAGCGAGGATTTCTACCCTAGACTTAAATAAAAACAAAGAAATTTATTCGAGGTTACCACTGCACTGGTCGGCGTTTCTTCGCATGACGTTAACTGAAAACGGGCATTAAAGTCGAAAGTCAGATAATAGGTTAACAATATTGTAACTAGTTAGTCAAACAATAGTTGTTACGTCATAATATTCGGAGTTTAATGCGAGAACAATCAGTCCAACATTGTTAATGCGGCCGCAACTGGACTGCACACAATCCGACCAGCTTTACGGAACTCCGACGAGCTCATTCGTTATGTTATGTAGGTACTGTATACATACAATATATGAGTGAACAACATGTCGGTATGTACTCGTGTAGTGTACCTATAATACGGTGTACAGTTAGAGACGGAAAACTGTTCAAAATGATCCATTAGAAAAATAAGCTTTGTCTAAATCTTCATGTGAGGTCACGGACGAAAGTCAATTAACACTAATCACTCATGAGGAGGCCAAACGCCGGGGCGTAACTCCGCTGCCGCAAGAAATCGCGGCACAGCGGACAGAGCTCCGGCGGGATCTCATGGCGACATGGAAAGTGCGATTGTCGCAACCCAGTGCTGGGCACGCCACGATAGCGGCGGTAAGTCCCCTCATTGAGGAGTGGCTTGAGAGGCGGCACGGCGTCCTCACCTTCCGCCTGACGCAGGTCCTCACTGGACACGGTTGTTTCGGGAGGCGAGTAATGGGTAGCCCGCTGTCCGGTAAGGACCAAGCCCGGGTCGACGGCGCGTTGTGTTCCACGCGCGCCTCAAAGAGTTGTCAGCACCAATTGTGGGGCCCGCAAGGGCCGATGCCTGCTAGGCGTGCGGGTTGTTCGAAAGAGATACCGCGGCCCCTGGCACACAGGCAACTGAGGGAAAACGGGTGGGTTTTAGTCAGAAAAAGTCTGACACGCTCCACCCAGAGCGGGAGTTTTCTTTGGATACGTCCGGGGGAAAGGCCAGTCTCTGGGTCGGTGCACCCTGGGGTGCGGGCAATGTCTCCCCATTGGGTACTTTGTGCCTAAGGGGTGCTGTTGCCCGTATGCCAATATCCTGTCGGCGGTACGCTCCAACGCGTGTCCCTCTGGGCTTTCAGCAGAGGCGCACAGCGGCGGAGTTAGAGCGGGTCCGGTGTGCACTTACCCTGCCACCGGGCAGGCAAGAAGGAGTTCTCTCCTCCTGCCACCGTTAATCTCGTAGCCCCGAAGATTGTCACGGTCATGTCTCTGACTTTTGACGGGGGTCGAGGGTCTTGGCTTAACCGCCCGGGCCGCGAGGAAGAATACCTCTATAAAAAATTACCCCAAACCTCCAAGCGGCGGCGCACCGTGAGGGAGGTTGAAAGCTTGACTAATGGGTAGCTAAATTAGTCTCTAGTGCGAACCACAAATTTTTGGGAAATATAAAGTTTTACACTCGTGGGAACAAAAATGGAAAATTTAAATAAACAAAAAACAAACCAACCAGAGGAAGGGAGTGATGCGGGGTCGGAGTCCGACGCCGCATCGAGCGCGAAGGGCTCTTTCAAGAGCCCGGAGCGTGTGGTAGGAGGAGCTCCCGGTAGAAACCGGGAGTTTTTTAAGAAGCGCCCGAAGGATGGCCAGGGATCGTCCTCGGATGGCGGGGTGACCTCGGCCCGAAAGATTGGGAAGGTCTGTCGGCGGGGCGGTATCCGCCTAGGCAAAGGTCTAGCCACCCAGGCGACCAGCGAGCCGACCCGAGCCAGCCCAGCCGAGGCATTGGCCATGGAGGGGCAGCTCTCTGGGGGGACCAGCAGCAGGGCCCTCTCAGAGTCGTCCGGCGGTGAGTCGGACGCTGCCGGCGGCTCCAAATCGGAGCGACGGGCGAGGTTCGCAGAGGCTGTGACTGCTGCGATCAAGGGTGTGGCCTTGAAGAGGATTCAGTCCTCTAAAGACAAGGCCGTGCCCGCAGCCATAGCCTCTATTATGGCGGCAGCGGAGGACATCTCCACCGGACCTCCGTCGGACAGTATGTCCGAGATGCGGGCGGAGGTCGCCCGCTTGACTGCCGCCATGGAGCTTCTCCGAAAGGAGAACGAGGAGCTCCGAGCGGACCTGGCCGGACTCCGAGGAGCTGGCCCCAGGGTGGAGCCTCAGAAGGGGGCGCGGCATGGGCAGGGTGGACCCGCTCTTGAGGAGGACCGGGTACTGACTCTGGTGCGGCAGGAGCTGGCTGCCTTCCAGAGCCGGTTTTCCGCCCTGGAGGCCATAGTCCATCGCCCCCCCCTAGCGGCGAGTCGGCCGGCCTCCGGCCAGCAGCAGACGGGCGCCACGTATGCCACCGCCACTTCAGCCACGGCCAAGTCGGCACCGCAGTCGGGACGGACCCCGGCGAAACCGGTGCCGACCAAGCCCAAGAAAGGCGGGGTGGCGGCGCAGGCGGCGACGGCCCCAGCCGTGGTGCCAGGAGGGTCGGCCCCGCCTTCCAAATCTCCTCCAGCCGACGCCGAGTGGCAGGTGGCCGGGGTGAAGAAGAAGGCAGGCAAGGCAGCTAGGGCGGCCAAACGGAAGGAAAGGCGGCAGCGGGCAAAGAAGCGTAGCGCCGTGGCTAGGCTACGCGCCCCGAAGTCTGCAGCTGTAGTTATAACACTACAGCCGGAAGCGGAAAAAAAGGGCGTGTCCTACCGCGACGTGATCGCCAAGGCGAAGGCGGCGGTGAACCTGGCGGAGCTGGGGGTCACCAATGGCATCCGGATGAAATATATTTACTGAAACAAGGCACTTATGTAAATCAAGTAAGATAAGAGCCGCGTGCCAGATGTATCATCAGTACGTCTACATTCAGTTTTATTTATACAAAACTAGTCATTTAGATCCTAGGTACTATTTAACCAGCACCATAATTGCGTAAAACACTATTAATCAGAAACTGAATGATTTCGGAGGTTATTTTTTTTATTTATTTATTCATTTACACATACAATTATTTTTACAGGCAGAACCCAAGGTAATAAAAGTAGTCATATACAATACGACACCCAGAGACGCCACTCAAGAACTGATCACACACCTACACGGGTCCATGACTGACCAAGTTATGGATAATCCATTCTTTCATAAGTTCGAAAACATTGAAATGATATGAAATGAAATGTTTATTTATGTAAGTAGATTTTATAATACACTTTTACACGTCAATATTTTGTAGGTCAATATTTTTTTTAAACTAGATGGCGCCGGCATTTCCTAGCTGACTGTTCCCTGAGAAGAAAAGCCGAAACAAACTCAGAGGTCATGGTCTCTTTTAAAGTCCAAACATTATATTATTTGAATTTTATGTGAGTTTAACAATGCAGGACAATGTCTGGAAGGGCCTTTTGAAGAAAGAGCCATTGCAGCTTTGAGCTGACCTGTCCCAACAGACGCCATGTATATATCAATCACCGTGTAGCTCAACCCTATTTTAGGGAGCTCAACGACCCATCACAAGACGTTACCAGATCTGCAGGACATTAGTGTAGGCCATTTACAAAATACTCAAAACTACCAGACGAGTTATAAAGTCACGTGTTCAATCGAGCCCGCATAGTACTCACATTCACAGTTATTTGTCATCAAAAATAATGTCACGTAAATAAATATTTAAATATAAAATGGCAATAGTATTCTAATACACTTAACTTATATAATAGTTTTTTGGTTATTTTTGTTTTTTTTTTTGGGTCTGAAATCATCAAATAACGCCTTTGGGATTTCAGAGATCCCGCACCCTAATTGCGTAACTTACGATTAATCATAATCTGTTTCGCTTTGAAACAGATGGCTAAACCATTGCTTCATATATTCCAAAAATGTGTCTGCTCAACAACGTAAATAACGCAATGAATATTGTTGAACTGTTAAAATGAAACCGATTATGATTAATCGCGTGTTACGCAATTAGGGTGCTGCTCTTCATTGTAACTAAAACGACCGCAGGAAACCGTGTTTCCGAGCGGCACAGATGTGGAGTGACGAAATATTTCACCTTGTTACACGAAAGCGACTATTTAGTTCTCTGTGGCAACAATTCTTTCTGATTCCATGTTTAACATCCTACGTTTCAATATATAGCAACCCTGGAATGCTGGAATGAAATATTTTTTAATTTGTTGGTTTTGCGTTCGGTGACGATGACGCGAGTTCCATGATTTTTGTTCACCCAAAAAATGCTCAACGCGGCTAAAGAAGTTTTCACTTCAAAAACCAAATACATATATGAGCGTTTGTGAGTGATGAATTTACAAAATAGAGTCAAATAATCAACAAAATTAGAGTAGGTAATCCTTTTCTAATACCCATGTTAGCATGTCCCATCTCTTACCCATATCTTTCATCTTTGACCCTCTGAACTTCGCAAGTTCCTTAAAGAACGAAATATGGACATAGGGACGATTTTGGCCCGTACTTGTAGTCTTTCAAAGAACCGGACTTTGATAAAAAATGTTTGGAAAAGTCTTTCGTGCGTTCCAAGGGATTTTGAAAAAGGTCCCTTATCGCGATTACCTTTTTCCAAAAGGGTGAATAGGGAGTATGTAAATGTGAGCATAAATAAAGAAAAACAAATCTGAAGCGTGACCGTACAAGCCACATGAAAATTATTTGGTTTTTTTAATCGACCATCGAAATATGAAAGAACAAACAAAAAAATAATTGAAGTTTTGTTTCCAGAAGGCAACTAAAATATTTTAAAAATACGGTTTGGAGAGCAAATATTTTTAGTGAAACAAAATTATTTACCGCTATGAAAAAGCAAAAAGAGATTGCATCGGCCGGGAATCGAACCCGGGCCGCCCGCGTGGCAGGCGAGCATTCTACCACTGAACCACCGATGCTTATGTATTTAGAGCAAATATAGCTATTAGTACGTGTAGTAAAGTATTATTACGCACGCATTCTTGAGCAAGAACACACCTTTCACCACGATTAACATGATTACGCTATTACAAAACACATCTATAAATATTTTATACGTATATAGAAATTATTATTCTTTGTACACGGAGGTGATAATTAGGTGGTGGAGTTGAGGGACTGCGGTGGCCCATCAGTAACGGCTGCGACTTACGAGTAGGTCATAGGTTCGGACCTAGACAGGACCTATAATTTGTGTAATATTATAAAGGTGAAAGTTTGGATGTTTCTCACTCAAACACGTGTTGTGCGTGTTATTATTGGAGTCCAAGTAATTAATATGCGAATTTAGTTTATTCTGAATTTGATAAATATTTAATAAAGATTCACAATAACTTGGTTATAGTTAATTAATACAGTATAAATTAGGACGTGGCAGGCCGATGGTATCTAAGCGACTAGCAAGACAGACGCGGGCACCCCCGTAAAATATCAAAAATGCAATTCAGCAATCGCATCGCTACGGTCGCTACACACGCAACAACGGCATAACAGATTTGGACGAAATTTGCCACACAGATAGATTATGCCCTGGAATAACATTTAGGACATTTTTCATCCCGGTAGTACGATCCCGTGGGATAATTTTTGACCTCTACGCCGGTGAAGCCGCTGGCAAAAACGGGTAGCTGGTATTTGTGAACAGATTGCTGATCCATTGCTTCATATGTGCGAAAAATGTGTCTGCTCGGCAACTTAAATAACGCAATGGATATTGTTGAACTGTCAAAATGAAACAGTTTATAATTGATCGTGAGTTACGCAATTAGGGTGCAGGATCACATACGACAGTTTTTATCTGCTCTCCACTAACACTTGAATATCAGTCTGAAATAATATGCCTACTAACTTAGAACAGAAAACATTATTAAATCATAACAAATATTATAATTTCACCGTCCCTAGTAATTTAATTAAACATTCTGCACCAGATTGGATGATATTAAATTTTTCATTATACAAAATGATAAACTTTTTTAATAATGCTTCTTGAGGCAGGCATGAAATAATGAAAATATAAACTGAATTGAAACATGTTTTTGTTTAACTTAACTATGTTTTTTACGCTTTGTTGTGTCGGCATTTGAGACACGTCAAAAATAACAACAACGTAAGTATCTACTCATACTAAGAACATGTTTTCATAATCATGCTGAAATGCACAACAAATGTACGTACCTACCTAATATACTCACCTAGCATATCTATCAACTATTCTCTATCAAATAATAATATGATCGACGTGTGTTTGTACAAACCTACTTACAGAAATAAAATCATTTAACATTTAAAATAGTTTTTTTTTTCATATTTCGACCTATGTTCCTTGGAGAAAGTTGTTCAATTTCACGAGTACTATACCCTGAAAAATTTTAGCGGTGACTAAAAATTCACCTTGTATATTAAAGAAAATAATCATATGGTATCATAAAATTCGACCGCGTCGTTGTCAACAGGAAAACTGGAAGCCTCATTATGTGGCAATGTTGATTCTTTAGCCAAAAAATGGGCCAGCCCGCTAGTCACGTGAAGAGTCGACCAACGGCTTGGCAATATCTCCAAAAACTAAGTGAACACACGGCCCCAGGGCTCTAGAGTATCTACTCAACCGGCTCGAACATAAAAAAAAAAAACATTTTTATTTTTATTTAATCTGTCAAAAAATTCAAAAAGAAAACAACCGACTTCCGAAATACAGTACAAAGTGAAAAATAACTTTAATTTCAGAAGGCGGTGACAAAAAATTTAAATACATATCCAAAGACACCGACACCGAGTTATTTTTCACTTTGGAATTTTTTTCGGAAGCAAGTTGGTTTTTTTAATTTTATTTTTTCAGAAAAAATAAAAAACTGAATGGCCATTAGTTCTAACATGAACCATTTCAAGGTTATCCATTAAATTCCGGACACCCTGTATAGTATCTCTTTTCCGAAAGGCAGCATTTCCTCCATTCGGATGAATTATGAGTTTAAACTACCAGGACCAAAACCTTCTAACGACGACAAAAAGGCGGCAAAGATTGCGAAACCGACCGTAGTAGAATAGAGCAACTACCGATGGAAATTTAATAAAATCTGTACCTATGGGACCACGCTATCCTATCCATTAAAAAAAGAATTTTCGAAATCGATCCACAATAATTGCCGGTAACATAGCGGAACAAACACAAAAAAAGATACAATCAAATTGAGAACCTACTCCTATTTGAAGTCGGATAAAAACAATGAGAAATGTTCCCCTACCGATAATGAAAACCAAACTCAACGCGAATACAGAAACGTCTGAATCCGATACCTATACAGCCTCCAGAGGTAATTTATGGTAAAAACTTAGGGGGAATAAAATGGCGCCATCTGGGGTCTTTTTATGAGTTCCCACTTGTTTAGCCAGCGTTATAGTTTCGTCTCGTAAAATATTATGGTGCGATCATTGGCTGTTACCTGTCGGGTAGTTTACGGGTATTTTAGTTAAGGTCGTTAGAGGGTAGTAAAATGAACGGGTTAAAACTAGGTAAATATATTTAAGAGAGCAGTGGTGGCCCAGTGGTACATACCCCGGCTAATGTATTGTAGGTAGGTACTACTTGTACGTCGTGCTCACTTTTTTTTTTAATCGTATAAAACGGTGAAGGAAGCATCTTGAAGAAATCGGAATTTTCTAAAAGCAAAAATTCGAAAATATACTTACACCGAGAAATTTTAATGGTTGTTTTTCCGCGACAGGACAACTTGCCATACGGAGTACTTTCGAAGCATAGAGTAAAACTAAAAAAATATAGATGTTTTTGTTTTAAAATAATTTAAAAAATATTCATCAAATCCAAAACGTGAGAATCGATAGTAGGTAACACTAGAGGTAAATTGTACTATTCGAATTGCACGCGCCACCGACAAAGGAAACAGCGATGCATAAATGTTCAAAGCAAAATAAACTCTCGCACGTGGTGATTTTTTACAATGGTTAATCTGCCATTTTTTGTTTCTAATATTTTATTTGTTTATAAAACGATTGTATTACCAAGACAAAACCATTTCGTTGCGGAAAAACAACCATTAAAATTTTCCGGTGTATGTGACGTCTACCAACCCACACATTGGGCCTGCGTGGTGGAATTCGGCCCATTCCCTCTTACAGATGGGAGGCCTGAGTCACAGCTGCAGCAGTCGGAACATAATAGACTGATTCTGCTGCAAAATACAAAATGCTTACTTCCATTATCATCCTTTTGGAAACACGCCGTCTCTTTGTGGATTTGCTTGACATTTTAAAAGGTTTGGAAACCAACCAAAACCGCTGAAGCACTAGACTTAGAAAGAAACAGACGAAACGTTTGTGTACTATAGACTCAACTTTCTGGCTACTCCACCGTGAAATAAAGCCGTGATGTTATTTTACATTACCCTGTGTAAAGTCAGGGTTTCCTAAGACTGCGGTGGCCGTCACATAGCATTCGCAATTCACCGGTTAATGACGTCACTGAAGCATTATACAATAAAATTTAGTTTTCCGAAAGATCGTTTTTTGACATCGTAAAGTGCGGCGCCCTCATTTACACGACGGCCGTTATATGGCGGCCACCGCTCTTTTAGGAAACCGTAGCTAACACAGGGGCTACCCTACGGTGCCTGCGAGGAATTGGAAAAATAGGTATTTGAAGAAACTATTGCCGTGGCGCTGCGCCCGAACAACGCCCCCGTAGTGTGTGATAGGGACAGCTGCAGCTCAGACCGAAATTATCACAAAAAATTTGACGAGATCTACGTTACGTATTCCCCTTTTTTCCTCGAAACAGTTTTCAAATCAGCTCAGTAGCTGATTCAATTATTTTTTACATTAATATTTTAAGAAAGAGTATGTTTAGGTTCCTATCATTTTTTGTATGCTAAAGACTTTTTTAATTTGTCTGGTAGTCCTCTAATCACGGCGGTAAAAATAGGGCATTTTTTGTAATTTTTCGAGGGTCATTTTCTTTATTGATTGGTGGAAAAAAGAAAATGACAGGGACGTGTTTTACAGCAGACCTTGATTGTATGAAAAAAAATGCTCTAGAGGCATTATTCAGGAAGAAAAAAGGGGAATACATTTGTATGGAGAATCGCACGCCCTGTTCCCCCTTAAGTACAGAGTATACTCTGTCAAGCTGGATGACAGGCTGTATGTCGAACAAAATATGATTCGTAACCGTAACACGTATGTATTTACAATAATTGAATTCATCAACAACAGCAACAACCCTCGGTTTTCTTAAAGCCCCATTGAATAACTATTTCATGAAAAAATCAATACAATCGGCATTGACCTGCAAAAGCCCATCCAATTTAAGGCTACACTTCAAACCATCTATTACAAAACTATATCAATCAAAAAGTGATCAAGTGAGCACATTGTAGGTACCTACACTAGTTCCTGGGACAGAAGACGTTATGTACTTACTTCAGTTTATCTCGCTATGCTTGCGTTTCCCTGACGCAGCACTCGACGACCAGATGACGGCAAAAACTTTCAAAGAATATCAGTGGAATACTTTAAGACTTCTGTACGCATTGGACATTGATCTTTTTATTCTACACTAGCTTTTGCCTGCGGCTTCGGTCAACAACGTAAATACCATAGTTGAACTGTCAAAATTAAAACTGGTTATTGTGTTACGGAATTACGCTGTAGTTCCGAAGATTAGCCCTCTACATACCTTCTGTATAAGGTCCAGACAACCTCTGTCTGCAAAAGAGGACCTTATGTTACATAGGCTGGCTATAAATTTATTTTAATCATATTCGAATCGTCTGACTGATTTAGAATATTTCAAATATTTATACTTAAGTTTTTTGTTTCGGAAAGAAATTACTTGCATGGCAGGCGCGGGACTGTTATCACGAAAGCGTGGAATAAACGATATATCGATTCAAAAACATATTTCAAGGTATTTCATTGCTCGATCCCGGTATAGAGCCCCTCAGGCTCTCACAGTACAAACTTACTATACTCGCCTATTCATAATATTACTCGTAGTATAGATAAAAAAAACACAAAATACCAGCAACACCAGTGTCTCAAAGGAATATCAAGCAGCACGAAATTCGTTACTAAAGATAAAAGTATTTTTAATTGATATAAAACCAATAATGTGAAATGGAGTTATCGGCAAACTGCGGAGTTTTGAGCAATTTAAAAAGCAATTTACTGACTCACACTTTGGAGATGAAAAATCTGAAGATTCATCCGTGCGAATGTTCCATTCATTTTGTAATTTATTTCTCAAGTTTTGCAAAGTTGAAAATAAAACTGCCAGTAGTTATCTGATAATTCATATTTTTTAAGTAAAAACTTAAAAAGCTTCTGATGGTAAAGGCGCGACACGACAACACGACGATACAACAATTGATAAATTAAGTTTTCATAGAAACTATTATTCTATTAGGGTCTCGTGGCCTATTGGCTACTTTTTATGTGTGCATTTTATGTAGGTATCTTTTTTTGTCATGTGCGTTTTATTTGTGCAGAATAAACTATTTTTATTTCTTTTCTTTTTATTTTACCTCTAATCCAGGGTCAGCTTCCAGTCTAACCGGATGCAGCTGAATATCAGTAATTTACATGGAGCAACTTTCTATGTCCACAACCCAGTTACCCTTTGCAAGACTTTTCGAGACCCGTAAAGACTGTCAAAAATGTACGGATGACAGCCGCGACCAACAGCTTGAGGCACGATGGAGGTCTTGATATTGTAATGGATGGTCACCCATCCACAAACCGACCTCATGAAGTGAAAGTTGACCCTCGATCGACCCGTGCGTGTGTTATTATTTAGCCACGAGACCCTCAAGTAGATAATACCCTCCAATTAGTAACTTTACATACATTCTAAAATCCCTATTAGGCTGAACACAAAACAGTACAATAAATACATTTCAATAACGAACAGCAATTTTTTATATATGTAACGGTATTTTCAGTTACAATAGAACATTTAATACCAAAAACAATTGAACTACCCGCTATAAAATAAATCAATGACGGACAAAAGTCATAACGGAATAATAGCGTTATTCTGTATTAAATTTTAACAAAACAATGCTTAAATTAAATGCCATTATTTTATAGTTCGCTTTGTCATTGCCTTTTATTTATAAGTAAAATCAAAACTAAATTTTATACATACCAATCAGAATTTATGTCCAGTTGAATGGGTTTGTTCTCTATTTCTCTAGTTTCTACATAATTTCAGCAACGAAAGTCGGTACTTGAAGTCTAATATTGACTAGGTATTCAATGAGATTCTGAGAAGCAGATTGTCATATAACTTTGTGTTGAATTAAAAAGTTTGTTAATAAGAATGTTGACTTACTTTCGTTGCTGCTCGTACAAGGTCACATCATTCACATTACATACTTACATTTAATTGAACTACTAGACACAAAAGACTCACTAGCCATTTTGAGAATTATTTTTACATTGTACTGTATGCTTAACCAAAAGTCTTATAAAGTATTCCTTATCGTACCTACTACTTATTCTAAAATTCAAATCCTCAATCTTTCTAATCCGAATTTCATTCCAAAAACACAATAAATTCGAAATTCAGAGCGTTATTTTATTTGAATTTGGAACGCTAACTGCGATCCGACGCGACCTCATTATGTCTGGCTGATGTAAAAAATATTCGCAAACGAAATATCGTAGCGTGTTTTTATATTCGCGAATATACCTGGATTTAAATTAATGTATTTTTGAGTGAGTGAACCGAGTGAACGTATGAATACTGAAAAGGACTTTTAAAGGCTATAAATAGAGAGCTTAGCTGGCTCACTTAACCACACATCATGATGAGAATGAGTGAAATTGAATAAACCGTCTTTAAATTTACATTATAATAACTATAATCTTTATGTACCCTCGAGGGCCTTGTAATAATGAAACTATTTGGACACCTATCCCTGAAATATTTCCACATTTATTTTTTGCTTTTCTAATTTTGTTTTTGTCTCATCATCCTTGCAATATCGAAAAAAAATAACATTTCTAATATTTTAGTCTATACTGTGACACTAATGATGTTTTGTCTCTTTTCCCAATAACGGTACTATAAACTTCCATATCCTACGTGATTTCCATTCTCTATCATGCAAAAACAAAAAAAAATGGCTCCCAACAAGGCATTCTAAATTCAAATAAAAATGTCATGTTACTAAGAATGCGTTTCGGCTTACGTTGACAGCGCGGTGTGACACACGGTTCCTTCCGGATAGGGCAGAGTTCCAAGTGCCAGGACATGTCGTGTTGGCTTACTATAAAAAGTTGCATACATTGTGATTGTTTTATTATAGCAGTGTACTTCTTCAGTATGGAGATAGCGATGTTTGTTTTGGAAAATAATGTCTTGTGATGTCATGTCTGTAGGTGCGGAACGTAACTTCTAGGGAAGTAATAATGCTTATTTGCCTGGATCTGCAACTCCGACTAGTAGCATCCTTGATATAAAAGTGGAACTATCCATTTCATTCGTGTTTATATACTTTTAAAATGGGTTGTCTTTCATAATCGTGATCTTATTTCTGAAAAGTGAAATTTCTTAGGCGGTAATTCGATAATTAATTGGGCGAGAAATGAGAGTGAAACAAGGAAGCGTCATGCTTGGGCACATTTCTTTAAATAAGTGAAAATAAATATATAAGTCTCTCTGTCTCACGCAGACAGCACTTATATGAAAAGATAATGGCCATTGATCTACTAGAGTCGCGTCGTCGCGCTGCAAAGACTATAAAACCACAATACTCTATGTCGCGCTGTCATGTCGCTCCAGTCAGTGGAAGCCTTTATTTTTTATTACACGCTTTATATTAGCTTCACTTGTATGTTTGTTTGTATGTAACCGACTCCTTAGAGCGCGATTTTGACCCACTTTAAACGGTCAGATGTCATTGAAACTTTGTAAACTTATCGAGGACCGATGACAATTCAATAATTTTAAAAAAATTGAGAAAAATGAAAAAAATTAAAAAAACACGTTTTTGTAGTTAGCAGAACTAAAAAATAGAAAATAAATAATAGTTTAAAAAAACTAAAAAAACACGCTTTAAAAACCAAACTAAAAAAGGAGAAAATAATTTAATTCAATTAAAAAGCGTGGGGTGCTTGACATTAATTGATTATAAAAATACCACAAAAAGCACCCAAATTATTTTCTACTTTTTAGTTTGGGTTTTAAAGCGTGTTTTTTTAGTTTTTTAAACTATTTTTTTTAAGAAGTTTCAATATTTTGTTTTTACATAGTTTACGGTTTTATCTTAAAAAAAATTGAAAATACAAATAAAATAAAAACATACTACGATAACATCAAAACAAAACACAATCTCGTAAAAATAAACACCAATTCTCCTTACCAAACATATTTCATTCGACGATTCCCTAAAGAAAAATGGTAGCAAACGATAAAGTTTACTAACAAGTGGGTAGATTTATGTATAATGTATAATTCATATCTCGATCGATATTCATGTAAGTCGAGGGGTTTGCATAAAAAGATCAGTATTCGAGATATGATGCGTGGTATGGTAATAAGAACCCTTTCGTGAGATTTAAGACAGGCGTTATTAAACTTACTTTTGGACTGAGTTTCGTTCGTTTCCTTGGTAATTCTATTCAAAGGTACAGGTAGAAGTTTTTGCATATTGTCTTCAGAAATGTGGGAATGAATAGTAAGTTTTTATGAATATTTCAAAGTATTAAAGCGTTATCGTAGAAGTTAAAATGGGCTTAATTTAAAAGACGTATCAAACCAATTTTCTTAGCCTTTCTCCAAATATAATCCGGATGCAGCTGAATAGCAGTTTTTACATGAAGTGACTGCCTATCCTACCTCTAAAACCCAGTTCGAGATTAACAAATTTAAAACTGCACGCCCTTTCACTGCTTGTACAGAAACTTTACCCCCCTTGGTAAGACTGGTTGTCAGACATATAGGCCGGGACCAACGGCTTCCAAAGCAAGGAGGAGCACGATACGTAATGGATGGTCACCGAGTGCTGGATTAACCACGTAGCAAGAGTAGCAATAACTACGGGCCCCGCGTATCCAAACCCCACCTGAGCGTAATTTTTTGAGTGAAACTTATTAAGACGTGTTATTTGAATTTACTTGAGGTCACAAAAACGTATACCTAAAAGTTAACACCCTTTCCGACTAAACAAATTTTACATCAGACAATCTGTAACCGATTATTTCGTATGCGAAAATATGAATACGGTAAATGCACAAAATTAACAAAAAGTCGCTCGTGTAGAATCTGAATCGGTCCGATAATCGGCACCCTAATTGCGTAACATACGATTGAGCATAATCTGTTTCATTTTGACAGTTCAACAATATTAATTGCGTTATTAAAGTTGTTGAGCAGACACATTTTTCGAACATATGAAGCAATGGTTTAGCACTCTGTTTCAAAACGAAACAGATTATGATTGAATTTTTGGCGGGATCGGGTTGGAACATGTCGCACGAATTTTCATTTTCATGAAATTTAGTGAAATAGCGAATTAAATTGTATAATTTTGGTAGTGAATTATTCAATTTAGTTACGTGTGAGTGCACAAGTGTAGTGAAGGTTAAAATAAGTGACTAACGTGGACTTTTCGTGTTCTCCCCTAAAACTCATATTAGGTTGTTTTAAAGTTAATACCGCTTTACAATAACTTTGACTTGACTGACTAAAGACGACTATGACTGTTTTGTAACTCCGTGCATGATATCGGGCCATTTACTTGATCGAAAAGAAAAATTACTTGACACTGGCTAAATACACAAACCGTGCGAAGCCAATACCAAAAAAATAATATTATATGGTCTACAGAAAGTCTGACGAAGGCAAGCACCCTTACTCGACTCTCAGTGTGGATGCGTAGCAGGATTGAAATGGCTCGATTCAAAATGTTATAATTGTCTATTTATTTTTAAGGCTTTATTTTATTTTATTTGGGAAAACAAACAATCGTACATTGTATATTATAACTAGATACACAGTATGCTATAGGTAAATGTACAATCCACTACGTTTCCACGTGTTACTAGCTTAAATACGAATCTAATTGCTAAAATTAAGTACAATTAATATACATATAACAACAACTTACATTTAGTTGGTAATCTTAAAATCCAAATAGCAAAAAGTTAAAACATACTTAAATACTACAAAACAATCAACAATTTTGAGCAAGACGCTTAATAATTAGTTTTTTAAATTTATGTTTAGTTATGGCAAAAACATCGATTTCGTTAAAATTATTGTTGTAAGCCTGAACCAATCTCTGCAGCGGCGCTCTCTCTCCCGCATTTGTACGACAGGGAGTCGTAGCAAACAGTGGATAAGGCTTGCAGTATAAGTGGGTACATTATTTTTATTATACTTTAGTAATAATTAGGGTGTATAAAAAAGAAACGACCGGGCCTATAGTCATCTACAGTACCTACCTACTGTTACGCGCTAAAGCTAAAGTAATTCGTTACCACTAGCGCCATCTAGTATCGAGTAGCAGAATTAATTGAGTCAAGATCTATCTAGCAAGTTCGATAAAAGAATCTTCTAGAATTATCAACATCTGCTCAGTCGGGGCCGGTATGTACGCGAAGATTCGAGATGGTTCGATTCCCGAATGTTCTATGGCCCTATAAAAGGCGGGAGCGGATCGGGATCGGGGTAGTATTGAATAAGCGATACATGCGAAAACATCTGAAGTGATCTTGAAGTGCGATTTAAAGCGATCAATAGTGAAATTGTTGTCTTGTAATTTGTGTGATTAATTAAAGTGTCGATTTTGGTAATTTTTATTGGCAGTTTTTAATTGTCACGAACCCGAAGCTCGTAACACTACTATTAAACACCAACAAAACTGTAACCTGGCAAATAAACGTATTGAGTCTTGAATATTCTTTTTTACCATTTCATACTAGAACCCATAGAAGATCAAGGGCCCCTCAATAGAATTTGCTAGGGGCCCCGCGCTTGCTTTAATCCGGCAATGTGGTCACCCATACACGAACCGACCGCGGCAAGCGTAGATTACCCTTCACGCTCGTGGTTATCATTCAAACACGAGCCTGAGGCGGAAAAACGGACAGAACAATAGCCATAACTTTGATAATAACTTCAATACAATAGGTAGGTTAAATTATGTGCCTAGTTACTTGTTTTCTAATAATATATTATTATAATGTATTTACTAATCAAGTGTTGCGTCTGCTATTTTTACTGCTGACAAAAACATCTAGTTGAACAAATGCCTACGATGTCTGATCTTTCTTGCTAACTCAATCGATTTAATGGTGAATCATTCTATTATTTTTCATAAATTGTTATTGCATTATTGCAATGTAATCTAATTGTTACCCGGCCATGTCGCTATCACTGTACAAATTACTTAATATTAATTAATTATTCATTAAAAAAGATTCAATATTTTCATAACATCATCATAATATTATCACCATACAGTTATCAACATAAATTGCATAAAAACCAGACAAAAATTCCGGATATTATATATGTATTTTCATTCTTACAATGCAAAAAGATAACTGCATCGGCCGGGAATCGAACCCGGGCCGCCCGCGTGGCAGGCGAGCATTCTACCACTGAACCACCGATGCTTGATACTACTTGGTATAAAAATACCTATCTGTTCATATGGTTATACAAAGTAAAAGCGAAGATGTGTGCGCAGGAGCACCTTTCACCTTGACTTGACCTCGCTACATGTAGTTTGAACATCAAAATAATACTAGACGGTAGTAATGTCTGTAAGTTATGACGGACGGTAAGATTATTCATATTTAAGTTTATAGGTGAATTATTATTTACATTTGATCACTCAATGATTTTTTACAACAATAAATCACAAAGAATTTAAGAAGAAGACGTATTTCATGAAATTTTGATACCCCAGGCGGCAAAAATCGGCCATTTTTTTTTAATTTTGATATACCCCAGTTTTACTCTCACAATTAAGGCGAATCTAACGGCACCTCTGAAGCTGAAATCGATCAAGCCGTTTAGGCTACAGAGCGTGCCAAATAAATATGTATACATACATACATACAATCGAAAAACATAACCCTCCTTCTGGCGCAGTCGGGTAAAAAGTTATACCAATGGGATTATATGTATCACCGTAAGATTGTGAACACCGTTAGTTTATAGGTAATCTATCTCGCGAGATTATAAACTGTCGATAAATTGTGAACTGCAAAAACCATTTACAATTTAACGCACTATTTTTCGATAGTTTATAATCTGTCCGTCAAATTGTGAACAGAAGGCCAATTCTCGTAATTAAAAACGTTCACAATCTAGTCGCAGTCTCATCTCAGCAACAATCAAACGTCAAGAAGTTGTCAAAAATTTATGGAAACTCGAGGTATTTTTGACAGATTGAGACTGAGATCAGACTGTGAACGTTCTTAAAATTACGAGAATCGCCTCTCTGGTATCAAGACGGATAGTAACTTGCGCTATTACCAATCAAGTAACTGCCACTAACTTAGAAGTAGCGCTCACCGGCCGCTGCCGCGGCACCGCACCGCGGGGAAGGCAAGGACGAGGGAGCGGGGGACAGGAGCGGGCCACGCGGGCCACCGTCCCGGACGGCGACGACACTGCATCGACAGCGCGTTGTATTGGCTGGTCGCTTTGTTAGACCTACTTTCTATACAGGTTGAAATTGAAAACATGCGACAAACCGAAATGGGAGATTGTACTCATCATTATGAGCAACTTTTACTAAGGGACTAAAGATGCAATCGCAAAAAAAAAACAGCTGTTCCCTACATTTTGACGAGTCATGCGAACATAAATGTAGGGAACAGATGTTTTTTTTTTCGCGATTGCTTCTTTGGTCCCTTAGTAAAAGTTGTTCATAATGATGAGTACAATCGCCCATTTCGGTTTGTCGCATGTTTTCAATTTCATCCTGTATATTTGTTGTACATTTTAAAGTAGAATAAACCGTAATTACTATCGTGTCTAATTAGAAAACCAATCATTGAAGGCTTTGTTCCTGACCTCACACATAAGAGAGAAACACACATCACAAACATATCTACTTACAGCTTAAAACTGAGCTGCAAATTGCAAAAACTTAAGAAAATTTTAATTTCGCGAGCTAACTATTTTAAGGGTAAGGTTTTTCAGACGGGCGCGACGCGACACTTGTAGAACAATTTCCATGAAGTTTTCACAGAAATTAGTCTACAAGTGTCGCGTCGCGCTGTTGCGTCGTAATGTCGCGTCGCGGTATTACGGCGCGCCTGTCTGCTGGAGCCTTAAGTCGCTTCAACTTTTAATAGTGTTTATAAGTTATGTGTACCTACAGTATCCTCTGTAGGAAAGAAAATCATCTAAGTAGGTTGGTATTTTCCTTAATCATCTAATTACCTTAGGGACCATCCATAAATTACGTCAGACGGTAAGGGGGGGAGAGGTCAACGAAATGTGTCATTGTGTGACAAGGGACAGGGGGCGTCAAAAGCTTTGTGACGTCACATGTTAAAATCTAAAATACTAAAACTCGAAATTAAATGTAAACCAAAAACTTAAAAATATTACCTACCCGTTCTATATTTATAAGGCTTCCTCTATCCTCTATCTATATAAAACAATTAACTTTATGTTTGCTTAAAGATTATTTTAAATTTAAATAGAAAAAAAAACTGCTGTTTCAATTTAATTACTGCTAAATATAAAATTGAAAACTATGTGACGTCTCACAAGGGAGAAGGGGTTTCACAAGTGTGACCACCTGTGACAACGACGGGGGGGATTAAAAAACAAAAAAATTGTGTGACGTAATTTATTGCTGGCCCCTTAAACGTTACTATGAACTTTCACCAAGATCTGCAACAACTTTACTTGTGTACTAAAAGGTAAATCAGCACGTGTACCAACTTGGCTGAGCTGTCAATCTCTTAATCATGACTTGGCAGCTTTGCTCAAACAGCTTGTGCCAAAGTGAGATAAGACAAAGCGCCATAACTCTACCTTAATACGTAAAAGGTCGACGCAATATAATAATTAACAGTAAGCATATTTTGTTTACGCAATAAGAGGTCCTGCCCTGCGGCATGTCCGTAATATTTGTCCTATTTTGTAGGGCGAAGTCTGTTGAGGTCAAACCTCGGTCACGTTTGAGACATTAAGTAACTCGTAACCTGTTACGTGGTCATCCTAACAGTTTGTTATTGGCCAGTGAGATATACTCGTAATACACACTTTAGCAGGTCAATAAAAGACGAAAAGCTAAGTGGTATGCGATTTTGAACCATAACATCACATGACCCTTGTAATCCCCATAGGAGTTATGTTTAATTGCCATGTAATAGGGAGCGAGGCTGTTGCCATCAACCGGACACAAATCTAGACTCAAAGGTGCTACTGAGAAATAATATCAGATCGAAAAACCTACCACTAACTTCATCCGACCCGGGAATCGATTCCAGGACCTCATTTCACTTGACCAAAAAGGCAGTTTTTTTATCATTTTGGATAATGTTTGCACGTATTATCTACTCTGCCACCCTGACCTGCCTGGCTCGTCATATACCTGTCCTAGTACAACTGCTGAGGACTTTGAACAGTGACAATGAATAAGATTTATGTATATCTGTTAATCTACCTAGCTTTGACTAATGAGACCCAACTATCGAATTGTAATTATAGGTCCGCAACGCACTACTATCTGTGTTCCAAATTTCATACAAAACTGTTCCAGCAGTTTTTGCGTGAGTAACATACAATCAAACATGCAAAGTTTCAAGTGGGACTTTTTTTGATATTAGGTTATATTTTAATTAATTCTCGTTATATCAAAACCCAAGAGGAGAGTTCCGGATGCTTTTAACACGTTCAGAACAACTCACAAACCCATCACCACAACAAATGACAAATTTCAAATTGCACAGTTGACTAAACCAATGTAGCACATATCAGACTTCAGAGCCAGTCTGTCACAAATATGTGTACTGCGTCGCACTGCTGCAGGGCAAATAGTATCTAACACATACGAGCTGTGTAGTGTAGACTCTGCTTAATTTATGTATTAAAGGATATGTTCCACTGCCGGTAGTTGTCTTGTTTGCGAATTTAATGATGAAGAAGTTTGTTTTGGGTTCTGGTAAGAAGTTTATGTCTTTTCTGTATCGTCTAAAATCCGATGCTATAAAATAAGTAGACTTGGCCGAGTAGGCCAAGTCTACTTATTTTATAGCATCATTTAAAATATTGAGTGGTTGTAGTTGAAATTATTCTAAATGCTTAGAGCTTATTTAGAATAATTTCAACAAGGTACTGAGCACTTCTGAGTACTTCTGAGCACGGCGGGATCAGCATTGCCATCCAACGTAGCAACGCTGCCAATTTTTTGGGCACTTTTCCCGCTGACAGCGATGCGGACGAATTCTTTGATGCCCAGTGAGCTTTACTTTATATACTTGTACATACTGTCTAATTATTTATTTTAAGACTGTGATAACTTGGATATTTATAAAATAAATGTTACTAGGTACTTAAGTGACAAAATTCATTAATTTTTTTACATAAATGCTCAAATAATTATTTGATAAACACAAAACAAAGCTACTATTATGTACAGGTATATAAAAAAGAAAATAATCATAAGGCATCAAATAATACGTCCGCATCGTTGTCAATGGGAAGAGTGCCAAAAGGCTGGCAGCATTGCCACGTTGTATGGCAATGCTGATTCGTTGGTCGAAATATAGGCCAAAACTTTGGTCACGTGAAGAGTGAACCAACCGCTTGGAAATATCTCGGAAAACTAAGTGGGTACTGGGACCCCATGGCGGTAAAAGTTTCAACCTCAAAGTACTAGGTACTTTCTTATTTGTGTAATTTGTAGAATGTCCACTACCTACTTACATGTCTAATTTAGTTGTTTTGTTCTAGAGTGGAGATCTAGTAAACCTATTATTTGTAATTTATTTCACTCAGTGTTATTCGTATATCAATGATTAAAAAACCTATGTTCAAGTCATTAACTTTTCGTTTTTTGCGCTTTTTGTTGTTTTTGTAATTTCTACTGAACTTTATGTTGCCTTGTTAGATGCTATGTCTAGGAATGTAGGGTCGACTGTTGTTTTTGTGAACATGAGTACTTAGGTACTATGAAATAAACATACTTAAGCTCTGACAGGGATGCAGGTTGTTCGAAAGACATACCATGGCCTCTGGCACACAGGCAACTGAAGGAATACAGGTGGGTTTTAGTCAGTAAAAGTCTGACAGGCCCGCCTGCTCTACCCAGAGCGGGAGAAGTTATTTGATGATTTCCCACCCAAAACCTTCTTCACATAACTCTATGTATACCTATGTGTAACTTTATATTTACATTTACCCGCATTTTAATCAGGTCCCTACACTTCCTCACATAAATCCTTCTCTTGCATTCTCCCATTAAATTCTTCAGCACGTAAATAAAGTATTTCGCAGTGCATTTCGACTCCCAGACCGAGTAATGGTTGATCGAGCTCTGCATTGCAATCGAAAATAAATAGTATTTTGATACTATCTCGACTTTGAGTAACAGTTTCGGTAAACCGTCTGTCGTGCATAACTCCGTGATATAATAAAAGGTATCACATGAGTAACTTGAAAAAAATATACAAGTTGTAACAGGACATCCTATGAGAGACGGCACAACAGTGACCCACGTATACACAGTCCAGGCGACTCGCAACTATGCTTAAGACACTATTGGAGCTGCCCCACATCCTCCGCACCAGGGAAGCGCACCTTTTACGCGTTGTTGCGTAAAAGCAATCTACATGCGCATCTGCGAACATTGCTGACGCACTACAGAAACGGGGCAACCCCGCCAGTATCCTACTTAAATGCATTGTTATATTGAACGCGGAGAGCGCTGTACGATCTTTGCGAATATCCAACCCACAGGCTGCACGTATAAAAAGCAGTACAGTAGGCTCGAAAGAGCGTGATTTTAACAGGAAGTGAGCAACGTGCGAATCTGCGAGCCAGCATGTTCACTCTAACCGACAACGCCTTCCGCTCCCGTTCAATGTCATCATCGTAATAACAAGACCACAACTGCTCTTGATTATTGCGATGCTAAGTGCTAATTACGACTACCGGCTTTTACGAATAAATTGAAGAGTGAAAGGTATCGTTTGCATAATTAGAGGTGGTTCAATATTTCTGTAGCTCGAGTTATGATTGCGATGCAAAAGGGGTGCCTCGTATTCATTTCGACGTGGAGCGATGGCGATTTTTTAGCTGGAGTATTGGTATTGATTAATTACACGCTTTATATTAGCTTCACTTGTATGTTTGTTTGTTTGTATGTTAATATGTAACCGACTCCTTAGAGCGCGATTTTGACTCACTTTAAACGGTCAGATTTCATTGAAACCTTGTAAACTTATCGAGGACCGATGACAATTCAATGATTATAAAAAAAATTGAGAAAAATGAAAAAAAAACACTTTTTTGTAGTTAGCAGAACTAAAAAATAGAAAATGAATAATAGTTTCAAAAACTAAAAAACACGCTTTAAAAATCTAACTTAAAAAGGAGAAAATAATTTAATTCAATTAAAAAGCGTGGGGTGCTTTTTGAGGTATTTTTATAATCACTTAATGTCAAGCACCACACGCTTTTTAATTGAATTAAATTATTTTCTCCTTTTTTAGTTAGGTTTTTAAAGCGTGTTTTTTAGTTTTTTAAACTATCCTGTATTTGTACCTACTAGCTCCTGCCCGCGACTTTGTCAGTGAAATTCCGGCCACCTACCCCCACCCACCACCACGCCCACGCCCACTCACTCTGTTACTTTGTTTTCGCTTAGCATTCCTTCTGTTGTTTTTTTCATTTTGCTCGATTCTTGAGTCAATTGAATAACTATTAAAAATAAGTGACGACGTAATGTCTTGCATGTTATTATCTCTAACATACATATATATTATTATATTATGATGAAAAAGCTGAAGAATTAATATCCTATAGATTGATATCCTATTCAGTCACAATTCTCTTATAACATTAATCTCGAGAGCTACTTGTATTGATTTCATTACTTTGTAACAAACAAAACAAAAGCTAATAAATAACATTGTTTCATTAAATCTGCCAGTAGTTTCTCTTTCTAACTATTCTTTCCAATAAAGATATAATTAAACGCTTTATTTCTTTATTGAAACAAAAAGGTTAAAGGAAAAAATATGTTTTATTTATTAGTTTTATTACTGATACAGATATTCTTTAGCTATATAGATACAATTATTCCTTTCGTAGTTATATAATAACAGCCGTATGTATCGATCGACGGCTAAGCTATCCTTGCCGCAGTCGGTTCGTGGATGGGTGACCATCCATTACATATCTTGAACCCTCCATGCCTCGGAAACACGTTAAGCACGCCAGAGAAATAGCAGTTGGTCACAGCTGTCATTCATAGATCTTAGACAGTCATCACGGGTAGTTAGGAGCCCAAATTCTGACAACCAATCTTACCAAGGTGTATCGTGTTGCCCAATCTTGGGTCGTGGACGTCAGATAGGCAGTCGCTCTATGTAAAATATTGGTATTCTACGGTTGGAAAAGGCTACTAGGCAGATTGATGGAGATATCATCCCTTCTGCAGCTGGCATGCCCTCACTTTTTACGGTACATCTATTTCATCAACACTCCTCTAAAAATGTTAAATATAAAAAGAAAGAAAAGGTATTTATTGTGACTCGCACAGGAAGATCACATACTAAAATAAACACACAATGGTACAAAAATTATAAAAAAACAAAAAAAAAACAGAGAAACCTGCAATACAACAGAATCAGCCATATTCCTACTGCTGAGACGGAGGCCTCCTCTGTAAGAGGGAGTGAGCCGTAATCCACCACACGGGTGACGTCACATACCTTCGAATTTTTGTTTCTAGGATATGCCGGTTTCTTCACGACGTTTTCCTTCAACGTTTTGAGAGCAGTGGTGTTTAAATAATTCACACAAAGTAAAGTGCCTGTCCACAGGGCCTGGCTGGGCACATTGCTCGCAGAACAGATGGCAGATGCGGCCGAAAGTTTCTAAAGTGGCGACCGCGTACCGGAAGACGTAGTGTTAGAAGGCCTCCCACAAGATGGACCGTTGATCTTGTGAAGGCCGCAGGAATCCGCTGGATGCGAGAAGCGCAGAACTGGGCGAAGTGGAGGAGCTTGGTTGAGGCCTATGTCCAGCAGTGGACGTCTTTCGGCTGAAATGATGATGATGATGATGAAAGTGCCTGTCTGGAGTGTAACCTAATTAACTTATGACCTACAAGTAGTAGCCGCAGCCGGTGACTGGACTTCCCCTGCTGAAGATAATTAAAAAAGTAGTAAAAATTAAGTTTAAGAAGGAGAGGTGTTACGAGAAAACCTATCCACATAACTTATAACAAGTAGATCTAATGGACTCGGTCATATATTGTTAGTAATAATAAACAAGCAGTGGTTCCTACCGCAGCGGAAGTTGAAGCCGGAAGGAAACATCGTTAAGCTAACACATAGACAATTTTGAAGATAAATGTAACGCTCACAGAGAGACTTCAAACTTAACTCAGAGAAATACTATTGAAACTCGAACGAAAGTCGTTCACACGGTATTCTTGCACAGCTTTGCTTTGCTTCTACAGCTACATTATCGTGATGACTTGAACTACACTTCGCGCGTACAGCAAGACGTCGAGCGGTGTGCTTGTGTCATTAGAGAAAACATAAACCGTCTCATTGCAAACAAAATCTAACATTGGTTATCCTTCTATATATGTAGTACGGCGGATTGTGCTGGGGCAGCTGCTGCAGGTGCGGATAACCTCAAACGGCGCAAATATTTCAATCTAATTGGAACCTATATGTTCGAGCCGTTTGGGGTTGAAACTCGAGGGCCATGGGGTCCGAGTGCCCACGTAGTTATCCGAGACATTGCCAAGCGGTTGGTCGACTCTTCACGTGACCAGAGGGCTGGTCTATTTTTCGGCCAAAGAATCAGCATTGCCATACAACGTAGCAATGCTGGCAGCCATTTGGGCACTTTCCCATTGACAACGATGCAGACGAACTTTCTGATGCCTTATAATTATTAAAAAAATTATATACTTGTACATATTATTATTTTGAAACTATGTAAATATATATACAAATAAATATTTTACATTGGTTATTCATCCTGTTTTGTGATTCTAACTGTATTCAGACAGTAGTAAAGTTTTTAGTACTTTTACAACTTCAGCCTCGGATTTGAAATCAATTTTGTAATTAGAACTTTAAATTAATCGGAATAAAGTTCGAAATTTTAATTATGGCAAACAAGTAAACCACAAAATACTGGTATTCAACAGACTGGCTGGCTTAACTGAAAGCCCATAGATATCCGTTTATAAGCCGATCCCTACATAGTTAGAAACAGACTAGGCAGATGATGATGATGAATGCAAGTTTAAACTTGCATGTGGTTAAATTAAATCGAGTTCCAATAGTAGTCTCCCTGTCGAAAGCGAAGGATTTATCGGCTTAGAGTAGGTTGTGTTACGAAGCTTACCACACACTTACCGATACATATTTCAAATATTTTCCCATACTCAGATTATCCTCATGACTTTGTTGCCTTTTAATAAAAGAGACTGACAAACTATTTTTAGATACCGTTCTTTTTTGCGACATCACAATATCTAATCTTCTGGATATTCTCTATTTTCTCTCATACTGGGTCGAACTATCACTACGCACTATAAAAAGAACAAAGTCCCTCACCGCGTCTCTCTAACTATCTGTCTGTCTGTTCGCAATAAACTCAAAAACTAGTGAACGGGTTTAAATGCGGTTTTCACCAATAGACAGAGTGATTCATGCTGTATAATTTGTTTCGGTTTCGTGTAAATTGGTAATCGCGGGCGAAGCCGCTCGCGAAAGCTATTTAAACATATTTGCCGATGTCCTTATGAAAACAACCAGAATCCGCTGGATGCGAGAAGCGCAGGACCGAACGATGTGGCGTCGCCTATGGTCAGCAGTGGAGGTCTGGCGTCAACTAGACTGCCCAGAGTGTTATGGACGTGAAATCAAGTTTAACGAGTCGTAACAATTATTCAGTGCAATGCTATTAAAATACGCGTTGACTTGAGAGGCTTGAGTTTTTATTAATCTATTTTTTTATGGTCTGGAACGAAGTGATTAAATCCGTTCACAGATATAAAATGTTCTGCTGCACTTCAACCTGAAATACAAATGAAAACTTTTGTTACTACAAATTTTAATTGATTGAATCAATCTCTACAAATGTTGCGCTGAAAAATGGAACAGTATTTCTGTGTTTTTTTTTTTCAGGTTACTCTTTAATGCATGGTGATGGCAATTTCCATCAACCAATTCAGTTCCAGTTTTTCTTTTCCACAGAGTACAGGGATTATATTTTTTGGTCAGGGTAACTTTAACGTAACCGTAAAAAAAATTATTCATTTTTTCACTACGAGTTGTTTGGTAGATTGTTCTTATGTGGTAAGTATATATAAAATAGATCTTTATGGTAAAGCTCCATGGTACTCCGCGAAATTCAAACTTTCTTACGTTTATTGGAATTTGCAGGTAAGGTGTAGGTATGCTGAACAACATATGATTTGCGACTGTAACAAATACATATAGCTTTACATAATTCTAATAATTTAAATCATCAATACAACCCTTAAAGTTTATTTAAATCTAATGAATGATATATGTTCATGAAATAGTCATTGAATGGAATTTTCTACATTCAAATAAATACCTCTTTATATCATCATCATCATTTCAGCCAAAGGACGTCCACTGCTGGACATAGGCCTCCCCCAAGCTCCGCCACTTCGACCGGTTCTGTGTTTCCCGCATCCAGCGGACTCCTGCGGCCCTCACAAGGTCTTTGATCAACCTTGTGGGAGGCCTTCCAACTTTACGTTACCTCTTTATAATATTAGTATAAGTTTAGATAAATACACGAAAAAACAATCATGCTCAAATTACAGTGACGAGCAAATAAACTACCTCATTTATCCAATCCAGTTGCTTTCAACTCAGTGCACAAAGTAATTATACTTCATCTTGCACTACAGTGTAATACAGTGCAGTGCAGAAAAGTGTACACAACTGCGTCCAGCTACGTTAAGCTCAGAGCTGCAAATGCACCGATGCGTGGTACACTGACTCGTGAAAGGAAGTATCTGTTTACACTGCGAGGAGAGAAAATTTGAACAGTATTTTGTATGTAGCACCTTTAAGCTCCACAGGGCGTGACTTGAATTTTCTTTACAGTGAATATACGTAGGTTCATTAAATAGGTGTTTTTGTTTTATTTATGCTACATATACCTGAATCATCCTACTATTATATTAATTATAACTATGACAGTTTGTATGTTTGTCACACAATCATGGATTTTGATGAAAATTAGCAAACAGATAGTTTATGATCTGGATTAACATTAATCCCGGCAGTTCGTTTCCGTGGGATATTTTTAAAGTCAGGTGAAGTGTCAATATAAAATATAGCGTATGTATATCTATAGAATAGCT
Source organism: Antitype chi (assembly GCA_947359405.1). Classification (NCBI taxonomy): domain Eukaryota; kingdom Metazoa; phylum Arthropoda; class Insecta; order Lepidoptera; family Noctuidae; genus Antitype; species Antitype chi. The sequence goes on along the minus strand of OX375820.1, from coordinate 17,735,432 downwards.
CCTCCAAGCTCCTCAAAACGCATTTTTTTAAACAAAAATCTTTTTCTTTGTCTTTCATCTTTTAAAAACCTTACTTCCGACTCCAACCGGCAGTCCAGCAACATTATTTTCAAACCTTATAAGCTAAAATACTGTATTTCAACAAACCTACGTAATATCTCAAGAGAAGCTTCAGGCAGTCGTGCAAATTGAATCAAATTCGTTGTCGGACCTCCCGGAGTCGTAGTTAGATTATGTCGCGTGCTGTCAGTACTAATTATGTGTCTTTGTCCCGATTTCTGCGTCTTGTTCTTTGGTTTTCGTGATATTTCTCGCTTTATCTAAGACGTGACTTGTGTTTTTACACGCTTTATATTAGCTTCACTTGTATGTTTATATGTTTGTATGTAACCGACTCCTTTGAGCGCGATTTTGACCCACTTTAAACGGTCAGATTTCATTGAAACTTTGTAAACTTGTCGAGGACCGATGACAATCCAATAATAAAAAAAACACGTTTTTGTAGTTAGCAGAACTAAAAAATAGAAAATAAATAATAGTTTAAAAAACTAAAAAACACGCTTTAAAAACCAAACTAAAAAAGGAGAAAATAATTTAATTCAATTAAAAAGCGTGGGGTGCTTGACACTAATTGATTATAAAAATACCTCAAAAAGCACCCCACGCTTTTTAATTGAATTAAATTATTTTCTCCTTTTTTAGTTTGGTTTTTAAAGCGTGTTTTTTAGATTTTTTTAGCTTTTATTCTACACTAGACTATGCTCGTGGTTTTGCCTGCGTAGTGGTCGGAGATTAATTTCGGAGGTCTAAATAAATAACTTGAATTTCATTAGTATTAGCCACCGACTTCCGAAATTATAGATGTTTTTACTATTTGGTGTTTTTGTTTAACTCTAAACAATCCGAAGAATTTTGAATGAAAATATAAATCCATTGCTCCATAGGTTTGAAAAATTCTTCTTCTAAAAATTCAACTTAAATAACGCAATGAATATTGCTGAACTGTCAAAATGAAAAGTTACAAAATTACCCCGCTGAGGTATATACTTTATAACGTTCACAGACATGACTCATTCTTCTGTCGTGTCGACACGAGCTATATGAGAATAAATAGCTCATGAATGTCGCGGTGTAAAGGTAAGCTATTCAGCAATTGTAGATAGAGGGACTGATGTACATACCTACTACATACTAAAATATGGATAATTTACGAGGTTGCACGCACAAGCCTGCAACCTCGTAAATTGTCTAGACTTTACCAAGTTTGTCAAAAGTAAGCAAGTTCTTTTTTTTTACCGACTTAAAAAAAGGAGGAGGTACTCAATTCGACTGTTTCTTTTTTCTTGTTTGTTGGCTCAGAACTTTCGACTGGGTAAACCGATTTTGATGATTCTTTCTTATTTGAAAGCTGGTGCTTCCCGTGTGGTCCCATTTAAATTTCATATAGATCTGATGATGTGTTTCGGAGACAGACAGCGGAACTCTTCAAAAACTGACAGGAAATCAACCGCGATTGCTGTCGCATAAATATGCATTGTTTTTACCCCAAGTATGATGACATTTCGAATTGGTGTGGGGTACGTGGGTACCCCACACCAAGAGAGAGAGAGAGAGAGATAGTAGTAGTACTATAACTAAAAATAAACTTTTCCAACAAAAAAAAAACAACCGACTTCCAAAAAAACACAACAATGTGAAATATAACTTTAATTTTCGAAGTCAGTGACTGGTGACATGAAAATTTAAAAATAATTATATATCCAAAGTTACCGACTTCCGAAATTAAAGTTACATTAAAGTTATACATATATTTCACTTTGTAGTGTTTTTTATTTTTGGAAAAAGTTGTTTTTAGGTTATATTTGGATTTTTTGGGTAAAGAGGTTTGCGTTTGCTGTTTCGCGGTTATTGCGTCTGTATTCCCCAAAACCAGAGATTTTGTGTATTTCTTTGTGTTGATATGATCTTATTGATCTCGTTAAAAGTTCACAAGTTTGACTGCTTCGTTGGTGTACTGGTGGCAAGCGCTGTTGCTGAACATTAGGTCCTGGGTTCGATACACAGATCGGGCAAAGTGTTATTGGGTTTATCAATCTGAAATTTCTCAGTAGCAGCCCGGAGTTTGGATTATTAAATAATGAAAATCAGGTAAACTCGAGAGTTGTAATTAATTTTGTTATTTTTTAATCATTGGTCATTATTCTGTTATTTTTAACGATTAATCGATTTGAAATCAACTAAATGGTAATTTTAATTAAGAGCGGGTAACATCGAATGGAGTTGCGTCTGTCATGGCGGGTGACGCCGTGTCAATTCATTCAGTTGTTGACAGCCGCTATACGTGGGGGTCACTCGCATACCTATTGGCTCAAAATCGTTAATTAGTACTGCAATCCTTAAATTTTTTTTAGTAATATAAGTGTCTGTATGATTAAAAAAGTGAGCAGTCAACGCTACAGCGTATTTATTTCAACGTTTCCTGAAGTTTAACGCCCACTATGGATTCCCGTGCTGACGAGGTCACAATATGCAATCAGATGCAACAGCCCGGCCTCCCGCACCCTAATTGCGTAACTCACGATTAATCATAATTTGTTTCGTTTTGAAACAGATGGCTAAACCATTGCTTCATATGTTCGAAAAATGTGTCTGCTCAACAACGTAAATAACGCAATGAATATTTTTGAACTGTCAAAATGAAACCGATTATGATTAATCGCGTGTTACGCAATTAGGGTGCCGATTTCCCGTTTTATTCATATCTGGTTGCTAATAAAAGGTTTGCCCCGTATTGCATGGGACTTAAACATTACTGAATAATCCAAGCAATAAATGCGAGTTATCCATTATTACCTACTATCTGCCTGCCTAGCTTTTTCCCAATTATGTTGGGGTCAGCTTCCGGTCTAACCGGATCCAGCTGAATACCAGTATTTTTCATAGAGCGGCTGCCTATCTGATCCACAACCCATTTATTGGGTAATAAGGATACCCTTTGGACTGGTTGTCAGAATTTCGGAGCTTCTGACGACACGAAACGACTGTCAAAGATCCACGAATGACTGCCGGTACCAACGGCTTATTGTGGTTTTCGAGGCACGGGCTACTTAATACAGATAAAAAGATACAATCCTGTAACAGACAGAGAAACGTAGGCAGACGGCATAGAGGGTCCCATTTCCCATATGGGTAGCACTACTCATAACTCGATTCCGTCTCCTTAATACGAGTTCCAAAACAAACTTCTCTATCATTTCCATCTCAAACAGCCACTATAAAACTTCGAACCGTTATCAAAACCGAACGTATGTACCTACAAGCATAGCAGCATAAATACAGTCAACGAAATAGTTAAGTATGCAGGCCAAAAACAAACACTATGCTGGCAATATTCTTTTTTTTACAGAATCCCACTGAAATATTTTACTAAGTACAATGATATGTATATGGTCTCTAAAATAGGTTTTAAAGGCAATATTACAATTTTCCTCATTGAGCTTTTTTGCACTCGGCTTCGCCCGTGTCGTTGCCGAAAATTAACTCACGTGGACGTACTACCGGGATTAAAATGTGTCATAGTCAGCCATAGTCTATCTGTGTGCCAAATTTCAATCAAATCCGTCCTGCCGTTTTGGTGTGATTGAACAACCAAGCATATAGGTATATAAGCACTTTAACATTTATAATATTTTAAGAACGTATTACGTTACCGTAGGGAAGTTTATTTTTATAATGTTTTGCTTTAGTAGAATAAAGGCGTTTTTGTTTTGTTTACTTAATGATTCTACAACCAACTATTTACACTAGATACAAATTAAGTAACTAAGCAAGTAACGTCATAGTAAGCTGCATTTTGCTGTGGAGTCCCTAGTAATCCGCTTTGGAAAGACAATAGCTTTCCACAAGCGGAGGGTTATTTATTATACACATACTTACCGACAAAAATTTATCTCCAGTATTTAACGTGGAAAACATTCGAAGAGAAGTTTAGAAGCAGGGGTGTTTCCCTGCTGTGTAATTAGCTGCTTACATACTTACCTCTTTAGTCGACTGTACAACCAGCAAAATAATATATATCTATATTATGTACCACTACGCCACGCGTGTAGTTTGAGCAAGTTAGTTCGCTGCGGCTGGAGTTCAGAACTTTGGTAAAACTAGAATGAGGGCGTAAATTCACTAACGCCATTAGCTGACGTCACGAACCAAATTAAACCAGCATTTTTGTTCGAAACTTGGGAAGCGATTAGATCGAATTTTCGATTAAATCGTGGCCACGTAAATACGGAGCGGTCGCCTAAACACTTGGAACTCAATAAAGCTAGGAAACTCGGAATTTATCTAGCATGGAATCCAACGTAGGAACATGAACTCTGCCTGGTAATTTCATAGTGTTCTACGTATAAGAAACCTCAACAGCTTATAACGTTCCCACAGCTGGGAGACAGGTCTCCTCTTTTCAAGGGGGAGTGGGCTGTAATCCACCACGCGGACCCAACGCGGGTTGGTATTTGTCACATGTCTTCGAATTTTTGGTTCTAGCACATTCCGGTTTCGCCTTCTACGACACCCACGGGAAGAAATGGGATGGTGCCATTCTTTTACGTCCGACACCACACGGATATTCGACACCACACGGATGCCTGACAATATTTTTTTTTTATTTTATTTATTTATTTATATTAGCAATCCAGCAAAGTGCATCCCAGCGCAGCAAAAAAACACATTGTTCGATTTTGGAACCAATGCGAGAAAAAAACCCGCCACGATATTTTTACGTTCATGCGTATGTGGTCTATTTTTTCTAATAAAATAGTTTTTTTTTTTTAATTGCATACCTACGGTGAAAAAAACCCGCCACGATATCTTAAGATACGTTCATGCGTATGTGGTCTATTTTTTCTACTAAAATAGTTTTTTTTTTTTTAAATTGCATACGGTATAACTCTTCGAAACCTAAAAATAAAACGTGTTTGTTTTATTATGATACCTGTCGAAACCTATACTGTATAGGTTCAGGTAAATAAATAAAGGTAAACAAATCTTAAAAAGGATTTTTTTTATAGTTGACACTTTCTTGTTTAAAATACGATGTAACAAACTCAAATTTATTCTCGATTTATACGCTAGTTTCCTCTTTTATTAATGTTCCCTAAATATTTTAGAAAATATAACGAATTGCTAAATTAAAAAGTACAACTGTGATGTTAATATAGCTACTGAAATGGCAAGTATACGTAATACTTAGTCGGTTAACCAGACGCCTTTCCCCCCCAGTGGGCTCCCGCATTGTCGTTGCGGGGGGGCTCAGTAGCCGTGGTCCGCTCCCACGGTGAAGCGAAGAGGAACCCCAAGGTGGGGCCGCTCGTCAGGGCTTTTGTCTCCAAGCCGACGACGTAGTGGCCAAAAGTAGGTTGCGGCGAGGTGCACCGCAACTGAGGCGGGCCGCGATGTCGAATGGGAGGCATCGCGGCTGAGGGTTACAAGCTGCGGCGGAGGAGGAGTGCCGGTACTTCTGAGTAGCGCTCTTCCCTTCCGTGGCCTGGACGGGGCCGCCACCGTTTGATGGCGGACGCGGTGGGGCCGCAGGGGAAGAGGAGTGTCGGTATAGCGTTGGCCGCTCTCCCTATCCCCTGCGGCCGAGACGTGGTAGGCGGCGGGGCCACAGCGCTGACCCGTCGCAGGGGGACCAAAGGTGCCAGGGGTGCGGGGTGGTCACGGCGTGCCATGTGTCCTGGTGCGCCGGACTGGTGGGGTCCGCAAGGGCCGATGCCTGCCAGGGGTGCGGGTTGTTCGAAAGAGATAAGTACCGTCGCCCCTGGCACATAGGCAACTGAGGGAACACGGGTGAGTTTTAGTCAGTAAAAGTCTGACACGCCCTCCTGCTCCACCCAGAGCGGGAGAAGTTATTTGATGATTTCCCAACCTCAAAAAAAAAAAAAATTGACAATGCTCTCAACAATCGACATACGATTTTGCGAGTGCGTTTCGATTTTGTTAAATTGTGTAATTATAACAAGCAAAATAATTGATGATACAACGGAGCGATTTATTATTAAGTAATGTGACAGATAGTTCATCAGATTCTGATTCAGATTCAGAATATGACTATAAATAATATGATTTTAACGTTTGAAATAAAAGGTTTCGCATCTATGAGTCACGTGTTTTTTTTGTTTACCTTTATTTAACTACCAAAACCTATGGAGAATTAGTGTAATTACCACACAGGAATATACGAGCTTAATTAATGTATAAAAGCATTTTAAAACTCTAATTTTGTTCATAAACACCTATTGACATAGCTGTAAGTGCTGTTTGCATGTTACCTTACAAAATGCATTCCAAAACAGTTCCCGTATGTGTGCCATCACTACTTCTAACTTCACTCCCTGACTCCGGTTGGGCTAGCTCGCAGTCTCGGAGTGAACGAAACGTATTTTCGAATGATTTTAAGCTTGAAAATAGTCGGCCCTCATCTTACCTCCACCGGAGTCATAAGGATGATCTCTATGAGGTCAGAGTCTGCAGTGCTAGGGAGATTCATCCAGCTTCATGACACGAGATGACTCAATGATTTTTTAGTAATATTTGTATAGTAATCGGATTTTTGTATTTTTTATATACAGGCTGATTTTTTAGTCACCGTCCAAATTTTTCAGGGTGATAGTACCCGTGAAATTGAACAACTTTCTCCAAGGAACATGGGTCGAAATATGAAAAAAAAAAATCGACCTCCCATGCAAAATCTTATATTTAGCTTATCTTATAGTTAGCTGGTCGATTTTGTATGGGAGGTCCGATTTTTTTTTTCATATTTCGACCCATGTTCCTTGGAGAAAGTTGTTCAATTTCACGGGTACTATCACCCTGAAAAATTTGGACGGTGACTAAAAAATAATTCTGTATAGTTTTAAGACCTTTGTAACCAAGAATTACCTCACCATCTGCCTAGGCTTTTCCCAACTAAGTATATAGGTTCGGCTTCCAGTCCTACCCGATGCAGCTGAATACTGCCTATATGACGTCCTCAATCCAGTAGGTACCTGTGAAATACGATACGCTTGGGTAAGACTGGTTGTGTGTGGGTGTTTGACGACCCGTAACGACTGTCAAAGATCCACGAATGACAGCCAACAACTAACCAAAAATTACCCATGAGTAATTTTTTTTTACTACTTAGTTTTAAGACTATTTAAAATATCTATGGGTGATAGGTACTAATTATCCCTGTCACAAACATTTTAACGAAAATGTTGTAGGTAGTAGATAGTTGGATTCTCGATTAAAAAGCGTTCGTATTTACGTTGTGTTGACGTCGCGCGTTCGTGCTAGGGCCTCTGCTGCTGAGTCAACTAGAGCACTTTGTGAAGTCACAAATGAAGTTACTGTGTACTGCGAATGAATAAGTAAACGAGGTAATGGCGAGGTGCACTGAATCTGTCGGGCAGTAAAGGATTTAGCTAGTAAATACTGGGAGTTTTCAAAAGGATGGCATAGTTTTTGGCTTTCATTAAAGAGATGTTAAATTCGTTCGCCGTATCAAAGCCCTGCTTTCAACTTTCATAACTGGAAAACGTTTTTATTGAGGTATGAGTTAGTCTTGTTAAGTCCATGGTGGCATGAATGTCAACTGAGTTTGTTAAAGGTTTGCGCTTGCTAAAATCTTTTTACCTAGTTAACAACCACGCTGTGAATGTGTGTGTAAGACTAGTAGCGTCAGCAGATAACACAAACATGAGTATGCACACACAAAAACTTACGCACACACAAAAACTCCGACTTCGCCTCGGACGGTACCGAAAGCTCCTGCGCTAACACACACATTCACACCGGTGTTTATACACTTGGTACCTAACCACAAGTAAAGCGCGCGTCGCATCGTAAGATAAAAATGCTGTAACTGATTAGAGTACTACATAAAACTGATAGAACCTAACCACCCTCCGCGCCCCGTTATCCTAACCTATGAGAGTGAGGGAAGAGAGAATGCACACACTTGTGCACTATACCAACGATTCCTAAAAGGTGTTCCGCGGAACCCTGGGGTTCCGTCAAATGGTAACAGGGGTTCCGCGGTCTGTCCGAAAAATAAGAGCTCCAGACCTTCGCGTTCAATTGTCAGACATAAATCCTAATTTTAGAGTTATTTTAAGAAAATACGTGACAAAATTTCCCTCTTCACATTGAATAATCATTGCATTGTATTTCTTAGATAATTATATTGTATTTCTTAATAAATATTTTGCAATGATTATTTTTAATTATTTTAATATATAAATTATTCTATCTTCAAGTCAAACATGAATATACTTATATATTCAAACTACAAGGTAAATACTTTAGTTATCAAAATAGCCTGCTAGCCAAAAAAACTATGATCAATCAGGGTTCCATGGTCAAATAAAATTGGGAACCTCTGCACTATAGTATCTCTCACGTCGAGGGCTAGTGTCTGTTTAAAATTGGCTGCCATGACCGAAATTCGGTCTTGAGGACAATAATTAAAACCTAAATAAATTACACCATCACATTTCTTCACGACACACACTATCTTCATCGTATCATCAACAAAGGTTGAACACCAGAATAATTCAGTACCAAAAAAACATGTTTATTCACACAAAAGAACGTAGCCAAATAAGCTGCACATAACAAGAACACCGGGAAGCTGCAATGTATTCACGAGCGGAGATACGGAGCGCTTTTATAATAAAGATTATAGTGTAGCTTGGTGCAGCTACAATATGTAGATGTTACGGGACAAAGGTGAGATCTGAAGTGTGGATACTACTAACTGTTACCGCTATGGTAGCGTAAAAAGAACATCGCATTAGCTTTGTAGACTTGCTGCTGATATCTTTTATTGACCATTATGGTAGTATTCTAGTGCTGAAGCCACGTGTTAAATTGAAATGAGAGAATTCGAAACAAAAAATGACAGTAACAGACAGACAGAGAGGGTTCTCTCATCACAGATCATTGACGAACGTAGGGCAGAAGTAGGTAATCTGCCATTAGCTAATGATATCGATGCGACAGCTGTTACCGTAAATTCAGCACATCATTCTAGATCTCCCTAAGTATACTGTTTTCGCCGATTTTAAAAATGTAGGTACACTTTTTCATACTATAGTGCAATATAGTACAGCATAGTTAAAATGTATGGAACAGCAGTTTTTTTTTTATAACTGACGAAATATTTCTTCGGAGCCATCTGGGGTCTCAATTAGGCAGCACATAGGATTTTGAAAACGAGAAAATAAAATTCTGAATCTCATTCTCAAGCCGCATTCACTTTTAAATTAATTTCAGGCAGTTTGCAATTACTTACTAAGTTAGTGGAGCATAAACTATATTTCAGCTGTCTCATTATCTGCACGGCTGGACGGATCTTAACACAAGGACAAGGACATTAACGCAAGTTTTGCGAAATGTAATTGACATTGGAAACTTTGTAGTTTAACCCTCAAAATTAAAAGTAACGGGAATTAAGATCAATACAGCGAATACTTGAGACCTACAAAAACATTGACCAATTACAGTTAGGTATGGCGTATAAGTTAAAAGAGTAATGAAAAGAGGGTAATTGAAAACTGTAGGCTTGTGCATACACACGACTGACACATATCAACGATTTCAGCTGTCGACATCTGTCGGTGGCTGCCGTTGACACGTGTCGCTCGTGTGTTCTAACACACGAGCGACACTCAGATGGTTTGGTCACGTTAAAAGGATGAATGAAAGACGGCACGAGGCAGATTTAAGTGGACACGCCGGGTGGACACGCCGGGTGGCCACGCACTAGAAGGACAATAATATGTATAACCGTATTGGTGATGTTCATTATACAGGTCAGGTCAGAAAGGTCAAACTCGCAACTGGTGAGATGTATGAAGGTAAATAGAGCTAAATGAGTATGTACAGGATCGTAACAGGTTGTGTTACGTAGTTTCTGCCTCCGTCCTCTGTCCTACCACCATAGGGACAAGGCGTGTATTTATGTATATATGCATGGATGTATAAGTAAACATTCAAGCCAGCAATTGTTATAAATAAATAAATAGTAAGCCATGGAGAGCATTCTGATCGAACGGATCTAATTTGGTCGTCGATCGGTCTGAACGGTTACGTGAGCAACCATAAGACCATCAGAGAGTTTCGTTTCAACAATTTGTATCATTTTAGACATTACTAGTAACGGTGAAGGAAAACATCGTGAGGATATCTGGACTTATAGTTAATATAAGTCTGAAATCGCCAACCCATCTTGAGCAAGCGTGGTGATCAATGCCTTCTTTGTATAATAAGAGGCCTTTATTCTGTTATGGGACCATTATAGGCTGATATTATTATTTATTACGGTAACCCACCCACACACACGGTTCAGACGGAGATAAGGCAACCATTGAACATAATAAGTAGTTAAAATCAAAAGTAATTTATTCATATTAGGCCAGAGAATCAGCACTTTTCGAACGTCAAAACACATAAGACTGTCCCCCAAAACACCTACCCTTCACCACTTCCTAATGCTTTAGCTGGGAAGAAGAAGTAGCGCAACAAACTCCTCAGCAGCACAGCTGTCTGTTTAGTCGGATAGACTTGATTTTATATATTACGAGACACAGAACATTAACTAAATAATAATTAATCATAAGTCAGCTAGCCATGCCAATATACCAACAAATAAAATGAAAACTTAACTCAAGCACAAAGAATATTGTTTTTTTTTTAAATAAAGCATAATACCAAAATAAAAGCCTCCTGCACCCTAATTGCGTAACTCACGATTAATCATAATCTGTTTCGTTTTGAAACAGATGGCTAAACCATTGCTTCATATGTTCGAAAAATGTATCTGCTCAACAACGTAAATACCGCAATGAATATTGTTAAACTGTCAAAATTAAACCGATTATGATTAATCGCGTGTTACGCAATTAGGGTGCTGGCTTGCGAGTAGCCATAAAATATGAAATTGGAAAAAGTTGAACACAAATACACACTGACCAAATGTTAATACTGCTGCTATATAATTTCAAGGCTTAATGGTAACAACATGAATACTACAATTTGCTGCAATATGTGTTCGGAAACAACACGGACGACAAATGCTTTGTTTTGATTGGATATCGGTGAAATGAACAGCGTACAGCGAAAACAAACTGGTCATAATGATATGGTTTGTATTCAGTAGGTACCTATTGTTAGCGATCCTCACATTTTAATAAATTAGTAATTGAAGGTAGAATTATGTTGTTGATTTGACAGATAGTCGGAGCTGAGCAGGTCCGGCGGCCATTATCAATTGTAACGTTAGGCCTAACGCTTGTAAACATTCATTTGCAAGAAACATTTGTAGCCTATTGAGTAAATCATTTCAGGAATTGGAACACTGTGTATAATTTTACCTGACTCCGTTAACAGTCAGAAGTGGTAAGAACTAAGCGTGTTGGAGAAAGTTTTCAGGTACGTTGTTTGATTTATTCTTTCAAAACTACTTTCGGTAGTTGACGCCGACCAAATTTTATGGTTGAAAATTATTTTTTGCCATGCTAATGCATATTCAAATAGATAATTGTATGCATCTTGTGATTTGTTTACTTGTAAAAAGATGTGTAGAATTATTCAATAAGTTTTTCTAACACCGACGCCGGATAAAGTGCGTGGCGTGGGTACCTCAGTCTATAGGCAGAATTAAAAGTAGGTCACGACTGTGTTCGCCCGGTCTGTTTATGTTTGAGTTAATGTTATAATTTAGGAGCAGGTAGGTACTTATATCTAATTAAATCTGATCATAAAGATCACCAATATTTTAAAATAATGTGGACATTTAACTATTCGATATTCGTCGGTTTTTTATGAGTATAGCTACGAGTAATATGAGAAATATTACTGAGGACATGTCATGTTTTGGTTAATTCATGTGTCACGTACATAAAGTACCTACTTAGGGGCAATACAGTGGATTAACCGCTTATAGGTAGTTAATTAACTACGCACAGAAGCTACTAATTTTGTCTACGTCATTATATTAATTTGAGGTACCTACTGAGGCACCTGGGTGCTGAAATAGTAATTTATGTCTATGCGTCTTATGGATGATTTTGCTACCTGGGCGTGTACTTTAATATTATTTGATTTGATTGTTTTTTTATCTATTTGTTTGTTCGACGATTCGGTTACTTAGCTAATACGGGTCGACATGGTTTATTTTCTATGTTCATTACTATAGGTACGGTAGCGTAACAGCTGCCGTCAGCTGCGCTAAGTGTGGACAAGGAGCAAAATGACTAATAATGGTTTTACGTTTCTCTTCCTTACTAATTCCTACCATACGATACTAACTTAAACCACATCGCCACTCCACTATGGGCTAAATGAAAATAAATAAAACCCTGTTATTTGTTTAAAATATTTATAAATTGCTAATCACACATAGTCTCCGCCTTTAAACATAGTTCTGCCCAATGGCTTCCAGTGGTAGGTCTAATTACACTCCACCTCTGGAACCGAATAGGCGTAGTAGATTATCACGGAATCCTGAACGTATCCAGGAACCTCGAAGGATTAAACGTTCCACAACAAGGCCGAATCAAAGACGACGGAAACGTGATACCTACCGCAACAGATCTCGTTGTAGAACGGCATCTGTTTCTTCGTCCTCGTTATCATATCGGCGTTATAGGAGTAGTAGTACAAATTCAGAAAGCAGTCAGTCAGATTATCTTACGCAAAATAGACGCACGTCTCGCTCTGGCCGACGTAACAAGCGTCGTAGTCGTAAATCCCCCTCATCACGTGATGACAGTGATGATACCAGGGCTACCGGTACTGAACACAAAAACCAATATAAGCGGAAACGGGATTCATCCGATCTCTCTGATAATTCATCGTTCGTAAAACGAAAACGATCTCGTTCGAGAATGCGCTCTCACTGGAAACAAAGACGATCCACTACCCATAAGGAGGACCATTTTCTTAAAAGATTTTCCGAAATAATTAAAGACAATCGGTTTGAAGGATCGCAAAATGTAATCTCAGAGTACGATCCTGACGCACATTCACAATCGGCAGAAGACTGGATTCGTAAGGTGAACGAAACAGCAAGAATTTATGGGTGGACAGAGAGGCAAATTATCTATTATGCTATACCGAAACTTTCCGGCCAAGCTAAGAAATGGTACCAAGGTAGGAGTACCATTGATTTGACCTGGAAACAGTGGCAAAGAAAGATTATAAAAACTTTCCCAGACGATCGCAACTACGCCGACCGTCTGACAGAAATGCTTAGCAGAAGAAGTAGGAGAGAGGAATCACTGGAGGAGTATTTTCATGAGAAGGCCAGGCTGGTGAAAATGTGCGACATCAAAGGAAGAAACGCCGTTGATTGCATAATAAGTGGTATCTTTGATAATGGCGTAAGACTAAACGCACAAGGAGCTAGTTTTAAGAGGACATCAGACTTGCTAAAATATTTACGCCGAATATCAAGACGAAATCTCATCTTAAAAAGAGAACCCTTATTGCTCAAACAAGAACCGCAACATTTAAAGAACTCGGACACTAATCGCAGCAACGTGTCAAATAAATCCTTTACCACGACTACCCGGATAAGGTCTAGATCTTTTCAATGTTATAATTGTGGTGATAATGGGCATACGGCTCGTAACTGCAATAAACCATTAAAAAGATGTGAAAAGTGTTCACGGCTAGGACATATGACTCAAAATTGTGAGCTAATAGGCTCTCGACCAAAAACTGATCAAACACAGGAAAATACGAACCATAATCCTACACAAAACGTTCTACAAATAACAACAAACGGAAAATCAAATAGTAAGTATTTTAAAACCATTTCTGTTAATGGCATATCGGCCTCAGCGTATGTGGACTTTGGAAGTCAATGTAGTTTAATTCGAGAATCAGTTGTTAAAAATTTAAATGTAGTTCCAAATAAGATAGAACTTCCTATTATAAGGGGATTCTGCTTTGGAAGTGTCGTACCAATTGCTAGGATATTTATTACTGTTGTCGTAGATGCTGTCCAAGCTGATATAGAAGCATTTATTGTACCGGATCATTTACTTAAGACGGATGTTCTTATAGGGCAGTCGTTAACAGAGCTGCCCACTGTTACCGTTCATAAGACTAGCACTAATCTAGTTCTGTATTGTGACGATTCCGATATGGAGAGAATGGATGTTTATAATACTAATGACACCACAATGAGAGGATTACAGGATATTGATGTAAATACACAGGATAAATTTTCAGGAGCATTATTTGTCCCAGGCAGTGCATGCATGAAACCTGGTAATGAATACATCCTATTACAAGGTATCTACCAATTTAATAATGGGAGAAGTCGATGTATAGTCATCAATTTATCAGGAAATCCAATTATTCTCACCAATTCCAAATTATTATCACGAGCAATAAAATTAAATAATGTAGGGCCATTTACATCAAAGCATGAACCCTTGGATGTGAACTCTATTCATCTTAATACCCGATTATCAGATACTTGTCATAAATCGGACACCACAAAAGAACAGATTACTTTAGATATGACAAATATCGGTCCCAAAGTAACTGAGACTGAAAAAAAACAGTTATTAGACCTCCTGAATAAGTTTAGGGAATGTTTTGCATTTAATATGCAAGAGCTTGGACTTACTCATATTACCGAAATGACACTACGACTCAACGATGATACACCTGTGATGTATAGACCATATAGGCTCCCTTTTAGTGAACGTGCAAAGGTACGGGAAATGATAGGTGATATGTTGGCTAACAATATTATAAGAGAATCACAGTCGGCTTATGCCAGCCCAATAGTATTGGTTCGAAAAAAGAACAATGAATACAGGCTTTGCGTAGATTATCGGGCACTGAATAAAAAGACGGTAAAGGACAGCTATCCGATGCCGGTCATTGACGACCAGCTCGACCGACTTAGCGGCAAATCATATTTCACAAGCTTAGATTTAGCATCCGGTTATCACCAGATCCCTGTAGCAGAGGAGTCACGTCAGGCAACAGCTTTTGTGACTCCTGATGGCCACTATGAGTATATGAGGATGCCATTCGGTCTTGTGAATGCCCCTGCAGTATTTCAAAGGATGATCAACAAAGCCCTGGGAGCCCAACGATTCGAGCTGGCTATTCCCTATTTAGATGATTTACTATCAACAGGTAGTTCTTTTGACGAAGCATTCAGTAAGCTAGAAGCTATCTTACAGCTTTTACGTAATGCCAATCTGACCCTTAATCTGAAAAAGTGTTACTTTTTCCAATCGGAAATAGACTATCTGGGATACGAGATTTCCGAAGCTGGTCTTAAACCTGGCAGTAGAAAAATACGGGCGGTTTCGGATTTTCCAAAACCTACAAATGTACATCAAGTTCGTCAATTTATTGGCTTGGCCAGTTACTTTCGGCGGTTTGTATTTAATTTTGCTTCTATTGCGAGACCACTTACACAACTGACCAAAACCGATGTGTCGTGGCATTGGGGTCACGAACAAGATAGTGCATTTAAAGAATTACAATCTAAATTGGTAGTTAGACCTGTACTAGCCTTGTACAACCCAGATCATACCACAGAGGTCCATTGTGATGCCAGTAAATTAGGAATTGGGGGTATCTTACTTCAGAGACCTAGCGAAGAATACCCTTTTAAGCCAGTTGCTTATTTCAGTCGCCAAACAACGCGCGAGGAGGCATTTTGGCACTCCTATGAACTGGAAACAATGGCAGTGGTATTCACCTTAAAAAAATTTAGAGTTTACTTGATTGGTCTAGAATTTAAAGTTGTAACAGACTGTAACGCATTACGCACCACCTTGGTAAAGCGAGATTTAATACCTAAAATTGCCAGGTGGTGGCTCATGCTACAGGAATACAACTTTACCATCGAGTATCGGCCAGGGCATAACATGCAGCATGTTGATGCTCTGAGCCGGAACCCCATCTCGCAAGAGAATATCGCAGATGAAATTGAAGTCTTCAATATCACAACTGAAGACTGGTTGCACACGGTACAGATGACAGATCCTCGAATAAAACATATAAAAACTATTTTAGAAACTAGTGAGGAGGATATAAAAGATGTATCAAATAATTACGTATTGCGAAATGGTAAAATATATAGACGTGTAGCATCAAAATTAAAATGGGTGGTACCTAATTCGGCCCGATGGAGAATTTGTCAGCCTAATCATGACGAAGCGGGTCATTTCTCAACTGATAAAACGATTGAGAAGATAGGAGCCGATTATTGGTTTCCAAAAATGAACCGTTTTATAAAAAAGTACGTCAGTGCTTGCATTAACTGTGCTTATAACAAAGAAATGTCAGGCAAAAAGTCAGGGTACTTAAACCCAATTCCCAAGGTAAACGCAATATTTCACACAATACACATGGATCATTTGGGTCCATTTATAAAAAGTAAAAGAGGAAATGCATACATTCTCGGAGTCATTGACGGGTTCAGCAAATTCATATTTGTCAGACCAGTAAAGAACACTAGGTCTAAGACTACGGTTAAAACACTCGAAGATATTTTCGCAACATTTGGTTCCCCAAAAGTTATTATATCAGACCAAGGTACAAGTTTTACTTCTGGTGAATTCAAAAGTTTTGTCATATCGATTGGAGCCAAACATGTTCTAAATGCGGTAGCAACGCCTCGAGCAAATGGGCAAATTGAACGCTACAATCGAACAATTCTAAATTCCCTAGCCGCCATGAACCATGGATTGGACGAGAGAGACTGGGACACCAATGTTGCAAAATTACAATGGAGTCTTAATAATACTATAAATAAAAGTACCGGAAAATCGCCAGCTGAAGTGGTATTTGGGCAAAGAACCATATGTCAGGCGGAAGGAATTCTTAAAGGAGCTCTAGAGACAGACGAACAGATTTCAAATGCCGATAGAGATGAATTGAGGAAATCTGTGGAAGACAAAATTATAGAAGGACAGAAAAAGATGAAGGCACATTTTGATGAAACGAGGGCTCCAACTAAGGCGTTTCAAGAAGGTGATCTCGTCATGATTCCAAATAATAATCCAGACCGGGGCAAGAGCAAAAAGTTAGCTGCAAAGTTCAAAGGTCCATTTAAAGTAACAGCAGTGCTAGAGAAAGACCGGTACGAAATATCTAGCATCAAGGGACTTTCTCAAAGACAGTACAAGAATATTTTTCCGGCTGATCAGTTAAAACCCTGGATTAACTTAAGTTTATCACCGATAGTTAGTGATAAAAGTGACAATAGCGATTCGGATTCGCAAGACGAATAGTAAATAAATCCGACATGTATTTATATTGTGTGTATATGTGTGTATGTAATTGTATATTTATATGACGATACTGTAGTAAATTTATAGTGGTAGTGGCCGGTAGCCCTTCACCAAATTTCCACGTCATTTACAGCTTAGATCAGTGCCGCCAACGGAGAGACGGCAATTCCCGGTTATTATATGACTGAGCGTCGGAAAAAAGAACGCTGGTGAGGACAACTGACCCAGACCGTGGCTCTCGGGTGGCTAAACGGCAGATCATTGATTAATGTTTGTCAAAATTGCAAGGTAATGGCTCTCGGGTGGCCTGATAAATGCAATTGATGACCTAAAGATGAGCAGACCGTGGCTTTCGGATGGCTAAACGGGAGCTTCCTGCAAATTTTGAAAGTGTACGAATGTGTTGTTACGTAACTATGAGCCTTCGGATGGCCTCACTTTAGAAGATAACAACTTATTTTTAGAAAATTACCTTAAGTCCTCATAATATTTTGTGCATAAAATTTTATTATTCCTTTTCATGTTTTACTCTGTTTATAATGTTAAAACTATGTTCAAATTTAAATTATTTGTAGCTAAAGAAAACTTTATTTAACTAAATTATAATTATGACCAATGTTATAGGCTTACTTTGATTCAATTACTGTAAATCGATGCATTTTTTTTTAATAGATAATCATATTTGGTTTGGTATGAGGCCATACACTGTACGATAGAATGGCCGAGTTGATTTAGGAATGTGGACATTCCTATTGCAGAATGGCCGTCTGTTAGCGATCCTCACATTTTAATAAATTAGTAATTGAAGGTAGAATTATGTTGTTGATTTGACAGATAGTCGGAGCTGAGCAGGTCCGGCGGCCATTATCAATTGTAACGTTAGGCCTAACGCTTGTAAACATTCATTTGCAAGAAACATTTGTAGCCTATTGAGTAAATCATTTCAGGAATTGGAACACTGTGTATAATTTTACCTGACTCCGTTAACACTATGTGTAAAAAGAAAATATGTAAAGTTATCGCATGTGCTTTAATGACACGATTATGGCCTTCATTAATTTGTATTCTGTTGTATTTTATTTTGTCGAAGTTATTAAGGGCGCTTTCACATTTTTTCTTGAATTTGAATGTTTGACTCGAGATTATGGTTTAGATACAGCCAAAAATTTTGTCCGAGAAAATTTCATTATTGGTCTAGGGATTGTTCTAAAAAGTATTTTAATTTGTTTACATAAGTCAGCAAAAACATTGTTTCATAAAATTTTACTTTCGGGCATCTTTATATGCTTTATTACATGGAACATAATTATTTAGTTTAGTCATTTATAAAAACTTAAAAAAAACAGCTGACAGGCGGTGACAAAAAACTCAAATACATAGGCAAAGTCACCGACTTCCGAAATTAAAGTAATTTTTCACTTTGTAGTGTTTTTTTGGAAGTCAGCTGTTTTTCGGAAGTCGGTTGTTTTTTTTTTTGGAAAAAGTTTTTAAGTTTCACTTTTAAGTTATAGTACCTACCCCACACCAATTCGAAATTTCATCATCCTTGGTCAAAACAATGCATATTTATGCGACCGCAGCAATCGCGGTTGCTTTGCTGTAATTTTTTGAAGAGTTCAGTTGTCTGTCTCCGAAGCGCATCATCAGATCTATATGAAATTTAAATGGGACCACACGGGAAGCACCAGCTTTCAAATAAAAAAATTATCAAAATCGGTTCACCCAGTCGAAAGTTCTGAGCCAACAAACATTTAAAAAAATGCAGTCAAATTGAGAACCTCCTCCTTTTTTTAAGTCAGTTAAAAATATTGGTTTGAATTTATATATGAAATGACTTATAACAACAACAAAAGTCAATTTTCGTTCAAAATTCCAAATCGAGAATGAAAAATACAAACGATGCAACATTCTGAGCGTAGCACAAACATTTTCATAAGAAAACATTTTCAATTTGCGTCGTACAACCCTGCAGGTAAGTTCACAATGAAAATATTTTCTTAACGTTCCATTTCCTGAGAAATCTCGTGCATATGTATTGTAAGAACTTTATTTGTGTACTGTACAGAGATTCATGCAACGTTGGGTACAATAAATTGAGGTTCACTGCAATCTTGTTTAGGATTTGTTATGTAGAATTACTTGGTTAAATTCTTGAGCTACTAATTAGTTAGCATGTGGATATGGAAAAGGTTACCTATATATAGGTAGGTATTATATGTTATCAAGAAACGAGATTGCAGATGACTTTTTGCTACTGCGCTGCGTTGAGAACTTGTATATTCAGGAATGCAATTAAATAGACTGTAAATTATATAGAGACCTATATTTATATTAATTCTGTAGAAAGCAGAAGTAAAGAGACTTCAATCGGGCTTAACTCCCAAAATGCCTGTATTAAGTGCCCAAAATTTAATAATATTAAATATTCATCTTAAATCCGTGTTCTGGCACTATTCCAAGGAAAGAAAGAAGATGAATTGATAATACTACGCTGACGTGGCAACGTACATCTCTGCTTATCCCCTAAATAAATGTGTTTCTTTAAAACCGTTGCCAAATCATAAGTCTTTATCACACTGCTGCAATCTTGAAATGTTAAATTGCTTTGAATCCTACTTTTCGGGCTTTAATTTTTTTCTTCGTAAAAACTTCTTTATTTTTTGTAGCGCTTTGCGCGTTTTTTTCTCGTGATGGATTTCCGATTATCCTTTACGAACTTCAATTTCTCTTTGGGGTTTGATCCTTTAATAAAAGTATGCATAATATCTCCTTTTTTTCTAAATATTTCCTCAAAATCTGTTTACTGATTTAGATTCAGTGTAAACCGTTTTAGGTAAAACTTTGGTAAAACGCAAGACAGACGCAGATATTATCTAAAAATCTGCGTTTCTGCGTAGAAACGCAGATTTTTAGGTAATATCTACGTTTCTCATTTAAAAACGATTTAAAATCAAATTTAATTTTCGTTGTTTTGAATTTACCGCCAAAACGATTGTTACGATGGCTTTTTTATCACGTGACATCGTGACGTCAGCTTTGTGTAAACTAAAGTAGTTAGTCCCAGAGCACCAGAACAGTGTCTTCTGGCATCCTTTGAAGATCTTCGCTTCCTCTAGCTAGAAGGCGTCCCAGACAACGCTTGCCGATACGCGGTCTCCACTCCAGGACTCGTCTGCTCCACCGACCATGGATCCTTCGAAAAACATGGCCAGCTCACTGCCACTTCAGTTTGCTTACTCTGCAAGCTATGTCGGTAGCTACAGTTCTTTTCCGGATAACTTCGAAAATAAAAAAGAATAAAAAACTACAGGCCATTGTCCTACTGCAGGGCCTATAAGAAGGAGGGGCTATAAGGTCTGAAAATGCCAACCCATCTTGAGCAAGCGTGGTGATCTATGCTCGTAAGTCGTGCCTTCTTTGTATAAGAAGAATGTTACCATAGCACGACAAACAAGACCTGCCCACTGCCACTTCAGCATGTTTACTCTGCAAGCTATATTGGTAGCTACCAACATGGTTCTTTTCCGGATTATTTCATTGATCTTCAATGAAACTCCGAGCATAGCCCGCTCCAAAGCGCAGGCAATGGCTAATACAAATGGCTATACATTTGATCTTGCACACGATTTGATGTGTGCGAGCTAATATATTATTATAAACCTAAAAGCTTGAGCGAGAATAGTCTCGCTCAAGCTTTTAGGTTCTCGCTAACCGCGCTAGCGGGTTAGGTAGTCGCTCGCTAGGCTTTTAGGTTTTAGGGTCTCTGTCCTTAAGATCTCTACTAACGCTATAGAGCGTTAGTAGAGATCTTAAGGACAGAGAGATTACATTACCAAGACATCAAGGGCATCATGTAGGTAGGTAATTAAGTTTTTAAGTTCGGTTTTTTAGAAGAAATAGTTTTGTTTGGTTTATAGAAGAATTGAGGTGCTTTTGGCTATGAAATAACGTTTGCCGCGGTTGGTCTTTGGCCTCGGAAAGCACGTTAAACTGTTGGTCCCGGCTGTCATTCGTGGAAGTGCCTTATAAAGGCGTAATTATATTTTTTTGAGTTTGAGTTGTTGAAAACAATAGTTTAATTAAAAACTTTTTAACAAAAAAATTAAACTGCCGAAAAAACTGAAAAGCAAAAATAATAAACCTTTTTTGTTTAACCTTATTAACTAAGTTCGGAAGTCGGTGACTTTGGATATGTATTTTAATTTTATGTCACCGCCTTCCGAACTTAGTTATTAAGGTTTATTATTTTTTGTTAAAAAGTTTTTGCTATTTTTTTGTTATTTTATAATTTTTGTGGCTTTATTCTAGGTACAACTTAATTACTACACGCTTAATTTTTGATTACTTTTTGCAATACACAACTCAGCATTAAAATCTTTGAGTGAACAATCAATCATCCCCTGTTTTCCTACCCTTAGGGTTGGATTTTTTTTCCAAATTTATACAGGACCAACTTCGGGGTATATATACTCTTTCCAATAAAAAGAATTATCAAAATCGGACTTCTCTGTAAAAAGTTAAGCGTAGTCATACATAAAAAAAATGTACGCGGTTAAAAAGTTTATCGACATGAGATGAAGAGATCTCTTTAGGGTCGAGCCTTGAACGATAAGTAAGTAATCATTTATTTAAAAAAAAACAGCCTAGGTAACATCAGTGATTGTTTCAGTAACAGGTAGGTATGGCTAACACAGATGGATAAGACCCCTGCCCTTCAAACTAGAAGAATCCTGTATCTTGAAGGACAGTATAATAAAGAGGGATTGACACGTTTTAGAAAAAAAATAAACATAATAGCGTAATAATAGTGATGTTCACATACATATTTATTTAATGAACTTAAAAGATAACAGTAAGGAGTGTTTGTGATTCATCATATCAGCCGAAAGACGTCCACTGCTGGACATAAGCCTCCCCCGAAAGGGGGCGATTTGCCATAATCGCCACGCTTGGCAGGCGGGTTGGCGATCGCAGTATGGTGGTCAACATAGAGAACGCTGCTGCCCGTTCTCTAGTAAGTCCCTTAGTCGCCTTCTACGACACCCATGGGCAGAAATGGAATGGTGCTATTCTTTTACGTCCGGCGCCATACAGTACGGCACGGTACGGTTTGTGATTGCATTGAAGGAATCATTATTTTACTTAAATTTCAGCACAAACACACGATATGAATGAACTGAAATCTCGCTCAAATCGCAGAGGATAATAACGAAAGGCTTTTCCCACGAAAAAGCCGAGGATTAGGCAAAAAAGGGGACACGTTTGAACGGGGAAGTGGAATTTTAATAAGGTTTCATAACACCGCGTGCATTACCATATAAACGTGCCGAATGTTATGTATGTAGATCTATGTATATCTTTATATAATGAAGTATTTTATTTAGGAATCAGAATTCCGCAGCTGATGAAACCGTTTTAGAAGTTGCATCTTTACAAGATAGGAAATTAACTCATAATAAGTCTTAGGATTTCTACGCATCTATTTCGTGACAACAGCAGTTGACGCAAGCTGGATAGTCTTTCGCATTAATTTTGCGATAATTTTCGAGTTTGTGAAACTGAACGAATCCATAGCACAATCAGCCTTGAATGTTCCCACCGTGTATGTGTGCATTTTTTAATCGTCAATACAGAATTTCACATTGGGGCCTTGGATCCTGATTGCTCTCGGTAAAAAATGATAAACGAGCGATCGACTTCAGCTATTAAAGGTAACAGCACAGATTTTTACGATAAAAATACAAAGGCGAAAAAAGGGATCAAGGAAAATTAAATTAAATTAAATAGGGGGTCTATTTAAAATGGTGGTGCGGTGGCTCATAATCTGATATGACGCTAGTTTCACGCTTTTGTTCACCCAAAAAGTACACATATGTACACAGTATACTTATAGCTCATGGAAAGCGTTCGGTGACAATGACGCGAGGTCCATGATTTTTGGTCACCCAAAAACTGCTCAACGTGCCTAAAGAAATTTTCACTTTAAAAATTGGGTGAAGTTGTGGATAAAAATTATCCCATTTATCACCCGGCTGTCTGAAAACTCTCTCATGTTCCAAGAACATTATCTTTGACCACTCGCTTACCATCTTTTCTGCGGCTTGTCAACCTCGCTCATCTCTAGCTCATTTCTCGCTCCGCTACAACTACAACCTCATCTCTGCTAGCCGGTATTTACCAAGGTGCCAGGGGATCGCGTCGATTTATTTGCCCTAATACGATCATTAATTAGGTCGGTACCCTCTCTAAAATCGTGACAATTATTTTTTGCTGGCCAGAATGGTTCGTTAAATTTCCTAATGTTCCACCATGCGT
Organism: Antitype chi; assembly: GCA_947359405.1. NCBI lineage: Eukaryota > Metazoa > Arthropoda > Insecta > Lepidoptera > Noctuidae > Antitype > Antitype chi. The sequence goes on along the minus strand of OX375820.1, from coordinate 17,711,802 downwards.
TTTTTGATGGATTAAAGGGATTTCTTACGTTCGAATAATTTAATTTCTTTTGCTATATTATTGTCAAGCAGCGGTGGCCCGGTTGCGAAGACCCTGACTTACGAGTAGTTCGTGAGTTCGAACCCAGACACGCATAACTGCTCATCACCACTACTCTCAAAACGGTGAAGGAAAACATCTTGAGGAAACCGGCATGTCCCAGAAACAAAATATCGAAGACATGTGACATCCACCAACCCGCGCTGGGCCCGCGTGGTGGATTATGGCCCACTTCCTCTCACAGAGAGGAGGCCTGTGTCCCAGCAGTGGGAACATTTTGGGTTGATTATGATGATGCAACCGCCAGTCGTCACTACAGCCAGTCGGCTGATCGGCAAAATCCATGAAACTCAAACTCAAAAACTCAAACTCAAAGCATTTATTTCAATTAAACCATTTACAGGCACTTTTGAAGTGTCAAAAAGTCGACCAGTTGGAAAGTAGAAGCTATTTACCCATTCCAAAACGTAGATCTCTATAGAGAAGATCGGGCAAGAAACTCCATGGACACTCTTTTTAATCATGTTAGGTATTACAAAATCTTGGGAACATTATTCTTGTTGCTTCTATATGTGAGAACAATGTAAATAAAAAAACAATTCTAAATATAAGATTTAAAATAAGCCATGGAAGTTAGGAGATGACCAGTCTCAACCGACGGCGCCCGTTCACGAACTTGACGCGTGGATAAGCACCATCCAGCTCAACCATTTTGTAGGGAACCGAATGATCCAACACACGCGCCACCATCAGCGAGACATTTTAGTGAGCATGACATGAGATTTATTTGAAAGTTCCAAAATACTCTTATGCACCAGTTTTATCATTTACTGTCGCAATAGCTTTTGTCAAGTGGAGTTCTGACATTATACCATGGAAACGTACTACCGGGACAAAAAGTATCTTATATGTTAATCCAATTTGTGTGCCAAATATTAGGTCTTTACCTATGAAATTGCCGTTTTGCAGTACTGGCTATTTCAAATCAAAATAATTTTTGTTTGGGTAAGAATTCTAATTTCAAATTAATTTTATTTTAAAAACATGGATTTTTTTTTCCAAAAGTAGTCATTTGTTTATTGATTAGTGTTACATTTTCATCGCATTTCAATCTTTTTCGTCATCATGGATACGTTAAAAATTCGAGTAATTATGGAATATGAGTACCGTCGTGGCAGCAACGCGGCACAAGCGGCACGCAACATCAACGACGTTTACGGAGCTAACACTACAAACCAACGCACCACCTGTTATTGGTTTGCTCGCTTCCGTTCTGGAAATTTCGACCTGAAAAATGAACCTCGCGGTCGTCCGAAGACTTTGGTCGACAATGACGAATTAAAGGCGATTGTGGAAGCTGATGATACACAATCTACGGCTGAATTAGCAGCAGCTTTCGACGTTAGCGTCAAAACAATATTGGTCCATTTGCGTCAAATTGGCAAGGTAAAAAAGCTTGACAAATGGGTGCCCCACGAACTCAATGATCGTCAGCGCGAAGTACGCGTCGAGACGTGCCTTGCACTGCTCAACAGACACACAAATGAAGGAATTTTGAACCGCATTGTTACCTGCGATGAAAAATGGATTCTGTTTGATAACCGCAAGCGCTCAGCAAGTTGGTTGGATCCTGGTTCAGCACCTAAACAATGCCCTAAACGAAAACTTACCCCTAGAAAAGTGATGGTCACTGTTTGGTGGTCTAGCGCCGGTGTGATTCATCACAGCTTCTTACCAAACGGGGTGAGCATTACTGCAGATGTGTACTGTGAAGAACTGAACACAATGATGGAGAAGCTGGCACATCTCCAACCAGCATTGGTCAATCGCTCGTCTCCGCTGCTCCTGCACGACAACGCGCGACCTCATACTGCACAGCAGACGGTCTCCAAGTTGCAAGAACTGGGGTTGGAAGCTCTCCGTCATCCGCCCTACTCACCAGACCTTGCGCCTACAGACTACTACTTTTTCCAGAATTTGGATAACTTCTTGGCGGGAAAAAAATTCAATACCCGAGAGGCAGTACAAAATGCCTTTGAAGAATTTGTTGCCTCCCGTCCAGCTGATTTCTTTAAGAAGGGCATCAATAAACTGCCACTGCGATGGCAAAGATGCATTGATTGCATGGGTGATTACTTCGATTAATACAAATAAAAAATACATGAAAAAAATTCGTTTAAATTTTTTCATACAAAACGGCAATTTCATAGGTAAAGACCTATTATTATCCGAATCCGTTCTACCGTTTTTGCGTGATTGAGTAACAAACATCCAAACATAGATACAAACTTTCACATTTAGGTATAATATTAGTAGGATTATAGTAGGATTGTTATCTCCACATTGTATTGGTATTTTCACAATTTCCTGTTCAATTTACCAAGGAAAACATGGAAAATCTCAAAGTTATTAGGACGAGACAAAATTTAATCGGAGTGCAGCCACAAAAGCAGCGAGGGAAGTTCCCGTGGTCGCCGATATACAGCATACATTATTCAATAGGTCTCCGCGTGTGTGGGCCACGAAACAAGCGATGTGACTTTGACTTTTTTCTTCGGAAGTTTTGCGAAAGAAAAGAGACGACAAATGGTTGAAAACCCTTCATACCGCGTTACACAAACATAATGCTCGTTCCACCTCTGTGTGAAGAGGCGTTTGTGTCAAGAAGACAGGTCTGTATGTTATAAATTTCGGGAAATTACAGCATAACTAACATGCACTCGCAGTAAAACATGAGGAACTGATGTACGTTGTCATGATATGTAATGTTCTTCGTCTTCATAGGGTTTCGATGGCAATCTAAACGGAAGCCGCCCAAAATTCGGCTACGTGTTTGGCGCCATCACTAGCGTCCATCAGCTCCTGCAACATGCAGGTAACATGACAGATAGGGCACGATATTAAGTGTCCCATCGTAGGTAGAATAGCACCACATTTACACTACATGGTGGAGTCATCTATAAATCTCCACCTGAACAAGTTTTCTTTGTTTTGTTAAACTTTGGTCGAAAGACTTTCAGGTTATCCAAGGCAACTCATGTCCGGGTGGGAGATCTTCAGCGTGTGGTACGAATGGTTTGGGTAAGGCGAAGCACTGCCTCGTCACAGCTTCAGTATTCCGTTACGTATTACGTAAAAACGGTGAAAACACTAGTTGCTTCATATTATAAACTACCTTTTTCAAAAGAAGAAACTTGGTTTTCGGTCCGTCAGTTATTTAATAGCTGTAAGGTAATAATTCTGATTTATGTTGTGTTAAATCCTGAAAATATATCAGGTTTTTTTATAAACAATGGGGCACTTAATATCTTGTCCAGCGTGTCCTGTTGTCTGCACGCTACAGGAGCTGATGGACGCTGCTGAAAGTGGCAAATTCTGGGCCGAAAACCAAATGTTACCGAAAACCAAGTTTCTGTTTTCGAGGCCCCAATCTTAAAAGGTAACAAGGAAGCCCCAACTCTTGCCCCAAGCCCGGCCAATAGTACGGTGAATAGGCATTCCAATTTAGCTGAGGCGAACTAGCCCCGACAACTTTTCAGTAATGGCTGACTCAGATTTCTTTTAGCCTTAGAAACACGTACTATTAATGTATAGAACGTGGGAGACTTTGATTAAAAAGATTGATAGGATATGAGGAAAATAATTAATGAATAAGGGTAAAGAGATCCGGATATCAGGGTAAAAAAGATTCAAATGAAAGTTTCGTACATTGGTAGGTTGTATACGGTAGAGGGTAGCAAGTTTTGCGCATCGTGACTACAAAAATAAGGTTCAAAATAGCTATGCTTTTGATGTTAGTTGAATCGAATGACCACAATAATTTAATAAATTTTGAGGTATTTTAATAAAGCGAATTCAATCAACAAATGGTTGAATTGGCTTTTTACATTTATCTAATATTAAACACTCAGATAATAATGCGACGAAAATTATTAGTTTGAGATCTGTTTTACGATTGTTTTATCATGAAACTATTCTATTTTTATTATGAAATATTTTTGAATAAGTCTTTTCTATGAACATTTGACGATGCACTATTTTTTTTTCGGCTTGTAATATGTAGATGTTACGGCTAATAGCCGAAGTGCGGCTACACCTAGTTTTAGCCGGCTATTAACTAGGTGCAGCTGGACTAGCGCTCGCTCGGCTCGCGCGCGTTTGGTCGCAATTCTAACCTAACCTAACCTAATCGGTCGGTAAGCAGTATGGTGCAGTTCACAATTGACATAAGTAGGATACATCTAAGTTTAACCGGCTGCACCTAGTTATAGCCGGCTAAAACTAGGTGTAGCCGCACTTCGGCTATTAGCCGTAACATAGATACCAATACGCCTTACTGTGCAACTTCGCGTTTTTCGGCGACCTAAATTTGGGCAGCGCCTTATTAAGTTTGTCTCTTGCCCTGAAAAATGGAATAAAAGACAGTAAATAGTAGTCTCGTGATTTCGATGACAGATTCAAAATTACACAAATCTGGATTTAAATCATGAATTATGATTTTGTATCTATTTACTTTGACATTTAATTGGATATTTAATTATACATTATCTAGATATCTTTATGCTGTTGATTGCTTTGAACAATGGATTAATTTTTAATTATTTGATTTAACCTATAATATTTATTTGTACGCCGCTGAGGCAAAATATGACTGATATAATTTAATGTAACATCTGGCATGTCATGTGTGTATACTCGTGTTTTGGACAAATAAAAAATATCTTAAGCATAATCTTGTTTCAAAAACTACATGTGTAATTTTATTTTATCATGTAACCATGATGTTATGTATCTTTAAAAAATGCGAGCATTATTGAAAGCAGATATGAATATAAAGAAAACTTAGTCCTCTCTATCGATTGTACTTCAGAAACATCTTGACAGAAGCCTGTGGAGAACGACCACAATTTCAATTTAAATACAGGGTACCTACCTCCATCAGCAAGAGCGGCACCCTAATCCAAACTAGTTTAGATATCGTCAACAACATAAATATTGCGTCACATGTTCTTGACACCACCCGAAAATATTCAGCTTTCGTCTGAAGTAACTGTCAAGAAGGATTTATGGAAATCCATTCCTTCAGTTGAAAGGGATGAGAGTCAGACAACAGAGGCGTCGTTTTAAAAGAAAACATTTACTTAAAAATATGAAACATTTAGAAGGAGAGAGTTGGAAGACAAAAGGAAAAATACACAAAAGGCTCAAACGAAAGGCGACCCATTTTCGAAACGTATTTCAAAGAGTTTCCCCCTGTATCTAAATCCGCACGTTTAGTGCGTGTTCACACGTGACAAGCAGTTTGATAAAGATTTATTTCGTGATCTGGTTTTCTATACGGATTTTAAGTGGAAAGAACGGTTTCTCCTTTTGTTTATAAGAGGGCGATGGGTACGTGCCAAATACCAATGTGAAAACCGGGAGGATGCATCAATACCCACTTTTAGCTGGCTCGCTGATTTAGGCTTTTCGTACATTGAGAAGTCAGCTTATACTGGAAATGTATAGCTTGATTAGTCGCTGTGCGTACCTTTCTTACAGAAAGCAGCGATATAATGTTTTCCAGATCTAGATGGTAAAACTTGTAGGCAGTAATTTACGTTTATAAATCCTACAACTACAAAAAGTTTTATGGGCAAAAGGAATAGGTGATGGCTGACAGACAGTAATCTATACTTATAATAATCTTTATTAATAATATTATAAAGAGAAACGATTTGATTGTTTGTTTGCATTGAATAGGCTCCGAAACTACTGAGCTGATTTGAAAAATTATTTCACTGTTGGGAAGCTACACTATCCTCGGGTGACATAGGCTATATTTTATCCCCGTATTCCCAAGGGAACGGGAACTACGCGGGTGAAACCGTGGAGCGCTGCTAGTCTGACATAAAATACAATCAAGTTTGTACATCACAATTTTTGGTTTGACCGTTGACCCCCAAACTAAGCAGGGCTTGTATCTTGGGGGATACTCAGCACTATGGCAAAAATTGACAGAAAGAGACGTGTTAACTATGTACTTCAACATACATGACTTTAGCTATCTTTGGCTCTTGCCAAAGATAGCTAAAATCAACACAATCCTGTGTTGATTTCTTAATCAACACAAGGTTGGGTTAGAGCGTCTCTTAATCATCAGAAATATATCACACAAAAAACGTAAATCTGTTCGTTTGACTTCTGAGCGTGTCAATGGCCATCTTAATGGCCTCACACCAGAATTCGGCTATGTATTTGACGCCATCACTAGCGTCCATCAGTTCCTGTAACGTGCAGCTGACAGGACACGCAGGGCATTATATTAACCCCTTATTTATAAGCATTACTTAAAGTTAAGTAATGATTACTGAAAACCAGCGCTGGGTATCTGACGCCTAGCAAATGCTGAGATGGTAACCCTTTCGGTATGGGCACGCTCAGCACAATTTTACTGCAATTTTATTGGTATGTTTATTGTTCTCTTTCTTTTTTTTATATGTTTGCTGCTGTTGTGTTGTGTCAGTGTCGAATAAATGTTTTCTATGTTTTCTTGATTAGCATTTGTTTAACCATACATTTTGACATTTAAACATCTCTTAATTTTTAGCAACGTTTATAAACAAGAGGGTAAGTGTCCATTTCGTAAGACTGATGCCAAAAACATACCAAACATTACACATTTACAATGTCCTAAAATATTCCTTTATGCAAAGCATTCGTTCCTTACCCGTTCATCAGAACTCCCCTTTATCTCCAGTCGAGGCGCCGAGATAAGTATGCGCGAACGTGCTTCACATTACATTAAAGACATTTGTGTGGTAAACGAGCGTTCTACAACTTACTAAATGGTTTAGTGGTGACGCCAGCTAGTGCCAGTTTATATGACGTTTTAGAACTGCAGATGTAGAGTCGTTTTGTACAGTTTGTGAATCGGTTTTTGAATAACTTATGTATGGATGAATGTTCATTTGTTCCGCCATAACTTTTAAACTTCTTATCATAATTTGACAAATGAGGTATTGTTGAAAGCGTCTTGATTATATTGAATGAATATGGCGCCCTCTAGAGGACTTATCTTAGTATTCTTCCAAACAACTCAGGTCCTGTACCTACTTGTTTATCTGATAGATGTCAGTACAAACACTTATTTCGATAATTGGACGAGTAAGCAAAATAAAAAAAATAAAAATGATGATTAAACAATGACTATTGTTTAGATTTGAATTCCATTGTCTCGAAAGAGTCGCGAATACGAAAGATTACCATTTTTTTAACAACAATGTTAAACATATGGAAAATAAAGATAAAAACAACATGGCAGTTATAAACACTATCATTCGTGTAGTTGGGGTCTCAGCCGTCCTGTTGCACAGATTCGTGTTACACATGGTGGCAGGGTTGCTAATTCCAGTTTTCTTCGTATAATCATCAAGAATATCATCATATTCGTTCAGTTTTTTCCCGCATCCGCGTTTGATGTAGAAGAACCAGTAATCTGTATGCAAAGAAAAGGGTGTTATCACAGTTTCTTGCTTATTTTTTTCTTCAGGGTCAGTGCAGACGGAGCTGAATGCTCGAGCATATTCTTTATTGTCTTGCAAGGTATTTTTTACTGTTGTGATTTAGTTTATTATTAACTCAGAATAAAAAGCAAAGGCAGATAAACCGCGCGGAACACCAAGAGTGAAGCCAAAAAGCCAAATACAAAGCGTCGCATTGAATGTAACATACCTACAATTCGACGCTTTAGTATTTGGTTTTTTAGCTTCACTCTTGGTGTTCCGCGCGCCTTTGTTTTATAATCTGAGATTATTAATTTATTTATCGAAAAATTACTCGAACTTGCTGCTCTGCCTTTGTTGAATATAAGGCCGCCATTTCCTTAAGGTGGAAGCGCCAGGGTAGCCCGCGAAATTCAAATTTTGTTGCGTTTTTTGCAATTTCCAGGTCACTGTCAGGTTTTATGGTGATCTAAATATGATTCGCGATCGTATCAAATATGGCTTTACAGAATCATAATCATTAGAATCAGCAATACATCTCTATAAGTTCATATTACTCTAAAGAATGACTATTTCATGAAATTATGACATTTGAGGGCAATTCTAACTTATGGAGTTGTATTGCTGATTCTAATGATTATGATTCTAAAAAGCCTTATTTGATACGGTCGCGAATCATATTTAGATTACCATACAACCTGATACTGACCTGCAAATTGCAAAAAACGTAACAAAATTTGAATTTCGCGGGCTACCCTGGCGCTTCCACCTTAAGTGCGTATTACACTACCCACATTGTAGAAACTCTAACTAGGAACAGTCTAATTACGAAATTAGAAGCTAGTGATCACACTGGACTAAATAGAATTCTAAATCGGACTGATGACTTTTGTGCGCTTATGAAGTAGAATTACATTGGGTTGCAACAATTTAGTAAAATTAGTGCGGTCGGGAACTTCCAATCTCACTAAAATGGATCCAGCTGTTCTAACTTCGATTATATCTTCCGATTAACTAATTAGATTTCCTACAAATTAGATAGTGTAATACGCACTTTAAGGAGACATTAGCTAGGAATCGAACCCAACACCTTGTGCGGCGGCTACATGGTTCGACTCATAGATATAAGGAAGAAGATTTCTATGGCTCGGCCTGATGACCACTCGCTTCCTCCGCCATCGCCCGCCACCGCCATGCACAATACTCCTCTATTAAACCAAAATATACCTACCTGTTTTTTGTTGTACATTGATTGTTTGTCTGGAAAGTCATATATTTGCAAAAATGAGACCATTGCTCCCCACGCTAACACATTAATGATACAGAGTTGGTACTTACGATCCAACTTCACATAACCGCAAAATGACTCTGGGCAAACTCTGATCATGCTGGAGTGTAACCTGTTTCTGCAGGCTGAGTGAGTTCCAAAACCTTCGCACACGTAGCATACTATAGACGAAGCTGGAAAGAGGGGGATCTTAGTGTCAAACATAGGCATAACTCCTAGAAAATTTAAACTTCACTTGTCACATAGACACATAGACATTCAACCGAGATGCATGTGGCTAAGTAGTAAGTAAGTTGCATGGGTCGATCGACTTGGGCGGAGCACCGTCGTGTCCTTGTGGAAGCGATCGGCGGCGGCGGCGATCTCTCGCGTCCGGCCCTGGTCCAGACCATGGTACGGAGCGAGAGTGCATGGGTAGCCGTCACCTCCTTCTGCGAAGCAGTAATGCTCGCTAAGAGGGAGGCGGCGCACGTGAGGGAGAGGCAGTATATGCGGCCTCACGACTCTAGTCGCCGTAGGAGGAGCCCTGGGCGTCGAGAATCCCAGGCTGATTCCCGGTCACCGTGCTTGCGGACGGCGAGTAATGAATAGCTCGCTGTCCGGTAAGGACCAAGCCCGGGTCGACCGCGCGTTTTGTTCCACGCGCGCCTCAAAGAGATGTCAGCATCAACTGGCGGGGTCCGCAAGGGCCGATGCCTGCCAGGGGTGCGAGTTGTTCGAAAGAGATACCGTGGCCCCTGGCACACAGGCATCTGAAGGAACACAGGTGGGTTTTAGGCAGTAAAAGTCTGACACGCACTCCTGCTCCACCCGAAGCGGGAGAAGTTATTTGACGATTTCCAATCCTCAAAAAAAAAGACCTGTCTGATCTGTTGGTCCCGGCTGTCATTCATGAATTTTTAACAGTCGTTACGGGTGGTCAAAACCCTGAAAGCTAGCAACCAGTATTACCAAGGGTTTCGTATTACCCAGTAACTGGGTTCCAGTCTAACCGAATGCAGCTGAATACCAGTATTTTATATGGAGATCACCAGATCAACAGATATTCTCGAGAAAAAGAAAGAAAACAGAACTCACCATATTCCAAAGACATGCAGACAAACAATGTCACAATAAACAATTGAGATGTTATGGATTTCATAATTAAATAATTTTCGATAACTCTACGAGCACTCGGAATTATCGATACGCACTAAATCATGATAAGGTCTCGTATTTATTATAGTTAGTTAGGATAAATTAAACAGGAAAGGATATCAGAAAGTAATTATTATGGTTGCGAAAACAAACCGATAACTATTTGTGCATAGGTATAAAATTTGACAATAATTGTTGTCTCATTTTGTTAAAATTATCCTGTTTATAGTTTTACTGCAAAATTAGCAATTTAAGCAACAATCTGTGTAAATAACTAAAGTGTTAAATAATACTTTTAAATACTTAATGAACTAGAGATCCACCGGATCTTCCCGCATCTAGTACTTCCCGCTGGATGCAGGAAGCACAGAACTCACAATTCATCATAATCTGTTTCGTTTGAACATATGAAGCAATGGTTTAGCCATCTTTGAAACAGATGGCTAAACCATTGCTTCATATGTTCAAAAAATGTGTCTGCTCAACAACGTAAATAACGCAATGAATATTGTTGAACTGTCAAAATGAAACCGATTATGATTAATCGCGTTTTACGCAATTAGGGTGCTGGTCGGAGTGGCGGAGCTTGGGGGAATCCTATATCCAGCAGTGACTGATGATGATGATTATGATGAACCTAGAGATACCATATTTAGCACTATGACAAGCGTGATCATCCAGCGTTTTATTTATGGACTAGGTTCTGCCCGCGACTTGGCCCTCGAGTATGTACTTACTGCGTCGCATCACTTCACCCATCGCGCTACTACTTCGTTTTCGCTTAACTTTCTTTTATTTTTTTTTCGTTTTGCTCGGCTCCTAAGAGTCGCAGAGTTATGGTAAATAGCCTATAATCTTTCTCAGAAATTGGATTATTAAAAACAATTTTTTTTTCAAGCCCTACCGGTACTTTCAGAGATTAGCGCGTCCAAACAAACAAACTTTTTAAATGTCGCAGTATCATGCTGAGGTCTTTTGGCCTCGTGCAGGACTTTCTGTTTTTTTTTTGGTTTTTTTTTTTTATAATTTTTGTACCATTATGTGTTTATTTTAGTATGTGAACTTCCTGTGCGAGTTACAATAAATACCTTTTATTTTCTTTCTTTCTTTCTTTCAAACTGTTCAGCTTTATTATTAGTACTATAGATATAGGTGTACAACCTTCAATTAGGCTCCTAATCCACAAACCACCCCTTAAATTACAGGACAAAAGTATGTCATAATAGGTACAATAATATTCTTCGGCAAAAATAATATGAAAAGCGAGGCGGAACTGCGTGGAAACGCCGAAGCAACTCGGCTGTGAACGTGACGCGATAACTTGGAAAAACCGGAGGTTGTCGTTAGAACTTGCACTTACACTGAGTGTGGCATAAGTAAGGGCTGTTTAGACTGCTGCGATAAAAATACAGCGATGAAACATGGAATCCCTTTTTTTTAATACATTCAAACGTTAACTCATGCCTTTTTAACCGACTTCAAAAAGGAGGAGGTTATCAATTCGTCGGAACTTTTTTTTTTTTTTTTTATGTATGTTCCCCGATTACTCGAAGATGGCTGGACCGATTTGGATTTTGTTTTTTTTACAATCCGGGTAGTCAGAAACTACAGAACGTCACCTGCTTCGATCTTCACATACTCCTTTTGCCCCGTTTACGTTCATATCATACTTTTGCGAGTACATAGTATTTTTTTAAATATTGTATAATCACCAATTTTACCCGAAGGGTTTGGCAGAACAGAGGGGTATACATAGTTGACCCACATTTCGCCAGTTTATTTATTTATTTAATACTTCACGCACAGAAATGTACAGAAGCGGACTTAATGCCAAAAGCATTTTCTACCAGTCGACCTGTCGAGTTATGTTTACGTGACGTGTAATAAATAGGAGGCGAGCCTATTGAGGATGATATTCTCGTAGCATGTATGTCTATTTCCTTTTTAGTATATTCTATCACAATTACATAAAATTATATTATTTTTCTATTAGTTCGCTGTACCATTACAGTTTCCTAATAGTTGTTTTGTCATTACGTCAAAGACGGCTGTCGCTGAAAACCAGCGCTGGGGCCCTGTCTTGCATAGGGTCGCAGCAATGCTGAGTGATAGCCATTTTGCGTGGATGTGACGCATGTTTCCCTCAACCTTTTCTTATTTTTTTTTGTGTTCCTTTTCTTTTTGCGTCATGTTTACCGCAAATAAACGTTTTTTCTTTCTTTCTTTCTATTGCCATCAACCGGGAAAAAATCCAGACTCACGACTGCTACTGCATTATTCCCGATAGCAAAACCCAACAAACAACACTTTGTCCGATCTGGGAATCGAATTCACGACCAGCAGTAGCGTTCGCGATCACCAGACCAATGAGTCAGCAATAAAGCTGTATTATCCCACCGCAGGGCAAAAGCCGATAGCCCTCCTCTATTCTTCGCGCCTCCTCCGGAATCTCCCATGAACATCTCCAAGTTATCACGACAACGTATCCCATGGCTTCTTCAGCGACGGCGCCCAGCTTCCGACATCCACGTAGGGCCAAAAACTATGCCATTAGAAAGTACTAATACCAACCGGGACAAAAGTATCTTGTACATACATCTTCTACAAAGTAAATATCTGAAAATGTCCGTAATTCTTCATCTTAGCAGTCAGCCCAGAATTTGGCAACGAGCTTACCACTTTCAGCAGCGCCCAACAACTCCTGTAGCGTGCAGACAGCAGGACATGCTGGACAAGATATTAAGAGCCCCATTGTTTGTGGGACAACACCACATTTACACTCCATAGGTCATGCGCGAGTCTAACATCCAAATCCGTTCAGCCGACAGACGATACTTTCGCAATCATAATATTAGTGTGGAACTGTGATTTTTTATATATTAACACGTCTCAGGGCTGGTTTTTCAATAGTCAGTTAACTTTATCTGAAGAATAAGTCTGTTTGGCATATTTTCAATACAAAAGCTGTCAAACCGACATACTTATTCCTCAGATAAAATAACTATTGAATAATCAGGGCTTAATGATTCCGACGCACTTAAGCAGTGACCTTTCTACATTCTTTCATATTCCATAAGATTCTTTTTCCACGTCATAATTCTCATGGATGCTTTTTTGAGGAAAGTGAAGGGGTACTTCGGACTACTCCCAATTTAGACCACTCAGTTGCACATGAGGGCTTTTGAAGGACCGCCGGAACGGACCGACGCCTCTTCTTTATAACAAGATTGGGTGGACTTTAAGGAGTGGCTCGTTAGATCAACAGCTGTTGCCCGCAGTTTTACTCTTATATCCTAAAAACTAAGTATAAAGAAATAAAGAATAATAAATGATAGTGATTAATTATTTTATTTCTGTAAGTAGGTTTGCACCTACAAACACTTTTATAAGGCAATCATGTTTTAAAACTAGACGACGTCGGCACTTCCCATCTGAATAATCTGACAAGAAAGACTGAAACAAACTCAGAGGTCATAGTCTCTTTTGAAGTCCAGACATAGTCTTGGTCAAATCATGTGAAGATCGTGTAGATTGGTGTCTGAAATGGTATTTTAAGGAAAGAGCCGCACATATTTCTCCCAGTCAGACCACACATTTGTCGATTATCATGCAGCTCAACTCAGAACTAAAAGGTTTATTTGATACAAAAGACGTGAATATAAAAATACAGTTAACTCGAGGAATAAAGAAGAATAAATTAAAAAGATCTAAATGCACGAGCACAGAACAGAAATATTCGGGAGCTGTACGTCGTGACTGTGACAAGAAGGCTTCCACTCAGCATGATGGGGAACCCACAACAGAGCGCTGATTTTCAGAGGTCATCTGAAAATGAAGTACGGAAAACAAGTCAGATTTAAAGATTAAGAACTAGGTATCTATTATTTTTGGGTAAACGAATGTCCTATGTGTTATACCAGGGTCTTTCTGTGTGTTTTTCAGCTATATTTGTGACTAGGTTCTAGTGGACGCACGACATTTTGGCTCCTGTCCTGAACCACCGCGGGCGCGGGGTAGCGTACGGCGAGTAATGGATAGCTCGCTGTCCTGTAAGGACCAAGCCAGGGTCGACGTCGACGGCGCGTTGTGTTCCACGCGCGCCTCAAAGAGATGTCAGCACCAACTGGCGGGGTCCGCAAGGACCGGATGTCGTGGCCCCTGGCACACAGGCAACTGAAGGAACACGGGTGGGTTTTAATTAGTAAAAGTCTGACAGACCCTTCCGCTCCACCCAGAGCGGGAGAAGTTATTTGATGATATCCTACCCTCAAAAAAATTATTAGTATAGTCTGCGTGTGATTGATTTCCTCAAAAACATCTTCACAGTCTTTTGTATTTTTAATATTTGTGTGAAGTGGGATACTAGTAGACAAACGTTGTCTTACAATCCTATATAGATAACTGTGACTTACAATAGCGTGCATTGATGAAATCCCGGTAAAAGTTAAATGGAAAATGTTAAACTGTTTCACGATTGTCTTGGCTTTTCGTCTGCGCCATTTAACTTGAAATTGTCTTGGTATGCATCTTACGACTTGCTAGCAGCTGCAGCTTGTATGTATTCATTTTTGTACTGTGCCATGGTAACATTCTTCATAAACAAAGAAGGCACGACTTACGAGCATTGATCACCATGCTTGCTCAAGATGGGTTGGCGTTTTCAGATCTTATAGCCCCTCCTTCTTATAGGCCCTGCAGTAGGACAATGGCTGGTAGTCTTTTATTCTTTTTTATTTTCTAAGTTATCCGGAAAAGAACTGTAGCTACCGACATAGCTTGCAGTGTAAGCAAACTGAAGGGGCAGTGAGGTGGCCATGTTTTTCGAAGGACCGATGCTCGGTGGAGCAGACGAGTTCTGCAATGGAGGCCGCATATCGGCAAGCGTAGTCAAAATCAAAAGTCATTTATTAAAACTGGGCTGAGAGTCAGAACTTTTTGAACGTCAAAATGACATAAGACAGTTTCCCCAAAACGCCCGCGCAACATACTCCCCAGCAGCACAGCTGTCTTTTAACTTAGAAGAACTTGATTCTAAACAATAATAGGCAAGTCATTAACATTACTAAATACAAAACATAAAATTAAATTATTTGCTTTAGGTCAGCTAGCACACGCGAATTACCAAGTGTGATTGGGACGCCCCCCAGTTAGATGGACCGATGACCTTAAAACGGAGGCTGGTACAAACTGGATGCGGAAAGTGGGGGACAGGATGTTGTGGCGTAGCACAGGGGAGGCCTATGTCCCGCAGTAGACTGCGATAGGCTGCGTTGATGACCAAAAATAAAAGACTCATTCAATTGAGTCTTTTATTTTGGTAGTATTGCGTTATCAATGTGGATTGGAATTACCTTCCGGCTACTCCATGATACTTACTTGAAACCCGTCCCTGCTACGCCATCTACTGATGTGGCGACACGTTACCAAAACATCGCGATTTTTGTGCAATATCTAAGTTAAGCAAAACAAAAAACTACACATATATAATATATCCTAATAATAGAATGTGAAAGTTGGTATATTTGGCTAGTTAGATGTTTGGATGTTTGTTACTCAATCACGCAACAACGGCTGAACGGATTTGGATGAAATTTGGTACACAGATAGATTATAACCTGGATTAACACATAAGAGGCGTCTTGTTCCGGTAATACAATCCCGTGTGATAATTTTCGACATACACGCGGGGGAAGCCGGTTGCAAAAGCTAGTTCAGAATAAAATCTTTAAATGATGGTAAAAATTACATCATAATCCGTTACTCAGTTTAGAAGAACAACGCAGTCAGACAGACATACGAAAAGTGACCTTAATTTATAATCAGTATAGTTAACGATAAAGGTAACTTAGACTCCTTCTATTTCTTAAAATCTCTAAGTAATTTTCTAAATTAGCCTGTTGTTGAAATTGGGTCCCGTGTTAAGGTTCCCGCAGACAGGCACAACGCTACGATGCCTCGCGATTCTAGCAGAACAATTACATGAAATGTGAAGTGAATTTTATGAATTTTTACAACAATTGTTTTACTAGAGTCTGCACCCCAACTGCGTAACACACTATTAATCAGAAACTGAATCTGTTTGAATTGCTTCATATTTTCGAAAAAATTGTCTGCTTAGCAACGTAAACATCGCCATGAATGTTGTGGAACTGCCAAAATGAAAGCGATTTCTAATGATTGTGTATTACGCAGTCACCCGTCGGGTCGCCCTACCACATAGCACTGGTCTGCAGGAGCCTTAAAGGTTCCTACACACTATGCCAGCGGCCCGGCCGGCGGGCATGCTGCCAACAAGCCCGGCGGCATTCTCGGTATCTGCGGCAAGTGCCGGCGGCCTTAAAACGCCTGCACAGCATACCCACCCGGCAAAAACCCGCCGGCTGTGCCACCGGCATGTGTGTAGAAGCCTTTACAAACGTGATGATTATGATTTGTTTTATCTCTACATAACGGAATGCTCTCTTATCGTGTTTTGAATGAATCTTAATTAAATTCTTGCTTATCAAGCATTAATGTACCTAAATTATTTTTGATTGAAATAATAACACATTGATTGTACTTAAAACACACAGTGATTTTTAACTCATAATTTTTGTGTAATTCTGCAACAAATAAACACACTTTTATTCCTAACATTTTGTTAACTACTTCTATCCTAAAATTATAAAGAGGCAGTATTTGTAAGTTAGTTTGTAGGGGGTTATTTCTGGAACAGCCAGTCGAATTTGAAAGATTATTTTTGAGCTACAACAAACAAACATACAACTTTTTTATTTATATAATAGTAGTAGTAAATGTACGTATTATTTATTGACTTTGCTAAAGAAACTATCACACAAACAGACCATCTAATACCTTTATCAGCATATTATTAGGAGCGAGGTCAAATCAAGGTGAAAGGTGCTCTTGCGCATACACATCTTCACTTTTACTTTTATACCACACAGCTTTGAATAGGTATTTTAGTGCAGTAGGTATAAGCATCGGTGGTTCAGTGGTAGAATGCTCGCCTGCCACGCGGGCGGCCCGGGTTCGATTCCCGGCCGATGCAAGTTTCTTTTTGGAAAACTACGGGTATTTTTTTTTCTATAATAAGAAGCACCTATCTTAATATTTCAGTGTGAATGGTGCAGGTATACATCCATACTCGAACATAGCCATTATAAAAATGTTTATGTAATTGTTTTTATTCGCATACCTACTGATACATAATTTTCGAACATACAGGGTGTCCAGTAAATAGTACGACATAGTGTAGGGGGTGATAGCTTGGGTCAATACCTACCAAAAAATCATAATATATGTTCCGCAAAATGTCACGGAATTTACAGTCATATAAAAAAAAAAAATCTACCAGAAATCCTTTTCTGGTATTTTTTTTTTACATCAATCTATTCGTGAATAGTTACTCTACTCATTGATAAGTCTTTTTTGTATCAAAATAAGGAATGTTTTCAAGAAATACTATTATTTGTTAAGTTTTCACTGAACAATTTTCTTATCGCTTAACACTATAACTATAAATCCGTAACATTTTGCGGAACATATATTATGGTTTTTTGGCAGGTATTGACCCAAGCTATCACCCCCTGCACTATGTCGTACTATTTACTGGACACCCTGTATAGATAAAAACAATTTTAATATTACTTTACTTAGCGAATCGATCGGACAGCCTCATTGGTCTCGTGGTACGGCGACACTGCTTAGCCTGAGGTCCTAGGTTCGATTCCCGGGTCGTGCAGTGTTAGTGGTTTTTTTCCGTCTGGAATTTCTCAGTAGCAACCCAGAGTCTGAATTTGTGCCCAATGGATGGCAATAGGCTCGTCCCCCATTACATGGGACTTAAACATAACTGGCTAAACGTGGGTGTACTATAAATACACCTCTGCCTAACTCTTCAAGTATAATAAGCGTAATGTTATGCTATTAATGAATCGCTGAAATATTATGAAAGGCAACATGCAACGATAGCATTAATGATCAACACTACTTAAATTAAAACGAAGTTTTGTAGTGTTTGTACAAGCATCGGTGGTTCAGTGGTAGAATGCTCGCCTGCCACGCGGGCGGCCCGGGTTCGATTCCCGGCCGATGCAAGAACTTTTTTTATTTTTTATTTTTGTGAAAATTACTGATAGTAAATTAAAGAATGTTTTGAAGATTTAATAAGGGATAATGGCCAGAAATTACAACGCACTAAGCAAGCGCGTTGATTGATGCTTGAACCCCATGGAAGGCTTTTTTACCCGACTATCCCAGAATAAGGGTATTGTTTTTGTGCCTACCTTTTCGACCCTCAGTAGGATAATTACGGTCGGGAAGGTAAAGTATGAGAACTGAATAATTATGTCGAGCATGTAGTTCTACATACAAATATAATGATGTATCCATTAATCACGCTTTTCATAAATTGTGCTGATTTCTATAATAGTAGGTACAGACGCCAGCACATCAAGCTACAAATTACAAATTTTCCTAATTGAACGTGAACCTTATTCATTTGTGATAAAGCTGAAAATCTATCAAAGAAAGACAGATTGGAGTAGCTTGATGTGCTGACCTCTGTATCTACTAAGCATCATCTATTTAAGTACTTTTTTTTTTTAATTCGTTGGTCTATGTCGGTTACCTCGGTCCTCCCGTGGACCTCTTCATCCCTGATTCGATCACGTAGGGAAACTCCGAGCATAGCCCTCTCCATTGCCCTTTGGGTGACTTCTAGTCTTCTATTAAAGCCCATTGTGAGCGACCACGTTTCAGTGCCATAGGTCATCACCAGTGATAGGAATAGGTAGTGCCTATTAGCCTAAACTTCGAAGAACAGAGACAAGAAACGGAGACTTCCTTAGGACTAAATTATTTCCGGCACATCTGTCTCGAAATTTCGAGACAACACTTAAATACATTTAAAAAAATGTGTTATTTGGAATAAGTAATTCGTCTATATTTATCTAAAGTTTGTCTATAAATGTGATAGTTTGTATGGATGTCCATTACTCAATTCCACTGAAAATGCTGATTTTGGTAGTGATATAGATTAAGGTGTGGAATAGCACATATGCTACTTCCTATTAAAAAAAAGTATAGTTCCCATGGGATACAAAAACAATAGAAAAAAAAAATCAGAAAATTTTATAGTTGTAACGACTGTGTATGTTATTATTTTATTATGATATATCTAGTCGCAAACTTTAGGTAAATATAGACGAATTACTTATTCCAAATAACATTTTTTTTAAATGTATTTATGTGTTGTCTCGAAATTTCGGGACAGATGTCTCGGAAAAAAATTAGTCCTAAGGAAGTCTCCGTTTCTTGTCTCTGTTCTTCGAAGTTTAGGCAAATAGGCACTACCTATTCCTATCACTGGTCATCACTGACAACACGCACTGGTCAAAGACTTTCGTCTTGAGACACTGCGGTATGTGGGATGAGAAGATATTGCGTCTAGCTTCCCGAACGCTGCCAAGCCGAGTCAGAAAATTACATTACAAAACATAATCTTACTTGCGAGGGTAAAAATGAATGGTTGAATGTTTTTGCTGTATGTACAATTTGTTCTAGCATTGCATTCGCAGTGTCTAGAATTTCATGATTTCTCAAAAGTGAACGTGCTATCAATTTGTAGAACGTGCGTCTTCAAAGAAAACGACAAAAAGTATAGTGTTTGAATGCAGTAGGTATAAGCATCGGTGGTTCAGTGGTAGAATGCTCGCCTGCCACGCGGGCGGCCCGGGTTCGATTCCCGGCCGATGCATGTATTTTTATTTAAAAGATTGACGAAGACATTGTTTTTGCAATTCCAGAGAGTAAGTTATACTCGTAGTTACTTAGCAGTTATAGCTTAATCAAATTAGTTTTTGCCAATAGGCTAGATTTTAATGTGAATAAAGAGTCACCAATAATAAAGGAAAAAACAAACAAGAAAATTGCAATTCCAGATGCTTGAAAATGAGGTAGATCCGAAATCTGTTCTGTCTATTCCATGAGGATCAATATATTTACTATTTTTTATAGATTCTTAAATAAAACGCCCTACGATTTAAATAAATAACTCTGCTAGACACTTGCTATATTCCTTCTGAAACAGAAATGTATCTAATTCAATTTATAAATTCACCCCTGACCTAAATCCGAGCATTAATAAATGCAATGGCTTAACAAAACAAAATGTAGGACAGCTGTAAGGATTGCCCAGGCATTCCTTTGTACACGATTTATTGCGTCACTTTAACTTCACAAATAGGGTCTTTGAGGGTCAGTTAGGGTTTATCACTAATATTCATTGGTACCCAAGGAATGGAGGATGACAGACGAATAGGTGGGAAGATGATCTGCAACAAGGTTACGGTTTCAGACATTTATTTCTCAAAAAGAATACAATTCACTTAATATGAGAAATACAAGGTAATCTTAAAACTAAATACGAGAATTACTTATGAAGAAGGTAGGTATTTGTAAATAAATAAGCTAATTAGAAGACATACAATTTTTACAGTGTTGTGGGTAAAAGGAAAAAGTGGGTGTACTATTACATATCGATTCTGGAAGGCAAGTCAATAGCTATTTTACATTGAACTATTTATATGTACTGTAATGTTTCGAAAATACAGAGTAGGTATTCTAGTTTTCTTTATATATACTTAGCAAATTAGTAAACCATAAATAATAATAATTGATGAGAATGTAAATTAAATTGAATTGATGTGGTGGGTTAAATTTAAAACCTAGAGAAATCTTTTAAGATGTGGTGCTTTGTAGTTCGTTTGAATAAAGTAAAAGACTGTATCTCTTTAATGTCATTCGGTAATTTATTAAACAATTCTGCTCCTTCGTAAAGAATATTTTTCCTTCCGTAATTAGTTCGTGGTGGTCTTAAGCAAATGTTGTTTTTTCGTCTGGTACTACGTTTTTGTGTTTGCCCTTTTTTTGTAAATGTTATTTTTGAGTGTATATTTTTATTTAACAGCTTATGTACTAATATGCATGTGTTATATTTATAAATCTGTGATAGTGTCATCAATTTAGTTTCTTTATAAATTTTTTCTGTCGGAGTTAGGTAGTGGTAATGGAATAAACGTTTAATTATTTTGTTTTGACATGTTTCGATTTGTTTTAAATGCGTTTTAGCTGCAGTGCCCCACACCTCTATTAGGTATTCTAGGTGAGGTTTTACCATAGAGTTGTAAATGATATACCTAACAGATGTCGGCAGGCAGCGGACGATCCCTCGAAGCACGCCCAAGACAGATGATAGTTTTGATCTTAATTTATCTAGATGTGTCTGCCACGTCAGATGTTTGTCTAAATGGAGACCAAGATACTTCTCTGAAGAAACTTGGGTTATAGGTTCGTTATTTACGTATAGTTTTGAGTTGGTTGCGACTTTTTTGTTCCTAGCACTAAAAACAATATAGTTTGTTTTAGAGGTATTAACAGTAAGCAAATTGTCTTGGAACCATCTAGAGAGAGTGTCTAAATCTTGTTGAGCTTGTTCGATGACCTCTTCGATATTGTTTCCAAATAAAAATAGGCTTGTGTCATCAGCATAAAGTATTATATCGCCCGCCAGGTTCAGGTTATGCATGTCATTCATGTACAATATGAACAGCAGGGGACCAAGTATGGATCCCTGCGGCACGCCGTAGGTTAAAGTTTCGGAGTTACTTTGCATATCACCAATCCGAACAATTTGCTGTCTATTAGAGAGATAAGACCGGAACATGTCGTGGGCAGTATCCCTGATGCCGATTTTATGCAATTTTTTGAGAAGGAGACTATGGCTAATTGTATCAAATGCCTTTTTCAGGTCAATAAATATACCGAGTGCTGCGCATTTTTCATCGATATTGTTTTTTAGATTGGTCACAAGGTCAATTGTTGCAGTTAGAGTGTTGGATTTTGCGCGGAAACCATATTGTTTTTTAGAGAAGAAGTTTGGCGGAGAATAGCTCTGGACAGGAGTAAGTTGAGGGAAATACATGAGGCCTATGTCGCAAGACAGCCTTACCTGGAAGCTGATAGCTAATCTGCTAATATTAGGGCTAAGGATATATTAAATTAAGTATTATTAGTTTAAAAGAACTTGTGTATATAGAAAAGGTCAGAGAAAATAAAGGTTATTTTTATTTCTTTATTTATTTTTAGGTTTATCATGATCAGAAAAGGCATACTGTTTGCTGTTGCAGTAAGACTTACAGCGAGGGCTAAATTACGTATCTACTTTGGTTCAATATAACCGTATCTTTAAGTTCATGTCGAGGTGGTCCTTGCTTGCGCGCTCTGAACTCTAAGTCTGTGTTGGTAGAGATTACTTTGTCGGAACGGGTCTAGGGTGAGGGGACAGACCAAAAGAGATACAGAAACCTGCAAGGCAGCATGTGGTGAGCTGTTAGGCAGTAGCGACTCCACCGGCCCTATCTCCCAGGAGTAGTCTTGTTCCTCACCTCTTGTTTGCATTAATTGGCCGGCTGGACTAAACACTGACGAGGAATAGAGCTCCCATCTCATTATTTTCCTTTATTGGCCCGTCTTAAGTAGAGATTCGCAAGAGTTAACATGCTCGGAGGAAGGAAGTATTCTAGTAAGTGCTGGTAGGGATCTTGACCATCTTTTGGGGTCTGGGATTATTCTGATATTTAGCCGTGGAAAACCATTCCAGTCCTCAAGCACCTCAAGATACGTTGGCTCATAGTCGCTACGTCACATGCTAGCGACAGTTTCCTGAAGTCCATTATCCGTGTATAATAAAACATTGATCAGGCAGGAGTCATCATCTTTCCGTAGTTCTAGGTAAACAGTCCACTTTACACATCCCAATATCTTTGTTTCCGTAACCTGCAATAGTTCTACACCAACCGGGGCTTGTCCTTGTGTGTACTTACATAATGTGTATCGTGGGTTGGCACTTCATTTCATTGAAAGCGTCTAACGAGCCTCTCTAAGTTGGCTTAGGCCCTTTGAAAGCCTTCCAACGGTCCGATATCTCAAAGAGACTAAATGTAAAAAATTATAATGAAAACTCATATTTGTTACATAATTAGAAACAAAATTTCGAACACATACCGACAGGCTGAAATTAAATTACACCACATCCGCAATTCCACATAATAGCTTAATATTGTCATGTCAGTATACACAAGTTAATAAAAGCAGAGATGACATAACAGTGGACAATATTGAAGCCGTCTCGAACATGCCCCGGCGGACATTTTTATTTATTAAAGGGATCAATACGCTCTCGCTATATTTGTAGCTCCGGGCTGCGTTTAAATTTATTTCTACTGGACTTTATGTTGCCTTGGTAGATGCTTTGTCTAGGACTGTAGGGCGACTGTTGTTTTTGTGAACATGAGTACTTAAGTACTATGAAATAAACATACTTAAGGTCTGCCCCAGGGGTGCAGGTTGTTCGAAAGAGATACCGCGGCCCCTGGCACACAGGCAACTGAGGGAACACGGGTGGGTTTTAGTTAGTAAAAGTCTGACACGCCCCCCCGCTCCACCCAGAGCGGGAGAAGTTATTTGATGATTTCCCACCCAAAAAAAAAAGAAAAAGGTCTGCCAGGTGTGTGGGTTGTTCGAAAGAGATACCGCGGCCCCTGGCACACAGGCAACTGAGGGAACACGGGTGGGTTTTAGTTAGTAAAAGTCTGACACGTCTTCCTGCTCCACCCAGAGCGGGAGAAGTTATTTGATAAATGATAAATGATAAATGATTTATTTCTGTAAGTAGGTTTGTACAAACACTTTTACACGTCAATCATATTTTTTTTAAACTAGATGAGGTCGGCGTTTCCTATCTGACTACTCTGAGAAGAAAGGCCGAAACAAACTCAGAGGTCACAGTCTCTTTTAAAGTCCAGACATAATCTTGGTCAGATCATGTGAAGACCATGTGGATTGGTGTCTGAAATGGTCTTTTGAGGAAAGAACCACACAGATTGAGTGGACCTGTCCAATCAGTGCACGCATTTATCATAATCATGCAGCTCAACTCAGAACTTGAGGAGCTCAAAGATTTGACGAACAATACCAAAGAAAGGACATTTGGGTAGGCCGCATAAATTACTCAAACTGCCAGATTAACATTAAAACTAACTGAGAAATAGATGAAACACAAAACAAAACATGACCCACACAGTCCTCACATTCACAATAATTAAAACAATAATAATATTATACTTCTCAAAGTAAATATTCATGTCAAAGTGTATATAATAATAATCAAATGTCGAAGAGTATAAGTTTGAAAAAAAACAAAAGAACAACATTCAGTATGCAAAAATGGAGCAGGTCAATCCCAAGATGTTTTGTCCTCAATATAATCCTTAACGGTATAAAAGGCTTTCAGGCACAACTTACGTTTAATGAATGATTTAAATTGATTGAGACTTAGATCTTGAACATGGCTTGGAAGTTTGTTATAAAAGCGTATACATTGACATCTGAATGATCCACCTATTTTTTTGAGCCTTGTTGATGGTACAACAAATTTGTGTTTGTTCCTAGTATTTATACTATGGATATCGCTGTATTTTTTAAACAATTTAATATTTTTATGGGCATATAAAAGATTTTCAAAAATATACTGTGAAGGCACAGTCATTACATTAATCTCCTTAAATTTCTCTCTGAGAGAGTGTCTCGGACTTAATTTATAAATTGATCGAACAGCTCTTTTCTGCAACACAAAGATAGTTTGAATGTCGGCGGCATTTCCCCACAACAGAATACCATACGACATTACACTATGAAAATAGCTAAAGTACACTAAACGGGCTGTCTCTATATCAGTTAAATTACGAATTTTTCTAACAGCGTATGCTGCAGAGCTAAGCTTTTTCGACAATTTATCTATATGTGGGCCCCACTGAAGCTTGGCATCCAAGGTTAAGCCCAAGAATACAGTGCTATCTTCAGGATTCAATTCTTCGCCCTTTATCAACACATTAGTTTTCACCTGCCTAACGTGAGGTAGCGTAAACTTAATGCATTTGGTTTTTTTTTCATTAAGAAGTAAATTATTAACATTGAACCAGTGAACTACTTTTGAGATTGCGCTATTTACATCGTCATTAACCAGCTGCTGACGTTTAAGTTTAAACAAAAGTGAAGTGTCATCCGCAAACAACACTATTTCATGATTATCCTTTATGAGGTAAGGCAAGTCATTAATATAAATAAGAAACAAGAAAGGACCAAGAATCGAGCCCTGTGGGACTCCCATTGATACTAAGGATCCGGGAGATCTTTTTCCATTTACATCAACACACTGAATCCTATTACACAAATATGAAATAAGAAGATCCAGTGCGGTATTCCGGATCCCGTAGTGGCGGAGTTTCCTGATTAAAGTTTCATGAAGCACGCAATCGAATGCTTTAGATAAATCACAAAAGATGCCCAAGGCATCGTATTTGTTTTCCCATGCATTGTAAATATGCCCTAAGAGTTCAACACCGGCATCGGTAGTTGAACGACCCCTTGTAAAACCGAACTGTTTGCTGTGTAATAAATTATGTTTATTAAAAAATCTTTGCAGTTGGTCTAAAATTAATTTCTCAAAAATTTTACTAAAGGTAGGTAGTACTGAAATAGGTCTATAATTAGAGGGGTCTGATGTATTACCTGATTTAAACAAAGGTATTATTTTACTATTCTTCATTAGGTCAGGAAACTCCCCACAGTCGATACAATTATTAAATATAAGAGCTAAAGTAGGTGCTGCAATGTCTATAATTGACTTAGCGACTTCTACTGAATTACCCCATAGATCTGCAGTCTTTTTTACATTCAAAGTGTGAAAGGTTTTAATTATATCTCTACAGCTAATATATTCAAAATGAAATTCTGAATCACAAACATTAACATTTTCCTTAAGCAAAGACTCAGCAACAGAAGGTGATGAGTTTAGAGATTTTGTAGTTGAAACGGGAATATCTGTAAAGAAATTTTCAAAAGCCGCAGCGACTTGTGAGTCTGCTGTTATTATTTTGTCATTGATAGACAGGCTGTAGTCAGTATTTCGGTTACTAGACCTTCCCGTTTCACTATTAATAATATTCCAAGTCGTTTTAATTACAGATGATTTACCACTCAAGAAAAAAAATATACTTAAGGTGGAACCGCCAGCCCCGGATCTACGATTTTTTCAAACTGAGGCAGAAGCTTGATAGTGGCGGCCCTCTCTCCAGCGTTTGAGATTAATGAATTAGGTGTAGGCCTGTGAGCCTAAAAGGCTTCCGTATGCTAGGCGCTTTGTGGAGCAAGGTCTGTATTATGATTTTGGCGCCCCCTGAAACTGGCGCCCGGGACGGGTGCCCCGGATTACCCCTCCCCCCCTAGATCCGGGGCTGGGAACCGCAAGTGTAGCCTACAAAACTCAAATTATCTTAGATTTTTGTAATTTGGATGTCATTGTCAGGCTATATGTTGAACAAAATATGATTCGCGACCGTAACACGTATGGATTTACAGAATTATAAATCATCAATACAATCTAAGTTCATTTAATCCCATTGAATTACAGTCATTTAATGGGATTTAATTAACTGAGCGCATCCACCATTAAATATGTACATAGTTTGCACTGACAGCTTCGTTAGTCTGATGGTCTTAAGCGCGAATGCTGCTGCTCTAACTCCTATTTACTATAGTTTGACTTTTAATTATGGCCCGCTCCCTCTCACAGACGAGACCACTGCACGAGTCGAGGGTGCAGCTGATTATGTGCATGGACATCTGCAATAAAAGAGGAAGACTGGAAACCTCAATAAGTCTTCTTATACTTTTATTAAAACTAAACAGAATTTATTACTTATCGCATTATTAAGATACCTAAGTAGTTATATTTATTAGCTTACTATGTCAAACATATTAATACTGCGGAGGTAGAAATTGTGATATTAATCAGTAGGTACAAATCGTGGTCTTAGCAGAAAGTAATAAGGTTCACCCGGAGACTATTAGTAAACGTCTGCCTAGGTGTATAAATAGCTTGGGCTATAAACACTGACAACTATCGTGTCGTGTCGGGGAAATTATCAGGTTATTTTGTAGCAAAAACTTACAACTAGGGTCTAAATAGTACCTACTAATAATACTAGTGAAAATAATAAAACGAAGGAAAGATATAAAATAACGTACCTACGCTTATTTACGGTAAAATTTTGGCGCTGAGAAAAAACACAAACACAAAAAAGAACCATGGGGAAAAAGATGTGACAGATTAAAAATAACCATAATAAGGCAAACCTACTTATCTAAACGGTTTTAAATGTAAATATATAAAGTAGAAATGACCAAAAATGCAAAAAGAATTTGCATCGGCCGGGAATCGAACCCGGGCCGCCCGCGTGGCAGGCGAGCATTCTACCACTGAACCACCGATGCTTGATTTATTGCCGCGAAAGTTAAAACCGCTTAGAATGTACAGTCAACAAAATCATTACTACAGCAGTTATCTTTTATAGTGTGCGCAATACTAAAACGTGTTATTAATTTAGCGAGGTCAAATCCTGGTGAAAGGTGTGTTTGAGCGCATCTTTACTTTTACTTTTAATAGTAACATTTGAATGTATGTTGGACGAAATTTTAATAAGCATCGGTGGTTCAGTGGTAGAATGCTCGCCTGCCACGCGGGCGGCCCGGGTTCGATTCCCGGCCGATGCAGAACACTTTTTGTGGTTAGGACCAACCTATTGCCTTTAGGTACATATCTACACATTGCGGTATTTTATTTTTTATCATTGATAGTGGAATATAATAAGTTTATTAGAACCGACGGTTGGATAAAAACTAAGTATCTGATCTATCAAAAAACATTGCAAGTGATAATTAATTTTAGCATGAATTTTTTGTATAATTTTCATTTTTATTTTACAAACACCAATTTTCATTTCCAAAGTTAATAAAGCAGGTAATTAGAAACATTTTAATTCGAAATTTCAAAATGTCTTTCCTAAAAGGTAAGACAGGAAGACAGCCCAAAAAATGTAAATGAGTGCGGCGGCCATTAAAATTATAATTTTAATTAATTTCTCCCCGCACAATTTCTTATTTGGACAGAAATATGGTAATTTGGGACAGTTACAGGGTCCATTAAATAAATTATACAATTTATACAGCTTTAGATTGTTTATGTATAAGTACTTCCTGTATTTCATGGTTTAAGGTTTGACTGCCCTGTTGGTCTCGTGGTCGGATGTGCATGGGGTCCGGGGTTTGATTCCTTGGTCGGACCAAGAGTAATTGTGTGTTTCTATTATTAATTTCTCAGTAACGCGAGTTTGGAAGTTCGTGGTGTGATACTCTCTGTGCCTCGGACAGCAAGTACATCCTGTTCAGCCTTAGCACTCTAATTGCGTTATTCACGATTAATCATAATCTGTTTCGTTTTGAAACAGATGGCTAAACCATTGCATAAAGCAATGGTTTAGCCATCATGTTCGAAAAATGTGCCTGCTCAAAAATGTAAATAACGCAATGAATATTGCTGAACTGTCAAAATGAAACCGATTATGATTAATCGCGTGTTACGCAATTAGGGTGCGGGTCTGATCCCGGTCGGACTAACTGAGAGGCACCTGTGCCGGCGCACACACTTGTGCACTATAATATATACACGCCTTATTCACATGGGTACCTATAGGAAGAAACTACAGAACTCCACCTGCTACGAGCCTTTGATACACCTGGTACAATACAAGCACACCGGTAGCGAGTAGGTACTACGCACCTAAAAGTTCGCAAAAATATCACCAATAAGGTCACTAAATGTCCTTCTGGATGGATAGATAGATAAAACTTTTCTTTAATGCACACAAAAGACATAACACTACACAAAAAAATACAATTAAATGATGACAAATAACACAAATTGAAATAAAAAACAAGGTGCCCATTACATCTACAAAAAGAAAAGCATAGGGAGACCGAGGGGATTTGCAACAAAGGTGATTTGAAACAGTACCGATTTCTCGAATCTTAAAACCATTAGCGAGTTGGCAATGTCGTTTTTCAACCACTTTCCTCCGCCTGCTGCCGTGTTAGTTCGCGTCGGTGGCGTAAGTCGCGAGGTTGTGGCGTTCTGCGTGCCATGTGACAAAAATCGTGAAAAGTAAGTTTTTAACGTTTTTTTACGATGCTTATATTTTGATAAGGGTTTTGTATTTTGTTTTAAGTTATATATGTTTCGAAAGCTCATTAACTAAAGATTTATTATAAATATTTGTTATAATTGATTTCTGTGTATTTGCTTCTTGAAGGTGGATTAAATGAAAATTGGGAGGTTTTTTCTTTCTGTGGAGATTTGAAACAGCTTGTTTCAACTCTCCTCGTTTTCAATTTTATAGCAGACAGCAGTCAATAAATAACGCGCACAAAAAAAAAGGTTGTCAAGAAACAAAGAGGAAACGAAGACAGTGAAGAAGAAGAAGAATCCTTTTGCCTTTGTTGTTTTCAGACATATTCAAATAGCAGCAGAACCAAAGAAAAATGGGGGCAATGTCTGGAATACAAAAACTGGGTTCATGAAGCTTGCACTGGTGGGGAACTTTCTCATGTTTGCCACAACTGCTTGTCAGATTGACGATTTTATTTTCATAATATTTTTATTTTTCACATTTGTGAAATTATTGTAACTTAAATATTTGAAGAAATATTGATCAAGACTCATTGTAATACATAAGAAACGACTGAAAGTTAATAATTGTTTTATGTCAAAGATTTACAATAAAGAAGAATGTTTTTTAAGAATGTAAGACATTTTTCACTTCTCATGCTCTAAAAAGACATCATTATAGCCCTACGAAGCGGGACTAAAGTGACCACTTTACTCCCTAGGGAGTAAAAAGTAATTCGTTTTTTAATTTCCTTCATGTGACATAGACAAACTCAAACAGCCAGTATTATTCGTGGAGTGTGGACTATCTTCATTGCGAAAATGTTGAGAGTTTTAGTTCCATGGTTTTTGCCAAGGTGGCGCCATGTGTTTTAAATTGTTAATCTGTTACTGGTTTAGAAGAAAAAAAAGACCGCGAAAATTTCAGAATTTTTGTCGAGTGTAAATTTGTTCGGCTTTAAATTAATTTATTAAGAATGTCCAGTGACAAATATTATGTTCCTTGGTGAAGAGTTTGACGTCAAGCAAAGAGCAAAAGACATACCTAATAGATATTGTGATTTTTATTTTATTAACCGACTTCAAAAAGGAGGAGGTTCTCAATTCGTCGGAACCTTTTTTAATTTTTTTTTACGTATGTTCCCCGATTACTCGAAGATGGCTGGACCGAAGTGGATTTTTTTTTGTTTAAAAGGGTATACTTCCCAGGTGGTCCCATGATCATCAAGTCAGGATCTGATGATGGGATCCTGGAGAAATAGACAGAACTCTTAAAATTTTATAGGCACCCAAAGCGATTTAGGTTTTTTTTGGAAGAGTACTTTCTCGGAGTGGTCTCATTTCAATTTGGTGAAGATCTGATGAAGAACTTTGGAGATAGGCAACGGAACTCCTCAATAAATGATAGCAAATGGACTGGGATTGCTGAAATCTCATGTCTGTCTATTGTTTACACCAGTTCATAACATAACATCACGCCGGTAAGCTGTGAAGGGGTAAGCACATGTGAACCACTAAAAAGTGAAAAAAAAAACTTTTTCCAAAAAAAAAAACAACCGACTTCCAAAAAAACACTACAAAGTGAAAAATTACTTTAATTTCGGAAGGCGGTGACAACAAATTCAAATTCAGCTCCAAAGACACCGACTTCCGAAATTAAAGCTATTTTTCACTTTGTACTGTTTTTTTGTTAAGTAATATTTATTAGGTAAGTACATGTTTTTGTACTAAATTGACTATTTTTCTCGCACTCGAAGTGAAAAGTACAGTTTGCACCTCGAGACTAAACGCCAACTTAATATACCCTCGGTTTCATTGACTCCCTCGCACGCTCGGGAGTCAAACCACCTCGGGTATATTATGGCTTCGTTTAGTCCCTCGTTATAAAATATACTATTGTTTACCTGACTGTTGTGTTAATGAATGTTACGTACAGGACGTTATGGTACTTTTAATTAATTTGAGTTGATTATTTGTATTAGATCTGTTGTTACCTACTTAACTGATATATCAGCACAAAATATTAATAAAAAAGTTTGTTTCCTACTTGAAAAGGATTATTTTAATAAATACCTTTAAATTATATCATCATTTTTATTTTATTACCCATAATACTTGTCAAAAATCATATGCTTCAACTCTCCTCGACCCCTGTTTCATCTTACCTCGGTATGAGGGGAGTTGAAACAAGTTGACTTGTTACGGTTAAGTCGATTTTTCTCCACAATATTTAACGCTTACAATTTCTTTATGTCAGTCATTCGCAAGTGTAAAGAATGACCTATCGATTGGTACTAATATCATACGATTACTGTCTATAGTATTTGGTGTATGAAGCAAAATGTGAAAATTGTTTCAACTCCCCTCGGTCTCCCCTACTTAGGTGCTTGAAATATAGTGACACTATTACATCATTCCATTTAAATTACAAGGTGCGGTGTGCGTCTCAAGGTTGCACCAAATGGAAGTTCAGCTCAGCATGTGTCAGACAAATATACCTGACGCTGATATTCTGCTGAATCCCTGCAGTGACAAACGGACGTACAGTAGACCAGATAAATTGGTGTTGAGACAAATCCGGCAAATCCGGCGTCCGGTCACTCATACCTGCCTTGACACCTTTTGTTAGTCGCCTCTGACTCACCTTCTCACCAGGATCTTGAAAATTTAACACACAGACCTTCTAGCGCTTATTAAAGCCTGGCGGCTCTGGCTAGAATGGCCAGCTGGCGCGCTAATTTAGGTATTTCTTGCGTATTATTAAAACAAATACACATATTGAAAATATTAAATGTAGGTAAGAATACGTTTTATAAATCATGTAGTTTGGTTATTATTAAAAAACTGATGACCTTCCGTGACATATTTACGCCAAACTAAGGATTTATCTTCCGCCCGCGGCTTCGCCCGCGTGGAGGTCGGAAATTATACCGCGGGAACGTACTACCGGGATAAAAAGTATCCTATGTGTTAATCTAGGTTATAATCTATCTGTGTGCCAAATTTCATCCAAATCTGTTTAGCCGTTTTTGCGTGAAAGAGTAACAAACATCCATCGATCCATCCATACTTCCAAACTTTCGCGTTTATAATGTTAAGTAAGGATTTTAGAGATTAGGCACTTTGGTTTTTTTTTTTCTATCAAGGAGACTACAAGTAATCGTGTTTCTAAACTGTAAGATTTAAAGAGTGAATCCATTAATATCTTATATATTAATTGCATAACTAAAGGATAAGTAGGTAATAACGATGCAGCAAGGGATCAATCGGAAGCAATTATTTCATCTTGATTTACGAAATTTTCAGTAGCTGCAGGTGTCTCCGATTACGATCGAATACTCATTTTCCATTGACACACCTTAACA
Organism: Antitype chi; assembly: GCA_947359405.1. Classification (NCBI taxonomy): domain Eukaryota; kingdom Metazoa; phylum Arthropoda; class Insecta; order Lepidoptera; family Noctuidae; genus Antitype; species Antitype chi. The sequence continues at coordinate 17,679,363 of OX375820.1, read as the reverse complement.
TGTAGGCGTAGATCTATTTGCATCATGAAATACAGTAGCTTATTTTCTTCTTTAAGTCAGTTTCCTTTCACGACTTGTCTTCTCATTGGAGTTTTTTTAGTGTCATGGTAAAAATGTAGAAAAATCCAAAAATATACTTGCATCGGCCGGGAATCGAACCCGGGCCGCCCGCGTGGCAGGCGAGCATTCTACCACTGAACCACCGATGCTTATACTTTTACTACAAAACTCGATTACAATTCAAATCGTGTTAATCAATTATGCTACCGCTGCACATTGCCTTTCACAATATTCCAACGATTCTTAAATAAGGCACCTGTTCCACCACAAGCGATCCACGAGAAGCGAGTACAGCTAGTAAATAAAAACTAATTAGCGAGGAACGAGTCCATAGTGCCCGACAGCGACGAGCGATTACTCGCTGGTATGCGTATGTACGTACGTACCATAGCTGAGGTATGTAAATTAGTACGCCGGGGTGGTCAGTCAGTGATCAACTACGGATTAATGAGTGGCAGGGATCGACGCATAAACTGCAACCATGAATACCTAACACAAGGATCTAACCTTTTCATCTTTATTTCTTTCAAAATTAGCTTTTGCTTTGTTGTTGCATACCTAAGCGGGCAAAATGTTTGAAACATTAAAAAAACGTTGAACATTGTTTGTTTGGTTTTTTTTTTTTTTTTTTTGGGTGGGAAATCATCAAATAACTTCTCCCGCTCTGGGTGGAGCGGGAGGGCGTGTCAGACTTTTACTGACTAAAACCCACCCGTGTTCCCTCAGTTGCCTGTGTGCCAGGGGCCGCGGTATCTCTTTCGAACAACCCGCACCCCTGGCAGGCATCGGTCCTTGCGAACCCCACCTATTGGTGCTGACAACTCTTTGAGGCGCGCGTGGAACACAACGCGCCGTCGACCCGGGCTTGGTCCTTACCGGACAGCGAGCTACCCATTACTCGCCGTCCGCAAGCCCGCACCTACGGTGGCCGGGAATCAGCCTGGGATTCCCGACGCCCAGGGCTTCTCCCGCGGCGACTACGGCCGTGAGGGCGCATATACTGCCTCTCCCTCACGTGCGCCGCCTCCCTCTTTGCGAGCATTACTGCTTCGCAGAAGGAGGTGACGGCTAACCATTCACTCTCGCTCCGTACCATGGCCTGCACCAGGGCCGGACGCGAGAGATCGCCGCCGCCGATCGCCTCCACGAGGACACGGCGGTGCTCCGCCCAAGCCGGGCAGACCGCCACCGTATGCTCCACCGTGTCCTCAGGGCGATCTTCGCAATGGAAGCACCCGGGCGTTTCCTCCCGCCTTATACGAAACAGGAACCTCCCGAAACAACCGTGTCCGGTGAGGACCTGCGTCAGGCGGAAGGTGAGGACGCCATGCCGCCTCTCAAGCCACTCCTCAAAGAGGGGACTTACCGCCGCTATCGTGGCGTGCCCAATTGTTTGTTTGGTTGTGGGCTATTCTATGATACAGTGTTTTTTATTTTAAATATTTGACGAAAATTATTAACGCATGGGGGTTCAGAATCATCTATCGAATCCAAGGTGATAGGTTGCGTGTCGATGTGTCTGCTACCCGACATCTATCTATCTCTTTTACGTTGCGTGAGCGAGAAAATCTTTGATAGCTTGTCGCTAGCTCTTCTGCAGTAGAACGGGTGCCTTATTCCGTCAGTAATGTTCTTAGGTAAACTTGAATGTTCAATAAAGATTTAATTATAGGTTGTACAGAGTCATCATCTCAGCCAAATGACGTCCACTGCTGGACACAGGTCTCCCCCAAAAGGGCCCCACCCCTTTTGGTTGCCATAATCGCCACGCTTGGCAGGCGGGTTGGCGATCGCAGTATGGTGGTCAAATGCAAAGAGAACGCTGCTGCCCTTTCTCAGTCCCTTAGTCGCCTTTTACGACACCCACGGGAAGAAATGAGATGGTGCTATTCTGTTACGTCCGGCACCACACGGAATCAGTACAGAGTACGGTACGTTGTACAGAGTATTCAAAGATAAACACATTGCTAGAAATATAATAACTCAAATAAAATTGTTTTTTGTTTTTTCTAATAATTCCTGGGTGACTGGGACAGATTGGATGCGGAAGGTGGAGAAACTGCTGTAGTTACGCCTATTGGGAGAGACCTATATCGAGCAGCAGACTGCAATAGCCTGAGTTTGACAGTCCTCTATGTAGGGCTTGCATGGAGGCTGAGGAAACCGACGCGCATGTGCTCTTTGAATACACAGTCGTCACCCAGATTAGGACAGAAACCCTCAGGACAGACTGATATTCTCAACAGACCAGGAGACATAATCAACTTCTGGAGGGAGGTTCGAATAACCATTAACGGCCGCCATAGCCCACGCACAATGGTCCATCTGAAGAACTAAGTGCGGAAACCAACCCTCTAACAGAATATAACATAGGCTGAGTTTATTGGTGATTGAGAATACAAGCCAAGGTATGTGGTGTAGATGTTCTCACAAACTCTTTACGGCTGCCTGATATTCGGCCCTTTATACCTGGTGCCGAAGTAAGGTAGTTTCTTTTTATAAATCCTACAAAATGTTATTGAAGTGACGCAATTAGGGTGCGACTTTATGACGTAGTTAAAAACTCGCACCACAATTGCGCAACACTTCCATTTTCTATGCACATTTCCGAAACAAGTTCTGGTTTTACCTGAATACTTACGATAATTGAGAAGACCCTTTCAGACATCAATCTATACGTCTTCACATGACATCATATACTTAGATTGGTGATGCCAAGATTATGTATGGTCTTTAAAAGAGACTGTGGCCACTGTATTTCTTCTCAGAGTAGTCAGATACGAAACGCCGACCTCATCTAGTTTTTGAAATACTTATGATTGACACGTAAAAGTGTTTTTGGTGGTTTTGGATCAGTCTTTTGAGAGGTTACGGTGCCTCTGGTGGTTTTAATAAGGTAAAAATCCCACACTCCTCGTTCTTATTCCCAAATCCGGGGCGCCATTTGAAGGTTTCCCAGTGAAAACAAAAAAAAAGTATACTCGTATAACCTACTTACAGACGTAAAATCAAATACTTATATCATACCTACCTCTTTTGTTACAGTAAAGCCATTACCCCAACGTCATGAATGAAATCACGTCCATTAAGTATGAATGAACACATAAACGGTGATTTCACAAAAGTGAATGTGCCATCAATTTGTAGAACGTGCTTCTTCAAAGTAAACGACAAAAAGTATAGTGTTTGGATGCATTAGGTATAAGCATCGGTGGTTCAGTGGTAGAATGCTCGCCTGCCACGCGGGCGGCCCGGGTTCGATTCCCGGCCGATGCATGAATCGTTTTTTGCAGCATAATTAAGTTTTTTTTTTTCAAATATTTTTTTTTTTTTTTTTTTTTTTTTCCCTTGTCCTAAGGTTCATCAATAGAATGAACCCTAATCTTATTACAATCTAGCCTTTTAAATAGACTAATAAGTAATTAAATTATAACCTAAACTACTAAATTGTCTTTACTAAGAATGTGTCCAATAGCACTTTTCTTATTGTCTCTATTAAGGCGAATACACTTCATTCTTGTGTTTGTTTGGCACTTTTGTACTTTACACTATTCACTAACACTAAACACTAACTCGAACGGTTTTGTTCTTTTTAGTCTTCTTACTATATTTGTGTGATCGAGAAGCTGGATTGCTTCGACGTTCACATGCTGATGAAGCCTCTTTTCGTGAGCTTCTGCAAATTTCTGGATCACTTTATCGATGAACTCAACTTTTAGATCCCGATGGAGGTCATCATTTCGTATGTACCAAGGTGCGTTTTTTCAAATATACTTCGTTTTCCCAAGTCTTTTGAAAAGCGAAGCGTCTTTAACGCTTATTAAGTGATTAATTACTTGCTTTTTTTAACCCGGAAACAACGCTGTTCCTTGGCCAGCGCATCACTTAAAAACGGCTGGACAGAATTGGGTATTCTTTTAAACAAATGTTTTTATCGAATGAAATTTTTAAGGAAAGACAATTGGGAAGAGTTGCCCAGAAAATCGCAAAAATCTGGCTCTATGTACTAAAAGCGCTTTATATGGGATTTTTATATGATATTTATTGGGACAGGACCATATTTTTCGGGTCAGGTACTTTTTAATAAACAAAAAATCTAAAGTCATTTCATCAAACTAGGCTGAGAGTCAGCCCTTTTTGAAAGTCATAATAACATTAGACAGTCCCCCAAAACGCCTCCTTCACCATTTCCTAGTGATTTAGCTGAGAAGAAGAAGTGGTGCAACAAACTCCCCAGCAGCACTGCTGTCTGTAAAGTTAGAAGAACGTGATTCTATATAATTAGTAAGTAATTGACATTACGAAACACGTAACTTTAAATTAAATCATTATTTACCTTATGTCAGCTAACACACGCCAATATACCAACAACACATTGAAAACATATACTCAAGCAGAAATAAATAATAAAAACGTAAACAGAACTTAATACATAAATAAGTAATAATAAAGTTAATTAGACTGGCTTACAGCAAGATATTCCATGAATTGTATCATGATACCAAGAAGCAATCATTGTACGAAGCCAATTGGTAACAGAATATTCAGCGTTGAACAGTAAATTTTCAGGAAATTCCCGTGAAGCGTGAAACCTGCAGAAGAAACTAGTGTCTGTTGCAGTGTAAATTAGGAACGTTTTACTTTGCACACTGTAAATGTACAGGCGTTTTCATGATTTAAAGTATGAGGTATCGTCAGAAACGTTTTGATCGTCAGCTGGTTATTGGCTATGTGACGTCACATTAAATTGAATATGGCGCGAAAAGCGAAAATATTTCAGACAGAAATCAAGACATAGTAGGTACAAAAAAAGGTACGGCTGTTATGTTTAAGGCTGCTATGCATACCGATACCCATCATTTCTGTAAAGTTTCGTCAGCAAAACTAAAAGGCATTAAATAAAATAGATAACAACATTATACTAGATAGGTAGGTATTTGTAGGAATGTGCCTACAACATTACGCACCGCAATCTGCCATGACCAGAACCCTGATTGCGTAACACGAAATTAATCATAATCGGTTTCATTTTGACAGTTCAACAATATTCATTGCGTTATTTACGTTGTTGAGCAGACACATTTTTCGAACCAATGAAGCAATGGTTTAGTCATCGGTTTCAAAACGAAACAAATTCTGATGAATCGTGAGTTACGCAATTAGGGCGCAGACCTTGCAGCCTGTGGTAATTGGAACCTCGCGCTCGAGCAAGTATTTGCCTGAAGGTATCGATAGACAAACTAAAACAAATCCAAGAAAATTTCCTTTTCTTCTGTCTCTCTTTTTTTCTGTTTTTTTTTTGTACCCAAGATACCCAATTCAATAAAAGGTCTTGACATGACGTACACAATTTCAAAAAGGCAGTCCTTAATTTATTAAACATAAAAGCATATTACACTCTGAATGAGTACCTTGACGACCAATTGTAATCTATTGACATTTGTTTTATTTATTTTATTGTTATAATTTAGTTTTATTTATTAATTTTGTTGTAATGTTAAGTGAATGTTTTGTCCTATTCTTTTTTTTTTAACTTTGCCCCAACCTAGGAATTTCTCCTGTATTGTGGGTGCGTTTACAAACATTTAAACTCACATACACAAACAGCCACACCCGGAACAACTACTTGTAGGTCATACAAATATTTGTTCCGTGCGGGAATCGAACCCACGACACGCGCGCAGCAGTCAATCCCTTAACCACTGTGCCAACCGTGCCGTATTGCGCCGTTGACGGCAATACATAGCGTTCATTCTTTATTAACAATATTGACCTCTGTACTTTTGCTGTGTTCTACAAATAAAACTATTTTGTTTCAAATTATTAAGACGTTCAAGTATTTGGACCGCGTAGGTATTGGCACTGGGCCCGGGTGTTAGATTACGGTCCAGTCCCTCACACTGAGGGGAGGCCTGTGTTCCACCAGTGGGAACATTATTGGCTGATTCAAAACCAAAATTCATTTATTCAAACTTGGCTGAGAGTCAGCTCTTTTCCAACGCCAAAATTACATAAGACAGTCCCCAAAACGCCCGCCCTTCACCACTTCCTAGTGCTTTAGCTGGGAAGAAGTGGCGCAACAAACTCCCCAGCAGCACAGCTGTCTGTTAAGTTAGAAGAACTTGATTCTATACAATAGTAGGTAATTAACTTTACGAAACAAAAAAAAACATTATATTTGCCATATGTCAGCTAGCACAATATGACAGGTATTGCACTTTTTTGTGAAATAGCAGTTTTTTGTGACTACCGACGGAAAATGTCTACGCTATTACAATTTGCACGTCGAAGTCCCCTGTATATTAAAAAAAAAAACATCCAGAAAAGAAAAGTAATTCCACTAAATATACAATATTCCAACCCTTTTCTAGAAAAAGGCCATAACAATAGCGTCATGTTGGTAAGCAAGTCTTCCATCTTTATTTGTGGCGAGAACCGACCGACAACGTGTGAACGTATTGCTCGATCAATCTCTATTAGCCACGAATCGCCGGTAAATGTGGATTTATGTCCGAAGGTATAAATAATATGCCATACTATGGCAGGTTTAGAGGAAATTGTCGAAGGTTAGATAGAAAATTTACTGCCTCATCGAACATGCTACTGGTGAGCATCAAATATTGGTCGGGCTAAGTGTTCTGTCTGGAGTTTCTGAGTAACACAGCCCGGAGTCTGGAATTCTACCTAGTTGACGGGAATAGGCCCGCCCTCTTTTACACATGACTGGCAAAATCTGACTGGGGTCGAGCCTATAGCCATCAATCGGGCACGAACCCAGACTCCGAGAAATTTCAGATGAAAAATCACCTTTAACACTACCCGACCTGAGAACCCGCAAGAGCACTAAGCTTGCTACCTTTAAACCAATGAGGCAAGTCTCAAATTCACAACAAAACAATTATAAGCATAATAAATGTGTCATCAAGTCGTCAAACGCTAATTTATTAGTTGACAACAATGGAATTGCCTCCATATCATGAAATTATTGTCACATCATATTGTGCATATGTTGTCAATTCCACCCACATCAAAAGTGTCCATAAAAAAAAAAATATAATAAGATAAAAGATACGCTGAAAACAAGGAAGTTTGGCGATAATTCCTTCTCCACATGTGGCTTACCTTAGTACCTCAATAACCTATTAAAACTGTTATTTGAACAATTTCAACAGCCAATTATTTTTAATGATTAACCGTGGAGTTTCTTGCCGGCTCATCTCATAGGAAACAACCAGTTGGAACCGCGCGGGTTTAGGTATGTGTAAAGAAACATGTAAATAAAATATTTTGATATAATTGTATAGTTATAGTTTAGTGTAAGTATAGTTATTTAATTGAGTACCCCGTGTAAATAGTTATATTAAAAAAGTGATGTGAGTAAACTAAATAAATCACAAAAAAAAATCTATTTGACATCCGGGTTACGATATTATAATTTTATCAGGCTGTAGTCATCCAACACATTTAGATAGAACACTGCTAATAGGCTAACTTCCTACATAAAAGCTTTCATGGGTGGTTATCTAATCGAGAGAAACAATATCATTCCTTTTAATGCCATTTAAAATACAATTTACGAAGCGAACGAGACGCAAAGGATTCCAAAAGAAATCGCACAAAACAGAAAATAAGCTCCGTTCTCAATAAAATAAAATCCATATTGGATAGCAAGAATTGTATAAAGATTTTAAAATGGCAATAGCGTTGTTTTCCGTTTTTAGGGTTCCGTATACAAAAGTTGCTAACGAGAACTTATTACTAAGGTGGCCGTCCGGCTCTGTCACAGGGCTGTATCTTTGGATCCGTAACAGATAGACATTTTTAATTTATACTGATTACGCGCAACTTAATTCAACCGCTATAACAACAAAAAAATACGAGTTCAAAGTATTAAAAAAAAACATACTGGGTGGCGTGACTTTGACACGCAAACAGAAACCATGGATAGAGTACACGATTCTAGACTCCCTAGCGTCGAAATTTTTCGTCGGTTTGTCTAAAAAGTAATCTGCTAATTTATAGAAAAGTGCAATACCTACGCGGTCAAAATGTTTGAAAAAGCATTTTTTTTTTATAACCGACGAAAAGTTTCGACGCAGGGGCTTTCAGAATCATATAGGAACTAAATTCATGGTTCAATTTGTGATTCGATGTCCCCGCGATCTTGTATGCAGTGTTACCTGTACGGAAACCTTGGTGTGGTAATCCGACTCGCACTTGGCTGCTTTTTAATAAGACTGCAATGTTCCATTAGTTCGTTTGCCTTTTAATAATGCAGAAGAACGTTTCTTATTGAAACGGGTTTTATTTAATTTGCAACGCTCTTTGTAAATGGTGCTTCGAAAATGTTGCCGTTCTAAAGACTCGGGTTTTTATCTCGTGTCGGCACGACACTTGTGGTTAAATCGTCACGTAGTAAAAAGACAATTTAGCTAGTCAGCAGGTAGGTATCGAGGATATTGCCTCGTCAAAACACTCCAAATTCAAAACCACTGGGTGCAAAAACTCCTAGAACGCTTCGCAATAAATTTAAATCATTCATTAAACGTAAGTTGTGCCTGAAAGCCTTTTATACCGTTAAAGATTATGTTGAGGACAAAAAGCTTGGGATTGAGCTGCTCCAATTTTTGGATACTGAAAGTTGTTTTTTGTTTTTACAAACTTATACTCTTTGACATTTTGATGATTATTCTATACAATTTGACATGAATATTTACTTGGAGAAGTTTATTATTATTATTGTTTCAATTATCGTGCATGTGAGGACTGTGTAGATCATGTTTTTTTCAGTTAATTTTTAATGTTAATCTGGCAGTTTGAGTACTTTAGGCGGCCTACCAAGATGTCCTTTCTTTGGTATTGTTCGTCGAATCGTTGTGCTCCATATGTTCAAGTTGAGCTGCATGATTACTGACAAATGCGTGCACTGATTGAACAGGTCCACTCAATCTGTGTGGTTCTTTCCTCAAAAGACCATTTCAGACACCAATCCACATGGTCTTCACATAATCTGACCAAGATTATGTCTGGACTTTAAAAGAGACTGTGACCTCTGAGTTTGTTTCAGCCTTTCTTCTCAGAGTAGTCAGATGGAAACGCCGGCCTCATCTAGTTTAAAAAAAATATGTTTGACTTGTAAAAGTGTTTGTACAAACCTACTTACAGAAATAAAATCATTTATTATTAAACCATTCAACAGACTTTTGATTCGAAAATGACACATTTACTGTTACCTGCCTATTCCGTACGTTGCCTAGTCCCTGACAGCAAATAGCTGTCGGAAGAATAATGATCGTTAATTCGTTGAAACTGTCAAAATATGTCGGGTTTCAGATTTTCTTCGATAACATTGATTGATTTTCGATTCGGCCCGGAAGCGTTTCGAAAGTTTGTAAATAGGTCAATACCTATTTACAAACTTTAAAAACAAAAAAAAGTCCAGACTATAGCAATCTATAGTCTGGACTTTTATTTCGGGGAAAAGCAAGCAGTCAGGCAGCCCACCGGCTGATGGTAGCCACCCTACCCTTTTTCTTCCGACCATTTATAGACATAAATACCAGAGGCATCCCGGGTATCATTGTTTAGCCAAAACACATCCTCTGCTGTGAATGGCTTCATTCATTTGCCTGTGTATACCGACAACGGCACTCAGACAATGTTTTTCGGGGGCTAACTGCCTTTGTAAACGAATAGATTCTAAGTATCTTCTTCTCCTCTCGAACAATAAAAAAGTTTGTTAAAAAGAAAAAACAAACGACTTCCAAAAAAACACTAGGTATAACGTGAAAAATAAAATTAATTTTGAAAGGCGGTGTCGGTTTTTCGTTTTTTTACAATCGAATTCCGAAATTAAGGTAATTTTTTGACAAACTTTTTATTTTATTCGTTTTTGTTTGTGGTACCTACCCAATACCTTCACTTGCTAAGTCATTATCAGTGACAGGAAGCTATCATTAACATACACTTAGTGTAAAAAATGCGTATTATTGAAGCTTACTCAAAAACCACTAATCAGAACTTGACCAAGTTTATTTGGTACCACTGTATAAGTATACCTTTTCCATCAAAAGAAAGTTTTCTTCAAATCGGATGATAGGTACATGATGGAGTTCTGAGGTAACAAACAAAAATAAATAAGAAAAACTCCGAATTCAAAATCTCCTCCAGTTTTGAAGTCAATTAAAAAATAGCACTTAATGTGGTCAAAAATAATTGCAAGTCAGTAAGATGAGACTTTACTTACTGCACAGGTTGTACCGAGCTTACCTACCTACATTTAAGTTTAACCACTCGTGCAGGCTATTTATAATACAATTTATAGATTCTATTAAAAGATATGGCATTCTATACAACATTGCAGCGAGCTAATAAATGAAAGCGTAGAGTCAATTAAACCCGACCTAGGGTTTCCCTCCGAGAAGCTTTCGATATAAAGTTATAATCTTATTTGCACTCATCTTCTGAACAATTTCCCGGGAGAGAATGGTTTTCAGTGTAACTATTGGCCTAATTGTGGAATAAATGGGATATTATGTATCCGTATTTGTTAAGTATTAATTAAAGTCTCTTTTCGTGTTTATGGGTGACCGCGTTGTTGTTGGTTTTGAATCCTCTGTAGCACCATGGCACATGAGGCCTCAGGGGCTAGTGCAAATATTGGGGTTTATTCCGTTAATCGGGTCTGGTCAAACCACCACGGGTCGATAGGTACAATTCGTTCATTCATTCATTCACATCGCCATTCAACATGAGTTTGAAAATTTATTTCGGAAGGTTTATGTGAATTAAACTTACATAATTATACTATAGGAATCTAGATACTTTGTCAAGTTGTAAAAAACAGTGTGAAGCAAGGCCAAGAAGCTATAAAACAAATGAACGTAGAGGGGGTTTTTTTTTGAAGCTGTGAAATCTTTAAATAATTTCTCCCGCTCTGGGTCGAGTGGGAGGGCATGTCTTTGCTTTGCTTGTGCTTTTACTGACTAAAACCCACCCGTGTTCCTTCAGTTGCCTGTGTGCCAGGGGCCGCGGTATCTCTTTCGAACAACCCGCACCCCAAAAAAAAAAACGTTTGGATGGGTTAGAAAGTATGCCATGTTATATTATGTTTTAAAATTGTATGCATATGGATAGGGAACCAGTAGGTCTGGCGAATACGCCTCAGAAGTGGGTCTTCCCTCGACCCACTCCCTTTCCCCCCCCCCCCCCCATAAATCATGTCACCATTTAAAAAAAGACCAAATTTTAAATGTAAAAAATTAAATAAACTATGCATTTCCTGTACTTTCCGCTTGCGGAAGATGGATCTCGACCCCTCCCCCCCCCCCCTCATCCCTCTCAAATATACATTTATATTTATGTCCCTTATATAAAAGTCCTACCCCAGTTTCCTCACGATGTTTTCCTTCACCGTTTTGAGAGTAGTGGTGATGAAATAATTTACACCAAGTAATGCGCCTGTCAGAGTTCGAACCTATGACCTATAACTCGTAAGCGCAGCCATTACCACTAGGCCACCACTGTTAACCAAAACCGACTAATCTCAACAAATCCTAACTTTAAAGTAATTCAGCTTTAACGCTCGCATGTATATAATCAATGAGGTTATCAACTGTTAAGTTGCCCAATTAACTTGAATGTTATATTGCGTGAATTTTATCGCCAAGTGCGTGAGCCGTGTTACAATGTACCCGACGCGCGTTACAATGTACCCTGGCTGTTTATCTGACGTTCGTATCTTTATGGTTATAGGAAGAAGGTGGGTAGGATTCAAAGTGCCAAAATGAAGTTGGTATCGAAATGAGAGATGTAAGCTGGATGTCTCTTCAAAGTGTTTCATTCAATTATTTTCTGTGCCAGCAACTTTGTCGCAAACAGTACTTACAATTGGGTAGTAATAAAAGCTCCGAAAAAATTTAAATATTGAGCATACTCAAAATATGAAATTTACTGCTTAAAATACTAATTTTCCGACAACTTGTATGCGACTACAAATAAAAAAAACGACCGAGTAAAATGCTGAAAATTCCGAAAAATTAAAACAGCATTTGCTGACGTAATATTTTTCCACCAGCATAGATTGCATTTTAACGAAAACTACAGTTAAAGCATGTTTATCCCAAAACCCGGATTAGAAAATGGTGAAAAAAATTCTGCGAGCAACTTGGAAGTAGCGCTCGCCGGCCGCTGCCGCGGCACCGCTCGCTACGCTCGCTCGGCTCGCGCGCTTTTGGTCACAGTTCTAACCTAACCTAACCTAACCTAACCTATTTCACAAAATTGAGGGTTAAAAAAGTTATTCTTCAACCAATATTAGATATTAAGCTGGTTTAGAGAGCATAAGAAAACGATTATTTTAGCAGAACATATGCTGTCGGAAACTTAGTATTTTTTGTCGGAAGTTTGGTATTTTTTTGGTATTTAATTTTAACACAGCATATATAGTATTACAGTCAACCACAGATCGCAGGAAGTTAATTTGTTTTTCGGAAGCTTTATTATTTTCCCTTACAATTCAATTTAATCAAGGTAAGTTTTTGGAGGTCGTGGTCGTGGTCGCTCACAATGGGCCTTATCAGAAGGCTTAAAGTCACCCAAAGGGCAATGGAGAGGGCTATGCTCGGAGTTTCTCTACGTGATCGAATCAGGAATGAAGAGATCCGCAGGAGAACCAAGCCAACCGACATAGCCCGAAGAATTGCCAAACTTAAGTGGCAGGGCCCACTGCCACTTAAGTTTGGCAATTCTTCGGGCGGTACATTGCTCGCAGAACAGATGGCTGATGGGCCTGAAAGGTTCTGGGGTAGCGACCGCATACCAGAAGACGTAGAGTGGGAAGTAGGAAGCCTCCCACAAGGGAGAGGATGACCTTGTGAAGACCGCGGGAATCCGCTGGATGTGGGAAACACAAGACCGGTCGAAGTGGAGGAGCCTGGGGGAGGCCTTTGCGAGCAGTGGACGTCTTTCGGTTGAAATGATAATGATGATGAAGTTTTTCGAACAGTGGTGGCCCAGTGTCGGCCCCGACTTTCGAGTTGTAGGTCGTAAGTTAGAACCCAGATAGGCACTTAATTTTTGTATTTAATTTCATCACCACTGCTCTCAAAACGTTGAAGAAAAACATCGTGAGGAAACTGGCAAGTCCTAGAACCAAAAATTCGAAGACAGGTGACATCTACCATTCCGCACTAGGCTCGCGTGATGGATTACGGCCTATTCACTCTCACTGAGAGAAGGCCTGTGTCTCACTCAGCAGTGGGAACGTTAAAGGCTGTTTGTGAAGGTAAGTTTTTAATTTCAAAATACTTACCTATAAACTTACTGCGGAAAATCGATACCCGAAACGTTATTCCGTTTAACAAATTTTTGGAGAGCAAAACGCCTGCATTTTATATTGAATGGTTATTTTCTATTAGCTTTATAGCAAACCTCTTAACATAATACAAAATATTCAGGTTAATGGCAATAAAAAGCAAACTTTCAATTCGAAATCGAGTCAAACGGCCCTTATCGGCCATTTACGAAATAAACTCGATCTAAAGCAATTTTATTTGCAACAACAGAAGGGACGATTGTCGTAAAAACGTTTGACTTACGATTTCGGTCGCGAATACGGATGGCAGTAAACCGCATGAACTTTGTTATCGCTGAACTTGTTAAAATATTGTAGGTAGGGTATGTTTTTATCGGTAATATTGTGAAATTTCTCATTCAAGTTGTGGTATCATCGAAACAAAAAACGACGGGTTGCACTCCGGGAGTGCCGGCAGAAGTGAAAACTTGAATATTAACGTTGTGCATAAACACTTTATATACACGAATTTTACGAATACACAACAGTGTGGCAAATACAGAGCCATCAGCTGTCATCATCCATGGATGCGCGTGGCACGCTGTAACATAAACACACACGAACATTCGCGCAAGCGTCCTGCGCCGCCTAAACGAAACAGCAGGCGCAGGCATACATTTTCGCCGCCCCGTAGATAGAGTATCCCCCATACTTCCTCTCCTACGCCGCGCCGGCTGTCTACTCTCTGTCCGTCTTACGAATTTTCGATCAGGTCACGTGTCCTGACGAGAGTTTAACATTTTTTACCCATTACAAAAAAAGTGCACAACGCCGCTAAAGAAGTTTTCACTTCAAAAATATGTCTACGGTTAGACACACGTCAAGAAGTGAACTACGAAATAATGGCGCTGTCAGTGAGACTACGATGATGGCCGTAGGTACTTTAAAGGTTGTCTGCAAACGTCGACCTTATGTAGTGCAGGCTGGCAATAAAATAACTCGGGACATATTCGAACAGTCAAGACAATTTATAATGATCATCATAATTTCAGCCGAAAAACGACCAGTGCTGGACATGGCCTCCCCCCCAAGCTCCGCCACTTCGATCGGTTCTGTGTTTCCCGCATCCAGCGCATTTCTGTGGCCTTCACAAGGTCGTCGGTCCTTGTGGGGCTTTCCAACTCTAAGTCTTCCGGTACGTTGTCGACACTCTAGAACCTTTCGGCCCCATCGGCCATCTGTTCTGCGAACAATGTGCCCTGCCCACTACCACTTAAGTTTGGCAATTCTTCGGGCTGTGTATGCTTTCGGCCCTATAATTCACTATAGGACAGTAGCATCGATTCACCTCCAGGAAGACGGCGCACAGTGGTCACGTGCTGCCATTTTTGCACGGTTAGGTTATGTGGAGACCCCTTTACAGTCCTCCTAGAAATATGCCCTAAAAGCGTTGCATAGATAGGGTTTTGGATCTGATTTTTGAGAGGTTAACGGTCCTGGGGCGGGGGTTTACAGGTTACCTCTCTCGAATCGTTTTTTTTTTTGAATAGTTTGTTTTGTGATAACACGATTTTACTGAAATATTATTTTATAAAAATGAATTTAGGTACACAAAATATTGTAAAACATTTTTAAAGAAATTTAACTAAGTATGGAGTTTCTTGCGAATTCTTCTCCATATGAATCTACTTCTTGGAAGGGACGCCCAGAATCAATTCAATTTTCTTGTCGGTAAATTTTGTCGTTCGAAAGTGCATTCTAAAGGCCTACTTGAAATTAATTATTTGACTTTGACTTTAACCCTCTTACTAATACCAGGAATAACCATACATTTTCATAGGTTTAAACTTGGAATAACTTTATTCAGTGTTTATTAGTAAGAGGGTAAGAGGTTAGCTGTTTCTCAACGATACGTATCACTGTGAGACAGCTAGTTAGTTAGTCAAAATAATAGTTTAAAAAACTAAAAAACACGCTTTAAAAACCAAACTAAAAAAGGAGAAAATAATTTAATTCAATTAAAAAGCGTGGGGTGCTTTTTGAGGTATTTTTATAATCAATTAATGTCAAGCACCCCACGCTTTTTAATTGAATTAAATTATTTTCTCCTTTTTTAGTTTGGTTTTTAGAGCGTGTTTTTTAGTTTTTTAAACTATTATTTATTTTCTATTTTTTAGTTCTGCTAACTACAAAAACGTGTCATTTTTTTTCTCAACTTTTTTTTTAAATTATTGAATTGTCATCGGTCCTCGACAAGTTTACAAAGTTTCAATGAAATCTGACCGTTTAAAGTGGGTCAAAATCGCGCTCAAAGGAGTCGGTTACATACAAACATACAAACAAACCAACAAACAAACATACAAGTGAAGCTAATATAAAGCGTGTAAAAAGAAAAGTGTTTCTACACGTGTGTAACGGCAAAAGGTTCTAGCTTTTCAATGTTTTTCATTCTTCCTTTTGATACAAAAATAAAAGTCACAACACGAGCCAATTAAAAGCCAAAAAACGAAACAAAAAGCCTAGAAGTTTACAAAAAGATGTTTTTATTTAATTTGAAAAGCTTTTTATGTAATGGAAAAACTTCGTTTGAATTTTATGAAAATAAAAATAGAAAGTCTGAGCGCTCGTGGTATTTCACAGACTAATAATATTACTTTCACAAACTAACTGCAGACAAGAAGGCACAAAAAAATCTAGGTCGAAATCATATTGGAATACTTCGGCAGTAAATGCCAAAAATCTAGGCAAAATGCCAGAAATGAGGTTAATGTTTTAATATCAAACGTAGACATTTCTTGTGCGGAAACTTTCGTGAGATAGTACCTTATAGACCCTAACTTTTTATAGCCAATACGATTCGGTTTTGTAGGCAACCGGCCTTAGGGAATGCCGAAACATTTTTTGTCTACCCACCGAAGTTTGACAACGTTTTTGCAAAGCCCGTCTGGTGCGAAGTACCTCGATAAAGTCCTTTATAAGCTAAGATGAATACTTACTTAAGTTAGCTCCTGATAAAATCCAAGACCTCTAGAACTCTGCTGTTGATGAATACGTTTTTTGAACCCTTTTTACAGATTATTTTCTATGTTGTGAATGTGAGAAACTTCTAGAGTCTTAGATGTTTCAATTTTCTGGCCATTTTTTTAAATATACCTGGTATTGTTGACAGGCCTCCCAGGAATACCTACATTTTAACACTGTAATTTGAAAACATTGTAAAACCACATATTTAAAAAAAAAGTTATCGTAAAGTTTCTTCCCGGCTCTTCTTCATAGGAAACGACTAATTGGAACCATGCACCTAGCTTATTCTGACTTTTCATAATTAAGTGCCCATTTATGTTTATGTGAAATAATGTTTTTGAATTTTATTACATGTTAAATTGAGTGAAACAAACAAGGTCTAAGAATGTCACGACTTTTCGAATCAATAACTTATTGATGCGAAAAGACCTTTACAGGTAAACATCTTGATCTGTAATGTTATGAAAAACACGCGCTGTGTAGTATAAACCTAGGTGAATGACCTACATAAAAACTTTTTCGTATTAGACATTTTATTTAGGTAGAGTATGTAACTAAGTGATAATTTAAATATCTCAGTCGGTCCTACGCCAGATATGTTTAACAAGGAAGACAAGTAGACAAGTAAAAACAACGCACTTACATTTTTTTTATACTCCATGTATTAGAAAGGCGTGGGTCATAGGCAGAAGCGAAGTGGCGCGAATGAAACAAACAATTGACACTCTATTGTGGTGTCCTACGTGACCAACCGCACGTGGGTGATGTGCGTCGGCGAGTATAAATTGTTTGTTCCATTCGCGCCGCTTCGCCCCGACCGACCCTTGCTCGTTGAAGCGCCAGCCCGCGCCGCAGCTGAGCCAGTAGCTTTAAATTCCCCGATCAATAATAATGCCAATATTTTGATCCAGCCTGTCCCCAATGATAGCTGTCCCCCTATCAGTGACGCCCTGAGCCGAGGCCCGTACCCCACAGGGGGTGCCCTCAGCGTGCAGTCGCTTAGTTTGTAATTTATTTTAGTTTGTAAGCCCAGGCTGGAGGCGTTAAGTTAATTCTTTATGGCAGCCCCAGGAAAGCCCAGTTGAGCAGTCACGGCCTCTCAAGACCAACTGCGAGATGTCAAAAAAAAAAAAAGCGCCGCTTCGCTTCGCGATCGTGCTCGCGTTGAATCCGCTTGTGGTATATATGTTCTGTGCGTTGAATTGCCTACGTAGGACACTGTAATAGCGCGGGCAGGCGATGCGATGCGATGCGACGGAGGAACAAAAAAAATCACGCAAATGAATTCAGAAGAAGAAGAAGAAGCGTCAGAAGCTAGTTAGAAATAAACCTACTATTTCATTCCTAGTTCACAATTCCGTTAAAAAATCAAATCAATTCAAAGAAAACGCAACCAGACATCGTTCCAATTAATTTCAATAACATTCTCCATTTGTAATCCCTTGTTTCGCCACTCTCCTCGTTCCCAAAACTTCTTCGTTTTATTATTCCGACTCGGTTTGTGATTCAATCACAACAGTACGTAAATGGTTAGTTAAAACAGCGGCATACTTAATCAAAGTCGTGAAATCCCGAGCCGGTCCCGGTACCAGTAACAGCCATATCGACCGCCCAAATACCGGGACTAACTAATTACAAAGATCGAGAGTGCTTGGTACTAGATGTAACTCTTTGTTCTAAGGAATTTTAATTACAAAATTAAGTTTTGCCACCATTGATATACAAAAAGCCTCGAACAAAAATAACACTCCTAACTGTCCCCAATTTTACGTCAGTGGTTATAGTTATGATAGAACATATTTTTTTTGCAAATTCAACCTTACATGCATGACTCAAAGTGGTTTTACAAAACGATGTCCAAAAAGACTGACTGAAAGATGACTGACGATACTAACTGACACGCAGTTGTCAAATAGTATCCGTCAGTTATCTTTCAGTCAGTCTTACCTCGTCTTGTCTTGTCTTGTCTTGTTGTTTGTCTTGTAGTTGTGCGCAGGCGCATTGCGCCCTATTTATGCGGACGTTTTTGAAACGCTGATTGTGTATCTTGAGTTTTTTATATGTCAATGATTGCCACAGCAAAATTATGAATTGATTAGCTGGAAACACGGGTGTACGTTCCTACCCACTATTGTATAGAATCAAGCTCTTCTAACTGAACAGACAGCTGTGCTGCTAGGGAGTTTGTTGCGCCACTTCTTCCTCCCAGCTAAAGCACTAAGAAGTGGTTAAAGGTGAGTATTTTGGGGGACTTTCTTATGTAATTTTAACATGATCCTCAGCCTAGTTTAAATAAATGATTTTGATTTTAAATTTTTACTTCTATAGGCACACCACTGCCTACCTTTCGGTGAAAACAGAAGTGACGGTGATATTGTAACGTACCCTACATTCGTACATTGTTCTATCATTAAGTATAGTGTTTGACACAGAAGTTTATGAAGGTATCCCCTTGACATAATAGCTTTATAATAGGTACCTATTGTGAAAAGCACATACCAGATTGAATGTTAAAATATTAGCTTGGACATGTATGGCAACGACATCTAACTTTTGTTTATTAAGGACACCTATAAAATTAAGAAATAAGTAACAGTTTGTCGTTCAAAAACAAAATCAATAAAAAAATACTTGGTATTCTGACAACAAAGAGCGCCTTTAAAGGCTCTTTTTGATATAAAAAAAGTATCTAGTGTGGTATCTAGGCTATGAGTACTGAAAGGATTCAATAGTGCCGTCCATACCTTTGAAACGAATATCATGCGAAGCTGAAAGGCTGAAACGCCAGATACAAATCCGATATCAAAAATTCAGCTCCGAAAATTGTATTGAATTCCTTTCTGAATATTATGGAGTACCCACGTACGTTCGACGACTTTATTTTATATTTTATACGTTCCTAGATATTTATTCGGATATATTTATTGAATTTTCTGTTGTTACCTCGAATTTGGAGCTGTAACTTTTCTATTTACAGAATGGAATTGCGTTAGGTCTGAAAGTTGGACAATTTTAGTCTCTGGTGGGTACCTACCCTTGGGCAGTTAGAAGGCTTAAATTTATTTATTGGTTTCTAACGAAGTTTGAATGGCCTTCGCCCCAAGATAAAATACCTATGTAGATACCAATATCTAAATACTATTGTTAGGTACCGTATTTTTTCTCACGAAACGATGCACGCTTTACTTGTGGTAACCACGTGTACAAACACGCTGTGAATCTGTGCGTGCAGACGAGTAGTGTCATGACATTAAACTCATACACATCTGACGCATCGCAATTGTCTCGGACGGTACCGATAGCTCATGCGCTTACACACATATTTCACAGGAGTGTTTAGTACACTTGTACCACAAGTAATGAGAGCGTCGTTTTGTGATATAAAAATACTATACACTGCTAGGCAACCCAAACACTAGAAGCTAATTGTCCGCTTTTCCTTCTTCTACCTTGCTTTCTCCAGGATCTTTCTATGAAATGGTGACGATATAATATCACGTTTCTTCGTAAGGAATCGGATTTTAAGGTAATCAGGGTGTAGGTAAGTAATCACATGTATGAACGTGCACATAGCTAAAGGATTAGTATATGTGTGTAAAGTCTCGTAGCAGCGGCGTTTCTACCCCATGGGAGGAAGGCGTGAGTTTATGTAAGTATGTATAATGTAGCTATATCAAAGTAGGTATAAACCACATTAGCAGGTAAAATTAGGTAGGCGGATAGACAGGTAGGTAGGTAAAGTTACAATACCTATACCTACCAAACAATTGTAATAAATAACACTTTTGACTGAGTAAATACATTCTTATAAATAAATATTTATAAAACAGATCCATTTGTTTCGTTTGTTCACCGTTTTCAATACAAACCGGAACAAGCAAAACTGCAGTTTCAGCGTAAATATTTTGCAGACTTCAATTTATTGGTTTCTGTATGAAATGTAAACAATTTCATTTTATATAACTCATTTCGGTTGACCAACTACCTACTTTCAAAAAAGTTACAATCACGACTAAACCAAAATTTATCGAATGGGCCACTGCTGGCATTAGAAAAAGCAGAGATGTCATAAATAATTGGTATCACGAAAAATCATTGACTTCTGATCAGGCCCTTCATAGTTATGTAAGAAACTATTCTAAGATATTCAAAAGAGTCTGCACTCAAGCTAAATCTAAATGAATAAGTAACAAAATTAGTATTTCTAAAAATAAAATAAAAGCTGTGTGGCAGGTAATTAACAAAGAAACTGGAAACACAAAACAGCGAGATCAGAATGAGTTAGCTCTAAATATTGATAATAAAACCATTTCTGATAAGTTAAAAGTTGCTGAGACTCTAGAAAATTTCTTTACCAACATCCCAATAGAGGTTACGAAATCTTTCTTCTCATCATATGTATTAATGAATCTCTTCTTAAAGAAAACTTAAGTAAGGTTATTCCAAGTTTTGAATTCAAACCCATTTCTATTGCCACGTTTAAAACAGCATTTAAAAGTCGTAACATAAAAAACACTGAAGACTTATGGGAGATTTCCGTTAAGGTTCTTGAATATATCATTGACACAATTGCCCCTGTCTTATCAGGCATATTTAATCAATGTTTAGACCGCAGTACATTTCCTGACTTAGTAAAACATAGTAAAGTAGTACCAATTTTCAAATCGGGTATTAAGAGTGATCCCTCTAATTATAGACCTTATCTGTGGTTACAGCATTAGCAAAATTTATGAAAAAATCATGCTAGACCAGATGTTGTCACATTTTAACTCAAATGGGATTTTACATGGTCGACAGTTTAGTTTCACGAAATGTAGGTCGACGATTGACGCGGGAGTAAAACTCATCAGTCACAATTGGCATTTTCTGTGACCTCTGAAAAGCGTTTGACTGCATTGACCACAATACACTGAACAGGCAGCAAAAAGTAAACGTTAACGGGGCGTCGCCGTCATCCTCGGGGTCTCTAGTAAGATGGGCGTGCCTCAAAGTTCAACTCTTGGCCCTTTTTTATTTCTAGTTTATATTAATGACCTTCCTTACCTGATAGCTAAATTCTCGGATATAATTTTGTTCGTTGATGAAACTTCTCTTATTTTTAGAATAGATAGAAAAGACACGGAAGTCTTACATGTCAACGATAGTCTAGCTGTTCTTTCGAAATGATTTGCGGCTAATAATCTTTTACTCAATGCGAATAAAAATAAATGTCTTCAGTTCTCGTTACCAAACGTACCCCAAGTAGGTCTAAATTTAAAATTTGATGGCAAGAAACTAGATGCTATTTCGGAAACTGTATTTCTAGGAATTACTTTAGATTGAAAATTGCAATGGGGTGCCCACATTACAGCTCTTCCAAGCAGATTAAGCTCAGCTGCTTACGCAGTAAGAAAAATAAGGCAGTTGACTGATGTAGCCACAGCTAGGTTAGTATACTTTGCTTATTTTCACAGTATTATGTCATATAGCGTTCTGCTGTGGAGATCGGCAGCTGAAGTAGATTATATTTTTATTTTACAAAAGAGGGCAATCCGCGCAATATTTAAAATGGGGCCTCGCGAGTCTCTTAGAAACACATTCAACGAACTAACTACTAACTCTGCCTTCTCTTTATATCCTAGAAAATATCTTGTATGTTCGCAAAAAATTAGGTATTTTCAAAAAAAGATGCGATTTCCATAATCTAAATACACGTAGAAAAGATGAAATTGTGATTTCAAAATTTAGATTATCAACTATCGTTAGAAACGAAAGACAAAATGACAAATTGTAGAAGGATATCTACGGTGCGATGCAAAAAATGGAGAAACGAAATGTCACTTTGTATTGAAAAAGCACTGTCTATTCTTCGTAGAAATAGAAAGCGTCATGCTAAACCTGCTGGTATTTATTGACAGGCCTGCACTGTGTTCCCATACCTATTAATATCACTGTAATTTGAAAACATTGTAAAAGCCAACTTTTTTTTAAAGAGTAACCGTGGAGTTTCTTGCCGGCTCTTCTCCATAGGAAGCGACATCGCAGGGAAGCGACAAATTGGAACCGTGCACCTAGCTTCTGACGTTTCATAAGTGCCCATGCAGGTTTATGTGAAATAAAATATTTTGAAAAACTGACTGATTTTATAGATGTTACAAAAAAGACAATTTCCAAAAAATAATAATAACTTCGGTGTAAAAATAGAGAAGCGCTTTTGAAGTTATTCTTCTATCCGTGTCACGCAAAACGATGATTGTACAGAATGGGGCGTTCCTGTGTTGTGACACTTGTTACGTCAGATATTAGTAGTACTATCTCTGTCTAGCATTGACTTTAAAACGTAAAGACCTTCACCATTTTGTATGATAATAACAATATATTCTCATCAAACTAAACAACTTTCCCGTCGTAAAGGTTGTAATGGCGAAAAAAATATCAATTGTTCCCTAAAATTGGGTTGAGTAGGTAACTAGGTATTGAAGTTTTGTATGGACATATTTAAGGGTGCGACATTGTGAGATCTTCAGGTGGATCTCAGGGGGCTCCCTGTACCGGGATCGAATAATAAAACACCTTTTTAGTTTGCTTGAAATTGATACTTCGTTTATTCCACACGTCGCGTTTATTACGGCACTGAGCCTGCCAAGCAAGTCCTTCTTTTAGAAACCAAAAAAAAAATGCTAATTATATTTGAAGGGTTATTCTAAATCAGGTCTTTGACAGTTCGAATGTGATTAAAATTCATTTATGGCTAGCCTGTACACACGGCTACACATCAAGCTATACATTTGCAGTTTATGCTGATCTCGCACTGGCGGAAATCCTACACATTGCGAGATCAGCTTATACTGGAAATGTATAGCTTGATGTGTAGTCGTGTGTACAACGTAAGGACATCTTTTGCAGACAAACTTTATCTATAACACAGCCTTAAATAGGTATGTCCACTCATTTCTGATACCAACAGTAGGTACTCGTAGGTAAGCATTTTTATGTTAAAAATAAAATTCCATTGAAAAAAAATGTTTTTAGGCATCTAGGTAAAAAGGTCCCCTTGTTTGTTCATCTTTCACGCTTGACCGAAATAATCTCTTTGATTTTTTTTTACACACGAAAGGATCTTAATCTCGTTCCTTGTTAAATACCTATTTCAACCTTTTATGCCGTGGTTTGGTGTCTAATCAAGTAAATAAATTCTCGTTAATTTCCTTTTTTACCTTCATTCTCTTTCATTTCTTTTTTACCTTAGGGTTCTAAAAAGCCTTGGTTCATGCCTTAAATTAACGTAGAGGGAAGCAAATGCACACAATTTTTTTATAACTCGAACTATATGACACCGGAACAATTTATCAAAACTATTCGCAAATACCATATCTAGCACATCTCTATTTCCGAAATAGACAAACACGGGCGCAGTGAATTTGATTGAAGCGGATATTTGTCGCTCCGGTGCCGCTCGCCAGGGAGCGCGGGCATCGCTCTAGTTTACTTTGTTCTTTTATTTTTTTCATCGGATTAAAATCCAATAACTGTGTCTGGCTAACCTGCCACTTGTTCCCACCGGGATTTAGCGGAACATTCTTTTTTTACTGTTACCTATTCGTAAAGTTGGAGTGCACTATTTTATTTTATTTGGTTCAAACTGTTCAATTTTTATTTTAGGATTGTGAAATTTGCTTTTCCACCTACAATGCCTTCGAGTATGTCAATCTAATGGTGATTCCAGGGCCCTACGTTAATCAATAATAATTAGGTACAGACGCCAGCACATCAAGCTACCCCAATCTGTCAAATTTCTTTGAAAGTTTTTCATGTTAAATTGGGAAAATTTGACAGTATGGGGTAGCTTGATGTGCTGGTGTCTGTACATTGATCCGACCTACCTACCTAGGTTCGTATCATGGCAATCTGTCACCAAGCCCGAGTAAAATGAGTAAAGCTGTTTTGCCCTTTAGGTACCGTTAATATCTAATAGTTGTAACATTGGGAATGTGCGTAAACTATATTGAGTGATCTACAAGCTATTTCAGAACTAAATTTAAGAAATCGTTTTCACCTTGCTGATGCCGCCGTCTCGACAAATAAAACATTGCAGGTGCAGCGCCATCTATCTGTCATGAAGAAAACTAAAGATTGTAATTAGTTAAATTATTCGTGTACACAATAATATTTTACTTTACAAAACTAAAACACAAAAATAAACGATATCAAGAAGATATGTTTTGCAGGAAAAATAGTGCCAACAAACAGTATTTCATCAAGTGACATCTATTAATTTTGCGGCCAACTAAAACCAGAATGTTTCTAAAAAGGTTTATTAGTGCGACGATAGATGTCAGAAGCAGTGGCAATTAAACATTAGTAGGATGAGTAGGATCACGATTTAAAAAAAAAACATCAGCCAAGTGCGAGTACTTGATTCCGTGGCTACCCGATAGGTGGTATTCATTTTAGTACAAGCCAACATAGGAGCCAGTGTTGTATTTTGAACTTTATTTCAGGGGGAGTAAAATAAGATTGGCTTTAAAATAGGTTGGAATTAAGTTCAAAGTACATTATACCTACTACTCAGAAACTGTAGAACATTTTTTTGTATAATTCGGTTTTAGTTTCCATTATTTTATTACATATTCCGTTAGAGTTAAATTGTTCTGAGGAGGCAGGAAATGCATGTGACTAAAAGAGTGAGTATTATAAATGTTGATGGATGGAGAGCGACAGGAAGGGCAGAGAAAAGATAGATGGATTGTGAAAGGAATGCTATGAAAGAAAAGGGCGCGAATGGTAGCGTGACGGTTGACAAGGGAGAGTGGAAGACGAAAACGTGTTTCGCCGACCCCAACCCAAGTAGTATGTGACAAGAGCAGGAAGGTGATGAATTGTCGATAAAATAGCCTAAGCAACCCATCGTTACACAAACATACCTATTCTGTGAACATTTGAACTGCCAAGCTTTTACGGTTAGGACCACAGAACCCATATTAAACTCCTAACGTAGGTTCAAATACTACAATAGTATACGTAGCCACGTAGGTTAGGACACACAGACGGCATAGGCTTAGTAGCTAGTTATTGACATCCTTAGACATTATCCCATTACCTACGGTTTTATTAGACTTAATAAAAATAACTATCGTTGCGCTTTTGCCGGAACAGATAAAACCTCATACTTAGCCTAATTTTTAGCTTTACAATCTGTTTATAAACAGGTGGTTTTGTTGATCAACGTGTACTGTGTACTACTAGTGTTTTTTTTCATTCGCGCCCATAACTTATGAGCAACAATTTTGTAAACAAGACTAAATGTTTTTAAAATTCTTAAAAATAAAAACAGTTTTACAAGTTCAAATACCGGTAATCTTTTTGTACAAGCAGGTTTCAACCTAAGTAGAACCTCATACTAGCCTAGTTTTTAGCTTTACAATTTGTATAAATAAACAGGTGGTTTTGTTGATCAATTAATCCCCAGAGTATGACTAAAGTGTTTTTTTTATTCGCGTCCATAGCGAGCAACAATTTTATAAACAAAACTAAATGTTTTTAAAATTCTTTAAAAAAATACATTTATAAACAGTTTTACAAAGTTCAAATACCAGTAAATTTTTTATACTAACAGATTTCAACCTAAGTTACCATATTAGGCTGAATCTAAGTAAGTTCATTTGCCTATTACTTACAGATAAAAAGATGATCTGGTTTTCAACACCTATTTAATACCTTGAAACTTGTTTGGACAAATGGACAACAGTTTTTTTATCTCACTCTAACTTGCACGTGTTACATATTAGAAAAGAGATAGAAATCAGTGATGTCGATTCGAGTAACCACGCTTCAGATACAGAATAGTAGCGACTGTGACGGTATTTCATAAATAAATGTCAAAATAACTCTCTCGATGCCAAATGATTATTGTTGTTTTTACAATGTTATTCCGTTTATTTTCTTGAAATGCATCGAGATTGAGTGATCCGCGATCGCGTTTAAATAGCTCCGACACGTGAAATAACATGCATCGCGCTTACCATACGCGTTTGTGATAGATTCTCTCAACTCTTCAAAATGTCAAATTGTTTTTTAGTGTTTTGTATGTATTATTGCTTCAATACGCGTTCAAATCGTTGCATATTAGTGTAAATGAGTGCTGTGTTGTTATTTAATTTGCTAATGGTGTTAAATGTGGTGTTAATGTAGAAATAGTGCTAAGTGAAGTGTGTTTGTGAGGTTAGTTTTTCTTCCCGCTATTATGTAGTCCCTGATCTCAAATCCTGGCAGCGGCTCGGTGAGTAATAGCGAGTAAGTTTTCTACAGAAGGACTTCTAAAGGAATTGTTAGTTATATTTCGACGCTAGCGTGTTTTAAGTTACAAAGTTATGTGAAATTTGTTGTGCATACAAAAAAAATTGCAGATGTCTATAACTTAGTCTCCTTGAGACTTATGTCCATGGAAATGGCTGATAAATATACTATAAGTAGATAATTACGATTCGGATCATTCATTTAGACAGTTTTAATAGTTATTCTGTCTTTAAAATACCATTTAAAGATTCATGTTTTGTAAAACTCAGGTGTATCGGAAACTAAACAATGTCACATATTTCTATATTCTTTATCAATACACAAATACTCAAAAAGATAGTTTTAATGATAATTTGAAAAACTAAAAGAGGTTTTAACTCAAAACAAGAAATTTTGTGTAATGGTTTTGTTGTTTCGTCAGTAACGGAAATAAGAAAATAGTTAAGAACAAATTAAAACGGTGAGTGAAGAAATATCAAATAAAAGATTTTATAATCCAAGATCTCATAATATCTACTCATATTGCGGACAGCACTCATATTCTTTAGGATTTTGTCAGTGGTATTGAAAGCGGGTTCAAATACTAAAAAAAAAATATTTTCAGTAAGAACTGTAATATGAATACGGTGGGTTAGATTCCCACCAAAAGTTTTTACAGTGAGTTATAAGATTGGTTATCTTGATTCAAGTGCCATAATGTAGGACATGTTCTATCCAAGCTTTAGTTGATAAATGTAAGAGAGACATGTTAATTACAAATATCTTCCGTATTTTTGGGTTCAAACCCCACATTATTCGGTGATGGTTTTTTCTTTACCTAAGGTAAAGCCAAAAGGAAAATCATGAGTTTTTGCCAGATCTGGTTTAAGATACTGTAAAAAAGTATCATGTTCTGTTATTGTTGTGAATAAGTGAACATATTCACTAA
This sequence comes from Antitype chi, assembly GCA_947359405.1. Lineage (NCBI taxonomy): Eukaryota > Metazoa > Arthropoda > Insecta > Lepidoptera > Noctuidae > Antitype > Antitype chi. The sequence continues at coordinate 17,651,782 of OX375820.1, read as the reverse complement.
CAGTATGTATGTATGTTTATAAATCAAATAACTTGGGTTCAACTCCCACAGTTCTCATCTGTTATGTGTGACTATGTGGCCACTATAACTTTGATAAGTCTTTAATTACTGAAACTGATCTGCTCTTTTGATCTTGGGTTCAAATCCCGAAGTATTCAACAATATTCAACATGGTCCGCAGTGACAGACCCAATAGTGGTTTTATTTATATCTGTGGGTTAGATTTCCACAGATAGTTTTGCAAGTAAATCTACATACTCAACTCTTATTAGATAAATTTTCAGATTTGATTTGGGTTCAAGTCCCATACAAGATTTGATAGTGTTGTTCTTCAGAACTACATCATTATGCTAAATTAGCCTCAGTAATATGGATGGGGCTAATGTATGGGTTAGATTCCCATACAATGTATGGGTTACATTCCCATACAATTTATTGGTTAGAATCCTATACAATTTATGGGCCAGAGTCCCATACAATTGATGGCTTAGAGTCCCATACAATTAATGGGTTAGAGTCCCATACAATTTATGGGTTAGAGTCCCACACAATTTATGGGTTAGAGGCTCATACAATTGATGGGTTAGAGTCCCATACAATTTATGGGTTAGAGTCCCATACAATTGATGGGTTAGAGTCCCATACAATTTTTGGGTTAGAGTCTCATACAATTGATGGGTTAGAGTCCCATACAATTTTGGGTTAGAGTCCCATATAATTTTATGGGTTAGAGTCCCATACAATTTATGGGTTAGAGTCCCATACAATTTTGGGTTAGAGTCCCATACAATTTATGGGTTAGAGTCCCATACAATTTATGGGTTAGAGTCCCATACAATTTATGGGTTAGAATCCCATACAATTTATGGGTTAGATCCCCATAATAATAATTCTTAACTGGTGTTGATAGTATTGGCAGAAATCAGCTCTTCATTATGCATGCAGACTATTAGATTTATGGGTTCAAATCCCACACAAGTAACTTTCCTTTGTTGGAAACCACATTCCACAGAGGTATTGCCCAGCAGTATCAATATGGGTTAGACTCCCATTTAAAAATTGGTTTGTCAGTTTTGACTGTTTGCAAACTATTAAGGGCCAGCAACCTAGGAATTTTAGAATGGGCTCAAATCCCAAATAAAAAAAATATCTGTGATTATAAAGTACTATCAAAGGTTTTTTTAAGGCAACTAATAGTTACTTATTAGAATTTGGTATAAATGTGTTTGTTTGTTTGGTAAGTAAGTACCTACCTAAATGTTGTAAGGTAAATGGAATATTATGATTTCAAAGTTCAGTCTTGGGTTAGATTCCTAAAAGACTAAAGAGTACACTACTTAAGGTGAACCTAGTCCACATTTTTTGCATACAAACTTCGGGAGTGTTTTACTCCACTGTCTGACATAGCACAGCCAAAGTAAAATATGATATTGTTTTGTCTCATCATTAATATTGTCTGTACGGAACAGAATACTAAAATAAAAACCCATTAAAAAGTTAGGCGCCAACAAAGATTCATTTTTCTTGCTAATTTTACTTCACTTTGGGTGTGCTTAAGTAATAAAAGCAGTATACAATCTCCAAAACCAAGTTGGTACCGACAAAGTTGGTCATTGATTTATGCATTGGCTTTTTCATAAAACCCGATCTTCCAAAGGACTTTTCTTAATTTTTTCGCGTATTTTTTACTATAAATGATCCTGCATCTCACTCAATAACGTTGTGCGTGTAGACTAGCGTTGAACTGCTCATCACTGATACTATCTCTGTCGGACACGAAGCCTGGTGAGACAGCGTGATTTTTAGCCAGGCCCACCAGTGAGTTCGAGCCCGCGACTAGGTTCCCCTTAATTGTTAATTATATTTTATTTCTATGGGTTCGATTCCCAGCAATAACCATAACAACCAGACCTGCCAAGCTTTTTTTTTATTTTTATTCGACAATGTCTTTATGAGTATTTGAATGGTAAAAATGCAATAAAAGGAAATAGCCATTTTCATGTACATACTGTGTAGTCATCTACAATACATTTAGATCTCCTTCATCTCCTTGAAATTTCTACGGACAAATTAATTATTTAAATAACCATAGTGCCATTATGTTTAAAGTTTTTAAAACATTTAATTGATTTTTTTACCGAGAATCGCGAATTTTTTAAACTTTTTGTTAAGCTTTTATTTTTATTTACTTAGTATGTAAGGAAATGTTTGTAAACTATTTTAATTAAATAAATAATAAAGGAAAAAAAGAAATAAAAAAATAAAATAAAATGAGGATTTAAAAAGATTACAAATAAAAATATTGGGACGTTTTGGTCTACTTATTTACCTATCCATACTCCCCTCCCTACCCTGGTAATTTAGATTTTAATTTTTCTACAAGGTTTGACTTCAGTGCATGTTGTCATAAAACAGCGTGCCCCACACACAACTTATAAATTAAATACTTTAAAAAAATAAAACAAATTTGTTTTATTTATTTCCAAGGTTTATTAACTGGGTATGGTTTTGCTCACAGTGCCAGCGCAGTTTATTCCTGGGAGGACCGGCGCTGGGCTGCTAATACTCAACGGGTTCACATTTTACATGAAGAACCACCAAGCTCATGGGAAGAAGCAATGGTACTGTTCCTCGAGAGACGTCCACGGGTGCCGAGCTGACGTCATCACATACAAAGGCGTAGACGGAAGGGATTACATATCGATATTCCGTGGCAGACATATCCACGATCCTCCCCGTTTGCGTCAGTGTCACGACGGTAGATTTATAAGAGAAAAATATTTCTTTAATAGACAATCACTACAGTGATCTTTATTTTTATTTTACAAGTATTTTTTTTAAATCAAATTTTATTTTATAAAAATTGTGATGTACTTATTGTAATGACGTGTTCTTCTAACGCATGTTTCTAATGTAGGGACCTGCTAGTAACTAGATGGACAGTTGTTGGTGACTATTTTAGGAAATACAGTATTCTGGTAAACATGTGTTGGTTTTATTGACCTGCCTTATAACTATGTATGTGACTAGCTTAGAAAATATTTACCCGACGAAATTGCCAATAAACTAAGTAAATTGTAAAATAGATAAATTGTAAAGGAAATATGTATTTGTAAATCGAAGAAATCAATATTAAATTAAAAAAACACAATAATTATGGAGATACAAAATAGTGATGTAAAGAAACTCAAGCAATCGTTTTTATTTCGTGTTTTAGAATCTGTTGTAGAAAATATGTAAATATAGAGATAATATTAATTTTAAGTCTGTTTTCAATTAGTTTTGTACACTCCCCTATATTAGGGCTCCCGCACACAGGCGCAATGTAGCTGTGCTAATATTGCGATCCAGAAAACTAACAACATACGCACCTATGTGGAGGGAGCCATTAGAAACATTTTGATGCCCATTGCCGAAAAAAAAAAAACTATTTTGAAAACCTATCGAGCAATGGCCATTAAAAGACACCACCTCTAGCAAAGTATACTAGAAAAATATAAAAAATTGTACTGGTAATAAGTCTAAAGGTTTTTTCCAGGTATTTACTACCTCCCATCACACAGAACTGGCAGCATGGTGTTAATCTACAACGACAACAAGTATTGGATCAACAATCGATACCAGAACACGATCAATTGGACGTGTAGGGATCGTAAACGGCTTGGGTGCAACAGTTGCGTGCAAACCACAATCGAAGGAAGATATGTCAAGCACAAAGGCTTCCATAATCATGATGACAACTACACAAAGTATAATTTTAACGATTGATGTCAAGAACTACTTTGGCCAGTTATTACTGCTGTTGAGGGTCGTTGGTCGCCTGTTTGAACATGTTAGGTACATTACATGAATTTACGATGAAAATCTCATCAAAGGCTCTCGCAAAAGGTGCGACGCGTCGCGGTCGGCGCAATTTTTCTACGAGAGTAGTCCCGTAGAACAATTTCATTGAAGTCTATAGAAATTGTTCCACTCAAGTCGCGTCGTGCCCCGTAGCGTAGTGCCTGTCTGTAGGAGCCTTTAAACACAAGTGCCTCCTTTGTTAGTTATTTCCGGGAACTTTGTTTAACATGTGGTTTTGTGTTGAATGATAGATCTTGAGTGTGAGATTTTCATAGTAAATTACGAAAAGATTCAAGAAACAATTTGCAACTGCGCGAAGTAAAAGTAAAATATAAGACCAAGGCGATTGTTTCCTGCGACGGTTTTTATCTCAGACTGGACTTGCAATTCTCGGTGATGAGCCGAGCATTGAGAATACAACAGCAGAGTGCACCCTAAACGCGTCATAAAACATATTGTTGGATTTTTAACTTGGCGCTAAGCAGTGCGTTGAAAATAACTACAGTGCGCGATAATAAATTGTCTCGGGAAAATTTCATCGGTGGGTACGAGGGCATACAAATCACACAAGTTATATTGGAATCGGAAGCTTCCATTTTTACCGAAATTTTACCAATGGCTAACTCTAACTGCTTGCATAGACTTTGCCGCGCAAATGTAACTTGACAGGTGCCATTTTTAACTGGCCTCAGTAGTGTCACATGTAATTTTGCATTTATCGTATACATTTATAAATTAGGTAGAGAATATTTATTTAAGAAATCGTTTATAAATAGGTACCACTATTGATAGAATTGCTCTATTATTTGAAGTTAATAATATTGCTGTTACTTTGAAGCAATGAGGGTTTTATGAAATGTCGTTCACTAGGTGGCAGCACTGAGACGTCAGGTACGGGCACCTGTCAAAAGTGTCAAAGCGCCTACGGATTGAATGGTGAACGAAAGAATGAAACGAATGACATCAAATATTTTAAGTTCGTTTTCGAACTGGAAGACCTCTTGTCAAAGTGGCGCCAACTGGTGACTTGAATGTTCATGAAAACCCTCATTGACGAGCGAAGTACTTACTACTTGAATTGAATTTCGAGGTATCATTGTTGTATTTATCTTGTACTGAAAAATATAATAGTATAGTGCGGTGTGAGAACTCATTTTTATTATAGATTGTAGATAATTTTAGAATTTATAAACATTTATATACTTACCTAAAATATTGATATTGATATTTTTTTGTAAATAATGCCACCTAGTGGCCAATAGTCGGAATAAAATATTTTGTCGTTTGTTTTTATGTAACAACAGATGGCGATAGTTATGACTTTATACATTGTATTTAGATTTTTTATAGCTGTAATAAATATCATAATAACTGTATTTAACATGTTCAATATTAGATTTATGAATTTGAATTTGTTATAAACAGGCTATCACGTCTTGAGCTAAAATCTGATTGCTAACCTAGAAAATTATATAAACTTATTGACGAACTTAGAATTTTAGATGAAGAAAAATATACATACATGTACGTAAGTAGCTTGTACTTGAGTGAAAACTAAATATTACTTAAACTTAACTAGTCATAAATGTGTTTTCCTTCTCAATTTGTGAACTTGTGTGCCAAATCGATATTTAAAAAAAATATTACATTAATTAATTGAATTGTGATTGTTATTAATTTTCTTTTATTAAATTGGTACAGCAAGCACTTGCGTGGTCAAGATTTATTTACTGGTTTTATGTACTTACTTATTTAATTATTTGTACCAGTATATTTATAAAAAAAAATATGTATGTGTCCTAATTCATTATTTTTACTATGTTAATGAACCCTGGTAAGGTACTCAAAAGACGGCAAGCATTCCTATGTAGTGTGACATTTTAATTGTCTTTATTTTATACACCGGTAGGTATTTTTAAATCGACCTGTAGCTTTTGTACGTGTGTACCACACCATTTATGATGTTATTTAATTTAATTTATAAAATAAAAATACATACGCTGATGAACTTAATTCACCGTTTGTTCGTTTTACTTAATTTTAGCATTTGTAACCTTAAATGTAATATTTTTCTAAAACGTACCTACTATATTATAGGTTTCATAGGGAAAGTTGTTGAGTATGGCGAGTAGAATCATCCCCTTAACTTGAATTATAAATCCTCTCTAAATTTTGTCGCTTAGGGCTCGTATACACGGCACCGCCGCCGCGCCCCTGCGCTGTGTATACGAGCCGCCACCGCGCCGCCACCGCGCCGCCACCGCGCCGCCACCGCGCCGCCACCGCGCCGCCGCCGCGCCGCCACCGCGCCGCCACCGCGCCGCCACCGCGCCGCCACTGCGCCGCCACCGCGCCGCCGCCGCAGCCCCCGCCAGCCCGCTGCAGTATTTTAGTCCATTACCGACCGCGTACACGTGCACGTGCTTACTAAATTTAACTTTTTAGTAAACTATCATGGAAAATTATGATAACGAAACGTTTATAATATAGGGGTATGAGGAACAGGGTGTAAAGTCCACTTATACTCTATGGAAAAGGGAGGATCCTCCGACCAGACGGGTGTTGTGTCTGGTGGGCAACTGCCCGACGGTTGATGTCGGGATGTTGTATATAATATACGAGTCGCGCGGTAAACTCTGCTTGTGCGATGCAGGATTTGTGTGACGTCAAGTCTTTGATGCGTAGTTGGCATGTGGCGTTGTAGATGCCGCCACAATAAGTTTAGTAGAGGACAGAGAAGTGCTATGCGACAAAAGTTTGGAAGTATATAAAGACAAGCGGAAAAGTTTAAAAGCTTGGTTAGAGATCTGCCATGTAATGTATGAAAACTTTGCGGATTAATCTGATGTGGAGAAAAACAAATACAGTAAGTGTACTTTTTAATAAATTTATTAATTCGTAAAATTCCATATATAACAATAATTATTTTGCCATGGCACACGCCCATATTCAGAATTAAAATACTCCTTATATTTGTCGCGTGCATGACGCTCCAGGGGCTAGTGAAAATCTTGGGGTTCATTCGAATCGAGTTAGGGGGCCTACTCTCTATCTCCGTCAACGGGCCCGTCCGAAAGTAGTTCGAAACTTCTTAGTGAATCCTACAGCCAATTAACTAATTTTTTTGGACGGGCAAAAACATATCGGGAGTAGGGACAGCTGTCAAATCGTGTTGCCATTCATTCTTAGTTGGGGGTCTAAACTAATCTTCTGTCCGTAAGTGATACGGAGTTGGAAACGCCCGTTACTTCGACAGAAACGACGGACTTCGTGCTTAGGGAGAAGGCCCCCTGGTCAAGCCACGCTGGGATCGGTGGCATTACATTCATTCATTCCTTCAATATTATTAGCTGTTGTAGGAACTATTTCAATTTGACCTGATGGCAGAAGTTTCTGTAATTCACCACACTCATCTGAATATGGGCCAGTTATGTCCTCTTCTTTGTGTATAAAATTTTGCAATTAACAGCAAGCTTTCACAATGTTAACAGCCAAGTCCAACGACACATTTAGTGGTCGATGAAAAATTCGCCATTTTTTAGCTAGTATGCCAAAGGTACATTCCACTTATCTTCTCGCTCTTGTTAACCGATAATTAAAAACGGACTTTTCTGCATCAAGTTGTTGACTGCTGTAAGTAGAGATGGGTAGTGGGTTAAAACCCATTCGTCTCATTCGGGTTATAACCCGGTGAATTGGGTTTTAACCCGGTTATAACCCATCATCGCCCATTTTACTGAGTGAAAATGGGTATTGTTAATTATAGAATAGTGGGAAGTACAGTCCACTGCTAGCTTGTCAAAAATAACTGCCTGAACACAAAATCATATAGATCTATACATTATTTATTTGAAAAATTACAACGAATTAGTAACCTTACCTAATCATCATCAACACTTGCATCGGAAATACGGCCACAATCTAAAAAAAAAATAACTGTTCATGCCGGACGTAGATGGTTCTGGGCTAGTTGTACCTGACCGCGTGGTTTGGTTATTATATCTCCGGGATTATATATGTATTGGTGGTGAATCAAGTAAGCAGTCCTCAGTGTTATCACTTTAAACATCAACGTGCTTGTGCGACAAATTCCAATTGTATGTTATATATATGTCAGTTTTGCTGCCCTTCCCGTCGTGAGTCTATTTCTTTTTTTATTATGTATCTATATAATATGAGCACTAAAGGACCGCTCTACGGCAGCAGAAGTGCACGGTGCTGTAAGAATACGGACAGCGACTTTGATATTCCCTTCCACCAGATTGATACACTTACATCGTTGATGTTAGCCCACAGAACTCTCCAACTCCAGAAAACAACTCTTGCTCTATTAGATGCCAAGTTTATCATGACATTTAAGCCGATACTTTGTCCTACTTACCATATGAACTCCATAGCGTCGATTTCTATAGTTTCAAGTTCAGATACTGTGACTGTGGTTCTAATAAGTATGGTCAAATGGCGAACAGTGTGCCAGCAGTATACAGTTAACCAGTATTAGTATATCCTTAAATAGTTGTAACCGGGTAATAGTTTTTCTGGTCAGCAATTTGTTAATTCAAAGATTTGATGCTGAGGGGGTATTCTGCTATTGAAAGGGGTGGATGGTGTTCCTAATACATAAATAACCTTAGCTAATAATGAATATCAATGTTGTTTATTTACATAATTATGTTGTCAGCTGTCATACTTACTGGAGATGCACTGCTTTCAAACAAATCTAAATCACGATTATCAAAGATCGATAATCGTCCTGCCGACAAACTGTTAGGCAGTTTGGCAGGTTTATGAAATGTCCATACACTTGTTTGGTAAATAAATTATTTATTTATTATTATAATCGTCGTAAATGTGTCCAAGTCAAGGTCATTCAGGTAAAAGCAAGAATAGATCGCAATGTTTATAACAGTTCCGGGTCGTAAGTAGAAACAAATTCACTCAAAACGCTTGCTGATGTAGAGTGAGAGTTTGAGTAGGGAAGGACCGTAAACCCCCCTCCCTCTCAGTCCTGCCACCCCGCATACCGGTCCTAGCGCGCTACATGTTTAAATACCTATAAAAATCAGATATATTTTTATTTCACCCGGCCAAATCACCAAGTGGGTGTAATAAAACGGGTGATAACTAGGTTTTAACCGACTAGTGGGGTTTAACCCGGGTGATTACCCATCTCTAGCTGTAAGGGCGCAGTAAGTTCTGATGTAGTACAAATCCTTCATCGCCTACAAATACATAAACAATAAAAATGTAAAACTATGTTCGTATTAGGCAAGGGTGTAGACTGTGGCAAATTCAATGTATTTGTTAACCATGCTGTGCCAGAAATCTGTATCTTTAAAAACACCTGAATCACAATCCTTTCCATAAGCACCGACGTTGATGTGAATAAAGTTGTAGTCACTATCTGCGACTGCCATAAATACAATCGAGAAGTAATGTTTGTACTTAGTTCAAAAACATAGATCCACTTTTGTTTGGTTTTATATTATACTTATGGGCGATTCCGCTATAGACGATTCCCGACATGATTTTTTAAAATCACGCTATTTGTATTTTTTTTGATATTAGAGCAAAGAAGAAAGTCGAAATAATATTCAATTAATTTTTATTTGATTTTACTCCATATTTACTTATTTGGCGCGTTTGAAAATATTACCATCCGAAGAGTTGGTACAAACTGTAAATCATACCTTAGCAACACTGGCGCGAAACAGCTGTTGCTGACAATTTGAGGTTATATTTTACCGGCTAAACGTGAAGTGACAATATTAATTGATCCTCGTGTTCCAAAAAATGTAAGTATATGTTTTTATTTAATAAGCATTATTGACTGCTATAATGCACTGTTAACTTGTTGCACCCGCGATACAAAAGATATAAAAGTTTTCTTTTTTGCACAGAAATAAAGAGCTAACATTCTGAAACTTTGCAAAAGTAAGAAGAAATCAAAACTAAACTTAAATTAATCGTTTATAAGAGTGTAATGATTGTTAGGTTAAAATAAACGATAACTTAAATTGGTTGCACCCGCGATCTTGATGTCAGATCGCGGGTTCAACTATTTTTCACTTAACAACCTTTTTGTGTGATTAATTACATATTTTGTTGTTTTGATATGCTTTGACTAATAATATATACTGAATACGATTGATGATATACCTATATTTAATATGTGTGTTTATACATATTATATTCTGCATGTTTTACAGAAATATCAAATTATTCGTGAATAGTTACTCTACTCATTGATAAGTCTTTTTTTTTATCAAAAACAGGAATGTTTTCAAGAAATACCTACTATTATTTGTTAAGTTTTCACCGAACAATTTTCTTATCGCTTAACACTAACTATAAATCCGTAACATTTTGCGGAACATATATTATGGTTTTTGGCAGGTATTGACCCAAGCTGTCTACCCCTGCACTATGTCGTACTATTTACTGAACTCCCTGTATTTTGTGCTAAGTTCAGATTACTTCAGACGATACAAGAGAACACACTTCACTTATAATTAAGCTTAAAGTTTTTTTTCCTATTCTAAATCGATATTTAAGATCTGCTAATGTAGTTCCTGTTGCTAAGTACCTGCAAATAAAGCAAATATAATTTATAATTTCAGATAAATTAATGTCCCAGAAATGGAAGCACCTTAGAGATGCGGGGATGAAATGCGACAAAAAGTTGCGTGAACCGTAATCTGGATCGAGTGCAAAACCAGTTCAAAATTATGATAGTTTACAGTTTCTAAAAAAAAATACTTACCCAAAGTGCACCTGTATCTGGATCAAAAATATACCGGAAGAAAAAAATACGAATGAAGCTGTGGTCAACAAAAGAAAGAAGAAATTAATCCTGTGGATCATATGATGAAAGTTTATGGAAAAATTAGAAAAAAGAAGAGGTCAAAGAGTGATGTCTTTTTTTAAAGAAATAGTCCCATCCGTGGAACACTTTAAAGATGAAGATATTGTTGAGTTTCAGTATCAAGTAATGAATATTATAAGAAATATTCAATATAAATGTAGTAGCGCACAACATCCTTCAATCACGGACAGTTGAAACCTCTCCAAATAGATACTATGGTTATAGTACTGCTGCGAGACCAAGGTCAAGGAATCAATCTCAGGCATCTTCCTAAAGTATTGAAAACTATTCTTTGCAGAGTATCGTGAGTCCGTAAATTCAAGCTTATGTATATGTTTAATGACATCTTACTGACAATCAATCTCTCTGTTGGACTTATACGAGTACTTGCTCGCATATTTCTATATTTGTGTTGCAGTAAACTTTTTAATAAATCTAATAATTTGTCGAACGTCTTGTAATTCATCCGAAGATAATCATGAAAATTGACCTCGTCTTTTCGTAAATCTTCGTTAAGTGTATGAAATTCATCATATTGCTCCCGTCGCATCAGAATAGGATGTACCCACGACTTTCTAATGGGTCTTACGACCTTCATTTTGCCATTTTCTGTACATGTAGTAAGCTAACACTAACTTTTTTTTCGTTAAACTGGACATGTCAAAGCGACACGTGTGATCATCTTCGTGCCTAGCAATGTATTATTAACAACCGTAAAGTGGTATGGTAAAATCAAGCGCCAGCGGTTGCGCGGTGACGGTCTTGTAAACACAGCGCAGAAACGTGGCAGCGGAGTGGTGGCGGCGCGGCGGCGGTGCCGTGTACCCGAGGGCTTGTGGCTAAGTTTTAGCCGCACCTGTCGATCGATCAGGTTAAGCTACGCTTGCCGCGGTTGATCGGTGGACGGATGAACACCCCTCCGTGCCTCGGAAAGCAAGTTAAGCCGTTGGTCCCGGCTGTCATTTGTGGATCTTTGACAGTCGTTACGCTTACGGGTCGTCAGAAGCCCGAAAGTCTGACAACCAGTCTTACCAAGGGGTATAGTATAGTATTACCCAGTTACTGGGTTGTGGAGGTCAGATAGACAGTCGCTCCATGTAAAATACTGGTATTCAGCTGCATCCGGTTAGACTGGAAGCTGACCCCAACGTAGTTGGAAAAAGGCTAGGCAGATGATGATTTGGATCGCCTGTCCATGCAGGCGAGCTCTTTAAGTTTAATATTAAATGCTAAAAAGTTGTAATTTCAGCTAACTTTGTTCTGAAGGTACTAAGGGCGTAAAAATAATGCGGCCGTTTTTTTCCGCGCACTGGATCTTCAACGATAAGCGCTGAGAGTTCAAGATCCAACAGTGTATTTTTCTACGCGCTGGGAATTGCAGCCTGAGATGCACTTTGTTGAATTCTCAGTTCAACATCGAGAGTTGAAAACCTTGCGAACGTGGTCTTAGCATAATCTAAAGAGCTCTGAACATTACACACAACAATACAATCACGACCAAGTTGATCTTGAGAGTAAAGAAGTTGGAGTCACACCATAACATAAACTTCAAGTCGTTTGTGGTGCGGGTTCCAACACAGTACCTACCTAAAAACCTTCATGAAGGAAGAGTTTTGGCCGAAAGGTGTGGCATTCCAACGTTTTCGTCGAAAGTTATGCGACACCACGCAGTGCATCTCGACGCCGATACAGTCATCACTTCGTGTACAATAGTTGTAAGTTTTTGTAATAAAATATGTTTAGGTTAAGGACCTATGGGCATGCGTCGCCCGAAATAAATGGTGTATTATTATTATTATATTTACCACTTCCAGCTAAATTCATCACTACGAGTTTGGGAGCGACTTTGCTTATGCGTAACGACCATACTTTTACCAGTGACACCTACAAAACCTCTAGAGGTGAAGGTCGATGGAGGTGCACTAAGAGAAGAGCTATCAAGTGTCGTGCATTCGTCATCACGAAGGATAGAGTGATTCTAAGAACCAAAGAAGATCACAACCATGAACCTACGAAATATTATTTTAATAAAGGACTTTTCTATAGGGTTTAGACGCAATATTTAGAATATATATAGATATTATTGTATAAAGTCCTGACCAGGATTTGCTGCTGTCTTATGAAAAATACTTAGGTACTTATACATTCACAAAAAAACAACAGCGTGGTAATAAGATGATCAGCTAAATCCAGTGAAGCACTATGTTTGAAGTTAATTAATAAATTGCCAAGTAGGAATAAGTAGTAAAATGATGATTAGTTTACTTACATTTTATTATATTTAGTTTTTACGAATGCAAACGAATAAAGGTTTTTCAACGAGGGCTGTTCAATACTTACTCTTTTCATTTAGGAACTTAACAGTTTTTCATACATTTTAAGTTAGCTTCATTTTATGTTGGTAAGTAAAAATTGGTTTTTATTGTTCGTTTAGTCCTTTTATTATTTAGCTTAAAATCAACAGTTACCCTTTCAATACCAGTTGATGATTTGATATATACATCACACCGTATTACCAAACAGCACTGGTTGATCCTTGTTGTGAGGTAAGCACACAGGGCGAGATGGCGGATGGCGGTGGCGGCGGTATCTGGGTGCATTTGATTAGATGTTAAAAGTTCATTTTTGTCTCGAATAGGTGTAAAAAAATCGCACTATGCAGACGTCACCCAAAAAGCAACTAAGCTCAAATGGGACTGGGTTGCCGCATGTCGTATGCATTGTGGGCTAAGACTAGCATGGGTCCCTGAAAACGTCCAACGGCATCGCGGAAAACCCAGGCGTAGATGGGACGAACTTGACATTTACATGAGGGATTAGTCCATATTGACCCAGGATCGAGTTGAGTGGAAAAAGAAAAGGGAGGATTTTGCCTTGCAGTGGGACAATAGAGGCCGATTTTTTTATGGCATATAAGACTCGTAAACTCCATTTCCATTGATAACGCGAGTGGCCCTGCCCGGCGTGGTCTTAGGTCGCATACACGCCCGGCGGGACGAAGCCGCCGTGTGCATTTTTGCATATAGCTCAGTATGTCACGACACGTCGAGGTCCGACCACGCACCCCGCGGTCGCTGTGTGTGTGACGGCGGCTTAAGGGGGAAGCGCCAGGGTGGGTAGCCCGCGGAATTCAAATTTTCTTACGATTTTTTTGCAATTGCCGATGAAAATTTCATGTAATATCAATCAATAAGGTCATGTGAACTTAGAGGGTTGCATTAAAGATTTTAATTATTATAATTCTGTAAATACATACTTATTACGGTCGCGAACCATATTTTGTTCAATATAGGTAGGTACAACCTAATGCTGACCTGCTAATTGCAAAAAACTTAAGAAAATTTGAATTTCGCGGCCTTCCCTGGCGTTTCAGCCTTAACCTCCTGATTTAGAAACGTTGCTTAAAGTTAAGAGATGTTTAAACATCAAAAATATATGGTTAAACAGATGCTAATCACTACTTAACTTTAAGCAACGTTTGTAAATGTTTAACAACGCTCCATATATAATCATCAAAATTCGGAGAGCCGAAAGTACAAGAAGATAAATAGGTAAGTACTGTGCAGCAAGCCCATCTGACGCTGTGATTGAAAAAAAAATATCGCTAGATCGTTTAGTTCTAATTAAAGCCACCGGGCCAGATAAACTTGCTGCACTAAGTAAATAATAAAATAGGTAATAAGCTAGTGAAAAATACGTATGTACCTAGTAGGTACACGGCGACAATAAGCAATACATTTTCAGTTTTAGCAGAACTCGCATTGTATTGGCTTTTTGTACAATGAGAAGACAGCGTATACCTAGGTAAGTTATCTAAATATTAATGCTAAGTTTTGTGGACTGATACTTAGTAGGTACTGCCGTCGAAATTTTTCGTTCTACCTGAGATGATCAATGATAAGTATCGAATTGTGTTGCACCCTTGAATGTGAAGTTCTGAAACTGTAACAGTTTACCAACAGTCGTTTGGTCCATGAACCGTTGGTCAACATTATCTTTATACCATTAACTTTTCATCAAAATAACTTTTCACCCACGAACGTTTCGCCAACAGAACTTTAAGTCAGTGAATTCTTAACAAACAGAATGTTTTAACCAATAACTTTTTACCCAAATAACAATTGGCCAACAGACACCGGGGCATTCACTGACGTAGAGTTATGTTGGCGAATCGTTCGTGGGTGAAAATTTGTTTGGATGAAAAGTTAACGGTTTAAAGATAACCAACGGTTCATGGACCAATCGACTGTTGGTAAACCGTTTCAGTCCCTGAAGTTCTTTACGTTGTCTAATTCACGCCAATCATCAACAAAACAAAATTCCTTTGAGATCAGTGACCTTCATGCCTTTTGTTCTCCATGTGAACCATCTACGCTTTAAACCAGACTAGATTCCTTCACTAACTGACGAATTCTTTATCAATTCAATAAGTAGATCCACTGGAGGATGCGCTAAGATAGCACGCGAAATTCAAATTTCAAATTAAGATAAAAAAATGTTTTATGTTATAAGTACCGTATACACTTTCATATGCAATCGGTTACGTTTTTGACGTGAATACGTCTTTAAATTTGGCTCCGGCAATCCAAAAACCTAATGATAACAAAATCGGGGGATACAGTTTGGCGTTGTAGTTTGGAATCTATCCTCTTCTTACATCCAAAATTAAATTATATACCACTGGATAGCTAAAGGATCAAAGAATTCATTAAGATAAACGAGAACTGAGAGAGTTATTTTGCTGCGTATCGAGATTTGCAATTAGTGTAACTTTTGACTCGAAGAAGCTAAGATGTTCGTTTAAGTTTTATATTGTAACACAATAATTATTTGTTTCCTTGCTTTTATCCTAAATACATGGGTAAATAAAAATATTTTATTTAAAAAATATAACCCGTTACATAAACGTATGTATTTACGTACAACACACGCCCGTGTCCATGACACAGCCAAAACCCATTTTTTTATTAAGGCGGAAGCGCCAGGATGGTCTGCCAAATTCAACATTTCTTACGTTTCCTGCAATTTGCAGGTCAGTGTCAAATTGTATGAAGATTAAAAAATGTTTCAAAACCGTAACAAATACGCAGGCTTGCGGACGGCGAGTAATGGGTAGCTCGCTATCCGGTAAGGACCAAGCTCGGGTTGACAGTGCGTTGAGTTCCACGCGCGCCTCAACGAGATGTCAGCACCAACTGGTGGGGTCCACAAGGGCCGATGCCTGCCAGGGGTGCGCGTTGTTCGAAAGAGATACCATGGCCCCTGGCACACAGACAACTGAAGGAACACGGGTGGGTTTTAGTCAGTTAAAGTCCGACACGCCCTCCCGCTCCACCCAAAGCGGGAGAAGTTATTTGATTATTTAACATCCTCAAAAAAAAACCGTAACAAATATGGCTTTATGGAATTAAAATCATCAATACAACCCTCTAAGTTCATTTAATCCCATTGAATGACTATTTCATGAAAAAGTCCTAATAATTTAAAAACATTTTGTAATTTATACACGTGTTACAGTTGCGAAACATATATTTTTTTCAACGATCAGTCTGACACTGACCTACAAATAGCAAGAAACGTAAGAAGTTTTGAATTTGGCGGATAATCCTGGCGATTTCGTCTTAATAAAAATCTTTAATTCATTGACAGACAAAACGCAGCCTAAACCGCTGGGTCTAGAAGCTTGGGTACAGCAGGTGTTTTGGAACGAAGGTGAGCAATAAGAAAGTAATTTAAAAATTTCATCCCCTGAAGGGGTTATTTAGGGGATGAAAGTTTGTACGGCTGTTCGTATTTTTTGCCGATAAGAAATCCCATCTCTGAGAGCGGTCAAAAACAAAGGGAAAAGGCAAAATCAATAGTCGTTTATTCAAATTGACGGCACGGTTGGCGCAGTGGTTCAGCGATCGACTGCTGCGCTGCGTGTCGCGGGTTCGATTCCCGCACGGAACAAATATTTGTATGATCTGCAAGTAGTTGTTCTGGGTCTGGCTGTTTGTGTATGTGAGTTTAAATGTTTGTAAACGCACCCACGATACAGGAGAAATTAATTCCTAGTGTGGGGCAACGTTTTAAAAAAAAATAGGCTGAGAATCAGCACTTTTCGAACGTCAAAACTGCAGAGGGGCGCGTCATTGCGGATGGAACTACTAATAAATAAAATTGAAGTGTCTGTTTGTAATGTCAAAATATCAGCTTTTTACTGAATGCATATAAAAGTATATACGGTACTTATTATAACATAAAACATTTTTTCTTTGTCTGTATGTCTCTCTGTCTGTTTATTCCGGCTAATCTCCGAAACGGCTGGACCAATTTTGACGAAACTATGACTGTCAGATAGCTGATGTTATAAGGAGTTGGGCTTGTTGTCCTGGTAGCACGTTTCCTTGGGATAATATCCGACACCCACGCGACCAGCATCTATATTGTAATAAATGCTTCAACTTGTTTTATTTCCAGCCACCTTGATGAACATGGCGCGGGGCAAGTCTCTGGTCAAATACAAGCGCTACGTATACTATAGCCACTGCAGATTGAAGTATGGCCACCGCTGGAGGTGCAACCAGTACATCCAAACTGGATGCACGGCTTTTCTTGTGCTGGATCCGTCCTTGAGAGTAATGAAAGCTGTTGATATACATCATCATGAAGCTCCACACTACTTTCGTAAGAAAGATGGGCTGTATGTTAAGATTCAGGACCCAAAACCATAAATAAATTCGATGAAGTACCGACGAATATGTTGCCCTAATATTTTCAGATAATATTGTCTTGCATAGTATTATACAGGATACAATTTTTACCGGTGCGCAAACTGTAACCATGAATTCAGTATATCATTCTAGACCTGCTAGACATATAAATTTTTCGTCGGTTATAAAAAAAAATCTGACGTTTCATAGAAATGTATGGAACAGCTGATTTTTTTTTTATAACTGACGAAAAATTTCTACGCTACGTCTAGAATGATATGTTAAATTCATGGTTACATTTCGCGCACTAGTAAAAAAATTACCCTGTATAAAATAACGTAGCGAGGTTTGGTAAATTAATTTATGAATCAACTCACTATTGGTCCGTAGCATTGAAAATTAGCGAGAAAGAAAACATAAACTTCAGTGATCTAAGTAAGATAGAACATAACAGTTTACTATGCTAATAGTAATTTATTTTTCGAATTGTTTGTCCATTTGCATCTGACTTTTGTATATTGAACAAAATATGATTCGAGTAGTTGACTATGGCCGCCGCGTCCGCTCGCCGTTCGGGCCGCAGTTCACAACATATGCGTGCCTCGTACCACGAAAATGGCGAAAGCGGAAGATACGCGACAGCCGCCATACAGTTTGCGATAATTAAGCGACAGTCGCTAATCGTAGACGTATCATAATATTTATCAACTCTCAGCGAACAGACTTTAGAGCAGTTAATTCAAATTGACTTCAAATTAAATAATCCTTTAGCAGTTGCTGTAGTGAAGGGCCGTGTACCAATGTTATTTTTTTCTTTTAAGTTATTTTATGGTAAATTAAGGGATTGGGAGGTTCTTTTTTTTGTATTTTTTTTTGGCATTATGGTGTACGCCTCTGCCCAACCCTTCGGGAAAATAAGGTGTGATGTTATGTTATTTTCTTTTGGAAATTTTG
The DNA here is from genome assembly GCA_947359405.1 of Antitype chi. Lineage (NCBI taxonomy): Eukaryota > Metazoa > Arthropoda > Insecta > Lepidoptera > Noctuidae > Antitype > Antitype chi. The sequence goes on along the minus strand of OX375820.1, from coordinate 17,633,425 downwards.
TACCAGTTAGGCCTTTGTTTTTATTAAATTTTTATTTTAAATGTAAGTTTATTGTTTAGTGAAACCGCACACCAGCTTTGGTAGTTTGAATTAGTTACATAATTATATTCTAGTCAGATTTAAGTTTCTTTCAAAGACATGCCTGGTACTAAGTACTTAGAAAGTAAATTTACTAGTGAGAACCTAAATTTGATAGCTAATAATAAAAATAAGATTGAAGCATACTGTGTATTGGTTTTGATAGATAATAGTGAATAATAACCTGCATTGTTACAATGATAACATTGTAACAATGTAGGTATTTCAAATAAGATTTACTTGTTTATGAATAAAATAATAATCACGCAAGTATCAAAAAAATATTCAACCATATGTGTCAAATAAGCCAAATATTTCAAGCAAAATATACGTAAGTCTAGGAGACATTTTACGAATTTAATGATTGATGTACTATAAGTAGTTTAGTGATTCGATTCCACGTTATTGTGGCATTTATTATTCTACTATATACTAATAAAGATATTCTATTTTACAAAAAAAAAAAAACATTTCTATTAAAATTCTTAAGGAATATAGACTGCCGTCTCTTTAAACTTGATAGCTAATAAAAAACTAAGATTGAAGTATACTGTCTATTAGACTAGTTAGATAGTAGTGATTCTCAGTGTAACAATGTATTCTAATAAAGATTTACTTGTTTATTAATCAAATTATAATCACACATGTAGTTATTTATCACAAAAATATTCAAACATACATATGTGTCAAATAAGCCAAATATTTCAAGCAAAGTATACGTAAGTAAGTCTAGGATATACTTTTACGAATTTAATGATTGATGTATCTTTAAGTGCTTTTACTGATTCCATTCCACGTTATTGTGGCATTTATTATTCTACTATATAATAATAAAGATATTCTATTTTACGATAAGAATATTATTAAACATTTCAATAATTCTTATGGCATATAGACTGCTATCTCTTTAACTTGATAGCTAATAATAAATAAGATTGAAGTAAACTGCCTATTAGACTAGATAGATAGTAGTGCTTCTCAGTGTAACAATATATTAGAAATAAGATTTACTTGTTTAAAAACCAATAATAATCACACATGTACTTACTTATAAAAATATTCAAACATATTTGTCAAATAAGCCAAAAACTTTACGTAAGTAAGTCTAGGAGTACGTAAGTAAGTCTACTTTGACGAATGTACTGATTGATGTAAATTTCAAGTACTTTCAATGATTCTGTTAGCAATTTTTCACTATCTAACATTCATTATTCACTATATTATAATAAATTATACTATTTTACACACACACAGTAATGACTTTCATTTTGACAGTTCAACTGAATCATCTTGAAGGACGTTTCCTTCAAGATGATTCAGATTCTGATTAATATTTTGTTATAGAATTAGGGTGCTGGGCCTGTCGCGTTTGCATGTTGACCTTGTTGCTTTGTAAAAGTCTGTATTATTCATTCACCTTAGAATTTTTGCAGCCCGTTTCATCGTAACAGATCTGAATAAAACATACGCAATGTTCAACAATTTTACATTTTTTAAACATTATGGACTCAAGTCGGGTTACGTGCGGTGGCGATGCAACAAGCACACCTCCAAGCAATGTGGGGCCTACCTAGTTCTGGATCGTCGAGGAAGAGTCATGGAACGGAATGAGGTCCATACTCACCCACCACCTGAGTACTTCACAAATGATAGTGGGCTGTATGTCAAATTATAGGAATACGAAATGCATCGGAACTGCGAACGTTTGAGGGTAATCTGCATATTACAAATAAATGTGAAGTTTATGTTCTGATACAACCCTCCAAAGTTGTTTAACTAAAATCGAACTGAGTGAACCAGGTATGACCTGGCTAAACTTCATCACAATCAAATTCAATTTGATTGAAGGTCTGTTCAGACGGTTCAAATCTTTTTCGACTTAGCAGTTGGATCAACCAAAATCGAACAAAAAGTCTTCGTAAAAGAACTTGTACTGAAAACAAAACTGGAAAAGAGAATTGATATGAAAGGATTTTACCGTTTAATTGATCATGGTTGGTAAATAGAACTAAAAATATAAGAAAAAGTATGTTAAACTTAGATGTAACATTAATGTAAAATAGGAGATGTAGCGATCATGGTTGGTAACTAAAACTAAAAATATAAGCAAAATGTATCTTAAACTTAGATGTAACATTAATGTAAAATAGATGTAGCGATCATGGTTGGTAACTAAAACTAAAAATATAAGCAAAATATATCTTAAACGATTAGATGTATCATTAATGTAAAATAGGAGATGTAGCGATCATGGTTGGTAACTAAAACTAAAAATATAAGCAAAATGTATCTTAAACTTAGATGTAACATTAATGTAAAATAGATGTAGCGATCATGGTTGGTAACTAAAACTAAAAATATAAGCAAAATGTATCTTAAACTTAGATGTAACATTAATGTAAAATAGATGTAGCGATCATGGTTGGTAACTAAAACTAAAAATATAAGCAAAATGTATCTTAAACTTAGATGTAACATTAATGTAAAATATGTAGGAGATGTATACCCGGTTTCTGAATTGAGAATTTGAATTTGAGAACGTCCTAAACTGTACTTAAGTATGACTCAAACATTTTTTCGTTTCTGAATTAAGTTTTCTTAAACTCTAATCAAGATTTGAGTATTATAACATCATTTACTCAAATTTGACAGAAAGCATGCTCAACTCATGCTTAAGGACGTCAATTGCGTTTCTGAACTAAAAAAAACGTGTTTGACAATGCTCAAAGCATTATCAACGTCAAGTTAAGCAGGTGATAGTTGACACACCAATTTCAGCTACTCAAACTGTAATCAGTTATAAGTAACTAGTGATTTTTTAATTGATTTTGATCATAATGAGTGACGACGACACTTCCCTGTCGTCTTTGGAGATGCCACAACGGAGACAACCACGCAGAAGAATAGCAGGACATCGGCCTAACTTGTTCGTCACGCTAAGCGGGGAACAATTTAAGAGTCGGTTTCGCTTTACGAAGGAGTCAGTTAGGTTCATTTTTAACAAAATAAAGCCTAAGCTGATTTGTCGCATTCAACGGCGGGACTGCATTTCTCCCATGTTGCAACTACTAATAGCACTTAGGTTTTACGCGACTGGTAGCTTTCAAGCTGTTGTGGGGGACACCGTGAATGTCAGCAAGGCGACGGTGTGCCGCGTGGTAGATAGGGTGACTAGTGCGATAGCATTATTAAGACCGCAATATGTTCGTATGCCCACTGCACAGGAGAGACCATCAGTGGCGGCACGATTTTTTGACATAGCTGGATTCCCTAGAGTCATAGGTGCTGTAGACTGCACACATGACAAAATAAATTCACCAGGAGGGAGCAGAGCTGAGCTGTATAGGAACAGAAAAGGTTTTTTTTCTATAAATGTTCAAGCCATCTGTGATGCCAATTTACAAATAACTAGTGTCATTGCACGTTGGCCAGGATCCGTGCACGACACTACTATTTGGAATGACTCACCACTTTCAGCTCAATTTGAAGCTGGCAGATTTGGGTCATACCTTATTCTGGGGGATAGTGGGTACCCATGCCTTAGGTATCTCATGACACCCTTTTTAAACCCTGCCTCTCCATCCCAAGAAGCCTATAACAGAGCCCAGATAACATCACGAAACCCAATTGAAAGGTGTTTTGGAGTTCTTAAAAGAAGATTTCCATGCCTACATTCAGGAATGCAACTAAAACTTCCAAAAGTATTGAAGGTGATTGTGGCGTGTGTTGTTCTTCATAATATGACTCTTCGTCTTGATGACTACATCGTGGAATATGATGAACAAGTACAAGAAGAAAGTGATGAACCATTACCTCAAGTATCAAATACCCAAAATTTTGCTGTCAGAACTTCCATAGTACAAAATTATTTTAACCAATAAAAGTGTAAATATGTACTAGAATAAAAAATCTGTAGGTATTGTAATATTTTTAATTATCCTAAGTTTTATGAATTAAGTACATACAAAATCACAGATGGGTAGGATTTACAATAATTATGGTTACCTAAAATAAATTCTACACAAGTACAGTTGTAAGTAGCTATGATTTACATTTGTATCATAAACTAGCTTTTGCCAGCGGCTTCGCCCGTGCGGGGTCGAAAATTATCCCACGGGACGTACTATCTGGATAAAAAGTATCCTATGTGATAATCCAGGTTACAAACTATCTGTTTGCCATATTTCATCTAAATCCGTTCAACCGTTTTGCGTGATTGAGTAACAAAAATCCAAACATCTAAACATACAAAGTTTCACATTTATAATATTAGTAGGATAGTGGGAAGTACGACTAGCTGTCGCGCTCGCGGCTTCGCTTGCGTTCATTTAGAATTTGACAATCAAGTCGGGTTGTACTCTGCTTGTAATAATATAATTCAATTATGATTCGAAAGACACGTGGCGCCATGTATTATCATAAGAACATTATTGATGTTTTCCTCGGGAACAGTACCTTTTTTCGGGATGAAAGGTACAGTATGACCGATTCTGTCCACCTGCCAACGTATATGCACAATATCAGGATGATCAGTTCCGTGGTTTTGGCCTGAAAAGGTAACAAACAAACTTACTTTCGCATTATTTTATAATATTAGTTAGGATCACAGCTACTCATTATAATCATGACACCTAATATAGAACAAGTTGGTGCAGATTTATGTAAGAATCACTAACAATTAAAAATCACAGCTATTCATAATAATTATTGCTCCTAAAATAAAAATAAATAGGTGCAGTTAAGTATTTTTTCCTTGCATTTAGAAATCACAGCACAATATTTTACAGCTATTCGTAATAAGTATGCTTACTATAAATAAGGTAATTTACTACATCAAATCCCTATCAGCCTTTTCCAACTGTTTTTTTAAAATTCTCATTTCCAGTTCATGCTTCTCCTGTTCAAATCTAAATTTTTGCATCTCGTTTCTTTTTTGGTAGTACGCAAGTTCAATTTTTTTCTTAAAGTAAATTTTCTTTAGATCTTCAGCTGAATGTTTTGGAAGAGATAAGTTATCTTTTGTCTTCTTTTTTCGTTTGGGCACAAGTTTTCGTTTCCTTAACACAGGCACCGGATTAGGAGGTTCTGGTAGTGGATTGGATTCTGGTACTGGGTTGAAAGTTGCTGTGTCAATTTGTTCTCCTGAAAAATTTAATTTGTCGTTTATGTAATACTATAAATGTACATCATTCTGTGATGTATGAAAAGTATTGATCTATGGGTACCCACCAAAATATTCAGCTGCTTCATCATATGGATTCTCATCTGGACGTATTTGGTCATCTAAGACTGAAAGGATTTGATGATCAGCATCGGTTATCATCGGAGTGAACGACCCACCACCAGTCTTCTTTAAGTTTTTCTAAAAACGATTGATACAAAAGATTAAACCAACGTCCACAACCAATCAGATTTGATAATATCACTACTGCATGTGTCAGGTAACCTGCTCATTAGACCATTTCTTCTTTAAATCCTTTAATATAATATTTTCATTTACGACTTTAACCTGGAAACCAAATAACACAATTAGCTAAATAAATTAAAAATGGTTTCATGATATTTTAATGCGAGGTAGTCTGTATTGTAATGTTACTAGTCGTATAATTACGTAAGTTGAAAGTGAGATTTCTCATTTATAAACGGATTTTGATATTTTTTTATTAAAACGATAGATCTATGTATAAAACCATTTCTCCAGTTAGAATTATGTAAATCGAACCACGGGTTCCGAAGTTATTGCAGTTATTGTAAGGACAATGTACCAAACTACATTTCTTAATAGTTTTTCTTCTAGAAACTTTTTATTGTTAGCAAATATACTAAATATTGTTATTGTATTAGTCAAGGAATACATAAGGATTAAATATAATCAAAAATAGAAAGGATCATGCTAAAAATAACAAATAGATAAATATTTTGCCTTAAAGAAAATTACATGCAAAATCGGTTCAACAATCACGAGCCTCTGTGCGGTAAAGGTGGCCGATATAAAAGTCGTGCTATTGCCGGCACAAGCCAGCCCGACCGACCTTTGCTCGTTGAAGTGCCTGCCCGCGTCGCAGCTGCGCCTGTACAGTTAAACTGCCGGAGATTTAATAATAATATGGATAATTTGATCCAGCCTGTCCCAACTTTCTGTCCCCCTACCAGTGACACCCTGAGCCGAGGCTTGTACCCCACAGGAGGTGCCCTCAGCGTGCAGTCGCTCAGTTTAAGTAGTATTAAGCCCCTGCCTGGAGGTTTTAAGTTTCCTTAAGGCAACCACAAGAAAGTCCGGTTAAGTAATAACGGCCTCTCAAGGTCAACTACGGGATACCATCCAAAAAAAAAAAGGCACAAGCCAGTCGCAGCTCAGCCACCAAAGAGGCAACATCAAAAGGAAGAAACAAGCGGAAATCTGTTTTTTTTTATTTTGTCGCTTCTTCAAGTCCCGTCTCCCCGAGGTCCTTTTGGGTCGTAGTACATATTTAAACAACGCATTCAGGAGTGCGTGGTGACGTGTGTCGCCAGCAGAGTCGCTAGCCTCAATGAATAGGAAGCGAACGTCAACAATAGTGATAGTCCCAGGATGCGTGCGGGTGATGATCGCGTCCACCGTTCGCTACTAATAGGTTTAATACATACATTTTCATTATTTACCTCATTCACATTTAAGTTTTGCTCAGTCTGAGTATTTTGTGGTGGATGGGAGACTTCCACAATGTTTGTCTCATCTGAGAGTGTATTGAGGTACCTTTGCTTCTGAAAAATGTTTGTTAGTAGAGAATTTTATTTCAACTTCTTTGTTGCCTTTAGTTACACACATTCTACAAAAATATGGGAATGTCTATATAGGAGCAAGTGTAAATGTGTAGTGTCTATAGCTAAAGAATTATTCTAAATTTATAAGTATGCAAGTGAACAAACAGAACCAAATTTCCTTGAAATTCATAAAACTGTTCATTCACTGTACGGCTATACCTATTAGGAATATGACCAGTGTAGTTCAGAGTAATGTGATATTGACATAAAACACACGCAACACGACATACGACATTAAATTTGTATGCTCACATTCTCATTCGCAGAATCTTTTCTTGCACGATGCTTGATATTGTTATAAAAATGTTTTAGCATTGCTTCATTTCTAGGCCCAGTCGTGCAGAGGCTATTGTAGTCTTTAGCAATGGACTTCCAAGCTTCCTGCTTCTTTTGAATGAAGTAAGCCCCTGTCCTTTTGCACTCTATTACACTTTGGTATCTGAAGCAATAATAATCACAAACATCCAAATAAATTACTTATGTGGTAAAATTATATTTGGTAAACATTATAGGTAGGTACTTACTTTGTTATTATTGAAAGAAGATTTTCTTTCTCCTCTAGAGTATAATTAGGTGATCTCTTTTTTTTTTCGTTATCCATTTTAGTAGTTAAAGCGGAAATAATAGGATCCCAATAAAACTTGTGTTTATTTACTTACAGTTTGACATTCACGATCCGGTTCAAACAAACACGTCAAATATTAAATTACTAAAATATGCATTAGCAACTCTAATTATATAAATTTGTTGAAATTAATGCCGCTATTTAAAATTAAGTTACTTTTTAAGTCTGTTTAAAATTTTATAAGTAAAAAATAATTAAATATTTGAGTTTTTGAAAAGTACCGGTTTTTGCATGTAAATAGGAACGTGTTAGCTTTGATCAGGAATTCTTGAGTAAATGATCAGTTGATTATGGTTTGACGTAATTCAATTTTAATTTGTGAAACGCAGAATACTTAAGCACATACTTATGTATTTGAGAATACTCAGTTGGGATTTGCTACTTTTCTCAAATCAGAAACCGGGTGGTAGTGATGCTAATGAATAATAAAGAGACAAATATTTACTACTTAATTTTTTTATTTTTACACACCCACCATTTATTGGCCAACATGATGGATACTGGCATGTTTTTGTTCTTGCTTTTGCTGTAGAACTATGGTTTATTAAGAACGAATAATTTCGGTACGAAATAAGAACTTTATGCCAAAAAATTATAGTCTATTATTGAGCAAACACAGTTGGCCAAACCAGTCATAATCACTTCAGCACGGAATCACCCACTGCCGGGTATTTTCTTCTAAACTTTCCTCTTTTCAGGCATACTTCCCAGTTCCATGCGTCCCTCATCCAGGTTTTTCCCGCCGAACCACTAGGAACCTACTAGGAAAATCCAATCATGTGAATAGTTTGTCTATAGCAGTTGACACATCCTTTGTTTTCAGTACTCCTGGTAAAAGGCCGCAACGGGAAGGACCTGCTGATGCTCGATGGCTACACGTACTACCAGCACAAGATCTTGAGGGACGGCTTCCGTTGGAGTTGCACTCAGATGGGGTCCAGGTCCTGCCGAGGATTCCTTCATGTCACCAATAATATGTTCGTGGTTAGAGCCTTTACGCAACACACTCATTCACCCTCGACGTACTCTTGGAAGAGTACTAAGAATCAAAAGAGGACCAATGAGGTACTATATTGCAAATTTTGATGTGCTTGTTATACTTGAGCTCTTTCGCTGGATTATCTATGAGTTTTCATTACTGTACTGGTAATTTGGATGCAACACAGAAGGTATTAAAGGCAATTGCTTTCAGCTACCGAAAGTCTTGTGTCAATCCTGCGTGGTAATTGTGTAATACACTAACAGTAGGCATGGCTTTCTTTTTGACAGTTCATCAACATTTATTGCGTTTGCGCAATTGGGGTGCTGTTTATACTCGCTGTAGAAATACGAATCGCTTGATGTATTTCTAGAGCGATTTGAAACAGCAGGCTTAGCATGACGCTTTCTATTTCTACGCTACCGTAGAATATAAATCGCTTGTCTACATTTCTCGGTACAAAACTGTCAATTGTCTACACGGAAACGTCAGTTTTGTCTACTCTTCCGTCGACAAAACGCTTCTCTACGGTTCTCGTGCTAAGTCTGCAGGATTGACTTAAGCTTTTCGGTAATGCCAAATGTCAATATTTGTAGTTTGGTATCATTGTTGTCTCATAGAATGTCACTTTGTGGGTGGTCTCTCGACAACATATCGAACATTATTATAACGGCACACTTAAGAGGGAAGCGCCATTGTAGCTCGCCAAATTCAAATTTTCTTACGTTTTTAGGGTTCCGTAACTCAAAAGGTAAAAATGGAACCCTTATAAGATCACTCTCTTGTCCGTCTGTCTGTCCGTGTGTCACCTCCGATTTTTTCAAGAACGGGTGGACCTAGCAAGTTGAAATTTATACCAGATACTGAGGTCTAATAGTCCCTATTAGGTGTATAAAAATCAAGGTCCTGAGTCAACACGATAAAAATATATGGGCAAATTTAGATTTTCGCGAAAATTTTAAAAATTGACAATTCTAGGTCAACCGGAGGTACCCTATAGGTTTTGGGTCGAAAACCTATATGGTAGTTCCCGTTGACCTAGAATCACGAAATTTGGCAAAAAGCAAGGTCTTATAGCACAAGTAAAGGGAAAATTCCGAAAAATAAAACGTTGAAAATTAAAGTGAATTTTGGTACTTACAAGTTTTCGCAAAGATCTAAATTTGCCCATAGTTTTTTTATTATGGCGGTATAATGGGTAGGTACGTAACCCTCGGCGCACGAGTTCGACTCGCACTTGACCGGTTTTTTTTAAAGTTCTTTTAATCCCATTGAATGACTTCTTCATGAAATTGTCATTCAATGGGATTAAATGGAATTATAAGATTGTATTGATGATTATAATTCTCTAGATACATACGTGTTACGGTCGCAAATCACATTATGTTCAACATTACAACCTTACACAGACCTGTAAATTGCAAGAAACTGAAGAAAATTTGAATTTTAATGCAGGCTACCTTAATCCTCCTGAATCTGCTTGCTTTGGCTACGATATCTCAGAAATTAAGAAGAATATGTGTTTGTAAAACTGGCTTTTTTGTTTCAGAATAAAAGACATACCTTGGATAAAGAAGCAATAAACCCACTAGCGCTAAAAATAGCAAACATCAAGGGCCGAGCTGGTTTCTGATTTATACGAATGCGTTTAAATATCATCTTTAACATGAATATTATTAGAAACTAAAACGGGCGATAGATTTATGCGTAATGATGTGTACTTATCTCTCGACGATTTGTTTTACCCATGTGTCCATCCTAAGGGCGTTTGTCCACCGCAGCCGTCACCGATACGTCATCGAGAAACGAGATTGACGTCCCGGTGACGGCGATCATTGTTGACCGCGACAGAACTCGGCCGTTCTGTATGTAATGAATTATGATAGATAAAACAAAAGCCGGACGAACGACACCGGTACGACGGATCTGTGGGCAAGACTAACTCGATATTCACAAGGGCGTAATTAGATCGCGGCTGGATTTTTCTCGCAGTGCACACAATTCGCGATTTTATTACGTCCGTGTGAATGTCGGCTAAACCTTATTTGTATTGCTGGCATTTCGGCCCATCACAATCGGACCGAGTCGTTCGCGCCGACCGAACACGAACGCTCGGCGCACTTGATGACAACGTGGGCGCCCGGGTGACGGGACTACGGTGGATATGCGGACATAGTAAATGTACTTTGTCACTACTTGGGCGTCTTCATCACGGTGCAGTGTCGACGGCTGCGGTGGACAAACGCTCTCAGAAGGTGCGCGAACGAAGGCCAAGATACTATGGCTTACCGTTGTTCCTGTCACTATCGTATAGCTGTCAAACTACAAGTGCAAGACAGAGATGGAAACATGTCTAAGCCAAAGTATGTGAAACATGGGAGAAAAGAGTCGTAGAGCTTTTTAGCTCTGGGAGACAGGCGCGACGCGACGATGCGACGCGCGTCGCGATCCTGGTAGAACAAGTGTTCATAGAAATGGTTCTGCTGAAGTTGCATCGTGCCTGTCAGCGGGAGCGTTTATTTGCTAGTAAGTACGTTTATTGCCCACTTTGTAGTTATACCGAATCGTATGTCCTTATGAATATATTGTGGTTTAGGATAGGATAAGATTTAATCATGTCGTTACGTACTTGGACATAAACTTACGAATTATTTGAGGCGCGAATCGTATCGTCAGGATCATCGTCTACATTTGATTAGCCTTTTAGATAAGATGAATATTATTGGTTATCAAGGAGCCTTGGTTATCAAGGAGCCTTGGTTATCAAGGAGCAGGTTCAAATGGTGTAACTAATTTTTTAAATTATTTACAAATACTGTATTTTATTATATTATCTTTATTTACTATTTTTTCCTTTTGCAATACATCAAGATTTTAAAATTTATAACAATTGACTCGATCTCAATACTCGGCTTAGTTTTAGTTCCGACCGAAAATGCAAATAATTATATGGAAGCAAAATATAATGCAGAAAGTATTACACGAAATTATTTAGTTTATAGTATATTTAATTTAGGCGGTCATAGTGGTTAGCTTTAGTTTTTTAAGAAAGCGGACAGCCGTCACTAAATAAGGGCGGTCCAAATACAGTGTTTTTGGCATCTTTATGTACAGGGTCAAATTGGATTAGCTAGCGAAACTCCGCAAAATTGATGGGTAACGATACAATCGATATCTAAACATAATTAAAACAACAAAAAAAAATTGATGATATTTTGTTTTGAGGCATGACCGTAGGTGGTGTAGTAACTGGAAATATCAGTTTTAAAATCAGTTATTTTTGACTGATTTTCCTAACTCATAATATACTGTAATACTTATACTTGGAAGTATGAGTATAACAGGCGGTCTTTGACGAAAAGAAATGTATCGTAAAGTTTTTCATGTCTTCAGAGTTTCGCTAGCTTATTTTATTTGACCCTGTATACTGGTGAAAATTACAGATTTTTATGGCGGCCGTTATAATATGACCCAACCATATGCAACTTATGTGACAGTGCAATAGAATGAGATAACTAAGAAATATAGGAAACTTATGTCCGTTTACACTACAATAGGCGACATTTAAATAAATGCCTAAGTAAAGACGCTCTGTTCTGTGGATTTTCACGCTCCGCTCAGCCTCGAGAGTTGAAAATCGAACAGTGCAATAATATTTAGGAATTATTTCAGGTGTCGCCTAGTGATATCAATTCAAAACGGGCATTAGGAATATCATTTTGTATTTTATGTTTAAAAAAAAGATACTGATTGTAAATCAAAAACTTTTATTCTTGTTTATTATCAGTCATACAGTTGCGCTTAACTTATTGACAGTCTTACATACATACATACATACATACTCAGCCTATGACGTTCCCACTGTTGGGACACAGGCCTCCTCTCTGTGAGAGGGAGTGGGCCGTAATCCACCACGCGGGCCCAGTGCGTGCTGGACAGTCTTGTTTTACATATATTAATTTAAAATATAAAATTTTCTCAAAAACAAAATCAACATAAAGGCACCTAATTATGGAATAGGTACCCAAATATGGACTACTATGTTCGGAAATTTCAAACTAATCAAAACGTAAATTAGATTTCTTTACTAAACACAATAAGACAAGAAAAAACCTCTAAAACAATCACAAACATGTAATCAATGCATAGTCATAATATAGGTACAATATTATTTCCATCAACGTTTTGAGAAATCCTTACTTTCTACGTACCTTAAAAACTTTTCTCACAGCGCCAAAACAAGACATTCTCACTGCACCCACAACGTTCGCCCGACTGACAAGTCGAAACCTGTACGCGAGTGTAATGATGGAAAGAGACAGAAGATCCCTTTTGCAACTAGGAGTATTCGTTTCCGAGAAATGGCGGTATTCCATTTTAGGATGCTATTCCATATTTGGTTACTTTCATCTATGAATAAGAATTTCAGACAGTTGTAAGCAACAGTATGATGGTATATATCAGTAAGATGACCTTCAATCTCGCTCCGCTTTTGTGGAGAGCGATCAATAAATATTTTGCCAGAATTCTATGATAATGATAAATGTACGCTTAAGTTGACGTCAACACGGACGAAATTATATCGCGTAATGGATTATCGACTCTTGGTGTTGAACAGGGGGCCGATTCTACTAACAAATTTGTTAAAAAAACGCAATAGAACCGCAACCGAATCACCACTTTTAAGCGTTTTCGCATTCTACTAAAATGAACAACGGTCCAGCTGCGACACAGCTGCGGTTACGTTTTAGTTACGCCAACGATCGATTGAAACAATGTCAAAACCTATTCCACTAACAAAATCGAACATGAGCGTGACGTTTACTATAGGACAAAGTTAATGATAAAATTATGATCATTATGTCTTTTAATTATAGAAAATACTTTTAGTGCCACATATTCGTGTTTAGTAACATTTTTAGATTCAACTTTTTTCTTTTTGGTATTAATAAAACATTATTTTGGCATGTTGGTAACGCGGGTTACCCGCTGTGTTCCCGCTACAGTTCAGTTGCAATTCGTTTTAAGTTTAGTTTCCATTTTGCTTATAAAATAGTAGAATGACTTTTTATGTAACTATCGAACGGCGATCGAAATCGAACTGTTGTGGAAACACAGTTTAACGTGTAACGTTGCAAATTAGTAGAATCGGCCCCCTGAGCATAGAGAATCCAACAGTGCGCAGTGCGAGTGAGTCTCAGCGCGACGAGAAACATACTTCGATTTTGAACTCTCGGCACTGCAGTGTGTTGAAGAGCGCGAAAAACTCCCGCCGCGATTTTGTTACGTTCCTCAGTATGATAAATGCCTCAAAACTCCGGACATCGCTTTTTATTCTACTAGATAGTATGCACTGTTTTGAATGCGAGAGTAGAACTCCCGGATCTTAAATATTCTTTAAAACAGAATTAGAATTTTTATTAGATTTTTCGGGATTTTCAGAAAAACTCTAAAATAAACGATGTGATAAACATATTTGAAGATTTGTTTTTGAAGTTTATTGACAGTATATACAAGGTATTCTATAGTTGAAACAGAAATGATTTTTCTATAATAGAAAAACAAATATTTTATTTTTCCTATTTTTAATTTTATATTTTTCCATTTTTATTTTTTTCCCTCGGACATCTTTTTAAGTGGCACCTAATATTTATCTTAAAATATTCTTCAGAACTGTACTATTAACTATAAAAAAAACAGATGCAAATCTGTCAGGAAATCGAAGATATGTCGATTCTATGGTTTTCAAAATTATCTCTGATAATAGGGTTAACAGAACATATTTTATTTAAATAATATTTTTTATTAAGACAATATTATTTTCTATCTCAACGCGGGTCCCGGCGGCCGGTTGCAAACTTATTGATTGATGTCTGTACCATTTATAAAAAGATACAATTTGTGAATTTGTTTAATAAGGGATAATCTCCGAAACTTTCCATCCGATTTCAAAAAATCTTTCACAAATAGAGAGCTACACTATTGCCAAGTGCTATAGGATGTTGTATGATAAAAGTATGTGACTTTCACGTCGACGAAGTCACGGGCAGAAGCCAGTAATTAATCAAAGAAGAAAGTCCTCGTTTTCTGTCACAAGAAATGTGTCAATATGTTCAAACTCTACGAGGTTTGTGACTTGGCTGGAACTAGATTCATCAGAAAACTATTAAAGCATAAAAATGTTATTATATTAAAACGTTTTGTATTATATTACAATAAACAAACCAACACTCTGTTACAACCGCCCTGAGAGAAGAAGAACCGAGCAAAGTGGAAGAACATTGTGAATAAAGCTACCAAGGCCTTTCAGGGACACGACCTTCAGTAATGAAGAACGCGACCAAGACGAAGAAACAAACAAACGTACGCGTGAAACGAAATAAAATTTACAAAGTATACTTACAGCCACTACGAGGCATTTTTGCCGAAAAATATTTTTTGCCAATAATTTTCTTATCCCATTACATTACCTATGGGTACCTCTATACCTACTGTTTATAATTAATGAGTAATACCTACTTCAATTTAAGAATTAAAAAAAATTGGTCATAGAGTTTTGATTTGTGATAACCAGAGATCGGATATTGGGATGCTTATTCACCTAAAGTTGAAATGTTAGCTAACATGGAATGCGCCCATGGAAAGGAACCCTAACAAAAATATAATGAACTCGAAAAATCCGAATTCCTTCGTGTTATGCATCTGATATTTTTATAGGCAGGTTGACGTAACACTAAACAATAATGTGTGTGAAAATAAAATGCTACTACCCTCTAGAACCTGCGCAAAAAAATAATTTAAAAATTACAGAAAAAAATACGTAGGTAACTTGCTTTAAATTACACCAAAAAAATATTTTTGTGTTTCTAAAAATAGTAGACATTTGGCTTTATCGCATACTATAATTAAAACACAAAAATAATGCATACATAATAAATTATATTTTTTTTTTTATTTCTATGGATAACCAGAATAAAATATTCATTAAACTATATCTCTGGTTCTAAGTTGAATTCGAATATGGGAGTTCTACTCTAGCATTCAAAATAGTGTATACTATCGATTAGAAGAATAAAATAGCGATGTAAGATTTTTGAGGCATTTATCATACTGTGCGTTCTTGGGAACGTGGACTAGCTGCAGGGGTGATAAAATTTTGTCGTCGAAATATCTCGTGCCGATAGGAGATCAGGGGGCCTACTCTCTAACTCCGTCAACGAAGATACGGGCCCGTCCGAAAGTAGTTCTAAATTTCTTAGTGAATCCTACAGCCAATTAACTAACTTTTTTGGACGGGCAAAAACATATCGAGAGTAGGGACAGCTGTCAAATCGTGTTGTCATTCATTCTTAGTTCGGGCTCCAAACTAATCTTCTGTCCGTAAGTGACACGGAGTCGGAAACGCCCGTTACTTCGACCGAAACGACGGACTTCGTGTTTAGGGAGTAGACCCCCTGGTTTCACGGTGAAATAATGAGGCGACAATATGATCGCGAAGGTTATGTACCCAGAATCGACCTCAAAAATCACAATGCAAGTTAAACAAGAATTGTAACGCAGCTTGATAATAATTACTGAACTATTATTTGTATTAGGATGGACGTTAGGTGTTAAATAATAGCTGTAAAGTGTTATCAATCTAAGAAGTCGGATTTGACGTTTCTCATGTGACATGCCGCCATAACTTTGTATGAACATCTATGTAAGAAATTGAAAAATCTAATTCCTAATCCTATTTAATTATTATGTTAACCATACACTATCACAACGCTTATCATTCGTAAGCATTAAGTTTAACTTTATAAGGAAAATAATGCACTCAAAAACACGAATTAATCGTTGATTAATATTCCGACAGGACGTTACTACAATGTCAGATCTTTGGGTTGGTTGCCGTAGTGTTGTGACCGTTAAAAGCCGTTTTTTGACCGAATAAAATCGATTTTCTGAAAAATCGTTTACAAAATATGTCAAACTGCCAGATTTTTTCTTCAGATAAGATTTTTCTGACTATTGTAAAATCAGCCCTTAGGCAAAGAAAAAAATATATTTTTAAGACAATGCAAATGCCATTGGCTTGTTCAGTTAATTTTACGAATACCTGAAATGATCAAGTTATTCATTTCATCAGTGGAAAGTTGTATTAATAAATTAAATTATTTGATTTAAGAAACGTAGATAATAAATAAATAAGAAATGTCGTAGTTGCAATAACTTGTAGCGTTAGATCAATGTGTATAATTAAAATTAAATGTATCTCATGTTGTGCTAGGGCTAAACTACTCTTGCACACGCTGAGTCGTGAACCCAGTCTTTTGTAAGACCCTCAAGATCAAATAGGTCAAGTACGCTCTTCCATATGTACTCGTTACAGAACTCAAAGGACAGATGTTCACGATTCGATGCGCACAAGTCTAGATCAAACTTAAATAAATGTAAAAACATTATGTCAATATGCCTTCATGTGATTATCCTAGTTTAGAGTATAGAGAAATGTATTAAAATTAAATACTATTTTGTATTTACACCTTCGCTTAATAAAATCAGAGTATGACTTTTTTCGTTGTATCTTTTCAGCTTATTTTAAGATCTTCTTCAAGATCTTTACCTATATCTATTATATACTTATGTGAAAAAGAATTACGCATTATTACTTCGAAACATTCCTTTAGAATTTAAGTCTTAGTTTACAAGAAAATGGTACTCAATCTATACAAAAGCTTCTAAGCATCAAAATGACCGAAAAACCTGAAAAACTATATCTGACAATAGCGCAATTTTTGTACTATTAAAAATTTCTTGTTACTGACGAAATTGTTTTTCCAACAGTTGAATTCTACCTCCGCCCGAGCGGTAGGATCAATCTTCGTCTGAACAACTTTACTTTCTACAAGCATCTTAAAGCCAGGACCAACGCCCATCGCTGGAGCTGCACCGCATACGGTTCCAAATGGAAGTGTAAGGCGCACCTCATCATAACCGACAGGCTCGAAGTCCTAAAGGCCAACATCTACCACAGCCACCCTCCAAGCCTGAAGAAAGAAATGAAGATACCTATGCCCAAACTAGTGAAGAAAAATGCAAAGCAGGAGACCCCGAAAGCAGGACACAACAGCAACATGAATGAACATTACCGTAGTTTGGCCCCGTTTCAGAATTATTTGGCAGCTCATAGCGTGTTTGGTAGTTATTAGACTCCTAGTGTAAAGTGCCAAAACTCTATTGACACTTCTTTTTACGTACTTCATCATCAGCCTACAGCAGTCCACTATTGGACATAGGCCTTTTTAAGTACTATTTGTTGTATTATTTAAGATTAGACCTTGTCGGGCATAAACTTCATACCATATTTTTGTAAGCTTCTAAAAACATGACGACAGAACTGGACTATACAAATGCAAAGTTAGTGTCATCGTGGTTAAATTCTCTTTGTTAGTCATTAATAATATTTATCAGACCTCTCGCTCACACTTAAGACCCTTATGGAGCGTTGTGGAGTGTTGTGCGTAACTGTGTTATTGTTATTGACATAATGATTTATGAATTTAACTTTGCGTTTGTAATGGCATGCGCATAATTAGAACCAATTAAGCTATCAATACTAGTTTAGTTTTTAGGGATAATTCAGTAGGATTTGAAGTTATTATCACATTCTTTGAGTAAATATGAGATGCTTTGCTTTTTACACCGCGGAAACTGGAAAAAAAATTAGTTCGCATATAATAAGAACGCCATATTTTGGGCTATGTTAAAGTTAATAAAAAAATGTTCTCATTTTAGATCTCTTGTTCGTTGGGTTTATAAAAAATAATGATTTTAGTTCCTAATTACTTTAGGTATTAGCCTTTTCTACTAGCTTTAGCTTTATTTTTAGCAGGTTTGCTATTATTGCACCTCAGGCAGTAACGATCGCTACTCCTATGAATGTACTTTTTTTGTTTATAAAAGCTATAATATATATCAAAATTGTGATAAATGAAACCACATCAAATGTATTGTTTACTTAAATAAATTCGTAGTTTTTAGCTCTACTTTAATCATGTAGGTATTATATTACCAAAGTAAACTTACATGCTTTTGTAGTTATGGCAGCAGGAATTAGTATATAGTTATCATTGATCAAAAAGTGCCTTTTACTAAACGTGTCTTTAAAATTACGAAGTAACACCAATGTCTATGTTTATATTTTGTAGCAACTCGTGTGATATTTTCGTTTGCCTTTCGATAACGCATCCAGTATTATAATTGTGATCGAACAAGCATTTTATAGTTTGTAGTTTAGTAATAGAACATATGTTTGCATGTAGCACTAAGAATTTAGACTGTAGTGAAACAACGTATCTTACATTTCTGTCTATTTTTATAAACATATCCGTAATTTTGATAAATCATGTATCAACGACGTCGAAGTAGGAGTAGTAGAGTATTTTTCCAATATGAAATAAATGAGTGTAGGTGCATGCTTCGTACAACATTCTTCCAATATTTTACTATATATTTAATCAATATTTATATGAACACTAACATTATGTAGGTTGATGGGGTAGGCTATGTAACTGATGGTTACAGATACTAAGTCTTTACTTCTTTTAATGATATCAGCTAGTTATCAATATTTGCCTTTCATAAATGAAGTATACCTTTATAAAGCGATTATCAACATCTCTTTCGTGGTAAAACGCTGGTAGTATATATGTTTACAAAATAGAAAATAAAAATGGGCCAAGAATTGAACCCTGTGGAACTCTCATTGTTATTATGATCACGAATACGAGTACAGATATAATTCCATTGCCTACAATGTAACGTAATAGACTTGAGCATAAACTTTTGTGAACTATGAATAATGTTTCCCATCAACCCTTGAAAATCGTGCAATCATAGCTTATATGACAATCAAATGCTGTGTATTATTCGTAACGCAAAAGTTTTCAAAACCTTTTTAACATTTTATAAATATATTAAAAACTACATGATAGGATTTATTCTTATATGTAGTAAATCTCGTTAGTAATTAGACGATTGTGGCATATAAACTAGTGGAGAAAATAATAATTATACTTAGACTGTACGCTTGATTTTTGTGATATTAAGGCATTTTTATTGGATCTCATTTTTTTTTATTTGAAAAATTCACTGATTTCAAGACTGTAACCAAACTAAGCATTATTGTATACGAAGTTAGTTTTAGTTGTAATTCATGTTTTTGAATTCCCTTTTATATTATTTGATAGGTACTTTAAGTATAAGTTTCGAGTATTTTGCTAAGCCCGAGAACTGAAACTGGAATTTTGAAGCATAGTGGTTTATTTAAAACTGTTTCAAAAAAAATCTACGTGTAACCTACTACACTAAAACTTAACAGTATAGCCGCAAATGTATTACCTATATTCCTAATAATGACTATGTATTTTATAACAATTTACTATTGTATAATTTCTTGATTAATTTAATTAAAACTTTCAACAAATTATTGCTTTTGGAACCACACAAGTTACTTGTATTAATAATCCGTCATCTATCTAAGATCATATTCCTTCCTACCTTACCACAGTTAACAATGAGATAGATCATTCCTATTGCTTAAAATTAGACGTACTTATACATTACTGTCTTCTGAAAAGAAGTACAACCATAATGAGTTTTGAGTAAAAAAAATGCTAACAGTGGTATCATCACTAAAAGCAATTTCGGACTGAAGCAACTGCGGATCGAGCATAAAATGTTAAAGAAAGTGAGCGCGCTTCAGCCGACGTCGTCCGGTGACGTCCGATAACTAGGTATACGCCCTCACTTGGCAATGATAGATTAGGCGTACGACTTACGTTATTTCCTTTCATCACCGTTTGGTAACCCGGGTTGTTTTTACGGATCTGTTGTTTCAGGTCGGTTAGGTTCGAAATAATTGATATAATTGCCTGAATGCAAGAGATCCAAAAAAATTAAAAGTCATACTGTTTTCGGTGTCGTTTTAGATGTGTACTGAATTTCTAGAAAAAGAAAAGTAATCGGTGGAATAAATGGGGTTTTACTTAGTGCACAATAATTGAATAACTGGCTTGTGCCATTCCCAGGTTTTTTCGTGAATCTTTATTTTTTATTAAAGTAGAATCAATAGAAATAAAAGCTTATCCACAGACCGCAACCAATTTATTTATTTATTTACTTAAAGGTTCACCCACAGCACTGTATACATAAACTCTATACAAATATTAAATCATACGGTTATATTCTAATATAAATATATGCCAATTACAGGTAAACACAACATTGACGATAGAAGACGCCAGATTACCGCTTAGTTGCTAACTTATGTCTAGGTGTACAATTGTTTATGAAAATGAGAAACAAAATAAAAAACAAAAGTTATAAAATAAAAGACAGAGTAAGTAATAATTAGATTGGATCGGATTTGCACTATTAATCAGAATTTTCGACTACGTTTCATTGGTGTGTACACGTAGAGAAGTCAAGATCACCAATCACCATCATCATCAAACTTGTTCCCTATACATATGCCTCCATCCTATTGTGCCACGATTCTCTGTAATTTACAAACGTTGAAATGGTCTCTGATCGTAGTTCATCGCGAATTGAGAGTTTTTACAGATTTACCAAACAAATTCTGTAAAATCTCACAATGGCATGAACGTTTGAAAATAAGGTAGGCCCACGGTGTGTGTGTCTCATCAATAATAATAGTAAAATCAAACCCATTCCAGCTTCAAAACCAGCAGGTAAATTGGTCAGGCTCATTGATGGGAAGGAGCTATTCCTTCTCAATGGCTACACCTACTACAAAAGAGGGGCTGTCGGCCATGGACTGAACACCAGATGGTCCTGCACCAACTCTTCAAAATGTTGGTCATACATCCACCTGGATGATGAAATGAATGTCGTCTATGTTTCTAATCATGAGCATCTTCATCCTACGAGATCACTTCACAAGAATTTAAAGGGATTATATTTTAGGGTGTGAATTGGTCTTTCATTTATTTCCAAACAGTTGCGTAACACATTAACAATTGCATAAGAAGCAATGGACTAAGAATTTCTTTCAAAAATTGCGAAAAAAAGTATGTTATGCAATTCGGGTGCTAGATCTCCTCGAAGAAAAGACCAAATAACTTTTTGGAGGTTGTAATTTAATCAATTTCATTAGTACTTAAGAAATATTTCTTTTTCTGTTATAATTTGACTTACTTTAAAAAATAATATTATTGTAAAATAAGAAAAATTAACAGCTCCATTCAAAAATGTGAAACTTTTCGGCAATAAAGTAAACTGTTTTCAGTTACGAATTTTATTTCTACCACAAATCCATATACTGTGCAATAAAATATAGAAATAGTAATGGCTGCTGTGCAATTTTTCAAATAATTATATTTATAATGGCGTCTAGCAAAAGTTAATGTGTAACAATTTCAGTTAACATATTCATGACGACCAGAGGGAAGGAGCGGCTGATCTACCACGACTACACTTATTACAAGCAGAGTAGGACGAAGAGTGGCTTCCGATGGGGATGTACCAAGAACCGATGGCACAAGTGCAAGGCATACCTTCACTTGACTGACGATATGACAATAGTAAGAAGTAACATGCTGCACACACATTCACCTTTTAGTACTCCAGTGAAGAAAAGACAACGAAAAACTGTGGTTGATAAATAAATTAACTATTTGGAATGTAGATGGTCTGCATTTGGACTACAAAATATTTGCTACATTGCAGTGTTTGTGCAGTTGGCATTACTTCATCGAACTCACTGTGTAGTGTGTAGTGACACAGTTTTTACACGTACACTGCACATGCGTAGATAGTTTCGTTTTAGTTATATCATCATCATCATCGGCATTATATCTATCAGCCTATATCAGTCCATTGCTGAATATTGGCCTTTTGAATAACACAACATTCATATCGATTCTCGGCTACTCTCTTCCAGCTGCTACAAGCCAGCTTGCCAAAATCGACGCTCCATTTAGCTCCTTTTTTTTTGAGTGTGGGAAATCATCAAATAACTTCTCCACCTCTAGGTGGAGCAGGAGGGCGTGTCAGACTTTTACTGACTAAAACCCACCCGTGTTCCCTCAGTTGCCTGTGTGCCAGGTGCCACGGTATCTCTTTGGAGCAACCCGCACCTCTGGCAGGCATCGGCCCTTGCGGACCCCACCAGTTGGTGCTGACATCTCTTTGAGGCAGGGCATCCTGCCTTCTGCAGTCTTCTGCTCCTATTTTTCATTTGGCTTGCCGTCCGAATTTAGACTGTCTACCCTAATAATACCTTTTGTTACTCTCGATAATTGTTGCGTATAAATTACTCCAGGAGTTTTATTTCTCGAGAAGATTAAAGAGTTGGTTGTGTTATTTGAGGACCTGAGGGCCTAAACAAGTGGCTATCGTTTTCAAAGCGTTTCGTATTTCTACGACCTTCGACAGGATTGACATAAGCTTTTCGATAATGTCCATCCAATGCATTTTTGACTTTTTGCTATCGCTAATAGAATGCCACTTTGTCTAGGCGTTCTGGACATAGTAGATATTATTGTCTTCCTGAAAAAGTCTTCCACTTTTGTTCTCAAATATTAGGTTATCATTTTAAAGCAGATAAGTAAAGGTATTTTCACTGTATTGGATTACGTTGCCAATGCAAAGGCTATTTATATCATATCTTAGACATATTCGTACTTGTCTGTTTTAATTCCTTATGCCTTATTTCTGTTTAACTTTAATGTTAAGAAATCATTGTGTGTACAAATATAAAGTTTCACTGCTTTTAATTGTTGTTAACTTAAGTCTTCTTAATAATGTCGTCCGATTTATCTATAAATGAAGCTAGAAAATGAGTGATCTTTAAAATATAAAACGTAATTGTATTAGTTTTAATAAACGCCAGGACTTGTGACAGACGCGGACATAAACATGAGAGCACGACGGGGAATTCCTTCGGGATTTTTACATCTGTCAGTGGCCATATACGGGCGGTACGTTGCCAATGCAAAAGGCAACTGCAGCCGTTTATACTCGTCGGCGGCAGCCGTAGACGCTTCGACGGTTGCAGTTACTTCTGCTGTTGACAACTTGCCGCTCGTATTGTGAGCACGTAGACATATACACGAGCAGTCACTAAGAAGTTTAATGACCGTGACTGCCACGAATTTTGGCGTATACTATAGTATTCTACGACATACGTACATAATAGAGCTTATTATTATTACGTAATAATAGATAATAAAATATTGTTTTTATTCCGTTATTGTTTTAAGCGTTTTTAATAAGGTAGGTAATTCAGATAGAGGTGTTGCAATCAAACTGTCTAGTAAAGTGCTACAGTACATTTAGATAATAAATGTCATTCGTTTTCTTTTTGTGAATAATCTAGTTTTAAGGCAGTTTGATTGCAGCTGTATCTTTAATGATCTCAAAATAATTGTAATTTGTAGAAAAACCTAGTAAATTTAACATTCTAGTCAGTTATTAAAAATTGTATTAATATTCATAGATTATTAAATTATTATTTTTGCACCTAATAACTTCTTTCACCATGGCGAAAGCTTATTATTTATGACTCTAAGTTTGCGTTAGAAATGGCCCGAGTATACAAATTCGGGTCTTAGAGCGTTTAAAATATCTTTATTCATTTTCATTTTAACGCCTTTTGCCAGTTTGTAACAGTAATGTGCCTAATAAAAATTACTGAAAATTCAAATCAGAATTATTAGCAGATAAACTTAATTTAATTTGTCATTCGAATGTCTATCTAATTATCTATGCGATTGGTGCTCTATTATTTTAACTTTGAAGACCAGCGGATGAGAGATCTCGACAGCAAGCGAGATCACCTCAAGAATAAACCACTCTCCAACATACAATATCAATATCACAATGGCATTCTAACGTGTCCGCACTGTGCTCGTACCTTTACAGTCAAGATAGGTTACATTAGCCACATAGAGCACACGCTCGTAACCTATAGTTGTCGAAAACAAAAA
Source organism: Antitype chi (assembly GCA_947359405.1). Lineage (NCBI taxonomy): Eukaryota > Metazoa > Arthropoda > Insecta > Lepidoptera > Noctuidae > Antitype > Antitype chi. The sequence continues at coordinate 17,608,944 of OX375820.1, read as the reverse complement.
ACAGTCACCGTAGCCGAAATCGGATGTACATTTAAACAGCCAAACAGTGTTTTTTTTTGTGGTTGGGATATCATCAAATAACTTCTCCCGCTCTGGGTGGAGCAGGAGGGCGTGTCAGACTTCCACTGACTAAAACCCACCCGTGTTCCCTCAGTTGCCTGTGTGCCAGGGGCGACGTATCTCTTTCGAACAACCCGCACCCCTAGCAGGCATCGGCCCTTGCGGACTCCACCAGTTGGAGCTGACATCTCTTTGGGGCGCGCGTGGAACACAACGCACCGTCGACCCGGGCTTGGTCCTTACCGGACAGCGAGCTACCCATTACTCGCCATCTGCAAGCCCGCGCCTGCGGTGGCTGGGAATCAACCTGGGATTCCCGACGCCCAGGGCGTCTCCTGCGACGACTAGGCCCGTGAGGGTGCATATACTGCTGCTTCTCCCACACGTGCGCCGCCTCCCTCTTTGCGAATATTACTGCTTCGCAGAAGGAATGGTGATGGCTGCCCATGCAGTCTCGCTCCGTACCATGACCATCGGCCCACGAGGACACGGCGGTGCTCCGCCAGAGCTGGGCAGACCTCCACCGTATGTTCCACCCTGTCCCCTGGGCGATCTTCGCAGTGGAAACACCCGGCGTTTCCTCCCGCCTTATGCGAAGCAGGACTTGCGTCAGGCGGAAGGTGAGGATGCCGGGGTGCCTCTCAATCCACTCCTCAAAGAGGGGACTTACAGCCGCAATCGTGGCGTGCCCAAGCTAAACAGTGGTTAAATACACCCTCGAAGACTGCCTCGATAGTCTAGTGGTCGCAAGCGCTACTGCTGAGCATGATGTCTCCTGGGTTGGATTCCCAGGTTGGTCAATGTGTATCAGTAGCAGCCTGCAGTCTGGTTTTCTGCCAGGTTGATAGCAAAAACATAGTACTTAAGGTGAATCTCGTCCACATTTTTGCCATACAAACTTCGGGAGTGTATTACTCCACTCTTCGACAATGTACAGACGCCAGCACATCAAGCTACCCCAATCTGTCAAATTTATTTGATAGATTTTCAACTTTATTACAATATGATAAGGTTCATGTTCAATTGGGAAAAGTTGACAGTTTGGGATAGCTTGACCTGCTGGCGTCTGTACATCAAAAATTAAACGTGGTATGGTTTTATATCATTATTTATATTGTCTGTATGGAAACCGAATACTAAAATCTCCAAAACAAAGTCGGTACCGACAAAGCTCAAATATCGAAAAGTTCAATTAACTTTATTGGTCATTGATTTATGCAGTGGTTTTTTCATAAAACTCGATCTTCCGAAGGACTTTTCTTGATTTTTTACGCGCATGTTTTACTATAAATGATCCTGCATGTCACTCAATAACGTAGTGCGTGTAGACTAGCGTCTAACTGCTCATCTGATACTACCTCTGTCGAACACGATGCCTGGTGAGACAGCGTGCTTTTTTGCCAGGCCCACCAGTGAGTTCGAGCCTGCGACTAGATTCCCCTTAACTCGCTTTTGGGTGTTCTATATCTAGAGATACACCTCTGTCTAACTTTCGGGGAAATACAGGCGTGATGTTATTTTATGTATGTTTAATACAGCAGTTTTAAATGTGATAATATATAACCAATTGAATGTTATGTTAATGATTGTACCTGCCTTACACCATTTAAATACGAATGAATATCTTCATGCATGCAAAATGCTATGAATATAATAATTATCTTATTGCCAGAATGTGAATGACGTGATCTCGTTACTTATTTTGAAATATAAAGTTGCATTTTATTGAATGTTTTCGTTTTATTACAAAAGGTCGTAGATTCAAACCCAAACAGCCGTTTTACTTTGAGTAAATTATTTCATTACCACAGCTTTCAATACGGTTGTAGCGACACTACAGAAAAACACTTCGCAACAATATCTATAAATACTTCTAACAACATGTAGAAATACAAAAAGAGAAGTGGCGCCATCTACAACTACGCAAAGACGCACGTCATAGAAAGCCTAGATCGCGCAGTTAAAGTTTACCGCGCGATTCGGATAGGTACAACATCCCGACATCAACCGTCGGGCAGTTGCCCACCAGACACAACACCCGTCTGGTCGGAGGATCCTCCCTTTTCCATAGAGTATGAGTGGACTTTACACCCTGTTCCTCTTATCTCTATACGGTGAAGAAAAATATCGTGAGGAAACTGGCATGTCCTAGAACCAAAACTTCGAAGAAATGTGACATCTACCAACCCGCACTGGTCGCGCGTGGTGGTTAACGGCCCAGGGAGTGGGCCGTTAACCACCTCACCGAGAGGATACCTGTGTTCCAGCAGGGCCTGAATTTACTATGACCACTTAACGATTCCTTACTCGTAACTACGTCAATCACACACGAAATCTGCTAATATTGTATTAATAATATCGACAAATTGTCTTGGAACATACAGAATATGACATTTCGATTCCTTACAATACATTGGTTTAAAAATAAACCTGATATTGACGTAGTTTGAAGGTAGTAAGATTCCGCGGGGAATCATTATACTCGTCTCCATACAAAATTGGGGCCCAGTGGGAACATAATAGTCTGGTTATGATGTGACAGTAGGTAATATTTACATTTTGTGTAGTTTGTGCACAAGGACCTATTCTGGTGAGTACATTAAGCCACAAACACGCTAAATCGACATCCATTTGGACTTATTAAAACCGTTGTGGGAATTATTCGCGCAATGGACTTTATTGACATGTGGTTTATAGTTTTTTATTTTATTTTATCTAAATATTATTTTTTATTTATTTGCATGTATTCTTTTATATTTGTAATACGGTTATGTTTCATACTGGATTATATTCAAACGCAATGTGAATTGTTACTGAAATAAATTGAATTGAATTGAACGTACTGCTTAGCGCTGAGAGTTGAAAATCGAACACTGTGTTTTTTCAAAACGAATTATTTTGAGATTGAGATTATTTTGTTTAAATTGATTAAATTAGAATTAGAATCATTATTAATGTCAAAAATATAAAAAAAATTGCATGCCGAATTTAGTAGGCGGAATATAAAGAACTTTTGTGGACTATACTATGTTTTATAAAATCTGTAAAATACCATATTTCAGGCAAATTAATGAATCTATCTATCTATCACTCGTGCGCAGTCAATTGGATTCTCAATGCTCGTTTCACCAGAGAGTTAAAAATTTAAGGCGCGAAAAAATTCCACCGCGATTTTTTTACGTCCGTTTGAATTCCGATTAACAGCATCATAAAATGTATCAAAAATCTTTAATGGAAGTAAATCTTATATATAAAATTCTCGTGTCACAATGTTAGTTACCTTACTCCTCCGAAACGGCTGCACAGATTTTGATAAAACTTCGTGTGCTTATCGGGTAGGTCTGAGAATCGGCCAACATCTATTTTTCATACTCCTAAATGTATGATAGATAGAGAGATAAATGATTTTTATATTATTATGTTCCATCCCCAGATCCACAAGATGGCAAAACAACGTTTGCCGGGTCAGCTAGTAATATTGCATAAATGCCTTTTGTTCAGTAAATATAATATAGTCTTGTTAAAATATCTGATCATCCGCAGCACAATACATTACCCTGGTCCGAGGGTCGAAGCTTCTGCTACTAAACGGCTTCTCCTTCTTTAGAAGTGGCAGTATCCGTAATGGAGGGGCCCGGTATAGCTGCTCCTCATCCAGCATATCAAGTAAAAACTGTAAGGCGTTTGTGCATATCTCTGCTGATGACGTCATCATTAAAGCCGATTTGGAGCACAATCATACACCTGTTAATTATGTGCAGACTGAAGACGGGAGATATATTAAAGTGTAATATTTTATATAAGTAAGAAATATTCGTGTTTTGTACAGTCACAGACAGCACTGGAAAAAAATTAATAAATAAAATATTGCAGACTACACGATCCTTAACAAAAAACATAAGAAATAACAAACTCACGTTTTTCTTATCTTGCACATTAAAACCAGTATAAGCAGGCAGCTGGCCTGGCCTAGTAGTTCAAGGTCAAAATGTAATCCATCGACGTGCGATCGACTGTATTCAAAACAGCACAGATATGACTTGTTTTGGCAACACAGCCCTGAGGACCACGAAAATAGCGCTCATAGCGTCTTCACTGTACCTACGCTTAAAAAAGTAAGCTCTAAGCGGCGAAAACGAAACGCATTTGAAATACATATAAGCTTAATTCACACAGGGGTTAAGTTGATATTTGTTCTGGTGGAAGCGGTATGATAACCCGGAAATGTCAACTTTTCTTATGCTTTTTAACACGCTTTTATAAGCTTCACCTGTATGTCTGTTTGTTTGTTAGAAACCGACTCCTTTTTTGGAATTGATTTTGACCCACTTCAAACGGTCAGATTTCATTTAAACTTTGTAGTCTTATCGAGGAACGATGGAAATTCAAAAATTTCAAAAAAAAGAAAAAGAATACTGAAAAATCACGCTTTTGTTGTTAGCAAAAATAAAAAAATAAAAATAAATAATAGTTTAAAAAACTAAAAAACACACTTTAAAAACCAAACTAAAAAAGTAGAAAATAATTTAATTCTATTATAAGCGTGGGGTGCTTGATATTAATTGATTATAAAAATACCTCAAAAAGCACCCCACGTTTTTTAATAGAATTAAATTATTTTCTACTTTTTTAGTTTGGTTTTTAAAGCGTGTTTTTTAGTTTTATAAATTATTTTACTTTTGATTAGCGACTGTAACACGTAGGTATGTATTTATAGAATTATAATAATTATTTGTAGCGGTCGCGAATCATATTTTAATCAACACAGAACTTGACACAGACCTGCAAATTGCAAAATTATAAGAAAATTTTAATTTCGCGGAGGCTACTTTGGCGCTTGTCCCTTGAGATGGAAATAACATATTTTCAAAATGCTTTTTACGCAAAAAATCCCAGAACGGGCTAGGTATTCGTGCCTTAATAGAAGTCACTGTTGGTTATATTATATTTAGATAAAGGTTGTATAGTATAATAAATTAAAAATTATTTTAAGTGGCAAGTTGCAATTCGATTTTAAGTTTCGAGTTATAAAAATTATTAAATTATTATTTAAATAAAAAATATCATTATTTTCACATTATTAACTTACCACACAGTTAAATTCTACACAGAAGTATACTAAGAATATAAAATGATGTATTTATTAATTTTACAGCAATGTATATAACTTTAGAGCAAGGAAAGTCTAAGCTCTTACTGATCAATGGCTACAGTTTCTCAAAGAACAGTCGGATGGCCAGAGGCGGAAGCCGTTACGCCTGTTCCAGCTATCTATCTGAGGCATGCAGGGCATACGCCCACGTCAGCGCCGAGAGCGTTATAATCAAGAGTAGCACGGAGCACAACCATGAACCTCCAAAATTTTACAGGTGTAAGGATGGAAGATATATAAGACTTGCTACGGTTAAAAAAAAGAAGTAGAAAATATTTAGAGGTGGCAACCCTAAAGGTACATACGTCAGCATATCAAGCTACCTCAATCTGTCAAATTTCTTTGATAGATTTTCAACTTTATTACTTAAGCATTAGGTTCATGTTCCATTGGAAAAATTTAACAGTTTGGGATAGCTTGATATGCTGGCGTCTGTACATAAGGATGTCGGTATCGTTTGATCCCATAATTAAAAAGATTATAATTTTTCTAAGTGAAGGTAGCTCGCGAAATTCAAATTTTCTTACGTTTTTTGCAATTTGCAGCACCGTAATTGCGTAACACGCGATTAATCATAATCGGTTATTTTGACAGTTCAACCATATTCATTGCGTTATTTACGTTGTTGAGCAGACATATTTTTCGAACATAATATGAAGCAATGGTTTAGCCATCTGTTTTAAAACGAAACAGATCATGATTCATCGTGAGTTACACAATTAGGGTGCAGCTCAGTGTCAGGTTGTATGCTAATTAAAATATGATTCGCGACCGTAAAGGCTCGTGCAGACTAGCGCGACGCGACGGTCGCGTTGCGACACTCGTAGAACAATTTCTATGAAAACTTCATGAAAATTGTTCTACAAGTGCGCGACGCGTCTGTTTGAAGAAGCCTTAACACGTATGTATTTACAGAATTATAATCATTAAAATTTTAATTAAGTACATCCCTTTACCATCCTTAAGTTCATTTAATCCCTTGACCTGCAAATCGCAAGGAGTATCTAAGTATATAGACCGAGAAATTTTAATGGTTGTTTTCCCTCGGCAAGACAACTTGCCATAAGGAGTACTTTCGAAGCATAGAATAAAAGTAAAAAAATAAAAATGTTTTTGTTTAATAATAATAATATAAAAAAATCATCAACTCGAAAACAGAGAATCAATAGTAACACTAGAGGTAACTTGTAGGTACTACTCGAATCGCTTGCGCCGCCGACAAAGGGAACAGCGATGCATAATTTTCAAAGCAAAATAAACTTTCGCACGTGGTGATTTTATCACAATGGTTCATCTGCCATTTTTTTGTTTCTAATATTTTATTTGTTTATAAAACGATTGTATTACCAAGACAAAACCGTTTCGCTGCGGGAAAACAACCATTAAAATTTTTCGGTGTATATAAGGATCGTAGTTGCATGCAGCATAGCAGGTGCATGAAGGTCGACATTTTGATCCAAAATGAACTAGTCGCCTGCGATTTTTATCGACCTATGTAAAATTTGGCTTGAGAGGCGTTTTGTTAACGACCAGAGGCCCTACTGTGAGTTTATTTTAACCATCTCGATCTAACGCATCGACCGCGTTCGGCGCTCCGATTCGCCCTGGATTGGTGAAGGTTCGATGAGTTAGATCGAGATGGTTAAAAGATACTCACACTAAAGCCACAGCTCGCACGGCAAAAATCGACGTAGTGTAAATCCCCATATTATAGGTGTAGGTCGTTACACGTAGCTATACATGAATGTTGTATATTGTTGTCTTATATTATAATTTATTAATAAAGTTATTTTATTAAATAAGCAATTATTTTACCTTTTCGCCGGTAAAGCGATCGTCTACAAGACTACAAGTGAAAACATACAGCAATACTAAATATATTTTGCTACAGCCATGGCTAGGCTACTTTTTCTACGTCTTCATGCCGCTGGCACAACTGCGTTGGGTCAAAACTTCGCCACTTTCACGGTGGCAGCGAGAGGTCAGCTTCTATGCTGCCCTCTGTGCTCCAAAACTTGCAGCCAAAGTGACTTCTAAGCTGCTTACTACCGAACGCCTTGTGCCTTACTGAAATTATTGCTAAGTATTGCTAACGAATTCTACGCCGTTTTAAAAATATTGCTGGCTGTCAATATGGACATGAAATAGGATGCAGATAAAATCATTGATATACAAGGTGTAACAGAATGGACGCAAGACCTGAAAGTAGTTTGTTCCTAATTGACTACTGAATCGATTTCAGTAACTTTTAATATAAGTTTTTTTTTAAATTATGTATTTTGCCAGACCTACCACTGACTGAGCCAAAGAAAATTCAATCTTATACCGAAAGAAATAAGACTCAATGTTAAATGCATAAAGTAATGCTTGGGTCGACACGTTTTTCTTAATAATATCAGTCAGCTTTAAAAAAAATCGTATTAAGCTTTTGACTCAATACTCTAATTGGAGTGTATGAGGTCTTACGTTAATTATGTTACTTGTTGTATACAAAAAACCAAAGATGCACAGTCTCGAAGAAAAGTAACACGTAGAACTGTCCCCAAGTGTGGTCATAGTTACGATAAAACACATATTTTTGCAAATTCAACCTTACACGCATGACTTAAAGTGGTTTTTACAAAGCAATGTCCAAAAAGACTAACTGAAAGATGACTTACGATACTATTTGACACCTGCGCACATTGCGCCCTATTTATGCGGACGTTTTTGAGACGCTGATTGTGTATCTTGGGTTTTTTGCTTATCAATGAGTTAAAGTAAAACCCGTTTAAAAACGCCTTAACTAATATGTGTGTATTCAATTTACAGCAAGTTTCATTACTCTGGACCGAGGAAATTCCTGGAGAAATAAGTTGCTTCTGTTCAACGGCCACAGTTTTTCGAAAAACACTACTAACTCTCTCGGGGTCACCAGGTTCAAGTGTTCTTGTGCCTCGTCTAAGAGGTGTAAGGCTTACGCCCATATTAGCCCTAATGGTTTCATCGTCAAATACGACACCGAACATAATCACGAACCTCTTAAATATTTGCGTTTGCGTAATGGTCGATACCAGAAGATGTAGTTTTGCAAATCACAAACAAGCATGGGTTGTTTTTTTTTTCTGGAAGTAAGTCAGCCTAGCTTCAGCCTGTTAAAATAACGTTGTTTATGTAATATTTGCCTTTGCCTAGCTTTCTTGGCCGTATAGGCGAAACAAAAAAAAGGAAAATTAGATTAGGTTTCAAGAGCGACTTTTTCCCGCGGCCATTTTTCTGACGCACTGGATTATGACTGCGCTGGAGTGCACTCTGTCGGATTCTCAATCTTCGTTTCATCACCAGGAGTTAAACCGGACATCAATAATTTTAAACAAACAATGTTATTATAATTAGCTGGTAAAACTTCACAGACATATGAGTCTAGTCATAATATGTTAAGTCAATTAAGTCTTATCTCAAATCTTTTCTCAATGATGTAATCATAATAATAAAATATACCTACTTATTTATTTCTGTAATCCAAGATATGTAATTAAAATATGACCTGTAAGAATTTAGGGGTTGTTCCCAGAGCTCCACGATTCTATTGATATTCTTTTCCCATCGCGTCCATGAAAAAATTATAATAATATTTTAAATGTTTCTAAATAATAAATTTATCCAAAGTACAGTCAGTAAAAACAATTTCTTGTGAGAAAGACAATCAATCAGTCAATGCGCCTCCAAAACATTTTGAATGATGCGTATGATCTCCTTCCAAGTTATGACATCCTGGTACTTCGAAGGCATAAAGCGTTTTCTAGCTGACACTATGAAACTGATTATGTTAGGTGTACTCCTACCGAGTTATGACAACCTGGTACTTCGAAGGCATAAAGCGTTTAAAAAGCTGACACACAAAATTTATGAAGCTCATTACATATTTCTTTCGATATTTTTTCCATTTTTATTAATAAACTAGCAAACCCGACGAACTCCGTTTCGCCACCAGATGGCTTCGTTTTATGTAACATTTCGTTTGGTGATTAAAAGAAGAAGAATTTTTTTTTTTGTTTTATTTCCTGAATTTTCTTTGCTATAAACCTCACGGAGCCCGAGACCTTTCCAACGAATGCAAAACCGTGGAAATCGGTTCGTGCGTTCTGGAGTTATCGCGTCAGGAAGGAAAACCCGACTTATTTTTATATAGTAGATATCTGAATGACCGAGCTTAGCTAGGTTTTTTTTTTTTGTTTGAAGTTTTCTAAAAATGAAACCTAGCTAGATCGAATTATCGCCCCGAAACCGCCTGCATACTAAATTTCATGAAAATCGTTATAGCCGTTTCCGAGATTCAGATTATAAATATATATACACGAATTGCTCGTTTAAAGGTATTAGATAATTATTCTGCTATTCGGGGCAGTGACAGATCCAACAAACCAAAGATCATAAAAATCGGTCCAGCCGTTCTTGAGTCATTCTTCAGCCGAGTTCATTTTATTGAACGACTAGCTTTTGCCAGGGACTTCGCCCGCGTGGAGGTCGAAAATTACCCCTCGGGAACGTAATCTCGGGATAAAAGTATTCTATGTGTTATTCCAGGTTACAAACTATATGTGTGCCAAATTTCATCCACATCCGTCCAGCCATTTTTGCGTGATTGGGTAACAAATATCCAAACATCGAAATATCTAAACACACTAACTTTCACATTTATAATATTAGTAGGATTAAGATGATTTACTGTGATTATTCTGAAACGGATTTTTTAATACTTAAGTCTGTTTGAGTCTTTTATTAAAATAATTTACTGTGATTGTTATCAAACTGTGATTTTTTAATGGATATGACCATTCATGAGATACAGTTGATATTTATATTCATTGTTTTTTTTTTTTCATAGAAATAATAAAAAAAATATTCCTTAGCTTCTATTGCTGACTGTACCAAACATTATCATGGACCGGTAGGGAAAGAAAATATTTTATATTTTAAAATGTCGTGGACCCGTTGGGAATTAAAGTATGAATTTAAATTTTTCGAGAACAATAGACTCGTGGACCTCTGGGAACAACCCGATCTTAGCTAACCATATTAATACCTATTCGTGCATTTACAAACCCACTTACATTCAGACACTCATGACTACTTATTTATCAATTGTCGAATGTATTATTTTATTGCAAACAGTGGTTGAAAAAAATTCTTTTACTATAGTAACAAAATATACTAAATTAAAAGTAACAAATAATTCGCGACAGCGTTTTATTTCAAGAAACAGTTAATTTTCGTATTAGGACAAACTTTTTATGGATGCCATTTTTTTTCATATTCTTTTTTATTTTTCGCGCAACAACGTGTGACGCCTACAATACAACCGGTCCGAACTTTGCGCAGAAGGCTGCGCAAAAATATTTTTTAGGAACCAAATGGTGTCATGAGGTGAGTGTGAGGGAGAGAACATGCGCGAAATTTCGGAGAGCCTATGTTCAGACCGACCAGGATTCACCAATGACGTAAAGGAAACTTTATATATTAATTTATTGAGAATATATGAACTTTCAAAGGCGTCCATAATGTCTTCTTCCGTGACTAAGTACCCGCGGACGTAATAAACTCCCAGCGAGATTTTTTCACGCACTGCATCTTCAACGCACTGCTTAGCGCTGAGAATTGAAAATCGAACACTATGTTTTTTCAACGCGCTGAGACTCACTCGCGCTGCGCTCTGTTGGATTCTCAACGCTCGGTTCAACACCGACAGTTCAAAATCCAGTGCGCGGAAATCCCGCCGCGATTTTATTACGTCCGTCTGAACTTCGACTAAGACTCTCTGTTTTTACAGCAAGATACATAACTCTGGAACAAGGACAAAGGCTGCTTCTTTTTAACGGTCACAGCTTCTCGAAAGGCGTCACTACCAACATCGGCGGTTCCAGGTACAAGTGTTCCTGCGCCTCGACCACGAGATGCAAGGCATACGTCTACGTTGATGCTGATGACTTCATCTACCGGTATGACAGCACACATAATCACGAACCTGTCCAATATACGCGGGTGAGTAAATGTCGATACTTCCATAGTTCCCATGTGTAATCAAAGGTTGCTAGGACAACATTATGTGATAATGTGAATAATATTAATTGACTTAAACATAACTGGCGAAATGTGGGTATAACTACTTTAGCACCTCTTCGTAACCATTCGGCACACAGGCGTGTTGTGATGTTGTGTGTTACATTAGAAAAATATTTATAAACCTTAGTCATAAAAAAAAATACCAGTCGGAAACCAATGCTTGCAGTGAAATATTTATCTGCACATTATAATATTATGTATTAACTAAATGTACTTACAAGTAACTTGTAAGTTGATATACTATAGTTTGCCACCGTTTACATAATTTTCATGAAATTTAAATAGTGTATTAATTACATAGTAACTTGCTTGATTCCCAAATAATAAAAAAGAACGATTTTTTTTTTCGTAACCTGAACTGCATATTAAACTTACTGCAACGGGCAAATAGGGTTAATCTATGAAAAAAAAACATAAATATAAATCAGCTTACTTTTTTGCTAACCTTAATTAAAAAGAAAAAAACCGTGATTCTATGTAAATCGTCATGAATTAAATGTTAAAAACTATCTAAATAAATTCGAATGTAGTCTTTCATGTTCATCTCAGAGACAAAAATCCATGTGATCTTTACAAAAAAAATGTAAATACTTAACTCTCTAAATAAGTACGAATTTCGTCACATTCATTATAATAAGTATTTATGCCATAGCTCAAAACACTGGAATATACTCTAAGCTTAGTAATTATTAACCTTATCGTATATGTATGTGCATGTTCACATAATAAACATATTTTTTGTCTGGCTGATGTTCTTGGATCGTTCTAACATTGTAAATAAAACATGATCATCAGATATCTTAATATAATCTGTGGCTATAAACACAATTCTTTCATGATTTCGTTAAATGTGTCTCAAAATAAAGATATCTTAATGTTTTGTAGTCAGATACTAAGATGAAAGATTAATTATCAACCAAAATAAAAGTTTCAACCTAATAATCATTCTATAATATGTAATTATTAGTACTTATGTTTTATTTCCATAATATTATTGTCTCTCGTAGGTAAAGTTTCACTAACTAATCCATCAATTCGCCTTACCTACTGACAATTTGCGTTATTGTATGAACAGCGGGGCAACTGCGTCACACACAATAGCAATTGATTTTATTTTGACAGCTCAACAATAATCATTGCGCTATTTACGTTACAACGTAAATAGCGCAATGAAACGCGCAAATGATGCGCGTGATGCGCGTAAATTTGTCTGCTGTACACAGCAGACAAATTTTTCGAACATATGAAGCATTGGTTTAAGCGCAGGCTACACCGCCAGCTAGCAAGCGAGCTGGGTGAGCATCGTTTCTCCTCTTTTCATTCTTCGGTTCAAACCCCGAACTACAGAGATAAGCTACTTCAGCGATACAAACGATGCGAACGAAATATCTGACGATGCCAGCGATGTTATTCGTTCACCTCGTTAGCTTAGCTTAACTCTGTAGTTCGCAGGGGCGCAGCCTCCATGCAACCCGATTCCTATCGGCTTCCCTTTGGAAGAAACACTCTTCTTAGTGTCTACTATTGCCAAACAATATGAAACACATGTGTGTATATCAAATCACATTACATATATTTCAGACTAGCTTAAAACATCATATAATATTACAAAGCATTACAAAAATGCAATTTTTTAATGTCTAAACCAAGAATTCCGACCATAGCTGCCATTAAATTTAGAAAAAGTAAAGGAATTTTTGAACTTTAATGTTATCTTGAGTTTATGAGAACTGAACAATTTTTTCTTCGGCTTCCCTTTAATAAAAATTGTAGCTTCGCCACTGGTAGTTCGCGGTGTATGAAAAGACCAAAGTATGAAAAGAGGTGAAACAATGCTCGCTCGGCTCTATGACGTTGCGATATGCAGCTCGTTCTAATATGCTTCAAAATGATTCAGATCTTGACTGATAGTGTGTAACGCAATTCGATTTCTAAAAGATTACCTAACTTTGAGCATGAGAAATTGCAGATTTTATCACTTATAATATCTTTCCCTTCTTTTAATTCATATACCGGTGGCAGATTCATCGTCGACTCGCCAACTGAAACCATGAATTCAGCGTATATGATTGTCAACGTAGAAATTTTTCGTCGGTTATCATTGACCTAACATTGTTCATCTTTCTCAGTTTATCCTACTTTGTACACACGGCTACACATCAAGCTATACATGTTCAGTATAAGCTGATCGCGCATTGTATAGGATTCCCGTACAGTGCGAGATCAGCGAAAGATGGAGCTTGATGTGTAGCCGTGTGTATCAACATTAACATCAACGGACCATTTTTGTAAACTTTTAATAACATGTCGGTTAAATTATTATAATAATTTCATTTACAGGACAACCTTCGTCTGCTACGACGCACCACTAATTGAATGTATAAGATACTAAACGTCACATTCAGTGAGATTTCTTAAAAATAATCAATAATTAAGTTTAACTTACCAACATCTTCTAACACAAATGTCAATAAAGTTGAAATGTTTTTGTCTGTCATATTTTTGACTGACAGCATTCCAATAAATACTTTACATTTAAATTTAATAATTGATTAGTTTGAGGGTCTTGTGGCTAACTAAAAACAGCTGTTTATCCGTGGATGGGTGACCATCTTTTCATACCTCTCTGTGCCTCGGACAGCACGTTAAGCCGTTGGTCCCGGCTGTCATTTGTGGATTTTTGATAGTCGTTACGGGCCGTCAGATGCCCGAAAACCTGACAACTAGTCTTACCAAGGGGCATCGTGTTACTCAGTAACTGGATTGTGGAGGTCAGATAGGCAGATGCTCCATGTGAACATACAGCTGCATCCGGTTAGACTGGAAGCCGACCCTAACATGGGGGGAAAGGCTAGGTAGATGATAAATGACTCTGAATACTAACTCTCTTTACGGAAGGGACCCAACAATCTACCTAATTGTTTCTTGAACCTTTTATATTTCAGTGAGGTTCGTAGAAACAAGTTTGGGAACTGTATATCTTCTCGTCGATGGATTCGTCTTCAGCAAGAACGCGAAAATCCGGGATGGTGGCACTAGGTATGCTTGTGGGAACAGACTGTCAAAGCGCTGCCCTGCCTACGTCCATATGTCGAAGAACAATGTGATGCTCAAGTACTTTGATGACCACACTCATGATCGACCGTCTTTTACGTTTACGAAAAGTGGATATTTTGTTAAAACTAGCTAGTTGATAGATTAGAAGTATAGTTGACTTAAAAAGAAACGTGGTCACGTGGTCAATGAAAGTAAGAAAGCACAGCCAAAAAGGCACACAAAATGCAGCAAAAAAAACACGAAAAGGCACACAAAATACAGCAAAAAAAACACAAAAAGAGTAAAGTACGATGTATTGAATTAGCAAGAATATGTGCCTCAAGATTGCGCCAAAAAAGCCCAGTTCAGCTAAAATGCCAAACAACTAGTGGTTTTGAACTGGATATGAAGTTTGAGTAAACGGATTTAAATCAGTTTTATACTGCAACGTGATGTGTATTATTGTGTACATACTTCCGTTGCGCCTCCTTGGCTTTGAGTCCATGCACATGTATTCCTCTGTTTTCTGTTATGAAAATCATAAGTCATTTATTTAAATTATACTGAGAATCAGCACTTTTCGAACGACAAAATTACATAAGACAGTCCCTCAAAAATACCCGCCCCTTTAGCTGGAGAGAAGACATGGCGCAACAAACTCCCTAGCAGCACAGCTGTCTATTCAGTTAGGTAAACTTGATTCTGTACTAGGTATGTAATTATATTATACTAGAGCGAACTTTTAAAATCAAACCTACCTTGGACATGTTCGTATCTTTGATTTCTTTTTCTTAAATAAATCATAGAGACATAATATGCATTATATTGTTTAAAAATATTTGGTCTAGTATCATTGACCAAGGAGAAAACATGATTGACTTTGTATGAAATGAACGCCAACGACCACGCTTCCTCTTAAGGCAGCGCCTTTACATGCAGGTCTTCCGATTATTGATGTGACACTAAAATATTTATCGTGAACTGTTATCGATACCGATAAAGTGCCTTTTGTAACTTTTAGACATAATATTGATTAGAAGTTAAGTGCATTACAATAGATTGTTTCTTGAACATCCAGACAGTTCGAAGTGATGTTTCCTTAAAAGTTAAAATACTCCTCGCCTTTACACAAAAGTATAAAAGTCGCGCGGATTCTAGGTGCTCTCGCTACGCTAGACGCTACGCGCCCTGCTACGGCGTAGCATACACACCTACGATCGTAGATCACGTATTCTTCAGACGTTTTAGAATTTAATATAGTTTTGTGTGACTGAAGTGGATATTTAATTTATTTTATTGCCATAAATCTGTCTGCTTGTTCAAGATCGACCCTGGATTGGTATGCAGATAAAGAGGAGTTTAATAATATTGGTCCCTTGGGAAAATATGTATAAGAATTAAGTTAACATTATTTACTTTCCAAATCGAAATGCCGATAACATTTAAAATGCTAGTGTATAGAACATTTTTTTGGAGGGGCGTGCAGTTTTAAATTAGTTGATATCTACGAATATACGCAGTTAGCAACGGTTTAACGATTTCCATTTATATTGCTATTATAAAGTTTATTGGTCTTGTAGGAAAGTTTTTTTCAAAGTACGAGTACCTATACGTAAAAAACATGATGTTTGTAAATGTATTGCTTAATATTTTTATATTCTTACGGCCTTATTCATAAAAGTTATCAAACATCTAAACAGTTGCTAAAGTGTGGTTTCTTTATGAAAAACCAGACTTTAGCAAGTGTTTAGATGTTCGATAACTTATTATGAATAAGGCCGTTAGTATGGTTCATTCATCTACTACCTGCTTAGTTAACATAGATAACGAATAAATATTTAGGTACATAATAATTAAAATACTTAAGTTATGAAGAAAATCTAGTTATTTTAACAGACAGCTATTTTTGTAGAACTGTATACAATATTATTGTTAAATAAGTTTAATATTTAAATATGGCAACGTTTTTGCAATAAAGTTTATAATAAATCGAATTTTACGGAGTTTTATGACTACTCACTTAAAAATTTACAAGTATCTTCCATGGTTTTTTGTATTCTCAGAGAGCTCTGAAGAACCTACTCCGTTTGTATTGTCAAATTAAATAAACAAATCAATCTATTTATCCCACTATTAGTCCAACTGCTGGGCAAACGGCCTCCCATTCCCTTTTCCACACAAGTCTATCCACTATCTTTGCAGGCCAGTCTTTTCGATAGGAGTCAAGTTCGTACCTCCATCTTCGTCTTGGGCATTACATGGGACCCAATCAGTATTCTTTAAGCCCACAGCTCATCTGACATGCAGCAGACACGTTCGGCCCAATCCCAATTAAGATGGAAATTTAAAAAAAAGTTTTTAATAATCAAAACATATTAGATTTTTTTTTTGTTTTATTGTAATTAGGTAGCGATACCCTAATGGGTAATAATTTGTAGGACATGCATATTAATAATAAATACTTTTACAAAAAAATCTATACAGGGTCGATTTAAATTTGCTAGCAAAACTTTCTAGAAGATTACTTCTAGAAAGTTTTGAGTATAGATTTTTTTTTGTAAAAGTATTTATTATTAATATGTCAGCATGTCCTAGAAATAAAAATTCGAAGACATGTGACATCTACCATACGGCATTGGGCCCGCGTGGTTGATTACGGCTAAGTCCCTCTCGTAGAGAGGAGGCTCGTGTGTCCCAACACTGGGATGATTTATTATTACTACCGAAAGAAATATATATGCAAAGAAAAAACGCCTTATTTACTGGACACATTGAAATACATCAAAGATTGTGAGAGACACTTTAAAAAGTGTGTGCTTTATTGCGTAACACAGTATCAATCACCATCTGAATATTTTCGAATGATATCGCTAATCCATTGCTTCATATGTTTGTAAAACTTGTCCGTTCAACAACGTCAATAACGCAGTGAAGGTTGTTGTACTGTGAAAATTAAAGCCATTTCTACTGCTAGCCGCTGTTTATACCATACCTAAGAGTAGATATTAAACATCTCGTTTTCTTTCAGATTCAGAACGCAGACTCATTACGTTGCTATCAGGCAGAGTTCTTCTTAAGCTGGACGGCTATACATTCTATAAGGCGTCTAATTCCAGCGTGATCCACAACAGATGGAAGTGCTCGGCATACGGCGCGCTAGACTGTCGTGCTTATGCTGTGCTTAGCGAAGACAACTCTTACATCATCAGGTCCCACCTCGTCCATAACGGACACAATAAACCAGCTTTAAGGTTCCTTAGCAATGGACGATATGCTACATTGTAAATGTAAATGTATTATTGAAATGTAATCCGCAGTAGGTACATTAGGTTAGGTTTGGGCTATTTATATATATCTCGTATCTGTATATTAAACTTATACAATGTGTGACATAATTAACGCGAGACCTCATACACCCTTATAGGAGTATTGCGTTGAAAGCATAATACAATGACTAAAACTTATGTTTTTCAAAGCAAACTAACTACTAAGCAAATAGCATTGACCCCAGCATTACTTTATGCATATAAAATTGAGTCTTAATGCCTTAAAATAAGATTTAATTTTATTTGGCTCAATCTGCAGTCAGTATGGAAAAATACGTAATTAATAAAAAAAAACAATTATGAATAAACTACTTTCAGGATTTGCAATGATTCTGTTACGCCTTGTAGAGGAGTATGTGTCCATATGTTGTTTAAGTGAGTTATTGCATTTAGACGGAATCTTTCGTCTTTAGCTGTAGAAACAGAACAACTAAAGCCGGTTAGCGCTGTTACGTTTACATAACTAATATCTAAACTGTCACAAAATAACTCGGACCTCAATTTTTTAGTACGGACGTAAAAATATCGCTGCACTGGATTTTCAAACTTCGGTGTTGAACTAAGCATTGAAAACCCAACAGAAGCATCCCAGCGCGTCAAAAAACAACACTTCGATTTTCAACTCTCGGCGCTGAGCAGTGCAATAAAAAATCCCGTCGCGATATTTTTATTTCCGCGTAATCGTGGGCTTACTTTCACGCTATGAAATAAGTAAAAAAAAGGAAAGCTAAGTTAATATTACCTATTAATAACCTCCACACTTGCCTTTTTTAACACGCTTTTATTAGCTTGGTATTACTTGGTATGCATGAATGTAACGGAATCTTGCAGTGCGATAAAAATCCCGTCGCGATAGTTTTATTTCTGAGCGATCGTGGGCTTACTTTCGCACTAAGAAACCTTGCACACTTATCAAGGACCGATGGCAATTCAATAATTACATTTTGTGCCATTATCCTAGCCAGAAAAAAAAAACGAAAGTATCACGCTTTTTTAGTTAGCTGAACTAAAAAATTGAAAATAAATAATAGTTGAAAAAACTAAAAAAAAACACGCTTTAATAGAAAACCAAACTAAAAATTAGAAAATAATTAAAAAAGAATCAAAATAAGGATAGGGTGATTACTAAATGAATTGATTTTTGTGTAAAAATGCGTGTTTTTTAGTTATTTTAAACTATTATTTTTCTAATCGCGTTGAAAGCCCGAGGTACCTAGTAGATGTTTAAAAAAAAATTAAGTGTCACAACTTTTACTGTCTAATGCCTAGTGTAAAGTATCTGACAAGGGTGTCGGAGTTAACCGATTCAGTGTAACAGCCCTCTGACAAACTTGTTATTATGACGGTGGTGGTTTACTAATAACTCGTGATTCAACTGTTTTGCCTAACGCCAAAGAAGCTGATGACATAGCCGCTTTAATATGTCCTATTATAATATTGTGTCAGCCCAGAACTGAGCTAATAGTAATTTTAACATTAATCTAACTCAACGCTTAAGACAAATTTATTTATAATAATGGCTTTAAAATAATGTAAAAACAAAAAAAATACAAAAGTACCATGATAATTCTATCAATTGATGGATAATTGGCATGGGATTTCAACACAACTGGCGATATCTGAGAGTATTAACTGTACACCTCTGCCTAACACTACGGGGATAACAGGTATGGTGTTAATTGTGTAATAATTGATACTTACGTTATGATTTTTAGGATTGGGTCGAAAAAGCGTGTACATTCCTGAAATTGAAATACAGTGTGACGAAACTGAAGCTGAAACGAACGCCCCAGAGTTTTTTCGGCTACTGCCCGAGGGCAAAATACACTTCCCTGTCCACCTGCCCAAAAAAAATGGAAGAACCATGAGAAGAAGGTGTAAAGTGTGCTCTAAGGAGTCAAAAAAAAGAGTTAGGGTTTTATTTGGTTGCCCTGATTGCCCAGGGTTCCCGGGATACTGCCTGAACTGTTTTCAAAAAGATCACAAATATTGAAACAACAGTCACTGCTTAGATTTGCAATTGCTGCTCAGTTGCATTACATAGATATCGATAGTGCCTTTGGACCAATTTTGCACATTGTCCTTATTTTTTTTTAAAGTTGTATTAAAAACCTACCTTTATCATAAAACATCTTTGAACAAGTCGTGCCGTCGCACTGAATCAGTTAATTTTTATCTTTTTATAAGAGAAACGATGCTTTGTCAATAGATAACTTCTGGGCAAGCGTCCAGTAGGTACCCATAGTCGACCGCATCATCGCCTACCATCTGGTGAGATATTAGTCAAACGCGAGCCTATCCATTAAAATAATATTTATAAAACCTTACAATACTCAAATCTACTCGATTAACGATATTATTTAAAGATTAAGCCTTCTGAAGGGTATTTGCGTAACTCACTAACAGTAGGAATGACTCTCATTTTGACAGTTCAACAACATTTATTGCATTATTTACGTTGTTGAGCAGGCAAATTTTTCGAACATATGAAGCAATGTAGTCTTTAAAATTATTCAGTTTCTGATTGATAGTATGTTACGTAATTAAGGTGTTGAAAGAACTACCTTTGATCTGATTTGTATTAAATTAGCATTAATGAATCTTACCGAACTGGCTTCGTCAGTAAACGTATTACTTGATACCAAAATAGTTTTAAGTAGTTTATTGTTCTATCTATAAGTATTATTAATAACAATGAATAAACAATATTAAAATTAAAACTATAGTAACTCCTTCATAAATCCTCATTTACTGAAACTATATGTTATCTTAACTGTAACCTAATCATTGTGTTCCAATTTTCCTCAGATCCCACATTCATCACATTATTATCTGGGAAAGTTCTTCTAATGGTTGACGGTTATACTTTTCACAAAGCTACAGGACTCAAGAGCATCAGACATAATAGATGGCGGTGTTCCTCGCACCACAAGAGATGCAACGCTATCGTGGTTCTGACTGATGACGAGACCATGATTCTTAGGGCTAAGTTGAAACACAGTGGCCACGAACGACCTAAATTGCAACGCTTACCAAATGGACTGTATTGTAAATTTAACCAGTCATTCCTGGATTCATGAAACAGGGTGTAATTGCATACACCGTCGATGGGGACCATCGAAGATAAAATTCAAGTTAATGTCATCGGAGAATTTTAATACGTCTTGAGGTTAAATTAGTTTTTTAAATTGAATTTTATTCGTGTTCGGGTTGTTCTTCATAATGTGTTATTATTAAAATGTTACAGTTAAATTGTTTTTTTTATTTATAAAATAATATACTACATTTTATGCCTAAGGAATTTTCATGCAACCAGCATGAAAATTCTATAGAAATGTTTGAGCCTCCGCCGTTTCGTAAAAGTAATAAAACTTGCTGGAACATAGTACCATTTTCTATACAAACATTTTTTCAATTAATCTACCAGAAGAACCATCGATGGTACACCAGGGCACTACACCACAACACTTTACAATTATAATTTTGTAAATCTACAAAGTGTCTAGTACCTCAAAACTCTAAGGCTCTAGATAGACGGACTGCATCTCAACTGCACTCCGACTGCAAAGCAGTTTGAATTCAGGTAGTACGACTATAATAAAATTGCAATCCAACCGTGCAGCCCGTTTTAGTCAGTGTGCAGTTGGGTGCAGTTCCAACGACTGCACGCTGACTGCAAGCTAGCTGCATGGTCGACGTGCAGTTGGACCAACTGCATTGTGCACCAATGTAAGTATAAGTTTGAATCATTGTGTTTTGCTATAATCCCAATAGAACTCTACTAATAAATTTTGTTTTCCAGGTATTTATACTACCTATTCCATCACGTTAGTCCTCATTGCATATAGGTACGTCCAGCCGTAGTCGTGTTGTCAACTTGTCGTCACCGCAACGACACCTCAGGAGACGCTGTGAGCCGTTCCGGTGGCGCGCCACTATATTTCATTGAGTAAAGTGTAACAACTAACTGTAAGAATGACTTTAATTTTTACAGTTCAACAACTTTCATTGCGTTAGTACGTTGTTGAGCTGTAACATTTTTCAAATATATGAAGCAATGGATCACCAATATCCTTCAAAATAATTCAGATTCCGATTGATAGTGTGTTTCGAAATTATGGTGCTGGTTGACAAGGAGCACATGGCGAGGCGATAATGAGCTGATCCTAAGGCTGATGTGAGCGATGACCTTTAACGAAGATACCCTTAATTATGTACCTATTCAATTTATTACTTAAAGAATTATACTTATTCAGAATAAATTATGAAATGTAATTTTACGTTATTATATTTTCATGATCTTTGTTTGTCAGTTAGTAGTTTTTGCATTTGTTGGTCTATTTTTGAATTATTTTTGTGATTTGATGTCATGTCTAGCATCACCAAAGATAAGCTTAACGCTACACTTCTCTTTTAGATATTTACGAAGTTTTTAATATCGAGAGCGTCTTTATAGAATTGTGAATGCTCATTTAATTTATTGCATAATGAACTTAGGTAACATACAATATTAGCTGGTATTTTTGTATTGTCATCTCAATGTATAATAGGTATAACTACAGATAAAAGTGACGCTACTCTTCGTGTTTAGACTTACGAAGTAATTGTTAACCGCTGTTCTGACAAAAAAAAAAGAACAAAACGAACCACAAAAAAGAACAATGCTTAATGTTAAAAGCATCTCAGTGGATTGGTAAATGCTCATTTATTATGTAAAATTGTATATTAAATATTTAATCACCAATAGCGTTACCATGTTGTGTTGTTCTTTATTTGGGTAGTTCTACAAACTAAGAAATTTTTGGCGTTTTAGCCAAAATATGATAAAAAAATTGTTAGTAATATTTTTTTTTTGGATGGGATACTATTAACTACAATTGTTTCTAGAAGGTCACTAAAAATAATTAAGATTCACAATTCTTTTCTGAACAAAATTACTGTTCAAAGTGCCGAATTCTCAGGATCCTGCAGTGTCCCTCGTACAAACTTTACTTCTACATTAGGGTCTTAATATAATCCCAAATTAATAAGTTTACTATTTTTCCTGGCTAGGTAGAACAATTACTATAGTATTTCCTTAAAAAAACATTGAATAAATCTTGTTTACATTTTGTCCCCACGATTTTATATCAGTATCTTGTTCGCTGTTGAATTAGCAAATATTCACTAGACTATTTGCCGTGCGTCTATGCCGTTCCGCTGAGTCGATAGTACCTACGAAAGAGACAAAGAATGTCATCAATCTATTCTCACCTAGCACGTTGTTTAGTGAGCCGAGTGCGTTCGGCGAGTGAAGTGGTGTCGTAATCAGTGGAGTTCACAGAATCCTGGTAAGATTTTTATTTACAAAATAAATAATTAATATGACTAATTTTAACGTATTGATATGTAAGATGCTAGCGCATAGGCCTAGTTTAGGTTAATTTTTGTTGAAAGTTATAAATTGGTGTGTTTATTTTATTTTTAGACAGAAATTATCAGGAACCTGGCCTCAGGATCCTGTCCAATTGGTACCCAGGATACTGAGAACCATCCAGGATCCTGAGCAGATCACATTAAAAATATTGTATCTGTGCAATAATAGTATTTTTTTACACATAAACATTAAACTACAAATAAATAATTTCATAAATAAATTGAACTTACTCTCGTAATTTGTTTATATACAGTTATTTAGTTTTGGTGGTGATCTAAGTAAAAGTATTCTTATAACTGTTTCGAAACGTCGGATTAAAGTATAAAATAAACAAACATTTAATCGGTCTTACAAATATTATATTTTGTTACACAGGAAAAATGGCGCCAAAAAAGAAACAGACCAAAGAAGAAATATTAGAAAAGAAAAGGATAGCTGAAAAAATTAGATATGAAAAAAATAAGAACGACCCTCGGAGATTAGCGGCTGAAAAAGAAAAAAGAAAGCAAAAGTATAAAAAGCTGCGAGAATCTGGCAGAAAAAAACTAGTTTCTGAAATGTCGGCTCGTGAAAAAAGGCAAGCTCGCAAAAGTTGGAGGGAATACTCAGACAAATCCTACAAAAAGAAAAAGTTAATAACCAATATGATGAACTAATTTGTTAGAGAAAATACTCCGTCTAGATAAGATGATGAACCTGTAGGTCCTGAGTTCCGTGATCATGAACAACCTCAGCAAGTAAATTTTGAGATAAATGTTCCTCAAACATGATAATGTTTGAGGAACATTTATCTCAAAATGGCGATAGCCAAAGCCAAATCCAAGATTGAAATCAGCACGAACAGCAAAAAGTAAAGGAGCACCAGATGGCGCAGGCGCTGTGTGTAAAAGAACTGCCAATGATGTCGTAGCATGTGGAGGTGATGTTACTAACCTAACTGAGTTCTGCGGAGTCATTCAAAATCGCTGCCCTGTTGTGACACTTTTTATCATCACTAAAAGTGAAATCGAAGATATGGAAAAACTGATTTCTAGCGATCAACAGAATTTAATACCTTTTAAGGGGACACTCAAAGTCCATCAAGTACGGGGCAGTGCTTTCATGCCACAAAAGCTACAAATGAAATCCCTCAGCTGTTTTTGTGGTGACGGTATTATGTGTAAACATTACCGGATGGGTTTACTAGAATACTCTGCAGGATCACGGCAAATATTTAAAGACGTCTACGATGGTGACACGGAATCAAAAGATCAGCCAGATGATATGAGCGTTGCAAGCGATCTTACTTTAAATTTGGAAAATCCAGAAGTTTTAGCCACCATGCCTGATTTGCAAATTAACCCGACTACTCTCTTCCCATACCTATCACAAGATCCATTAAGAGAAAAAAGAAATCAAAAAAAAGTTAAAACCCAAGAAATAAAAGTTGATACTGTCACCGAACAACCAAAAAAGGAAAAAGAAATGATATCAAGGAAAGACAAAGTTAAAAAAGCGGCTAAACACAAAAAACAAGACTCAAGACAGAAAAAGAAATTTAATTCTAGAAAACAAACAGATAAAGAAAATGAATCAAAAAAAGCACAGACAAATAAATACGAGATCTTTCCTTACATGTGGTGTTCTCTACAGTGAAGAAATGACTGGGTCCAGTGTCTAATATGTAATAATTGGGCACAAGATGGATGTATAGTGAATATTTTTTGTGCTAAAAGACATTTCTGTCTTTTTATTATAGACATTCCGAGTTTTTTTATCCCCGCGAATATAGGCACAGTGTTTTAATTTCGCCTGGATACAAGGTTTTTGTCACACACGGGACAAAAAGGTGGCTTAAATTTAATTAAGAACTCGTGCCTGATTATTTTTTTTGTAATGATAGTTCATAAGATCTTAACTTAACTTGCTTTTGGGAGTTTTGGGGCTCCACGTTATGTAAACCGTGTAGTTTATTTCTTTTATTTGTGAATGGCTCTTGACAGCGACCTCGCTTGATGGAAAGCGATGAGGTCGACGATGGAAGATATTTGCATGATCAGTAAGTAGGTTCTTCGTCAATAGGTTGTGTAGCAGAGAGCAGTAGAGGTTGACACCTTAAAAAAATTCAGGGTAAAATAACTTCTATATTTTACAGGTAAAAAAGTAGTCGGTGGAATATTCCTGGTCAACCAAAACAAGAGGGTTTTAATATATAGGGAGTTTGTCTATGAAGAAGAAAAAAACAATACTGAAGATGTGGCTATATGGAAGTGTATGAGTACAAACTGTTCTGCCCATATACTTATGGATAAGTTTCAGAAAGTGCTGAAAGAGTTTACGCACCATAACCATGAGACTACTGCGATGTGGTCGGATAATAAAATCAAGTTCAAAATTACAGCACACAATTCCTAGCCCATTCATGCCAACCAAAGCTGCACATAGAATGGCGTGTTCTAAGGAGAAACTATAATACCTTTATAGATTTATTAAGAGAGAATGTTTCAGCCTGTCCTGTGGAATTCAAATTTAAACATATTAACCCTGTGGTCGTTGTAAAGACATTTAAGCAACTTAAGATCAAAATTACCGAAGATCTGTGGGGCATGTCTACTAAAGTATGTCAATCCATTATTGAGACAATTGCACCCTATTTGGCTTTAATATTTAATTTGTGTGTAGATCAAGGGGTGTTCCCGGATTTAATGAAGTACAGTAAAGTTATTCCACTCTTCACAAGGTGTTTGAAAAAGTTATGTTAAATCAAATGCTCAATCATTTTAATCGTAATAACATCCTACACGATCAACAGTATGGTTTCACCAGAGGACGTTGCACAACCGACGCCGGTGTCACCTTATTAAAACACATCTTGGGAAGAGGCGCAAGATGCAATAGGTATCTTTTGCGACCTATCCAAGGCGTTTGATTGCGTGAATCACGAAACACTTCTCTTGAAACTCGGGCATTACGGACTGGGTGAACTTGCGCTTAGCTTGGTAAAATCGTACTTGAATGATAGACTGCAGCAAGTTCAAATAAACGGTGTGAATTCCTTGGGCTTAAAAGTCAAAATGGGTGTACCGCAGGGCTCAATATTGGGTCCGTTCCTCTTTTTAGTATATATAAATGATCTACCTCATTTACTTAAAAACCGACTACAAATGGTGTTATTTGCTGATGACACATCACTGATTTTTAAAGTTAAGAGACATGCACAGGAGCTTGACGACGTAAATAACGCTATAGTTAAGGTCCATAATTGGTTTACTGTAAATAATTTGGTATTAAATGGAAAGAAAACTAAATGCATAAGATTCACGTTACCAAATGTTAGAAGTAGTGAATGTCACGTTGTATTGAATAAGGAGATACTAGAATTCGTCGATCAGACGGTTTTCCTGGGGATCACGCTTGACTCAAGGCTACAGTGGGGTCCTCACTTAACATCACTTGCAGGGCGGCTAAGTTCTGCCGCTTACGCTGTTTGGAAGATCCGTCAATTAACAGACGTGGATACCGCAAGACTGGTCTATTTTAGTTACTTTCATAGCATCATGTCTTACGGTATTTTGCTATGGGGACGTGCTGCGGATATTGAGTCGATCTTCATTCTGCAAAAGAGGGCTGTCTGAGCCATCTACAACCTACACAGACGCGAATCTCTCAGGGAACTGTTCAAAACAATTAACATCATGACGGCACCTAGTCAATATATCTTTGAAAACATTATGTACGTTCGTAGAAATCTACATCTTTTTAGTAAGATAAGTGACAGGCACAATTTTAACACTAGAAATAGGAACAAATTAGATCAACCACGTTTCAGGTTGTCTAAAGTACACACTTCTTTTATGGGGTACTGTGTAAAATGTTATAATAAAATACCAGCCGATATTCTTGAACTAAATGAAAAGAAATTTAAATTATGCATTAAACGCACACTATGTAGACAAGCATATTATAAGTTAGATGATTATATTGTTGATAAAAATGCTTGGCTTAATGCTGGTCCAATTCCACAGGCACCTGGGCTTGCTATTTAAAATTTTCATATTTGGAAGAGATGCTTCCCTTTTTTATGTTTTCTGACATTATGAACATTTCTGTTACTATTATTTTTATTTTCTGACATTACGAATAAGTTTTTATTTTTACTGAATCAAGTATTATTTATTAAAATTTCAAAAGATATTAAATATTTTTCTTTCTTTTTGGAAATCAAATTTTATTAATTTTTCAAATACATTGCAAACTATAATTTTGTATAATTTAGAAGCATTTTGTTTAAAAAATTTGTAAATGTGAGTACAATGCATCCGTATAATAATTATGTTGTTATGATGTAGGTACGTTGACTTGAAAAAGCGTGGCAGTTGAGAGTATGTCATGCTCACTTAAATGTCTTGCTGATGGTGGCGTGTGTGTTGGATCATTCGGTTCCCTACAAAATGGTTGAGCTGGATGGTGCTGATCCACGCGTCAAGTTCGTGAACGGACGCCGTCGGTTGAGACTGGTCATCTCCTAACTTCCATGGCTAATTTTAAATCTTATATTTAGAATTGTTTTTTTTTTTTACATTGTTCTCACATATAGAAGCAACAAGAATAATGTTCCCAAGTTTTTGTAAAACTTAACATGATTAAAAAGAGTGTCCATGGAGTTTCTTGCCCGTTCTTCTCCATAGAGATCTACGTTTTGGAATGGGCAACTAGCTTCAACTTTCTGACAATTCAAAAGTGCCTGAAAATGGTTTAATTGAAATAAATGCTTTGAGTTTGAGTTTGAGCTGCAGATCTGTTCTGTAAAAATCATACCGTGAAAACTCAGGTGGTGTGACTTGTTAACGCTACAACGTTAAATGCGAACTATGCATCTGACTGACGTCACGCAAAATCCTACATTGCACTAGCAGTGTTTAAAGCGCATATACATAACGTCCCGAGATAAATTGTCGTGAAGTTGCCCACCAGACACAACATGCGTCTGCTCGGAGGATCCTCCCTTTTTTATGGAGGTTGAGTGAACTTAACACCCAGTTCTTCATACCTCTTAAGCGTCAATCTCACTTCACCTAAGTTTTCAAGGTTTTTTTTACTGAAATGACCGGCCGGATTTAAATAAGAACTTGTAAAGATTGAAAAACTGGTATTCAGCTACATCCAATTCGATTGGAAGCCGACCCCGACAGAGTTGGTAAGGGGGCGTCCATTAATTAAGTGAGTAAATTTTGGCGATTTTTCGACCCCCACCCCCGCTCTTGTGAGATGTCGTGAGATTTGGCTCGACCCTCCCCCCCTCCCCATAATCTCACGTAAGATATTTCAAATACGTGGGTTTAGTGTAAAAACGTTAATCTGTGCTTATTCGCGTTCGATTTATGCATTGCATTTGGCTGACATGGCTGGGCGGTGGCGGTTTAACCATCGAGGAAGTACTGTGCTACTTTGTGGCGTTCGCATAACTGCGATAAATATTATTTTGTAAGATTTTGCCATATGGGTGGAAAAACATGTTTCACATAATTTAACTCGATTATCTCGTAATGTTACATTGTTTCGTTGCGGGCAAAAATATAAATTACGTGATATTTACCAAGACCCCCCCTCTCCCCCACGTGAGATTGGGTGAGATTCGACTCGACCCCCTCCCACCCCTAAACGCCTCACGTAATTAATGGACGCCCCCTAAGAGGCTAGGCAGGAGATGATAATTTGCATTGTCCAATTTGCTAGTTTTAAAGTGAAAACTTTTCTAGACGTGATAAGCTATTTTTGGCATATATGCTAATGTTAACAGTATGGTTGTTGCTATGAGTATGACGTGTTGCGTATGGCCAGCATTGAAAGCATATTTTGGTTTTAAAATTTCATTTCTGTCGGCAGTGCCCATGACTGCCAATGTGTTTCTTTGTTCCATCACATTTTTAGGTTAGATTCGTTGTCAAAAATACAACGTTTAAACGATATTTCAGCATTGTGTAATTTTTAACCATGGGATAAGTCCCAACTTTCCCACTAATCAAGGATATATTATTGTACCATCTGCTCTAAAAGGTTCAAAACATGTGATTTTTTGTTTTTATTTATGATTTATAATATGTATGAATGTTAAGAGGAAAGGCGGTCACATGTTTGCCGGCCTTCATCCCATATTAACGTATTCCTTTGTTTCTTCCTGGTTAATGAACGATACTACAGTCGAGAAGAATGAGTTCTTGACACCCGTAAAAGTGTCATATAAACGAATACGAGTTTTGCGAATTTGATCTTTATTCGTTTCTAGTTTTTGCCAGCGGCTTCGCCAGCGTGCAGCCATAGTTATACCATAAATCCATTTTTTCGAACGTTCCCGACATTGGCACTGTAGTACCCATGACGTAAGTCCCAAAAAAAATTTTTGGTACTACACTACCCAACATCGTACAAGTGGAATATTTTAGGCTATGATTAGTAAGACTAGAATTGTCACACTGACAGATGTCAAAAACGCATTCTCTCCAAGGCCGGACTGTAATCTTTTTTTACATGTTCCCGTGTTTTGTTTTTTCCCTTCAACTTATTTTTTTCTAAAACAAAATCCAAATAACAAAACATAGGGACATGGTAGTGGTAGATAGATATATGTCCTACATTAGGTATATCGAAACAATATATTTGGTCTAATATTATTAACCAAGGAAAAAACAGAGGAATATGTAAGTGTGGGATGAACATCAACGACCATGGGACCGCGTTTCCTCTTTTCAGAGATTCTAAAGTTTACTTATATCGCTACTTCGCGTTTTAAATATGTTATGTTTTTTTTTTTTTAAACCTCATACAGGCAATGCCTATACCTTTCATGAAATTGCCCTAATGGTAGATTTTTTATATGATTAATATCTAGTGAGTATTATACCTAATACTAAACATAGTCATGTTGTTTTTTTTTTTTGTACATAAGTACGTACTTACCTACACAAACTTTTTGATGAACGAACGAAAACTGAACGCGATCAGCATATCTAAACTGCGTTCAAGAGCTGCCAGTGTCAATATTCCATAACAACGATGACTGACAAATCTTGAACACGTTTTAGATGTGCTAATCGTGTTCAGTTTAATTGGTGAAATTCGCCTGTAGAGTGATTTAATCGCGTTCTTCGACAAAAGAAAAGAAATAAAATACGTCGCAATTCTTTCCTCTCCTAAGGGCACGTTCCCGACCATTACTGCGCACCCCGGTCTACTTCTTTATATGCAATGGCCTCTGTAGAACCATGAAGCATGAGGCTCCAGGGGCTAGTGCAAATCTTGGGGTTCATTCGATTAATCGAGTCTGGTCACGCCACTGGGATCGGTCCATTTCATTCTTTCATTCATTATTTGGTGGAAGATGCACAATACAAATCAGAATATAAACTTACATAAACATAACATCATGCCTTTTGCCTTTTTTTGCGCAAACTTAGTTTTGCAGTTGGAGAATTGACTGTGACGTAAATCGATGTATGGGGGTACATGTTTTCCAGCTACAATGTTAAGTTTGTTTTTGGGATAAATTCATCCCAACCCAATCTTTGTGCGTGGTGCGACATGCACCTGAGGGGTAATTGCGTAACGCACTATCAGTAGGAATCGCTTTTATTTTGACTGTTCCACAACATTCATGGCGTTGTTTACGTTGCTAAGCAGACAATTTTTTCGAACATATGAAAGAATGGATTCTTCCAAAATGATTCAAATTCTGATTAAAAGTGTGTTACGCAATTAAGGTGCAGACCTTTTTTATCCTTAATGACAAATGGTGAAAAAACTTTTTCCAAAAAAAAAAACACTACAAAGTGAAAAACTGACTGACCTGTTGACCATGGGACCTGGGAAGTACACCCTTTCGGACAAAAAAGAGTTTTCCAAATCGTTTCAGGGCCCTAATTCTGTATGGTTATAATGATTCCCCGCGGAATCTTACTACGTTCAAACTGCGTCAATATTGTGTTTTGTGGAAACCAATGTAACGGTAAGGAATCGAAATGTCACATAGATGTAATAGTGTCAAAGCGTCAAAAATAATAATCTAATAGCTCGACGATACAATTCACAAGTTACTTAGTTTTTTTTATTTAATCAGATTATGAGCCGCCGCAGGGGTTTATTTAAAATGGTGGTTGGGTGAACGAGCACACGTATGAGACACGCGTTGATGTCTTTTGGAAAAGTCCTTTTTTCATTAGGAAATTTCTTTTATCCCTTTCTTTCCCTTTGTATTTTTATCGTAAAAATCTGTGCTGTTACCTTTAAGGACTGAAGTCGATCGCTCGTTTATCATATTTTACCGAGAGCAATCAGGACCCAAGGACCCAATGTGAAAACCTGTATTGATGATTAAAAAAAATACACACGTAATTGTTCAAGTTTTCACTTCTGTCGGCACTCCCGGAGTGCCACTGTTTTTTTTTATATGTTTACCTACACCGTCCCACCGATGAGCAAAGGCCTCCCCCAAATCCTTCCAGGCATCATTTTCCAGGGCCACCTCGATCCAACCCTTGCAATACGCGTCTAGGTCCTCTCGCCACCTCTGCGGGCCGGCCTCGACTACGCAAGAAGAGGAACATACATCTATCTATCTTTATATAAATAAAAAGAAAAGACATGACTGACTGACTTATCAACGCCCAGCCCAAACCCATGGACCTAGAAAGCTGATTTTTTTCACATAGGTTCTCTTTATAATATAGATGAGGAATAAGGAAGGATTTTTCGAAATTCAACCCCTAAGGGAGTTAAATAGGGGATGAAAGTTCCGCGCGGGCGAAGCCGCTGGCAAAAGTTAGTAAACATCTAAAAGATTCCGATGAATTGAGAACCTCCTCCTTTTTTTAAATCGGTTAAAATTAAATATGTTCGTGACGGCCGTTATAATATGACGGAACCGCTTCCTAAAATCTTTACAAATCCAAACTCAATAATGGAATCCAAAAACTAATCTTAATTCAAATTTCAGGTGAAATTATGGAACTTGTCAGTGGCGCTCAACTGTTTAAATTCAACGGTTTCACCTACAGCTTCCATTGTGGATCGAAGAAAGGCACGACTCGGTACAAATGCTCTTCGAGAATGAAGCATGATTGTCGAGCATACATTATAGCGGACTACAACATGACCGTCCTCGGTGGAGACTTGACCCATAAGCATCCGACCCCTGTCTATTTCATGCATAACTCTGGAAGATGGAGTCTGGATCTCTCCACGAAGGCTATTAATAAACCTCTTAATTTACAGTATGCGCAGAATTATCTATAATATTAATTATTCTACTATAATATTTTAAATGTGAAAGTTTGTTAATTGTTTGTTACTCGATCACGCAAAAACGGCTGAACGGATTTCGATGAAATTTGACACACAGATAGTTTATAACCTGGATTAATACGTATAATACTTTTTATCCCGGAAATACGTTCCCGTGGCATAATTTTCTACCTCCACCCGGGCGAAACCGCTGGCGAAAGCTAGTCTTTAATATTGATGGACGGATTTTTTTCACGCACTTGGTCCTTAACGCACTAATGTTAGATCGTGTTTTGTAATAAGACCGTAGCATTACATATTAATTGAAAACGTCACCTTGGTAGGTACCTACTTGCACGGATTTGAACTCACAACCCTCGTGTGTGAGAGGGTCGCCACTGATACACGAGGTTGTGTGTGGCACGAGGCCTTAACCACTGATCCATCGCGAAGTATGTTTCATTGTATGTTAATATTTGTTAAGGTTTAAGTTAAATGGTCTCGTAACACCGAACTTATAGGTCCATTAGGCAGGTATGTGTTGGTCTAATATTACGTAAGCTGGAGGCAGGATGTGCTTATTTTGTTAGGAACTGCCAATCAAACGAATAAGGCAAAATAGTTAGGAAATTAAGATTAAGTGTAAGTTGGTACTTAGGTAATCAATTATGTTAAATAAATAACACTTAGGACATACTTGGGGGGAGTCCATGAATTACATGAGGCAATTTTGGCAACTTTTCGAGATGAGAACCCCTCAGGTGAGATGTCGTGAGATTTGGCTCGAAACACAATCTCACGTGAGATATTGTAAAATGCGTATTTTTTGTGTAAAAACGTTAATCTGTGCTTATTTGCGAAGGATTTATGCACTTCGTTTGGCTGGCTCGGCTGACCGGTGCGGTGGCGGTTTAACAATCGGGAACTATTGTGCTAGTTTGTGGCGTTAAATAACCGCGATAAATATAATTTTCTAGGATTTAGCCATACCAAACCAAACCTGTTTAACCCGCCTTTCCGCCACGTGAGATTGGGTGAGATTCGACCCCCCCCCCCCCCCCCCCCCCTAAATGCCTCACGTCATTAATGGCCTTGAGCAGTGATGGCCCAGAGGTATCGGCTCTGATTTACGACTTGTAGGTCGTGACTTCGAACCTAGACAGGCACTATATGTATTTAATTTCATCACCACTGCTCTGAAAACGGTGAAGGAAAACCGACATGTCCTCGGACCAAAAAAAACGAAGATATGTGACATCTACCAACCCGCTCTGCGGGCTTAGCACGAGCACCGATTTGTCGACGGAAGAATAGACATGACGATTAACTAGATGATGTACAATAGGAGGAGATAGCTATGTTTTTCTAATAACTATCACAGTTATGCGTTTACAGATTGTAGAAGGATATCAACGGTGCGATGTCAAAAATGGAGAAACGAAATGTCACTTTGTATTGAAAAAGTATTTTCTTCGTAGAAATAGAAAACGTCATGCTAAGCCTGCTGGTCCTGCGTAGTAGATTACAGCCCTCTCCCTCTCGAAGAGTGGAGCCCAGTGTCCCAGCAGTGGGAACATTATAGGCTGATTATGCATTCGCAATAAGTTATTGATAAATTATGTTAAATAACAGTTACGTCTTTTGTTATTAATTGTGAAATGTTTTATAAGAATGACTCGACTTGACATGACTTATTTGGACTGGGTGTACTGTACCTGTACCTCTGCCTAGCCCTACGGGGAATACAGGCATGTTGTTGTGTTATGTTAGAAACTTAATTTCGTAGTTAGCTATCCTTATTAATAAACCCTATAAAACAGACTGAATGCACTTCTTGTTGGTCTATGTGAATGACTTAGTTCCTATTATTATTTAATATTATTCTTTGCACGTATAAGTTAAGTATGTTTTAATTATTTCTGTACCTAAATGAAGAAAATGAATATTTTAATTACCTGAGTCTCGTATGTGTTTATTGTATTGTAGTTTCTTGGTGTTTAAAAATATAATTAATTTTAATTGAACATACTCATATTTTTATACCGCCCTTGCTTCTCACAGATACCAGCCATATTTGTGTGAGTACTAAATAAAATAGGTAGTGGAACATTTTACATCTTTTTCCCGCCCTTACCCCAGTTTATTTTCAGTGTACGACTAAACGCCGACAGACACTACGCCAACAGACTGAACACTTACAAGACTTTACTTCGACGGGACTCTTCGCTGACAGGACACTTCGCCGACAGGGTTCATCAGGTAGGTAGTAGGTTAGGTTAGATTAGAATTGCGACCAACCGCGCGCGAGCCGAGCGAGCATAGCGAGCGGTGCTGCGGCGGCGGCCGGCGAGCGCTACTTCCATGTCAGTGGCAGTTACTTGACTATTTTGTAATAGCGCAAGGATGAGCCCTATCGGCGAAGTGTCCTGTCGGCGAAGTGTCCTGTCGGCGAAGTGTCCTGTCGGCTAAGTGTCCTGTCGGCTAAGTGTCCTGTCGGCTAAGTGTCCTGTCGGCTAAGTGTCCTGTCGGCTAAGTGTCCTGTCGGCTAAGTGTCCTGTCGGCTAAGTGTCCTGTCGGCTAAGTGTCCTGTCGGCTAAGTGTCCTGTCGGCTAAGTGTCCTGTCGGCTAAGAGTCCCGTCGAAGTAAAGTCTTGTCGGTGTTCAGTCTGTCGGCGTCTAGTCGTAAACTCAGGGCGACGCGACATGATTTACTTCCACACTTCTCTACTAGTCGTCATCTCGGTAGTCACCCCCTATCTAACCATATCATCTTTCAAACAGTCAATCCATGGTTTCTTTGGTCTTCTCCTACTCCTATAGCCATCTAAATTCATACTCAATACTGTAGAGAAATTCTTAACACCACCATAAAAACGGACAGGCAGGATTTCGACGTTTTCAACTACAATTTTTTTTACAGTGTAGCAATATAGTGATATTGATTGTTTTTTTTTTTATTGTATGTTCGGGTATAACTCCGCCATATACTTATAGACGGAATTGCTAAATGTTTTTTTTTTCGAAAGAGGTTTATTCCGAAATAGCCCCATTTAAATTTCATATAGATCTGATGATGCGTTTCGGAAACAGGCAACGAAACTCTTCAAAAAATGACAGCAAATCAACTGCGATTGCTGCTATCGCATAAATGCATTGTTTTGACCCCAAGGATGATGACATTTGGAATTTTTTTGGGGTATTTTTGAAACATTTTCCAAAAAAAAAAACAAAAAAAATCTTCACTGGGGGGTCTAGAAAGGTATGCTGAATTCATGGTTAAAGTTTGCGCACTCAATAAAAACTTTCCTGTATATGACGGAGTTATGCCCGAACATACATTAAAAAAAAAACGAATTGATAACCTCCTTTTTTTTGAAGTCGGTTATTTTGTTATGTTTAAGTGGAACCTATATAATGCTTGGTTTATAAATAGACTTCTACACCGTTTTACTGATCACTCCGTGACATTGGCCCATGGAGAAGGTTTAAAGAGGGTATGTTTTCCCCGAGGAGCCCTCACGCGAGTGTAGTGAATTTCTAAAAAAGAAACCATCTGCTGTAGTATCTAAATATCTCGATTATGTGGCAGATTAGAGCATCCCTTCACTTGTTTTTTGTTCAAATGGCCTCAACCGGTCTACCTCAACATCACAGCCACAGCCCCTTCACCCACTGGGTGAACATAGGCCTCTCTATTCTTGTGCCAATCCCCACACTCCTGTGCCAGTCTCCTCCAGCTTTCTACCTGCGATTATAACAATGTCATCTGCCCATCTCGCCGCTGGCGGACCGATACTTCGTCTTCCAGTCCTTGGACGCCTACATCTATTTAATTCAGCGCCAAAGCTTTGCACAAATATGAGAATGAAGATGGGCTAACTTAATGGCCATGGTTTACATAGAAACATTTTTTCTGCCCCTTTCGGATCTATGATAAACCACATCGGTCTATATTCGTAGGACCCATCAGCATAAGTCTATTATTCGAGGAAACAGTATGTTTCATCCAAAATTTAATTACTTACATTACCAGGATTTTTATGCTAAAGAAAAAACGATTGCATTACAGTACAACTTGTAACTATGGAAGGTGCTAGCAAGAAACTTTTGATGAAAAACGACTACACTTACTATAGACACGTACTTCTCAAAACTGGCACTAGATGGAGCTGTACTAGGACATCGAAGTTTAAATGTCACGCACACCTCTTAGTGTCGAAGAATGGTATCATCATTAAGTCTTCGGAAAACCATAATCACGAACCTTTAAAGTACTTCAAAACATCTGGTGGCACTTATATTAAATTGTAAACAATAAAAAAAAACATATATTCTATATTTTTTAATAAATGAATAATGAAAACTGAAAAAAGACTAGAATTTTTTAATGACTTTGACATTTATTAGTCATCGTTTCTAATTTCTGAGAGCCAGTTTTACTATACTCTGTTTTGTTAGTAACTGAAAATGTCCCGTTGAGTGTTTTGATGTACCGTCTATCACTATATTCACTATGCAAACCAGTCCTTCAAAATGCTTAATTCGACATTTAACAGAGTTTAGTGAAATTGTGTCTTTGTGTTTACGAAAATATGAGAAAGCATAACTTACGTCTCCACTTATACTTTACAGTGCAAATAATAAACGTACGAGGAACGAACAAGCCCCATTTGATGAAAAATGGCTACACTTATTATAAGCATTTCCCTCTCAAAGCCGGCGCTAGATGGAGCTGTTCGAGAACATCCAAGTGTCACGCATACGTCGTATTGTCCGAAAATGGTGAATTCGTCAAGTCATCAGAAAACCATACTCATGGACGGCTAAAATATTTCAAACTTGATGATGGCACGTTCATGAGGCTTACTTAACCCTAAACCACTGACGTGTAATTTTGTTACACTACCACTGACGTACGAATGACATTCGTCTCTGTTTTTAAACGATCTCTGAGCTAGTCAACAAGTGTATTTTAATATTCATTAATCAACATGCTTAGAAAAGAAAAAGGGGCAGTGGATCATACAGGCTAGTTATTATTATATAACATGCTTAGAGGTTAAGAAAAAAACATAGACAAACTTTAAATAATAACGTAAAAAAACAATTAACAATAGGAAACTACCTAAAATGGCGTCAACGTGTTCCCGTTCAAAATGAAGGTCTGAACGAATTATTGTGTCGGTGACGAATGTAATTCGTACGTCAGTGGTTAAGGAACTTAATTAGCGGGATTAAAAGTTCATCGCATTGTAAACTGACACATAACCTATTTATTTGTGTAAATTCATACTTGCCATAATTTCACCAAATAAATAGGTTTAATTGAGAGAGAAAAATATTGTTACTGCCCATTCTTCATTAATTTTAGTGCCGCGACGCTCCGATTAACTTCACCATTTGAGGATTAATTTAAACTTAAGGGGAAAGTGCGGGTTGTTCGAAAGAGATACCGTGGCCCCTGGCACACAGGCAACTGTAGGAACACGGGTGGGTTTTAGTCAGTAAAAGTCTGACCCGCCCTCCTGCTCCACCCAGAGTGGGAGAAGTAATTTGATGATTTCCCACCCTCAAAAGGGTGAAGCGCCACATGTAAAATGATTATTTCTTGAAAAAGTAATTAAATGGGATTAAATGACCTTTAAGGGTCTTATTCGTGATTTTAATTACTATAATTCTGTAAATACATACCTACGTGTTACGGTGGCGAATCGTATGTATGTTGTTCAAAATTAAGTCTGAAATTAGAATTTCGCGGGCTACATTAGCGCATCCACCTTACGTGTAAATAAGTAATATAAGAACCTAAAATTAAAACTTTTATGTTTCAGTATTTCGTAGTCTGTTCGCATGTTTTATACTTATCCTAGTTATACACGGAACCCTATTATTTATTAGCCATACAGTATTATAATACACATACTCTTCAACTAACTATATGTATCGCAGTTGGTTGCCGAAATAAAGAAAATAAATGTAAATCAAGCATCACGAATGTGTCACTGGGACCTTACCTGACCTTACCGTAATGTTACAGCGGAGCTCATAACAGTAAAAGCAACTGGCAAACAATATTTGATGAAAAATGGCTACACGTACTACAAGCAAGTAGTTCTTAAATCAGGCGCTAGATGGAGTTGTTCGAGAACATCCAAGTGTCGCGCGTTCCTTTTAGTGTCAGAATACGGTGAAATAATCAAGTGTCTAGAAGACCATTGCCATGAACAACCAAGGTATCACAAACTGGGTGATGGAACGTATGTAAAACTTTAGAATGTTAAGTGAGAGTATTTTTAAGACGGTTCATGGCAATAGGCTCGCCCCCTATTTCATGGGACTTAAAAGTAACTGGCGTAATGTGGGTGTACTTTAGGTACACTTCAGTGGCGAAGCTACAATTTTTATTATAAG
This sequence comes from Antitype chi, assembly GCA_947359405.1. Taxonomy (NCBI): domain Eukaryota; kingdom Metazoa; phylum Arthropoda; class Insecta; order Lepidoptera; family Noctuidae; genus Antitype; species Antitype chi. The sequence goes on along the minus strand of OX375820.1, from coordinate 17,570,187 downwards.
GAAGCCGAAGAAAAATTGTTCCATTTACATAAACTCTAGATAACATGAAAGTTCAGTAATTCCTTTACTTTTTCAAAATTTAACGGCAGCTATGGTCGGAATTCTTCGTGTAGCAATTAAAAAAGGGCATTTTTGTATTGTTTTGTAATCTTATGATGTTTTAAGCTACTATGAAATATCTGTAATGTGATTTGATACACACACATGTGTTACATATTGTTTAGCAACAGTAGACACTAAGAAGAGTGTTTCTTCCAAAGGGAAGCCGATACGAATCGGGTTATATGGAGGCTGCGCCCCTGGTACACTTCTACCCACGCCTACCTCGAAACAAGGCGTGATTTTATGTTATTTCTAAGATTTTTTGTGTTTTTAAATAAATGCATGTGTGAGTGATAGTTTATTTATTTTCAATCAAAGTCATGTTTGTAATAATTTTTATGAAAAATATACCTGTTATGAAAAATAGGACCAGAAAGAGCAGTGGTGGCCACTGGGCCACCCCTGCTCTTTCCAACCACTGGGTTGCGGTCCCGACTTACGATTTATGGGTCGTGTGTTCGAACCCAGGCAAGTGCTTTTGCGTTGTGTAAAACATATGAATGACCACTAATCTCAAAATAGTCAAGGAAAATATGCATCGTAAAGAAACCGGCATCTCGTAGAACCCAAAAATTCGGAAACATGTAACATCTACCAACCCACACTGGGCCTGCCTGGTAGATTACAACCCACTTCTTCTCGAAAAGAGGAAGCCTGTGTCCCAACAGTGGGTACGCCACTTACATGAATAAAATTTAACAAGGCCTCGTGAAATAAGGAGACTAGCTATTAAACTTCAGCATAAAAATAATTGCTAATTTTTTTCAATGAAAATTGAAACTTTTTTCATGTTTTATTTTCTTTCCAAACCTATTGACGCGTCTTCTTCCATGGTACCTCAATAAAACAATAAGTAAGTAAACCATTTTGCTTTCATATTTATCATACTGTTTCTTTCATTTCAGCTTGCATTATCGATATGGCCAACGGGAAAACGTGGGTCCTGTACCGCGGCTACACATTCTTCTATAGGTACAAAATGAAGACTGGACACAAGTGGGTCTGCACCAACTTCCCTCGTTGTAAATCATATCTCTGTTTGGATGACCAGAACAATATCATCAAAAGTTTACTGGAACATGCTCATGAGATGCGACCGGTCCATAGATGTCCTGATGGGAAATACGTCAAGACTTATTGATGTATACAGTTTGTTATTTTTATGTTTGATTGCCTCTAATTATTGTAATTCAATAGCTATGTCCACACTTGTGTACCGAAAGACTATTTTCTTAATGTCCCTCGGCAAAACTTCGTGTTTCGTCAGTCGTCGGATTTCTATGAGTTGCCCTTTGCACCTGGTGCAGACCGGACGCTCTCAATCGACTTCGAAGTATATAAAGTTGTTAATATACTCTTTTAACTTAATGTCATTTATTTAAAAAAATGGGAGGAAAGCTCGTTTGTATTCGGAAATGCGAAGATTCCCGAGGGACATTAAGACAATAGTTGTACTTTCTTGTTCATCTCGATTCTTTTTGCGAACTATGTGTACCTACACTGTGTGTGTAAATTGAATATCAATTTATATCATAAATCTCCTGCCCTTATTCCAATTTATACTGGGTCGGCTCAACACCTATTTTTCTTTCATACATATCGGTAGTCGACCCCTTTTTAACCGTCATCATTGACTACCAACTTACATTGTTCGTATATTTAAATCACAACTGTCAATGCTTGGCAGTTGTATGAAATGACTATAACACGGCAAATTGACGTAGGGTGTGTATGAGTCAACATGCAGTTTCTTGACTGTTTTCTATACGAACCAACTACGCTCTGGAATGGGCAACTAGCTTCATCTTTCTAAATGACCGACTCCTTTGACAATTCAAAAGTCCCTGTATTTTTTTTTTTTTAACTTAACCGGTGACTCTCGTCCGCGTGAATTGTTGGCCCCGACCTGCCGTGTCGCATCCTATCGACTGCCCCGCGCTATAACTTCGATTTCCCTTAGCGCTATTTTCGTTTTTTTTTCTTTTTACACGGCTCCTTAGAGTCGTTGCGTGACGTAAAAAGAAAATGCAAAAAGATTTTATTCAATGATGACAAATCCGACTGGTAGCTCCAGAGGTTACCTACCTTTACAGAAACTTACAAACAAATAACTTGACCTCCTTATAATAGTAGAGATAAATCGTTTGAGTTAGAATAGTAATGGATAGCTTGTTGCAAAACATTTGTTGCTTCAATTTTATTGTAAGCAACAGGCAAGAACTCGCGTCATGTAAATGGTGCCTAATAGACGAAAGATTTTTCATAATTATGGACATAGCTACATTTATATAAAACAATATGTTACCCTGGGATCGTTTACGCCCGGTTGACACGGCGATGAGTACGATATTTTTTTACCGTATAATTTTGGGATCGCAAGGCAGTTTCATACTGCATTTGTTTTAAACCGTGTGGGATGTGAACTGGCTCCTTCCCATCGCCGGCGATTAGCGAGAAGCGAGTAGAGCAGCTATCAACTAACACCGAGATGGCGACCAACAAGCAGCAAGTGCGCGACAGCGATGAGCGTTTACTCGCTGGCTTGCGTATGTACCGGGCGTGAGTCTCTCAGCGAGTGTTCTGTGCCCAACAATCGAGCATCGTCGCTGAGCGATTACTCTCTTTGATAGTTCTTGTCGCTGCGGGAAACGAGTACTCGCCTGTCGTTTGAACAGTCAGCGATCAACTATTAATATTGTAAGTTTGTACCTTTTTTACTTACACGGGATCTATATTCTTTTGTACGTTTGTTAAGCGAGAATATCGTTGATAGTTATATCGCTTCTTCGTCGGCGGTGGGACAGTTGCCTTACTCTGAAGGTAGCCTGGTCCCGAATCCCTTTTAAGAAGGCTTATTAGACGACTCCCACGAATAAACTCGCTCGCAAAGCTTCAGTTTTAAATTAATCCTATAGAAAATACTCACACGAAGTATTTATGAGTAAATCGACAATTCCAGAAATACGAATTAGGCAATTGGCACGTTTTTAACAAAACGTTAAGGAAATTAACTTTATGTAAAATACAAAACGTGCCAATTGCCTAATACGTATTTTTGGAATTGTCAATTCGCCCACAAATAAATTAACTTCGTGCGAGTCGGGCGAGTATATTCGTATGTGTCGACTAATAAGACATGAAGGTGTTAAATTAAGTTTATGGTTTGAACTAGCATGCAGATTGTAGTTATAGTTGGGAACCCAAGGGATGTTCTGGATACATTGGAATGACTTCGTATTTTGTGACACATTGACAATATAGACATAAATGTTTAAATAATGGGTCTTTTTATGTAGTTATCAGTATCGTAATTTTTTTACAATGAAGTTATTCGGGCGCTGACCTCAAATACCTAAGTGAATTTGATAGGCATATCTTGTATGGTGTTTTTTTTAGATTTACAACTAGATGTAGCTTTGGTTAAAGTATAAAATATTATAGATTTATCTTGTTATCAAATAAAAACTTTTTGACAATTGTGCTTTTTTCTAACCCACATAGCATAGGTTCGTGGCTAAGTCATAACAGCCGCACGGATTGATCGATCAGGTTAAGCTACACTTGCCGCGGTAGGTATAGATCGGATCGGGATCCCGATATATAAAAATTGTAGGCCATCCACAGGGATGGCCTACTATTTTTATGTACCGGGATCCCTCCGTGTCTCGGAAAGCACGTTAAGGTGTTGGTCCCGGCCATCATTCGTGGATCTTTGATAGTCCTTACAGGTCATCAAAAGCACTGAAAACCAGTCTTACTGAGGGGTATCGCATTACCCAATAACTGGGTTATGGATGTCAAAAAGGCAGTCGCTCCATGTAAAATACTGGTATTCAGCTGCGTTCGGTTAGACTGAAAGCTGACCTCACCATATTTGGGAAAGAGGCTAGACAGATGATAGGTACCCCAAAAAATAAGTGTAAATTAATAATAATTCTATTTATTTCAGCTCAATTCATAACTATGGCGAACGGGAAAACACTGGTTTTAGTCCAGGGTTATACTTTCTATAAGAGGAACATAAGAAGCAAATATAAATGGTTTTGTACGAACTTCCCTAAATGCAAGTCGTATGTTAAAGTCATAGACAATGTGGCGATAACTGAAATGATCATGGAACATAATCATGATTAGAAAGCCTTGTATCAAACGAGCGATGGGAGATATATTCGAATAAAAGCATCGGATCTGCTTCTAAATAATATTTGTTTTCAATAGATACATTTAACATAATTGGGGGCTGATTTTTCAATTGTCAGATAGCTTTTGAGGAACTGAGGAATAAATATTGCGGTTTGGCAGCCTTTGTACAGAAAATATGTCAATTTGACATAATTATTCTCCAGATAAAAGTTATCTGACTATTGAAAAATCAGCCCTGAGCAATAACCCTAATTGGCGTGTTTTGAATAAAACGTTAAGGAAACTAACTTCATTAAGTAAAATACAAAACGTGCCAATTGCCTAATACGTATTTCTGGAATTGTCGATTCGCCCACAAAAAGTTCGTGCGAGTCGCTTATAGAAAATATTAAATTATTTAATACTGACGATTCGCCCGATTCGGGCGAGTAAATTCGTGCGTGTCGACTAATAAGGCATGAAGGTGTTAAATTAAGATTATGGTTTGAAATAGCATGCAGATTGTAGTTATAGTTGGGAACCCAAGGGATGTTCTGGAAACATTGGAATGACGTCGTATTTATGACACAATGAAAAAAAAAATTGTCTTTTTATGTAGTTATAAAATAAAATAATTTTTGAAAATTGTGCTTTTTTCTAATCCTCATAGCATAGGTTCGTGTCTTAAAGATAACAGCCGCACGGATCGATCGAGCGGGTCAAGCTACGCTTGCCGCGGTTGGTTTGTGGATGGCTGACCATTTTTAAATACCCAGATCCCTCTTTTCTTCGGAAAGCACGTTAGGCCGTTGGTCCCGGCTGTCATTCGTGAATATTTAAATGATAAATGATTTTTTCCTGTACCTGAGTAAGTTTGTACAAACACTTTCACACGTCAATCATATTTTAAAACTAGATGAGGTCGGCGTTTCCTATCTGACTACTCTGAGAAGAAAGACCGAAATTCAGAGGTTACAGTCTCTTTTAAAGTCCAGACATAATCTTGGTCAGATCTTTGATAGTCGTTACAGTAGATTTATCTTGTTATCAAATAAAACTTTTTGACAATTGTGCTTTTTTCTAACCCTCATAGCATAGGTTCGTGGCTAAGTCATAACAGCCGCACGGATTGATCGATCAGGTTAAGCTACACTTGCCGCGGTAGGTCTGTGGATGGCCTACTATTTTTACATACCGGGATCCCTCCGTGTCTCGGAAAGATGATCGGTAAGACTTTATCGAGGGGTATCGTATTATTCAATAACCGGTGGTTGTCGAAGTCAGATAGGCAGTCGCTCCATATAAAATACTGGTATTCAGCTGCATTCGGTTAGACTGGCAGCCGACCTCAACATATTTTTTTTTTTTTTTTGCTCTTAAATAATGCCTTATTAGTATTAAGTACTTACCTCAATTTGTTTGTTTTTTTATTTTTATTTCCTCTTGCATGTTATTTTTTATTTTTATTTTGTAGTCTTTAAAATTATAAAAAAAAATCACTTACCTAGTAGTTTTGTACCTAGAATGCTCCATTTTCTTGTCAAAATTTAAAACGGGAATTTTAATTATAAAGCTATAAGTATAATATTAAGCTTTCTGGCTCCAATGTATTTTAATAATATGTGAATGCAAATGAGGGAGGGTGCTGATACCTATATTACAAGATATTAAGTTATCTTAGCTTAGGTATTAGTAGCAACTCTATTTAAAATAATGTAACTACCTTTCGGTCTATTTTTATTTGAACCTGTTTCTTTATGTTTATTTTTAAGGTGCAAATAAACATTTTTATTTTATTTATTTTTTTATATTTGGGAAAAAGACGAGGCAGATGATAGGTACCCCAAACGATAAGTGTAAAATAATATTTTCTCTATTTATTTCAGCTCAATTCATAACTATGGTGAACGGCAAAACACTCGTCTTATTCCAGGGTTACACTTTCTATAAGAAGAACATAACGAACAAAAAGAAATGGTTTTGTACAAACTTCCCTAGTTGCAAGTCTTATGTCAAATTGATAGACAATATGGTGATCACTGACATTATCATAGAACATAATCATCATAAGAAAGCCTTGTATCAAACGAGCGACGGGAGATATATTCGAATAAAAGCATCGGATCGGCTTCTAAATGATATTCGTTTTCAGTAGATACATTTATTATCATTAAAGGCGCATTTTCAATTGTCAGATACTTTTCATCTGACGAATAAATATTCCGATTTGCCAGCCTATGTACAGGAAATATGTTAATTTCACATTCTTCAGTGTAAAGTTATCTGACTATTGAAAAATCAGCCCTAAGAAATATTAATGTATGAGTTTGTAAATAAATAAGTAGGAAATATGGGTCGTTCTACTTTTTCATTGCAGATAAACAAGTCCCAGGATCATGCCAAGTCCAGGTCAATAGACAAATCATAAATTATATTCGCGATATACCGGACAGCGAGCTACCCATTACTCGCCGTCCGCAAGCCCGCGCCTACGGTGGCCGGGAATCAGCCTAGGATTCAATACAGTTGATTTGTTTTATGTTGAGATTCGCTCAGATAACTTGTTATTTTTGAAACCACATCTAAAGTTACAACTCTGTTGATTTTTTACAACTCTGTTACTTTGCTGCCCCAAATTTATAAGACGAAATCCTCTAAAAAATCCCAGTTCATTAACAATTTAAATTTAACTACATACCATACATACATAGTAGTTTTCAGAGCAGTGGTAACGGCTGCGACTTACGAGTTGTAGGTCGTGCGTTCGAACCCAGCCAGGCGCTTAACTTTGTGTAAATAATTTCATCACTGCTGCTCTCAAAACGGTGAAGGAAAACATCGTGAGGAAACCGGCATGTCCTAGAACCAAAAATTCGAAAACATGTGACATTTACCAACCCGCACTGGGCCCGCGTGGTGGATTACGGCCCACTCCCTCTCACGGAGAGGAGGCCTGTGTCTCAGCATTGGGAACGTTATAGGCTGAGTATGTAGTAGTTTTTACACCAAATTAAAAAAAAAAATCTAGTAATTTGTTTGATTTTGCATGTTCCTAAAAACAGAAACTGTAATCAATGTAGCTACCAAAGTTGATTATAAGACTGATTGAGTTATAAGAATAAAAAATAAAGACTTCTAGTAACAGAGTTGTAAATTTTTAGTACTCTACATCAGGAAATCAAAAAATTACTTAAAACTACAAATTATAATACTCGACAACACGGTAAAACTACATTCTTACAAATAAATAAATTCAATTCAACCAATACCTTTTTTTTTCACGTAATTACAGTATTTGTTTAAGGAATTTTTTTAGACTCATTTATCTACAATGAAAAGTAGAACGACCCAATATACTTAAAAGTAAAAGATAACTTAATGTTATAATAAATTGTCCCAGAGTTTAATGAAAGTCAATCCTAAAAATACTAATAGCCAAGTGTCTGCGACCATCTTGGATGTAGCGCTCGCTGGCCCCGGGCTGCGGTTGGTCACAGGTCTTTTCTTTTTTTTGTCGTGGAGAAATGCTCATGTATACCTACCTACTGCGCTACCACGGGGAGATAGTACAGTTATGTCGGACTCCAACACACTAAAACTGCACGGTGTCCTCCTATGCCTCTTATGGCGGGAACACGAGCGCGCGTAAGCCCTCATCCGTGAACCCGCCGCGGTTGTGCGTTACTGGACCCTCCTCTGGGGGGCGCACCAGAACACATTGCACGCCATGACCACCCCAGGGACCAAATAGCACATGGGCCGATTATATTATTGCTATGGCAAAAAAATGGCATCTAGCAACATCAAATGTTGCTGACAACAATGTTGTTGCGATACGTTGTTGTTTCCAATGAATACGGGGTTTTCTTGACCTCACACCGCATATTCGCAATAAAATTGCATCTGTAACAAAGTAATAATATATATTTAGAAAAAATAAAATCTTTGTAGTTGATTTTTATTAATTGGACTCCGTCTAGAATAAGAGCGTTTGCACACAGATCCGATCTAAATAATGTATACAGGGTGTCCGGTAATTAATGGATAACCTTGAAATGGTTCATGGTAGAACTAATGACCATTCAGAAAAAAACATTTTTATTTGTATTTAATTGGTAAACAAAAAATAAAAAAATTACAACCGACTTTCGAAAGAACACTACAAAGTGAAAAATAACTTTAATTTCAGATGGCGGTGACAAAAAATTAAAATACATATCCAAAGACACCGACTTCCTAAATTAAAGTAATTTTTCTCTTTGTAGTGTTTTTTCGGAAGTCGGTTGTTTTTTTTTTTGGATTTTTTTCCCTGAAAAAAATAATAATAATAAATGTTTTTTTCTGAATGGCCATTAGTTCTACCATGAACCATTTCAAGGTTATCCATTAATTACCGGACACCCTGTATATATAAAATATAGTAAAACACTTTAAAAGTAACTATGGACTTTCTTAGCCATTCTTCTCCTCTGTACCCCTCCGGGGAAGCAAGGCGTAATGTTGTGTTGTGTCTTCTCCATGCGAAACTACCTTTTGAAAGAAGTACCTAGAAACAATTCTATTTTCTTGTTAAAAATGTGCTTTTTTATTGGCTTATTTGAAATAAAGGATTTGACTCGGACTTTGTAGTATTCTTTATTTGTATGAGGCTTCCTGTATACGACGCCGGAGCCACACCGACGCTGGACCGGTTTTGTGTTCGAATGAATATGCGCCAAATAAAAAGTTATAAAATGAAAATCTGCCGTATTCGACAGTTTCTTTGGCAATGCCTTACTGAACTGTGGTCGTTGTTTAACTATTTAAAATTCGGCATCGATGCGGTATACACGCGGTGTACGGCGCTTGCGCAATATACATTCGTATATCATGCGCCGTACCGGTGCTCCATAACCCCGGAGGGTTGCACACTGGATCTCAACTCCATCCGTCTGATTTTAAAGAACATTATCAATTCGGATGCAATGCTTAATGTCACTATATTCACTTTTCTAATTATATTTTCAGCTGAAATGATCACTATGATGAATGGGAAATCACTTTTAATGTATGAAGGATATACCTTCTATAAGAGAGAAAATTTGAAGAAATGGTATTGCACGAGCCACCATTGCAAGTCCTATGTCATATTCGACGAAAAATTTACTGTCATCCAATGTTTGATGGAGCATCATCATAAAAAGAAAAAGCTTCATAAAACAGACAGTGGTCTATATATTCGTCTGTAAACTACCGTTTATCTAGAAGAATTTAGCAAATTTATGTATGTATCGTATTGATCATCTTAGAGTAATTTCAATTGAATATTATCAGTAAATGTGCTTAGGCTTTTTAAATTATTAATAATATTATAATTGTGAAAGTTAGAATATATGAATGTTTAGATGTTTGGATGTTTGTTACTCTATCACGCAACAGCGGCTGAACGGATTTGGATGAAATACAAATAGTTTGTAACTAGCTTTTTATTCCGATAGTAGGTACGTTCCCGTGGGATAACTTGTGACTTCACGCGGGCGGAGCCGCTGGAAAAAGCTAGTGATATTATAATTGTGAAAGTTAGAATGTTTGGATGTTTAGATGTTTGTTAGGGGCCATTCAAGTGTTACGTAAGCAGTTTTTTAGCAATTATTGACCCCCCCCCCCCCTCCCCCTCGTCAGCAAAAGTAAGCAAAGCTCTTACTCCCCCCTCCCATGCTCACGTAAACATTGGTAGCAGACACCTAACATGTCTGCTCACTTTCTTGTGATTTTGGTATATTGTCATCGTTTTCTTCGAGCCATTCATAGACAAGTAGGGTTGCCATATGTGTTCAAACCAAAATCGACTAAATTTTGTAGAAAATCCAAAGTTAATAAATAAATTCTGCTGACGTAATCGCCATCCAGACCCCCCATCCCCATGTCATCAAAAATAAGCAAAGCAAAGACCCCCGCCCCCCCGTAGTGCTTACGTAATACTTGAATGGCCCCTTACTCAATCCCGCAAAAACAGCTGAACGGATTTGGATGAAATTTGGCATACAGATAGTTCTTCTTCTTCGTCGTATTGATGATTCCGATTGTTGATTTTAAACGAGCTTGGAGCAGAATTCTGATAGATGTAGATACAGATAGTTTATAACCTGGATTACCTCATCCAATACCTAATTTTCGTGACCACCACGCGAGCGAAGTCGCTTGCAAAAACTAGTAAAGTAAATACATTTTCTGAGAGTCTTCGTTGGTTGGCCATCTATTTATCTATTGAAAATCTATATCTGTATACGAATAAATAAAATTGGAGTGTCCGTTTGGTATTTTAAAATAACAGCTTTTACTAAATGCTTATGAAATAATACCTACGGTCCCTTAAAGCCAAAACAATTTGAATAAAAATGTCTATTTGTTCCGGCTTATCTCCGAAACAGCAGGATCGGCAGATAACTGGCTTTATAAAGAGTAAAATAGGCTGTAATAACTTATTATCCTGGTAGCACGATCCCGGGGCGTTAATTTCCGACATCAACGCGGGCGCAGCTGCGGGCAGCGCCTAGATATTTATAAGAATGTTGCAATTGTGTGTGTATCCTATTTGTCTTTTAAATCAATCATAATGATCCTCTAATTAATAAATCCAATTGAATGTTATCAGTAAATGTGCTTAGGCTTTTAATAAAGTTAATAAATCATAATTTAAAAAAAAAATCTGAGGGTTTTCGTTGGATTGGCCATCTATATTTCCAGAAAGAGTGGAATTAAATAAAATTATTTGATATTTACTCCAGCTTACATAAAAGTGCATAATAAAGGTTAAGTAAGTACCTCTTACGGTAGAAAAATATAATAGACATGAATAATATAATAATGTATTATATGTTTCTGTTATATTTCAATGTTTTTATGTGTTTTATCAGATGATTTGGGAATCCGAGCAGACGAGGTTGGCAGCAATGTTAGGAGAAGTGTTGCGCAAACGCAACGAAAGATGAAAAAGAGAAAGTTTATGAAATGTCTGGGTTTGAGGCGGTGCGCTAAAACTCACACGCGTGCACGCTCGCGTGTCCATTTTGAAAAATAGTACGAGCAGCGTCCTGTAGGCGTGGGCGCGCGCGACGGGTGTTCAAACGCGCGTTGGGCGGCGGGCGCACGGAGCGGGCGCGCGGCCAGTTCTAGCTTGTAGCGTCGGAAGGTACAGTGTTGCACAAATATCAATTGGGAAAACTTTGTTTCGAAGTCTCCACTTAGTAACCTACTTGTCACGAACGGGCTAATCTGTCTACTGCGTTGTCGACGACGTCTTGTTGTCAAATAATAAATTTGTAAATAATCTATGGATAACACAACTGTACACGGTCGAGTCGAAAATTGTACTAGCAACGCTGAATTAAGGCAGGCGCACAGAGCGGAAACCCGCTCTGTGCGCCCGCCTGTGGTTTAGCGCACGGCCTGAATATGATGCATTCTCACATTGAAAATGATGCAAAGCTTGCCCCCCCGGTCAGAAAACATAAAAACAATGAGACACTGCAATTTTTGCATAAAATCGATGTGCCAAAAACACATGAAGTTTATTTGCACTTCTTGTTGTAAAAATTAGGAAACATTATTTTATTTATTCATCATCTGCCGAGCCTTTTCCTAACTATGTTGGGGTCAGCTTCCAGTCTAACCGGATCCAGCTGTATACCAGTATTTTATATGGAGCAACTGCCTATCTGACCTCCACAACCCAGTTACTGGGTAATACATACAATAACCCTTGGTAAGACTGGTTTCCAGACTTTCGGGCTTTTGAAAAGTTTAACTTATTGTGAATATTTATTTGTATAGATCACAAATCTTGTAATTAATTGTACTTAGTTATAAGAATGACATTTGAATATAATTATGTACCTACACCATAAATGTTGTGGTAGAATGTACAGAACTTATAAAAGTATTATCATCATACCTACTATGTAAAACTACATTCTTACAAATAAATACATTCTGATTCAAAGAGAAAATGTATTTTTAGCAATAGGCAATCTCAATATTGTAATTTAAAAAGCTGAATATTAATGTTTAATATATCTCAATAATGAATACACAAAGTTGCGTAATTTATTTATAGGTATGCGACGTATGCGTTTTAAAACACAAACTAATAAAATATTTGCAAATTAGGTATTTAAAAATCGACTTATTTGTTTATGTTTTATCTATTTATTTATCTGTTTATGTAGTGTGAACACTGCACCTCGCGAATACTCGGGGCTAAAACGCGCAAGGGAGCCTTTTGAGAACAGTAGGTACCAGAAGCCCTCCTCGTCACTTGTCCCCAAGTTCCATTAGAAAACCACCAGTCACCAGTCAGACAGCATCTGTTTCGCATTAGAAATGAACTTTTTTGGCGCAGTCGTGAGGCACACACTATTGTTGTTAAAAATATTTTTTTTGTGTTGTTACTTATTTGTATTTTTATCTCACGAACACAGTCCAAAAACGGTATTCTTTTTTCTTTCTTCTTTCTAAACAGTTTGAGTAAACCTGTCTCAACAGACAGCACGCTGGTATCAGCCATCGTGAGCTCAGCCTTATCTTTGAGAGCTGAACGACCCGACACACAACAATACCACTCACCAGTGGGAGGTAGAAAAATATGATATGGTGAGGGTGGTGGAATGGTGAGTTCTTCATGTAGATACGAACTTTTGTCGAATGTTTTCAGCTGAAATTGTCACTTTGAAAAATTGAGAAACTTTTACTATGTAGTACGACGAAAAAACTTATTTTTAGATTTAAAAAAAAAAAAAAATGGGTTTGGGATGCTTCGAATGTGCAAGGCCCCCATACGAAGATACATACATACTTAGATACGCGAGAAAAATACAACCCTGTCTTTGCGTAGTCTGGTTTTCAATAATTACAGGCACTTTTGAATTGTCAAGGGGTCGGTCAATCCGAAAGATGAAGTAGTTGCTCATTCCAAAGCGCAACACCTCTGGAGAAGAACGGCTAAGAAACTCCTCGGACACTTTTTAAATCAATTTTGTTACAAACATTTGGTTACATCATTCATGCTGAATTATACATTAGAAGCAACGTCTATAAAATAAAATAAGAAACGATTCAGAAAAAAGACATCATATATTCGGTAGCCCTAATTTGTATCTATCTCTTGGTTCCAGCTCAATTAATAACTATGGTAAATGGCGCTGAAGTGCTGCTGCACGACGGTTTTACATATAATAAAATGAATTCGAAATCCAGAGGTCACATCAGATGGCATTGCAGCAGCTTTCGCTTATGTAAATGTTATCTACTTACCGACAAGCTACATATGATACATGAAAGCAAAGTCGACCACAATCATGAAAGAAGAAACTTGTATAAAACATCCGATGGTAAATACATACGTGTGTAAATAACGTTACTTGAATAATGTATTTTTTACTAAAAATAACCAAGTTCTTAATAATTCACTTGATTCCAAGTTCACTTCATGATAAAAAAGTAGCCCATGTCCTTCCCAAGAGTTCAAATTATACCCAAACCTAATTTCATCAAAATCGCTCCAGACGTTTCCGAGATTAGCCGGAACAAACAAACAGACAGGCAGACAAAAAAAAATTAAATAGTTTTGTTGTTTTATGTAAGTACCTACCGTATATACTGCATTTGTAAAAAGCTGTTATTTTCACATTATTAACAGACACTTAATTTTTATTTAACTTGTATTGTAGTTTGATTGTATTGCATGTAGATTAAAAGTACAATCTAGCCTAAATCAAGCAATGCAATGTAATAAGCAATTTTCATGTAATTTATTTTTTAAGTAATCATTATTTTTAAACTTAGCATAGAGTCCTTGAAATATGTAATGTTAGTTATTAGGCAATAATAACTTTCTGAGTCTCATTACGTTTTTTTTATTAATTACTAAACCTATGTTCAGTTCGTATCCAATACTTAGTTTTAATAGCAAAATGGCGTCCAAACGGTCCTGTTTAGTCTTGTAACTGTTCTGTTTCTGGAAGAAATCTGCTTAAAGATTAGACCTTAATCCACCACGCGGGGCCAGTGCGGGTTGGTAAATGTGACATGGTTTCGAATTTCTAGTTCTAGAACATACCAGTTTCCTAACGATGTTTTTAATTTACCGGTTTTCGATTAGTGGTGGCAAAGTAAAGCGCCTGCCTGGGTTCGAACCCACGACCACGACAACTTGTAAATCGGGATCGATACCACTGAGTCACCACTGTTCTCAATATCTCTTGGTCCCAAGCACCCGCTTCCACAATTTTTAAAGCGAATCGTTCACAAACATAGACCAGTTTACCGGTACTTCTGGATTGACAGACAGACTGTAAATGTGATTGATGAAGTGATTTCACTTGATTTTCATTTTAGATGTCCAATCCCGACCCTCAGAATCGAAGTTTCAACGAACTCCGAAAATTGAAGTTTGGTTGAAGGTAGACGAAAAACACGTGTCCAGTGATTTTGGTGACTCTCTTGACGATTGTGAGGCAGTAAAGGTGCAAGAAAGAGTAAGCAGTCCTGAGAGTGAAGAACAGTATATAGGAAACATAAGATCCCAGGAGGAGGAAGGAGAATCAAATGAAAGTGAAAATGACAGCGAAGACGAAAACGATGAAGACGAGCCGCTGAGTTCATTTGCCACTCAAGAATATGGCCAAAATGCTCCACACTTTATTGGCAAAAACGGACTATTGTGGTCTAAATCCGAGTTTGGAAGATCAAGCAAAATGCCAACTCATAACATCGAGCATGAATCTCGACTTACTGAACAGCCTATATTTCGGAGCTGTATAGACCTATGGTCAAAACTTTTTGATGCAGATATGATTGCGACAGTAGTCGCATACACCAATAAAAAACTGCGTGAACATCTAGCGCAGATTCGAAATCGAAATAAAATAGAGCTCAAAGAGACTGATGAAACAGAAATACGAAGTTTGCTTGGACTACTCTATTACAGCGCAGTATTTAAATGCAATCATACAGACGTTATCAATCTGTTCGCAACTGATGGCACTGCACATGACATTTTTCGCATGGTAATGTCCAAGGAACGATTATCTACTCTACTAAATCACCTCAGATTTGACGATGGCACTGATCGACAAGAGCGCCTGAAGACTGATCCCTTAGCAGCCGTATCTTTTATTTTTGGAAAGTTCTTTACTAACTCTCAAAATAATTATACTCTGGGGCCAAACACCTGCATTGATGAGATGCTTGTAGCATTCAGAGGCAAGGGCTTTATTACTTCCAGATCAACAAAGCAAAAGAAAAATGGAATCAAAATGACGATTCTCAGTGACGCGGAAAAACCTTATGCATATAACGCGTATATATACTGTGGGAATTGTGATAGCGAAGGTCTGTCGGATGCAGAAAGAAAGCTTGAAGTTCCATCTCAATTGGTTTTAAGGTTGACTAAGCCGATTGAAAACACCAACAGAAATGTAACTGCCGACAACCGGTTTAGTTCAATCCAACTAGTAGAGATTTTACATTCTAAGAATTTGACATTCTTGGGTCCTCTGAAAAGGAAGAACCGCGAGATTCCACGAGAGTTTCAGCCGAATAAAAGACGAGAACTAGGAAGCACTTTATATGGATTTACCAAGGACTACACAATAGTGTCTCATGTGCCGAAAATAAATAAAGCTGAAATATTGATTTCATCGTCTCATCACGAACCAAGTACAGAAGAAGCGAGCAACAAACCAACAATGATTATTGATTACAATAACAGAAAGGCTGGTTTCAGAGAAATCGACAAACAATGTTCAATGTATTCATGCAGTCGAAGAACAAGTCGCTGGTCCACGGCAATATTTTACAGGATATTGGATCTAGCTGGTGTGAATGCTAACGTCTTGTACCAAGCTTGTCCAGATGCCAAATTAAAACGAGGGGACTTCTTGCTATCTTTAGCGAGAGAATTAGTTCTTCCTAGTTTAAAGGACCGTGTTTATAACGAGAGACTGCCTAGAGAGCTTCGATTAACAATCGGAAGAGTGTTAGGTAAGGATATGCCTCCCGTTATTCGAAAGCCTCCTCAATCAGGAGATAGAAAAAGAAGATTATGCAGCGTATGCCCAAGCAAACTGAAAAGGCAGACAAGATTCTCCTGTTGTGCTTGTGACACAGCTATCTGCCTGCAGTGTTCAGCTTTTATCTGCTATGACTGTAAATGATTTTAAAGTAAGGTCAATCTAAAATATTTATGCTAAGCCGATTACAGCTCCAGCCGTGCCACATTCATGTTGAAAATATGACTTTTAAATGTTAACATTGTCAATGCTAAACAATATTTTTGTTTCATTTAACACGGTAATAAAAAAGTAAAAAACGGGTCACAAAATAATTTCAAATGAATTATTTAATTATTTTAGTTGGTTGGTTATTTAGTTGTTCTATTTAGTTGGTTGATAACCATGCCGGCTGGTTCAAGGCTCCTAGTGTTTAAAGGATACACGTTCTACAGTAAAAATATTGGTCAAAGCGTGTTTAGGTGGTGCTGCACATCTGATTATTATGGTAGTTAAAAAAAATATTAAGCATTATTGACACTAACATTGAAACATTCGAACACAAAAGGATTTTTAAAACCATGGAACAGCAGCTACTCTCGTGTCAGCAAATCAAATTCCCGTTTAATCAAGAAGTCTACGAAATAAATAAAAGAATATCTTCCGCATTTTGTTTTTTTTTTACCTTCAACCCATATACTTCAACTTACATCTTAATTTCCCCATCTGAACATGTACTAAAGATGCAGTATTTTGTAGTTCACGGCTTTCGTTAACACAAGAGGTACCAACTTTCATAACAACAGCAACTTTCAACTTTTTCTTTCTCTTTCTCTGAGACGCAACAGTTTTTCCCATTACTTTTACTTATTTTTTTATTACAGCTAAACTTATAACTATGACAAATGGCAAGAAGCTGATTTTATATGAAGGATACTGCTACTATAAAAAGTACAATAGTAAAAGATTTAGCCGATGGTACTGCACGAACTCAAACGTATGTCAAGCTTACGTTGTGACTGACAACCATTTGAAGATAAAAGACAGCAATAGAGCAACACATACCCATAGCAAAAGAATACTTGTTCAAAACCCTAACACGGGCACATATTCACGTATATAAAGAAATAATTAATTTCATTTTGTCAAAAACTATGAAAATACAAATAAATTACTTGTACTAAAGTAAATCTTTTATTTATTTTATAATAAACAAACAATACATTTTCTATACTAGGGGATGAATAAGTCATGCTATCATTCATTTAAAATTTCCAGTAACAATACTAATCTGTATGCGTCAATCTTACAAATAAAAATGTCCATTATCTTCTTTCTTTATACTATAAGGTCTTGTGGATAAATTATTTGCTTACACCTTATATTTATTTAATGTAATATTTAACTTTTCCAGCCAAGCTTATAACAATGATAAATGGCAAGAATCTCGTTTTATACCAGGGCTACACGTTCTACAAGCAGTACGATAGAAAAAATCATGACAAGTGGCATTGCACTAGCCAACCAAAGTGCAGAGCCTTCCTTATAACAGACAGTAACTTAACAATCCAACACGGCTGCGTCGAACATAATCATAAGAAAAAACAACTTATTGAAAATACAGACGGCACGTACATTCGTGTCTAAAACAATATCCTATTCTTCGATATTGTCATAGGACATTCGACATGTCAAAAACCAGACGGTATATTCTGTACAAATATCACCGTGAAAACTCAGGTGAAGTGATCTTGAAGTGAGCTAGCTGTCAGTAGGGTTAGTCCTTAGCTTTAGATGGAATGACAGCTCACTTTAATTTCACTTCACCTACTCATACGTTTTCACGGTGAGATTTGAACAAAATATACCGGCTGGTTTTGACATACATTTCTTTTTTGCTGCACTAAATATCTTAAGATTTTTTTATCACCACTGATAAAGCTTTTGTTCGAAATAAATGTTTTAGTATTATTGTGCATTTTTTTTATTACTATATGGAGCTCCTATTGTTCGAAGGGTACTACAAAAAATACACAAGTAAAACATTTAGCCGATGGTATTACGGTATAGGTTTGTAAGGCGTGCCTGACTGACAAGCAACATACATGCAAGATAACATACCACCACCACATTTCCATAGCAAATGAATACTTGTTAAAAACTATTGTGGCACATATTCACTATGAAATTGACGTTGTCAAAAATGAAAAGATAGCAATAAATTATACTTGAAATAATTTTCAATTTGTTTTCTTTTAATAACAAACTCAGAAAGCTCTTGTAAATTAATTGTTTATTTACAGCTTATTTTGTGTAATATTTGATGTTTTCAGCCAAGCTTATAACGATGAAAAATGGCAAGCAGCTCGTTTTTTACTAGGGCCACACGTTCTACAAGCGGTACGCAAGAAAAAAACTCCAGACTAAATTGCAGCGCATCAACCTACCGAAATGCAAGTCTTACCTTATAATGAACAACGGCTTAAACATCCACGAGTGTTATGTTGAACATAATCATAAAAAGAAGCTACATATTGAAGTTGACGGCAGATATATTCGAGTTTAATACGGCTTAAACATCCACGAGTGTTATGTTGAACATAATCATAAAAAGAAGCTACATATTGAAGTTGACGGCAGATATATTCGAGTTTAAAATAAAATTTTCTGCTTAGTTACCGTTGTTTTAATAACTAAATGGCAAGAAACGCATTTTGTAAAAAAGATAAAAAGCTCATTTTGTATACCACTTATTTGTGTAACACCTTATGTTTGCAGCCAAGCTTATAACGATGGTAAATGGCAAGCAGCTAGTTTTGTACAAGGGCTACACGTTCTACAAGCGGTATGAAAGAAAAAAACTTCAGGACAAATGGCAGTGCACCAGCCAACCGAAATGCAAGTCTTACCTTATAATGGATAGTTACTTTAACATCCTCGACGGCTATATTGACCATAATCATAAAAAGAAGCTACATATTGAAGTTGACGGCAGATATATTCGAGTTTAAAATAAAATTTTCTGCTTAGTTACCGTTGTTTTAATAACTAAATGGCAAGAAACGCATTTTGTAAAAAAGATAAAAAGCTCATTTTGTATACCACTTATTTGTGTAACACCTTATGTTTGCAGCCAAGCTTATAACGATGGTAAATGGCAAGCAGCTAGTTTTGTACAAGGGCTACACGTTCTACAAGCGGTATGAAAGAAAAAAACTTCAGGACAAATGGCAGTGCACCAGCCAACCGAAATGCAAGTCTTACCTTATAATGGATAGTTACTTTAACATCCTCGACGGCTATATTGACCATAATCATAAGAAGAAGCTACATATTGAAAGTGGTGGTAGATATATTCGAGTTTAAAATAAAAGTTTCTGCTTTAATACTGTAGTTTTAATGAGTGATGGCAGATAGCTCATTATGTATACCCCTTATTTTTGTGTTACCATGCTTCCCGCCAAGTTTATAGTTATGGTTAACTATAGACATACGCTTGACAAATGGCACTGCAGCACCTAAATTCAGGGCCTTCCTTATAAAGGACAGTAAAACATCCACGACAGCAACACTGGACAAACATAATTATAATCATACGAAAAACAACGTAATGAAAGTGGGCGAAAAAAACCAAACTTGTAGTATCCAGAAAATTGGAAACACCAGAACTAGATAACTCCTCTACTAGCAGAAGTAGAAAGCCGGTTATTGGGACACGTATGTTTTTTAATGTTCTGCTTGGCTAAATATTTTTTCCTTATCCTATTTTGTTTGATTTCGGCGTAGCTCGTGTTTTTGTTTCATATATTATTATTATCTCCATCAGCCGTCATCTTGTTGTACACAGCCTTCCTAGCTATATCATCTTACTCACAATGCATCCATATTTTCATTGGTCTGCCTCTTTTCTTGTCCCAAATATAGAGTTCCTTCAAAATCTTTCGGATTTTGATTGAAAGTGTGCTAAGCAATAAGGGTGCTGATACCAATATTTAGGCTCGCTTTGAAACATCTTTCTGTCTCTCTCTTCAAACAATTGATAAAAGAATAACGATGTTTTAATACGTTTAGCGCTAAAGGGAACTAGTGATTTGTAGTGCAAGCGATCTTTTGTAGATAATAATAATAAGTAAGTACTCAAATATAAGTTTAAGTCCTATAATGACTAATAAACATCATCTTAAACCTTGTAGCGGAGATAATATACACTGTGGGTGGTAGCCGCCTCCTTCGATACCAGGGGTTCTGCTACACCAAGACTCCAAGAAGTAAATGGAGTTGGAGATGCCTTCACACCGGACATTGCTACTCCACAATTTTTGTAGACCACAACTTAACAGTCTTCAGGCCACCTAAGGAGCACGTGCATCCTCCTAAAGAGTTCCATAAGACCTCTTCTGGACTTTACAACTCTGATGAACAACAATCTTGGGCGCACAGAAGAAAACCTTGAACTGAGCAGTGTTGCAGCCCAGTATCTGGATTTGTGCATCTCTGCCTAAGCTTTCGAAGATCATGTAAATTAGAAAATGCGTTAGTCTATGTGTGGTAATTTCTACTTTCCTCCATTGTAAAAGGTTTGAGGCACCTTTTTCTGTACCTTAAGAAACAAAACCAACCGTTTTACAAAAAAAAAAAATACCTAAAATATTTTTTTTATATTTATTAAAGGAATCAACAACATACAATTTGAACTTATATTTTTCACATAATATGACAAATACTTATTCGTTTTTTTGAAATTTTTTTAAATTAAATAACGTAAAGTATTTTTCTTGTAAATAAGAAAGTGTGTGTGTGTTAGGACCGACGCACAACTGGAGTTAACCCCTAAAGTACGATATACATAAATATTATACAGGGTGTAAGGGAAACGCTTCCGAAAACGAAGACAGGTGATAGGGCTAGAGATTCTCGATAAAATCTTTCCTTTTTAAATTATGACCCATTTTTTTGCATGTTTTGTATACTATGCTGTGAAAACAGTTAAATGAACCATTATTTCAGATTAAACACATTTAAAAACGACCCCAAGACGAGGCGGCGACTTTAGGTTTAGCTATCCTTTGTAAAGCGCCGCCAAAATAAAATAAGTAGAAATATTACAGAAGCGTCAAATGTTTTAAATTGATGCAAAATAACCAATTTAAGGCGAAAGGTTATTGGTATCCGTTTGCATTTAGGTTGTATATAAACTATGTACTGGCTTTGGAAGCGTCCCCCTAACACCCTGTATACATACATACTTTACGTCAGCTGTCGCGCAGCATACCCTGTACACGTCAGATGTATACAAGTATACACATTCATGATTTCAAAGTGAAAGGTTCACTCCTCATAACCGGAATGGGGGGGGGGAGTTATATGAAAATCGATTCTTAAGGAGTAAACTCCAACAAATTAAAACAAAAAAGGATAAAAACCTCGCCAAGTAGCGGTCCACTGAGTCGTGATAATCTTAGCTTCCTTACCACCCCTCGCACAGCTACTCATACGCACAATCCATTATAACGATTACCTACTAAAGTATCGATCGATTTATCTTGGTCAGGAGAGTAGCATACCCAACCTAACGCACGTAGCATTAATATAAGCTTATGTCCTTTATTAGCTATTAACCATCACCTTAAACTTTGTAGCGGAGATAATATACGCTGTGGGTGGCCGACGCATGCTTCGGTACCAGGGGTACTGCTACACCAAGATTTCCAGGGCTACATGGAGTTGGAGGTGCATTCACACCCGACATTGCTATTCTACAATTTTTGTTGACCAGAGCTTAACAGTCATCAGGCTACCTAAGGAGCACGTGCATCCCCCAAAAGAGTTCCATATGACCCCTTCTGGACTTTACAACTCTGATGAACAACAGTCTTGGGCGAACAAAAGAAAACTTTGAATTGAGAAGTGTTGAAGCCCGGTATCGGGATTTGTGAACCTCTTCGGAGATCATATAAATTAGAAAATGTGTTTGTGAGTCTGTATAATATGCTAATTTCTTCTTGCCTCAATTGTAAAACTTTTAGGCATTTTTCTGTACCTAAAGAAGCAAAACCCACCTTTAGTAAATAATTATTATTTTAGCAGTTAATAATAATGATTAAGTATTTAATATAAGCTTAAGTCCCTACAATGACTTATATAAACATAATCTTAAACTTTGTAGCGGAGATAATATACACTGTGGGTGGCCGCCGCCTCCTGCGGTACAAGGGGTTCTGCTACACCAAGAGTCCGAGGACTAAATGGAGTTGGAGGTGCCTTCACACCAGACATTGCTACACCACAATTTCTGTTGATCAGAACTTAACAGTATTTAGGCCCCCCAAAAAACACGAACATCCCCCTAAGGAGTTCTATATGACTTCTGCAGGACTCTACAACTGTACTGGTCATTTTTCTTGGGCGCATAAAAGATTGAACGTCCGACCTAATCTAACTGAACGACTTTTCGTTTGATTCAATCAAAGCTGAAGCCGTATTATTACGGTTACGTTAAAAAACAAGGATTAATAGGTACATGGAGCTAAACCAGACGGATAGCACCTTCTCTGTTTGACAACAGAACAGTGATTGATATTAAAACAAAGATGTAAATCGTTAGATTTGACCTTAGACCTTACTGTAGTTAGATCGCTAGATAAGTTGTCAATGCTGAAAAGTGTGAGCTCTCATTCTGCATGGAACGATGGATATTAATTTCATAATGCGTGAGCGAGACAATACCATTCAAATGCTAGCGACACAGACACGTGACCATCTTTTGACACGGTCGGGTGAATCTGGCGTTTAAAGCTTTGGTTGGGTTTTAAAAATTCATAATGCGGCCCCTGAAACGTATTCTTAGTGATTATTAGGTACTAGTAGCTTTATCTATGCGTTATGAGATGGTTCATTCTAGCCCTTCATTTGAATTTAACTCAAATAGTCTGAACATAAATTTAAAGAAAATGAACTGTCTAAAATGCTTTAAATTTTGCATCGGTCAACAGGTCATCGTATATCTCATTCATAATAGTAAGTTTACGTAAATCGATCATGACGAGTATAAAAATTCCCTTAAGTAGAGTACCCGTAAGAAGTATAGAACTATGTTCGTTGTTAGAGGATTTGGTTTCCGCATTTAAGGGGGTGATCCATTGGCGAGCCGAACGGTATAAACTGTTGGCTCGTTGTGTTGTCGACTCGCGTTGGTGATGAATTGGCGTACCAAACAATTGAATCTTGATCGCCAAAATGGCGTGTTCTCAGTCGGAGTTACTTTATTATTTGGGTATACTGTTACAACAAGAACAGCCTAAGAAAAAGGAAAGACTCCACAAAGTGTGGGTCAAAAACTGGTTGCAAAAGAGAACGAATGTCCCATGTAAATTTAGTGGCAGACCTTATTGGTGAACCAAACCATTATCGAAATTATATGAGGATTACCGAGGAAGCGTTTTTAGAGCTACTGGATTTTGTGCCCCCCTTTAATAAAAAGACAAGACAAATAAAAACTGCCATTTTACCGACACTGAATATAGCCGTTTGGCACGTGCGTTCACGACAGTAGCGTGAATAAAATCATCAGCTCACAGGCTCGGCTGATTTCAGATATGCACGAAGAAACAACGTGCCAAACCGCGATCTTTTAAAACGGCGGTTTTGTAGGTAGGTGCGGTCTATACCTTCGGCTCGCCGCCGCCGGCTCGCTAGCGTACCACCAGTTTTACTCGCCAATGGGTCACCCCCTTTAGTCCTCGAGGTGGACCATTGTGCGCGGGACATGGCGGCCGTCGGCGCGGTTAATTCAACCAGCCCAACTCCTTCCAGAAGTTGATAAAATTTTCATAATTGTGAGTAGTTTACTTGCTGATCGATGTGTTACAGTAGTTTTTGGCTCAATTCATAGTCTGTCAAATACATTGTCAGTAGTATGTACAGACCAAATATTTATTGTGTAAATAAACATTAAAGATATTTAGAAATTGCATCGTAGGTATTTTAATTTCAGTATCTTAAAAATTTCCCCATTCTATTAGTACTTAAGTATTGTTTTTATTCGCTCAATCAACGGCTGCGAGGATTCAGAAAAGAAGTATTGACAAAAACAAATAGTAATAAGACTCATGTTAGTCAAGTATGTTTTTTTGATATTATACGGAAAATACACCAATTGTTTAAAACAGATTAGCCAGTTATAAATAGATTATAACTGGCAATATTTTCTAAGTGGCCTGGTAGTTTATTTTTGTTTTTATTGTCCTTGACATATCCTAAATCAGGGAATAGGTGCAATTTAGATCACTTCGTTATGAAGCCTCAGTGCATTCATTTATCTACACAAATCACATTTTAAACCACTTAGTGTGGTTTTAAATCAAGAAGTCGATTTAAAACCAAATGTTTTAAAAACCGTCAACGACGTAACAAAAACGCGACACTTGATAAGCACAGCTACATCGAAGAACACACCCAAACATGATCAATGTTTTCGTAATCTGCTTGTGAAGTTGTTTTGTGAGCATAAAAGCTCCCGCATACAGGCGCCACGTGACTTAAGTAGAATAATATTTATGAAAACTTCGTGGAAATTGTTCTACAAGACTCGCGTCGCACCTGTACGCGGGAGCCTTTATGCTTTTTAATGTAGAAATGAATAAGTTTTGTAAAGTTTTTTTTTTGCTACGGTCGAATTAAAATTATCCAAAATATGAAACACAAATTTTATCATGAAGTGATTGTTTTTTTTAACCCTCAACGCACACTGCAGTGTATCAAAATTGATACAAAATATTTTGCACAAAAGAAAAAAAAACACTTTTTTAAATTATTCCTTTCATTAGCTACTCATATCTTTATAATTTACTAGCAAAACAATCATGTTAGAATTTAAGTTATCTATAGCAAGCCCATTTAGAACGAATACTACAACAGCATAATTTCTTACAGTGCAACTGATAACAACGGTCCAGGACAAATTGCTGCTAAAATACAAAGGCCACTACTACTCCAAGACTCCTTACTTAAAAAAGAGATGGCGCTGCATCAATACCAACATGTGCTACGTCGGCGTTATTGTCAACAACGACTTCTCCATAAAAAAGGAGCCGGGAGAACATTGCCATCCCCCCAAAATGTTCGTAGAAACTGAAGATGGAAGATTCAAACTCATGAAAGACAATCTTAACAAAACATGCGATTATATTGTTTATGAATACTGATATTATCGATCAGCAGTCTGATGTGTTTTGTTGCAGTTTTTGATTTGTATCGTCTTTGACACTACGGCACATTAAAAAAAAAACATTCTAGTCCGACACCACTCTGAAGTTTGATGCAGTATCAAAATTTTGCTCTATTTTATATCTAGCATAATTTATGAAAAATGTAAGCTTGGGTTTACTAATAAGGCGGCGTCGTCAGACTTCGGTCACAAAATGACAGCATTTTTAACAATTTTTTAACTCGGTGTCGAGTCCAACATTGAGAATGCAACAGAGCGCATCCCAGCACGTCGAAACAACACACTGTTCGATTGTCAACTCTCGGCGCTAAGCAGTGCGATGTAAATTCAGTGCGCAAAAAAATCGCGCCGCGATTTTAATACATTTGTGTAGACGTCGACTAATAGTGAAACACTGTAATTTTCATGAAAACCGCCAATTTGTGACGGTTATGACAGCACCGTTTTCTTTGGAAACCCAAACTTAAAACCACTATTACAATACACGATATTTAGGGTCCGATATTTAAGTGACGAAGTTTTTTAAAAGGGACACTTGCTCCCTTTGACTTATTACACCATTCAGATTTAGAGGAATGGTCCCTAAATATCGCTTAGTGTAATGTGTGATCAATAAA
This sequence comes from Antitype chi, assembly GCA_947359405.1. NCBI lineage: Eukaryota > Metazoa > Arthropoda > Insecta > Lepidoptera > Noctuidae > Antitype > Antitype chi. The sequence continues at coordinate 17,544,091 of OX375820.1, read as the reverse complement.
TGTCAGAATTGTGTGATTTGACGTAATCATTAGTCCTGACCATCAATGCTGTAGGTATATATAATTTTGATAATTTGATGGACTTCGAAATGAATTAAACATACATAGATGAACACCTATACTATAATAATGGCTTCTTCAAACAGTCGGTACGCGACACTTGTAGATAAATTTCCATGAAGTTTTCATAGAAATTGTTGTAGAGAGTCGCGTCGCCCCTGTTTGAAAAAGCCTTATGTTAATGACGATACCTCATTATTGCACTGTTAGACTGCAGTTGACAATAGGCTTAGAAGGTAAATATACTGATTTAGATTAATCACTGACGTATAGCATAATAGATGTTTTAGTTTTAATCTTTCTTCATTACTAGCTTCTTAATTAGATTAAAAAAATTGGTAATGGGGTGAACATTTCAAGAAATTATTATTGCTTTTTTCTCTTACCTTTCTTTTGCTAATTAATACCTGTGTGTTTAGATTAGACTGTGAATTAAGATATTAATATAGAAATACTGTAGACATTTTGAATTAACTAAAGTGTGTTAAATAATGTTTAAAAATGTACAAAACATTGATGAATGTATCGGATGTTAAACTTTGTCGTTGTTTGACTATTCCAATGGCTTAGTCATTTTATAATATTATGTTCCTAAAGGCTGCTGCAGACCGGAGCGAATTGACTTAAGTAGAATAATTTCCATAAAAACTTCATGGGAATTGTTCCGTCGCGTCGCGCCTGTCTGCGGGAGCCTTTATTTACCGGACCCCGAAGTCATAATTAATAGCTATTGCATTATTATTTCAAGGTTATGTAATGTAACGTCAGTTTAACAGCACTCTTAAACATAATATACTCGTAACATATTATTGTTTTTTTTTTAATCATGATGTGTGTGATGATAATATGGTCAGTCGCTACCACACTTTTCATGCATTAAGCGAGTAGCCGCCTCTGGCAACACACGTTGCTGTTGCCAGCACACATAAAAATTTATGAAAAGTGTTAAACGTCACAAATCGACCAATCGTAGGTAGACTTAAATCGTTTGTCTACTCGCCACCGTCAACGGGACGTCAACGAGAAAAGAGATTATTCGAACCGAGCGTAACGACCCCGCGACGGCGTGCGGTGGAAACGCGACCATAGTAAATGTATGTATCCCTACTTCGGCGCCGTCATCTTGTTCCCGGTGACGTCCCGTTGACGGTGACGGGCGGTGGACAGACGGCCTCACCCTATAAAATAAATCATAACTGTCGTTGTAATACCTACCTAATATTATATGTAATTAAAATATGACTTCACATAATCCGGTACTCGTAAAATGTTTTGAAAAATAAAAAGATCATAAAATAGTATTTAGATAGGATTGTTTCCGGCTTTGTGTAAAATTAATGGGATTTATTTTGCTAACATGTGTAATGGTTTACTGTAAGTTATAATAACCTGTCGAGGAAAATAGTTTATTCTGAAAATCGGCAACGTCGTAAATAGCTGTCAAATATTTCACTGTTTTGATTAATTTGGCGATATTACTGTATGGACATATTATGAAATATCGCTAACTAGTGACCTAAAATATTGATTATGAAATGCAATAATTGATATCTTAACACTGAATATTTAGTTTTAGATGTAAAAAAGAGCTTGGAAACTTTCCAAATGCCCTTTTTACACCTAAAACGGTTACAACATCAAATTTAGTGTCATAATTGCAAATCATTATTCATATTTTAGGTCACTAGTTAGCGATATTTCATACTTCTATACAGTAATATTAACAAATTAATAAAAACAGGTAAATATTTGACAGCTATTTGCGACGTTGCCAACTTTCAGAATAAACGCTCTTAATTCGAACATTATTTCTAATCATTGTGTCCAGGAATTCACATAGGTGTGCTTTATTTGTTGAGATAATTTGAACTTCTTTCCATACAATTGCGAGAGAATAAAAATTGTACCTATTTCACAAACCTATTATATTTCGCCAGTTGGTTACCTCAATAGAATCGTTTATTTAACTTAAATCTTGTTTTTATAATAAATTTTAACTTTAATTATGTCAGTTTGGTGTATGTACCAAACATATGTCACCAAACAATGTATTTTCTTTTAAAATTACAGTAAACCAATTATGCTTTTCACTGTTACAGTAATCAAATTGTAATTATATTTATTAGTTTTAAGAAGGCTGCGTGACTTTCCACGAAATTTATAAAAGAGCGATCTTGTTACTTGCTTATCTATACTTAATATTTAATAGAAATATATTTTTGTACTAGGATTAGATATGTGCCGCTGTTAACATAATGTAAGGAAGAGTGGCTTTCTAGTTGTTTCAATAATAGCATATTTTTAATCTCAGTAATTAAAATAGTCACGCAGTCTTAGTTTAATCTTAATTGTATTTCTAGTTTTCGCGTAATAAAGTGCTATGCAATCATTACTGTTTCAATTTTCCTTAAAAAAAAATCCAAACCTTTTTTTTCTTGGGACTTTTCCTTTTTTTCCACAAACATTCTATTAACGGCATTGTGATTCAGGTTTTTGTGTACAATTTGGAGATCCCTAAGTCAAGCAATAAACAACATGCTAAGTTGATTCCGCAACCCTGCCCTGTATTTATAGATTAAGCCATCATTAGTTAAATATGTGGTGCCCCTACCAAACAAAAACCTATGGAGCAACAATTACTTACAAAATTTTTACTTCCAACAAGAATAAACAATTTTTAGTGATGATAATTGCTGCAATTTTTTATTTGATTAATTACTAGCTCCGCCCCGGGGTTTCGCCCGCATAATTGGGTCAATCAATTATTTACCCGCGACTTTGCTGCCCCGACATGTTATTATAATTAAGCACTAATTGACGATAGTCATACACAACAAAACAAATGTCGCAATTGAATCTAAGATTGTTAGGCACAACGGAAAACTAAATTACGTGGTCGAAATTCTCTAATTTCTATAAAATTGTATGGTAACTCAGGATACGAAATATTCGCACCATACAAAATATTCCTGTCTGAAGTCGATATTCACTTGTGCACTATCATTATAATTTAACTTTTACTTCTCGTTTTCGGATATTTTTGTTATCGTGTGTAATAATACTAAACTGTAATAAGACAAACCGTTTTTACCAACAAAAAAAAACCTGAAGTTGTGTCCCCTACAAGAATACTTTTTCTTTCAAATACCGAGTTACGTTCAAGAATTTCGCCAAGAAACACATGGATGGCTCAGTTTATCGTAAGTAGCTTCAATTATGTTTGCCTTCGCTCGCAAATCAAAAGTCATTTATTCAAACTAGGCTGGTGTCAGCACTAAAACAAAAAAATCTCTAACCTGTTCAAAGAGTGGGTTAAATAGTTGATTGAACCAATTATGTCTCGATCCCCTAGGAATATCGGGATAAAAAGTATCCTTTATTTATGATTATTTTAACACATACTGTGTTAAACTAATCATAAATATAGGATACTTTTCTTACTCTATTTCCTTTTAGGTACTATTTACTAATAATATAAGTAAATGTACCATTAAATCGTTGTTATGAATCTGTTTTATTTTGCAGGCCATAAAGAACCTACATGCCCTAAAGAACCTATATACATTGAAGAACCAAAACCTACATACACTGAAGAACCACAAGCTACATGCAGTAAAGAACCAGAAGCTACATACAGTAAAGAGCCAGACCCTAAATACATTGTAGAATCAGTACCTACATGCAGTAAAGAACAAGAACCTATGTATCTTACAGAACCAGAACCTATATACATTATAGCACCAGAACCTACATACAGTAAAGGGCCAGAACCGATATACATTACAGAACCAGAACCTATATACATAATTGAACCAGAACCTACGTACAGTAAAGAACCAGAACCTATATACATTACAGCACCAGAACCAGAACCTATATACATTATAGCACCAGAACCTACATACAGTAAAGAGCCAGAACCTATATATATTATAGAACCAGAACCTATTTACACTCAAGAATCACAAACTACATACACTGAAGAACCACAAGCTACATGCAGTAAAGCACCAGAACCTATATACAGTAAAGAACCACAACCTATGTATACTATAGAACCAGAACCTACACGCAGTAATGAACAAGAACCTACATGCAGTAATGAACCACAACCTGCATGCAGCAACGAACCAGAACCTACATGCACAGCTGGCAGCAAATCGCGAGCCAGGCCGAAAAAAAAGACATACACAGAAGCAACATTGCGAACTGCTTTAGTGAAAATTCAATCTAAAGCATTAACCGTAAAAGAAGCTGCAAAGCTCTACCACATACCCGCAACCACTATACGATTCAGACTCAGAATAAATCCCACAAAGAAAACGGCGCCTTGTCTAAGAATGTCGGTAACAAAGGAAGAAGAGATTATTTTCAAGCACCACTTAATGGCTTTAAATACAATTGGCATTCCGGTAAGTTTCCAAGACATTCAAGATGTTGTGAAAGCTTACCTAGACAGAAAGGGCATGAGGTTCCGTGACAACAAGCCAGATATACTTTGGTGTAAACTATTTTTGGAGAGATACGAAGATTTAAAAGAAGTTATCATGTCGAACGAACATCCGTCTAAAAAAAAAATTGCTATAGATACCACGACGGTGAACGACTTTTTTGATCGCCTTCAAAGAGACATGGATTATATGAGCCCCGACAATATCTACAATATAGACGAATGCGGATTCGAACATGACCCGGACAAACTAAATCTTTTATTTAAACGCACTTCTCGTCACCCAGAACTGGATAATAATTCTACAAAGTCAATGTACACAGTTGTATTCTGTGGTAATGCTATAGGAGAGCTGATACCTCCCTTCTTCATTTTTAAAGATAATCCTGCCTCCGGTAATTATAATTCTAACACGAGCTCATCGCCAACTGGTTGGATAGAAACTAATGTGTTTGATCAGTGGCTGGAGGAACATTTCCTGCCAAGAATAAAAGACAAACCAGGAAAGAAAATTCTAATTTGTGATAATATGAGCGCACATGTAAGTGTCAATGCACTCCAGATGTGTGTGGAGCATGACATTAAGTTTATTTGTCCTATGGCCAATTCTAGTAGTCTGCGTCCCTTTGATGTAGAGTACTATGAGTACCTGCAATCGGCCTGGCGAAGAGTGTTGGATGAGTGGCGCGAAACACCAACGGGTCAGCTGTCTTGCTGGCAGAGCAAATCATCCGGTAGTGCAGCTTTAGCGCTGCCAAAAGACATATTATATGAGCTTGTAAATAAGACTATTTCTCTAAATGAAACAACTGCAGAAAATATAATTACTGGTTTTAAAAAATGTGGTATTTATCCTCTGTCACGCTATGAAGTACTGCAAACTATTCTGCAACAAGAACTGGAAGAATATTTTGAACATTAGAAGGAAGGGGAAAAAGAACGATGAAAATGCCGCAGGATTTTCCTAGTCATCATTTTGATTATGGATTAATATTTAATTAAATTTATTAAACTAGTTCTAGCTTTTAAATTATGTAAATAAATAAATAAAAGACTATACTCCATTTGAAATAAGATTAGACATTTAAATAAACCTTTTTTACAGTCCGATCAACCGATTTTGACTTCTATTGCTTTAATGGAATAAGAAATGGCAGCTGCAGTAAACAGTTGGTATTGTAACTACTTTTTTGCTTTTAATGCCATCCTTATGCCTACGGCATAGAAGTCAGAATCGGTTGAACTGACTGTAAAAAAGGTTTGTTTAAATGTCTAATCTTATTTCAAATGGAGTATAGGTGTTTTAAATTAAACATATTAAGAGAATTGAGATCATTGCCCAGTTCAAAATGTAGATAATTTCCTACGGTGACATACTTATTAAGTACATAGTAATTTCATTACTATATATCATCTGATTTGAAATAGTTACTAAGAATTGTATTGATTAAAACTTTGTGTGTCCTGATGCACCTTAAAGTTCTTTCTAGTCAGAGTTGTCTTCTTAATGTAATATTTGTCATTGTTTTATATATGTCTAAATACCAACAAAACAATATGTAGTCGAGTAGATCACAATTAAGTAAGTTCCTGGTCCAGAAAGCGTTACTTTTCCATTTGTAAATTCTCAGCAGAATATGTGTAGCCCTTACCTTGTAATCATATAATTATAAATACACTACTTACTTGTAGATAATATGATATTTATACAATAGTGATGTACGTATTAGAAAAAAGAAGAAACCATAAACAAAAGAGGTTAAATATGAGGCTGAAGTTATTAAGTTATCGTAGTTTTTATTTAAATTGGCATGGTTGACCCTGAAGTTTCGAACCATTTTCGGACGGGCTCGAATCTTCGTTAACGGGCTTACACAGTAGACCTCCAGTAGTATTATGATTTAAATAAATGTGTACTTATGGTCATTTCGCTTTGAAAGTTAGATATTTTAGAAGAATATTAACAAAATATGATTTCGACTATTAGATTAGCAACATATCGAGAAATGCCAGCACAGACCTACGGCGTAGCTTGCACTTCAGAAGTGTACTACGCCGTAGCTAGTGTGCCGAGCTACGAGAATCACGGTCGCTGGTTTTGGTCGATATCGTTTGTGCAAATTGTTTGGAGTTGAGCTCTCCTTCATAAACTGGGGAATAAGCAAAGTTACCTGCAATGAGACTTCAAAAGATTGAGGGTCTTCAAAGTCAATTAATTTTCTTTATGTTATCCCGATAGAGCTTGAATGGCTTTAATTATGAGAAGTTACCATGTGTCAGAAATTTAAACTTTAAAAAATTATCTTATCAATGCGTACAAACTTCTTATTTTCCAGTTGTAAAGGAAATGCTGTTGGAAAACGGTCGGAAATACTACATGTACAACGATTATACGTATACGTTTAGATGTGAAACTAAGAAAGGATACAAGTGGCGCTGTACCAGCACGTCTGGATGCTACGCGTTCATCTTGGTAAATGAGCATAACGAGCTTTTGAGGGCATCCGGAGAACACTACCACGACCCACCGAAGTATTATGCTTCAGAAAATGGAAGATACTTTAAAATAAAATAGCAAAGAAAAACCCCAGTGGCAGATGGAAAAAAAATTGATCTAATAAATAAAATAAAAAACTTTATTGCAGACCACATGATCCATAAAAGCACAGTCAAAAAAAATAAAAATTATTATAAGTACAGACGCCAGCACATCAAGCTACCCCAATCTGTCAAATTTCTTTGATAGATTTTCAACTTTATAACAATAAAATAAGGTTCATGTTCAATTGGGAAAATTTTACAGTTTGCGATAGCACGACCTGCTGGCGTCTGTACATAAAAAAAAAATAAAGAAGAAAAAATAGACGATCAAATAGCATACATACACACAAACTCACGCCATTCTTTTCTCGCACATTAACAGGCACAATAATAATAATGGTTCCGTTTTCCTGTAAGGTTTATCCTATAACTAAATAAATGTTAGTAAATACTATGATAGGACGACTGCAGCCTAGATCGAGCGAAGAGCTTCGCAGGTTTACTGGTAGCAGCTGGATAAGAGTTGCCGAGAATCGAGCTGAATGGGATGCAACAGGGTATTTTCCAATTCATTAAAAACTATTTTAATTTGAAGTTTGGATGAAATATGTAACAGAAAAATAAAATAAAAATTGATTTATATCCATTTTCTCAATTCAAAACGATTTAAATCAAACATATTTTTCGTTGTTTTGAATTTACCGTCAAAACGCTCCTTAAGATGACTTTTTTAACACGTGACCACATGTGACGTGAACTTTGTGTAAACTAAAGTAGTTGTAAACAATTATTGAAAGTCGAGTTTATAATTAACAAGATTTTTAATGGATAGAAACCATAGAAAGTGGTATTATTGGTGTGCTTTGCCTCTGTGAACAAATACTTCTAAAACTGTGCCACACAAAGTGTTTTTACCGGTGTCGTTTACACAAATCTCACGTCACGTGTGGTCACGTGATAAAAAAGTCATCGTAAGGAGTGTTTTGGCGGTAAATTCAAATGAAAAATAAATTTGTTTTTAATTGAGAAAATGCAAATGAATAAATTTATTTTTATTTTTCTGTTAAATATCTCGTCCCAATCTTCAATTTAAAATAGTTTTTAATAAATTGGAAAATACCCTATTGGAGAGCCCTATGTCCTGTTGGCTAATGACGGTTACATACTATAAACGTGAAAGTCTGTTTGTTGATCAACCACGCCTCAACAGCTGAACGGATCTGGCACACGGGCTAACCTCAACCAGAGTCCTATACCACTAATCTTTGCAATCCTACTAATATTGTATATTTGAAAGTTTGTATGTTTGAATGTCTGGCAAAATCTAGTTTCACATAATTGTTCAGTTGTAGAAAACATTGCGTAACACAAAAACGTTTCAGAAAAGTGCAATACCTACACGAGCAAAATGTACTGAACAGAGTTAAAAAAATCATCACATTGGGGTTTAGAATAATGTACTGATTCCATGGGACCAACACCCTAATTGCGTAACATACGATTAATCATAATCGGTTTCATTTTGACAGTTCAACAATATTCATTGCGTTATTAAAGTTGTTGAGCAGACACATTTTTCGAACGTATGAAGCAATGGTTTAACACTTTGTTTCAAAACGAAACAAATTATGATTAATCGTGAGTTACGCAATTAGGGTGTTGGTCCCATGGAATCAGTACATTATTCTAAATCCTAATGTGATGTTTTTTTTTAAAACGCTGTTCAGTACATTTTGCTCGTGTAGGTGCACTTTTCTGAAACGTTTTTGTACGGCTAAAAGCTTTTGTACGGAAGACTATAAACCTTTATACAGTTTGTTACTATAAAAACTCTTCATGGTTTTGTTCCCAAAATATTTTCAACATTGAATTTATAGATAGGTACCGCCATGTGGTTTAAAGAGGAACCTACTACAACTTATTATTTTGGTTTATAATTAAATATATTTTTTATGTGCTATTGAGTTTTTCATTTAACCGAAGAATTTTCGTGTTTTCCTTTATACCAATATTGGTAATCGTTTTTTGCTTCAAAAGTTAGCTCTAGCTCTGGCCAGTTTTGAGCCAGAATAACGATATCAACAAACCTTAAAATAACTCAAGTGGAAACCATGCATTGTTTGTGTCATCACATATTAAATGGAGAGGCTTGTGTCTAAGTAATAACAGCCACACAGGCCGATCGATCAGGTTAAGCTACGCTTGCCGCGGTTGGTCCGTGGATGGGTGACCATCTTTACATACCAAGACCCCTCCGTGCCTCGGAAAGCACGTTAAGCCGTTGTAGATCATGTCATTCGTAGATCTTTGACAGTCGTTACGGGTCGTCAGAAGCCCGAAAGTCGGACAACCAGTCTTACTTAGGGGTCCATGTAAAATAATGGTACTTAGCTGCATCCGGTAAGACTGGAAGACGACTACAACATAGTTGGGAAAAAGGCAGATGATGACATATTAAAATGTACATAGTGATGAAGAAAAGCAGATACTCGATGATATTAACAACATCGCACTAGTGATCAAATACCGCACCAAAATCTCACCCTTATAAACGGTTCACGTATTTCACGTGCACTCTCGATTCCTAAAAAAACACTACAAAGTGAAAAATAACTTTAATTTCAGAAGTCGGTTGTTTTTTTTTTTTTTGGAAAAAGTTTTTTTTTTCACTTTTTAGTGGTTCACATGTGCTTACCCCTTCACAGCATACCGGCGTGATGTTATGTTATGAACTGGTGTAAGCAATAGACAGACATAAGATTTCAGCAATCCCAGTCCATTTGCTATCATTTACTGAGGAGTTCCGTTGCCTATCTCCAAAGTTCTTCATCAGATCTTCACCAAATTGAAATGAAACCACTCCGAGAAAGTACTCTTCCAAAAAATACCTAAATCGCTTCGTGTGCCTATAAAATTTTAAGAGTTCTCTCTATTTCTCCAGGATCCCATCATCAGATCCTGACTTGATGATCATGGGACTACCTGGGAAGTATACCCTTTCAAACAAAAAAAAAATCCATATCGGTCCAGCCATCTTCGAGTAATCGGGGAACATACATAAAAAAAATAACAAAAAAGGTTCCGACGAATTAAGAACCTCCTCCTTTTTGAAGTCGGTTAAAAATGAACATATCTGTTGGTACGCCCCTGCCCGCTGAACTAATCCAGGCCAGAGGGTTGCATGTGTGCTGACTGAACAATATCACCCCGATCATATAGCTATCTACATTCGTCAGAACCGAGAGTCGAGGTATAAAGTTCAAAAGATTGTTTTATAAAAAAATCAATAAACTGATTTCGTTTTTTACCACCACGGCAATAGAGTTTATCCCGTTTTCGTCTTCTATGATTATGAATTAACCCTTTTTTTTTTAATAATCCAGTATCATTTTATTGATATCATCGATATCTTTCAGAATAGCATCTTAGAAGAATATTGTCTTGCTGGTCAGTGGAAATACAGCATTTTTAGGAAACTCTAGCTAATTATACCGGAACTCACTCTGGTGTCAGTGAACGGAGACAGGGCGAATTTGTATAGGACTTGATCTATGGGCTAAAAGCGATGAGATTGTACATAATATGTGTTGTGTGTAAAGTGTCTATTCAAACTACTTATTTAATTTCTACAACGATCATTTCTTACGAAATGTACATATGGGGAACGTTTTGTTTAATTTATAACTTTTCTACTGCTCAAATCTTCAATTGGTGTAGAAGACTCTTCCTTTTACGTATTGCATCGATTAGCACCATTCACCATAAAAATAAAAGATTTTTCCCATTTTTCTAGCTAACCGTTGTTTTTTTAACGGTGAAAAGTGTTGATATTGTTCAGTGTACTAAGATCGCTTTCCTGTAACTAAAAGGGTTTAGGTATTGGAACGGTTTATTAAAACCAAAAAAAATAAAACTCAAAATGGCCGGGTCAGATTTTGTTGCCTCCATTCACAAGGGTATAGATAAGGTATCCCTACGCAAAAATGAAAACCGTATCGCTATTGGACCATAGACCAGTTTTGCCCAATCTCCTTTTCTCTCATTAAAGTAAGAAATAAATCTAAGTTTGGCTGACTGGCCATAATTTAAGCATGAGTTTTTCATTACCGAAACATTATTATTTTCCAGTTCTCAAGGAGATGCTGCTGATGAACGGTAGGACATACTACATGTACAACAAGTACACTTATACATTTAACTATAAATCTAAGTCTGGATTCAAGTGGCGATGTACAAGCACGTCCAAATGCAACGCATTCATCTTGATAAATGAGCAAAAAGAGCTCGTAATGCTAGTCGGAGACCATAAACATCCTCCACCGAAGTACTATGCCAAAGCAGATGGTAGGTACATCAGACTATGAAGTTTTTTTTATTATCATGTTTTGGAATAACAAACTCAATGTCATACCAGACAATGTTCAAATTCCATTGCAACTTTAGCTTTTTAGTAAGTTTTCAGATTGTTGAGAAAGTAGGTGATGAAATGTTAAATTTCTAAGAATGAAATTAAGTTTTATCAAGATATGTTTTCAAGTTATTGGTCAGACATTTCGAGCACCAATGTTGATTGATGGTTTAAAAAAAATCATAACTAGTAAAAACTTTCGTGTGTATACAGAAAGCTCTGTAGAGAGAGTAAAATATTTTTTTCTATGGTTTTGGATATTAAACTAAGTACACAACACGTTCATGACGTATAAATACAGAACTCTCTAGCTGCTATTAACTGTCAATTATATTAATATGTCAATCCAGGCCAATGAGACACAATTAATTTTCTATTGTATTGGAACCGATAGGTTCCGCGGCGAACTTAACCGGTGTGTTTAAATAGAACATATAATATAATGGTGAAATAAAATAAATATATTTTTATGAGGGATTGAGTTTTTCATTTTACCTACCTGACGTTGTGTGTTTATTAGAAGTTGATAATAGTCTTTTTTTTTCTATATATAACTAGTTTATGCACACGACGATTTTTTTACATGCCCATTGTGACCATACAAAATGGTAGGTACGAGTATACTCGTAGTTGGCAGAGGAACCTAGTTCAAACTACTAGATTACTCGAAGTATGGCAATGAAATATTTTTATTTGCCAACCTACAAATATACGGTAGATAATTTGTCGCGTAAACTTGCGCTCCCTTGCTCTGTCAATCTGCAACTACAATCTTTTAGAACAAATTCTGGGTCTTTTCACTCTCATCTGAAACATTCCTGAGATAAACATAATAATTCCAAATATGAATAAAAATTCTCCAGTTGTAAACAGGAAACTAGGTCATGTCAGATAGATACTAGTCTATATTGCTTATGACGTTTAAACTAGTTGCTGACCTCTGCCTGCGTTCGTTAGGTCAGTCAATACTATCCATGTAGGTCAAGCTAAATTCTGCGTATTTCAAAACTATCTATCTACAGTACCTACTAGGAGCAGAAATGACTGAAAAGAATCCGTACACATCAGACAAGAAGGCATCTTTACTATAATATTAAAATGAGGAAAGATTTGCATGTTTGTAACGAATAAACTCAAAAATTAAGAACTAGACCGATTTCAAAAGTTCTTTCATCATTAGAATGCTACATTATCCCTGAGTAACATAGGTTGAAACTATTACTAGAAAAATAAATAATAGTATAAAAAACTAAAAAACACGTTTTAAAAACCAAACTAAAAAAGGAGAAAATAATTTAATTCAATTAAAAAGCGTGGGGTGTTTTTTGAGGTATTTTTATAATCAATTAATGTCAAGCACCCCACGCTTTTTAATTGAATTAAATTATTTTCTCCTTTTTTAGTTTGGTTTTTAAAGCGTGTTTTTTAGTTTTTTAAACTATTATTTATTTTCTATTTTTTAGTTCTGCTAACTACAAAAACGTGTTTTTTTTTCTCATTTTTTTTTAATGATTAAATTGTCATCGGTCCTCGATAAGTTTACATAGTTTCAATGAAATCTGACCGTTCAAAGTGGGTCAAAATCGCGCTCGGTATACAAACAAACATACAAGTGAAGCTAATATAAAGCGTGTAAAATAGAGATCCCACCCGTGCCACGCCGGTACGGGTTGCTAGTTAATTATAAATTGAATACTAAGGCCAGCACATCAAGCTACCCCAATCTGTCAAATTTCTTTGATAGTTTTTCAACGTTATTACAAAAGAGTAAGGTTCATGTTCAATTGGGAAAATTTGACAGTTTGGGGTAGCTTGATGTGCTGACTTCTGTACCTCCATGGTTTTCGTTATAGTATTTTATACCATTCAAAAGTACACATTTTTTGTTGGAGGATCTCAATTCGATTGTATTTTGTTACTTCAGTACTCGGTCATTTGTAATCCGATATGAAAAATTCTTCTTTTGTTTGAAAGGTAATACTTATAGAGTGGTCATATATAAATTAGGTCAAGTTCTGGTGTTTTTTGAGTAAACTACAATAATCCGTATTTTTTCCACTTAGTGTATGTCGATGATGTTATAATAACTTCCTAACATTTTTATTTACTTAGCAAGTCAAGATATACGGATTTGTGTGGGAAATCATCAAATAACTTCTCCCGCTCTGGGTTAATTTAAAATAAAGAACAACCACCTTCTCAAAAAAAACACACAAAAGTGAAAAATTACTATAATTTTGGAAGTCGGTGGCAAAACACGAAATACGAGTACCTATATAAAACTTACCACCTAATTCCGAAATTGAAGTTAATTTTCACTTTGTAGTGTTTTTTTTTCTATGATACGCTAACATTTGACTACCATCTCACCAGATGGTAGATAAATCCATCTATTAAAAAAAATATACTTTTAAGCATTATCACCAAACATTTTCAGTTTAAAATAGTAACCTACACTTAAATCGTGTTCGACAGCCGTATATTTCCGCAATACTATTATTCAATGTTGATGCAACATAACAAAAATTCAGCTGCCCATACGATACTCGATTTCCCCGTATCCAATAAGTAACTAAATTGTAACTCGACATGGCAACACGAGCGCTCCTGGACGCAGCTAGTCACCTGTGTGCGTTTGATCGATACCCATCGCTTGTATAAATAGCCATAGAATTGGTACTTTTCATCTCATAGAGCAGAGGTCTTCACTGTGTGTGTGTCTGTTGCACGTATACACAGTTTTATGTATGGCTGCAACTTCTGCAAGCTATGAAGCGCTCAGTATTAGCTGAGCTCTTTGCACGCACACATGAACAGTTTCACCCACACACACATTGACACCAACACGCTTCGTGAGATGAAACATCTATCTGCCTAGCCATTTCTCAACTATGTCGGGGACGGCTTCCGATCGTTTGGCAGCTGAGTACCAGTATATTAAATGGAGCTAGTGCCTATCTGACCTAATACGATACCCCTTGGTAAGACTAATTGTCAGACTTCTGACGACCCGTAATAACTGTCAAAGATCAACGAATGACAGCCGGGACTAACGGCTTAACGTGCTTTCTAAGGCACGATTTTTTTCAAATTTCACCTGTGTGATGCAAATAAGAAAATTTTAAGAAATGTTTTGTAATCTGTACCGAGTGACATCAAATGAAAGGTCTTACTGTCTGTATCGAATATTGTTTTAAAATGATTTAAGAAATTTGATGAAAATTCACCATTTCTTCCTCTCCTTATCCACGAAAACACTGAAACTAAAATTTTGAAAATACAAATAATAGTTCTATACTAACTTCTAGATTACAGAAACACCTATAAGAAGTCTATATTCTTATAATAACATGGTAAATCTTGCGCGCGTACAAACTTACATTTGCAGGTGAAGTGTATGCGAGAACATATTTTTCTACTACAATTTTAAGTTTGTCTTTGGATCATTTCATCCCAACTACGAAACCCTGTATTGGTTGTTATATTCTCAATTATCCAATTTTGCATGCTCACCATTGCTGCAATGTAATAGTGTTACCTTAAAACATTTTAATCAATTCAAGTGTTATCTCCAAAATTCTAGACGTAAAGGACATAACAATGATGAACGGAAAAAAATTCAAGATGTACAAAGGATATACGTACAGCAACCCAGTGAAGACTCGCCAAGAGCTGAGGTACAACTGCACCCAAGGCTGCAAAGCTCGGTTATATCTTGACATGGACGGGAAGTTTGTGAGGGTCTTGAATAGTCATACTCATAATAAACCGAACTTTTATTTAGCTCCTAATGGAACTTTTCTGAGAATAGCATAGGTGCCTCTTCTGCAAACACATTTGTTTGAGCGTCGTTCACACGATGAGTGATAAATCGACTGATGATATTTGCCTACGAGCCAAGCATGGACATTCTCGTTCTCGATAGTGAGTTTCAACTTTCCAACTGATCGACTTTTTGACAATTCAGAAGTGCCTGTAAATGGTTTAATTGAAATAAATGCTTTGAGTTTGAAGAAACCTCGTGTAAACGAAGCACAATACGAAGTTTGAGTCTAGGAGGATCTAGCAAGAAGTAGACTAAGCATAATAATGTAACATCGTGAAGTAAATACTTGATTATGAAAAGCAATAAAAATATAAAAATATGAACCTAAGTTTTATTCCTATCCCACAATGTGTAAATACAAAACAACAAACATCGAAATAAGGAACACTAATAAAAAATACTGAAACGGTAATATCCCAATAATTTTCAGTAACGTTTGCCCGTTCCCAAAGAGGGGGGCAGCTTCTAGTCTTCAAAGGCTACTCGTACAGCTTGCAAAAATTTCGCAACGAAACTGCTCAATGGAGGTGTACCATGGTCCAACCAGGGACGGCCAAGCGGTGTACAGCAAAACTGTTTACCAGCATACAGTATAATGTCCTAGATTATACTGGAGATCATAATCATATGAAACCAAAGTTTGTTAAGAGAAACAATGTATTAGTTAGGATGTATTGAATGTTTACTGGAGTTCGTATTCCAAGCTGGTGCTTTGTAAAATTGTTTTCATTTTGGGATTTGTTAGCATTATTTTTTATAGTTATGAATGTTATTATTCAATTATTAATATATAATTATCATGTCATATTCATGACTGATGGGGTTGAAATATTTGTCCAAAAATGTATTGAGCTTTAGTAATAATTTATTATGCTGTTAGAAGGTAATATTATTTCAGAATAGATTTAAAAACATAGATATTTGCAAATAAACATCATTAACTTTATGCTTATGTTATTTGTTATGCTTAAAGTTTTTATTAATATTTGTATTCATAGTGACAAACAGACTGAATAGTGCCTTGACGACACTCCACTAAAATATTTGGTACCTAGTTTAGCATGTTTTTTAGGTATATTTATAAAAATAAAGCCTTTTTATATTCTAAAGTATAAATAGATTAAGACAACTCTGTTATTTATTTTGCGAAAGGAGAACTGCTTAGAACTAACTGTTATAAATAAAACGATATAAAGAATTAGTTAAATTGTTATATTAGTGATTTAAAAGAATTATGTTTGTATATAAAATTGTTTATTATACGATATAAGATAACTTTACCATTTTTCATAATGCATGTTAATTTAGTCGATCCTAAAACCATATTCATAATTCTATAACATAAGTACTGAAGCATACTGATGAATAATTTCTTCTACAGGGAAATTTCTTTGGACGAAAAGAGGTGGTAAGCACCCTCTACTCGTCCTCTCAGGATACACATATAGCTACCAGAAACAGAACGCAGATGGCAGAATATCCTGGTACTGCTCTCGAAGACTCAAGGGTTGTAGAGCATCTGCCATCAGCGTTGGAACCAGAGCAATTGGCCACAAACCACACGACCACCCACCGCCGAAGTTACCCGATCACGTAGTAGAGAAAACTCCCCCAGATAATGTTTTGTATCTCATTTAAGAATCATTTACATAAAAAAAACACACGAAATATTTTGCAATGAAAGCCATAAAATGCTCCCGTCGTTACAAAGTTTTACAATCCACAATTCTAATATGTAGAATATGTTTAAATTGACTCAATATTTTTGTATTATCATTGTATCGCAAATGTAGTATTAGCGAAGGAATAATTTGTCCTGTCGTGGCGTCCAGAGATGATGTTAATGGTAACAAACCTGAAGTATAATATTAATACGCATTTTCTGAGTAGTAATGCTTAGATAAACTCTTACAAAATAATGCTAGAGGAAATATATTAGATATACTAGTTGAGTAGATTAGTTATTTGAGTATAATTTTGCAGAATCCTTACAACAGGAGGTACCTAGTTGAAAAAATAAAATCCAATAAGACAAGACTTATTTGGTTTTCCAATTACACATTTAAGTGTAGATGAAAGAGTACAACAAGAGATATTGAAAAAAAAAGTTAAACTAATAAATTATTATTTCTACACGTTGATTAAATTCTGAATGAAAATGATCTGTTCGGCAACTGAGCAATACAAAATGCAATAGTAACCAACACTATTGTTGAGTCAATTATATTTCAAGAACCATTTACCTCGAAAATTCTGAAGCCTGGTGAGTATTTTTTTGAGCTGCGATTCTGTAAAAAATAAGAAGGTAGGATTGTAAACATTAATCGTTCGTCTATCAATGAATTTATAGCCTTGCAACCATTTGAATTTTTTGGAATCTGACAAGAGAGACTCCTAAAAGTACTGTGATAAAATATTTTTCTTTATAATTACATTATAAAGAAAAATATTTACGATTCAGTTGGAGTGAAATTTCACTCCAACTAAATCTTATCTTCCATTCTGAAACGACGAATAATTGTTGTCTTTAAGATTTTGCTTTAACCTTGACCTTGACTTTGTGCATTATGAACGTTTAGCTGTAGCAAGCGTGCTTAATGTTAACCCACTTATTAAATTAAATTTTCTTTCCTATATCTAAGAAATCTGTATTAGCTAAGTAGGTACTTATTTTATAAAATGACAGAAAATATTCTCTGTAATAAGGAAATTAAAATAGTTTGAAGGGTTCCACAGGGAACTATTCTGGGTCTCCTGCATAACATTGTTTTTGACCCTCTCAAGATCAGTTTATTTAATCGAGGAGTTTTAGCCTTGTTTCTATGTGTCTTGAATGACTGTAATAACGCATACCATGACGTATAGTTTGTTAATAATATTTTTATTATGGATTATGTGATCTTTTTGGCTTTAATTTTGCCGTCCTATAAAAGTGCGGATATATAACGGTGTAGTACTAAATTAAAGGTAGCAAGAGAAACATGTGTGTAGTATTTGGTGCTTTTTATGTATTTTTTTTTTATAAATATCCTTATTTCCTTCCCTTTCTCCCCTAGCCTTAGCCATTAACAAAGAAAGAATGCCCCTAGAAAACAAAACTGAGCGCTTTGAAGACAAAAATTTCAAACGAGGTGTGAGTGAGAGTTTCTATTCTATACAGTTTTATTTAATCCGTTCTATCCCTCGTATAATACCGATGAATTAGATTAGGTAAGGCTTGGCTCTTAATGATAAAACTTTAAACGAAATAAAAACCTCATGAAATTCCTATTATAGTACTAAACTCCCTAGTTAAGAGTAGATGCGGATAAGTATTAATAAATTAAATATTAGGTACTTATCTTAGTATAATTTTACTTATAAACCTATTTATAATCGTGATAAGCATTTATTGGTGTTAGTTTCATGTATTCGTTCCTAGTACATTGTATTTAATTTTATTTGTGCATTTCTTATTCGTGGATATTATATCGCTTAAATCTAATAAATCGTCAGTAAAGATACATATTTTATTTTAATATATTACTATCCTGTTGCCCTATTATCATGTACATCCTGTCCCAATTTATTTGCGGTCGGCGCAGCAGGTTATAGAGATTTATGAAATTTTCGTACATCTCGTCTACCTGACCATTACAGCGCCCCCTGGTCTACTTCTTGATATGCAATGGCCTCTGTAGCACCACGAAGCATGAGGCTCCAGGGGCTAGTGCAAATCTTGGGGTTCATTCGATTAATCGAGTCTGGTCAAGCCACGCTGGGATCAGTGCATTTTATTCATTTATTCACGCATTTCTGGAAGATTTCTTACATCTTTGACTTCATCACCATCATTATTCTCCTGACCCTTATCTCAATTTATTGGGGGTCGACAGGACATGACACAATGAATTGGTGTTTTTTTTTCATAATTAGGTACCTATTTTTAAATTTAATTAAAAATTTAAATTTTTATAATTATATTTAAATTTAATAAATCACAATTTTATTTTGGGTTTTTATCCGTTTTATATTTTAAAATAGTTTATAATTTAATTGTATGAGTGTGAAACTATGGACTATTGTTATGTCTGAAATAAATAAATAAATATATTTTCCTTCCCTACTTTTCTATCATTTGTAGTATTGAATTCATCGTCATGAACATTCTCCTGTCCTTAACCCAATTTATTTGGGGTCGGCGCGACATGTCTTTTCCTTCCCTATTAGTCATCGTCTCCGTAGTCGCCCCTTTCTACTTATTCTACTCAATAGTAATATCTTTCATATTATATTTTGTTTGATATCGATGGTTATTTTAGTATATTATTAGAAAGTATTTCAAAGTGCGGATTTCTCTAATAAAACTGAACACGATCAACACTTCTAAACCGCGTTCAAGAGCTGTTAGTGTTATTATCAAACAATTTTGACACTGACATCTCTTGAAAGCGGTATAGATGTGTTTAAACGCATTCAGTTTCATTGGTGAAATTCTCCTTAAGTAATCTCAAGAATTTCTGAAAGCCCTGGTAAGTTTAATACGTGTCTCTTCGGGAAATAACCGAGGTTCTTTCTGGTCGTCTATGTGTCTCAACTTCCAAAAAGTTAAAACAGTTGGTTGAAATACATATTTTAGATATTTTCCTAATCTAATACATTTAAAGGCTCGGTAACGGCTCCAACGATTTCATGAAATTTAGTATGCAGGGGGTTTTCGGGGCGATAAATCGATCTAGCAAGGTTTCATTTTTAGACCACGTCAAACAAAAAAATAACCAGCAAAGCTCGGTCATCGAGATATTAATCATAGCCTCTAAACAATCAATAAATTTACAGGAAAACTCATCCCATCAGGTAAAGGAAAGCACCCGTTACTGCTATACAACAAACACACATACACTTTCAAGGTACTGTCTGGTACAGGAGTCCTCTGGCACTGTTCACGGAGAACCAGGACTGGATGCAAAGCTTTCGTCAAGACTTCGCCAGACAAAATAAATTTTATCGTGGCAGTTCATGATGATCATTGCCATCAGCCAAGAATGGGGGTTGTGATTCCGACTCTGAACATCAAACGGCGGCATTAGCTGCATACATACCTTATCTACTTCTTTACCGGCTAAGATTAAAAGATAAATGACTTTATTTCTGTAGGTAGGTTTGTGCAAACACTTAACCGCGCACCAGTTATTTTTAATTTAGACGAATTCGTAGAATTATTAATTTTATATTTCTTTGATTCGTTTGAGACTTTGAGGACATTTTGATCTTTCGAAATGAGGTGGACTATTCGTCAGTTCTCATACGTAGATTGACACATCAATCATATTTTAAAAACTAAATGAGGACGGCGTTTCCTATGACTACTCTGAGAAGAAAGGCCGAAACAAACTCAAAGATCACAATCCCTTTTAAAGTGTAGGCATAATTTTCGTCAGATCATGTGAGGATCATGTAGATTAGTATCTATAATGATCTTTTGAGGAAAGAACCACACAGATTTGAGTAGACCAGTTCAGATCTAATTAGCATTGTTCCAGGGGTAAAAATACTCAAAAACGGGAAAAAGCTTCAGCAATAGTCTCGAACT
This sequence comes from Antitype chi, assembly GCA_947359405.1. Lineage (NCBI taxonomy): Eukaryota > Metazoa > Arthropoda > Insecta > Lepidoptera > Noctuidae > Antitype > Antitype chi. The sequence continues at coordinate 17,523,234 of OX375820.1, read as the reverse complement.
GGGTAAGTCTTGCATTCCGTATGGAAAAAAGTAATTCTAGTTTTCAAGATTAGCCCCATATTGAAAGTTGATTCTAATACTATGAGTTTCACCCCTTGGAAGGATGCCAATGATGTCGATTCACAACGTGTACCCACGGCTACACATCAAGCTATACATTTCTAGTTTACGCTGATCTCGCACTGTAAGGAAATCCAATACAATGCGAGATCACCTTAAACTGGAAATGTATAGCTTGATGTGTAGCCGTGTGTACAGTTACCAAAAGAGATAAGTAACCAGGGTTGGCGGATATAGTTGAAGTTTAGTCTTTTCCCGTTGAATTTTTTCGAACGCAATTTAGTTTGATAAATGAACTGTTTGTTTTCTATTAATTGAATTATTTTTTATTAGAAAACATCAATCGGTTTCTTAATAAACTTCAACTATAACCGACGACCCTGGTCACTTATATCTTTTGGTGACCGTGCATACCTTCCGTTTAAATAACGCCGCATCTAATTTTGTTATGCAAAAACCTTTGTTTATTGACTTGCGTTATTCCGTAGGCAAGTTACAACCTCTATGATCTCCTATGATTGTCACAGCCTCTATGGTTATCCCAATCATGAGCACTAAATAGCTTGATAGGTGTCCGTTAAGACAACTAAATCATCTATACTCCATTTGAAATAAGATTAGACATTTAAACAAACCTTTAATACAGTCCGTTCAACCGATTCTGATTTCTATACCGTAAGCATAAGGATGGCATTAAAAGCAAAAAAGTATTTACAATACCAACTGTTTACTTCAGCTGCCATTTGTCATGCCACCAACGCAATAAAAGTAAAAATCGGTTGATCGGACTGTAAAAAAGTTTTAGTTAATTGTCTAATCTTATTTCAAATGGAGTATAAGTAACACATACGAAGGCAACTGTTTTATTATAAATTAATGATTTAATAAAGTTATGAGGTTGCACTAAGACTCATTAACACTGATTAAGTGATCTTGGCAAGGTAGATATACTAAATATTTACATGTAGATTTAGTAATACGTACAAGAAATAATTTTAATTTTGTAGTGCAGCAATAAACGAGCTAAGTGTTAAACTAGCAAAATGTATCGCACAAATGAATATTAATACCTTACAAAAAGCTAAGTACAAGTTTATCAAAATATATCCTCTTAAATACATATACCTATGTACGATTATGAATTGAGAGCAGTGGTGGGTTCGAACCCAAGAAGGCACTATACTTTAGGTAAGTAAATTATTTCATCACCACTGCTCTCAAAACGGTGAAGGAAAACATCGTGAGGAAACCGGCATGTCTATGGAACCAAAAATTCGAAGACATGTGACGGCCCGCGTGGTGAGTTACGGCAACTCTTTCTCATAGCCGAAACATTGAGGGCTGGTTATGAGATTAGTTGCTAGATATATAAGTAGGTATACCTATACGATAGAAGTTAAACAAATCTTTAAAATTGTCGTTTAGCTAATCATATTTTTCTAGACTGTTTGTTAATTGTTACTTAATTTAGATACCTAATATTTTGGAAATACTTGTTTTTTTAAGTAGCACAACATGTTAATGTTGATAAATCCATTGTTTAAGTATTACTATAATACGATAATAATAAACATTTATTTTATAACTAAGATACGATGATGTGTTTGTATTATTCTTTACTTATTAAGTATATCTAAGTTTAAACGATTTTTAAGTAAGTTTTTTTATGTTCAAAGAAACAATAAAATAAAAAAATGCTACTTGTATTTTTTCTTTACACAAATGGTATCTACATATTTTGTTTGTATTATTGCAATCCTAATAGATACCCTAGATTTGGAGAGAATTGAGGATAGCTCAGTAGATTCTACTTACAACTAAAAAGCTGCAAAAGCAGTGTTATTCCAGCTACACTGTGCTGAAAGCACGGAATAAACTCTGCCCTTACATTCCTAATGTCAATTTTTTTTTTAAAGATCGCAAAATGTTTCGACAACATTTTTCTTTAAACTGTCAGATATTTCTAATTTCTTCTTCTAGGCATCAAATTTATATCAACAGGCAAAAAGTACCCAGCGATGGTGCTCAAAGAGCATGTGTACAAAAGAGTGAAAGAAAATCGTTCAGGGAAGGTATTCTACCGATGTGTACTGACACATAGAGGGTGCAAGGCAAGTTGCCTCGTCAATGAGCACGAGATTGAGCTCAAGGAGGATCATAACCACGACCCTCCTAAGACCAAAACACAGGGAGGAAGGTGGATTGTAGACAATATACCAAAAAAATAATTTATGTTACTCTCAAATATGCCAAATTAAACGTTTTACTTTGTTATTGTTGTTTTTTTTACCAGCTTTCTGTGAGTAATTTATTTTATTTTATTTACTAGGGACAAAAAACAGTTACATGCTAAAGAAAATACAAGAAATCATAAAACCAAAACGACCAACTTGTAAAACACCATTTTCCGCATATTAATAATAGAACTAAAAGAAGTACTGCAGTTAGCGAGTGAAGGTAGGTACAATAGTTAGCTTGCTGTGGTGACTTATTGTTTTTACTTAATTTAATTAAGTAACTAATTTAATTTATATACTAGTGGTCGGCCAGTGGTCGTAAATCGACCATAATTAATAAAATCGGCTAAGTGCGAGTCGGATTCGCGCACGAAGGTTTCCATTATCTATAAAAACGGCAAAAAAATCATGTCTGCTGTATGGGAGCCCCACTTAAATATTTATTTTAATTTAATTATTTATTTTTAAAGTGAAATATATAACCAAATATTCTGTGAATATTTCAAGCGTCTACCTGTTGCCGTTATCAATATCGAGCATAAAAATCGTTTGTTGTATGGGAGCTCCCTTAAATATTTATTTTATTCTGTTTTTTAGTATTTGTTGTTATAGCGGCAACAGAAATACATCATCTGTGAAAATTTCAACTGTCTAACTATCACGGTTCATGAGATACAGCCTGGTGACAGACGGACAGACAGACAGACGGACGGACAGCGGCGTCTTAGCGGAGTATTACCTATGTACGTATTTTTCTGTTCCTTTCTTCTTGTCTGATTATATGTGTGTGCATAAATGGTTAAATAAATAAATAAATAATAGGGTACGGTTTTACCCTTTGGGTACGGAACCCTAAAAAATTTATGTTTATTTCTAATGCTATTACTTTAACTGTGCGCTGCGCAAGTACCTTGCGCACGTGTATACTTGTATACAGCTGACATGTACAGGGTATGCTGCGCGACAGCTGACGCATATAAGTACGTCATGTATCATGTCAGTATGTCATGTGTGTATTTATACTGTAAAGAGTCAACACATGTTATATAATATGTATATAGTACCTACTACCTGCTGCCCGCGACTTCACTCGCGTGAATTTTCTTTTTGAAAACGCCACTCGGAGTTAACACTAGTCGTGCGTCGGAGCTGACAGTAACCATTTTTTTCATGAAGTATAGTTTTCTTTAACAAAACTGATTTTCCATTGATCAGCCATTTATTACTTGTTCTACAATTGCGGTAAACTCTTTTTTTCACAGCTCGTCTTATACCTTCAAATGCCAAAAATCAAATGCTATTGTTTAAAGACTACACGTACAGCAGGGGTCGTGAATCTAAGAGAGTCGTTGTTTGGAAGTGCACCAACAGAAAAAGAGGCTGCAAAGCTGTTGTATCCAGCGGAAAGGGCTGGTATTTATCCGGTGTTTTTAAACACAATCATGATCCTCCGAATTATACGCAATCTGAAAGCGGCGAGTGGGTCAAACATCTCTGATAAGAGCAAATATGGTAAAGATAGAGAAGATGGCTGAAATCCTTGAAAAGTGCCGCTTAGTTTTGTTCGCAAAGATGCGAAATTTACCGAGCATAGGTACATACCTTTTTGATAAATAAAATAAAGGATTTCATAAATAGGTCTCACTAACGTCAAAAATAATTATAAACTAATAAAAACTGTGAAATTAAAAATAAAATATTACTAAATCCAAAAACCCGACTGCCTAAAAAGTGAACTTTAATTAAAAAAGAAGGAAACAAGAAGCTTGTATTAAAAGGATGACAATTAGACTGAATACTATATAACCAATCTCATGCAGTCGGAGGCAATAAAGGTATTTATTTTTAAATTTAAGAAGATTATTCAGAGAGTATTCAGTCTAATAGTCATCCTTTTAAAACAAGTTTCTTGTTTCCATCTTTTCAAATTAAAATTCACTTTTTAGGCAGTCGGGTTTTTTGTTTTTCAGATATAATAAATAAGGGCTTGTTGCTAAGTAATAACAGCCACACGGATCGCTCGACTAGGTTAAGCTATGCTTGACACGGTTGGTCCGTGGATGATTGGATCTTTACTTACCTAGACCCCGCCGAGCCTCAGAAAGCACGTTAAGCCATTGGTCCCGGCTGTCATTCGTGGATCTTTGACAGTCGTTACGGGTTGTCAGAAGCCCAAAAATCTGACAACCAGTCTTCACCACACCAGTCAAGAGGTAAGAGTATAGCATTACCCAATAACTGGGTTGTGGAGGTCAGATAGGCAGTCGCTCCATGTAAAATACTGGTATTCAGCTGCATTTAGTTAGACTGGGATCCGCCCTCAACAGAGTACAAGGATAAAGATAAGCAAATGATAATGACCAAGATATAATAAAAGGTTGTGGTGTCGTTTCCAATTTCCTAGATGTAATTAAGGGTTGTAGTTTTTTATTAAATTACGTCGATGTAATCAATTTATGTGGTGCTAACCTAAATAAAGATACAAATCTATATAAAATTCGGGATTATTTAACTAAGCTGAACCTATCCATAGACCCTTTAGGCATATTTTGAGAATGCTTTAGTAGGATTGGATGTTGTGTTTTTCCAAACCATCACTCGACCATTGACTATAATTGCTTTTATTTTTTCACAGCCCGCTATATAGCATCGAAAGGCAAACATCAACTGCTAATGTATAAAAAATATACGTACAACAGGTATTTTGAGTCCAGAGTTACAGGCGCAATACTTTGGAAGTGCTCCAATAGGGGCAAAGGTTGCAGGGCTACAATGTACACTGGCATTAAAGGAGGCTCTAAGCCAGGTCCTGGGGAATATGAGCATGATCATCCACCTCCACATTTTGTAGTTAACAGGAGCGGCGAATGGATTAGAGTGAAACCAGATCCACCCAAGCCAAGATTCAGCCCAATTCCCAAGCTAAGTCCCAAGCAAAGTCCCACGCCAACTCCCAAGCTAAGTCCTAAGCCAAGTCCTAAACCAAGTCCCAAGCTAATGCCCAAGCTAAGGCTCAAGCCAAGTCCCAAGCTAAGTCGCACGCCAAGTCCCACGCTAAGTCCCAAGCCAAATCAACAAGCGAACCTAATAGTATTTAAATAAGAGATCTCATTAGATTTCACGATAAATTTCTCAACATAAGACGTGTTACGATATTTTTTATCTCACGACCACAAACACATCCGACTTCGCCTTTGTCTCGGACGGTACCGAAACTACCGAGAGGTCGTGCACTTACACACACATTTACAGCGTGTTTGTACACTTGGTTACCTACCACAAGCACGCGTCGCGTCGCTTCGTAAGATAAAAATACTATAAGTACAGACTTGTTGGGATCGTCATGATTCGACGCAGTCGGGCGGCAAAATATACATGTATGTATATTCGATTTGGTGTTCAAACAGTATTAATTTTAAGCGAACTGTAACTTTAGTGTTATATATGCTGTTATTTAAAAATACATTGTGTAGTGAACTTTTACTTAAAGTAATAAAATAAGCATGAGGATACTAGTATAACTTATTTTAAATAAACTACTTCTTTGTGATCAATTGATTTAATCGTGTGTATACTCTCCTGTAATTAATGTTTAAAACGTAAACAAATTCATGTACTCGTAAATAATATATTCTAGTCATACCGTATTAAATTACGTCAGTCAATGAGAAAATAAAATTAGTACTCGTCTTTGAATAATTTTTATTTTACCAATTTAAGTAGGTACAAGAGAAAGGAGAGCAGTGGTGACTAAGTGGTAACGACCACGACTTAGGACTTGTAGGTCGTAGGTTCGAATCCAGACAGGCGCTTCACATTGGTATTATTTCATCACCACTGCTCTCAAAGTGGCGAAGGAAAACATCGTGAGGAAACCGGCATGTACTAGAACCAGAAATTCTAAGACATGTGTCATCTACCAACCCGCTCTGGGCCCGCGTGGTGGATTACGGCCCATTCTCCTCCCCAGCTCCCTCTCATCGAGAGGAGGGCTCTGTCCCAACAGTGGGAAAATTATAGGCTGATTATGCATGCATTTAGGAAATGCCGTTACAACAAAACAAAACATTATTTTAAGCAAAATTAAAACCATTTCTTTGCAGTTTACTTCACAACTTCAGCAAGAGGGACCCGACATCTCATGGTCAATGGGTATTCCTTCATCTGTCGAACATATTGTCTGCAGCACGTGAAAAAGATTTGGAAATGCGCTACACATAGCGGTTGCACAGCTAAAGTGCACACGGTAGACAACAAAATAGTCAATGTGCGCAATGATCATACCCATCCAGCGACCTTCAAGACCTGGGACTTTCTTGGTCTGCAATCATACTTACTACAATCGTAACTAACATGTTTTTAAAGAAATCATCATCATCTGCTCAGGCTTTTCCAAACTATGTCGGGATCTTGTCTAACTAGATGCAGCCGAGTAGGTACCAGTAAAAATACTGGTACCTACTCGGCTGCATCTAGTTCCATAGTTCCATCGTCGCTCCATGTAAAAACATGGAGCGACGAATACGATACTCCTTTGTAAGACTGGTTGTCGGACCTTCAGATTGTCAGATTTTAATAAAGAAATAAAAACAATTATTTTATACTGCTGTGTTTTCATTGCGACGAGGTAAGGCTGCACTAAAGAAACTTACTACCTCTGGTTACGGTACTAGGTCCAATTGTGAAGCCATTTCGTGAAATAATATCTAGCTTTACACCCGTATTGGATTGACAGAAAACTAGTCATAGATAAAGAAGCCTTGCGGTTACATAATCACTATACCTAGTTGCTAAGCTAACCAGCTGCCGAATTTCCAGAGATACCAATCCAGTTTTCGATATCTCAACGCGGTGGAATACTAATGCACATGGGGATTTACAGTTACAATAAAAAGAGCACGTGTGGTGATAAGAACACGTGGTATTGCACCGGCTACTACAATCAACCCCCTTGCAAAGCCAAAGTGCACACCATAGGCAAAACGGTCATAGGCGTTTACGGAACACATAACCATTAAAGCTGTGATCGTTGAAGCAATACTTTGCGTTTACTTGCAAAAAAATATATTAGAATGAATTAAGTATATTTTACTTGGAGAGCTGCACCCTAATTGTGTAACACACTATTAATCAGAATTTGAATAATTTTAAAGGTTATTGCTAATCCATCGCAATGTGTCTGCTCAACAACGTACATAACACGAGTGTACGACTAAACGCCGACAGACACTACGCCGACAGACTGAACACCGCCAAGATTTTACTTCGACGGGACTCTTCGCCGACAGGACACTTCGCTGACAGGACTCTTCGCCAACACGGCTCGTCCTTGCGCTATTACTAAATAGTCAAGTAATTGCCATTACCGTAGAAGTAGCGCTCGCTCGGCTCGCGCACGGTTGGTCGCAATTTTAACCTATCCTATTACCTACCTGACCAGCCTTGTCGGCGAAGAGTCCTGTCGGCGAAGTCTCCTGTCGGCGAAGAGTCCTGTCGGCGAAGTCTCTTGTCGGCGAAGAGTCCTGTCGGCGAAGTCTCCTGTCGGCGAAGAGTCCCGTCAAAGTAAAGTCTTGTCGGTGTTCAGTCTGTCGGCGTAGTGTCTGTCGGCGTTTAGTCGTACACTGACATAACGCAATGAATGTTGTTGAACTGTCAAAATGAAAGTAATTCCTACTGTTAGTGTTTTACGCAATTACCCCGCTAATATATTATTATGTTGTTGATATTGTGTTTGCATATTAAATAAATATATGATATTTCTTACATGATCTCGTACCGTCTATCTGTTATCCCTATAACCTAATGGAAGATTTATTAACTGTTATATCCTATGTTAGCTAAGCACGGACGACTAAGAAGCAGGGGGCCTACTCCCTAAGAACGAAGTTCGTCGTTTCGGTCGAAGTAACGGGCGTTTCCAACTCCGTATCACTTACGGACAGAAGATTAGTTTGGAGCCCGAACTAAGAATGAATGACAACACGATTTGACAGCTGTCCCTATGTTTTTGCCTGTCCAAAAAAGTTGGTTAATTGGCTGTAGGATTCACTAAGAAGTTTTAAACTACTTTCGGACGGGCCCGTATCTTCGTTGACGGAGTTAGAGAGTAGGCCCCCAGATACTAATAATACTTACTCCGTCTTTCTCTATTATCAACATCCATGTAGACACTGACTATATTTTTTCTTAATCAGTAGGTACTAAAAGCAAAACGCTCAAGAACAAAGAAAGATTTTTTTTTGGGTGGGAAATCATCAAATAAGACCGTGGAGTGTGGGATTTATACCTCTCTAAAATCACTCTAGTGGTCAACGTCAGCACATGGAAGGGAGCACTGGTACCTATCGAAAGACCAGTCCGAAACGCCTTAAGGGTCTGGGGGCTGTGAAAGAGAGGCAGAGATACCATACCACCCATACCACCATTCCGACCACCACACAGAGACCATACAATATTATTCCAGTTACGTTCAAAACCCATGTAATGTTTTAATTATGTCTATTCCATGCACTTACAGGTTCTCAACCCACATCTGGCCGAATATACCTCACAGATAAAGGTGGTCAAGTTTTGATACTTCAAGGTCACAGGTTCTACCGGGAATATGGGAACGAAGTGCGAAGCTACTGGCGATGTTCAAAGAGAGCTTCTCTTGGTTGTAAATGTAAAGTAAGGATTATTAACCAAAGGATTCTGGTCTCCAATGAACACAATCATGTCCATCAGAGGAATGTTTTAATGAATTAGAAAGGCATATTGTTTTTTTGGTAATCTGTTTGCCAACGGCTCAGACAAAATACTATCTGTCTTAGGACCCCTTTTTCCTATAGACTATATTTTTTAGATTATTTCCTTGACTCGAAACCTTATAACATATTGTTAGTTTTAGTTTTCTCAATGCATTACCTTGTTTTTTATTGTACTTTGCAACGTATATGTAATAATTACATGAATAATAATTATGATATATGGACCATAATACCTTTTTTTAAATCTATATATATATCATGTAAGATTTTTAGAAATTCTTAGTAATATAAATTTTGGGATTTCATTTTAAATATCATGCTGATTGCGTCCACTGTACCAATTAATATTGTGGTCTAAAAATATTTAGGCTGATTTTTCAGGCGAAGAATGAGTTTTGATTTAATATAACAAAGTGATATTAAAAAAGACGAAAATAATGTAGATACAAAATTATTTATTATTTTCTCAATAAAATATATTTTACATAATAATACTGGTATCTTTTACCACTCCTATTAGTAAGCAAGACCTGTCAAAGCTTTTAGGTTAAGGAACGAAATATTTAAATAGTGAGTTGTTGTACAATGGATTCAGGCATTGTAATTTATCATTTGTTTCAGGTTCTTCGGTTAAAAAAGGCGTTGAGAATCTTCTTATAAGCAACATAATGACGGAACTGCCAGACTGTGAATCAGATGATGATGTCATCGAGGTGGTACGAGACAACGCTCCAATAGAAATTCTTTCTGACGGTGAAGAGTTGGAACTAGAAAGGATTAAACAAGCAGAAAATAATATAAATGTGACGCAAAACTTCCACTTTACATCTCTGCCCTCTGAAACCAATACTGATGAACCAAATATTGATGTATCTAATATTGAAACCGATTTAAATCGCTGTGAAGAAGATCACATAATTGACCCACTAACGAATACTGATACATTTACTAATGAAATCCCAAATTGTAACAATTTGCTTCCATTTGAAAATCCAATGATACCGTCATTGGACTCAACGACTGATAGCGTCAACGAGGAGAAATCAAATGGTGATGATCATGATGAAGAAAACGTTTACGTTAACGTGACTGATGACGTTAATATGAATGAACCTACGCAATCAGATATCATAATGGACCTTCCACATCAGAATGATCAAATCGAACAAAATCAAATTCCTGTTGAAATTAGCTGTAATCCTGTTAATAACTTAAATGATGTTCCTGGAGATCTGTCTCTCAAACATAGTGAAAATGTTACTGAAAGCAAATAATAAATGCGTATTCCTAAGTTTTTAGCAATTAATTAATGAATTAAAATTATTATCTGATAGCATAATTAGTTGTAGTGATTTTATAAGCTTCGTTTTTTTATTTAAGAAAAGCAGACATTGTATGTAGTATTTATTCAATAATTTTAATTAATGTGTGGTGATTAATTTGTAGGAATACGCGAAACAATCCCTTCCTGACTGGGTGCATTAAATACATGTTTACCTCCAATAATGATAGATAGGTACTGCTCAAATGTTTATTTTTTAATATAATATGCCAAAAGTATCGGTATAGTGCAGCTGATTTTTTAAAATAACAAATACGCATTTTAAGATAGATTCGAATAATGTGCAAATAGTGTCAAAAGATCACAAATTTTATATACAATAATTTTCGACGATGATGTACCTAGCGCAGTTGAACCGATTACGGACGCAGTTATGTGCCCCGACTAAAATTTAGTTAGAAGTTAGGAATTTCTGTTTATCTGAATATATCGTACTTAATTAACATCATTACTTTTTTTTACTTCCCTTTAACAGCTATTATTTTATTTCTCTTTGTGATTATTGCATTTTAATTACAGAATGTGAATTTTTACTGACTAGGAGTAGAAGGGGGGCGATCATTTTGCTTCATGAAGGGTTTAAATATCGCCAGGACTACTGTCACGGCGAAAGGATATCTTGGCGATGTATTCGAAGGCACAATGGGTGCAAAGGCTGTGCTGTAACCAAAGGGAATAAGCTAATGAAATCCAGTGAGCACACACATGATGAAGAAGATGAGGATTTAGATGAAAAAAGCTGAGATTTGTGTTCAATGGTTAGAGGATATGCGGCTAAATGATGTTCGTGCGATGAGGTTATGAAATATTAGGTATTTCAGAACATAGAGACTTTTCCTGGCCGCCTGAAAGAGATAGTAATTATTGACCGTATATTATTTGTATCTTCGTTAATATTATTATGAGGCATAAATAATTGTTTTGATTTGTGGTATATGGAGTCTAACCACATTTGTTTTATTTTACTAGTACCGTTTATTGCTAATAAAAAATATGTTGTTTTTAAATTGTTATTTAGAATCGCTAGAAGTATTATCAAAGGACATATTGTTGGTTGATATTATAGACAGAGTGAGTTTTCCATTACATATTTAAAATTATTTCTTAATGTTTAAGTACAGATATAATAATAAAACGTTTTATGGACTTATTATAATTTCGTATTTTTTAATAAATAAAAAACATGAAGACTAACACGAATTTCGTTTTAACATCAACAATAACTTAAACATAATAAACCTAAATAAAACTTATAGACACCGCTGCCTACCCGTTCAATATACACAACACTTACAACCAATAATTTGGCTACCCCTGTGTTAATAAAACAGACAAAACCACAACATCTACACGAAACTGAAATATGCAATCATATTTCCAGGTCTCCGCTATCGGCTCGCGACCTTCACGGAGCTGAACGGAAGGAATGTCCTGATGATAGGCAACAACCGGTTCATGAGACATTACATCAGCAGGCGAGGCAGGACGCGCTGGCGGTGCTGCAAGTCCTTCAATAAGTGTAGGGCCATAGCCATCACGGATGGAAACTATATCATGAAGCTTAATGATCAACATAACCACGATTAAACATAGCTAGCAGAACTAGCAAGTAACCCATTGAGCATGAAATCGCCGCGAGGCAGCGTGTAAAGTTTGTAGTCTAATTAAATTCATGGCGTCGAAAGTGTTGAACGCAAAACTTCTGACACGGACCGCCTTCAAAACCGTCATTTATGTGGGAGTGCGAGTTAATGGTGAGACGTTTCTTTTATATGCAGTAATGCCGTCTATAGCAACGCCCATCTATCCATACTCGGGTCATTACAAACGCAAAGTTACAGTCATAAATAATTTATATCCAACCACTTGCTACCGACAATGGGCCTCATTAGATGGCCGTCACCCGAAGAAGAAAAGGCTATGCTTGGAGTTTCCCTACGTGATCGACTCGGAAATGAAGAAATCCGTAGGAGAACCAAGGTAATCGACATAGCCCGAATAATTTCCAAACGCAATGCTGGCAGAACAGATGGAGTGGCGACCGAGTACCAAAAGACGTAGCGTTGGAAGGCCTTCCACAAGGTGGACAAATGACCTTGTGAAGGCCGCAGGAATCCGCTGGATACGGGAAGCACGGAACCGGTCTTTGTGGCAGAACTTGGGGGAAACTTATCTCCAGCAGCGGGCGTCTTTCGGCTGAAATAATGATGCTGATGATGACTTACGATCTTATGGAGCAGCTATAGTTGTTAAGCGAGACCTGTGTTATTCTAATATGACCCTAACTTTGCATTTGTAATGGCCCTAGTATAGACATCTTCGTGATCCGTGCATTAACCATAGCCGATGTCAGAACTGCAATGAAGGGCGATCAATAAGAGGTGTTTTTTCTCACAGGGAACATTGTGTGATAAATAGTTTAATAACCATGTTTTTTTTAATGTTCGTTATAAATTACTTTATAAAAACAACATTGAAGCACTTATTAACACTGACATTGTTGCATATTTTGTAAATATGAATCTAAAATATTTATAAGAACTTAAAGATTTAGAATCAGATTAGTGAAAAGGGTGTAAACCTTAATGTAGATATAATTGGTATAGGTAATATTGAATAGCAATATAGTAACATAAAAAAATGAAGTTAAATTATATTTAAGAAGCAACAAAATATATAGTATACCTGCCTACTATAGCTGTTATCATACTATTAAAATACTAGATTTTTACCGCGGCTTCGCCCGCTTGGTAGACGGGAAATATCTCACGGGAATGTAAGCATAATCAGCATATATAACGTTGCTTGAACACAAGCCTCATCTCTATTAGAGGGAGTGGACCATAACCAACCACGTGGGGCGAGTGCGTGTTGTTGCACGATGTTTTCCTTCACCATTTTGAGAGCAGTTGGGAACGTAATACCGGAATTCAATTAAAAGTAGCCTATTTGTTAATCCAGGATATAAACTGTCTTTGTGCCAAATTTTATTCGTTGTTATTTTTTTTATACTTGACTTTTGCACTTGTTACATAAATGTCTGCATCTATGTTAGTTTTTCAAGTCCTGTAATCTGTAATCTCTTTTTTTTTCATTTCCTCAGTAGCGTAGCTCTAAATATTGAGGTCTAGAACTCTGTACCTTTTTGTTTAACACGTCTACTTAGGTAGAAAAATCAACAGGTTCCTTTCATCGGGTGCTGTCGCTGTCAAAAACGTATCGTGCATACTAGGTTGTTACTGCGCGAGTGTGCCTAGCCTCATTATCTCTACGAAAGCATACCTAATGTTACCTTTATTTTTCGATATTATCAAAATATTAATGAATTATCCTATAATGTCGACTTCGCCGCTGGATTTGCCTGACAGTTGAAAATCAGCAAAGGGAAATGTCGAGTCGATAAGAATTGCTTACACACTAAAGAATAACTTTTCTAGTGATGACACAAACAATACAAATGAAACTATCGATATTCAAATTATATATTACTCATTTACCATTTTATTACGGATAAAATGTGTGTGTCTATCGTTATAGCATTCTATGCGTAGAAACCGCTCACACTTTTGCAATGAGTTTTATTTTTCTTTGCTTTTCTTCAGGATAACTGTGTTAGTTGACTAAATGCGTACGTCTACATAGGATCATCTTCATTCTTTTGTCCTTTATCTCAATTTATTTGGGGCGGCGCAATGATGCTGCGCTTGTTCATGTGTTTTTCTTACATACTTCCGGTGGTCAAATAGGCAGTCGATCCATGAAAAATACTAGTATTCAACTGTATCCGGTTAGACTGGATGCTGACCTCAAAATACTTGGAGAATTGCTAGGCAGATAGATTGAATTTCTCTATGATTCGTCATCTTGGTAGTCATCCTCTTTCTAGCCATATAATCTTTGACGGATAGGTACAAAAAAAATATAATTATTTATTAATTTAATTATTTTAACGTATATCTGCTAATCTGAGTATAAGAACAGAAAAGCCTGTAGTAGGTAGGTGAGCCCTTTTTTACAGCATTCATCAACACTCTTGAAACATATTGAAACAACGAATAAAAAAATACGAATGACTAGGTACTTAATTTAGACGATTATTTATTATTCTTATGCGTGCGCACAAAACTAAAAAGATTCAATTATTTTTGTTGAACGTTACTTTATATATAATATATATGTACAGAATCCGTACGGACATGTTGGCTTTGTGATGAGTGATGTGATGAGTCTATAACAAACTGTAAATTGTTATCATTTGGATAATGATATTGAAACAATTTTGATACTTACTATTTTTGACCTTTAGACTAAGATACTACGAGTATTATATATTAATGATGTCTTCTTTGAAGTAGATTAGAATTAATCAAATATAATGTTATTCTCGAAATGTGGCAACAGAAATTTAGCAATCGTCATCTGTCACTAATTAAATGTAATGCTCGTTTTGTCGGGGGCATTGCCGTGCCCACAGATAAAATTAATGATTATCGTACTTTTAAGTAGGTAAAAATATTATGTGTTTTAATTGTTCTCATACCGTGGCAATTAGTAATAAGGTGTAAATAAATAAAAACGCTTTATAGATTTTTACATTTGGAACTCGTTAGTGCATATAATTGTAATAAATAATAATATGTAGAAAGTTTTGTACGTAAATGTTTTACTTTTGTTCTGCGTTTAATAAATAACAGCAATAATACCATTTAAAGTTTTATATTATTCACCTAGATAAAGAAACGATTTCCTTTTTTTTCTCAATTTTGTCAGTACCTAAAATAACCAAATACAGAATGCAGTTCCCAGAACAGTCTTCAGCGTACTTTTTCCGAGACAATAAAATACTTAAGATTTTAACGGGTGATTCATTTAGAGGTACAGACGCCAGCACATCAAGCTACCCCAAATTGTCAAATTTTCCAAATTGAACATGAACCTTATATTTGTGATAAAGTTGAAAATCTATCAAAGAAATTTGGCAGATTGGAGTATCTTGATGTGCTGGCATCAGTATTTTTTTGTCTATGGGTTTTTTGACAGATGGAGCGAGAGGTGTGTTAACCACGTATTTTTGGTCAATAGAGTTTGACATTTCATCATGGAAAGAGTTAGCCCAGCATGGCGTCTACAAATATTTCAGCTGTATTACGAAAATCAGCGTTCTACAATGAATGTGTTTCGTTCACTTAGAGCACTTATGGTCCACATAATCAATATAATAAAAATCATAACCATTATAATCACATTATTTATCTGATTCATAATGAGGCCGTCTGTGCTGGCCTTAATTTCATGATCAGAAAAACTCTAAACATATTTTGATAGGTTTTTTTACAGTCATCGACGCGAGGGCATCTGTTGATGACAGAGCAATGTTGCTATTCCAAGAACATCGCTACTTCCGTCACCTGGTGAAGGAGCGGGATGACTCGCTGGAGGTGTCATACAAAACGGTTCAACTGCAAAGTCGCTATTTAGACAATTAAATATTCTATTATTATGACCAATAAGCACGACCATTGAGTTAAGAAACCACGTTGTTTTTCTACTGTGAAGCCGACGTCCCTCTTCCGCCTTTCTTCTAAAGCAGAAGACCAGCCCCAAAAATATCGTTAACTTAAAGTGAATCTTAAATCTTCATACCTACAAATCTTTTTACATTTCGGTAGAATGTTATATAACATGTGTATTTTATCATACTGAGATATGAACCATGGTAATTAAATTATGATGTATCAAACGGCCTATTCGTTTCACATCCAATTCAAATTCACGACGATATTTTACATAATTATATGGGCTATTCTAAGTTAAGAGGTATTTTATTGAAATTTAAATTAAATTAATTATTTAATTAAAAAATATTTTATAAATTGCTAATTCATTTGAAATAAAGCTGTGAGATCTTAAAAGTTACCTTCTTCTTTATGGTCACTAAAATTAATGAAAAACTCACGACTTCACTCTGCCTCGGAAATTGTGACTTTGAACACAAAGAATTAAACGTGAAGTTAGCAGCAAGCCATAGATGCGCAAGCGCCAGGCCAATGTAGTGACGCTACTTAGTGGAAGCAGTCGTGGTTCAGTGAGTGTATTTTCTCCAATGGTAAGATTTTTTTCCAATTATAAGCCTAAATACTTTAGTTTCTTCTTATTATTACTGTATTTTATGCATAGAATCGTATTCTTCTTTATTAATAACATACCTATTACAAAAACTTTGATGTTTATAGCTATATTTTGACAAATAATTATCTCCCCTTTTTTCTCTCCCCTGCATCCTAAGGTAACAGGGGTACTTACTGCCCAGAGGAAATAAAAATATATCGAATTGGAGTTTTTCTTGAGCTGGTACGTGTTGTTCATGATACAGTCATCCATCATTAGATATGCTACGTATTTAATTTTTCGATTTTTTTTTTCAATTCAAACATATTTTTTATTTTAAATTTCGATTGCCTGAGTGTTTATCAGTGGATTTATTTCGTCCCAAATAGATCATCTCAGCTAGTTTTCGTGGATCCTCGGGAACTTTTGTAATTTTTTGTATGCGCATATAAAAATAAAGTCCCGGTTTAAGTTACCTACCTTATAGAAAACATTGAAACCAAGTTACTTATACTTACCATATTGTTTTTACAGATCATGGCAATAAGAAAAAAAAATACGCGTGTTCAGCACGCTTAGAAAAAAAACGTGTAGCGGAAAGGCTAATATACCAAAAAATAAAAAATGACCCTGGAAAATATGAACAGCAAAAAATTAAAGACCAAACGAAGTATGCAAAGAAAAAAGAAAAAAGACAAATTAAAACTATAAATCAAATGACCCCTAGAGAACAGCAAGAAGCTCGTAAAATATGGAGAGAAAAAGCCAAGAACCGCAGACGTCGTTTAGCACTACAAGACATAAGTCCTCTGTAACACCTCATAGCTCGGAAAATAAATTTCCGCCACCACCACAGATTGAACATATTGATAGGCGAGCGCAGATAGCACATCAAAAGTCAAGTCGTGCAAGCAAGCCACGAAACTTGTTCATTAATACACAAGCGGCTGAAATAGTTAAATTGAAGTCGCACAGTAGCACGTATCAAAAAACGACTGCAACGAGTTAAAAAAAAAAAGTGCGTGGAGTCCCTCCGCGTCCGCCTCCGCACTCTTTTCTTTCTCTCGTTCGGTTTCGGAGGGTATTTAAAAGAGTTATAAGCGGAAATCTGGTAAAGAAATACAATGTTTTTGTTTGAATTTAAATTTTCTATTATTAAATAATAAATAATTAAATTAAATTTTCTATTATATTGTGTATTTTTTGAATCATCATGAAATATTTTTTGAATCGTCAGATTAAACAACGTTCAACGTACGTTCAACGTTGTTCGTTCGTACGTTCGTGTTTTCAGTGGTGGTAACAGTGTCGCGAGTTAAACTTTTTTTCCCATCTCAAAAAATTCCCAACGCTCATAAAGAAGTTTTCACTTCAAAAAATAAAAATCTGATTCTGTTGTGCACCAACTAAACTTAATGTATATGTTACCGGCCAAACCCGATTTCAGGCGAAACTAGTTTGTCCTAGGCCAAACTGGTTTCTAGCTTAATTCGTTAACAGCCTTTGGAAGTAACGCTCGCCGGCCGATGCCGCGGCGCCGCTCGCTTCGCTCGCTCGGCTCGCGCGCTTTTGGTCACAGTTCTAACCTAACCTAACCTAACCCATTTAATCGGCGTGCCCCGGCTTTATAAACCAGTTTGGCCTAGGACAAACTAGTTTGGCCTGAAATCGGGTTTGGCCGGTAACATATATATCCTATATCTTTACAACCTTGGGTACCATCCCGGAATACAATGCCTAATACCTTACAATGTATCGTCCGATTTCGTCCCGCTTTGTGGTATTTTTAAAAATGTTCTCACATTCCGCTTCCTCTTTACTAAGGATGTTTTCAGTTCCCGATGGCTCGTATTCTAGCTCCCAGAATTTACGTAAGAAGTCATCAGCCTGAACATTGGAATGCATGACAGTGATATAAGGATATGAATTGATGTCGGACGAATTTTCTGTACCGACAACACCCGAAAGAATCCATCCAAATTCTGTTTTTTTGTGCTACGAGCGATCCACTGATACTTCTTTTGATTCCGTCTTGAATAATTTGGCTGAATATGTCAGCACCTAATAAGATGTCAATTTTATTAGGCCTGTGATACTCAGGATCTGCCATATCGTCTTCACATAACTTTACCCATTCTACCCTGGTTGCTGTTACAACTGGGAGAAGGGATGTGATGGACTTCAAAACGTATGCATTTACTTGGACGCTGTAATTTTGATTCACTCGAGAAAGTATATTAACAACTAACTACGGAATAATTAGACATAACTATTTTATTACCACCTACACCAGTTACACGGTGTTTTGTTAAAGTTTTCTTTAACCCTGAATACTGAGCCATTGACTCAGTGATAAAAGATCCTTGTGACCCTTGATCTACTAATGCGCGAACCACACGATATGTTCCATCCTTTGACTTGGCCTTCACTAAAGCCGTAGGTATTAAAACCTTATCCTTACAATTTCCTGTCGAAAGGCATGAAATGATTGGCTTAGTAGACCCCTTCACTTGTACAGCGGCCTTTTGAGTTTCCTCCTTTGAGGTACTATTCCTAGTAGCAGCTGACGCTGCTTCCTTTTGAACATCGCCCGTGTCCTCACCAACAGACCCGGAACCACCGTTAGGGTGGAGGGTATTTTCGAAAAAAAAACGGGCAAAAATTGCGCATTAGGTCCAAAAAAATCAAATTGTGAATTTCATTTAGAATGATGTAACTATCGTATTTATCATAAATATTTTGTTTTGATGACATCTTTACCTATCGGACTTATTAATTCGACGAATATGAAGGAGATATTCCAGTTGTTAGGGCTGAGACATACTTTCTTCATTCTGTGTTTTATTTGACACAGCAAGCACCGAGCGAAAACAGTAGCTTGGTTGCATCGTATGTACCATTGATGCTGACAAGTGTAACTCAACCCCTCGTCGACATTCCGGAAGTAATAAAATCGTGGCGGCATTGGATTTTGAGCTCTCGGTGTTGAACCGAGCATTGAGAATCCAACAGAGTACATTCAGCGCGTCGAAAAGCGAAGTGTGTTTTACTGTTCGATTTCCAACTCTCGGCGCTAACCAGTGCGTTTAAAATAGCGTGAAAATACATTAAAAGATGTTCAAATCTAGTGTAATTGATGGAGAGACTATTATATCTAGTAGGATATAGGCTATTTCTATGTTTTTTCTTCTAATCAAACAAGAGACGGAAATAAATTAGAGTTGTCAAATTCAGTTGAACTAAGATTTTTATCGACGCAACTACGACGAAATAAGTTCATCATTCTTAAAATCATGCCCAACTCAAGGCAATGGAGACGAAATTTAGTTTGACAGTTCTACAGCGTTTCTTTTTTGTTTTTTTTTTGTCACTTGTCTTTTTCATTCACGGTATGTCAGTAAAAGATAGCAATACTCTTATTTTAGTTTAGATGGTGAACCAAACAATCGGCAACTTTGGCAAAGTTTGTATAGAATTTAGTCTAACGAGATAATCCTTTTCGTAATAAATGCAATTTATTTTGTTTTTATTGACGACTATTTTGATGTATTTTTGTGTTTTACCTGTTTATACCCATTTTAACACTAGACAAGGAAATCTGTGTGTGTTATCTACTCTCACTTCTGGGCAGCATTTGGACCAAGGTTTGGTCCAAATGTTGTTCCATCAAAATAAGGTAATGTAAAATATGATATTTGTTAAGTTAGTTTTGCTTATAAATTTTTAGTTAGCCAAAAAAAAAACAAAAAAATATACCCATAAAAAATGTAAACGTTTCACCGCCAGCCCACATAATAAGGAGCAGCAATGGACATCCCAAGCTGTTCTACCAAGGCTATTTCTACAGGCCGCACAATGCGTACCGTCAAAATAGGGCGCAGCTGTGGTACTGCAGATTCAGAAGCGGCAGGAAATGCAAGGCGATGATAAGAACTGTCGATGGGATGGTAATATACGCTCCCAATCACTCCCAGCACACATGTCGAATCCTGCAGTACACGTAATTAATTGCTGTAATTGCTTAACACACTAACAATAGCAATGGCCTTCATTTTGACAGTTCTACAACATTCATTGCGTTATTTACGTTGCTGAGCAGACAATTTTATCGAAAATATGAATCAATGGATTAGCAATATCCTCCAAAAATTTTCTGATTGTAATTGAAAGTGTGTTACGCAATTAGGTTGCTGGTACCTACCATATATTGTTATATCCTCTTAAACTTACTTTCTGTAGATGGGTCACTAAAGCATAAAATAAATTAGGAATTATCGAACAGAGGGGCAATTCTCGTAATTTTAAGAACGTTCACAGTCTGATCTCAGTCTCAATCTGTCAGAAATACCCTTAGTTTCCATTCATTTTTGACAAGTTTTTGACATTTGATTGTCGCCGAGATGAGACTGCGACTAGATTTTGAACGTTTTTAATTACGAGAATTGGTCTTCTGATGTCATAAGGTTGATTCATAGGACGATTAGAGCCTTGTGCTTTGTGGCACAGAGACAGACCAAACTGCTACAAAAAAATTATGGCTCTCGTTAAAGCAAAGTTTTGTAATCACAGATAAGTGTCGCTATTAAATGTCAGTTATATTGATATTAATTATCAATTTGTGGCAGTTATGTCTCTGCTTATTTGTCGTAAAATATTGTACCAAACATGTCAGTTTTACTAGTCAAGTTGTTTTTAAGTAAAAGTTAAAAAAAAGTTTTTGTCTTGTAGACTTAAAAAAAAAAAAATTCTCATTGTATACATATTTAATTTAATTTTAATTAAAGATGAAATTTATCCAAAAAAAACTTTTATTGGTGTAAGATGTATGAGACACTTAGTCCAGACCCTGAAAAATATATAAATTTTTGTTTACCTAACATTTTTAGTTGTGGATTTACCTATTTTTTTATTACAGAAACATGTTTTCTTGCGTTGCCTACTATAGTTTATCAATAGGTACATACCTGCATGCCATTGGGATTTCGGGTAACTCTTGGTGATTTGAAATCATTATTTGCACATTTGGCGGTAGTGCCGCGAGTGGATGAAACAGCTGATCACCCTTATCAACAGATAAGGATAGTTTTTGGATGTTAGTACCCTAATGTCATATATACATAATATAATAATAATCGCAGGTGTTTTGTGGTTGTAAAGAGAGGTTTACTTAGGATTAGGGATGGGCCGAAATTCGGTTCAACCGAATTTCGGCAGCTTGAACCGAACTTCGGCATTTGGCCGAAATTCGGTTCAGATGCCGAACATTCGGCACAAGAAAAATAATACCTACTTGCACTATTTTGACTGAAATTTAATAGAATTAGAGTAGGTATAGCATTACTGTAAAATAAAATTATGTCTTTTACTCACTCATGGTCGTTTATTTTAGTTAGGAACATTGTAAATGTAAACCTTAACTTAATTCAGTTCTGCTTATTAGTCAAGAAAATCTCTGCCTAATTAATTAGACATACTATTACAAAAATGAAATAAGCTTAGTATTCTTCTAACAAACATCTGGATTACAATTCGTAAATTGAATTTAAAAAAATAGTTTTTGGTTCACAAACTAAACGTTCATTAACATCAAGTATTTTTTATTACAAAAGGTATTGCAACGAAGTTCGACCGAACTTTTAATTTTAACCGAATGTTCGGCCGATGTTCGGACTCGGTTCAAACCACATTCGGCCCATCTCTGATCGTCATTGAGTTACATACAATTACGTTTTTTGTAGGTATACAAAAAATACTGCCGAATTTGACCGAGACTGTATTTAAATTTGGTACAGTTTTGCTTCTTTTTTGTAGTCACGGCGAGTCTAAAAAGATTAACTAAAACTTTGTGGTTAATACCTACGACCCTACGTACGTATTTTATTGTTAGAATATTGCTTAAAATACTTGTACCAGCACTCTGAAATCTAAATGTTCGAATGCGATGAGGTGAAAAAGTAAAATAAGTAAATTTTAATTTATATAAATAAAATAAATACCCTTATATTATTATTGTGACATAAAATTAATGAATGGCCACATTCATTAATTTTATGAAAAAATAATTACGAGTTTATTTGTTTCTGTTTGTTCCAGTAAGAAAGAACAAAGTTAAGTAAAGTGCGTTTTAGCAAGTTACACACCTACTATTTACTATATTGTTTTTATTTTAATAAACAATTATTATTTAACAAATTGTGTTTTTTTTATGAACCTTTATCTTCGTGAAAAAGGCACCAAGGTGAATACCTACTTATAAAAAAAGTTTTTCATTTTTAATACTTTTATTACAAACAGTATCAACATTATACAAAAATAATGATTTACAAGAAGAAATAAATAAATCTTAGCTAATAAGTATACTTATTAGCTAAGATTTATTTTTATAATAAAACTGTAATTCTATTATTTAAAGCTTATTTTTTAGCATACATCAAATGCACGACGCTTTAAAGATACATAATTAGACAAGATCTCAAGGCACTTATTAATTCAAAGAAAGACAGGTTTGTCCTTCAACAAATATTTTTTTTAATTATCAAAAATATTAGACCATTTTGAAAATCATACCTCAAATCACACAAATATTCTAGAAAATAACTACAACAGAAAAAATAAAAATACAGGAATGATTAGAAATTCAATACTTACTCAAAGTGTCTTATGTTAAAACTTAATACTATATTTCAGAGTTTCAAATCGATTTATAATAAACCGAAGATAAGTTGACTAAGCTAAATCAAAATAATCTCTAGTACACGGCTTTAAGCAGTTTGACACGGGAAAAACACACTTCCAAGTGACAGTAATTTAATAAGGCCAAAAGTGAAATATCGTTTGATCTCACTATAACAATAAACTTAATACATACTATAATCCGTTATGGATCCTAATAAACTTGGAGAAATAGAGAACTACTAATGTGAAATGTACTGCATTTGACATTTTTCTTCACAAATAGCGCTGAAATCCACGTTTCAGTAATTTAACAGTTATTTAATCTGATTTTGCATCACCGTCAAAATCACAGTAGATTTTTTTCTGGTTACATCAAACCTGTCAAAATCGTAGTGATTTTTATTCTTATTACATTAAGGTTGCTTTTGGGGTGCTGCTGTCAGAGGTAAAATAATTGTGAAAATACTGCAATTCAGAGCCATATTGTATCACCATATATCATTTCTGGGTTCCATGATTGTGTTCTAAAAACGATCTGACGATCATGGAGTCGTGTGTCGTGATGCTCGCTCTGCATCCCAGTTGTATCCGCTTACTGCAAGTCCACCTCACCTTCTTCCTATACATCTCGTGTTTGATGAACTTGTGGTCACCGACGTGCACGACAAGATGGCCACGATTTGACAGGCCGAACCGGACTGTAATAAAAGGAAAAAGAGTTGGTTAGTCGGTCGTAGATTGGACAAAATATATCTATTAAATACCTTTTTTGCAACATGTAGTAGTTTTCTTTAAGAATTGACATTAATATATTATAGTGGTTGTGTAGGTACCTAATAATGGGATACCTACACACCCAAATACAATTTTTCGTGATAAAACAAACAAATAAGAAATAAAACACTTGTACCTTAGCTTTCCACACCTTCACAAGGTAACTATAATCAAATACCTAATAAGTATTTATAGAAAAAGACAGTAGGTAGTAAATAAAACAAACCACCTGGTACCAGATGGTAATTTCAGAATTTGTTGCAGTTAGTCTGATCGGCACCGGTATGGACTCGTTTGCTTCCTACTGCCTCAGTAAGCAAGGGAAGATGGGCATCAACGTGGGGGGGTACAGGTTCAGGTTCAACGGATGCGCCAGGAATGGGAAGATCCGCTGGAGATGCTCCCGTGGACCCTGGTGCAAGGCAGCTCTCCACACTTACAGGGGCAGAATCGTTTACATACAGAGCACACACAACTGTGGCCCTAAACCGCCTGCTTAAAAAATACATTTAAAAAAATGTACAGACAAATATATTTCGTGATGTATAATTTTACGTTAACATTCGAAAATTTATGTAGCAGGCTTATTTATAAAAAAATCAAACACGTTTTTTTTTGTTTTATTGTCCATGCTAAGAACTTACCGTACGACTTACCGAAAGTACTTATTCATAAAACCAAAAATTTGTAGAACTTATTTTGAAATGTATTTTTCACAGTGTGTATTGTAACTGAACATTGGCAATATTTGTTGTACAAACCTGTCTAGCAATATAAAAATATTTTTTTATTAAAAAAACGCAGGAAAACATAGTACAAAATCTAGCCAGTATCACCAAACTTTTATAATCCCAACTCATAAGATACCAGATGTATTATTAAGAGTTAATGTAAATTATTATGTATATTTAGAAAAAATCATAAGGCATAACATAAGAAATAAACAACAAAAAATCGAAATGAAAGCTCAAACTGCAAAATGTGAAAATTGTATTTCGATTTATAAATCGAAGTTTAGTAAACTATTTATTTTGTAATTGCTACTTCACATTAACATTAGTAACTGATAGTTACCGTCCTTGGAGAAAATGGGTTACGTTTTAATAAGGAAGAATCATATTGTAATTAGTAAAATAGTTAAGTACTTTAAGAAAATTTTACCTCATAGTTTATTAGTGTCAAAATAGTAAGTAGGGTGAAGGAGCGAGTACATGTCTTGTATGCCTTTTGAAATACAATACAAAAAAAAAAAATACATTGAATAAAAGGCGCATTGAAGTATTTTCACCCTAATTGTAATGTGCTCAGTTAGTAAACTCAAATGTAATATCAAAAATAATGTATAAGCATTGAATTTGATATCGGAAACCATTGTATGGAAACTATATTATTAGAAATAAAATAAGGACAGAATTTATCAATCACAAATTAGGTACTTAAAATTATCAATCATAATTGCTAAATTGAGCCAAACGATAAGTGACAAAAGTATTGTAGAAACTTAAGAAAAATGTTAGTATTCTTTACTTTAGTATTTTAAAGTGTTAAAAATATAATAAACAATCATGACATATTGTATCAAGATAGAAAAGATTAGTTTAATGAGCATGTTACTTGTAGGATCACAATACAGGGTTTGTTGTCTAAGCAATTTATCAATTTCACAGACAAATAATATGTAAATATCACAATCCATAAGGATTTAAAGTTATTTATTAGGAGATATATTTTTGTGCAGCTGTTTGTAAATTAGATACTAAATTACTTAGAATTTCTTGGCGTTTTTCTATTTAATGTGAAAAACGCTTTGTTGAACTTATCAGCAAATTGATGATACATCAAAATTAAGTAATGTAATTGTAGTAATAGTGTTTACTATGTATACCTACATTATTATTAAATGAAACCCTTTAACCTCCTAATATTTACCTCATCAATATTGGATAATATAATGCCTATTAGATCGCCAAAAAATTTTACCAAAATTATTTGTAACAGTGAAACAGTATTTATTATTCTTTTGATAAGAATAAATTTCTAACTAAAACAAAAAAATATCATTTCAATTTATGTTATACAATTTAGAAATAAGATATTATAATGTTCTATTAATTTGTTCTGTATTCTGGTTTTACCTTGGCGGTCGAAGGGTTCAAAAATATCAGTACTATACAAATAATAAGTAAGTTGTTAAGTAATTAATTGATAAAAACCATCGCCTCTGTAATTGGCTACCTCATATTACCTATATGAAGTATATTATATAACGTCTAAGCGTGGTTGTGTGCGTTTACAAACCGGTAGTGAATACTTGCCAAATTGTGTAGATATAACTTGATGTAATTCGATGTCTGTATAAGAGAATAAAACTAGTCATAACTGTTACTTGATTTTTTTTTATTTACCTTACCTGTACCAAGCACCAAAAATGCACACATTTACCTTTACCAAGATACCAATACAATGAAAGATGCACATACCTCAGGAGCCCGCAGAAATACTCTTCCTTGACCTGAAACTGTTTTAAAAGAAAAACCATGATAACATAATCAAGTACCAACAAAACAGAACTTAACAAAAAGAGTTTTTAAAAAACATAAAACTTATATCCTAAAATTACAAGTCTCAAATATTTATTTCGCCCAAGTTTATTTGTAAGCTTTAAAATATTTACACAAACTATATATTATGTAAATAACCTAGAGAAAACTGTGCTACCTATAGCCATTAACAAAAAATAACTATATAAATGTAAGGTTCTCAAAAACCTTTGAACCTGTTGATATATTATTAATATTTATGTAAAAAATAAAGCAGCTTTGCATTTATTCACAAAAAAAGAAAGTATTTTTACTAGTACAACATTATTATATAAAAAATATATATTCATTATGCCTTCCACAAATTTTAGGTCAATATCATGTTAGGAAAGACCTGGAATGAGCAAGGCCGGGAGAAATGGTAGTCTGTACAGTAGGTAAATATGCAATTTACATTATTTTGAGAACAATACTTTTACTATAATTGTTCTGGGGGCAAACAAATGTTAACAGAATAGCAACTCCCATTCATCTTTGCTGGTATCTCTAGCAAGAACATTAACGACAAAAGGATAGTCACCACTGACAAAATTTGTACAATACGAGCATTATTAAATTAAGAGCTGATTTTTCAATAGTCAGGTAACTATCTGAAGAATTATTATAACAATTTCACATATTTTACAAAAGCTGTCAAACCGTAATAATTATTCCTCAGAAAAAGTTATCTGAATATAAAAAATCAGCTCTAAATCAAATATTTTATTCATTTACAAAGATGGGTAGAGATCATTGAATTTAAAACGGCACGCCCCTCCACAAAACTTTGTATACAAACATTTGAAATTTGTATGCAACCAGAAATAGAGGGGTGTACAGTTTTAAACTAGACAATGTCTAGATGTTTTATATATTTTTTCGTGGTTGTCTATAACCTGCCGTAAACCAATACAAGTATTTTGATGAATTTATGGGAATTACTAGTGAAACATGTTTGCTACAACCATTTAAATGTTTACGCTAGGGATACCAGATATTCATCATATTACATACTTTTTGAATCTAAAGCTAATAACATGTTTGTTGGCGTTTAATTAACAATAAATTGTTTTTCTCACTATTTTTATTATGATAAATATAAAAACTACTGTGCGTTTAGATTCTAATATCAGAGATATACAGGGTGTCCCAGAAATCAACGTCAAGCCGAAATCGAGCATTAGGCCAAGTCGTAACAGTTATCAGAAAAATATGAAAAAAAATCTTGGTCATGTACTTTTCAAATTATATGTATTCAAAAATAAATCTTAAAAACTGACACCCTGTGATGATCTTTCAAGTCCTGTGACTGCAAATATTAACTTTTGCACCTAAAACTAACAAATTACTTTTTTAAGTAGTGGTACCCTTTGATCAAGGTACCGTCACTATCTATCTCGCTCACTCTTATTAAAGCAGTAAGTCACGTCACATTCATAAAAATTTTTTTTTCCTTAATTATGAAGAAGCAATTAGTAAGTGTCATACCATTTTGGAATCCAGACTAAACGCGCCATCTTTTAATGTTACTTGCCAAAATAGTGTAGTACATTTTTTTTACAGTACAGTCGGTTAAAGTTGAGTAATGTAATTATTTTGCATTCAATGTTGGGCAAAAATCTAACTTTTTATTTGAATCTGAGGCAGTTATATTCTAACTTTTAACTGTGTTTGACAGAAGGGTTATTCATAGTTATACGGTAGAAAAAAAAATGACGAAAAGTTAATATTTGCAGTCACAGGACTTGAAAGATCATCACAGGGTGTCAGTTTTTAAGATTTATTTTTGAATACATATAATTTGAAAAGTACATGACCAAGATTTTTTTTCATATTTTTCTGATAACTGTTACGACTTGGGCTAATGCTCGATTTCGGCTTGACGTTGATTTCTGGGACACCCTGTATAGATATATATTCAATTCCCGTAATTTTAAGAACGTTTACAGTCTGATCTCGGACTCAATCTGTCAAAAATACCTCTAGTTGTCCCTACATTTTGACATAGATTGACAGTGAGATGAGATTTCGACTAGTTATTGAACGTTTTTAGTTACGAGAATTCGTCTTCTGATTGTTTACATAAATGTTTTAAACAAGATATAATTAAAAATACATAATATAATATAATACACGAATGATTTCAAACAACGATAATAGTAACCATACCTATACAATACTTTAAATACTTTGTACACACTGAAAACCAACAGAAATAGAAGAAGTCTTAATCATATAAACACCTATAATTACATTATTTACCATAATTAAAACTAAATCGGTTTTTAATAAAAGAAGAAATTATGTAGTACAGAAAAATAAATCAAGTATTTAAATCTAATAAGACATGTGTATCTGAACATCCCGTTTCTGAAAGGGTATTCAAACACAAAATATAATGTATAGCTTTGGTTTCATATGAAAGCGGTTCCGTCATGAAAATCTATCTTTTTACCCGACTGCGCCAGAAGGAGGGTTATGTTTTTCGAGTGTATGTATGTATGTGGATTTCTTTGGCACGCTCTGTAGCCTAAACGGCTTGCTCGATTTCAGCTTGAGAGGTGCCGTTAGATTCGTTTTAATTGTGAGAGTTTCAGCAGTATTTGATACTAAGGGGGAAATCTCGAGAGAAGGCCGCGAAATTCAAATTTTCTTAGCAATTTGCAGGTCAGGGACAAGTTGTATGTTTATAATGATTAATTATAATTCTGAAAACCCATATTCGTTACGATCGTAGATCATATTTTAATCAACATACAACCTGATTCATACTCACCTGCAAATTGCAAAAAAACTTATGAAAATGTCAATTTGGAGGCTACCATGGAGCTTCACCTTAATTAAGTTGTCCATTTTATTATATTTTGATTAAATGCCACGCAAAGCCGTTATCGACTATTCTGCCAATGGCTTAAGTGAATTGGAAAAACCAGAATTAATGAAAAACGAAAAACAACAACTGGAGACACAAGTAAAATTCTTCGATTGATACAGTTGAACACTATATAGATCTTGATGGACATTAGTGTTTCATCAAACACTCTGTATTTTGACATTGTGTGATCGTTCACCGCTTTCTTAGAAAACCAAAGCTTTACATTGGTCCGTCCCCAATCCAGGGCCAATCGGAGCGACAAACGCGCTCGATGCGTTTGATCGAGATGGTTAAATGAAACACACTAAGGCCTCTAAAGGGGCCATTCCCGTAATTTTAAGAACGCTCGCATTTTTATCTCAGTCTCATCACAATCTGCATAGCATTAGAAAAAAAAATACATAAACCTACATGGGCACTTATGAAACATCAGAAGCTAAGTGCACGGTTCCAATTGGTCGTTGTCTTTGGATAAGAGCCTGCAAGAATCTCCCCGGTTTCCCAACTCCATTGTGGTCGGCTTCCAGTCTAACCGGATGCAGCTGAATATGAGTTTTATATGGAGCGACTGCCTAACGGACCTCAACAACCCAGTTACTGTGTGGCACGATACCCCTTGGCAAGACTGGTAGTTAGACTTGGTTTTCTGACCACCTATAACGACTGACAAAGATGTACAAATAGGGTAACCAGATCGGAAATTAAGTTTTCCTGGAAAAATCCCTGCCTTAGCAATAAATTTCCTGACATTTCGGCAGTAAAAGTATCTTATTTAAAAACTCGCGAGTAAGCTTTAATATATGCGTGAGAGATACGGTGTGTTGGGGTGTGTGGCACCGCTAGGCGTGACGACGACAACGCCGCCGCACCGCTCGCGCTGGTGCGCGGGTGAGGCCGAGAGAGTGCGAGACGGGCGGCGCGTCAGTACTCAGTATGCTTGTGGACTGTGCTACGCTTACTCGCGTTGTGTATAATTGTGTGGCAAGCATTTATATTATAACGAAAAGGCAGTGATTGAAAAAGGTAAAATGGCTTCGAGTAATAAACGTCAATGTACATTTACAGACATTTTACATGAAATATATCCTTTAATGAGACAGGGACGAGAGCCGTCTTAAGTTTTCTGTACAGTGTGTGATTGTTACATTTCCATAAAGTACAAAGGTGCGTTTGATATCGACACACACATTAAAAGCAAAACATACCAGAACGAACTGTTGGTGGTGAATAAAAATCGCAAAATAGAAACTATTTTTAACCGTCGTCGTCTCAAAGTAAAACAAAGCAATCAGCTGCTGTAGCTACACTTGCGTTTCACACCGTTATACACCACCAGACTTACAGTTACTTAGACTGCACTGGGCGTTTGAATCTTTGCTGATTCCAATACTGCCAAAGATTACTTGCCAAAGAACTAAAACAGAAGCCATCGTAAATGGCGCGATAGCTCCATGGATAATTCAAAATAAGTCCTTATTACCAAAAATAACATACATTGGGGGTATCAACAGATGCGAGCAATCATGGCTCGGAAAAAATATTTCCGATTATGATCCAGTTTTTCGATTCGCCAAACAAGACAGCAGAAACAATATCTGATATTATGAACACTTTGAAAAAGTAAGACTTAACTGAAAAATGTATCTCTCTAACAGCGGATAATGCCAACGTAAATTTTAGAGGGATCAACAGGCAAGCAGGAAGAAATGTGTTGACAAACCTTAAGAATAAACTCAATAAGGAGATTGTTGGAACTGGTTGCCCAATATATATTTTGTATAATTGCATCCAACATCGGTTTGATGTACTGAAAATAGTTATAGAATCGCTGGTGATGAAGCTCTTTAATTTCGGCTCAGTATATACCGTGCGCACACTGAAACCTTAAGGGGAACCTAGTCGTGGGCTCGAACTCACTGATGGGCCTGGCTAAAAATCACGCTGTCTCACCAGGCTTCGTGTTCGACTGAGATAGTATCAGTGATGAGCAGTTAGACGCTAGTCTACACGCAAAACGTTATTGAGTGAGATGCAGGATCATTTATCGCGCGTAAGAAAAGTCCTTTGGAAGATCGGGTTTTATGAAAAAGCCAATGCATAAATCAATGACCAATAAAGTTTATTGAAATTTTCGATACGTGAACTTTGTAGGTACGGACTTGGTTTTGGAGATTTTACACTTCTTTTATTACTTAAACACGCCCAAAGTTAAGTAAAATTAGCAAGAAAAACGAATCTTTAGTATTCTTCTAAAGTATTGTTTCCGTACAGAGAATATTAATAATGAGACAAAACGATATCATATTTTACTTTGGATGTGCCATGTCAGATAGTGGAGTAAAACACTCCCGAAGTTTGTATGCAAAAAATGTGGACTAGGTTCACCTTAAAATCAGTTTGTGAATAAATTGATAGAAATTACCAAAAGTTGCTTTATCACAGCAAAACTAGGTGGCTTAGCCTTTTTCCAGCCAGAGAAAGAATGTCTAAATGTATCTGCCTCTAAAAGAATACTTTTTAACAACTCCGCAAAAGCCGACAAAACTTGAAAGCTTTTTTCGAAAATGATCTCGCAAAAAGTTATTTCTCTTATGGCGGTCTTTCAATCACAAATCGCCAAAATAGAACGGGAAAATAACTCCGTCATGGATATTCTAGGTATATTAAATTCAACCTCTGAAACGTTGAAGGCAAGAGCAGGGGCTACGTTTGTTCCGTTAAAAGTGCGAGAATCGCTGTCGAATTGTACCGAAGACGCCAAAGAAACATTTATGAAAGACATGAAAAATGCCTACATGACTTGCCTTGAATATTTAGATTTAGACAAATGGTTGCAGCCGCTAGACGAATTCAAGCTCTTTGACTGGATGATACTGAAAGGTGTTGATATTGATTACGAGAAAGTTGTTCCTTTTTTGTAGTTTTTGAATGGATACGGAGTATGTTTAAACGAAATTACTGCATTAAATTCTTTTGTAAGGCAGCAAAGCAATGACTTTTTGTAATACTTTTTGGAAATTATTTCAAAATCCGTCAGCTGTGAGAGACTGGAAGAACTGAATAAAATTTGCTGTTTTGTGTTTGCAATTCAGGCACAAAATGCTAACGTTGAACGAGTGTTTTCATTAATGGGTGCGCAGTGGACATAGGAGAGAAATAGACTGTCCATAGCTTCTGTTAAGGCTCTACTGTTGACACAGTTCAATCTGAAGAACACATCATGTGAAGAGTTTCATAAAAATGTTTTGAAAGACCAGCAGATAGTAAAGGAGACAGTATTGACTGCTCTACAATCATCATTAATCTACTGACCTCGATAAAACCCAAAATAAATGCTGGATCTTACACACTTAGGGCATTAATTCATAAATATCTCGACAGAGAACGACCACAAGCGACTCTGGGAGTTTTCTTATTAAAGTCTGGTGCTCCCTTTGTTATTAAAAAGCAAACATAAGCACTGCACCTTATCATCCTCAACGCATTTCTAGCAAAAAACATTTGATTTTAAACCAAAATTTGTTTATGATTCACAAACTTGACAACAGCCTGGGTCAAGTGTTAGTTGCAACTTTTTAAGCACTTCCACACAGTCTAAAACGAAGAATTGTGGTTTTCGTGGTTTGAGGCTTTGAGTCAAGCACAGAAATATAAAGGACTTAGAAAGCTTGCAAGCAGATGCTTAGACTTCTCAACTATGTTAGGGTTGGCTTTCAGTCCAACCGGATGCAGCTGAATGCAAGTACTACACGTTACATGGAGCGACTCCCTATCCGACCACCATAACCCAGTTACTGAGTAGCAAAATACCCCTCAGTAAGACTGGTTGTAAGACTGTTGGGCTTCTAAGTGCCAGTAACGACTGTCAAATGATAGCCGGGTCCAACAGCTTAACGTGCTTTCCGAGGCACGGAGGGGTCTTGGTATGTAATGAGGGTCACCCATCTATGTGCCAACTGCGTCAAGCGTAGCTTGACCTGATCGATCGGCCCATGCGATTGTTATTACTTAGCTAGAAGCCCTTTGTGTATGTTTCATACTTATGTTTTGGTTTATAAATTTATGAGGTGGTACAGTACTTATATCTGCTTTTAAAGCTTTTGGTCGACCCACAGCCGCTACTAACAGGTCTCTTCACCATCAACATCAGTCCCCGTTATGATTTGATCACCGGAGATCACTCCATGTTCTAACTTAAGGTGGTTCAGGATACCCTTCATGTCCTTGTTCACATCACTGCACTTTAGACACTTGTACTGGCAGATCTTGCAGCAGTAGAAGTCGTTGTCGACTGCTTCGAAGACTTTCCACACCCAGCTTGTGTCGTCTCCTGGAATTTAGAGAAAAAATATTGATGTTTTCCAAAGTAACAAATGCATTGAGTGAGTTTGTATGTTTTGATTGGATAGACATCCAACCATACAAACTTTGACAATATATACAGCTATCGGTCAGTGAAAGCCCCGTCAAAATTGGTCTAGCTGTTTAGGAGATTAGCCGTAGCAGACAGGCAGACAGACAATAATGTTAAATAGATTTTTTGTTATTAGTGTCGTATGTACATACATTTACACATAAATGCATTTAGTTAACATTACAAACAGACACTTCAACTTTATTTGTTGGTATGTATGTATAGATTAGGAGGCAATAAGTATTATTGTTAGTCTGTAGCTTGTATTTCTCCACTGCAGCAGGCTTAGCATGACACTTTCTATTTCTACTAGAGTAGAATAGAAATCCCTTGTCTACATTTCTCTGTACAAAACTGTCAATTGTCTACACGGGAACGTCATTCTACTCTTCTGTCGACAAAACGCTTCTCTACGGTGCGCGTGCTAAGCCTGCAGGATAAAAGCCTTCCTTACTTCTTCCACTTCTCTGTCAAGGGCTACTAAAGATCAGTCTCTTTCAAAGTTCAGCTCATCCCGTCATCACGGGCCCGCTGCGATGTAGCACTGGGTCGTAAATTTAACCCATTGATCGTTTGACATGCGGCAGATTTGTCTAGCCCGATTCGATTTTAGCGGCGGTGTTTGTCGTTGATAAATGGCAGATGATGCAGATATTTGGGATATGCTTGGCACCTAACCTCGGCACACAAAGATAACGCTTGCCTTCCCAGAAGTGGTAGGAATTTTGGTAGGCAGTAGAGGTTACCCGCAATTCGCTTAATTGCGGGTAACCGGTAAGCGCCAGTCCGCGAAATAATAAGAACCTCTAAGTTCATACAATCCCATTATGAACTTAGAGGGTTGATGATTTTAGTGATAAGAATTTTGTAGTCACATTGGTTACGGTTTTTTTTTTGGGCGGGGGTCAAATAACTTCTCCCGCTCTGGGTGGAGCAGGAGGACGTGTCAGACTTTTACTGACTTCCCTCAGTTGCCTGTGTGCCAGGGGCCACGGAATCTCTTTCGAACAACCCGCACCCCTGGCAGGCATCGGACCTTGCAGGCCCCATCAGTTGGTGCTGACATCTCTTTGAGGCGCGCGTGGAACACAACGCGCCGTCGACCCGGGCTTGGTCCTTACCGGACAGCGAGCTACCCATTACTCGCCGTCCGCAAGCCCGCGCCGACGGTGGCTGGGAATCAGCCTGGGAATCCCGAATATTGGTTACGGTGCGAATCCTATTTTAATCAACACAACCTGACACTGACCTGCAAATCGGAAAAAATATATTGAAGATTTGAAATACGCGAGCTACTCACCCAATTAATTATTTGACTGCGACTTTTGAGTCCTATGCAATAGGGGGCGAGCCAGATTCTGACTGCTATTGGGAACTTTTTCTATATCTCCTTATTAGGCCAAATCAACAACCGTGTACTGTAACCAACTCTCACTAGGCCCTCGTGGTGGATTACGGCCCACTCCCTCTCACAGAGAAGAGGCTTGTGTCCCAGCAATGGGAATGTTATCGGCTGATTATTACTTTACTTTTACTATAACCAATGTTTATATCCAAATAACATAATAAGCTAATGAACGTACCAGGCATATTAACAGCAGTCTTGTGGTGTATCATCTTGAGGTGCCGGTTCATGTTGCCGGTGGCGTTGCCCCCGTGGCAGATGTGTCGCTCGCACAGCTTGCACCGCGCCTGCGTCGGGGACACGCGGTCGAAGTACGACCAGATCCAACTGCGACGGAGCTTCTGCGATGGACTGTCTGGAAATGGTGAGGTTTGTTGGGTTAGAATACAGGAATATTATAAAATTCGTTAGCTTTTCGCGTCCGTCTGTTTGACCGCTTAGATTTTCTTAATAAACGATTTTGATGTGGTTTTAACTATCATTTAGAAAATGGATTGCGAAAGGCATAAACCTTTTTGTATAATTCTTTATTATGTAAAAAAATGTCGAATCTTTTGTTTTCAAAGTCAAAGCATTTTTATTTTACTTATAAGGCACTTTTGAACATCAACATTTACATTAAAATAGAATTGATTCTAGTCGCCCCTTCCAAAATGTAGTTTCGTATGGAGAAGAATGGGCAAGAAACTCCACCGTTTTAGCAACATCTCGCCCCATGCAGGGACGCATAGATGATGTTTAGAAAATATTCAGAATAGGGAGTTCAACTCAGACTAGGGGTTCAACCCGACTATGGTCGATGACGTTTTAACTTATTTTAAGACATATGTGTATTGTATGAGGTTCATATTTTGAGTCGACGATCGACATAAATCGACCACATCCACTTGCATCACAAGTTATGAATGTGTTTGACGCTAAACGAATTTAAAACATCATTCTGTCTGTTTTATCTTTCGCATTTAGTGATTTATGGTGCTAGCGAGACTTACTGGTATGTAGGTATAATTAAGACTTATCAAATGAGATGCTGATGACTCACTGAGCTGTCTGTAAAACAGGACTCTTACATCCCGTAACTAATAGTTACTAACTACTGGTACGTACTAGTGTTGATGCTCGCTTAGTTTTTGTTGTTGTATAATAAAGAGTATCATTATAGTTTTAAGCTCCAGTTTATGAATCTTGCCATTAATTTAGGTGCCAAAAAAGGCAAGCATGCCTCGAAGCATACAAAATTGAGCTACTAGCCACAGCACTTGGTTAAGTTACCCACAGCGGAAATTCAGACTATTTTTAAGTGAAGGAGAGAAATAAATCCTTACCTATAATTTCTTCAAAATCCCGATCACTTGCATAAATCTCCTCTGTCTTAATAGCATATGGTGTGTCTGTCTCGCTTGTTAAAACATGTACATTTTGCATCACCTCACTCTTGTAGACGGTTGGATGTCTCGACCGGACGTGACGGTTCATGTTGTTTGAGTTGCAACCCTTGATTGACAGCACCACATTGCACAACTTACAACGGTAGATGATGTTACTGAGCTTGTCGAAGTACTTCCACACCCAACTGCGTTTGCGAGGCCCTGGAATTTGAGAAAAGGTGACGTGAGTGTTACAAAATAAAATAATTGATGATTGCCGCAGAAGATGAGCTGGCACATGAGAGCAATCATTATCATTCTCTGGCCCTTATCCCTTGTAATCAATCACTTGAAAGTGCACCAATGCAGTCTGAATCAATGGGAATGCAAAATTTGAACATGAAACAAATTTGCCACTATACAATCTGTTGTTGTCATACTCAATATACAGGGAAAGTTTTTATTCAGTGCGCAAACTTTAACCATGAGTTCAGCATACCATTCTAGATGCCCCAGCAAAGAAATTTTACAAAACAAAATCAGCTGATTCGCAGAAAAGTCCAATACCTATGCGGTCAAAATGTATGGAATCGCTGTTTTTTTTTTGTATAACCAAAGAATTATTTCTACGCTGGGGAGAATGATATGCTGAATTCATGGTTACAGTTTGCGCACTGGATAAAAAGTTTTCCTGTATTATGTGAACTTAGATGGTAGGTTTTACAAAAATATGATTGTGGAAGTACAACAACAGCAAAAGTAGGAGAGTAAAAGAGCTTTTATTTGACTGCTTATACTACATTATAACCATAGTTAGTTGGTTAATTAACTATGAGATTTTAAATGTATATTGTGTTGGCAATAAAGGCTTAATAATAATAATAACTACATTATAACCAGCCTAATAGCTAGCCAGCCAGTCATATATTCCTTATACTTATTACGTTCGTGCAGAAACACAGAGATTACTTTCAATCAAATATAGAAGCAAACCAAAATTATAACCGTAGAAACAAAAACAAGTTGATAACACCGACACCAAAATTAAAAATAATGAAAAATAGCCCCAACTATAGAATCGCAACAATTCATAATAAACTACCGAATTACTTAAAAGATGACGATAATAAAAATTCATTCTATAGCAATCTAAGATTATTTTTAATAGAGAAATGTTATTACACAGTTGACGAATACATGATGGATAAAACTTTATAGATGTAAAATATAAAGTATTGTAAAATCATATGCCATAATTCAATTCAATTCAATTTAATCAAGAACTTGACATGACATGGTTGTAACTACCTTTTCCATAAATTATTTATTGTACTGTTTTTACTACCTACCCACTCGTAGTACTACAATCTGACTACTTAAGACTTTATGTGACTTTATGTGTGTTGTTGTATGTTATTTATTACTGTTAATTGGACATCTTAATGACTTTTTATTTTATTTTGATTACCGACATGTATTGTATTGTGTTAGTTAATAATTCGTATTAATATTAGTTTAGTTAATTATGTGTTATTTATGTTAATTCAAATTAAAATTTATGTTAATTCAATTGAAACTCAACAGCAAACCGACATTGTGCTTTGCAGTGCCCTGACAGGGTTCATGTACAAAAACCGACATAATTGTAAAATGTGTAATGTGCATGAGAGCAAATAAATAAATAAATAAATAATAAAAGTCATCATCATCATCAGCCGAAAGACGTCCACTGTTGGACATAACCTGGGCTCCTCCACTTCGACCGGTCTTGTGCTTCCCACATCCAGCAGACTCCCGCAGCCTTCACAAGGTGGCCGGCCCACCTTGTGGGAGCCCTTCCCACTCTTCGTCTTCCGGTACGCGGTCGCCACTCCAGAACCTTTCGGCCCCATCGGCCATCTGTTCTGCGAGCAATGTGCCCTGCCCACTACCACTTAAGTTTGGCTTTGCTAAGTTTTGCTTAATAAAAGTAAATCAAATGAAATAAAATACTAACCAGTACTTTCCCGTCTAGATCTTTTAGTTGTCTTTCCATCTAAGAGTACAAAATGCATGTTGGCATCATCAGGTTTTACAGTTATATCCGCTTCCTTCTCCTGGATAGCTTCTGTTGGATCTTCACAAACCTCACCAAGTATAACAGGCTGCGTCTTTGGGTCATCGTCCTTCAATACATTTAAATGCAGAAACTCTATGCGAAACCCCACGGTAGCTTCCGGATTGTCTTTGTGAAGGTCGTATATATCTTTATGATCAATTTTCAAGTGGTCTAGAAGGTCTAGTGATTTTTCATCTGACTTTAAGGTTACATCACAAAGATTGCATTTCATCTCATTGTCTGTAATTTTAACAAAATATATTGTTGCCCATTCTGGAAGCTGGTCATAGCTCTGCCCACCTGCAATCAATTTTATAGTTTCTAATTAGTTTAGTAGCTACATGTTCTCTTATTAAAGTCATTAATTATTTGATTCTACTAAACTAACAATAGTTATGATACAAAAAAAAATAGTTGAATAAAACAAACAATATTATCTTGCACATTTTAATTTTGTGTAAATAAAAAACAGAATGTATGTAGTTATTGTAATAAAAACCCAATGGTTGTCAATGACTCTCTTATTTATTCGTTTTGTTTTGTTATAACACTCTCTTACCTTACACCTTCTTAGTATACTGTTACAGAATAAATTATGTTTATGTATAAAATAAAACGAAAAGATTACATACACTGATTTGGGGTTGTACACAAACAATTAATCATAAACATACTTTCAGTGTCACTTAAAAAAGGATCAAAACTTTTTATTCAGACTTGTTTACTTATATACAGAACTTTGAAAATTCTCACTATTACTAAACAATAAGAGTAACCTAAAACAATAATACTGTTGACATTGTTTTGTAGAAGAAGTACACAAGCATACACAAACTGAATGTTAGCTAATCAGAGAACATTGGCTTCTTGTGGTTGTGGAAATCCCTGACCACTTCGACGCCGTATGTTTGCATATTAATGACAGATATGCAACCAGTTTTTTGTCGGGATGAGCAAATCCATTGCTCAGCTCCACACTGCAACCTACTTTTAAAAACGTAAGTGTAACCTTTAAACAAGATTTGGTGTCCCTTTTTCGTGGGCACGCACTGCACTAAGTCGTCACCTGCAATGTTTGAACCCTATTAATCATAGCTTCAACAGGTAAAATGCGTCTATTTACACAAATACTGATATTATGAGAATCAAAACAACTGAATATTATCACGATCTTTGTACTTTTCAACCTGGTCCTTCTACAACAAAAAAACAACGAGGACGAAGCTTTTGACATTGTGAAAAAGAGAAATTGACCAAAAGTGTAATAAGGGAGTAAAGAAAACAATAACTAAAAGATAAACGTGGGAAAACAGTAAAAATAAATGAAATGACGCAACACGACTGTCAAGCAGTGTGACCAGATTAAATTTTACAAAAATACCGAAGCTCCTTAAAAAAATACTCAAATATACCAACTTGCACAGGGAAAATATACCAATAAAAATACTGATTTTCAAAACATATTTTTATTTATTAATCATCATCATCATCGCAATAAATATTAGAATTATATTTTAACATTCTGTTTGATGGGTTAAAATTCACACAGCCTACTTCATCTTTTATACCTTGTTTGGGTTTTAAAATTGCAGATACATTTTTGTTAATGAATCTGTTTCTTTGTTCCGTTTTTATTAAATTAATCTGTGAAAATATGCGCTCGCATGCAGCATTCGACACTGGTATACATAACAGAGATTTACTGAAACCAGATTATATTCTTGTATTTTAATGTACCATCACTGTTAGAAATTTTCCCAACTTCCAACCAAAATTATTCACAAGAAAGGGGTGAGCCAGTACTCGAAGATTGTAATAAATTACTTACTTCGCAATCAAGTTTGAGTGTTCTATATTCTTCGTCAATTATCTGCATTTGATCTGGCTGTACTTCGCATGGGAAAGTTTCCATAACATTTCTTAAACTACTAAATTCTTTAATCACGGCAGTGAATAAAGAATTTTCAATTATTTTCAAAAGTTTCAAAAATTCCCGAATTATTGAAACTTTCAATAATTCGGGAATTTCCCTAAGTTTATATTTGAAAGTTTGAAACCAAACCTTCAAAGATTAAGCCAAGTGCAGAACAGAAAATCATTTTGTGACTGGATGATTCGATACTATTTGTAATTCTAGGCGGCCCACTTGTCATGTCCTATCTGTAACTTACTGATCTTTGCTCCAAAATGAATTATAGAATAAATCCGGAAATTCCCCTGAACATCAATGTACGCAGTTTTTTTTTTAATAATTTTATGACATGGCTATGGTATTGCCATAACTTTTTCCAAAATATACCCAAAAATACTGGCTTCCGCCAATATACCTTTAAAAATACTGACTCTTGGAAAACTTACTAAAATATACTCAAAAAGTATTAAAATACTGAATCTGGTCACACTGCTGTCAAGTCAAAGTGACGTTTAGATTGACAACCACAAAGCTTGACGAATACGATTTGTTCTACGCAGCGACATTATTCGAAAAATACAAAATTAATATGAAAACAAAAAAGAATATTCTTGTGATTCGTCTTCAATATGACGAATTACAAGATAACCATGAATAAATCATTACTTATAAAAAAAACATTCGGTCGGATACACACATAACCTTATAGATATTTATCTAACTTGACCAAAAGATGGCGCTGTTTGTGCCGTAGGAAATGAAGATTACATTAATATTACTCATTTCTAATTTTGAAGCCAACTACATATATCTATCATGATCGTTTATAATAATAACGAATAAATGATTATTACTTTAATACTAAAAGAAAATACTGAACCCAAACTGCAAACAAAATTTTACTATTTACCACCAATAGATGGAGTTAGCAGTCTCATAAAATGAAATAATTCTCTTCTGATGATGTCTGGTCAGCTCATTGAACAAAGATTCTTATGATGTCGTGTTCGTTTCTGATCCAAATAATGCGTGGCCCAATGCAAGTAAACACGACTCTACAAGAACCCTTTCACTTTGTAATCGTTTGTTCACATGTGCCGAATGTCCATGTTTAAGAATTACAATGAAGACCCAAACATGCTAAAATAAATATAAAACCGAAGTACTTACCTTTTTTATTCGCTTAGCAGACAGAAATATTGAAACGAAGCTTTATTTTCTACTCGTTTAATAAAATGAGTAACACGTCTCCAAAGCATTTACAAATACAGCCAATCACTAAGAAATCTGTTAGTTTAGTCTTGCCAAAAGATGGCGCTAGTAGTCTCGTTACTTCTTACTACGCCGTGCCGTTATTAAATTCTATTTATGTATCGGTTATGTACGTATGTGTACACACGTTTATTGGTAATGAATTCTATGTTTACACCATATTCTACACGTGTTGTGACGTATTTGAGAGAAGTAATCTAATGTTATTAATTAACCCAATTCTAGTTGTCTTCTGAAATTAGGTACCTATCCGCGTCCTGCCTGAGCTAATAAAATACTTTTGGGTAATTCTGCTAGCTCTACAAATATAAATCTTACAAGTGTTTCCTACTCAGAACAAATAGAACAAAAAAAGGTCTTGCAGGCAGAATTGTCGATATTCTGGCCACCGTTAATAAAATTCGTGACTGGCAAATCAATCAACTGTCATTACTCCGTGATCAAAATTCATAATCGTCAGAAAACAATTCTGGATGCCGATGCAGTCTCCTCTCTCTCGAAAACTCCTTTAGCCAGTCTCTGCCAGTGACTCCCGAATCTAAGTATATCAAAATTACGTTTTATGCAATATTTTTCACAATAAAATAATGCTTGCCTACAAATAATATGATATGCTAGTGTTTTTCAGGGGATAGGTACCTACAATAGGGCATTTTTTTTGAGGGTGGGAATTCATCAAATAACTTCTCCCGCTCTGGGTGGAGCGGAAGGGCGTGTCAGACTTTTACTGACTAAAACCCACCCGTGTTCTTTTAGTTGCCTGTGTGCCAGTGGCCACGGTATCTCTTTCAAACAACCCGCACCCCTGGCAGGCCTATCGGCCCTTGTGAACCCCACCAGTTGGTGATGATATCTCTTTGAGGCGCGCGTGAAACACAACGCGCCGTCAACCCGGGCTTGGTCCTTACCGTACAGCGAGCTATCCATTACTCGCCATCCGCAAGCCTGCGCCTACTGTGGCCGGGAATCAGCTTGGGATTCCCGACACCCAGGGCGACTCCTGCAGCGGCTTAGGTCGTGAGAGCGCATATACTGCCTCTCCCTCACGTGCGCCGCCTCCCTCTTCACGAGGATCACTGCTTCGCAGAAGGAGCTGACGGCTACCCACGCACTATCGCTCCGTACCATGGCCTGGACCAGACCGAGAAATCGTCGTCGCCGATCGCCTCCACAAGGACACGGCGGTGTTCCGCCCAAGCCGGACAGACCTCCACCGTATGCTCCACCGTGTCCTCCGAGGGATACAATAGGGCTCAGCTGCAAATCGCAGGGGTAACTGATCTCGTTCTACAGCTATTACCGCTGCCCGTAAACCTTTTTTCGTCCACGGATCTCGCTCACTGACTCTTGAAGACATTTTGGAACCTGCTAGTAAAGTAGCCGCCATATCAATTAAGAAAGCAGAACTTGTCTTCAGTTCATTTTAAAGCCGAAAAGTTCCTAATCGTAAACGTTTCGTTTATTTAATCAATAAATAAAGGGATACCAACAAAGTTATTTTTCTATCCAATTCGAACCAAAAACCTCCTGGAGCATTTTTGAAGAATTCGTGACAGATTTAAAAATGTTATATAGTTACCTTAGTTAATGTCCATATAATTGAGATAAACAGGGAAACAAAATTTAGTCTAGACTATAAACTTAATACATTGCGTATACAAAATGGTAAGAATAAATGTAAAGCTACTTGGAATGCAATCTCCTCAACTATATCTAATACTAGTCTCTATAAAAATGACATTGACGAAATAAATCTTAATAATGTGACACATAATGATTGCTTAGACATTTGTAATATACTTAATGACTTTATTATTAATTTGACATTTAGTCAGCCTATAAATTCCAATAATATTAAACTAAATGAAAAAAAAACAAAAATCATACTACAATTGTCTTAAATCCATAGGATGCACTAGAAGTGCATAAAATCATTATGTCTCTAAATAATAGCAAAACTAGTGGAGACGATGATGTCACCACACAAACTTTGAAAGCTTGTGCTATTTCGATATGTCATCCACTGGCGCATCTTATAAATTTATCATTCCAAGAAGGTGTATTTCCTGAACAGCTTAAAATGTCTACCGTAAAACCACTTTTCTAAAAGGGAAATAAGTCAGACCCTAACAATTATCGGCCCATCACTATAGTTCCGATTTTATCGATTTTTTTTTAAAAGGCTATGCTTAGTCGGTTAAACAACTTTTTCTCTACACATGAGATATTATGCAAGGAGCAATTTGGTTTCCGCAAGGGAAGTTCAACTGCTCTTGCAATTTTTGATTTTATTAAAATTGTAACAGAAAGCATAAATAATGGCAATCCATTGGTGTCCCTATTTCTAGATATGACAAAGGCTTTTGACTTTGTTAATCACTCAAAGCTTTTACACAAATTAAACTTTTATGGCATAAGGGGAAAAGCGTATGAATGGATAAATAGTTATCTAGGTAACAGAAAATAGTGTACAGCAATATCCAAAGTTGTAAAAAAAAGGCAGCAGAATACATTTCAAAGAAAAGTTTAAATCAATGACAATAATAAATAAAAATGGTGTGCCTCAGGGAACCATTATCGGCCCTTTACTTTTATTGCTTTATATAAACGATCTTCCGGAAGCCACTTTGCAGAAATGTATTCTGTTTGCAGATGATACTACAATTATAATAAAATGTCAGGATAAAAACGCTTACAAATCGGTTACCGAAAAGGCCCTATCAGATATAGGACAGTAATAACTTAAACATAAACATTAGTAAAACAAAATTAATTGAATTTAACTCGTATAATACTAAACCATTAACTCTAGATATTTTTTATAAAGACAAAAAAGTAGAACAAGCTGATGATCTTAAATTTTTGGGACTTAATGTAGATAAACATCTAAATTGGAAAAGCCATATAGTCAATTTGTCAGAAACTTGATAGGTTTGTGTTTGCGTTAAAAAAATTAAGACAAAATGTTTCT
The DNA here is from genome assembly GCA_947359405.1 of Antitype chi. Lineage (NCBI taxonomy): Eukaryota > Metazoa > Arthropoda > Insecta > Lepidoptera > Noctuidae > Antitype > Antitype chi. The sequence goes on along the minus strand of OX375820.1, from coordinate 17,478,396 downwards.
GTAGAAGCTGCCCTATCGGCTTACCATGGTTATGTGTCATCTGTACTGAGCTATGGATTAATAATGTGGGGAAAATTGATCGACATCGAAAGAGTTTTAAAATTCAAAAACGATGCATCCGGGTCATCAACAAGGCTTGGTTCCTAGACAGTTGTAAACCTTTATTCCAAAAATTTAAAATTCTTCCAATCTCTTATATGTACATAAAAGATATCTGCATCTTTACAAAAAAACACATGCACTACTTTAAACAACATAGTGAAGTACTAACTAGACAAAAAAGGGCTAAGTTTCGCAACCTACTGTATCAACCACCCTGTCATACAGATATGTATAAGAAAAATGTGTATAATATGTGTGTTTTAGTTTATAATAAGTTACCAAATGACTTAAAATTATTACAGGGTAATGTGTTTAAGACAAATTGACAGAATGGCTTCTAAAGTGTTGTTTTCATAGCATTAAGGATTATATGGAACAAACAAATTTAAAGTTAGTGTAATAAAATGATTATAAACAATAAAAATTTAAAAAATTCAATAGAAATATAAATTGTGATAATTATATTTAATGTAAACTTAATTAAAATTTGCACGCTTGCTTGCAGGCAGAATACAATTACACTTAGGTTATAATATCTCAGCTTCACCAACAATGTATTTCTTGCAAATAAACATTTGATTTGATTTGATTTAGAAATATTAAATTTATTAAGTAATTAAAACAACTAATATAACAAGGTACCGATTTTTTTTCTACAATTCGTTCTTCTCAAATTGAAGTTTTAGATCATACAGTCTATTTTTATTTTAAATTTTTTATTACATTTAATTGCAAAAAACATATAACCTTCATGGGCTTTCTTATCATTTGAATAATATTTTCCAGCTGAAAAGCCCTGAAACAAACCGTTTTTCCCGAATTTTCCAATGACTTGGGCAACTTTCCAATTTTTCTATGCCTAAAAAAGCTTATTCGGATGTTACAAACATTTATCTTTAAAAAAATACCCGAATATGTACTTTAGCTTACCAACGAAAATTATTTTACTTTTATTAATATAGACACATGCTGGCAGAAAACAAAAGCCGATCTCCGTTTTAATTCAGGCTGAGGAAAGTAAATCATGAGATGAGAGTCAAGATAAACAGTGCATAACCTCAGGGTGACGTTTTAAAAACCTCTTAAGCCATTTTTTTCCCGCAAGCCGTGATTCAACATTAAAATTATGTTTTATATTAAACTTTTCGCAAAATAAAAACGCTTGCTTGCAAATAACGTGTGGGGTGATTGTCATCCCATCATTAACAAGTTTTATTAACCTGCTTACGAGAAAGGCTTCATGATCTTCAGTCATAATAGAACGTCGACCCGTTCGTTTCACGATGCTTCCCGTTCTCAGGTGTTCAGCCAGTGTTGGCCTGGGAATGCCATAAAGATCTGCTGCAGCCTGCTGTGTCATGCCATCCTGAGCAACCGCCGCCATTGCCCCGCGCAAATCTTCTTCCGTCCACGTAGCTCTTCCTGAAGTCATTTTCATCCGATCTGTACGAAGGGCATTATTATTAATGTATAAATAATGTAGAACGAGTCCAATCGGAATGACAGTAACATGAAGCCGGTTAAAAAAGTTTTATTGAACTTACCACATGTGTTTACTAAATAACCCTAAAATGGTTTGCCCTGAAATATTGCTAGATTCGGAAGGAGATCAGATAATAATAATAATAATAATCGGCTTCTGATAGGGTCCCAGCTCCCGGCGGAAGTGTGCAGCGCATGAGATGGACACGATCCATCAATGAGAACGTCATGCGCTCATACTATGGGGCTACAGAAGGAGGAAACAATCTGACCGCGTACCGTGTTCGGATGCTCTCTCTTTTTCAGGTGCTTGAACCAACTCTCAACGTTTCGACACAACGACTATCGGATCAGGTGCGGGTCATCCAGCGTAATCATATGTTGGATGACACTGTACTTGATCGCTTGCGAATTGAAATGCAAAGTAGCCATGTCATCGTCCCCCCGCCGCCGCCGCCGCAGACAGTTGTGGTACCACCACTGTTCACCACAAGCCACGCACCTCAAGCTGACGAGGGGACTGATGATAGGGTTACTAACGTAAGTACCCAGTGCAATGAGGAATTGAGGAGTGCTTTGGAGGGTGCGATTCGGGAATACCGGTTCATGTCGCCCGAACTTAGGCCACGCTTACCTCGTTTGCCCATGCATAACAAAAATAGGGCGCTGGTGGCGGCTCTGGATTCGCTGTTGTCAAACTATTTTGATGACTGCGAAGACCTCACCGATACTCATTCAATTCTGTACTGTGCGGCTGTAGCGGCATGTCGTGTAGCTCACGTAAAATTCGCTAATGACTCTAGAGCTACACGACCTAAACCAGCCATACCAGCTTGGCAGTGCAGAATTGCACGTCGTATTGGTGGGGCCAGAGCCCTCATCGGCAAACTAATCTGCTTCAGGGAGGGCAACACTCGCCCTAGAGTGATGCGCTTTGTGAGGCGGGCATTCTTAGGGACTGATACCAGCCCTCAGGATTATATGTCCCGTGTCGCAGAGCGCATAGACTTCCTGAAGCAGAAAGTGTATGCATGGGCAAATCGTATCCGTAGGTATAAGCGGCGAGTAGACCGATACACTCAGAACCGCACCTTCCAGAGTGATGAAAGGTGGGTTTATAGGGCTTGGGAGCGACCGGATCAAGGTGTGGCTGATACGCGCCTACCGGATGATGATGCCATGTGCTCTTTTTGGCGCAATATCTGGTCGGTGCCTGTCAGTCACACCGAAGGTGATTGGACTCGAGAAGTCGAGCGAGCCTGCGATCCAATACCAGAAATGGGGGCTATTACCATCTGCCCCCAAGATGTAGCTCGTGCAGTCCGTCCGCTGCCAAACTGGAAATCTCCAGGGCCGGACGGGCTGCACAACTTCTGGATCAAATGGTTCATTGGATCGCATGCTCGCTTGGCGGCTCAGTACCAGACTGCTTTGGAATCTGGTTCGCTACCCCAGTTCCTAACGACAGGAGTTACCCACCTGCTCCATAAATCTGGTAGTACCGCGGAACCCAAAAATTATAGGCCGATCACGTGTTTGCCGACGGTCTATAAGGTTCTTACATCCATTTTGAGAGCTAAAATTTACAATCATGTAGACACCAATTCCATCATGTCTGTCTCTCAAAATGGGTGTCGGAACGGATCCCGCGGTACTAAGGAGCTACTCCTCATTGATATGGCCATTAGCCAACAGGTTCGTCGTTCCAGAAAGGATCTTTCGACATGTTGGATAGACTACAAGAAGGCCTATGACTCGGTGCCACATACATGGCTCATGAAGGTGCTGGAATTGTATAAAGTAGATACAACTCTGCGCACCTTCCTGATGTCATGTATGGGGCAATGGAGGACGGTCCTTCGATATCCAGGATGTCGAAATATCCAGAGGAATAGCGAACCGATAAGGATCGAGCGAGGCATATTTCAGGGCGACAGTTTGAGTCCGCTTTGGTTCTGCCTAGCCCTGAATCCTCTAAGCACACTGCTGGAGGATTCAGGTATAGGCTATCGACTGAGGAGAGGTGGTCAGGTTATATCTCACCTCCTCTACATGGATGACCTAAAACTCTTTGCCCCCAACAATTTGCAACTGATGGAGCTACTGAAAGTAACTGAAACTTTCAGTAGCGCCATTAGGATGGATTTTGGTGTGGACAAATGTGCGGTCATGCATGTAAAGCGAGGGGAGATTGTGGAATCCGTGGGAACCCAACTCTCGGATTCCATAAAACTTCGAGCCCTCTCCGCAGCCGAAACCTATAAGTATTTGGGTATGTCGGAAGCTTTGGGCATCAATGTTACTGACATGAAACAATCGTTGAAGGAACGCTTCTTTGGCCGCCTGAAAAAAGTATTTAATAGTCTTTTATCAGGCGGAAACAAGGTGCGTGCCTTCAACGGTTGGGTCATACCGGTCTTGATGTACTCTTTCGGCATACTCAAATGGACTCAGACCGAACTCGACGCCATAGATAGGAGGGTCCGTACGCTGCTGACTGCATATCGCATGCATCACCCACGGTCATCGGTAATGAGACTGTATATCCCGCGAAAATGTGGAGGTCGAGGCTTTTTAAATGCTAAGACTCTCCACAATCGCGAGATATGCAGTCTCAGGGATTATTTCCTAGAAACCAACGTGGGGATGCATCGAGATGTGGTCGCGGTGGACAAGGGCCTCACCCCGCTCTCCTTGGGTAAAGAGAACTGGCGCAAGCCTGTAGTGCTTGACACTAAAGATCGCATGGAGGTATGGCAGAGTAAGGAGCTTCACGGACGCTTTTTCCGGGCCCTACATGGACCTGATGTAGACCTACTAGCGTCTGTAGCCTGGCTGCGTTTCGGTGACCTCTTTGGGGAAACCGAAGGTTTTGTCTGTGCAATTATGGACGAAGTTATGATGACGAATAATTACCGGAGATTTATTGTGAAAGACGGCACGGTTGACATCTGTCGGGCATGCCACCGTCCGGGTGAATCAATTAGACACATTATCTCCGGGTGTTCTCGTCTAGCTAACGAGGAATACTTGCATAGACACAACCTTGTAGCCAGGATTATCCACCAGCAACTTGCTCTGAAATACAGCCTTGTGGAATCAGAAGTGCCGTACTACAGGTATGTGCCCGACCCAGTTCTCGAAAATGGACATGTCACACTGTACTGGGATCGATCCATCATCACTGACAGGACTATTGTTGCCAATAAGCCTGATATAGTGGTGGTGGATCGACTAGAGCGGCGTGCAATGATCGTTGATATAACGGTCCCGCATGACGGGAACCTCGTGAAAGCCGAGAAAGATAAACAAATCAAGTATCTTGACTTGGCTCACGAGGTTGTCGATATGTGGGATGTGGACTCAGCGATCATTGTACCGATAGTCGTTACAGCCAATGGCTTGATAGCCAAGAGCCTCGACCAACATCTGAGGAGGCTCTCGTTGGGCAGCTGGGTCAAGGGCTTGATCCAGAAAGCGGTACTCCTGGACACGGCTCGCATTGTCAGGAGGTTCCTCTCTCTGGAGCCCTGACCGCCGGTAACTTGGACCTTGTTCCCGATACCGGTGGGCTACTATTTTTTATATTTTTAAATGTTTTTATATTTTTATATTAATATTTAAAAATGTAATTTATATGTGTTTTAAGTGAAATAAAGGAAATAATAATAATAATGCATAACAAAAATAGGGCGCTGATGGCGGCTCTGGATTCGCTATTGTCAAACTATTTTGATGACTGCGAAGACCTCACCGATACTCATTCAATTCTGTACTGTGCGGCTGTAGCGGCATGTCGTGTAGCTCACGTAAAATTCGCTAATGACTCTAGAGCTACACGACCTAAACCAGCCATACCAGCTTGGCAGTACAGAATTGAACGTCGTATTGGTGGGGCCAGAGCCCTCATCGGCAAACTAATCTGCTTCAGGGAGGGCAACACTCGCCCTAGAGTGATGCGCTTTGTGAGGCGGGCATTCTTAGGGACTGATACCAGCCCTCAGGATTATATGTCCCGTGTCGCAGAGCGCATAGACTTCCTGAAGCAGAAAGTGTATGCATGGGCAAACCGTATCCGTAGGTATAAGCGGCGAGTAGACCGGTACACTCAGAACCGCACCTTCCAGAGTGATGAAAGGTGGGTTTATAGGGCTTGGGAGCGTCCGGATCAAGGTGTGGCTGATACGCGCCTACCGGATGATGATGCCATGTGCTCTTTTTGGCGCAATATCTGGTCGGTGCCTGTCAGTCACACCGAAGGTGATTGGACTCGAGAAGTCGAGCGAGCCTGCGATCCAATACCAGAAATGGGGGCTATTACCATCTGCCCCCAAGATGTAGCTCGTGCAGTCCGTCCGCTGCCAAACTGGAAATCTCCAGGGCCGGACGGGCTGCACAACTTCTGGATCAAATGGTTCATTGGATCGCACGCTCGCTTGGCGGCCCAGTACCAGACTGCTTTGGAGTCTGGTTCGCTACCCCAGTTCCTAACGACAGGAGTTACCCACCTGCTCCATAAATCTGGTAGTACCGCGGAACCCAAAAATTATAGGCCGATCACGTGTTTGCCGACGGTCTATAAGGTTCTTACATCCATTTTGAGAGCTAAAATTTACAACCATGTAGACGCCAATTCCATCATGTCTGTCTCTCAAAATGGGTGTCGGAACGGATCCCGCGGTACTAAGGAGCTGCTCCTCATTGATATGACCATTAGCCAACAGGTTCGTCGTTCCAGAAAGGATCTTTCGACATGTTGGATAGACTACAAGAAGGCCTATGACTCGGTGCCACATACATGGCTCATGAGGGTGCTGGAATTATATAAAGTAGATACAACTCTGCGCACCTTCCTGATGTCATGTATGGGGCAATGGAGGACGGTCCTTCGATATCCAGGATGTCGAAATATCCAGAGGAATAGCGAACCGATAAGGATCGAGCGAGGCATATTTCAGGGCGACAGTTTGAGTCCGCTTTGGTTCTGCCTAGCCCTGAATCCTCTAAGCACACTGCTGGAGGATTCAGGTATAGGCTATCGACTGAGGAGAGGTGGTCAGGTTATATCTCACCTCCTATACATGGATGACCTAAAACTCTTTGCCCCCAACAATTTGCAACTGATGGAGCTACTGAAAGTAACTGAAACTTTCAGTAGCGCCATTAGGATGGATTTTGGTGTGGACAAATGTGCGGTCATGCATGTAAAGCGAGGGGAGATTGTGGAATCCGTGGGAACCCAACTCTCGGATTCCATAAAACTTCGAGCCCTCTCCGCAGCCGAAACCTATAAGTATTTGGGTATGTCGGAAGCTTTGGGCATCAATGTTATTGACATGAAACAATCGTTGAGGGAACGCTTCTTTGGCCGCCTGAAAAAAGTATTTAATAGTCTTTTATCAGGCGGAAACAAGGTGCGTGCCTTCAACGGTTGGGTCATGCCGGTCTTGATGTACTCTTTCGGCATACTCAAATGGACTCAGACCGAACTCGACGCCATAGATAGGAGGGTCCGTACTCTGCTGACTGCATATCGCATGCATCACCCACGGTCATCGGTAATGAGACTGTATATCCCGCGAAAATGTGGAGGTCGAGGCTTTTTAAATGCTAAGACTCTCCACAATCGCGAGATATGCAGTCTCAGGGATTATTTCCTAGAAACCAACGTGGGGATGCATCGAGATGTGGTTGCGGTGGACAAGGGCCTCACCCCGCTCTCCTTAGGTAAAGAGAACTGGCGCAAGCCTGTAGTGCTTGACACTAAAGATCGCATGGAGGTATGGCAGAGTAAGGAGCTTCACGGACGCTTTTTCCGGGCCCTACATGGACCCGATGTAGACCTTCTAGCGTCCGTAGCCTGGCTACGTTTCGGTGACCTATTTGGGGAAACCGAAGGTTTTGTCTGTGCAATTATGGACGAAGTTATGATGACGAACAATTACCGGAGATTTATTGTGAAAGATGGCACGGTTGACATATGTCGGGCATGTCACCGTCCGGGAGAATCAATCAGACACATAATCTCCGGGTGTTCTCGTCTAGCTAACGAAGAATACTTGCATAGACATAACCTAGTAGCCAGGATTATCCACCAGCAACTTGCTCTGAAATACAATCTTGTGGAATCAGAAGTGCCGTACTACAGGTATGTGCCCGACCCAGTTCTCGAAAATGGACATGTCACACTGTACTGGGATCGATCCATCATCACTGACAGGACTATTGTAGCCAATAAACCTGATATAGTGGTGGTGGATCGACTAGAGCGGCGTGCAATGATCGTTGATATAACGGTCCCGCATGACGGGAACCTCGTGAAAGCCGAGAAAGATAAACAAATCAAGTATCTTGACTTGGCTCACGAGGTTGTCGACATGTGGGATGTGGACTCAGCGATCATTGTACCGATAGTTGTTACAGCCAATGGCTTGATAGCCAAGAGCCTCGACCAACATCTGAGGAGGCTCTCGTTGGGCAGCTGGGTCAAGGGCTTGATTCAGAAAGCGGTACTCCTGGACACGGCTCGCATTGTTAGGAGGTTCCTCTCTCTGTAGCCCTGACCGCCGGTAGCTTGGACCTTGTTCCCGATACCGGTGGGCTACTATTTTTTATATTTTTAAATGTTTTTATATTTGTATACTAATATTTAAAAATATAATTTATATGTATATTTAATTGAATAAAGGAAATAATAATAATAATAAGCCCCCTAAACAACCACACGTCCTGATTGACCATCTAATCACGTAGGGGGCGGACACACGATAGAAAAATTACTGGCGTGGCTAACGTGGCTCTGGAAACCCATTTGAAATGGAGACTAGATCGAAGAAAATACGTATAGGACCGCTACCCGAGGGCAATCGTCGGGGCGCACCCGGGGCCGATGCTGGGTGTCTCAGCATGCGACCCATCGGCGGTGGGGGACTGAGCAGGCGGGTTCTCCCCGATAAAAATACTACAGCCGAACCGACAGACAGACTAGACAATAGTGATAACAGTAGAGCAGTTACATCCGCCTTGGATGTTTCGCAGGCGGCGTCAGCTACTCAGCCTGCGACCACCAAAGCGGGAAAACCCAGAGTGCGCATGAAATGGACTGAAGATATGAACATATTCATCATGCGCACTTATTATCATATTACGAAACTTGAAGAGGACAGAACCATGTACTGCACACAATTATTTGATAAATTTAAATTACAATACCCAGACATGAATGTAACAGAACAGAGAATAGCAGACCAAAGACGGGTTATTATTAGAAACAAGCTATTATCAGATGACATTTTAAATAGAATTAGATCTGAAATAGGAGAACAACTAAAAATTGAAGAAGAAAGTATGAATCTCACACAACCAACAAACACCTTACAGATAACCCAATCGCTTACAACATATAATCCTTCTTTAGAACATGACATTAGGTCAGAGACTGAATACTATGCCACAGAACTAACCACGCCCACACAGCACAGCAATCAATCTACGACAGACAATCTCACACCAACACAGAATAATATTGAGTTTGACCCTTCCATAGTAGAATCATTAAGTAGCGAATTAGAAACAAATATGTTAAAATACAACGGTATGGATCCTGCGTGTAGACCTTTATTACCAAAATTTAGACCATCTCGCCAGTTGTCAGATATCATTAGTATGTTTAATCAGAAAATTATTCCTCCTAAATTATCATCGCTAGAAAATTTAAGCGACACGCATTCTTTAATCTATTCTGTCGCTATAACAGTTGCAATTCACTTTAAACTAAAAATAAATACAGACAGGACTAGTAATAATAACAAAATAATAAACGACCCACCATGGCAAAAAAGATTAGAAACGGACATAGATCAGCTAAGAAAAGACATAAACAGACTAACACAATATAAAAATGGCAACACATCAAGAAAACTTTTTAGAAAAGTAGAGCTGATTATTAAAAATACTAAACAGCACAGTTCACATGACAACTTTAATAAGAGAATAGAAGATCACTTAGATACATTAAAACAAAAACTTCTAGTGAAGAGTCATAGATTAGCACGCTACAAAAAAGCCAAAGAAAGAAAGGATAACAACAGATTGTTTAAAACAAATGAGAAACAATTTTATAGAAAGCTTAAAGGCAATAATACGACAATCCTTGACCCTCCATCTCAAGATTCTTTAAAAGAATTCTGGCAAGGAATCTGGTCAGACAGCACTGAACATAACAAAGAAGCTGCATGGATACAAGAAGAAATAGGCCGATCAGAAACAATAGACGAAATGCCGTTTGAAGATATAGATGCTCTTGAAATAAGCACAATTATAAATAAAACACATAATTGGAAAGCAGCAGGAACAGATGGTATTCACAATTTTTGGATAAAACGACTTCATTCACTTCACAGCACGCTAGCAGAACAAATAAATGATATTTTAAAAGGCAATCAAAATATTCCAGAATTTTTGACTAAAGGAATCACATACATGATCCCAAAATCAAGTAGAACCCAGGATCCTTCACAGTATAGACCAATAACTTGCCTGCCAACCTTATATAAAATCATAACGTCATGTATAACTAACAAAATTATTAAACACACTGAACAATATAATATCCTGACTGAAGAACAAAAAGGATGTAGGCGCGGTCATATGGGGTGTAAAGAGCAATTAGTTATCGATTCCACAATTTTAAAATACGTTCAGAGATCTAGAAAGAACTTATACATAGCATACATAGATTATAAGAAAGCATTCGATAGCGTTCCGCACTCATGGTTGATCGAAGTTTTAAACATTTATAAAATCAATCCATTAATTATAAATTTTCTTAAGAATACAATGGGATCCTGGAGAACTACACTAAAGTTACAAACTAAAACAACAAACTTATCCGTAGACGAAATAGCGATTAAAAAGGGTATTTTCCAAGGGGACTCATTAAGCCCTCTATGGTTTTGTCTAGCCGTCAATCCACTCTCCCGAGCATTAATTGAATCGAAATTAGGCTTTGATATTAAGAACGGAAGGTCGATAATGCACCAAATTACACATTTATTATATATGGATGACTTAAAACTATATGCTAATAAAAATAAAGATTTGCACGATTTATTAAACATAACAACAACATTTTCAAAAGACATAAGAATGGATTTTGGACTAGATAAATGTCGAAAACTTAATATAGAGAAGGGTAAGATTAGAGAAGGAAACTACTCAACAGCCACCGAAGAAGTAATAGAAGCGATGAAAGACGAAGAAATGTATAAATATTTAGGTTACAATCAAGCACGATTGTTAGAACATAGGACTATTAAGGATAAACTAAAAACAGAATATAATATTAGAATTCATTCGTTATGTAAAATGCACCTATCTAGTAAAAATTTATTCAAATCTATAAATACATACGCGATTCCTGTACTAACTTATTCTTTTGGTGTAATAAAATGGTCTAACACAGAATTACATGCGCTCGAAGTAAAAACAAGAACCATACTAACACAACATAGATATCACCATCCCAAATCAGCAATAGAAAGAGTTATAATGACCAGAAAAGAAGGTGGTAGGGGCCTTATCGAAATATCACATCTTCATAAAAGACAAGTCATAAATTTAAAACAATTCTTTAGGCGAAAGAAAAACTGCAGTCAATTACACAAAACAATTATAGAGATAGACAAACAGTACACACCACTAAACCTTAGCGATGATAGCAATATTGAGACAGTAGATAAAGCAAGACATACAGAAGAGATACACAAGAAGTGGAGGCAAAAAGAACTACATGGAAGACATCCCAACGATTTATACCAAACATACATAGATAAAGAGGCCTCTAACAAATGGTTAGACTTAAGTGAGTTGTTTCCTGAAACAGAAGGCTTTATGTTAGCCATTCAAGATCAAGTCATTAATACAAAAAATTATAGAAAATACATAATAAAAGATAGTACAGTAAGAAATGATTTATGTAGAAAATGTCACAGCAAACCCGAAACAATACAACATATTACAGGAGCTTGTATCACTCTTACGCAAAACGACTATACGCATAGACATAATCAACTTGTTAATATCATACACCAAAAACTCGCAACTAAACTCAAACTCATGCAGGATCCCTACACACCGTATTACAAATACACGCCTAGAGCTGTATTAGAAAACCAATTATACAAAATATATTATGACCGCACTATAATTACAGACCACACCATATATAACAACAGACCTGATATCACACTAGTTGATAAAGTAAGCAAACACACATTTATAATAGACATAGCAGTCCCAAATACTAATAACATACAAAAAACTATCACAGAAAAAATCAGGAAGTATACAGAATTACAAGAGGAAATTACCAGAGTTTGGAAAATGAATAGAGTCACTATAGTCCCAATAGTAATATCTACGACGGGTGTTATCCCGAAACAAATATTCAATAGTTTCAATGCACTCAATTTATCCAAATACACATACATAACACTACAAAAAGCTGCCATATTAAACACTTGCCGCATAGTAAGAAAATTTCTACAACTAGACTTAGATAATAATTTCACTGCAGTACAGAACAATTTACCTTCCCAGAATTATAACTAGAATCTCACCTTGGTTCACACCCGTGAGATTCTAAAAATGCCAGGTACTAACCTGAGAAAATTCAATGAAAAACAAAAATAATAATAATAATAATAATAAATTACTACAATTACAATTACTACAAGAATCAGAAAACTATGCAGACATTGGCACTATCACAGTAACCCAATACACAAACGAAAATACCCTACACGAACAACCACAAACACTCACTCAATTACAACCTAATTGTCAATCTCAACCATATAACCAATCGCAAGGTTACACGCAAACAGCACACACATCCACACAAACCGAATCTTTAACCCTAACGCTCGAAAATGATATTGAGACTTTAGTTGTCGCAGATCAAAACCTTATCACAGATACATACATACAAGAAATACTTGATAAGTTTAGAACAACAATAACGCAATACTCCGGAATGGATCCAACAGCAAGACCAAAACTACCTAAACTTAAATACACCCCTAACCTATTTCGTTTAGTTAATTTATTTAATGAAAATATCCTTATACAATTTATATCTGATGACACACAACTTATAGACATACATTTACTTATATATTGCACAGCGGTAGTTATATCTGAAGAACTAAACTTTAAAATCACAGACCACATAGGAACCACAAGAAGAAGCCACACTATCAAACCAGCGTGGCAACAGAGACTAGAAAAAGATATTGAAAAGTTAAGAGCAGATTGTGGTAGACTGACACATTATATCAATGGCATCAGATCGCAAAAAGTAGTTAAGAGAGTTGCAACAATATTTAATAACTATTCTAATCACACTAGACACGAAACTAACAATAGAAGACCCGAGGAGTTTCTAGACACATTAAAGCAGAAACTAGCACTTAAAGTTCATAGGCTTAGGAGATATGTGAAGGCACAACAGCGCAAAAATGATAATGCAACATTTGCTATGAATGAAAAAGTATTTTACAGAAACATACAGAAAACACACACAGATACAATAGAAAACAACGTTGACGCACCATCAAAAGAACACCTAGAAACATTCTGGTCTAGCCTATGGGAAGAACAAGTACGACACAATGATAAAGCAACTTGGATCACAGAAGAAGAAACAAAATGGAGAGCAATAGATGAAATGGAATTTAAAGAGATAACAGAGCCTGATATTACAAACATAACAGCCAGATTACATAACTGGAAGTCACCGGGTATAGACAAAATACAAAATTTTTGGTACAAAAAACTAACGATCCTCCACAAGTCTATGGCAAAGAACTTGACGGAAATTATTTTAGGACAACAGAACGTACCCGATTTCATTGCAACGGGAATAACATACATGCTACCTAAAACTACATATACAACACAACCTTCCCAATACAGACCAATCACATGCCTACCTACTATTTACAAAATATTAACATCAGCAATCACAACAAAAATCAACTCACACATTGAACGTCACAATATAATAGCTGAGGAACAGAAGGGTTGCAGGCGGGGCCACATGGGATGCAAAGAACAGTTAATTATAGACTCCACTATTCACAAACATGCCACCACAAAAAATAGAAATCTTCATTGTACCTTTATAGATTACCAAAAAGCTTTCGATAGTATACCACACTCCTGGTTGATTCAAATCTTAGAGATTTACAAAATTAATTCAAAAATAATAGATTTTTTACGTAACATAATGCCACATTGGAAAACTACACTACAGCTTAATAACCGTAATTCTTCTCTTATAACACGACAGATATCTATAAGGAAGGGTATCTATCAGGGAGATTCCCTGAGCCCTCTGTGGTTTTGTCTCGCCCTTAACCCTTTGTCTCACTTGTTGCACCGGTGTCAGGCCGGATACAACCTTAAACATACTACTGAAGAAACAGTTATCTCACACCTCATCTATATGGATGACATTAAGTTATATGCAAAAACCGAAAAAGAAATGAAAAAGCTTATAGAAGTCACGACAGAATTTAGCCAAGATATAAATATGAAATTTGGGTTAGACAAGTGCAAGACATTACATATCATAAGAGGTAAAATCAAACCTGGCAGCTATACAGTTAACGACACCGACACCATTGACGCAATGGAACCAACACACCTATACAAATATTTAGGATACAAGCAACTTAAGGGACTCGACCACACAGCAATTAAACAGACACTAAACACAGAATATCGAAGGAGAATTAACGTAGTTTGCAAAACACAACTATCAGGAAAACATCTTATTAAAGCCTTAAATACTTTTGCTATACCAATATTGACCTACTCATTCGGAGTCATAAAATGGTCAAAAACCGACATCGAAAAGTTAGAGAGAACCACGCGCACAATACTCACAAAACACAACAATCTGCACCCTAAATCTGCAATTGAACGTCTTACCATCAAAAGACAGAATGGAGGGAGAGGCCTAATCGACATCCATCACCTTTGGAAGAAGCAGATCACTGGTCTTAAAACATTTTTCAATTCAAAATCTCACTCTAGTAATATACACAAAGCTGTTTCTCTAAATGATTGTAACTACACCCCACTTAACTTAAAGGAACCAAATATACAAGACTCAAATAACCCTGACCCACAGAACCAAAAAATTGAAAACTGGAAAAAGAAAGTCCTTCACGGTAGACACCCTCACGATTTAGAACAATCCCATATTAATATAGTAGCGTCTAATAAGTGGCTTAAAATAGGAAACCTGTTCCCTGAAACAGAAGGCTTCATCATGGCTATACAGGATCAAATCATCAATACCAAAAACTACAGGAAATTTATCATTAAAGACCCTACCATCACTAACGATAAATGCCGCAGATGCCACATTCAATCAGAAACCATCCAACACATAACCGGAGCATGCACAACCCTCACACAGACAGACTACACTCACAGACACAACCAGGTTGCAAACATTATTCACCAAAAACTAGCTCTCAAACATAATCTCATAAAAAATACTAATACTCCCTATTATAAGTACGCGCCACAAACTATCATAGAAAACGACACACATAAACTGTATTACGATCGTGCCATACTTACAGATAGGACCATCCACTACAATAGACCAGACATAACCCTTCAGGATAAAATTAGAAAAACTACTTACCTCATAGACATTGCAGTTCCGAACACCCATAACTTACAAAAAACAATCACTGAAAAAATAAGCAAATATGCTGAACTTAAGGAAGAAATAACACGAATTTGGAGACAAGATAAAGTTTATGTTGTTCCTGTAGTTCTCTCCACGACAGGTGTTATTCCCAACCATCTCCTCCGTAGCTTGAAAGTAATAGACCTAGAAGAATCCCTCTACATCAATCTGCAGAAAGCAGCCATCCTAAACACATGCAGAATCGTTAGGAAATTTATGCAGTTGGACGAAAACACACTCTCAACATAAAGTTCACCACTCGCTACATTTACTTGGTTTTGGCCCGTAAATGTAGCTTAAACCAGCCTAGAGCTGAGAAAAAGAACACTCCCAAAAATAATAATAATAAAGCTGGCAACACTTTGTCAACAAAGACGTCTTGTTCTTCTCATTTTCGCTGTAAAATAATTCCGACGCAATATTACAACAATCTTTCAATATACACAAAACCTGAAACCAAAAAACAACTGGAAAATCAAAAAGGAGACGAATTATCACCATAATGAAATAAAATTTATTATAGAAGTGCCTAATCGGAGGTGACATGACAGATGTCACCTCCGATAAAACAACAATGAAAAAAGTTAAAACGGAAAACAGGAAAATGATGATGAGGACGATATGTTGACAAGATCAGCGGCACGTCAAGCACGCCCACCACCTCCGGACTCGTCGCTCAGCTCCGCCTCGCCGCCGCCGGTACCCAGCCCCACTGTGGGCGCTGTGACGACACCGGCCGCGGTAGTTGCGTCGAGCTCGAGCGACGAGTATTTCTCTCCGCCCACGACGCCACCACCTGCTCGCCGACGGGGAGGACGCCGGCCGCCGACCTGTTTAGGACCTCGAGGCCCACCGGCCTCTGATAGGGTCCCAGCTCTCGGCGGAAGTGTGCAGCGCATGAGATGGACACGATCCATTAATGAGAATGTCATGCGCTCATACTATGGGGCTACAGAGGGAGGAAACAACCTGACCGCGTACCGTGTTCGGATGCTCTCTCTGTTTCAGGTGCTTGAGCCAGCTATCAACGTTTCATCACAACGACTATCGGATCAGGTGCGGGTCATCCAGCGTAACCATATGTTGGATGACACAGTACTTGATCGCCTACGCAATGAAATGCAGAGTAGCCATGTCATCGCTCCCCCGTTACAGAATGTGGTGGAATCACAAATACCACCACAGTTAAATACAGATCAAACTGACGAGGGGACTGATGATAGGGTTACTAACGTAAGTACCCAGTGCAATGAGGAATTGAGGAGTGCTTTGGAGGGTGCGATTCGGGAATACCGGTTCATGTCGCCCGAACTTAGGCCACGCTTACCTCGTTTGCCCATGCATAACAAAAATAGGGCGCTGATGGCGGCTCTGGATTCGCTATTGTCAAACTATTTTGATGACTGCGAAGACCTCACCGATACTCATTCAATTCTGTACTGTGCGGCTGTAGCGGCATGTCGTGTAGCTCACGTAAAATTCGCTAATGACTCTAGAGCTACACGACCTAAACCAGCCATACCAGCTTGGCAGTGCAGAATTGAACGTCGTATTGGTGGGGCCAGAGCCCTCATCGGCAAACTAATCTGCTTCAGGGAGGGCAACACTCGCCCTAGAGTGATGCGCTTTGTGAGGCGGGCATTCTTAGGGACTGATACCAGCCCTCAGGATTATATGTCCCGTGTCGCAGAGCGCATAGACTTCCTGAAGCAGAAAGTGTATGCATGGGCAAACCGTATCCGTAGGTATAAGCGGCGAGTAGACCGATACACTCAGAACCGCACCTTCCAGAGTGATGAAAGGTGGGTTTATAGGGCTTGGGAGCGTCCGGATCAAGGTGTGGCTGATACGCGCCTACCGGATGATGATGCCATGTGCTCTTTTTGGCGCAATATCTGGTCGGTGCCTGTCAGTCACACCGAAGGTGATTGGACTCGAGAAGTCGAGCGAGCCTGCGATCCAATACCAGAAATGGGGGCTATTACCATCTGCCCCCAAGATGTAGCTCGTGCAGTCCGTCCGCTGCCAAACTGGAAATCTCCAGGGCCGGACGGGCTGCACAACTTCTGGATCAAATGGTTCATTGGATCACACGCTCGCTTGGCGGCCCAGTACCAGACTGCTTTGGAGTCTGGTTCGCTACCCCAGTTCCTAACGACAGGAGTTACCCACCTGCTCCATAAATCTGGTAGTACCGCGGAACCCAAAAATTATAGGCCGATCACGTGTTTGCCGACGGTCTATAAGGTTCTTACATCCATTTTGAGAGCTAAAATTTACAACCATGTAGACGCCAATTCCATCATGTCTGTCTCTCAAAATGGGTGTCGGAACGGATCCCGCGGTACTAAGGAGCTGCTCCTCATTGATATGGCCATTAGCCAACAGGTTCGTCGTTCCAGAAAGGATCTTTCGACATGTTGGATAGACTACAAGAAGGCCTATGACTCGGTGCCACATACATGGCTCATGAGGGTGCTGGAATTATATAAAGTAGATACAACTCTGCGCACCTTCCTGATGTCATGTATGGGGCAATGGAGGACGGTCCTTCGATATCCAGGATGTCGAAATATCCAGAGGAATAGCGAACCGATAAGGATCGAGCGAGGCATATTTCAGGGCGACAGTTTGAGTCCGCTTTGGTTCTGCCTAGCCCTGAATCCTCTAAGCACACTGCTGGAGGATTCAGGTATAGGCTATCGACTGAGGAGAGGTGGTCAGGTTATATCTCACCTCCTATACATGGATGACCTAAAACTCTTTGCCCCCAACAATTTGCAACTGATGGAGCTACTGAAAGTAACTGAAACTTTCAGTAGCGCCATTAGGATGGATTTTGGTGTGGACAAATGTGCGGTCATGCATGTAAAGCGAGGGGAGATTGTGGAATCCGTGGGAACCCAACTCTCGGATTCCATAAAACTTCGAGCCCTCTCCGCAGCCGAAACCTATAAGTATTTGGGTATGTCGGAAGCTTTGGGCATCAATGTTATTGACATGAAACAATCGTTGAGGGAACGCTTCTTTGGCCGCCTGAAAAAAGTATTTAATAGTCTTTTATCAGGCGGAAACAAGGTGCGTGCCTTCAACGGTTGGGTCATGCCGGTCTTGATGTACTCTTTCGGCATACTCAAATGGACTCAGACCGAACTCGACGCCATAGATAGGAGGGTCCGTACGCTGCTGACTGCATATCGCATGCATCACCCACGGTCATCGGTAATGAGACTGTATATCCCGCGAAAATGTGGAGGTCGAGGCTTCTTAAATGCTAAGACTCTCCACAATCGCGAGATATGCAGTCTCAGGGATTATTTCCTAGAAACCAACGTGGGGATGCATCGAGATGTGGTTGCGGTGGACAAGGGCCTCACCCCGCTCTCCTTAGGTAAAGAGAACTGGCGCAAGCCTGTAGTGCTTGACACTAAAGATCGCATGGAGGTATGGCAGAGTAAGGAGCTTCACGGACGCTTTTTCCGGGCCCTACATGGACCCGATGTAGACCTTCTAGCGTCCGTAGCCTGGCTACGTTTCGGTGACCTATTTGGGGAAACCGAAGGTTTTGTCTGTGCAATTATGGACGAAGTTATGATGACGAACAATTACCGGAGATTTATTGTGAAAGATGGCACGGTTGACATATGTCGGGCATGTCACCGTCCGGGAGAATCAATCAGACACATAATCTCCGGGTGTTCTCGTCTAGCTAACGAAGAATACTTGCATAGACATAACCTAGTAGCCAGGATTATTCACCAGCAACTTGCTCTGAAATACAATCTTGTGGAATCAGAAGTGCCGTACTACAGGTATGTGCCCGACCCAGTTCTCGAAAATGGACATGTCACACTGTACTGGGATCGATCCATCATCACTGACAGGACTATTGTCGCCAATAAACCTGATATAGTGGTGGTGGATCGACTAGAGCGGCGTGCAATGATCGTTGATATAACGGTCCCGCATGACGGGAACCTCGTGAAAGCCGAGAAAGATAAACAAATCAAGTATCTTGACTTGGCTCACGAGGTTGTCGACATGTGGGATGTGGACTCAGCGATCATTGTACCGATAGTTGTTACAGCCAATGGCTTGATAGCCAAGAGCCTCGACCAACATCTGAGGAGGCTCTCGTTGGGCAGCTGGGTCAAGGGCTTGATTCAGAAAGCGGTACTCCTGGACACGGCTCGTATTGTTAGGAGGTTCCTCTCTCTGTAGCCCTGACCGCCGGTAGCTTGGACCTTGTTCCCGATACCGGTGGGCTACTATTTTTTATATTTTTAAATGTTTTTATATTTGTATACTAATATTTAAAAATATAATTTATATGTATATTTAATTGAATAAAGGAAATAATAATAGGCCCCCTAAACAACCACACGTCCTGATTGACCATCTAATCACGTGGGGGGCGGACACACGATCGAGAAATTACTGGCGTGGCTAACGTGGCTCTGGAAACCCACTTAAAAATGGAGACACGTTCAAAACGAAAACGTATAGGACCGCTGCCCGGGGGCGATCGCCGGGGCGCACTTGGAGCTGACGCTGAGTGTCACAGCATGCGAACCGTCAGCGGTGAGGAGTTGAACAGGCGGGCTCCCATCGACAAAGATATTACAGCCGAAATCATTGACGATGGTGACAGACTCACAGACAGGACAGACACCCCTGTAGAACCTTACAGTCCAAGCACAATATCGTACACACCATCAAGAACATCATCAATATCCTTACCATCGTCACCCCCCTTATCTAGTTTTAACTCAGTTCCACCCACTCCGGCCTTGAATGTTGCGCGGGAGGTATCTACCTTCTTACCCGCGTCCACCAAGGCTGGAAAATCAAGAGTTCGCATGAGATGGAGTAAAGATGTAAACCTATATATCATGCGAACCTATTTATACATTACTAAATTAGAGACCGACATGACCACCTATCGCCAACAACTGCATGTACTTTTTACCCGACAATATCCTGAGATTTCGGTTTCAGAACAACGGATTTCAGATCAACGAAGAACTATAGTTAGGAATAAACTTCTCTCGCAAGAAGTAATAGATCAATTAAAAGAAGAAGTACGAAAACAATTGCTACATGAAGAATCAGAAAATTATGCAAACACTAACACTATCACACAAAACACAAATGAAAATAGCCTGCAAGATCATTCACAATCGCTCACTCAATCACACCCTAATTTTGAATCTCAACCATACAATCAATCGCAAACGTCACACATATCCACACAAACTGAATCTATAACCCTAACGCTAGAAAATGATATTGAGACAGTCGCCGCCGTGAATCAAAACCCTGTAACAGATATATATATACAAGAAATACATGACAAATTTAAAACAGCACTAACACAGTACTCTGGGATGGACCCAGCAGCTCGCCCAAAACTACCTAAACTCAAATATAGCCCCAACCTTTTCCGCTTAGTTAATTTGTTTAATGAAGATATACTAAAACAGTTTTTATCTAATGACACACAACTGATAGATATACACACCCTAATTTATTGCACAGCGGTTGTTATTTCTGAAGAGCTCAACTTTAAAATCACTGAACACACGAGAAACACAATACAAAGAGACACTGCCAAACCATCATGGCAACAGAGACTAGAAAAAGACATTGAAAAATTAAGAGCAGACTGTGGCAGACTTACACATTACATCAATGGCTGCAGATCACATAAAGTCGTTAAAAGAGTTGAAGCAATATTTAACAACAATTTTACACACACTAGACACGAAAGTAACAATAGAAATCCTGAAGAGTTTTTAGACACATTAAAACAGAAATTGGCGCTCAAAGCCCATAGACTTAGGAGATATTTGAAGGCACAACAGCGCAAAAAAGATAATGCCATATTTGCTACGAATGAAAAAATATTTTATAGAAATATACAGAAACCACACACCGATTCTACAACAGAGAACGACACAGACACACCCTCAAAAGAACAATTGGAAAGATTTTGGTCTAACATATGGGAAGAACAGGTACATCACAATGACAAAGCAACTTGGATTTCAGAGGAAGCAACAAAATGGAGAACAATAGGTGAAATGGAATTTAAAGAGATATCAGAAGCTGACATTACATATTTAACAGCTAAACTACATAACTGGAAGTCACCGGGTATAGACAAAATACAAAATTTCTGGTATAAAAAGCTAACGATACTACACAAAGCCATAGCAAAAAACTTAACGGATATAGTATTAGGAGAACAGAGTATACCCGAATTCATTGCCACAGGCATAACTTACATGCTTCCTAAAACCAAATACACATCAGAGCCTTCCCAATACAGACCAATAACATGCCTACCCACAATTTATAAAATACTAACTTCAGCAATAACTAATAAAATCAACTCACACATTGAACACCACAATATGATAGCAGAGGAGCAAAAAGGGTGCAGAAGAGGCCACATGGGGTGCAAAGAACAGTTAGTTATAGACTCTACTATCCATAAACATGCCGCCACAAAAAATAGAAACCTACATTGTACTTATATAGATTACCAAAAAGCTTTCGATAGCATTCCACACTCTTGGCTTATCCAAATCCTAGAAATATATAAAATTAATTCCAAAATAATTGAGTTCCTGCGCACTGTAATGTCACGTTGGAAAACCACACTTCACATAAATAATCGACTCACCAATCTCATAACTCGACAGATACACATTAGGAAGGGTATCTACCAGGGGGATTCCTTGAGCCCTCTTTGGTTCTGTCTCGCTCTGAACCCCTTGTCTCACTTACTCAATCGGTGTCGGGCTGGATATAATTTTAAAAACAATACCGAAGAAACTATTATCTCGCATCTCATATACATGGATGACATTAAACTATACGCTAAAACCGAAAAAGAAATGAAAACTCTTATAGAAGTGACGACCACATTTAGTCAGGATATTAATATGCAATTTGGATTAGACAAGTGTAGGACATTGCATATTATAAAGGGAAAAGTAAAACCCGGCAACTATGAAGTCAGCGACACCGACACAATAGCAGCTATGGAACCAACAGATCTATACAAATATTTAGGCTACAAGCAACTTAAGGGACTCGATCACACAGCAATTAAACACACACTAAATACAGAATATCGGAGAAGAATTAACGCAATTTGCAAAACACAGTTATCTGGAAAGCATCTTATAAAAGCTTTGAATACCTTTGCCATACCCATATTGACCTACTCATTCGGAGTAATAAAATGGTCAAAAACTGACATCGAACATTTAGAAAGAACCACACGCACAACACTTACAAAACACAACAACTTACATCCTAAATCTGCGATTGAACGACTCACCATCAGAAGACAAAATGGAGGGAGAGGCCTAATCGACATACATCACCTTTGGCAGAAACAAATCACTAGGCTCAAAACATTTTTCCACACAAAATCCCGCACAAGTAACATACACAAAGCTATTACCTTAAACGATTTTAATTACACCCCGCTGAACTTAAAGGAACAAAATATACAAGACATAAGCATCAGTGACCCGCAAAACCAAAAAATTGATAATTGGAAGAAGAAAGTCCTTCACGGTAGACATCCTCATGACCTGGAACAGTCCCACATAAACAAATTGGCATCAAATAAGTGGCTTAAAATAGGTAGCCTTTTCCCTGAAACAGAAGGCTTTATCATTGCTATACAAGATCAAATCATTAACACCAAGAACTATAGAAAATTCATCATTAAAGACCCTACCATCACAAACGACAAATGCCGCAGATGTCACATTCAATCAGAAACCATACAACATATAACAGGAGCATGTATAACCCTCACACAGACAGACTACACTCACAGGCACAATCAGGTTTGCAACATTATCCATCAAAAATTGGCACTCAAACATAGTCTCATACAAAACACTAACACTCCATATTATAAGTACGCACCACAAACTATCCTCGAAAATGACACACACAAAATGTACTATGATCGCGCCATACTTACAGATAGGACTATCCACTATAATAGGCCAGATATAATCCTACAGGATAAAATAAGAAAAACCACCTACCTCATAGACATCGCAGTTCCTAATACCCATAACGTACAAAAAACCATTTCTGAAAAAATAAGTAAATATGCTGACCTTAAAGAAGAAGTCACAAGAATATGGAGACAAGAAAAAGTGTACGTTATCCCTATAGTTCTCTCCACAACAGGCGTTATCCCCAATCATCTTCTCCGTAGTCTGAAATTAATAGATTTAGAAGAATCCGTTTATATTAACCTACAGAAAGCTGCCATCTTAAACACCTGCAGAATAGTTAGGAAGTTCATGCAGTTAGAGGAAGAAAATACACCCTCATCTTAAATACACACCACACGCTGCATTTACTTGGCTTTGGCCCGTAAATGTAGCTGAAACCAGTCTAAGAGCTGAGAAAAAGTACACTCCCGATAATAATAATAATAGTAATAAAAAATCTTATCTCCTATTTTCCGTTTTTATTAATTCCTGTGAGCTACATAGCACAAGAATCACAACAAATCATTCAGAATAAAACCATAAATAAATCGACAATAAAAAGCATCATTATCATGAAAAAACTAAAAGAAAATACAGAAAACCGAAGAATGACGGCTGTCAAATTTAGACTTCTATGAAGGAACAAAAATTTGGAATATGAAAAACGTAAAAAACATGCAATGTTGACGAGATCAAGAGCTCGAAGTGCACGCCTACCACCTCCGGACTCGTCGCTCAGCTCCGCCTCGCCGCCGCCGGTACCCAGCCCCACTGTGGGCGCTGTGACGACACCGGCCGCGGTAGTTGCGTCGAGCTCGAGCGACGAGTATTTCTCTCCGCCCACGACGCCACCACCTGCTCGCCGACGGGGAGGACGCCGGCCGCCGACATGTTTAGGACCTCGAGGCCCACCGGCCTCTGATAGGGTCCCAGCTCTCGGCGGAAGTGTGCAGCGCATGAGATGGACACGATCCATTAATGAGAATGTCATGCGCTCATACTATGGGGCTACAGAGGGAGGAAACAACCTGACCGCGTACCGTGTTCGGATGCTCTCTCTGTTTCAGGTGCTTGAGCCAGCTATCAACGTTTCATCACAACGACTATCGGATCAGGTGCGGGTCATCCAGCGTAACCATATGTTGGATGACACAGTACTTGATCGCCTACGCAATGAAATGCAGAGTAGCCATGTCATCGCTCCCCCGTTACAGAATGTGGTGGTATCACAAATACCACCACAGTTAAATACAGATCAAACTGACGAGGGGACTGATGATAGGGCTACAAACGTAAGTACCCAGTGCAGTGAGGAATTGAGGAGTGCTTTGGATGGTGCGATTCGGGAATATCGGTTCATGTCACCCGAACTTAGACCACGCTTACCTCGTTTGCCCATGCATAACAAAAATAGAGCGCTGGTGGCGGCTCTGGATTCGCAGTTGTCAAACTATTTTGATGACTGCGAAGACCTCACCGATACTCATTCGATTCTGTACTGTGCGGCTGTAGCGGCATGTCGTGTAGCTCACGTCAAATTCGCGAGTGATTCAAGAGCTACACGACCGAAACCAGCCGCACCAGCTTGGCAGTGCAGAATTGAACGCCGTATTGGTGGGGCCAGAGCGCTCATCGGCAAACTAATCTCCTTCAGGGAGGGCAATACTCGCCCTCGAGTGATGCGCTTTGTGAGACGGGCGTTCTCGGGGACTAATATCAGTCCTCAAGACTATATGTCCTGTGTCACAGAGCGCATCGACTTCCTGAAGCAGAAAGTGTATGCATGGGCAAACCGTATTCGTAGGTATAAGCGGCGAGTGGATCGATACACCCAGAACCGTACTTTCCAAAGTGATGAAAGGTGGATATATAGAGCTTGGGAGCGATCAGACCAAGGTGTGGCTGACACGCGCCTACCGGATGATGATGCCATGTGTTCTTTTTGGCGTAGTATCTGGTCGGTACCTGTCAGTCACACCGAAGGTGATTGGGTTCGGGAAGTCGAGCGAGCCTGCGATCCAATACCAGAAATGGGGGCTATTACCATCTGCCCCCAAGATGTAGCTCGTGCAGTCCGTCCGTTGCCCAACTGGAAATCTCCAGGGCCGGACGGGCTGCACAACTTTTGGATTAAATGGTTTCAAAGATCGCACGCTCGCTTGGCGGCTCAGTACCAGGTTGCTTTAGAGTCTAGTTCGCTACCCCAGTTTCTCACGACAGGAGTAACCCACCTGCTCCATAAATCAGGTAGTACCGCGGAACCCAAAAATTATAGGCCGATCACGTGTTTACCGACGGTCTATAAAGTTCTTACATCCATTTTGAGAGCTAAGATTTACAATCATATAGACAGTAATTCCATCATGTCTGTCTCTCAAAATGGATGTCGGAACGGGTCCCGCGGTACTAAGGAGCTGCTCCTCATTGATATGGCCATTAGCCAACAGGTTCGTCGTTTCCGAAAGGATCTTTCGACATGTTGGATAGATTACAAGAAGGCCTATGACTCGGTGCCACATACATGGCTCATGAGGGTGTTGGAGTTGTATAAAGTAGATACAACTCTGCGCGCCTTCCTGATGTCATGTATGGGGCAATGGAGGACAGTCCTTCGATATCCAGGATGTCGAAATATCCAGAGGAATAGCGAGCCGATAAGGATTGAGCGAGGCATATTTCAGGGCGACAGTTTGAGTCCGCTTTGGTTCTGCCTAGCCCTGAATCCTCTAAGCACACTGCTGGAGGATTCAGGTATAGGCTATCGACTGAGGAGAGGTGGTCAGGTTATATCTCACCTCCTCTACATGGATGACCTAAAACTCTTTGCCCCCAACAATTTGCAACTGATGGAGCTACTGAAAGTAACTGAAACCTTCAGTAGCGCCATCAGGATGGATTTTGGTGTGGACAAATGTGCGGTCATGCATGTAAAGCGAGGGGAGATTATGGAATCCGTGGGAACCCAACTCTCGGATTCCATAAACCTTCGAGCCCTCTCCGCAGCCGAAACCTATAAGTATTTGGGTATGTCGGAAGCTTTGGGCATCAATGTTACTGACATGAAACAATCGTTGAGGGAACGCTTCTTTGGCCGCCTGAAAAAAGTATTTAATAGTCTTTTATCAGGCGGAAACAAGGTGCGTGCCTTCAACGGTTGGGTCATGCCGGTCTTGATGTACTCTTTCGGCATACTCAAATGGACTCAGACCGAACTCGACGCCATGGATAGGAGGGTCCGTACGCTGCTGACTGCATATCGAATGCATCACCCACGGTCATCGGTAATGAGACTGTATATCCCGCGAAAATGTGGAGGTCGAGGCTTTTTAAATGCTAAGACTCTCCACAATCGTGAGATATGCAGTCTCAGGGATTATTTCCTAGAAACCGACGTGGGGATGCATCGAGATGTGGTTGCGGTGGACAAGGGCCTCACCCCGCTCTCCTTGGGTAAAGAGAACTGGCGCAAGCCTGTAGTACTTGACACTAAAGATCGCATGGAGGTATGGCAGAGTAAGGAGCTTCACGGACGCTTTTTCCGGGCCCTACATGGACCCGATGTAGACCTTCTAGCGTCCGTAGCCTGGCTACGTTTCGGTGACCTATTTGGGGAAACCGAAGGTTTTGTCTGTGCAATTATGGACGAAGTTATGATGACGAACAATTACCGGAGATTTATTGTGAAAGATGGCACGGTTGACATCTGTCGGGCATGCCACCGTCCAGGAGAATCAATCAGACACATTATCTCCGGGTGTTCTCGTCTAGCTAACGAGGAGTACTTGCATAGACACAACCTAGTAGCCAGGATTATCCACCAGCAACTTGCTCTAAAATATAGCCTTGTGGAATCAGAAGTGCCGTACTACAGGTATGTGCCCGACCCAGTTCTCGAAAATGGACATGTCACACTGTACTGGGATCGATCCATCATCACTGACAGGACCATTGTTGCCAATAAACCTGATATAGTGGTGGTGGATCGACTAGAACGGCGTGCAATGATCGTTGATATAACGGTCCCGCATGACGGGAACCTCGTGAAAGCCGAGAAAGATAAACAAATAAAGTATATTGACTTGGCTCGCGAGGTTGTCGACATGTGGGATGTGGACTCAGCGATCATTGTACCGATAGTTGTTACAGCCAATGGCTTAATAGCCAAGAGCCTCGACCAACATCTGAGGAGGCTCTCGTTGGGCAGCTGGGTCAAGGGCTTGATTCAGAAAGTGGTACTCCTGGACACGGCTCGCATTGTTAGGAGGTTCCTCTCTCTGGAGCCCTGACCGCCGGTAGCTTGGACCTTGTTCCCGATACCGGTGGGCTACTATTTTTTATATTTTTAAATGTTTTTATATTTTTATACTAATATTTAAAAATATAATTTATATGTGTATATAATTGAATAAAGGAAATAATAATAATAATAAAATTGTTTATTGATACAAAATACAGATGTAACATACATAATTGAAGCCCTGGCTCCTGAGCTAGGTAACAACCTGTGTTACAGGAGCCAGTGTCTTCACCCGTTTGCTTCATAACATAGTCTGTACAACAAAAGAATTAGGTAATAAAAAAATAAAAAAATAAAACATGGTAAACTAAAAGAAATTAAAGATGCACGCAAGCTCTTTTGGTATGCAATAACTGTACATATATAGATGTGTGTGTGTGTGTGTGTGTGTGTGTGTGTGTGTGTGTGCGTGTGTGTGTGATTGTGTGTGTTGTGCGGGTATGTGCTTTATGAGTACTGCTGGTATACTAGGTCTTCCGTCCGGTGATAATCCAGTGTTTGAAGCCATGTGGAGATTTTATTTTTACTTTCTCTAGTCGTTAAAGGGTTTATGTTAAGGGCATTGTTTATCTTATTGTAAATGTATGAGGACATGTAAAAGTGTTGTCGTCTAGCGGAAGCTGTTTTACATAATACCGGTCTACTTATGTCCGAACGAGTAACAGCTCTCTTTAGTTTTGAGGTGTGAATTACCGGTATAATTTGATGTTGTTTGATGGTGAGATTAAGAAGGTACAACTGTCTCACGGTAAGTACTTTACAATTTTCATACAGATCTTTCGTAGGAAACCGGTATGGTTTGAATGTCATGACCTTTAGTAGAGATCTTTGGGCTCTTTCCAGGTGAATCAGAAAGGTTTTGCAAGCACCCCCCCAGGCCGTGATACAGTAGCCTATGATTGACTGCGCCAGCGCCAGATACACCGTACGTAGTAGTTTAAACTGAGCCACGTGTCGAAGCTTCTTAAATGCCCATATAAGTTTCCTAACGCGAGAAGTGGTCAATTCAATGTGGGGACGCCAGCTAAGTCGATCATCCAGAAGTACCCCCAGGTACTTCACTGACTTTTTTTGTGAGATTGGAAGACATGGGCATTGCTGACCGTTAAAATCATTACAGGAGTGTGCTTTGAGGCTTATTTCCATGGGTTTAGTATTGGCGAAAGTAAATTGTATATATGAGGTCTTTGATATATTCAGGGTTAGTAAGTTACCGTCTAGCCAACGGATTATCTCACGTAAGCCCAGATCTGCCGCTTGTTGCGCTGCTTCCCAATTCTCGCCATGACATATTAACACGGTATCGTCTGCATAGCTAAATATTTTACCGTTTATAAAAGACTTCTGGCATAGGTCATTAACATAGATAAGGAAGAGGCTTGGGGATAGGCAGCTTCCTTGTGGTACACCATAGTCAATTTTAACTTCATTGCTAATCACTGCACCAACCTTTACTTTTTGTGTTCGATCAGTCAGAAAGTCCGTAAAAATGCTAAGAGGCTTTCCCCTAATTCCGACATGTTCTAGCTTCTTTACAAGGGTTGAAATACAGACAGTATCAAACGCCTTGGCTAGGTCCAGAAAAACACCCAGACATTTCTGTTTTGTATCAACTTTCTCAGTAACGTAATCAACCAGTTGATTAACTGCATCTACGGTGCTTTTCCCAGACCTGAAACCAAATTGTGAGTCCGATAATATTTTGAAGTGCTCTAGGTATCTTATGAGTCTATGGTTCAGTAGTTTTTCCAAGATCTTTGACAATGCTGAAAGTACTGAAATAGGTCTGTAATTTTCAACCTCACCTTGACCCCCTCCCTTGTGAACAGGTGTTATTAGGGATTTTTTGAAGATTCGGGGGAAGATTCCTTGTTCAAAACATATCTCAATGAGTTTTGTAAGAGATGGAAGTAGAAGTGAAACATTTAAAACACTTTTACATAATAATTTATTTCTCATGTGAAGTGGTTTATGGAAACTTTTATAATAACAAAATATCAACTTCCATTTTAATTTAACTTTATGTTAAAGGCAGAAATAACACATGCATAGTGCCTCATTCTAAAATCCCTTTAACTCATTTGACTATAATTTACAAATTCGTGAAGAAATCAAGGCCTTATTTTATGTCAGGATGACGTTTTTTTAAGCTGTCTATACTAATTTTTAACAGCTGCCATAGCTGCACATTAGTTTTCTTTTGTCCACATAAATATGTCGTGTTTTTACGTTTGGAAGCCCATAAATTAGACTCTGTAAGTAAAACTATCTTGCAATTATCAACGCTAGCTTACATGACATAAACATTCATTTTTGAGATTTCAGTGAGAGCAAAACTGTGTTAGAAGAGGTGATCATTAACAAGCCACTGTAACAATAACAGGCATAAGATTGGCAATAGTCGATCAGCCATAGAACGATTGTTCAGAGACTAATTCCGCATTATAAAAAAAAAAACTAAAAAGGTAAGATGAGAATGAATTATTTTGACTTGTCTCGCAATGTTGTCACGATGTGAGAAGTTAACTCGAATATCACTTTCCTTTTTCCGCCGTTTCCGCCAATACAATACGGCGACAAGAACCTCCACCATTCTCATCTCCTTTTCACTAGAATTCTTAAAATTCCAGAGAAATTCAAGTCGAAATTCAAATAAAAATATATATAATTATTCTATTTATTTTTATATCATCATCGGCGTCGTCCTTCAGTGGCCTTAGCACGAATGCACGGAGTAAACGTAGCGTAAATTGAAAATACTCGTTACGCTCATAATATTTCGGTTATACTTTTATTCGGAATTCCTATATTTTTTACCAAAATACTATCGGACTGTTGTATTTTCGATTCAAAAATCGTTCGAATTTACGTTACGTTTGGGTCGCGCGTTCTACGGCTACTGAGGGGATTAATTGTATAATACACTATAGTAGGAATCGCTTTCATTTCGACGGTTGTACAACTTTCATGGCGTGATTTACGTTGCTTAGCAGACAATTTTTTCGAACATTTGAATGAATGTATACGTATTACCAATAACCTTCGAAATGATACAGATTCTGATTAACAGTGTGTTATGCAGGTTTTATCTCTGGGTTTCGATTCAAAAACGCTTTGTACCAATAATGGCCAGCACGGCCCTTAATTATACTAAAATTATTTTTAATATTATTTTCTAAACAAAAATCAAAGGCTTGCGTGCAAATTAATTTCCGAGTAAGAGACATCCCACTTTGCGAATGCTTAAGTATTCTGTTCACGAGTTTTTTTTCTTGTGTTTCACTCATTATTTTACACCGTCCTAGTCGTTTTACTAAACTCCCACTTCGTAAATGATCGCTAAGAGTCCGTAGAGGAATTCCATGCCGATCTGCTGCAGCTTTTTGTGTTATTCGTCCATTTCTGACAGCTGCCATTGCAGCCCTTAAGTTGTTTTCTGTCCATATAGCTCGTTCTCCACGCCTCGAACGTAATTTCTTGGACCCTGTAGGTGAAACTATTTTACAATTATTAACAACTTGCCCCTGCAGCGGCTTCGCCTGCGTTGAGGTCAGAAATTATCCCACCAGAATGTACCTACTACCGGGATAAAAAGTATCCAATAAATTAATTCAGGTTATAAACTTTGTCTGACACGTTACCTTCTGTAACAGCTTCTATAGCTGCATGAAAGTCTTCCTCTCGCCACAATGCTCGTTTTGCGTTCCTCAAAACCAATTTAATAGAACCTGTGAACAAATTATTTTAAATATTGCAATATTCAAAATTATTTTCTGACAGGTTCTATTAAATTAGTTTGTTATTTGCAAAATTTGCAAATAATCGATGAAAACACTACCAAACAATTGTTTTCTGGACACAAATTTTCATGGTGTATGCGATATTTCTTGTTAATGTTTTGAGAATAGTTACATTTGGTTGAGTGCAAAACTTCCAAACTTAAACTAAACTAAAACCCTTTATTATTCTATGTACCTAATATTTTAATTAATGGTAACAATTTTAGAGGTATTTTAAGTCGGATACATTGAGTGGACATGACCATGGTCAGAAACATCTTGCATGATTGCCGCCCTTGGGCGGGCAGAAGTATATCGTGTACACACACACACACTCGTGCTCTACAAAATCTCATGCTTAGTTTGCTAAGCTCGGTTTAGATTTGCCGCCACAACCAGAATTCGTTCAGTAGGAAATTATGTCAGACTCCTACTATCAAAAGCTAACGGTATTCGTCCATCTACTTCTGGTTATAGTGTGGGAATGCTGACATAGTAATTTTTACCTCCACCACTCGTGGAGGAGCCCCGTCCTACGGCCGCTCTTTCTCCCATTAGTCGCAACTTTTGCTTTTTTGACAAAAATGAATGTTATTTTTGTCAAATTGTTTGATTTTGTACTTATTTGTAAGGCTGGTGTTAGTTTTATTACTCAAAAAATATCACGCGTCAATTTCCCATAGGGTTGCCCATAGGGCCCATAGGCCCATAGGGGTCCCATAGGGTGCACCAATGGAGGCATAGAACCCACATTTAACTGGTTGTTGTTTTCATTATTATTGCTGAATGGGCATGGTCTTGCTTTAGATCAGGCCTGATGGAAGGCGGTGATTGAGATCTATGATGGAACGAGCGCGCCCATAAGATGCATGTTCACTCTCGTTTTGGAGGTAGACGGGTTAAATGTGGCGGGGTCCACAAGACGCTGGCAAGGAGTTCTATACTTTGGCTGTGTGCCTAATGAATGTGGAGGAGAAGCGCTGAGTACGACTGGTCGGGATATCAACCAAGTGTTTCTTAGTATATTATTATATGGCCGGCTATTAGGACTGAATAAAAACATATGAGCTTATAAACAATACTCATATATTTAAATGACACACGTAATTTGCTACACTGGAATGCATTAATCGTGACTTCGCTCTACATCTGGAGTTTTATCTTCGGCTTCGTGTAACTGGTATCTCTGGGTGCCGATTTAAAAACCCATTATACCAATCTACGCCTGCAAGGCCCATATTTAAATTGAAATTATGTCTAATATCGTATTCTTGACAAAAATCAAACGCTTGTCTGCGAATAAATTTTGGGTAGAGAGGAACCCCACTTTTTGATAGGTTGAGTATTTTTTCCACAAAAGTTTTTTCTTGTACTTCGTTCAGTATTCGATTTCGTCCCGTTCGTTTTACTGAGCTTCCCGTTCTCAAATGATGGCTGAGAGCTGGTATAGAAATTCCATACTGATCTGATGCAGTTTTCTTCGTCATATATCCGGAGGTAACAGCTGCCATAGCGGCACGAAGGTCTTCTTCCGTCCACAGGGATGCTTTGGCAAGCTTCGAACCTGTATGAAAAACTTTGTTTAATGTTTCATGTATTTAGGTACAAACAATGAAAATTACCGAATAATATCACAATTTTTTGTGAAGAATTCGTTCAAATCATCTCCTGGTCGCCAGTATTGCTGACTAGACAGCAGTTTATAATAATATGTAGTAGAAATGCGTGAAAATAGCCTGTTTAACAGTAGGTACTAAAAAAAGGGCCAAATGTAAACACGGTAAAACAAAAAAAGTATTAATAAGGCAGATGTGAGTAGAACCGCAGGGAGGGGAGATGCCCTAGGAGGACAAACAGTATTGGTGGTTGGTGGTTGGTTTTGGTTCTTCAGAAAAATCTGGTGCGTAGTACTCCCAACCGGCGTCCAAATGTATGAACTTACCAGAGGCAAAAGGAGTATGTCAAGATTGTAGTTTCTACCCCCATGGAAAGAAGTTGCGCACCCCGTTGGTCTCGTGGCCGAAGCGCGACTACTAAGCGTGTGTCCTGGGTTCGATTCCCAAGTCGGGCAGTCTTATTGGGTTTCTCCGTTAGGAATTTCTTAGTAACAGCCCGGACTTTAGAAAGTTGGCGGTGTGATACCCCCGTGTCTTGCAAAGCAAGTTAAGCCGTTGGTCCTGCGCCTGATCTCTCTCCGGTCGTGTCGGATTGCCGCCCCATCAGATCATAAGAATGACTGAAGAGTGAGTGCCCCTGTGTTTGCGCACACACTTGTGCACTATAATGCCTATCTCCCGCGTGGAAGGCTAGTCTCCGCTCAGATTGGCCGCCATGATTGAAATACGGTCTGGAGGAGTACATATATGTATATAGCATATCATTCTAGACCCCTCAGCGCAGAAACTTTTCGTCGGATATTTAAAAAAAAAACAGCTGTATGTATTGCACTTTTCTATGAAAAAGCTGTTTTTTTTTTGTAAAACCGACGATTTTTTTTTTCGCTGTGGGTCTACAATGGTATGCTGAATTCATGGTTAAAGTTTGCCCACTGAATAAAAATTTTAACTGTATATGTAGAAATGTACTGCTCATACCTGCTTAAGGTTAGCTCATTGCATGCTTGCATTCAATGAGGAGGAAACCACAGTCCCCACATCTAAGGTGGCAGTCCCACCGCACGCCGCTTACCTAATTCGCTGCCCTAAAACATGATTGTAACGTGTATAAGTACTGTATGTGTGTGTGTATATTGTCTTGTACCTACAGTTTACATTACCCTTTTTTTTGGGGATAGGAAAACATCAAATAACTTCTCCCACTCTGGGTGGAGCGGAAGGGCGTGTCAGACTTTTACTGACTAAAACCCACCCGTGTTCCTTCAGTTGCCTGTGTGCCAGGGGCCACGGTATCTCTTTCGAACAACACGCACCCCTGGCAGGCATTATATTATACCATAAAGCATGATTGTAACGTGTATGTGTGTGTATATTGTCTTGTACCTACAGTTTACATTATATTACGTTATCTATGCATTATTATTACACGTACGACTGGTCGCCCAGTGGTCGAAATTCGGCCATAATTCGTTAAACCTAATGTACTTCTAATGCATTATTATATAAAAATATCAGCTTTCTGCACTCTTTCTTCATATAAACTTTAAAACTGTGTCAAATTTCATACTCATCCAGCCGCGTAATTTTCGTAAATTTTGCTTCACGTATTAATACATAGTAAGTTGTAAGTTGGTTACTACATAGTAAGTTGTAAGTTGGTTGTATCTGGACAAAAACTATTTCATTTAGATAATAAGGCTCTGTGGTACAGTGAGATCCTAGCTTTTACATACTGGAAATATATAGCTTGATAATGCACTAAGGTAGGCCGCAAAAATCAAACTTTCTTAAATTTTTAAGGTTCCGTAACTGTAAAGGTAAAAAAGAGCCCTTATAAGATCACTCTCTTGTCTCTCGTCTGTCCGTGTGCCACCACCGATTTTCTCAGGAATGGGTGGACCTAGCAAGTTGGATTTTATACCAGATGCTAAGGTCTATAGTCCCTATTACGTGTATAAAAATCAAGGTCCTGAGTCAATACGATAAAAAGATATGGGCAAATTTAGATTTTCGCGAAAACTTGTAAGTACCAAAATTTACCTTAATTTTCAACGTTTATTATTTTTTGGAATTTTCCCTTTACTTTTGCTATAAGACCTTGCTTTTAACCAAAATTGAAAATTCTAGGTCAACCGGAAGTACCCTATAGGTATTGGGTCGAAAACCTATATGGTAGTTCCCGTTGACCTAGAATCACAAAATTTGGCAAAAAGTAAGGTCTAACAGAACAAATAAAGGAAAAATTCCAAAAACCAAAAAAAGTTGAAAATTTAAGGTTGAAAAAAAAAGTTGAAAATGTGTACGGAACCCTCGGTGGGCGAGTCCGACTCGCACCTGTCCGGTTTTTTGGAATTTGCAGGTACTGCATGTTGATCATATTATGTGACAATGACCAGCAAATTGCAGAAAACCTCAGACAATTTGAATTTCGCGAGGTACCCTGGCGCTTTCCCCTTACAAAAGCCATTTTAATTAAACTTTTGTTTATATTTTATGTTCAAAAGTGTTACATAAGTGACCTTAGTGCCACAACACATTCTCTGGTAGTCAACCTTTGGGTTAATAGGACTAGGAGCGCTTATATATTCATTCAATTTGTTATCATTTAACTGTGCTATTGTGTGATGTGCTACTTATGTAATTTTTGTGCACTGAATAAAATATGTTTTAATTATCTATTGCTCCATCTATCTACAAAATATAAAAGAAATGACAACAATTTTGTTTTCGAATATTAGAAATAATTATTTAATTTGCCAAATCAACATCCATTCCATTTTGAAATTATAACGAGACGTAATAGTTATATTCGGTACACAGTCAATATTCTTTTTATTAACAAATAAATATTACTTATAGCTGTAGTATCTAGGGTACTTACCCATGGATAGAATACCGTTAAACTAACTTTACTCTAGTTCTGAACGCTTTTTTTTATGTAATCGTGGATTCATCTCGGGGTGTCGTTTCAAAAACCCATTATACCAATCTACGCCTGCTAGGCCCGTAGTGATATTAAAAACATGTTCAACATTATTTTCCAGACAAAAATCAAAAGCTTGTTTGCGAATCAATTTCGCAGTAAGAGGCATCCCTTTCTTTGAAAGATTTTGTATCCGTTTCACGAGATGTTTTTCTTGTACCTCGCTGAATATTGATTTTCGTCCCAGCCGTTTGACTAAGCTTCCCGTTCTAACATGACCCGTGAGAGTGGACTGTGGAATCCCATGATGACGTGCGGCAGCTCTCCGTGTCATATGTCCGCTTGTAGCAGCTAACATAGCTGCACGTAAGTCTTCTTCTGTCCACGTGACACGTTTCGCATACTTCGAACCCAATTCAATTGACCCTGTGAGCAATGTATATAATAATATTGTTTATTTACAAACGATATCATCCACTAAAAAACTCCACAAGGTTTTTAGAATAGACTATTTAGATCACTAGCGAAGGTGACAGTTGATGAAATAATAATTTCTGAAATATTTTGACCACTATATTGTATGACATCCGATTGTAGGACTTTTCAATGGAAAAGCAAAATAAAACATATTCCGATAGTTCGTGTACTAATACAACTATTCACGTGCAAAATTTCAGCTCATTACACTAAATAATTAAAGAGATAAAATAAATATATCAGAACTACCGCAATACATGGATAAAGCGACCAAGTTTGAATGGTCACAAAAACGTAGCCGTGCAGTATATAGAACTAACGTTCTAAAATTTCCAGTATAGTATCGGCGCCTACACAATTAGCAGAAAATAAAACAACTGCATTAACTTTGTACTATTCAAAGTATTTATTAGTTAATGACTACTTAATTGAAATTAAAAAAGATCATTACTAACAAAGTAATAATAACATTGATATAAAGAATCCCATGCCCATGTAACAACCACTCTCATGATGATCGGAGACACCACACTGGAAGTTCTGGACGACTACGTTTACCTAGGAAAAGCTGTCCAGGTAGGTGGGTCCAACTTCGAAAAAGAGGTCAATCGTCGAATCCTACTCGGCTGGGCAGCGTTCGTGAAGCTACGCAATATCTTCTCGTCCCACATACCGCAGTGTCTCAAGACGACAGGCTTAGACCGGTGCGTGTTGCCAATGATGACGTCTGGTACTGAAACGTAGTCGCTCACAATGGCCCACCCAAAGGTTAATGGTTTGGGCTATGCTTTTCCGCTGCGACTACGCACACGATGGAACTCCGGGTGTCGATTCAAAAACTGAGCAGACCAATGCTTGCCAGCAAGGCCCGTAGTGATATTAAAGTTATGTTTAATATTATTTTCTAGACTAAAGTCAAATGCTTGTCTACGAATAAATTTTGGGGTGAGAGACATCCCTCTTTTTGACAGATTATGTAATCTTTTTATAAGTAGTTTTTCTTGCACTTCATCCAGTATGCGACTTCGCCCCGTTCGTTTTACTGAGCTTCCCGTTTTTATATGATCGCTAAAGGTTGCTCTTGGAATTCTATATCGATTTGCTACAGCTGTCTGTGTCATGTTTCCCCTTGTAACAGCTGCCATGGCAGCGCGTAAGTCTTCTTCTGTCCACAAACCACGTTTTGCACGCTTCAAACCCAATTTAATGGAACCTGAGATTAAAATCTCTTTTAATGTTAAGCGATTATTAAAAGCCGATGGAATCAATTAACAAACTCCAAAAACTATTTATATGAAATCTATTTCAGGCCAATGACGATGATCACACTGCTAGAATTGATCATGATCATTGTATGGCTCATTGCCACTTAAGTTTGCTTATTCTGTGGGGCTATATCCACTACTTTAGTTCTCTGTCACATTACTTTATTGATACCGGATTCCGTACCTCAGAGAGACTCAAAGCTTAGCCCATTCCATAGCTGGCTGATCGACCTTGAATTTTTGCACCAGCCTTACCGTGAGAGTCTACGTCTCAGTTCCGTAAGTCACAACAAGTCGGATGCGCTGATTGAAGACCTAAGTAGTTAGCAACGAGAAGACGAAAAACGATAGAACAAAAACAGACAAACGAGCTTAAAAATAATATTTATTAAAATCTTCTGTCTCTTAATTTATACGTTACGTGCTTATATTGCAATAGAATAACCATAGGCGCAACTTTGCTCTAGCTCATGTTTCTTTTCTTTTTATGTTTGTTGAACAACTGCATTAATCTCGGGGTGTCTTTTCATAAACCCATAATACCAATCTTTGCCTGCAAGGCCTGTAGCCGTACTAAAACTATGTTCAATATTATTTTCCATACAAAAATCAAAGGCTTCTTTTCGAATTAATGTCGAGGTAAAAAGCACCCCATGGTTTGCAAAATTTAGTATTCTTTTCACGAGTTCTTTTTCGTGTGCCTCGCCGAACATTGAATTTCGTCCCAGTCTTTTCACTACGCTTCCTGATTTCAAATGACGGTAGAGAGTTCGTTTCGGAATTCCATATCGTTTTGTTGCATCTCTCCGTGTCATATTTCCGCTTATAACAGCTGCCATAGCAGCACGTAAGTCTTCTTCTGACCACATAGCACGTTTTGCGCAGTTTGAACCA
Source organism: Antitype chi (assembly GCA_947359405.1). NCBI lineage: Eukaryota > Metazoa > Arthropoda > Insecta > Lepidoptera > Noctuidae > Antitype > Antitype chi. The sequence goes on along the minus strand of OX375820.1, from coordinate 17,439,757 downwards.
AATTGAATAGTACCTGTAAGCAAAACCGCGTTTTATGTTAGCTCATTTATTAACAGCCGATAGGACCAACTAACAAACTTGTAAGCCTAATAGTAAATTGGTTTAAAAAAATAAAAAGTAATAATATATATAATAAAAAGGAAAGTTGCAGGAGTAATGATTCGGATCAGCCTAAACTCTGCGCGGCTCAAGACGCTGGACATCAGTAACCGTATCAGCAGTACGCAGCCAGATGCGACAGGATGCAGCAAGATCGACTGGGTCATCAGGCACTAGGAGATCTGTGTAAAAAATATCTGTAGCAGGGTGAGTGCTCCCTGCGTCGAAGACCACCTGTACGGAGGTGGTCGGCTGCGACTTTCTGCCCCCACGTAGTCAAAGGGCTCTCGCCGTAAGCGAGAGGGCCGGGAGAAAGAATCACACCGCACACGAATATTAGGATTGTTTTATTAGCGCACACACGCAACCGCAGCATAGTACAAGATAGTTCTCAGAAAACATATGGATACTGAGTTATACTTGATTGACCAAAGATTTAGCAGGGACAAAGGTTGAAAAAAGTTAGAGACCAGACTTAAACAAAAGTTGAACAAAGTTAGAGCCCTTGTCAGGACTGACGGCTGCCTTTTATGGTGCTTGATCTACCTTCTAGAAATATCTGTTCCACATTTTGAATCGAAAACTTAGCATTTGATTGTCGATCAGAAACAATAAAACGGCTTACAGTGAGAACCCAACCTGAAAAATCTATTTTCGGATGCTACATTTATCATCGTCATTACTCTGGCTCGTCATATGGCCTGCTCATTTCCACTTCAGCGTACTTATTCTGGTAGCTACAGCAACCACTTTGATTATCTGACGGTTCTCTTCATTCCGTATTTGATCCCTCAGAGGAACTCCAAGCTTCGCCCCTTCCATAGCTCACCGAGCGACCTCATGCAATTGGCAATCAGAAGACAATAAAGGATCAAACTAAAACAAACGTAGGAACTTATACATAAAATTTATTACAATCATCTTGATTCAGAACTTGTTACTACGATCATACATTACTCTAGAATAACCATACGCGTAACATTACTCTACTTCTGGATTATTTTCTTTTTTTAATCGGCGTACAACTGGATTCATCTCGGAGTGTCGTTTTATAAACCCCCTGTACCAGTCCACACCTGCTAGGCCCGTAGTTATATTAAAAACATGTTCAACATTATATTCTAGACAAAAATCAAAGGCTTCTTTGCGAATTAATTTCGACGTAAGAGGCATCCCTTTCTTTGAAAGATTTAGTATTCTTTTCACGAGTTGTTTTTCCTGAACACTGCTAAATATTGATTTTCGTCCCATTTGTTTTACTAAGCTTCCCGACCTCAAATGACTTCTGAGAGTTGGTTCTGGAATTCCGTGACGACGTGCTGCAGCTCTCTGAGTCATACGTCCGCTTCTCGCAGCCGCCATAGCTGCCCGTAAGTCTTTTTCTGTCCACATGGCACGTTTTGCATACTTCGAACTCAATTTAACTGACCCTGTGAGCAATGTTTTAGTAATCTTGTTTATTTACATACGATATCATCACTAACTAACTCCACAAATGTTATAGAAAATTATTATTCAGATCAATAGCTAGACGTGACAATTGATGTTATGATCATTTCTGAAATTATTTTAAAAAGTGTAATATTTAGATCATGGTTAGACGCGGACTACTAGACTGCTTGCGTAGATGACAACACAGGAATGAAGTAAAAGAAATAAGCGTATTGTATACATTTTTTTAATCGATGTGATTCTTACTTACATAGTTTTACACTAAAGAATACTATGATCGTGCCGACACGACAGCGCGACACTACTCTCGTAGAACAATTTTTATAAAAAGTTCATGGAAATGGTCCTACAAGTGTTGCGTTGGGCCGTAGCGTGGCGTCTGTTTGAAGAAGCCTTAACTATTTTTTTTTTCTTAATCCTTTTTGTCTAGCTGGATTAAACACAGAAGTGTCGATTAATAAACTGAGCAACCCAATGCTTGCCAGCAAGGTCCGTAGTGATATTAAAATGATATGTAATAATAAAAAATAAAAAATAAACTCAAATGTTTGTCTGGGAATACATTTTGGGATGAGAGACATCCCAGCTTTTGATTGGTCATGGAATCTTTTTCTAACCATTTTTTTCTTTTAGTTCATCCTGAGGCAATCCCTGTAATTTTAAGGACGTTCTCAGTCTGATCTCAATCTGTTAAAAATACCTTGAGTTTCCGTACATCTTTGACAAGTTTTTCACATTTGATTGCCGCCGATATGAGATTGCGACTAGATTTTGAACGTTTTTAATTACGAGAACTAGCCTTCAACTTCGTCTCATTCGTTTTACTGAGCTTCCCTTTTTCAAATAATCGCTGAGACAGGCCTTGGAATTCTATTTCTTATCGTTTTGCCGCAGCTTTATGTCATATGTCTCGTTGTAACATCTGCCATAGCAGTGCGTAAGTATTCTTCTGTCCACAAACCACGTTTCGCATGCTTCAAACCCAATTTTATAGAAATGAGCTAACAAAATCTACTAAATTACTTTACTTTAAATTTATTTCTGGATACTAATATATATTATCATAATTATCTAAGCTTTATCCAATCGCATGCAATTAAACTTCGATCGACAACGCTCATGTTTCTTCTACCAGCCACCCTGTGCGGATGATCGAAAGACAATAAAGTAGTTATAAAAAAACGTATGAGCTTATAAATATAATTTATTAAAATCTTCATGTTGCTAAATTTGTCCTAAAGGTAAAATTTAGAAGTATGAAAATTTTAATTATGAAAGCGTGATTATGTTGCTCTAGCTCATGATTCTTTTCTTGTTATGTTTGTTGAACAACTGCATTAATCTCGGGGTGTCTTTTCATAAACCCATAATACCAATCTTTGCCTGCAAGGCCTGTAGCCGTACTAAAACTATGTTCAATATTATTTTCCATACAAAAATCAAAGGCTTCTTTTCGAATTAATGTCGAGGTAAAAAGCACCCCATGGTTTGCAAAATTTAGTATTCTTTTCACGAGTTCTTTTTCGTGTGCCTCGCCGAACATTGAATTTCGTCCCAGTCTTTTCACTACGCTTCCTGATTTCAAATGACGGTAGAGAGTTCGTTTTGGAATTCCATATCGTTTTGTTGCATCTCTCCGTGTCATATTTCCGCTTATAACTGCTGCCATAGCTGCACGTAAGTCTTCTTCTGACCACATAGCACGTTTTGCACAGTTTGAACCAAATTGAACAGTTCCTGTAAGTAAAACCACGTTTAATGTTAGCTCATTTATTAAAAGCCGATAGAATCAACTAACAAACTTGTAAGGCTAATCGTAAATAGGTTTAAAAAAACAAAGGAAAGATGAAAGTGTCTGAAGGACGCTTGGAGTCAGTAGCCGGATCAGTAGGACGTAGCAGGATCGGCAGGATGCAGCCAGATCCGACAGGATGCAGTAAGATCGACAGGGTCTTCAGGCAGTAGGAGACGTGGGTTAGAAATAGCTATAGCAGGAGGAGTCCTAACCACGTCGGAGACCTCCCTGTACGGCGGTGGTCGGCTGCCAGGCTGTCAGTCTACGCCATGTAGACAAAGGGACCTCGCCGTTAGCGACAGGGCCGGTGGAAAGAATCACACCACACACGAATATTAGGATTGTTTTACTAGCGCACACATGCGCATGCACATGAATTGAAATGTTTAAATATGATTGTATGCAGTATTAATATTTTTTTGTTTAAACAGCATCAAATAAAAGGCTTTTTTTATTTTATTTTATTTATTAGTTTATACAATGTCTCGACGCCAAGCGTCGGGTCCGCCCAACCCTTGTTCGAACCAGCCCGCGCCACTGAAGCTGTAGCTTTAAATTCGTACCTAAATAATAATCACTCCGATCCAACCCGTCTCTAGCTAGACTCTTCCAGCAACGCCCTAAGCCGACGGCCGTACCCCACAGGGGAGCATGTAGCATGTGGCACATACATATATAGCATGTAGTCGCTTAGTTTTAAGTTGGTAAGCCCTGGTTGGAGACCTTATTTTATTTAGGCAGCCACAAGCAAAGTCAGATTAGGCAGCCGACAACCTCCTAGTTGAGATGACATTCCCGAAAAAAGAAAACAACTGTCGGGCAGTTGCCCACCAGAGAAAAGGGAGGGCCCCACACACAGACATATAAAACAGTAGCAGACCAAACATTCGCTAAAAAATGCGTACCCATTACGCACACATAGAGAGTGTGTCGAAACAGGGCCGGACTAGGGCCGGTTGCCGGTATTATATAACGATATTGAAACGACCGATAAATCTTATCTGGGTAAATGAAGTGTAGATTACTTATAAATTATGTCTTAACGAATATAACCACCCATCTGTTCCCGTGGTTACTGTAAAAGGCGACTAAGGTAATATTTTAAGAGGACGGTGGGCGGCAGTCCTTTCACCTCCTTTTAACGGTATATTTATACACAGACCGTTGACGGGCATCAGTATCGGATAAAAGAACTCTCCCTGCAGTCATTAACCCGCATGCCCAGCTTGGTGGGACCTAGAGTTAAGGTGTTGGTATGCCTGAAAGCTAGCTTATAAGGAATTTTGCAATAAAACAATGAATTTAATGAATATTTACATATTTATTTTTTACTTTATTTATTTAAATATTCTTTACTGTACACTACAAAAATACAATAAACAAAAAAATACACTATAATATATACAATAGGCGGCCTTATCGCTTTCCGCGATCTCATCCAGGCAACTATGGAATGGACAGTGATTAGCCTGGACATAAAATGGGGACGTTGTTGGTGCAAATAATGTGTTTACAATATACTAAAATAGATACATAGATATATACATAACCTAAATAATAGATACATAAATACATACATACAAAATTTAAAACGAACGAAAATAAAAGCCTATACAGATATTATTACAGTTTGGTACGAGAACGAGATCACAACGACAAGTAATGTTCTTTATTTTCATAATTTAAAAATTACGGGTCCTAAAATAATAATATGTACAGGTATACAAAAAATTAAATAATCATAGGGCATCAAATAATACGTCCGCATCGTTGTCGATGGGAAAAGTGGCCAACAAAGGCTGGCAGCATTGCCACGTGGTATGGCAATGCTGATTCTTTGGCTAAAAAATAGGCCAGCCCTTTGGTCACGTGAAGAGTCGATCAACCGCTTGGAGATGTCTCGGAAAACTAAGTTGCCACTCGGACCCCATGGTCCTAGAGTTTCAACCCCAAACGGCTCGAACATATAGGTTCCAATAAGATTGGAATATTTGCACCATTTGAGGTTCAGTTTCAATCCTGGAGTTTCATGTTTTTAAATCCATGCATTGCGTAAACTTACTTCCTTTGGAAACCTGGAAAAATATTAGTAAGCTCAATTATGACCTGCTGAATGAAATGTTAAAATTATGTGAGTAGCCTATACCGATTTATGTCCACTATCGTTCATGTTATCCATCACACAGACAGGGTAACATAACCGGCTAATGAGACACAATTGATTTTCTATTGTAACGTATCACATGTGTACGCGCCGGGCCGGAGCGATTCTATAAATTTTATTATCATAGAATGTATGTTTACACTGGCAATCTGCACTCTGCAGTATTTTCAAACTATGTCACCAAAATTTTTTGAAATATCGTAAAGTAAACCGAGTCTCTATTTGATAATTCCATGATAGGTAAATATTTTCCATACAATAAAAAAAATAGTCTTTGTTGCCAAATCCGTCCCTGACTACACAGAATAATACAAAAACTTACCGATTAAAGGTCAATCCAGGTGTTTTGTGGTAGCTAGCACTGTCACACTGGTACGCACAGCACTTTACTATTTTATTTTTGTGTAATTGTCCCAAACAATTAATATTTCAAGTAATATTTCGCAGTTGAAACATAGAACGCGATTCAGGATAAATTTTGCTTATCAATATGGCAGCGCGGGACAGACGGGCTACGCGTCAAATTTTGTCTATGTGTGAGTCAGTGTGACAACAGGTGACAGAACGAGATACTGCTTACGACTTGTCGCTTAGCAAAAAAAGGATAGAGAATCAAGTCCATCGACTATGGATTAATGTTTGGTCTGCTACTGTTTTATATGTCTGTGGCCCCACAATCCCTTCTCAATGGAGGTTAAGTAAACTTTAAACCCTGTTCCACATTCCTACCTCAATAGAGCCATGAATGAGGAATCTCATTACATTAAGTAGAATGATTCACAAAATAATATTTTTCCGAGATTGCTGTATCGATTTCCGTGATACTTTTTTATTCGGTGGAGAAAACTCGCGCAGTGAACGAGCCTATATAAATATCAATTTTGCATGGCTAGATTTTGAGTTTCAATAAAACGTATTAAGTTCACTTTGCTTATTGTTGTTTGTGGATGATGTTATAAAACTTCCTTCATGACGCGTTCTATTTCTACTCTAGTGTAGAATAAGAATCGCTTGTCTACATTTCTCGATGAAAATCTGTCAACTGTCTATACGGAAACGTCATTTTTGTCTACTCTTCCGACGACAAAAGTCTGCTGCCACTGTTATCTACATTACAAGAAGTGGTACAAAAATGTGTACCATATTAAAATATGAGTAGAAATAAAATACATTTTTAAACATATAAGTTTTTATTTTCAATGGGTAGGTATATTTTAACAGATGAAATTATTATTAATATTATTTTCTATGTAATTACACCAAGAAATAGTACCTAATTCCTCTAATTGGTTTTAGTAACTTACTTACTGCTAAACTGCTTGCACATTGTTATTTTAGTCAAAATCAGCGTATTATTAAGTACGCTAGCTTACCCGTTAAATTTTCGGTACCACAAGTAAGATTTTATTTTGTCACAATGTTTTAAGATGTTAAATCAAAACTATAAGATCATTTGATCTTATTGCAATTACTTTCTTGTACTACATTAAAAGTCGACAAACTCAGACCTATAAATAAAAAAGAACATTTCGTCATTGTGTTTTTATGACAAATTAACAAATTTATTTTTTCTGGCGCGCGCAGGCCGCGCCTTAATAACTTACATAATACAATAGAATAATATTAGTGTAACATTATCGTATGTCTAGATTTCTGCTTAAGTGGAAGGTGGAGCAATCTCGCCGTGTCGTTGTATAAACTTTCTGCACCATTCCACGCCTGCAAGGCCCGTAGTGATATTAAAAACATGGCTAATTTTATTTTCCAGACAAAAATCAAAAGCTTCTTTGCGAATTAATTTCGAGGTAAGAGGCACTCCTTTGTTTGAAAGATTCCGTATTCTTTCCACGAGTTGTTTTTCTTGTGCCTCGCTGAATATTGATTTTCGTCCCACTCGTTTTTCCATTCTTCCAGTTTTCCAATAATCGCAGAGAGTTCGTTTTGGAATGCCAAAGCAACGAGCGGCGGCTGCCTGTTTCATGCGTCCTTCTGCAACAGCAGCCATTGCAGCTCGCAGATCTTCTTCTGTCCATGTATTATACGGCGAACGCTTTTTCCGTTGTTTTCCTTTGCGGCGAATTACTTTACCTGTAAAAAATTGGTACAATGTATCTCCGAAATATTGATTAACGGTAAATGTCAATCCTAAAATTCAGACTGAAATGAGTTATAATATCAGTTTTTACAGGATGATTTTTGTGATGGCATTTCGGACGAAGCCCTTGGGCTAGATCACAAACTGGTGGTCGAGCATAAAGGAAAAGGGAAAGGATTTATTTTATTTCAGAGGAAAATAAAACTGCATTTTTAGTTTTTTTTTATTTATTCTTACTGATCAAAGCATCGTACTCGTTTTATGTTTTACCAATTGAACACCCTGTATTATTACACTAACCAATATTGTAACTGGCAAACGCTCTGAACAGGGACCGAATTACCGGACCAATTACCGTTATGCTAACGATAAAAAAGTAACGATACCCATAAGTTAGTTAACGTTATCTAATTACCAGTACATGTAACGGTAAAAGTAACAATTAGTATAAGTAGCGGTAAAAGTAACGATTCTTATGCCGGTAATTTATACGTCTATCTCTTTCTAACTATGAGGGTTGGGAGACTTGCATCTTTCGGTGTGTGCACAGAAACAATATTGTGAACACGCCGAACGTGCGATTTCCTTCGGCGTGTATACAATATTGTTTCTGTGCTGCAGAAAATTATAATAAACAGGGTAGCAGGGACACCAACGCGAAAACTGAACCTTCGCCGTGTATACAATATTGGTGCCGATTCTCTTGTACACCGAACTAAACTAACTCAGTGATAGTTTAGTTAGTTTGTTTAGTGTAGGCTATGAGAATCTTAAAGCTATTCTGCAAAAAAAAATATGAAAATAATTATGACACAACTAAAATCGAATTTAACAATCGCGACTCCACGTGATACATTTTTTTTTTGCTTCGGAACCTAGTACTTGGTCGCCCTACCCTGTGATTTTTTTTAGAGCTGGAGGCGCACATGGGCACCAGCCTCATCGTGTTTTATATGAAATTTTTCACTTTTTGTATGAAAAATTATCACCCACATGTTGAGTTTTAGAGGTTTATGGGTCTCATAAAGGTGGTCGAAATTTTCATTATTTTTGTGATAGGACACACCATTTTGGAGAAATCAAAAACAAAGTTGCAGTTCTGTTTTTGCACCTAAAGTCGAGGTGTTGATGTGAATTTTAGTTCATGACGAAGACTAGTTATAATTATAATACCTTTTTAATCGATATAAAAAATAGTCAGATTTAGTTAGACAATCAAAATTTTAGGTGATAAACGTCAAATTTAGAATAGCAATAGAACTGAAAAAAATTACTCAAATTAGCTGCGACCGAATATTTCTATAAAACGAGATATTCGTGTCTCCAAAAAGGTACAGTAGCCCACATGTTTCTGGATACAATTAAATTGACCTTCACAACGTCTTTATGAGGCATGTAAGATATGAGAACGGTTTTAATATTGTGTCCAGATATGTATGGTCGACTGTACCTACATAAAGACATAAGACTTATTAAAAATCAACAATATAGTTATAATAATAATTATGGTTAAGTTGAAAATTAGGTAGAAAATTACGTTTAAAGTTTTATTGTGCAAGTAGATTCATTGTTTCCTTTGAAAACGTTGAAATATCGGTATACTTCTTTCGGCCATTAATAATATATTTTACACAAACAACTAGTTCATAAATCAAAGGCAGCGTAGGTACGTTCGGCGTACGCGACGCGTTGTTTGTGTGCCGTATGATTATGAAATTAAACACGCGCGAGCGCGAGTCTTATCGTATTCGTAATTTTTGGTTGCTGCCGCTCTGCTTAGAAGAGCCGAACGCAAGGCGCGCGAGGCGCTGGATTCGGTTTGGCAACGTCGCACAAAATGTTGCTTCTTGTTTGATTTTAGCGAAATACCACTATTGGTAACGCTATTTAAATACCGGTAAATTCTATGATTTAACGTTATGTTTAACGTTAAATATTTAACGGAACGGAACGAAATGCTTTGGTAGTTTTACCGGTATTTTATTGGTAACGGTATCCGTCCCTGGCTGTGAAAGGATATAATGCCTTGTCAAATCTAAAGAAATGGCAATTTCTTTAGATATATCGTTATTTATAAAGAAATGAAATAGCAAAAACTGGCACTCAAATAATGTGACTGCACTCTTTGATCCTTATCAGTAACACTATCATTTAGTACAAAATACAGGGTGCTTTTTCAGTTGTTCCAAAAAGGTTCCTTTTTTAAATGATCGCTGACAGTTTAGGATTTCCATGTCGACCTGCTGCAGTAGTATGTGTCTGACAGCTCCCATAACAGACGTCAGTTTTCTTCTGTTCACAGAGCTCGGTTATCACACGTTGCCAACATTCTAATATAATCTGTGTAGGTACTACTAAACAATTAAAACATGATTATGATGATACCTAAATATATTTGGTACAAGCTTCTGCTCGTGACTTCACCCGTGTGGGATATTATCCCGTGGGAAGATGCTACTAACCGGGACAAATAGTAGCGTTGTAACTGTAAGCCAGTCTCTGTCTTAAGCCTATACGTTGGTCCGCCGACCAGGTTAAATAAAATATAACGTTTTTAAAGTTATAATTTATAACTAAAAAACGTTTTGGCAACCTGGAAAAATTACTAACGTTTTATGCACTGGCTCATAATCACTAACATTCACATCACAGTAGGCCTTACATACAAGGTATAACAGAATAAGGGTTAGTCCTGAAAGTAGTTTGTTCATAATTGACTACTGAATCGATTTCAGAAATTAACAAAATATATGTAAGTACTTTGCCATAATGACCTCCGATTGAGCCACACCAATTTTTAATCCTATCATAAGGTAATAAGACTCAATTTTAAATGCGTAAAGTAATGATAGGGTATATATTTGATTTGATCCAAAAGTATTTGAAGAAAATCTAAATAAATGGATCAGAAAACGTACAATCACCAAAAGAGATAAGGAACCAGGGTCGTCGGTTATAGTTGAAGTTTATTATGAAACCAATAGATGTTTTCGAATGAAATTTAAGTTGAAAAAGAAACTATTAGGTCTTTACCTATGAAATTGCCGTTTTGCAGTACTGGCCATTTCAAATCAAAATAATTTTTGTTTGGGTAAGAATTCTAATTTCAAATTAATTTTATTTTAAAAACATGGATTTTTTTTTCCAAAACTAGTCATTTGTTTATTGATTAGTGTTACATTTTCATCGCATTTCAATCTTTTTCGTCATCATGGATACGTTAAAAATTCGAGTAATTATGGAATATGAGTACCGTCGTGGCAGCAACGCGGCACAAGCGGCACGCAACATCAACGACGTTTACGGAGCTAACACTACAAACCAACGCACCACCTGTTATTGGTTTGCTCGCTTCCGTTCTGGAAATTTCGACCTGAAAAATGAACCGCGGTCGTCCGAAGACTTTGGTCGACAATGACGAATTAAAGGCGATTGTGGAAGCTGATGATACACAATCTACGGCTGAATTAGCAGCAGCTTTCGACGTTAGCGTCAAAACAATATTGGTCCATTTGCGTCAAATTGGCAAGGTAAAAAAGCTTGACAAATGGGTGCCCCACGAACTCAATGATCGTCAGCGCGGAGTACGCGTCGAGACGTGCCTTGCACTGCTCAACAGACACACAAATGAAGGAATTTTGAACCGCATTGTTACCTGCGATGAAAAATGGATTCTGTTTGATAACCGCAAGCACTCAGCAAGTTGGTTGGATCCTGGTTCAGCACCTAAACAATGCCCTAAACGAAAACTTACCCCTAGAAAAGTGATGGTCACTGTTTGGTGGTCTAGCGCCGGTGTGATTCATCACAGCTTCTTACCAAACGGGGTGAGCATTACTGCAGATGTGTACTGTGAAGAACTGAACACAATGATGGAGAAGCTGGCACATCTCCAACCAGCATTGGTCAATCGCTCGTCTCCGCTGCTCCTGCACGACAACGCGCGACCTCATACTGCACAGCAGACGGTCTCCAAGTTGCAAGAACTGGGGTTGGAAGCTCTCCGTCATCCGCCCTACTCACCAGACCTTGCGCCTACAGACTACTACTTTTTCCAGAATTTGGATAACTTCTTGGCGGGAAAAAAATTCAATACCCGAGAGGCAGTACAAAATGCCTTTGAAGAATTTGTTGCCTCCCGTCCAGCTGATTTCTTTAAGAAGGGCATCAATAAACTGCCACTGCGATGGCAAAGATGCATTGATTGCATGGGTGATTACTTCGATTAATACAAATAAAAAATACATGAAAAAAATTCGTTTAAATTTTTTCATACAAAACGGCAATTTCATAGGTAAAGACCTATTATTTATTTTCAATTATTTAAATTATTTTTTATTCGAAACCATCCATGGGTTTCTTACTAAACTTCAACTTGGTCTAACGGCCCTGGTTACTAATTACAATATTTTTTGAAAAAAGTGGTGAGATTAAATTGAATCCTTCTAATCTTTAATGGCGACCGCGTACTGGAAGATGTAGCGTTGGAAGGCCACCCACAACATGGACCGCTGACCTGGTTAAGGCCACAGGAATACGCTGGATGCGAGAAGCACAGAACCGGTCGAAATGGCGGTGCTTGGGGGAGGCCTTGTTAGGACAAGGCCTCCCCCAAGCACCGCCATTTCGACGACGACCACTGCCAAAGACGAAAACGCCACAAAGGCACAAAGGCGAAAGACGTCCACTGCCGGATAGGTCCGGCAGTGGACGTCTTTCGGCTGAAATGATGATGATGATGACAGATGAATGTGTTACTAATTCCATTTAGTGAGTGCCTGCGTAAGAATTTAACCTGAACAGTGTTTGTTTACACTCACGTCAGATACTTTTGGTACAGACTATAGGTTGTATTCACACGGTTCGTAACAATAGTATTTCCGCTGACGTCTATATTTACTCCGAGCCGTATTTAGTTGGACTTTGGTCTGTAGCTACGTTATCAGTGACGCAGTTATAGCCATCATGCGAGATAGTGAGGGAAGTAGGTAAAACGTGAACGTGAACGCCCACGAACTTGGTAATACTGATAAATCTTTGTTTAATTCAAATTAGGTATTATCTTTTTGCATAAATTATTTTTACTAATCTTACACGCAAAAAAATTTGCAAATGTAGTGCGGAAAATTTTAGTATGGCTTTGGCTAAAAAAGTAGAGAAAGAACAATGAAACGATGAATAAGTTGTATGAAAAATAATTTGGTTAGACAGGGGTCACTGCTGAGATGGCCGTTAAAAGAGACTAAGAAAAAACTTTTTCCAAAAAAAACAACGACCATCTTCCAGAAAAACACTACAAAGTGATAACTTTAATTTTTTTTTTAAGTCGGTGAATTTGGATATGTATTTAATTTTTTTGTGAATTTAAAGTTATTTTTCACTTTGTAGTGTTTCTCCTTTATTTTTTACTTTTTAGTTAGGTATACTACCTACCTCACATCAATTCCAAATTTCATAATTCTTGGGGTCAAAACAATGCATATATAGGCGTTAGCAGCAATCGCGATTGATTTGTTGTCATTTTTTGAAGAGTTCCGGATCTATACGAAAATTAAATGGGACCATTTCGGAATAAACGGCACGGTTGGCGCAGTGGCCAAGCGATTGACTGCTGCGCGGCGTGTCGCGGGTTCAATTCCCGCACGGAACAAATATTTGTATGACCTACAAGTAGTTGTTCCGGGTCTGGTTGTTTGCGTATGTGAGTTTAAATGTTTGTAAACGCACCCACAATACAGGAGAAATTCCTAGTGTGGGGCAACGTTTAAAAAAAAAAAACACCTTTCGAACAAAAACATAATTTTGCAAATCCGTCTATATATTTTTTTTTGTATAACCAACGAATAATTTCTGCGCTGTGGGGTCTAGAATGATATGCTGAATTCATGGTTACAGTTTGCGCACTGAATAAAAGCTTTTCCTGTATGACGGAGTTATGCCCGAAAATATATGAAATATAAATATAAACATGTCGAATTGAGAACCTCCTTCTTTTTGAAGTCGGTTAAAAAAGAAAACAATGTGCCGACCACAAATAAATTGGGACAAGGGAAGGAGGATAATTTTAACCAAACAATAACATGTTTTTTTTTGCTGAATGGGCTTGCTCTTGACTTTGATCACGCCTGATGGAACGAGCGAGTCCGATTGCGGAGCGCCTAAACGCGGTCGTTGCGACTCCACTCGACTAAAGTCGAGATGGTTAAAAGAAACTCACACTAAATAAGTACGTATGAACTAAGGCAACTATTTTGACTCGTAAATTTTAATAATTTTGACTTATATATAAGTACAGACGCCAGTACATCGGGCTACCCCAAACTGTCACATTTTCCGAATTGAACATGAACCTTATGCTAATGTAATAAAGTTGATAATCTATAAAATAAATTTGACAAATTGGGGTAGCTTGATGTGCTGGCGTCTGTACCAAAGTATGGATTCCGATGTTAATATTAGGTGACGTGACTAGTTTGACAGGTTGAGTAGGTACTGAGCCACTAGCGTCCGCCATGCGTGGGCGCAGCATCCATAGAACTATTTGTCCTAAATTAGCATATTAATTGTGTCATACAATCTGTGGAAGTAGGTACCTACTACTATTGATATCATACAACGCTGTGTTACACGCAGACACGCTGAAGTTTTTAAGACTACTTTTTTTTTTAATTCACTTTATGGCTCCTACAGACAGGCGCGACGCGAATTAAAAGAACAATTTTCAAGAAAACTTCATGGAAATTGATCTACTAGAATCACATCGCGCTGACGCGACGTTCTGCGGGAGCCTTTATTATCAAACCTCATAATATTCAATAGTAAAGTTTGTAAGACCAACTGCTAACCATGAGGTCTATGGGTTTTTTTTTTGTGTGGGAAATCATCAAATAACTTCTCCCGCTCTGGGTGGAGCAGGAGGGCGTGTCAGACTTTTACTGACTAAACCCGTGTTCTCTCAGTTGCCTGTGTGCCAGGGGCCACAGTATCTCTTTGGGACAACCCGCACCCCTGGCAGGCATCGGCCTTTGCGGACCCCACCAGTTGATGTTGACATCTCTTTGAGGCGCACGTGGAGCACAACGCGTCGTTGACCCGGGCTTGATTTTTACCGGACAGCGAGCTACCTACGGTGGCCGGGAATCAGCCGTGTGTTGCCGACGCCCAGGGTGTCTCCTGCGGCGATGAGGTCTATGGGTTTGATTTCCAAGACGAGCAAGCGTGGTTGTCTTAATTCCTTGTGGGACATCACAGCTCGAACTTTGGAATAATTCTACCAGTTTATAGGTTTTAGGCTCATCCCTGTGTGGATTTTAATGACACATATATACATAAACTCACGACTTCTTCCCATAGTCGTCAGCAGGAATTAAAGAATGCCAGTTGCTACGATCCCCAAATCCTTCTTTTCCCTCGTTAACGATCACTCATCAATCATCAAGTCATCATACATGCACGCCGGTTGCGAGTATAACTAGGTACTCACCTGACCGTTCTGAAGAACATCCCCAATAAGTTCCCTATATGTCCTTCTAGGGCATATGAGGGAAAACCGGCTAGTGGATATTTACAAAGTCATAGTCATTAACTTTATCAGGGTCAAAGTCGAAGCATTTAGTACAAATAGGCGCATAAAAGACAGTTTTTAACGTCAAAATTTACATTAATAAAATAGAATTGATTCTAGTCGCCCCTTCCATAAGGTAGTTTCGTATGAAGAAGAATGGGCAAGAAATTCTAAAGTTAGGACCTGTACTCTTTTAAAGTGTAATGTCATCATCTGCTCATCTGCTCAGCCGTTTCCCAATTATGTTAGGGTTGGTTTCCAGTCTAACCGGATGCAGCTGAATACCAGTATTTTACATACAACGACTGCATATGTGACCTCCACAACCCAGTTACTGGGTAACACGATACCCTAATGATAAGACTGGTTGTCAGGTTTTCGGGATTCTGACGACCACTAACGAGTGTCAAAGATCCACGAATGACAACCGGGACCAAAAGCTTAACGTGCTTTCCGAGGCACGGAGGGATGTTGGTATGAAAAGATGGTCACCCATCCACGGACCAACCGAAGCAAGCGTAGCTTAACCTGATCAATCGACCCGTGCGGCTGTTATTACTTAACCCCATTGCAATGTATCATTAATTTAATTATGTTATATTTACATACGATCGTTGCGTGCTGAATCTGATAATGATAAAAAATAATCTACTGTCGTAATAGTTGAACTTCGATCACTAACAGAAGTCCAAGGACATCAGCACGTAGACGTCAAACTACCTTGATCTTTGTACAACAACAAACGCCATTCCTACGACACGTGTTCTGCGCAGATAGCGATTTGGTTTTTGAAGGCCATTAGCGTTTATAATTTTAATTCCTTTTAACTAACCGACCTGGGGGCCGATTCTACTAATTTGCAACGTTACACGTTAAATTGTGTTTCCACAACAGTTCGATTTCGATCGCCGTTCGATAGTTACATAAAAAGTCATTCTACTATTTTATAAGCAAAATGGAAACTAAACTTAAAACGAATTGCAACTGAACTGTAGCGGGAACACAGCGGATTACTCGCGTTACCAACATGCCAAAATAATATGTTTTATTAATACCACAAAGAAACAAGTTGAATCTAAAAATGTTACTAAACACGAATATGTGGCACTAAAAGTATTTTCTATAATTAAAAGACATAATGATCATAATTTTATCATTAACTTTGTCCTATAGTAAACGTCACGCTCATGTTCGATTTTGTTAGTAGAATAGGTTTTGACATTGTTTCAATCGATCGTTGGCGTAACTAAAACGTAACCGCAGCTGTGTCGCAGCTGGACCGTTGTTCATTTTAGTAGAATGCGAAAACGCTTAAAAGTGGTGATTCGGTTGCGGTTCTATTGCGTTTTTTTAACAAATTTGTTAGTAGAATCGGCCCCCTGACGAGTAGGTCCCTTTTTTCTGTGAGGAAATCCTCATGTTATGTCGGAATCTTGACTACTAAAACCCCCCCCTGTTCCTTCTAGGGCCCAAGAGATACGTCTTGTACAGACGCCAGCACATCAAGCTATCCCAATCTGTCAAATTTCTTTGATAGATTTTCAACTTTATTACATAAGTATAAGATTAATGTTCAATTGGGAAAATTTGACAGTTTGGCGTAGCTTGATGTGCTGGCGTCTGTACATTCGCCGCACCTGCGACTGGTAAAAGCGCGCCATGCTTAGTGGGCCCCGTACCAACTAAATGGTAGGGTTCCTAGTTGTGTAGATGGAGATTCAAAATTAAACTATGACACAGTGGCGAAGGGTCAATACAAACCGATTCCCATCGGCTTACCCTTAAAAAATCCCATCTCCCACCGATCCACCATTCATTATTTCAATGTACAAGCAATTAATTTTTATGTCTTTCTAAGATTTACTAAAAATTGCCTGCACGCAAAGAAAACCAATTATATTGCGACCAAACTTCTCTGATTCCAACTCAGTATGAGTGAAAGTGGGGCTTTACCCTCTGAGTAAACTAAGCTTGCATCACGCGTAGAGTGTTTTTTTTTTTGGAACAGCTTATCCTGGCCATTATTCCACTCCTCGCCACTGCTATGCAACTAGCCTTAACAGTGGTCTTACTAATAACTAAGCATGACTATAGACTATCTGTTAGTCTCGTGGTCGCAAGCGCGCCTGCCAAGCGTGAGGGGTCCTTGGTTCGATCCCTAGGTCGAGAAAAGTATTACTAATTGAGTTTTTGTAAGTAGCAACCCGGATTGCGGAAGTTGGTGTTGTGAGCCCCGTGCTTCGGAAAGCAAGAGTAACGCCCTTGGTCCTGCGCGTGATCTCCGCCGTCCCATCGAACTAACAGATTGTAGGCAAATCGAGGTCAGTTGTGTTTGCACATACTACATACTTGTGCACTATAATATCTACTGCGAACTTAGGACAGTGTTCGTTGAGATTGACCACTGCTGAGGCAGGAATTCGTAGCGAATATTATTTCAAAATACATAAAACATTTCACTGAACTGTAAGATAAAAAAAAATGGCAAGTCTAAGTTCGAATTAATATAAATCAAAGTTCAAGCATATATATCAGGGGTTATAAAAACAGTGACTCAAATAAAAAAGAAACATGGTCAAAAAAATCATTGTGATTCGCATTGCGATGCGATCTAGGTACCTACTTGATATTACATCTTTTCCATAAATAGTCTTTAGGCAATTTATTATTTTTGCATTGGAGGATTTTTTAATTTTCGATTCCATGAAACATGACGCATTGGTAAAAATAACCTATTTGGCAAAATATTTTGATGATTGAAGTCTTATAATACTACACGGGGATTTCCCTAAAGAGTTAATCGAACCAAGACTTGTGTTGTGTCATTTCATTCACTTACGTTATTACTATTTTGCAGTCCTTGCAGAGTTCGTTTAGTTATTAGAATTATTTGTATTATAACATTGTAAAGGCTCCCACAAATTCTATGATTTTCTATGAAAACTTCGATTTCTATGAAAACTTCGTGGAAATTGTTCTACAAAAGGGTAGCGTCGCGCTGTCGCATCGCGTCATTTTGAAGAAGCCTTAATAATATGAGCGGAAATCGGTTTTACGTAACATTTTAGTATAACTACTTCTTTTTGCTTTACGCTTCTCCCTAGGATGTTATAAGAGCACGCCGAACGATTTGTGCTCGTTTGATCCCTTGCTGTATCGCTATTACTTAACCTTTCGTTATATGTAAGATATTAAAGGATTCACTCTATTAATCATACACTTTAGAAACACGATTATTTGTAGTTTCATCGATACAAAATAAATTACTAAGCAATCTCTAAACAATAAACCCTTTATCGGCTTTAGCAGCTATCCGTGTGGTGCCGGACGTAAAAGAATAGCACCATCCGATTTCTTCCCGTGGGTGTCGGAGAAGGCGACTAAGAGACTTACCAGAGAATGGGCAGCAGCGTTCTCTCTCTTGGGGGGGGCCTATGTCCAGCAGTGGACGCCTCTCGGCTGAAATTATGATGCGGCGTAAATACTTTACGGAACGTCATCAGTTTTTTTTAATAATAACAAAACTACATGTTTTCTATACCGTATATACATTTTTTAAATTTGTACTTGTTTTAATAATAAGAAAACAATACCTAAATTATTTCTAGCCAGAGCCGCCACGCCATTAGCGCAAGAATCTCGGTGCGTCCTTAATGTTGCAACTATGTAAATTAAACTACAAAATCAATCAACGAATTTATTGCGACACACAAAGCACATGGTATACTTTATGTTCCCCACAAACAGTTTTACTCATCCTACGTATTGATGACGGACAGTAGGCACAGTACTTACTTACGTTTTGCTACCACCCTTCCCGTTGCTGGAAGATCCAGATGTATTATTTGGAGTGAATTTGGATTCCGTAGTGCGATGTCGTTTCTTCAAACATACCTACAGACTCCAGCATTTCGGTAAATAAATACACCTCTGGGCATCAATGATTCGTGGAAAACAATTGTAAATTAATAACTAGAATAGATATACCAAAATCTTAGAAGTTGGGAAAATAAATAATAAATGGAACTGCTTAAAATATTTTTTTATTAAAATTTTATCAAGACTTTCCATTTTATCAACCGAAGAAGTAGGTACCTACTCCTAGTAGAGTAGTACAGTATTGTACACATTATTTAATTTTTTATCAAACTGTTTTGTCCCACACCTGGGACAAAACGACTGCGCTGTTCCTTGTGAGTTGCCTCCTCCTGCCAATGTCCCATAAACGCAACTAAGTCATTACGCCAGCGTATCCCTGGCCTCCCTCGACGAAGACGCATACCTTATGAAGGTATAGTGTATGTCCCTACCTTTGTATAGTTTTCAAGTTATCATTCTATAATCATCTACCACGGAGTATTGAAAGCATAGGTATAGAAGAAACTGCAATGTTTAAAAAAAAAACAATCAGCTCACGAAAAATGTTTATTGTTACATACATAGCAAATGTTAACCTTAAGTTCTTACTCTTTCGATCTTAGCAAAATCTTTTTTTTTAAACCCGCGATACTAATTTGACAGATGATGTCAATGTCAAACTCCTAGACTAAAGAGCAAACACAAAAGTCTTGAAAAGTTGAAATGTCGAATTAGTACCTGGGATTAAAAATAGAACTTTACTCGAACAAAAAGATGCGTTCATTTTTTTTTAGAAGCGTTCGAAAATTGAGATAGGAACAGGAACCTTCACCGACTGGAACTATTTTGAAAAAGCCTTTTGTTAGACCTTTGTTTCGAATGATTTGACCTCCGTGCTCTGACGGAGAAAAATACTTTTAATTGAAATAACCACTTTAGGTTTTCTTATTCATTTTATAACAAGCGGTTTCTTATAATCATTGCTCCACAGTAGGAGTGTGCATCAAAATCAAATACTCACGTCGTCTCAAAAATCGAACCCGCACCATATTTGCTTAACACACTAACAATCAGAATTTGAATCATTTTGATGGATATTGCTAATCCATTGCTTCATAATTATGTTCGAAAAAATTGTCTGCCTAACAACGTAAATAACGCAATGATCGTCGTTGAACTGTCAAAATGAAAGCCATTCTTACTGTTAGTGTATTACGCAATTACACCAGTGTGTTGTTACAAAGTTTCTCAATTTATCATAGGTTCAACCAAAAAATGGCTATTATACAGCAGTGAAAGTACAGACGCCAGCACATCAAGCTACCCCAATCTGTCAAATTTCTTTGATAGATTTTCAACTTTATTACAATACCATAAGGTTTATGTTCAATTGGGAAAATTTGACAGTTTGGGATAGCTTGACCTGCTGGCGTCTGTACTAAACCTGATAGAATTATGGCTATACTGTTTTGGTAGTAATTCTAATTCCTACAATCCTACTAATAATATAAATGTGAAAGTACTAAACCTGATATATGGCTATATTGGTTTGGTAGTAGTCCCAATCTTAGTTCCAACTAATATTATAAATGTGAAAGTACTAAGCCCAGGCGCGGATCCACCGTTGTGGGCACGATGGGTATGCTCACAACCCTAATAGACTTTGACGTCACACTTTCAGGTTCCATTGAGATCGATAGGATAGATTGACAAAATTTTGGTCAGGGCGTCATATATTTTGTTAACATCTCCTTTGTAGGAATGCACTATATCCATCATGAGCGAGTTCATACCCCGAGTCGCACTTGGCCGTTTTCCGGGTGGCTGTGCCCACAACCTTCTTTGACGGCTGGATCCGCGCCTAACTAAGCCTGAATTATATAGTTATATTGGTTTGGTAGTAATCCTAATCGTACTTCGTACTATCCTACTAATATTATAAATGTGAAAGTACTAAGCAGACAGGAAAAGTTTTTATTCAGAGCGCAAACTGTAACCATAAATTCGGCATATCGTTCTAGAACCCCCCCCCCCCCCCTAGTGCAGAAATTTTTCGTCAGTTATACAAAAAAACTGCCTAAGTCCAGCAGTGGTGTCTTTCGACAGAAATGATGATGATGATGATACATATTAGGTCTTTACCTATGAAATTGCCGTTTTGCAGTACTGGCCATTTCAAATCAAAATAATTTTTGTTTGGGTAAGAATTCTAATTTCAAATTAATTTTATTTTAAAAACATGGATTTTTTTTTCCAAAAGTAGTCATTTGTTTATTGATTAGTGTTACATTTTCATCGCATTTCAATCTTTTTCGTCATCATGGATACGTTAAAAATTCGAGTAATTATGGAATATGAGTACCATCGTGGCAGCAACGCGGCACAAGCGGCACGCAACATCAACGACGTTTACGGAGCTAACACTACAAACCAACGCACCACCTGTTATTGGTTTGCTCGCTTCCGTTCTGGAAATTTCGACCTGAAAAATGAACCTCGCGGTCGTCCGAAGACTTTGGTCGACAATGACGAATTAAAGGCGATTGTGGAAGCTGATGATACACAATCTACGGCTGAATTAGCAGCAGCTTTCGACGTTAGCGTCAAAACAATATTGGTCCATTTGCGTCAAATTGGCAAGGTAAAAAAGCTTGACAAATGGGTGCCCCACGAACTCAATGATCGTCAGCGCGAAGTACGCGTCGAGACGTGCCTTGCACTGCTCAACAGACACACAAATGAAGGAATTTTGAACCGCATTGTTACCTGCGATGAAAAATGGATTCTGTTTGATAACCGCAAGCGCTCAGCAAGTTGGTTGGATCCTGGTTCAGCACCTAAACAATGCCCTAAACGAAAACTTACCCCTAGAAAAGTGATGGTCACTGTTTGGTGGTCTAGCGCCGGTGTGATTCATCACAGCTTCTTACCAAACGGGGTGAGCATTACTGCAGATGTGTACTGTGAAGAACTGAACACAATGATGGAGAAGCTGGCACATCTCCAACCAGCATTGGTCAATCGCTCGTCTCCGCTGCTCCTGCACGACAACGCGCGACCTCATACTGCACAGCAGACGGTCTCCAAGTTGCAAGAACTGGGGTTGGAAGCTCTCCGTCATCCGCCCTACTCACCAGACCTTGCGCCTACAGACTACTACTTTTTCCAGAATTTGGATAACTTCTTGGCGGGAAAAAAATTCAATACCCGAGAGGCAGTACAAAATGCCTTTGAAGAATTTGTTGCCTCCCGTCCAGCTGATTTCTTTAAGAAGGGCATCAATAAACTGCCACTGCGATGGCAAAGATGCATTGATTGCATGGGTGATTACTTCGATTAATACAAATAAAAAATACATGAAAAAAATTCGTTTAAATTTTTTCATACAAAACGGCAATTTCATAGGTAAAGACCTATTATATAATGCACTTTTCTATGAAACAGCTGATTTTTTTTTGTATACCCGACGAAAAATTTCTGCCTAGACTGATATGCTGAATTCATGGTTACAGTTTGCGCACTGAATAAAAACTTTTCCTGTATAGCTATATTGATTTGGTAGTAATCCAAACCCTACTTCCTCCTATTAATACTATAAATGTGAAAGCACTAAACCTATATTGATTTGGTAGTAGTTAATCCAAATCCTACTACCTACTAATACTATAAATGTGAAAGCACTACGCCCAATTGGTTTGGTAGATATACTAATCACACTTCCTACGAATATTATAAATATGAAGCCTAATATATGGCTATATTGATTTGGTAGTAGTTAATCCAAATGCTACTAAACATTATAAATGTGAAAGTTTGTACGTTTGGTTTGGATTTTTCCATGTTTGGATGTTTGTTACTCAATCACGCAAACACGGCTGAACGGATTTGGATAAAAGGCACACAGATAGATTATAGCCTGGATCCAGACAGGATATATTTATCCCGGTAGTACGTTCCTGTGGGATGATTTTTGACCTCCTCACGGGCAAAGCTGCTGGCAAAAGATATAAAAAAAAAACAAATCAAATCATTTTTATTTCAGGCATTGTATAAGTACCTACACACAAATACACGCTATTACTAACTGAATAAGACCTAGGTATCACTGGTTACTTGATTTATAAAGACTAGCTTTTAGGGCCTACTTGGTAACTTTTAGGTAAAATTTTCAGCGGTCAGCAGACGCATCCTATACATACAGATGGCAGGGATATCCCGGATTAGGACGCGCTACCGCTGTGGATTCAGTACATGTTTATGAACTCCACTACGTTGAAATTAAAAGTCGGTTAGTATAAGCACATAAAGCATAGCATAATCGCATAGCGTATTCGTAATTGGCGTAATGTTTAGAATAATTAATAATGTTATACTTATTGCCAGCTGTGAAGATACCTTATAGTAAATAAATAAATAATCATAACGTAACGTAACTGTAACGTTCCCACTGCTGGGGCACAGGCCTCCCTTTCGGTGAGAGGGAGTGGGCCGTAATCCACCACGCGGGCCCAGTGCGAGTTGGCAGAAATCACGTCATAAGACGGTTATTTAAATAAAAGTTACATAAAAATTTCAAAAACCCTCGACCCAAAAAAAAAAACTCTAAAAAGTAATAAAATAATATTTATTGGCCTTAATTTGTAAGTAATATTTAGATCAAGGCATTGTCAAGTCGGAATACGGTCAATGAAAACGCCAAACAGAGGAGGCCTAGCATTATTATTAGCCCAAACACGATACATCTGCTGTTTATTGGTGAGTGACTTGGGTATCCTGGACATTCCAGGTGTTGCTCCAGCATCAGTTCAAGGTTACTTTATTCGTCTAATATCATTGAAGTAATGGAATACAAAATGTCGACTTGATCAGACCCGTGGAAGATGCTCAAATCCCTTCATCAACCAAATTTTCAAACGGCTGAACCGATTTTGATGAAACATGGCTAAGAACACTCCCGACTAATTCACCTTACAAACACAAAAAAAAAACAAAATCAAAATCGGTACATCCGGGAGCTACGATGCCTCAGATGTGTGTACACACACACACACACACCCACAAACGCACACACAAAAACACACACGCAAACACACAGACACGTCAAACTTATAACACCCCGTCGTTTTTGCGTCGGGGGTTAAAAAATATGCTGTTGCATACATTTTGACCGGGTAGGTATTGTACTTTTCAAGGTACTGCACTTTTCTATGAAACAGTAGATTTTTTCTACGTAAAAGTTTTTACCATAATATAAAAAATAATCTAGAGTTATGTCCAGAATTCATGGTAAGAGTTTGCGCGTCGATGACACTGCCATCCTCTTTAAGGAAAAAAGAAGGCCTTGGACTATAAAGTAGGTAAATTTGATTTAATGTTAACAAGGTTCAAAGTCCACATTATAATGAAAATATGTGTTTGCGGTTGCGCAACAACCACAACAGTTTAATTTTTGAACGTGGTTTTACTATTTCAAGTGTTAGGTACTTCAGACGAGCGGTTGACCCTACCTACCTATCTACTAGCTTTTGGACGCTTTTATTTCTGCAAGATGCTGCTTATTGTAGCACTCATAGGTCATAGCATTATCTGCCTGTAATTTTCTCACTGCTGGGACACGGGCCTCCTCTTTGTGGGAGGGAGTGGGACGTAATCCACCACGAGGGCCCTGTGCAAGCGGTCGGTGTATGCCACATGCGCCGATTTTTTTATCAATGCCGGTTTCCTTACGATGTTTTGCAAGCTGTGGTGAGGAAATTATTTAAATAATGTAAAGCGCCTACTTGGGTTCGAACCCGCGACCTTACAACTCGTAAGTCGGGGCCAATACCACTGAGCCACCACTGCTCTAGTAGCATTACACAATTTTAAATAAACTAGTCATAACTTGAGATTGTTGGTATACCTATTTATTCCTGTCTTAACATTATTACTATGACGCCAAACCAATGACTATATAACCTTAATTCTCTTTACGCCAAACATTTGTGAGGACAGCTCTGTTTGAGTGTTCTGAGTGGGAGTGAGTGGGATCCTCCATTATAAAAGCGCTAATCTATTCATTGAAATGACTCGACAATGAATGTATGTCAAACTATCAAAACGGACGATAAGAAAATACGTCACTGTATGTACCTTCGATGTAGGTATCCTTATCAAAATACACGTCGGCGAATAACCGTTTACCAATTAATACCAGGAGCTCAGATTATAAAACAAAGGCAGATAGACCACGCGGAACACCAAAGTGAGGCCAAAAAACCAAATACTAAAGCGTCGCATTGAATGTACTTTAATATTTGCTTTTTTGGCTTCACTCTTGGTGTTCCGCGCGGCCTATTTGTCTTTGTTTTATAATCTGAGACCAGCACCCTAATTGCGTAACTCACGATTAATCATAATCTGTTTCGTTTTGAAACAGATGGCTAAACCATTGCTTCATAATTATTATGTTCGAAAAATGTGTCTGCTCAACAACGTAAATAACGCAATGAATATTGTTGAACTATCAAAATGAAACCGATTATGATTAATCGCGTGTTGCGCAATTAGGGTGCCGGAGGCTCTTATTTTGGTATTAAGTGCTTTATTTACATTTTTGTTCTTTGTGCTCGAGTTAAGTTTTCATTTTATTTGTTGGTATATTAGCATGGCTGGCTGACATTTATGTATGACTAATTATTTAATTAATGTTCTGTGTCTCGTAGTGTTTATATTACTTTGTCGATGTATGAATAGAATCAAGTATATCCGACTAAACAGATAGCTGTGCTGCTGGGGAGTTTGTTCCGCTACTTCTTCCCAGCTAAAGCACTAGGAAGTGGTGACGGGTGGGCGTTTTTAGGGGGACTGTCTTATTATTTTGACGTTCGAAAAGTGCTGATTCTCAGCCTAATTTGAATAAATGACTTGTGATTTTTTTTTTGAACGTCCAGTAGGTAAGTTATAGCGAGCGTTATCAAAAAACAAAATATATTACCTAAACTTGGCAACATAGTAGCAGCTCTACCTACCAACATTTTAAAAGGCCATAAAAGATACCTACCATGAAATTGATCGACAAAACAAATTTCTTAGAGCCTACAACATTACACGATTTCTCGGGCCCTGCCCACAGGGACAGGGTTCCTAGTATTTATAAAAAGAAACAGGGAGTCAGGGTCCCTAAACAAGGCGACCGACTGGTTCCGAGCTCCGTCAACGTTCACACTTCACACAGACGTAAAGATATCGCGGTACGATTTTATCGCGCACTAGATTTTGAACTCTCGGTGTTAAACCGAGCATTGAGAATCCAACAGTAAATCTCAGCGCGTTCAAGATCGCAAAACGAGGAAAGCGCGAAAAAATCTTCCCGCGTTACTATTACGTCCGTGTGAATATCGACTTACGATATTAAAAAATATCGATCAGTGGGTAAACTTTTTCGTATTGATGACAAACTGACTAGTCAACTGTTCAAAATCTGCATGAATCACGCCCTTATTCTCATTGAATATCGTCCGAAACGTGGTCAACAGTTTTGGGCACCGTTTCATTAAAAATTGAACTTTATTGCTGAGCCTTGCGGCCTAAACTTGTGAGATTTATCATTCTAAATGCTCCTATATTTGCGTGAGCGTGACCATAGATATGGTATCAATTGCCATTGATCTCTTTTTATTAATCAATCGTTTGTTCCGTCTGGCTTTATTGATAGATATTTTCAATCTTTACTAAGATTCCAATCAACATAGTTATTCAGGTACTTAAAAAGACAATTCGATTTCAATGTCGATCAGTGAGTGATCCTGATCAGTGACAATATCTGCCTATCTTTTAATTTGTACCAAAACCCCAAACCACAAGCCATTTAGATTGCGATTATGTGATATATGTATCTATCTCAAAATCTACTAATGAAATCGTATGACGAAGAGCAATAATCCATCTGGTAGGTACCTAATCAATGAAATTATTATTTTCAACATTTTCCTCAATTCGCTTGGATCCTCTGACCTGGATATGGTATATCTTCTTCTCAGCGCGTCGATGGAAAAAGAACTTGGTAGGTGGAACGAGTTTGAATTATTATATCTATCTAGATTGCTCCCAACTCCTCTCAAAATTGATTCAAAATTCTTTTGTTCAGAAAAAAAAATTACATGTTTAAGTGTTTTCGTAAAATCATCCCCCAAGGGAATAAAATAGGGAGTGATTTTAATGAACATTCGCACAACTATACATAAAAAAATGTGTACATTTTTTGAAGAGATTTAAGGAATTGGAAATACATATACCTTTAACTTCGAGTCCGTATCTTAAGGTTACATTAAATCGGTCCGTCCACCTCCTTAAAAGTTATTACAATTATAAGTTTAACAAAAACTTAGCTAATATGTAAGCTGCGGTACACTACCTATTGCGTAGTCAATGGCGGTGCTACAGCTTTTCAAATTATGGTGACAATACATTTTTTAAATAAATTATTATTATTATTTTTAAGTTACACATTTAGAATCATAAAACCATTTTTTTTTTTTTTTTATTTAAGATTATTGTCATTATTAGAGAATTCCCATCGCCATAATGTTGGCTCCCCTGTCTGTAGAGTGAAGATAATTTTCGTGCTACCAATATTACAGCGAAGGGAATTCTTTAGTGAAACGCACTCTGCCCATCATCCAAATCCATTAAGCTGTCAAAGCGTGAAAGGTACAACAGGTTGTAACAGACAGACGCATAATAATGTCAATAATCTTTCTTGTTTTTTTCTCACGTTTTTTTACTATAAAATCATTTGGAACGGTATCTCTATTTTTGTTTCTTTTGTCTCTATTGTTTTCTTAGTTAGTACTACTCGCTCTTCTGGTCCTAAATCTTCTATTTTCTTCTGTTTCGACTTGCCCTGTCGGCATTTTTTCTTTGCATTTCTTTATATTTCCATGGGTTTTCATGTTTCATCCTCTCGCGGTACCGTTTCTGTCGTTCGGCTCCGCTCGAAAGCATCTGTATAAAACAAACTACAATCCTAATTAGTATTGCGAACAGCATACTAAGCAAATAAAAGCATACAATTTATTTTAAAAAAAAATATCATAAACAGAACCTAGAACAAATATCATGCATTCTAGCTTCTGTTTATTTGGGTTATGGGTGTTCAGAGTGCATTGTTTACGTTAAAAATAAGACAACTATCATCTGCAAACGGTACAACGTTAGATACTCTTTATAAAGGATGGGCAGTCATTGAAGGTATTGCCAACTCACAAAACAAGTTCCAGTGTGGTTTTCACTAAATTACGAAAGCTACCGTATAACACACATTTTCTTGTGAAAATTTGTAGTTTTGTTAGAAATTGTAAAAAAAATCGAGATTTTCAGACAAAGACTTTAAATTAACTCACATACTAACAATAAAGGCAAAAGAAATAACAAAAGAAAATTTCAACGGCGGACGCACAACATTTAATCATGAAGAAAAAAAGATTAAAAGTTTTATGAACTACAATATTGTGTAAATTGAAGATTAGTGTATTTTATTAGTAACCATCTATTTATAGATCTTTTGATTTAACAGAACCAACAAAGTTATTTAGTAAAAATTAAAATTTAAAGGTAAACAGATGACCGCGATATTTTTACAACAGGAACATTTTTTGTGAGCCCCACACATTTACGGATAGGCTATGACCTGGGTTAAAACATAGGATCTATGATGGGATAGCACGTTTCCGTGGGAGAATTTCCTAGATCCACGCGGGGGAACCCACGGGCAGTAAAGCTAGTAAATAAATAAATAATCACTGGTATCCAATAAATCCTGTATTCTCCCTTTTAGGTCCAGTTTTTGAGGTGTGGAAACAATGAAAACAAAAAACGGTCATACAATAAGATATAATATTTTATTTTTGGTTTACATAAAACTCTTGCAAGGCACAATAATTATAAATATTATAATACAGAATGGAACTTTGATCATTATAAACTAATTTCTTAATATTTTATTTTCATTACAATCATCTTTGTCGTTGAGTGACGTGTGCAATGTTTTATTTAAGTGGTCCAGTAGTGCCAGTACCTAATACCACGTTCCCACGGACATAAAAATATCGCGGCGGTATTTTATCGCACAGTGTATTTCCAACGTTAGGATTTTTTTTTTGAGGTTGGGAAATCATCAAATAACTTCTCCCGCTCTGTGTGGAGCGGGAGGCGTATCAGACTTTACTGACTAAAACCCACCCCTGCTCCTTCAGTTGCCTGTGTGCCATGGGCCACGGTATCTCTTTGAGAATACAACAGAATGCATCACATTCAGAGCGCGTCGAAAAAACACAGTGTTCGATTTTTAACTCTCAGCGCTAAGCAGTGCGTTGAAGATACAGTGCGAGGAAAAATTCCGCTGCGATATTTTTACTTCCGTGCAAACGTAGAATCAGTATATTCAGTCAATAAAGTAGGTATCTATTGCTA
Organism: Antitype chi; assembly: GCA_947359405.1. Lineage (NCBI taxonomy): Eukaryota > Metazoa > Arthropoda > Insecta > Lepidoptera > Noctuidae > Antitype > Antitype chi. The sequence goes on along the minus strand of OX375820.1, from coordinate 17,410,278 downwards.
AAAACATCTACCTACATACTTCTGATTTTTTTTTTTTATTTGGGCTGTAATGTGCCGTTGAGAAACAACAAAATTTTATCTTTCTACCAATGTCTACTGCTGTTATCCATACCGCGTCGATGTCGTCATATTATCCAATCTCGAACTTGATCAAATATAAAAATAGTTATTATATCGATTTTTTTTCTATACATACAGGCCAGCTTAAATAAATCACTGCAAATAGATATTTGATGAGTGGACGACAAGTCAATAAAAAAACCGAGTTGAGCGGTCAACACACTGGAGTTTTATATTGAGGTACTTAATTAATATTGAGGTAGGTAGAAACCTAACTGTGTACTTTTTAACACGCTTTTTTTATTTTTGTTTATTTGTTTGTAACACTCCTTTTTTGGACTTGATTTTGACCCACTTCAAACGGTCAGATTTCGTTTAAACTTTGTAGACTTATCGAGGACTTTTAATAAAGGATACAATTCAATAATAAAAAAAAAATAGAAAAAACAAAAAAGCTGAAAAATCACGCTTTTGTAATTAACAGAACTAAAAAATAGAAAATAAATAATATGTAGTTTAACTAAAAACATGCTTTAAAAACCAAACTAAAAAAGTAGAAAATAATTTAATTCTATTAAAAAGCGTGGGTGCTTGATATTAATTGATTATAAAAATACCTCAAAAAGCACACCACGCTTTTTAATAGAATTAAATTATTTTCTACTTTATTAGTTTGGTGTTTAAAGCGTGTTTTTTAGTTTTTTACTAATTATTTTTTACTCCTCTAACCACGCTCATTGTTTAGGTAGGTGGGTAGGTACTCGTTAAATCAGAATAAACTTATCAGACAAATATTTCAGCACAGGTGTTAACAAAAGTCGCGTGAATTCGTAATACATGAATAATTATGTAATACGCTATTACTCATATAACTGCTGATTTTTTCAATGACTTGTTTTATTGATACATAATTTCATTCAATAATGAAATGATATCGTGAGTTTTCCTCGATTTATCTCAATAAGTATTATCCGATTACAGTTTAGACTTTAAACGTGATAATCGAAAACAATTTTTCTCCAAATTCCAATAAGGTAATCAGAAGATAAAAGCGTCACAATTGAAAAACGGACTTACGGTATTTCGGTATCGATTATGAGAGAAAGAATATAAGGTTTTATCCGTCATCAAATATCTAAGGTTTGTCACAATGAGGAACAATAAAAAATAAGGGTTGGACATCACATCACAAAATCTCCGCTTCACCTTGACTTAACGACATAAAATAAGTCAGCCCAAGCGCAACAATAGACATATTTATGGCTGGATCTACCTATGTAGGTCATGATTTCATAAAGTTACACTGAAAACGTGTCAATATTACATAGTATTTTATAACTATACAATTAAAACATCACTTCGGTTACTGAAAATGCATGATAAATGTACAATTATATGAAGAATGTAGCTAGCAATATTCAGCATCCAAATATTGCATTGGCGTATGACTTATCTTTTGATAAGCGACATTACCCTAATAGCCACATAGTACGAATGACTCTTCAACAGTTTTAAGGTTTCGTTCGAAAAGAATTTGATCTGTTCCGTATTGTCGGCGATAAAATTCAAGGCTGACGGGCTTAATAATTGGTGTTATCAAAATGACGCTGATCAAAATATAAAAAACCGCACGCCCCCTTAAAAAAAAATTACTACGAAATAAATTCGTATGGGTATTAAATATATTAAACTCTAGAAGAGAATATATGTTTGCATTTCCATAAACTCTCAACTTTTGTACATGTATAGTCTAAGACATTAGTATACGTACTTAATACTTACAACTAAGTTACAAACTAAACTGTTCACGTAAACTTAACATTCCATAGAATACAAATTAAAATCTCATCTTGTTTGAAACAGAGGCAGTTTGTTCATTTCACAACAAAATAAAGGCAGTAAAACAAATTGTTTGCAAATACTTTTATTGTAATTTAATTATACATTGTTTGGAGTGTTGGGAGGCGTCTTATCTGGTAAGGGAGGGAGACTATAAGATTTACCGTCCGGGGTCATCCAACATGTCGGTGGATCATGGTTGTGTCTGCCGATGCTTTCCGTCACCTTCCCATTGTTATTTATCCGTAGCTTCGCAGGGCAACACCTGCTGAAGAAGTACCAACAGTACCACAGCTGACTGCCATATGCCTTCTTATACATAAAACGGAACGTATGATTCTGATAAATGAATAGTTTGGAGTTCCCTCTAGTGTTTATGAATATACCTGAAAATGAAAACGGAATTGTAACACAAATAAAGGTTCTTTTAATTACGTTAGCGGGAAGGTAAATGAAACAAATAATATTGTTGCTCAATTATTATAATTGAAAATACACAAGTAGATAACATTTGTGGAAATTTTCTGAGAACTAAAATGAGAAATTATTACCTCACTGGCTTGCATTTACAATTAAGTCCATAAAAGCTGTTTTTGTTTTCAAGTTTCTTACAACCTTTGCAGAAAGTACCATTTATTCAATTGAATTTTAAAACACCTGTTATCATATTTTAGGATTGATGTTTCCAATAACTAGGTAATTCAAATGACTATTGACAATATAGCCGCAATTTTGGGCCCTAAAGACCTTGGGGTACACCGATGATGTTTGGGCTTATAAGTACTGATTTATAAAAAGTAGTTTTACTAGCTGCTTTGTGTATAAAATATACTGGTCAAACAGATTATATGAAACAATATTTTAGTATGGTTTAAGAGGAAATTTCATCTATAGAAGGAAGTCCAATGATGAACCAATGATGCCTATATATAAGGGCAAATTAAGTAATATTTTGTATAGATTCCGCCCGCGGCTTCGCCCGCGTGAAGGTCGGAAATTATCCCGCGGGAACGTACTACCGGGATAAAAAGTATCCTATGTGTTAATCTAGGTTATAATCTATCTGTGTGCCAAATTTAATCCAAATCCGTTCAGCCGTTTTTGCGTGAAAGAGTAACAAACATTCATCCATCCATTCATACTCACAAACTTTCGCGTTTATAATATTTATATTTTGTATTACTTTGTATAACATAAACATTATTTACACTACAAATTTGTATTATATGCTCCCGGACTCATAAAGCGAGTCACCCTGCACTTTTTTGTATTGACGTGTGTGTGTGTGTGTGTGTTTTGTGTTGTTTCTTTTTTATTATTATTTATCTCTCATTAATGTAATTTTCAACACAATGTATTTTTATATGAAATAAATCACGTATGACTTGTTAAATGTATGTAGATTGAAATTCTGAACAATGCTGGCTAGTATTTCCGCTTCAAAACTGTATAAAAACTTTTGATTATCATCATTATTTTTATGTTATGGCCTTTTAACCATCCAGGAGAAAATTTAGAACGTTCTTCACACAACAGAATTCAGTGAGTAAATATCTGATTGAAAAGATGACTACAGTGTCCTTCACTTAAAACAATACAGTGTTTATATTATGTAAGCATTGTGATGATAATATCATTGAAACTTAGTTGTGTTTAAGTATGTCATTCATTAAACTTCTTAACTTAACTTAACTTTAAACATACATTTTAAGTTACACTGGTGGTTTTTTTTTTAGTAACAATAAATATTATGAAATAGAAATATAGAATAGGCATCATGGGTTATTTGAGGTGATGATTTTAATCATTCAAAGATAGCTTTAGTTAGTACATTCTAATATTAAATGCAGTTAATAGAATGGAAATGTTATAAAAACTGGTGTTCAAATATACTGATACTATACATGCTAGAGAATCTAAGTTTAGTGAGGATCAGAAGTTTTATTTTAAAGTCTTAGAGAAAAATCATTCCATTTGCAATATTTACTAATGTTTTGTTATTAGCCTAGGAGTTGACTTAGCTGGAACTTGGGAAAATTAAAATAATTAATAAATTATCCTACTATCCAAATCTATAATATATAAAAATGAATTGCTGTACGTTAGTCTTGCTAAAACTCGAGAACGGCTCGACTGATTTGGCTAATTTTGGTTTTTAAATATGTGTGGCAGTCTAGGGAAGGTTTAAACGGTGAGAAAATATAAAGAAAATCTATATAATATGTAAAAATATTGAAGTTTGTTAGTCTCACAAATAGTTCAGAAATCTTTTATCGGCGGTACAAAGTTTACCGGGTCAGCTAGTATAAATATAATATTATAAATATGAAATTTTGGATGTTTGTTACTGAATTACGCAAAAAATTACCTGGATTAACACATAAGATACTTTTTATCCCGGTAGTGCGTTCCCGTGGGATAAATTCTGATCTCTACGCAGGTGAAGCCGCTGGCATAAGATAGTGTTAAATAATCTTGAAATGTATTTCCTCAGTAACTAATACCAAATTCAGGAAAATAAAGTAAAAATACACAATTTTAAAGAAAACTTTATAATTTCCAAAGCTTGCTTTCAGCATTTAAAAAAATGACGATTTTGCATTATTGACAACAAGAAAATGCAATTATTATGTTTTTAGATACCATCTTTTTACTGGAAATACTAACACCTGGACCAACAAATACATTTAATTTATCTTGGTGTATTGATATTCATTGATAGAAAGGATATATAAAAATTGATAAGCAAATCTAATGCTTAGACAACAATCTGGGGATAATAGTCATTAATAAAGACATTCATTATTGGCTAAAAACCAAGGACATTTCTAGACGATAAGTAAAAATATTGAGGGAGTTTTTTCAACAAATATTTCTACAAGAATAAAGTTTTTCTTGGAAACTTTAATTAAGTCAACAGAATTTAATTACTAATTTTACTTGGATCACAAAATTAGTTAGATTATGACAATTTACATAAGCATTTACATAAATAACTTTCTTATGTAATATCTACAAGAAATATAACTGAATATAAAATTACTTTTAAAGTTTTTCTAGGTTATTATTAAGTTTGACTCAATAACTCCAGAGTTCCAGTTATATAGTTATCGTTGGGCAATAGAGAGGTGCTTAAATTGAACTTACATAAACATAATTTAAGCAATCGAAGCAAAATCCAGGTTAAAGACATATCAAAAACATTACGTTACAATCTGATGTTAACTTCAACATTTTCGATCAAATCAAATCAAAATCAAAATCAATCAAAATCAAAAGTCATTTATTCAAACTAGGCTGAGAGTCAGCTCTTTTTGAACGTCAAAATAAAATTACATAAGACAGTCCCCCCAAAAACGCCCGCCCTTCACCACTTCCTAGTGCTTTAGCTGGGAAGAAGAAGTAGCGGAACAAACTCCCCAGCAGCACAGCTGTCTGTTAAGTTAGAAGAACTTGTTTCTATACAATAATACGTAATAAAAATTACGAAACACAAAAAAAAAACATAAAATTTGCCATATGTCAGCTAGCACACGCCAATATACCATCAAAAATTGAAAACTAAAAATAATAGAAAATTAAAATAAAACGTAAACAGAACTTCCAATCTAAATAAAAGCCTCTAGGCATAAAGGGCATGCCAGCTTACATATGTAATTCTGCATTATGCAAATATAGCTATAAGTAACTTATAACAAAAGTTAAACTAGGACCTCTGGACTAAAATTATTAAAAACTTAATACAATTAACAATAACAAAACCATGGTCAGCAAGACGACCAGTCACCACGAGCAGCACCCGTTCACGAGCATAACGCAAAGATCAGCCATTGCCCCCCTCGCCATATTTGAGGGAAGGAGGCAACCCGACCCCCGACGCTACCGCAAGCAGTGACATCTAAGGGAGCATGACGAACTTGCTGCCGGTTGCACTGGCAAGAATAATCATGAATTGTCGAGGTCGCTAGCTAACTACATATTGCAATACTACTCATTAAAAAAAAAAACATTGTAATGAGTAGATTAAGTCATAAATAAATGATAAAAAAAGTAAAACCTGAATTATACAGTCAGATAAAAAAAAAGCAATTATATGAAATAACATAATGATATAACCTGTCAGTGGGTAAGCTAATTCTGGTGAAAGAACACAAACATTGTCTTGAGTTAATCACAGCGACCAACAATTCTTATCATTTAAGTAGTCGTTAATAGAATAGTATGCCTTTGAACAAAGGGTGGATTTTACTTTAGCTTTAAACGCACTAAAATGCAGATCTAGCAAGGAAGAGGGTAGCTTGTTATAGAAGGTTATACCCAGACCTACAAATGAGTTATGAACCTTATGTAGCCGGTGAAAGGGAATACGTAGTTTGTCCTTATTTCTAGTATTAATATTATGAATATCACTATTTTTAGTGTACAAGTGTATATTTTGCCTAATATATAAGATGTTGGCGAAGATGAATTGCGATGCCACCGTAAGAATCCCAACATCTTTTAAAAATTCTCTCAGAGAAACTCTAGAACCTAGTTGGTAAATTGCTCTAACAGCTCGTTTTTGAAGAACAAAAATATTTTGAATGTCAGCGGCTTTGCCCCACAGCAGAATGCCGTAGGACATAACGCTATGAAAATAACTAAAATAAACTAACCGAGCTGTATCAACGTCAGTGTATTGTCTTACTTTCCTGACGGCGTAGGCGGCCGAACTGAGCCTTCCCGCTAGGCTTGATATATGTAATCCCCACTGAAGTTTGGCATCTACTGTTAAGCCTAGAAAAACTGCCGAGTCTACAGTTTCAAGCACCTCATTATCTAAGACGATGTTGGGTCCTAAATTCCTAACATTCGGTAAGGCGAACTTGATACATTTCGTTTTCTTGGCATTGAGAACTAGGTTATTTACGGTAAACCAATCCGTAAATATTATGGTAAAGACTACTATTACAAATTGAAAACTAAATAACACCTTTTATAACTACACAACAGCACTATTCTTCACTAAACACTGAACACAAAACTTTGTTTAAAAGTTCACGAACTTTTTAACTTTTTTAATGTACCGAGATTGCTCAGACGATAGCACATAGCACACCGTACAAGGAATGGGAGATACATTCCGCAAACTAAACATAATTCAATATTCAAACGAAATAAAATCAGATAACATAATAAGCTAATTCGATGTTTTCTTTGCTTTGCTTTACGAATCGAAACACGTTTGTCAAATTGTCACTTTTTGACAAATGTTTATACTGACAGTGACGTTTCGTATTTTTAGCAAGCATAAACTATTAACAATAGCAATAATCGGATATGCTCAGAGCGGATAAGCCTGTGGGATCGCTTAACTTAAATTGCAAATAATTTAGGCATCACTATTTTGTAAAAACAATTATTGTCGTATGATTGTTAGATTTCCCTGTTATTACGTTCGATGTTTAAATTGTTTTTTTTTTATATTCGAGATTAGATGGGAGAGTCATCTATTAATAGGCCGTAACAGCTTCCTTGTAATTTGAATGTAAGATATTGTCTCAAATTAATTGTAAAATCGCAGGCATTTTCTTCTTTTTTCATCTTTGACGTGTAACGGAACGTTTTAAACCGAGGTGTTGCTAGTTGCAGACGCAAGCATAAAAACGCGACCAAGAAGTTCTTCCACCCAAGATCGATCTAATTTATATGCTGGCTACATTATTCCTAAAAGTAAAAAAAAAACAAAATGACAGATAAAACAGCGTCAGTCAGCGTCATTTTATAGGCGTTGCGTACCTAATGTGGTGTATTTATGTTTTCAATTTAATAATCATTAGTTTTATTGTAAACCACAGTTTGTGTCACATTTATGTAATATAGAGTAAACCAAAGAAAATGTATAAAGTCATTTTAAAGTTGTGACTTAGTTCAACTTCGATAGGTTATAAGCGCGCGAATAACTTCATAAAGTTGTTTTAGGTTTTGTTGAGAAGTTTGAAAGTATTCATGATAAAATAGTATTTTTTATATATTTGTAATTAACTTGAGTTTAGTTACCAAACTTTTACCGACGACAAACGTAGATTTAGCAAACGTAAACATAATCCTATAGAGTTACTTGTATTCTAGATATTACTGCTCTAACACCATAAAAAGTTCTAAATATCTGTTTATAACTAATGTGATGTGTGCAATATTGTATCAAATAAATACTTCTTTCATATAGAACTGTGTTTCATTTATAGATCATCCTAATGTAAATGTAAGTTCTTCATTAAAAACAATAATAATACTCATCAACATTTACTAACATAACTTAATCATTTCAGTTGCAAACTTCATTCCAACACGAAAAGGCAGCTTACTTCTAGTTAATAAAGGCTACGCATTCCGTCTAAAGAACAAACTGGCTTATGGAAAGAAGCAATGGTACTGTACATCTCGCACTAAGACTGGTTGCAACGTAGACATAACAACGGTGGTGCATCGACTGGGACAGGTCATCAAACGGGTGCGTAACAATCATAATCACCCACCTCATGGTTTTTACCGTCGTAATGATGGATCATTTAAAGTTGTATAATATACCATAATAGTATCAATGATCGAATTAGTGCTAAAAACGGTTTTGTATATTCAATCCATTATAAGCTGGTAAACACTGACTACAAAATAATTAACTGTACCAATTTTTTTAATATAAATCCAATGTATTATTTTTACTAACCATAATAAAGAAGACTGAAAATTACCTTTAATCCCTTTTTTAGTATTTTTTTAAAGCTATATGTATGCATATGGTTTACTTAGTTTACTAGTTGTCAAAATAATAAAAGTCTGATAGTGTATTTTCTACCTCAAGCGAATTACCACCTATTTTAAGCTAAGTTATAAATAGGATACATACAGTTATAAATTAAATAAAAAATATATTTTTAAGACTGATAGTTCTATTAATTAATCATGGTACAATATTCAGGACCAAAATAAATAGTTTTAATATCTGTAAGTTATTTTAACTCTTAATTTTGTAATACTTTTTTCACGTGTGTAACTGAGGTTTTTTTTAAAAAATATATGTTTAAAGCTAATAAAAAAATTGAATTCTTTCACAGTGGTGGGTACTTAATGTATTTTTAGTTTTAGGTCATATAATTTATGTACTCAATATTCCTTTTTCGACTGATCAACACTAAATTAAGACTGATTGTAATACTCACTACCTAAATGTGTTTTGTATGTTTTTATAATTTATATCTGAATAAAATCATTTGTATGTACAAAGATAATTTTATTTCAATACTTATTAAACCTAGAATTACAGCATATCAAGTAACAAATGCTATAATTATTATTATTAAGCCTTTATTGCCAACACAATATACATTTAAAATCTCATAGTTAATTATATTAAACATGCAATTAAATAAATTAATTTTTCCTAGTATATATATAACATTACATTTTAAAATTTACATTAACATTAAATTCGTTATTATTATTATATTACAATTGCAATAATTATTAAAATTCATTCGTTTTTTAAATTGGCATTAACATTAAATTCATCATTATTACAATTATTATCATTAAATTTTATTAGGTACTATCATTCATTTTCGATATTATTACTATTAGATTGGGCGTCGGCGTGTCTTTGCGACACGAAGGCCTCCTCCAGCTCTTTCCATTTTGCTCTTGTTTGGGTTAACCTGTGCCATATAGGACCCGCATGCTTTTTTATGTCATCAGACCAACGTTTTCTTTGCCTTCCTCGTTTTCTCTTTGTTTGGAATCTAGGGGTCCACTCTGTTATTGCTTTCGTCCATTTATTACTCTCCTCTCTCATCATGTGGCCTACCCACCTCCATTTGAGTTTTTTCGTTTTGACAACAACATCTTCCAATTTAGTAATTTTCCTTAGATCTACCGCTCTTTTTCTGTCTCTTTTTGTGTAACCCAGTATACTCCTTTCCATTGCTCTTTGGCATGTTATCAGTTTTTGGTTTTGTTTTTGTGTGTTTGCCCAGGTCTGGCACCCATAGGTAAGAATTGGTAATATGCATGTATTGTATACTTTCCTTTTTATTGCAATGTTATATTGATTACCTTTTAGCACTTCTTTGAGGGACCAAAATCTCTTCCAGGCATTAGCTACCCGTCTTTCTATTTCCGAATCCATTTGGTTGTTGAAGGCAATCAGATGGCCCAAGTATATATAGGAATTAACATATTCTATTTCTTCCTCCTCTACTGTTATACTTATTTGGGATTCGCTCGTTATTATCTTGGTCTTTGTTTTGTTTATTGTTAGTCCCACTTTTTTGCTTTCACGTGACAAATCTTGTAGCATGTTTTTAAGGCTTTCCGGGTTATCTGTTACAAGTATTATGTCATCTGCGAATCTCAAATGATTTAAACGTGTTCCATTTATGTTAATCCCTATGTTGTCCCACTCCATCTTCCTGATAACGTCCTCTAGCACGGATGAGAAAAGCTTTGGTGAGAGTGGGTCTCCCTGCCTCACTCCCCTGTGTATTGGGAAAATTTCCCCCTCTGCTTCTAGTTTTATTCGTGCCTTGCTGTTAGAATATACATTTTTTATTAGCCTTATATATTTATTTTCTATTCCTTGATTTTTCAGGGCTTCCCAAATGTACTGATGTTCCAGGCAGTCAAATGCTTTATTATAGTCCACAAATGCCATGTATAGTGGGTAATGATATTCTTGACATTTTTCAATAAGCTGTTTTACCACATGTATGTGATCTATCGTTGCGAATCCCGATCGGAATCCAGCCTGTTCTCTTGATTGTTGTTCGTCAAGTTTTTTGGTGATACGTTTCAGTATTATTTTTGAGAACACCTTGTATATGTTCGACATGAGACTTATTGGGCGATAATTTCCTATTTCTGATCTATCTCCTTTCTTAAAGATGAGTATTATAGTGCTTATTGTCCACTGTGAAGGTATGGATTCCGTGTTTAGGATAAGATTGAACAAGTTGGTAAGTTTTTTTGTTGTTTCTGGCAATGTAGCTTTCATCATCTCGTTGGTTATATGGTCAGGTCCAGGAGCTTTATAGTTTTTCTGTGTTTCTATCGCATGTTGGACCTCCCTTTCAAGAATCTGAGGGATTTCTTCTGTCTCGTCTTCAAGGTTTATGTTGTGTTTTAAGGTGTTTCCGGTAGAGTATAGTTTCCTATAATAGTCTGTTGCTATTTTTAAAATTGGCTGTCTCCTTGTTTCTTCCTTGTTGTTTTTGCTTTTAATTTTTGGGACCCATAGCGTTGCTTCTTTTAATTCTTTGAGTGCTTTATTAATACCTCCTGTTTTAGTAATGTGCTTTTGGATACATTTGATTCTTTCGTTCGACTTATCTTGTTTTATGTTGCGACTTATTTCCTTACTTACTTCAGTGATTTCATGGATAGTTGTTTTATTTCTTCTATTTTTAAGCAGTTCTTTCCTTTTTTGAATCAGATCTATTGTCTTCGAGCTCAGTGTATTTTTGTTCGTTATTACCTTGTTCATCTTTCTATAAATATCGTTTGTTTCTATGTTATACATTTTTTGTGTTTTGTCTATTTCTTCGGATGTTATACTGTTTTGAGACGTCGTATCAGTCGTGCAAGTATTTTTCCCCTGATGAAAGTGTTTTCGCTTTTTCTTTTGTTGTTTGTGAGATAGCACTGCTTGCACGATGGTTGCTATTAAAGTTGAGATTGTTTATTACGCTAACATCTTGAAAAAACTTGGGTTGATTACTAGTTATAAAGTCTATTTCATTGCGGTAGGTTCCATCAGGCGATATCCAAGTCCACTTCTTGGCATGCCTTTTCTTGAACACGCTATTTAATATGGTTAAGTTATTCTCCAAAGCCAAATTTACAATCCTCTTGCCGTTCTTGCTTCTCTTTCCTACACCATAATTTCCTACTACTGACTCTTCACCATGCTTTTGTTTCCCTATTTTTCCATTGAAGTCTCCCATAACAATAACGTTTTTATGGGCAGTCTCTAGTGTAGTTGTAAGTTTGTTGTAGAATTCATCTTTTGTTGTTTCGTCCGCTGCTTCTGTTGGCGCGTATATTTGTACTATAGTCCATTTGTTCTTATAGCCTTGTAGCTGTATGTTTAGTATAGCTATTCTTTCGGATATGCCTTTGAACTCTATTATTTGTTTCTTTAGATGTTTTTTCACCATGAATCCAACTCCATATTGACCCTTTGTTTCACCGATGTAGTACAGGATGTAGTCGTCATGCTCTTCGATGTTATTTCCCATTCGTCTTACTTCACTCATACCAAGAATATCCCATTTAATTTTACACAAAGCTATCTCTAATTCGAGAAGTTTTTCTGTCGTCCTTAATGAAAGTGTGTTTAGGGTGGCTACATAGATATTTTTTGATTTTTCTTTTTCTTTAGGTGTCTCATTTGCTTCATTTGCTGAAGGGTAGTGGTCTTCTTTCCCCACGGTGACCAACCGGCTTGGGGTGCATTTTTTAGTTGTAATTTTTGTATTAATTGTTCTAGTTTGTTTTTGAGTACCGGTGGCCGTTACAGGTTTTTTGGAATCTCTGACAGTGAAGCAGTTCTGCCTCGTTCAACGTAGTTAAGTGTGTTGGGTTTTAGTATTTCTTTCCCCTTGGTGGGTGTGGCAACTGGATCGTCTTTTAAGTCCATTTTCTTCTGAGTTGACGAGTTGGGTGAGTCATGGCCTTCTCTTTTCCTTTTGTCTCTGTTTATTCCCGATGATTTCTTTACTATTAATTTGTCATATCTTAAAAAGGCTATGTTTCCTTGTTTCCTTTCTTCTTCCATTTGTGCTCTTAATTGCTTGCGCTTTTCTAAAATTTCTTTAGGGTAGTCTTCTTCCACATATACACCTGGCGGCATCATTGACCTATTTTTCAAAATCATGTGTTTTTTCCATTGCGATGTGACGGAAATCACGACAGGGCGGTTTTTAACATTTTTATTCTTGCCAATTCTATATATATTGCTAATTTCCTGGCTACTTAGATGTGTACCTGTTTCTATGATTGTGTCCTTGACGTGGTCTACCAGTTCAGCTTCTGATTTCCCAATCTCTTCGATGCCAAAAAAGACCAAGTTGTATTTTCTTTTCTCTCTTTCCATGACCTCAAGTTTCTGCTCCAATGTAGATATTTTGTCTTTTAGTCTAGTGTTTTCTTCAGTTATTATTTTTAATTTCTCATCCAATGCCTCCATAACATTTTGAGTAACCGACACTGTTATGAGTTTGGTTTGTTGGTTCAATTTCTCATCCAGTTTTAACAGCAATAATTCCATACTTTTGTCCATTTTCGATTTATTTACTGACAACACTGGCAGGGTGGTGGTATATATTATTGTTGCTGTCAACACTCACTATATCAGTGTCAAAATGACGTTTATTGCTATTTATCAGATGTGATGGGTAGGTTGGTATTACTGATATAACTTTCACTTTTAGGTTATATTGTTGAGTTATTATTGTACTTTTTACTCCAAGAATGTTGTTTCACGCTTAGTTCACTTTCTTATATCGTTTACTATTGTCTATTCTGGTGGATTTCGTGTTGTGACACTTTAATTTCACACTTCTTACACTATTATTAGTTATTATTATGCGGAGGACTTTGACGTGCGTGTTTACTTAACGAACACCGGAACCGGACCCGGACAAATGCTATAATAATCCATCTTAAATGTAACACAATGCCTAATTTCCCTAAGGGTTGGGCAGAATTGGAGTTCACTTGTCCCATGCAATGGCCAGCCTAATGCCATCAACCGCAAACAAAGCCATAGATACCTACTACAGCAGTATCACTGTCCAACTAGGCAATCAAACCTGTAACCTCATACTCAGCAGCTTCGCACTTTTGATCACTAGACCAATGAGGCAGTTCAGGCATTTACAGTTACTAAGTATTTTGCTTGGAGATCACATAAAACTGAACGGCTATCAGGTGTATGGTGGGCTGCATCAATTGGGTACCCTAGTTGTATTAAAACTTGAATACAACTGGTGTACCCAATTGATGCAGCCCACTGTACATCTCAAGTATTTCGGCAATGGCGAAGTTAAGTTAAATAGAAATGGTTTTGATTTTTTACACAAATTACATTTATTTGAGTGTATTGTATTATTTATGAGTAAAGCAAAACTACTAAAACTTTTTTTTCCATTATAATAATTATAACGTTTTTTTTTTACTGACGGAAAATTTTCATCCTTATAAAAAATGTGGTGTGTGTGTGATGAAATAACCAACTAGGAACAATTGTGCAATGAAACAATAACTACCTACTCATTATGGTATTTATGAAAACAATTATTGTTTTTATTCAGGCAAAGGTTAGGCATTTAGAGCAACAAATAGTTGAATATCCCTTTTGATTAGGATCTTTGGGAGTTTTTCACAAAAGATGTAAGACATGTGACGCACCGGAATCCATTTTTGTATTGTGGAGATTTTGTTCCGTTTTAATAGTCATTTGATGAAATATATATTCCTTCTAAATTATGTAAAAGAAAATAATAATAACAATTGTAGCGACAACATCGTGTTATCCTAATTTTTACTTAAAAGCTCAAAGGAACACGTTCCGGTTCGTCACAAAGGAAAACTTCAAATATAAAAAAATTGTCGTTAAGTTAATATTTATTTATTAAATTCTTAACTAATCTCTAGATATTTGGAAAACGATGTTTATACACAAATAAATTACCTACTATAATGATCGCCAAGCGAATATTTTTCTTTCGATATCGTCACAGTAGCTGTACATTTGACCTTATAAATACTTTATTTTACTCCTTGTGAACATTGACCTTAGATATTATGTATAACAAAGATATGTGCATCAATCTGCCCTGCTAATTGTATCTGCAGTAATCGACACTTGGGTTTTCACTTTTTTGCAAAAATGGCATCCTTAGGGGCAAACCTATATGGGAAAAACAAAAATATTTGGGTACTGGAAGTATGTTACTTTGATAACGAGATTCACAATACTTGCATGAAAATTTTACTTTTAGATTTCCGCGTTTTTCTCGAAACCGCCTTTTTACTGTGCTGTATTTACAATTAGCAGAGCAGCAAGAGCAGCAATGTCAACTATATCTACTGAAACAATAAATAATCCTACTAATATTATAAATGTGAAAGTTTGTATGTTTGGATATTTGTATGTCTATGTTTGGATATTTGTATGTCTGTGACTCAATCACGCAAAAACGGCAGAACGGATTTGGATGAAATTTGGCTCTCAGATAGATTATAACCTGGATTAACAAATAGGATACTTATTGTCCCGGTAATACTTTCTCGTCAGATAATTCTCGAACTGCACGCGGGCGAAGCTACTGGCAAAAGCTAGTTAGCTAATATTTCTTGAATAAGATTCGTTTTTATCACGGTAAAAATATGAGACAGTGACTATCTGGAATTCTAAGTGACTAACTAGAAAACATTAAGCAAAGTTTACAGTACTACTTGTATTAACATCTATCAGCCTTATACATTTAGTGAGTTAGATCGTTTTTTATGAATTTATTATTAGTTTTAGGATTACTTTTATTTTATCAATCTTTAATCAGTCATTTAAAGTGTTTTCCTAATTTTTAATCTTCCTTTTCTGTCTCTGTTTTTTCTTTTCTTCCCTCCATTGTTGTCTTTTACATTCTTTAGCTTCTTCTGTTAAATCTTTAATTCGCTTTCTAATTTTTTCAAGTCGTTTTAACTGTTTCTGCCGCTGCTCTTGAAATTTATCGGGGTTCTGTTTCAATTTCTCCCGGTATCTCTTAGCCCTTTCGGCTCCAGTGAGGGGAATTTTCACTGAAATTGAATGTTATAATTAAATTTGTAACAAATTTATAAACATTTACCAATCATGTCGCAAGAATTGATAAGAATAATAACATTCCAATTCCGTGCGTCGTACCGCGTATAGCCGGCCGCGCGTTAAACGTAGGTCCGTTGCGACGTTGTGAGATTTACCTTTACGCGAGATACTCATACAATGATATTTTGATTTTGCGCTGTTTTCATCATTACACAACGCTGCCAGACCACCAGGCTGCAGTTGCGATCTCGCTCTAATGCTGTAGCGTAAAGCAGGATGCAAGATCGTATCGGTGTGTGAAAACAAGTGACAAAATAAATAGGTCTCGCTCGCAGCTTAGGGCTTGCAATCTGGCTTCTGGATTTCTTATATTTGCGAAGAAACTGCTAACGTTTTTCATAACATTAGAGTATGGACTGATATTGCAAATTATTCTGATTTTTAAACTTGGCTTTTGACTCTTTAAGAATGGAAAAAGCGCGCGTGAGTAATAATAGGACTCTGCGCAACCCGTGTTTTTCGACAGAATGAATGCAATTTCAAATTAGTAACGATTTTGTTTTAAGCGATTACGCGCCTTTTTTTGTTTTGTAATTCGTTTTATTTTAATTTTCTGTGGAGTAAGTGTTGTGATTAGTTTTTTCTATGATTACCTTTCAGTTGAAGTGATTAAACTTTTCTTATCATTCAAATGAATCCAAAAACGCATGCAATTGTTTCTTGTGAAGGATTAAAGTGTGTGCAATCGTTACTCGGAAAGGTTACATACGTTGAGTTTTACAGACAAATTATGATCTCGTTACTTCTTCCAAACCTAAATCAGGGGGATTTGAGTATTTCTCAGAAATATAAATCGCATAATAGGCATTTTAGTTGACCAGCATACATGACTCATTGGATTGTAGACTGCTATCATTTCCACAAATTGCTTTTGCTTTACTGCCTAGATGTATGTTTCGGTAGATCTATCTAGTAAAGCCTTCCGAGTGCTTTGATGTTTGTCATCTGTTTGTGGTAAAGAAGCGAAGAATGAAGAGTTATAATTATGCCCGTTCACATAGTGAGTAATTATAAATATTATCATCATCGTTAACAATGTGTAAGTAGTTAGAAATCAATCAATTTATTTGTACGCCATCTAGTGGCCGGATTGTACTATTTTGCCTTTAGCGACTTGCGAGCGAGTGAAATATGACATAACTCGAAGAGCTCTGTTGTGCCGATAATGATACATATATGGCTCTTATACGTCGTATCATATTTTACATGAAACTGATAAATTGAAAATGAAAGATACGCGATTTTGTTGAGGATTACCCCTTACTCTTTGTACTTAATTTATATTTAAGGGTAACATCACTCCACGCGCCTGTATTAACCGCAGGGTTAGGCAGAGGCATACCTATTTATCCTTGCTAACAGTACACAAACATTTTGACAGAAATTGTTGTTAATACATATTTAAATATTGATTTATATATAATAAAAAAGTGGTGCTATCAAAAAAAACATTTTATCAGGCAATAGCAATATTACTTTCTATTATGAAATACGAATCTTGATAAGTACCTACTGCGATACGGTAGATAGTGTTTTTTTATAAGTATGTCGGCTTGCCCTATATTTGACCCTTAAGCACGCCACTGATAACATACAATATCACATACTATGACTGCAAAAACCTGTCAGTCAGTCAGAATCCATTAATCATTGCCACTGCAGATAACGTAAAGCAAAACCTTTCATTTGACACCCATGTCGATGTGATTTTAAAATTTAAATAAAATTCCATGCGGCAAAAATGGCTGCTACGACACACATATTTGGTTTTCTGAAATATATCATAGCAATTCCCACAGTTGAGACGAATCTAACAACACCCATTTTTTTTTAATCCATCTAGCCGTTAAGCCTACAGGAGGGAACACACATACAACACAAACATCCGAAAAACATTACCCTCCTTCTTTCACCGTCGGGTTAAATATTTCTAATAGATAAGACAGCCACGTTAGTTTTTATAATAGTACTAGCTTCTGCCCGCGGTATCACCCGCGTAGACCGGGATAAAAGTAGTTTGTGTTATAATCCAGGTTATACGCTATCTACCTACATACCAAATTTCATTTAAATCGATCCACACGTTTGAGCGCGAAGGAGTAACGAACATAGACACACACACACACCGACAAACTTTCGCATTTATAATATTAGTAAGATAAATTTGTCAATGTAGCACCAACTTAATAGTTCCGATGCGTCACGAAATGTTTCCAGCGATACAATACGTGACTATCTGGAGGTGACGAACTCATGTCAACAAAACTTCAAAATATTATTTAAACGGTCATGTTCATTTTATGGATATTTGAGATTAATTTTACAATACTTCATAAAAATAAGTGTGATTGTGTTACATCAAATAATATAATAAACTGATACATCAGGGGCCTTAGTCTGCTATTTTTATAAATTCGTCATTCCAACACGATCCCATTGTCATTCATTTGTCATTTTGTTATAAGTTCGTAATCTGCTTAATTCATAATGGTCGATCATTGGTCGGTCAATGGTCTCGTAATAGAATTGTGTCTAATGGCATTTTCGTATTCCCATTATTATAAAACTCGTTAGTAGAAATGATTTTCGAAAAACTACTACTAAATTTTAACATTTATTCTTGCCAGATTTCATTTATATATATTTTTACATATTATTTATTATTTTTTGCAATCTAAAGTAGTAGGAAGTTCGTAAATTAAGTCAGTCATTCATGTCATGATGTACGAGATTACCAATAAATGCCATGTCTTTCAATGGAGTGTCAGTGGCTGACCATTGGAAAGTCATAATGACGCCATTTTATTAGTAGATTACCAAACTTGTCAAAATCAACAATTATGAAATCAATGATAGACCATTCTGACACTATTGTAATAGCAGACTTGAGGCCCAGACCGCATGAAATCCCGTGTCTATCTGAAACTCAAGATTTGGAACACCGTGATGCGTGTACTGTTTCGTCACCTATTTTGTTTGACACTAGTTGGACTACTTCAAAATTGAGTTGCAAGAGTCCACCCGGACAAACATACATACATTGCAAGTTAAATAAAAGCTTGTAAAAACATAACATGTTTATTTCTTTAAGATGACATAAATCACAGATTTATGTGATTTTAAAGAGATAAACAAGAATTTCTAATACAATAGGTGGAAAGTTTTCTGTAAACAATAAGCCATGGACCATGGCCCTATCGAAACATTTAAAACGTATTGCGATACCGTACTACGGCTCCTGAAATATAAAACTAGGACTTTTTTGTGTATTTTTTTTTGAAGTTTTGACAAATTAAAATGTAGGTTTTACAAAAAAACTTCAGACCTCTGTGATGCTTTTTCAGCAAGATATCGGCGATAACATGTTTTTCACCGTTTCAATGGCGCGGCCATCGGGTTTTAGTCTTACAGCTCCTGAAATATAAACCTAGAATTCTTTGTTGTTTTTTTACTCATTTTGACAAATTCAAATCTGGGTTTTACAAAAAACTTCAGACGTCTACGATGCTTTTTCAGCGAGATATCGGCGATATCGTGTTTTATTTACCGTCTCAATGGTTCGGTCATAGAGTTAGTCTTACAGCTCCTAAAATATAAATCTATGCATTTTTTCTATATTTTTACAAACTTTTTACAAATTCAATCTATAATTTGCCTAAATTTCAGGCCTCTGCAACGCTTAGTTTAAAGATCTCCGTCGCCGTGCGGTTATCCGCGTTTCGAAGGCGCGGCCACGTTCAAAACCCTTATAACTTTTAACCTTAACTTTGACAAATTTATGATTTTGGGAATCAACTTTTACAAAATCTTGGTAGAATTATTTTTTGAAATGTCGCCGTGGCCGCGCATTGAAACGGACACGAATCTCCAACAGGCTACAAATATCAAACATAGCACCATAAATTATTATTTTCTTAATATTTTTACTTATTTTTTTTTATTTAAACATGAACGATCAGTTGAAAACGTAACGGGCAGTACGTTTTTAGGTAAGTAAATTTTTGGGCGGTTGGTAAATTAGTGAGACAGTAAAATACCAAGAGAAATAAAAATAATTGTAACAATGTCAATACAAAAAATAATCAAGTGCTTACCATAGTGTAATAAATGAATGGCCAGTAAAAATGTTGGAATGGGTAGTTTGATAAGTAGTTCATAGGTTAAGTAATTAAGCTAGGGCACCCCGACCAAATGGGTTAAGATGGTTAGAAGCTGTGCGAGCTTTGCTGCTGCAGCGACCGGGGGTACAGGGTAGGACAGTAAGGTTACACCTACATTCAAATATTTTTATCAAGTCTTTGGTGATTCGGTTTCTGATCTAGCAATGCGTATTCTTATGATGACATTTTCCGTTATGCGTAGCATTCACAGAACCGGGCGAAGTGGCGGAGCTTGGGGGAGGCCTATGTCCAGCAGTGGACGTCTTTCGGCTAAAATGATGATGATGATAGCATTCACAACCATTGGACAGGCTATCGTATCGAAAATGACACATTTCGATAAGCTAATTTGCCTTGTCACCGACGGCAAACAGCTGTCGGAAGAATAGCGGTCGTCTCTATTTGATTTAAACCGACAAAATTTTCAGGTTTTGTACATGTGAACAGCGTTTACAGGACTCCTACGAAAACATTGATTGATGTTGGATTCGGTACGGAAGCGTGTCGAATGGTTGTGAATAACTATGCTCTGGTCAGTTTCATCCATGAGTCTGTTTACCGGTAAGTAGGTAAAGATTTGGTGTGCAGGCGCTACGCTAAGAGGAACAAGGTTTTGCGGGTAGTATGTTTTCATTGCACTTTACCCAAAGAGCACAGTGACATGGTCCTACGACTTTCGAGGAGCTATTGCCCATGAAGATGTTTATAAAAAGTACTGCCAATCCCACTAATCTTTATCGACAGCGGACGTTTATGGGTTGATGGTAAAATTTAAATCAACAACAAATTAGGTAACAATTTTTTAAATAATTTTATTTAAATAATCATTATAATATATAGTTTATTTCTTATTTTCTACTAGTTTACTTTGATTTAAAGGCACAATTATTACATTAAGCTAATTAGTAGAAACTGGCTTAGTTTTTTACTATCTGCTCGTTAATCACTATCTAGTACCTACCTATCATATCTATAATGGCAGGTACCTATGCACAAATTTCTTTACCCAGTTAATACTTTGACAATAATACTCTTAACGCATCGGTAGATGGTTATGGTAACCCAAAGCCGTGATTATGACATTGTCGACTGTAGTTAGAATGTATGCCCTGCAATTCTTCACTCTGGAGCAATACCACCGCCAGCCATTCCTAAGAGGATACGGATACCGCGAGTAAGTATAATTTTTGTAAAGTATCAGGGGTTTGCCTCGTTTCGATTTAATTTCGTATGCTGAAAGTTATAACATACATTGGTACATTATGTAAAAAAAAAAACAATAGTTTAAAATCAAAGAAAATAAATAGAAAACCACTAAAATACACAAACTAACAATAAGCCATTTTATTAAATAAACAAAAGGTGCATAATTATTATTACCTACATTATAACTACACTTAAGGATAACATAATGAACCAGGTCAATCAGTTTCAAAGATGAGGGGTTCTCTCAAAGCGTCAAGCACATGATCTGGTTTAAGGTAGTACTTCGGCGGATCATGGCAGTGCTCCTCGAAGGCGGAGATGATGAGGTTATTACTGTCAGTGAAAACGCAGCCGCGGCAGTTTTTGAGTGTGGAGCAAATCCAACGAGACTTGTTCCCTTTGTCGTACTGCTTGCGATAAGTGAACTTACGAAACAGGAGCATCTCTTTGCCTTTGCGAGATGTGATGACCATTGCTGTATCTGTGGAAAAGATAAAATATTTGTTTCTAGATTATCTCACTGGCGTTGCTAAGTGTTCACTAAGCCTTCAAAATAAAACCTACCATTTTGATCCGTGTCTATATTTTCAAGTCTCGTCGGTTGTGGATGACAATGTTCTTCTTGTGACGTCAGTATTTCATCTTGCTCACTGAGAACCAAAAAAGCGGAACAGTTCTTGTTAAGGGAGCAGTTCCAGCGAGTTCCGTTCTTGGTTTTGTAAACCTTGCGATACCTATGGCCGTTGTACTGGAGGACTGTTTTCCCTCTACGTGACTCTACAAATAGACCTACATTACTGGTTTGCTCAGTTAATTCTTCTTCGTATTCCAACTCTTCTTCGTATTTCAACTGGTCTTCGTACTGTTGCTCTTCTTGCTGTTCTTCTAGTTGTTCATCTTCTTGCTCTTCTTCTTGTTCTTCTTCTTGTAATAATTCTTGCTTCTCATTGGGTGTAGTTACTGGAACATACGATCATAAATACTGTAAATCTTTATCGATTGTGCTGATGTTTTACTCATATTAGACTATTCGTATATATTACTTATTCGCGAAAAGAAAACACAGTAAGATTTCTTTAATGCGATTAAATAACCATCAGAACGTTCATTGTGGTTATACAGATCAGATAAGGATTTGGAGGAAAACGACAAATAAAAATCAATATTTTATTAAATTCACAACAAAATGAAATAAAAAGAATTGGTACTTTCTTTAATGAGATCTTGCTATGATTAACGAAATCAATTAACATGCATGTCGATGTTACATAATTCTATCTTGAAATACGCGACAGAAAATAGGCTCGTGAGTGTGAGCGTTCGCCATAAGGACAACTTCGTACTTGTCATTGACATGGACGTAAACGTCGCATTTGCTGTTATTAGGCTCGTTACACACCCATCTTGGCCATTTTGTATCTCCCTCCACACCATACTCCTCTTTAAAAGTATATCCATTAATAATGAGCAAGGTTCTACCCGTAGACAATGTGACTACTGAAACTGAACAAAAAAAAGTGGCAACTAAATCGAAAATAATAAGAAAAGCTTAGATATTAATGCATACAAATAATCTATTAACAAAAACCGTTTGACTAAGTACAATACTGTACAGTTACGACTGTCAACTACACAGCTAACTTATTTGGCAATCTTAAAGATCTATACAATTATCTATGCATCTAAGATTCTAATTTGCATCTAACAAGGATACACACATCTTTATTGGTTATGAAATGTAATACATACCAATTACATCTTTAATAAATAATTAATACAAAATAGCCAACGTGATCTTGGAGGTACTCAAGGTGAATGCCACTCGGTTGCTTGGGCTCACTTAATCGGGTTGAAAACTAGCGTCTTATTAAAAAACGCGATCTATCTTTATTTCTAGCCTAAATCACCAGTTTTTATATTCCCAACTTTATTTCGATTTGAGTAAAGTTCTTAATAAAAAAAATGACAACTTAGCATCGCACTAAGTCGAAAAAAAGCTCGTTTTGTAATAAGTGCTAAGAGTCCCAAATATGATGTACCCACATGCTCTTCATCTCATAGGCTGGGTATTCATGGAGATAACCCCACGGAGTAAAAGGGCCGGAAACTAGAAAACAGGCGGCATTTGGCGCTTGACCCAGTTTACGACAGCAGACGTAAAGGACATGCCTTTACATGTGCTGTCGTAAGCTGGTTCGTGTCTGTCTATGAACTTCAGAAGTTATACCGACTCATAAGTGCACCATGACATTAAGGGGCTATAACAAACATAATTAAAATCTACATAAAATGGTTTCCTGATCTACTATAATTATAAGGCATCTTCATTAAAGTCCCATCATTTTGCACTAAATATGGAGGAGGACTGTGGTTATGATCTCTGACGTATGCAGTTATGTTGTGATGGTTATCAAATTGGACCTTAGCTCTGCAACCCCTGGTGGTCCTTTTGGAGCAGTTCCAGTATCTAGTATCTTTCTTAGCTTGGCTAAACGTATAATTCTCTATCATCAGAAGAGAGTACTTCCCGCGTCCAGATGGTATGAATTTGTAGTCTAATCCTGAAAACATATTTGTTGTAAAATTTAAGTGTGGTTCGACATAGATAGGTGTAGGGATAAAAATTGACGGAACCTACCCAATGTTAGTTCTTCTTTATAATTTCCGGTTTTAGCAGGTAATTAAAAACTTTTATTTAGAGGATTTGATTGGCCCAATGGTAACGGCCCCGACTTCCAAGTTCTAAGTCGTAAATTCGAACCCAGGTAGGCGCTTAATTAGTGTATATAATTTCATCACCACTGCTCTCAACATGGTGAAAGAAAACATCGTGGACAAAAGTTCTAGAAGCAAAAATTCGAAGATATGTGACATCTACCAACCCGTACTGGGCCCGTGTGGTGGATTACGGCCCACTTCCTCTCGAAGAGAGGAGGCCTGTGTCCCAACAGTGGGAACATTATAGGCTGATTATAGAAGGTAACTTAAGGTGGATGCACTACGGTAACCCGCTATATTTAAATTTTCTTAAGATTTTTGCAATTTGCAAGTCAGCGTCAGTTTGTATGTTGATTAAAACATAATTCGCGACCGTGACGCGTATGTATTTCTTGAATTATAATCACTAAAGTCATCTCTAGGCTTTTTAACGAGATCGTGGCATCTTTTTTTACAGAATCTCACTTTTGTGTTTAAATTAGTCGGCAATAAAAAGGAAAAACCAAGCAGTTTTATAAAAGCAACGCAAAATAATAAAAAATAACAATGAACTTACACAGTATTAAGTAATGTAAAATTTAATATCGAAATATAGTCACTCTCGTATTTTTTTTCAGATCCTGCAAACTTGTTTAAATTATTATTCAACAGATGATACCAGACACAGTTTATTACGTTGCATTTATTTGATTTAGTAATACAAAGTTTAACTTAAACAAATCCAAACCCCTGCAAAGGCTGATGTCAATATCTGATCAGTGGGTCGTCTTAGGTCTTAGGAGCGGAGTTGTCTAAATGGTTTCTATGGCAAGGTCAACCCGATACTGCAATAAAATTGGAAAATTTCCGAAAAAAATCAAAAACGTAATTTTTTCTAAGTCCTCGCTCCATAGTGCCCCTAAGGCTACACTCCAACCAATCCGTTTAAGTCAATAAGTGCTTTAAGTCTGTATACTAAAATCTTAACATATTCAAATATGTTTGATAAGTACATCATTAACTATCTTATCTAGGCAGAAACACCTTGAACATTACTTTCATACAAAATACATATAAAACTAAAATTATTTCTGTATAGTATATTGGTGTATATCTCGTATGAATTCATTGACAACCTGTATAAAGACTTGCAATAAAAAACTAAGTTTGAGGCGAAAAGCTTGATTATGTCAAAGCTACAAATACTAACTGCCAACCGAATTTAAACCTTGTCATGGTATCTCAAGGAATAGTTTCCATATAAAGTCCATCAGGGGTCTTCTCATATACAGGGGGTATGTGCGTATGTTCGTTGGATACGCAGACGAGTTCGTAGTCATCGTTGACACAGAGGCAGACGTTACATTTCCACCTGGTTCGTCCTGAACAGTACCATTGTTCGCCTCCAGTCATTGGTGCAGGGTTGGTAAAGGAGTATCCATTGAGCATCAGCAAGGTTGCGCCATCTACCGCTGTGACAACTGACACTGGAAGGTTATGGGAACTTGAATAGAAAACTTGAAACTGGATAAGTTCAATCAACCGATGTTTTCATCAATCGGTACTAGAATTTTATTCTGGAAAGTTAACTATATTTTCGAGGTTATACCCCATTCCTAAATGACAATCGCTGTAATTTTGACAGTTCAAGAAAAATTCTTAAAGTCAGTCAAAGTTGACTTTGACAATCGCGTCATTTTGACAGTTGTCGACAATGAGGATAGTCGAGGTGTCGACAAAATAAACACGATTAAACCAAAACCACATATAATGTTGTTTCGCAATGATTACGAAACACGCCCCTTATAACAACAGCTTTCATCAATAACAATTTGTGGTGTTGTATTTAAACAGAGAACATGGAGGCCAGGAAAATTAGTTACGTCACAACAAATCTTTCCATTGTTTATATAGGGTGTAAGGGGAACGCTTACGAAGCTAGAACGTGGGTTATATAGGTATATATATAACCTGAATGCAAACGGATACCAATAACCTTTCAGTTGTAAAAAATAAAATGTTTTAAAATGTGTTTTTAATCTCAAATAATGGTTCATTTAACTGCTCTCACAGCATAGTGTACAACAAATTCAAAAGAAGTATAGATAGAAATTTAAAAAAAAAACAAAGATTTTTTTTGGTCGGTACTGTATCGAGAATCACTAGCCCTTTCACCTGTCTTCGTTTTCGGAAGCGGTTCCCTTAGACCCTGCATATTCTGTCGTTATTATATGTACCTACCGGCTACCTACTTATAAAAGTTTTCTATTGTTCGCAGCCATAAGTAATTGGTAAGTATTAGATTTGATTCAACTGCAGGCTTAGAATGACGCTTTCTATGTCTAATCTACTGTAGAATAGAAATCGCTTGTCTACATTTCTCAGTGAAAAACTGTCAACAGTCTATACGGAAACGTAATTTATGTCTACTCTTCTGTCGACAAAACGCTTGTCTATGGTTCTCGTGCTAAGCCTGCTGCAATATTATTAGAAATCAGATACTCCATTATTTCCTGCAGTAACTAGTAGGTACCTCCTCAATAACTGAATCGTAAAGATAATGGCTCCCACATACAGTCACGACGGGTTTACGCAGAACAAATCCAGCAAGTTTTCATAGAAATTGTTCTACTAAACTCGCGTCGCGCCTGCCTGCAGGAGCCTTCTATAAGTAATGCCTACTGTCCAGTACAGTTCCTTGGGATTAATAAAAATGCAAATATGCAAAACTTCGTTTATTCTATTCAAAATACAAAAAAATAATTGGTCTTTATTTGATTTCAATTGTTCATAGACACACCAATGCATTATTTTAATTTATTTTGTGAAATATGACTGAAATATAAAAACTAAAATATTGTATTAGGTAGATTACATAATGTACGTACCTAGTAAAGACAAAGCCTCTCTAGTAATAACTTATAATATATTTTAAGTTAAAAAACCGTTACGTTTCTAGTTGTGGGTGTACAACAGAGTACACCCCTGCCTAACCCATCGGGAATTACGGGCGTGATGTTATGTATATTTTAAGTTCATGTTGGTAAACGTTTGTTTAGTTAAAAAAAAATTATAGGTCTTCTCAGGCTATTACGAAAACTCAAGTACAAAGTGCACGGTTCCAAATAATAGGTCCTATGGAGAAGAACCGGCAAGAAACTCCATAGCTTCTTCCCAAATATATGTTTGAATACATCTAAAATACAACTATAACTAAAATATTATATTATAATATCGTTTATAATATATCATCATCATCTGTCTAGGCTTTTTCCGAAACGTTGTGGTCGGCTTACAGTCTAACTGGATGCACCTGAATACCAGTTGTTTACATGGATCGACTGCCCATCAACCCAGTTACTGGGTAATACGATACTCCTTGGAAAAACTGGCTGTCAGACATTCGGGCGATACATAACGAATGCAGATTTGAGGAAGGCACCCTTGACCACATATTTTTCGTATGTTCCAATAACGTCCCACCTCTAGATTTGGATAACCGTCTCACCAAATTTAAGTTCCCTCTTCCGATAAATTTCCCCTCTCTTTTAACTCATTCCTCTCCTGAACTGCTTGCGGCGCTGATGATTTTCATCCGTCACAATAATATAAAATTATGATTTATTCTCCCAACCTGTGTTTATGTTGTATAAGTACAGGAAAAGTTTTTATTCAGTGCGCAAACTTTAACCATGAATTCAGCATACCATTGTAGACCCCCAGCGAATAAATTTTTCATCGGGTTTACAAAAAAAAACAGCTGTTGCATACATTTTGACTTGGGGTTTAGAATGATATGCTGAATTCATGGTTACAGTTTGCGCACTGGATTAAAACTTTTCCTGTATAATGTATCTTTAATGTTCTAACAATTTTATTATAAGTATGTATTTTATTTATTCGTTGTTTGTTTCAGTCCAGTACTAACCCCACAAGATTAACAGTTAAGCCCAACTGTATCATCGAAGATTATTATAGTTATTTTTTTTTTTTTGTAATAATGCACACATGTTTTTCCAATTCACTTTAGACATCGGCAGAATAGTCGACATCGGCTTTGCTTGCCTTATTAAAAAATAGAATAGAATATACATATATAACGAATGCAAAGATCCACGAATGACAGCCGGGACCAACGGCTTAACTTGCTTTCCGAGGCACAGAGGGGTCTTGGAAAGATGGTCAGTTATCCACGGACCTACCGCGGCAAGTCGATCGACCCGTGCGGCTATAATTACTTAGCCACGAGCCCGTTTTACATAAATGTTTATACATAAAATTAAAAAAAAAACATGTTAAAGAAAATACAGAATCACTTACATTACATACATAACAATTTAAAGAACTTACAGACTATACAGCTACGACAAAATAACAATTAAAAAAAAAACAAGACCTTTCGGTATTGTTGTCTAAATAAGATACTATTGTTTAATTGCAAGGGTGCAAGTTACGATAGCTTCTAGTGCTATGCTTACAATTAAGTCATTTGTATGTAACTTTAAACCCCTTATTTATAAACGTTGCTTAAATTTAAGTAATGATTAGCGTCTGTTTAACCATACTTTTTTGACGTTTAAACATCTCTTAACTTTAAGCAGCGTTTATAAATAAAGGGGTAAGTAGCTGTATTGGTTGATACGAGTAAATACTATTATTATTATTAATTAGTTAAACATAAATCTTAATTACTATGGCTGCGGGGAAATAGACCCATCTGTCAGAACTTAATAAAAAATAATTAAACACACTTTTTGTAAATAAAACGGTTTTGAGGTAGTTATGTAAAAATCGTGACAGTATAAAATACTTCTATTTACGTACATACCTACAAATATTTAGCTTTCGTTTACAGAATGATTAATATTTTATAGAATTGCCTTATACAATTACCATTTATATACCTCTTTATGGAGAAAAGCCTTTTTTAACACGATTTTGTACTCAAGTTCAATTGATCACGAAAAAAGTGTACAACTAGCTAAAAAGCGATCTCGTACAAATACCTAAGTGCCTAGTCAAAATACGCAATTACACACTACATAATTTGTAAAAAAATAAAGGTATAACTACTTACTTATTAATAAAATCCTTTAACTTTCACCATGGGAAGTAAACTATAGTTCCAAGAAAGAACTTATTTCTATCAACTAACTATGAGTACTATCATTATGACTTATTCGCCTGTCACACAGGATGGCTGTTTAATTTTAATAGGATTTATTATTACAGTAAAATTAATGTTACTATTGGTTACGCTTACAGTGAGTCAAAACCGATAATATGGAATCTTAATAGCTCATAAGCAGAGATCGGATATTCGGATGCATATTTACCTAAAGATAATTTTTAGCTATGAAAGTATGGAAGCGGCTTTATAAATTATTTGTAATATTTATTAAAAACCCCGGCATTCTTGGATTACATAACTATTCAGATGTGTATTAATTTAAAATTAATGTTTAACCCGATACAAATATGTGTATGTACTGGAGGAGGGGTGGTTTGTATTAGTTAAAACAAAAAATAACCTAAATTAAGACTTTTTCGATACAAAAGCGCACTCCATGTTAACCAACATCTCAACTTTAGGTGAATATGCATCCGAATATCCGATCTCTGCTCATAAGTTTATCACTGACATTTCTTGCTTTAGCTTTGTCCAAGTATAAAATATGTGCCCAAGAAGGTTTAGTGCTACGAGCTTAGTTTCTAACCGCTTTAGGCATTTGTACCACCGCCGACGAGGAAGCGACACAACGATTTCCTCACTCTAGTAACGTACAAAAGATTGTAGGTCCCGAAGTTAAAGAGATACATATATGCGATCAAAAAACTAGTATCTTCTCGCTTGACACCGCGACGAGAGCTAGAGCTATAAAAGAGAGCATTCGCTCAGCTACTGTCGCTCATTCCGATCCAGCCATTGGTTCCCTCTTCCAGCGAATCCCTAAGCCACGGTCCGTACCACGCGGAGTGCCCTTAGCGTGTAGTCGCTTAGTTTTAAAGTTTTACAGCCCTGATTGGAGGCCTTAATTTATTAAGGTAGCCACAGGCATGTCAGGTTAAGCAGCCGACAACCTCCTAAGTTGACCGGCGAGATAACATACCCAAATTAAATAGCTATGGTCGGTTGTCGGCTAGAACACTCGCTGAGAGAATCACGCTCGGCCCATACGCATAACATCAAGCGAGTAATCGCACGTCACCCTCGTGCTCTCGCCGCTCGTTGCTCACCAACTTGTTTTTAGTTGCTATACTCCATTTGAAATAAGATTAGACATTTAACTAAACCTTTTTTACTGTCTGATCAACCGATTTTGACTTCTATTGCGTTAGTGGCAGCTGCAGTTAACAGTTGGTATTGTAACTACTTTTTGCTTTCAATGCCATCCTTATGCCTACGGTATAGAAGTCAGAATCGGTTGAACTGACTGAAAAAAGGTTTGTTTAAAAGTCTAATTTTATTTGAAATGGAGTATAGCTCTACTAGGTTCTCGTTAATCGTCGGCGGTGGGGCAGGTACCAGAAGCTATCGAAACGTAGCAAAAGTTTCAATATTGAAATAGATATATATTTGACTTTACTATAGAGTTGCCAATAGACCAATAGTAACCTCGCTCTGAATACAACTTAAGTGCTAAAATAAACATGCTTCGGTTTCCCCTCACTCTCAGGTGGTTCGTGGGAGTGTTGGTCCTTACTGCCGACTACATTCAGGTTATCATCCGTGGTCATACGTGCTGTGCACTCGTCACTCTTGCTTGCAGTACACTTCCAGACAGTGCCCTTCTTTGACTTCGCACTCCGTGAATAAGTGTAAGATTGGTAAAGAAGAACATACTGTCCCTTTCTTTTTGTCTTTATGAGTACGGGGCCTGAAAGAGAGAAGAATATTAATATCTACGTATTTGATATGTAACTACTAAGTAAGTATTTCCACTTGACTGTTTCATCGAAAATAATAAGGTTACATAAAATCTCAGGAAACGGTAAGATTATGTATCAACCGGTTCCTTATTTCAATACAGATGTTCAAATATACAGCATAAAACATACCATCATGAAGTACATTCAAACCTTGGTTATACCGGTGATTTAAACCAATACCATTTTTTTGCTTAATGGTCAAAAAAGAAAGAAAGAATAATGCTTAAGGCTCCCACAGACATCTGCGACGCAACGGTGCAACGCGATTCTTTTAGCACAATTTCCATGAAGGTTTCAAAGAAATTGTTGTGTTGTCGCGCCTGTCTGCGGAAGCCTATATTTGGACACAGTTCGTGAAAAACACAAAAAAGATTAGATTACTAGTACGCCACATGTCAGATAGGTACAATGAAACTTCAAACTTAGGAATCATGATTTTTTAATTAATATAGTATGTATATTATTCAATAAGGTAAAATTCGCTACGCTTAGAGTATTACCATACATTTTTGTCCTAAACACATACCTACCTGCCTTTTATCTGAGATAAAATACTATTAAGTACATAATATGTACTTAAATTTATTTTCAAAAGAATAAATATAGCTATAATTATAAACACCCTTACGAACTAATGACTAATAGTCCTTCTTGAACATGAGACAATAAATACTAAACAAGTAATGCAGAGTCGCACGGACATCAACGCGCAGTCTGTTACCACGGATTCAGTACCTGATTCTGAATCCCCTGCGTTGGAATTTTTCGTCGGTTATTTAAAAATAACGTAGGTAGGTATCGAACTTTTGGAATTTTTCGTCGTCTATTTAAAAATAACGTAGGTAGGTATCGAACTTTTGGAATTTTTCGTCGGTTATTTAAAAATAACGTATCTAGGTAGGTATCGAACTTTTGTAATATTTCGTCGGTTATTTAAAAATAACGTAGGTAGGTATCGAACTTTTGACATTTTTCGTCAGTTATTCAAAAATAACGTAGGTAGGTATCGAACTTTTGGCATTTTTCGTCAGTTATTCAAAAATAACGTAGGTAGGTATCGAACTTTTGGCATTTTTCGTCGGTTATTTAAAAATAACGTAGGTAGGTATCGAACTTTTGGAATTTTTCGTCGGTAATTTAAAAATAACGTCGGTAGGTATAGAACTTTTGGCATTTTTCGTCGGTTATTTAAAAGTTAAATAACTTAGGTAGGTATCGAACTTTTAGCATTTTTCGTCGGTTATTTAAAAGTTAAATAACTTAGGTAGGTATCGAACTTTTGGCATTTTTCGTCGGTTATTTAAAAATAACGTCGGTAGGTATCGAACTTTTCTATGAAACAACAGTTTTTTTTTTTTTTTTTGATAACCGACGAAATTTTTCTACGCTAAGGGGTCTAGTAATCATTACTGAATTTATTGTTTAAGTTTGCGCGTCGAAGTCCCTGCCACCCTGTATATATTACTCGATGCAACACAGTTGCTGATTCTTACAAATCATAATTAGTATGTTCTTTTAGAATAGATCACATTAATTAAAATATTATGTAAACTTATAATATTATAATCTTATACTTAGTATTTATTTTTAATATATTAATAAGTCATATTGCTTGATAATGAATTACCACCCATAATAAAATGAATTTTGTATAAAGAGGTAAAAACAAATACCTACATAAAATATAAGTACCTACATAAGTATTTTAGCCTCCGTACATATAACTCTATGTATACTTACACAGATGGGTTTGTTTATCCGTAAACGGACTGCAAATTCATTAGATGTAGCATTACACTCACAAGATATATTAATTGGTTAACTATGCCCGCGGCTCCGCCCGCGCGGATCTCGAAGATTATCCCACAGGAAAGTGCAACCGAGACAAAAAAGTAGCCCGTTACTAATTCCAACATTAGCTGCCAGCTGCCAGTGAAAGTCCCGTCAAAATCGGTCCAGCCGTTTCGGAGATAAGCCACAACAAACAGGCTGACAGACAAACTACTTCAATTTTATTTACTTGTACCTATTGCATGTATAGATAATAATAATATGGTCACACTTTTAGTACGCCCTAGTGAACTCAATACCCAAATAAAACTATCACAATAACCAGAGAATATCTAGAAAGGTAGATTACCGAGATAGTGACTAGTAGAGAAGTATGATGAAAAAGAAATGTGGCGCCTACCCCAAATAAATTTGAATTTAATGATGATGAACTAAAGGTAACCTATTTAATTAAGTCACTAGTCTTGATCGTCCAATTTAAAATTACGAGCCCGTGTACTTTTACTTTAAGTACAAACAAATACGTACGTTACAAGTAGCGGGCGCGAAACTATAAATAAGATTATCGATACCTACTTATGTTAAACAATGCATAATACACGTGGGGTACTGGTATTTCCTGATCATACCAGTCATCAGAACAACCTTTGGGACAGTATTACAAGACACGATAGCGGCGCAACCAGCACCCTTATTGAGGAACACACTTCACAATCCGAAAGGTTTTGAAGAAAATGGCTAATCCAAGCTCTTACATATATGGTTGAAAAATCTTCTGCTCAAGAACGTAAATAACGCAATGAATCTTGTTGCCCTGTTCAAATGCGTTTTGACAGTTCAACAAAATGCATTATAGGTAAGTGTGTTACGAAATTACCCTGTAGGGTCGCGATACCAACAAGTTGAAGGCTCTATAGAGGGTACCACATCATCTATCTACTATCGTCCACTTGGTTGCCCAACTATCCATCCACCCTATTGGTAGCTTGAGGGATTTGTGCTGCCATGGCAACTTGGGGTACTATTGGCTTTACGCCTTATGGTACTTTCACAAAGCAGTGGCGATTCCGGTACACATCGCTACAGGTACCTAATCTACGGAAAAAAGCTTACAATGTTTTACCCGTTTCTTTATGTGTGAGCGCCTAAGTTATTACGAGGCAATTTTACCCGCACTAATCGGTACTGAGAACCTACGTCTTTATGCACCCTCAGGGCCCGATCATACGTATCCCAACCATACCACATCGAAGCGACATAATGTGGGCAAACAGTGGTCTCGGGTGAAGTATCGCTGCAGCTTCTTGTAGTCGCGTTCTGGTAACTACAAAATTAAATCAAATGGTCGACGCAAAGTTGTGTTTGTAATGTAGCCGGCTGCTAGAACGCGGCCTCGCTGGTGGTCGAGACGTGGCTTTCATATGGTGGGGATCGCCCACACGGGCGATTTTGACGGCCAAATGTGGTAATACCATTCATTTTCATACAAATTAGCACCCATCCACGTATTGTTGTCGTGGTGTGGTTTCTTGTGATCGGGTTCTTAGGTATGGTACTCAGATCATTATTAACCTGTAAATACATTACAATAGCCTTTGTCTACAAAAATCCATGATTAAACTGTAAAAATTTGGCGCCGTGGTTGTGATCGCCATATATTTGGAGCACTCTGTTATCAAAATCAGTGACAACGTTAACTTTGCACTTCTTCGAATTTCTTGAAGAGCAGTACCATTTTATTTGTGTATCTCTTCTTGATAAATAACTCTTGTTATAGGTGTAACTTCGGTAAACCAATTTTGGCTCACCACGGTTTGATTTGACCACAAATGCTGGAAAATCAAGTTATTTTTTAAAAATTATAGGGACATTTTATGGTTAAACGTAGCAATTTATTGAAAATGTGAGGTCGCTTATAAAACTATTTACTTGAGTATGTAGATATTTTTCCATTTCCTTTTATTTAT
Organism: Antitype chi; assembly: GCA_947359405.1. Taxonomy (NCBI): domain Eukaryota; kingdom Metazoa; phylum Arthropoda; class Insecta; order Lepidoptera; family Noctuidae; genus Antitype; species Antitype chi. The sequence continues at coordinate 17,375,725 of OX375820.1, read as the reverse complement.
TTTTACAAAATTGGAATAACAGAATTAGAGGTATGTGTATTTCTGTTACATTTGTACATGTAACAGAAATAGTGTGTAGTTGTAGTTAACGGAATGAACCTAATCTTTGAGCCCAGGTTCCCACGGACGTAATGAAATCGCGGCGGATTTTTTTCGTGTAATGTATATTCAACGCACTGCTTACCGCCGAGGGTTGAAAGTCGAACAGTATGCTTTTTCGACGCACTGGGATACACTCGAGCCCAGGTTCCCACGGACGTAATGAAATCGCGGCGGATTTTTTTCGTGTAATGTATATTCAACGCACTGCTTACCGCCGAGGGTTGAAAATCGAACAGTATGCTTTTTCGACGCACTGGGATACACTCTGTTGGATTCTCAATGCTCGGTTCAACACAGAGAGTTGAAAATCTAGTGCGCGATAAAATCCCGTCGCGGTACTTTTACGACATTTTATCACTGTTTTTTTTTCTTTTGATTCTTCTTAAGTTTTCTCCACTTGCTTCGCTGTTTCAAGACTTCTTTTTCCGTCAATTCCGAAACCTTTTTGTATTTCGATTTCGTCAATTCTCTGTTTCTTCTTTTAATATTTTCGTAAACCTCAGGACGTTCCTTTTTCAGCCTTTCTCTATATCTCCTTACTCTTTCCGCCGCACTCAGTGGCTTTTTGAAGCCTAAAAGTTGTTTTATATCCTTAATGGATATTTTGGAACCTAAAATAAACAAAAAGAAATGATACAACAGTTTAATTGTGTAAGTGGGTTGGTACTTTTGTGTACTCACTTTTATAATTAAACTGCAAGTCGAGCGGTCCAGGATTTAAAAAAAAATCATTATTGCAATCAAAATATTTAATAAATTTTTAACATAAACAACAGTATTCTAAAACATCTTTGGAAATTATTTAATCACAGTTATTTAAGCAAAGCGAAACATAGTAATTCACCGAAAGGCATACTTAAAAATATTAAATAAAATCACAGACATCAATTTTCGCCTTATACAGAGTCTCAGGGAAATTGACGAGCAAATTGTTGCCATGGATTTAGTACATAATTTTGAGCCAACTACGTTGATTTTTTTTCGGTAATTAACAAAAATGGCTGTTCCGTACACTTGACTGCGTAGGTATTGCACTTTTCTATGAAACAGCTGTTTTTTTTTTATAACCGGCTAAACATTTCGGCCTAGAATCACGTGCTGAATTTATGGTTTCTGTTTGGGCGTCGATGTCCTTGTCACTCTGTATATTTTTTTTAGTAACTCTATAAATAGGCAATTTTATACCAATTATTAAAATACATATTAATGAGATCTTTCAATAAAATGTGCCAAAGTTAGGAACAGTTGCTTTTGAACAATGAAACCTTTAACGAGCAGCCCCAAGAGGCGGAAAAAAAATAACTAGGACCCTTAAAACTAATGACTCTATACAATAGGGTATTTTAGTACCTATACAGGGTGTCCGGTAATTAACGGATAACCTTGAAATGGTTCATGGTAGAACTAATGGCCATTCTGAAAAAAAAAACATTTTATATTTTCTGTAAAAAAAAAGAAATCCCAAAAAAAAACAACCGACTTCCGAAGAAACACTACAAAGTGAAAAATGACTTTGTTTTAGGAAGTCGGTGTCTATGGACACAGGGTATTTTATTTTATTGTCACCGCCTTCTGAAATTAAAGTAATGTTTCACTTTGTAGTGTTTTTTCGGAAGTCGGATGTTTTTATTTTTTTACAGATTAAATACAATTTTATATATTTTCTGAACGGCCATTAGTTCTACCATGAACCATTTCAAGGTTATCCATTAATTACCGGACACCCTGTATGTATGAGAAAAAATCTAAAAATATATTATTGTGATAACTTAGGGAAAAACCAGTCGGAAAATGTTGGTTTCATGAAATCACAAAATAATTTTTTAAATTAAATTCAAAGATTTTTTTTTTTACCTGTTTTTGAACACCATGAAATAGTAGCCGCCATGTTATTACGTCATACCGCTGTTTTAAGTAATCAGTATCACCTGAACAACTTTGTCCTTTTTTATTTTCGTAACTAAAGTATTTTTTTTTTAAATAAGTAATATCTTACATTCAGGAACAGCAAACCAACGATAAGTAGAATAATACCATTTTTTTTTAAATTGTAAACAATTATCATACAAAATATCAACGCAATTGTTTATACGGACAACTGACATCATACCCACAAAGCAATGCGGTGGCGGCGTCTACTGCGTCCAGCGTTTTCGTCAATTTACGCGCGAAATATGAAAATGTGAAATTTTCATCAATTTTTATGGCTCTAATCGATTAAATCTTTTTTGTTTATTTTATTGGTTTATTAGCGTTTTAGAATCTAACTCATACACCTTTCAAAAATGGGTGTACCTAATACACAAAATTTTACGTTTCTTAGAAACGGCAGGATAATTGCGTAACACACTAATAGCTGGAATGGCTTTCATTTTGACAGTTCAGCAACGTTCATTGCATTTTTGACATTGTCGAAAATCTGAAGCAATGGAGTTACAATGTCCTTCAAAATGATTCAGGTTGTAATTGCTAGTGTGTTACGGAATTAGGGTGCAGGATACAAACAAGTATCTAAAAAAAAGTAATAGTATCTAGCGTTGGAATCATAGGTCGGAATTATAGTTCTGTCGTAAAGTACACATAAAGTTACTCGAGTCACCCTCTATTAAACATAATAATGAATACGTACTATTGTACGCTTTTAAACTTTCTAACGTAACTATGTCGTAGATGTCCAAGTCTACCTATAACATTTGTGGAAGTTATAACTTTATCTTGGACGGAAATTTAAAAGCGTCTTCATAAATTTCCACACATTTTTCTAATTAAACCTGATAGGAACTTTTTTTTTAATCACAAGGGCAACGCACCTACGTGCATCACGTCATCTGTCAAAAATATGATTTTCTTAAATTCTACTGTTATTTGGAATAACATCGAATCACCTATTGGTAGACTAGTTACTAAAATCTTTCAACCTCCCATAAATTAAACCCTGCTAATCTAACTTCTCGATATATCCGTTGTCTTCATCTTCGTCCGAATCGGTTGCTGCGTTCAGCTGTCTTGTGGACAGCCTCTGATATTCACCCTTTTCATTCACGTAGAACACAGGAGGTGGATGAGTATGATTACCTTTTAGCACACGAAACTTTCCTGTGTTACTTAAGGTAACTTGAGCTTTACACTTCCTAGAACATCGTGAGGAACAAGCCCAAGTAACCCTGTGTTTGCTTTTACAATTCCTAGCGTAAGTATACTTTTCGAAAACAAGTAATTCGTTTCCCTTTTTCGACGCTATAAAGTGTATTTCTGGAACAATGCAAATCATTTTCATTGTTTTTCTCAGTTATTTCTTGATGGAATTAATAGTTGAATAAAAGGCTTATATAAAACATTGTTATACAATTTATTAAAGAATTAATTTTCATTAACCAACACCATTATGCTAAATTTGAACAATAGAATAACATCAAATATAATCTATATCAGTAGGCAGTTTAATTTTAGGGGGAGGATGAGTGTGGTTGTCGTTATATTTCGTTACCCTGAATGGTTGTTTATCTTCATTCGTGGAGACGTTTGCTTTACACCCTTTCTTGTGGTGACTGGAACATGTCCAGTAATTACCGTATTTCTTATAGTTCCGCCAGGAGTAAGTATACCCGCGGAAGAACAGCATACCCTGGCCTCTTCGATTTCTTGAAGGTATAATCAAAGCATCTACAAAATTAAAAATACGCTTAACGTGACGGCTAGCTGTAATGAGCCCTGAACTAATATTAACTCCTGAAGATGTGTGAGCTCCAAAATAACAACTCCCAAATTATTATATGCTCCACGAACCGTATACTCTCAGAGAAATCAATTACTTATCATTCACCATTTTAGCGTTTGCACAGCTATACTAGGTATCAGATGCCAGTGTAAATAGATGAGGCAGAATATCCTGTGGTGATCTGGAGTGAATACTCCGGCAGGGCGAAATTGATAACCTAAAAATTGATCCCTTTACAGTTTACAGTACAAGCAGTACGGGTATGGCAGCTTGCCCGTGCCGATGTGCCGATGAAAAAAACTATCTCTCTCCTCAAACACCTGTTCTTTGCAGTTGTTCTATGATTATTATTGTATGTATATATTTTATAGATAAGAATAATATGTTTTATGTGTATATGCGGCCTTCACAAGGTCATCAGTCTACCTTGTAAGAGGCCTTCCAACTCTACGTCTTCCGGTACGCGGTTGCCACTCCACAACCTTTCGGCCCATCCGTTCTGCGAGCAATGTGCCCTGCCCACCGCCACTTAAGTTTAGCAATTCTACGGGATATGATTCACAGAACCGGTCGAAGTGGCGGAGCTTGGGGCAGGCCTATGTTCAGCAGTGGACGTCTTTCGGCTGAAATGATGATGATGAAGTACATATGTATGTATGTATGTATTTATTGTATACAACGAGTAACATAATTAACGCAAGACCTCATACACCCCAATTAGAGTATAGAGTTAAAAGCATAATACGATGACCAAAACGATTTTTTTTTAAAGCTAACTGATATTATTAAGAAAAACGTGTCGACCCAAGCATTACTTTATGCATTTAAAATTGAGTCTTATTTTTACTGAAATAAGATTGAATTTTCTTTGGCTCAATTACTGGTAGGTATGGGAAAATACATAATTTAAAAAAAAACTAATAAGTACTAATCGTTACTGAAATCGATTCAGTAGTCAATTAGGAACAAACTACTTTCAGGTCTTGTGTTCATTCTGTTACACCTTGTATATGTAAGTAAATGGTACACCACGGACCACCAGCATTGTTCTGCCGTTCTCCCTTAATCCTCTAAGGTTGTCTTTAAAAGATCACTTTTAGCGATAAGACCGCCCATCGTGGTGTGCGTAGTCCCAGCGGAAAAGTGTCGAATTTCGTAATTTCAGTTTAGCAGATATTTAGTGTATGACGTCGTGTAATTGTGTATGGTAAATAAAAATTTGTGCATCCAGCCATTGAGGAGCTATTCAACAAAAACTGATTCCGCTGGGACTACGTCATCCCAGCGGCACTTTTTTGAAAAAATGGTCGTACAAGAAAATAAATTCATTCAATAATTAGTGTGTAACGAGAGGTAAATGTGTATGTTTAAATGAAATTTGTGTGTCAATACACTGCGGAGATAATCAAGTTGCCGCTGCGCTGACGTTTTGCTATTTGATGAAAACCATATAAAGCAGTTTAGTGTACAGTTGTAATTTTTTACACACGTTGCTTTGAATTTGTGTATAAAGTGTGTGAAAACAGAATTTGGAAAAAATATACCGTTCAGAAGATATACACGTAAAAGTAAAATAAGGTTATTAGGTCCAAGTACTTAAAATAGGAAGTCTAGAGCCTAACTTATAACGTTTATTTGTATCTTGTAGGGGTCTACAATGTCTTGCCAAGTTTCATTTATGTGCTCTTTGTAATTAATGAGCAATGGCATAATTTACTCTGACTGGACCGCTATATTTTTGACATCCGATTGTAGGATTTTTTATTGGAAAAGAAGAATACAAAATATGCAGATATTTAGTGTATTAATGCAACTATTCACGCGTAAAATTTCAGCTCATTACACTAAATAATTAAAGAGATATAATCAAAATGCTAGAATAACCGCAAAACGTGGATAAACCGACTAAGTTTGAGAGGCTACGAAAAAGCGGGCCTGCAGTATATAGAGCTAACGTTCTACATTTTCCAGTGTTATGTGACCATGTGACCATTATTGAATCGGTACAGGTGGGCACACAATTCTTGAACAAGTAACTAATAACTTTCGTGATTAAACTAGTAAGTCACTTGTTTTTTCCTAAACTTACGAAATGGTTACAATAATAATTACATCTGTATTAACAAATGCATTTATTTGTCAGAATATTACAAAAAATTGTAACAGTAGGTAATTATTATTCCTTAATATTCTGCTGCTTCCAGCGTACACATATTTTGATGTTACACGGTACATTAGAAATACTAATAATAATTAGTAAAAAAACATTATTTTTTATTACTAAATGGGCCTGCTCTTGACCTCGATCACACCTGTTGGAAAGCGATTGACGAGGTCTATGACGGATCAAAAAAATATTAACACCAGTAGTCTTTTCAAACGTCAAACGGTAAAATCTACCTTCATAATTATTACTGATCTGCGATTGTATGATATATTTGTTACTGTAAACGCTCGAACGAGACGACCAACTCCCGAAAATGTACTAGTAAAACCTAAGAGTTACTTACCTACAAAGGTACATATGGCTTTTACAGTAGGCAATATATTTGTTATTTATATTTCATAAAAGAACTGATTCTTTGTATCAATGTTATCATTACTTTCTCTAATGTTGTTTTATTTTATTAGTCATTGGTGCCGATTCTGGTGGCACAAAATTCTCTAAACTAAACTAAAAATCACCAAAATTTAGTTTATTCCTGTCAAACGACGATTTCCCATTCTGAAATTGACTAAAGTGACACAACTTAACTATATTTTAGTTTGACAGCACTAAGATTGCACTGAATTATTCATTTAGTGAAGATGGTAATTTTGCTATTCTGAGTTTGTCGTTTTTCACCAAAAATGTTGACTATATTAATTTTTCTAAATAAATCTGACTATTTTTAATCGTGATTAAAAAAGTGTGGAATAAAACTAGTGGTCATGAACTAAAATTTACACCAACACTTCGACTGCAAAAACAGTACTGATCTTTGTTTTCTTTTCGTTTGCTTATATCTCGAAAATGGTGTGTCCTATCGCAAAAATGATGATAATTTCGACCCCCATAAACCCGTAAGCCCCATAATCCCAACATGTAGGTAATATTTTTTTTTTCCATACTAAAAGTGAAAAATTCCATATAAAAAAACGTCGAGGCTGCCCCCCTGCGCACGCTTCATTCAGCTCTTAAAAAAATCATTGCGTAGGGCACACAAGTACCACTTTGCGAAGTCAAAAGAAAAAAAATTACACCTGCAGGCTTGGTACGACAACCGTAGAGAAGCGTTTTGTCGACGGAAATCAAGACAAAAATGACGTTTCCGTGTAGACAGTTGTCAGTTTTTCACCGAGAAATGTAGACAAGCGATTTCTATTCTACAGTAGAGTAGAAATAGAAAGCGTCATGCGTGTGTGTAATATTTTGCGTTCTAACATTAGTTTTTAAGACTGTAACACTAACAAAATGGAACCTGATTTCCGAAATAAACGATTATTTATTTATTTAAGCCTGCTGGAGTCGCGATTGTCAAATTCGATTTTAGTTGTGTCAAAATTATTTTTAAGTTTAGAGATTTTTTTTTTGCAGAATTGCTTTAAGATTCTCATAGCCAAAAGTAAGGAATTTTAGTGATAGTTTAGTTAGTTTAGTTCGGTGTACAAGAGAATCGGCACCATTAGCTAACTAATAAATATTTTTAATAGTACAAAGTTAATACAGTGTTTTATTTTCTGCTAAACTATTATGTACGCACCTGTACGAAACTATTAAATATATTAACGATACTATACTGGAAAATGTAGAACGTTAGCTCTATATACTGCAGGCCCGCTTTTTCGTAGCCTCTCAAACTTAGTCGGTTTATTCACGTTTTGCGGTTGTTCTAGCATTTTGATTATATCTCTTTAATTATTTAGTGTAATGAGCTGAAATTTTACGCGTGAATAGTTGCATTAATACACTAAATATCTGCATATTTTGTATTCTTCTTTTCCAATAAAAAATCCTACAATCGGATGTCAAAAATATAGCGGTCCAGTCGTAGTAAATTATGCCATTGCTCATTAATTACAAAGAGCACATAAATGAAACTTGGCAAGACATTGTAGACCCTTACAAGAAACAAATAAACGTTATAAGTTAGGCTCTAGACTTCCTATTTTAAGTACTTGGACCTAAAAACCTTATTTTACTTTTACGTGTATATCTTCTGAACGGTATATTTTTTCCAAATTCTGTTTTCACACACTATATACACAAATTCAAAGCAACGTGTGTAAAAAATTACAACTGTACACTAAACTGCTTTATATGGTTTTCATCAAATAGCAAAACGTCAGCGCAGCGGCAACTTGATTATCTCCGCAGTCTATTGACACACAAATTTAATTTAAACATACACATTTACCTCTCGTTACACACTAATTATTGAATGATTTTTTTTTCTTCTACGTCCATTTTTAAAAAAAAGTGCCGCTGGGATGACGTAGTCCCAGCGGAATCAGTTTTTGTTGAATAGCTCCTCAATGGCTGGATGCACAAATTTTTATTTACCATACACAATTACACGACGTCATACACTAAATATCTGCTAAACTAAAATTGCGAAATTCGACACTTTTCCGCTGGGACTACGCACACCCCATCGTGTCTTAGTAAAATTTCTACAAATATATTTGTTTTTATGGTGTACTTATTATAGGGTATTCTATCTATCCACCTAGTACCAGATTTCTATTGCTATGGCCGACTACCACTACTGCTGCCATAAATTTGTCTGTCAATCATGACGGAAATTACGCCTTCCTTTTCTAGACTTATGTGGTGACAATTTGATTTGATTTGATCCAAAGACGACGTAGTAGACAGGAAGCCTTTGCGATCGTTTGTTTGGCTTATTAAAATAGGTAAACATAATTATGTGCTTTCTCCATTTGCATACGTAAATGCAGAATTTAGGGCTAAATAAAAGAGTCGGTTAATTTAAAATCTTTTAATGGCACAATCTGCTCTAAATGTCTAAGTGTAATATTATAGGTACAGAAACCAGCACATCAAGCTACCCCAATCTGTCAAATTTCTTTGAAAGATTTTCAAATTTATTACAAAAGTATAAGGTTCATGTTTAATTGGGAAAATTTGACAGTTTGGCATAGCTTAATGTGCTGGCATCTGTACACATAAACTACATACATTGCACAATTTTCACATATGTAACAGAAAATCATTCTAAAAAAAAGAATTAAAGAATACTTTTTTTATCCGACCTTTTTTTTAATTTAGTAATTAAAATTATCTTTCTCGTGAATTATATTAATATAGTCTCGGATAATTACAACGAGATGTATTACATACGTTTGAGATACATGCGCATATTATGTAATTGCTATTTAAAAAGCTTTTTATCTGTAGGTACTTACTATCTGTACATACTTTAAAATAATATGGGAAACAATCATAAAATTATGTAATTAAAACATTAATAAAATATTACAGCTACCATTACCTACTAGAATTACCATCGAGATCATATTTACCACCATCACTTAGTATACGTACCTACCTATAATTTCTTTATTGCACACAACCAACACAAATGGATCATGCTACCTTTCATTGCACACAATAAAACAATCATACAATTCAAAACCAGAAAAAATCGCTGACAGCAAGTTTGTAAACGACACGGAAGAAATAGGAACAGTAAAATTTTTTTTTTTTTTGCATGACAAAAATTAACACCACAGATAAAAATCAAATATTTAATCAAATAAATTAAGGCAGAATTGCATTTCGTGCACTAACCCTAGGTCTGCCCCTTTTCCTGGAATGCTTATGAATTATGCCAATCGGAGTTTGGATGATCACCGGCTCAGAATGGTTGTGGATGCCTCGTATTTGCGTTATATTGTGAGAGCCGTCTGTCGTGAGGATGGAGGGGCACTGGCTCCTACCATACATGACACAGTACCAAGTCGTGATTCCGTCCCTATTGGGTTTGCATTGCTGACGGTACAGAAGGCCATTTAAGAATAACAGTTGAGCGCCACGTGTTGTTCTCACATATTTAGCCATAGCTGTAAATATTAAACGAATTAATACCAAGATTCTTAAAAAACAGTTTGTCAACTTTTTTCCAAAAATAAAAGCCGGGAATCCACTAAACAACAATTGATGTTGCTCAACAACAAGGCGTCTGTCATGAAATTAATCCGTTTTGGCAAAATTGTGATGTCGTGACACATTCCCAAACCTGTCGGGTAACTTGTTGCCTGTAGTAGATACCCGGCTTTTGAACAGTATTGTCAGGTTACTAGAACTCATTATCAATAAGTCACCACTTTCATCCGCCTTCTCATATAATCAGGCCCGAATTTGGTGCTTGAGAGCGGTGACTTGATTCTACATCAAGCAAGACTCTACTTATGGGAGAAAACTACATTAATACTCACTCATATCCACTGTTGTACCTTGACTTTGTAAGTTTCCGCTTTTGTAAGCACTGCTAAGAACTATCATGAAATACTGGAAAGATTTAGTTACGGGTTTTAGGGGAATTTAGGTATTAGTTTAGCCCATACACAGCTAGAATCAGTTCTGGGGTTCCAGGAATGTCCAGGCCAGTAAAATCCAAAAGGGCGTACTGTTAATAAAAGGTTGTCTCTATACCGCTTGTGATACTTCTTTTTTCATATTTATCTTTAAAAAAAAATCTCATCATCATTGTCAGATAAAGGTGGAGTATTTTAAAATACAATAATAACAATAATGAATTAAATTTACTTCGCTTAGGTACATATATTAATGATTTATAAATATTGCTTTAAGTTAAGTAATGATTAGCGACTGTTTAACCATACATTTTTGATGTATCTCTTAACTGTAAGCAATGTTTTTAAATAAGAGCGTAAGTAGCCAATTTTAGAGCACTTCGCAAAAAAAAATATCAACGTCAATAAATTCCTATTATTTTTAAGTATTTAAATATTTTTATAATTTTATTATTGCGTATTTTAAAAATATAAATTAAATATAGTTTTTTTTTTTAACTTAAAAAAAGCTAAAAAATAATTAAAAATATGTTTCTTGATAAATATCATGTCATTACTGAAATAATATTTGCTGTATTCTGATGATGAATAATAGGTAAGCACCAAAATAAACTTCACAATAAAGATTATAATGAATTTTATTAAATCACTTGCGAGATTGAATAAAAGTTTACATCCATAAATTAGAGACAAAAACATATAATATTATGTGGTGTATGTCCAATAACTTCAATGGTACACAATTATTTCGTGTTTCATTATTGTATTTAGATACCTCATTAAAACCAATTGGTTTTTTTACTCTAATTAAAAACAATGTCTTGAATCAAACTAATGAGTTAAAAAAACACACAATTATGCATTTAGTTTGTTTAGTATTTTTAAAAAGGGGCACATAGACCCGTGTTGGGCAAAGGCCCTTACCAATTGAATTCCGTAATTACAGAAACGATTCAAAAACCATTGTGTCTCACATAGATCTACATTTTGGCCATATGAAAGGTTAATACAAAAATATAAAACAGCACTCACCAATTCCGTGCTGATTCGGCTTTTCGAAGCATGCAAGACTTACCTGAAAATAAATAAATATTTTAAATTATATTCATTACTTTATGTCTTTCGGTACTCCAAAGACGTAAACTAGTTGAAAGCCCTCCCACAAGGTGGAGCGATGACCTTGTGAGGGCCGCAGGAGTCTGCTGGATATGGGAAGCACAGAATCGTTCGAAGTGGAGGAGTTAGGGGGAGGCCTGTGTCCAGCAGTGGACGTCTTTCGGCTGAAATGATGATATTTATTACATGTATACAATGTTAATAATGGATTGATGGACTGAGTGAATATCAAGATGTTCACTAATACAGAAGTATAGAAGAAAAATACTTATAGCACCAACCCCAAATAAATGGAATAAGCGCAAGAGAATAATGAGATGATTTGTTACTAACAACTTTCCATAATTTTATGAATTGTACACATAAATAATTATGGAAACAAATAAATAAACCAGTTACTAAAGAAACACAACAATAGTAATTGTGTAATTAATTAATTATTAATTAATTAATAGTAATTAATGTTTATCCTAAAAAGATGTGCCTATCATACGCCAAAGATTTTATTAAATAAAGACATCACTTTCTTTCATCAACCATACATAGCATAAAAATATGATGACCCTCGGACAAAAATGATGCATTAAAACCCGACAATAATAAAAGATGAATTCTTAATATTAGTCTGTGTGACTATTACCTAATCTTGAGCAATCATAATAGAGCATAGAGTAACATAATTTTGGCAAAAAGTAAACATTGTGTGGTTCTACACTTTTTGGAGGGCTTTTTCATTATTAATCTTTTTAGAGCCATAAAGATTTAATGAATGCATATATACTATAAACTGAAAAATGTGATTTACAGTTATGTCTACACGTCATTAGTATTACACTACGTTGTACATCTATTGCAAAATATAATAACGTGTACCTGTTATCAATGCCTCGCCGAAAATGTTGACAAACACAACACCTTAATTCACTTTAAACGAAAATATCAACCACACTGGACACCAACACATCATTTGTATTTGTTGTAAAATCACATGAAAGCTAAGTTATACATAACAATAACAAGAATTATTTAAAAAAGTGCCATCAACAAATTGGTCCAATTATGATTTTTATGTAACGATAATTCACAGAAATATTCACTTATAGGCATGTGTCTTACTACTGAATTCGTATCATTTATGTACACAAACATTTGTAATTAGTTGAAAAGCATCAAATTATAACAGAAAACTAATTAAAAAACAAAATAAACAAGGAATCTTTTAGGTTATATCGAAGCGTCGAAGAAATGTCAAATCAAACGTGAAACGTCACTGGATGAAGAACAGACTGCAGAAGTGCGGCGGGCAGCGACGCAGCGCCTGTTCACGGAACATTATTGTTTTATTTATTTTGTAGTAATAGAAGTCTTAATAAGATCACGAAAATCACCTAATGATAACTGAAAACCCGAGAGAGAGGGGGTCACTGTAATTACTCATCATAAGAAATAAGTTTTACTGTGGGGGGGACCAATTCGGAAATTGCTAAGAAAATAAGTTGTCCATACATTTTGCCTGAAGGTATTGTTTCTCGGCAGTCAGTACCTCCATCATGTCATGCCACCTTACATAAATGTAGAGTCAAGATTCCGGCAAGGATTATTGGAATCCACTGACAAGTAACTTTTTCCATGGGCTTAATAAATGTTTCTTTTTCTGTTCTCTCCAGTCCTGCTTTTCCAAAAACGAGAGATCTGAAAAAATGTACCAAGTTGGTAAGTAGAAAAGTGGATATTATTATAATCTTCTGTCTGAAAGCAGTTATCTTCTTGGATATCTACCTGCATAGTCCTCAGTCCCTGTGTAGCTAGCTACTTATGTACAGCTGTGGCCGTCTTTTGGCTTGACTGAAATCATGATGAACCAAGTCCTCTGTGGCTTTAGCAAAAGGCCAGGTTTATGAACAAAAAGTCTCTATTTCTTAAAACAATAGTATGTGGGCAGTGGTCGCCCATTGGTAACGGCCGCGACGTACCATTGTCATGGTTTCGAACCCAGGCAGGCTTCTATTTGTGTAAATAATGTCATCGCCACTGCTCATAAAACGGTGAAGGAAAATATCAAACATGAGGAAAGTGGCAGTCCTAAAACCAAACAATTGTCATGATTGCTAGTTTTGAACACAGTTGAAATACTGAAGTTTTATTTATTTCAATTGGCAACACAAAAAACGGCGGTAAAAAAATGGAGGTCGGACGTTTGACATTAGATTCGCGCGGGGAGTTCTTTTTTTCAGGGAACCTGGGGTTTTTGGATCGATGGTAAAAAGAGAGCGGTCGACCGAGCTAAAGTTTTTATTGATTGTAAGGATTGCCATATTTATCGTAGAAGTGAGAATAATACAACCTTTTAGTTTAACAAGTAGTTTCATTTATTAGACAATCTAAGACATGATGTGACATCTATCAATCTGCAATGGTGGATTGTGGCCCACACAGGCCTGTGAAGGCCTGATTTTGGTATTATGTATCTAAAACTAAAAGGAAGAAACTATATTTACTAGTACTAGTGTCAGGTTGTACGCAATGCCGGATTAACCACGTAGTAAGAGTAGCAATTGCTACGGGCCCCGCGCAAAAACGGGCCCTGTATAGGGAACATGCAGGACGAAGGGTCTGCCATCTGGTGGCGCAAATCCGAAGTTTTTAAGCAGTCATTACTTAAGTTACACTTCACGTGAAAATGTATTGCTGTATTTCTGGATGCTCGAACACTTCAAAGAAAAAGAAATAATAAGAAAAATAATTAAATTTTACTTTCCCACGGATAGTACTCACTTTCCTTAATTACGTGATATACGACAAAAGTGGATAAATGCAGTAAAAAAACATATGTAATTGTGAGTTTCAAAACATTTAAAAATTACATAATAATGTTGTTTGTAAAAACAGCTAAGTTTTGTATGTAGTACAACTTACTATTCAAAATGAACAAATCTGTAAGTAAATATTACCTCAAATAATTTTAGATAGTTTTCGATATAGCACTATCTGGAGAATTTTTAAAGATAGTACTGCTTTACATTTGCAATTTTCTCTTCTAATATTTATATTGCAATCAAGCTGAAAAGAGGGCGACATGAACATAAATAATAATATAGACAAAATATTTACGCAAAAATTAGTTCAGGAAATACATTACAGTTATTATGACATCATAACCGTTAGAAATCGTGGTTTTGAGCTACAATTATGCTAGTTATTACTGCATTTTCATGATTCCTCAGTCACTGTTTCTTCTACATCCAAGACATGCTTCGACACGAAGAGTTTTTGTCCTTTTGACATATTCTGACCACGCTGACGATCTATCATTTTAATTACTAAAAACGATTGAAATATAATGTATAAATTAACATATAGATTGACGGCAATACGATGACAGAACAGAAAAGTTTCTTTTTTGACCACACCGTGGCACTCGTGTCGATTTGGGCTGCCATCTATAGTTCGTGCACGTTCCCTATCCAAACACGCCCACCGCGGCACCGCAGCTTGAGCGTAATTTTTTGAGTGAAACTTATTATGACATGGTACATACCACAGAAATATAAAACACCACAGACCACAGAAATATAAATATTAAACAATTTTTAGCGAATGTTTGGTCTGCTACTGTTTGATATGTCTGTGGTACATACACAAAACTCCATTTGAAATAAGATGAGACATTTAACTAAACCTTTGTTACAGTCCGATCAACCGATTTTGACTTATATTTTGTTGGCGGCATGACAAATGGCAGCTGCAGTAAACAGTTGGTATTGTAACTACTTTTTTGCTTTTAATGCCATCCTTATACCTACGGAATAGAAGTCAGAATCGGTTGAACTGACTGTAAAACAGGGTTGTTTAAATGTCTAATCTTATTTCAATTGGAGTATAAATTGAATTTACTTGATGTCACAAAAAAGTGAAAAGTAACACCCTTTCCGAGTAAGACAATCCACATCAGACTATCTACTAGTACTTAATCGATGGCGAAAATGAAACAGAATTTTGAACGATTTCGCAAAAAATCTACAAAAATGTCGCTCGTAAACATATATAAAATATGAACCGGTCCGATACTGAAAGTCAGGGGGCCTACTCTTTAACCCCGTCAAAGAAGATACGGGCCCGTCCGAAAGTAGTCCTAAACTTCTTAGTGAATCCTACAGTCAATTAACTATCTTTTTTGAACGGGCAAAAACATATCGGGTGTAGGGACCGCTGTCAAATCGTGTTGTCATTCATTTATAGTTCGGACTCCAAACTAATCTTCTGTCCGTCCGTAAGTAAACCTCCGTAGTAACTCCGTATGAGTTGGAAACGCCCGTTACTTCGACCGAAACGACGGACTTCGTGCTTAGGGAGTAGGCCCCCTGTCGTGAGCAAGTACACCTACTCGACACTCAGTGTGGATGCGTGGCGGAATTGAAAAGGCTCGATCGACTCCACAATATTGAAAATCGATTTCCATTTAATTACAATTATTCTTTCATTTTTGATTTTTCTAATACGTCTCACAAAATGTAGACGAAACATATTTTTGGAAAGTGGGCGATAACGCCCCCTTGTGGGCGCTGGACGCCTAGAGGGGGCGGGCGGTAAGGGGCCCACAAAAAATTGCGGGTTGTTGAAGTGGTTTCGGAGGCAAAGACTGATTTGTAATTTTATGTACATTTTTTTTTTAATTCACTGAAATCAAAACCTACCTACCTACACAACATCTTTATCATCATCATCATTTAGTTCATATTTCCGCCTTGTTTGATTATATAAAAACTAAAAATATTAAAATAGCTGTCTAAGTTGGTTCTTGGTTATTAGAAACTAGATTTGCCCGCGGCTTCGCCCGCGTGTATGTCGGAAAATAACCCTCGGGAACGTACTACCAGGATTAAAAGTACCCTATGTGTTAATCCAGGTAAACAATGTCTTCTCACACTGCTTATACCTAGTACTGGAGCTGCGGCTTGATATATGATTGCTGGTGGAAAACAAATCTTAATCTCTAACAATAGTAACGGAATAACGGAATACATAACGGAACGGAGAATTACCAACTTGAATGCCAAATTTGAAGGCAACTGTAAAACGTAAATTTAAATCCTATAACAAAAAAAAGTTAAGGTAAATAGTTACCTAAATAATTCAAATTAGGTACCTACGCTTTTACTTACATATTCACAGGAGATTAGGACAATTTTTTTTTTAAATTTATACTTAACGTACCTCTTTTTAAATCGTTAGAGGTTCTGCCCACAGGTGCTAACACAACTAGGCTGCTAGATGAGCTCACTCTCGAGCAGGCCACGTAAAACTGGCTGTGCGAGAAGCAGTCCCCTCTAAGATGAATTCCCGCTGTTTCAGTGACTGACCCTGAGACTTATTAATCGTCATTGTGAAACATACCTTAAGGGGGAACTGCAGCCTTGGCTTTTATACTCGAATAGGTACTCCGACAGTATTAGTGGTATCCGCGGTATATACACCGATAAATATAATGGGCTCTACCACGTTCTAATGTAAGGGTTTCCCATACAAATTTTTCATTCAAAAGACTTTTAATACCAATTTTATGGGTTAACTTTAAAATGTACGGGTTTCCTATACAAATTCTTCATCCCCTATTTTACCCCCTTCTGGGATGATTTTTCAAAAACACTGATACCGACTTCAAAAAGGAGGAGGTTCTCAATTCGTCGGAACCTTTTTTTTTATGTATGTTCCCCGGTTACTCGAAGATGGCTGGACCGATTTGGATTTGTTTTTTGTTTGAAAGGGTATACTTCCCAGGTGGTCCTATGATCATCAAGTCAGGATCTGATGATGGGATCCTGGAGAAATTGAGAGAACTCTTCAAATTTTATAGGCACACGATGCGATTTAGGTATTTTTTGGAAGAGTACTTTCTCGGAATGGTTTTATTTCAATTTGGTGAAGATCTGATGAAGAATTTTGGAGATGGCCAACGGAACTCCTCAATAAATGATACCAAATGGACTGGGATTGCTGAAATCTCATGTCTGTCTATTCTTACACCAGTTCATAACATAAAATCACGCCGGTATGCTGGTAAGCACATATGAACCACTAAAATGTGAAAATTAAAAAAAAATCAACCCACTTCCAAAAAAACACTACAAAGTGAAAAATAACTTTAATTTCGGAAGGCGGTGACAAAAAAATAAAATACAGCTCCAAGGATACCGACTTCCGAAACTAAAGTTATTTTTCACTTTTTAGTGTTTTTTTGGAAGTCGGTTGTTTTTTTTTTAAAGTTTTATTCATATACTTAGATAGAAGAAGATTAAACTAGGAGTGGACTGTATTAATTAGATATATTACAAAAGGGAAAACAATTCGTTGCTAACACAAGAAAACGATGACCGTGGTCCACGTTAGTCATCGCTGATTGGCTCGCGTCGCGTCGTCGTCCCGCACGTCTCCTGCACCCCGCCTTCGTCTCCATGGGCACTACAATGTCACGCGTGGATATAGCTTTCACGTTATTACCTACTTTTTAAATTGACAACTTGGTGCATTGTTTAACATTTTTATTCTGTCAATCACAATTAGGTAGTAGTTCTTTGAAACAGATGGTTGTTTTTAATTTATATAATAATCATTTCGCAAAAGATGAACAACAACTGAACCCATAGCAGATCAAGGGGCCCTCGATAGCATAAATTTGCTCACAACCAGTGCCACAACTTGTTTGTTCATTCGCATGAATCAACACACATACACAACTTGTGTGTTGATTCGCGACTGTAACACTAACAAGACATGGATTTATGGCACAGTGGTCGAAACTGGACCATAATGAAAAAATATTATCTTTCTGCACTCGTTTCCATAAAAAACTTTAACTGTGTACAATTTTATACTCCTACGGCCGCGTAGTTTTTGTAAAAAGGGGACAAACATTTTGCTTCACGTATTTCATACAATCCTGGAAGTTCTTATATTCACATTGAATGACTTTTTGATGATATGGAAATAAATGGAACGCGGCCGGCGCCATAGTTCGTTCGTAAACATTTTGCTTCTGTCAAATGTCAAAACAAATAATAATAAATTGTATATTTTTCACGCGATTTTGCTGTTTTGAGACACCCCAAAACATAATTTATACCATGAATAATATATTATAGACAATAAAAAGGCTGTATGTGTGAAAACAAGTTATTAACTTTGTTTCTCAGTGATTCTAACCTCAAAATGTTTTGTGTTATTCTTTGGGTAATTGTGAATTAAATCGAAATCCAGTGAAATAAGTGATAGTGTCGTTTTTAAACAGTGAAGATAGTGATATTGTGATGTGTCAGTGGTAACCAGAGTTTGCTGGAAGCGGTAAGTACCTAGTAATAAGATTTGGAAGTTGTCACAAAACTCCTTCTATCTATTCCTCTTAAAAATTATCAGTTGTGTATAGATTAAGTATGAAATAACATTATTTACAATGATTCCAAACTTTCATGCAGATTTACTATAATAATAAGCGCGTAAGTTCAAGTTGCAGTGCTTAGAAATAAAAAGAAATCTTTTCGCTTGCCACAACTTACTTTTTATTTGAATAATTATGTAAGTTACTGCTTGTTTTCGGTTTAATACGTATGTCAACGTGTATGTTTCTGTAGGCAACGCGATAATATTTGGTCACAGAGCTTTAATTTTGGAAGATTTTTTAATATTTTTTTCTGCGGGAAACTTGCTGTTTCCTCAACAGGATTTTGTATTCACAGCGAGTTAAAGGTAAGCGAGACAAGTATTTATGATTCAAAGAAATATGTAATGAACAAAAATATCATATTAAATAAATAATTTTCTTTTAGGTAGAAAATTAATTTTTAGGTTTGTTTGTTTGAAAAAGGTACACCCCCAGATAACAAAGTAATGTGTAAATAAATAATTATCTATAGGCCAAGTATTTTATTTGGGGCAGTTCGAAATCCTTTTTCCCATTCCATTACACCTTGCCTATTAAGTCAGCCACACTTGAAAATGTAAAAGTAAGTATGCATAAAAGCGTTAGATACAATTAACGCAATATGACTTTTTCTGTAATTGTACAGTAAAAAACTAAAATAATAATGTCTGAAAGACAACTTTGCATATAAGTGGTATCTGTGTTCCCGTTTCCCTTATCAGAGATTTCTTTCAAGAAATACTATTTCTGCGTAATAACACTATGTATGATACACCAAACTGGTTTTTCTAGTATAATTTATTCGCACAATTCCTTTTTCTATTTACTTATGGGACTCGTCTGATGAAGAACTTACTAATACCCGGAAGAATGCTTACATAGTCTGGCAAAATTTCAAGGTGGTTCGAATTTATCATTATCGTCACATTAACAAGGATAATGCTGGGAGCTCACTTATTACACGCAATGTCAATGTGTTGTGTTTATTTGTCACATGTCATAATGGGAAGCAATGTTCTATCATTTGACCAATGGAAAAGCATGTGGTAGCATAGGGTGTTACAAGTGCGCTGTGGTCATTACCAAAGATTAATAAAGAGAGCGAGAGTAATAACCATAAATTTCAAATAATAATTTGTGACGTTTTCTTTTTCAATTAGTTTTTTTTTTTTCATAAGACCTAAAGCCCTTGTTTTGATTTCTTTATTTTACATTTAGTGAGGTAATGTAGCATCGAAAGGACTACCTCTTGTCTGAGAGTTAAGCGCCATATGTCAACCACCCAACGTCAGTATGATGACGTGCGTGGTGACCGTATTACTACGTATTTTTTTTTAAATTTTTTACACTATTTTTTTTTTATGCTGACGCCTCATCTGCGTCAGCGGTCTCAGCGGCCAGCATTAGTTTCTTTGTATAGTGAACAAAAATGTTTAAAGGTACTAAACGCGATGTTTTTTTTCCAGTTGTTGTTTTCTACCCAACTGAAAAAGGTGCGTATTATGCAGATTTTCATAAAATTTAATTGCAAAGCGGCTACGCTAATGGTGAAATTGCACGGTTCAAACAAAAAAAAAAAAACTATTAAAAGAAAAATAAATAAAAAAATAGTAATAGATTAGCAAAATGCTTCAAAATTATTCTGATTCAGATTGATCGTTTGCTACGCAATTAGGGTGCAGAAAGCTAGGTCGTATAGTTGGGGTCGTATTACATATTTATTGTGCCATCTTCTTATTTACTTCGTTTTTCTTTCAGTTCGACCAACATTCGTGAACTACCGTCACGGGATTGTGATGCTACTAGACGGTTATACTTACAGCAAGTCCACCAGACTGAACTGGTATTGTTCTCGAAGAGTTTCCTGCGGCTGTAAAGCCAAGGTTAAGCTGACGGCAGACGAGAAGTACGTTGAGAGGCTGGTGTATACCCACGACCATGTCAAAGAGAACTATGTAGTATCGAACAGTGGGAACTTGATCAAGCTAACTTAGGGTAACTAAACTACAGGCTTAGTCGACTTTCACATGGACGTAATAATATCCCGGCGGGGGTTTTTCGCGAGCATTGACAACTCAATCAATCAGTGTGTTTTGCTGTTCGATTTTCAACACTTGGCGTTAAGCAGTGCGTTGAAAATCCAGTACGCGATAAAATCCCGCCGCGATTTTATTACGTCCATGGGAACGCGGACTTACCGCTCAAAACGATAGCGCGAGGGTATTCTAGGAAATTCAAATTTTCTCACGTCAGTATTAATTATGTTGATCAAAGTATAATTCGCAAATGATTCAATTTTAATCATTTAAATTATCAATACCGCTCTT
Organism: Antitype chi; assembly: GCA_947359405.1. Classification (NCBI taxonomy): domain Eukaryota; kingdom Metazoa; phylum Arthropoda; class Insecta; order Lepidoptera; family Noctuidae; genus Antitype; species Antitype chi. Next base: position 17,354,508 of record OX375820.1, on the reverse strand, counting down.
TTAGTTTAAAAATATCCTATTGAATGACTGACTGGGTCATTCATGAAAGTTGTATTGATGAATTCTGTAAATAAATTGTAGGTATATTTGTTACGGTTTCACCTGCAATTATGTATGACACTTATGAAGTTATGAAATTATGATTCATGGTGTCTTTGGCATAGTATTGACTATTTAGTTAACTGGCCGAGGCTGGCATTTTCAAAGCGACAAAATTGTGACAAGGCGAAAATAAAATGTATTTCTAGTAATTTAGAAAGTATTTAATTAACGTAAATTTCAGTTTAGTAGTAGCAGTTATCAGTTTAAAATTAAAATAGGAGGATAAATAAATTCAATTTGTGGCGTATTTATTTTTCCGATTACTCTATAAACATTTGCTAACTCGAATTTGAGTTTTATAATTAACGTCATCAACCTATAATGTTACTCAGGCCTCCTCATATTCTTATCGTGTCACTATTCATTTAAATTAATTGTACCAAAATTTGTTTAGACCATTATTACATTTCTTAATAGAATACACAATAAAGATTTAAAACAGAAATTAATGATTTTTCCTAAAGCCTCCGTCACACGAGGGTTAATAATACTCGCTGCGTATGCAATCGCCGCGAGCTTTGCGTTATGTGTCAAGCTATTCGCTGCGACACCGCTTGGTTCTTCTGCAGATAATTCTTTTAAAACCATAACGCTCTAAACTTATCCTTTTGGCAGTATGTATGAAGAAGCCTCCTCGTGTAGCGCAATTTGTTCCACCAGTAACTCGAATGAAACGTGCGCTCGGCGCATCCTGGGCAGTCACACCCAATACCTTGATGACTGGCTAATTCTTCCCTTGCGGTGGTAGGGCTAACGCCCGCCTGGATCGCGTCCACTCTCCCACCGGAGTCCGGCGTCAAGCAGCTTGCTGTGTGTCGTCGATGTGTGGGAGTACCAGTGCCTTGAACAAGAGTGAACAGGCATTTTCTGGGCACGCTCGATAGACCTCATTAATCGCTTTCGATCAGGCGTGATCGTGGTCAAGAGCGGGCCAATTTGGTAATATAAAAAAAGCTTCCATTTCCTTTATGCATGAGCATCTATGCGCGGTTCCTATAAACAAAAACGAAAACGTTAGCATTTTTTATTGCTAAACTAGGCATATAAATAAATCAGTAAGCAAATACCTGTTACAGCTACTTCCATATCCCACACGGGTGACTGAATCACATATACTATGGGATTAAGGGTCATATTGGTGGGAACGTTATATAAAGGTGTTGGGTTGACAAAATTCGTTAATTAGCGGTATTTACACTTTTTTTTTATTGTTGAAAATTCGTTTTAAAGAGGTTATTCGCAAAAAAAATGGCAATGTAAAGGTACGAGTACATTTTACATTGACTTTTATGGACAATTCAAGGGGATTACGAAGAATTTGTTAGATCGAGGAAGTCGTTATATATTGAGGTTGCACTGTATATGGATAAATATATCTTCCTAATATTATAATGGTCTTATTCATAAAAAGTTATCGAACATCTAAACAGTTGCTATTGTCTGGTTTTCAAAGAGAAACCAGACTTAAGCAACTGTTTAGATGTTCGATAACTTTTTATGAATAAGGCCGTAAATGTTTAATATAACTCAAAGTCAAAACTCATAAGCATTTATTTAAATTAAACCAATTACAGGCACTTTTGAACTTTAATTATATTAAAGTTTGTATCTTTAGATGTTTGGATGTTTGTTACTCAATCACGCACAAACAACTGAACGGATTTGGATGAAATTTGGCACACATATAATTTGTACCCTGGAATAACACATAGGATACTTTTTATTCCCATAGTACGTTCCCGTGGAATAATTTTCGACCTCCATGAAGGCGAAACCGCTGGCAAAAGTTTGCTAATCCAAAACGAATAAACATGTTTTTTCTAGTTTCATTTGTCTAAGTTACCTACTTATACTTTTGCTTAAAAGTATAAGTAGCAATTACAATTAAATACAGTAACAATTGTGTCAAGATTAGGATTGCTGCTGAACTAGGTTTATAGCCATTAGCCATTTATAGCTCATCGTTGCAAACCCAGATCAAGGGCTTGCGGCGCTGCGTCCTATTACACGTCCTATAATGTGAGTAACGATGAGCTTACGAACAAAAGAAAACAGTTTATATATATGAAAAAAAAACTAAATTACTTTAAAAGAATAAAAGAGTAGCTGTCCTCTACGTGTGTGAGGTGATGAAGGTGAGTGTGAGTGAGAGAGTGTGTCAAATCTACCTAGCCTTTTCCAAACATGCACGAACTGACCGCGTCTAGCGTGGCTTAACCTTCAATTCCGACATACCCAAATACTTGTAGGTTTCGGTTGAGGCGAGGGATCTCAGGTGTATAGAATCCGTAAGCTGGATTCCCACGGATTCTATAATCTCTCCTCGCTTTACATGCATGACTGCACATTTGTCCACACCAAATTCCATCCTGATGGCGCTATTGAAGGTTTATGTTACCTTCAATAGCTCCATCAGTTGCAAATTGTTGGCGGCAAAGAGTTTCTAATCATCCATATAGGAAGTGGGGTATCAAAGATGCTGATCAAGCGTGTGACTTTTGTAGCCATTTAATCCAGAAATTGTGCAGTCCGTCCGGTCCTGGAGATTTCCAGTTAGGCAACGGACGGACTGCACGGGCCACATCCAGAGGATTGATGGTGATAGCGTCCATGTCCGGTATTGAACCACAGGCCCGCTCAACGACACGCATCCAATCACCTTCAATGTGACTGACGGGCACCGACCAAATGCTCCGCCAAAACGCACTCATGTCATCACTATGCGGTAGACGCGCGTCAGTCACACCTTGAGTGGGAATGGGTCGCTCCCAAGCTCTGTATACCACCTTTCATCGTTCTGGAACATGCGATTCTGAGTGTACCGATCCACGCTTCGTCTATACCGACGGATACGGTTTGCCCATGCATTAACTTTCTGCTTCAGGAAGTCGATGCGCTCTGTGTGACACGGGATATATATTCTCGAGGACTAATACTAGTTCGCGAAAACGCCCGCCTTACAAAGCGCATCACCGTTGGGCGTGTATTGCCCTCCCTGAAGCAGATGAGTTTCCCGATGAGTATACGACGCTCAATCCTGCATTGCTAAGCTGGTGCGGTGGGTTTTGGTCGTGTAGCTCGATCAGTATTTGGGAATATGACACGAGCTATACGACATGCCGCAACAGCCGTGCAATACAAGATTGAGTGTGTATCACAAAGGTCTGCGCTGCTTTCAATAAAATTTGGTAACAGCGCATCCAGGGCACACACCAGTGCTGATTTTTTTTAATTTTTTTAATAATTTATTTATTAGGCTTCACAACAATGAGGACACTATTACTTTATAGTTACTTTAAACATTTCAATCTTAAATCTAAACGCCTCTTTACTAACAGAAGATCACCGCATGCACTACATTATTAAAAGTACAGTTTCAGTATGGTTATTTGTGAAACTTCAAGTTGCTTTACCGTAGTTTCTGTTGCACTGCCCCAAGACAAAGATAAAATATAAATTGCATTTAATGAAAGTCATGTTATTTTTTTTCTGTTGATTTTCTATGCAAATTTAAGCACCAGGTGTTACGTTATTATAACTTTCTTTTTTCGGTAATTTTCCAGATTTTCAATACGAATTTATACAAACTAGTCGAGGCAAACGCAATTGTTTATTAATGCTAAACGGCTACACATACTCTCGAGATCAACAAAGCAACCGGTACTATTGTTCAAAAAAGCAATCAAGTGTCAATTGCCGGGCTAAAGTAAAGCTGGGTGCTAATGGCGCTATAGTGAGCGGTGACTTCAAGCACGAGCATCCTGCTCCTCAGTATTTTAAGACATCCTCTGGAGAACACGTTAAACTTTCAGAAAAATACCAAACCTCAGTTTCTGAAGTCCTTAGATCATCCTCTTCCTGATTCAGACTCCCGAGTCCCAGCAACTTTTGTTTCGACTGACTATAATACTTCTTCTTATCGTGTCTATAGAGCGTTATTAATTTGAATATTTTTTTCGTTAATTAATTAATTCACTTGGCATGGTTCACCTTAAATAGAGTACACAATAAATATTTTAAATATAAATTCATTACTTTTTTTTAAAGGCTCGGTCACACGAGGCGAAAATACTCGCTACAAATGCAATCGCCTCGAGCAAATTTGCTTGGTGTGACAAGCTACATGCTACGACAAAAAATCCCTCGCCAGGAATGGAATTTAGCATGTTAAATTTTTGCCACTCGTCGTTATCGCTGCCGATAATGCGTAAAATATTTCTTTAATCCCTTAGTTCTTCTGCTAATCCTTTTACAAGCTCTCAACTCGCTTCCTGCTATCGATGCTTAATTGTCTTGTTAACTTTAGCTCTATTACTTAAGTGCATGTAAGTTATATTTGTAAATTTTTCAGACTTTCCATACACTTTTATACCAACCAATCGCGGCAATATTTTGTTACTGCTACACGGCTACACATACTCTCGAAAATGTCAAAGAAATCTGTACTATTGTTCAAAAAAGCAATCAAGTGACAATTGTCACGCTAAAGTGAAGCTGGCTGAAAATGGCGCTATAGTGGATGGCAACTACAACCACACGCATCCTCCACCTGAGTACTATAAGACATCTTCAGGTCTTTATGTTAAAGTTTCTAAATACTAATTTCTGTACGAGTTTCTGAGGTCTTGAGATCAACTCCCGACAGTATTATTGATTCGGCAGGCTGTAATTACAATAATACCATAATCATTTGAAATATAAATTATATTTAACATAATGTATTTTTTTGTGATTATCCTCTATTCAACTTATAGAAGCAGGTTTGTGTTACGTTATGTGCTTATTTTTTTTTATTAGGTGGTTTGTGTCGGTTATTTTCCGGAGTTGAAATACGTATTAATACCAACAAATCATGACGAAGGCAATCGTTTATTACTGTTGAGCGGCAAAACATACTCTCAAGATCAACAAAGCAATCGATACTCATGTTCAAAAAAGCAATCAAGTGTCAATTGCCGGGTTAAAGTAAAGCTGGGTGTAATGGCGCTATCCAGCACACGCATCTTCCTCTTCAGTTCTATAAGACATCTTCAGGAGAATGTTGAAAACTATTAAAATGACTAATGTGTCAGATGTAGCAGATACACATATATTATATATTTTTTTTAAATTATAAATTTAATTAAGTATTAATTGTGAATGGGACTGATTTTGGCCATTATACACAGACGAGCAATATAAAAAGGGGAATCATATGGGGAATACGAGAATATCTGTCAATTCTTTTGGAAACGTTGGTTAGGTTCGTCGTTCAGATCCCTGAGTTTTGAGTTGAGCTATACAATCCTGATTCATGCATACCAACCATCAGAAGGTCCACTTAAATATAATATTTATGGTTCGTTCCTCAAAAAAAGACCAACTCAGATTTTTATCTTCCTGCTTCATGTTATTTCATGTTCATTTAACAATTAAAGAACCTTAGCACATTATGCGCTGCGCTGTTGCACTGAAAAGTTAGTAAGATTTTTTATTACCAGTTTTGTTTTGAGATCAAGTTTGAGCGTTGAAGTATGAGCATTTGAGGCTGTAGCAAAAGTGTTGATATTAAAGCCTTATTTGCATAAATGTGTCTTAACTTGAAATATAATAATATTATGCAATGTATCTCCTTACTTTTACAGGACTTCGTTATGAGTGGATTCCTACTCCAAGAGGCAAAAAATTACTACTTCTGAATGAATATACGTATTCACAAGGTCATTCCAGTAATAATTATCGCTGTTCCCGAAAAGATTCTGGATGTAAAGTTGTAGTGAAACTTGATAACGATGGAAATGTCGAAAAAGTCAAAGGTGTACACCCGCACGAACCGCCACGCTACTTGAAGACGAGTTCTGGGGAGTATATTAAAATTGGATATTAACTGGATATAAAAATTTAAGGTTTTAGCCATATCTATAGATTCTTTGAATAAGTTCTATCTTGTAAGAATTTCTGCTTATGAAATAGCAAAATATTTACTTTGAGTTGTAATTTATATTTCACTCTATAAAAATCTTTTGTAAAAACAATTTTAATTAAGTATTTTAAAACAAAAACATCTTAATTTTTTTACTTTTACACCATTCTTCGAAAGTACTCCTTATGGCAAATGGTTCTGCCGCGGGAAAACGACCTTTAAAATTTTCGGTGTACTTATCAATACAATAGTACCTAATGTATCTGTGATTGCGGCATTCAAGTAGATAATTTATATCTGCACTTTTACAGGACTTCAATATGACTGGATTCCTACTCCAAAGGGTAAAAAGTTATTACTTCTGAACAAATATACGTATTCACAAAACCATTCCACCAATAGTTATTCCTGTTCGAGAAAAAATAAGGGATGTAAAGCTTCTGTAAGACTTGATAAGTCTGGGAATATCGTTAAAGTCAAAGGTGTCCACTTGCACGAACCGCCACTCTACAAGAAAACGGCTTCTGGAATGTATATTAAAATATAAGCTTTGGCCATAATAATGAAATCATCTAAAAACTGTTATCTTTTTAGAATTCCGACTAAAAAACGGCTGAAAAACATAATGTACGTTGAGTTGTGACTCAAAAATAATAAGCTAACAACTGCTGTCGAAAATTATAAATCTGAGCCCAACGACTAAATTAAAAAAATAAAGATTATGTTTCTTTGGAATTAATTAGCTAAGTGTTTAAGGTTTAATAATAATATGTAATTGGATACACCCGCACGAACCGCCACGCTACTGGAAGACGAGTTCTGGAGACTATATTAAAATTTAGGGTTGAGTCATACGTATTGAATCATAGAGTAAGTTCAATCTTTAAATAATTTCTGCTTAACTAATAGCAAAAAATACACTGAGTCGTGACTTATCTATTACTTAATAAAAATCCAAAATTCACTTACCGACACATAACGCAATAACTAAATCGCAAGGTCTGGAAGCAAGAAATATCGTTCGAGAGTTCCTTTTGTAACGAAAGTTAGCACGAAGGAAACATTTTAGTAAATTCATCCAATAAAATAGGGGATGAATGTTTCTATTGAAATTCGTCTTTTTTGCCGATGGGGAGTTTCATAGTTCGCCCGCTTGTAAATAAATATCATTCTTGTTGTGTAATACTGATATACTCTTTCCTTTTTACCAGAGATTATAACAACGCGTGTACTTAAAAAAAAAATATGATCCATTAGCATTAGACTTAAACCTAATAATCATCTTTGGGTTGATGAACCCCTGGTATGAGTTTTCTGGGCAGACTTGGTCTTAAGTATTCACTTGTGTCCAAAAATACCAAGTTTTCCCAGAAAACGATTGGAGCTTCAACTTTTCACATCGATGCAGGATACAATAGTATATTCAATCAACTCAGCCTATCGCAGTCCACTGCTGGAATAGGCCTCTCCCATGCTGCGCCAGTGCACTCTGTCTTCCGCCTTCCGCATCCAGTCTGGCCCAGCCACCTTTTAAGGTCGTCGGTCCACCTAGCTGGGGGGCGTCCCACACTACGCTTGCCGATACGCGGTCTCCACTCCACGTCTGTTCCATCGGCCATCGGTCCATCGACAAACATGGCCAGCCCACTGCCACTTTAACCTACTTACTCTGCAAGCTATGTCGGTAACTCAAGTTCTTTTCCGGATAACTTCGTTTCTCATTTTATCCTTCAAAGAAACCCCAAGCATAGCCCGCTCCATAGCGCGCTGAGTGACTTTAAATTTGTGGACCAGCCCAACTGTCAGTGTATACTTGTATTATGTAAATGCAATGCAATAGTATATAATTATTATGTCTTTATAATTGTGGCATTTATTTTTCGTCTGCATTTTTACAGGACTTCAATATGAGTGGATTCCTACTCCAAAGGGCAAGTATTTAATACTGCTGAACAAATATACGTATTCACAAAACCATTCCAGTAATAGTTATATCTGTTCGAGCAAATTGAAGGGATGTAATGCTGCTGTGAAACTTGATAAGTCTGGAAATATCGAGAAAGTCAGAGGGGTACACTTGCACGAACCGCCACGCTACATGAAAACGGCTTCTGGAAACTATATTAAAATTTAAGATTTAGCCTTAATATGAAATCATCTAAAAAAAATCTTTTAGAATTCCGACTAAGAAACGGCTGAAAAACATATGTACTCAAAAATGATAAACCAACAACTGTTGTCAAAAATTATAAATCTGAGCCCAACTAGGAAATTAAAAAAATAAAGATTTTTGCATTTGCATTCCACAATGTATATGCTTTAAGGCACAATCGTGGACCCTGTCGGACACATCAAAAAAAATATAATTTGATGGTAGAGGACCTGTAGTTTATCTTATAATATAACTTATTGTAAAGAAAAAAAATAGAGATTATGTTTCTTTGGAATTAATTAGCTAAGTGTTTATGGTTAAATAAATAATATGTAATTGGATACACCCGCACGAACCGCCACGCTAGTTGAAGACGAGTTCTGGGGACTATATTAAAATTGGATATTAAAATTTAGGATTAAGCCAAAATAACTAATAATACTTATGTATAGAATCATAGAATAAGTTCAATTTTGTAAGAATTTCTGCTTAACTAATGGCAACAAAATATACTGAGTCGTGACTTATCTTTTATTTAATAAAAATCACACACACATACACACACTAACTAAATCGCTGGGTCTAAAAGCAACATATAATGCTCGAGAGTTATAACGAAGGGAGGATTTAAGAAAATTCGTCTACTAAAGGGGTTAAATAGGGGCTGAAGGTTTGCTTAGACTTTCTTAATTTTTGCCGATGGGAAATGCTATCGGGTGCGCCCACTTGTAAAAAAATCAATATTAGACTTAATCTAATAAGCATGAAACCCTGGGAAGAGTTTTCTTGGCAGACTTGGTCTCAATAATAATTATTATTAATTTGTGTCCAAAACGAATAACTTAGACTAAGTTTGCCCAGAAAGTTATTTGAGCTTTAACTTTTCACATCCATGCTAGATACAATAGTACCTAATGTATTTATAATTGCGGCATTTAATTAGTAATTTTATGTCTGCATTTTTACAGGACTTCAATATGAGTGGATTCCTACTCAAAAGGGCAAAAATTTATTACTGCTGAACAAATATACGTATTCACAACACCATTCCAGTAATAGTTATATCTGTTCGAGAAAAATGAAGGGATGTAAAGCTGCTGTGAAACTTGATAAGTATGGAAATATCGAGAAAGTCAGAGGTGTACACTTGCACGAACCGCCACGCTATATGAAACTGGCTTCTGGAAACTATATTAAAATATAAGATTTAGCCATAAATATCATCATTTCAGCCGAAAGACGTCCACTGCTGGACATAGGCCTCCCCCAAGCTCCGCCACTTCGACCGGTTCTGTGCTTCCCGCATCCAGCGAACTCCTGCGGCCCTCACAAGGTCATCGATCCACCTTGTGGGAAGCCTTCCAACTTTACGTCTTTCGGTGTGCGGTTGCCACTCCAGAACTTTTCGGCTCCATCGGCCATCTGTTCTGCGAGCAATGTGCCCTGCCTACTGCTGCTTAAGTGTGGCAATTCTTCTGGCTATGTCGGTTACCTTGGTTCTCCTAGGTGCGGGTTGTTCGAAAGAGATACCGTGGCCCCTGGCACCCAGGCAACTGAGGTAAGACGGGTGGGTTTTAGTCAGTAAAAATCTGACACGCCCTGCTGCTCCATCCAGAGCGGGAGAAGTTATTTGATGATTTCCCACGCAAAAAAAAACCTTTGTTCTCCAGCGGATCTCTTCATTCCTGATTCGATTACGCAGGGAAACTCCAAGAATAGCCTTCTCCATTGCCCTTTGGGTGACTTTAAGCCTTCTTATGAGGCCCATTGTGAATGACTACGTTTCGGTTCCATATGTCATCACTGGCAACCCGCACTGGTCTAAGACTGTCGTTTAGAGTCACTGCGGTATGTGGGACGAGAATACAATATTGCGAAGCTTCCCGAACGCTGCACAGCTGAGTCGGATTCGACGATTGACCGCTTTTTCGAAGTTGGACCTACCTAACTGGACAACTGGTCCTAGGTAAACGTACTCGTCCACAACTTCGAGTGCAGTGCCTCCGAACATTATGAGGGTGGGTGTTACATGGGCATTGAACATGAACTTTATCTTGTCCATGTTAATTTTAAAACCCACTCTTTCGGAAGCTCTACTGAGGTCATCGAGCATTGTACTGAGGTCCTCCATGGTGTCAGCCTTGACAACTATACCATCGGCAAATAGAAGGTGAGTGATGTACTCGCCATTGATGTTGATGCCAGCCCCTTTCCAGTACAGAACCTTGAAGACATCCTCCAGTGCAGCGGCGAAGAGTTTCGGAGAGATAACGTCTCCCTGTTTAGCACCTCGCTGCGGAAGGTTAGGTTTCGAGGTCTGGTACTGGAGTTGGACTGGCATAATGGCGTTTTCAGACAGACACTTCAACACCTGAATGTACCGATAGTCGATCTGGCACTGTTGGAGGGACTGCAGTACAGCCGATGTCTCGATCGAATCGAAGGCTTTTTCGTAGTCCACAAACGCTAAAAAGAGAGGCAGGTTATACTCTGCGGTCTTCTTAATAACCTGCCGAGGCGTATGTATGTGGTTTTCGGTGCTAAAGCCTTTACGGAACCCGGCTTGTTCGGGAGGCTGGAAGTCGTCAAACCTGCGTGTTAGACGGTTCGTGATGACTGGAGAACGGCTTCTAGACATGGCTCAGAAGTGAGATAGGCCTATAATTCTTAAGAAGAGCATTGTCACCCTTCTTAAAGATAAGTACCACCTCACCTCTGTTCCATGACTGGCGTGGCGTTTTGCCCTCGAATATGACGGAATTAAACAGCTTCTAGAGGGCCTTAACAACGGGTTTTCCGCCGGCCTTTAGGAGTTCGGCCGTAATTCCATCATCACCCGGCGCTTTGTTGTTTTTGGGGTGCTTCAGAGCCATCCTAATCTCGTACAAGTTGATGTCCGAAATGTCTTCAGTATAATGTCGGGTCAAGCTATCTCTTGGGTCGTTTGCCATACTTGTACTGGTTGGTTTCGTGTATAACTGTCCATAGAACCTCTCAATCTCTTTCATCAGCTCAGGCTTGGTGGATAAGATCCTGCCTTCATCGATCTTTAGTTTCGTAAGCTGACTCTGCCCAATAGACAGATCCCTAGCGAAGACCTTGGAGCCTTTACACCGCTCTGTCGAGTCTTTAATACGTTCTGTATTACAGCGGCTGAAGTCGCTTTTAAAGGACTTAGAGATCCGTCTATTTAGCTGCCGGTACTCGAGTGCATTGTCTGAAGACTGCAGGATCATCTCGCGCCTCTCCTTCATGAGCTGCAAAGTAGGATCAGACAGCTTCTTATTTTTATTGATACGACGGGTCTTGAAAATCTTAGACCCGACTGTATGGACAGTTTCCACGAACCCATCGTTAAAATTTTCCACAGAGTTCCCTAAACACTCGAAACAGTTCTGAAGTTCGAGTTACCAAAAATAAATGGTCCCTAGTGCCCGGTGGCCCGCCTACCCTTGGCTACGATAGCGGCCAAGCCCATGGTGAGGGTAGGGGCGCGAACAATCCCCGGAAGAGATCCAGCTACCACAATCACCGAAAACTGGTCCTGGCAACATATAACACGCGTACACTCCGGACTGACAAGCAAATCGTCGAACTCGACGAAGAATTTAGTAGGTTACGATGAGATATAGTAGGATTATCTGAAGTCCGACGAGAGGGGGAGGACTCGATAATCCAGTAGCCGTAAAAATAAAATCATCTAAAAAAAATACCTTCTTCGAATTCCGTCTACGAAACGGCTGGCAAACATAATATGCACGTTGAGTTACAACTGCTGTCGAAAATGATAAATCTGAGCCCAACAACCAAACTCATAAGAGAATTATGTTTCTGTGGAATTAATTAGCTAAGTGTTTAAGGTTTATTAAATAATATGTACTTAATTGGCTATCGTATTTTTTGTGTTATTTATAATATGTAGAACCTTCCCAAGAGGGAAGGTATTAATTGATATTTAATTAGATTTTTGTGATTTTAAATGGTAATTAATCAAACAAACTCATGTAATTTGCCTCAAATTATTTTCTGTCCGTGTGTCGCGTGACGTTTAATAAGTACACAATTTGACAGTAACCGAAAAAGTGCTGGTTTTGTAACGAAACGGAATGGAAATATGTTTTTTGGAGCATTTGTCTAGTTTTATAAGTCAGTTCTCTTCAAGTGTCGAAATCAAAATATCTTTATTGATATCATGTTAAGTACTTTACTAAATAGTTGTATGTGTGTAAGAATCTAAATACAGAAATATTTATTCTGGAAAAGTTTTGTTTATTTCACCAGAGGCGTGTGCGCTTCAATCTTCAAACAATAACTTTTTGCTTTGGTTGACGATAACTCTGCGGCAAATCATCGTACAAGCTTTTTAATTGAGTCAAATTAAAGGGTATTAAATTTAAAAAAAATATACCTTTTTGAGAAAAACCAAGTTTGGAAAAGAAATCCAAAAATCCTTTTTTTACTGTACAATCATTTTTCTCCGAGTTACAGCCTGTTCAAAACACCTAAAAATTTGGATTTGTTTTAATTTCCTTATTTTTTGTGACTGGTGTATATTACTCGTATTGATTTTTTTGAGATCTTATAAGACTTCTGAGACTACTTTTACACTACCAAAATAAAAGTTTTCTCTAGTATCTATCTTTCATTCCGAGGTTGACCCCTTGGTTCACTTAGGGACTATTTACAGTTTTAGGTTTCACAATGCCACTAACCACCGCAGAAAAATCTCGTAGGCATAGAGAAAAAATCACTGATACTATCTCTGTCGGACAAGATGCCTGGTGAGACAGCGTGCTTTTTAGCCAGGCCCACCAGTGAGTTCGAGCTCGCGACTAGATCGCCTTTAATTTTTCACATGCATGCAAGATTTAATGGAAATCTGTTCGTAAGTTGTGCATTTAATTCACGAGTATGTAATATTTTATATTCCCTTTTTTACAGAAGTTCATCATCATGAGTGGATTCCTACTTCAAAAGGCAAAAGATTATTACTGCTGAACCAATATACATATTCGCAAAATCATGCCACAAATAATTATCGCTGTTCGCGAAAAGATGCTGGATGTAAAGCTTCTGTGAAAATTGATAAGTATGGAAATGTCGAAAAAGTCAAAGGTGTACACATCCACGAACCGCCACGGTACATGAAATCGAGATCTGGAAACTATGTTAAAGTTTAAGAGTAACCATATTAATGAAATCAACTACCAAAGAAAAGGCGGGAAATAAACATTGAGGTTGTGACTCAAAAATAATAAACTCACAAAATTTGCGTTGAATATTATAAACTAGCTCTTGTCAGCGGTTTCGCCCGCGTGGAGGTCGAAAATTATCCCACGGGAATGTAATATCGGGATAAAAAAGTATCCAATGTGTCATTCCAGGTTACAAACTATGTTTGTGCCAAATTTCATTCAAATCCGCTCAGCTAGTTTTGCGTGATTGAGTAACAAACATCTAAACATACAAAATTTCACAATTATAATAACTACTAGGATCTACACAACAGTACTAACAAAATTTTTATATTAAGTTATTTATTTTTTTGAAATAACTAGTTAAGTGATTACGGTTTAATAAATATATACTATACATATAACTAGATAATTCTTGTTGTACTTATTTTTCCTTTTTACCAGAGACTATAGCGATGTGTATGCTTATATTTATAAAAATATTAGTGTACATTAGACCCAAACTAATCGGGTTTATGGATAATTATACTCTGGTTTAGTGTTTTAAGGACACAAATGAAAAATAATCAAGGCCAATTTTAGGTTAGGCATTTTATGAGTAAAATTTTTATCTTTGTACTTTTACAGGATTTCAGTGTGCGTGGATTCCTACTTCAAAGGGCAAAAGTTTATTACTCCTGAACAAATATACGTATGCACAAAATCATTCTAGTAATAAATATCGCTGTTCGCAAAAAAATGTTGGGTGTAGAGCTGCGGTGAAAGTTGATAAGGAAGGAAATGTTGAAGAAGTCAGTGGTATACACAAGCACGAACCGCCACGCTACGTGAGAACGGCTTCTGGAGGATATATTAAAATTTAAGATTAAGCCGTGCTAAAATAACTGTTGTATCTCTGAAATAGTAAACTACTCTCACAACAAAACTCAAAGATAAGATAAGGATGCAGTAATGCTCGCGAAGAGGGAGGCGGCACACGTGAGGGAGAGGCAGCGCCCTCACGGCTGGAGTCGCCGCGGGAGACGCCCTGGGTGTCGGGAATCCCAGGCTGATTCCCGGCTACCGTAGGCGCGGGCTTGCGAACGGCTAGTAATGGGTAGCTAGCTGTCCGGTAAGGACCAAGCCCGGGTCGCCGGCGCCTTGTGTTCCACGCGCGCCTCATAGAGATGTCAGCATCAACTGATTCGGCCTGCAAGGGCCGGTGCCTGCCAGGGGTGCGGGTTGTTCGAAAGAGATACCGCGGCCCCTGGCAAACTGGCAACTGAGGGAACACGGGTAGGTTTTAGTCAGTAAAAGTCTGACACGCCCTCCTGCTCCACCCAGAGTGGGAGAAGTTATTTGATGATTTCCCGCCCAAAAAATAAAAAAAGGATGGTGTAAAAAAAATCAATGAGATGTGTTTAATTATAAGGTTTAATAAATAAAATAAGTACTAAATATAATTGGATATTATTTTATTTTTTATTTATTCTTTAGAAATCATCATCATTTCAGCTGAAAGACGTCCACTATAGGACGTAGGCCTCCCACAGGCTCCTCCACTTCGACCGGTCTTCTGCTTTCCACATCCAGCGGATTTCCGCGGCCTTCACAAGGTCATCGGTCCACCTTCGGGAAGCCTTACCACTCTACGTCTTCCGGTACGCGGTTGCCACTCCAGAACCTTTCGGCCCCATCGGCCTTCTGTTCTGCGAGCCCTGCTCACTGCCAGTTAAGTTTGGCAATTCTTCAGGCTATGTCGGTTACCTTGATTCTCCTGCGGATCTCTTCATTCCTGATTCGATCACGTAGGGAAACTCCGAGCATAGCCCTCTCCATTGCCCTTTGGGTAACTTTAAGCCTTCTTATAAGGCCCATTGTGAGCGACCACGGTTTTTGGTACGAGAAGATATTACGAAGCCTCCCGAACGCTTCCCAGCCAAATCGGATTCGACGATTGAATCAAACAAATAAAACAAAACAAATTGTATTATTGTGTTGTATCTTACTGATATACATTTATTTAGAACTTTCCTTCTTACCAGAAAGACTATAACAACGTGTTCGTTTTTTTTTTATTACCCTGTGGTTAAGGCTTCGACTCTTACGAACGAGGCTGTGGTTCCAAATCCAGGCAAGTCGAGATCAACTAGTTTAAAACTGCACCCTCCACTGCTTGTTGCATACACATTTTAAATGCTTGTTTAGAATTTTTTGTGGAGCGGCGTGCAGTATTAAATTAGTTGATCTCTACCAAAGTGACTTTTTCAATGCATATGTTCTTTCTGAGTTTATCATGGGCATTACTGACATTGGTGAAGAAACTTTGCTGTGGATTTTACATTGTTTTATTCAGTCGCTTTTCAAAATAGACGGTAAGCCGACTCCAACCACCAGGCCAGATGTTGTCGAAAATGGTCATTTGAATCTAATAGATAATTAGTTTTGCGGCTTCTGTAATTGTTGCGCACATTTTTAAATTTGTTGCGCTTATAGTTTTTTAATTATTTCACAAAAACATTTCCTGCTGGGGTAACGTTATCCCAGCCAGACCTTTTTCTTTCTAATGGGAATATTTAAATAAATACTAGCTATAAAATTAGTTGTAAATGAAGTAAATGTTGTGCCTTATTTTGTATTTGTTCTTTCATCGGTTGCGAAGTTATTCGAGATTTTGCTGGGGTAACGTTTTTGGTTTTGCTAGATCTTTGAAACGGTTAAGCGGATTCTTATCATATTTTGTACATGACTTCTTAGGAATTAGTTTAAATTTGTTCTGCAATAAAAAAACCAAAATAATGCATAGTTTAAAGATTATTTCATTAAATAGAAAAACACTTCAATTGGTTCCAGCACTCTCAATAAGAGGTCTAAAGACTTACTTTAAACGTTATTTTAAAGCTTGTAAATGCCTTCAAATGTATGTGAAGTTTCATTAGTATCCTGTAGGTATTTAACAAGTTATGATGATATTCAGTTCTTCACGAGCACGGTCTTGATGCGCGCGGTGTTATTTGGCCACTGGATTGGATATATGAACTGAATGTTATGTCAATTATTAGTTGTTCAGTTCAGTTGTATATCAGTAAAATTTCAGCGTAGTACATTGGATAATTAATGAGATAATACGATTAAAGTAATTAGGAAGTGAATGACCGAGGTAACCCGACCAAGTTTAGGTGATTACGAAAAAGCGAAATCGCAGAACATTATGCTATCTTTTGAAATGTTTAGTATAATACACCTTACAATTTCGGTACAGACGCGTACACTGTTAAATACATAATAATATCTGTACTATGAAAACATTATTATTATCTTCCAGTTGCACATACTTATCAAAAATCACCGATATAACATGTCGTTCGGTGGGACGCGGGAAAATGTGATATTTGAAATGAGACAACAAGTCAGTAGGACTAACTGTGAGCATTTTACTACATTGTGATATCATTTAATATTACCTTTGATCTGTGATTTTAATTGATATAAGTAGGTATTAGTAGACATACGTAAGTTTAGAGTTAACTGAAAAAAGGCATTATATATAATTTATTGTCTGTGATCATTACACATTCCAATATGTGTATATTTAAATAAAAACTGTAACTGTACTGTGTATACTGAAATCTATAATTTAAATAAAAAGTAATAGAAAATTTCAAAATAGCAAAATTACTATCTGTAATTTTAATCTGTGATTGTTTTTAAGTATAAGTTTATTAATACTTTAAACATTCAGTTGAAATGATTATTTTACCTGTTAATAAAAATTCTTTAATAAACATGTAGTTTTTTTTAAAACTTGTGTACATGTCTGTACTAAATTTGTAACACTATCCTACATATTTTAGAAGGTACCATAATGTTCTGCGATTTCGCTTTTTCGTAACCACCTAAACTTGGTCGGGTTACCTCGGTCTTTCACTTCCTAATGACTTTAATCGTATTATCTCATTAATTATCCAATGTACTACGCTGAAATTTTACTGATATACAACTGAACTAAACAACTAATAATTGACATAAAATTCAGTTCATATATCCAATCCAGTGGCCAAATAACACCGCGCGCATCAATACCGTGCTCGTGAAGAACTGAATATCATCATAACTTGTTAAATACTTACAGGATACTAATGAAACTTCACATACATTTGAAGGCATTTACAAGCTTTAAAATAACGTTTAAAGTAAGTCTTTAGACCTCTTATTGAGAGTGCTGGAACCAATTGAAGTGTTTTTCTATTTAATGAAATAATCTTTAAACTATGCATTATTTTGGTTTTTTTATTGCAGAACAAATTTAAACTAATTCCTAAGAAGTCATGTACAAAATATGATGAGAATCCGCTTAACCGTTTCAAAGATCTAGCAAAACCAAAAACGTTACCCCAGCAAAATCTCGAATAACTTCGCAACCGATGAAAGAACAAATACAAAATAAGGCACAACATTTACTTCATTTAGACAACTAATTTTATAGCTAGTATTTATTTAAATATTCCCATTAGAAAGAAAAAGGTCTGGCTGGGATAACGTTACCCCAGCAGGAAATGTTTTTGTGAAATAATTAAAAAACTATAAGCGCAACAAATTTAAAAATGTGCGCAACAATTATAGAAGCCGCAAAACTAATTATCTATTAGATTCAAATGACCATTTTCGACAACATCTGGCCTGGGTAACGCACACAGAAAATGGCTAGGCGTAGAAAGACTTTTCCGATAAAATTATCTAGAGTTTGTAGTCAATATAAGTCTATAATCATCGCCAACCCATCTTGAGCAATCGTGTTAGTCAATGCTCGTGCCTTCTCTGTATGAGAAGAGGTCTTGCCCCAATGCAGGGCAACCTGCAGTGGGGCAAGACCAATAATAGGCTGGTATTGTTGTGTTATTAATATAATGCGCTTAAACTTCTGGAAACCCTGGTATTGCAGTATCATTTAGCGTTCTCAGCTGTGCTTTTGAGAACATACAAGGTGTAAAAGAATAAACGCAAGACCTAAAAGTAGTTTATTCCTACTTAACTACTAAATCGATTTCAGTTAATATGGGTATTTTTTTTATTATTATTTTGCCATACCTACTGCCAAAGAAAATGAAATTAGACCGAATTTTAAACGCAGTAATGCTAGGGTCGACAGGTTTTTCTTAAAATAACAGCTTTAAAAAAATAGTTTTGGTCTTTGTATTAAACTTTGTACTCAATACTCTAATTGGAGTCTATGAGGTCTTGCGTTAATTATGTTACACCTTGACATATGAATAATTTAGTCACTTTATTGTATTTACGGCATTGTATTTAACATACAATGCGACGCTTTAGTATTTGGTTTTTTGGCCTCACTTTTGGTGTTCCGCGCGGTCTATCTGCCTTTGTTTTATAATCTGAGATTGCAGCCTGAACTGTTCACATCACTGCGAAAGACAATGATTACCAGTGTCAACAATTTCGGCATTAAAGTTATTCATTCTTTTAGTAGTAGTGTTATATTTTATGTCCGCGTTTTTACAGGACTTCAATATGTGAAGATTCCCACTCCAATGGGCAAACATTTACTGATGCTGGACAGATTTACGTATTCCCAACACCGTTCAAGCAATACATATTACTGTTCGAGGAAAATGAAGGGATGTAAAGCCTCTGTGAAACTTGATAAGTCTGGAAATATTGAAAAAGTCAAAAGTGTACACTTGCACGAACCGCCACGCTACTTGAAAACGGCTTCTGGAGACTATATTAAAATTTAAAGGTAACCTTATTAAATAAATTCTAATAATCCCTACTGTAAAAATGGTAGAAAAATATATACGCTGTGATTATGAATCAAAAATAATTAACTCACAACTGCTATCAAAACCGTTTGTGCGAAATCTTAAAATCATAGTGCAACTATAAAACTAGATGTATATTTTTGAAATTCATTTTGCTAGGTTAAATAAAAAAACTAATATCGTTGTTGTTGTCATTTTCTGAGATATTAAACCCCTGAGAAGACTCGCTATAGGCAAGTTGCTTACGCAAAAATTGATGCATCATTTTTGGTAGCGTCATAACGTCTTAAGCGGTTAGGTACCGTACTAATTATTCACCTCCCCTCCCTAGACGCAACTGACCGCAACTTACGCGTTGATCAGTACATCGTCAGTGATCACACAGGGAGGTGCTTGTGGCAGCAATCTTGACCTATTCTCTCAATTGGCGACTTTGC
The DNA here is from genome assembly GCA_947359405.1 of Antitype chi. Lineage (NCBI taxonomy): Eukaryota > Metazoa > Arthropoda > Insecta > Lepidoptera > Noctuidae > Antitype > Antitype chi. Next base: position 17,334,961 of record OX375820.1, on the reverse strand, counting down.
TCTTCATACCTATGCAAAATACAACAGACTGTATTGTCTTTGTATTTGCAACATTATTTTATTAGAAATATTTTTACCTCTGTACTTTTCAGGCCTTAAATATGATTGGATTCCTACCCCAAGGGGCAACCGTTTGTTAATGTTGAACAATTTTACGTATTCACAACATAATTCAAGCAAAACTTATGTCTGTTCGAGCAAAATGAAGGGATGTAAAGCTTCGGTGAAACTTGATAAGTCTGGAAATATCGAAAAAGTCAAAAGTGTACACTTGCACGAACCGCCACGCTACTTGAAAACGGCTTCTGGAGACTATATTAAAATTTAAGGGTAACCACATCAATTAAATTGTAATAAGTAATCCCAACTAAAAAATGGCAGATAAATATACGTTGTGACTCTAAAATAATTAGCTAACAACTTCTGTCAAAACCGTTTGTGGGAAATTACAAATCTTAGCTCAATAATAAAACTCAAGAGATGTGTATTTTTGAAATTCATTTTACTAGGTTAAATAAAAATTGAATATCATTGTTGTTTTATTTTCTGAAATATTAAACCAAAGACAAGACGCGCTATGGGCATTTTGCTTACGAAAAAATTTACCTATGCATCATCTTTTTGTGAAGCTTCTCAAGCGCCTAGCGCAAAAAAAAAAAACAATAACACTGCGTCTCTCGGCTGCATCAAATAGGCCCAATTCGGTATGAATTTTTATGTGTTTTTTACTATAACTTACAACATTTAGGGTTTCATAGCTTGCAACTATTAATCGTATAAGGGCTAATTAGTCAGATAACGTTTAATGGATGAATAAATCTGACAGTTTAGCATATGTTCTATACAAAAGCTGTCAAACCGACATATTTATTCCTCAGATAAAAGTTATCTGACTATTGATAAACCAGCCCTAAGAGATAGATGTTGTTTACCTAGTCCTTACCATCGGACACTAAGTAGGTAGGTACTTAGCATCAGACTCGTTCATGATAATAATAATTAAGACCAATATTGACCTGAAATCTCGATATCTGTGGATGAATGGTGAAACTAAAAATATAAAAATCGTACAAAATTATTTGAGGTCGCTTCATTCGCTTTCATTATGCATTCTCATAATTCTATAATGTTTCTGCACAGTTCGACAAAATTAATTCTTTTGGAATGATCAAAAGACCATCTAACCTACGGACACGGCTGTTTCGGGAGGTTCCTGTTTTGCATAAGGCTGGGAGGAAACGCCCGGGTGTTTCCACTGCGAATATCGCCCTGAGGATACGGTGGAGGACTGCCCGGCTTGGGTGGAACACCGCCGTGTCCTTTTGGAGGTGATCGGCGGCGGCGATCTCTCGCGTCCGGGCCTGGTTCAGGCCATGGTTCGGAGCGAGAGTGCATGGGTAGCCATCATCGCCTTATGCGAAGCCTTAGTAAACATACTTCCATTCATGAAGACGCGCCCTAGTCTTTGACACTCGTAGTAGAGAGCGGTCAAAAAGAAAGCAAACGGCTAGAGAGAGGCGCGTCATCGTGCAAGGCACTATCTGTTCAATTGTGTTTGTACTTGCAGAATTAAAGTTACCCATTATTTTTATGAGTAATTTAGTATATCTCCGCATTTTTACAGGACTTGAATATGAGTGGATTCCTACCCCGAAGGGCAACCGTATATTGATGCTGAACAAATTTACGTATTCGCAACACTGTTCAAGCAACACCTATTACTGTTCGAGTCGAATGAAGGGATGTAGAGCCTCCGTGAAACTGGATAAGTCTGGAAATATCGAAAAAGTCAAAAGTGAACACTTGCACGAACCACCACGATACTTGAAAACGGCTTCAGGACAATATATTAAAATTTAAGAGTTCAACCATATTAGTAAAACTAAAATCGGCTAAAAACTGCTTTCTACTAACGAACTCTACAAAAAAAAATGACTGAAAATTATACGTTGAGTTGAGACTCAAAAACAATAAACTCTTCGCCCGACAATAAAGCTGAGAAGATTATGTACTTTTGAAATTAATTTAATTTGGTTTAATAAATAATTGTCAGTAAATCAATTCTTGTTATGTTATTTACTGAGATATTCAAAACAGTTTGCTTACCAGTAGTAGTAGCTACAATAGTTTATTTATGAAAAATACGCGTTGTAGTTTTAGAACGCGTGTTTTTCATAAATAATCTATTATTAGAGTTAAACTACACATTAATCCTCAAAGAGATTTTCATGACCCGTAATGACAGTAACAGAGGACATCAGTAGGTACAGAATGATACTGTAGTTAGTATCAACAACCGTTTTAAGGACACAAATGACTTAAAATTAAGACCGATCTTGACCAAAAATCTCGAATGGAGCCTTTTAGATACAATTGTGAAATGAAATATTTGTTTGTGTAAGTAGAAGTTTTAAGACTAGATGGTGCATTTCCTAGCCGACCGATCCCTAAAAAGAATTTATCTTTTTAAGTCCAAACATTTATCATCATCATCTCAGCCCGGAATCACCCACTGCTGGGGTATAGGCCTCCTACTTTTTGCGCCATACTTCTTGTTTCCGTGCGTCTCTTATCCATTTGTTTCCCGCGACTTTGACGATATCATCAACCCAACGCGTTTTTGGACGGCCCTGTCCAAACATTATTATTAAAATTTTAAGCTTGTCTAACATACAGTGCCATGTCTGGGGGGCCTTTTGAAGAAATAGCTGTTGCAGCTTTGAGCCAACCTGTCCTAACAGACGGCATGCATGCAGCACTCACTCGTGTAGATCAACCCTATTTTACCCGCTCAACGACCCGTCACAAGGTGCTTCAAGATCTGCAGTACATTTGCGTAGGTCCTATACAAAACACTCAAAACTTTTTTGTTTAAATTTGTAGTATTAAAGTTACTCATTGTTTTATAAGTAATCTAATACTTTCATCTCCGTAATTTTACAGGACTTGAATATGAGTGGATTCCTACTCCAAGGGGCAACCGTATAATGATGCTGAACAAATTTACATATTCGCATCATACTTTTTCAAGCAACACCTATTACTGTTCGAGTCGTATGAAGGGATGTAAAGTCTCGTTGAAACTGAATAAGGCTGGAAAAGTTGAGAAATTCAAAGGTGAACACTTGCACGAACCGCCTCGCTACGTAAAAAGCGTTTCTGGGAGCTATTTTAAACTATGTTGAGCAGAATAATTCTTTGAAAATTCCTACTAAAGAAATAGCAGAAAATAATATATTAGGTCGGTCGGGGAAAAACTTTTTAGTATTTTATGTTAAATAGGTACATTTTTTTTGTACCATATTTACTTTTGATATTTACCTAAATGCCATTTTGTTTGATAACTTGTTGCCATATTCTGGGTTCTAAGTTACATTATGCTGTAGAATTTTTGAAACTTCTGATCAAACAACAGCGACAAGTAGTTTTGACAGTCTCCTCTTGATGTTATCATGCTTAAGGCCCAGGTAACTTGTCGTTATGAGCGATAATAGTTCTTATTGCAATCTGATACGGGTTAAAATCTGTTGTAATAAATCCGAATAATAAATGAGCAAGCATTGTCGTAAAAATGCAAATAAAATCGTATAAAATTAGATATTAACTATTTAAAAATAAATAATCCATCACTGGATGCAGTTTGGCATTTGGAATTTTATGGTATATTTTTAATTATAACTATAATTGTTATTGAAGGGATAAACTGGTTTTAAAGAACATTAAGAGGTAGCTTTGATGTTTTTTTTTGATGCATTAAAGTATGTTTAATTATGTTTTGAGTTCCATCACTGCATGCAAAAAAGACTTAAATATATCATATACCTATGTTTTTGCTTTCAAAATTATTAACAGTTAGAGATGCACTGGTTTAAAAAACTACCTTTTTGAGCGTTTTCAAGAAATCACCGTCTTAAAATAACACTTCGTTTCAATAAAATCGTTTTCATTAATACTACGCACACATGCTTTTCCAATTCACTTTAGACATTGGCAGAATAGGCGACATCGGCTCTATTTGCCATATAAAAAAAAAGAATATAATAGAAAAAGTTTTAAATTTTTATTCTTATTTTTTAAATATCATCTATTTACTTAATGGTATTAAAACCAGCCAGATACAAAAAATACAGCCAAAGAGATTAAACTACAATTTTATATATAAAATAAGAAAAAAAAATCCCCTGACCTATTACTTTGTTTTATGTTTTATTAAATACTCAACATCGTTCTCAGTACTCACATAAATAAATGGGTACGTATCAAAATCCCGAATTTTAATAGACCGAATTTTAAAATACCGATAGACGAAATCCCGATAATTGAAACGCCGAATGGTTGTTTGGTCGAAAGTTTTAAATCCCGAAAGTTTAAAATCCCGAAGTACAAAATCCCGAAATTGCCACCGTTTCCGAGAAAAACGATTTTTTGTAAACCAGGTTAGGTCAAAACACTTAAAAGTTGCCAAAAAAGCGTAGTCGGAGCCTACTGAAGTACTAGGGCTCTAGGGTTTACAAAAAAAAATAACCACGAAGGGTGTGGCGGAGTCTGTGTTCGCTCGCTTCGCTCGCTCACTAGACTCCGCCACACCCTTCTAACCTAACCTGTCCGTGTCGGAGTGCCTTAAGGTCCCGAGATCGCTTCACTCGCTGGTCCAAAGACTAATTTTGTGTTTCGATATAACGACTATCGGCATTTAAAACTTTCGGTATTTTGAATTTCGGTGTTTTGGACGTCGGTATTTCAATCATAGGTATTATGAACTTTCGGGATTTTGATACGTACCCAAATAAATAATTTCAACATGAACGATGTAACCAATAATTTGGAACAATAGTCTGAACTTTAAAAATGTCCATGGAGTTTTTTGCCCGTGCTTCTTCATAGGTACCTACTACACTTTGAAATGGGCAACTAGCTACATCTTACTGACTGACCGACATCTAGACTATTCAGAAGTGACTGTAGTTGGTTTAATTTAAATAAATGCTTTTAGTTTGAGTTGGAACTCAAAACTAACAGAAGTTCGGATCTAGTTCGCAAACCCGCAATACGGCTACTTCAGACCCTAATTTGTCGGATTCTGTTCGGATGCTGTGGGCCAACCCAACAACAAAACTTTTGGTTTTTTAAACTATAATAATTGTAAGTTAGGTTATGTGACCTTTGATTTCAATAAATAATTTGATGTAGTTCTTGTTGTATTATTATTTAGTTATTATTATGATCATTGAGAACTATATTGCGCACCTGATTACGGCGTGTATTCTTTTTAAAATTATTCGAACACAACCAAATTGTATGCTTAACCTAGTGCATAAGGTTTGACCCTGAATAGTTTAGTAAAAAAGTACCTGTACCCTTTACTAAAAAAAAAAATATGTGCATGGGCAAAATGCATTATTAATTGCATAAAATTGCTCCGGAGTTGTCCCTTGGCGGCCTTAGGTTGTGTCCTAACGAAAGTCACCGTCGCCTAAAAACGCGACTGTCGCGTTCATTTTGTTCGACGTAACCGAACGCGTTGAAATTGAGATCTGTCTCAATCTGGGCGCCTTGTGGTTTTTCGAACAAATGAATAACATATGAAAGCGATGATCCAATCGCTTTGAGGTTAACTGAAACTTAAAAGTCTTAACTTCTTGCAACCATTATACTTTCTACATCAATTAAATTTTCTCACTTTCACAGGCTTGGAGTATAAGTTCATTCCCACTCAAAAGGGCAAAAATCTACTTATGTTGAACGATTATACATATTCACAAGACCACTATAGTACTACCTACTACTGTTCGAAGAAAAGCACGGGATGCAGAGCTACCGTCAAACTGAACAAATCGGGGACCATCAGAGCGGCAAATACCCTGCATACTCATGAACCGCCAAGATACATGCAATTAGCAACCGGAGCGTATGTCAGAGTAGCTTAGAATTAGAAGAAAATATATGTATAACGCCCAACTCTCGTCCAACCCTGATTCCTAACGAAAACCACCGTCGCCCGAACTAGCGACATTCGCGTTTATTTTGTTCGGCAAACCTGAGTGTGTGACGTATAAACGCAACGATCGCGTATTCACGCTGATCTCTTGGGTTAGGACGCAAAATAAGTGTATCAGTTCACAAATCAGTCGCGACCTCAAGCTGACAATTAAGTGAATGAAATTTTGTGGTATCATGATTCGAGTTCTATGCGATACTTGTAAGCTTGTAAGCCACAGTTGTATGCATTCCTTTTCTCAATTATTGAAGTATTTATTGTTTAAATGTAGGTACCTTAAAGCATATTTTTTTAATGTACGTTTAATTATGTTCAAGAAATGTTTTATTTAGTATGTTGGTAAGCCAATCAAAGCCAATTAGTATTTATTATTTGACAAGAATACCTGCACCCTAATTGCGAAACTCACGATTAATCATAATCTGTTTCGCTTTGAAACAGATGGCTAAACCATTGCTTCATATATTCGAAAAATGTGTCTGCTCAACAACGTAAATAACGCAATGAATATTGTTGAACTGTCAAAATGAAACCGATTATGATAAATCGCGTGTTACGCAATTAGGGTGCTGGGCGAGAATAATAGATCGGCTAAAAGAACGATACGATAAGTACGGATACTTGAAGTAATAAACTAGTATTAGATAGTCCATTAAATCTAGTAATATTTTTTTTAGGATAGCAATAATTTTACATATTATTAAGTACAATAATGTAATTATTATGTGAAATGGTGATGCATGGCCAATATTGACCAAAATCTATTGTTACCTACCTCATATTTTTCTGAAACTTTATTTTTGATTGGTGGGATAGTAACTGAAGCATTTTGTTAAGGTTATAGAGGCATAAGGAACAGGGTGTAAAGTTCACTCAACCTCCATAGAAAAGGGAGGATCCTCGGCCTCACTAAAGTTTTTTTTTGAGAATGATATCTCGCAGGTCAACCTAGGAGGTTGTCAGCTGCTTAACCGGAATGCTGTTGCTACCTCAATAAATTAAGGCCTCCATCCAGGGTTCAAAAACTTAAAACTAAGCGACTACACACTAAGGGCACCCTCTGTGCGGTACAGACCTCGGCTTCGAACATCGCCTGCGCGATGCACGATTTTCTGTTATGGTAATAAAAGATGGTCCAACCAAAGTTATCTCTTGCACGTGCAAGACGACAATTTGAATCATTTTTAATATGGTCGAACCATTAAGGTGAGAATTCTATAATACAAGTAAAACCTCATTTGAAAAAGCATTTCCATGTAATATTTCCAAAAAATCTCACGTTCGAAGTAAGCCGAATATGTACCGCGCTACTCCCGCGTATACCGCGCAAGTGATAGGCGCTTGGTTTAATAGCAATAAATAATTTATTTGTATTAGATCTGTGCCTCCTGTGATAAGTGATATAAGTAAAAAATCAACACTTTACAGGAGAACAAAAACAAGATTTAAAAAATCAAATTCTTGAAATAAGTAGGAGAGGTTACACATTAACACTTTCTTTTGTAGGTAAAAACATTCACTTTTCTGTGCATTTTAATTTTTATCTATATAAATAAAAAGAAAAGTCCTGACTGACTGACTGACTCATCAACGCCCAGCCCAAACCCTTGGACCTAGAAAGTTGAAATTTTGCACAGAGGTTCCTTTTATAATGTCGACAAGGAATAAGGAAGGATTTTTCGAAATTCAACCCCTAAGGGAGTTAAATAGGGGATGAAAGTTCCGCGCGGGCGAAACCGCTGGCAAAAGCTAGGGGTAAATTTTATAGTTTTAAAGTAATTATTTAATTTATGAAAAACTTGTAAGTTGTACTTTTTTTTTTTTTGATATTGTAGGTATTTAAAAAAAAAAGGCTCTGAACTGAGTAGCACACAAAAAAAATCTTTTACATTATTTATTTACGTATTCATAAACATTTTTATTACTAATATTCAAGTATGTATCTATTTTATTTGCCTGCGTCCGTGTGTCACTGCGGGGTGCCAACTGAAAACCAGCGCTGGGTGTCTAACGCCCAGCAAATGCTGAGATGGTAACCCTTTCGGTATGGGCACGCTCAGCACAATTTTACTGCAATTTTATTGTTATGTTTGTTGTTCTCTTTCTTTTTATATAATATGTTTGTTGCTGCTGTGTTGTGTCTGTGTCGAATAAATGTTTTCTATTCTATTCTATTCTATTTTCAATATGTGTTAAAATTACGTGATAAATGATACAAGTACAGTTTAATTATCTTGCACTTATAAGTTGTCTTTGTGTAAACTGATATACAAGAAGTCAACAAATCTAATAACTCATTAGAATATTATGTTCCTAACTCAATGTTACTCAAACAAATAATAAAAATACTACCCCAAAGATTAGATTGTTTTACTAAGTATTATCAGTGTTTTCAAAATCTAGTCTTTTGAATTATGTGTTAAATGATACAAGTCAAGTTTTACCTCTCATTAAAATACATATTTACTGTCTAAATAAATGCAAGTTTTATAAAAATAATTAACATTTATAATCTGTTAAAAATAATTAATTCACCAACAAATAAGGCTAAAAAGTAGGTTGCGGTGAGGTGCATCGCAACTGAGGCGGGCCGCGATGTCGAATGGGAGGCATCGCGGCTGAGGGTTACAGGCTGCGGCGGAGGAGGAGTGCTGGTATTTCTGAGCAGCGCTCTTCCCTTCCGTGGCCTGGTCTGGACGGGGCCGCCACCGTTTGATGGCGGACGCGGTGGGGCTGCAGGGAAAGAGGAGTGTCGGTATAGCGTTGGCCGCTCTCCCTAACCCCTGCGGCCGAGAAGTGGTAGGCGGCGGGGCCACTGCGCTGACTCGCTGCAGGGATACCAAGGATGCCAAGGGTTCCAGGGTAGTCTGGGGCCCTTGTGCTACTTGGTTCCTGGGGTGGTCACAAGGGGTCCGCAAGGGCCGATGCCTGCCATGGGGTTGTTCGAAAGAGATACCGTCGCCTCTGGCAAACATGCAACTGAGGGAACACGGGTGGGTTTTAGTCAGTAAAAGTCTGACACGCCCTCCTGCTCCACCCAGAGCGGGAGAAGTTATTTGATGATTTCCCACCCTCAAAAAAAAAAAAAAAGAAGTGGAATCAAAATAATAGGAACAAAATTGCACAAGTAAAGATCAATGCCTTAACTTTGATTGTATGTTTACATTACAATAGGTACCTAATGTGTCAAGTGCTTTAATTTATTACTATAACAAAAAATCAAATACTATGGAAATTCGTGTAAAATTATACATCTATCAACTTACGCGTCGATCCATGGTGAATTCGAACGTGACTTCATTCCTTCAAGGCCGCAGCGCCCGCGACCCTGCTTCGCTCCACTCCTGCGCGGCCCCGCTTAGGCGCTTACCCATGCCACCCTCATGTGCGCACTTGTATCATTTAGCACATCATGTTCTTCACACAATTTTTTCGATTTGGATTGACTTTTAGATACAATATTATTTTTCAGTTTTGTATTCGTTTACACATAAAAATTGATCTGTGAAGAATGATTAAGTCGAAATGTACATAAATTATTAGCTATCACAAATAAGGCATACATTTAGGTTCGGCTTTGTAGGTATATGTTGATTTGTACCCTAATCATTATTAAGAAAAATCGGTTCATTGTGGTATAACTTTAATTATATCAATATTCACGATACCTAAATATACTGAAAAATAAAATGTGAAAATTAATATATGTAATTGCTCTTATACCACGGAGCTCGAAAAACAATGCGTGGAGCAATTAATAAAACGAGTTACAACTTGACATAATTATTATATCTTATATTCACGATTTTTTGCCAAACCCTGACAGTTACAATCACATTGCACCAAACTATCTCCGAAAATATAGCAGATAGAAAAACGTGAGTAAGACCAAAAAAATCGGTGATAATTTCTATGTAAAAATCACAAAAAGGGTACAACTCGATTAAAATCACTCACCACAGGAGGCACCGAGATAATTGTACAATGTAACATGAAGTATCTGCTTCTGCATCAATTCCGCATTTTACTTTACTACTGCGTGAACATAAAATAATTCAACAATAATAATAAAATGTTATTGTTTATCTTAATTTTTTTTGCTTATTTTTAAACTGTTTGTCTTGCTTGTTTTTTTTTTAAAGCACAATGTACTTTTATAAAAGTCAATGAAATAGATAATAAAATGGTTATCAATATTTTTGTCTTTTCTATTAATAAGTTAAGCAAGTTACTTCTGTATGCGGGCATGGTTTAAATTTTGCTTAAAAACGTCCCGTCAGTATTGCCCGAAGGTTCAGCCAGTAGTATACCTTAAGTACACCTATATCCAATACCTGTGTTGTATATGTTTGTTTTAGTGTATTTTGCTTCAATCAATCTTACTTTCTTTTACGTTTCAGTTCGTGCAAAATTCATACAAACTATGACAGGGGCCAAGCTATTGATTGTCAACGGGTACTCGTTTTCTCGAGGCAACCGAGTAAAGACTACCTATTATTGCTCAAAAAAAGCTTTCTGTTGTAAAAGTAAGGCAAGATTAAGTAAGGAAGGAGCAATCATTTCTATAACTGAGAACCATAATCACCCACCCCCTGTGTACGAGTACATTGGTGGTGGCAAACACGTCAAAATCTCAAAATAGGTTCCTTCCCGTCATTAAATATATTTATGTAATTATATAATCATTTATTTCAGATGAATCAGACATCCATTTTTGTGTTAGTAAGTAGGTACTTAAGAGCTAAGTTAGTAACATCACAATACAATACAAATACGCGAAATCAATTAGACACAATCAAAGTAATGACAGTTACTACGTACACTATTTAAAAAAAATCTACGATCGACGAAACATGCCAGTATTCTATTAATAAAATTTAAATTATCGTACAATTATTTTTTTCTGAGACTACGGAACAGTTGAACCTTTTCAGAAATTATCAGAGAGGCAATTCTCGAACTCTATTTTTAAGAACTTTGGTACCTACTAGAATTAGCTTAGTGTACGAGCTCCTTTATATGACATAATAAATTGTATTATAAGGGATGATTCTCATTAGACCGGGCCGTGCCCGGGGCGTGCCGTGCATGTGGCTCGGACGGGGCACGGAATTGAAACGTTACATACATTTTGTATGAAGCAGTTTATATTACAAAGTGTATGATTCGCGTCCCGCCCTGGCCCGGGTTGTTGCACGGACTGCCACGGTTGTTGCACGGACCCGCCCCGTCCCTTCCACGTCCCGTCGTAATACGAACACTCTTTCGTGCTGCGTACAGGCAGTGAGCGACGAATGTTTAGTGAGGGACCACGCACGTTCTTTTGTTTTACCGAAGCTCTGTTTAGCCACATATTTGTGAAACGTAAACGTTTACTAAAATGTCAAAGTTTTCTTTGGACATTCTAAAATATCTAAAGAACTTATCTTCATCGTCTGGTAAGTATCTACATAGAGTATTAAATACTCCCTAAAATTTACGCGTTCTCCAAAGAGGATACACGGTCCATTTTCGTTTAACCCGGTTCTTCTTACTCCTTGCTTCTGCTTCCTCTTCATCAATAGCTATCGCAATAGCAGCCATCTCCAGTAAAGAAAAATCCGTTATTATTAAATTACAATACTGACAATTATTCACATCACTAGGCTATATTGAGGCGATCTCGGCGGCTTATAACCCGGTGTTATAAGCGTGCAGCACGGACGAGCTCCACTCCGGCCCCGCCCCGGACTCGGCCCGTCCCGGACACGGCACTGTGTAATGAGAATCATCCCTTAAGGACACTATGACCTCCTAACCTACACTATGAGAATAATTTAAGGTGACTAACACTACGCAACACGCTTCTAATTAATCCTTAAAACTTTGGTAACTAATAAGGAGCGATTACGGGAATGACCACCCTTATCGATGCGGAATCGATCACGTGTCACAATAAAGATCGTCGCTTATTATAACAGTACCAGTCCGACACAGAAAATAACTTGTCATTCAAGTTAGGATTTTAAATAAATGCATTAAAGTAAATTTTACGATGACAATACAGAATTAGTGGCCAGCTCGTCGCGTCGACTGCGCGGCTTAAGGCTTCTTCAAGAAGGCGCGACGCGACACTTGTATAACAATTTCCATGAAGTTTTCGTAGAAATAATTCTTCGAGTGTCGCGTCACGCTGCCGCGTCGCGTCTATTTTAAGAAGCCTTTAAGCGAGCAGCCAGCTGAAGAAACGCCTGCAAGTGGTATGCTTGCTGGCATCTCGACACCCAACATAACGTAGAAACGCGTGCTTATCATGCGAGATCATTCACTAATGTTCGCAAACCGCTGAAAACTTGCATTTCACGCGTGCACGATGAGCTACCAATTAGTAACCGTCGCGTGAACAACAAGCTGTCACCTCACCTGCGGCGGGCCAGCTGCGATCGGTCGTTTTCTGATGGCGCGTTAGCGACAAGCGGCGGATTTTATATGAGGCTGTGCCATACCGGGCCTTTACTGCGCTGGAGCGGTGTGGTTATGAGTCCTGTCTTAAGATTGTCGCGGTGTCGATACGCGTCGTCCGAACTGAAACCAGCCAAATGGCGTCTTCGTTGGTTGTATAGCACGGAGATAAAGCTCTTTCTGACTGGCGATTCAAGACAAGTAGTAGCTCTCCCTTATATACACGATAAATAGCCTTTCATAAATATTTCTTTTTATTTTATTTCAGATTGCGTGAAGTACAAATTTATAGAAACAAACAAAGGAAACAGGTTGTTGATGGTCAATGGTTACACATTTTGGCAAAACAATAAATCTAAGTTTAATTTCTATTGCTCAAGGAAGTCGTATAGTTTTTGTAAAAGTAGCGTCCGCCTGAATGCAGTCGGAGACATAATTAACTTGAGAGAGGAACACAATCATCAACCACCTTTGTTTAAGCAACTGATAGACGGGAAATACGTGAAAATAAAGGGATAATGTTGCAAGGATTCAAAAATATAAGTACTGATTTGTTAAATAAGGGAGGAGGAATAGACCAAAATCCAGGTGGGTGGACGATCTACAGAACATTGCTGGAAAGACTTAGATGAGGCTTGCACAGACCAGGGAAGCATGGCATAAACAGAAGCAGGCTATACTTATCAGTGACTGTAACAAGACTGCCAATGAGGATGACGATGATTCAGTATTCAGCTCTCTCTTCAAACACTTCTTAAGGTGTATATGTCGCAGCCATCTGGTTAAATTAGCCAGCTAATTGGACGCCTAGGCCGTTCATTAAACGCCGGCATCCAATGAAATAGCTGAAGGACAACTAGCCAAGTCATTGAGCACAACGTTTAACCAGATAGCTGAATGTCGTGTAGTCATTTAGTTAAATTGAATATTGATGAATTTGTGATGTTTGGTCATTGTGACCATGAGTTCACAAATTATGTAAGACTACGTTTTACTAATACCTACAACTAAGTAACTAATAATAGTGAAATAATTTTAAATAAATAGATCCACTTAAAATTGTACACAAGAACGTAAAATAACATCCACGGTTTGTCCTATTGACGCCATATTTGTTTTGGTGAATACTAGCGCCGCAGTGGAAAAACGAACTAAACTTGAATCACTTGGCTGAGTTTTGGTCAGTCATCTTCAAAGGGCTGACTTTCAATACGCCAAGTTGTTAAACGTTGAATGAATGTAGTTCAATTAATGAACGGCCTAGGCGTCCAATTAGCTGTCTAATTTAACCAGATGGCTGCAACAAATATATTAATATGGAACTTTGTTTTAACTCATCATCATCTGCCTAGCCTTTTCCCAAATATGTTGGGGTCGGCTTACAGTCTAACCGGATACAACTGAGTACCAGTATTTTACATGGTGCTACTGCCTATCTGACCTCCACAACCCAGTTACTGATTGGGTAAGACAATACCCCTTTGCAAGATTTGGGCTGCTGCTTGCTGACTATTGTCAGATTTTTGGGCTTCTGACTATCCACAACGACTGTCAAAGAACTTTATTATATCCAATTATGTAATTAAATATATACATTCTGAATACATGTATTTTTACCTGTTCTAAGCCAAATTTGAAGTATGTAGGTAAAGCTAATCAGACGTCCCTGCCTAACAAACATCATTAGCCTGGTGCAGCCGCCCGCGCAGTCATGATCAGAGTGATCACACCTTTTCCGATTTTGGGATCATTAAAGTTTTAAGAAACTTGTTTTTATATCATGTATGTTCCGTCACCATACAAAATTAAACGTAATTTATTCTAATTCTACAAATTCTAACAACCGATGTTCAACGCTCCATCAGTTTGCGATAACAAAACGCAGACCTAATATAGTCTGTGGTGCTCGTTAAAAAGTTGGAGTGAAAACACTTTCGAAAAACCCGTGTGTGAGAACATCTCCTTTCGCGCTCAATGTTCTCTTGTCCCAATACTGGGCAAACCATCGTTTTCTCTCTTCTACGCGCGTGAATCTCAGACTCGTATCCCGGAATTCCTGTGTTCCTGCCCTTGGGACCATCGGAGGTGGAAGGCTCAGCGTGTGTCGTAGCAGTCCAAGGTACGTGTATGCACTGTATTTGCTATTGACATTCTGTGGAGTTTTTGAACATCGTGCTTTAATCGTCATCGTTGTGTTCCCTAGTAGCAAAAAGCCACCCCTGCTATTTCGGCTTTGGTGCGCATGCTACATGTTTTGGTGCCGAAACCAGGGACCTTCCATCTAATCTTATTACGTTTATGGTATTTTCTGGTTAGAAACGTCATATAAATTGGTATACAGAACAAATCTATTACAACATAACGTTTACCGGCTGCATTCCAAGCTATATTTTTAACATTTCTTATCGAAATAACCGTTTATACCTACGTAAAATCATAATCGTTCCAAGAAGTACCCCCATCGAACAGGAATTATCTATTGTCACACACTTTCATCGTTATTATTGTAAGATCTAATTAGGCAATCACTTTTCTATCGGTGCTTAATTCCATCGGCTTACGATAATTACTTACCACCTGTATCAAATTTACCTATCCGTATCCATTTCCATTCCATTCTATTTCAATTTCAAAATTCTTAAAAGTTAGTTTTCACTTTTTTATATTGTGGGTAACTTCACATTATACGCAACGGCCGAGCATTCGTGATCGGCGTCGATTTCTTGGTAACGGCCGACCATGTACACCGCTCCACATAAGTTTCGGATCGTATATGTATGGTGCGTCATAGTACATTCGAACAAAACTTCAAAACTTGTACGGTTAGCTGTACCTATTGATTCCAGTGAGTCATTATCTTGGTTGTTTACGTGTTAACGCATTTTTTATATTTTACGTTTCACATAATGTCGCTGTTTAGCAAACGTTCTACTAGGAAGTTAAAGAAAATCTAAATCGAAATCTATCGATGTTCAGGAATATACCGCACAGGATTTGCCATCATTACGTCGAAAGCGTACTATGTCTTACAACCGGCTAGCTAAAGCTTTAGATATTGGCACGTTAGCATTGAGTGAATCATCTAAGCACAACTTGTTATTATCGTATTATCGAGACATAAAGGACATTGCACACAATTTCGAACAAGCGCATTTAATCATTTTAGATATTTTAGACGTCCCGGAAGATGATGATAACGAGATGCAAGAACGTTTTGATGATATGTATTATCAAGTAGGATCAATTTATCACAGTTTAACAAAATCACTTCCATCATCATCTCAATCGCAAAATGTAAACTCGTCTTCTAATATTCGATTACCAAAAATAAGTACTTCCTAGTTTCTCAGGTAACATCAAACAATGGCCAGAGTACTATGACACATTTAACGCTTTAGTACATAATTCTCCTACACTTACGGACACTGAAAAGTTTCATTATTTGGTTTCTTCTCTCAGTGGTGAAGCATTAACTGTAGTGAAAACGTTCCCTAAGACCCAAGACCATTATCACGATGCTTATCAAACATTAGTTAATCGCTACAAGTCTACACGCAACTTATCTTTTACTTGTTGGCGTGAGGTTTTAAATACAGATTTTAAACATAATGATGCGAATAAATTCCAAACTTCACTAGATCTTTTAGAAGAGAATTTATGTATTTTAAAGACCCTCGACTTCCCGGTCCAACATTGGGACTTTGTTTTGGTTTACCATATGTTATCTAAACTAGACCCAGATGTACGCCAAGGTCTTGAAGAGAAATATTCCGATGTAGAAATACCATCGTTTGATCAAGTGAAATCATTCTTGCGTGCCAAGTCAGAAGCTCTTATACGTAGTACACACTTTACCGCTACTTCTAAACTTAAATCAAACCAGACAACGCCCGCGGTTGTGTCGTCTCAATCTCGACGCACCCCCGCTTCTACAGCACTTGTTGCTTCTGGTGATGCTAAACAAATTACACAACTGAGTAAATGTGCTTATTGTGATGAATCACATTCAATAATGTCTTGTCCCACGTTTCTTCAAAAATCGGTTGACGAACGTATGAACGTAGCTAACGAGAAAAAATGGTGGTATAATTGTTTAAAGTCGTCCCATCAACTTAAAGATTGCAAATCGATATTTACATGTCGTGCATGTAAACGCAAACACCACACGTTACTTCACCGCGAGAAACCTCAGCCGCAGGAACCGAGTCCAACAGTCTCATCTTTAGTCTCATATCACTCAATGTTCTCTTGTCCCAATACTGGGCAAACCATCGTTTTCTCTCTTCTACGCGCGTGAATCTCAGACTTGTATCCCGGAATTCCTGTGTTCCTGCCCTTGGGACCATCGGAGGTGGAAGGCTCAGCGTGTGTCGTAGCAGTCCAAGGTATGTGTATGCACTGTATTTGCTATTGACATTCTGTGGAGTTTTTGAACATCGTGCTTTAATCGTCATCGTTGTGTTCCCTAGTAGCAAAAAGCCACCCCTGCTATTTCGGCTTTGGTGCGCATGCTACAATGTACCTATGTTTTTATTTTCCTGTATAATCAGCCTATAACGTTCTCAATGCTGGGCAGTACTGGGACACAGGTCTAATTTAAGAGCCGAAATAATTTCGAAGTTCTTTACAGAACCGATATGTGTAAACCAAGAGAGAAATCTCAGTCAAGAGGAAATATATAAAGAGAAAAAAAGAGAAAATGAGAGAAAACGTTATGCTATGATTAAAAAAGACCCGGAAAAGTTGGCTGCGTACAAAGAAAGGGACAAACAAAAATATTTAAAGGAGAGAGTAACAGGTATAAGAAAGACTATCTCTGAAATGTCGGATCGAGAAAAACGACAATGTAGAAAAGCATGGCGAGAGAGATCTAGTAGGCATTATAAAAAGAAATGTGCTGCAAAAAAAGCTTCTGTGGATTTTATTTGAGCTAATAAACTATCAAGTCTGTGCGATCGGGGCTCACCAACGCCACCTATAACACACTCATCTAGATTGGCTGTGGCTAGACAGAGATCCATTATAAAGACGTAGATGAAATAAATTAAAAAAAAAAACAAGAAAGAGAAAATTAAATTACAGCAAGATAGACTCAACAAATACCAAAAGAGAGTGAGCAAGATACATCATTTGCCGACCCAAAAATTGTTCGGAAAAGCTAGTTTCCGAACAATTTTTGGGTCGGCTTCCAGTTTAACCGGGTGCAGCTGAATACCAGTATTTTACATGGAGCGACTGCCTATCTGACCTTCCCAACCCAGTTACTGGGTAACACGATACCCTTGGTAAGACTGGTTGTCAGACTTTCGGGCTTCTGACAAGCCGAAACGACTGTCAAAGATCCACAAATGGTAGCTGGGACCAACGGCTTAACGTGCTTTGCGAGGCACGGAGGGGTGTTGGTATGTAAAGATGGTCAGACCAACCAGCTTAACCTGATCGATCGACCCGTGCGGCTGTTATTACATAGCCACAAGTACCTCAGTGAGCAAGATACAAAAATAGAAATATAATCTTAGAAGACAGCTCACATCTAAATAGCGCAATTGGCCGAAAACACTGACACACGAGTTGACGTTGTAAAGAAAGCATTATTTAGAAATATAATAGAATAGCGAATTACAGAAAACATGACCAACCTTGAAATTAATTGCCATAAGAATATGAATAAAATGTGCAATGATTATTTAATTGCATATTTCTGTGACATCCAGATAAATGTTGATTTTTCTTTGTCTTTAGAAGATTTATGTTATTTTGAAATGTTGTATAATAAAGAAAACTTAAAATTCTACGTAATTATTATTTTGTCTTTTTTATACTAAGACATACAGGTCTTGAACTAGGAACTTGTTAGTCTACTAAGAAAAACTTCTAACCTTATTTTTTTCGCTTTTAAAATGACACACCAAAAAAAACCCGTTTTGACATTGAGTTGGCACTTCCTTTACAGAGAGTATAAATTCATGTAACTTTTCTAATTGTAAATACACAAATCAAATAAATTGTTTTTCTAGATGACATGGAGGCAAGATCATATTTGTGTGAAGCAGACAAACAGACTACATCCTGTAAAGTTAAGGAAAATACTACACACTGCGGAGTAAACGAAATTGATGCACATCATAGTGACGAGCACCCAGTGAGGGCTAATAAACATTTGCCTAGAATAATTCCGAATAAATCTGGACGTATTAAAAGTAGATCGTGCCAAGTTTGCGTTGAATTTAGTAGGGAAGCAGCAAGCACTATTTTTACATGTGTCGAATGCCCAGGTTCACCCGCTATGTGCCTTGTTTGTTTTCGTAAACGTCATCGAATTTAAAATGTAATAATTTATTTTGTATAATAAGCAAAAATTATTCTTCTGGTAAGAAATCTGAAACGAATAAAATAAATCGTAAAAAAATATATCGTGTTTTTTATTTATTGGGTACCTACTGCTGAAACAGATACCTGGTCCTTGTCCACAGGTCCAGTGCATCGTTGGGGAAGAAAATATCGAAAATAAAGGTCAATTTTCCAAAGCTAGTTTGTAGTTAAAAGGTGGAAAGTCATTTAACATTTTAAAAAAATCTTTCAAATTAATATGTTACTTACTTTCAGATATTTCAAACTACAAGTTCATACAAACTATTCGTGGGAAAACCTTGTTGATGGTCAACGGATATACGTACACGGAAAACAATAGAGCCAAGAACACTTACTACTGTTCCAGAAAGTATAAAAGCTGCAAGTCAAGCGTTAAACTAGATGACAACGGCAGGATGACAAGTGTCAGAATGGAACACAATCACTCTCCGCCGATATACCGTTCAACCCTAAATGGACTCTATGTCAAATTCAGCACTGATCAGAATCCTTCGTTGTATAGTTATAATCGGACACCTCACCGCTTTTGAAATTAATTTGTGCTCCCGCGCACTGGGCAGCAAGTAACAACCAGCAAGCTGCCTAATGCGCAATCTCTAAGACATAATGTTGGATTGGCTGCCGTAGCCTGGCTGCCGCAGTTAGGTTATCTAGTGCACGCCTGCCCTAGACGTAATTTGGTCATATCCATGGGTTCTTAGAGTGGTAAAGCAAATTTGTTGTCGACTATACCACACTGCCTTACGATTGTTTTTATTTTAATCATACTAGTGCTCCCATTTGTATAAATTCCGTTATGTTTGTTGTAAAGTCGAAATAATAGCATGTACTGTACCTATGTGCGATCTTAGAATATAATATTGTATAATGTAATATATTTACCTTTCATACATACATTTTCTAGGTAACGCTAAAAAATTAATAATTACAAAACGTAGCCTGTAATAATTTGCACCAACTTTGGTTTATTTGCAATGAAAATCTGTCAATTCCACCAGTATTTGACATTAGGGTGTCAAAAACACTGTATTTTGGCAGGCTTTATTAAAAAACAATTATATAATTATAAAACCTTAAATTTATCTTTACTGGTTGCCCTAATGCGATAGTTAAATAGATACACATATAGGTACTATTAGGTATTAACGAAATTCATAATAAAATAAACAAACATAACACCTAAGTTTAATCAATTGAAGAAAAAAAGAAACGTATTTATTGGGATTCGCACAAAAATATCACAAACTTGACTTAACACAGTCATAGAAACAACACAAACAAAAAAAAAAGAAATATAAAATTACAAACAACGTCCTGCAGGCTTAGCACGAGCACCGATTTGTCGACGGAAGAATAGACTATTAAACTAAATGATGTACAATAAGAGAAGATAGCTATGTTTTTCTATTAATTATCACAGTTATGCGTTCTAAACCTATAAGTGATTGTTACACTAGTACATTATTTATGTTACATGTTATATTAAGCATAATACCAGTGTAAACAATTGTTGGTGAACCTAATAAATAAATAAATAAATAAATAAACGAATCATGATTTTGTAGATAATCGTAAATACTTTGTGGCCGTCGAATAGAAATTTTGTTGTTAGTGTGATTTTGACAGTTTGGGAAGAAATATTCTTTTGAAATTCTCTTGATCTTTGTCTAGACGACTTTGTCTTTTTCCAACGATCTTTTCGTTGGAAATAGAAGACAAAATGACAGATTGTAGAAAGATATCTATGGTGCGATGTCACAAATAGATAAACGAAATGCCACTTTGCATTGAAAAAGCACTGTCTATTTCTTCGTAGAAATAGAAAACGTCATGCTAAGCCTGCTGTATGAGACCAAAAAAGCCCCTAACTCAGCATGATGCTGCGACATTAGAAAAAAATCATCATTTCATTTCAAATTGATAACACAACACCCTAGATGTCGTTCAGTGTTAGTGCTTCTTCTTAGCGTTTCGATAGCTATCTAAATACAGTCAGCCTAGGATTTGGCTACGAGCTAATCACTTTCAGCAGCGTCCATCAGACTGACTTTCAGCCTCAGCCTTCTTATGAGGCCTATTGTGAGCGACCACGTTCAGTGTCATAGGTCATCACTGGCAACACGCACTGGCCAAAGACTTTCGTCTTGAGACACACATAAAAACTTTACTACAGCAGTCACCCAAAGGGCGATGGAGAGGATATGCTTGGAGTTTCTCTACGTGATCGAATCGGGAATGAAGAGATCCGCAGGAGAATCAAGGTAACCGACATCGCCCGAAGAATTGGCAAACTTAAGAGGGGACGGGGCCTGCGAGGCATTTGAAAAATTGGTATTTTAATAGACTATTGCCGTCGCGCTGCACCCGAACAACCGACTAGTGTGTGATAGGGACAGTTGCAGCTCAGACCGAAATTATGACAAAATTTTTGACGAGATTGAGGTTTCGTATTCCCCTTTTTTCTCCTCGAAAACTGAACCGATTCAATTGTTCTTACATTAACATTTTAAGAAAGAGTAGGTTCCTATCATGTGTATTAAATGTTTAAAACTTTTCTAATTTGTCTGGTAGTCCTCTAATCACGGCGGTAAAAATAGGGCATTTTTTTTAAAGGGTCATATTTTCTTTACTAATTAGGTGCTGAAAAAAAGAAAATGACAAGGACGTGTTTACAGCAAACCTTGATCTTATGAAAAAAAAAAAAAATTGCTCTAGAGGTATTATTCAGGAAGAAAAAAGGGGAATACATTTGTATGGAGAATCGCACGCCCTTTTCCCTCTTGTGGCAGTGGGCAGGGTACATTGGTTGCAGAACATGCGGGCGATGGGGCCGAAAGGTTCTGGAGTCTCTCCATTGCCCTTTAGGTAACTTAGCCCATACTGAGCGCCTACGTTTCAGTGCCATAGTTCAGTGTACGTGCAAGAAATCAAGTATATTCATGTGTGACCGTTTACCGCTTTCGTAGGAAACCAAGGCTTTACGTATTTGACGTATTTTTTAATGAAATTGTACCTTAAACAAAATAGAAAACATAATATTAAGTAATAACTTTTATATAAGCATAGATCAACATAGTTTTTTTTTTATTAAGTACGTATGAGTTATTGTACTCTCGATAAGTAAATATGTATTGTAATTTACTGTTATTTAGAAGAATGTTTAAGGCAATTATGCATTAATATACTTAAGTATTTTCTGGGCACTCTCGTTCCATCATAGACCTCATCCATCGTTTTCTATCAGGCGTGATCGAACTCAAGAGCAGGCCCAAATTCAGCAAAAATAATAAAAAGAATATGAACTTACTATACATTACAACTTCTCATATTTTCATAATTAGCTTTTATTGTTCCCACTGCTGAGGTACAAGCCTTGGTAAAAGAGAATGGGCAATCCACCACGCGGGCTCAGTGGTTAATGGCACATGTTTTAGGACATGCCGGTTTCCTCACGATGCGTTCCTTTACCGTTTTGAGAGAACCACTGAAGAAATAATTTATACAAAATAAAGCGCCTGTCTGGGTTCGAACCTACGACCACCAACTCGGAAGTCGCTGCCGTTACCACTGGGCCACCGCTTCTCTACAACTTCTCATTACAACTTCTGATTGGTGATGTGTACCCATGATGTCATCAATCAGAAGTTGTTAGGCACATTGGCATGCAACCTACTTGCATACTTTCGTGCAAGTAAATCGATGCACACATAGACGTATTAAAATCGCGGCGGGATTTTTTTGCGCAATGCATTTTCAACCCTCGGTTTTGAACCGAGCATTGAGAATCCAACAGAGTGCATCTCAGCGCATCGAAAATCGAACAACTGGAAGACATTGTTTTACTGTTCGATTTCCAAATCTCGGCGCAGTGCGTAAAAAATACCGCTGCCATTTTATTACGTCCGTGGGACGTGGGCTAACTGGTTTTTATACCTATTCCTGGCTTAAAAGACAGACTCTTGTCTCGTTTTGAGAAGCCTAATAGATAGTTTTTGGTAGTACATATAAGTATTATTATTGTACATGTTGGTTAAATATATAACATAATATTATTCAGTATTCGAAACAGAATCCAAATTATGTGAAAATAAAATAGGACCTTTTATATTTCACTTAGGGCCGTTTTTTTAATAGTCAGATAACTTGCGGTTTAACAGCTTTTGCATAGAAAATATGTCAAATTGACATGATTATTGTTCATCTGACTATTGAAAAATCAGCCATTCGTTATCTAAACTAATAAGTTTTCTAGAGAAAATCTTTGATATTTTGTATGTTCGTTTGTTACGCTTTCACGCTAAAACGGTTGAAGCGATTTTGATGAAATTGGCATGGCACATATTTAAGTAGACCTGGATTAGGACATAGCATACTTTTAATCCCGATATTCCCACGGGATCACAAGGCTATGAGGTATGCTTCATTGTTATAAGATTAAACGAACTACCTTAAGTGAAGTTCTATCTTAATTATACGAAGCTCCTTGTCCGAGACGGTTTTACGAGCATTAAGGCTGATTGTACCAGTGCTTAGTTACAATTTTAAAGCCAAAAAGAAAAAAAAACATTAATTCCTACGTATGGCAACTTTGTTTACATGTCATTACGTGTAAAGCAAGGTTTATGAAGCCCTATTATTGGGATTATACTTAGTAAGTAGAAGTGGGAGGGTTTTTAGGGACTGCCGCACTGTGGGCTGAAATCGGCTTTCATAGACTTAAGGATTTTAATTTGCAAGTATCGGATTTTTTGCCGGATATCGCTTCTATTTGCTATTAATATATACAAAAATGACACCGAGTTAATTCTGCACGAAAACGAAAGAATATATTTTTTTTAAAAATTGTATGAAACTTGTATGAAAAATCTAATTATCTCTTAAACGGCAAGGAAAACCGTAATATCCTTACAGGTGGTTATAGTAGCTACTAATTATTTATGATTTTTTGTTATACTCCAGATAACGGTTATCAATACTGATTTTATTTAAATCATCAAAATATTTTAGTTTATATATAAAACGGTTCCTTTTCTACTCTCGCTTCAGCAAACATGCTGGAAGCGCTACAGTACAGCGGAAATTTCATTATGATGCGGAAGGCATCATTGTACTGTACACGCATGGTACTCAGTGTTGACCTTTTAAATTTGGCCCACAGCTGGCATGTATTAAAAGAGGCAGTAGGCACGGAACAACGTCTTCTTAACACACGTGCTACAAACGGAAAATCTGCGCGCAAGCATATTGCACCTTATCGATAGCGACCGTCTTTCCCGTTCTATGTCGGCGTCATCTGTGAGATCGTCAGTTAGAATGTGGCCAAGATACTTAAGAGTTCGTACAACCCTTACTGGTGAACCATAAATAAAAAATTCTGGGACTGTCTCCGATCCCTTACCCGCTCTAAAACCTAACATTTCAGTTTTCATGACATTATAGACCATGCCATGGGACCCAGCATAATGCTCGCAAGCACCCACTAGTTGCCTGATAGCTCTTATTGAGGGGCTCAGGAGGACCATGTTGTCGGCGTAGCTTATATTATTATTTTATTAAAGAACACGCCGCCTATGTGACAACCTACACCTGTCCTCCTCAGCTCCTGAATAAAACCATTCACGTAGAAATTGAAAAGGTTCGAAGAAGTCAGTCCCCCCTGACGTACGCCACATTTTAATCTATAACCGCTAGACTGAACTTTGAGACCACCCTGCAGCCTTCCTTATGACGTCAATGCTGACTCCAGATCTGTTTGCGGCACATGTTGATGCATGTCTGGTACTATGAGCTGAGAAGATGGCGATATCTATTCCAGTTTCTTTCAATGTTAGTTTTATCCAGCGGCTTATAGTCTGGGTTGATGTATTCTTGTGTTTCTTGAATGTAAGAATTAATTTATCTATATCATTTCTTAAAGGACCTGTCTTATCTAATAAGATCTAATAGTATTGACTGGACAAATTTCTTTATTCTGTGTGTCTTTTATTTAAGAGAGGTCAAATGTCTATCCGCTCTGTGGTAGCGTTCAATGACTGATATTATTTTAATCTATTTATAGCGTAATAATAAAGATTTTTAGACATTTTAACACGAGGAATAAGTGGACGCGCTTTGCCCAAAGACCGTAATGACATGTAAACAGAGTTGCAACACGTAGGAATTAATGTTTGTTTTTTAGCTTTAAAATTGTGACTAAGCAACTAACTGTAGCAGTATTCAAAAGAAGAGTGAAAGAACACTATCTCTCCACTTTGTCATGATTGCTTATGTATTAATTAATTAAATTACATTATATTTATATATATTTTAGTGATATTTATTTTAGAAGTATGTATGTTTATTAGTATACAGTATGTATATTCTCATATTATGTGTATATTTTTAAATTAGAGTTTAATTTGTAATTTTATGATTTTCCTTCTACTGTTATTACACGCGTTGTCTACATCTCTGTTATCTTCTCTCCTATCGCAGGTGTGCTGGAAGAGATTTCTGTAGAAATAAGCATTACCTATGTACGTATTTTTCTGTTCCTTTCTTCTTGTCTGTTTGTATGTGTGTGCATAAATGGTTAAATAAATAAATAAGCGCTGGTACAATGAGCGTTACTACTCGTAAAAGCGTCTCGGACAAGGAGAGAGTATAATTGGTAAAGATACAACAGTGTTACTTTAAACCAGTAAAGGTACGTAATTTGAAAAGAATCGGCCATTACTAGGTTCAACTCATTTGATGCAAAACCATCGACTCAAAAAGTAGACAACCCGTTTACTGTACCTATGTACTTTATCTTTAAGTAGGTACTGTAGTATTTAACCTATCATAATTATGTAATTTATAACATGATGTTTAATTATGTAGCTAAAAGCATTTTATAGTGGTTTTAATCTTAAGTTAAAATATATTGGATATTAATTATATTTCAATCTTTTTTTTTTAAATTATTTTCGATGTTTTAAAACAGCGATACATGCCTTCTCTTAAAATCCGCCAATGAAGATACGTGCCTTCCGACAGCTGTTCGATACATCGTCCGAACCCTACTCCCGATGAATTAATTTTTTCGGTCGGACAAATACTCATCGAAGGAAGGACAACTGTCAAAACGTGTTGTCATCCATTCGTTCGGGCTTTGAAGTAATCTTATGTGATTCGAAAACACCCGTAACTTCCGTCGAAACAACGGATGTCGTGCTTTGAGAGTAGACGCCTGATACACGATTAGAATCGTCAGCCTATTCGAGTCCACACCGGCCTCTTGATTCAGCTGTCAGCTCCTCTCATCCAGCTTCTACAAGACACCCAATACATAATTGTTGTAATTATGAGTGTGCGTGTGTTAAAAAAATACACTTACCTATTTAAAACAGAATAATGTTAGAAATAATGTTTGACCGCAAACACTTTCATATATCTGGTTTAGGCAGATTTGAAGTTGGATGAATATGGTAAGATATCTTTGTCGACGGTAACAAGTCACCATTATGAATTCATGACCCACCGAGAAAAGTAAAACATTAAAACTAATACTTTGATAGAAATTGCTAAGTAGACGGATGATTTTATCAAAGGTACCGTTCGTCACAGGTAATAACTAATTTATTTATTGAGGGTGGCAAATCATCAAATAACTTCTCCCGCTCTGGGTGGAGCAGGAGGGAGTGTCAGACTTTTACTGACTAAAACCCACCCTTGTTCCCTCAGTCGCCTGTGTGCCAGGGGCCGCGGTGTCTCTTTCGAACAACCCGCACCCCTGGCAGAGCAGAGATAATAACTTGTTCAACTGATAAGGTAAGGTATCAAGTACACGAACTTATGGACTAATTCCGATAGCCCATCTTACTGGTGCGTGTTACTTTCGCCTACACACGTGTGTCTTCTCTGGCAACCTAATCCCTGACAATAGAACTTGTAAAAAATAGCATAAGCCTTCTCCCATTACAATCAGCCTACATTATTCCCATTGCTGGGACACAGGTCTCGTCTTTGTCAGAGGGAGTGGGCCGTCATCCACCACGCGGGCCCAGTACGGGCTGGTGGATGTCACATGTCTTCGAATTTTTGGTCCTAGGACATGCCGGTTTCTTCACGATGTTTTTGTTCACCGTTTTGAGAAAAGTAGTGGTGAAATAATTTACACACAGTAAAGCGCCTTTCTGGGTTCGGAATATACGACCTACAACTTGTATGTTGCGAGTGTTGGGCCACTGGGCCACCGCTACTGTCCCATCACAATCAACCTAAAATCTTCACACTACTGGGACACAGGCGGTGGTGCGAAATGGCTCCTTCTCGGTGAGAAGGAGCCATCTCGGTGAGAAGGAGCCATCTCGCACCACGAATATGTTCGTAGGAAACCTCATAAACACCTCTTGTAATTCAATCCAATATAAATTACTCTTCCAGATACATACAAAATGATTCCAACGAACAGGGGCAAGCATTTGCTGATGTTTCGAGGATACACCTTCTCACAACAAAACCTGACCTTAAACTACTACTGTTCCAAGAAAGATGCTGGATGCAAAGCTCGAATCAAACTGGATAGGGATGGGAAGATACTGCCGTCTTCGTTTCCAATACACGGCCATGAACCACCAAAGTACATGGTGTTGGCGCAAGGAGAATATGTTAAATTATCTTAGTTAAGCTAGTGTGTTTTTTTTCTGGCTTTTCTTGTTTGGTAAATAAACACGGTTCGTTAACAGAATTCACGAGTTTTCGCACGTTTAGTTAGGTAAAACTACGGTTTCATAGGACATGCCATTTGTCTTCAGGTTGATGGTATCTGACCTATTTTTACATATAATTACTGCACAACTCGGCATTTTGGTTTTTTACGCATTCAATAGTGCACTGAATGCAATTGCAAAGCGACTGAATGAAGCGTACAGCCGCCGTTCGAACATAAGACTAATTTTATAATATTGAGGCGGCACGTGCCACGCCCCCAAGGCAGAATAATGGTAGAAATAATGTTTGACACACATGCAAACACTCTCATATATCTGGTTTAGGCAAATGTGAAGTTGGATGAATATGGTAAGATATCTTTGTCGTCGGTAACAAGTCACCCTCATGAATTCATGACCCACCGAGAAAAGTAAAATATTTTAGCTAATAATTTGATAAAAATTGCTAGGCGGATGATTTTATCAAAGGTACAGTCCGTCATCGTAAATGTATATGTAGTCACAGTTAATAACATGTTCAATTGATAAGGTAAGGTATCAAGTACACGAACTTATGGACTAATTCCGATTGCCCATCTTACTGGTGCGTGTTACTTTCGCCTACACACGTGTGTCTTCCCTGGCAACCTGATCCCTGACAATGGAACTTGTAAAAAATAGCATAACCCTTCTCCCATTACAATCAGCTTATATTATTTCCACTGCTGGGACACAGGTCTCGTCTCTGTGAGAGTGGGTGGGCCGCAATCCACCACGCGAGTCCAGTGTGGGTTGGTGGATGTCCTCGAATTTTAGGTTCTAAGACATGCCGGTTTCCTCACGATTATTTGAGAGCAGTGGTGATGAAATACACAAAATAAAGGGCTTTTCTGGGTTCGGAGTATACAACTTGTGTGCCGCGGCCGTCACCACCGGGCCACCACTGCTGTCCCATCACAATCAACCTATCTTCCCACTGCTGGGACGCAGGCGTCGTCTCGGTGAGAGTCATCTCCCATCATGACATGTATTTGTAGCAAAGCTAATAAACACCTCTTGTAATTCAATCCAATATAAATTACTCTTTCAGATACATACAAAATGATTCCAACGAACAGGGGCAAGCATTTGCTGATGTTTCGAGGATACACCTTCTCACAACAGCACCGGACCTTAAACTACTACTGTTCCAAGAAGGATGCTGGATGCAAAGCTCGAATCAAACTGGACAAGGGTGGGAAGATACTGCCGTCTTCGTTTCCCATACACGGCCATGAACCACCTAAGTACATGGTAATGGCGCAAGGAGAATATGTCAAATTATCTTAGTTAACCTAGTGTGTTTTTTTGCTAGTTTGTTATTATGTTTATATATCGATACCCAGCACGGCTCCGGAGTTTTGCTAGTTCATTTTATTTGACCCTGTATTTAAAAGTAAGATAGTGTGTTTTCCTAGAGAGCGTTTTTTTACAGCATAAAGTACACCGCTGACAGAATTTTTATGGAAGTTGTAACTGCAGCAATTTCGTGGCGGTACCGTTCTTCTAGGAAACCGTAGCTTTAGGGAAGTTTTGAGTCCTTGCATCCTGTACGAATTACATCAAAATCTACTTCGTTTTAACCTTTAAGTCCGGAATTCACAAAAGAAAAAACGCGATCAGCACTTTTAAACCTCGTTCAAGAACTGTCAGTGTCAATTTTGCAATTTTGACACAGACAGCGCTTGAACGCGGTTTAGATGTGCTGAACGTGTTCAATTTCGTTGGCGAAATTCGCTCTAAGTAAAACATGTACTTAGAATCGAAAGCTCCGTATTAAAAAAAGGCAAGAAAAACATACTTACTGTAGGTTTGCTCTAGCGCTTAAGGCCTCATAACTGTATTATTTTATTTTTAGCCTGTGTTGCCGCCGCACTGCAAAAACATCCCCTTTCCACTTCTCTCTGTCTCTAGCTTGTGTGGACCAATCATATCTATAAAGATGGTTTATAAAATAACTGTTTTTTTATAAGTCCTAGTACGGCACTATAAAAAATAAAACATTCAGGACCCTTACAATACCCCCTTTATTTATAAACGTTGCTTAAAGTTAAGTAATGATTAGCGACGGTTTAACCATACATTTTTGACGTTTTAACATTTCTTAAGTTTAATCAACGTTTATGAATATACGCCTAACTGTTATAGTGGATAAGAGGTCTGAAACTTGAGCTTTGATTGAACAGTAGCCGTCGTGTTACAAAACGTGATCTAACTTTAGTTCTAGCTTAAAAGTCTGAGCCAGTTTATACATTTCCTTTTCAACTTTATTTCGATTTAGGGAAGAGTTCTTAATACAAAATTAAATGACAATGATGAATATAGCACCAGACTAAGTTGTAAGTTTTGTAAAAGGAACTGC
This sequence comes from Antitype chi, assembly GCA_947359405.1. Lineage (NCBI taxonomy): Eukaryota > Metazoa > Arthropoda > Insecta > Lepidoptera > Noctuidae > Antitype > Antitype chi. The sequence continues at coordinate 17,305,077 of OX375820.1, read as the reverse complement.
AATTCTAAACATATTGGGTTCTTATTATCATTGGCTTTGTGGTTTAAACCTAACTGAAATAAAAGAACTTGTTTAATAAGGGGGCTTATGTACCTACATTAGACAGTGTATGTATTTCCTTTGTATGAATTAGATCACGTCCGTACAGATTTACGCCTTAGTAACAATAATTTTAGTTAAGAAATGTAACAAGCTTTTGTTAAAGAATTAAATGGTTTCACATTTATTTTATGATGTTTCTAATTGTATAGTCGATCTCGTCATTTTTTTTATCACCTTTGACAACAATTTCCCAGTAAATTGGTTAACTGAGGTTAAATCTTCGCTAAGGTCAAATATACCTTGTTTTTTGTGACGTGCAAATGACCTTAGGATGACAAAGCCAATTTGTGTTCGACTATGCTTACCTACCGATTTTTTTGATAATCATCATCTGCGTAGACTTTTTCTTACTATGTTGGGGTCGGTCTAACCGGATGCAGCTGAGTGCCAGTATTGTACATGGAGCGACTGTGTATCAGGGGGCCTACTCTCTAACTCCGTCAACGAAGACACAGGCCCGTCCGAAAGTAGTTCGAAACTTCTTAGTGAATCCTACAGCCAATTAACTAACTTTATTGGACGGGCAAAAACATATCGGGAGTAGGGACAGCTGTCAAATCGTGTTGTCATTAATTCTTAGTTCGGGCTCCAAACTAATCTTCTATCCGTAAGTGATACGGAGTTAGAAACGCCCGTTACTTCGACCGAAACGACGGACTTCGTGCTTAGGGAGTAGGCCTCCTGAACTCCACAACCCAGTTATTGGGTAACAAATACGATATTCCTTGGTAGGGTTGGTTGTCAGATTTTCAGCTTCTGACTTTTGATAATGATCCTTAAAATTCTTTAAATTAGATCTACAAGTTTTTCCTGTTACAGTGTTAGTAATTTTTTTTATTGTTTCAGTCGTACTTACTAAATTGCCTTACAATTTAGTTTCCTTACCTTCGGGCAAACAAATGCTTATGTACGAAAATCACACATACTTTGAAGAACTAAATTCTCCTGACTTCGTCTGTTCCAAATACATGATCGGTTGCCGAGCGCGGGTGCGTTTCAGGACGAATGGATTCCTGAAAATCATGGGTTATCATGGACATGCCCCTCCGAAGTCCTTGTATAAGGCTAGTTCTTAAGTCGAGTTGAGGGTAGTGGTGGCCCAGTTGTAAAGGCCGCGACTTACGAGTTGTAGGTCGTAAGTTCGAACCCAAACAGGCGTTTTACTTGGTGTAAATTATTTCATCGCCACTGCTCTTAATACGGTGAAGGAAAACATCGTGAGGAAACCGGCATGTCCTAGAACTGAAAAAATAAAAACATGTCACATCTACCTGCACTGGGCCTGCGTGGTGGAATACGGCCCCTTCCCTCCGAGAGGAGGCCTGTGTCCCAGCAGGGTATCATTATAGGCTGATAATGATTTGTTTTTGTTTGTCTTTCCCACAATCGATTCTTGTTAAGATTCGATTGGCTACCTTGGATGGCAAAATTTAACTGCCACATCCAACACTTCATTTAAAATAACTAATTATACCTAATAAATATTAATTATTCATCGCATTTGCCTTTTTATTACAAAAAAATATTATTTTCCCAGCTCTTTCTAAAACGGAAAGGCTCATATTATTGTAAACTTTTACGTCATTTCTTTTACCACAGATTATAAATATGAATTCGTGAAGTCACAAAAGGGCAATCTTTTGATTCTCGTCGATGGTTTCACCTTTACAAAGACCTCTCGATCTGATAGTACTTGGGTTTGTTCCACGAAGAGACCGGGCTGCAAAGCAAGACTCAAGCTGGATCGCAAAGAAAATATAATTAGCCTTAATAACGAACATCCCCATCCACGGAGACAATTTTGTACTATCAATGGAAAGTACGTTCTTTTGTAATTGAAATTAAACATTAAATGGTGTCTTTAATTAAATCTTAATTTTAATACGGATTCCGAAAAATAAATATGTAGTTTTAAAGAATTTGTATTTTCAAAATAGTCGTCTGATGCGCTCAGAAATTTCTGGAACCAAATCCAATACGTAACGATATAATAATTATTTTGTAATAAAAGACAATAGGTAGATACTAATCGCAGCATTAATTTGTATGTACAGATCACAAATACGAATTTACAAGATCAAAAAAGGGCAAGCGGTTGATTCTCATCGATGGTTACACCTTTGCAAAGACCTCTGGAGATGATAATACTTGGGTTTGTTCCATGAAGAGACCGGGCTGCAAAGCGAGACTCAAGCTGGACCGCAAAGAAAACATCATTCGCCTTAATAACGAACATCCCCATCCACGGAGACAATTTTGTACTATTAATGGAAAGCACATTCTTTTGTAATTGAAATTAACCGATAAATGATGTGTTGAAATATTAATAAAGATTCCGAAAAATAAATATGTAGATTTAAAGAAGTTGTATTTTGAAAATAACCTTCTGAATACGCTCAGAATTTTGTTGGAACCGAATACGATACGTAACGATATAACTATGGTGTAACAAAATACCATAGGTACTAATCCCAGCATTAATTTGTATGTACAGATCACAAATACGAATTCACGAGATCAAAAAAGGGCAAGCGGTTGATTCTCATCGATGGTTACACCTTTGCAAAGACCTCCCGAGATGATAATATTTGGGTTTGTTCCATGAAGAGACCGGGTTGCAAAGCGAGACTCAAGCTGGATCGCAAAGAAAACATTATTAGCCTTAATAACGCACATCCCCATCCACGGAGACAATTTTGTACTATTAATGGAGAGTACGTTCTTTTGTAATTGAAATTAACCGATTAATGATGTGTTAAAATCTTAATATTAATAAAGATTACGAAAAATAAATAACTATGTAGATTTTTAAAAGTTTTTTTTTTATATTCGGTTGACACTCTCACATTTTTTTTGGAACCGAATCCGATATACGTATCGGATTCGGTTCCAAAAAAAATGTGAGAGTGTCCTATCGAATTATGATGTTAAAGAACATAGGTGCTTATCCCAGCATTTCTTGGTCTGGCTCTTCACCCTAGACCGGTCTCGGCAAAGTAAATTGTACCGACTCAGACTCAGAGCTCAGGAGCACGCGACTCCCACCACGACGTCATCCTGGCCATTCAAGTATTACGTAAGCACTGGAGGGGGGCGGGGGGGGGGGGTCTTTGCTTTGCTTATTTTTGATGACATGGGGTATGGGGGGGTCTGGATGGTGATTACGTCAACAGTATTACTTTTTTAGATTTTCTACAAATTTCGTCGATTTTGGTTTGAACACATAGCAACCCTACTTGTCTATGAATGACTCGAAAAAAACGACGACGATATTCCAAAACCACACGAAAGTGACCAGACACACAACATTGAGCAGCAAACATCCAATGTCATCGAAGACTTAGAGTCATGGATTCTGTGTCATGGACTGAAGACTGTTAATTTGAATTAAAATACCAAAATTTTAAAAGAAGTTTGTTTTGTTCGGTAATATTTAAAGATTATATTATCTGAATACTATCTCAATAGGATTTGCTTAAATAAATATGATATGCTTTAAAGTCCTCTATTCCAAGCCTATTCCTTATTTCTAGACTTATAACTGCTGCTCATGAATCAATAAATAAACCAGAACACATTGAAAAATGGGGAGGTAAGAGCTTTGCTTACTTTAAACTTTGCTTACGTAATACTTAGATGGCACCAACGTAGATAAATAGCGGTGGGGTAGTTTATTATATTTATTATGTTGTTATGTTAATTTTCCGGGCTATAAATATGTGAAAAATAAAAACATTTAAAATCTCTTGTTAATAATTTCGCTCAGACTTTTTTCGGTATCGATCTGATTCTATACCGAAAAAAGTCTGAGCGAAATTATTAAACATATATCAAAGCGAAATTATTTAACATGGATCCATTTTTTCTTTTAAATCGTAGGTAGTTAAAGTAATTAGAAATATACTAATTTCAACATCTTTTTCATTGATAGATTGCAAATATCAGATTGTTACGTCAAGAAGAGGCAAGGAGTTAATTCTCATCGGAGGGTACACCTTTACAAAAAATCGTTCAGGACGTACCTGGCACTGTTCCTTGAGGCATCCAGGCTGCAAAGCGAAACTTGTGATGGATGACGATCAAAATATCATCAGCCTTTATAATGAACATCCACATCCTCCAAAGAAAATTTGTGTTATAGATGGGAAACATTTTATTGTGTAAATGAAATGTATATTAACTATACTCCATTTGAAATAAGATTAGACATTTCCACAAACCTTTTTTACAGTAAGTTCAACCGATTCTGACTTTTATATCGGACGCATATAAGGATGGCATTAAAAGCAAAACAGTAGTTACAATATCAACTGTTTACTGCAGCTGCTATTTGTTATGCCACTAACGCAATAGAAGTCAAAATCAGTTGATCGGTCTCTAAAAAAGGTTTAGTTAAATGTCTCATCTTATTTCAAATGGAGTATACCTATTTGTGAAAAAAATGAAATTGATGTGTGGTAAAATATTAATATTATTTACCTTAAATAAAGAAAAATATGAAAAAAACACAGTTAAAAATTTCTTTCAGTTTTTTTTCAGAACCGGTTCAGATTAGCAAATATCGAATTAAGGTATAAATTACGATTTATTACTAAACGAACCTTTATTTATTCGTACTGATTACGAATGCGAGTTTACAAGGTCGCAAAAGGGCAATATTTTGGTTCTCATCGGAGGCTACACCTCTAGGTACCCGCTAACATATAGGATCCATTTTATCCCAATAGTATGTTCCTGTGGGATCATTTTCGAAAAGCACGCAGGCGAAGCCGCTAGCAAAAGCTAGTATGTTGTAAATGGGGAAGTATTTCCGAGAGAAAATAAAATGTACTTATGTATTAAATAATAAAATAAATACGTTTGTTTTGCACAGATAACACATATGAAACCGTAAAGTCACGAAAAGGCAAGCAGTTGATTCTCGTTGGAGGGCACACTTTCGCAAAGGTCGGTCAAGGGTGTTATTCGTCCGCTTGGGTCTGCTCTACGAGGAATCCGAAGTGCAAGGCGAAACTCAAGATGGATTTGGAACAAAATATCATCATCATTAATAACGAACACCCTCACCCGCCAAGATATTGTAAAATTGGTGGAAAGAATGTTCTTATGTAAATTATACTGTAGATATTAAATGACGCAGTAATTCTAATGCATGTAATAAAAAGTTTTCTAAAACAAATTGTGTTTTTTTTTTCTGTTTTTGAAGCAGTTATCGCCATCACGTTAAAATAATAATTTCGTAATGCAATGCGAAACTCACGGTGGATCGAGATCAAAACATTCAAATATTGTAATATCGATGAAATTAACTATCGTAGGTACGTAAACCAAATAAGGTATTCAAAAAACCAATAATTATATGTAATTCTTTGTTTTTTTAACCACACAGGCTGGGTAAAAAATCTCTATAAAAAGTCGTAATAGGGCATGATTCGTAACCATCAAATAGTTGTGTAAAAATATATCCCAATCAAAAAATAAACGTATATTTGTTAATTGCACTGATTACGAATATGAGATCGTAAAGTCACAAAAGGGCAAGCAGTTGATTCTCGTCGGAGGATACATCTCAAAACTCGTCCACTTATGTTTTCTTCACACAGATTCAGAAGTGCAAGGCGAAACAATAGATAGATCGAGAGCAAAATACCAGGCCACTCAGAAAGTATTGCAAAAAAAAAATTTTATATATAACAGACTGGCCAGTTATATTAATTGTAACTAAAAATAGGTACGTTCCAATTTCAAAATATCTCTCTACTTGAGTGAGAAATCATCAAATAACTTCTCCCGCTCTGGGTGGAGCAGGAGGGCGTTTCAGACTTTAACTGACTAAAACCCACTCGTGTTCCCTCAGTTGCCTGTGGTTATGGTTAAAGGTAGGCCCTCTCGACGAGCGTGTTTTTCATTCGACTAGTCGCGCTTATATACCCATTTATTATCTCTTTTACTATTACTATTGGTACCTCTTTGGTTACGCGGTAGTGGCGACTAAAATATAGTTTTGGGTTATCTTCGATTTTTTGAAATTACTATGGAACCCGGATTTTGTTTACATAAATGACATTTGTAGGAGCTAATATGTTACATATTGATGTATATTCCGTACCATGTTTCATTGTCCTTTGAAGCAGATCGCCTCGGCGTGTTTACGACATCATTACAGGTGATGAGCCTTGGATTTATCAATACGATTCAGAAACGAAGCGCCAGTCGACGGTTTGGGTGTTTCAAAACGAATCTACTCCTACCAAAGTGAAGCAATCTAGAAGCGGGGGAAGATTTTGATCGCGAGCTTTTTCAATTTGACTGGCTACTTGGTGTCAATTTCTTTACGGAACCAAAGAAGCATCAACGCTGCATGGTATACTACCAAATGCTTGGCAGAGTTTTCTATGTTGTGAGCAACAAGCGACCAAACACTGGGAGCCGCGGGCTACTGCTCCACCACAACACGCCTTCGCACACCGCGCTCAAAACGAGGGACTTCCTGGAAAGCACGCCGGTCAAACTCTTGGGTCACCCTCCTTACAGCCCTGCCCTAGCACCGTGTGACTCTTTTTTATTCCCGTAAATAAAAAATCTGCTCAAAGGAATACAATTTTCGTCGCCGGAAGATGCGCTGTCAGCGTTCGAGCAGGCTGTAAACGAGGTGTCTGCGGCGGACTGGAATAAGTGTTTCGAAAATTGGTTCAGACGCATGAAACTTTGTATATAGGCTAGTGGAGAGTACTTTGAAAAGATTTAATAAAATAATATTGACCTAGAGAAAAAAAAAAAACTCAAAACTTTCCAAGTGTCCCACGTATCGATGATCGTCCATGAGGTTGTTCGATTTAAATGTTGTGGGTGAGGACCCAGTAAGATATTGTAAGAAATGGGGATATGGGCAGAATGTTCTTAAGTTATTTGTATGTATGAACCTAGCAATTGAATAATGTAGTAAATCTATGCATAAATAATATGCCTGAATTTCCTAAAGTACGAGTAGTTGTTAAAGTAATAAATAATATACTTAGGTACCTATTACGAACTGGCTTTTCGTGTTGATGAGTGTTTTCCTTTTGTTCCTCTAAACTACTCAATGAATTTTGAAGCGGTATTCGCCATCACTTAGAAAATGAATTCCGTAAGAGGATTAAATTGTTGTTGTTTATTCGCACAGGTTATGGATATGAGTTAGTAAAGTCACAAAAGGGCAGGCAGTTGATCCTCGTTGGTGGATACACCTTCTCAAAGAAAGGTCCAGCTTCGTCAACTTGGGTCTGTTCTACAAGGAATCCGAAGTGCAAAGCCAAACTAAAGGTGGATCGAGATCAAAATATCATCAGCCTGTATAACGAACATCCTCACGCGTCAAGATATTGTAAGATTGATGGAATTAATTATCGTGTCTAAATTAAATACAAATTATGTTAAGGAATTTGAAAAACATTATAGGATTGAAAAAAACTTTATTTTTTTAAACCTGACTGCGTTAAAAGCGAACTCTAAAAAAGATGAAAAAACCAAATCCAATCCCACACCTCGTAAGTGTGTGCGTGGGTGTACTTTGGGTGTACTGTAAGCCGCACAATATCATGCAGTCGGAGGCATCTTCTTCAATTAATACTTATTGCTTCCGACTTTTCCTCGCTTTGTATTATTTAATCTTTATTATACATTCATAAAGTGATGTAACTTTATTTGTGCAATAAGTGAGATTTCTATAAATATAAATTTTAGCTGGTAACAGCATTTCTGTTGTAAAAAATCGGTTTGTTTGATCGGGGTTTGAATCTGTAGACTCATAAACAGGATTAAAATCTGTTTCTCAATTTAGAAAACTATCTATACCCAATTTCTCAATTTTGGGTTTGTTACTCGATTTTAAGAATTATTTTGTATCAATAATTATCGTTCACGTTAAAATACAAAAGACAAATAGTTCATTCTCGTCGTAGGAAGTCCCTTTTGAATGGGGTCGGTCAGGGGTCCTACTCGTCTACTTCGGTCTGTTCTACGAAGAATCCGATGTGCGAGGCGAAACTCAAGATGGATCTTGAACAAAATATCGTCAGCATTTATAACGAACACCCTCACTCACCAAGATATTGTAATATAGATGGGAAGATTTTACTTACGTAAATTGTATGTAAGTGATGTAATCAATTTCATGTAAGTAATAAATAATACCCCTAAACAGAAGTAGCTTTTTGTGTGTTCCCTTAGTTCTTCATAAACTACCTACAACATGGATTTTGAAACGGTCTTATTCATTATTTTTAAATATAATTCGAACGAGGATTGAATAGTGTATCTTGAAAATGGGGTGAAAATTCTCCCACAAAAATTTCAGACCGAGCACTATTCGTATCGACCTAACTTTTGTACAAATTGTTTATAAAATGTGTTATTAATTCACTCAGATTACAAATATGAGTTCGTACCGTCACAAATGGGCAAGCAGTTGATCCTCGTTGGTGGATACACCTTCTCAAGAAGAAGTCAAGCTTCGTCTACTTGGGTCTGTTCTACGAGAAATCCGATATGCAAGGCGAAACTCAAGCTGGATCGAGATCAAAATATCATCAGCCTTTATAACGAACATCCTCACCCGTCAAGATATTGTACGATTGATGGAATGAATTATCGTGTTTAAACCAAAACATAATACAAAAACATCGAACGTTGTAGTAAATCTTAATATAAATAAAACTATTACTTTAAAAAAACTGTACCTACCTATTTGATAAGCCAGAGTGAAAATTCTCGATCGAAATATGTATGGACCCGTATCTGATTCGTAATAAAATGATCAATTTTTTGTGTATAAAAAATGACTTTAACACAAATAAAAATATGTTTTTATTCGCACAGATTACAAATATGAGTTTGTAAAATCACAAATGGGCAAGCAGTTGATTCTTGTCGGCGGATACACCTTCTCAAAGAGCACTTCGCTTTCTTGGATCTGTTCCACAAGGAATCCGACATGTAAGGCGAAACTCAAGCTGGATAGAGATCATAATATCATCTACCTTTATAACGAACATTCTCACTCGCCTAGATATTGTAAGATAGGTGGAAAGAATTTTCGTATGTAGGTTAATCAAATAAATAAGAAATTTGAAAAATACTAGAAATGTAATAAACAAAGAATTACGGATGCTAGGGAAAGAATTCTAGATCAAAAGTTTTTCTGAACCGGATCCGATTTGTAACCAACAAATAAGAAGTTTACAAATCGGATCATGTATTAAACAGTACGTATGATTATTATTCGCACAGATTATGAGTATGTATTTGTAAAGTCACAAAAATGGGCAGGCAGTTGATTCTCGTCAGAGGTATATCAACTTCCTAAAGGTCGGTGAAGGGTCTTATTCGACCACTTGGGTCTGGTCTACGAAGAATTCGAAATATCGACAGCCTTTATAACGAACACCCTCACCCACCTAGATATTGTAAGATAAGTGGAAATATTGTACGTATACAGGATAAAACTTAAACCAGTGCTCATTCCGTAGTTTTTGCGTGAAAGAGTAACAAACATCCATACCTACATACAAACTTTCGCGTTTATAATATTAAGTAAGAATTTCAACCACTGTGCGAACACTAGTAAAATCAAAACTACAATATCAGGATGTTAGTGTAGACCTAATTACAATTCTGTTTCATAAGTGTCCCATACTATCAGTATAATAGTAGGTACTATACCTATTTCAAATATGTTTAATAATTTTTAGTATGTTTATGGATACACAATAGATAATTATATAAATATAAATAGGCTTAAAGTAGTGGTTTTGACTTGAAATAAAATCTATTACAGAACGATCTGTGTTTTTCTATTATATAATTTTGTTGCTTAATATTATTATTCTATAGATTAGTCGCCATTCCAGTTAAACGAAGTACGTGCCAGAAAATTGGCGTGTAAATAGGCAAGGCCAAGACGGACTGTCAGCAAAGCTAACTATATGTATTTACCTTTTATCTAGTGTAAACAAATAATTAAAAAATATATCTATCATCTCAATAAATATGATAGTCAGTAAATTAAAAAAAATACATCCGTTCAAAATTAATAAAGGACCTCCAGAATGCCTATAGGCCTATCTTTTTATTTACATTGGTAATGGATAACTGTGAGCATAAAAACTTGCTCGATTTAGGCAAAAGTCTTAACAGGTACAGCAGAAATAAAAAACAATAATAACGTTTCATTTACAGAGTATCAGATAGTGAAATCGCAACGAGGAAGAGATTTAATACTTGTCCAAGGATACACATTTGCTAGAGCCACTCCCTGCAGGTGGACCTGTTCAACGCATTATCCGGATTGCAAAGCAACTCTGAGACTGAATAAGGACGGCAGTATTCGTGATGTCACTGATCATATACATCCAGTCAGGAAATATGTAATAACAAGTGGAGGACAATATGTAAGGCTTTAAGAGAATTTTGTTGCGTTGAAGACACTATATTAAAAGCTTTGTAAAGCTAAAGGAGAACGAGGAGAAGCAAAGAAAGAAGTGACAGAGAATTAAATTTATTTGTCTCAGAAACACATGTGTAAAAAAGATCAGTTAACTCGAAATAATAAATAAATCATTACGAGCACAGAACAGGCTTTAAGAGAATTTTGTTGCGCTGAAGTCAAAATATTAAAAGCTTTGTAAAGCTAAAGGAGAATGAGGAGAAGAAAGAGAAGCAAAGAAAGAAGTGACAGAGAATTAAATTTATTTGTCTCAGAAAGACATGTGTACAAAAAGATCAGTTAACTCGAAAGAATAGATAAATTATTACGAGCACAGAACAAGAATAGTCAGCTGTACGTCGTGACTGTGTCAAGAAGGCTCAGACTCAGCCGACCGGCCATTGGACCAAGCATACATTTTGTTGACATCGCAACTATGGTTGCACTACTAGGTATACCAGCATAATATAGCTCTACTGGTCAACGTTTGGGTTACAGGGAAGAATAATATAATATTAACCGAGCCAGAGCAGTGCTGGCCCAGTGGTAATGGTCGCTCCTTACGAGGTGGTCGTGAATCGAACCCAAACAGGCGCTTTATTTTGTGAAAATAATTCCTTCATCACTGCTTCATCAAAACGATGAAGGAAAACATCGTGAGGAAACCGGCATATCCTAGAACCAAAAATTCCAAGACATTTGACATCAACCAACCTGCACTGGGTCCGCGAGGAGGATTGTGGCCCGCTCCCTCTCACCGAGAGGAGGCTCGTGGGACATTATACGCTGATTATGCATTAAAACCCGGCGCCGGCGCTCAGCCCCAGCGCCCAGTGGTGCGGCGGCAGCGCATAGCGGTTTAAACGAAAATGTAGTTACTAGCGACAGAATTTGAAAAGAGAATGCTTAGGTTTGGTTTGGTTATGTTATGAGAATAAATGAAATGCGACTAAGTAAAGGCACAAGGCATTAACATGGCAGATGTAAGTGGAAACGTACAAGAAGGACATAATACTTAGTCTTCAGAAAGGTAATTATGTACTAAGTAAGTACCTATAATGAAAAATATTTTTTGTACAATAATATCTAATGTTTTTAATAGAATATTAGTTAAAATCGTAATTTTTTTTTTATAAAAGTTTTTATGGTTGTTTTGAAAGTTAGTTTTAATTACCTAAGTATTTTTTTACTTGAAGGTGCAAAATAATAAACTTTATTTTTATTAAATAGTTAAATTATATCATTGTTGCAAGTGGACGTCTTTCTAAACAATTTGCTAAAAGATAAGATGTTTCTTTTTAACAAGTTATAAGACCTGTGAAAAGGGAAATAAACAATTAAAATGTAGACTGTTATGGAAGGAGTATTCCCGTTTGAGCACCAATTTTAAGAGCACCTATGCATTGAGCACCAAGGTATGGAAGCATACTTAAGGAATACCTATGTACTTACCAATATACAAGTCTTTGCTAATGTAATACCTGTACACTCATTGGGGTTATTTCCATTTGTAATGTAATTAACATAGTCTGTAACATGTTATTTTTTTAGGAATACACTCTAAAACACTTCATTATGTTTTATTCGCCTGGTTTTGAGCTGGCTCTAAACATTCCACTTACCTATATTAAATGACATCAGACAATATTTGAGTCATTGAACGATTTCGAAACTTTAACTTATCGGCGATGTCAGACGCTTCACTCAGTGAAGGTTTACTCTTTATTAATTCCTATTTCACACATCACCGACAAAATTACATACCTATACAGGAATGAACGTTCTCCTTTAATTTAATTTTTCGATCATTTGGCAAGCTTGTGAAAAATGACGAGTGCCTAATGAATTTATGTTTCACTTTTGATGCACTTCGTGGTGAATGAAACAGCACCCTAATTGCGTAACACACATTAATGATAATCTGTTTCATTTTGACAGTTCAACAATATTCATTGCGTTATTAACGTTGTTGAGCAGACACATTTTTCGAACATATGAAACAATGGTTTAGCAATCTGTTTCAAAACGAAACAGATTACGATTAATCGTGCGTTACGCAATTAGGGTGCGGGTCACGTTTCACTTCGGCTTAAGTTTCAGTTGAGGTATTGAAGTACACATTAAAAACAATTGAATTCCTATTGTCATAGATTATACGGGTTACGAACTAGTGACGTCACGTCGAGGGAACTGCTTAATTCAGGTCGGGGGATACAAGTTTTCCAGGAAGAACGAAAACCATTGGGCTTGTTCTACCAGAAGACCTGATTGTAAGGCTAGACTGAAGCTCAACTTCCAAGGGCAAATCACAAGAATTTACAATTACCACACTCATCCTCAATGAAATCATATCCTTAGTTGATGACGTAGGACATCAGGAAAGAGGTAACTGTTTGTGTAACTACTTGGTGAAGGTTCTCCTTTTATTTATTTTCTAGAATATTCATGTGCGTGTGGTGTGAGGGCCACTTTGTTAAAACTCTTTGAAAATGTGCAAAAGAAACGGTGCAGTGTAAGCTGCAGAATACGCATTAGAAAAGGAGGTGTTTACAAAACCATCTAATCGCGAACTTTGAGCTTTAAAATCTTAAGAAATGTGATAAAATATTATACATTAGCTTTATCCCACGAGAACGTACTACCGGGATAAAAAAATATCCTATGTGTTAATCCGGATTATAAACTATCTGTGTGCCAAATTTCATCCAAATCCGTTCTGCTGTTTTTTTCGCGATTGAGTCACAAACATCCAAACATCTTAATATACAAACTTTCACATTTATAATATTAGTAGGATGCATTATGTAACTTCTAAGATAGTGTTAAGAAGATCAGAAGGAAGGTTTATATGCAAAAATTCAGCTTAGTATCTCTCATTCCGAGGTTATATGCTTACTAGACAGAGAACAGTGGTTTCCTAGTGGTAACGGCCTGACTTGAGAGTTGAAAGCCGTATGTGGTTCGAATCCAGACAGGCGTATTACCTTTTGTCAATTATTTCTACACCACTGCTGTCAAAACGGTGAAGGAAAACATAGTGAGGAAACCGGCATGTCCTAGAACAAAAAAAAATCGAAGACATGTGACATCTATCAACCCGCACTGAGCCCGTGTGGTAGACTTTAGCTCATTCCCTCTCACTGAAAGGAGGCCTGTGTCCCAGCAGTGGGAACATTTTAGGTTGATTATGCTATGCTTATTAGACTGGGCTACCTACGGTTAATTTTAGAAAAAGTAATTCTGTTCTGTCTTTTTTCTTGCAGGTGTTCAGTAGAAATGGGATCATTCTCAAAAAGGAAAGAATTGCATACTCTCAGATTATAAAACAAAGGCAGATAGACCTCGCGGAACACCACGAGTGAAGCCAAAAAACCCAGTACTAAAGCGTCGCATTGAATGTAACATACGTTGCGTCGATTTAGTATTTGGTTTTTTGGCCTCACTTTGGTGTTCCGCGCGGTCTATCTGCCTTTGTTTTACAATCTGAGTGCATAGTAATCAAAAGAACTAGCAGATATGTCTGGTCTCGAGAAGATCTTCTGGAAACCAAAAACTTCCTTTTTTAGACTTAGCTTAAGCTTAGGCTTAACTATTAACGATAATAATTACTGTAATTTGCCTTTTTAATTTTAATTGTTGCCAATGATTGGTTGTGCGAATTTGTTATAGAAAGATGTAATAAAGTATTGTTTTTACAAAACCAGCCTGTAATTTGTCCCGTAGCAGAACAAACACCTCTTTTCTTCGGGCGAAGGAACAAATATTCACCTTTCTAATGCGATAAATGCGATAATCAATGGTATTTTTACTTTACGGTCAATAGAGGGAATTTTACCAATGAAACTGAACGCTTATTGGGGCTTGTGTCTTAGTAATTAGAGCCGTACGGGTCAATCGATCAGGTGAAGCTACGGCCTCTTTTCTTACGAAGACCGTGCCTCGGAAAGCACGTTAAGCCATTGGTGTACCGGCTGCCATTCGTAGATCTTCGACAGTCGCTGCGGGAAAAGACTTGAATGTAAGTTTTGCTGAATTTTACCGGAACACAATGTTCCTTTAATCGAAACACAGCGATTCCGCACTGTTGTCAAGCGTGGTATTTTGACAGTTCAAACCACGCCAACTTCGCGTTCATTTCGGGCGGTTACGTTCATTGTGTCATAGAGAATACCTTATTAGCAAATGTTATGATTAGCTAAGGAATTAATGTGGTTTCGAAGTATAGAATTATTAAGTGGCCATAATGATTTATTGCTCTGTAGCGTCCAGTAGTTCCTGTAGCGTGCAGTTATCAACGCACTGGAATCATTTATGAATCTCCACCTGAGCAGGATCTCCTTCCTTCGACCAAACTTGGTTCGGAGTCTGTTTCAAATCGAAAATCTACTCTACTTCAGATTGAAAATGTTCAGCAGGTCAGATTAGTATTTGCGTAATATACAACCGCAGGAATGGCTTTTATTTTGACAGTTCAAAAACTTTTATTGCGTTACTTAGGTTGAGGAGCAGACAAATTTTTCGAACATATGAAGATTAGAAATACCCTTTAAAGTGATTCAGATTGTTACTGCAGGGTGTTACTCTAGGTGCAGACGAATTATTGGCTGATGATGTATGTATCTGGGATACTTTGAATAAGCCTTTGTTGAAGAATTGACTACTTAATTTAAATATCAGTTGTTTCAGGTCCTCAGCTTCACTATGATTGGGTGAGATCACGAAAACGCAAGGATATGATTCTAATAGGAGGTCATACGTTTTGTAAAACAGGTGTATACGCGTGGACCTGTTCCACTAGACACCCTAATTGTAAAGCTAGACTTACTCTAAACCAGAATGGCGAGATTACGAAAATAATCAATGAACATAACCATCCGCCTAGGAAGTACATTCAAACCAAAGATGGCCAGTATATAATTTTGTAATTTATTAAAAGAAATTTTTACTAAAGTGATTTAGGGCTGATTTCATCAACGAATACTGAACGAGATCAGGATAACTAAGCCGCATTCAAAACCTGTCCGCGTGGGTCGATTGATTAGGTAAAGCTACGCTTGCCGTGCTTGGTCCGTAGATGGGTACATACAAAGACAAGACATACATACCAAGACGTGCCTAAAAAAGCACGTGAAGCACGTCCCGGCTGTTATTAGTGGACTTTTTACTGTGGTTACGGGTCGACAGAAACCTGAAAGTCTGACAACCATTCATTACTCAGTAACTTGGTTGTGGATGTCAGATAGGCAGTCACTCCATGTAAAATTCTGGTATTCAGCGGCATCCGGTTAGACTGGAAGCAGACCCCAACGTAGTTGGGAAAAGGCTAAGCGGATGTTGAATGATGACACTAACAAAGAGAAATCAGTCCTGAATCAATTTTGCAAAGTGCGTGTTACGCATAACAGACTAAGCACTTCTGAACACTTCTAAACTGCCCTCAATAGCTATCAGTGTCAAAATTGTTCCGGAATATTGACACTGACAGCTCTTAAACGCGGTTTAGAAGTGCTGATTGCATTAAGTTTCATTAGTGAAATACGCACTTGATCATAGATTACAAACTTTGGTATTGATTTAGAAACTACTGAAATCTCGCAGATACAAAGATTTAACGTGTTCGTGTAACTTGCAAATCCTCAGAGTTGTACAAATCGGATGTAATATATTTTTTAATATATGTAAAGATATACATACAACCCGTTTTGTGTTTCAATGACATTAGAAGAAGGTTCTTTTTTCCAAATTATATTTATTTATTTATTTAAACTTTACGCACACAAAAATAGGAACAAAAGCCGACTTGATGCCTTCTGCATTCTCTAGCCGTCAACCAAGGGTCGTGTAGAGATTAGATGGCAGGTGGTTTGGTTGAGAGATCGAATAATAAAAAACCTATGAAAAATACACATTATTAACTATAAATAAGATACATGGTACAGAAATTGTTCAAGAACATACCTACTTTGTTCAGTTTTCCTCCGTTTTGTTGTTAAAATCAAACGATTCATTTGAAGTTTCATTTCAATTATACAAAACTTGATAAGCCATACACTAATTTTAAATTCGAAAAAAACTCTTTCTAAATGTTACCTTTTTACGCAAATTTTCTGGAAATCCGTTAGGTGGTTTATCTACCTAACGGATTTCCAGAAAATTTGGCAAGGAGATAGATGTCATCCCGGTAGCATATCCCCGTGAGGAAATTTGTGATATCTACGCGGGCGAAACCGGGGTCAAAAGCTAGTGGTGCCATGCCCTTAACGTGCCAATTACCTAATACGAATTTCGGGATTGTCGATTCGCCGCAAATAAATAATATTCGTGCGAGTCGCCTATAAAAATATTATTGTGACGATTAGCCCGATGCGGGCGAGTTAAAACGTGCGAATCGACCATTATGCCACATGAGTGATCCTTAAACATCGACACTTTTTAAATGTCGCAATCATGCTGAGGTAGGAGCCTTTTGGCCTCGTGCAGGACTTTCTGTTTTATTTATTTTTAAAATATTTTTGTTATTCCGAAAAATTTGTTTTTTAATAATTTTTGTACCATTGTGTTTATTTTAGTATGTGATCTTCCTGTGCGAGTCACAATAAATACCTTTTCTTTCTTTCTTTGTTTCTTAAATATGGGTCATCATCAGTCTCATTGTCAGCGACGAGACCCTATCTGGGTACGCAGGCGCAAGTAGCGCCGAGAGCGCCATGATGTAAAGTTCGTGATTCAAAGAAATCCTTTGAAATTTAGTTTAGAAGTTAAGAGATTTCGCTCAATCTTAATAAATATGTTTGTTATTAGTTAATTTAACTTGATCTATTATATATGTAATATATAACTTAACTGATTACTAATGTTAATAATAGGTCTTTACCTATGAAATTGCCGTTTTGTATGAAAAAATTTAAACGAATTTTTTTCATGTATTTTTTATTTGTATTAATCGAAGTAATCACCCATGCAATCAATGCATCTTTGCCATCGCAGTGGCAGTTTATTGATGCCCTTCTTAAAGAAATCAGCTGGACGGGAGGCAACAAATTCTTCAAAGGCATTTTGTACTGCCTCTCGGGTATTGAATTTTTTTCCCGCCAAGAAGTTATCCAAATTCTGGAAAAAGTAGTAGTCTGTAGGCGCAAGGTCTGGTGAGTAGGGCGGATGACGGAGAGCTTCCAACCCCAGTTCTTGCAACTTGGAGACCGTCTGCTGTGCAGTATGAGGTCGCGCGTTGTCGTGCAGGAGCAGCGGAGACGAGCGATTGACCAATGCTGGTTGGAGATGTGCCAGCTTCTCCATCATTGTGTTCAGTTCTTCACAGTACACATCTGCAGTAATGCTCACCCCGTTTGGTAAGAAGCTGTGATGAATCACACCGGCGCTAGACCACCAAACAGTGACCATCACTTTTTAGGGGTAAGTTTTCGTTTAGGGCATTGTTTAGGTGCTGAACCAGGATCCAACCAACTTGCTGAGCGCTTGCGGTTATCAAACAGAATCCATTTTTCATCGCAGGTAACAATGCGGTTCAAAATTCCTTCATTTGTGTGTCTGTTGAGCAGTGCAAGGCACGTCTCGACGCGTACTTCGCGCTGACGATCATTGAGTTCGTGGGGCACCCATTTGTCAAGCTTTTTTACCTTGCCAATTTGACGCATATGGACCAATATTGTTTTGACGCTAACGTCGAAAGCTGCTGCTAATTCAGCCGTAGATTGTGTATCATCAGCTTCCACAATCGCCTTTAATTCGTCATTGTCGACCAAAGTCTTCGGACGACCGCGAGGTTCATTTTTCAGGTCGAAATTTCCAGAACGGAAGCGAGCAAACCAATAACAGGTGGTGCGTTGGTTTGTAGTGTTAGCTCCGTAAACGTCGTTGATGTTGCGTGCCGCTTGTGCCGCGTTGCTGCCACGACGGTACTCATATTCCATAATTACTCGAATTTTTAACGTATCCATGATGACGAAAAAGATTGAAATGCGATGAAAATGTAACACTAATCAATAAACAAATGACTACTTTTGGAAAAAAAAATCCATGTTTTTAAAATAAAATTAATTTGAAATTATAATTCTTACCCAAACAAAATTTATTTTGATTTGAAATGGCCAGTACTGCAAAACGGCAATTTCATAGGTAAAGACCTAATATTAGACTCCAATTAGACGGATATAAGTAAAATCATAAGAAATATTTTCAATATTTTCAAATAATGTAAGGTAGTCATGTAATTACGTAAGTTGAAAACGAGGTTTCTCATTTATGAGCGGATTAAGATATTTTTTTTATTATAAACGATGGGTCTTATAACTAGTTTTGCAGTTGGAATTATGTGGATGGGAGCACAGGTTCCGATGTTATTGCAGATTTTGTATAAGGAAAATGTACTAAACTATATTTTTTATAGTTTTTGTTCTAGATTTTTTTTATTGTGAGTAGATATGTTAAATATTATTATTGTATATAATTAAGGAGTACATAAGGAATAAATATAAGCAAATTTGTAAGGATCGCGCGAGAAATAATATATAAATAAAGGCTCCAAAGATTTCGGCTTAGAGGAAATTACATGCAAAATCGGTTAAAATATCGCGAGCCTCCGTGAGGAAAAGGTGGCCCATATAAAAGGCGTGCTATTGCCGGCACAAGCTAACGCCCCTGGCTGGAGGCTTTAAGTTCTCTTAAGGCAGCCACAGGAAAGTCTGGTTGAGCAGTCACGGCCTCTCAAGGTCAACTGCGAGATGCCAAACAAAAAAAGAAATAAAGGCATAAGCCAGTCGCAGCTCGGCCACCGAAGGGCAACATCAAAAGGATAAAACAAGTCGAAATCTGCGGACAAGACTGGAAAATCTCAAGAAGTTATTTAATTTTGTCCCTTCGAATCTCCGTTTCCCCGAGGGCCTTGTGGGTCGTAGTACCTACACAACGCATTCAGGGGTGTGTGGTGACGTGTGCCGCTAGCAGAGTCGCTAGGCTCAGTGAGTCGGGAGCGCACGTCAACAATAGTCAGAGAAGTCCCAGGGCGGGTGCGGGTGCTGATCGCGGCCACCGTCCGCTACACTCATAAAGCACATAAGTAGTGCATGACACACATACACAGATTTTTATCTCTATTCCGCTAACCAGTTACGTGTTCTAGTTCTTAATAAGTGAAAGCTACCTCCTAGTTATTTGAAACTACGTAGTTATTTATTTACAATAACAATTTCAAGAGTTCTCTCACTTCTTTGGCGTTAAAACGACAAGTATAGAGAAGATCTGAAAGAGTTTTTTTAAGAGACTTTATGCAAGTAGTTTTTTTCTCTGTGCTTAATACCTGAATTTTTCTTTCAGGTTTAAGGTATGAAGTAACAAAATCACAAAGAGGAAAGGACCTACTTCTAGTCAACGGGTTTACGTACACAAAGATTAGTTTAAACTATTGGGGGTGTTCTTCTAACAAGTCAGAATGCAAAGCTAAAATCAGGAGAAGCTCCACCGGTGCCCTAGAATTTGTGAACAATAAGCACTGCCATCCACCACGACAGTATTACAAAAACAGTAATGGCGGCATTGTATTACGAAAGCGAAGTAAATTTATACTATAGCCGTTCCTCGGCTAGTCTGAGGAAGGCTTCCACTTTGAACAGATGCAATATCAATATACAGGGTGACTTGTAATTTGACGGATTCCATTCCAGGTCGTGATCATGTGACCCCTTAAGCACCTCTTGTAGCCTAGGCGGAAATACGTGGGATTCGCCGAAATCCAAGATTTGTATGATTATGTCAATTTACCAAATCTCGACCTTGAATATAATTTTTCTCCTAACTCTTAATCTTAAGTCGAATGGCCTTTAATGCCATTTTATTTGGTAGGTATAACAAAGCTTTTGACGTAATCAAGTGTTCAAAAACAACAACAAGAAGTTAATTAACGATTTTCAAATCAAATCAAATCAAATCAAAAGTCATTTATTCAAACTAGGCTGAGAGTCAGCTCTTTTTGAACGTCAAAATAAAATTACATAAGACAGTCCCCCCAAAAACGCCCGCCCTTCACCACTTCCTAGTGCTTTAGCTGGGAAGAAGAAGTAGCGGAACAAACTCCCCAGCAGCACAGCTGTCTGTTAAGTTAGAAGAACTTGATTCTATACAATAATAGGTAATAAAAATTACGAAACAAAAAAAAAAAAACATAAAATTTGCCATATGTCAGCTAGCACACGCCAATATACCATCAAAAATTGAAAACTAAAAATAATAGAAAATTAAAATAAAACGTAAATAGAACTTCCAATCTAAATAAAAGCCTCTAGGCATAAAAATCATCTAGGTACATACGTGAACTTGGACACCATTTTACTCAAAATTTTATTATGACATTAAGCGTACTAATGACAGGGAAGTAATCTTCATTTAATCAGCTATCGAACAAGGTACAATTAAAAAAATATATATTTAGAAGTGCCCATGAAACAGTCGATAATGCTGGCAAAGGTAAAATGAGCAAATTATAGAAATTTTTAAAGTTTAGTGTTATGCAAATTAATTAACTGGTTATGTCTTCCCACTACTTTATAACCACCCAGAAATCCTTCCTGTCTTAGGCAGCCAGGTCGCAACTCGCAAGTCGAGGCGCTGATCACTGATCACTTGTCGTTTCTTTTTTTTATGGGAATGGCATCTCGTAGATCAACCTAGGAGGTTGTCAGCTGCTTAACCCGACTTGCCTGAGGCTGCTTCATTAATTTGAGGCCTCCAGATAGGGCTTAAAAACTTTAAACTAAGCGATTTCACTCTAAGATCACTCCCTGTGGGGTACGGACTTCGCCTTAGGGCGTCGTTGGAGGAGGGCAGCAAAGGATTGTAGTGAAATCACTTGACGTTTAGTTCGCGTGTCTTTAAACAACTACAACGTACAATCTTGTAATTCTTTTACAAACTTGAATTTTTGAGGATACCCCAAATTACAATTCACCCTGTATATCAGGAGCGACTGCTACCTGCGTTCTATTATCTTTACTGGGTAATACTGATATTAGTAAGTTAAGCCAGTTGTTAGACCTAGGCTAGATAGCTGTACCATCATAGTCATGTATGTGACTGACGGGTCTTTACGAGCCTCCAAACGATCTTGACTGAAAATACAACATAGTTGAATGAGTTTATGTATGTATATGTGAGTAGTAGCGGTCCAGTGGTAACGGCCGCGACTTACGAGTTTTAGGTTCGAACCCAGACAGCGCTTTAGTTTGTGTAAATTATTACATCACCACTGCTCTCAAAACGGTGCAGGAAAACGTCGTGAGGAAACCGGCATGTCTTCGAACCATAAATTCTCCGACATGTGAAATCAACCAACCCGCACTGGGCCTGCGTAGTTAATTACGGCCAACGCTCTTACACAGAGAGGAGTGCAGAAGGAACGATAATGCTTATATGCTTCAATTATATGTAGTAAATAAAGCGTGTGCTGTGGTATATTAATGTTTTTTTGTATTTAGTAGATTTTGATCTCAATAAAAGTTTTCTCCAAATAATCTAGTCACTACAAAATTTGTTGTGTAATTTTAAATATCCTCCAAGCAGTTTGTCATCCACTCTCTTTTCCATGTTTACCTATTTATTTGTTGAAATAAACTTGATAATCTTTTTTCGTATTTCATTTCTACCTGAACATGATTACCAAGTTACTAAGACATACAAGAAGTCCTCTCCGTGTCGCTGTAAATTATCAATCGCAATTAATCTAGCTTACAGAAGACACTAAGAACATATGTTCCCTAGTTAATATATATTCTACTTTCAGGTAGAAGCTATGAGATTACAAAATCACAGAGAGGGAGGTACCTGATTCTCATTGACGGATACACGTATTCTCAAATGAGCCCCCACGGATGGAGCTGCTCAACCCACAAGCCACGATGCAAGGCTAAGTTGAGAGTTAAACCCGACTCTGAACATCTCGCATACGTCATCAACGAACACAGCCATCCACCTAGGCAGTTCTTCAAAAAGAAAACAGGAGAATTCGTTATGAAAACTAGAAGAGACGGTTTGAGTCATTGTAGGATACCAAAGGTCGCCTATTCCTTTAATTAGTTAATGCACATGTCTTGTTATACAATGTGTAACATAATTAACGCAAGACCTCATACACCACAATTAGAGCTCCCTTAAAAGCATAATACAATGACCAAAACTTATTCTTTTAAAGCAAACTATTATTATTTAGAAAGTAGCGCTGACACTAGCATTACTTTATGCATTTAAAATTGGAGTCTTATTGCCTTAAAATAACATTTAACATAGAAATTACCTGTAATAAAAGTTATTGAAATCGATTCAGTAGTCAATTATGAACAAACTTTTTTCAGGTCTTACATGTATTCTGTTACATCTTGTATAAGGCAAATGTGCAGACGCGGGTATGTATTTTTTGCTGCCGATCGTGGTCAAGGGGCGAGGGCAATAGAGTCGGGCCCTGGGCTCAAAGCCAAAGGGTTTAGAATTTGGACAGTCAAATTTTGGCAAGTGAACCATACGGTTACTAGATGAATTATAAGGTCACACGTATGTGTTCCCTGATTTTCCGTGCCCCGTGACCACATTCGGCAGCAAAAACTGCACGCCAACCTCTGCTCGATTGCCTTAATATTCTCATAGCTAAAGTTTAATAAAGATGTAACCGATCCCAGTGCAAATGTGCTACCAAACCCATACGTTCCACCTGCAGAAAACCTCGCATCTAGACATGAGTTGCTATGGCTTTCCTGGAAGTCTTTAAATAGATTCTAGACTCAGGTAAGCCGAAGTAAGGAAAACCTGCTTACACAAACAATGGGGCACTTCATATATTGTCTAGCGTGTACTGCTGTCCTGTCTGCACGCTACAGGATCTGTTGGACGGTGCTGAAAGTGCCAAGCTCGTAGCCAAATTCTGGTCTGACTGTATTTAGATCACTATGGTCACGCTAAGAAGAAAATGTTAAATTTATGGCTAGTTTATGAAGTGCTTTGGGAAAGGATTATCGTTTCACCTTTTCTACTAATTGACAAAAGCTTAACCAAGATAACGTTATAAGATTTATGATGATATGTTTACTCTTAATCTATTATTGCCGAATTTTACAAAGTAGATACCATGTTAGTGATAATCATGCTAAAAAAGTGTATTGCAGGCGTTTTTCGGGCCAAGGTGGTACGCGCCCTGGCTTGGCGATGTTATCAACAACTGTTTAAATGTACTAAGTTGATAGATCTTGTAAGATTTTTTTAAGTTTTGGCTTTCGGCACAATGGCGTTGTAAAGCAGCTTGCGATATTTATCTTTTGCTGATACAATTTACCTTACACTTGATTTGTAATTGCATAGGTGGTCCAAACGGTACGGTCACTTATGCAATTACAAATCGACCGAAATGTTGCTGTAGTTACCTACTGCTTGATTTTTCTGAGACATATCAGCTGCAAAAGTGACTAAATTGATTGCACCGTCGCCTAGACTAGACGTCTAAAGAAACGCGAAATTCAACTCCACAAACACGGAACAATACCTACCTACTGACGCCGAATATTTGTTCCGTGATCCTCTACAAAACCGAATACATGATATCAGAGAGGCCATTTCCGTAATTTTAAGAACGTTCACAGTCTGATCTCTATCACAATCTGTCAAATATACTTATAAGTAATATCCCTACATTTTGACAATTTTTTGACGTTGATTGTCGTTGAGATTAGATTCGACAAGATTTTGAAAATTGGTCTTCTGCTCATGCCAGTTGCCAATGTGCGGCCAGCTATACGTATTCATTATTTTCGTCAGCTTCATGTACACCTATTTGAATGAATAGTTAATTATAAAGACAGATATTTCAATTAGTTATAAAATGGTATGCTATTCTTAGTGGACTTGTATTTCGATTAAAAGGAAATGAAATAAACTGCGTTCTACGTAAGATTTAACAGCATTGTTTTATTTTAAAAGTCAAATGAAAACTGAATGAGAAATTGAGAAGAGTATAAATAAGATAATAAAACTACAGAAGTTGCGAAAGAAATAATAAGGTGCCTTGATAATATTTCTATAACATAAACTGTTATAATTCTTGAGAATAAGTTGAAATCTAAAACCCACTAATCATTTACAGGATTTAACTATGACGTGATAACGTCACAAAGAGGAAAAGACCTCATTTTGATAGATGGCTACACATTCACAAGACTGCGGTTGAAATACTGGATATGTTCCACTAGAGCCCAGGACTGCAAGGCGAAACTTCGGCTCAACTCTGAAGGATACATCTTAGAGTGTTACAACGTCCATAGCCATCCACCTAGAGACATCATTCAAACGAAGAACGGAAAACAGATTCGAGCACCGCAAAGACGAAAATTATAAGATTTGGAATAAGAGTAGAGGAAGATCAATGAAACAACAGATGTATTGTCTTCTGAATGATAAAATGGTTTGAAAAAGGATGAATAGTGAGATTAGGTCTTATAGAGATGTATGGAAAAAGAAGATAAGAACTGAAATGGTTAATTTTGTAATTGTAAAGGATATCGGAAACCCTTGAGTCGACCTATCTAGCGTCAAAGTCTTGTTTAAACTCCAGACATAATCATGGTCAGATCATGTAAAGATATGTAGATTAGTGCCTGAAATGGTTTTTTGTGGAAAGTACCAGACAGATTTGAGTGGAGCAGTCCAGTAATTGCAAGAAGGTAATCCTGTAGCTCAACTCAGAATTTGAAGAGCTCAACGACTCGACAAACAATTCCAAAAAAGGACATTTTGGTAGGCCGCATAAAGTCACTGCCAGACCAACATTAAAAATAATGGAGGCAGAAAAATAAAATGACACACATAGTCCTCACATTCACAATATTTAAAGTAAAATAATAATTTAAAAAATTACAGCAAAATATGTTACACGGTACCCAAATGAATTCGGGGCAGAAGGATGATTAAGATGATAGAAGAGTCGAGTTTGCATAGTTTGTAAAATATCTAGTTTGTAAATATTGAAGTGTCGGTTGATATTGGAGAGAGCTGCTAATATAACATAATTTGTTTATTCGTAGTTGTTATCTGTGTCTTTGGTCAATTATTTATCCGGATGAAAACTGGCTTGGCAAATCATGGCAAAGTGATTGATGTTTCCGTGACGTTTTGATTTTGCAGACATTAAGAGTAACGCTAAGAGCTTTTGAATTAACGCTTTTCTAACTTGTGCGGGGGTTGCGCTTTAATAACGCGTCAATCTTGTGCAATAGGTATTATACTAATAAATTATGATTTTATTATACAAAATTAATTTAAGTCGTTTTCTTAAAGACCTTTATAATAAAACTTGCAAACGAAATCAAGCAGGCCTTCACTGGTTTAGCAGCGAAGTTTTACTTGCTGAAATGATGATGATGTTTGAAGACTTATTGAAAAAAGACAGTATCGACTGACAGCAGAACCTGAAGACAATTCTCAAGCACCTTATAGCACAATTCACAAATTAATAATTGCTTAGCACAAGTCTACACTAACAAATCGAAGAAAACGCAATAGGTAGAGTTACATATAATGCACATATCAAAAGATCTCTATTTAATAATCGCATCAAAAATAGCAATGTCCGAATTAATATTTTATTCATTTGACAGGCTCCGTCGTTCACCCAGACTCCTATAAAACCATTAAATCACAAAGAGGTAAAAAACTCATCGTTTATGGAGATTATACATTTGCCAAAACTTCGACGAGTAAATTTTCATGGGTTTGCTCAATCAGGGCACGAGAGTGCAGAGCCAGGATCAAATTGGATGTATACGGGAACATTATCAGCGTGAATAATGAACATACTCATCCTCCAAACATGATGCTAAAAGATGGAGAGTATACAAGGATGTTTAGAGTAAAATATTAGGTTAGTTAATGGAGCTCATCATCTCCCCACCTAATTGATTTGAGGTCAGCCTTCTTCTTTCATACATCTGCTGTCTTCTTGGACTTCATCTTTAACACTATCTTTCCTTAATTTTTGGTCTTCTTCCTTTGGATGGATACCTAGCCCACATTCATTTAACTCAATACTTTTGTTGTGATGTGTCACATATACCTTAGCCTTAGTTCTGATTATGTAGCTACGTCTATTTAAATGTAAATATGTGATAACAAAGTGTAAATATGTATTATAAATAAAAAGACTTTAAAAATATATGGGGTTTCAATATGTTTTTCTATGTGTGCTTGCTAATGTTACCAATAGTACCTACTTGTTTTTATCTGACCTGGTTTAAGATCCTGAGCTGAAATATTCAGATTTCACAATAATCCAAAGATTTTTTTTGACAGAACGTTCCACCTTGCTTTCAACTGAACCCTATTTGTTTATTAAGTCACAAAGGGGCAAAGATCTCATCCTGCTTGAAAAGTATACGTACACCAATCATAGGAGGTCAGCCATAAATAGTACTTGGCGATGCTCATCAAAGTCGGGAGGCTGCAAAGCAACGATCAAGTTAGACCGACATGGAAACCTTATCAGCGTCAGTAAACATACTCATCCACCAAATGTGAGAAGAGGGTAGAAAAGAAGAGAGAAACCACGGAGGTCACACGAAGAAGAGTAAGAATATCAGTAGGTGGTCCAAAATGGGGGTATTCCCGTTTGAGCGCCAATTTTTAGAGCACCTATGCATTGAGCACCAAGGTATTCCCATACTTTTGGTGTTCAATGCATAGGTGCTCTAAAAATTGATGCTCAAACGGGAATACTTCTAAAAATGACCCTGTCGTACATTTCACATAATACTAAACTAACAATAATTTTTAATGTCTTCTGAATAGCGCAACGATATGAAAAAATTAAAGACAATGAAATCACAATTCAGTTTTATTAGCATCCTTGAAGAAGAATTCCAAAAACATAATTATCCTTCAGAGATCATTTATAATGTCGCTAAAACCGGGCTATCTATCGTACAGAGTAAAATGGTTTTTTTTTTTTTTTTTGGGTGGGAAATCATCAAATAACTTCTCCCGCTCTGGGTGGAGCGGGAGGGCGTGTCAGACTTTTACTGACTAAAACCCACCCGTGTTCCCTCAGTTGCCTGTGTGCCAGGGGCCGCGGTATCTCTTTCGAACAACCCGCACCCCTGGCAGGCATCGGTCCTTGCGAACCCCACCTATTGGTGCTGACATCTCTTTGAGGCGCGCGTGGAACACAACGCGCCGTCGACCCGGGCTTGGTCCTTACCGGACAGCGAGCTACCCATTACTCGCCGTCCGCAAGCCCGCGCCTACGGTGGCCGGGAATCAGCCTGGGATTCCCGAGAGTAAAATGGTTAAAGTAATTGGTAGGTAGCATAATTGCGGCTGAACGTGGAGCATTGATGATAGTGGTATCAGCGATTAGCGCAAGTGGCTTATGTATTCCACCGCTGCTGATACTTTCACGCAAAAACATGACGCAAAAGTTGATGAAAGGAGCTGCGCCAGGATCTATAGGAAGGTGCCACCCATCAGAATGGATTCAGGCAAACCTGTTTACAGACTGGTTCCATCATTTCGTTGACAAGACCCACCCAACCGAAGCCTTACCTGTTCCATTAATTCTTGATGGCCATTATTCACACTCACGCAATTTGGATATTTTGATGGCAGCTAGAGCTAATAATGTCACAATTAATAGTTTACCTCCACATTCAACACACAAGATGCAACCTCTTGAAGGGTCTTTAATAGGTCCCTTGAAAACCTACTACAAAGACGAAACTAGACAGTGGTTACTCAATTCCAACCAAATATTGACTCCATACGAAATAGCTGGATTGCTGGGACGTGCTTATCTCAGGTGCCAAACTGAAGCTATTGCTGTGAATGGGTTCAGAGTAACTGGCATACCCGATGAATAGAAACGTATTTACTGAAGCCGACTACATAGCAAGCTCAGATGGGACCACTCTTCAACCTCAAGCTATTTGACGCCACTGATGATGACCCTTATCTACCGTCTACCAGTAAGCATGTTGCTGTTCAATTGCCACAGCCAGAACCTCAATCAAGCCCTAGTGGGCAGGCAAATAGCTCTTCCCTGCAAGTGATTGATAACAATCCTGTTGTTCTTCCTGAATGTGTCATTTGCCGCTACTTTATTGACCAGATCTCCTTACAAACAGCAACTTGAGGAGTCAATCAAGTTTTTTTTTCAATAAAGCAAGTTATTTCCTATAATTGTTGGTTTTATTTTGTTAGCTCGTTCCCAATATAAAAGTTAAGTATATAAAGCCACTTTTCGAGATGATTAGTCGAATAGTTTTGTTAAAATACTCAAAAAACAAAGTAGGTTTCCAAATTACCACAGCTCCCCTTATTGAAATCAAAATCCTGTCTTTTTATTTCCTCTTTAAGGCCCATCCATAAATTACGTTACACGTTAAGTGGGGGAGGGTGTCAACGAAATGTGACATTGTGTGACAAGGGATAGGGGGAATAAAAAGCTTTGTGACGTCACATGTAAAAATTAAAACACTAAAAAATTTAATTTAAATAATAAAAATAAACTCGAAATTAAATATAAACCAAAAACTTCAAAATATTGAAAAACTGCTGTTTCAATTTAATTACTTCCAAATATAAAATTGAAAAATATGTGACGTCACACAGGGGGGCAGGGGTTTTCACAAGTGTTTTCACCTGTGACAAGGATTGTTAAATAACCTTAAAATTTGTGTGACGTAATTTTTGAATGGCCCCTTACCTACTATCATTCCTTAGGTGATTTGCTTCCACGAAAAAGGTTCGTTATCAAAAAATTTTAATTGAATACACGATTGTGTAATACTTCGACGGGTCCTACTTTACTAGTAGTCGACGTCCATTCGGACGTAAAATGATCGCGGCGGGATTATATCGCGCAATGGAATTTCAACTCTCGGTGTTGAGCCGAGCATTGAGTATCCAACAGAGTGCAGCGCGGGTAAGTCCCAGCGCGTCGAAAAAACACAGTGTTTGATTTTCACTGCACTAAGCAGAAAAAATCGTGCTGAGATTTTATTACGCCGTGGAAACGTGGAAGTACTGTTCGAACAAATCGTTGCTGTAAATTGCACCGTAGGTACCTCTGAATCCTGAATTATTTTTTCAAATTTTCCCGTTTTTCAAATTTAATGTTCATATTTTCAAAGAGTCATTGAATCTCAATAAATCGCAAAGAATGTGCGCGATATTGATGGAATCGAGTTTTGGAACTATGGTGAAGTGTATTGACGCTGCGAAAGCGTGCGTGATCCATCGCCGCCCGTTCGATTTCCACCGCAAACGAATGCAGCATAATGAAGTAATTTTTTGCTCCGTTGCGTTGGTGTAATTGCTGTATGGCGTTCCAGTGTGAGGATAAATAAAACTCATCTCTCTACTCTTTAACATACTTCTGAAACATCGGATAAGTAAATAATTGTTTTATTTTACAGGATCCTCCATCCTACATTCGAAACTACCTTATCCGATGGTTAAATCCCAAAGAGGAAAAGACCTCATTCTGGTTGAGAATTATACATACGGAAAAATGGCGTCCAACAGCTTCGTTTGGGTGTGTTCATCAAAACAACATGGTTGCAAAGCAAGGCTCAGACTGGACGAAGCTGGGAACATTACCGATATCACTGACGACCATTGTCATCCGCCTAGAAAATACATGAAATTAAGTAATGGGCAGTATATAAGGGTTTAGTTTTGGTATGTCTTATTCAGTGTTCGTATAATCGGGCGCCAATATACCTAAACTTCTTCCCACGAAAGAATAATATGGACATTCCTTTTGAATAAATAAGTAATCCCGGGTTCCCGAGATTAAACAATTTTGTAAAAACAACTGTAACAAACGTAATACTGACTACAGCCTGTCTATCAATGACAAAATAATAACAGCAGACTCACAAGTCGCTGCGGCTTTTGAAAATTTCTTTACAGATATTCCCGTTTCAACTACAAAATCTCTAAACTCATCACCTTCTGTTGCTGAGTCTTTGCTTAAGGAAAATGTTAATGTTTGTGATTCAGAATTTCATTTTGAACATATTAGCTGTAGAGATATAATTAAAACCTTTCACACTTTGAATGTAAAAAAGACTGCAGATCTATGGGGTAATTCAGTAGAAGTCGCTAAGTCAATTATAGACATTGCAGCACCTACTTTAGCTCTTATATTTAATAATTGTATCGACTGTGGGGAGTTTCCTGACCTAATGAAGAATAGTAAAATAATACCTTTGTTTAAATCAGGTAATACATCAGACCCCTCTAATTATAGACCTATTTCAGTACTACCTACCTTTAGTAAAATTTTTGAGAAATTAATTTTAGACCAACTGCAAAGATTTTTTAATAAACATAATTTATTACACAGCAAACAGTTCGGTTTTACAAGGGGTTGTTCAACTACCGATGCCGGTGTTGAACTCTTAGGGCATATTTACAATGCATGGGAAAACAAATACGATGCCTTGGGCATCTTTTGTGATTTATCTAAAGCATTCGATTGCGTGCTTCATGAAACTTTAATCAGGAAACTCCGCCACTACGGGATCCGGAATACCGCACTGGATCTTCTTATTTCATATTTGTGTAATAGGATTCAGTGTGTTGATGTAAATGGAAAAAGATCTCCCGGATCCTTAGTATCAATGGGAGTCCCACAGGGCTCGATTCTTGGTCCTTTCTTGTTTCTTATTTATATTAATGACTTGCCTTACCTCATAAAGGATAATCATGAAATAGTGTTGTTTGCGGATGACACTTCACTTTTGTTTAAACTTAAACGTCAGCAGCTGGTTAATGACGATGTAAATAGCGCAATCTCAAAAGTAGTTCACTGGTTCAATGTTAATAATTTACTTCTTAATGAAAAAAAAACCAAATGCATTAAGTTTACGCTACCTCACGTTAGGCAGGTGAAAACTAATGTGTTGATAAAGGGCGAAGAATTGAATCCTGAAGATAGCACTGTATTCTTGGGCTTAACCTTGGATGCCAAGCTTCAGTGGGGCCCACATATAGATAAATTGTCGAAAAAGCTTAGCTCTGCAGCATACGCTGTTAGAAAAATTCGTAATTTAACTGATATAGAGACAGCCCGTTTAGTGTACTTTAGCTATTTTCATAGTGTAATGTCGTATGGTATTCTGTTGTGGGGAAATGCCGCCGACATTCAAACTATCTTTGTGTTGCAGAAAAGAGCTGTTCGATCAATTTATAAATTAAGTCCGAGACACTCTCTCAGAGAGAAATTTAAGGAGATTAATGTAATGACTGTGCCTTCACAGTATATTTTTGAAAATCTTTTATATGCCCATAAAAATATTAAATTGTTTAAAAAATACAGCGATATCCATAGTATAAATACTAGGAACAAACACAAATTTGTTGTACCATCAACAAGGCTCAAAAAAATAGGTGGATCATTCAGATGTCAATGTATACGCTTTTATAACAAACTTCCAAGCCATGTTCAAGATCTAAGTCTCAATAAATTTAAATCATTCATTAAACGTAAGTTGTGCCTGAAAGCCTTTTATACCGTTAAGGATTATATTGAGGACAAAACATCTTGGGATTGACCTGCTCCAATTTTTGCATACTGAATGTTGTTCTTTTGTTTTTTTTCAAACTTATACTCTTCGACATTTGATTATTATTATATACACTTTGACATGAATATTTACTTTGAGAAGTATAATATTATTATTGTTTTAATTATTGTGAATGTGAGGACTGTGTGGGTCATGTTTTGTTTTGTGTTTCATCTATTTCTCAGTTAGTTTTAATGTTAATCTGGCAGTTTGAGTAATTTATGCGGCCTACCCAAATGTCCTTTCTTTGGTATTGTTCGTCAAATCTTTGAGCTCCTCAAGTTCTGAGTTGAGCTGCATGATTATGATAAATGCGTGCACTGATTGGACAGGTCCACTCAATCTGTGTGGTTCTTTCCTCAAAAGACCATTTCAGACACCAATCCACATGGTCTTCACATGATCTGACCAAGATTATGTCTGGACTTTAAAAGAGACTGTGACCTCTGAGTTTGTTTCGGCCTTTCTTCTCAGAGTAGTCAGATAGGAAACGCCGACCTCATCTAGTTTAAAAAAAATATGATTGACGTGTAAAAGTGTTTGTACAAACCTACTTACAGAAATAAATCATTTATCATTTATCATTAATGAAATTATAGCAGTGGTTATTTTGATTTAGTAGGTATCTTTATTTTATTCAAAACAAATGGAATATCAATAAAAAATCTATAAATATAATGTGCACATTATATTTTTTTTAGTAGTGGAAATTGATTTATCTGTCTAACAGATTAGTGATCAAATCGACTAATTTATTATATTTTGCGAACAGAAGACTAAAAAATATTTATACTTTTAAAATATTATATTTTTGACTGCTAAAAAAGTTCACAGTTGTATTTTATAACTTTTGATATTTCCAAGCAAGCAACACAAAATCTCAGGAATTCCAAACGATCCCGGGATCCGGGATTCTGAAAGGCATGTCCGTATTATTATTTCGTGGGAATAAAAGTGAAGTTTAGGTATATTAGCGCCCGATTATTCGATCACTGGTCATAACGCAAAACCTATACACCCTAATTAGGGTATTAATTTAAAATCATAATACAAGGACCAAAACTTTTATTTTTAAAGCTAACTAGTATTATTATGAAAATTGTGTTGACCATAGCACTACGTTATGCACTTAAATTTGAGTCTTATTTGCTTGAAATAAGATTGAATTTTTTTTTGGCTCAATCGGTTGTAGGTATAGCAAAATGCATAATAACAAAAATACCCATATTAGCGAAGTGTCCTGTCGGCGAAGAGTCCCATCGAAGTAGTCTGTCGGCGTAGTGTTTGTCGGCGTTTAGTCGTACACTGCGATTCAGTAGTCAATTATGAACAAACTAATTTCAGGTTTTGCGTTTATTCTGTTACATCTTGTATATGGTGGTGGGTATTTGTTTTTATGTTCACTCGATACGATTTAGTTGCTTTATTAAATTTATAGAATAAAGATATAAATGGCTCCAGCAGACAGTCACGACTTGTCGCATGACGTGTCGCAAACCGTTTACATGGGCGTTTACATGGGCCTTCACATGATTTGCCCAAGATTATGTCTGGTTCTCTGGTCTCTTAGTTTGGTTCGGCCTTTGTTCTATGTATATATATCGCAGAATCGCGACGGACAACCGTCCTGCCTGTCTGCGGAGCCGTAAACCGTGTGAATCATTATTTGTGACAAGAAATAATCTAAAGTTTCTTTCAATAATTGCACATAACACAAAAATTTGTACTTACTTATGTTACCTATCTAAATAAAATTTGAACCATTTTTTTTTTTGTTTTGTTCACATGTTGGGTTCTCAGTCAGGCACTTAAGAAATACTTGAAAACTCATGTTAAGGGTCCCGCAGACAGGCGCGACACGACTCTAGTAGAACAATGACAACAAAACTGCATGGGAATAATTGTTCTACCAGAATCACGTCGCACACTCGCACCGTACCGTCGCGCCTGTTTGCGGGGAGCTTTAAAATTTCCTAATTTATATCATAAACACAATAAACACATCTCGAACATAAATAAATAGCATTCTACTCTATTCTGAAATAAATTATGTATCTGCCCGCTTTGCTTATAAATTTAATATTATAAACCCTTTATTTTACAGTCTGTGTGAAATTCATAGTACTGGAGGACGAAAAAAGATTGCTGATGGCCGAAAATTTTACGTTCTCTCAGGCTAGTCCAAAACACTGGTATTGCTCTAAGAAGCAAAAAGGCTGCAAAGCAAAAATTTTCGTGACACCTGATACAAATCAAGTGGTTCTCATCGATAATCAACATGATCATAGTCCGCCAATTTATAAGGAGATAAACGGATACTATATTAAATTAAGTGGTTGAATATTGTACAGTATCCTCGCTGTACATCTTTCTGCTTACTCTCTACTTAATAGCGTACATCTCGTACGGTCTGGCATCGTCGCATTTATAGTGGTTTTTCGGGATTATTTCATTCAGTATTAATCAAAGTACAAACTATTTTTTTTTCAGTCAAAAGATCGTTGGTATTTATAATTATTTTTTAACATTTGCTCTAAAATAAAAACATTGAAACGTAATAAATACTGCAAACAGAAAATAATTAATGGTATATCGATTTTTATAAGCAAAATACTAAAATAACTATAAAAAAATTGCATACAAACTTATAAATACCAACGATCTAGTGCTTGGTGGAAAGAAATAGTACTTAGATTTAAACTAAATATAACTAATATAAAATGCGACGTTGCCAGCCGGCGTCGTATGATTATGTCTGTCTAATGTTCTTTTTCTTATATTTAGATAATTATTATGTTGACATTCGTAATCGTGTGTTAGTAAATAAGGGTTTGTGTGTTAGTGTATGTAAATGAGTTATTTTATTTAAAATGTAGCGAACTGACTGTCTTATTATAACATCCTATTGTAATGAAACCTACATTTACGAATAAATGTGATTGAATTTGATTTGATGAACGCTCTTAAGGCAAACGATGCAATAATTTAGCATAAGAAAATAACAAGACTAATGAGTTTAAATATTGTTTAACTTTTGACCAGAGATCGGATATTCGGATGCATATTCACCTAAAGTTGAGATGTTGGCTAACATGGAATGCGTTTTTGTATCGAAAATGTCTTAATTTAGGTAAGTAATTTGTTTATTTTTTGTTTTAACTAATACAAACCACCCCTCCTCCAGTACATACACATATTTGTATCGGGTTAAACATTAATTTGAAATGAATACACATCAGTATACAATCGAATATTCCCGGGGTTTTTAATAAATATTACAAATAATTTATAAAGCCGCTTCCATACTTTCACAGCTAAAACATATTTTTAGGTAAATATGCATCCGAATATCCGATCTCTGCTTATAACAGTTATAACTGTGTAGCTATCACAACTGAGTGAAAGTCGGCGTACACAAGGACGTAAAAATATCGCGGTGGGATTTAATCTCTCACTGGATTTTCAACTCTCGGTGTTAATCCGAGTATAGAGAATCGAACAGCGCGTCACAAAAAAATACTTTTTCCAAAAAAAGACAACCGACTTCCAAAAAAAACAAAACAAAACAAATAACTTTAATTTCGGAAGTCGGTGACTGGTGACATGAAAATTAGAATACATATCGAAAGTCACCGACTTCCGAAATTAAAGTAATTTTTTTTGGAAGCCGGTTGTTTTTTGTTTTTTTGGAAAAAGTTTTTATTTTTCCCGTTTTAGTTACAGTACCTACCCCACACTGAATCGAAATGTCATCATCCTTGGGGTAAAAACAATGCATATTTATGCGATAGCAGCAATAGCGGTTGAATTCCTGTAATTTTTTGAAGAGTTCCGTCGTCTGTCTTTGAAACGAAACATCAGATCAGTATGAAATTTAAATGTGACCACACGGAAAGCACCAGCTTTAAATAATCATCAAAATCGGTTTACCCAGTCGAAAGTTCCGAGCTAACAAACATTAAAAAAAATACAGTCGAATTGAGAACCTCCTCCTTTTTTTTAAGTCAGTTAAAACACACTGTTCAATTTCTCTGCCAGATCTTCAATGCACTTCTTCAATGCAATGCACTGCTTCAATGCAATGCACTGCTTCAATACAATGCACTGCTTCAATGCAATGCACTGCTAAAATGCAATGCACTGCTTCAATGCAATGCACTGCTTCAATACGCCGCGAGTTAAAAATCGAACAGTGCGTTTTTTCAACGTGCTCAGATTTACTTTGTAGGATTCTCAATGCTCGGTACTTGAACAGTAAACAGTGCACTGTGCAGTCCTGTTTTTTACAGTATCGTTACCAATGTGGCAAATTTCATCACAATTTAGCGCTGTGTTAGCGCAAAAAATAAATATTTTCTCTTTATAATATCCGTTTCGATATATTTAGAAATTAGATTGTAAGCTTTCTTAAGAATTAATAAGCTGACTTGATTGATATCTTCTTATAAAAATGAATCCCTATTTCCATTGGTCACGGCATCACACGTGAACGGCTGGACCAATTTTGCTAATTTTATTTTTGTTGTTTTTTATTGTCAGGAGAAGGTTATATGAAAGAAAAAAAATTAAAAAGTTTTTTTTTTTTTTTAAATATATAATGCGAATTCATAATTCATAGTTAATACAGGACAACGTCTGTCGGGTCAGCTAGTAATACAATAAAAGTCGTACATACCTATTCGATGGTACTTTTATTTGGGTTAAATGAGCTTTTGACAAGCTATTGAGGAATCCCGCTCAAAAAATCACGCTCTAAAAAGTAGGAAACAAGCAAATATCTCATCAGAAAGCCGTGGTGGCGTGGTCAAATGCCACCTTGCCCTATATCTTATGATCGCTTTTACTACTGTTGAGTGTATTGTTTTGTTAGGGTAGGTGGCATACGACCACGGCTGGGGCACCGGTTTTTAGGGTTCCGTACCTCAAAAGGTAAAAAAGGAACCCTTATAAAATCACTCTCTTGTCCGTCTGTCTGTCGGGTGTCACCACTGATTTTCTCCGGAATGGGTAGACCTAGCAAGTTGAAATTTATACCAGATTACCTTAATTTCCTACTTTTTTATTTTTAGGAATTTTCCCTTTACTTGTGCTATAAGACTTGTTTTTAACCATAATGGACAATTCTAGTTCAACCGGATGTACCTTATAGGTTTTGGGTCAAAAACCGTTGACCAAGAATCACGAAATTTGGCAAAAAACAAGGTCTTACAGCACAAATAAAGGAAAAATTCCAAAAAATCATTAAAGTTGAAAATTAAGGTAAATTTTGGTACTTACAAGTTTTCGCAGAAATCTAAATTTGCCCATTACCTTTTTTACTATAGATAATGGTGCGGAACCCTTCGTGCGCGGGTCCGACTCGCACTTGGCCGGTTTGTTTTGAGTTAGCTAAACTCTAGAAAAAATTCGATGAAGTTTTCATAGAAATAGTGCTACTATTTATATGAAAACTTCATCGATTTTTTTCTTTATGAATCGCATCGCACCGTTGCGTCGTGCCTATCTTCAGAAGCTGTATCAAGTTAAAATTGTGACCTCTGATGTGTATTTACTATACTAAGTCGGTAAGACCTCTTCTCTAAAAAATCTTTAAAAACAATCTTTATTTCGACTTACTTGAGGTAAATGAAGACCATAATTAACTTATAATTACAGGTAAAGCGTCGTTTATAAATCTGCAAGGCAATAAGAGATTGCTGATGGTCAACGGCTACACTTTCGGCCAATACTCGCCCCGGTACTATTACTGTTCCAAGAAAGCCAAGGGATGCAAGGCCAGCGTTATCCTGAACCGTGATGAATCTGAAATTGTGACGGTCAAGAATGAACATAACCACGAACCACCTGTATATGGTCAAATAGAAGACGGTCTCTTTATAAAATTTCGCGGATGAAAACAACTATAAATAATATTATTTTAGTTTATTTTTTTAAAGTGGTTTGTCAGTAAAATGGTTTACTTAAGTATGACCCTGTTTGTACGACTTATCTTTTATTATTCTAGTCGGGATTTTGGATTGGGATGTTAATCTGTCTGTACCTACTAACATTACATGTTAAGTAAATTTATAGCGCTGTAAAATGTTTTAAATAAATCAAAAATCATTTAAAATTTATTTTTCATCGTATTTATATTGTTATGACCAGAGATCGGATATTCGGATGCATATTCACCTAAAGTTGAGATGTTGGCTAACATGGAATGCGATTTTGTATCGAAAAAGTCTTAATTTAGGTAAGTAAATTGTTTATTTTTTGTTTTAACTAATACAAACCACCCCTCCTCCAGTACATATACATATTTGTATCGGGTTAAACATTAATTTTAAATTAATACACATCTGAATAGTTATGCAATCAAGACTCCCGGGGTTTTTAATAAATATTACAAATAATTTATATAAAGCCGATTCCATATTTTCATAGCTAAAAATTATCTTTAGGCAAATATGCATCCGAATATCCGATCACTAGTTATGACACATGGTGCCGAAACGTGGACACTGACAGTCGGGCTGGTCCACAAATGCAAGGTCGGTCAGCGCGCTATGGAGCGGGCTGGGCTCGAAGAAGAATAAAATCAGAAATGAAACTATCCGGAGAAGAACCGGAGTTACCGACATAGCGTGCATAGGGATGCCCCCCATCCAGGTGGGCCTATAGAAAGTGGCTGGGAGAGACTGGATGCGGAAGGCAGGAGGCAAGGTGATGTGGCGCAGCCTGGCAGAGGCCTATGTCCAGCAGTGGACTACGCTAGGCTGAGTTTATTGATATTGTTACCTTAACACCAACGCAAGACCAAAAAGTCTCGTGATAATTACTTATGTTGTCCATTGTAGACATGCGTTTCAGCTGAGATCTGCATAGAACTGACAAAAATTGCAAGGAAGGCGCCAGCGCTACATCCAATTTGGTCGTAGTTAATTTACTATTAAGTATTCTAGGACAACAAAATGGAAATTGATTGAGATGTGTAAAATAAAACACATTTATTACATTGGAGGACATTCATATTTGAGGATATCAAAAAGAGAGTAATTTGTGGTTCAATTAAACGTATGCCCTTTTTTCAGGTCAACCGAAATTTATTACCTTGATGGGCAACAGAAGGTTATTGATGGTCAACAATTTCACGTTTAAACGGGCGAAAAGACGATATTATTATTGTTCCCAAAAGATTGGTAAGGGGTGCAGGGCGAGCGCTGTTTTAAGCAGTGATGAATCTCGAATTGTGTTGATGAAAAATGAACATACCCATGAACCGCCTGTATATGTACAAGTAGAAAATGGTCTTTATGTTAGAATTTGTTGATAATGGCCGAAATATATGTCTCAGTGAGCCTCAGTGGTGCCTTTTTTTCCAAGCGGCCATTGTTGACATTAAAAAAAAATTACAATAGAACGTTTTCCAAAAAAGTTGTACCCTGAAAAAAATCAATGTCCGACCACTTTCAGATTAAATGATCGAACTTTATAAAGGTTTTTTATTACACAACATTTATAATTAACATTATAGTAACATCTAAGCTCCTAAATCATATAAAAATAAGGTCTGAATCTACTAACCCCTCGCATGTCAAGTGTACACCATGTGTTCCGATAACAATATAATTTCTATTGTGTCTGCTAATTAGACGCGCGACGGGAAACAAAAATAAAGTCAAAATAAGTAAAATTAGGTCAATGTTTTAGGTATGTCCTACACCTAACGCGTCAAGTTCGGAGTCACTTATTATGCTTATGTCATATTATTAGTCAAACGCTTTCAAATTTTCTGGTTATTTATGACCCTAACTTCACTTTTAAACCTTAAAATATATTTTTTACGGTTGAAATTTATTATTTTAAAATACCAGATTTTGGATTGTCCCGCAAAATAGCCAATTCAATACGTTTTCCCAAATATAGCAACATTATTAAGTCTATGGGGGCTGCCATATTTCATTTTTGACAACCAGTTCGCCAATAAAACGTACTTGAAGCGGTTGTATCGACTCATGTGAAAAAAAAATCCACATACGATACTGCTTTTCTCCAGGTAATATATAACATTAGTTTTTGTTTACCCTACACCCAAAAAGGGGTCATAGTACTAATCATTTTGAACAACTTTTTCTATGGGACAACCTTGCTATCGCTGGGCACGCCACGATAGCGGCGGTAAGTCCCCTCTTTGAGGAGTGGCTTGAGAGACGGCATGGCGTCCTCACCTTCCGCCTGACGCAGGTCCTCACCGGACACGGTTGTTTCGGGAGGTTCCTGTTTCGCATAAGGCGGGAGGAAACGCCCGGGTGTTTCCGTTGCGAAGATCGCCCTGAGGACACGGTGGAGCATACGGTGGTGGTCTGCCCGGCTTGGGCGGAGCACCGCCGTGTCCTCGTGGAGGCGATCGGCGGCGGCGATCTCTCGCGTCCGACCCTGGTGCAGGCCATGGTACGGAGCGAGAGTGAATGGTTAGCCGTCACCTCCTTCTGCGAAGCAGTAATGCTCGCGAAGAGGGAGGCGGCGCACGTGAGGGAGAGGCAGTATATGCGCCCTCACGGCCGTAGTCGCCGCGGGAGACGCCCTGGGCGTCGGGAATCCCAGGCTGATTCCCGGCCACCGTAGGCGCGGGCTTGCGGACGGCGAGTAATGGGTAGCTCGCTGTCCGGTAAGGACCAAGCCCGGGTCGATGGCACGTTGTGTTCCACGCGCGCCTCAAAGAGATGTCAGCACCAAATGGGGGGGTCCGCAAGGGCCGATGCCTGCCAGGGGTGCGGGTTGTTCGAAAGAGATACTGCGGCCCCTGGCACACAGGCAACTGAGGGAACACGGGTGGGTTTTAGTCAGTAAAAGTCTGACACGCCCTCCCGCTCCACCCAGAGCGGGAGAAGTTATTTGATGATTTCCCACCCAAAAAAAAAAAAAACCTT
Source organism: Antitype chi (assembly GCA_947359405.1). Lineage (NCBI taxonomy): Eukaryota > Metazoa > Arthropoda > Insecta > Lepidoptera > Noctuidae > Antitype > Antitype chi. The sequence goes on along the minus strand of OX375820.1, from coordinate 17,263,987 downwards.
GCTATCGCGAAAAAAAAATCTGCTGTTCCATACATTTTGTCAATTTAAGTGAACACAAATGTATGGAACAGCTGATTTTTTTCCGCGATTTCAAGGTTGGTCCCATAGAAAAAGTTGTTCAAAATGATGAGTACAATGACCCCTTTTCGGGTTTAGGGTAAACAAAAACTAATGTTGTAGGTATTCATGTGTATTTGATTCTATTTTCTATTAAACTTGTTCATTTATTGTTATTTGAAATGTTTAGTATAAATAAAATTATTATGAAATGCCTCCAATTTCTTGAATTCATTTTATTTATTGCTTTCCGTGTGTAAATTAAAAAAAACTTTTTCGAGTAGGTATTGTATTTCGGCTCAAAACACTTCATATAATAACATTAGAAAAATAACAGTGAAATAACTATAGTTATTTCGTTATATTGTAGAAATTACTGCATTTTAGTGTTCAATGTTATCCTGAATGATGTATCTACATTTTTTTTTTTGCGTGAATTTATCCTCAAAATATGTGATAAAAGTCTCATTACATAAAATTTTACAATAATTTCAAGCAAAGCTATTTTTTCGCAAAACTGTACCTACTATTTTTTTTTTACATACGGATATACGGGATACATTATGATAACTGACTATTGTTTTTAGGCTTAAATATGCCCTTGACGGCTGCAGAAAAGTCAAAACGGTACCGAGAAAAAATTAAACAAAACCCGGAAAAATATGAAGAATATAAGAAGAAGGATTCCCAAAGACAAAAGAAAAACCAAAAGAAGATTAAAGACCTCACTAAGCAAGAGAAAATGGAAAAAAGAAAACTGGAGAGAACAAAAGCGAAAACAAAAAAGAAAACAAAAACACTCAACAGAATCCACAGTCAGGGCAATTACGTGATGCATCCAATACTTCAGCTTCACATTCATTGAAAATTAGATACCGAAAATTGTTTATTAACTATAAAAGGCTTTAAAGACAGTTCGTCAATATAATACAACAATACAGACTTTGAAAAAGATATTATACAAAAGGAAAAAAGAACATAAAACCGAAATTGATTTATTGAACACAGAAAACGATAAATTGAAAATAAGACAAGAAATAATGGAACAATCAATTCGTAGTACATACAGTAATTGTAAGAAAAACAATTAATTAAAAAAGTCATTAGGAAGCAGGCACAAATATTGGGAAAAGCACCTGAAACTAAAATTTTGGGTCATAAAGGAAGAATCAGGAAAAGGATTATTGTACAATGAAGACTCAGGAATAAATAGGTAAGTTTTTTTGAGAGGCGACTTAAGCAAAAGCACAGCTGGTAAAAAAGAAACCAGGTCCAAAGACAAACTAAAAGCACAAATAAGATACTTAGTTGAGACACTGAAAAACGTACACGCATTTTATAAAAAAGACGGTGGGTCATGCGGCTTCATCGCCTTTTACAGATACAAGCCTTACTATGTACGGTCTCTAAGTATCAATAATAAAGAAACCTGCTTATGTATTAAGCACAGTAACTTTGAGTACATGTTTAATGCACTGAAATTTAAAGGTGTCATAACTTACAAGTATATAAAGGAGCTCTTGAATATCGTTGCATGTGATATTACGCGTTATGACTGCATGTACAATAAATGTAAGGATTGTAAGAGTATTTCATACGATGAACAAAAACTCGATTCTGCTATAACATGGTACAAATGGGCTAGGGTCAACCATCAATAAGAAAAATCTGGCAAAGTATTTACAACTAAAAATACCACCAAGCAACAACTAAAAGGAACTGTGCTTGATATTATCACAAATTTTCAGAACGAGCTACCGGGGTTTAAAACCAATTTTTTCAATTGGATTGAACAACAATATCAATACAGAAATAGTATCAAAAACATGAAAGATGATGAGATACTTATTTTATGTGACTTTTCGGAGAATTTCGAATGTAAATATAGTGAAGAAGTCCAATCAATGCACTTTGGTGCCTTCAAAAACATGATCACCTTATATTGTGGTGTAATTTTTTGGAAAAATCTATCCCAATCATTTGTATCTGTTTCAGACAACAATTGCCATGAGCCGAATGCCATCTGGACACACTTAATATCAGTTATCAAACTTGCAAAAGAAATGAAACCTCTTATAAAGGTTATACACTTTTTTCAGATGGCCCATGCAGCCAGTACCGCAAAAAAAAAACTTTTTTCTTTTGAGTTTATCTACCCCAAAATTGAAACTGTCATATTCCACGTGATCATTTTCGGAGGTAGGTCATGGCAAAAGTATGGCAGATGGGATTGGGGGTGCCGTTATGAGATAATTGGACAAAAGGATTTCATAAGGTTATGATGTTACTAACGCCAGTGAAGCATTCCAAAGTTTAGAGAACAGCATGAAGACAGTAAAGTGCTTTTACATAAGTAATCAAGATATTGAAAACATGAACCAACTTATTCTCAACGGCATTCAAACTGTTCCTGGTACAATGCAACTGCATCAAATATCATCTACACTATGTAACCAGATTAAATATCGGCAACTGAGTTGCCTTTGTGGGGAATATCGTGTACCGCACTATCAATCAGAATCGGAATCATTTTGAAGGATTTTGCTAATCCATTGCTTCATTATGTTCGAAAACTTTGTCTGCTCAGCAACGCAAATAACGCAATGAATGTTATTAAATTGTCAAAATGAAAACCATTCCTACTTTCAGTGTGTTATGCAATTACCCCTTGGTTCGAAAATGTATTAGAAAACAATATCCCAAAGAATTAAGTTTTATTATATAATTAATTAACATAACTTTGGACAATAAAGCTGTTGCTGCTATTTTCAAATACTTCAAATAAAAGTCACTAATTTAATAACATGTAGCTTTTCATTGTATTTCAATTAAAACAGATATTTTCAGACTTAAGAAATTACGAGCTGAGACAAGTCAACACAAAGAACCTTCGGCAAAAACTTTACTTTGCCAAGAAAATTCGAATATGAACTTTATTTGTATTTAAAAATTAATGTTGATTCACATTCGCTCAAAGCATTTTTATTTTTTCGAAACCCAGCTAGCTTAATTTTTTTTTAAACCATAACATGACCCATGACAATAAGATTCATATGTGTACAAAGCGTGCTGTAAGATTTAAACGCACGGTTCGGTGCTGATATTGAAAATCCAACAGCGCGCTTTTATTTAAGCATTTATATAGGTGTCGTCTAGTGTTACAGAAAATGGGCATTAGAATTAAAGGAGGAGTGGGCCGTAATCCACCACGCGGACCCAGTGCGGGTTGTTAGATGTCACATGATATCTTCGAATTTTTGGTTCTAGGACATGTCGGTTTCCTCACGATGTTTACCTTCACCGTTTTGAGAGCAGTGGTGATGAAATAATTTACACAAAGTAAAGCGTCCGTCTGGATTCGAACCTACGACCTACATCTCGTAAGTCGCGTCAGTTACCACTGGGCTAACACTGCTCTCAGTCACGGGAACGTACTATTGTGATAAAAAGTATCCTATGTGTTAATCCAGGTTTTAAACTATATGTGTGCCAAATATGTTCAGTCGGTTAACCGCGATTGAGTAGCAAACATCCAAACATTTAAACATCCAAACCTCTAAACATCCAAAGATCCAAACATCTAAACATACAAACTTTCACATGACCGATTTCTTTTATTATTTCAGGTGAAGCGAAGTTTATAGACGTAGGGGGCAACAAGAAACTATTGATGGTGAACAAGTTTACGTTCTCTCAGTACAAACCACGCTACTATTATTGTTCGAAAAAATTCAAGGGTTGTAAAGCCAAAGTGGTCCTTAGCCAAAATAGTTCTGTAATTGTATCCATTGAAAATGAGCACAACCATGATCCGCCGATGTATAAACGTACCGAAAAAGGACTTTATATCAAATTCCGTAACTAAAATATAAATTATGAATATAAACTATATAAAGTTATGTGGTTGCTCATATTTTTGATTTATCTTTTTGTCATTCGAAGGGACGTGCGCGTGCCTTAACTGTTCCATACAGACATATGCACCACTTCGTCGCCTTGGTGATTCTTACACCACCAATTTTATAAAACTGGATATATTTTGTCTGTCTAAGCAATTATTTAAGATAATGGCTCTGGATATTTTGTTTAGCGAGCAATTGAAGTCAAATTAAGCTAAGTAACTTACTTATTTTGATTTTTTAATCACTTTTCTTCAGCACTTCTTTTAACCTTTATTTAAATCGTGAACATTGGTGTGGGTTACACGTTTGTTAAATCTTAGTTTTAAGAATTTCTTTGTATTTTTTAGCATGTAACTGTTTTTTGTCCCTAATAAATAAATAAACTGTTTTGATGTTGCACGACTCGACTAATTAATTAATTAATCAGATTTTATTACATTTACAACTTCTTTTTATTTTGATTTGTAAATCGCTGTAACCAACATAGTCAACACATAGTACTTGTAACTAGATGTATATGTCGCAGGCATCTGGTTAAATTAGCCAGCTATTGGACGCCTAGGCGGTTTGTCAATTAAATAGCTGAAGGACAACTAGCCAAGTCATTGAGCGCAACGTTTAACCAGATAGCTGAATGTCGTGTAGTCATTTAGTTAAATTGGATATTGATGATTTTGTGATGTTTGGTTTGGTTGACTATGAGTTCACAAATTAGGTACGTGCCTACGACTACTTTTTACTAATACCTACCACTAAGTAAATAGTAAGAGTGGAATGTTGGTTCACAACAAAGTATATAACACGAATCATAAAGTATATAACTCAATCATAATTAAGTCAGTCAGTAAGTTCAGTCAGAATAGACTCAAATATTTTGCGAAACTTGCAGAAGACGTAGTATTATATGGCACTTCCATGTTGTCATACTATTTAGACAATATAACACTTTAATTTCACTTAAAATTGCACACAAGAACGAAAAATAACATTCACGGTTTGCGCTATTTAAGCCATATTTGTTTTGGTGACTACTAGCGCCACAGTGAAAAAAAAAACTGAACTAAATTTGAATCACTTGGCTAAGTCTTGGTCAGTCATCTTCAAAGGGCACACTTTCAATTCGGTAAGTTGTTAAACTTTGAATGATTCTAGTTCAATTAACTATCGGCCTAGGCATCCAATTGGATGCCGGCGCTTAATGAACGGCCTAGATATCCAATTAGCTGGCTAATTTAACCAGATGGCTGCGACAATGTATGTGGAAGATTGTAATTTAGCTCATTTTCCTGCCTACAAATGATTTTTAGGTTGTTATTGGTCTGTAAGCTTTGTGTAAGAATAAATAAACTTTATATTTTACTCGTTCATAAGGACGTAATAAATAGCGGCGAGAGTTTTGCCCGCACAGGATTTTCAAACCTCGCTGTGGAACTGAGCATTGTAGGAGTGGGCGAAACAAATCGTGTATAGATACAATATCTATGTATCGGCACATTATCCAATACCTATATATCGGACGGTACTGAATCTATATATCAGGTATTCGCGTACCTATAGCGAATATAGCGCGATGAGTCGCAGAACACGCGCACTATATCGATATTGCATCGCATGATCTATGATATTCGGATATTCGAATTTCTTTATTCGCTTATTAGTTATGCAGACTGACTGCATAACTAATAACCGAAACCTAAGCCTGAGAAAAGTATGAAGGAAAGTTCAATTCACTGATAAAATAATTGATAAAAATATAAATCTAAAAACCCGAAACGACTGTATGTACTAGTTTCATTTCAGTGCCATATTATCAACACTACCAAAAATACATTCACTGATTTCGAGTACTTATACAGTTACAAATAAAATACAATGATGTACAGACGCCAGCACATCAAGCTACCCCAATCTGTCAAAGGAGAATGCCGGTTTAAGTATGAAAACCTGTACCAATTGCTTTTAGATGAAATAACCATTTTTAGCCAGCTTATTGTTTAATATTACCGTTGGCATTAAACGTTTTTGTTTTCGAATCCGCAATGCTGAGATTTTTCCTCATAACTATATTTTTTAAAAACCCGCCTAAAGTATTGCAACGATACCATTCACTATAAATAAGGGAAATATGTTTCGATTTATATGTGTTTATAATAGTTTCAATAAATAAATAAACTATCAGCAACGCAATATAGCTAGGTACTGCAAAACGATAGATTACTTACCTAAAAACCTACCAGCAACAAAACAAAATAACAACACAAACACGAACGATACATAAGCGCCGAACGAGATCGAGGTGTTGTGTGGGGGTTGACATTTGACAGTTATTCAGTAGTGTTGCTATCTCGATTCAATATGTCTAAAATCGATATCGCCTATAAAATAATCGATTAATGAATAAATTGATCATTCAGTCTGAAATTAAGTTTAGCAGCCAAATCGATGTATGTATCTATTTATATTCAAAAAATCACAAATAACATAGATTTTTTTATTCACTATCTGTGCCTTCTAACGAATGCAAAATCATTTTAATCGTCTAAATCATGTTGCTTGGAATCGATTTTTTTTGTGATTACAATGGCATCACTACCGGAAATGCATTCGGAAGTCAAGAACTTGGGCTATCGAACTTTTTTTTATCATTTCGTAAACGCGGATTTAATAATGATTCATATTTTGGTAATGTTAGTCAAAAAGTGTTTAAGTATTTACGGGAAATATATTTTTTATAAGCATTTGGTACAGGTTCCGGCATTTTCCTTTCTTTGATAGATTTTCAACTTTATTACAATATAATAAAGTACATTTTCAATTGGGACAATTTGACAGTTTGGGATAGCTTGACCTGCTGGCGTCTGTACATGAATCGAACAAAACCGAAACCTAAAAATCACAGTACCACTTTCGTCCCCGAGTTCCACACTGATTCAGCCAATATATAGGTATTGAAATATATAGATGCGATATCCGATATTCTAAACCGATACATATATACGATTTGATATAGTGTAAAAGCGATATTACCCATGCCTAGAGCATTGAGAATCCAACAGAGTGCATCTCGGTGCGTCGAACATCGAACAGTGTGTTTCACTGTTCGATTTTGAACTTTCGGCGCTAATGAATGCATTGAATATCCAGTGCGCATAAAAATCTCGCTGCGATTTTTTGGACTTCCGAAGGAACGTGGAACTTAATGTGACTTTTTAATTGTGTCAAATGTACAGACGCCAGCACATCAAACTATCTGTCAAATTTTCCCAATTGAACATGAACCTTATGCTTATGTAATTAAGATGAAAATCTATCAAAGACAGATTGGGGTAGCTTGATGTGCTGGCGTCTGTACTTTCTTTATCTGGAACATAACTGATACGGTGAAGAAAAATACCGTGAGTAAACCTGGACTTATTATCTTATGATAATAATATATTTTCTATCTATTATATATAAAAATAAATGCTGTTCCTTGGTTAGCGCATCCCTCAGAAAGGCTGTGATGATTTGGTAATTTTTTGTTTTAAGATGTACGTATCAGGTTCTTATTAAAAAAAAAAAAACAATTTGAAAAGTTCCCGTGAAATTGGAAAATTCGGGAAACCGTGCATTTTCTATGGGAATTTCTCGTAATTTTTTTTTGAAACAAGATAATATTTTTTAAATCATACCTACTACTACTAACATACTTAAAATACTAATGATAAGGTTCATCTAAATAAAAAGAGGTAAATATAGGAATTTGAAAGCATGTTATAAGTTGCTTTGTATGCGTTGAATATTAAAAGTTTTTTTATGCTATTATTTTCTTTTCTTTTTTTCTTTTTCCTTCTTTCTTTCTTCCAACAGATTTATAAAAGTAATATTATCTATTGCAGGTCAACCGAAGTTTATAACTTTATTGAACAACACATCACTATTAATGTATGAAAAATTCACGTTTTCTAAAAAAAGACCTAACTACTTCTGTTGCTCTAAAAAGAATAAAGGATGTAAAGCAAAAATAGTGCTGAGCCAAGACCAATCAGAAATGGTGATTATTGAAAATGATCATGACCATCTCCCACCAGAGTTCCAACGATTAAAAGACGGACGTTATGTCAGACTATAAATGAATCACTCGAAGAAAGACTGAAGCTCTGCTTCCTTGCCATTCGTTCGCCTGCCGATGACCGCAGTGATTTCAGTTATCTTGGCTTACCTGGAAATCTTTATAAAGACTCCGGACCCAGGTTGGCCGAAGCCAGGAAAACCAGTTCAGGTGGAAATTCATAGATAGCTCCCCTTTAAAAGTGTAAATGTTGTGCAGGTGGTGCTGTTCCACAAACGATTGTTCTGTCGTCTGCACGTTACAGTAACTGATAGACGTTCGTGATGGCGCCAAACACGTAGCCGAATTCTGGGCCAAATCCATTTAGATTGCCATCAAGATGATAATATAATTAGGAATTAGATTTAAGGACAGTTGTTCGAATAAGGAAAAACTTTATAAAACAAAAAACTTTTTTCAAAGAAAATAAAACGTAGTGTTTCAGAGTACATATTTTGATTTGATTTTTAGTTAGCTTAGTTACCTACGAACTTCCGAAATTATAGTTTTTTAAAGGCTTTTATTTAACTTCACTTATACATATATACAATGTCCTGGAATTTGCAATCAATATTTCACCACCTTCCACTAAAGCTGTCCGGCTGAAATTGGGCACACACGTTTGGTTGTAAAGCGCGATTAAAGTTTAGTTTTGAAAAAAAAAACTGATACACGAAGTTGATTAAACAGGTATTATATAATAAATATAGAAGCTAATGCCGATGGGATCACTTCTGAGGCATGGCCCTTTCCATTAAAAAAAGTTTTTTGTTTAATTCGATTCACAATTGCCGGATACATCACGGAAAATACAAAAGAAAAAAAAACAAACGAATTGAGAACTTGAAATTGTGGAGATTGAAAATAAACATTACAAAATGGATGTTATATTGATTCCCGGCCACCATACCAACTTTTTATGAATAAGGCAGTAATTGTATAATATAACATCCATTTTGTAATGTTTATTTTCAATCTCCGTCGGGAATCCCAGGCTGATGCCTGGGATTCCCGACGCCCAGGGCAAGAGGGACCCATTGGGTCGTAATTTTGGCCCATTGGTCGTCTGTCATGCAGCAGATGTGTCCAGCACAATTCCATTTTAGTGTGGCAGCTTTCCAAGTGACATGAGTTATCTTTGTGATGGAACGGATGGTCGTATTCCTAACCCGGTCTGTTAGTTTGATACCCAGTAATACTCCGTTCTATAGCTCTCTGGCAAGTGTACAATAATTACTAACGGCCTTATTCATAAAAAGTTATCGAACATCTAAACAGTTGCTAATGTCTGGTTTCTCTTTGAAAACCAGACATTAGCAACTGTTTAGATGTTCGATAACTTTTTATGAATAAGGCCGTATGTATTTAGGATTGTGATATGTTCGATGTAAAAGGTTTTTGTGGTTATACGAGGTTTAATTTATTGTAAAAGGAAAGTCAAAAGTTAAGGACACCTTATTTCTTTTTTCTAATAAATTGACGTGGCAAGCAAATACTTATCCAATTTTTAATAAGGAACGAGCCTAAACTGTTAAGCGTGTCAAATACTGTAAGCCTTTTTAAATAAGAATGAATAAATTCGTGATGTTTGTAAACTTTATTTTAAACCAAACTATACATATTGTATCAGATTAATTAAAATAATTTTATTATTGGGGTTATAAGGTTAATGAACTACAGAAAGGAGAATGGTAAGACATGAATGATCTACAGAGAGGAGATGATATCGTGAACTTTCAGAGAATCCTTGTATTCATAAAATCCTGTTTTTTTACTGTATTTCAATTTACACTAGCTTTTGCCCGCGGAATCACCCGCGTGGAGGTCGGTGTATTATACCTACATAATGAACCTTCCTCTTGAATCACTCTGTCTATTAATGAAAACCGCATTCAAAACCTTTGCGTTGCTTAAAAGATCTAAGGGTACAGAGTTACAGACACGAAAAGCGACTTAGTTTATACTATCTAAAGAACATTAATGAATGATTTTCTACCTTTTTGTGAAAAACAATAACTTATTAATTTATTATTGCAGGTGAAGCAAAGTTTATTACATTGTTAAACAACACAAAGCTATTAATGCTGAAAAATTACACGTTTTCCCAAAAACTGCCACGCTATTATTATTGTTCGCAAATTTTAAAGGGATGCAAAGCAAAGATTGTGCTGAACAAAGATAGCACTGAAATAATGATGATTGATAATGTGCACAACCATGGCCCTCCAGTGTATAAGCAATTGGACAATGGACGTTATATTAAACTATCAATAAATAAATGATTTAAGATTGTGATGTGCTGGATGTTAAAAGTTAGGCATAGGGTCAAATTAAATTAGATAACAAAACTAAAAAAGTTGGTTCAACGACCGCTCGTGCTGTTGCCACTTGAAGTATGAGTTGAGAAAATCTGTATTGTTTGTATTTTACGGTGTTTAGATATAGATACCTATCACGTCAGTGCTACACAAAGAAAACTGATATTTCAAGTGACGACACTACCTGCGGCTGATGACCCCATTTTTTATTATATATATTTTTTACATGTTTATACCGATACCTATCACATCTGCGGAGTCTCGCTAGCTAATTTAGTTTGGCCATATTTATGATGTAATTGAAATAACTTCAAATATGTGTATGTTCGGAATGTTGATCATTTTGTATGTAACAGAGTGTAACGCAAGCCATGTCGGCTTGTCAGATTTTTTTTGTACTAATCAAATATAATTAAGTAAATATAATGATGTGCGGTACTTTCTTTGCTCTTTATTTTCCACCTCTTTTCCCTCACTCTTTTAGTCCGATGGGACGGCAATCCGACACGACCGCACCGTAATTCCGTAACACGCTATCAATCAGAATCCGAATAATTTTGTGGGATATTGCTATTGCATTGCTTAAGTTGCTCTTACACGGGGTCTTTTTTGAACAATTATTGCTCGGCAACACTAATGGAGCAATCTAGATCAATTAAGTGGAGCAATCTGGAGCAACAAAAATAAATTTCGCCGCAGAATAATATTCGTGTAATTTATTTTATCATTTTTTATTTCGTTTACCAATTAAATGTTTCAATGGTATTGCCGCCACCCGCGGCTTTTCCCGCGTGTCATAATCATCATCTGCCTAGCATTTTCCCAACTATGTTGGGGTCGGTTTCCAGTCTAACCGGATGCAGCTGAATACCAGTATTTTACATGGAGTGACTGCCTATCTGACCTCCACAACCCGGTAACTGGGTTATACGATACCCCTTAGTAAAACAGGTTGTCAGACTTTCGGGCTTCTGACGACCCGTAACGACTGTCAAAGCTCCAGAAACGACAGCCCGGGCCAACGGCTTTACGTGCTTTCCGAGGCACAGAGGGGTCTTGGTAAGTAAAGATTGTCACCCATCCACGGACCAACCGCGGCAAACGTAACTTAACCTGATCGATCGACCTTTATTAGGATAAAAAGAAGCCCGTATGTTATTCCAGAATAACTTCCATTTATAATGTTGAGTTAGAATAAATTAGACTATTACTTTGAAGAGTTTTTTTTTTAATTCGCGTTTGTTTTTTAATAAATAATTAAAAGATTTTTTTTGGATTTTAAGTAACTCAATATACCATCAGATGTACACCTACATTTTGCCAGTTACGTTTAATTCCCATGATACTGGAGGTGATGTTATTACCATCTACTGGGCAATCCAATATACATATTATGTAACTTCGTGCAACCTGGCAACCCCGGGGATTTTCTGAAATTGTTTAGATTTTTCACCTATCCACTCTTCAATGTAGAGATGGCAAATGTTCAAGGCAGACATGACACTTTCGAGACCTCAGTACCCTATTAAACTGCTTATTTTCTACAGACAAAGTGAAGTTCATACGACTATCGGAACACAAGAGACTATTGATGGCAGCAGAGTTTACCTTCGCTCAAACCACACCACGACACTGGTACTGCTCCAAGAAAAGCAAGGGATGTAAGGCGAGGATTTTCTTGAGTAAGGATGAAAAAGAAGTGGTTTTCTTCAACAACAATCACGATCATGAACCACCAGTGTATAGGAAATTTACTAATGGATATTATGTCAAAATTACTGGATGATAGTAAAATTTGTAAATCGACTTCCATAGGGAAGTAATAAAATCGCGGCGGGGTTTTATCGTCACCTGAACTGTCAACTCTCGGTGTTTTTTTTTTGAGTGTGGGAAATCATCAAATAACTTCTCCCGCTCTGGGTGGAGTAGGAGGGCGTGTCAGACTTTTACTGACTAAAACCCACCCGTGTTCCTTCAGTTACCTGTGTGCTAGGGGCCACGGTACCTCTTTCGAAAAACCCGCACCCCTGGCAGGCATCGGCCATTTCAGACCCCACTAGTTGGTGCTGACATCTCTTTGAGGCGCGCGTGGAACACAACGCGCCGTCGACCCGGGCTTGGTCCTTAGAGGGCAGCGAGCTACCCATTACTCGCCATCCTACTAGCCTGTCGTTGCGACTCTAGAACTCGACGCCAGGGGGTCTCTCTAAGTCCGTCAAGTTGCCAACGGGCGTATAGGCCTGTCCGAAAGTAGTTGATCCGTCAAAATAAGGGACAAATAAAAAATTTGGAACGGGTAAAAACATTTCGAGCGAACTGTCAAATCGTGTCAGATAAGCTCGGTGTCTGTACAGACACCGATCTAATCTTATATCCGTAAGTGATATGGAGTAGGAAATGCCCGTAACTTCGGCTGGAACTACGGACTAACGACTGACGTGCTAACCAAGCTCCACACGGTGGAGCTATGAACGCAGGCTGTCATTGCGTCTAGTCGCCCAGCTGTAGTAGTAGCATGTCGCATAGTATGCGCCATGTCTAAATCCTTCATATGTCATGATAGTTCATTAAAACACTTTTTAATTTCAGATTTCAAGTTCATACCGAATGGTGTGAAAAACGATTTGTTAATGGTAGGAGGATATACGTTTTCGCAAATGAATGGCGGGAGAAATTGGTACTGCTCACAGAAGAAAACAGGCTGTAAGGCTCGGATGAAGATGGATGCTAGCAGAGGTTCTATACTGGCAGAGTCCAATGAACATAACCATGAACCGCGAAAGTGCCACGTTACTCCAGAAGGAAAATACATTTTTTTCAAATAAACATAACTAAAGTAAATTGTTCAAAAATTGCACCAGGGTGTCAGGAACATAGCCGCGCAGCTTGTTACCTTGGACACATTATGACATGATTCTAGAATGCAGAATTTTTTGGTCGGTTATAAAAAAAAACCGTCTCATAGAAAAGTGCAATAGGTACCTACGCGGTCAAAGTTTATGGAATAGCTTATTTTGTTATTAATAATCGACGAAAAATTACTGCGCTGGAGGTCTAGAATGATACGCTGAATTCATGGTTAAAGTTTGCGCATTGGATAAAAACTTTTCCTGTATAAACGCCTACTAACATAATTTAAGTAATTATACTAACTTAGTATAAGTAATAGTAACAAAATTATGGGTAAAAATAAATCAGAAAAAAAAAATTTTTTTTCATCATGATTGAACAGGAGAACCATTTATTTCTTTCAGTTCTTTTTTGAAAGACGAATGACGAATGGACGAAGACGATGAACCAAGACGGTTTGGTTTTTTTTTACATTTCATTGTTTTATGTTTTAAATAATAAAGTTTTACTTAATTTAATGTTACTGCACATGCTTTATTTTCCCTACTGTACCTTCCCACATGTTACACACGATTCAATTTTGCAATTTTTCAACTGAATTGCAATAGCAAATTGAACTGTACAATTCAGGCTCAAAGCGTTACTTACTTACGTGTTATTTTTTTTGAACCAAGCAACTGTTGACATCAAAATAAATAAATAAAAATAAAAAAGCCTTTTATTTCCTATTAATTAGTTACAAAATAAGTTTTACCTAAATAAATATTCTTTAAATTTCTTGGGTAACAGGAACCCCCCTCAAGGTGAAGGCCTCTTCCAAAGATTGCCATTTTTCCCGGTCTTTAGTTATAAGTGGCCATTGTTGTCCAGCTATTTTCCCCCGACCGACCCTTGCTCGTTGAAGCGCCAGCCCGCGCCGCAGCTGAGCCAGTAGCTTTAAATTCCCCACCTAATAATAATAATGCCAATTTTTCGATCCAGCCTGTCCCCAATAGAGATAGCTGTCCCCCTATCAGTGACGCCCTGAGCCGAGGTTCGTACCCCACAGGGGGTGCCCTCAGAGTGCAGTCGCTTAGTTTGTAAATTTTAGTTTGTAAGCCCTGGCTGGAGGCGTTAAGATTAACTTCTTAATGGCAGCCCCAGGAAAGCCCGGTTGAGCAGTCACGGCCTCTCAAGGCCAACTGCGAGATGCCCAACAAAAAAAAAAAAAAAAACCAGCTATTTTCTTGATATCGTCATCCCACTGTTGACATTATCCTTTATTTATTTTCAGAATTCATATTTGTACCAAATGCAAATAAAAAGAAGAATATGTTGCTCATGCTAGATGGCTACACTTTCTCACAGAAAAGCAGTCTCCGTATTTGGTACTGCTCCCAAACAAAGAACGGATGTAAAGCCAAGGTCCACATAGATGCTGAAAGGAAAACCATTGTGAGAGGATACAGAGTACATACGCATGCTCCGCCATTGTATCATATCACTCCCAGTGGGCAGTATGTGTTTATTAGGAACAGAACTAATTTAAGTCCTCATTAAGATCATTAAAATGAAAGTGTGTTTGCATGACGTGTTGCCGTCTTACTTTCACTTTGTCATGTTAATTAATTATTTTGTTAATTAGATAATATGTTGTAGCTATATGTAAGTTAAGAAGAAGGTAAGAACAGTGCTGGCCCAGTGGTCGTAGCTTCAAACCCAGATAGGCTCTTTAGCATAAGCATAACCAGCTTATAATGTTCCCACTGCTGGGACACAGGCCTTCTGTCTGGGAGTGGGCCATAATCCACATCTACCAACCCGCACTGGGCTTACGGGATTCCGGCCCACCTAACAGAGGGTTGTGACCCAGCAGTGATGCTCTAATTGTAAGGTTATTAGTAGGATTTGCAATTTTAAATTCTTATATATTTTTTTTAATTATAACGTAATATTACTGCGTAATGTAATAAATCATCAACGTCATAAATACGTTGTTTTATTATTTACTCTATGCTAACAAATTATGGACATTTAACTTAAAATCTTTGTACTTATATATTATATAATACCGGTACACCTTCCAGATTACATCCTCATCCCATCTGGGCATAAGAACCATCTGCTCATGCTTGATGGCTTCACATTTGCTCAGATGCACAGCAAACGTCACTGGTACTGCTCTAGGAAGAAAGCTGGCTGCAAGGCCAGGATCAAGATGCACACGGACTTGGCAACCATAATCGAAGCTGACAGGACCCACACCCACGAACCACCAGAATATTATAAAGCTGAGACTGGAGAGTACGTGTTTTTAAGAAAGAATAATACGCGAACGAAAAGTTATACTTAAAGGGGGAAGCGGGGGCCTACTCTCTAAGTCCGTCAACAAAGATACGGGCCCGTCCGAAAGCAATTCGAAACGCCAAAGTGACAAGGAGACCAGCAAAAAGACATCGGGAGTAATAACAAATTTCAAATCGTGTTGTCATCATTCTTAGTTCGGGCCCCGAAGTTATCGTATGTCCAAAACCGATGAACAGTAGGAAACTAGCCTTTTAATAAGAATGTTGTGCATGCCTTTAAGTGATGTATTTACATAGTGCTGAAGATTCGTCATCACCTAATGTACTACCTTTGTAATTGACTAATTATTTATTTAGCAAGGCACTGTTGGTGTGCCTTGCTAAATAAATAAATAAACTAAGGATTTTGTGCTTAAAGAGAAGACACCCAAGCTTTGACCTGCAAATTGCATAAAACGTAGAAGAAATGAATTTCGCGGGTACCTTAGAGCATCCGCTTTAAGCTAGGATTTTCTAAAGGTGCGCTTACACGAGCAACTAAAATTGCTCCATCCTGGTCCATTCTCTTCAACTATGATGTCACGACTACATCCAGCAATTTAGAGCAATGGCAACATGTACCAACCTGTTACCAGAGATACGGCCACACAATACCATGCAATATGGTAATATAAAAAACACGGCAATACTCTCCGCCCCCCGCGCCGCTTCGGGAACTCATGAAATATATGGAGCAATAAAAAGCAATAATCCCGAAACATTCCGCAATTTATTTTGTTGCTCCAGGTTGCTCCACTTAATTGATCCAGATTGATCCATTAGTGTTGCTGAGCAACAATTTCTCAAAAAATTACCCTTGTAAGAGCACCTTTAAGGCTGTGGTGGCTGCCACATAGCGACCGCAATTTACGATCAAATGACGTCATTGAGACGTTATTTTTTAAGATAGTAAGTTGGTGTGTTGTCCTGTTTTCATGAAGTCAAAGCCCTTTTGATGAGCATTTTGATGTCGGCCACCGCGGTCGTTATGTGGCGGATCTT
This sequence comes from Antitype chi, assembly GCA_947359405.1. Taxonomy (NCBI): domain Eukaryota; kingdom Metazoa; phylum Arthropoda; class Insecta; order Lepidoptera; family Noctuidae; genus Antitype; species Antitype chi. Next base: position 17,247,444 of record OX375820.1, on the reverse strand, counting down.
TAAAAAAACCGTACATAGAGCTGGGTACTCACTTAGCAGTGTAGCACGTAACGTATCAGATACGGTATCAACCTGCAAGTGGGTACGGCTCGTCCACGGTCCTCCGCGTATCTAGCTACGAGCTGCCGGATCCGCAGTGCTCGCAACGACGTCACGCCGATAACATGTCTCAAATGGTGGCTAGTGCTGCGTTCATATTCATGTATAATATTTTAGATGATTATGAAAGCCCACGTCGACTTTGGCAAAGTGAAATTTTCAAAGATAGAAATCGTTCTAACAATTTAGTAATGGATATGAAGTCTCAAGAGATAGTGGACATTTCAAGAATTTCACGTTCGTTCGTTTGAAGTTCGTTTGAAGCTCGCGCGTACGTACTCGCTACACAAACGGTCGTGGCGCCGTCCACGAGTAGACATGGGTAGCTCGTGAGCGAGTGATAGAAAAGAGCTAGCTCTTTTTGATGGACGTCGCTCTCGCTCACTCACTCGTTCGCTAAGTAGCTCACTAGCTCAGTTAGCTCTTAGACTCTCAGTACTTCAGCGAGACACCGATGACCGACCGAAGTCAGCGGCCGAACGGCTCATTCGGTTCGCTTCGGAATATTTCGGATCGCATAGTTCGTTCTTCCAACAATACCTCTTCGATACAATACGTCATTGTCCACTATCATACGACATAAATCACTGTAAATCTATCTTTATGACCATAGCTTTAAAGTAGAAAATACTTTGGCATTGCATTGTTTAATTTTTTTGCGTATTATTTACGTAAAGTCATAACAATAAATAAACAAACGGAAAAGCTTATTTAACTTAACTCCAAACTTCCAAAGAGCTATTCACAATGACTACTGAGCGGGCCGAGCCGTTTTCAACGACACGCGTGCACCGTGAGTCAAATGAACTAACAGTCAGCGTCTGAATCACTGAGCTATAGAAGAGCTAGTGAATAATAAAGAGTCCAAACTTCCAAAGAGCTACTCACTATTGAGCGAGCCGATCCGTCTCCTTCGACGCGCGTGCGGCGTGAGTCAATTGAGCTAACAGTCGGCGTCTCGGCGTCTGTGTCACTGAGCTATAGAAGAGCTAGTGAGCTAGAAGAGTGATATAGCTCTTTAGAGTGAAAGAGCTAATCGCTCTTTTTCTTTTCAGTGAGCTACTTCGCCCATGTCTATCCACGAGCACACTGCGAGCAGAACACTGCCTTTGTGTTCGCAGTGAAACCGCCACTCGGCGGGTCACTGCGAGCTTACAGCGCTCCACGCGCGAGCGGCTCGCAGCGGGCTCGTGCCTACGTACTCACTTGATACCGTATCTGATACGTTACGTGCTACACTGCTAAGTGAGTACTCAGCTTACTAAGTTGCGTAGATTTGAAATTGGAATATGTAAAGAGAAACCGCACATAACATAATTAATTGTGAAGATTTGAAATTGGAATATGTAAAGAGAAACCGCACATAACATAATTAATTGTGAAGATTTGAAATTGGAATATGTAAAGGAGAAAGGGGAATAGGTCATTTTGTAAGAAAGTTCCTTAATGCGGCTTACGGTCGTAGTTGACAGCGGGACGTGCGCCGTATCACCAGTCCGGGGCAGCGGAAGTTGCCTTCGCACCTGCTGCCCGGGACGTAGGTGTACGAAGGAACACCGCACACCGCGGTGGTTTTAATCAATAAGAGTCTAACAGAACCCTCTGTCCACCCCAGTGCTGCGGACATCCATGAGCATTTCCACCTCGACAGTTGAGTGGTACAAACATCACGTAAGGAAAAAGTGTAATGCCCCTTCCATGCGATTTTTTCTTTCTACGTCTCTTTCTATTATATACGACTGTGTGTATGCGTGCGAGTATCGCGTAACGAACGTTCCTGACGGGCGGGGGTCCCCCGACCGCACGGATTTTTTTTTCGTTCTCTTTACACGGGGCATGGAATCATGAAATCCATAAATTCGCCTACTCCCTGAGAGGTTTGCTAGGAGATCTATACCCATATGTATCGAAATAGTTGTTACAAATTACAAAAAAAAAAGATTTGTCGTTGAGCACTGTGAGAGGATCGAGTAATAAAACACATTTTTCATGCAACTTTAATATAATTATTCCTAGTAAATAATTTTACGAAGAAATTTTATTCTTCCCCCGTTTTTCTGATATTCCATTTCTAAATTAGCTTGACAGTTCGAATGTGATTAAAGTTATTTCATCGCTAGCCTGTACAACATAAGGTCGTCTTTTGCAGACAACCTTTACAGTACAATTAGGTTTTAGTCAGCCTTTAAGACAACTCAACCGGTCTTGCGGATGGCGAGTAATGGGTAGCTCGCTGTCTGGTAAGGACCAAGCCCGGTTCGACGGCGCGTTGTGTTCCACGCGCGCTTCAAAGAGATGTCACTATCAACAGGTGGGGTCCGCGGCTTTAATGAATATGTGATTATTATTTAAATCAGGATAGTAAAAAACAAAATATTTTTTCATATTAACTAAATCGAGTAAAGATATTCAATTTATTATATATGTATAGATATTATTAGAAAAGGTCTACGTAAAACCGATGCTTTTATAACACTCTTGCCTTTTTTATGTATTCTTACTGAATTGTATTATTTTTTTTATCAATTAAATTAAATATATTCTAATATGGAGTAACAAAACTGTATGGTATTAAAATTTAATGAAGATAATTAAATCATTTCTATCATGAACTGTGTAATTTTATTACTATTTTTTTTCTCATATCAACAGTCCTATTTATAAGTCCGGAACTAGGACTGACCCGAATAACTACAGGCCGGTGTCGGTCTTACCTGTGATATCAAAGATATTCGAACAAGTTCTATATAATCGTCTAAATAAAAACCTAAATGACAAGAATTTCTTGATAGACCAACAGTACGGCTTTCGAGCTAAGTCAAGCACTCTGACAGCTGCAGTAGACTTAATAACAAAAATAAAAACAAATATTGATGAAGAAAATGTTGTTTTAGGGATCTTTATTGATTTAAAAAAAGCATTTGATACAGCAAGTCATAAAAAGCTCATCCAGAAACTAAATAATATAGGTATCACAGCCAGCGCCCTCGATATATTCACATCATACTTGCAAAATAGGCAACAAGTAGTCAAATTAGACAATTTCACTCGTTCGGTTCAAAACGTTACATATGGCTGTCCCCAAGGCTCGGTTATTAGCTCACTACTCTTTCTAATCTATATTAATAATATCAATAAATGAGGGCTAAATTCTTACAACAAATTGACTTACAAAATTAGCTTTGATTTTTTTGTGTGGATGTGACGCATATTTTCTCCCCATTTATGAGTTTTTGTGTTTGTGTTCTTCTTTCTCTGCGTCATATTTAGGGCGAATAAACGTATTTTCTTTCTTTCTATGTCACAAGTTACTCGTTCAGATAACCTCCTATGTGGGTATATCCTATTTTAACAAACCGAGATTAGACTAAGCACTATATAATCTTGTTAGAGACAGTCCCAAAAATATCATAAATATTTCCATTCTAGATTACATCCTAATACCAACTGGTCTGAAGAACAAGCTTCTTATGCTGGGAGGGTACACGTTCGCCCAAGTCTACAGCAAGAGACACTGGTACTGTTCTAGAAAGAAGATCGGCTGCAAGGCGAGAATCAAAATGGATGTCGATGAAGTTACAATAGTTGAAGCTGATAACGTGCATACGCATGATCCTCCGCAATATCATGTGACTGCAAATGGCGAATATGTGTTTATTAGATCGCGTGGAAAAAATTAAGTCATTCAAAGTGGATGTGCTAAAGTAGCGCGCGAAACACACATTTTCTTACGTTATTTTGCAATTAGCAGGTTTTATGTTGGTTGAAATATGATTCGCGACCGTAACATATATTGCTTTACCAAATTATAATCATTTAAATCATCAATACAAACTTCTTAGTTCATTTAAGGTTTTTTTTTAAATTTAATAACCTCTCCTGCTCTGGGTGGACCGGAAGGTCTTGTCAGACTTTTACTGACTAAAACTCACCCGTGTTGAACCCGTGTGAACTCGGGTGAGTGATACCGTGGCCCCTGGGCTACGGTATCTCTTTCGAACAATCCGCACCCCTGGCAGGCATCGGCCCTTGCGGACCCCACCAGTTTGTGCTAACATCTCTTTTGTCCAACTTAGAAACTGCCACTGACCTGCAACTTGCAAAAAATAAAACTTGCTAATATTTGAATTTTGCGGGTTACCCTGGAGCATCCACCTTAAGCTATCGTTTCCTAAGACAGCAGCCGCCGCGTAGCGTCCTTAACTTACTGTCGAATGATGCTCAAACCCCGGTGCCATAATTTTCATGACAGCCGCATACAGTGGCCACCACTGTCGTAGGAAACCAAAGCTTAAGAACAAATTTTACCGACGTCAGATGTCTTTTATTCATGAAATAAAACAGACTTTTTAAATTTGTTCTTTGAAATAAAAACATTTCAAATTTAAAAATTATTTGGCGTTGGAAAAGTCCGAGTATCAAGTTTGTTTTAAAGTTGTAAACGTAGCATGTGCCGTCCTAGAAGTAAAAAAGAAATTGTGTTTGATGTAAAACCTGATTTGACAGCTCTTATACATCGGCTACATCAGTCAACTGCCTTTTTTTTCTTACCGCAGTAAGAAAAAAAAGGCAGTTGACTGATGTAGCCACGCATAAGCAGCTGAGCTTAATCTACTTGAAAGAGCCCACCCCACCCCACCCCATTGCAATTTTGAATCTAATTTTATTCCTAGAAATACAGTTTCCGAAATGGCATCTAGTTTCTTGCCATCAAGTTTTAAATTTAGACATAATTGAGGTACCTACATTTGGTAACGAGAACTTAAGACATTTAGTATTGTTCGCATTGAGTATAAGATTATATTATTAGCAGCAAACCATTTCGAAAGAACAGCTAGACTCTCTCTTTTTAACCGACTTCAAAAAGGAGGAGGTTATCAATTCGTCGGAACCTTTTTTTTTTTTTTTTTTTTTAATTTTTTTTATGTATGTTCCCCGATTACTCGAAGATGGCTGGACCGATTTGGATTTTGTTTTTTTTGTTTGAAAGGGTATACTTCCCAGGTGGTCCCATGATCATCAAGTCAGGATCTGATGATGGGATCCTGGAGAAATAGAGAGAACTCTTCAAATTTTATAGGCACACTTGAAGCGATTTGGGTATTTTTTGGAAGAGTACTGTCTCGGAGTAGTTCCATTTCAATTTCGTGAAGATCTGATCAAGAACTTTGGAGATAGGCAACGGAACTCCTCAATAAATGGTAGCAAATGGACTGGGATTGCTGAAATCTCATCTCTGTCTATTGCTTACACCAGTTCATAACATAACATCACGCCGGTATGCTGTGAAGGTGTAAGCACATGTGAACCACTAAAAAGTGAAAAATAAAAACTTTTTCCAAAAAAAAAACAACCGACTTCCAAAAAAACACTACAAAGTGAAAAATAACTTTAATTTCGGAAGGCGGTGACAAAAAATTCAAATACAGCTCCAAAGACACCGACTTCCGAAATTAAAGTTATTTTTCACTTTGTAGTGTTTTTTTGGAAGTCGGTTGTTTTTTTTTTGGAAAAAGTTTTTTCTATTTATACAAAAAATAGGAGAAGTGTCATCGGCGAATAAAATGATATCCGAGAAGTTAGCCTTCAGGTAAGGAAGGTCATTAATATAAACTAGAAATAAAAAAGGACTAAGCATTCAACCTTGAGGCACGCCAATCTTAACTAGACACCCCGAGGATGTCACCCCGTTAACGTTTACTTTTTGCTGCCTGTTTGATAAATAGGAAAGTACAAGATCAGCAGCTCGTCCACGAATTCCGTAGTGGTGTAATTTACAGATCAGTGTATTGTGGTCAACGCAATCAAATTTTCTTCATGATTTCAGCCAATCTCTAATTTGGGCTTTCCACCAGGCTGTAGTAGGGGTCTTCTCTAGCCTTCGGGAGTGGTAAGGGGCATTATCTAAAATTAGTATAGAGTTTGTCTTCAATTTTGACAAAATCGACTTAAACCTCTCCTCGAAGTGTTTATCATTCATTTCTTGGTGATAATCTTCACTGCTCTTTTTCGACTCGAATATTAATAAACCCCCATCAACAAAGCCTTCTTCGCTGCCTATGTGGGATATTTTGAGGCACCTCCCTTTCCCAGATGGTGCTTTTAAGCCCGTAGTGTGCCCTTCGAGAAACGCTTGCTTTAAGTTGCTTTGGAGTTGCAAGGTGCTTGTCAACCCAGATTTTTGTTGGCGCATGACCTGTAAAAGATTGTTCTATTATAAACCTGTAGAATAGAAGAAATAAGAGCGTAGTTTTCACTTTTACAAATGTAAAGCACCCACATTGCCCTTTTATGCAAACAATAATTACACAAAAAAAACATACACAACAATTGGCTATTTAAATCTTAATAAATGTATCTGTGCATAAAAAGTTGATATTACATAATATTATTAATCCATGTTTCGTCTAGGTAGTACATGAACTTTCCTTCTCTACGATACTGTTTTATAGTTAGCAAGTATCGCTTCCTCCACAATGTTATGTCTTGCCGGTCTATTATACTGCTGTGACGCTTGCGAGTAACATATCTAATGTTAAATGTTTTAATACCAATCTCATTGTGTGCATTGAGAAGTCGGGTAGATCAGGATCGATGCTCGCAGCTTGAACGATCTTAGTTGATCTTAGTCGATCGAAATTAGTTGAAATTATTTTTGCTCTGTATGTATAAATTACTAACCTTTTTAACTGTTGTAGCTTCATTTCTATAAAAGAAAGCACGCACTTTTTGTCTTATGGCTAAAAAGGTAAACTCGTCAATTTTGCCTATAATGTTCTGTTTAGGGCCAGTTTTACGAGGTGGTGTGAATTCTTCACTGTTTTTATGTTCTTTTACAATTCTGCGAACTGTCACTGCAGGAATTCCTAAAATCTCGGCAGCCTTCTTGGTGCAATCACCTAAAGACCAATATTGATCTTTAGGCCAATTCTTGTAGACATGCTTGTAGGCATTCATTATCATGACCTTTTCAGATACAGACATAGCAGTACGTTGTCTCTTTTTAGGTGGCGATAAAATATAATTTTTGGTTGACGGCCCTGGCTGAGCATACATAGTAGGTGCGTCTATTTATTACGCGTAAATACGACTTTACGCAGCAACAAAATAAATAAAAACTTTCAAAGAGAAACTTAACAAAAAATAAAAACTTAGTGCGACACATTCAGTCACGATAAACGTCAGAAACCGGATGACAGTATTCTTTCCTCTATGCCGAATGACCAAAACAAAAATGGCGACCAGTAGGGACAACTAAATTGAATCGATTATTAGGATAACGCAGCATTATTTACGTCGAATGTCCAAATGTTTACATCTTATGCTATATTGCCAGTATTAATAAAAATAATTACACGATTTTATTTCAAACAGTTATATTTTATTCTTGGCTCCTAGTTTACGTCACTTTAAAAATGAAAACTGTGTGCAATATTAGTACTTTGGCAAACTGCATAATTAAGGTTATTATTTAAAATTGGCAACACCTTTGTTTACATTTTTGATCTCGAATTCAATTTTTTAGTTTAGGTGATTTTATACAGTAATATCCAAAAAAAGCGGGGCTGTTTTTTTTCCTATTTGTAAAACTACATATAACACGAATTTCTATATGAACACTTTATTCCTGCTTTTACTAATAAGATAACTTTCATTCATGTACATTAAAACTTTCTTCTTAAAAACTATATTTTGTGTTCTAGAGGTACAATACATAAAACTGTCTCACAGCAAGTCGATGGTTATGTACAAAAACCATACGTATTCGTTTAATGATAAAACGAAGCGGTCGCTAAGGTGCTCCAGGCGGCAGTCAGCACAGTGTGGAGCAAAGCTGATCCTGGATAAAGATGGAAGGGTGGTGCCAAGTAAGACGACAACCAATCACAACCACCCAGCGCCAAAATTTTACACCACTAGCGAGGGACGCTATGTTAGAATTTAAAAGTAGACACTCAGTTATAATAGTGGTGTAAGTCTAGTGGAATTCGTAATTGCTTTACGTATCACTTTGACGGTTCCCAGTAAATTCATAACTTAAGGTGAACCTAGTCCACATTTTTTGCATACAAACTTCGGAAGTGTTTTACTCCACTGTCTGACATGGCACATCCAAAGTAAAATATGATATCGTTTTGTCTCATTATTAATATTGTCTGTACGGAAACAGAATACTATAATAAAAATCCATTAAAAAGTTAGGAGCCAACAAAGATTCGTTTTTCTTGCTAATTTTACTTAACTTTGGGCGTGTTTAAGTAATGAAAGAAGTGTAAAATCTCCAAAACCAAGTCGGTACCGACAAAGTTCAATTATCGTAAAGTTCAAAAAAAAATATTAGTCATTGATTTATGTATTGGCTTTTTCATAAAACCCGATGTTCCAAAGGACTTTTCTAAATTTTTTCGTGAATTTTTTACTATAAATGATCCTGCATCTCACTCAATAACGTTGTGCGTCTAAACTAGCGTCTAACTGCTTATCAATGATACTATCTTTGTCGGACACGAAGCCTGGTGAGACAGCGTGATTTTTAGCCAGGCCCACAAGTGAGTTCGAGCCCGCGACTAGGTTCCCCTTAAGGCACGGTTTTGTAGAAGAGCGGTGACCGCCGCTCTTTTATACTTGTATTCAGTAACTTGACAGTTCAAAGAAAAATTATGTTACCGTACTAAAACTAATAAGTGTTAAGGTAGTGAACGATTTTGCGTAAAGAGCGAATGATAAAAATGGTTCCATTTTAAATTACACCGTTTTTATCATTCGTTAGAAAACTTTAAAAATTCATTTCTAAGATGTGAAATATAAGAATAATTAATAATTTAATAATAAAAGTAATATCCTTTTTTAATTTCTTCTAATAGAAAGAAACTGAATACATTACCTTGCTACTGAAAAACAAAATATGTAACAAATTCTACAATTTTTTATACTGCATATCATGTTTATAAGACAAGTTATTAAATTTAAAAAAAAAATCATTTAAGGACCTACATTACTTCAGGTTCATTCAATTTCGTTACTTCTTACACCACCTCACTTGCTGTTTTGGTCAAAAGCTGGAAACACTTCAACTGTCAAGTTACTGAATGCGATTAAAAGTCCAAGTATAGATAACCGTATCTTAAGGTCAAAAATTTCTTACTCTCACAGACTAAAAGTCCTTGTCGTATTATGAAGTGCAAATGCAATTATGAGGTCTACACTGGTTTTATTTCGAACTAACACTACGTCCAGGGCAATATAGCGATATCGGAACAAAATTAAATTAAGCGTTACAACCTATCTCTCTACTTTGTTGTCCTCATGGCTGAAGGTAGAAATGTTTTAGATTAATGTTTAACTGTGGGAATAAATCTTGATGGTCTTGTACTGTGTCTTTACTTCACCACTTATATTTCCCATGTACTCGTATATTCTATACAAAAAAACACTTAAGAGTCCAACTCTAAAATTCTCACACAATAAGTGTAAATAGAGATAGTTCCGAAAAATATTTAAAGTATTTATATTTCAGATTACATTTTAATACCAAGTGGTATCAAAAATAAGCTGCTCATGCTTGGAGGTTTTACATTCTGCGAGATGAATAGCAAACGCCACTGGTACTGTTCTAAGAGAAGGTGCGGCTGCAAAGCGAAAATTAAAATGGACTACGATGAAGTTACAATAGTCGAAGCTTATAACGTGCATACTCATGATCCTCCACAATATCATGTGACTGCAAATGGTGAATATGTGTTTCTTAGATCACGTGGGCAAACATCTTAAATTAAATCACTTAGAGCTGATTTTACCGAGACGGCGATGTTTTAAATCTTTATCCGTGGAATAAATATGACTGCTTACTGTTATTGTATGATAAAAATAATCGTCCAATTATTTGACGTTGGAAAACTCAGCCAGAGTGAAATATTGGCGCGCGTTCTCGGGGACTGATATCAGTCCTGTGTCACAGAGCGCATCGACTTTCTGAAGCAGAAAGTGTATGCATGGTACCCTAGTTCCTAACGACAGGACTTACCCACCTGCTCCATAAATTAATACCACGGAACCCAAAAATTAAAGACCGATCACGTGTTTACCGACAGTCTATACAATTCTTTCATCTATTTTGAGACCTAAATTTTACAATAATATAGACACTAACCCCATCATGTCTGTCTCTCAAAATTGATTTCAGAATGGGTCCCGTGGTACTAAGGAGCTGCTCCTCATTGATATGGCCATTAGCCAACAGGGTCGTCGTTCCCGAAAGGACCTTTCGACATATTGGATAGATTACAAGGAGGCCTATCACTCGTTGCCACATAGATGGCTCATGAGGGTGCTGGAGTTGTATAAAGTAGATACAACTCTGCGCACCTTCCTGATATCATAAATGGGGCAATGAAGGTCGGTCCTTCGATATCCAGGATGTCGAAATATCCAGAGGAATAGCGAGCCGATAAGGATCGAGCGAGGCATATTTCAGGGTGACAGTTTCCGCTTTGGTTCTGCCTATCCCTGAATCCTCTAAGCACACTGCTGGAGGATTCAGGTATAGGCTGTCCGCTGAGGAGAGGTGGTTAGGTTATATCTCACCTCCTCTACATGGATGACCTAAAACTCTTTGCACCCAACAATTTGAAACTGATGGAGATACTGAAAGTTACTGAAACCTTGTGTAGCGCCATCAGGATGGAATTTGGTGTGGACAAATGTGCGGTCATGCATGTAAACCGAGGGGAGATTGTGGAATCCGTGGGAAGCCAACTCTCGGATTCCATTAACCTTTGAGCCCTCTCCGCAGCCGAAACTTATACGTAATTGGGTATGTCGGAAGCTTTGGGCATCAATGTTACTGACATGAAGCAATAGTTGAGGGAGCGCTTCTTTGGCCGCCTGCAGAAAGTGTTTAATAGTCTTTTATCAGGTGGAAACAAGGTGCGCCGCGCCTTCAACGGTTGGGTCATGCCGGTTTGGATGTACGTATTCTTTCGGCATACTCAAATGAACCCAGACCGAACTCGATGCCCTGGATAGGAGGGTCCGTACGCTGCTGACTACATATTGAATGCATCACCCATGGTCATCGGTAATGAGACTGTATATCCCGCGAAAATATGGAGATCGAGGCTTTTTAAATGCTAAGATTCTCCACAATCGCGAGATATGCAGTCTCAGGGATTATTTCCTAGACGCCGATGTAGGGATGCATCGAGATTTGGTTGCGGCGGATAAGGGCCTCACTCCGCTCTCCTTGGCTAAAGAGAACTAGGGCAAGCCTGTAGGGCTTGACACTAATGATCGCATGGAGGTATGCCAGAGTAAGGAGCTTCACGGACGCTTTTTCCGGGCCCTACATAGGCCCGATGTAGACCCTCTAGCGTCTGTAGCCTGGCTACGTTTCAGTGACCTCTTTGAGGAAACCGAAGGTTTTGCCCGTGCAATTATGGACGAGGTTATGATGACGAACAATTACCGGAGATTTTTTGTGAAATATGGCACGGTTGACATCTTTCGGGCATGCCACCGTCCGGGAAAATCAATCAGACATATAATCTCCGGGTGTTCTCATCTAGCTAACGAAAAGTACTTGCATATGCACAAACTTGTAGCCAGGATTATCCACCAGCAACTTGCTCTGAAATACAGCCTTTTGGAATCAGAAGTGCTGTACTACAGATATGTGCCCGACCCAGTTCTCGAAAATGGACATATCACACTGTACTGGGATCGGTCCATAATCTCTGACAGGACTATTGTTGCCAGTAAGCCTGATATAGTGGTGGTGGATCAACTAGAGTGGCGTGTAATGATCGTTGACATAACGGTCCCGCATGACGGGAACCTCGTCAAAGCCGAGAAAGATAAACAAATCAAGTATCTTGACTTACCTCGCGAGGTTGACGACATGTGGGATGTGGATGCAGCGATCATTGTACCGATAGTTGTTACAGCCAATGGTTTGAAAGGCAAGAGCCTCGACCAAAACCTAAGGAGGCTCTTGTTGGGCAGCTGGATCAAGGGTTTGATCCAGAGAGCAGTACTCCTGGACACGGCTGGTAGTGTTAGGAGGTTCCTCTCTCTGGAGCCCTGACCGCTACCACCGGTAGCTTGGACCCTGTTCCCAATACCGGTGGGCTACTATTTTGAAATGTTTTTATATATTTTATATTCTAATATTTAAAAATGTAATATAAAAGTGTATTTAATGAAATAAAGGATATAATAATAATAGTATTTATTCGTATCAACCAATACAGCTAATAATGGTTACATACATATGATTTAATTGTAAGCATATGTGTTATAATATGTCTTTGTTTTTTTCTTTATTTGTATAGTGTTTAGGTCTTTACTGCAATCTATAGACTGCTTGCTATGGTATACGAAATTTCTAGTTTGTAACGCTCCTCTGAAAAGGATAGCTACGCAGTTTTGACACAGTACATTGCTCATATCCCACCTTCGTCTGTAACTAGACAATTGAACAGCGCAATTTCTTGCAATACTTCCAAAATTGTCACCATTTATGCTTGACATTATGGTTACAGACAACTATATTAAATATTAAAATATAATTAATCAACTATAGTTAGTTTTATTTTATTTCACAGCTCCCTTATCGGTAAGTCTCTCTCTATATTATGTTTCGAACATAATTTATTGGTCTCATTAACCTTTTTCGTGTAAGGCAACAGATAATGTGACCATGTGTCCGCTCACTGCTGAGTGGACACCTTCTTGAATGACGTCTTCCTATTGTGCTATGCTTTCCTTGTATATACGACTCTCATCCAGGTCTTCTCCGCAATCTTCTGTAGGTCGTCCACCCACCCGGCTTTTGGTTAATACCTAGTCATAAATAACATGCATTAAGTGTCTAAATTATTTCATTTCTATTTCTTTTGTCCCAGGTTTAAGAATGATGGTACTGGCCAGCGGTAGGACATTGGTTATGTTTCAAACGTACACGTTCTCTTTCTGTGATAAAACAAGGCGGTACCTGCGGTGCTCTGGGCGGCTCCACGGATGTCGAGCTAAGCTGAAACTAGACAAAGATGGAGCTGTGGTGGATGGTGAAACCAGCCACAACCATCCACCACCACAGTACATGCAAATGAAAAGTGGAGTATATGTTAAAATCTCTAAGAAGAATTAAGACATGTAAAGGAAATATGTTTGACGAGGCGTAGTAATAGTTGAACATGCTACTTGATTACATAACATCAAGCCTGTAATTCCCGAACTGTTAGGCAGAAGTGTACATAGGTAGGTTACTGTAGAGTAACACCCACATCTCGCCGAGTTATATTTAAGTCGCCATTTGCCTAGCTTTTTCCCAAGTATGTTCGGGTCAGTTTGCACTCTAGTTAGACTGCAAGTTGCAGCTGAATACCAGTGCTTCAAATACTGACTGCCTATCTGATATCCACAACCTAGTTACCGGATAACACGATTCCCCTAGACAACACTGGTTGTTAGACTTTCGGGCTTCTCACTACCCATAACGACTATTAAAGCTTTACGAATGACCGCCGGGATCAACGGCTTATCGTGCTCTCCGAGACACTTAAAGGTTTCGAGATGTAATGGATGGATGGCTAGTTATGTCCCATGTGCATGAAATAGGGGGCGAGCCTATTGTCAGCAACCGGGTCTAAATCCAGCTGTTTGAAAATCATCTTTCTGTATGTTGCGTCCAGCTCAAATAACTACAACTGATTGACTTACAAAAATCGTAAATCAAGTTCGCTTTGATTTTTTTGCGTGGATGTGACGCATATTTTCTCCGAATTTTTTTTTTCGTGTTCTTTGACTGAGTCTTGTTTACTACGAATAAACTTTTTTCCTTCTTTCTATGCCACAAGTTACTTTTCCAAATAATCTCTGGGATATGTTGGTATATCCTATACAAAACAACACAGAGATGAGTACTCTGAAATCATCACCTAAAAACTGTATATATGTTGGAGGCAGTTCCAAAAAATATTATATATATTTCCATTCTAGATTACATCCTAATACCGACTGGTCTGAAGAATAAGATTCTTATGCTGGGAGGGTACACGTTCGCCCAAGTCCACAGCAAGAGACGCTGGTACTGTTCTAGAAAGAAGATCGGCTGCAAGGCGAGAATAAAAATGGACGTCGATGAAGTTACAATAATTGAAGCTGATAACGTGCATACTCATGATCCTCCGCAATATCATGTGACTGCAAATGGCGAATATGTGTTTCTTAGATCGCGTGGAAAAAATTAAGTCATTCAAAGTGGATGCGCTAAAGTAGCGCGCGAAACACAAATTTTCTTACGTTATTTTGCAATTTGCAGGTTGTATGTTGGTTAAAATATGATTCACGACTGTATAATATATATGGCTTTACCAAATTATAATCATTTAAATCATGAATACAACCTTTTTAACCGACTTCAAAAAAGGAGGAGGATCTCAATTCGACTGTGTTATATTTATGTTTGTTAGCTCAGAACTTTCGACTGGATGAACTGATTTTGATGATTCTTTTTTCATTTGAAAGCTGGTGCTTCCCGTAAGGTGCCATTAAAATTTCATATAGATTTGATTATGCGTTTCATAGACAGACAACGGAACTGTTCAAAAAATGACAGCAAATCAACCGCGATTGCTGCTATCGCATAAATAATAGTTTTTTTTTACCCCGGGGATGATGACATTTCGAATTGGAGTGGGGTACGTACTATAACTAAAAAGTGGAAAATAAAATCTTTTTCCAATAAAAAAAAACAACTGACTTCCAAAAAACACTACAAAGTGAAAAATAACTTTAATTTCGGAAGTCGATGACTGGTGACATGAAAATTAATAAAATACATATCCAAAGACACCGACTTCCGAAATTAAAGTTATTTTTCACTTTGTAGTGTTTTTTGGAAGTCGGTTGTTTTTTCTTTTGGAATAAGTTTTTTTAGTTCATTTAACGACATTGTATTACTATTTCATGGAAAAGTCGTTCAATGGGATTATATTTACATGTATACCGATCGCGAATTATATTTTGTCCAAAATACAGCTTGACACTTACCTGCAAGTTGAAGAAAACGTAAAAAATATTTGAATTTTAAGGGTTACCCTGGAGCATCCACCTTAAGCTTTGGTTTTCTAAGACTACGGCCGTCGCATAGCGTCCGCAATTTACCTTCTACTGATGTCACTGACTCGTTATTAATGATAAAGTTGCTCAAACTCCGATGCCATCATTTTTACTGCGGCCTTTATTTGGCGGCTACCGCTGTCTTAGGAAACCAAAGCTTATTTTTTTTTGGGTGGGAAATCATCAAATAATTTCTCCCGCTCTGGGTGGAGCAGGAGGGCGTGTCAGACTTTTACTGACTAAAACCCACCCGTGTTCCCTTAGGTGCCTGAGTGCCAGGGGCCGCGATATCTCTTTCGAAAAACCCGCACCCCTGGCAGAGGAAACCAAAGCTTAGGAACAAATTTTACCGACGTCATGACGTCTCTCTGTGAAATAAAAACATTCCAAATTTAAATTATTTGGCTTCGAAAATTCCGCCAGAGTGAAAAATGTGTTGAAAGAATGAAACCTCGAATGTTCCGTCCTAGAAGTAAAAAAAAATGTGTTTGCTGTGTAAAGTAATTTGGCAGCTCTTATTATCTTCTCTCTTTTTTGTAGATGCAAGTACAAGATAGCATTAGTTTAAGTTCTATTTTGTTGATGCATTAGAATTATATTATAATCATAGCCAATGTGTAGTATTATTATATGCATTTATGTATAACCAGCTTTCGCTCGCGGCTCCGCCCGCGTGGATGTAGGTTATCGCGTAAAAAAGTAGCCTATGTCCTTCCCCATATCCCAGGCTATATCTCTGCCAAATATCATGACGATCGGTTCAGCGGTTTAGGCGTGAAAGCGTAACAGACAGACAGAGTCACTTTCGCATTGATAATATTAGTAGGGATTGTATTCGAAGTGTTATTTTTCTTTTAAGTTCTTTTTGATGATTTTGCTTAGGGTCTTTTTTTAAGAAACTAAAAAATATTGAACCCTGTAAGTATTCTATTAATGTATATTTTGTTTCTGTTTCAGATTACATTCTAATACCAAGCAATAAAAAAAGAAAACTGCTAATGCTTGGAGGGTTTACATTTTCGCTGGTGAAGAAACACCTCTGGTACTGTTCTAAGAAGAAAATTGGCTGCAAAGCGAAAATTAAAATGGACGTAGATGGCGTTACAATTTCGACAGCTAATAACGTGCATAATCATGCGCCTCCGCTATATTGTGTGACAGAAAATGGTCAATATGTGTGTCTTAGATAAAAGTGATAAGTTCTTCAATTAATTCACTAGCTGATTTATTATATGTATAGTAATATCAAAAAAAAGCGGGGCTGTTTTTTCCTATCTGTAAAACTTGAACACGAATGGTTGTATTCTTCACTTGAAGATGCAAATAAACTTTATATAATTTTATTTATACATATATTTAAAAAAAAAATACTGGCCAATGCCAGTGTATAACTGACTGTCTAACTGATTATGTGTGTGCTAAACTGACGTGTAGTGCATAAAAAAAATTCGTTACAAATTCAAATTCAAGCATACCTTAGTCCTACTAAGGTGGGCTTTAAAACGGGAAGCATATTATTGTCGTGCGAATTTATGTAAGTTCTTGTTAAGTCTAGATCAGTTTTAGACAACTATTAATGTTTAATTATCTCGTTTCGATGTTTTTTTTTTTTTTTTTTGTTGGGCATCTCGCAGTTAGCCTTGAGAGGCCGTGACTGCTTAACCGGTCATTCCTGGGGCTGCCATTAAGAAACTAATCTTAACGCCTCCAGCCAGGGCTTACAAACTAATTTTATATACTAAGCGACTGCACGCTGAGGGCACCCCCTGTGGGGTACGGACCTCGGCTCAGGGCGTCACTGATAGGGGGACAGCTATCACTATTGGGGACAGGCTGGATCGAAATTGGCATATTATTATTATAGGGGGAATTTAAAGCTACTGGCTCAGCTGCGGCGCGGGCTGGCGCTTCAACGAGCAAGGGTCAGTCGGGGGTCTCGACGTTAGGCGCCGATACTACTAGGGGTCTTCGCGGGGCGCGAGGACCTCGGCGGCGAGGTCGGAAGGACGATTTTGTGCGGTGTGTGCGAACTGTACTGGTGGCCCTATTGCTTTCCTGGAGGAGAGTAATGTGGTCGTCTGGGTCGGTGAGGACATGTCTCGGCCGTCGGACAGAGCTAATCCTACTGGGGACATAAGTGGCGGCCTTCACAATCAAGGGATTGCGGTGAATTTCGGCTTTATCGAAGAAACGCTTCGCGGTGCGTTTCATGAATTGACTGACCGTGGGGATTTTCAGATCGAGATGGAGGATCTCGTTCCGAACGAACCAAGGGGCGCCTGTGGCTTGCCGGAGGAATCGGTTCTGTAGGGTCTGCATCCTATGGATGAATCGGGGGTTCGCGTGCGCAAAGATTGCACACGCATACGTCATGATGGGCCTTATACACGCCGTGTATATCCGCAACTTGCACTTTAGTGACAACTTGCTACGTGCATTTAGAACAGAATGTAACCTGCCGAGAGCGAAGGCGGCGCGTGAGCGCGCCTTCTTTATGTGCTCTGCGAAGGAGAGATGCTGATCCATGGTCACACCGAGGTATTTGGCTTGCTTCTCCCAAGGGATAGGCTTGCCGAACAAAGAGATGGGACGGGGGGCTCAGGTCTAATGCGTCGCGGTCTCGTAAAGAGGACTGCTTGGCTTTTATCCGGATTTATGTCGATCCGCCACTTTCGAAACCACGCGCCAAGGACGTTGACGGTGGTTTGGAGAGTGGCGGCTATCGCGTCCTGACTTTTCCCAGTGTAGTAGATGGCTGTGTCGTCTGCGAACAGTGCCAACTGTGCCTTTCTACTTTTGGGGATATCGCTCGTGAATAGAGTGAATATGAGCGGGGACAACACCGCGCCCTGAGGGACGCCGGCGCGAATGGGATGGGGAGACGAGATCGCCCCTTCGATGCGATAGCGAAAGGTGCGGTTCGACAGAAAATCTCGTAAGATGAGCACGAGACGGTCTGGCACCCCGAGACGGTCGTTTCGATGACGTTCTCAAGTCTTGATATAGTTACCGGCACGTAAGTTGGCAAGAGATTTTGTAGTGGGGGAAATTCGCGCATGTAAAAATGTATGAAA
The DNA here is from genome assembly GCA_947359405.1 of Antitype chi. Classification (NCBI taxonomy): domain Eukaryota; kingdom Metazoa; phylum Arthropoda; class Insecta; order Lepidoptera; family Noctuidae; genus Antitype; species Antitype chi. The sequence continues at coordinate 17,229,151 of OX375820.1, read as the reverse complement.
TGGTGCCTGCGCGAACTTCCCCCACTACAAAATCTCTTGCCAACTTACGTGCCGGTAACTATACCTTTATTTAGAGATCATTAGAATGGTTGATTAGGCGGTAACAGCCATCAATACTACAGCGCTACGTGCTCTGGGACACATGACATTGACTACAACCTGTATTGTCATTTGTCCTAGACCCTAAACGTCAGTCGTTCGAAAAACTAGAGGACTTGAAAGCGATATCAAAAGTTCGATTCCGTCAGTAGACGGCCTAGTTCTGGAAGAAGAACATCCAACCACGGGATGTTCTTTTCCTGGTGAGTCAGGCGTTGAGAAATCGCAAATCCTCATGTGTCGAACTCAAGAAGACTCTAGGCTAATTTGCATAAAATAGCCTTTGGACGGTCAGAATAAGATTTCTAGCTACTATCTATTTATGCAGTAATCACCCAGCCCGTGGTCCTAAATTGTTCCGTGAGCTAGTGTTGCTTAGCTTCGCTGGATGTTGTGAGACGTGGACTCAACTTTCTGCTCTGTAATTAAAATATTGGGCGTTGGCAAAATCAGTCAGAGTAAAAAGTGGTTGAAAGATTTATATATGTCAAACTCGTTTTCATGTTAAAAAAAAAGATAGCGACAAATGCGACAAGTTTCGTTTTAGAAGTCCAAACAAAATTTGGAATTTCCTGTTTAACGAAAGAAGGGAGCTCTTATTATGTTCCGTCTCTTTCTTTGTTTGGTGTCAGTATGAGATAGCTATAGCTTAAGTTATGTTTTGTTGGTGCAATAGAATCATGGCCAATTTAAGGTCTTTGAAGTTCTTTTTATAAAGATTTTGTACAAATTCCTATAATTCTTTTAAGGGTTTTATTTTCTTTTTCTTTGAGCACAAACAGATTAAATTATTATATGGTTTTTCTTTCCTAGTTGATTTTCTACCATCTTCCTTTATTTATAAACAATTAGTTTTCGTGTTCTATAATATTTAATAAATATTTTTTCTATATAAACACTCTATTCCTGCTTTTACTAATAAGATAACTTTCATTCATGTACATTATAACTTTCTTCTTAAAAACTATATTTTGTGTTCTAGAGGTACAATATATAAAACTGTCTCACAGCAAGTCGATGGTTATGTACAAAAACCATACGTATTCGTTTAATGATAAAACGAGGCGGTATCTAAGGTGCTCCAGGCGGCTGTCAGCACAGTGTGGAGCAAAGCTGATCCTGGATAAAGATGGAAGGGTGGTGCCAACTAAGACGACGACCAATCACAACCACCCAGCGCCAAAATTATACACCACTAGCGAGGGACGCTATGTTAGAATTTAAAAGTAGACACTCAGTTATAATAGTGGTGTAAGTCTAGTGGAATTCGTAATTGCTTTACTTATCACTTTTGACGGTTTCCAGTAAATTCATAACTTAAGGCACGGTTTTGTAGAAGAGCGGTGACCGCCGCTCTTCTATACTTGGACTCTTATTCGTATTCAGTAACTTGACAGTTCAAAGAAAAATAATGTTACCATACTAAAACTGATAGTGTTGAGGTAGTGAACGATTTTGCGTGAAGAGCGAATGATAAAAATGGTTTCATTTTAAATTACACCGTTTTTATCATTCGTTAGAAAACATAAAAGTAATTTACTTTTTTTTTTCTTCTAATAGAAAGAAACGAAATACATTACCTTACTACTGAACAACAAAATATGTAACACATTCTACAATTTTTAATAGTGCATATCATGTTTTTAAGACAAGTTATTACATTAAAAAAAAAAAAAAAATTTAAGTATCTATATTACTTATAGTTCATTCAATTTAGTTCATTCTTACACTACCTCACTATCTTTTTTTGTCAAAATCCGCCCTTCAACTGTCAAGTTACTGAATACGACTAAAAGTCCAAATAAAGGTAACCGTATCTTAAGGTCTAAAATTTCTAACTCTCACAGACTAAAAGTCCTTGTCGTATTATGAAGTGCAAGTGCAATTATGAGGCCTACTATGGTTTTAGAGGAAAGGTTTTAATTCGAACTAACACTGCGTCCAGGGCAATATAGCGATATCGGAACAAAATTAAATTAAGCGTTACAACCTATCTCTCTACTTTGTTGTCCTCATGGCTGAAGGTAGAAATGTTTTAGATTAATGTTTAACTGTGGGAAATAAATCTTGATGGTCTTTTACTGTGTATTTTCTTCACCACTAATATTTCCCATGTACTCGTATATATGCTTTACAAAAAAAAAAAAAACACTTAAGAGTCCAACTATCAAATTCTCACCCAATAAGTGTAAATTAGAGATAGTTCCGAAAAATATTAAAGTATTTATATTTCAGATTACATTTTAATACCAAGTGGTATAAAAAATAAGCTGCTCATGCTTGGAGGTTTCACATTCTGCGAGATGAATAGCAAACGCCACTGGTACTGTTCTAAGAGAAAGTGCGGCTGCAAAGCTAAAATTAAAATGGACTACGATGAAGTTACAATAGTCGAAGCTTATAACGTGCATACTCATGATCCTCCACAATATCATGTGACTGCAAATGGTGAATATGTGTTTCTTAGATCACGTGGGCAAACATCTTAAATTAAATCACTTAGAGCTGATTTTACCGAGACGGCGATGTTTTAAATCTTTATCCGTGGAATAAATATGACTGCTTACTGTTATTGTATGATAAAAATAATCGTCCAATTATTTGACGTTGGAAAACTCAGCCAGAGTGAAATATTGGCGCGCGTTCTCGGGGACTGATATCAGTCCTGTGTCACAGAGCGCATCGACTTTCTGAAGCAGAAAGTGTATGCATGGTACCCTAGTTCCTAACGACAGGACTTACCCACCTGCTCCATAAATTAATACCACGGAACCCAAAAATTATAGACCGATCACGTGTTTACCGACAGTCTATACAATTCTTTCATCTATTTTGAGACCTAAATTTTACAATAATATAGACACTAACCCCATCATGTCTGTCTCTCAAAATTGATTTCAGAATGGGTCCCGTGGTACTAAGGAGCTGCTCCTCATTGATATGGCCATTAGCCAACAGGGTCGTCGTTCCCGAAAGGACCTTTCGACATATTGGATAGATTACAAGGAGGCCTATCACTCGTTGCCACATAGATGGCTCATGAGGGTGCTGGAGTTGTATAAAGTAGATACAACTCTGCGCACCTTCCTGATATCATAAATGGGGCAATGAAGGTCGGTCCTTCGATATCCAGGATGTCGAAATATCCAGAGGAATAGCGAGCCGATAAGGATCGAGCGAGGCATATTTCAGGGTGACAGTTTCCGCTTTGGTTCTGCATATCCCTGAATCCTCTAAGCACACTGCTGGAGGATTCAGGTATAGGCTGTCCGCTGAGGAGAGGTGGTTAGGTTATATCTCACCTCCTCTACATGGATGACCTAAAACTCTTTGCACCCAACAATTTGAAACTGATGGAGATACTGAAAGTTACTGAAACCTTGTGTAGCGCCATCAGGATGGAATTTGGTGTGGACAAATGTGCGGTCATGCATGTAAAGCGAGGGGAGATTGTGGAATCCGTGGGAAGCCAACTCTCGGATTCCATTAACCTTTGAGCCCTCTCCGCAGCTGAAACCTATACGTAATTGGGTATGTCGGAAGCTTTGGGCATCAATGTTACTGACATGAAGCAATAGTTGAGGGAGCGCGTCTTTGGCCGCCTGCAGAAAGTATTTAATAGTCTTTTATCAGGTGGGAACAAGGTGCGCCGCGCCTTCAACGGTTGGGTCATGCCGATTTGGATGTACTCTTTCGGCATACTCAAATGAACTCAGACCGAACTCGATGCCCTGGATAGGAGGGTCCGTACGCTGCTGACTACATATTGAATGCATCACCCATGGTCATCGGTAATGAGACTGTATATCCCGCGAAAATATGGAGGTCGAGGCTTTTTAAATGCTAAGATTCTCCACAATCGCGAGATATGCAGTCTCAGGGATTATTTCCTAGACGCCGACGTAGGGATGCATCGAGATTTGGTTGCGGCGGATAAGGGCCTCACTCCGCTCTCCTTGGCTAAAGAGAACTAGGGCAAGCCTGTAGGGCTTGACACTAATTATCGCATGGAGGTATGCCAGAGTAAGGAGCTTCACGGACGCTTTTTCCGGGCCCTACATGGGCCCGATGTAGACCTTCTAGCGTCTGTAGCCTGGCTACGTTTCAGTGACCTCTTTGAGGAAACCGAAGGTTTTGTCCGTGCAATTATGGACGAGGTTATGATGACGAACAATTACCGGAGATTTTTTGTGAAATATGGCACGGTTGACATCTTTCGGGCATGCCACCGTCCAGGAAAATCAATCAGACATATAATCTCCGGGTGTTCTCATCTAGCTAACGAAAAGTACTTGCATATGCACAAACTTGTAGCCAGGATTATCCACCAGCAACTTGCTCTGAAATACAGCCTTTTGGAATCAGAAGTGCTGTACTACAGATATGTGCCCGACCCAGTTCTCGAAAATGGACATATCACACTGTACTGGGATCGGTCCATAATCTCTGACAGGACTATTGTTGCCAGTAAGCCTGATATAGTGGTGGTGGATCAACTAGAGTGGCGTGTAATGATCGTTGACATAACGGTCCCGCATGACGGGAACCTCGTCAAAGCCGAGAAAGATAAACAAATCAAGTATCTTGACTTACCTCGCGAGGTTGACGACATGTGGGATGTGGATGCAGCGATCATTGTACCGATAGTTGTTACAGCCAATGGTTTGAAAGGCAAGAGCCTCGACCAAAACCTAAGGAGGCTCTTGTTGGGCAGCTGGATCAAGGGTTTGATCCAGAGAGCAGTACTCCTGGACACGGCTGGTAGTGTTAGGAGGTTCCTCTCTCTGGAGCCCTGACCGCTACCACCGGTAGCTTGGACCCTGTTCCCAATACCGGTGGGCTACTATTTTGAAATGTTTTTATATATTTTATATTCTAATATTTAAAAATGTAATATAAAAGTGTATTTAATGAAATAAAGGATATAATAATAATAGTATTTATTCGTATCAACCAATACAGCTAATAATGGTTACATACATATGATTTAATTGTAAGCATATGTGTTATAATATGTCTTTGTTTTTTTCTTTATTTGTATAGTGTTTAGGTCTTTACTGCAATCTATAGACTGCTTGCTATGGTATACGAAATTTCTAGTTTGTAACGCTCCTCTGAAAAGGATAGCTACGCAGTTTTGACACAGTACATTGCTCATATCCCACCTTCGTCTGTAACTAGACAATTGAACAGCGCAATTTCTTGCAATACTTCCAAAATTGTCACCATTTATGCTTGACATTATGGTTACAGACAACTATATTAAATATTAAAATATAATTAATCAACTATAGTTAGTTTTATTTTATTTCACAGCTCCCTTATCGGTAAGTCTCTCTCTATATTATGTTTCGAACATAATTTATTGGTCTCATTAACCTTTTTCGTGTAAGGCAACAGATAATGTGACCATGTGTCCGCTCACTGCTGAGTGGACACCTTCTTGAATGACGTCTTCCTATTGTGCTATGCTTTCCTTGTTTAAACGACTCTCATCCAGGTCTTCTCCGCAATCTTCTGTAGGTCGTCCACCCACCCGGCTTTTGGTTAATACCTAGTCATAAATAACATGCATTAAGTGTCTAAATTATTTCATTTCTATTTCTTTTGTCCCAGGTTTAAGAATGATGGTACTGGCCAGCGGTAGGACATTGGTTATGTATCAAACGTACACGTTCTCTTTCTGTGATAAAACAAGGCGGTACCTGCGGTGCTCTGGGCGGCTCCACGGATGTCGAGCTAAGCTGAAACTAGACAAAGATGGAGCTGTGGTGGATGGTGAAACCAGCCACAACCATCCACCACCACAGTACATGCAAATGAAAAGTGGAGTATATGTTAAAATCTCTAAGAAGAATTAAGACATGTAAAGGAAATATGTTTGACGAGGCGTAGTAATAGTTGAACATGCTACTTGATTACATAACATCAAGCCTGTAATTCCCGAACTGTTAGGCAGAAGTGTACATAGGTAGGTTACTGTAGAGTAACACCCACATCTCGCCGAGTTATATTTAAGTCGCCATCTGCCTAGCTTTTTCCCAAGTATGTTCGGGTCAGTTTGCACTCTAGTTAGACTGCAAGTTGCAGCTGAATACCAGTGCTTCAAATACTGACTGCCTATCTGATATCCACAACCTAGTTACCGGATAACACGATTCCCCTAGACAACACTGGTTGTTAGACTTTCGGGCTTCTCACTACCCATAACGACTATTAAAGCTTTACGAATGACCGCCGGGATCAACGGCTTATCGTGCTCTCCGAGACACTTAAAGGTTTCGAGATGTAATGGATGGATGGCTATTTATGTCCCATGTGCATGTAATAGGGGGCGAGCCTATTGTCAGCAATCGGGTCTAAATCCAGCTGTTTGAAAATCATCTTTCTGTATGTTGCGTCCAGCTCAAATACCTACAAGTGATTGACTTACAAAAATCGTAAATCAAGTTCGCTTTGATTTTTTTGCGTGGATGTGATGCATATTTTCTCCCAATTTTTTTTTGTTTGTGGTCTTTGACTGCGTCTTGTTTACTACAAATAAACTTTTTTCCTTCTTTCTATACCACAAGTTACTCTTCCAAATAATCTCCCTATGTTGGTATATCCTATACAAAACAACACAGAGATGAGTACTCTGAAATCATCACCCAAAAACTGTATATATGTTGGAGGCAGTTCCAAAAAATATTATATATATTTCCATTCTAGATTACATCCTAATACCGACTGGTCTGAAGAATAAGATTCTTATGCTGGGAGGGTACACGTTCGCCCAAGTCCACAGCAAGAGACACTGGTACTGTTCTAGAAAGAAGATCGGCTGCAAGGCGAGAATCAAAATGGACGTCGATGAAGTTACAATAGTTGAAGCTGATAACGTGCATACTCATGATCCTCCGCAATATCATGTGACTGCAAATGGCGAATATGTGTTTCTTAGATCGCGTGGAAAAAATTAAGTCATTCAAAAGGGATGCGCGCGAAACACAAATTAATTTTCTTACGTTATTTTGCAATTTACAGGTTGTATGTTGGTTAAAATATGATTCACGACTGTAACATAATATATATGGCTTTACCAAATTATAATGATTTAAATCATGAATACAACCTTTTTAACCGACTTCAAAAAAGGAGGAGGTTTTCAATTCGACTGTTTTTTTTTTAACTAATGTTTGTTAGCTCAGAACTTTCGACTGGGTGAACCGATTTTGATTGATTTTTGATGATTTTTCATTTGAAAGCTGGTGCTTCCCGTAAGGTCCCATTCATTCATATATGCACGCAAAAAACACATAACGCATAAACGCATAATCAGATCTATAGATCTGATTATGCGTTTCATAGACAGACAACGGAACTCTTTAAAAAATGACAGCAAATCAACCGCGATTGCTGCTATTGCATAAATATGTATTGTTTTTACCCCAGGGATGATGACATTTCGAATTGGTGTGGGATAGAAACTATAACTAAAAAGAAGAAAATATATGCTTTAAAAAAAAAAAAAACAACCGACTTCGGTGTCGTTGTATAAAATACATATCCAAGTCGGTGTCTTTGGATATGTATTTTATTAATTGTCATGTCACCATCAGTCAACGACTTCCGAAACTAAAGTAATTTTTCACTTAGTAGTGTTTTTTTGGAAGTCGGTTGTTTTTTCTTTTGGCATAAGTTTTTTTAGTTCATTTTTTTTATTTTATTTTATTTAATGCCATTGTATTACTATTTCATGGAAAAGTCGTTCAATGGGATTATATTTACATGTATACCGATCGCGAATTATATTTTGTCCAAAATACAGCTTGACACTTACCTGCAAGTTGAAGAAAACGTAAAAAATATTTGAATTTTAAGGGTTACCCTGGAGCATCCACCTTAAGCTTTGGTTTTCTAAGACTACGACCGTCGCATAGCGTCCGCAATTTATTTACCTTCTACTGATGTCACTGACTCGTTATTAATGATAAAGTTGCTCAAACTCCGACGCCATCATTTTTACTGCGGCCTTTATTTGGCGGCTACCGCTGTCTTAGGAAACCAAAGCTTTTTTTTTGGGTGGGAAATCATCAAATAATTTCCCCCGCTCTGGGTGGAGCAGGAGGGCGTGTCAGACTTTTACTGACTAAAACCCACCCGTGTTCCCTCAGTTGCCTGAGTGCCAGGGGCCGCGGTATCTCTTTCGAACAACCCGCACCCCTGGCAGAAGAAACCAAAGCTTAGGAACAAATTTTACTGATGTCACGACGTCTCTCTGTGTAATAAAACTGTCTTTACAGTTTTTGTATGAAACAAAAACATTCCAAATTTAAATTATTTGGCTTCGAAAAATCCGCCAGAGTGAAAAATTTGTATAAAGAATGAAACGTCAGATGTTCCGTCCTAGAAAAAAAAAATGTGTTTATTATGTAAAGTAATTTGGCAGCTCTTATTATCTTCTCTCTTTTTTGTAGATGCAAGTACAAGATAGCATTAGTTTAAGTTCTATTTTGTTGATGCATTAGAATTATATTATAATCATAGCCAATGTGTAGTATTATTATATGCATTTATGTATAACCAGCTTTCGCTCGCGGCTCCGCCCGCGTGGATGTAGGTTATCGCGTAAAAAAGTAGCCTATGTCCTTCTCCATATCCCAGGCTATATCTCTGCCAAATATCATGACGATCGGTTCAGCGGCTTAGGCGTGAAAGCGTAACAGACAGACAGAGTCACTTTCGCATTGATAATATTAGTAGGGATTGTATTCGAAGTGTTATTTTTCTTTTAAGTTCTTTTTGATGATTTTGCTTAGGGTGTTTTTTTAAGAAAAAAATATTGAGTACTGTAAGTATTCTATTATTGTATATTTTGTTTCTGTTTCAGATTACATTCTAATACCAAGCAATAAAAAAAGAAAACTGCTAATGCTTGGAGGGTTTACATTTTCACTGGTGAAGAAACACCTCTGGTACTGTTCTAAGAAGAAAATTGGCTGCAAAGCGAAAATTAAAATGGACGTAGATGGCGTTACAATTTCGACAGCTAATAACGTGCATAATCATGCGCCTCCGCTATATTGTGTGACAGAAAATGGTCAATATGTGTGTCTTAGATAAAAGTGATAAGTTCTTAAATTAATTCACTAGCTGATTTATTATATAGTAATATCAATAAAAAAGCGAGTCTGTTTTTTCCTATCTGTAAAACTGTAACACGAATGGTTGTATTCTTTACTTGAAGGTGCAAATAAACTTTATTTTATTTTATTAATGCATATATTTTTTTTAAATATACTGGCCAATGCCAGTGTATAACTGACTGTCTAACTGATTTCGTGTGTGCTAAACTAACGTGTCGTGTATAAAAAAGATCGTTACAAATTCAAATTTAGGACTAAGGTGGGCTTTAAAACTGGAAGCATATTATTGTCGTGCGAATTTATGGAAGTTCTTGTTAAGTCTAGATCAGTTTTAGACATCTATTAATGTTTAATTATCTCATTTCATCGACGTTCTCAAGTCTTGATACCTTTATTTAGAGATCATTAGAATGGTTGATTAGGCGGTAACAGCCATCAAAATTACAGTGCTACTTGGGGGCTCTGGGACACATGACATTGACTACAACCTGTATTGTCATTTGTCCTAGACCCTAAACGTCAGTCGTTCGAAAAACTTGAGGAATTGGCAGCGATATTAAAAGTTCGATTCCGTCAGTAGACAGCCTAGTTCTGGAAGAAGAACATCCAATCACGGGATGTTATTTTCCTGGTGAGTCAGACGTTGAGAAATCGCAAATCCGAATGTGTCGAACTCAAGAAGACTCTAGGCTAATTTGCATATCTCTTGCAAAAAAGCATGTGGCGGTTTTTTTTTGACGGTGGGAAATCATCAAATAACTTCTCCCGCTCTGGGTGGAGCAGGAGGGCGAGTCAGACTTTTACTGACTAAAACCCACCCGTGTTCCCTCAGTTGCCTGTGTGCCAGGGGCGACGGTATCTCTTTCGAACAACCCGCACCCCTGGCAGGTATCGGCCCTTGCGGACCCCACCAGTCCGGCGCACCAGGACACATGGCACGCCGTGACCACCCCAGGAACCATGTAGCACAAGGGCCCCAGACTACCCCGGCACCCTTGGCACCCTTGGTCCCCCTGCGACGGGTCAGCGCAGCGGCCCCGCCGCCCACCACTTCTCGGCCGCAGGCGATAGGGAGAGCGGCCAACGCTATACCGACACTCCTCTTCCCCTGCGGCCCCACCGCGTCCGCCATCAAACGGTGGCAGGCCACGGAAGGAAAGAGCGCTACTCAGAAGCACCGGCACTCCTCCTCCGCCGCAGCCTGTAACCCTCAGTCGCGATGCCTCCCATTCGACATCGCGGCCCGCCTCAGTTGCGGTGCACCTCACCGCAACTTACTTTTTGGCCGCTACGTCGTCGGCTTGGAGACAAAAGCTCTGACGAGCGGCCCCACCTTGGGGTTCCTCTTCGCTTCACCGTGGGAGCGGACCACGGCTACTGAGCCCCCCCGCAATGACAATACGGGAACCCACTGGGGGGAACCAAAAATTGTGCATAGATAGCCTGTGGACGGTCAGAATGAGATTTCTAGCTACTATCTATTTATGCAGTGATCACCCAGCCCGTGGTCCTAAATTATTTCTAGCTACTATCTATTTATGCAGTGATCACCCAGCCCGTGGTCCTAAATTATTTCTAGCTACTATCTATTTATGCAGTGATCACCCAGCCCGTGGTCCTAAATTATTTCTAGCTACTATCTATTTATGCAGTGATCACCCAGCCCGTGGTCCTAAATTATTTCTAGCTACTATCTATTTATGCAGTGATCACCCAGCCCGTGGTCCTAAATTATTTCTAGCTACTATCTATTTATGCAGTGATCACCCAGCCCGTGGTCCTAAATTATTTCTAGCTACTATCTATTTATGCAGTGATCACCCAGCCCGTGGTCCTAAATTATTTCTAGCTACTATCTATTTATGCAGTGATCACCCAGCCCGTGGTCCTAAATTATTTCTAGCTACTATCTATTTATGCAGTGATCACCCAGCCCGTGGTCCTAAATTATTTCTAGCTACTATCTATTTATGCAGTGATCACCCAGCCCGTGGTCCTAAATTATTTCTAGCTACTATCTATTTATGCAGTGATCACCCAGCCCGTGGTCCTAAATTATTCCGTGAGCTTGGAGTTGCTTAGCTTTGCTGGATGTTGTGAGACGTGGACTCAAGTTTCTGCTCTGTAATTTAAATTAGGAGGATTAAGACTACTTAGAATAATCAAATTAACTGAAGGAACCAATGAAAAACCTACGTTATTTGCTTACGTGCATTTTTCAAAAGAGTTTAAGTATATTATATTGTATGCGTGGAAAAAAAAATTGGCGTTGGTAAAATCAGTGAGAGTAAAAAGTGGTTGAAATAATTTTTGTATGTCAAACTCTGCACGTAAAAAAGCAGCTCGCGATAAATGCAACAAGTTTCGTTCTAGAAGTCTAAACAAAATTTGGAATTTCCTGTTTAACGAAAGAAGGCAGCTCTTATAATGTTCAGTCTCTTTCTTTGTTTGGTGTCAGTATGAGATAGCTATAGCTTGAGTTATGTTTTGTTGGTGCAATAGAATCATGGCCAATGGCCATGGTCTTTGAAGTTCTTTTTATAAAGATTTTGTACAAATTCCTATAATTCTTTTAAGGGTTTTATTTTCTTTTTCTTTGAGCACAAACAGATTAAATTATTATATGGTTATTCTTTCCTAGTTGGTTTTCTACCATCTTCCTTTATTTATAAACAAGTAGTTTTCGTGTTCTTTAATATTTAATAAATATTTTTTCTATATAAACACTCTATTCCTGCTTTTACTAATAAGATAACTTTCATTCATGTACATTATAACTTTCTTCTTAAAAACTATATTTTGTGTTCTAGAGGTACAATATATAAAACTGTCTCACAGCAAGTCGATGGTTATGTACAACAACCATACGTATTCGTTTAATGATAAAACGAAGCGGTCGCTAAGGTGCTCCAGGCGGCAGTCAGCACAGTGTGGAGCAAAGCTGATTCTGGATAAAGATGGAAGGGTGGTGCCAACTAAGACGACAACCAATCACAACCACCCAGCGCCAAAATTTTTCACCACTAGCGAGGGACGCTATGTTAGAATTTAAAAGTAGATACTCATTTATAATAGTGGTGTAAGTCTAGTGGAATTCGTAATTGCTTTACTTATCACTTTTGACGGTTTCCAGTAAATTCATAACTTAAGGCACGGTTTTGTAGAAGAGCGGTGACCGCCGCTCTTCTATACTTGGACTCTTATTCGTATTCAGTAACTTGACAGTTCAAAGAAAAATAATGTTATACTAAAACTGATAGTGTTGAGGTAGTTTACGATTTTGCGTGAAGAGCGAATGATAAAAATGGTTTCATTTTAAATTACACCGTTTTTATCATTCGTTAGAAAACATAAAAGTAATTTACTTTTTTTTTTCTTCTAATAGAAAGGAACTAAATACATTACCTTACTATTGAACAACAAAATATGTAACAAATTCTACAATTTTTAATAGTGCATATCATGTTTATAAGACAAGTTATTAATTTTTTTTTTGAATCATTTAAGTATCTAAATTACTTCAAATTCATTCAATTTAGTTCATTCTTACACCACCTCACTATCTTTTTTTGTCAAAATCTGCCCTTCAACTGTCAAGTTACTGAATACGATTAAAATTCCAATTACAGGTAATCGTATCTTAAGTTCAAAAATGTCTAACTCTCACAGTCTAAAAGCCTTGTCGTATTATGAAGTGCAAATGCAATTATGAGGTCTACTATGGTTTTAGAGGAAAGGTTTTAATTCGAACTAACACTGCGTCCAGGGCAATATATCGATATCGGAACAAAATTAAATGAAGCGTTACAACCTATCTCTCTACTTTGTTGTCCTCATGGCTGAAGGTAGAAATGTTTTAGATTAATGTTTAACTGTGGGAAATAAATCTTGATGGTCTTGTACTGTGTATTTTCTTCACCACTAATATTTCCCATGTACTCGTATATATGCTTTACAAAAAAAAAAAAACACTTAAGAGTCCAACTATCAAATTCTCACCCATTAAGTGTAAATTAGAGATAGTTCCGAAAAATATTAAAGTATTTATATTTCAGATTACATTTTAATACCAAGTGGTATAAAAAATAAGCTGCTCATGCTTGGAGGTTTCACATTCTGCGAGATGAATAGCAAACGCCACTGGTACTGTTCTAAGAGAAAGTGCGGCTGCAAAGCGAAAATTAAAATGGACGTCGATGAAGTTACAATAGTCGAAGCTTATAACGTGCATACTCATGATCCTCCACAATATCATGTGACTGCAAATGGCGAATATGTGTTTCTTAGAACACGTGGGCAAACATCTTAAATTAAATCACTTAGCTGAACAAAAAGCTGTACAAATGACAGCTGGACGCAATGGCTTAACAAACTCTCCGAGACACGGAGGGGATTCGATATGTAATGAATGGCTATTCATGTCCCATTTAATAGAGGGCGATCTTATTGCCATCAACGGCACAAATCCAACTTTTTGATACGGAGGCAAAAATTTTCATCTTTCCAATTTTTAGAGTATCGGTGGCAATGTAAATAGAGGCAGACCAGAATTTGACTACGAATTTCATATCTTCAGTAGCGTTCATCGGTGTCTGTGACGTACAGAAAAAACAGGACATGCTGGACACGATATTAATATTTCCATTGAACTGACAATATTATTTTTTGTTGTTTTTGCGTAATTTTTACTTTATTGCATAATTAGGAATGTCAAAAAAATCCTTATCAGCACACTTGCTTAAATATGGTTTCAAATTAGTTGCCTGTATACCAAATAACTTGTTCAACTGTGTATTACCTACACTTTGTATGCAAACGATGCATAAATTATCCTTTTAAGTTTTAAGGTTACCTTTTAAGCTTGGATGTGTACTTTAACGCTTGGCTACGGTATACAGTCACCAAAAGAGATAAGTAACCGAGGTCATCGGATAAAGTTAAAGTTTAGTAAGAAACCGATGGTTGTTTTTGAATAATATTGAATTTAATCAATAGAAAACAAACATTTTATTTCTTTCGAAAACATCTATCGGTTCCGTACTAAACTTCAACTATATCCAACTACCCTGGCTACTTATCTCTTTTGCTGACTGTACGTACTTACGTAATTTAGTAGCTTCAGCTATGGTTTCCTAAGACTGCGGTGAACGCTGCAAAGCGGCCACTGTTCTTTTAAGAAACCGTAGCTTTAAAAGAAAGACTATTCCAGTACAGTCTTCTTATTATTAGCTTCATTATCCATTTTAAATTAAAATTAATTGTTATTATTAATGATCAGTAGTGTATTTAGTTATAGTTTTACTGGTGATATCAACTATTGGGTGTATTATTGACTGAGCAATCCCTGATGTGTCTTTAACCTTATTACCACATAAAGTACAGTCACCAAAAGAGATAAGTAACCAGGGTCGCCGAATTTAGTTGAAGTTTTGTAAGAAACCGATGCTTGCGTCTATTTAATAACAGTCACTCGGTTCGATCGATTAGGTTAAGCTACGCTTGCCGCGGTTGGTCCGTCGATGGGTGACCATCTTTACCATACCTCAGACTCTCCTGTACCTCGCAAACCATATTAAGACGTTGGTTCTTTCTGTCATTTGTTTCTCTTTGAAAGTCATTACGGGTCGTCAGAAGACCGTAGTTTTCAAATGATGTTTTTTTAAGGTTACTTATCTCCTTTCGTGACCGCACTATCGAGGCTCGATAGCTAAGATGACCTTTCGTACAATACGCACTAAAGCACGAGACAAAATAGGCACAGACCTAGTAACAATTAAATTTTTTTCATCATCCCTGTAGCATTGTGTAACCCCAATGGTAAATAGTCGAGTGATGCTAAATATTTCACAATTAGGTACTAAGTTGCTAAGCACATCGCTAGAATCTTGACAGAACAAAATTGTCCTAAGAATTTGAGGCGGTTTCGACAGCCACTTCCTTAGCTAGTAGACGCTATTCCCTGACCTTCAGGATTTTGTGTGCCCCGACTTAGGGGTTTACGTCAAGGCAGGACGATGGCCTATTGCATGCTGCTCCGAACTGCACGTGTAGCTGAACCGCGCGCTACCTGCGGTTACTGTTACCGCATGCTGCACGAACTGGCAATTCGAGCCGAGCTGCCTTCGGTCCTTAAAAGGCCTGATCGACCACTTACTGAGCCGGATCTGACAGGCCCCATATGTGCCACGTGCTGCCAAATAGTGCTGCCGACTTGAGAGGTGTCAAGGGACACCCGGATGGAACGAAGTTAAAAAAAAAAAAGACGCAATGAAAATATCTGGGTTTCTTTCTATAAGAGAGAGAGAGAGGGACAGACAGAGCCGCACGGCTTACAATAGCTTACTATAGCAAAAAGTGTCGTTACAACTTTTCGTGAGAATTTTTTCCGTCCAGCCCCCTTTCACAACGCGCGATAAGGAACTTCGTTCCAAAAAAACTTTTTATTTCAGGCATATATTTGACGCAAACATATTGTTAGTAGAACGATTTAAAACTATATTAGTATTTAAAATTAGGCTATTAAATAAAGTATTTGCCGCCCTCTGGGGCCCCAGGCACGCGCAGTTGTGCTTGGACTCTGTTTTTGTAATTTTTTTATTTATTTATTTATTCACAAGGCAACTACAACAGGTAACAATCACATAATGTCACTAATTTAACATTGTAGGTTTCGACCTGATTATCACCCAAAGCGTAATCGCACAACATGACCAGCAAAAATAATAATAATGGCGATGATAAAACTACTGTAAGAGGTTAGTCCAAAAAAAAAAACAACAACAATAAAAAAATAAAAATAAAACACAGTTACAAGGTATGTGCGTCTGACCTCCGACACACTTCTACTTAGGTAGGGAATGTGTAGGAGGCCAGCGCGCCAGGTAAATTACATAAATTGAGAATTAGTTACATTATTAATAAAGAATACAGTATTTAAGCGTTGGGATATTAAAAGGAAAGAGTACACACATGTCTTTTGAAAGCAGCGGCACGAGAATCAAAGATGTCAATACTGTTATTGTCTTTTGAAATTTCATTATAAAGTCTACACATTCTAACGATAGGGTTGTAATATGAGGTGTTATTTGTAAAGACCAGAAGTGTAAAAGTTTTCGGTATTCGGGTGTTATACCTAGTGTTGATGTTTATGAAGGACAGCAGAGTCGAAGAGTCCAGCTTGGAGTGTAGGATCTTATGTAGGTTAATTAAGTCTTGCTGTTTGCGACGAACATGCAAAGGTTTCAAATTGAACTTAACGAGGCGTTCGGGATAGCTTTGGAGTGTTCTAGAGAAACCGTACCGGTACGAGACCCACTTAACACATTTTCTTTGTACACTCTCAATTCTGTCAGAGTGTACCGCGTAACACGGTGACCAAATTATCGAACAGTACTCCAATACACTTCTTACTAGGCTCTTATAAAGTAGTATGAAGCTTTGAGGTTTTTTAAATCCTTTGGTGGACCTAGATATAAAACCGAGAAGTTTCAATGCTCTGATTGTCATGCTATTGTAATGATCTCTAAAAGACAGCTGTTCATCAAACAACACGCCGAGATCTCTGGCTACGTGCTTTCGTTCTAACAATTGGTCCTCGAGTTTGTAGTCATAGGTGCTTTTTAAACGTTTTTTCGTGAAAGTTATGACAAAGCATTTGTTTATGTTTAACTTCATTCGATTCAGGGTACACCAGTCAGAAATTATATTTAAATCATTCTGAAGGGATTCACTGTCGGAGGTGTTTTTAATCGAAGTGAATACCTTCAGATCGTCGGCATATAATAGACAGGGACATGCTAATTTGATCACGAGATCGTTAATAAAAATAATGAAAAGTAGGGGCCCTAAATGCGATCCCTGAGGAATGCCTGACGTAACGGTAACCGGTAACGACAAGTATCCTCTGACAGAAACGAGTTGGCTTCTGTTTTGTAAGTAAGACTGTATCCACCGGAACAGAGAACCATGTATACCATACGCTTTCAGCTTCAAAAGCAGTACTTCATGGTTAACTTTATCGAACGCTTTCCGAAAGTCTGTATAGACTGAGTCTATTTGAACACCCTTCGCGAAAGCAGTACAAAGATAGTTTTTATACTCAAGCAGGTTTGTGAGGGTTGATTTATTACGAACAAATCCATGCTGGGATTGGGAAAGATATGGTTTAAAGTGAGAATAAAAATGCTGATACAAAGACGCCTCAAAAAGTTTTGCCATTTCTGATAACATACTTATGGGTCTATAATTTGCGCAATCTGACTTGTCACCACTCTTGTAAATGGGCACAACGTGCGCCTTTTTCCAGCATTGTGGAAACTTACCCAGTGCTAGCGACCGATTAAACAAATAATAGAGTGGTAATGATAGCTCTTCAGCGCACTTGACCAGAAAACGAGAAGGTATTCCGTCCGGACCAGCGCCTTTATTATGATCTAGTTGTTTTAATGCACGCAAAACATAATCATGCTCAATATAAATCTCCGATAAAGAAGAGTTGCATTCAATGCCTTCGCATGTCTCACCACTAGGGGGAGTTCCCGACGTATCCTCAAAAACCGAACTAAAGAAGTCAGAAAATAATTCGCTAATAACTTGGCTGTCCGATGAAATAACTCCTCCGAACTTCATAGTTTGTGGTAAGCCATTCGTACTTTTTCTGCTATTGACGAACTTCCAAAATGACTTGATATTATTAGATAAATTTTCCTCTGTGGATGTTATAAAGGAACCGTGGCATTCTTTTGTTAGAACCTTGCACCTACTGCGCAACATTGAGAAGGTGTCATAATCACGCGGATTTTTATATTTTACGAAGCGTCTATGATATTTATTTTTCTCAACGAGACATTTTTTAAGAGCTGATGAGTACCATAACGGCTGTGCAGACCCACTTAATTTGGTTGTGGGAGTATGCTTGCTGATTATAGAGTTGAGAGCCAAGTAAAACTCTTCCACCGCCTGGTCAATATCAACTGACAATAACAGGGTAGCCCAATCAACCTCTGCGATAGCTTCCTTTACCTTTGCATAATCACACTTGTGGAAATTTAGCCGTTCGATGTTGTTAGGTTTCATTTGCTTAGTAGGAATGCTGCCTTTTATATGTATGCTTAAAGGTGGGTGATAATCATCAACCCGACAGAGTGGGTCATTGTTTAACATTAATTCGAGACTATCGGAAGTACAAAGGACAAGGTCTAAAAATCTATTGTTTTTGTTAGGTATATGATTAAACTGTGACAAATTACAAAGGGCTAACAAATCCAGCAAGAGAGAGGACTTAAAATCTGTGGCTGCAACAGTATTCGTCAACTTGCTGCATGAGGGCGTGGGTGACCACAACAAAACCGGAACATTAAAATCTCCAATAATTAGATTGACACAATCGTCACAAGAACCTGTTACAACCTTTTGTGTATTTGTATAAAAAGCTATAAGGTCACTATTTGGTAAATCTGGGGGAAGGTAACATACACAAAGGTTGCACCGACTCTCATGCGAGTTGTTAGGCAAAATACTTACCCAAATATCTTCCACTCTGCTGTCCCATGAGGAATGTCTTATCACTTTGTATTGTTTTTTTAATAGCTATTAAGACACCCCCTCCGTCAACCTTCGTTAGACATGAACTTTCGCGGTCTCTTCGAAACACGTTATACCGTTGGTCAAATAGTTCGTTATCAAAAATACCCGAATTAAGATTCGTCTCCGTTAAACAAATAATATCATAATTACAATTTAGTGAGTTAACATATAAATCCCGCAATTTTGATCTTATTCTATTCACATTCTGATAATAAATTAACATAAAAAGGTACAGTAAATAGATCCAAGTAAATAACAATCGTTTGAGTTTAAATTAGGCAAGTTTAGCCAAGCAACCAGCGTCTTTTATGAGTATAGCCTGCTCTTGCTCAATTTTTCTGACATAAATGCGGCCGTATTTTACCCATACAAATTTATATGAGTGTTCCTTAGCTGCCAGTTTGGTCGCGGCGTGAAGTTTCTTGCATTCGGGTGAAAGGTGTTCTGCCAAGTAGATAGTGCGTTTATCTCCAGGAACGCCCAGGTGCGACGAGTTCAAGACTTCCTCTTTTTTGCCTTTATTATATTGCGTAAGGGCTGAGAGAAGCATATCACGTTGCCTTTCTGATGGTAATGTTGCCAGTATGTTTCTTGGACGGGCAGATTCACTGTTTATTTTCGCTACACGACGAATTGCTTGTAAGTCTGTATCGGGGATTGACACTTTGATTTCGTTACAAAGATTCTTGAAAATCGCAATTAGGTTTTCATTTTTCTTTTCCGGCACGCAATGGATTTCAATATTCCGGCTTCGCGATAATTTTTCCATCGCTTGCATTCGACGTGTTAGTTCAGTCATGTCAGAGCGGAGTTGAATGTTCTCAGACTCAAGCGACTGGATGGTGTTCTTAACCGAAACTAGATTATCATTAAGATCTTTTTGTTCAGCCGCTAAAAAATCAGTTGTGCGTGTAAAATCATCTCTCAAGCTGTCGACCGCGGATGCTATTTCCTTCTTGATGTCTGCAGTCAGGGCAGCTCTGATGCTTTCAAGCTTAGAATCAAGAAGTTGGCCAAATTGCTCGTATGAGATAGAACAAGAAGTTTCTGGGAGACTAATTAGCGTTCCAGTAGCAAATTGAAGCGAAGACTTCCGCGGGGACACTTTTGAGTCGCTATCAGGAATGTCCAATAAATCGTCGCAAGACATGTTAGCATCCTCACGAAGAATATCGAATTGGTTTCGCACCGGCGTGTTGTCGTGTTTGTAACGGGCTATGTTGCTACACGTTGGGCAAATCCAGTTCCGTTTAAGTTCGTTTTGATGACTTGTATAGTAATCTTTAGTCATATTCAGGCATTTATAATCATAAAAACCACGACATGACGAGCAAACCAATAATTCTCCGCGATCTATGATTTTGCTACATGCCACACACTGCATCTTGCTTATCGGCTATTGTTTTGGTATGGAAAATAAAGATTTGTTGGTAGATGTGTTTAAATGTATGACTGATATGTGAGTCACTATGTCACAGCGAGCACTAAGCGAGCGATCTGCGGGTTGCCCTAGGTCAGGGACACGGCCGATATTGGATTTTTTAAGTTACGTTTTTGCTTAAATCTCAGGTCTTTGTGGATCGATTTAAATCAAACAAACGTCACTGCACACACTTTGTATCCGTTCACATTATTACACCAGTTTTACTGTGTTAACAAAACTTTGAACCACTACAATCGCGGAAAAAACAGCAAAGTAAAAAATAAGATGTTGCTCTGTACAAGACCGAACGAGGAATGTTAGTGCAGAATAAAATATTTGTTTTTCTTCCTTTCTCAAATTACTGTGTGACACTAATCCGCGACCTAGCCTACTTCTTGTGTAGAAAATATATGTATGAACTTTACTTACTCGTTTTTTTTATCTGCATACACTAATCGTTCGCACGCACGTAAAAATATCGCGTCGGGATTTTATCGTGCACGGGATTTCTAAGTCTCGGTGGTGAACTGGGCATTGAGAATCCAACAGAGTGCATTTCAGCACAATGAAAAAATACAATGTTCTTTTTTAACTCTTGGAGCTTAGCAGTGCGTTGAAGATCGTATGCGCGAGAATCTCCCGTCACGATATTTTTATGTTAGTGCGACCGTGGTGAAATAATTAGTGGATGGCGCAGTCTACCTGCAAAGACCTAGCCGTAACAAGCCCTTATCCTGTTTCCTCGATTCCAGCAACATAGAATTTTTGGTAGCCGTAAAAAAGCTTTACCTATATTATACATCTCTACCGACATATGAGTATGTACCTAACTCCAGTTTTCATGAAATGACTGTGCCCGGAACAAAATCTATAGAATCTTTTCTTTTCAGGTTACAAATTCATCTCAACTGGACAGAAAAATGATATGATTCTGTATAGAAAATATGCATTTACCCAAGTTAATAGTAGATTTCGATGGTATTGTTCGCAGAGAAGAAAGGGATGCAAAGCCCGGGTTAGTTTGGATATCTATAACCGAGTGGTTCCAGGACAAAAAGTGGTGCATTGTCATCCTCCACCTAAGTACTTTGTTAATAGTGCTGGGAAGTATGTGCTTATTAAGCGAGCATACTACAAGTAATTTATTTGAGGTTTGTTTAAGACTGTAAGAGGAGTGACACAGTATTTTGTTTGTATTATCTTTATGATATGAAGATAATAGAAGAAGGATAGAGCCCGCTATGACCTTGAAGACTGGACTACCTACCCAAAATGGGTAAGGCGTAAGAGAGTATTTGAGTACATTTTTTAAATTTGGTTTTTCGATACTTAGAAAAAATATTGTCCACAGAAGAAACAATTAAATATCTCAAGAAATGGCGAAGTTGTTTTCGTTTTAAAGTCTACGCTAGACAGAGACAGCTATTTTGCCATTTGACGTCACAACACTGGTTTGCCATAGTAACTTCGCGCCATTCAGTACAATGATCATTTTGCGGGACAAGGATAGATAATACTTTCAAAAGCCTGTAACTTCTCCATATTACCACCGATTTGTTTCCAACATCTTTTAAATAAGTATTAATTTATATATATATATATTTTTGATAGTAGTCAAATTATTTTAGTATATCACCACTCGTGGAGGTTACTTAAGTTTTATGACACTTGGAACAGTATTTTTTTTCACTCAAGATAATACAAGTTTATGTTTTTTTAGTAATTTCCTATACCGGCTGATTTTTTTTAGCGTCTGGACAACAATATGGCATGTTGTGTAAGTAGAATAGAACTCATATGCGCTAACCTTTGCCTGGTAGCATTGATATGGAAAAAGTTCCGAATATCCTTAAAATTCATGAAAAAGAAGACACCCTACGGCACTCGCGTAAAACGAGTAATAGCCAAAATAGGTAATAGTAAATGGGCGTAAGCTGCGATTGCCTATGAATGGAGCATGACGATAGTGTGAGCGAGACACTAGCATTAATTTCGCTCTACACTCACGCACACATTTGCACGTGTACCTACATACGATATCTTGCTGTATGTAGTTTTAGTAGGCAAATAATTTGATACACAGTGACGCGTGTCTTGAAACCGTAAACCAAATAAATTACGTCTTGTAAGGTCAGTAAAGCTTTGATAGAAATGTAAACAAACCTGTTGATGTTAAATTCTTATAACAATCACTCACATTCATCTGTATTTTGAGGGTTTTAACGCTTTAACATCCGTCGTGCTGGAAGTACATGTCCCGCAGATAATGCAGAGGAACGTCTTCCAACATTGTGTCGATAACGGACTGTATTATTTCACGATACGTTTTCCCTGTCAATCGACCTTCGATCCAAACTGGACCAATTACCTATGCGATCGTATATTATCGCGGCCCAAACTGAATGTTTGGGCCGCGATAATACACGATCACGATACACAATGAGCACTGGTGGAGTTTTCAAAACCCACATAAAATAAAAGAACACGCTCATCAAGTTCGATTCAGTGATTCACACTGAATCGAACTTGATGTGTACGTTGTAGATACCAACGCGGGTAAATATGGACTCGTCGCTCCATAGAATGTTCGCCTACGGGTAGGTCTGCAGCCAGCGACAGAACTCAATACGAGGTCCAGGGTCCGGAGCATGCAAAGCTTGCATACGTGAGAAATGGTATGGATACATGTCCATTGAATGGAGTAACTTCCATACCACATACTGGCTTACGCCAAATCGACGAGCTGCTTGCCGGGTGCTCCTCCTCGGGTGTCGCGAGAAATAATCCAGGATGGCGTATTCGACGTGTATGGACAAGGGTGGCGGGCCTCTGCCTCTGGCATGACCGGGAAGGTGAAACTGGCCATGGTCAAGTAACCGCTGACAAGTCCGGAGTATCAAGTCTGTGCTGGAGATCCGGGGGGCAGGGATACCGTTATATCTAAGGGATTGTAGGTGTTCTTCGTCGGCGTACATTCGACTTGCACCATTTAAATTTTCACCAGACAAAAAATAATACCTCATCATGGTAAGCTACTCGACGTTGGAGTATCCATACGTCATTATGAAAACAATCACTGGGCGGTTGAAGCACACGCGGAAAAAACAGCGATCGACGTCACGCTATGACTAATCGGAGTGGACTGGAGACTTGGAGAGAGATCAAAGACGCCGCGGGACACGGTACTCGGGTCGAAGGGCGCGCGGGTCGGGAGGGGCTGCGCATGCGGCGACACTTGAGCGGTACGCCTGCAAAAAAATATTAGTTACCTATTCCCGGCCGGCTTCAATCAAAGGATTGAATTTCGCTACGAATTCATTCATAATTTCTGCGCGTTGACTAGGGTGCCAATAAGTTGGATTTTGATATTATTTGCCGATTTTTTGTATTTTTTTTAATTTTTATTGTTTTTTAATTTTTATATGAAATGTTCACTACAAATAAGTAATAGTATTTATTGATAGGTTAATTTCATTTTAGGATTTAAAAAAAAAATGTTCATTTTCCGTGCCATAGGCTTCTACTCCGTTCACCTATTAACCCCTATTTTTTTTCAGACGGTAAAAAAAATCATCCGGTATATGAAAGATGAGCTGTAGGAAATATGACTATGTTATGTGTGTGGGTGTGTAGTTGAGTGTATCTGTGTTGTGTGTGTAGTTGTGTGAATCTGTGTGTGTGTATGTTTGAATCTTTGTGGTAATACCTAGTGTATCTCTAGTGACTATTTCACAGCTACTTACTTATACTCAATGCCTTGCCAAACAAGTTAATACTTGTTGTTGTAATTATTCATTACTTTATATACCTACGCTATAGTGTTATGGTATCTATTCAATTATTTAAGCACTTATAACCATATATGCCATATTATTGTAACTACTAAAGAAATAATGATGTCAACAACATCGAAATGTGTATGTTCATGATTATACATTTATAACTTAATCAGAGAATAAATTCTAAACTTTACTGAACACAGTATTTTGATTAAAATTAACTGAGGTTCGTTCCCCGTCCCATTGAACTGCAATACTTTATTAAGGGTAAAAATGATCACTAATAGTACTGGTCTTGAAAATGGGTAACTTGTTACCCAGTAACTGGGTTGTGGAGGTCAAAGACGCAGTAAATAATCTGGCTTCGGTGAACCTAGTATAAAAATTGTCCGTTGACCTGGGTAGTAAACAAAGAAACTTTTTGTCTAATACCAAGATTATGTTCCAGATTACTGCGTTCCCTCGCTACGAACACGACGTAAGTATCACGATTGCTTGAGTCAATCAGATAAATCTACTGCGTCAACCTCGGGACGAGAGAGTCAACATAAGGATCTACTCAATGAATTGACACCCATGTGGTCTGAAGCCAAAAACACACCTGTACTGGACAGAATTGAGGCAAAACGGTAAGTATTTTTTAATAAAAGAGGATATCACAAAGATACCAGCTCGGTACTGGAACGGCATCTCTTCGCCTCATCATCAATTAAGCATAAAAACAACGAATATATCTGGGTCACTGCGACGTCATGATCAGAATTTCAGCTCGGGATCACGTACTGCTGGGTATCCTCTTTTCTGTACAAGACTTCCCGGTACCGTGCGTCCCTCATCCGTGTGTTTCCCGCAACTTTGAGGATATGATCAACCCAACGCGCTTTTGGATGGCCCTGATTTCTTTGGTCTAGCCTTTGCCACTATTCGGTCATGGCTTTATTAAAAGAGCTGATCTCGAGGAGAGGCGATGCCGTTACAGACCTGAAAAGTGTGCGTAATTGCAACATAGATTTTCATAAAAAAAAATGCTTAGCAGATCCAGGTCCGAGGTCCGAGCTGATGTGTGTCGTGACCTAAATACTAACTTTACAGGCTATATAATAAATACCAACTGTATACAAACATTTATTTTCAGAGCGGAGTTTGAAAGAGAAAATAAGACAAATTATGTGGATGAAAGTATCTTTCTATTTTTTTATATTGTTGTAATGTATCTTTTCTATTTACTAATTATTTGGTTCATCAAGTTGTAATATTTATTGCAAGCTCCGTTAAAAATAGGAGTGTTCAGTCCAGCACCCTAATTGCGTAACACGCGATTAATCATAATCGGTATCGGTTCAACTATACATTGCGTTATTGACGTTGTAGACCAGACACATTTTTCGAACATAATTATGAAGCAATGGTTTAGCCATCTGTTTCAAAACGAAACAGATTATGATTAATGGTGAGTTACGCAATTAGGGTGCAGGTAAAACATTGGTCTCCAAGTCTAGGACGAGTTAAGTAAAATTTAATGATAAGGCTGCAAAACGGCGAAGGAAAACATCGTGAGGAAACCGGCATATCTTGGAACCAAAACATAGAAGACATGTGACATCTACCAACCCGCACTGGGCCCGCGTAGATTACTGCCCACTCCCTCTCGAAGAGAGGGGGCCTGTGTCCCAGCAGTGGGAACATTATAGGCTGATTCTGCTTATGCAGGCAGACCTATACTGTTTCTGCTTATTTTGAAAACAAAATGGCGGAGTACCTATTAGCATTTAATGGAGAAAATTGGGTTTCCGATAACCAGAAAAGAAAATAAAGAATAGATAGCTGAATACATCCGTCACAATGTCATGATAACTGCTTTCAAACAAATTTCTGGTAAAGGCTGGTTCCTTGAAATTAAAAAAAAGTTCCGATGACCTAGTTAATTGATGAAGAACTAGTACTAATATTTAAATTTTCAATTTTTTTGTACTTTAGAAATGATGTTTGCAGCAAATATAACAAGGTAATAAAATAATGTTGATGATTATTTTGATCAATAAATACACTATCATGAATGTCGCATTTTAATATTTGGCTCACATAAAACATAATAGAGAGCTGGAATTATAAAAACAAGTATTAAAATTTGAATTAAGGGTCCCACAGCCTGATGCTATGCGACGCGCGACGGTGCGATGCGATTCTGGTAAAACAATTTCCATGAAGTTTTATAAAAATGATTCTACTAGAGTCGCGTCGCGCCTTTTTGTGGAAACTTTTATGTGCTTAAATTAAGGAAGACTGATAAATTATTACTTTAGATACTGGTAGATGATGCCTAAGCATGGCCGAAGTTTGTTTATTAATAAAATTACAGATTAATAACTCGATGAATTAACTAAATATTTTCTATGTTAAAAGTCTAATGTTGCAGACAGTTATGTTGTTTACTAAATATAAACACTATCTTATGAATAAACAATTATCGAAGATGTTAATTTTTTAGGTTACACTTATTCAATAATAAATTATTTTTTAAAGAAATTTGATTTTTAATAAATTTAAGAAACATAAAATAAACATGCCATTATTTTTTGTTCATCTGATTTATCGATTTAATGTTGGCTGCCTTGAGTTCCTGCACTATTGTCTATGGAAAAAGACGAAATTACCCATCCTAAGTATTTTTTCCTCACTGTACTATGTTATAACTTATAAATACTTATAATAGATAATAATGTTAATATTGGTATGGAATCTACCTTGTAATTTCAAGTGCAGCAGTTTTGGCCCAGTGGTTGTGAGTTCAAACTAAAGATGGCCGTCAAAAAAAAAACACTTTAATTTCGGGAGTCTGTGTCTTTGGTTTAGTATTTCTGTTCTTTTTTTTGCGACCGACTTTCGAAATTAAAGGTATTTTTACAAGTCTGCTCATTTCATTGCACTAACTTATTTCATCATCTTTTTGCAGGAAAAGCTTTCTTCTTCACAACAGACCAAGGGACGACTTTACTCATGTACGAGGGATACACGTTTTCTTACGTTAGGGCAGGCGGACGTACACTGAAGTGTTCCAAACGGTATAGAGGCAAATGTGACGCTCAAATAAATATGGACCAGGACGGCAAAATCGTGATTGTGAGGCCGGATCACAACCATCCACCGCCAGTTTATAAAAAAATGCTTAACGGAATGTATACGAAGTTGTAATTTCATTAAGTTGAAAGGTCCCGGGTAACCCGTAAAATCCTAATCCTAACTAATATTATACATGCAAAAGTAAGTTTGTTTGTTACCTGTTCACGCCTAAAACACTGAGCCGATCGTCCTGAAATTTTGCTAATACATTGTCAGCCCGAAAGTCTGACAACCAGTCCTACCAAGGGGTATTGTGTTACCCAGTAAATGGGTTGTGGAGGTCAAATAGGCAGTCGCTCCATGTAAAATATTGGTATGCAGCTGCATCCGGTTAGACTGGAAGCTGACCCCAACATAGTTGGGAAAAAGCTAGGTAGATGATGACATAGTCAGGTGTAGAGGAACAGACATCGGGTCCCATTAATCCTGAAAAAAAGTACTGTTCACGTGGATAACCACAATAACATTCTTATGATAAAATATGGCGCAATGTGCAACTTGAGACATTATTGATTCAGAAGTGTTAGTGTAGTATTGACGAATTTTGTAAGGATAAAAAAGTAATTATTGGTAAATGATAAATTTTAGAATGTAATGCAATAATTTCATATAATAATATTTTGACATGAAATAATGAGGAGGTCCGATTTTTTTTTCATATTTCGACCCATGTTCCTTGGAGAAAGTTGTTCAATTTCACGGGTACTATCACCCTGAAAAATTTGGACGGTGACTAAAAAATAATTCTGTATAAACGCGAAGGTTTGTATGTATGGATGGGATGTTTTTTACTCTTTCACGCAAAAACTACTGAATGGATTTGGATGCAATTTGGCACACAGATTATAACCTAGATTAAAACATAGAATACTTTTTATCCCGGTAGTACGTTCCCGCGGGATAATTTCTGACTTCTACGCGAGCGAAGCCGCGGCTGGAAGCTAGTTTATGAAATAAATTAAATGAATAGCAGGTGGCATTCTGTAGTTTCTGCTCGACTCCATGGCCCACATGATTAACGTATATAAACTCATGGCCCTACTTGGGTATGAGTTTATGTACGTTTATCATGGAGCTTTCAAACAGCATTTAAAGGTAAATTTAGATGTTTTGACATGTCGCCACTTAGCTCGTGAGAAGCAGAGGCGAATCACTAAGTAATTGATATTTTTTTATGTTCTGATTTTATGATAAATGAATATATAATTAAATAATTGAATATTTGGTATTTTTATTTTACGAACGAACAGCTATTTTTCACGATACATAATTTGTTACGTATCTTTACCACTTAGTGTATGTTCATGACGTTATAATAACTTTTTTTTATTTTTTTGGGTGGGAAATCATCAAATAACTTCTCCCGCTCTGGGTGGAGCGAGAGGGCGTGTCAGACTTTTACTGACTAAAACCCACCCGTGTTCCCTCAGTTGCCTGTGTGCCAGGGGCCGCGGTATCTCTTTCGAACAACCCGCACCCCTGGCAGGCATCGGTTTGAGGCGCGCGTGGAACACAACGCGCCGTCGACCCGGGCTTGGTCCTTACCGGACAGCGAGCTACCCATTACTCGCCATCCGCAAGCCCGCGCCTACGGTGGCCGGGAATCAGCCTGGGATTCCCGATGCCCAGGGCGTCTCCCGCGGCGACTACGGCCGTGAGGGCGCATATACTGCCTCTCCCTCACGTGCGCCGCCTCCCTCTTTGCGAGCATTACTGCTTCGCAGAAGGAGGTAACGGCTAACCATTCACTCGCTCCGTGCCATGGCCTGCACCAGGGCCGGACGCGAGAGATCGCCGCCGCCGATCGCCTCCACGAGGACGCGGCGCGCGGCGGTGCTCCGCCCAAGCCGGGCAGACCGCACCGTATGCTCCACCGTGTCCTCAGGGCGATCTTCACAAAGGAAACACCCGGACGTTTCCTCCCGCCTTATGCGAAACAGGAACCTCCCGAAACAACCGTGTCCGGTGAGGACCTGCGTCAGGCGGAAGGTGAGGACGCCATGCCGCCTCTCAAGCCACTCCTCAAAGAGGGGACTTACCGCCGCTATCGTGGCGTGCCCAGCACTGGGTTGCGACAATCGCACTCCATGTCGCCATGAGATCCCGCCGGAGCTCTGTCCGCTGCGCCGCGATTTCTCGCGGCAGCGGAGTAACGCCTCGGCGTTTGGCCTCCTCGCGCCATTCCCAGATGTGCGCGAGGACCTTTGCCTCACGTTATAATAACTTCATGTCACTGTTATATGCTTAGCAAGTGAAGGTATACGAAATTGTTTGGGGCACGTACCACAGCTAAAAGATGAAAAATAATAAAAAGTACCTATGTATTAAAAAAAGAAGGTTGATCTCAAAAACTATTCCAACCTGATTGAGTTTCTAAAAAGACGCTCAGACGGGTTTAAAAAACGCAAGTCCAAAAATTGTCGTCAACTGACGTTGAGAGGTTTTTAAAAGACGCTCCGGATATTCAGTATCTACTAACAAAATTTAGTTGAACTTCTTGTCGTTACTTGCAACCTAATGTGCATTGTCATAAAATCCTCGTCCATAAAATGTATTCACGTGTACGTTATGACCAGAGATCGTATATTCGGATACATATTCACCTAAAGTTGAGATGTTGGCTAACATGGAATGCGCTTTTGTATCGAAAAAGTCTTAATTTAGATAAATAATTAGTTTATTTTTTGTTTTAACTAATACAAACCAGTCCTCCAGTACATACACATATTTGTATTGAGTTAAACATAAATTTTAAATGAATACACATCTGAATAGTTATGCAATCCAAGAATCCCGGGGTTTTTAATAAATATTACAAATAATTTATAAAGCCGATTCCATACTTTCGTAGCTAAAAATTATCTTTAGGTAAATATGCATCCGAATATCCGATCTCTGGTTATGACGTTCACGTGAACGAAAATTTAAAAAGCGGCTATAATATAATACGATCACGTTAGAAATGATAAAAGCGCACATTAGAGTGAAACTAGGATAGTTGCCCCAGCGGTATAGCTGCCCCGATTGTAATTACTCTAGTTTCGCGGATGAATCGCAAGCTATAAATCTATCTAACCACCACTAAGTTGACCATGTCGCATGCCTCTGTGCGATTGCATGGAAAGGCAAACTGTGATCAAAGCTTTTGCGGGATAGACGTCCTGTTTCTCAGCGGGGCTTCTATCCAAAATTTAATTTATATGGATTAGGCGACTATCCCTTAAGTGGGTTTTTTTATTTTAGCTTATAACGTCCCACTGCTGGGCAAAGGCCTCCCTACTCTCTTTCCACCTCTCTCTATCCAAAGCTGACAAGGACCAATCTTTATTAAAAGAGTCCAGCTCATCCCGCCATCTCCGTCTGGGCCTGCCGCGATGTCGTTTGCCACTAAGCGGGATTCATGTCTCAAAATATAGAGGTCTGCAAAAATAACTAAAACTGTGGAAATATGAGAGATATTGGTTTTTACTTTTCATAAAGTAGATAAAAAACCAAAGTATCGCCCAGTTTTACAACTAAAGTATTTTGCTTTTTTTATTGAGTTATGTAGGGCTTTTACCCTATGTTATTATCTTTTTGCTTGACCAACGTCCGTACGCCTAACTACCTGTAATACCATTATACCAAAGAAATATTTGATCTCTTTCCGGGGTGTTTTAATTTTCGCAATTACTGGTGAATGTGGCCATGAGGAACTAATTAGTATTACCACAAAATATATATAAAATCATGGCAAAACATATCTAGTCAGACTCACTGATCACAAAAACAATATGGCACGCTCGTTTACTATCGAAATTGTAAAGAAATACGAAGCTCTGCGTACGAAGAAAGCTAAAAGTCCTCGATGTTTTACATAACTATCATAAGGGTAAATGGTATATCTAAATACGGTTCAACCTATTGGTAAGAACAAATTTGCCGCCATGCCAAAGGAAATTGCAAGGTTTTTGGGATTACGAGATGCTAACTCTTACACTGGTCATACCTTTAGAATAAATTCAGCTTAGATACTGGTTGATTCTAGGGCCGATGTAGTAACTTTAAAGCGTCCACGCTTGGGGCGATCTCAGAGATACGCAGAATCTTCTATCGAAGACTCTATTAAAACAAGCATAATATGCCAAGTTAACGGAAGCAATCAATTCGGATCCTGGCTTTAAGACGATTAAGGTTGAACCTCGAGCTTCTACTTCTTATGTCAATAAAGTTTTAGTGCCTCGTACTACAAAAGAGGAATTAGAACATACTCCCAACTCCTATGAAACTATTTCTTTATCTTCGGCATTCGCGGCAACTGAGATAAAGATAAAGATGCATTTATTTGTAAAAACATGTGTAAAATGATACATAAATGTGCACATATGGATGGAAAAAACGGACGGATGGACGGAGAAAGAAACTCTCTGGCATTCTCCCGAATTACCGATTGAATAATAATCATCGCCCAGCCTAAATCAATTCAGGTAGAAGTTTGTTCGGACAGAGTGCCATTATACCTGGCATCTAATGAGAAGGTATATTTCGTGATCCTCTATGTGTTGTGAAAAGGGGAGCAAGTTTTATAAAAAATCTTATTCCTAGCGTAATACACGATTACTTAACTAATTTAAATAAGGGAGTGAACCGTTATTTGTTTTTAAAACTACTCCTAGTTTGTATAGAAGAGACAGATTACTGGTTTTTTTGGTAGAGGATGCCCGCGGTTGTGGTACCATATACCATAATTGTATTAAGTTTACTCGAGTAGTTTTTGAATTAGCCTCAATAATACGTATGTATTTAATCCACTTTGTCTATGTCGATGATGTAACCCCCTGTCACTGTAATTTACACCCGACATAAATTCTTATATGTACTACTTATTATAAGAATGTATGTCGGGTAAGCACCAAAACTAAAAAAGTTAAAAAAAAATCACAGTTAAATGTTCAATGAACAAAATAAGGTTATGTTTTAATTATTTTTTCCCTGCAAGTGTTGAAAAATGTTGTATAAAACGTGTATGCATTTGTCATCACACCCTCGCCTTCGGCTTGGGCTGCCATCGTCGTATATTTGTCTGCACATTGTATAATGTCGCTTGCATTAGCCTACGTTTTGTGTTTATCGTACACTAGATTTTCAACCCTCGACACCTAGCAGAGCGCAGAAAATCCCGCCGCGTTATTTTGACGGCCGTACGAACGTAGGTTATATATGCTTAGTTAATTTAAACCTTATTCCGACGCTGTAAATTGGAAAATAACATGCAACAACAACCCTCTACAAATTTTAATACGACCCTATCACTTACAGATTACAAGATAGTAACTCTCTCTTCGGGGAGGACAATGATCATGTATCAAAAGTACACATACTCATTCAGGGGTCCGACGAAGTCCTACGCGTACTGTTCGAAGTATGCTCTCGAGAAATGCCCGGCGCGGCTCAATTTTGATCAGCACAGTAAAATCATCGCGTGGAACACTGACCATAATCATCCACCTCCTATGTTTTATCTGAATAATTTATGTCAGTATGTCAGGCTTTAAGGCTAAGAAGCGTCAAGCCAATTTGTATGTACGGGCTTGTGTGTGTTTATACAAACTTGCGCAATTCTTTGTAATATTTGCCCATAATTTTCTAAAATTGGCCTTAATTGTTTGATGATTGCCAAGAATAGTTGTTTGTATAAGCACCCCTACACTAAAATAAGTTGCGCAATGTTTAATTTGGGCAATATGGTTGAATTAGCCCTTGCACATAAACGATTCACTCTTTTATGCAATTAAATTGACGGCCTTTATGCGCCAATGTTTTAGTTTGAGGAAGACCTGCAAATACTTTACCCTACACGGTGGAGTAAAAATTAAACTCGATTACATTTTTGTTTAATCATTGCGCAATCTTCAAAATTGCCGCCTGACGCAGGTCCTCACCGGACACGGTTGTTTCGGGAGGTTCCTGTTTCGGATAAAGTGGGAGGAAACGCCTGGGTATTTCCACTGCGAAGATCGCCCTGAGGACACGGTGGACATCTGCCCGGCTTGGGCGGAGCACTGCCGTGTCCTCGTCGAGGCGATCGGCGGCGGCGACTTCTTGCGTCCGGCCCTGGTCCAAGTACGGAGCGAGAGTGCATGGGTAGCCGTCACCTCCTTCTTCGAAGCAGTAATGCTCGCGAAGAGGGAGGCGGCGCACGTGAGGGAGAGGCAGTATATGCGCCCTCACGGCCTTAGTCGCCGCAGGAGACGCCCTGGGCGTCGTGAATCCCAGGTTGATTTCCGGCCACCGTAGGCGTGGGCTTGCGGACGGCGAGTAAAGAGTAGCTCACTGTCCGGTAAGGACCAAGCCCGGGTCGACGGCGCGTTGTGTTCCATGCGCGCCTCAAAGAGATGTCAGCACCAAATGGGGGGTCCGCAAGGGCCAATGCCTGCCAGGGGTGCGGGTTGTTCGAAAAAGATACTGCGGCCCCTGGCACACAGGCAACTGAGGGAACACGGGTGGGTTTTAGTCTGTAAAAGTCTGACACGCCTTCCTGCTTCCACCCAGAGCGGGAGAAGTTATTTAATGAAATACCAAACTAAAAAAAAAAATACTTTCTTTCCTTGCTAGATCTAACGCAAAAAATTAACATTACGTATTTCTCTGTTCCTTTCTTCTTGTCTTTTATTTTTGTGTGCCCACATAAATTGTTAAATAAATAAATATTTAATTACCTTTGTACGTATTTTTCTGTTCCTTTCTTCTTGTCTGTATATAATTATTATGGGTGTGCATAAACTGTTAAATAAATAAACATTTAATTACCTTTGTCCGTATTTATCTGTTCCTTTCTTCTTGCCTGTTTATATGTGTGTGCATAAACTTTTATATAAATAAACATTTATAAACTTAGCTATAGATTGATTTTTCCTTCAATCTTCTTTATACTAGGACAAATAGTTGTTATAGTCGTGTGGGGAAAACCATTCAGGCTTCTGCAAACAGGCGCGACCCGACTTTCGTGGAACAATTTCTATGCAAACTTTATAGAAATTGTTTTACAAGGTACACCTCGCGCTGTCGCGTCGCGCCTGTTTGCGAGAGCCTTAATTGTTGGTGGAGACTTTAACCATTGTAAGGGAATAACAAAGCGTTTTCAAAGACGTCTTCTTTATTTTTTGCCTTATAATAATTAACAATTTCCCGCTTACAGGTAGCTACGAGACAATCGCAGTCCCCGGTGGAAAAAGTGTGATCATGTACCAGAACTACACATATTCCTTTAAAGGTATGAAGAAGACTAACGCGTATTGTTCCAAGTATGTGCAACTGAAGTGTCCGGCAAGGATCAAAATGAGTAGTAGGCAAACTATTATATACGCTAATACGGACCATAACCATCCACCTCCCAAGTATTTTAAGCATTCTAGTGGGCAATATATGAAGCTGTTATAATGAAAATGCGTTGAAGTGTAAATTTTCCTTTGTCTTTTGCAATTTGCAGGTCATTGTCAGGTTGTTTGTTGATTAAAATATGATTCACGACTGTATGGAATATGGCTTCACAGAATTGAAATCATTACAATCACCAATACAATCCTTTAAGTTCATTTAATCCCCGTGAATGACTTTTCTATGAAATAGTCATTCAATGGATCTCAGTCATTAGTCTATTCTGGCGCTTCCCCCTTAATCTTGCTTTAAGGCAGAAGCTTTAAATATGTTGTATACTATGTAAAAATATTGTTAATTTAGTTATTACAACTCAACTAGTGAGGAAAACTCTTTTACACGTTAGATAGATATTTAAAATATTAATTAGAATAAAAGTACCTACACATAGTGCGCTTTTAAAATTTCTAACGTTGCAGGGTGTAACAGAAACCCTATTGCTACCCTGAACCTGTCAACTACCTGCTAATGAGACACAATTAATTTTCAAAATTACATTGCAAAATTTCAGCTCAATCGGTTAAAGATATCTGCTTCAATATTGAGTTGCAAGATTCCACCCGAACAAACATAGTTCCATACATACATTACATTGCAAGTTAAATAAAAGCTTGTGTCGGCGCACCACATAATGCGCGTGATTGACGGCGGAAAGGCGCGGGGTGTCGGGGTACCGAACCCGGACGCGACGGCCGCTGCGCGCGCACCACGCCACTCAGCTCACAGACGCGCTCCACTACGGGCATTCCTTTGTTCCGTCTTAACCTGTTATTTATGGTATTACACCTATTTTAATACAGTCCACTAATTCTTTTTATTTAACTTGCAATGTAATGTATGTATGAAACTATGTTTGTTCGGGTGGAATCTTGCAACTCAATATTGAAGCAGATATCTTTAACCGATTGAGCTGAAATTTTGCATGCATATGTATATCGCGTGACAATGCAATATTATGATGACATGGAGCTGATCTGATGCTGAAGCTGGAAGGTGGCTATAGGAACTCCGCAATAAAACGACACAACCCCTTCGAGTTTGGGATCGTTTGATTCGTATTGACGAGTACTTTGGTCTTATATGGTAACCAGGGTCTGATGCTGGAGCTGGAAGGTGGCCATAGGAACTCCGCAATAAATCGACACAACCCCATTGAGTTTGGGATCGTTTGATTCGTATTGACGAGTACTTTGATCCTATATGGTAACCAGGGTCTGGTGCTGGAGCTGGAAGGTGGCCATAGATACATAACATAACACTTTAAGTGCTCAAAACAACACATATGTGTGGGTTCAACGAATTATTACGAGCTACATAACGGAAAAACGCTGCTACGAACTACGCCGTAGTAAATCCCGCAACATAAATACTAAAAAGTTAAAAATTAAATGAAAACAAGAAAAAAGTTTATTCAAAACAAGCTTTTATTATTACTTACTTGTTAATAAAACGAACTAAAAAGCTAAAAATAATTTAATCTCAATTATTTAAATAAAAGCGTGTTACATATTGATGGTTAGGAATAGGTGCAATATTCTAATAAATGCTCTTTATTTCTCCTGCCATCAAAATGTAACACGCTTTTATTTAAGTTTTTAGTTCGTTTTATTAACAAGTAATAATAAAAATTTGTTTAAAAAAATGGTTCTTTTATTTTCATTTTTTAAATTGTTTTGTTTTTAACGTGCTCGTCTTTCTACTTGGTTGTCACATACCTATACGTGTGCATAATTTCAACATGTTAATTTTTTCTTTTAAAAGAGTATTCATGGAATTTCTTATCCGTTCTTTTCATCTTTCTGACTGACCCTTTTCTTGACAGTTTGAAAGTTGCTTATAGTTTCATTGAAATAATGTTTCAGTGTATGTAGATATTGTATAGAAATTAAATAAATTTATTTTTCCTGGGTTAAGGTGGTTGTGTCAAAAAACTAATAATCAAGTGTTCAGTATGATTATCAGCATAATCAGCCTATAGTGTTCCCACTGCTGGGACACAGGCCTCCTGTGGGCCGTAATCTACCACGTGGACCCAGTGCGAGTTGGTAGAAGACCATGTGTCTTCTTTCTTCGAATTTTTGGTTCTAGGACATGCCGGCTTTCTCACGATGTTTTCCTTTACCGTTTTGAGAGCACTGATGATGAAATCTATACGAGTTGAATCCCTATTTCCCTTGGTCACGGCATCACACGTGAACGGCTGGACCAATTCTTCTCATTTTTTTTTGTTGTTTGTTATTCTCAGGAGAAGTAAACCTTCTCCTGAGAATGCAAGAAAAAAAATAAGAAAGTTGGGCTTTATATATACACCGTAACATTTTAGTCGTCTTACAAAGGTGGTCCACTCAATGTATCCGTTATAAAATACCTCGAGGCGCGATTAAAACATTGTTACAATTAATTAAGATACTAAGTACAAGGAAAAATAAATAATGCTTTAGAATTATGTAACACCCTCCCTGTTAATAATGTTTACGTATCAAACGGTAAAAGATATCTACCTACCTACTATTACATTCCATCATTAATTCTATCTCCATAACAGGGTGTTTCAAACTACGTCATGCGTCTTAGTGAATGATATTTTTTTATTTTTTATTACGCATTATGTTCAGATTTTTTTTTTTTTGTCATTAATGATTAGTAGTCATTGAATACATGAAGTGAACTGCCGTTGTATGACGACTAAAATGTCACGGTGTATACATATATGTATATGTAATGTGGATTCAATGTTGATAGTTAAGACAGGACAACGTCTCAACTAGACATGGGCGAAGTAGCTCACTGAAAAGAAAAAGAGCGATTAGCTCTTTCACTCTAAAGAGCTATATCAGTCTTGTAGCTCACTAGCTCTTCTATAGCTCAGTGACACAGACGCCGAGACGCCGACTGTTAGCTCAATTGACTCACGCCGCACGCGCGTCGAAGGAGACGGATCGGCTCGCTCAATAGTGAGTAGCTCTTTGGAAGTTTGGACTCTTTATTACTCACTAGCTCTTCAATAGCTCAGTGATTCAGATGCCGACTGTTAGTTCATTTGACTCACGGTGCACGCGTGTCGTTGAAAACGGCTCGGCCCGCTCAGTAGTCATTGTCAATAGCTCTTTGGAAGTTTGGAGTTAAGTTAAATAAGCTTTTATGTTTGTTTATATAATGTTATGACTTTACGTCAATAATACGCAAAAAAATAAACAATGCAATGCCAAAGTATTTTCTACTTTAAAGCTATGGTCATAAAGATAGATTTACAGTGATTTATGTCGTATGATAGTCTACAATGACGTATTGTATCGAAGAGGTATTGTTGGAAGAACGAACTATGCGATCCGAAATATTCCGAAGCGAACCGAATGAGCCGTTCGGCCGCTGACTTCGGTCGGTCATCGGTGTCTCGCTGAAGTACTGAGAGTCTAAGAGCTAACTGAGCTACTGAGCTACTTAGCGAACGAGTGAGTGAGCGAGAGCGACGTCCATCAAAAAGAGCTAGCTCTTTTCTATCACTCGCTCACGAGCTACCCATGTCAAGTCTCAACAGACGTCCTGTCTTAACTATCAACCCAACGGTCAGCTAGTTATTTATACAAAGTAAAGCTTGTCTGGGTTCGAACCTAGATCTCAACAACTCGTAAATCGCGGCCGTTGCCACCACTGCTCTTCAATATGATTGTTTCAGGTTATTGTCTAAAATGTAAAAGTGATTTAAATTGTAAAGTCTTTTAGCCCGACGAAAACAAATTGAGGTTCTTATTTTTGATATATTAATTATTCTTATACCTGTATGACACTTGAACTTAATATCATCATTTACTTTGCTACACAGGGGATGAAGTCTTACAATATTTTCCGAGCCGCCGTGGAAAAGGCATCATACTCCTGTACAAGAGCTTCACCTACTTCCACATGCATACCCAGAACAGGTGGTTCTGCTCCAAGAAACTGGCCGGTTGTGATGCCCGAGTCATCACCAATCGAATGGGACAGTTGGTGGCGGAAATGGGATGCCATCGCCATGCACCGCCTCGTTTAAGTACATATTATCCCAGCTGATGAAAAATAGTAACGTTTTAAGACCTAAACACTAGGCACGGACCCCTTCATTTATAAACGTTGCTTTTAACGTTAAGTAATGATAAGCGACTGTTTAATCATACATTTTGACGTTTAAACATCTCTTAACTTTAATCAACGCTTGTAAATAAACCTCTTAGTAGTGTTCTATGAAACAAAAGAGATGTCCTCATTATACCAATGTATTTTTAAGATTCGTATTTCACCAAAGTTATGAACTAACTAACCTAACAGTTTTATGAGAAATAAAAAAAAATACTGGGTCAAATTAGATTAGCTAACGAAACTCCGCAGACGTCATCGATATCTAAACATGATAAAACAAAACAAACATTAAGGCCATGTTAACTTTAAATAGTGTCGTTATGAGCGATAATAGTTCTTATTGCAATTCGATACGGGTTAAAATCTGTTGTAATAAATTCAAATAATAATTGAGCAAGCGAATGTCGTAAAAATGCAACCAAAATCGTATAAAATTTGATGTTAACTATTTAATAATAATCCATCACTGAATGCAGTTTGGAATTTGAATTTTTATGGTAGATATATTTTGAACTATAATTGTTATTGAAGGGATAAACTGCTTTTAATGATAATTAAGAGGTGACTTTGATGATTTTTTTGATGCATTAAAGTATGTTTAATTATGTTTGAGTTCGATCGCTGTATGCAAAAAAGACTTGGAAAATATCATATTTTTTTTTGCTTTCAAAATTATTCATAGATAAAGAGATACTCTGCTTTTAAAAAAACACCTTTTTGACCGTTTTCAAGAAATCCCCGCCTTAATTTGATGAAATTTGTTTGGTGGGTCATCACTGAACCCCAGTATATAGTTATATATAATAGGTCTTTACCTATGAAATTGCCGTTTTGTATGAAAAAATTTAAACGATTTTTTTTCATGTATTTTTTATTTGTATTAATCGAAGTAATCACCCATGCAATCAATGCATCTTTGCCATCGCAGTGGCAGTTTATTGATGCCCTTCTTAAAGAAATCAGCTGGACGGGAGGCAACAAATTCTTCAAAGGCATTTTGTACTGCCTCTCGGGTATTGAATTTTTTTCCCGCCAAGAAGTTATCCAAATTCTGGAAAAAGTAGTAGTCTGTAGGCGCAAGGTCTGGTGAGTAGGGCGGATGACGGAGAGCTTCCAACCCCAGTTCTTGCAACTTGGAGACCGTCTGCTGTGCAGTATGAGGTCGCGCGTTGTCGTGCAGGAGCAGCGGAGACGAGCGATTGACCAATGCTGGTTGGAGATGTGCCAGCTTCTCCATCATTGTGTTCAGTTCTTCACAGTACACATCTGCAGTAATGCTCACCCCGTTTGGTAAGAAGCTGTGATGAATCACACCGGCGCTAGACCACCAAACAGTGACCATCACTTTTCTAGGGGTAAGTTTTCGTTTAGGGCATTGTTTAGGTGCTGAACCAGGATCCAACCAACTTGCTGAGCGCTTGCGGTTATCAAACAGAATCCATTTTTCATCGCAGGTAACAATGCGGTTCAAAATTCCTTCATTTGTGTGTCTGTTGAGCAGTGCAAGGCACGTCTCGACGCGTACTTCGCGCTGACGATCATTGAGTTCGTGGGGCACCCATTTGTCAAGCTTTTTTACCTTGCCAATTTGACGCAAATGGACCAATATTGTTTTGACGCTAACGTCGAAAGCTGCTGCTAATTCAGCCGTAGATTGTGTATCATCAGCTTCCACAATCGCCTTTAATTCGTCATTGTCGACCAAAGTCTTCGGACGACCGCGAGGTTCATTTTTCAGGTCGAAATTTCCAGAACGGAAGCGAGCAAACCAATAACAGGTGGTGCGTTGGTTTGTAGTGTTAGCTCCGTAAACGTCGTTGATGTTGCGTGCCGCTTGTGCCGCGTTGCTGCCACGACGGTACTCATATTCCATAATTACTCGAATTTTTAACGTATCCATGATGACGAAAAAGATTGAAATGCGATGAAAATGTAACACTAATCAATAAACAAATGACTACTTTTGGAAAAAAAAATCCATGTTTTTAAAATAAAATTAATTTGAAATTAGAATTCTTACCCAAACAAAAATTATTTTGATTTGAAATGGCCAGTACTGCAAAACGGCAATTTCATAGGTAAAGACCTAATATTTAGTTATAGTAGACACTTGAAATATCAGTTTAAAAAATCTGTTATTTTTGTGAGAGGTTATGACAAGACCACTAGCAGTCCAAAAAAAAAAACATAATATCTTTTTTATTTTTGAGTTTGAGTAGCTAATTTCATATGATACCCTGTGTACAACTGTTGTAAGTGAAATTATATTTTTTATTCAGTAAATAGGATATCAGAAACACTTTTATAAGACTTGTGAAACTAATAAAACCACTAATAGTCAGTTTACCAATTAAACTCACAAATGTCTTCTCAATTGAAATATGTTTTTTTTTTTTTAATCAGTTGTTTCATAGAAAAGAGCAATACCTACGCGGTCAAAATGTACGGAACATTTTTAATTGACGAAAAATTTCTGCGCTGTGGGGTCTAAATTGGTATGCTGAATTCATGGTTAAAGTTTGCGCACTGAATAAAAACTTTTCCTGTAAATGACGGAATTATTCTCGAACATACATAAAAAAACATGTTGAAATGATAACCTTCTGTTTGAAATCGGTTAAAAAATGGTTAATTCTGCATTAAAAAAATGCACACTACAAAAATAAAAGATATAAAATACACACATACTACGCGTATACTACAGTACTATTTACTACTACATATATTGGTAACAGCACACTGACGAAATACTATAGGGGCGCGGGATTCTTTGGCGCACTCTGTCTTCAACACACTGCTTAGCGCCGAGAGTTGAAAATCGAACAGTGTATTTTTTCGATGCGCTAAGATGCACTCTGTTGGATTGTAATTATACTCGTGCACCACCGAGAGTCGAAAATCCAGTGCGTAACAAAATCCCGCTGCGATATTTTTACGTCTATTTGAACGTCAAGTATTTTTGAAAATAGAGGGTTTTTTTTTTTGGGTGGGAAATCATCTAATAACTTCTCCCGCTCTGGGTGGAGCAGGAGGGCGTGTCAGACTTTTACTGACTAAAACCCACCCGTGTTCCCTCATTTGCCTGTGTGCCAGGGGCCGCGGTATCTCTTTCGAACAACCCGCACCCCTGGCAGTATTTGCAAATTATGTTATTTGAAAGATGTTGTTGTTATTATGACGGTATCGATAATGTACCTAAATATGTGCATGGTGACACATCTGAACATACTCATACATGTCATCTGAACTTTAATGTATTTTAATACCTATAATGTAACATAAACCACCTTACGTAGTTGAAAAAAAATACTATTTTATTATTAAAATATTTGTCTTAGGATCAAAATAATATTTTCATTTCATATACTAATCACTGATCTACCTATTTTGATCTTCTTTCCATTGATTTCGATTGTTCTGCCAGTGTCATGTGGTGATAGTCAAAATATTTTGCTTCAATTTAAGACTACCGTCCGTTTGCAGTTATTTTACCTACAGCAACCCAACAGCAACCTTATTGTAACGAGAACAAAGATCACCGTGATATTCACAGATTTTTAGAGTCAGCAACCGATAAGCAACCTTATAGTTATGAAAATTTGATTTTGATAGTGACGCAAAATCACAGGTGAAATAAGTGTGACCGGACTGTAATATAGTTTGAATTTGCTACAGTTTTTGATAAAAGTGCTATTAAAGCTATACGGTCGGTTATACATATAAAGTAGAATCCTAACTTTGTGTTAAAATATGGTCAGTCAAAGTGGTTACCCTATACTAATTGAAGTTTGATAATATTTCATTTAGAGGAACCAATTCTGCGGTTTATAAGCAGCCAGCGTGGAGGCAAAATCCTCATCTACAAAGGCTTCAAATACAGCCGTAAGAACAGCAAGACTAGATGGTACTGCGTCAAGATTGGCTATGGCTGCAGATCCAGGGTAATAATTACTGAAGATTACGAGTTTGCCGCCGAAATTGGAGAGCACAACCATCAATTGGTTGAAGGTTTTCCGCATAAGCAAGTTTAAAAAAGTTGTCTTCTTAAAAGATTGGTTAGTTGTTTGTTGATTGCTTGGTAGTTGGCGTATTTTTATTTTTGTCTTTTTCATAATATATATTTTTATTTTTAAATATTCTCTTTATTTTTGGTGTTTCCTATGTCAATTTTTAATTATGTAAATAAATAAATAATAAATGAGTGAATTTCTCAGCTCGATTTGTGTTTAAATTATTTCAAGTAGGTCCTGAGATTCTCAAAAAATTACAATTTCTTACATTACTTGGAGCAAATATTTTGACCCTTTTTTTCAGAGACGTGCCTGCAGTTTATTCCTACCAAGTATGGTAAGTTTACCTTGATGTACAATAATGAGAGATACGTCCGCATTAGCAAGAATAGATGGTCCTGCACCAAGCATCGTTTTGGCTGCAAAGCGAAATTATTTGTCCCAGAAGGCGAGAAGTTTTTCAAAGCTTTATCTAAACATAACCATCCAACCGGATTGTACCCGCGAAACCAACAAAAGTACCTACTAACCGCAAAACATTTAAGAGGGAACAGGGCGTGCGATTCTCCATACAAATGTATTCCCCTTTTTTCTTCCTGAATAATGCCTCTAGAGCAATATTTATTTTTTCATAAAATCAAGGTCTGCCGTAAACACGTCCCTGTCATTTTCTTTTTTTCAGCAACTAATTATTAAAGCAAATATGACCCTCTAAAAATTACAAAAAATTACCTATTTTTACCGCCGTGATTAGAGGACTACCAAACAAATTAGAAAAGTTTTTAACATAGAAAAAAAGAACTAAGAATGAATGAGAGCACGATTTGACAGTTGTCCTTATTTGCGATGTGTTTTCGCCCGTTCGAAAAAGTTAATTAAATACGTATAGGGTTCTCTCCGAAACTTTGAAATTATTACGGACGGGCCCGAATCCTCGTTGACAGTTAGAGAGTAGGTCCTCTGGGTCAGTTATTGAAAATTAAGCGAGGCGATGCTGATCTGGTGCAGTGCTTACACGTGTGCTGTGCCGGGCTAAACCTACATTGAGAATACGTCTAGACATTGTGGTGACCTATCGTACCTAATTGTTGCCTGTTTATTTTTATTTAGATGTGGCAGTGTTGCAGTTCTTACGTAGTCAGCGTGGAGGTACGATCCTATCCTACAAAGAACATAGATACGTCCGAATGTCGAGCAAGACAAGGTGGTACTGCTCCAAGAATGGTTTGGGCTGCAAATCGAGAGTAATACTAACTAAGGACGGGGATTTTGTCGACGAAATTGGTGAACATAACCATGATCCCCCAAATGTATTGCAAAGAGTAACAACTGTACTCAGTGATCGCATAGTTAAAATAAAAAGATAAGTGGATAGTTGTTTATTTGAACCATTCGTTTATTTTGATTTTATATAGCTAGCAATAATATTTTACAATATTTTAAGGGGTTCTTTACTGTAGAAATAACTCTGGAATATCCAATTATTTTTGTAGAAAGGTTAAGAGTCTTGATATCGCAGGCAGATTGTGTGATTCGTTATTATAGGTTCATACGGCGCCATCCGTTTCCCTATTGTCGCGGTTATGTATAATGCCAAAGGCAAATTGTATAACGCAACTGATGATTAGATCGCCGTATACATAATGCTTAGGCGAATTGATACAACTAGCTCTATTCCACCTGAGGCGTTTTTAAATATAACGTCAAAAACAGCCGTGCCGTCGAGTAGTGCAAGTATTCGAAAATAAATATGAAAACAAGTGCAAGAAACAAGTGATTTTATAGACGTTTGATGGCAAAAGCTGCTACCAAATAAAACAAAGTCACAT
This sequence comes from Antitype chi, assembly GCA_947359405.1. Classification (NCBI taxonomy): domain Eukaryota; kingdom Metazoa; phylum Arthropoda; class Insecta; order Lepidoptera; family Noctuidae; genus Antitype; species Antitype chi. The sequence goes on along the minus strand of OX375820.1, from coordinate 17,184,646 downwards.
GGATTTAAATACGAATTTATTTCGGCAAATTCACGAGTACAATGCCAGTTAGCTTTACCCACCTATTTAACTTAACATAGTAATTCGCACCCGTGCGAATCAGGCGTGGCAAGTATGAATACATAATTACCTAGTGAGTTTTTTTTTAATCCAATAAAGTTCTTAATGTATAGCTTTGAGATTGCATGTCAATTTTCGAAATGAAAATGGTCAGTTTATAAATTAACTAATAAATTATCCTAAACTGTATTACATGGATCTTATTTTTTATAAATAAACCCGTGGGATCTCAAGGTACACACGGCTACACATCAAGCTATACATTTCCCCTAGCACACAGGCAACTGAGGGAACACGGGTGGGTTTTAGTCAGTAAAAGTCTGACACGCCCTCCCGCTCCACCCAGAGCGGGAGAAGTTATTTGATGATTTCCCACCCAAAAAAAAAAAAGCTATACATTTCCAGTTTACGCGGATCTCGCACTGTACGGAAATCCTTACTAATATTATAAACGCGAAAGTTTGTAAGTATGGATGGATGGATGGATGTTTGTTACTCTTTCACGCAAAAACGGCTGCACGGATTTGGATGAAATTTGGCACACATATAGATTATAACCTAGATGAACACATAGGATACTTTTTATCCCGGTAGTACGTTCCCGCGGGATAATTTCCGACCTCCACGCGGGCGAAGCGGCGGGCGGAAGCTAGTCCTATATAATGCGAGATCAGCTTATGCTGGAAATGTATAGCTTGATGTGTTGCCGTGTGTACCACTTATTCATATTTCCTATAGATTGTCCTTTTTGGACTATTTCAAATTCAGAAGTTTTTACATCGGTCTGTTCCTTTTTTTATTTCAAGAACCGCTCCTGAAATTTGTACCCAGCAAACGCGGAGGCACGATCCTCATCTACAAGAGGAACACCTACGTGCAGATGGTCAGTAAGACTCGATGGTACTGCTCTAAGAAGTTCCGAGGTTGCAAGTCCCGTGTGGTTGTAACAGAAGATAGAGAGTTTGTCTTAGAAATAGGTGATCACAATCACCAACCTGCGGTGCCTCATTTACTTAATTCTTCACTTACTTAATAACACACTAATGAGTTTGTCGTTGACTTTGAGATGAAAGGGTTTTGGAGCGAAGTTCCTTTAGCGCACGTTAAAGTCAGCACACTTAGCAAACGAGAGCTAGACCGAAAGAAGTGTAAACATTTTGACCGTCATTACACTTTTTTGACGTAACAAAAGTGTAGTGTCGGTGAAAATATTTACACTTCTATCGGTCTAGCTCTTTGACGACACTTTCACTTTTTCTTTTTCTTGTTTTGGTAAAGGAACTTAGTTCCGATCGGGTGTCCGAGGACACCACTACTTGTTTATAGTTTATTTTAGTTACAGTCTGGAGGTATCACGTCAGTGAGAACGGTTTCACGTTATGCTGACCTAGCGTAGTACGAAGTTTTAAGGCGGTGATTTCTTGAAAACGCTCAAAAAGGTAGTTTTTTAAATCAGTGTATCTCTGTAACCGTAAATAATTTTGAAAGCAAAAAAATATATGATATTTTCAAGCCTTTTTTGCATAAAGTGATGGTACTCAAAACATAATTAAACAGACTTTAATACATAAAAAAAGTCATCAAAGTCATCTCTAAATTATCTTTAAAACCAGTTTATCCCTTCAATAACAATTATAATTATGATTAAAAATATACCATAAAATTCCAAATGCCAAACTGCATCCAGTGATGGATTATTTATTATTAAATAGTTAATATCTAATTTTATACGATTTTATTTGCATTTTTATTTATTTATATTATTCGAATCTATTGCAACAGATTTTAACCCGTATCGGATTGCAATAAGAACTATTATCGCTCATAACGACAATATCTAAAGTTACCAGGGCCTTAATAGAATAGAGCCAGCTTATACCTACTGGTTTTGATACCACTGGCGTGTGTCCTACTGTACCTATGTTTAATATTTTTTTACGTTTTGGAATAATTCCATTAATAATTATTATCGTATTAGCCTTATCTTTAAGTTTGGCTTTGTCTTTTTAATTTTTGGTTTTTTCAATAAAGATTTTCACTAGATGTTATTTATTCATTATTTGTCTTTTATAATTTTATTTTAGTGTGTTAGATAATGTTTATTATTAGTGAAATAAAGAATTTGACTACATGTGGTTTTATTGTAGTATGTTAATATTTCTTTTTTAAAGATTAGATTTGGTTTTTGTATAGCTAGTAAAGCTGCTCACAGAGGCATTCTTGTTCGTATTTTTTTAATCAATAGCTTCTAAAGTTAATCAGGCGTATCTAAATCCGGCGTTATACTCGTAAAGGTGTTAAGTTCCAAATATCTCTTTTTCAGATAAAATACCAGGTTTTCTCCGGTATTATCGAGGGTACCGACGTGAGAATCCTGATCGTTTTGCGAAGAAGGAAGAATCGCCTCCGAATGCTGCTAGCAGAGTCAGCGATATTCTGAAAACAATTATTAATGAAAATATTCGACAATAGTCCCAGTACACGGGATTTAAAGGCACATCGAGTTTTAGAAAAAGTATATTAAAATAAATAAAAAATAATCAATTAAATCAGTTTATCACAGTCCACTGCTGGACCTCTCTCAGGCTGCGCCACAGCATCTGGTTCAGCCAGCTACTGCCACTTCAGCTTGCCTTAGGTCGTTACTTATTATATCCGCACTGCTTCAGCTCAATGACCGCTCATCACCGCCTCGAAAATCGTATCGCCTGATTGTATGCTTCTAAGAGCAAATAAGTGTGTTTCCTAAAATTCGATGTACAATTTTAACGGCCATATACCTGTGGAGGCGTGAGGAACAGGGTAGAAAGTTCCTCGTTCTCGATAGAAGAGGATAGATTCTCTGACCTGACGGGTGTTGTGTCTGGTCGGCTACATTTTTATTCCATATTGTATGCTAAGCGCGCGGATAATTCGGCTTGCGCGATGTAGGATTTATGTGGCCTTGTACAGGCCGCGACATAACTGCTGTACTCGATTGTATTCTGTATTAATAATCATTTTCTCTAGTGACGACATGCAATGTACGTAATCATTCGTTAGAATTGCTTAAAATTGTACTTAGGGTGTTGTGTGTGGTGGGCTACATTTTTATTACATATTGTATGCTAAGCGCGCGGATAATTCGGCTTGCACGATTTAGGATTTATGTGGCCTTGTACAGGCCGCGACATAACTGCTGTACTCGATTATATTCTGTATTAATAATCATTTTCTCTAGAGACGACATGCAATGTACGTAATCATTAATTAGAATTGCTTAAAATTGTACTTAAAAATTATGATACTTTCTCTTTATCTCTATTACATTTTTGACTAGCTTTAAATGTTTTAATTTCGATATGAGTATACTGTCCTCTGTACAGGATGGCAACAAAAAGGACCACAGACAAAACATATTCCATTTATTAACTAAGAATTGTTCATCCGTTTTTGTTTGAAATCTGGCTTCTCACGGTGTGTGATATTGCAGACGGACGCGGACCAGCCCGCACCGACGCACGATAGAAAGACTATTGTCCGTGGTAGCGCAGACGCGTCCGTCGCTGTGCGTCCTATTCGCGGCGAGTCGGCCATTTCAAAGGTGCGGTGCGAGCTTCTTTTTCACTTTTCATTTTGGAATGGCAAAATGGATCTAATCTCAAGCAAGACCAACACGCACTGTTGGAAGAGTCTTGGTGAACAGTACGTGGCTGTCCGTGGTTGTCAGGAGTGCGTGATAAACCGCAATATCACGGATCGTGGGAAGCCGCCTTTAGCTTGATATGAATCAAAATTGATGGAATCCTAAATCGATTTGGAGGAATAAACTATTTAATACCATATATACAGGGTCAAATTAAATTAGCTGGCATTACTTTACCAACGATCGTGTTGATATCGAAAACTGAAACAAAAAAACATCTTTTGAGGCGAGAAGGTCAGCTGTTTTTGTAATTTTACGTGGAACTCAATATTTTTTACGTATTTCCAAAAACCATAACAAAATAGTCGTTTGGTTACTTAAATGTACATGTTAGAGAGTCATTTAAAGTTTTGAACAAAAGTTGGAATGACGATTTTTTTTTTTGTTGATTACTTTTCGGTATTGATTTCCAATACCTGGGTAAAGTATTGCCAATTAATTTAATTTGACCCTGTATATGTCAACTGTTCACCATCTACCATGTAAGTACCTACTGTAAAATGTGCTATTTTTTCAGGCCAAAACCAAGGATACGAAATAATACATCTCGTGAATGGAAAATCGCTTATAATGTACGAAAACTTCACATTCTCTTTTCAAGGACCTAAAAACGAGAAGCGATATCCATACTGCTCCCGGAGATCTTCTACCAAGTGCGCTGCAAGGCTGAAACTGGATAAAGATGGCAATTTAGTGCAGGCGTATACTAATCACAATCACCCACCACCGAAATACACCAAATTAAACAGTGGAATGTATTTGAAACTTGATTAAGGAGAGAAAATTGCCGTCGACAATTTTCTCGACATCATCAGCTGTCATCTAAGCATACTGTACATCAAACGAAGTAACTTTGTGAAAAAAATCAGTACTTAATGGTTACTTAGTTTTATGGAAAATTATTTTACATTAGGTAAACGTTGTGCTTTAGGGAATATTAAAAATAACGTTGAAAATAATATACTTTTTTTTTTTGGGTGGGAAGTCATCAAATAACTTCTTCCGCTCTGGGTGGAGCGGGAGGGCGTGTCAGACTTTTACTGACTAAAACCCACCCGTGTTCCCTCAGTTGCCTGTGTGCCAGGGGCCGCGGTATCTCTTTCGAACAACCCGCACCAAAATAATATACTTTGACTTTCAATTTTTTATTAATTGTTAACAGCGTTTAGAGGACTCTACAATAACATTGATTGATGTCCAATTCGGTACGGACTCGTATCGAATGGTTATGATAGAGATACTGAAATATTAATCATAAATTGCAATTTTTAGTGTAGTTACACTGAATAACTTTAGTTTTAAATATGACTACCATAAGCCATTAATTTAGAAAATTTCACAGCTGAAACATCATTTAATAATCAGAATACGTTCGTTTAGCAGAAATTCAAATTAGGTATATTAATTAAGTATGTCATTAAATAGCTCTTAAGATTAAATAAAAATCAACAAAGCTATTCTTTTTAAAAATGCTGTCCCTTTGTTTTCTGTATTAGGCGAATTTCGACTTTAGGCTTTGTTTTGTTAAAAAAAAAAACAAAATCGAAAGGTGACTTAATCGACAGTATTCTTAGCTATGATTCAAGAAAATCGGTTCAGCCGTTTGAAGATTATCAGCTCTTTTCTGGTTGATGAAGGATTTGAGCATCTTCCACGGGTCTTCTATTTTGAATCTTCTTCTTCTTGCTTTAATGATATTAGAAGAACAAAGTAACCTTGAACTGATGCTGCAGCATCACCTGGAATTTCCAGGATACCCAACTACCTCACAAACAAACAACAGAAGTATCGTGTTTGGGCTCATTGACAAAGTCTCAATGAATGGGTTATAGATAAATATAAATGTGATCAGGATCTGATGATGAAGTAGCTAAAAGGAATGAGGATAAAAAAGCTAAATTGTAGGAAACATACGTAAAGCTGCACAGATTTAAGCGAGACATGCGTCGATCGTAGCGTGTTAAATAATGCTATAACTATAACCATATTAAGTTTAAAAAGCAGGAAATAAAAAGAAGATGAGATAGCCCAAGGGTGTCGACATTTGATGAATTCCGCACCAATGGGCACTCGTATGACCATGATGCCAGCTGGTACCTCGGCGGCGACAAGAGCAAGACGGATGATGTCATAAATTCTGGACCCCAATTCTGTATCGTTATAATGATTCTTCGCGGAATCTTACTATGTTCAAACTACGTCAATATCGATTTTTTTTTAAACCAATGTAACGGTAAGGAATCGAAATGTTATATTCTGTATGTTCCAAGACAATTTGTCGATATTATTAATATGATATTAGCATAATTCGTGTGTAATTGACGTGGTTACGAGTAAGGAATCGTTAAGTGGTCATAGTGAATTCAGGCCCAGGTATGCCGTGCTACCCGGCCCGCGCTTTTGTTGCCGGGACAGTCTACGTAAAAAAAGTAATTAAAGGTTTTCTATGAAAAATGCAAACTATTTGTTTTTTCTTTATTACTAGAAGTATGCTACAGGCTAGAATTATCGATTCTTAAAGGCTCCCGCAGACAGGCGCGATGCAGTAGAACAATTTTTATGTAAACTTTATGGAAATTGTTCGACCACATTCGTGTCAAACCGTGGCGTCGCGCCTGTCTGGGGGAGTTTTAATCCAATTTTACCTACTTCACACCATTTATAATAAAAAATCGCTCACTACTGAACCCAAACAAAACTTTTTTCTTTCAGATCGTATTATACATCTACCAACTGCCAACGGTCGAGTTATTATTATGTACAAAAACTTTACATTTTCATATCGAAATGGTAACAGTGTTCTTTATTGTTCTAAGTACGCGCGAGGTAAATGTCGGGCGAAATTGAAGGTCGATGAATGTGGAAATATCTTGCAAGCGAACACTGAACACAATCATACTCCTCCAGTGTATCAAAAAACAAGCGGAATATATGTTTGTGTTCGTAGGTGAGGCGAGATCTTAACGTTTTGTGTTTAGTTAATTTAAGCCCATAATTCTATGAGACTCGAATCAAGCCACCATACATTTCCATGTAAGGAAAGCTTTAGGCCTTTAAATAGGCCTAAAGCATCAAAATAATTACATATGAGTCAAAGAAAAAGTTCTTATGCAGTTGTGAAACCGATATAAGAACTTTTTTAATTCTGGCCATCATTTTGTGGCATCTTTGTTCTGAGTTTAGTTATAATTCACGAGCATTCTTAAATATAATATTTGTACAAAGCAGTGCAGGGTGACTAGATTTAAGAGTCCGTGATTGTATCTCCTCTTTCGCTTGGTAAAAGTAAATTATTCACTCATATTTACAATAACGAAACAGTAGGTATATTGATTTTTTTATTATGTTATTAATATTTGTTTTCTTAAAAGCTCCCGTAGATAGGCGCGACGAGACAGCACGATGCGATTCTTGTAGATCAATTTCCATGAAGATTTCATAAAAGTTGTTTTATCAGAGTCGCGTCGAGCTGTTGCGAAGCGCCTGTCTGCAGGTGCCTCAAAGTGGCATCGTCTTTTTACTTGAGTCACCGCCTTATCGCAAAAATGCAGTGGATTCGCTTCCAACTAGGTGACAAATAACCATTTAGTTTTCTTGTACTGGGATAGTATTACTAATAACTCGTATTTTATAATTATTTTTCTCATGTAAGTGACGATTGTCTTACTCTAAATAAGCGCAACTCTACGTCAAAGCGTGTATATTGCTATTTACAGATTAATTATAATTTTCGATGATGTAATAAATTACAGAAGTGAAAAGTAATTTCGTGTTTGTTGTTTCCTTCCTGCGTTTAGATCGCATTTAAGTACTCCTGCTTGAGCAAAGCCTGCAAAGCGTAAATCGACGTTCACTCGGACGTGATAACGTCGCGGCGGGACATATTCACGCAGTGGTTCTTCAACGTACTGCTTATTATAAAGCACCGCCGAGTGTTGAAAATCGAACAGTGTGTTTTTTGCTTAGATGCACTCTGCTGGATTCTCAATGCTCGGTTCAAGACCGAGAGTTGAAAACCACTGTGCGATAAAATCCCTCCGTGAAATTTTTACGCGTGAACTTCGACTAACAGCAAGTTTTTTTATAAACCTTGTCTTCTCTACAGTCAGACTACGGTGAATGTAATCACCCTTGTCTAACTGTAGAGAAGACACCCCCTGCCATTTGTATCCATGCCATCATCATCATCATCTGCCTAGCCTGTTCCTAACTTTGTTGGGGTCGGCTTCCAGTCTAACCGGATGCAGCTGAATACCAGTATTTTACATGGAGCGACTGCCTATCTGACTTCCACAACCCAGTTACTGGGTAACACGATAACCGTTGGTAAGACTGGTTGTCAGACTTTTGAGCTTCTGATGACTCATGAATGAATATTTAAAACATTGTAACCAATCCACTTAAGCCACCGAAACTATATCTTTGTTACCATATTTGTTCAATATCTTTGTTACCATATCCTGCAGTAATCCTATACCAACCCGCGGTTTTCCTGGGCATGGTGTATACAGGGATAGTCGTCAGTTGGTATCTCATTTTATTAAAAGCGTCTAATGGTCCTCTGCAAGTTGGCTTTGGCTCCTCGTTCGCCTTAAACGGTTAATATTTGAGTGAATCAGCATGGTCAGTGAGAATGCAGTGGTAGCCCAGAAATTTTGACCCAGAAGTTTATTAAATGTATTTAATTTCATCACCACTGCTCTCAAACGGTGAAGGAAAAGATCGTGAGGAAACCGGCATGTCTTAGAACCTAAACTTCGAATACGTTCTAAAAACCCGGAATATAGATATAATATGCGTAATAAAATGGATATTATTTTCTTACGCATATGCCCAAGGACGTGTAACTACCAGCTCAGCGAGGTAACTTAGACGTAAATAGCATTATCTAGCTGAGAGTTAGTCCACAGTTTATTTTTGGTATATTAATATAAAATCTTTATTTCGTATATATATTTATTTACAGATTACGAAACGCTGACTTACATCGAAACTACCCAAAACAATGGCTTAATGATGTATAAAAACTACACGTTTTCGTTCATCGACAAAACCAGGAAATACCTACGCTGTTCCAAGAGGACCCGGGGGAAGTGCGAAGCTAGGATACAGCTGGATGAGGCTGGAGGCATTATATCAGCTGATACTACCCACAATCACCCTCCTCCGAAGTATATCAGGGTAAACAGCGGAAAGTACTTAAAGATTTATTAATGCTTCATGAAATTAATCTATACTAATATTTTAAAGAGGAAAGATTTGATTGTTTGTTTGCGTTGAATAGGCTCCGAAACTACTGAACCGATTTGAAAAATGATTTCACTGTTGGGAAGCTACACTATCCCCGGGTGACATAGACTATATTTTATCCCCGTATTCCCACGGGATCCGGAACTACGCGGGCGAAACCGCTGCTATTGTTTATAAATCTTTGTTAAAGGAGACCAGACATGCTTCATACAAAGTTGGACCCAAAACCCAAATTATGTGTTAGGTACTCTTGTTGGGGCAGTCTTCCTTATATTTTTTTACTATAGCGCCGAATCTTTATGACTATTCCTTCAGCTTTTTTTTAAAGTTGAAAAATCTAGCTTGATACATTAATAACTACCGATAGGCGAAAGTAAATGAAAGATATATATGCAAAAAAATGCTATAGGAACACTCGCTGAGAATTATTGTCATAGTTGGTAATACTTGTTCAAGATGAAGGAATAGTAATAGAGAATCAACGCAATAGTAAACAATGATAAGGTATGAGTTTTTTATTCAACTCGCTTCATTAACGCACATTCATGTGATTTGATGGGTAAATATATTCACATGATTAATTTAGGGTGCCGTACGTCGTGATTCCTGGGTCCTTTGGGACCGTTACCGAGCCGACGGAGGTTCGTGTGTTCGGGTCCTTTCAGGGGCGCTTCCGAACTATACGGTTAAATTAAGGAGGACTTCCCCGACCAGGGTAACATTATTTTTCGCTGGCTGACTTTGGACTTTGTGCCTAATAATGCCGATCTCCTTTGTTTCAGGAATTGATGAGTGAGTTTTTTTATAGAATAGATTTATGTAATTTTAAGGACGAGTCATATTCTCTATGTAGTTTAAAAAAGAAGTTATGAAAAAATACCTTACCTACCTAAATATGTATTTGTAAAGGATGCCTTACAAAAGCGCAGCATTTCGTATTGCGATTCTGAACCACCATTTCTGAATTTCGTAAAATCGCTTGCGACTTGAAAAATATACCTACTGGGGATAAGATAGTAATTACAAAACTTAACATAGCGCCTGTAATTACAAAATTTAATATAGCGCCTGTAATTACAAAACTTAGCAAAGCGCCTGTAATTACAAAACTTAACATAGCGCCTGTAATTACAAAATTTTACATAGCGCCTGTAATTACAAAACTTAACATAGTGTTGTTGCTACTGTTATAGGCTTGAGGCCGGTGAAAATAACTGGGAAATCTTTTTTTTTATAGAAGATAACTAGTGTATTTAGACATTTTTACAGGTTTTTGGGTTTTTCACGAGCACGTTATATTGTACTTGTCACTTGGCTAAGAGTTGTTTTCTTATCTGCGTCACTTCCTTGTGTCCACTTACAGATCACACACAATGAATTTGCTGTCTTCCGATTGGCTGACTAGCCGTCGCGTGTTCGCAGCCGGGCCAATCGCAGCGGTCGATTAGTGCTTTCCGTTTAGGTCATGGACGTGGAATTAGGAGAATAATGCGGCAACCCTTAGAGCCTGTAATTCCCGAAGGGTTACGCAGACAGAGAAGTACCTAACAGTCCTCCCATATTTTGCCAGTTACGTATAAGTTCCATTTAATAGAGGGCGAGCCTATTGCCACCAAGCGGGCAAAACTCCAGAGTCCGGGCTGATACTGGAAAATTTCTGGTGGAAAAATCCAATAACATTTTGCCTAGCCTAAGAATCGAACCCAGGGCCTCAAGCGCGGCAGTTGCGCTTGGGACCACTAGAATAACGAGACAGCTACCCGGGTATGTAATTTTATGTATCGCAAATTCGTGTTACAAAGGCGTGTTGATTCCTATGTAGGAAAGGCTTTTTTTATTTATTTTTTGAGGGTGGGAAATCATCAAATAACTTCTCCCGCTCTGGGTGGAGCAGGAGGGCGTGTCAGACTTTTACTGACTAAAACCTACCCGTGTTCCTTCAGTTGCCAGGTGTGTGCCAGGGGCCACGGTATCTCTTTCGAACAACCCGCACCCCTTGCAGGCATCGGCCTTTGCGGGCCCCACTAGTTGGTGCTGACATCTCTTTGAGGCGCGCGTGGAGCACAACGCGCCGTCAACCCGGGCTTGGTCCTTACCGGACAGCGAGCTACCCATTACTCGCCGTCCGCAAGCCCGCGCCGATTCCCGACGCCTAGGGCGTCTCCTGCGGCGACTAGGACCGTGGGGGCGCATATACTGCCTCTCCCTCAGATGCGCCGTTTCCCTCTTTGCGAGCATTACTGCTTCGCAGAAGGAAGTGAAGGCTGAAGCTAGAAAATGTTTATAACAGTAGAACTACAGATTAATATATTTCATGTTATGGATTCTCTTCTATTTTGTTCATGTTAAACTTAATATTGTAATTTTGTTGTACTTATATATTTTATTAAACTTACGTAGAAATAAAATTGATTTAACTCCCGTGTTTCTTTTCTTACCACCACAATATCAATCTGCCTAGCGTTTTCCCGGGTTCAGCTTCGAGTCTAACCGAATGCAGCTGAATACCAGTATTTTATATGGAATGACCAGCTATCTGGCCTCTGCAACCTAGTGACTTGGTAATTCGATACTCCTTGGTACGACTGGTTTTCAGACTTTCGGGCTTCTGACGATCTGTAATGACTGTTAAAGATCTACGAATGACCGCTGGGACCATCGGCTTAACGTGCTTTCCGAGCCATGGAGAGTTACTTGGTACTTCTGGAAAGATGCACAAACCCACAGAAAAAAAAAAACTGAAAAGTAAAAAAATTATAAACCTTTTAGTTTAACCTTAATAACTAAGTTCGGAAGGCGGTGACATAAAATTAAAATACATATCCAAAGTCACCGACTTCCGAACTTAGTTATTAAGGTTAAACAAACAAGGGTTACTATTTTTTGCTACCTACTACATTCTTAATTTTTGATTACTTTTTGTAATACGCAACTCAGCATTAAAACCTGTGAGTGAACAATCAATCATCCCCTGTTTTCCTACCCTTAGGGTAGGATGCTTTTTCCAAATTTATATGGGATACCAACTTCGGGGTGTACCCTTTTCAATAAAAAAATAATGATCAAAATCGGACTACTCTGTAAAAAGTTATGCGTGATCATACATAAGAAAATATACGCGTCGACTTGAGAACCCCCCCTCGGGTTTTTCGTCGGTTAATAAAGTCATTTATCATTATGATTAATTAATGATGTTGAAGATGTACGAGTTGGTTAGAAAGCTCTTTTGTTGTAGCATACATATTAATTGTTACTATAGCATTAATCCTCTTAATTATAAACGTTGCTTAAAGTAAAGAGACGTTTGAACGAAAATAAAAATATGGTTCAGGAATCGCTAATCAACAACTAACCTCCACAACAACTTAATCAAAACCCGACTACTGCGAAGCAAAAAGGAGGGTTATATTTTTTACCGGTATGTATGTATGTTCATCTGTTCCCTATGAACATCTTATCATAATTTGATAAATGAGGTATCGTGAGAAGCGTCTTGATCGTTCGCTGGATATACGCTATGTGGCGTCATAAAAAATGAATGTGGTGGCGTCCTGGAGTCCATGAACTAAATAACAGAACTGTTAGGTAAACGGGCTGTTGTCCGCAACTCCACGTCAAAGCGCGTATTTTGCGTACCAAAAACAGAACTGTTTTGGGTGATTTGAAATAAATTCATTATTATATACTATGTATTTTTTTTATATTTTTTTAGTCTTTCGTTTTTAAACTTACTTTTTAAACGGTGCTTTAAGTTAAGCAACGCTTATAGACCAGTGATCTTATTCAGAAAAGTTATCGAACATCTAAACAGTTGTTAAAGTCTGGTTTCTCTTTGGAAGGCCGCAGGAGTATACTCCTTGTTTGTATACGTTGCTCATCTCTAAACATTGTGTGAAAAAACTGTAAAGCTGGCCAATACATAGGTATTCAACAATTAATTAAAATATTTTCTACATAATACAACTTATACTTTTGACTTGTACTTATCACATTATTTCTCTTTGAAGAAAAGGAGGGTATTAATTTCAGCCATTTTTATATTTTCAGACCGTCCCCAGATGATACCATTGATGCATTCAAAATCGATTGTAATGTATAAGAATTATACGTACTCTGCTGTAGCTGGAAAGGGCAACCTGGCTTGTTCCAAGAAACGAAGAGGAAAATGCCCGGCCAGGATTAAGCTGGACGTAGATGGAAGCGTGTTATTTGAAGACGGAAACCACAATCATCCTCCCCCTGTGTACCATAGGACCGCTACGGGCGAATTTATTAGGGTAGAATAGGGTTTATTAGGATAGAAAATGATTTATTAGGATATAATTAAGTTTATTAGGATAGAATAGGGTTTAGAGTCGAAATCGGACGCATTTCGACTTTATAGTAAATGTAACAATGGAAATACGCATATGTGCGATAACAAGCTATAGTTATATTGATTACAACTGCTAAATTGATTATGATAAATTTCATAGATTCCCTAAACAAAAGTATTTTTATATGATTCGATTTTATTTTTGTTTTTATTTTTATATATCTCAGAGGTAGTGGTTTCAGTTTGTCTATGCATTTTGTACGACTCTCACACAATTATAATTAAGCCATTTTTTTTCTCTTATACATAGATATTCCTACCTATTAGGTACTATACTTACGGGTCTACAGAATTCTTGTTGTGGGTTATTATTAAAATTCAATGTACCTATTTTTGTAAAACCATTGTTTTATTAATATTTTTTTTATGTATTTCTACCAGTTATACTGGAAAGCAATAAAAAAGTAATTTCGTGTTTGCTTCGCAAGCTATACAGGGTAGCAGGGACATTGATACGCTAACTGTAACCAGGAATAGGGTATTTTACTGTATATGAGAAAAAATCTAAAAATATATTATTGAGATAGCTTAGGCAAAATGCAGTCGGAAAATATTAGTTTTAGTTCATGAAATAATAAAATAAATGTTAAAATTCAATTCAAAGATATCTGTTTTTAACACCATGAAATAGTAGCCGCCATGTTATTGTATGTACTATTCAGCACATCATTATTGGCCCTAGCGTAGAATATTATTGTAGATTATAGAAAAAAAAAAACTGTTTCATAACAAAGTGCAATACATACGCGGTCAAAATGTACTGAACAGCTGATCATTTTTTTTAAATAACCGACAATTTGTTTTTACATTATGGTCGATGTCCCTGCCAACCTGCATAATATAAGCTAAGTCTCATGAACAGTTTTCAAATAAACGGTATTCTTTCTTTCTTCTTTCTAACTAATCATTAATTGTAGAAACACAACTAACGTGGTGGTTGATTACAGCTAATATAAAATTTTATGAAGAGAATATGGAGAAATGTAGTTTGGCTTATTTACACCACAGAGAAAACTACATGAAAAGTAAAAAAGATAATAAATTGTCTCCTGAACAGAAAGAAATTAAAAGGGCTAAGGACAGGGCACATCATAATAGAAAAAGAACAGATAAAAAGCGAAATGCAATTGAAGAAACGTACCTGAAAATTGAAAGCAATACAAACCTATAAAAACTATAAATTAAAAAGAAAGCAAAGGATTCATCGATATTTTCTTTTTCTTGGAAAAAGTTGAAAGATCTCATAAGAAGGAATTTGTGAAAACCGGAACTTAAATTCTGTATACCTGTTGTTATTATACTTATATCTATTCCCTAAATAATTATTAAGTAGGAAGCTTGTTATATTTGTCATTTAATAAAAATAAAAAATGTTATAAACATAAAATATACACCCACTTATTTATAAACGTTGCTTAAAGCTAAGTAATGATTAGCGTCTGTGTAACAATACATTTTTGACGTTTAAAAACAACGTTTATAAATAAGGGGGTTATTTGTGGAATATTAAAAGTACTTATACTTATATTTGAAAAATAACACATAAGTAATTAAACCTATTGTGCATAAACTTTTTGATGTAAGTATTTATTACCAAAGATTATATCTTGATGTTTTGAACATTATGTGTATTAAGTAATTTTGTAACTAATTTTGTTTAGGCTCATTGTCACTTTAGCTTGAATTAGGTTAAGTGAACAATTCGTATTTTAATTATTACTTTGTTACTAAATTTTATATCATACCGCAATATTAATAATAATAAATGTTATAATATCATTACTCTCATTTATACTTTTGTGGATAGTTAAATTTTAGGTAATGTAATTTTTTTCGACATTTGGTTGTAATTTTTTTTTGTACATTCTACATAGCTAACTAAATATAATATCCTTGTATGTCCCGCAGAATACGTTACATCAGTTTATGGAAAAAATCGGAAGAAAACCGTTTGGTACCAAGAAAATTTGAAAAGTGCGATGGAAAAAATATTTTTCAAAGAGATCAGTTTAAGGCAGGCTTCAATTTTGTACGATATACCAAAGAGTACATTGTATGATAGGCTTAAAGCTTTACGAAGTAAAAAACGACTTAAGAACAAATAGCTTTTAGTTAAATAATGTAATATTCTAGCCGTCGTATCATCCTCTTGTCCTATGTAATTTATTTGGGATTACCACAGCGTATCTTCATCTTCCTTAAATTTTTGTCTGTCTTTGTAGCTATACAATTTTTTACTCTATAACCATCAAAACTATCGTCACTGCGCGATTCTTTTTTCTATTATTGGTCACAAAAACAAATCTGGTGAGTAAGGTTATAAACCCAAATGTATTCTTACGATCACAAATAGATTTATGGAAATTTAGACAGGACAATGTCCGTCAGGTCAGCTAACAGTGAATAAAATGTTGACTTGTGTGAAATAAGATGGCGAATGAGAGAGTTGGGTGCAAGAAGAAGACAATCTGCTTCAACCCCAAATAAACAAGGGCAGAGGACGATGATGATGACAATTATTATTTAATATTAACCAAAATTATGCTAGGTAATGCACTTTTCTGGGTGGATACATGGTTTCCAAAGACTGCATTTTATGGTCAAACCCTACGTGTTGTCTAAACGAAGTTTTAAACTAAAGGTGAATTTTACTCAGTGTACGACTAAACGCCGACAGACTGAACACCGACAAGACTTTACTTCCACGGGATTATTTGCCGACAGGACACTTCGCCGACTGGGCTCATCAGGTAGGTAATAGGTTAGATTAGTTTAGAATTGTGACCAACCGCGCGCGAGCCGAGCGAGCATAGCGAGCGGTGCCGCGGCAGCGGCCGTCGAGCGCTACTTCCATGTTAGTGGTATAACTTGACTATTTAGTAATAGCGCAAGGATGAACCCTGTCGGCGAAGAGTCCTGTCGGCGAAGAGTCCTTTCGAAGTAAAGTCTTGTCGGTGTTCAGTCTGTCGGCATTTAGTTGTACACTCAATTTTACCAATGACTGATTGCGTTCGGCTCATTTTAACTGCGTTCGACAGCTGTCAGTGTTATTATTTTTCAACAGAGATGACTTTGAATGCTCTTGAACGTGTTATAGGACTATGAACTTAGAGGGACTTTATTGATAATTTCAATGATTATAATTCTGTAAAGCCACATTTGTTACGATCCCGAATCATATTTTGTCCAACATACACTCTGAAACTGACCGCAATAAAAAATATGAATTTCGGGGCCACCCTGGCGCTACCCCATTAAGACGGGCCGATCGTCAGTCAGTTATAAGTTTCATTGGAGTAATTCGCGCTAAATCATGTATTTTTGTACTTACCGACTCCTAATGGTCACAAGTTAAATATTGGAAATATATTTGTTTTAATTTTTTTTTAAACTAGGTAGATACGTACCTTGAAATTAAATAAGACCACGATTCTATTAATACTTACTTGTTTTGTTTGTGACTAAAAATTTTGAAAATATATTGTTGATCTACGTTTGTCTTTAATTTTTCTAACAAAGTGTGTCTAATACTAATTGAATGGCAAAATACCTTGAGATTTCTACAGAAACTTTCACAAATTCTATCACATTCTACTGGCCTATGTACAACAAATATTTATTCAAATATAACATCGGCAGTTTATGTTCTACTACAAAGGTCTCACCCTCCATCCATTTATCCTTATCTACTGCTGTTTCTGGCCAATCTTTATAGAAAAGGTCAAGTTCGGTCCATGATCTCGCTCTGCGCCTGTCGCGTTTCCGTTTGTTCCTGTTTGGGACCAACTATGTGGTTATTTTAGGCCATAGCACCTTCGGTAAGCGACAGATAAGGCCAGCCCAGTTCCATTGAAGCTGGGCAGCCGTGTGACCTAAATCGGCGATTTGAGTTGCAATGCAATTTCGAGTTCCTTGTACGATCACTGAGTTTAACTTCTGGGATACTGCGTTCCATTGCTTGCTGGCAGACCCTGATTGCGGAATCTTGACGCTTGGTTAGTGCCCATATCTGTGGTCCATTGGTGAGGGTACGAAGAATTCAGCCATAATAATATGTCCATGAGTCCATCAATAATTGTTTCAGCAACCAATAATAGGTCTTCCAGGCATTATCGGTGCGTCGAGCAACTTCTTTATCTTATCTTGGCAAAGGCATGTACTCTTGGACATATTCAATTCGATCACCGCCATTTTTTTATTACTATATGGGCCTGCTCTTAACCTCGATCACGCCTCATGGGAAGCCTATGTTGCCAAGACCAAAGTGATGACCAACAGCATCTATGGTCATCGCCTTGGTAATCGTCATATTCATCGCGAGTCCGATCCCGAGGCTGGCACTGCTCCCATTGTCGAACCTTAGACCTAACACCACTGCTGAGGAGAAGAAAAGAACTAAGTTATCAGAGAAGTCCTTGGCCCCTCGAATAACTATTACTCTTTGAAAAACTTCTTCAAGTGTGTGAAGCGCTTTGGAGAAATTGGGTCTCCCTGCTCACCTCTTTTTGAATAGGAGTAATTTCCTGCGGTGTTTATTTTTATGGCTGCTGTTCTGTTTTCTTTTTTTTTGTAATAAACTAATGTATGCGGGATCGATATTTTTTTTTATATATATACAAATATGCCACAGTACGATAGAGATTTGAAAAAACTCAGTAATTATCTCAATAATTTTAGCACTATCTCCTTACTAGGGAACAGTAGTGGTCCAGTGCTATCGGACCGACTTACGAGTTGTAGATCGTGGATTCGAACCCAGGGAGGTACTTTACTTGGTGAAAATGATTTCATCACCACTGCTCTCAAAACGGTGAAGGAAAACATCGTGAGGAAACCGGCATGTCCTGGAACCAAAAACTCCAAGTTATGTGACATCTACCAACCCGCACTGGCCCCACGTGGTAGATTACACTCTTTCGAAGAGTGGACGCCGGTGTCCTAGCAGTGGGCACATTATGGGCTAATTATGCATGCTTATGCCCTTTGCTTAGCACCGTTGTTGTCTTTCAAATGTGTGATTGAAGACCTGCTCACATCCAGTCAACGCATGACTGAACAAAATGTAATCTCAATTTTTTTTTTCAGATATTTACCAGATCCTGCCACTAGTTGGTGGGAAGGAGGTCATTTTATTCCAGAACTACTCGTTTTCATTTAAAGTGCGAGGCAAGCCCCGACTGCAATGTTCGCAGAAACATAGTAAGAAGTGCAGTGCGTTCTTGAGGATGGACAAATTTGGGAACATCGTTTACTATGGCGGAAACCACACTCATCAACCTCCGACATATACTTTGACTTCTGAAGGTTTATACTCCCGCTCTAAGTAATGGACGACATACTGTAGGAATTTGGGAGAAACTCGAGAGTAATGTAATGAAATAATATCAACTTCCATTTATTTCATTAGTTTTCACCTATTTTATTAGTCCTTTTGAGCAGTGGTGGCCTGGTATTGCATATCACTTCCTAATATGACATTTATTTCGTTTAGTTTCACCTATTTCATTGGTGTTTTTGAGCAGTGGTGGCCTGGTATTGTAGTGATATCGGCCTCGACTTACGAGGTCGTGAGTTCTAACCCAGCCAGACACTTTAAATTGTGTATTTAATTGCGTCACCACCGCTCTCAAAACGGTGATGGAAATATCGTGCGGAAACCGGCATGTCCTGGAACCGAAAAAATCGATGACACGTGAAATCCACCAACCCGCAATGGGCCGGCGTGGTAGATTATGGCCCACTCGCTCCCACATAGAGGAGGCACTGTCCCAACAGTGGGAACATTATAGGCCGATTATTCTATTGGTCCTTCAGGGCCCCAAGTCTGCTATTTTTATAAATTCGTCATTCCAACACGATCTCATTGTCATTTTGCTAAAAGTTCGTAATCTGCTAAATTCATAATGGTCGATCATTGGTCGGTCAATGGTGTCGTAATAGAATTGTGTTATAATAATTATAATGGCATTGTCGTATTGCCATTATTATAAAACCCGTTAGTAGAAATGATTTTCGAAAAACTACTACTAAATTTGAACATTTACTTATGCCAGATTTCATTTATTTACATTTTTACATATTATTTATTAGTGTTATCATTATGTACGAGATTGTCAATAAATGCCATTTCTTTCAATGGAGTGTCAGTGGCTGACCATTGGAAAATGATAGACCATTCTGACACTATTGTAATAGCAGACTTGAGGCCCTGGACCAATTAAATAGGTGGTAGTATTAAGAGATCTTTGTAGATAAAAAAATATTAACGTAACGCCTTTTTCACTTGGAAGGGTAAGACTGTAACGGTAGAAACAAATCAGTGTAAAAATGAAGGTTAAATTATTAACATTTCCCTCGCTGGCATTTGTGGCTGCTCGATGATGCGTCCCCGCGTCAAGTGACAGGCGCTTTTTTATATTGTAGTTTCGTAGGTATTTTTAAAAAGTCTCTTAACTGAGTAGCACACAAAAAATCTTTTACATTATTTATTTACGTATTCATAAACATTTTTATCACTAATATTCAAGTATTTATTTTATTTACCTGCGTCAGTGTGTCACTGCGGGGTGCCAACTGAAAACCAGCGCTGGGTGCGTGACGCCTAGCAAATGCTGAGATGGTAACCCTTTCAGTATGGGTACGCTCAGCACAATTTTGCTGCTATTTTATTGTAATGTTTATTGTTCTCTTTTCTTTTTTTTAATGTTTATTGTGTCTGTGTCGAATAAATGTTTCTATTCTATTCTATTGTATCGGGTCGTCTTTGTGAATTTTCTTAATAAACCATTTTCTCTTTGTAAAGTGAAGTTTTTAATTTTATGGACTTTCCTAAATCAAATCAATGCAAATGAATCTATTTTTGTACCCTGTCAAATAATACTTCTTACTTACAAAACCTTATTTTTCAGCCATCTATCATGTACTGCCTCTAGCAAGAGGCAAGTCTGTGATACGATTTAATAATTACACTTACTCGTACCACGTGAAAGGCAAATCCTTACTTCGATGTTCTCAGAAGACCAGCGAAAAGTGCCGTGCGTTTATAAAACTGGGCAAATGTGGCAATATCGTGACTGCAGTGACGAAGCACACGCATCTCCCTCCAAGATGTGAGAGGACCTTGGATGGCACATACAAGTTTACGAAGCTAAGACATGTTTATAAGATGTTGTGATGAAAATCTGTGTTGAATATTCTGAATGGAACTGTTTTTTTATGTTAGACAACTAATAATATTAAGTAGTATAGAAAGCGGAACTACTGTATACATTTATTCCTGATATGAAGTAGAAAATTTGTCAAACTCTACTTTGGCATTAATCAATCTGATTAGCCTTTACCCAACTATGTTGGGGCCGGCTTTCAGTCTAACCGAATGCAGGTAACATGTAGCGTTTACCTATCTGACCTCCACAACCCAGTTGCCGGGTAACACAATACCAAGGGGTATTGTGTTACCCGGTAACTGGGTTGTGGTAACAACTGTCAAAGATTTATGAATGACTAGCAGCGCTCCGGGGTTTCACCCGCGTAGTTCCCGTTCCCGTGGGAATACGGGGATAAAATATAGCCCTTGTCACCCGGGGATAGTGTAGCTTCCCAACAGTGAAAGAATTTTTCAAATCGGTTTAGTAGTTTCGGAGCCTATTCAATGCAAACAAACAATAAAATCTTTCCTCTTGTTATTATTAGTATAAATAGAAGGGATCAACGGATTAACATGCTATCCGAGGCAAGGAGGCTGTTCGATATGTAATGCGTGATAACCATCCCATCCAAGAATCGACCGCAGTTGGCGTAGCTTAAGACTTGAGAAGCCACGACCCCTCTAAATCTACTTTGGCATTACTTAAAGTGACATTTCGCGGGCTACATTGAAGTAATCATCTTAAGTAGGTAATGTTAAAGTAGGGATTGACTCGTTCTCAACTGCAAATTGTCAATTTAGAAACGGGCACCCTAATTGTGCAACACATTATCAATCAGAATCTGCATTTTTGAAGAATATTGCTAATCCATTGCTTCTTATGTTCGAATTTGTGTCTACTCAACAACGTAAATAACGCAATGAATGTTGTTGAACTGTCAAAATGACAGCCAATCCTACTGTTAGCATCTTACGCAATAACCCCGATGTAACAGGGAGTTTCATCTCACGGCTTTACTGAAATGGTGCCAACATTATGACAAAATACTACCTCTAACTTAACTTGAAGTCTTTTTGACCGTTTGTTTACTAGATATGTAAGCATGTTACTTAGAGAAGATTATATTATGAATAATAGGATAAATTAGTCTCTCCTCATAGTTCATTAGAATCATAAGTGAAGAATGTGCAGATAATATTATAAAATACATTATATTCAGATTTAACGCTCCTCCGAACAGGCGCGACGTGACAACGCGTTGCGACTCAGAACAATTTCTATGAAAACTTCATGGAAATTGTTCTACAAGGGTGTCGCGTCGCGCCGGTTGAAGAAAACTAACGCAAACTAATGCAATATTGGTGTAGTTAGGTATAGGTACTAATTTGAATAGTATTTTTGTTACTTGATTTATTATTCTTGTTTGTGTGTGTTAAAATAAATATTTGCCAAACTCGATATTCTTGTAAAACAAAAGTAAGAGTAGGTTATTATTACTGCAATATTAATAATTAACGAGGCAAAAGGAGGTCAGGATCGTTAGCAGGTTCCGTTTTCTAGTTTCTGCCTACCCCCATGGAAAGAAAACGAGGCTTTATGTATGTATGTATTAACGCTTCTCCAATCGGTGTCAAATTATTATTTTGACATTTTCCCAAAGTGTTTTGAGCACATAGGTACCTGAGCTTCAATCTCAAACTAAATAACTTTGAAAAATATAATTCATGTAAAACACACAAAACTAGTTCAAACTTTTATACTGTTGAAAATTGTCATGTGAGAAATATTTCTTAAATAATAATATACTATGGACAAAATGTTTTTTTTTTCAATTATTAAAATTAGTTTATTTTTCTTGTTTAATTGTACCGAAACTTGTTTCCATAATTATGTAAAAAACTGATAGTTTTTTTTTTTCATTTTGTGTATTTAATTTTTTGGTAACAATTTTGTAGATGCTAAAATTATATCCCCTTAATTATTATTGCATTGAAGTTTGAAATAAGTAGCTATTTACCTGAAACAATTTTATTGCTTTATTCGTAAGCTGGTGGCGGATCACCACAACATCTAGTTATTATTATTTTTTTCAAATAACCGTTAATAACGAAGTATTTACTATTTTACAATAAATTTTGTACATATATTACACATCGGTATGTTTGTATTACTTTTCTGCATAGGCCTTCCCCAGATCCTTCCACAGTTTTCAATCGTGAGCTTTATTTGTCCAGGTCACACCTACTGTCGATCTCAGTTCAAATGTCATCGATTTTATAGATACTTATCTAATTAATTCTTCAATTTATAGATTTACCATACAAAATATTGTCTCTGAACGGGAGAAGAGCTGTTCTCTACCAGAATTACACCTTTTCGAAGAAAGGTCCTTCGTTTCGTAACCAGTACTGTTCTAAGAAAGGGAAGAACTGTCGCGCCAAGCTCATTCTGAACAAGGATGGGACGATAAAAAGTGCGGTGACCGAACATAATCATCCCCCTCCGCAAATCATTAAATTTGCTGATGGAAAGTATTATAGAGTATAGTTAAAGAAAGGGGAACTAAATATACCAATTGGATCTTAGCAAAAATATTACGATTTCGTTAATTCACCAGGCAATAAAAATAAAAAGCTTGTAATAAAAAACGCTACTTCCAAGTTCTGACTAATTCCGATTTGGTAATTCAGTTCAGTCATTTTACTGCTTAATTATTTACTTAATTACGTGTTTAAATGTTTGTTATGACTCAACAATATTATTTTATTTTACTGCTCAGTTTTTACTGACAAACTTGTGAATAAACATGCATTTTGTAATTTTTAATTTAGCAAAACTACAATAAATCAACTGCCGCTTTAAATAGGACCCTTTTTTGTGAGTTTTGTGGAAAATGTCTTTTTTTTCAACAGTAATACCCACCTATCTTTCTATATCTTATATCAATAAAAAATATCGGTGAAGAGTTTGTTTATTTGAACGCGCTGATCTCTGGTACTGCTAGCCCTTTTGAAATTGAACAGCCCAATTGTTGAAGAAGGTCACTGGCTATGTAACATCACGCTGCGGTCTTTAGGAAACGAGCAAAATGAAAAAACAGATACAATGAGCGGGCAATGCGATGTGACAGGGGCCGATGGAGTTGTATAAAAATGTGGCTGTTATTTTAGTATAGTGTGTATCTTACGCCTTACATGCGAACGAATTCTTGGTCTCGGGTAGTACATTGTATGAGCGGAACGTGATATCTGGAGCACACAGGCATCAATCCACCGCCAACGATCATGATTGTTGACGGGTTTTATTTTTTTATTAATTCTTTTATTTAATTTATGTTTCAAATTCAAATAAAATTTTACAATAAATTGTGTAAGACATCGATAACCTTGTATTATTTTTTAGCATAGGCCTCCCCCAGACACTTCCAGTTTGTATTACTTTTCAGCATGGGCTTCCATAGGCCTCCCCCCCAGACCCCTTCCAGTATGTATTACTTTTCAGCATGGACGTCCCTAGGCCTACCCCAGGCCTTTGCAGTTTGTACTACTTTTCAACATAGGCCTTCGCCAGACCCTTCCATATTTTTCAATCGTGAGCTTTTCGTGCCCATCTCGCACTTGCTGTCAATCTCAGAGGGGTAATTGCGTTATACATATACTAACAGTAGGTATAGCTTTCATTTAGACAGTTCAACAACATTCATTGTGTTATTTAAGTTTTGAAGCTGAGATTTTTTTCGAAGCAATGGATTAGCAATATCTTTCAAAATTATTCAGATTCTGATTTAGAATGTGATACGCAATTAGGGTCCAGGTGTAATCTATTCTATTCTATTTTAGATACCTAATTCAGTCTTCAATTTACAGGTATGCCATATGAAATAGTGAGTCTGAACGGGAAAACAGTTGTTCTGTACCAGAATTATACATTTTCGATATGTGGTCCTTCGCCTCGTTACCAGGCCTGTTCCTCCAAGAAGAGGAAGTATTGTCGCGCCAAGCTCACTCTGAACGAGGATGGGACGATAAAGAGTGCGGTGACAGAACATAATCATCCCCCTCCGAACATCGTTCAAACTTCCAACGGAAACTACTATAGAATATAGAAATAGAGAGAGTACTGGAAACTCTAGTTTCTCTAGTTTCTAGTTAGTAGAAGTCAAATTGACTTTGACTTTATATCTATATAAAGTCAAAGTCAAGTTGACTTCGTCTTTAAAACTAGATATTATACTTATTACGGAGCCCAACGAAAAACTGCGTGCTGCGAAGCCGAATACCCCGGGGTATATTTCCCGTCTCCACTACACCACCGACACGGAAGACATCGTGAAGTACGTGCGCCAAAGGCTGAATTACGCGCCGAGAGTGCAGCTGCTGGAGTCGCATCGCAACGTCAAGGCGTTTGTGGTGCGCGTGCCAACATGCTACCTGCATCTGGTGATGGAAGAAAGCTTTTGGCCACAGGATGTGGTATTCCGCCGCTTTCGCGGACAAGTGCCACCGGAACGCACAAAGACTTAGCGCAAATAGATACTACTAACATAATTTTAAGTTTTATTTACTAATACAAATTGTTATTGTAATATGTATATTTAGGCTAAGGTATTTATCTATGGGTCATTGTAACCTGACAATAAATGGTTTATTATTAGTAGAAATATTGTGATTCAATAAAAATAAAAATTGTGCAAAAGCCTAACTAAGTGCAATTATTGTGTTTAATCGGTTTAATGTCCCGCAAAGTGTTCGATGTTTTTTTTTTAATTTTAATATTTTCTTAAGAGTTTTGTAGCAATATTTTTTTTTTCAATTTGTACAACCATGCATACAGAAAATTATTGCAGAGCATTGGTGGCCCCGTGGTAATGGTCGTGATAAATGGTAATAAATAATTAATAATGAGAAAAAACCATAACATTTTTAGATAAAACACTCCCGAAGTTTGTTCATGAAAAAAATGACAACTAGATTCACCTTAAGAGTCAAAATTAAAAAGTTTGCTTTAAGCCAGCTATCATAGTCAGACCCTCTTTATCGACTGTTTTTACAATAATTTCTATGCGAGAAATATCTCTTAAATAAAGGGTTAAATTAAATTTGCAAACGAAGCTCCACAGACTTAATGGGTATCGATATCTTAGAATTATAGACAGACGCGACGCGACACCAGTAGACCAATTTCCATGAAGTTTTCATATTAATTGTTGTATTACAGTCGCGTCGCGCCTGTCTGTGGGAATCGTATTTTTTATTTATTTACAGGTAAACCATTTATAGTACTGAGTCTCAACGGGAAAAGATTTGTTCAGTACCAGAACAACTTCGCCTCGTTACCAGGCCAGTTCCTCCAAGAGAGGGAAGAAATGCCGCACCAAGCTCACTCTAAACGAGGATATGACGATAAGAATGCGGTGACAGAACATAATCATCCCCCTCCGATAATCTTTCAAAGTTCTAATGGAAAGTACTTTAGAATATCGAAGTAGAAACTTAAATACAGTCTATAAGCCGTCGCGTTTTAGCATGGTAATGGCGGTCATAAAAACAACATTTTCTAACATTTTATTTCAAAAACATAAATCAATTCCATTGAATAATGAATAAATCCCATTTCCAAAAGATATCAATGGGATGAAATGAACTAAGGGTTGTATTGATGATTTTGGTTTTATTGATTAGAATTCTTTATAGCTATATTACCTTACCCTGAGCTGCGGCTAAATTAGCACATCCACCTTAACGGTTTGAATGAATATCTATTGTGATCTTCAACATGTTCCAATAACGAACCACCATAGTTTATGGTTTAGGTTTCTAAATGGAGACATATTAGGGAATAGGCACTGACCGCTGTTACCATGAATACTAAAAGTATAGCCAAAATAACAACCTTTATTTTTTTTACAGATAATCCATATAAAGTACTGAGTCTCAACTAGACATGGGTAGCTCGTGAGCGAGTGATAGAAAAGAGCTAGCTCTTTTTGATGGACGTCGCTCTCGCTCACTCACTCGTTCGCTAAGCAGCTCACTAGCTCAGTTAGCTCTCAGATTCTCAGTACTTCAGCGAGACACCGATGACCATACTCAATGCCGATGACCGACCGAAGTCAGCGGCCGATCGTTCTTCCAACAATAGCTCTTCGATACAATACGTCATTGTAGACTATCATACGACATAAATCACTGTAAATCTATCTTTATGACCATAATTTTAAAGGAACCTTTTATAATGTGCCAAAGTATTTTCTGCATTGTTTATTTTTTTGCGTGTTATTTACGTAAAGTCATAACATTATTAAAAAAACAGAAAAACTTATTTAACTTTAACTCCAATCTGCCAAAGAGCTATTGACAATGACTATTGAGCGGGCCGAGCCGTTTCCTTCGACACGCGTGAAGCGTGAGTCAATTGAGCTAACAGTCGGCGTCTGAATCACTGAGCTATAGAAGAGCTAGTGAGTAATAAAGAGTCCAAACTTCTAAAGAGCTACTCACTACTGAGCGAGCCGACCCGTGTCGCCTTCAACGCGCGTGCGGCGTGAGCCAATTGAGCTAACAGTCGGCGTCTCGGCGTCTGTGTCACTGAGCTATAGAAGAGCTAGTGAGCTAGAAGAGTGATATAGCTCTTTAGAGTGAAAGAGCTAATCGCTCTTTTTCTTTTCAGTGAGCTACTTCGCCCATGTCTAGTCTCAACGGGAAAAGAGTTGTTCTGTACCAGAATTATACTTTTTCGATAAGTGGTCCTTCGCCTCGTTACCAGGCCTGTTCCTCCAAGAGAGGGAAGAAATGTCGCGCCAGGCTCACTCTCAACGAGGATATGACGTTAAAGAGTGCGGTGACAGAACATAACCATCCCCCTCCAATAATCTTTCAAAGTGCTAATGGAAAATACTTTAGAATATCGAAATAGAGACTGAACTAGAGCTATAAGCTGTCGCGTTTTAGCAAGGCAATAGCGGTCATTAAACAACATTTTCAAACATTTTATTTGAAAAACATAAATTAATTCCATTGAAAAATTATATTATCAATGTAAAATATTAAATTATAAATCCCATTCCCAGAAGTCATTCAATGGGATGAAATGAACTTAGGGTTGTATTGATAATTTTGATTTTATTGATAATAATTCTTTATAGCTATATTACCCGACCATGAGCTACGGCATCCACCGCGCATCCACCTTAACGTCTTGAATCAATATCTATCGTGACCTTCAACATGTTCCAATAACGAACCACCATAGTTTATGTTTAATTTTCATAGTTAATGACCGCTATTACCATGAATACTAAAAGTATAGCCAAAATATTGCGATTTTGTTAATTTCTACAGCCAATAAAAATAAAAAGTTTGTAATAAACAAAATCTAATGAAGTGTACGTATTAAGTAAAAGTAACTTAGAATATTTATTTACAATGTGAAAAAATTATTTAAAAAAAATGCATTCTGTTTTGCATTCTCGATTTTCTGCCATAGGAAGAAGGTGTGTGTTTATGTATGTATTAGGACTAGTGTCACAATTTCTTTTTTTTTTCAATAAAAATGTCCATTTCATATGACCAGGGCCTCAAGTCCGCTATTACAATAGTGTCAGAATGGTCTATCATTGATTTCATAATTGTTGATTTTGACAAGTTTGGTAATCTACTAATAAAATGGCGTCATTATGACTTTCCAATGGTCAGCCACTGACACTCCATTGAAAGAAATGGCATTTATTGGTAATCTCGTACATCATGACAAATGAATGACTGACTTAATTTACGAACTTCCTACTACTTTAGATTGCATAAAACACTAATAAATAATATGTAAAAATATATATAAATGAAATCTGCCATGAATAAATGTTCAAAAGTAGTAGTTTTTCGAAAAACATTTCTACTAACGAGTTTTATATTAATGGCAATACGAAAATGCCATTATGGCACAATTCTATTACGAGACCATTGACTGACCAATGATCGACCATTATGAATTTAGCAGATTACGAACTTTTAGCAAAATGACAAATGATTGACAATGGGATCGTGTTGGAATGACGAATTTATAAAAATAGCAGACTAAGGCCCCTGATATCATCAACCTACTTTTAACCTAATTGAAGCAAGAATCTATGTTAAGTATTAAATAATCGCCTGTCTAGCCTTTCTGCAACCATGTTGGGGTCGGCTTCTAGTCTAATCGGATGCAGCTGAAGCTGAGCCCCAGTTACTGTTTAACATGATACCCCTTGGTAAAACTGGTTGTCTGACTTTTAGGTTTTGACGACCCGTAACGACTGTCGAAGATCCACGAATGACAGCCGAGACCAAAGGCTTAACTAGTGCTTTCCGAGTCACGGAGTAAAAAGAAAAAAAAAGATGGTCACCCATCAAAAGACCAACCGCGGCAAATGTAGCTTAACCTGGCGGATTTACCCATGCGGCTATTATTCTTAACCCACAACACAACAACAATAAAATAAATCTTTTTTTTTTTTATTGCCTACGCAGCTGCGAGCCCTTTTGTAAAATTGTCAAATCAGACTTAACGTCTGCTTTCCGATGTGTTTTTGTCATTTAGTCTTCTCTTATTAATTTTGAGCAACGTTTATAAATAAAGGAGTAAGTAATAGTTTAAGATGAAGTTTATTTTTTCAATAAACAAATTGTAATCTACGTGAATAAAAACCAACTTCACATTTCTAATTAATTTATCTTATCAGATTGTTGCATAATAAGTAATTAGTACCTGTTTTTTACTGGCCCACTGCAGGAAATCGCTTCTCTGTAGAGTGAAGGTTCGAGAATTGATCATCACGCTTACCCAAGACAGGTTTCACCAATCCGTCTTCAGCAAGCGTGGTGATCATTTCGACTTAACTGAACTATAAGCCCTGAGGGGTTATTGCGTACCACACCACCACTATGAATGGGTTTCCTTTTGTCATTTCAACAATATACATTGCGCTATTTACGTTGTTGACCAGATGTTTTTTGGAACATATGAAGCCTTCAACATTATTCAGATTAATAGTGAGTTACGCAATTAGGGTGCGTGTGTATGGTTTCCCCACGACGTTTTTCTTTTATATTGTTATCAGTATAGTACTATAACCTAGCTTTTTTTTTGCAGTTCCATTCAAACCGTATGAGATGATAATCCTCAATGGGAGGAGCGTGGTTCTTTACAAGCAGTATACATATTCCAAGCGAGGGCCTCCGTATCGTCTCCACTTCTGTTCTAAGAAAGTTACCAACAAGTGTAAAGCTAAGTTAGTACTTGACGTAGATGGAGAGATAGAATATGTTAGAACGGACCATAATCACCCCCCTCCTAGACTTGTACGTACGTCTGATGGTAAATATTGCAAAGTGTAAAGTGCCGATAGTAGGCGTTGAGGAAAAACGAAAAAACCAAAGAGATTTAGTTCAAACGACCATATTATATTACGTTTCGAAATACTGTGTCTGTCATAGTTGCTAATTAAAGCATAAATAGTTTTTATTTTAACTTATTTATTAATTTTGTATTATTCGTTTTATTTTATTTGTTGTAATTATGTGTGTAGTTTTTTTGTATTTATATTAAAGTTTATGTAAATAATATTGCTATAAAAATAATTGTCAAAATGTTTTTTTTACTGACTTCTGAATACGAAGGAGGTTATGTTTTCGACGAGTTGATTTTTTTTAAATTGTGTTATACCCATTTCTTCGTGATTATGGGCTGATTTACGTTTAGTAGAGAGTTTACTATTTTCGTTTAGTAGAGAAATCCCGCCGGGGGACATATTTATTAATTTCATAAACGTTGTTTTGAGTAGTTTTAGAGTGAGCTTCAATAATACGTATTTAATCTACTTTCTTTATAGGAGTTATAACATACTAGCTGCGCTCCGCGGTTTCACTCGCGTAGTTCCCGTTCCCGTGGGAATACGGGGATAAAATATAGCCTATGTTACCCGGGGATAGTGTAGCTTCCCAACAGTAAAATAATTTTTCAAATCGGTTCAGTAGTTTCGGAGCCTATTCAATGCAAACAAACAATCAAATCTTTCCTCTTTATAATATTAGTATAGAAGTATAGATATAACTCCTATTAATGTACATAGGCAGAAGTGTTAGACGAATTTGTGTGGGGACAAAAATTAAAACAACCGATTTCCAAAAAACAAACACTATTTTTTAAATATAATTTTTGGGTTATATGCCACCAAATTCCGACCCCACACAAGTTTTGTAAGTTTACAAAAGGAAGTAGTTTTAATAAGTTAGTAGTAATTAGTAAGAAAATAAAGAATAATATAAAATCTTTGTAGGTGCACTAAGAAAACTTACCAAAACTGCTTTTTTAGTTTTACGGATTTGGATGAATTTTGGCACACAGATAGTTTATAAATTAACACTTAAGATACTTTTTATACCGGTAGTACGTTCCCGTAGGATAGTTTCCGAACTCCACGCGGGCGAATCCGCGGGCAAAAGATAGTAATATAATAAGTAATGCTAGTTGTGCCCCAAGGTTGCAACCCCATAGTGAGTCCCAAAGAAACCGCGGTTTTACCGAGGGGAGCAGTGAAAGAGAGGACTGTATGTTAGGGGTAATGGTTTATTGCTCTCTGCGCTAACAGTGCATACCACTGGCATACGAAGTATTCTATGTCACTCATTTTTAGAGATGACCGTTAACAACATACAATATATTGGCTCTTTGTTTAAAAATTACATAAATATTTACAAAAAAAACGTTATACAAGGTGTAACAGAATAGACGCAAGACCTAAAAGTAGTTTATTCCTAATTGACTATTGAATCGATTTCAGTAACTTTTAATATACCTAAGTTTTTTTTATAGTTATGTATTTTGTCATACCTACCACTGATTGAGACAAAGAAAATTCAATCTTATTCCTGAAGAAATAAGACTAAATTTTAAATGCATAAAGTAATGCTTGGGTCGACACGTTTTTCTTAATAATATCAGTTAGCTTTAAAAAAAATAGTTTTGGTCATCGTATTATGCTTTTAACTCAATACTAATAGGGGTGTATGAGGTCTTGCGTTAATTATGTTACTCGTTTTATAAGAAATATGGAAGAATATAAAAGGTATAGACGAAAGGATAAATATATTTAAAAATGAATTAATTTTGACTAACTGTGTTGTTCTAATATTTTTATAAAATAAAAAGGCGTCGGAAAAGTATCATATTTAATTTAATTAATTAATTAGGTATAAATAGTAGTTTATGTACGGTTTATGAACTTTAATACTGAATAAACATTACTTTGTCTACGTTTTGGTATATTTTATTTTTATATTCCTTTTTAATAAAATATGTTTTTTCTGGAAAATACAGTTAGGTACTTAGCAATTAATGTAATAATGTTTAACTAAATACTTTAATACATTTTTGTTTTAATCCACGTAATCAATTTAAAATATGTGTTCAGTAATCACGCCAACCGGCGAATTGATATGATATTTTGTTTATAGTCACACAAAAATACCTATACATAAGACTCAGTAACCTAAGTTACTATATACCTAAGGTATATTACGGCAAATTATGAGCTAAGAGTAAGTGACAGCCGCTCCCTGAAAAGTAGTAAAAAACTAGATAATTATGTGGATTAATTTTTTGATGTCCTTTAAGCTTTTTCTTTTTTTTATATACTTGTACTTAATAATATTTATGCCTATTACGAGTACTTAGTTTGTATAATGTACACATTATGTAGTTCATAAAATGCTGTAACAAAGAAACCAAAACAAAAACATTGCGCAGGAGTCGCTGTACGGACTTGTCGTGAAAGTATAACATAAAACAATGTTTAAGTAAATTCTTAAATACAAATAAATTGCAAGCTTAGTAATCAGGTCAACATATATACATAAACCTAAAGCGTCGCATGTTTGAGCAGTGTGTCCTCCCAGTCATGACGTACGGGGCTGAAACTTGGACGCTCACCAAACACACTATCCACCGAATGCAAGTCACCCAGAGAGCTATGGAACGAGCCATGTTGGGCATCTCCCTCTACGACCGGGTGAAAAATACCGAAATACGGAGACGAACGAGACTCACAGACATAGCGGAAGTGATAGCAAAAAGAAAATGGAAGTGGGCGGGCCATATATGCCGTAGACTGGATGGAAGTTGGTGGAAGAAAATGCTGGAGTGGAGACCACGGACGGGACGGAGGAATGTGGGAAGACAACCGACTAGGTGGACAGATGATCTCATTGAAGTGGCCGGAAGAAACTGGATAGCCATGACACAAAACCGCCAAAAGTGGAGAGATTTGGAAGAGACCTACACTCAGCATTGGGTGGCCAAAGGTTGAAGAAGAGAGAATTAGGTCAACTGGCGAATTGATATTTAAAGTAAGTACGGCTAATGAGCTAAGAAGTCAGTAAAAAACTTATTAAATTATGTGGTTTCATATTTTGATGTCCTATAATCTTTTTCTTATTTACCTAGGTACCTATTAATATTTAATACTATTCGTTTGTGTAATATTATGTGGTTGTTAAAATAGTAATTCATTTTAATTTATTGATTGTAAAAAAATCATTTTCTAGTTTTGGGGTGTTCCGTGTTGACAGGTATTCCACCCGATCCAGTCGTGTGGATAGGTACCTACTGAATGCCTATGCCTGTTTAATAATGTAGCACAATTATGATGCACGAATTATTTTTTCCAGATTCATATGAAACGATAAAATTTCGCAACAAGGATCTTATACTTTACCAACTGCATACATACTCTAAGTCGGGACCAAACGATAGATACCGGTACTGCTCCAAGAAGTCTTCTTCGGGATGTAAAGCAAGGCTTACTTTTGATGAGGATGGAAGTATTCTTCATGCTATTACCGACCACAATCATCCTCCACCAAAACTTTACAAGGCTCCTGATGGAAACTATTGCAAACTGTGAAGCAGCTATTTCATATCTTGTTTTTTTGAGAAATGTAGATTTTTACGCCAAAAGGACATCATTAATTTCGTACCCAAAAATTAAAGTGCCAGCCAGAAAACAAAGATGTGTTCGCATGAAAAATATCAGTATAATAAACATTTTTAATACTACAACGAAAGTCTACAATTAACCCACTGGCTGCTATTTGAGTTTCAAAGTCCCAATAACCCAAAAATACTGCTGCATGGTTTCTGGAAAATACAGGTAGCAATTTGTTACCTGTAACTGTTGTCAAGACACACAGCCGACTGACAATAATACCACCACAATGGACCTTGAATATTAATTTGTTGATAAAAACTGGCCAAGTTCGTATCAGACTACGCACAATGAAGAGTTCAATAGTTGGAATGAATTTATCCCAAAAACAAATTAAACATTGTAGTTGAAAAACATGTCCTCCCATACCTCGATATACGTCACGATTTTCTTACTGCAAATGTAAGTTTGTAATAAAAAATATATTTTTTATGATTAAAATACAAATGAACGGTTTTTGAACTTTTTCCTTTACTTGTACTGTGAGTAGGGTTCCCAACCCTCCCGGATTGGCCGGGAGACTAATGGTATACCTCCCGACCTCCCGGGGTGCAATCATTCCTCCGGTTTTTCGAAAATTATATGCATCCGTCGCTTGCATGTCACTACTCGCTTGCCTTCCCGCAGCTTGCCGAGCGTTCACAGAACAGAAAAAATAGTAGAAGTATTTTTTCATGTATAAACGTTTAAGTATGATTCTTTGGCAAAAAACCGTCAATTATTATATGATGCTCGAAAGCAAAGTAAATATAAATTTAAAAACTAATAAATGATTGAGACTTTCTTTCCCCCCTTACTCGATTTTTTAAAATTCTCCCGGGTTGGTCCTTTCGAGAGTTGGCAACCCTAATTATGAGACCTTGCTTCTTGCCAAATTTCATGATTCTAGGTCAACGGGAAGGTCCCTATAGGTTTTGATTCGCTTGCGAGCGTCAAAATATGCGCCATAAACGGCCTTATCTTTTGATTCCGTTGACTTGAAAGTTTGATTTTTTCACTGCTCCAAAGGGTAGCAGACCTAAGTAAATGATATTAATTTCAGCTTGACACCTCCACGCATTCCTGAGAGAAAGGTCTTGACAGACGGACAACAAGATTGCTCTTGTAAGGATTCCGTTTTTGCCGACTGTGGTACGGAACTTTAGAAAGATTTATAGAGATAGTCTCTGTATACAACGTGTAACGTAATTAATTAACGCAAGACCTCATACATCCCAATTAGAGTTTTGAGTTAAAAGTATAATACAAATACCAAAACTTTTTTTTTATTAAAGCTTACTGTTATTATCAAGAAAAACGTGTTGACCCTAGTATTACTTTATGTATTAATTTTTTATTTGGGTTATGACAAAATAAATAGTTTAAAAAAATACCCACATTAAAAGTTACTGAAATCGATTGAGTAGTCAATTAGGAACTAACTACTTTCAGGCCTTGCATTTATTCTATTTCATCTTGTATTTCCATTTAGCAAACGTGTTTTTATAGGAATATCGGTGACCTTCTTGTAAACGGAACTTATCGAAAGAAAATGTTGCGAAGAAGTCGTATCGGCAAACTCTATTTCCGAAACGAAACAAAAATAAAATTACGTAGCCATACGAAAATAAATAAAACTTGGTACGAGTATATGTTGTACGGCAAATTATGAGTTAAGAGTCAGTAACAGCTGCCTTATAATAATATGTATGTCAATTAGGTAAGAGTACTTAGTTTCTATAATGTAAACATTATGTAGTTGTAAGAAAACATTCCTGAAAAAAAAAATATTGCGTAGGGAGTCACTGTTACCCACTGCTCGTGAAAGTAGAGTATATTTTTTTTTATTTTTTTGTAAATTCATAAATAGTAATAAATTCCCAAATTGAAAGTAATCAGTTTGAAATAATTGCTTAGGAATGAGGCCAACTGGCGAGTTAATATTTAATGTTTTATTCGCATAGCTAAGGAGTCAGTAAAAAACTTATTAAATTATGTGAGTTCATATTTTATTGCTCTGTAATCTTTTTCTTATTAACCTATGTATTAATATTTAACACTATTAGTTTGTGGAATGTAAACATTGTGTGGTTTTTTAAACAGAAATTGTTTCTTTAACAAAAAAAAAAAACGAATTATAAGGTATTCCGTTGTGACAGATATTCCACCCGAACCGGTCGTGTGGGTAGGTACCTACTGAATGGCTATGCCTTTGTAATCATATTTGATTTGATTATTTGAATTATGATGCACGAATTGTTTTTTCCAGATTCATATGAAACGATAAAATTTCGCAATACGGATCTTATACTTTACCAACTGCATACATACTCTAAGTCGGGACCAAACGATAGATACCGGTACTGCTCCAAGAAGTCTTCGGGATGTAAAGCAAAGCTCACTTTTGGTGGGGATGGAAGTATTCTTCGCGCTACCACCGGCCACAATCATCTGCCACCAAAACTTTACAAGACTCGTGATGGAAACTATTGCAAACTGTGAAGAAGTTGATTCAAATCTTATGGTTTTACGACACACTTGGATTTTAACGCCAAAGGACATCATTCATTTCGTACCCAAAAATGTTAGTGCCAGACAGAAAAAAAATTGTTTTCGCATGGTCTTTAAATATTTTTAAACTACAACGTAAGTCTATAATTAACCCACTGGCTGCTATTTTAGTTTCAAAGTACCAAAAATCATATTATTGACAACAATATTTTCGACATTCGTTTAAAGACGTAAATAGTTATTGCCAAATTGCCCATGGTATAATTGAACATTATAATATTATAATCAAAATAAGATTATTAGTATTTTCACACTTAAATAACAGCGGAAGGGTTCATGGTATACACTCGCTGTAATGGTTAAAAAAATGAGCGTGTTATCCCTACTATAATAATATTATAAAACCGAAAGTAACTCTGTCTATCTGTTACGCTTTCAAGTTTAAACCGCTGAACCTATCGGATAAAATTTGGCAGAGATATAGCCTAGGGTATGTAGAAGGACATAGGCTACTTTTTTACGCGACAACCGACATCCATGCGGCCGGAGCCGGAGCCGGAGCCGAAGCCGGAGCCGCAGCCGGACCCAGAGCCAAGCGCAAAAGCTAGTTTCGAGGAGGACTATGAAATTTGGCATAAATACAGTTTACATGGAGAAGGAGTGCAGAAAGCTTATATTTTTATAAATATAATAATTAATTATAAATGCCTTAAAATTTCCATGAATTATGGTCGAATTTCGACCAGTGGGCAACCATTTTATAATTCTATGTTCACTCGCGACCGACAAACTTACATATGAATTCGAAAATGAAACTTCTCTTGCTCATATCATTTTCATTTGCTCATTTGACAGGTCCTCTTGTATCTGTATGGTTCTTTCCTCAAAAGACCTTCTCATGATCCTCATA
This sequence comes from Antitype chi, assembly GCA_947359405.1. NCBI lineage: Eukaryota > Metazoa > Arthropoda > Insecta > Lepidoptera > Noctuidae > Antitype > Antitype chi. The sequence continues at coordinate 17,147,710 of OX375820.1, read as the reverse complement.
TGGCATGACCAAGATTATGTCTGGACAAAAGAGACTGTGACCTCTGAGTTTGTTTCGGTCTTTCTTCTCAGAGTAGTCAGTACAGAGACACCGATCACTTCTAGTTTTAAAAACATAATTTAATTTTGTCGTGTCAATTTGGTTTTTTGAATCAATTTACAGAAATAAATTTGTCAGAATATGGTACATTATACGGTCTTAAGGAGAACCTAGTCGCGGGCTCGAACTCACTGGTGGGCCTGGCTAAAAATCACGCTGTCTCACCAGGCTTCATGTCCGACAGAGATAGTATCAGTGATGAGCAGTTACACGCTGGTCTACACGCACAACGTTATTGAGTGAGATGCAGGATCATTTATAGTAAAAAAATCGCGAAAAAATTAAGAAAAGTCCTTTGGAAGATCGGGTTTTATGAAAAAGCCAATTCATAAATCAATGACCAAATAAGTTTATTGAACTTTTCGATAATTGAACTTTGTCGGTACCGACTTGGTTTTTGAGATTTTACATTTCTTTTATTACTTAAACACGCCCAAAGTTACTACTAACAAACTCCCTAGCAGCACAGCTGTCTGTTAAATTAGAAGAACTTGATTCTATACAATAGTAGGTAATTACGAAACACAAAAAAAAACATTAAATTTGCCATATTTCAGCTAGCACACGCCAATATATCAATATATTGAAAACTATAGGTACTCAAGTAGAAATAAATAATAATAAATAAAAATAATAAAAAACGTAAACAGAACTTGCAATCTAAATAAAAGCCTTTTACGTATGAAATTCTGCATTATGTAAATATAGCTATAACTTAAAGTAACAAAAGTTAAACTAGGACCTTTGGACTAAAATTAACAAAAAGTTCATACAATTAACAATAACAAAACCGTAGTCAGCAAGATGATCAGTCACCACAAGCAGCACCCGTTCACAAGCATAACGCAAATATCAGCCATTCGCCATATTTGAGGGAAGGAGGCAACCCGACCCCGAACGCTACCGCAAGCATGACATATAAGGGAGCATGACGAGCTTGCTGCCGGTTGCACTGGAAAGAATAATATGAATTGTTAAATCTTACAAAAAGGCATCGTCTTATCCAGTGACTGGGGTTATGGAGGGTAGTATTAGACTAAGATTCAGCTGCAACCGGACGCTTTTTTTTTGCTTTTTATTTATTATTTATTTTCTAGTTTTTAGTTTGGCTAACTAAAAATGTTTTTTTTTGCCAGTATAAATGAACACATTTATGAAATTAGGTATTAAATTGTCATCGGTCTTTGATAAGTGTGCAAAGTTTTAAATCAATCCAACGTTTTGAAATGGGTGAAAATCACGTTCCAAGATTCCGTTACATAGATACATATACTCAGCGGCACGGAATGTGGCCCAAGCGCGCTATGTGGATAAACCACATAATATCAAAATGAAACGCGAAACAAGGTTTTTTTTGGTTGTAAAACTGAAATGTTTATTCGAATATTAAATGCGAATGATTAATTAACAAAAAAGAGAGTTAACTTTATTAAAATTTTACAAAATTACATAAAAGACAGTTTAAAAAAATATGTTTTCAATTAAATTTACAAAATACAGCTATGATGGTACTTAAAATTAATAGCGGGTATATTTCCACCTCTGGCCTTGATAACCGCCTGCATGCAATTTGACATGCTGTGGATTATGTTTTTAATGTCCACATGGGGTATTTCTTCCCAGGCGGCCACCAAAGCGGTTTTCAATTACTTAACTGATAGTCTCTGGAGGGTTGGGCCTGCATCGGATCCCAGACATGTTCTATGGGATTCATGTCTGGGCTTCGTGCCGGTCACTCCAATTTGGTAATTCTCACCTTCGACAGGTAATCATCCATGCAACGTGCGTGCTATGTGAGGTCGGGCATTATCTTGCATTAAGATGAAATCTTCGCTACCGATGAATCCCATGAATAGTAAAACGTGTTCTTGAAGGATCTCTTCAATGTATCGCACTGCCGTTAGACGACCTGCAACTACTGCCAACTCTGTGCGTGCGTCTGAACAGATCCTGCCCCAAACCATAACTGATCCACCATGGAAACTGACGGTTTGCCTGGTAGTTGCTGGCAGAAACCTCTCCCCATGCCTTCTCCACACACGTTCGCGGCCATCTGAAGCTCTTAAGGCCACTCTGTATTCGTCAGTCCACAGAACTTTACTCCACTGCTCGTGAGTCCAATTTGCTTGTTCGCGAGCGAACCGAAGTCGAGCTACACGATGGTGCCGGAGCAATTCTGGACCTCGAGCTGGTCTTCGAGCACGCAGATCCTGTTCCTCCATTCTCCTTCTTATTTTCCGCTCACATACGTTGACCCCTCTTGCCGTTTGTAGCCGCTGCCGTATTTCGACCACAGTAAGGAACCGATTTCTCAAAATTGCGAGAGCGATAAATCGGTCATCTCGCGCTGATGTACACCTAATACCGCCACTTCCTGGTCTCCTTGTGTAAAGGCCGGTCTGGTCGTACCTTGTTAAGGCGTACCTGAGAGTTGTACGCGGTTCATTTAAAGTTTCAGCAATCTCTCGCTGCGGTCGCCCCTGACTCCAAAGCAACACAGCTTGAGCAACTTGAGCTGAAGTTAAAGGCATTGTATTCTAATTCTGCAAGCATAAATTACTACAGATTAATTAAAAAATAAAACAACAAAGATTAAATGCACGACCATTTGAATATCGAGTTTTAACTCACCCGTGTCTTTTGCGTTCCAGTAACGAACTAACAGAAATTTAAATGAACAAAAACAAATGTCCTGGCAAACTGCCACTCGAAATTCTCATACGCGATGTGAAAGTCGCCTGTTATCGGTTTGTTTAAGTTTCGGCCACATTGCGTGCTTCTGAGTGTATATGTTACCGGCCAAACCCGATTTCAGGCCAAACTAGCTTGTCCTACGCCAAACTGGTTTATTAAGCCGGGGCACCCCGATTAAATGGGTTAGGTTAGGTTAGAACTGTGAGCAAAAGGGCGCGAGCCGAGTGTTACCGGCCAAACCCAATTTCAGGCCAAACTAGTTTGTCCTAGGCCAAACAGACTTAATCCTACGCGTGATATGTCGCAGCCAACTAGCTTAATTAGCCGTTTCGTTAACAGCCTTTGGAAGTAACGCTCGCCGGCCGCTGCCGCGAATCCGCTCGCTGCGCTCGCTCGGCTCGCGCCCTTTTGGTCACAGTTCTAACCTAACCTAACCCATTTAATCGGAGTGCCCCGGCTTAATAAACCAGTTTGGCCTAGGACAAACTAGTTTGGCCTGAAATCGGGTTTGCCCGGTAACATATATACCAACTAATAAAAGCGTGTTAAAACAGCCCTTTTCCTCGCCTTTTCCGATGAGAGGTTTAGACCCCCGGGGGCCGTACAACAAAAGATTAAAAAAAAATGTTTTAAGGCTCGATAGTGTAGTAGATAGTGATTGGATAGATACGTTTATTACATAACAGTGTACATTTGTTCTTGTTTTAATATATATATTGTTTTAGGTTAATAGTCTACCCATGTCAGATATGCAATATGGTAAAAAATAAATTCCATGGAAACGTTAGTATTGCCCAAAACACTCATGAAGATTATTTAAAACCCGTTAACAATTAAGTTTTTTTTTTTTTGTTTTAAACCATATTTCCATTTAATTATCTGTTGTTAATTCTCAAACTATTCTAAAAAAGATACTGGGGGCCGATTCTACTAATTTGCAACGTTACACGTTAAACTGTGTTTCCACAACAGTTCGATTTCGATCGCCGTTCGATAGTTACATAAAAAGTCATTCTATTATTTTATAAGCAAAATGGAAACTAAACTTAAAACGAATTGCAACTGAACTGTAGCGGGAACACAGCGGGTAACCCGCGTTACCAACATGCCAAAATAATATGTTTTATTAATACCAAAAAGAAAAAAGTTGAATCTAAAAATGTTACTAAACACGAATATGTGGCACTAAAAGTATTTTCTATAATTAAAAGACATAATGATCATAATTTTATCATTAACTTTGTCCTATAGTAAACGTCACGCTCATGTTCGATTTTGTTAGTAGAATAGGTTTTGACATTGTTTCAATCGATCGTTGCGTAACTAAAACGTAACCGCAGCTGTGTCGCAGCTGGACCGTTGTTCATTTTAGTAGAATGCGAAAACGCTTAAAAGTGGTGATTCGGTTGCGGTTCTATTGCGTTTTTTTAACAAATTTGTTAGTAGAATCGGCCCCCAGAAGACATACTTCTGTTTCTTTAAAAAAAATAAGCAGTACGTAATTTTTGGTTTAACATATCCTATCTATTAGTAATCTTTCTTTCCTGTGTGTTTATAATTAATAAATATAAATTAAATATACCTGCTTTTATTCACATTTTCACTTGAATCCTTAAAAAAACTACGACATGAATAGTATTTTAACTCATAAAGCGACTCGCGCTTCACTTGTGGTAACCAAGTATACAAACATACTGTGAATTGGTGCGTGAAGACGAGTAACGTCTGTTAGCATACACAATAATCGACTATTTAACTAATATTATTTGTGGGTTGCAACATCGTTATTTTTAAATATTTAATCCTGTAGAGTTGTGGCAACCCATATATTGCTTTTGTAGTAAAACGGCGCGGCAAAACTCTCTTGCATTCTCAGCTTATTGCTAATTGAAGGTGTAAAGTACCAACAAAGTGACTTGTTCAGACGCCAGCACATCTAGCTACCCCAACTGTCAAATTTTTCCAGTGGAACACGAACCTCATACTTTTGCAATAAAGTTGAAAAATTATCAAAGAAATTTGACAGTTTGGGGTAGCTTGATGTGCTGGTACTAATTCTATGAAGTCCTGCAAAAATTTAACTTTCTCGATATTTAAAGTAACCGGGTGCACTTGTCTTCTTATCCTACCATAATATTACAAATGTGAAAGATTGTGAAGATGTTTGGATGTTAGTTACACAATCACGCAAAAACGGCTGAATGGATTTGGATTGCTGACCATGGTTTTGTTATTGGAACGAAGTTCCTTATCGCGCGTTGTGAAAGGGGGGGGCTGGACGGAAAACATTCTTACGAAAAGTTGTCACGACACTTTTTGCTATAGTAAGCTATTGTAAGCTGTGCGGCGTGCGCATGTTTCTCTCTCTCTCTCTCTCTCTCTCGGCCTCTCTCTCTCTCTCTCTCTCTCTCGGCAAGTACTGGCGGCAAGTACTGGCGGCAAGTAGGTACTGGCGGCAAGTACTGGCGGCAAGTACTGGCGGCAAGTACTGGTGGCAAGTACTGGAACTTCGTTCCATCCGGGTGTCCCTTGACACCTCTCAAGTTTTGTTATTGTATTAAGTTTTTGTTAATTTTAGTCCAGAAGTCCTAGTTTAACTTCTATTACTTCAAGTTATAGCTATATTTACATAATGCAGAATTGCATGTAAGCTTTTTCTTTTTTCTTTTTTTTAGTTTTTTTTTTTTTAGTTTTCAATGTTTTGCTGGTATATTGGCGTGTGCTAGCTGATATATGGCAATTTTTTTTTTTGTGTTTCGTAATTTTAATTAGGTACCTACTATTGTATAAAGTCAAGTTCTTCTAACTTAACCGACAGCTGTGCTGCTGGAAAGATTGTTGCGCTACTTCTTCTTCCCAGCTAAAGCACTAGGAAGTGGTGAAGGGCAGGCGTTTTGGAGGGACTGTCTTATGTAATTTTGATGTTCAAAAAGAGCTGACTCTCAACCTAGTTTGAATAAATGACTTTTTTTATTTAGCACACAGATTATTTATAACATGGATTAACACATAGAATAGTTTTCATCCCGGTAGTACGTCCCGTGGGATAATTTTCAACCTCAACGCGGGTGAAGCCGCGGGCAGCAGCTACTTGCATATAAACGTTTTATCACCCGGAATTGCCTGGTAGAAAAACTATTATGTATTTTCTTAATATCAATTCACATTTTCAGGTAAAATCATAAAAATTAATGGGAAACCATTATTTTTGTACCAAAACTACACATTTTCGAGACAAAGTTCATCTACCCGACACAGGTACTGTTCGCAAAGGGCGCGCGAGAGATGTGGAGCTAAGCTGGTTCTGAAGGATGATGGAACTCTTGCCTGTACCTTCGGTTCTCATAATCACCCTCCTCCGAAAATAATACAGTCCAATGGGACATATTTTAAAGTTTAATCTATATACAGGGTGTGGCGTAAATAATGGATAACCCTGAAACTGTAGATCGGCCAGATTATTATCTATCATTTACCTCGCTTCTATCGCCATATGCCCATGGATGAGTTTTTTTTTTTTAATACAGGGGCCCAAATTTCCTTAGAAAAACTTAAAAAAAAAAATGGAGAATAAGTATTTTTTGTAATGTTATCTTAGAATGTAATAAAAAATATTGATACTGATCTGATAATTAAAATATTCAGGAGTGACATAAAAAAAACAAAACGAGAAAAAATCACCAATTGTAGAAATGGCAGTTGATTTTGTAAGAGTAAGTACGATTTTTATTTATAATAATAGGTCTTTACCTATGAAATTGCCGTTTTGTATGAAAAAATTTAAACGAATTTTTTTCATGTATTTTTTATTTGTATTAATCGAAGTAATCACCCATGCAATCAATGCATCTTTGCCATCGCAGTGGCAGTTTATTGATGCCCTTCTTAAAGAAATCAGCTGGACGGGAGGCAACAAATTCTTCAAAGGCATTTTGTACTGCCTCTCGGGTATTGAATTTTTTTCCCGCCAAGAAGTTATCCAAATTCTGGAAAAAAGTAGTAGTCTGTAGGCGCAAGGTCTGGTGAGTAGGGCGGATGACGGAGAGCTTCCAACCCCAGTTCTTGCAACTTGGAGACCGTCTGCTGTGCAGTATGAGGTCGCGCGTTGTCGTGCAGGAGCAGCGGAGACGAGCGATTGACCAATGCTGGTTGGAGATGTGCCAGCTTCTCCATCATTGGGTTCAGTTCTTCACAGTACACATCTGCAGTAATGCTCACCCCGTTTGGTAAGAAGCTGTGATGAATCACACCGGCGCTAGACCACCAAACAGTGACCATCACTTTTCTAGGGGTAAGTTTTCGTTTAGGGCATTGTTTAGGTGCTGAACCAGGATCCAACCAACTTGCTGAGCGCTTGCGGTTATCAAACAGAATCCATTTTTCATCGCAGGTAACAATGCGGTTCAAAATTCCTTCATTTGTGTGTCTGTTGAGCAGTGCAAGGCACGTCTCGACGCGTACTTCGCGCTGACGATCATTGAGTTCGTGGGGCACCCATTTGTCAAGCTTTTTTACCTTGCCAATTTGACGCAAATGGACCAATATTGTTTTGACGCTAACGTCGAAAGCTGCTGCTAATTCAGCCGTAGATTGTGTATCATCAGCTTCCACAATCGCCTTTAATTCGTCATTGTCGACTAAAGTCTTCGGACGACCGCGAGGTTCATTTTTCAGGTCGAAATTTCCAGAACGGAAGCGAGCAAACCAATAACAGGTGGTGCGTTGGTTTGTAGTGTTAGCTCCGTAAACGTCGTTGATGTTGCGTGCCGCTTGTGCCGCGTTGCTGCCACGACGGTACTCATATTCCATAATTACTCGAATTTTTAACGTATCCATGATGACGAAAAAGATTGAAATGCGATGAAAATGTAACACTAATCAATAAACAAATGACTACTTTTGGAAAAAAAAATCCATGTTTTTAAAATAAAATTAATTTGAAATTAGAATTCTTACCCAAACAAAAATTATTTTGATTTGAAATGGCCAGTACTGCAAAACGGCAATTTCATAGGTAAAGACCTAATATCAAAAATATCCATAATTTGGTCATCCATGGGCATATGGCGATATAAGTGGGGTAAGTGATAGATGATAATCTGACTTATCGACAGTTTTAGGGTTAACTATTATTGACGCCACACCCTGTATACAAGATGTAACAGAATAAGCGCAAGTCCTGAAAGTAGTTCATAATTGACTACTAAATCGATTTGGGTGAATATTATAATAGGCTTTTTTTTAATTACGTGTTTTGCCATACTGACCGCCGATTGAGCCAAAGAAAATTATATCTTATGGTAAGGTATTAAGACTCAATTTTGAATGCATACAGTAACACAGGGATCAAATCTAAATGATAACAGTTTGGTTTAAGTGAAGTTTTAATCATTATTGTATGTATAATGCTTTTAACGCAATACTAATAAGTGGGGTGTAGGGAAGTATTTTACTAAGATTCCGCTGCGTCTGGAAACCGACCCCGAAATAGTTAGAAAAAAGCTTTTTTCCTCGCCTTTACCGAGGAGAGGTAGAGACCCCCGGGGGTCGCACAACAAAAGAAAAAAATATGTTGATAGTCTCAATATATTTACACAATGTTTGTTAAGCATTATTTATGTAGGTGTGGTAGTTAATGATAAAGATGTATTTATTGTATAACTGTGTACATTAAATATATTATTTTTAGGCTTTACAGTCTACCCATGTCTGATATGCAATATGGTAAAAAGAAATTATACATTACATGCAAACATTATGTTTGCCTAAAAACTTAATGTAGACTATAAAATAAAACATATGATCAATAAACAGTTTTTTTTTTTTCATTTTGTTTTGAACGTACATATCTATTTAATTGCTTAGCTATAGCTGGCGCAAGGCATAGTCGTTATAATTATCTGTTGTTACTTCAAAAACGTAGTCTTCATGTTCTGTTATAGAAATAAACAGTACATACCTACTTTTAGGTTCAACATTTGCTGTATATAACAATATATGTTTATAATTAATAAATAAGAATAAAATATGCATCTTATTGCCCGCAATTTCACGTGAATCCTAAAGAAACTACAACAAGTCTAGTATTTTTATATCTCAAAGCAACTTGTGCCTTGTTTCGGGTAACCAAGTGTACAAACACGCTGTGATTTGTGCGTGAAGATGATTAGCGTCAGAACATAACACATATATGTACACCCTCTCACACACATGCTCTTCCGACTTCACCATCGTCTCAGACGGTAGCGAGAGGTCCAGCGTTAAAAATACTCTGCTCGGATATAAAATACTATACCCGGATATTAAGTATAATTTAATTAGTCATTGTTAATTCAAGTCATACCGGATAGCCCTATAAAATAAAACGGTCTTCGCAAAAACGTGGAATGTAGAATTTCGCGGGCTTCATTGATGGAATCAGCTTATCAACTTCAAAATAATGTCCAATTCAGAAATCGGGTTCAAGTCAAATAGTCGGTGCCAAATTCTATCAAAATTCGTCAAGCGTAATGAAGTAACAAACAATCCGAACGACATGGATGTTTTGTAATTTTTAACCGACGAACACTCGTATATTGTTTTTTATGTATGACCACGCATAACTTTTTACAGAGTAATCCGATTTTGATAATTCTTTTTTTATTGGAAAGGGTATACCCCGAAATTGGTCCCATATAAATTTGAAAAAAAAATCCAATCCTAAGGGTAGGAAAACAGGGGATGATTGATTGTTCACTCTCAGATTTTAATACTGAGTCGTGTATACAAAAAGTAATCAAAAATTAAGCACGTAGTAATTAGTAGATTACAAGCCACAAAAAGTTATAAAATAAAAATATTTTAACAAAAACCGAAAAAACTGAAAAGCAAAAAATAATAAACCTTTTTTGTTTAACCTTAATAACTAAATTGGAAGTCGGTGACTTTGGATATGTATTTTAATTTTATGTCACGGCCTTCCAAACTTAGTTATTAAGGTTAAACAAAAAAGGTTTATTATTTTTTACTTTTCAGTTTTTTCTGCAGATTATTTTTATTGTTTAAAAGTTTTTTTAGCCTGAAGTACACATTCAACCTAGTTCAGGCAAATGAGCAACTGTGCCCTATTTTATTAATTGTTTAATGTATAGTGCCCCTTTGATATAACGTAAATGTACCTCTTTTTATAAATAACCGATTGTTTATTTATTTTAATTATACTTTCAGATCAATGTAAAATCATTATATTAAACAGAAAGAGGACGATTTTATATAAAAACTTTACGTACTCGCGGCAAGGAGGGTCGATTTGTAACCAGTATTGCTCACAAAAGCTGAGTAAGGATTGTACAGCAAAACTCAAGCTGAACAAAGATGGAACTCTTGCGCAGGCTTATGACACTCACACGCACCCACCACCGCAACTGGTTAAGGGGGCTTTCGGGCAATATTTAACTTATAGATAGATTTAAATAAGGACGCGCAGTAGCAGTAAATGAACAATATTTTTGACCGTTCAAACCTACTTATCGTAATAAAATCATTTATCAACCAGTCAGGATTTCTTAAGATTGTCAGATATATCGTTAACCATGCTATACTCGTATGTGCAGAATGTCGTTGTTATGTTTACCTCTTTGTAACTTCCTTATTTTGTGTAATACTGTAAAATGTAACCGTTGATGCCCAAATCACTAAAATTAAATTCCTGTAGCTTTCAACGTATTTAGTGTGTTGTCGTATAATACTGCTTACTGTTTATGTATTTTCCTGTTTTTCACTTAGTCGTAAGTGTGAAAATACTAGTTTTTATACCTCAGTAAGCCTAAGCAGTGTCTGTGGATGGTATAATAATATACTTCACCAGGTACGTTTCGTTTGATCAGAACAACAAAACGACAATTTAAACGTTTTTGTTTTTTGGGTTTTTACAAACAGAATTTTGATTGATAATGCTTCCATAATTTCATGTTTTCTTGACGTGACGTAAGCATGTGTCACTCCCGAAATGCGAGGCCATGGATCTGTGTATCCAGCTGTTCTAATGTACCTAAGGCGCAAAGGTATTAAACGATGATTTATTTATTTATTTTAATTATACTTCCAGATCAATGTCAAGTTATTATACTAAACAGGAAGAGGACGGTTTTATATAAAAACTTTACGTACTCGCGGCAAGGAGGGTCGCATTATAACCAGTATTGCTCACAAAAGCTGAGTAAGGATTGTAAAGCAAAACTCAAGCTGAACAAAGATGGAACTCTTGCGCAGGCTTACGACATTCACACGCACCCACCACCGAAACTTTTTAAGGGGGCTTTTGGGCAATATTTTAAGTAATAAATAGATTTAAATAAGGACGCCCAGTAGTAGTAGTAAAACATTAACATAATTTGTGATTATAAGTTAGATTTTAGCATAAAAATAAATTTAATTAAATTTCATGAATGAACTGATTTGTTTTACATTAATTAAATTAAATTTTATTATCTAGTTATTGGATATCAAAAAGAAACATCTTGTGTACTATACTGTACACTAGATATTAGATAATTGTTTAATTTATATTAAATATTTTTGAGGTAGTAAAAAAATTATATTCAAAAAGTTGTATATTTTGTTCTAAAAGAGGATTCATCCATTAGGATGGTGGTAGAAGTTGATGAGGCGCCATCTACAAATGGACAGAACCCTTTGATTGGTGCCTTTTTATATGTTACCTCGTTGTCTTTGAAGCTAATGTAATTAATAAACTTATACATATACGAGTATAACATCACGCCTGTAATCTCCAAAGGGTGTTCCTAACTATAGTGCACTCACATTTCACCAACATAAAATAAACTTAATTAATAAAAAAAATCAGGTGTTGATGAACCGGTCTTAGTTTAGACCATTGACATCGAGGCGGAACTACTTGAAATGGTCAGTAACGATGACGCAAACAATGACGATGACGCAAACAATGAAGATGCCGTAAACAATGACGATGAGGTAAACAATGATGATGACGCAAACAATGAAAATAACGCAAACGATGACGTAAACAATGACGATGACGTAAACAATGACGATGACGTAAACAATGACGATGACCCGACGCCATTAAACTCGACTGTTATCGTTGCGGCAAATTCTCAAGCAATGGAGAACCACGCTGCAGCTGCCCTATCTGAAAACCGACTTAATGATATTGTCGTAGCAGACAGCGCCACAATACTGTATGGATTTCAATTGGAATCCGGACTAAGGCATATTTGCAGGGCAACATGAACCATTTGCCGGAACACCAGGACCGGCATTCCCAGTTGCTGAACCTATACAAATAATCTCATCTTTATACCGGCACCGACACCGACTTTTTTGACCTATTAGTTACGATCTTAATGTATCATCAAGAAATTTCTTACTAAAACTCAAAAACAAATAATCAGCTGATTCCCGATTCAATCATTGGACACCGACGACCCGCGACGAGATGAAGTTGCATATTTCTCATGTCACGGTTTCGGAACGCCCTATACGGGGCATTACTACATCCAGGCACCAACCAGCCCGCCGGTTGAAGGCGTCCCATAGGGTCATGGCCATCCAGATGGTCCGGGGATACCGCACCATCAGCGGTGAGGCGGCGGGCCTCCTTGCGGGATTGCCGCTATGGGATCTGGAGGCAAAGGTCCTCGCGCACACTTGGAAGTGGCGTGAGAAGGCCAAACGCCGGGGTGTAACTCCGCTGCCGCGAAAATCGCGGCACAGCGGACAGAGCTCCGGTGGGATCATGGCGACATGAAGAGTACGATTGTCGCAACCCAGTGCTGAACACGCCACGATTGCGGCGGTAAGTCCCCTCTTTGAAGAGTGGCTTGAGAGGGGCCACGGCCGGTTCCTGTTTCGGATAAGGCGGGAGGAAACGCCCGGGTGTTTCCACTGCAAAGATCGCCCTGAGGACACGGTGGAGCATACGGTGGAGATCTGCCCAAGCCGGGCGGAGCACCGCCGTGTCCTCGTGGAGGCGATCGGCGGCGACGATCTCTCGCGTCCGGCCCTGGTCCATGCCATGGTACGAAGCGAGAGTGGATGGGTAGCCGTCACCTACTTTGCGAAGCAATAATGCTCGCCAAGAGAGAGGCAGCGCACGTGAGGGAGAGGCAGTATATGCGCCCTCACGGCCTTAGTCGCCGCAGGAGACGCCCTGGGCGTTGGGATTCCCGGCCACCGGAGGCGCGGGTTTGCGGACGGTGAGTAAAGGGTAGCTCACTGCCCAGTAAGGACCAACCCCGGGACGACGCGACGGCGGGTCGAGTACCACGCGCGGCTCATAGAGGTGTCAGCACCAACTGGTGAGGTCTGCAACCGCCGATGCCTGCCAGGGGTGCTGGTTGTTCGAAAAAGACACCGTGGCCTCTTGCACACAGGCAACTGAGGGAACACGGGTGGGTTTTAGTCAGTAAAAATCTGACACGCCCTCCTGCTCCACCCAGAGCGGGAGATGTTATTTGAAGATTTTCCATCCAAAAAAAAAACGGTTTCGGCACTAAGTTCTACCGTCCGTCCGACTTACGTACGACCGGTTTGCAATGATAAAATGGACGCTCCATGTCGTTGTTATTACGGATATATAAAATTTTGTGGTTACTCTAGAATGTTTACCTACTATAAAACTGAACCTAAAAAAAAATCCGTGACATAATTATATTTATATGCTATTTCGTAAGACATCATAAACAACCTTTCTTTCGTTTAGCAGAACCTTGCGCGGCGCGGTGGTCATATCTGAATTTGATTAAGTACCTAGTCTTTCAGTTAGCTTCATTAAGGTCCTGGTAACTTTAAATATTGTTGTTATGAGCGATAATAGTTCTTATTGCAATCCGATACGGGTTAAAATCTGTTGTAATAAATTCGTATAATAAATGAGCAAGCATTGTCGTAAAAATGCAAATAAAATCGTATAAAATGCCATCACTGGATGCAGTTTGGCATTTGGAATTTTATGATATATTCTTAATTATAATTATAATTTTTATTGAAGAGATAAACTGGTTTTAAAGATAATTAAGAGGTGATTTTTTTGATGCATTGAAGTATGTTTAATTATGTTTTGAGTTCCATCACTGTATGCAAAAAAGACTTGAAAATATCATGTATTTTTTTTGTTTTCAAAATTATTTACGGTTAAAGAGTTTACACTGGTTTAAAAAACCACTTTTTGAGCGTTTTCAAGAAGCCACCGCCTTAATACATATTTTTTCCACTTTGTGAATATTGAAGAAGTTATAATTCAATTCAATTCAAAATAATATATTTTCTCTACATAAACAAGGGTATAAAAGCTTAAAAACTAAGTGACACTAGTTTTTGAGACACTGGTGTCTGCACTAGGAGTACCTGTATAGCAGATCACCAAGGTCCCACCACACGGTATGTAAACATTATTATTCATTAAGTAACTGTGAAAGACTAGGGCATAACATAAACATCAGTAATTAAAAAACAATAAAAACAACAATGATAAAAATCAACTCACAGTTTAAAAACAATAAAAATAATAACTTCCTGTCACACATATTTATATTGTAAGTTTGTGGTATAAGCATTTATGTGGTGTAGTTACGACAGCTAAAAAGTGTAACGTAAAACTTTTTACAAAAAAATCTACAATGTGAAAAAACAGCCGACTTCCAAAAAAACACTACAAAGTGAAAAATTACTTTCACTTCGGAAGTCGGCGAGTTTGGATATGTATTTGATTTAATTTTCATGTCACCAGTCACCGACTTCCGAAATTAAAGTTAAGTTTCACTTTGTAGTGTTTTGTTGGAAGTCGGTTGTTTTTTTTTGGAAAAAGTTTTGATTTTTCACTTTTTAGTTATAGTACCTATCCCACACCAATTCGAAATGTCATCAGCCTTGGGGTAAAAACAATGCATATTTATGCGATAGCAGCAATTGCAGTTGATTTGTTGTCAATTTTTTAAGAGTTCCATTGTCTGTCTCCGAAACGCATCATCAGATCTATATGAAATTTAAATGGGACCACACGGAAAGCACCAGCTTTCAAATAAAAAAGAATCATCAAAATCGGTTCACCCAGTCGAAAGTTCTGAGCCAACAAACATAAAAAAAAAACAGTCGAATTGAGAACCTCCTCTTTTTTTTGAAGTCGGGTAAAATTAAAGTTTATTTCGGAAGTCGATGTTTTAGGGGTTTTTTTTAGCAGGTTTGGTGTTTATTGTAAAAAGTAAATCTTGTTCTCTAAACGTCTTTACTGTATTGAGTTTTGGGTGTTATAATAAAGTTAGATTTAGGTACTTATTATGTTTTTTTAGTTTATTGTGAATTTAATTTTAATAGGAGAAAGTATGAAAATTTTCATGTGTACCTACTTAACATTATTGCAACCTGTTATGATAGATTTAAGCTGTAATAAATTTTAATTACGTTTGCCGGGTTCAATTTGGTTGCTTCATCAACTTAAATTAAAAATACATGAAACTTTTACATTAACCATAATGAGGCTAAACCGGTCAGTCTGGTGTACTATAAACCTCGTAAGTTCGAAATAAATACGTGAATCAATATGTTGTAGTTTCTCTGCAGATGGTACTGAAAAGCTTTGTCTTTCCCCAGTTTACGTCACCTATTTAGCATGATCAGCCCCACTGCTGGGACACAGGCCTCCTCTCAGTGAGAGGGAGTGGACTGTAATCCACCACGCGGGCCCAGTGTGGGTTGGTAGATGTCACATGTCTTCGAATTTGGTTCTAGGGCATGCCGGTTTCCTCACCATGTTTGCCTTCACCGTTTTGGGAGTAGTAGTCATGAAATAATTTACGCGTCTAATAATAATAATTTTTGCGTCCACATAATTTCTGATATAACCTTAAAAGAGACCGATTGGGACGTGATTCTAATTCAAATTATGGTTTAAGGTTCGAGTATCGCTCTGCAAGAACACAGCACAGATAGCACCTCATCAGAGTATTCCAGAACTGGAACAGAAGAGGATGTCCTACTGCAGCGAGGTGAGGCCGCAAGAAGAGAGCTCGTCGCCTTTTTGTGGGCAAATCGGCCAAAAGAAGAGTAAATTAAACTAGCGACAAGTGCATTCACAAGCACAAATTCCTTACACAAAATTCGTATGCGATTTTCTTGTACAATAACAATTGCAAGTCTGCAAAAATACCAAAGATTTCATCAAAGTCTACTCAGCCTATTACAGTCTACTTTGACATAGGTCTCTCCAAGGCTGTGCCAAAATACCCTGCCTTCCGCATCCAGTCTGTTCCAGCTATCTTATTAAAGACTTCGGTCTATCTAGCTCGGTTGTCCCATATTACCGATACGCGGTCGCAACTTCAGGATTCGTTTGCTCCACCCGCCATCCGTCCTTCGACAAACATGGCCAGCTCACTGCCACTGCAGCTTGCTGCTTCAGCGTCCGGATCATTCTTTTCATACATGATGGTTTCGAAAACACTGTACTCTTACTTTAATGTTCTCAATAGGCGGAAATCGACTTTTGTACCAAAATTACACGTATTCACTGTACAACAGCAGCGGTCACACGTCCGCATCATTCGAGCGCCAGCAAGCAAGTTGCGACCATGCACCGCTGTGCTAATTTACACGTATTATGTCGCTACGCAACATCTTTTCCTTTTATTAAGGGCCTACGTCCCATTCGGTAGCGTAACACGGTCACTTTATGAACCCTACTGCTCATTAACGGCTTGTCTTGAAGATTTGAAAAATATATGATTTTGCTATAGATTCATATAGATCATTTTGCCCGAAGTACTTTTTTTATATGGTTAATACTTTTGCTGTAAAAAATATTTTCCAACACGCAATATTTTGGCTTCTATTCCATACTCCTACTAAACGGCTTCGTTATTTGGAAAAAAAAATACACTGAAAAATAGATAGTTAGAGGTACCACAGAATCGCCGAAGCACAATTGTAAATTAATCAAAGGAATATCCCCATTTTGAGATAAAGGCTCAGAGGGGCCCTGCGGGGGCGGCGGCAGTCGTGCTTTAGCATACAAACGGGAGATGAGGATACTATGGCCCTTAAATTGAGTTTTTTAACCGTCTTCAAAAAGGAAGAGGTTCTCAATTCATCGGAACCTTTTTTTTTTTTTACCATATACTCGGAAATAAATATACTATACTATACTATCTTTCCCGATTACTCAAAGATGGCTGGACCGAATTGGATCCATGCTCATCAAGTCAGGATCTGATGATGGGTCCTGGAGAAATAGAGAAAACTCTTCAAATTTTATAGGCACACTTGATGCGATTTGGGTAGTTATTGGAAGAGTACTTTCTCGGAGTGGTCCCATTTCAATTTGGTGAAGATCTGATGAAGAACTTCTGAGGTAGGCAACGGAACTCCTCAATAAATGATGGCAAATTGACTGGGATTGCTGAAATCTCATGTCTGTCTATTGTTTACACCAGTTCATAACATAACATCACGCGGGTACGCTGTGAATGGGTAAGCACATGTGAACCACTAAAAAGTGAAAAATAAAAACTTTTTTCAAAAAAACAAACCACCGACTTCCAAAAAAGTACTACAAAGTGGAAAATAACTATAATTTCGGAAGTCGGTGACTTTGGATAATTAAGTTTTTTTTTTTTAAATTAATATACATATATCCAAAGTCACCGACTTTGTATGTGTATTTTTGGAAGTCGGTTGTTTTTTCAAAGTTTTTTTTACAGAACATTGATTATGATAACTAATAGGTCTTGTTACTTACTAAGCTTAGTGTGAAGTTAATTTTAAGTTAATAATAAATCATTATGTGAGTTAAAAATGTAGTTTTTTATGATTTCTAAATTCTTTGGTCCAATTTCCGTTTGTGTGGGTAGGTAACTAACTCATAAAAGTGTTGCTTTCATGTTAGATAAAGATATAATTATTGCATAACTGTGTACATTTGTTCTTATTATAAAAATCTGTTTTTGGCTCGACAGTCAGCCCATGTTGGATATGCATTATTATTTAAAAATATGTATATAAAATACATACAAACATTTATTCACACGCTCAAACATAAAGTCTATTATTGTTTAGTTTAGTATTGGACTGATGAGTACTTACTTATTATTATTGATCGAAGATCCAAAATTAATGGAAACTTCAAGAACCCTTCTTTAACATTTCAGGTGAATATGAAATTATCACTGTAAAGGGAAAACCGATACTTTTGTACAAAAGTTTCACGTTTTCCAGAAAGGGTAGGTCTATCCGCAATCAGTATTGTTCAAAAAAGGGCTCCATGGATTGCCTGGCGAAACTGACTTTAAGGGAGGATGGTACCATTGAAAGTTATCGAGACTGTCACAATCATCCGGCGCCGCAGGTTTTCAGGTCTCCTGATGGTGTTGGTTACATTTTTTGATTTGGCAGAAAAGCTGCCATTTTTTTTTTGTTTGACCAATAATGTTGGACTTGAGGTGAGTGCATCATGGTAGTAGCGCGTCGCGGAATTTAAATTTTCTTACGTTTTTTTTTGCAGATCATTGTCAGGTTGTTTGTTGATCTAAATATGATTCTCGACCGTTCATAAAAAAAAACCCCAAAATAATAATCTATACAGGAAAAGTTTTTATTCAGTGCGCAAACTGTAACCATGAATTCAGCATATCATTGTAGACCCCCTAGCGCAAAATTTTTTCGTCCGTTATACAAAAATAAAACGCGTAGTTATTGCACTTTTCTATGAAACAGCTGATTTTTTTTGTATAACCGGTAAAAAAAATTCTACGCTAGGAGGTCTAGAATGATAACTGAATTCGTGGTTACAGTTTGCGCACTGAATAATTTTTTTTGCTGTATAATATAAAAATGAATCCCTCTTTCCCTTGGTCCGATTTTGCTAATTCTTTTTTTTGTTGTGTTTGTTAGTATCAGGAGAAGGTTCTTATGAAAGAAAAAAAAAGTTGCGCGTTATTATACCAATGCGAATTCTATATTTATAATTAAAACAGGACAACGTCTGTCGGGTCAGCTAGTTATGTATTAGTTATAAGGACATCTTTGTAATATTTAATCATTAAAGTTATCTATTATTGTTCTTATAAAATGTTATCATTTCTATAATATTGCATGTTAGAAGTAGGTATCTGCTTATAACTATTAGTCTTACGTTCAAAGAGACTATTGAATGCAAATTCTAATTAAAATTATTTAGTTTCAGAAATTCCGATGCCGCGTGCGCCTGCGCGTAAGATTGAGCGCCCTCCTGTACGTCCTCTGCCAGTAGAGAATATAAGAATTATCCAAGTCGACGAATTCAGATTTACAGCCGAGACTGGAGACTCTAAAACGTTCTACTGTTCTGGGAGGGCCAGGTGTAGGTGTAAGGCAACTCTTTGTCTGAACAAAGAAAATTATGTTATGTCGATCGACCTAACTCACAACCACCCCCCACCGTCACCACTCCCAATGTTTCCAGATGTCTCAAAGAAAATCTTGAAAACTAACAGCGTTAGTCTGCTAAATGCTACACTGTCGAATCCGAATAATAGAATGCCATAAAATCTGATTATGGTATAATCAGATTTTGTAAACAGATAAGACCTGCGGAAACTTAATTAAGTATTAGTAAGTTTGTGTGTGTGTTTATGCCTTACATTCCATTTTCAATGAAGAGCACTGATTTCCAAGATTCTTTGGAATTCAGGACTTCATACGTATAGTTTTAGTTACTAGTCAAACCAAATCGATTAACTCTGGTAGAAAAATTTGATTGATTCACTTTTCAAAAATGATTGATGAAAAATGAAGGTTACTTCATGCATATTTCAGCCAATTTGGTTGCTTCATCCAAATTGAAACTAAAATTAAAGGTGTTACATCGTCGTTTTTCTAAAAATTACTTATCTTTATAATATTTAAAACATAAAACTCATTTTTAATATATTCTAAATAGCTATAGGATTCAAAACGGTGAAGGAAAACATCGTGAGGAAACCGGCATGTCCTAGAACCAAAAATTCGAAGACGTGTGACATCTACCAACCCGTACTGGGCTCGCGTGGTGGATCATGGTCCACTCACTCCCTTCCATTGAGAGGAGGCCTGTGTCCCAGCAGTGGGAACAATATAGGCTGATTATGTATGATTATGTAGATATAGGGTGTATGTTTTGGACATTCAACTATTAGTGTTAAGACTCGAATAGTTGAATTTGCACAAAATATCCGGTACAGTAAGATCGGCACCCTAATTGCGTAACACACTATTAATCAGAATCCGAATCACTTTGAAGGTTATTGCGATTCCATTCCTTCATGTGTTTGAAAAAAATGTCTGCTTAGCTACATAAACAACGCCACGACTGTTGTGGAACTGTCAAAATGAAAGCGATTCCTACTGATAATGTTTTACGCAATTACCCCTCACACCGGCGGAAAACTTAATTAAGTATTTATATATGTCTATACAAACCCACATACCTATAGTTAAGTACATAATTATCTAAAATGTAATAATGGCGATATTACACGGTTCAACCAAATTTTGGTTTGGTTGTTTGAAACCAAAATTAAAAGTACATCAAAAATTATCTGAACAAGTTTGGTCCAATGATATTGATTGATTCACTTTCATGTGTATTTCAGTTGATTTGATTGATTCATCCAAATTGAAAGTCAAGTGATAATGCTAAATGATTTCATTTCTGTAAGTAGGTTTGAACACTTTGATATGTCAAAAATAAATTATGATTTAAAGCTCGGTGTTTCCTACCTGACTACTTTGAGAAGAAAGACCGAAACAAACTCAGAAGTCACAGTGTATTTTAAAGTCCAGACATAATCTTGGTTGAAGGTCTTAATCCTCGATTAAGGAAGTCTTAATCGAGGATCATGTAGATTAGTGTCTGAAATGATATTTTGAAACGTGTTACATCGCCATTATTCAGACAATGATGTGTGTGGCGTCTCTCCACAGAGAGTGGCTTACCTCCCATCTTGCACTCAATGCTTTGTGACCTGCACATGTGAGGACTTAATAGCTAAATAGCGAGCGGTATTCGCGTTGCTGAGTTTTGAGCCAAACATTTTTAGAATACTAAGCAAGACATATTTATTTATTCGTGTTATTTTTGCCAACCGCGCTCTAACACGAAGAAGGAAATAGCGGATTTTTTCGAGTAGCGGACGAAATATTTCGGCGCAGGGATGTCCTGAATCAAGTACAACCGCGGAAAAATAGTGGTGGATCACTTTTCTTGTGGCCAACCGCCAGTGCGATGGTACTGGACCCATGGTAACGCTAAAATGGGGTGAATAGATATGCAGGGGTGAATCGAGAAGAAACTTTGAAGTGGATTTTACCGTTGAAATTATATAGTTTGTAGTCAAAGAGGACTCTAATATGTTTAATGTTTTATAATTAACGATTAAGTGCCTATATTGGCAGAAAACGATCATAAGTTCATCGGCAAATCCACTTTAAAGTTCCGTCTCGATTCACCCCTGCATCTCTAATCACCCCATTTTACGGTAACAGGTTGTATTTAGATGTATGTCCCTGCCACTCTGTATAAAATTCATATTTTGTGAATAATCTTAATATAATATTATTCTAAGCTCTCAATGTATTTTTGAAGCTTCACCCCATTGGTGAAGGAGTATAAAATATGATTAATTAATAGCTTGCCTTGAATGCAGTAATAGGTATTATCTAGTCATTCGTGTAGTGTGTCTAATCTGTGTGTAGTTTGTATATGAAAATAATCACGGATAGTTATATTATTTCGATCCATGGCATTTAATTTATAAATTTAAATGTTTTTGTACGTACGGTCTCCAAAGAGATAAGTAAACAGGGTCGTCGGTTATAGTTGATTTTAATGAAATAACCAAAAATTCATTAGTTAAATTATAAATTTCATTCGAAAACATTCATCGGTTTCTTATTAACTCTCAACTAAATCCGATGAAAAGGAAATTACTAAGATGAGGTCGTATTAAGATTTTTTTTTATTTTTATTTGAAAGATAAAGCTAAAATTATTGATGATAAAATTAAGTAATCTGGGGTTTATACACGTTGAATAAAGATATGTTTAAAATTTACAAATGTATGGTTAAAAAGTCGGTAATCATTACTTAACTTTAAGCAACGTTTATAAATAAAGGGGTTAATTTCTTCTTAAAAACCCATTAAGAGTCTAATCTAACTATGGCCTGTATTGTGCCAGTTGCCAGTGCAACAAATACCTCCCTCTCCTATTTCCATACAATTCTGTCTTTTGCTAATACTGGCGTATTAATTAAGAATTTTTTAATTATTCATTAATTACTCACATAAAATTCATAATACCCAGGGGGTAAGACAGAAACTACAAAACGCCATCTTTTTCGATCCTTACGTAGGTACTCCTTTTCTGTTCATTAATTAATGACTTAATTAAAAAAAACTAGCTTCTAGCTTTTTAACTAGCTTCCACCCGCGGTTTCGCCCGCGTGGAAGTCCGAAATTATCCCGCAGGAACGTACTACCGGAATAAAACGTATACTATGTGTAAACAAAATAAACATACCTCAATCCCGACTCAAAATGCACTCAACTGGACCTTTAGTTATGTCCATTAAAATGTACAACAATTTGCCAAATGACATCAGAGAAGTTAAGAAAACAAATGTATTTATTAATAAATTGAAACAATTTTTAGAATCCAAGACATACTACTCAGTAAAAGAGTTTTTAGATGACAAATCGATTGGAAAATAAAATTATTCTCTCTATAATTTACCAAACATTATAAAATATATACAATACGGAATATAGAAAATCAAAGACATATAAATGTGAAAACAGGATTACATAAATAACAACTTAAACTAATAATAATGTAAACAATAAAAAATAACAAATAATAATAATTAATTACCTAGTATTCATACGCAATACCTAAAATTAAAATTACAAAAATATACTATACCTATATACTCACACCTCATCATATATACATAACTACTTATATACCTGTACGTAATTATACATACACATAGATAAGAACTATACACCCAATTTTACATTTAATAATTTAAAATAATAATTAATTGAATTGCTTGAATTTGCACGTAGCCCTCTTCCTCTCTCCTAATTTTGCTGTGCCCGACAGGGTCCATATTGTTCCCACTGTTAATTCCATCTTTTAATCACATATGGAATGCAATAAAGAATTGAGTATTGAGTAACCTAGGTTACAATCTATCTGTGTGCCAAATTTTATCCCAATCCGTTCAGCCGTTTTTGCGTGATTGAGTAACTAACATTCGAACATTTTCACAAACTTTCACATTTATAATATTAGTATGATTAATTATAAAAGTAGGTATTATGATCGTTCATTAGGATTTTTTCTCTGGTCACTATTTATAGATTATAATGTAGATTACTTACCTAAACAACTATACATATAAGACCACGTTCGTAGGGACGTCTAATATCACGCCGGGATTATATCGCCTAGTGGATTTTCAACTCTCCGTGTTGAACTGAGCGTTGAGAATCCAAGAGAGTGCATACCAGCACGTCGTAAAAACACATTGTTCAATTTGCAACTCTCGGCGCTAAGCAGTGTGTTGAAGATTCAATACGCGAGAAAATCTCGCCGCCATATCTAAGCGTCTGTGCGAAAGTGGACTAAAACTTTTATAAATTCAATAATAAAATAAAGTATCCACTTAAATTAAGAACGTAGCTATAGTCTTTTGTGTAACACTCATATAGATCACTTAGATCAATATTGTGACTAATTAAATGTCTGTATGCTTAACAATGTTCTTAATATCCTATCTGGCGTAAATAAATGTACGTATATTAACGTCTGGGCCTGAATTCACTACGACCACTTAACGATTCCTTACTCGTAACCACGTCAATTACACACGAATTCTGCTAATATCGTATTAATAATATCGACAAATTGTCTTGGAACATAGAGAATATGACATTTCGATTCCTTACCGTTACATTGGTTTAAAAAAAAACGATATTGACGTAGTTTGAACGTAGTACGATTCCGCGGGGAATCATTATAACGGTACAGACATGGGGCCCTGCCTTCAAATCACGGGTGAACAGGCATTTTCTGAGCACGCTCGCTCGATCATAGACCTCATCAATCGCTTTCCATCAGGCGTGATCGAGGTCAAGAGCAGGCCCAATCAGCAATAAATAAATAACAAGTCGACGCATATCATTTTTATTCAGCAAGTATCAGCTATGTGTGGTCAAATTTAAGGGCAGTATCAAACTGAACAATTTTAAATTCCATGGGACTAACGTTGAAATCGACTGACCCATACTAAACTTCAATACCTCATCATCATCATCTGCCGAGCCTTTTCCCAACTATTTTGGGGTTGGCTTCCAGTCTAACCGGTTGCAGCTGAATACCAGTATTTTACATGGAACGACTGCCTATCTGAGCTCCACAACCCAGTTACTGGGGTAACATGATACCCTTGGTAAGACTGGTTGTCAGACCAAACAGACAGAACTTCAATACCTACTCGACCTAAATGTAAGGTACAGCTGAATATTTGTTTTCGTATATTAAAATTAGTTGCTCATCGATAGCATTACGTATTTTTTTATACCTATGCGGAGTCATCTGTGAATCTCCATCTGAGCAGGCTTTCTTTGCTTCAGCTTACCTTAGTCCGAAGTCGATGAGTTGAGAATATAGGAGTTGATAATTTGTTCAGTTTGATAGTCTGTAACACATTTGACCACACTTTTCTAATACACGCTGTATCATCTATGACACCTGATAATGAGCGAATAACTGGTAACACCTGGTATTTATTTATTTCCAGGCTTCGAAATAATTGAGTCACCGCGAGGCGGCCAGTTGCTGTTGCATGACAACTACACGTTCTCAAGAAGAAATAAAAGCTCCT
Source organism: Antitype chi (assembly GCA_947359405.1). Taxonomy (NCBI): domain Eukaryota; kingdom Metazoa; phylum Arthropoda; class Insecta; order Lepidoptera; family Noctuidae; genus Antitype; species Antitype chi. Next base: position 17,122,998 of record OX375820.1, on the reverse strand, counting down.
ACGTCTGGACCTGTTCAAAGCGACTGTCAAGGAAGTGTCACGCCAAAGTGGTCTATAAACTAGACCGTATGTATAGACCTCGAGACCTTGAACACAATCACCCTTCATCTAAATTGAATTAACTTGCTTAAACGACAAAATACTGTTTCGTGATTTCATTTTATTCTTATTTCATCAATGCTGGCATTTTGTATATTCTGCTATCTGCCTGCATCCTAATTGCGTAACACACTATCAAACCGAATCTAGGTCATTTTGAAGGATGTTACTAATCCATTGCTTCATATGTTCGAAAAAATTGTCTGCTTAACAACGCAAATAACGCAATGAATGTTGTTGAACTGTCAAAATGAAAACAAATCGTACTGTTCTGTGTGTTATGCAATTACCCCGCTTATACAGGGAAAAAAATACTAATGCGCAAACTATAACTACGAATCCGGCATGACTCTTATACGTTTATAAAAAAAAAACAAATATCTGCTGTTTCACGGAAATGTGTAATATCTAAGCGGTGAAAATGTATGGTAGAGTATTTTTTTTTGCCAGCAAGAAACTACGCTGAATTCATGGTTACAGATTGCGCATAGGTTCTATCTTATGCTATATTTGACAAAATACTTTATCGTGATTTTTTAAATGCTGGCATTTTGTATATTCTGCTTGCTGCCTGATCCGTTGCTACGTTTATTACAGTGAGTGTGTTCGAGTGAGTACCTAGCACTTGTGACCGCAGTTAGCGACAGTTGGTTTGTGGGACCGACCCAAGTCCATTCGGGGTTTATTTTTTATGGTACTTCTGCCTTAAATGTGTTGTATGTTTAATGCTCCTCATGAGGTTATCTTGTAGATTTGTAAATTTGCTTTAGTTTGTTAGAATTTATATTGTGGTCTCTTAAAAAAAAGAAAAAAAAAGTAAGACTGTCTTTCCTTGGTAATGTCACATCAATACTTACTGTTAAAAAAGAGGTAAAATTTGTGAGTTTGTACGTAGGGGGTCATCTTCGGAACTTCTGATCCGATTCCAAAAATTCTTTCACTAATTCGAAACGGCCATAGAATCGCGTGTAGATCCTAGTCTACAATAACATAACATCACGCCTTGTTTTTCTCCAAGGGTTTGGCAGAGGTGTACCCTACTATAGTTTTTATTATATATCTTGCCTGAAAATAATATTTGAGTTTCAGTGATTCAATCACGGCTGGTCCATAAATTCAAGGTCGCTCAGTGAGCTATGGAACGAGCTATGATCGGAGTATCTCTACGGTAGAATCGGGAATGAGGTGATCCGGCAAAGAACCAAAGTTGTAGACATGGCTCACAGAATTAGCAAGCTGAAGTGGCAATGGGCCGACCACATTAACCGTAGAACCGATGACCGTTGGTGTAGACGTGTTCTTGAGTGGAGACCGCGAATCGGCAAACATAAGGTAAACGCCCTCAAGCTAGGTGCAGCGACGATCTTCGGATGAGAGTTGCCGAGAATCGAGCTGAATGGCGTGCAATTGGAGAGGTTTATGTCCAGCGGTGGACTGCTGTAAGCTGATGATGACGATGATGATTCAATCACATTGTGCAAACTTATTGTAGACTGCCTCGTTGGTCTAATGGTCGCAAGTGCTCAGGCAAAGTGTTAATGGGTTTTTTTACCTGGAATTTCTCAGTAACAGCCCGGAGTCTGGATTTGTACCTACCTGGTTGATGGCGAAGGGCTCGCCACATAAAACTTAACGGCAAAATGTGGGTACTCCTCTGCAGAACCCTTTTGAGAAACCAGGGATGATGTTAAACATAACATCATCCCTGGTAGCTAAGAGCTAATAGCTGGTAGATAATTTTATACCATACCGGCTTTTAACCTATTTTTATTTATTTAAACTTTTCGAACACAAAAAAAAAATGTACAAAGGCGGACTTAATGCCCTAGGCATTCTCTACCAGTCAACCAAAGGTGGTGCAAAGATTAAATTGCAGGTGCTTTGGTTGAGAGGAACAATTTAAAAAACAATTTAACTTATTTTCTCACATACACTACGGTGCTGATCAGATCGATATATGGATGATCCCCCTTAAGGGGAACCTAGTAGCGGGCTCGAACTCACTGGTGGGCCTGGCTAAAAATCACGCTGCCTCACCAGGCTTCGTGTCCGACAGAGATAGTATCAGTGATGAGCAGTTAGACGCTAGTCTACACGCACAACGTTATTGAGTGAGATGCAGGATCATTTATAGTAAAAAATTCGCGAAAAAAAACTTTTTCCAAAAAAAAAACAACCGACTTCCAAAAAAACACTACAAAGTGAAAAATAACTAATTTTGGAAGTCGGTGTCTTTGGTGCTGTATTTGAATTTTTTGCCACCGCCTTCTGAAATTAGTTATTTTTCACTTTGTAGTGTTTTTTTGGAAGTCGGTTGTTTTTTTTTTGGAAAAAGTTTTGATTTTTCACTTTTTAGTGGTTCACATGTGCTTACCCCTTCACAGCATACCGGCGTGATGTTATGTTATGAACTGGTGTAAGCAATAGACAGAGATGAGATTTCAGCAATCCCAGTCCATTTGCTATCATTTATTGAGGAGTTCCGTTGCCTATCTCCAAATTTCTTCATCAAATCTTCACCAAATTGAAATGAAATCACTACGAGAAAGTACTCTTCCAAAAAATACCTAAATCGCTTTGGGTGCCTATAAAATTTGAAGAGTTCTCTCTATTTCTCCAGGATCCCATCATCAGATCCTGACTTGATGATCATGGGACCACCTGGGAAGTATACCCTTTCAAACAAAAAAAACAAAATCCAAATCGGTCCAGCCATCTTCGAGTAATCGGGGAACATACATAAAAAAATAAAAAAAAATAAAAAAAAAAAAAAAAGGTTCCGACGAATTGATAACCTCCTCCTTTTTGAAGTCGGTTAAAAATTAAGAAAAGTTCTTGGTTTTATGAAAAAGCTAATGCATAAATCAATGACCAATAAAGTTTATTGAAGTTTTAGATAATTTAACGTTATCGGTACCGACTTGGTTTTGGAGATTTTACACTTCTTTTATTACTTTAACACGCCCAAATTTAAGTAAAACTAGCAAGAAAAACGATTTTTTGTTGGCTCCTAACTTTTTAATGGGTTTTATTTTAGTATTATGTTTCCGTACAGACAATATTAATAATGAGACAAAACGATATCAAATTTTACTTTGGATGTGCCATGTCAAACAGTGGTGTAAAACACTCCCGAAGTTTGTATGCAAAAAATGTAGACTAGGTTCACCTTAATATCACTACTTCATTTACTTTTTCCAGCCAGAATAGTGAAATCTTACCGAGGAGCAAATCTGCTGATGTTCCACAACCACACTTTCTCAAGATCGAACAAGTCCTCATACATCTGGTATTGTTCAAGGCGGGTTTCCATGAGATGTCCAGCCAAAGTGTCGTATAAACTAGGCATAGTATTTGCTCATGATTTAGAACACAATCACCCTCCGCCATTAGCTTGAAAGTCATAAGTAGATTTCTGTATAGCTATTCACAACCATTCGACAGGCTATCGTATCGAAAATGACATATTTCGATAATCTGATTTACCTTGCCCGCGACAGCAAACAGCTATCAGAAGATTAGCGATCGTCTATTTGATTTAAACTAAAACAATTTCGGGTTTTGGATTTGTGAAGAGCATTTAAAGGAGTCCTATGATAACATTGATTGATGTTCGAATCGGTACGGAGCGTATCGATTGGTTGTGAATAGCTATGCTGGCCTCCTAAATCGAGAATCACTGTGTATTTAAATTTCGGTATATATAGGCCAAAATAATCAGAATAATGATGACTCAAACATCATCATACATAGTCCGACTTCACCCACTGCTGAGCTGAAGCCACTCTTTTCTTGTGTCAGTCTCCTCGCTCCGCTCCTGTGCCAGCCTCATCCTGTTTCTACTCCCAATGGTAATATTGTCAAGTCAAGAAGTCAACTTAATTAAACCATTGTGAATGTGAGGACTGTGTGGGTCATGTTTTTTTTTCGGGTTAGTTTTTAATGATAGTCTGGCAGTTTGAGTAATTTATGCGGCCTACCCAAATGTCCTTTCTTTGGTATTGTTCGTCAAATCGTTGAGCTCCTCAAGCTCTGAGTCGAGCTGATTGATTACTGATAAATGCGTGCACTGAATGGACAGGTCCACTCAATCTGTGTGGTTCTTTCCTCAAAATACCATTTCAGACACCAATCCACATTGTCTTCACATGATCTGACCAAGATTATGTCTAGACTTTTAAAGAGACTGTGACCTCTGAGTTTGTTTTGGCCTTTCTTCTAAGAGTAGGCAGATAGGAAACGCCGACCTCACCTAGTTTAAAAAATGTTTGACGTGTAAAAGTGTTTGTAAAACCTACTTACAAAATAAAATCATTTATCATTTATCAACATACTGGCAAGCACTTTTATGATTATTCCGTATTCACGATTATTTGAATAAAACAAATATTTGCAATATTATCTCATGCAGTCGGTCAGACAGTAAAGGTCGTTATTGTTAAATTTAAGCAGATGCCTCTGACTGACTGGCGCAGTCGGGTAAAAAAGGAATTCGAAATGTATACAAAAATATGCAAGGTGGCTCGATTTAGGGCTTCTACAGACAGGTTCGCGACAATTTAACGATTTTGGTAGAATAAATTCCACGAAGTATTCATAGAAATTGTTCTACTAGTGTCACGTCGCGCCTGTGTACGGGAGTTTTTAGGTGTATATCATCTAATTAGAGCAGCAGTGGCCCAGTGCTACTTAATACGCCGTGGCTGATTCTAGGCAGGCTTTTCCCAGACTTTGTGCAATTTGTTTCATCACCACTGCTCTCTGAGAAAATTGGCAAGAAGTTTTGAAGTTTTACGCATGCCGTCCGATCGCCATGTCATTAGCAGGAACAGTCAAAATAAATTAAAATTGTTTCCCTCTTTTGTCATGGAAATGGGATGACCTGTACACTGTCCACAAAATATAATGGGCCATATATTTTCTTTACCTACGTTGTAAATCCTACCAAAAAATATATTTTATTTATATTATGAAATTAGAAACAATGTTATGATCAACATTCGTTCTAAGGTTGCATCTTTTGTTACAATTTAATAAATAAGTTAAAGAAACCTATTAATTTTTTTTATTCCAATAAATATTTTAAAAACATCCTTTCAGATTAAATTAACACTTTTTATGGTAAAGGGAATATAACTATCAATTTTAAAAAAAAAACCTTCCCGTAGACATCAACGAATGTCATCTGACGATTTCCGTTTTATTTTTATGTTAAAATAAAATAAATAAATGATTATATGAACGAGGCAAAATGAGGGTGGCGTTTAGTAGTTTCTGCCTACGCTAATGGGAAGAGGGCGTGGTGAGTTTATGTATGTAAGTAAAAATATATATTAAAATCAAGTTCTTAGCACAAATATGTAATTTCCAGGGTTCCATATCGAAAGGATCCAAGTAGGTAAACGAAAGAGAACGTTGCTAATGATCCAGGACTTTACCTTTGCTCAGACTACGAGTGACCGGAGATATTGGAACTGCAGCAGTAAGTACTCAGCCAAGTGTCCAGCGAAACTGCGGTTCAACGAGTCTGGAAAATTGATTTTCCATGAACTGGAACATAACCATGATGCGCCAGCATTTTTCAGGACTAAAGATGGAAGCTACGTGAAGCTCTAGTATTAGCATAGGTTGTATTTTTTTTTTTTAAATAAATAATAAAATAAAAAATAAATAATAATTAATTAATTAATAATAGGCTTATAAAAAGTTTTATTCTCAGCTTGTTTTCTTTAATATTATTTGTATTTTTTATAACAACACCTACATATTATAGGTACTTAGTCTGTAAATTTTATGAATATTTAAATGACGTAAGTATTTAGATGTTTTCTTTTATTAAAGTGAAAATTCCAGGGTAGTTGTGTAGTTAAAATGTTCTTACTTTTTTGCAATTTGCAAAGTTGTGCGTTGATTAAAATATGATTCGCGACTGTAACGATATACATAATAATCAGAGATCGGATATTCGGATGCATATTCACCTAAAGTTGAGATGTTGGGTAACATGGAATGCGCTTTTGTATAGAAGTCTTAATTTAGGTAAGTAATTTGTTTAATTTTACAAACCACCCTTACTCCAGTACATACACATATTTGTATCGGGTTAAACATTAATTTTAAATTAATACACATCTGAATAGTTAAGCGCAATCCAAGAATCCGGGGTTTTTAATAAATATTACAAATAATTTATAAAGCCGCTTCCGTACTTTCATAGCTAAAAATTATCTTTAGGTAAATGTGCATCCGAATATCCGATCTCTGATAATAATACACCGAGAAATTTTAATGGTTGTTTTTCCGCAGCGAAATGGTTTTGTCTTGGTAATACAATCGTTTTATAAACAAATAAAATATTAGATAGAAACAAAAAATGGCAGATTGACCATTGTGAAAAATCACCTCGTGCGAGAGAGTTTATTTTGCTTTGAACATTTATGCATCGCTGTTCCCTTTGTCGGCGGCGCGTGCAATTCGAGTAGTAGCTACAAGTTACCTCTAGTGTTACTATTGATTCTCACGTTTTCGATTTGATGAATGGTTTTGTAATTATTTTAAAACAAAAACATCACACAAACATTTTACTCTATGCTTCGAAAGTACTCCTTATGGCAAGTTGTTCTGTCGCGGGAAAACAGCTATTAATACTTCTCGGTGTATATAGATTGAATGACTATATCATTCAATCGAGTATGAATTTAAATGATTGTATTGATTATAAAATGATTATAGTTATGTGAAGCCTTATTAATTACGGTTACGAATAATATTTTAATCATCATACAACCTTGCACTGACCTGCCAATAGCAAAAAATGTAAGGAAACTTGAATTTCGCTATCCTGGAGCTTCAACCTTAATGTGTTTTTAAAGGGCTACGCCGCTTTCTAACCAAAAGAGATCGTCGCGCGTCTACGCGATCGTCGCGTTCATGTTTCTTTTTCTTCGGAAAATGGGAAGTCGCCCTCTATCGGCGAGAACACGCGTGTTTAACGCGTGGTCGGCCTGACAGACGACAGAAGGTGCTTTCAGTAAACAAAAAGCTCTTAAACGACCGTTTTTGGTTCGAACGCGGCCTGATACATAGGAGATTTTTTTTGAGTGGGAAATCATAAAATAACTTCTCCAGCTCTGGGTGGAGTGGAAGGGCGTGTTAGACTCTTACTGACTAAAACCCACTCGTTTTCCTTCAGTTGCGTATTAATAAACGTTTATTAAGGGGAACCTAGTCGCGGGCTCGATCTCACTGGTGGGCCTGGCTAAAAATCACGCTGTCTCACCAGACTTCGTGTCCGACAAAGATAGTATCAATGATGAGCAGTTAGACGCTAGTCTACACGCACAACGTTATTGAGTGAGATGCAGGATCATTTATAGTAAAAAATTCGCGAAAAATTTAAGAAAAGTCCTTTGAAAGATCGGGTTTTATGAAAAAGCCAATGCATAAATCAATGACCAATAAAGATTATTGAACTTTTCAATAAGTGAACTTTCCGGTACCGACTTGGTTTTGGAGATTTTACACTTCTTTTATTACTTAAACACGCCCAAATTTAAGTAAAATTAGCAAGAAAAACGAATCTTTGTCGGCTCCTAACTTTTTAGTGGGTTTTTATTTTAGTACCTATTCTGTTTCCGTACAGACAAAATAAAAATGAGAAAAAACGATATCACATTTTACTTAGGATGTGCCATGTCAGACAGTGGAGTAAAACCCTCCCGAAGTTTGTATGCAAAAAATGTGGACTAGGTTCACCTTAAGCAACGCTTGTAAATAAAGGGGTTATCATTTTCCTCGCTTTAAGTTTGTGGGTCAGTAGGGAAATTTGTTTTATTTAGTAGTATTTAATTAATTTATGAAATTGTTTACTATGCTATTCCCCACATGTTGAATGTTGATAGTCTGTTGAGATTTAAATAAATATAGGGAAATTGAGATGTAGTCAATTTACTTTACAGTTAATTTCACTGCTTTTACCTAATCTATGTAAAAAAGTATAGATAGCTATTGTTTTTTTCTAAGTAGGTAAGGGGGTAAGGTAATATTTATAATAATGTCTTATGGGCATAAATACAATTAAGTACCATTTTTGGAGTATTTAGTGGCCGGATTTTGTTTTCAGATTTTTGTGCAATGCAATCTTATGTAATATACCAATTAAACTAAGAAAATCGTCGATCTTGGCAATAATTAGTTTGATAGCAAATTTTGTAGTGGGTTAGCTTGAAGCCCCAATAGATCTATTTATGTGTTTACAATAGTTAAGTATTACTTAATATTCCAATTTGCAATAAACAAAACGCCTTGTGTTTTTGGTTCTTGTGGATCTACCTATTATTTAGGTATAATATGATGAATTACGCTCTTTTTTAAGTAAAAAGAAAATCTTGCCCGGTGCGGGGCTTACTTATTTTAATTGAAATGTGTTGGTAGTTATGTACACACTGTGTCAAATTGCCGTAGTTATAACAACCATTTCATACAACTGTCAAAAAATTACAGTTGTGACTTAAACTAATTATTAATTGCGGAGGAATACTTCGACGCCTAAGTGTCCTTTTATTTTTGTATTTGTTTTGTGTATCGTAGTATAAAATTAGATATTAACTATTTAATAATAACTTACTGATTATTATTAATTTGATTTTAGTTAATTTGCTATAAAATTAATTTCCCCTAGTTTACCTAATGCGTTTGCTGTTATTATATATTGCCTAGTATTGAAATTATAAATGTGTGTTAAATAAATGAATTTCTTTATTATTATTATCTTTTTTAATGTCTCTTAGAAGTATAAATCCTTTCCGTATCCACAGAACCAGGTAGTATTGTTTTTCCACTGTTTTTGTCATATCCAGAACCCAAATACAAAATTCAACTACCTGTGTAAATAGCTACTTCATCATTATCTTCGTCATTGTAAGGCGATAGAGATCAGTGGATAATCTACTTAATATGGCTGTCCTAAGATAATCCGCGAAATTCAAATTTTCTTGCAATTTGTACGTAATTTTCAGGTTATTAGGTTGTCATCATAATCAGCTTATATCGTTCCCACTGCTGGGCCACAGGCCTCCTCTCTGTAAGAGGGAGTGGGCCGTAATGCACCACGCGGGGCCAGTGCGGGTTGGTAGATGCCACATGTCTTCGAATCTTTGGCTCTAGGACATGCCGGTTTCCTCACGATGTTTTCCTTCACCGGTTTGAGAGCAGCAGTGATGAAATTATTTACACAAAGTAATGCGCCTGACTAGGTTCGAACGCACGACCTACAACTCGTAAGTCGCGGCCGCGCCCACTGGACCACCAGTGCTCGTAATAATTAGGTTTACACAACTAATAAATTGATTAAAATGATCAAATTGGTGATTAATAATAACACTCAATTTTTTCAGATTAGCACATACATCTTTTATGGGGTACTGTGTTAAATGTTATAACAAAATACCTTGTGATATAATGCAATTAAATGAAAGGAAATTTAAAACTCATATTATAAGTAAACTTTGTAAACAAGCGTTTTACAAATTAGAGGTTTATTATATCCAAGATAAGAATGCTTGGAAACATGCTGGTCCTGTTCCATAGGACAATTTAGTCTTGACAAAATCAAACTGGTCGCTAATTGAATTGTATAATTAATTATATTTATGACATTGATTTACACTCAGTGATTACTTTAATACATACATTGACTTATTACTTGTTAATATTCTAGGAAAATCGTATACTTACTTTTACAATGTTTGTAAATATGTGAGCACCATATATCTATCATAGAATCAATTTATCTGTATTGCTTCAATTTGATTCTTTTTACCTATTTTGGTATGGTAGTTTTATTCTGGGTGCATCGTTTTCACACATAATTATATATCTAATGAATGTACCTACTATGTTAAATATTGAACTTACTTAAAACATTTTAAATGAATAACGGTGGAGTTTCTTGCCCATTCTCCTCCATACGAAACTACATTTTGGAAGGGGCGACTAGAATCAATTCTATTTTAATGTAAATGTTGACGTTCAAAAGTGCCTTTTAAGTGTCTATTTGAAATAAATGCTTTTACTTTGACTTTATTGCTCAACTTAGGTACAGTTTGATACTGATTTGCAAATTACAAAAAAGTGTAAGAAAATTATTTGGCGAGCTACCCTGGCGGTAAGCGCCTTAAGTTCAAATATTCGGTATACTCAATCAAGTAAGTCAATCAACAGCTCAGCCTATCGCAGTCCACTGCTGGACATAGGCCCCTCCGCCTTCCGCATCCAGTCTGTCCCACCCACCTTTTTAACGTCGTCGGGGGGCGTCCGACCCTACGTTTGCCGATACGCGGTCTCCACTCCAGGACTCGTAATTTAGGTATTCAAAATTTTGGGTATTGGCAAATAGTAGATCATTTCACTAAGATGACGTAGGTAGTCCAGCATTCAATATAATTTAGTAAGGTATATGAGCCACTCAATCATCCCACTTGATACAAAGGTTTTCCAAAAAAAATAGTATGCTCCATGGCTGTGGTGAACCTTAAGTCTGAGCCTCAGTCAAAGATCAAAAAGTTTATTACAAGATATATTTGAAAAAATACGCCTTTTTCTTCCAGATTTACATTATGAGATCGTGCATACGCCTGGTGGCAGAACAGTGATGGTGTTCCAAGATTACACCTTCTCAAACAGCTGGAAGTCCAGGTGCTGGTACTGCTCCAAACGGAAGACGCTCAAGTGTCCTGCAAGGGTCTTCATTGATATTTATGGCAATGTCAGAAATTATAACACTGATCATAATCATTAGAGAAAATCATGTCAGTCAGACTATATTTTGTCGTTAATCGGCCACGAAAACTGCCGCACTGAGACCCGTCACTTAAAAAAATAATCAATCTATAACTTTAACTGTATATTAAATATATTCAATTCAATTTTTATTATGGCAAGCAAACAAAAAAGAAAAAAAAATAAACAATAAAAAAAAATCGAGAGATAAAAAAGATGAGATGAACTTAACGTAGATCTTGTGGGGTTAGTACTGAACTGAACCAAACATAAAGATAGAATTACATAGGTACTTATAATAATTGAAATACTCAATAATTTTGGCTGACAGCGACAAAGTAACGTCAAGTGACGCATGTGAGTGCGGAAGTAATATTTTGTTTTTGTTTTTGTTGTACAATACGTATTATTTCAATAAATGCTACTTAAATGAACTACGATATGATTATACGTCTGTATAATCGATAGGTGCTGCTTTATATTTTGTAAGTAAGTACTTTAAACGTATAGCTACAATAACTAATTGTAGAAATCGATATCAGTGGTGTCGGTAGATCAAAACTCAACCCATTGCTCAATGTCAACGAAGGTTAAGGTAGCGACATTTATTTTTTATCACTTGATTCCTCTGTACTCATGCAGACTGAATAACAACTAATAATATAGATACATTTTGTTACCTATTCCCGAGATAAGCAGTCAAATAATACTCACAATGCTTAAATGTTTTGTTACTTGCCGTCGTTTATTTGGGGTGGCGCCACTGTCAACGCGCCGAAGAAAGCTATCAAATATCTGAATCGAAACGCAACGCAATGACAGTCGTGTCAGAATGACGGATGACGGGTAATTAAAATAACAAAAATAAACACTGGGATTTATTGTAAATTCCCCAAATGGACATAATTCTAGTGAAAGTGTTATAGTTTTGTGAAAGTCATAGCCTAATTTAAGCGGGAACAATATAAAAATGTCAGTGTATTTAACATAACCTAAAATTGTGCGCGGAGTTTCAAATATTTTTGAATGTAAAATGTTTCACAGTTCTACTTGAATCACAATAATACAAATTTGTTACATTTTAAGTGTGCTAGTATATACTCTTTACTTGATTTCCCTATTGTTTTGTGGAATATCGCGGTATCAACATGTTTTGGTGAGTGAATTTGTTATTTGTTTCACTAATATACTTTCTATGTTTTATTGTCATAAAAGTAATTAAATTAACGTATCATGACTTATTAAATCCTTATGTTTCTATACCACAATTTTATTGTCCAAGTTTACTGTTATTTACTGTTTTATTTAGGAATGCCTATGTACAGCAGCAATGACCTACTTTTTAGTAAGGTAGGTAACTTGTTTGTTCTTGTAAAGATTTACACAGAATATTTTAATGTAAATCGGAATACATTTAATATTTAGATAGTTAATTGTATTGTTTTGCTAACGGAACTATCTCTATTCTGTCGGTGCTATAGAATTCTTACGTCCCCATTGTCATAGGATGTAAGAGTTTTATATGAGTTAGCCAAAATAAGATTTAGATCATAAGGGATATTAAAATTGTTTGTACCGATGGGATGGGGATAAAATAATCAATTTCTGATTTTACGTCAATAAAAAAAAATTGATTATGAAAATGATCCCCACTCTGAACAAAAAATGATTTACCGACAAAATTTCCTAATAATTTTAGATTAAGAGTTGAATGATGTTTTTTATAGATAGATATAATTTATATCAAATGTTTAAAAAGTAATGATAAGAGAAAATGTATGTGCCTTCCAAAAAAAAAAATGATTAAATCTTTGAAGTAAATACTAAATAACTATCTAGTGGTACTTGGTTTAAAAATAAACATTGTTTTCTAAAATGATGACAAAAGATTTGGAATTAATTAAATTTAAAAAAAATTGCAATGTTGTCTTGTGTTGTTTAAATAAAATATACTTTGGAGTTTTATTGTTTTATTTACTTCTTCATGGTAATTTCTCTTTTCTGTACCAGCATGACCAAATGTCATATTGTATTTAAAGATTTTCAAATGTCATAAAAAAAATGTGTTCTAATTACAGTTTTACACAATTTGTCTGTAAATCACGTCATCCCAATGAAAGAAGAATTCAACAATAAACTAAATAAGCTTGTTATTCGCAAGAAAAGCAACAGTTTGTACTTCATCAACACAACAAGGTACCAGGACTTCATAAAAGAGGTGAAGGAAATAAAAAGCAAACAGACTAAAAACTTTGAGGACTACAAAATGCTTGCAAGCTATGACATCATAGACGTGAATGGTAGAGAGAGGTTGATACAGCCTAGGACCGAAGCAAACTCTAGTATTAAGTTCTATGTGTCTATAGAAGACTTATTCAGTGTAATACATACCATACATTTACTGTTTAAACATGCAAATAAAGATGTAATGGATGCCGAACTCAAAACTAAGTATTGCAATGTTTCCAAAGAAGTTATTAAAATATATTTGACTTGTTGCAAAACTTGTAATGAGAGGAAATAAAATTGTTATTTTTACAGTAATTTAAGTAAGTGTTGTACTAATTTAAATAATGAATATCTTTTTTTAATAATAAGGAATATACTTGGTTTTTTTTAATGGGAATAATCGTGTTTTATTTTGCCTGCTCTTACATACTGACAGACTATGCACACATATTCACACTCAAATCATACATCACTAATAACCTTATTTTAAGAGCGTTCATCCCATGCGGGCTGGCAACAGCGCATTTTTAGCAGTAATTCGTGATTATTTCATTAAATACAAACAAAAGTAAACATTGTTTTCAGCTAAGCACTAGATCGTTGGTATTTACAAGTTTGTATGCTATTTTTTTTGCATTTATTTTGTTATCTTATAAATATAAAAATTAATCCCTGTTTCCCTTGATCACGGCATCACACGTGAACGGCTGGACCAATTTTGATAATTCTTCTTTTGTTGTGTTTGTTAATGTCAGGAGAAGGTTCTTATTAAACAAAAAATTAAAAAGTGGCGCTTAACATATATTGTACATTTATTGCGAATTCCATGTTCATTGTTAAGACAGGACAGCGTCTGTCGGGTCAGCTAGTTTACTTATAAAAATCGACATACCGTCAATTATTTTCTATTTGCATGATTTAGTACGACTAAATGTTTTTATAAAAGAGTAAATATTAAAAATATATATAAATACCAACGATCTAGTGCTTGGCTCAAAAAATTGTACTTTTGCTTGTATTTAACCTTTTCACCGCCACGGACTTCAATAGAACTTCCAGATTTTCGTGCCACCAGCGCCACGACTTCATTAGAAGCTCTTCATTTTAACTATCTTATAAAAATAAATTTACTGTATTTATTAATTAAAATTAAAATAATTTAAAAGCTTTGTTTCCTTTTATTAATTAATATAGCACCGTGTAATACCCTGTTTTACATTTTTCCACACAAGGGAAGCCCTTATTTGTCTTAAAATCAGCAAAAACAAAAACACCGAATATTTTTAATGTCCCCAGAACGCCAAGGACTTAATATACAGCAAAAGATTTTATCCAGTGCGCAAACTGTAACCTTGAATTCAGCATATAATCATTTAGACCCCCCAGCGCAGATGTTTTTTGTTGGTTATACAAAATAAAAACAGCTGTTCCATACATTTTGACCGCGTAGGTATTGCACTTTTCTATGAAACAGCTGATTTTTTGTTGTAAAACCGACGAAAAATGTATTCGCTGGGGGTCTAGAATGGTATGTTGAATTCATGCTTAAAGTTTGCGCACTGTATAAAAACTTTTCCTGTATAATTGGCCAGATAATATGACGCGAAAGTTACAAATGTTTGATTTCGCTCGTTGAAATATTTAAAAATACTACTATCGAAAACAATTTGAGGTCAGTAAAATATGAACTTAGTTAACTACTTTGTAACAAAGGGAAAATAGACGAATTTCGACCTTCAAATGGGTGCCGATCCGGAATTAAATAGTTGTTAGGAATCTTTGCCGATATATTATATTCCCATCTCTACAAAACAATTGGTTATCAGTGCCCCGGGCGCCACGGACTAGTATAGAAGTCGTTCTGTGACGTCATAAGCGTACGGCTGTCAAGGTCACGCTCCGATTGGTCCGTCATCAATCCAGGGCCAATCGGAGCGCCAAACGCGCCCGATGCGTTTGATCGAGATGGTTAAATGAAGCTCACATCACACTAAGGCCTCACGGTTAAGCAGTAACGGCCTCTCAAGGTCAACTGCGAGATGCCCGACAAAAAAAAAACTAAGGCCTCAGTACTAATCGGGTGAGCGCGCACGCATCCTTCTTTTGCTTCTAACTGAAATCTCCTAAAGATCGGTCTAATAATAGAAAAAGTAATTGTGTCTCATTAGCAGAGGTCGGAGTAGGTAGATTGATTTAAGGTCGTTGACGTCAAACGTAGAGGATAATATGGATATGCCTCCAAAATACCGGAACTTCATATTTATTGTGATATTTGTTCCGGAATTTTGAAATTAGAACGAATTTGTGTTTAAGGTGAAAACCGTATTAATAATATCAATCTACGATACCAGTGTTAGCTAATGGTGAAAGAAATCAGTATTTTATTTTATTCCATAATTCCAATTCCGGAACTTTTTCCGGTACTTCCCGCACATTATGGATAAAATGGCATGTCCATATTATAATATCTTGACGCAAGTATTAAAATCAATCTACCTACTCCGACCTCTGCTCATTAGTGACAGTTGTCTTGAGCTAGTAAACTAAGTATTCTATTTTACTAATAAGTAAGTTCTATTTTATTAATAAGGAAGTTTCACTATATGTGAAATGAATGAAGAACTGGAACTTTAAATACTGTGAAAAATTCTGCCGTTTAGTAATAGCTGCGGTAAAAAACGTTGACTGAAGTAGTAAAAAAAAAAAAAAACACGGGAGTAGACAATTATAGAAGAAAGAAAGACCACATCCCTAATTAGAATTGAATTTAACGTGCTCTGAGCGCCAAGGACTTGAAATGAAGTCAAAGACTCATGTCATGAAACAAATAGAAAATAAAACATAACTTGACGCGTATATAACTATCATTCATCGATATGACGATACCCTCATCACTACTGTTTGCTATATATTTCGTTATACATTTATAGCTTGTCGCTGGCGAGGCATCGCGTTCTGTGTACGTCGGTGGTGAAAAAGTTAATGAAATAATCACGAAAAACGACTATAAATGCGTTATTGCCAGTCCGCATGGGATGAACGCTCTTAAGTACCATTTTGTTCCTAGATAAAATAAATATGCTGTACTATGGAAGAGCGGAGTCTCCCAACCTGTGTTGGGAGACTTTTAAAGCCGACTTTTAAACAAACAATGCCTGTGCATTGTTTGTTTAAAAGTCGGCTTTAAATAATCCTTTTTGTAAAGTGAACCATAAATATTATGTTTATTTATTATTTTCGGTATTTTATGTTACTTCTCATTTAAGACAGTTTAAGAAACCTTGCACACTGACCAAGTATGTAAGACGAAGTTTAGATAGAGAAGGCGGATTGCATGTCATCATGCGTTGTAGAAGTCAAGAACTTTCGGGAGATGCAACAGGTGTTAAGGATAGTTTATTTATAATTTTTATTTACTGTAATAAGGTTATAAAATGTATGAAAAATCTCAGTCTAGACTGTATATTTTATCATGCCTTTAACTAAGACAAATGTCAGGACGTGCACAGAGATGTAATGCACTTTAGAAGCGCAGGGTGGGGTTGTTTACCTACCACGCATACGTGGGTTGCAGATGATCCCGACATTTGCATACGACGTAAAATTAAGATCATTTGCGTCGGGAATAGACGAGTGTGTTTTTACACGCTTTATATTAGCTTCACTTGTATGTTTGTTTGTTTGTTTGTATGTAACCGACACCTTTGAGTGCGATTTTGACCCACTTTAAACGGTCAGATTTCATTGAAACTTTGTAAACTTGTCGAGGACCGACGACAATTCAATAATTTAAAAAAAAATTGAGAGAAAAAAAAACACGTTTTTGTAGTTAGCAGAACTAAAAAATAGAAAATAAATAATAGTTTAAAAAACTAAAAAACACGCCTTAAAAACCAAACTAAAAAGGAGAAAATAATTTAATTTAATTAAAAAGCGTTTTTTAATTGAATTAAATTATTTTCTCCTTTTTTAGTTTGGTTTTTAAAGCGTGTTTTTTAGTTTTTTAAACTATTATTTTTTTCTACACGCTGAGATGCACTCTGCTGGATTCTCAATGCTCGATTCAACACTGACGGTTGAAAATCCAGTGTACAATAAAATCCCGCCGCAATATTTTTACGTCCGTCCGAACGTGGTTTTATTGGTCTAGTTTTCGCAACTTGCAGAGAGACACAACACATGACACTTTTCTGTGTCTAGAATAACAACAGTTAGTATTGCAATGTCAATCGGCTTCGGTAAGCACTAATCACTACGTTACCTGTCTGTTTGCCATATCATGACATAAAAAAACACTGACTTAATTTGGTGACATAATAAGTCGTGGTTTTGACTGAGAGCTGTGCTGCGGAGCTAACGGTCGGACAGGCACCTTAACTGTTGATAAAATATCCTCATACTACGTTTACTTTCCAGTAAAGTTTATGATCTCAAGAGGAGGGGACCGACTGATGAAGCTGGGAGATTTCACATTCACCAGGGTCCAATATCAAGGAGACCATTGCTATTGGTCCTGTTATACCCACAATACTCACGGTTGTCCTGCCAAAGTGTATACCGAACGAAATAGATTGATGTATGCGAAAAATCTTCATAATCATCCACCTACGGAGTTTTTTGTTTGACATAGAATTTGTTTTATGCAATGGTTACATGTTCGCGATCAAGCGTATTACACTGCGTGTCCACGTTCGTATAGACGTCAAAATATCACGCACTGGATCTTCAACGCACTCCTTAGGGGCCATCCAAAACGTTAAGAAGGGGGGGGGGGGGGGTCAACGAAATGTGACATTGTGTGACAAGAGACAGGGGGGTCAAAAGCTTTGTGACGTCCCATTTTAAAATCTAAAATACTAAGCTCGGAATTTATATGTAAACCAAAAACTTAAAAATATTACTAACTCGATCTATATTTATAAGGCTTATTTAGATTTAAGTTGTCCCAGGTGAGTGCTGTGTGTTAATTTAAATATATTTTTTAACTGCTGTTTTAATTTAATTATTTACTTCTAAGTATAAAATTGAAAAATATGTGACGTCACACAAGGGGGGAGTGGGTTTCACGAGTGTGACCACCTGTGACAAGGACGGGGGTGGGTCGAAAAACCATAAAATTTGTGTGAGGTAATTTATGGATGGTCCCTTAGCGCCGAGATTTGAAAATCGAATAGTGTGCTTTTTCCACGCGCTGGTATGCACTCTGTTAGATTATCAATGTTCGGTTCAACACCGAGAGTTGAAAATCTAGTGAGCGATAAAATCCAGCCGCGCAATGTCTTGTTCGCCAATGATGTCTTGTGAGATATAGCGCGCGAAGTGCACTTCGCCTTATCGCAACAATATAACCGTAGCATTAGGATCAGCATAATAAAATAAATAGTGTTGCCATCTTCCCTGATTCGGTAGCTGAGCCGCTGTCATCACAACCTTTGGTGTTTGTTTTAATAACCGAGTCAGTTAAGACGGCGCCAGTATACGAGTAGTCATGTCTTCCTCATTTTCTTAGTGTCTTAATATGTAATTTATCTCCTGTTCATTCTATGTTACGATAAAGATCGTTGTGTTTTGTATAAGATTAAAGGCTCCAAGGTAAACAGGCGGGATGCCACAGTGCGACGCGTCACTAGTAGAACAATTTATATGAAAACTTCGTGGGATTTGTTTTACTAGAATCGCGCCGCACCCTCGCGTCGCGCCTGTTTGCACAAGCCCTAATTCCTTGTTGTATTGGGTGTAATGACTGACAATGCCATTGAATGAATGGCTCAATACGGAGAAGGAGTAGTTCGACCGCTATATCACATTTTCAGTCAGGCATTAGCCAAAGAGAACAAATCTAGCCATTGCTCTTCTTCTGTGTAGTATTCTTGAGGCTTTGGACAGATTTAAGTGGATTAGACAAGGTGCTCAAATACAGGGTCAATTTAAATTAACTGGCAATAGTTTAGGGGCCATCCATAAATTACGTCACATGTTAAGGGGGGAGGAATTAAGGGAGAAATACGTCACACAAGGGGTTTACAAGACGTAATTTATGGATGGCCCCTTACCCCACGTGTTGGGTATCTACATATATCGAAAACTGAAGAAACATAAAGGAAACAAAATTTTATCATTTGGTGGACGAAAGTCAGTGTCCGCGATCGATCAGCTGTTTTATAAATTTTTCGTGGAACTTGCATATTTTTTACGAATTTACTTTTACGAACGACTGCTACGGTATGGTTTTTACCATACAGTAACAGTCGTTTGATTGCCATAATGCACATGTTTTAGTGTCATTTAAAGTTTTGAACAAAGTTGGAATGATGTTTTTTTTTTCATTTTTGTATTTTTTTTGTTTCATTCGTTTTTTAAATCGATACCCAACACCTGGGTAAAGTATTTCCAGCAAATTTAGTTGACCCTGTATAAATGTAGTGTTTAAGTAAGAGTCTATATTAACGAACTGTCATGTCTCATGGTTTTATGTGTTTATTTGTCTTCCTCCATGAATGATAGTTCGTTTTAGTTTCTGTAGTATAGCATTTTTTAAACTACAACTATCTTGTACTGTAAGGTGCTAATTTGTGATAAAAACTCAACTTTGTGATCTCTGCGTATTATTGTAAATTCTTGCCTATTTTTTCACTGGAAGCAGTAGTACAAATGTGGTGGCATATTCGATGTATTTTCAGTATTAATGCACTTATGTTCCATGGCTCTCTTTTTTGTATAAAAATATATTTGAAAGTATTACAAGAGCTTTATTATTTCCTCAATATAGTATGTGTTTGAAAGATTAAGTCATTCTAGTAGCTTGAAGTCAAAATCACTATTAGTCTAAGGGGTCATCCATTAATTACGTGAGACAATTTTACCGATTTTTCGACCCACACCCCCGCTCTGGTGAGATGTCGTGAGATTTGGCTCGACAATAATCATAACCATAATCTCACGTAAGATATTTCAAATACGTGGTTTTAGTGTAAAAACGTTTATCCGTGCTTATTTGCGTTGGATTTATGCGTTGCATTGGGCTGGCTTGGCTGGCTTGGCTGGCCGGTAGCGGTTTAACTATCGAGGAGCTACTGTGCTACTTTGTGGCGTTTGCATAACCGCGATAAATATTATTTTGTAGGATTTAGCCATATTGGCGGAAAAACATGTTTTACATAATTTAACCCGGTTTTCTCGTAATGTTACATTGTTTCTTCGCGGAAAAAAATATAAATTACGTGATATTTGCCGAGACCACCCCTCTCCCCCACGTGAGATTGGGTGAGATTAGACTCGATCCGTTTGTGCCACATGATCAAGAAAGCAGACTTAGTCAGAAGCCTTCTCTTGTATTTGTAGTTAAATTCTCGTCTAAGATCAACCTTCATCCAGGATGGTGGGGGCTCACTCTTACTAGTTCATGTATTGACGTTAAATCTGATTGGTAACATCTCCCCTCCTAATCATACAACAATGCCTGTTCTAACATAAAATAGCTAAGACTGCAAGCAATTTTGTAAATAAACGACGCTTTTTAAACTGCCAAGTCCCAAAACATGGCGTATTCGCGGAACTAACACAAAATGTTTTATGCAAATTACAGAAAAACTCCTCAATGGCCACGAAACTGCATACATGATCCCATCTCTTAGAGGAAAACCTCTAATAGCGTATCAAAATTACACTTACTGCAGGCATTCTGTTCGGAATGGTGTGGTAAGATGGACCTGCTCCACCCACTCCTATAGATGCTGCAAGGGTGTCGTGAAGACTCGAGGGAAACGCATCATTGAAGTCAAGGGTGTTCACAATCATGACGCAGCTGAACTTCTCATCAATCGGTCTAGACCTTACTTAGGATGGCCTTGACTACAGAAAAGTAATTTGGTAGCTTATTTTGGTCCGATTTCTTATCGGAATTCTCAGTTTTCAACGCCTATTGTAAGATGTGCGGAGTAGTACTTAGTATACTTAGGCTTCTTCAAACAGGCGCGACGCGACTGTCATAGAACAATTTCTATGAAAACTTCATGGAAATTGTTCTACAAGTGTCGCGTCGCACCTTTCTGAAGAAGCCTTTATTAGTGGGTGGAAACTATGTCTTTATAGTTCCACTAAATAACCCTTCTTTCTAGTTTAAAAAATAAATAAAAACTAATCAGTAAATTGGACGAGAAAGTTCAAAGAAATAACTTATCATGATCTAAGAATTTAAGTCGTGTCACTAGTCAAATTATTTGATATAATTGGTTATAAGTCAACAGTACTAAGTCAACAGATTAAATGAGTAAATTATGCAGTAAAGGTGTATCCTATAAAAAAATAAAATAAACTAATCAGTAAGTAAATTATACGAGAAAGTTGAAAGAAATAACTTATGATATAAGACACTAGTCAAATTATATGATTTAATTGGTTTTAAGTCAAGTGATTAAATTAGTAAATTTTGCAATAAATGTGTGTTATATAGAAGTAAAATAGTTGTATTTGATATTTTGGTTGTGAAATTGTATTGTGTTTTTTGAGCATTTGTTAAAATCAACTCTTAGTTGTAATTTCTTCTGATCTTAGGTACCTACTTACTACATCGAGAGGCGATATACTAAAGCATTTACGTTACTTATCATTAAACTAGTGCAAGAATATATATATACAGGGCGAATAGCGCCATTCCTGTTTCCCACGACTTCACAAAACGGCCCTAGTTTCGTCTTTGTTTGCAAGTGGGCATGAGACTGGTCAATCTATCAAAGCTTACAGACACAGGTTATGTTCAAGGATCTCCCAGGCCCAATTTTTTGAACCACTGGCCACTGTCATGGGCTACCGTATAATAAAATGGTCGTGAAAGTAAAGGCTCAGGTAGACCGGCACGATGCGAAAGCGCGACGTAACTCGAGCAGATAAATTTCCACGAAGTTTTCATATAAAGTTTTCTATTAGAGTCTCGTCGCACTGTCGCATCACCCTTGTCTGCGGGAGCCTTAAGTCTACTCAATAATGTGCCATGTACAAATCTTCCGAAATTACTTCCATATAATAGTGAGGTAAATAGTAACGCAATTTTTACTAGGTAGGTACAGTGGGCGGCATCAATTGGGTACCCCAGTTGTATTAAAATTTTAATACAACTGGGGTACCCAAATGATGCATCCCACATACATAGGTATATTATAGAAAATCTTTTTTGACGGCAGTGAATTAATTGCATTTATTGAAACTTACAATGTATCCTGCAAACTTTTAAGGGTAAGTATGCCAATTATCTTCAGATCTCATTATATTTTTGCCGGGGTACTTAAATACTTTATATCTACCTAATGCGTTATTGTGAATGTAGTCCTTAAATTAGGTTTATCCTTAAATTATACAGATTTAGTGAGATTTAATCGAAGTTTTATTTACCCAAGCTTCACTTTCTTAACTGATCAATCGATAAGTTGTGAATGAAGTGCCATTCAGACATAATCGATTATTATTCGAATTCATTACAAATAATGTTCAAATGTAATAAAATGAACTTTGGTTTCGTAAGAACTTATTTCCTTGGAAACAAGTTTTGACGTATTAAACGAACAATGACTGGTTAATTAAGGACTAGGTATTTGACACACGATCCTGTCAAATATGTACTCCAATTTTACATACACAATGTATCTTCAATAGATCTATGACAACAAGTAAGTATAATTACTTACATGCATTTTTTTTTATTTTATTAAACCACCAAAGTATCAAAATCAGTTACATCTAACTTTATTTTTACAGTGTCATATGAATGGTCAAAAAACAATAGAATGGTGATGGTCGTAGATGGATACAAGTTTTCACTGCATTACTCCAGAAACTGCAAGGAGCGATGGCAGTGCAGCAGAAGAAGTTATTTTGGGTGCAAAGCAGTCTTACATAAGGTTGAAGGGATTGTTACTTATCACAACACTTATCATAATCATGAGCCTTGATACTTAAGGAGGATTAAGTAAGCTAAGTTATTTTCTTACGTTTTTTTGAAATCTGCAGGCCAGTGTCATGTTGTGTTAATTAAAAAAAATATGATTCGTATAAAAATATTATTATAACTACAGAAATATAATATAAAAATCATCAATACAACTTTCTTAGTTCATATCATGCAGTACAACTATTTTCGTGATGTCCCTCGGCAAACTTCGTGTTTCGTCAGTCGTCGGATTTCTATCAGTTGCCCATAGACTACTATTATTATACTAGCCAGTTTCCCGTTGCGATTGGTGCAGACCAGGGGGCCGATTCTACTAACAAATTTGTTAAAAAAACGCAATAGAACCGCAACCGAATCACCACTTTTAAGCGTTTTCGCATTCTACTAAAATGAACAACGGTCCAGCTGCGACACAGCTGCGGTTACGTTTTAGTTACGCCAACGATCGATTGAAACAATGTCAAAACCTATTCTACTAACAAAATCGAACATGAGCGTGACGTTTACTATAGGACAAAGTTAATGATAAAATTATGATCATTATGTCTTTTAATTATAGAAAATACTTTTAGTGCCACATATTCGTGTTTAGTAACATTTTTAGATTCAACTTTTTTCTTTGTGGTATTAATAAAACATATTATTTTGGCATGTTGGTAACGCGAGTAATCCGCTGTGTTCCCGCTACAGTTCAGTTGCAATTCGTTTTAAGTTTAGTTTCCATTTTGCTTATAAAATAGTAGAATGACTTTTTATGTAACTATCGAACGGCGATCGAAATCGAACTGTTGTGGAAACACAATTTAACGTGTAACGTTGCAAATTAGTAGAATCGGCCCCCTGGACGCTCTTAATTTACTTGTTAGTATATAGATTTGTTAATACTGTTTTAACTTAATGTAATTTATTTAAAAATGGGAGGAAAGCTCGTTAGTATTCGGAAATGCGATGATTCCCGAGGGATATTAAGAAATATAGGACTTTAAGTTTGTGGCGATAAGTATGAGTTTGAAGAGAATCTGAAAATGTCATTTGAGAAACACGACATTTATATCCGCTTCCGACGTATTTTACCAAATTCCGTCTCCATTGTTTTACTTGTTCGATCGCCTGTAACATAATACAGGGTGTAAGGGGAACGCTTCCGAAGCCAGAACGTAGGTTATATAATAACCTAAATGCAAACGGATACCAATAACATTTCGCCTTAAATTGGTTCTTTTTCATGAAATAGCCATTCAATGGCATTCCATTGAATGTCTATTTCATGAAAAAGTTTGCGGGCTACTGTGGCGCTTCCCCCTTAAAGAAAAACCTATCAACGAAAACTTGCCATTATCAAACTGTGATTGAAGATTTCGTGAATCAATGAATAAGCGGTTTTAAGTTATTTGTAAGTAGGTACTTAAATTATAATGTTAAGCGACATTCAACAATATTTCTAACCCTAATAAATAATTTCATCAATAAGTCATTAAAAATTCCTGCAGGAAAAAATAAAGACGTCATTGTGAATGTCGACTGCCAAATTTGGCGCGAAGGTGTAGGAAATTGAAGATTTTGTGAATCAATGAATAATTAGTTCTAAGTTATTTGTAAGTAAGTACTTAAATTATAATGTTGAACCACATTCACAATGTTTTTAACCGACTTCAAAAAGGAGGAGGTTATCAATTCGTAGGAAACTTTATTTTTATTTTTTTATGTATGTTCCCCGATTACTCGAAGATGGCTCGACCGATTTGGATTTTGTTTTTTTTTGTTTGAAAGGGTATACTTCCCAGGTGGTCCCATGATCATCAAGTCAGGATCTGATGATGGGATCCTGCAGAAATAGAGAGAACTCTTCAAATTTTATAGGCACACAAAGCGATTTAGGTATTTTTTGGAAGAATACTTTCTCGTAATAATCTCATTTCAATTTGGTGAAGATTTGATGAAGAACTTTGGAGATAGGCAACGGAACTCCTCAATAAATGATAGCAAATGGACTGGGATTGCTGAAATCTCATCTCTGTCTATTGCTTACACCAGTTCATAACATAACATCACGCCGGTATGCTGTGGAGGGGTAAGCACATGTGAACCACTAAAACGTGAAAAATAAAAACTTTTTCCAAAAAAAAAACAACCGACTTCCAAAAACACACTACAAAGTGAAAAATAACTTTAATTTCGGAAGGCGGTGACAAAAAATTCAAATACAGCTCAAAAGACACCGACTTCGAAATTAAAGTTATTTTTCACTTTGTAGTGTTTTTTTGGAAGTCGGTTGTTTTTTTTTTGGAAAAAGTTTTTTAGACCTAATAAAGCATCATCATATGACATTAATTTATAAATCTTCTTCTTTATTACAAAGCATTTATAAATCTTTGGGATTGACGACTGCCAGTTTGACGTGATCGTGTAGGAAAAGTGCACGCCATGTTTTCCATGTCGTCGGTAATCTAGTGCAAGTGCAGCGTACCAATAAATAAAAAGTTAGCACTTAAGAGATACCACGCCCGTCTACTTAATTTTATCTAAAGTTGTAAACTTGTGATTTTTTTATTATTTTATAATTTATGAATATTTTTAGCTTTGACCCGGTTGCATGGGACTAAAAGATAACTGGCGATATTTAGGTGAACTATCGGTAACTTTGTTTAATCCTTCCGGGTATACAGGCGAGATGTTATGTTATTTTTGGTGCAATATTAGATGCTTTGTTTTTGTTTTATCTGGTAAGTCTGGTCAACCGCAGGTCAGCGAAAATACCTTAAGTAGGATGAGCTAAGGTAGTCCACGAAATTCAAATTTACTTACGTTTTTTGCAATTTGTAGGCCAGTGTCAGATTATATATTGAACAAAATATGATTCGCAATCGTAACACGTAGATATATTTATAATAATTAAAATAATTAATACAACCCTCTAAGCTTGAGGCGGCGCACGTGAGAGAGAGGCAGTATATGCGCCCTCACGACCGTAGTCGCCGCGGGAGACGCCCTGGGCGTCGGGAATCCCAGGCTGATTCCCGGCCACTGCCACCACGGAGTAATGGGTAGCTCGCTGTCCGGTAAGGACAAAGCCTGGGTCGACGGCACGTTGTGTTCCACGCGCGCCTCAAAGAGTGATGAGATGTGGTTTTAATCAGTAAAAGTCTGCCACGCCCTCCTGCTCCACCCAGAGCGGGAGAAGTTATTTGATGATTTCCCACTTAAAAAAAAAAACCTTCAGAAGTCGTCTTATGAATGGTTTAAAACAATACTATGTGATTATTTATAATGAGAGTTCCGTTTTATATAAATTATGTTTTTACTTCCTGTTGTCTTTTTCAATTAATGTTTATTAGTCCGCACCCACTCTTAAATTGATAATTGAAAAGTTTGATTTAAAAGTTACAAATAATAATGAAAAATAGTTTTTGGTTTTTTATTTTCCTTAAATGCCTGGACAAAAAACGAACCAGGTACATAATTTCCTACTTTAAGCTTAGATATTTTTGTCACGTGTTTTTTTTTCATGACAGATTGATAAGATTAGTCTGGACCTCACACGAAATATATATTTTTTATTTCGTGGGAGGTGCAGACTAATCTTCCAATACTTTCTTCACAATTTTTTTTTGAATGCTTAAAACTCAAAAGCTACCAGAAAAACTAAATACCGTTACAATAAATATTTAAAAAAAAAAACAAATCTACGAATTAATGTGATTTTTTCCTTTTTTTATCAGGCAGGGCAGCAATACAAAATAGGTGTCCAGTTTGTGGTGACGTCGTGAGTGGTATACACTATGGCATCCACACCTGTGAATCCTGCAAGTCATTCTTCAAGAGAGCTATATGTTTCGACAAGTCCCTTACATTTGACTGTGTGATGAGGACCGGTGGATGTTCTTTAACTCCTTATAAAAGATCTTGCAAGTTTTGCAGGTATCACAAATGTCTTGAAGTCGGCATGTTGCCAACCTTGGTCAGACTAAAGAAGGAGCGTGGCGGCAGGGCCCCAATTTATTTAACAAAAGGACTAATGAAACGAAGTTAGCCAAGTGCTTTAAAAATTGTAGTACCTACGAAGCAATACAGTTGATGAATCATGGCAGTCTGAACTTAGCGCAGAAGGCTGCGCAGTAACATTTTTTTTTAACCATATGATGAAATAAGGTGAGTGTGAGTGAGAAAACTTCCGCGAAAGTTCGGAGAGCCTATATTCAGACTGGCCAGGATTCTTCGACCGTATTGTACTGAATTATACTTAATATCACAATTATCTGCCTGTACTGCCTTAATTTACATCAATGTAGTAATAGTTTTAATCAGAATACTGTTCGTGTGTCAAATAGAGTTTGATAATGAATTTTCAATAGTTATTGCTTACACAAAGGACATTAAGAGCGTGCCGAGGGAACGATATGTAATTACGAAATAATTGCGTTCGTTTGTTACATCGTTATTACTTGCAGTTTATTTGATAAAAAAAAATCCGAAGTTATTTCTAAAAAACAAAATAAACTTTATGGAAGGTCATCAGTTTTTTTCTAATAACAAAACTACAAAATCAAAATTAATTTATAAAAATTAGGCAAAACGTCAAAATACATAAGACAGTCTCCCAAAAACGCCCACCCTTCACCACTTCCCAGTGCTTTAGCTGGGAAGAAAAAGTGGCGCAACAAACTTCCCAGCAGCACAGCTGTCTGTTTAGTCGGTTAGATTTTATTCTATTCATACATAGGCAAAGTAATAAACAACAGAATAGTAATGAAATAATTAATCATACATATGTCAGCCAGCCATGCCAAAATACCAACAAATAAAATGAAAACTTGACTCGAGCACAAAGAATAAAAATAAATGTAAATAAAGCATAATACCAAAATAAGAGCCTCCTGTTATAAAGGGCATGATAGCTAACATAATTATGCAATGCTGGATTATGTTCACATAGCTGTTACTACCCTAGTTACAACTCGGGGCCATAAATGATAACCTAGGACCATCGGCGTAAAATAAATAAACAGGTAGGTAATTATTAGTAACAATAACAAAATCATGGTCAGCAAGACGACAAGTCACCACAAGCAGCACCCTTTCACGAGCATAACTCAAATATCAACCATCATCCCCTTCGCCATATTTGAGGGAAGGAGGTAACCCGACCCCCGACGCTACCGCAAGCAGTGACATCCACAGGAGCATGACGAACTTACTGCCGGTTGCTCAGACAAGAATAGAATGATCAATTGTCAAGGTCGCTAGCTAACCACATAGAGCAAAACAGCTCATCATAAAAATATTGTTATGAGTAGTTCATGTCAATAACTAATGACATATAGATAATAATAATAAAAAAATACAAACATATATATATATGAACCCATATAACCTGTCACTAGATACGCTAATTTTGGAGAAAGAACACAAACATTGTCTTGATTTAATCACAGCGACCAACTATTATTGTCATTTAAATAGTCGTTGATGGAATAGTAAGCCTTTAAACAAAGGATGGATTTTACTTGAGATTTAAAAGAATCAAAAGGCAAATCTAGCAAAGAAGAGGAAAGCTTATTATAAAGGGTTATACCAAGCCCAACAAATGAGTTATGAACCTTATGAAGCCGGTGAAAGGGCGCACGTAGTTTTTCCTTATTTTTAGTGTTAACGGTGTGAATATCGCTGTTTTTAGTGTTCAAGTGTTTATTTTGCCTAATATATAAGATGTTAGCGAATATGAATTGCGATGCCACCGTGAGAGTACCAATATCTTTAAAAAAGTCCCTCAAGGAAACTGTCACCTAGCTGATAAATTGCACGAATAGCACACATTTTCTATAACGAAAATCCATTCCATAATGTGTATTTTTTCAATAATACGAAGTAATTTAGTGCGCGAACCACCCATTCAAGCTAGAGCTGCCACGCTTTAATTAGCGCCAATAGGTCGGTGCGCTCTTAATGAAATACCTAGCCTTCAGTTGGTGACCTAAAATATAATTTTCATTAGGTTTCTTAATGTTTATAGTTGTTATAAAAATTGGACTAAAAAATATTAAAACTTTTGACGACGCATAATTATTTTAGGTAAGCCAAATTAGAAATACAAAAGGGATAAAAAGGGTAATTGCAAGCAAGTCTTGATTGTATTTGGAAGTTTCGTGAGACTAAGAAAGTGCCAGTGTAACGCATAATTTGGAAGTGCCTTTAATCTTAAATACGGGATGCTGTAGATATAGACAAAATAAAAGGTAAACACGCCTGCTGATTTGACCATGTTCGCACAGACGTATAAATATGGCGTCGGGATTTTGCCGCGCACTGGATTTTAAACTCTGTATTGAACTGAGCATTGAGAATCCAACAGAGCAACCCAGCGCGTCGAAAAAACTTACAGTTCAATTTTCAAATCACGGCGGTAAGCAGAGCGTTGAAGATCCAGTGCGCGTAAAAACCTGCTGGGATATTTTTGCATCCAAAACAACGTGGATTTACTGTCTTTTTACACGCTTTATATTAGCTTCACTTGTATGTTTGTATGTAACCGACTCAGAGCGCGATTTTGATCCACTTTAAACGGTCAGATTTCATTGGAACTTTGTAAACTTATCGAGGACCGATGACTATTCAAAAATTGAAAAAAAAAGGAAAAAAAAACACGTTTTTGTAGTTAGCAGAACTAAAAAATTGAAAATAAATAATAGTTTAAAAAACTAAAAAACACGCTTTAAAAACCAAACTAAAGAAGGAGAAAATAATTTAATTCAATTAAAAAGCGTGGGGTGCTTTTTGAGGTATTTTTATAATCAATTTATGTCAAGCACCACACGCTTTTCTTTTCTGTTAACTACAAAAACGTGTTTTTTTTTTAACCCACTTATTACTATCGTCCTCTTAAAAGGACGGCGCACAAACAAAAATCTTGTGATTAATGAGGGTAATGTAAACAAAAATTATTGGTGACATTTGAAAGTTGGGTTGTGTGGCAGTACAATATAAGTATTGTGAGTGTTATAACGCATTATTATTAATCAGTTTTGAAGCTTTTGTTTTACGTTAAATTTATCATGAGTGATATGAGGTGAGTTATTTTATTATTATTAAAATTAAGTTTTTTTCGACAATGGATAATAAAACTTTCACATGTCTTCTAAGTGAATTGAATGAAATATAAGTACCAACTTTCATTTTTGATACTTTTTTTTGGAAATAAATTTGGCGTTCTTTATAAAGCCCAATAGTAATATCTACTACTACTTGATCCAAAAAAATGTTTTGTTTTGTCAGGAGAGTTTTTGGAAGAGGATGGGAGTCGCAACTTCATGAAATCATGGAAGAATTGGAATTTGATGAGGAGGCTCCTATTCCTGACAGCATCACATTTATTCCACCAGAAAATTGTAATGCTGATGTCACCGACGAAGATTCTGGGGACGAAAATCAAGTCCACATTCAAAATTTACCCGGCACTCAACTTAGGACTCCAGCTCAAGTTCATTATATGAATTTGACAGACGGTAGTGACAGTGAAGACGAAATAAGTCTAGCTCAAGTTTCCAAAAGAATGCGCATCAGAATTTCCAATCCTCCGATTGAAAATCAGTTACCTGACGACGAACCAACACCCTCAACTTCCACAAGCGTCACAATACCAAAAACTAAACAGTATAACTGGACTACAAGAGATATACGCCCAATGTTTAGACCATGGGCCAGAATGCAGCAAGTTGCAAGGCAGCAAAATGCATTATATTATTTTGAGCAACTTTTCGGCGACAGAATTACAGTTTTGCTGACAAATTACACGAATAATTATATAAATCAAAAAAATAAAATAGGAAACATAACGTGTGAAGAGATGAAGTGCTTTATCGCAATACTTCTCTTCAGTGGGTATGTGGTAGTACCCAGAAGATATATGTATTGGGAAAACTCTGCAGACTGTGGGAACCCAATAGTTTATAATGCATTGTCGAGGGATAGGTTTACTTTTATAATGTCTCATATTCATTGCTGTGATAATACAAATTTGCCATCTAATGACAAATATGCGAAGTTGAGACCACTCTTTGACGCGTTGAATGAGAACTTCCTAAACTATGCCCCATTCGAAGAAAACTATAGCATTGATGAAGCGATGATTCCATATTACGGTGGTCATCCTTGTAAACAGTTTATAAGAGGTAAACCTATCAGATGGGGTTACAAATTTTGGGTAGGATCGACACGTCTTGGGTACATATTATGGTTTGATCCTTATCAAGGGCAAACGGGAAACGACTTCAATGATTATAAAAAGTTGGGACTAGGAGCAAGTGTTATTTTACGTTTCGCAGATGTTCTTCGTACAATCGATGCACAGGCACCTTTCCACCTGTTTTTTGATAATTTCTTCACATCAATTCCATTACTAGATGAACTACGTGAAAGGGGGTTGAAGGCAACCGGAACAATTAGAGAAAATCGCGTATCGAAATGTCCGCTTCCAGCAAATAAAGAATTTAAGAAAACTGATCGTGGTTATCTGAAATACAAAGCAACAAGAGCTGAAGAAATTATTGTGTGTAAGTGGAATGATAATAGTGTTGTAACAGTGGCTTCAAATGCTGCTAAAGTTTTACCACTGAGCAAAGTAAAACGCTTTTCACAACATGAAAAAAGATATGTACAAGTCGACCAACCAGCCGTGATAAAGGTGTATAATGAAAACATGGGAGGTGTAGACAGGTCAGACCAAAATATTGGTTTATACAGAACATCGATACGAGGAAAAAAATGGTATTTCCCATTGATATGTCACGCACTAGACATGGCAGTTCAAAATGCTTGGCAACTATACCACATCGATGGCGGAGATTGCGATCATTTGCAATTTCGAAGAAATATTGCAACTTCCCTTCTAGAAACTTATCGTAGAACAGAAAGCAGAAAATCAGGTCGCACTTCACAAAATTATCACCAAAGCTCTCGGTATGATAATAAGAAGCATCTTGTAAAATATAACGAAAAGCAGTTGAGGTGTGTGATTTGCCACAAAAAAGCCAATTTCTCGTGTAAAACGTGTGAAGTTACATTACATCCAAAAGAATGTTTTGAAACATACCATACGAAATAAATAATTTTTCAAGTCTTTATATTATTATTATTATTATTTTCAATATCTTTACTTTGTCCATGATTTTATGTAATAAATAAACGATAATAAAAACACTTCGTATTTTGTTTTGATTTACTTGAACAAGTAGTACATATTACTAATGTCCTTTTAAAAGAACACCAATTTCCCGGTTTCCCAACAGGTTTTCTTTTTTTTTTGTATTTTTCCTAATGATCTGATTATACAAGGATACATATAACTGAATTTCATTGCAATTAGATACAAAAAGTCTATTCAGTAACAAGTGGGTTAAACTATTATTTTTAACCCGTGACATTGTAGTTAAAAGGGATGCTCTAAAGTAGCTCGCTAAATTCAAAGGTATATTAATATGTTTTAATGCGACTTGCAGAAAATTAGAATTTCGCGGGCTACCCCTGGCTTTTCCCCCTTAATCACACGAATTGCATAACCAATATGCAATTTTATCATTTCTAACGTGATGATGGTATCGTGGAGGGAAGTAAAATGATGGAAATACCCATTTTTATATTTATCCATGCTCTTTACTTCCCTGTGTTATCGTGATGCCGTGGACGTCGACGGTAATATATCGTCACGAGAAAAATTATAAAAGCACCCATTGAGTTATACGTGTACATGTATAACCATTTATATTGTTAATTGTATATACAAAACCACCATCGCCTTAAGAAATTGTATATCGAATCTCGGAAATCAGGTGATAGGCAGCCTTAGCTTATTTGGCTTAATGTATGTTTGTGGAAGATTGATTACATAGAGATTTGAGGAACATGGTTTAAAGTTCACTTATCCTGTATAGAAAAGGGAAGATCCTCCGACCAGACGGGTGTTGTGTCTGGTGGGCAACTACCCAACGATTGATATTTTAGCTGCGCGGTAAACTCTGCTTGCGCGATGCAGGATATTGCGTGACGTCAGTGTGATTAATAGTACGCATGTGGTGCTGTAGATGTCGCTACAATGACATGATCGACATTTTTTTTTGTACAATAAAATAGCAGCCTGCATTTTAAATTTTAAGGTGTGATACATAAAACATCTATTGTGTTTATTGGCAGCTTAGTTATGTTTTGCGAATCGTATTTTATATGTACTTAATTATTAACTGAATAATTACTAACTGAAAAAATAATTAAAGTATCGGATAAAAATAATGATGGGCAAATTTTGACATCTTGATATTTAGATGTAAGAATAATATATGTAATAGGTCTTTACCTATGAAATTGCCGTTTTGTATGAAAAAATTTAAACGAATTTTTTTCATGTATTTTTTATTTGTATTAATCGAAGTAATCACCCATGCAATCAATGCATCTTTGCCATCGCAGTGGCAGTTTATTGATGCCCTTCTTAAAGAAATCAGCTGGACGGGAGGCAACAAATTCTTCAAAGGCATTTTGTACTGCCTCTCGGGTATTGAATTTTTTTCCCGCCAAGAAGTTATCCAAATTCTGGAAAAAGTAGTAGTCTGTAGGCGCAAGGTCTGGTGAGTAGGGCGGATGACGGAGAGCTTCCAACCCCAGTTCTTGCAACTTGGAGACCATCTGCTGTGCAGTATGAGGTCGCGCGTTGTCGTGCAGGAGCAGCGGAGACGAGCGATTGACCAATGCTGGTTGGAGATGTGCCAGCTTCTCCATCATTGTGTTCAGTTCTTCACAGTACACATCTGCAGTAATGCTCACCCCGTTTGGTAAGAAGCTGTGATGAATCACACCGGCGCTAGACCACCAAACAGTGACCATCACTTTTCTAGGGGTAAGTTTTCGTTTAGGGCATTGTTTAGGTGCTGAACCAGGATCCAACCAACTTGCTGAGCGCTTGCGGTTATCAAACAGAATCCATTTTTCATCGCAGGTAACAATGCGGTTCAAAATTCCTTCATTTGTGTGTCTGTTGAGCAGTGCAAGGCACGTCTCGACGCGTACTTCGCGCTGACGATCATTGAGTTCGTGGGGCACCCATTTGTCAAGCTTTTTTACCTTGCCAATTTGACGCAAATGGACCAATATTGTTTTGACGCTAACGTCGAAAGCTGCTGCTAATTCAGCCGTAGATTGTGTATCATCAGCTTCCACAATCGCCTTTAATTCGTCATTGTCGACCAAAGTCTTCGGACGACCGCGAGGTTCATTTTTCAGGTCGAAATTTCCAGAACGGAAGCGAGCAAACCAATAACAGGTGGTGCGTTGGTTTGTAGTGTTAGCTCCGTAAA
Source organism: Antitype chi (assembly GCA_947359405.1). Lineage (NCBI taxonomy): Eukaryota > Metazoa > Arthropoda > Insecta > Lepidoptera > Noctuidae > Antitype > Antitype chi. The sequence goes on along the minus strand of OX375820.1, from coordinate 17,088,609 downwards.
TGTCGTTGATGTTGCGTGCCGCTTGTGCCGCGTTGCTGCCACGACGGTACTCATATTCCATAATTACTCGAATTTTTAACGTATCCATGATGACGAAAAAGATTGAAATGCGATGAAAATGTAACACTAATCAATAAACAAATGACTACTTTTGGAAAAAAAAATCTATGTTTTTAAAATAAAATAAATTTGAAATTAGAATTCTTACCCAAACAAAAATTATTTTGATTTGAAATGGCCAGTACTGCAAAACGGCAATTTCATAGGTAAAGACCTAATATATCTATAAGGATATTTTACGTAGCTCTATTGTCTATAATACCCACGGTGTTCATAGAAGTAGGATTAATAATAAATTATGGTGATTGTGTTTTTTTTTAATAAAATTATTATTAGGTATAGTTACTCTATGGCCAATATTTCTGTTTATACAAATGTAAACACACATTTTGCAAACGATAATTTTAGGGCAGAAAGAAGATGTTTCAAAAGTTATTTGCAGCTTATTAGTGGTTACTCTATTTATTCTCAGCCGTTTCTGTCCCACATCAGGGCAAAGGCCTAGGCCCCCTCCCTTCCTTCTTTCACTTATTCCTATCAACTGCTGTTTGTTACCAATCCTTATGAAAAAGCCAAGTTCGTCCCGCCATCTCCCCTTGCGGGATAATTGCGTTACAAAATAACAGTTGGAAAGGCTTTAACTTTGACAGTTCAACCACATTCATTGCTTATTTACGTTGTTGAGCAGACAAATTTTTTGAACATAAGTAGCAATGGATTAGCAATAACTTTCAAAATGATTTAGTTACTGTTTTTAGTCTGTTACGCAATTAGGGTGCTGGGTCTGCCGTTGCCGTTCTGTTTGGGACGACCCCGTGTTTTTTTTATTAATGACATAATTAATTACAAAACGTGTAAAGGGATAATTTGTTGTATATTTTTTCTAGTGTTATATATAGTAAATTATAATGTAAAATGTTGCACTTAAAGACATTACGTTTAAATAAATGATTTGTCAAACAAATGTGTTTTTTATTAGAAATACTAGTGGTCGTCCAGTTGTCGAAATTCGACCATAATTACCTTTTATTTATTTTTATTTAGTTTTATATGAATTCATATAAAACTAAATAAAAAAAGAAATGTAAAAAAAAGAAAAAAAAAATAGTTTTCTGCAATCACTCTCCATATAAACTTGAACTGTGCCAAACTTCCTAACATAAATATTTTCCAAAGTATTTGCTTCACGCATTACTATTTGGATATAGAGCCTACGTACGGTCAAGGAAATTACCTGTCAAGCAAATTGATAACTTTCTTCAATATGCCGTGATCGATAGCCATTTTATCATTTCAAAGAATTAGTTGTGTTGCTTAACAATTAATTTCCTTGACTCCTTAGTTATGATGATCTAAAATTATGTTTATGTTTTACGATTCAAACATTAGTATGAATGAGTCTTTGTACAATAAAACTCTGCTTTTGTAGGTACTTAAATCATTAGGGTCAGTAGGGACTGGTCATCTCTTTAATTTCTGAGTTGTTATATTATTTTTGTTATAATTACCGACGCTTTTAATGTGCACGTCTTTTGACATCATTCTCACACATTTATGATGTAACCAATTTTTGTAACAATATCTTGATTTCAAAAAGTGTCCATGGAGTTTCTTGCCCGTTCTTCTCCATAGGTACCTACTACGTTTTGGAATGGGCAACTAGATTCATATTTCTGTCTGCCCGACAGTTCAAAACTGCCTGTAATTGGTTTATGTGAAACTAGCTTCCGCACGCTCTTCGCCCGCGTGAAAGTCTGAATTTATCCCTAGGTATATACTACCGGGATGATAAAAGTATCCTATGTTAATCCAGGTTATAATCTATCTGAGTGCAAAATTTCATCCAAATCCGTTCCGCCGTTTTGGCGTGATTGAGTAACAAACATCCAGATTATGAAAAAAAAACACTGGATGTTTTTTCAAGTACTAACACCGTTCGAAGCAAGGGCACACAACATCGCTAGATCAAAATAGAATCAATAAATTAAAACGCATTTTGAATTTTCAGTTTACCACTTTTGTCCTGTCTGCGGCGATGTGACCTCAGGTCTACACTACGGAGTCAGGACTTGCGAATCATGCAAACTGTTCTTCAAGAGGACCGTTCAGCTTCAGAGGGAGAACAGTTACGTCTGTTCGGGCAGAATGCAATGTATGGTAAACGTTCAGACCAGGGCCTGGTGCAAACTTTGTAGGTTTAATAAATGCTTAGGTTCAGGTATGAAAGTCGGCATGGTTCACAAAATTAAAAACCGTTTGCCTCCTATATTTAATTGTTAAGTGGCCGCGGGCAAAGTTTCTGTATGCACTCTGTGAGGGGCAATTTTTTTAATAGCATGCCTGGTCCAAACGATGTTTAATAATCCACTTTCACCGCAGAACTATAAAGTATAACTCAAAAATATTAATTGCTTAAAGGACTATGGGCATTGTTGTTTTTGATAGAATTAAAACAAAAATGCATTTTTTTCTGTTTAATTTTTTCAATGCCTTTACGCGATTAATATTTTTCGATTTTTCACGACTGAAAATTATCTTATTTTCTTAGTGTCAGATAGGTTTATTTTTGTCAAAATTACGAGTATCATAATTCAGGCAGCGTCTGGGAAAATAGCAATTTAAATTGTTTTAACAGCTAAGTTATATGATGTTTATAAATGTTTTGTTAAGGTTTTTACACTTGGATAACAAATTATATGTAAGTAATAATCATTGTTACGTGGATATGTACCTATGGCCGTAATTGACTAGGTAATAGGAATTAAAATACAAAGGTTTTTGAAAATGGTGCAGTTTAAGGCACATTGATGTGTTAGCAAGGTTTTTATAAAATAGATTTGTACTGGTTTATATTTAGCTGAAAATGTTTTGTATATTTCTATCGTTGTATCTTAATTAATTATGATAATGTTAAGTTTAAGTAGAGTTTATGAGATGTGAGAAATAACGATTATAAAGCATAATCCTTTAATTTTACAAATAGATACTATGTATGTATTATACATATTAGACGTTAAAAGACGGCGTTACTTGCCCGTTCTTCTCCATAGAGATCTACATTTTGCAATGTGCAACTAGCTTCAACTTTCTAACTAATTGTCAGAGTCTTTGACAGTTCAAAAGTGCCTGTAAATCGTGTAATTTTAATAAATGCTATGAGTCTGAAAAAAATTATAGATCTCAAACATCGCTAATAGTCACTATTTTGCTGAATCCAGTTCTAGACTTAGGTACTCTACGCACCTTCCGATATTTACAAATTTTTCAAAATTACAATACTGTACAACTAGTGTGCTGTATTTTTCTTGTTTTCTGTATTAAGGTTGCCGCAGACAGGTGCGAATTAACTCTGGTGGAACAATTTCTATGAAAACTTTATGGAAATTGTTCTATCGGAGTCGCGTCGCGATTGTCTACGGGAGCCTTTAGGTGGTGAATTGTAGGGCGCGCAGCTACTGCAGTGATTTTATTTTTTCCTTATTTTTTTTAAATATTACCTTTCGTAAACACACAACCGCTCTGTAAGGCTTACTTTGTCAAAGTTGCCATGAACAAACTACTTATATGACTGAAAACATACATACTTTGTTAATATTGCCAACTTAATAATTCTTAGGTACACAATAATATTAAGTACCTAGTAATTGTATCTTTTTTTAAGATTACGTTTGTATGTTATTATTTTTACTGTGTAATTTGGTGGTAGCTCATATTTAAGGCGTAAACGCAATTGGTTGAGTGCAATCTACCTATTTCAAACTTATTTACAAAAAGGGTACATAGTTGTTATAGTATTACGATTATTGATTAAAATTTAAAACCTGATAATAATTATTTTATTTAGGTAAAGGTCCATAAAGTACCTATATACCTATGTCAAATAGGTTTGTAAAGTTCAAGGTCGTTAGAATTAATATTAGTTTAGTAGAGGATTCAAGAATGACGAAGAAAATTAAAATCTCCATAAATTAAAAAAAAAATGTGGTTAGTACCCAGTTACTGATTGGAATAATAATTTGTGTATCTAATTATTTTTTAACTACTATTATAGCACCTTGGAAAAAGACTGCGTAATTTTCATCGAAATACCTATGTTTAAAAAGTAGGTATGTTTCAATACTTTCGTGGTCCATATTATTAATTTCTAAAACGATTTTGTTTTTGTTTCCAGAAAAAGTTATTCCACGGTACAGCTGGTCAAGGCAAGGAAACGCGATCATAATACTAGGAGAGCATAGATTTAAGAAGCGCTCAAAACATATAAACCAGAAACATGAAACGCATTGGGTCTGTAACAAATGCGATAAAGGATGCAAGGCAAAACTGACTACTTTAAAAGACGCTATCATTAAAATGTACAATATACATGACCACAGAGGCTTAAGAAAAACTAAATGATATTTAGCTTTTTTTTTAGTTAAGTATTTAAAAAAATGAGTTAGAAAAGTTTTTATGCTACAAGAGTTCTTTGAGGATCAAGTTACATTCTAAAATCCTTAATTACGATGAGCTCGCAAGCCCCGGCCAGTCTTTGGAACGAAATTATTGCAAAATTTATATAACAAATTGTCAACCGCGCATATAATGCTGCGATTGGCTGTTGATAAGTCATTAGTCCCAATCACAATAATGTCACACACAATCGCATTAATTTTGAGAAAATATTCGTTCGAAAAACTGGCCCTAAATGTTTGCACTTAAGGAGGATGCCCAAAGGTAGCCTGCGAAATTCATATTTCCTTACTTTTTCTGCAATATGCAGATCAGCGTCAGGTTGTATGTTTATTAAAATACGATTCGCGACCGTAACAAATTAAGGCTTTACAGAATTATAATAATTAAAATCGTCAATACAACCCACACTAAGTGCATATAACGTCATTGAATGACTTGTTCATATAATAGTCATTGAATGGGATTATATGAACCCTCACGCATCCCCCTTAATAGTGCAAATTGTTTTAGTCAGATTTAGATATGAATTGTGGCCTTAACATAGTGCCTTAAATTATGACCTTTGTGTAAATATTTTCAATGTTGTTGTTTGATATTGTTCATAGTTTAAGTTTAAATATTGTCCTCTATACACTGTGAAATTTAAATGGTTGTTTTCCCGCGGCAGAACAACTTGCCATAAGGAGTACTTCCGAAGCATAGAGTAAAAGTAAAAAAAATAAGATGTTTTTATTTTTATTTTTTATTAAAAAAATATTCATAAAATCGAAAACGTGAGAATCAATAGTAACACTAGAGGTTACTTGTAGGTACTACTCGAATCGCACGCGCTGCTGACAAAGGAAACAGCGATCCATAAACGTTCAAAGCAAAATAAACTCTCGCACGTGGTGATTTTTCACAATTGTTAATCTGCCATTTTTTGTTTTAAATATTTTATTTGTTTATAAAACGATTGTATTACCAAGACAAAACCATTTCGCTGCGGGAAAACAACCATTAAAATTTCTCGGTGTATTTATGAATAAGTATTTATACCTACCAACTCATATACGGTCAGTTTTTTTATACGTTATTTACGTGTTGACGTACGAGTAGGGTGACACGCTCTCCTCACTCGCACATCTTTAGCATAGGAGCCTGTTTGTGAAACTACCCATCGATACCTATATTTAGGTTTGTCATTCTAGAATAGGTTCGAGTCTAGTCCATGCACATGTGTGCATGATGGGCCTGCAAATTATGAGCAAATCGTACATACCTACACAATATTATATTTATTTGACTTATTGAGTAGTATAAATTAAAGGAAACATTAAAGACATTTTACATTCTCCATATTTTTATGTTACAGTTTCTTGTTAGTAAAGTAGTTTTATTTTTTAAATAGGTAGGTACCTAATAACCAAATATAAAGTTATAGTAAAATCATGATTAGCTATTATTTTATTATTAAGACTTGTTGATCGTTTAATTTTTTTAATGTATGAGGTATTTGTTATTATGTCTAGATATTTAAATAGAATAGATAAAGAATATAAATAATTTCTAAATCGTGTTAATATTAACCCTTATAATTTTGTACTCGGTCACTCTCGGTACTCCGCACTCTTAAGTCGAGCTGCCCTGTTTTGTAACCCCCGATGCAAAAACGACGGGGTGTTATAAGTTTGACGTGTCTGTGTGTGTGTCTGTCTGTGGCATCGTAGCTCCCGAACGGATGAACCGATTTTGATTTTGTTTTTTTGTGTTTGAAAGGTGAATTAGTCGGAAGTGTTTTTAGACATGTTTAATCAAAATCGGTTCAGCCGTTGGAAAATTATCAGCTCTTTTCCGGTCGATGAAGGGATCTGAGCATCTTCCACGGGTCTGATCAAGTCGAAATTTGGTATTCTATTACTTCAATGATATTAGACGAACAAAGTAACCTTGAACTGATGCTCGAGCAACACCTGGAATGTCCAGGATACCCAAGTCACTCACCAATAAACAGCAGAAGTATCGTTTTTGAGCTCAGAAAAGGTCTCAATGAATAGGTTATGGATAAATGGTGATCAGGACGAGGAATGAGGATAAATTAGTAACAAACTTCACTGTGGGAATCATACGCAACGCCGCGCAGATTTAAGCGAGACATTGAGTTTAAAAAGCAAGAAATAAAAATTAAATTTATAATGAAAAAAAAAACCCGCGACCCATACAAAAACTCTTAAAAGTAAAAAAAATACATAAAGCCTTTTAAGTTTTAGGTAATATTTTGATTAAGGCATTGTCAAGTCGGGGGACGGTCAATGAAAATGCCAAACAGAGGTGGTCTAGCTTTTTCGCTTAGGAAAACGTTGATAACTTTTGCACTTTGTCTCATTAATCTCGTATTTTTTTTATCGTATGGTTAATAATTTCTTAGGTCGACCAGATATTATTATTGTTACTTACATTCCTGATTTTTACTGTTGAAATTACAAACTCAGTTAATGGTTAAGTTATATACTATATCTAAATATTCACGATGGCAGGGACATCAACGAGCAACCTGTTACCATTACCTGTTGAATGTGGATTCAGTTCATAATACTGAACCTTGCGCAGTTGTAATTTTTTGTCCGATTTTTTTTTCTGCTGTTCCATACATTTCGACCGCTTAGGTATTGCACCTTTTTACAAAACAGCTGTTTTTTTTTTACTTAATAGAAAAAATGTGCTGAATTCATAGTTACAGTTTGCGCGTCAATATCTTATCCACCGTGTAATAAAAATGTTTTAATGTAGATGCTCAAGTAGATATTAACGGATGACTCCGCCCTAAAATGTAAATATGGTGCTGTCCCACGATGGGGCACTTACTGACTGCCACCGAGACGCTCAGAAAAAGAAGTATAATTTAAAACAATTTTAAGTACTTCTATAGAGGTACGAAATTATCTAAGAGTATCGTGTCTGCCATGCTGTGAAACTTAAAAAATAGATCTACGTAACGTAGGTATTTTGGAAACAACTTATAGAAGATATGAGAACAGGGTGTCAAGTTCCTCATCCTCCATAGAAAAAGGAATTTTGATTGCGCGATGCAGGATTTGTGTGACGTCAGGTCTTTCTTGCGTATTTCGCGTGTGATGTTGTCGATGCCGGCCGCCACAAATATGTAATAATAAAATGGTGCTCGTGACTGTACCGAAATATTCCTAAATTAGGTTAGTTTTTTCACTATTTTACTATTAGTCTATAGGAAAATAGAAAAAAATCCAATCTTATTAAGAATTCGTTTGGTACAGTACAATATTTTTACTGTTTTTAAATACGTATAGTAAGTAATATTTAATTAATAGACAATGGTGTGTATATTTTGTTTAAATATTATTACATTGTATTTACTTATGTAAATTAAGAATTAAAATCTATTTGAATATATCAGTAAATCTGTAATTGTAGACGATTACTTAATTTCCTATTTGTTACGTGTAGGTATCTAGGTAGAGGTACCTTTGTATTAGACAAGTTAGTTTAATATTCCTGTTGATATTATAGTGTTTCCGATATTGTAAAAATATTTATTTTGAAAATAAAAACAAAGTAGGTAGCACATAATTCCATTTCCCTCACTTTTAACAAAGAAATAAAACTTATTTTCTATTCGAAGTAGTTTTTTTCCAACGAAACTGACTCGTCCAAGAAGATGATCATCGTCCACGATGGTAGTCATAGTATAGTATTTCTCTATAAGCATTCCAATAGCGGTCGGAACTGGACGCGACTTACTATCGCGTTATTAACTAGCTTACAATCGATCGCGTTGTGTACGGAACGCTACGTTACTTTTGAACGAAAGGGCTACAAACGCAATTTTTGACGCTTTCGAAAAGAGTGTTAAGCTTCTGTATAAATGACACTCTGTGGTCTGACCATTTTCCCCTTGTCGTTGAATGTAACTTAGATCTTTTAACACCAAAGTTGCCTCAAAAGCTAAACTGTAACAACAAGGATGTAGTTTGGGGTGTAAGAAAACAGGAACAGGTAGTTAACTATACCAGTGAGTGTCATAAACGATTGAGAAAAGTTGATTTTCCTGTTGAGTGTTCAAACTGTGCTGACTTCTATTGTAATAACCCTGCCCACACGCGTACTCTTGATAGGCTGTATTCTGACATTGTGGCCGCTCTGAGCGGCGCGTCTGTCACTGGTCGAGGGAGCGCGAGGGCTGGTGTGAGTGGGTCGCGCGTGGTGGGTTGGAACATACACGTCAGAGAGGCTCATCGGGCGGCCAGGAATAAGTTTATCGAATGGGTAGCCTGCGGTAGGCCGAGGTTCGGTTTCATGTTTGATGAAATGTGTGAGAGCCGGAGACTGTTTAAGTCTAGATTGAAATGGTGCCAAGACCAAAAAGATCAACTAAAAATGGACGCACTTGCTCAATTGCATTCGAAAGGTGACTTTCGCGGATTCTGGAAAAGTACAAATAAAGTAAACGTAAAACCTGGTCTTCCGGTGGGCGTCGACGGGGTGAGTGACCATAGAGACGTTGCCAATAACTTCAGAAATCATTTTTCTGTACAGTCGCCACTAGGTCCGGCGTGTGGGGTTTTCGGTGCTGAGATACCAAATAAGGCAAAGTGTGTCCATTTCACTGCAAGCGAGGTGTCGAGAATTATTAAAGATATGACTAAAGGCAAATCTCCTGGCCATGATGGTCTCAGCATCGAGCACCTGCAGCACGCGGGGCCTCATATATCTAGGGTACTGGCAATGTTCTATTCGCTGTGCGTGAGCCACTCTTACCTGCCATCCGATTTAATGAGGACTGTGGTGGTGCCTGTAGTGAAAAATAAAACCGGCGACCTTGCAGATAAAAGTAACTATCGGCCTATTTCACTAGCCACAATCGTGGCTAAAGTTTTTGACGGTCTGCTTAATACACAGTTAAATAAGTTCGTAGTACTACATGATAATCAGTTTGGATTTAGACCCCAACTGTCTACAGAGAGTGCGATACTGTGTCTTAAGCATACCGTCAGATACTACGTGGATCGTAAAACACCCGTGTATGCGTGTTTCCTCGACCTGTCCAGGGCTTTCGACCTGGTCGCGTACGATGTCCTATGGAAAAAAACTGGAGGACATTAATTTACCACATGAACTTGTGAGAGTCTTCAAATATTGGTATACGCACCAGCTCAACAGCGTAAGATGGGCGGGGGCTATGTCAGAGCCATATAAGTTGGAGTGCGGCGTGAGGCAAGGCGGATTGACCTCCCCAACCCTTTTCAACCTTTACATGGACGCACTGATAGTTGCGCTCAGCAGTGCCCGTGTCGGATGCCATGTTGACGATGTTTGCGTCAATAACCTTAGTTATGCGGACGACATGGTGCTGCTGAGCGCTTCGGTCTGTGGCTTGAGGAAGCTAATGCAAATCTGTGAGGAGTACGCGGTTGGGCACGGCCTTAGATATAATGTGACCAAAAGCCAGTGCATGGTCTTTGGGACGAGTAGTGCTAAATGCCCGCAAAGTATACCACCAGTATTTCTCAATGGTGTTCCCCTATACTGGGTGAAACAATTTAAATACTTAGGGCATTTGGTAACGGCTGACCTCAAGGATCATGCTGACATAGAGCGGGAGCGGAGGGCCTTGTCAAAAAGAGCGAATATGTTGGCGCGCAGGTTTGCACGCTGTTCTGATCAAGTTAAGATCTCACTTTTTAAAGCATACTGCACCTCTTTGTACACGTGTAGCCTGTGGGCTAGCTATACACAGGCGAGTTACAGTGCCCTCCGTGTCCAGTATAACAACGCGTTCAGGGTGGTATTGGGGCTGCCCCGCTTCTGTAGTGCCTCGGGCATGTTTGCGGAAGCGCGCACCGACTGTTTTCACACCACAATGCGCAAGCGGTGCGCGTCCATGGTGCGCAGGGTGCGGGTCAGCTCCAATGCTGTCCTGGTGATGATTGCTGGACGATTGGACTGCCCTTATATTAGGAAGTGTTGTAGTAGGCATATAGCCAGGGCATGTCAACGAGCGTCTTGATATTTGCCGCTGTTTTTATTAATTTATGTTATTATTTTGATCCTGATTTTGCCCTAAACTTTTATTTTTATTTGTATTCCATATTATTAATTTCCGATTATTTTTAAATTTTTATTTTATTTGACATTTCACTTGATAATTTTTATTTAACATTGTATTTTGATGATATTGTATTTATTTTTATATTGTGATTTGTATTTATTTCGTATTTGTAACTTGTGATTGTGAGAATATGGGAGTACCTACCTGAAATAAATGGATTTTATTTATTTTATTTATTTATTTTATAAATAATTAATGAATATATCTTTTTCCAAATAAAAAAGAAAGTCTTTGATAACTGCATCTTTTCTTCTTCTCCTAACGCCCGAAGTTACAGTGTACCCTACTGACTGGTTTGGCGATCCAGTTCCCACCGCCAATTAGCGCCTGTGCCATTTAATTCTACCGAGAGAACATTCTCTTGCCTAAATACTAGCTACCCATAAATAAGTATCCAGCCACCAGACCAAATTGTTTCGGGTGGATTTACCTACCAAAAGGTTAGTCAAAGCTCAGGGTTTATTCTCCATTTATTTTAAATGTAAATATACATTTTCTCTTGTTGTTCCATTGGTGGAATTGTGAAAACTCTTTTATGGGATATGCCTAAAATATGTACAGTTCATTAGACTACTTTTTCAGCTACCAATTGGTCACAGAACGTATGTGTGCGTTGGTGACCTGAACTCTGGACTTTCAAATTATTTTCTGGTTCTAGGGCTATCAACAAGATGAAGGTCTGTCAATGTCGATCAACGTTATAAAGAGGGTTTAAAAAATTACCCTGTAAAATACGATAACCAACCTCAAAAGCACCAAGGGGTTAATAAACAAAACACAAAGAGGGTTGCAGAGTTAGATACTCTACAGATAAGTATGGAAAATAAAACAACTGTTGATTCAGAAACGAAAACAACGTGGCAACACAATAGCGAAGTTTACAGCATTAGACAACGCACAGAAAGAAAAACTAAGGGAACGACGGAGGAATATGAAACGAAATCAGGTTGCAAAGTTAGATGAAGCGAAGAAAGAGAATATCGTGCAGGTTTTTGTCTGGATGGTGACGACTAGACGTTCGTCTAAAATAAGTACGAGTATGTATATGTTACTTCATATAATTATATACAACGTGTAACGGAAAGGGTAATACATACCAAGGGCACGGCTTCTTTGGATAATATCAAACGATATTGGAAGGGTTTTTAATCCTATCTCTACATGTTCGGAAGTTATGAGAATTTTTAATACATTGATACCAGAAACCGAACTTTTAAAATTGAAATAAGCATCACTCTGGAGAGATTTATCGTGATATTGGCAAGTAACATGGAAAATACCTACGTAGTGCGGTGCCACGTTTGTTATGATTTGAATTTAAGAAACACGTGAAACCGAAAATTTGGTATCAATTCTTAGAGTATTTTATTTTGAGCTGAAACTATGTATAGTGATTCTACACCAGCTGTTATCTTTAGTGCTTAAGGATAGCAATAGGGTTTCGGTTACACCCTGTATATACTTTACTATATATTTAGATAATTATGTTACTTCGACTTTACTGTACCCTGCTTGTTAGGGGTGCTACACACTGGTTTAGGTTTTTATGATTCGGCAAAATCGGGCGGATTAGCTCGATTTATGCCGTGGCGACTTGAACTTTATTTAAGCGAGGGTAGATGCCGAACGGGGTCTGTAACAAAGTAAGCCGAATATTTCTAGTACCTAATTGCTTTTGGTCTGGTCGGCTTTATTGTTTAACAAATTGTGCCGATTCGAACATTGTGTGTAGCATGGTTTGGTTTTTGGTGTTTGGTAAGGTTACGTCACTGTCCCAAAAAAAGTTAACTAAGATATCTATTTATTACTTCTTTTGTGAAGTATTAATATGTTATCGTATTAAAGTAGTTATATTGGTATTATTATGTAGAAGTTTCGTAAAGGTCACTTTTACCAATTTATGTGGTTGCCATATAACTTATTTGTTGCACCGTATCTAGGTTTACTTAAATAATAAATTACTAATTTGTAAATTGCATTAAATGATTTTGTTAACCCTGAAATATTAATTCACTTCTCAATTATATGTTGTTAAGGGATCCATATTGGCTCACCTAAAGTTCTTTAGCCGAAATTGTTCTTCCTAATGATTTGTAATCCGAATGATCACTCTTCGTAAAAATTTTCATCCTAAAGTTTTCATTCATAATATTTGTAGTGCTACCGGCGATGTTCATAACACTCATGTTTCCGAAAATAGTAATTAATAATATCATTCATGTAAAGTTATTGAAACTCGTACTGTTTTTTATCATAACGCTTTTATCCCTAAACATAATTACCATAATATTTTCACTCTTGGGGGCACTATGAAAAAAATACTTAGAAAAATTTTGCGACCAATTTCGAGGTAGCGCTCGCCGGCCGCTTCCGCGGCACCGCTCGCTTCGCTCGCTCGGCTCGCGCGTAGTTGGTGACAGTTCTAACCTAACCTAACCTATGATATCTTTGCAGGTATACACCGCTTTAATGAATAAAAACAAAAAACCAATTCATATAATTAGTGACTATAAAAAGAAATCTAAACTGAAAAGATATGACTTGGAATAATAGTGTAAAAGATTGTTATGTTGAGAAAATATAGGAAAACAAATAAAAGTATAATAGATGTTTATTGCTACTGACATTATGAAGTTGAATGCTTCGGAATTATGAACATTAGAGACAGAGTAGTTAGGGATTGTGATTGTTAGGATGAAAAATGTTAGGAAGAACATTTTCGGATTTCCAATTATCGGAGTTGAAAATTTAGGTGAACTTTTGCGCACCCGCTGTTAAGGCATTGTTACAGTTTTTCCTTTAATTTTTTTTTTTTTGTTCCAATATTCATTTTAGATAGGTAGTAGGTAAGGGTGGACAACTGTCATTTGAAAGGTTATTTAAGAGTAAATAACTGTATTTTTGTTCTCTTTTCTGTACGTGTCACTAGATGGGTAATAATATAAAAAGTTCTAAGCCATTGATTATTATATCATTTATCATAAACCTATTTTCGAACTCCTGCATCATCGTAGAAGTGGCATAAAAGCCTACATATCTATATATAAATACTTAGGGGTTTTTCAGATGAACTAACGTAAAAGTAATGCAAAAGTTTTCATATGTGTCCCTGCTGAGGAACTCGAGTCTTCGTTGGAAAAATACAAGAAGCTGGACAGCGGCCCTGAGAAGATAGCCATAGCCAAAACTACGTCACCCATGTGGCATCGAAGACTGAAGGACCTGTCGGCGAGGCTGGGCTACACCTGCCACCAGATGAGGAGTGCTGGAGCCAAATCGTCTGCACCAACTGCCAACGACGGGGCCACAAAGCTGCAACCTGTTGGAGAACAGCGCGCTAAGGTGATGTACACTTTTGAGTACATTAATGTTTCTACTGACTGTTTAGAACAATATGTTTTCATTGATAACTGTTGTGTAAGAGAGTATATAGATACCGGTAGTAAAGTTAATAATTTTACGAATGAACGTAGTTAAAAGATAAAATCTTCCGTTACTGCCATCTACGATAGTTTTGAGAGTATTGGTTGTATAAATTCCTTAGGAACAGTTCACTGGTTTTGTAAAAGTAACATACAATTATATGGGTGCTATTGACATGATTGTAGGCCAACCTCTGTCAAAATAACATTAGCTTGTTAACTACTTCGACTAGTGCCACTTTAATAAAATGTGAACCCTGCGATAGTATTTTAACGCAATATAATCTGTGTAACGATGACTTACACACATTTTGCGAAAAGCTTGTTCATATTGTTATAAATTGTGATTATATGGATACAACGTATACTACTCTACCAGTATAAAATTCTGTTTTATCGGCTACGATTGAAGCAATTAAAATCATGAATATAGGAAATGAATCTATAACCTGGCGGGCTGGGCGTTTATTAACTAGGGCTAAAATCTGTTATGTAAAACGTACCTATTATAAATATTAATTATGCTACATATAATCAAAATTTGAATAGTAATCAAGCAGAAAAGAAGCTTAGTTCTGACACTTAGACTTAGGTGAAATAAGTGAGAGCAAGCAAGAAGCATTGGTTAAATTACTTCGTAAATATTCTTAGTCATTTTGTAACAGTACGGTTAGTTTAGGTTGCACGGATCTAATAGAACTGTCAATAGACACTTTGACCGTCAAACAGTTATTCTGTAAGCCGTGTTGTGTTATCATTATCACACTAGGACAGGGAAATAGTAGATACAAAAGTACAAGAGTTATTAGATTCTGGAATAGATAAACTATCGAATTTCACCATACGCGATCCGCTTGGTATTAAGTAAAGTAATAAAATGGAATATAGGCTATTATATTTATTTATTTTTGTTTTAAAAAACGTTGCCCCACACTAAGAGTTTCTCCTATATTGTGGGTGCGTTTACAAACATTTCAATTCACATACACAAATAGCCAGACCCGGAACAATTACTTGTAGGTCATACAAATATTTGTTCCGTGCGGGAATCAAAACGCACGACAAAGGATTGTTCCCCTTTACCACATATAGTAGATCTTGTTAGCTTGCTTTCTCCACATCTATTTCTAAAACTGAAAGAAAGAAAGAAAAAACGTTTATTTGCGGTAAACATGACGCAAAAAGATAAGGAACACAAAAAAAATAAGAAAAGGTTGAGGGAAACATGCGTTACATCCACGCAAAACAGCTATCACTCAGCATTATGCTGCGACCCTATGCCAGACAGAGCCCCAGCGCTGGTTTTCAGGGATAGCCGGCTTTGACGTAATGACGTCACCCGGTGCATTAAACAATAATTATGAAACTACTGGCACAGCGAACTAATAGAAAAATTATATAAATTTTATGTTAATGTAAAAAGAAAATGGAAATAGACATACATGCTACAAGAATATCATCCTCAATAAACATTTTTCTCTTTATGTAGTGGCAACATTTCGAAGCGTCATCCATAGATAAAATGTGCGTGTGCGTCATAAAAATTGATGTAAGAAATTACAAAATGGCCAATGATTGATGTAATGTGTTAAAATTATGCAATAGTTGTTGTGTCGTAGGTCAGTGTTTTAAGTATTTATGAGTGAATGTGAAAGATGAGATGAACCCCAATAAAAAGACAAAACACTATCAGGGCAGTATGAGTTTGTTAGGATGCCGTTTGGCTTGGCATTAGCCACTTACATATGGCGAGTGACAACTGTTATTATTCAAGATTCTGTCACTTGGCTATATATATTACCTAGCTACAAAATCAATTTAACTGGTTATAGGTATGGTATTTATTTAGTTGTGTGCAATCTTCATTTACAATGTTTACTTAGCTAGGAATGTGCAATCTGTATATATGGATCCCTTGGTTGGATTGTAGACTAAATTCACGTTACAGATGGAGAAAGGTCTACCGACCGCTGCTGCTGCTGCGCAGGACTACACAGCACCTCCAAGGGCTACTATGTGATCGACCAGCGCGACCGGCAGCGCTTCTTCAACTTCTATGATGACTCCTTCGACACCAGCTAATGCCAGTAAACAAGATCGCCGTGAGACACGGCTTTAGTCAGTTCGGCCGAATATTATCGTGCTATAGTTGTTAGCGTAGTAAATTTGGTATAATTCTGTAGAAATTTCTATGTAGTTGCCATATTATAACCTATTTGTTTGTTCCTGGGTTGAGATAATAAATGATTGACTTTGTAAGTTCTATTAAATTATTGAGTTATGGATACATTAAGAGATTAATTAACTTATCAACTATATTTATGTCAAGGCATTATTTAAATTTTTCGAATAAAACTATTTGTTTTCATTTATGTGTTGCAATAGTTATGTTAAATAGGTAGTAAGGGTAGACAACTGTCATTTGAAATGTTGTAAAAGATTGTGTAGCGTTATTTTTGTTCTCTTTACTGTACGTGTCACTAGATGGGTAGCAATATAAAAAAAAAGTCATTAAATATATAATTTACCATAGACATTCTGTATAACACACACTGCACGATATTCTTTTACCAACACGCACTGGGCCCGCGTGGTGGATTACCTACGGCCCACTCCCTCTCACAGAGAGGGGGCCTGTGTCCCAGCAGTGGGAACGTTATAGGCTTATTGTGATGATGATGATTCTTCCTAGAACCTGTATCAGATATTAACGGCAGTAATGCATATTGAATTATATGTTTAGCTTGATAAAATAATGCTTGTTTATATTTCGTCAAACCGCTTTTCGTCCGACATGGTAACAACGTACATGACAAACTTAATTTTTTTTTATAAACTTAATTTAAATTGTCCTTGTGTTTTACTGGAAATAAAAGTTAAGTAGCTACCTATGTATATCATTGAAAGTCTTAGAGCGCAGTAACGTGTTCCATATCCGGTCGGCAAGTCTGCAAAATAAAGTTTGAGGATTTTTCTAACAGCAGATTTTTCTAATATGATGGCAACACGATAAAGACAATTGAGAACTGAGGGCAAAATAAGAACTACTGGACGAAAAATAAAGGAAATAAGAAATGTAATTATTAAGTTAGCGTTGGTGATTATGTAAACTCGTTCGTACCTATAGATGCACATTATTAGAGAAAAAAAAACACTTTTGTTTGTCATTTCAGTCTATGTCATGTTATAGTTAATTACCTGTGATACCAGTGTTTGATGGTTTTTTTTTTAAATACATTTGTAATTTGATTATTCTTGTTTTACTTGATATGAAGAGAGTATTTTTTTACAGTATTGTCTTTACTTGGTGTTTTAACCTAGTTGGCCCTCCTGAGCCACAGCAACGGAATCTGTGTACGCTGTAAGGTTGTCGTTTGTAACTGTCTAATCGAACGAAAATATTCAATATACCTCCGTCTTCCAAGACAGCAGTGGCGATAATTGTATGTACTGTTATTAAATCAGCACGCCCCCTCCACAGGTTTTTGCAATTCAAATGCTTGTTTAGAAATTTTAGCGAAGTCTTAAATTAGTTAATCTCTACCTAAATCAGTTGTTTTTTTATAATGATACAGAATAACAAAAAAGATGAAGGACAATTTTAACGAACAGAACATGTCTACACCAAATAGATTTAGCAATCTAGGTCGTTTTTAGAGTCTAGATTTTTGAGCGAAACCGAGCGTGCATTCGCCTTGGAGGGAAGAATATGAAGCTCGTTGAACTTTTGAACAGGAATTTGTTGCCGATCACCGCGTGTGATCCATTTCAAGGGGCAATGCAAATCTGGTATTCTTATACATACCTACTTACAAATTTTATTTATAGATGTGGAGTGTAAATCATTATTAGAATGGTTCAATATTTTTGCAAATATTGTGTGTTGTATACAGGATAAAATTTTAACCAGTGCGCAAACTGTAACCATGAATTCAGCATATAATTTTTCAGGTATATCAGGTTACAGTTTGCGCACTGGTTAAAATTTTATCCTGTATATTGAAGTAAATTTTTGTTACTCATGATTAGTAAGCAATAGATAATTATGATCCTTTGACATTTGTTTAAAACGCTGTGGTGTTGTATTGTGAAAAATTGACATTAATTCTGTCAGGACTGAGCAAGAAAAGTAGAAAGATGAATGAGAAAGCTAAAAATAACTGTATTGAGAAACTGATGTCTTGGTGTCGTAACGTTATTCTTTTAAAATGGGACTGGGCGGTTCACGTCAGCCGTATGCACAGTGACCGCTGCGAAAAGGTCTGCACACAGGTGGTGCTTGAGGATGAACCTCGATGCCGAGGTTTGCCCAAGAAGTAGCGAAAGAATTGGATCGAGGTGGCTCTAGAAATCGATGCCTGGAATTATTTGGGGCAGGCCTTTCCTCAGCAGTGAGACAGTGTTGGCTAGTATGAAAGTGTGGTAGGAAAAAAAAAATAAGTTCACACGTCAGCATGCCACTGTTCATACGATAAAAATATGAAACTGCTACGTGATCTCAAAAATAAACAGTAAAATATAAGTAATTCTAATGTATGATCAGGGAAAGTAAAGAAATACACAGTAACTTTTCAAACATTTATTTCGATTTAACTCAAATACAACTGAATACACATAAATCGGCTTCAAACGGTGAAGGAAAACATCGTGAGGAAACCGGCATGTCCTAGAACCAAAAAATCGAAGACATGTGACATCTACCAACCCACATTGGACCCGCGTGGTAGATGACGGCCTACTCGCTCTTACAAACAGAAGGCCTGTGTGCCAGCAGTTGGAGCATTATAAGCTGATTAAACCCATATAAGTACATAAATATACATTATTCTAACCAAATTATTTTACACGATAAAGAATAGGCAACATCGATAATGGTTGTAGGCTAATTAAGTTGCATTGAATTTAAGGTAGAATGTCGTCTAAGGAATGAAGTCACAAACAGCATATTTTTGACTGCCAGTATCATCCTCCACACATCAGGATCAAGTCGCTCTGGATACATCAGCGTCAGGGCTCCCGTCAGCTTCCTATAAAGAACAGTAAAAACAATGTTTGTGTACATTTTGGCTGTTGACTTGTCATGTCTATGTCTTACATAACCGCTAGCTGTTTTACAAAACGGAGCTATTTTGTAAAACAGTTAGCGACGTTTAGGGGATTTTTCATAATGACTGAACTAAAACAGAATTGTATAAATGTTTTGCATTTATCAATGCAGCGGAAAATTTAGTCGCAATGTCAGTTCAGTGACAATCAATGTCAAAAACTTGTCAAGATTGGGAGGGAATTTTGAGGATTTTTTTGACGAATTGAGACTGCAATTAGAATGTTTTCAAAAATATAGGAATTGCCCCTCAGGTGGCTTTGGCTAAAACTCGTGTAGATGGACTTTATGAATGACTATGTATATTACCTATTCACAATAATGTCACTTACTTAATGGTTATGGCTGTTCTTAACGTTTATAATGGTGTTTTCAAATGTGATGAGAATGGCTTTGCATCCTTTCCTCTGTTTGACGCATCGCCATCGACCACGACTCCTGTTCATGGTCAGGAGGCTGTATTTTTGCCCATTCAGGATGATCTGCTTAGTTCCTGATCTCGTCACAATTACTGAAAAAAAAACAGACAGTAATTGAAACTGAGGGCAAATAAGGGAAAATTAAGGGGAAATTGTTAAAAATTAAGGGCTACCGATGTTGTCTATCAATATCAGTTTGCGCAGTGGATCATACTAACTAACGGATCATGCATTAGTTACCTGATAGAAAAATTGTCTTCATATTTAATAATAAATTGTAGTGTAGGATATGACGTTGTATGAAAAC
This sequence comes from Antitype chi, assembly GCA_947359405.1. Classification (NCBI taxonomy): domain Eukaryota; kingdom Metazoa; phylum Arthropoda; class Insecta; order Lepidoptera; family Noctuidae; genus Antitype; species Antitype chi. The sequence continues at coordinate 17,068,718 of OX375820.1, read as the reverse complement.
GATACCTGAAATAAATCATACCCATATCAGATATCGTTTATGTAACGAAAACAAAACAGTCAGACAAATGGCTGAAAATTACTGAAATGGAGTTTATTGAATTGCTTAAAAGCATTTAGGTGCAGTTTACTTACGGTTACAGTCATAAGTGAGTGATTTTACATTACATAGAATGACTAGACAAATATTGAATATTTAATTAACATTATGTACGGAGTCAGGATATAATAATATATGGACTTGGATTTGCACAACTATTTTACTACCTGAATATTGTAATATTTTTAAACACTCGGTTTTGAATAATCCATATTATGAATTCGACTGACGAAATGGTCAATGCCTCATATCAAGTCAGATAGTAGGTACCCTTAAACAGAGTGCATTAAATAGTTGGCAATATCTGAAATAGCTGTCAAATATGTCGGTGTTTGGTAAATATTTCTTTAATATTTAATGGAATTATGACCTAGAGTCCTAGAGTCATATTTAGATAGAGCACTAAAATATGGATTATGAATTGCAATGATTATATTGTATTTTTGAATATTGAATTTGACTTTTGCCCCTATACGTCATCATAATAAAATGCTCGACTATGAGATTGATGGTTGTGTACATTTCTGACGTCAGTTATTAGATTGTTCTTGGTCTCTAATGTAACTTTGCAGCCTCTATGAGCTTCCTCGTTGCATTTCCACTTCTTGGTATCAGATCCTTTTCCACTTATTAGAGTATATTTATAGCCTCCAAGTATCAATTTACAATTGTCTTTGTCTATTTTTTGTATGCCTGATTTATCTGGAATTTAAATGGAGACTGTAAGTCCCTTTGATTTCCAGGTTTCTTTTGAAGCTAGTAAATTAATCTTAAAGGAGACAGGGATTTCTGGGCCTGATCGTATTAAGTTGAGGTAAAGTTTAAAAAAGGGTTATATTTTTCTATTTCAAAATGTGAAAAATCAGCCCAATTTACAATCTGGAAAATGAGAAATCCAAAAATTAAGTTAAGGTGACGAATCAAATGAAAATCGATTAAATTATAATCGATTAACGTGACAGAGCTCGTATTATGAAAAAAAAAATGCTTTTACCAAATGATTAATTCAATACAATCATCAAATCTATTAGAATTGTATAGTTTAAACAAATGAAATGTTTACATAATAAAGATAAATCTTAAAATCGATCCACGTTTGTTAATCGATTATTGTATTTTTTGTCTGTGCTGTGACGAAATCCATGACACTGACAGACAGTCACACTCACTCACTCGTTTTGTATCGTTTATTGCGTGTCGCTAGGTACCAAGATAATATAGTTCTGTACAATTCCTAGATGACATTCTAATTATAATTGAAGATTAATAAAACATACCAAATAAAAAACCAATTTTATTTTTTAAACATCATCTCCTTACCTATGATTTTTAAATCTCTGTGTTTTTCCTAACCTAAATATAATTAACATCCTATTTAAATAACAATTGACAATTACACTTCAAAATCAGATGTTAAGTTAAGATTGTTACATAATCTCACTTTTACTTTAGTAAAAGTGAGATTATGTAACAATCAAGTTAAAAGAGATTTATCTCTTTTAACTCAGCTCTCAGATTGCCAAAATCCGCTAAATTTTCAGTGATGGTTTGATAAAATAGCTATCATTTGAGACCAATTTCATCTTTTTACATCCAGGCCCAAGATTGTATGAAAGCGTATCCGTTAATGTTAGTCATAATAACTACTAATTTAGGTATAGCTGGTGATAAGAAAAAAAAAACATTTATTCATACAATTTATTGATAAAAAATATAATTAACATTTTGCACATAGAATAAAAGAAACAACACTTAGACAACACAAAACAAGCTAATGAATAAAAAATATAATGTTATAGCTTTTCGTTGAACTGTGGTAAATAAACATCAGCTATTTTTGTTTTCTGGGTGGACTGTCCTAACTGGTTTGTGGGTGTGACACATTTAGTGTAATCGACGTTATTAGCGTCAAATGGTGACAGACCACATTTACGAAATCCATGTACAATGGAGTGTTGGTCTAATTGTTTGAGAGACTTGTCTAACAGGGAACAGAAATTTTCTTTTTTTAATTTTGCAGAGTGATTCTCATTATGCCAGTCGTCAACAGTTTTTTGCCATATCCATTTTAGAGGCCTAAAAACTGCTTCATCCATGGGTTGGAGAATATGGGTAGCATTTGGGTAGAGCGCCATGAGTACAATTTCTTTTTCCCGGCAAAAATTGTTCAATTGTAGAGTTGTATGTGAGCAATGAGCGTCCAAGAAAAATAGTATTGGTAGCTGGATGCCACTTCTGATAACCCAAGGGTAGAAAACATTCGTTATATATTCGTAAAAAGCTTCGCCTGTCATCCAGCCCTTTCTTGTGTGTCCTAATCCCCAATCCATGGGTGCTGATTTTGAAATTTTCTCTGGTATTGTTTTTATTTTAAAAAGAACCATCGGCGGTGCCAATTCACCCAGCGCATTAGCTGTTATAAGAACTGTTTCACACTCTCCTTCACCAGTAGGTTTGGTTTTGTGAACATTTTTAGACCCACGTTTCGCTAAGACCCTGTTATCTGTCGGGGATAAGAAAAAGCCCCTCTCATCACAGTTAAAAATTCTACGCGGGTCTTCAGAAACTGCTTGTAGTTGGGTAGTACTAAAATAGTCCTGGACTTCTTTGAACCAGTTACGAATTTTTTCTTCCCCAACTAAACCACGAGATTGTGTCAATTTTTGAGATACAATTTGACCCACTTCAGGATGGCGCTTGATGAATGACTCGAACCAATGTCGACCTGGTCTGTTGTTTGTGAATGGAGTGCTACGGTTTTGAACTAATAACGTGACGCTATCTAACAACTGATCTTTGCTAACAATGAAACCGCTTTCTGTCATGGAAATAAACCAATTCTTTAAATGATTTTCTTCTTCTTTGGTTAAAACAGACATTGGTCCTTTAGCGCAGCCGATCGAACTACGGCCTTTAATTTTGTCGAACAACGTGGATGTTGGGACATTAAAATTCCTTGCTGCAGCTGATATTGTGGCTCCTTGTTGTACAGCCTCTATAGCTTTTAACATAGCCTCTTGTTTGCATTGTTTCAAATCCTTATCGCCTTTGTCCGTTTTCAGTGTCCTTGGTTGATCTGGAAATGGATACACCTTTGATTTATAGTTTTCTTTGTAACCGACTTAATATTAGTTATAATTACTAAGTACTGATCTTAGGCAAGGATACATGACGAAGAAAGGGGCAAGAAAAATTGTCTTTTTACACAATTTATTGAAAAATACGGTAGTTTACCATTTACATAAGATTTTAAACAAAGACATTCAAGCCTACACAGAACAATCCAAAATAATAAAAAAATGATGTTTGTTTCGTTTCAGAATTCTTACAAAATATAAGATTAGATATGTATTTTAAAAAAACAGTGGCACTCCGGGAGTGCCGATAGAAGTGAAAACTTGAACAATTACGTGTAAAAGACATCAACGCGCGACTCATCCGTGTGCTCGCTGGAAAGCGTTCGGTGTCAATGACGCGAGTTCCATGATTTTTGTTCACCCTAAAAAGTGCTCAACGCGCCTAAAGAAGTTTTCACTTCAAAAAAATATGTACAGTTGTACGTTGTATATAATATATATGTATAGCTATACGTTTGCAGTTTCATAGTTATTAATATCCATTCCCGCAGAAGGATGATTATGACAATGTTTAAAACCAATAATCTCATTTTCTACTGTGAATACAGTTGCGTTACAATTCCTATATCGTTGTTTTGAGCATCGCCATCTTTTTTTGTCCATCGGCTTTCGACCTTTATTACATACAAGAATGTATTTGTATCCGCCTAGAATAAGGTTCTCTTTTCCTTGTATTGTCTTCAAGAATATTGGTCCATCTGCAAAATTAACGTTATTATGTAAGTAAATATTGTGGCGGATCAAACTAACAAAATGAAAGTTCGCAAATAAAATGCTTTTTTTAAATGGCTATTACGTAGTTTATTGTATTAAATAATATAAATAGATTGCACTGTTATAAATGGACATAATAATCGCTAGATCAAATATTGAATAATGTATTTCAATCACGTTAACTTTAAAAATTGCAAATGATCGTTTCGGGGACTCATAAGGAGACAACAGATTTAACTTTTAGAGGTCAGAGATTCAGATTATATATCTAATACCTTTAAACGAACAATTCTTGTATATATGTTTATATATAATCTGAATTTCGGAAACGGTTCCAACGATTTTCATGAAATTTAGTATGCAGGGCGTTTCAGAGGTGATAAATCGATCTAGATAGGTGTAATTTTTAGAAAACGTCAAACTAAATTTCATTTCATTTCACAAGAATCCAACACGCAACACTTCTTGATGGCTTTTTGTGCTCTTATAGTTCTTCCGAAACCCAAGTACAAGCTTCAGCCAGGTATATAAAATATTAGAAATGAGTGACGGAAACGCACGAGCGCTTCCGACATTGATCGCGTAATTCGGGGCAAGTGATATTCGTGCCGTTTTTTTCCGTACATAAGGCTGGTCAACAATTTATAAAACTAAGATATCTACATCGTTTCCATTGTCATTAAATCGCCTATCAGGCAACCAATACTGTCATAAATAAGTGAATAATAAAATAAGGCAAAATTAAAATTAAATGGACTTTATTGAATTTCATAAGCATTTACAATTTACATACATTTACATACAAATTAACATGAACGTGAGATCTTAACAGTTATTCATATAATCACTAGCCAAACATTGAACCTTTAACATTACATAGTCAGGATATTTTAACATTTGGACCTGAATTTCCACAACCATTTAACTACATATTTTTTATATAATATATTTTTAAACAATTGAAGACCTTATTTCAAAAACCACCTTTGTCAAAAATTCCATGTATAAGTTAGTTACGCCACGCAATTTGATTTTATTCGTTGTACCTATTCTTCTTAAGAAAAACGGTACAACGAATAAAAGCAAATTTCTCGTGACTAAGCTTGTTTTTGAAGAAATATAAAATATAATCAGAAAGCTTACAAATTCCTCTACAAGATGGCGTAACTAACTCAAAACATGGATTTTTTGACAAAGGTGGCTTTTGAAATAAAGTCTTCAATTATGCCTGGAATAATTAATCGTGTTGCCACTGTCATAAGATTATTGTAATCGCGCTGCTAAGAACGGATAGATTTGAAATCATAATTATTTCAAGCTTTTAAATCCATTTTGTCTTAGAACGAAGACTTTAATGCAGTCTAGTATGAATTACATTTCAGACTGCATTAAAGTTTTCGTCTTCAACTATCATTTATCAAAGAAATTAACTTCAAGAAGCTTCTCAGCTTCTGGGTGGAGCTAGGCTATGATAGCCAGGACACACCACGCACAATGGATCAAATTTTTAAGTGCGAACAATGGAGTCAACATATATACATAATTCATTTAATCATTTGTTAACATAGGTACAATAAATAGTTGTTATAAGAAATTACAAGCGCGATGTCATACCAGAAGGCGTACAAATATTCATGGATGTCATTGATACTAAAGTTTATAACTTATTTACATTAATCAAACGCATATAGTCAAAATTGATTTTCACAAACAAAAAAATATAAATGACATAAAGAAAAATATATAAGTAACATAAGTTTACTACGTCAATATTCAAATAATGTTTAAACAAAAAGGGAGAAACAAGTAATATAATAATTAAAATTATACAAAAAATGTCACATGCAATGTTAAATGGACTTGACTTGAGTTCAAACTAAGATTAAAAACAGTCATATCATTTTATCTGTCAAAAATTCCGAAATGCTGTAGTATGGTTTATGCAACAGTAAAAATGTAAGCCTTTTCCTAAATAAGTTTGTGTTCAATTCCCTAATTGAACTAGGTATGTGGTTGAATATGATCGGTGCCATACAATTAACACTTTTTTGCATCAATTCTGTATGGGACCTATTTACGCACAAGTTATTGTTCTGTGGTCGAGTTTGTTTGTGATAAAATGATATTCTAGTAAACACGTCAGGATTGGACTTAACAAATACAGCAACCTCAAAAATATATTAGCAAGGAAATGTCAATAATTTGTATTTGATAAACAATGGCTTACAAGAATCTAAACTGTAGAGTCTGAACATTAACCTAATGCATCTTTTTTGAGCTTTAAAAACAATTCCCTGTTGGTTGATCCAAAAGCGTCTTCTTTAAGTGAGGCTTAATCCATCGCGCCTGTTTTTAAAATAATAACCTAACACAAATCGAAATACAGTTCTTTTTGCAAAACTGACAACTTAGGCCGGTGCTAAGTTGTCATTTTTGTATTTAAAACTAACCAAATCGAAATTCGAATCTCTTCGAATCGAATCGAAATCGAATTTCTTCTCAGAGTAGTCAGATAGGAAACGTCGACCTCATCTAGTTTAAAAAAATGTGACTGACATGTAAAAGTGTTTGTACAAACCTACTTACAGAAATAAAATCATTTATCAAATAAAGCTAGAAATGCAAAAACAGGCTCAGAGCTTTAGGCTAAAGTATAAAGTTAGATCGCGTTTTGTAATAAGGCGGATAATGTTCTCACGGTCTAAAAACGGTTAAGTAATTTTCAACCTTACAGTTCATCCTTTACATAACCACCCCGTACATTTACATATATACATGTTATATACGTTTTATACATTTATGCCGTGTAACCTAATTCACTATATTAACGATTGTAAGAACATAAACACTGACATACCTACTCAAATTTTCACATTTTAACAAACACGGAATGATAGATTCCACAAATTGGAATACAACAGATTAATGTCACGACAATTACTCAGTAGGTAATTAAAATAAGCACTTGATGCCATTTTTGGTCAAAATATACATAGAGGCTTGATTACATGATTAAGTAGGTTCATTTATAATTATGAATTCTATAGATCGATGCATCGATTATAAACCAATATACAACATATATATTTTTAAACTGAGATTTCACATCGTAGGAACATATGTAGTTACTTATCACCGAAGAAGAAAATGTGGAAGAAATAAACGAAAAATCTCGGATCGTAGAAAAAAGGAAGATGTCGAAACTAAAGTATGAAGATTGTCATGTTGGTACATAAAATATGTCCAAGTGGTAACTTGTCAAATAAAACATTAATAAAAAACTCAATAAAAAAAATTAAGCTGCCGGACATTTTTTTACCTTTATAGTGCAATAGGCTGCTTTTCCGTGGCAACCAAACCAGTATAAGCTGCTTATTGTATTGAAGCACACTCAAAGAACTACGTTTCACTAGCACAAGATCAAAGATTTATCACCGACCTGCAGTCGACTGTACAACCCCGCCACGAAAACGTATATCAGTTTTGGACTTCGTCACACTTACCTTGTTACTTGTCAACGTCACATCTTTGACGTTGCCGTTTGCATCGTTTACCTAAATGACAAGGTTCTAAGTATAGTTAATGTTATCGTTAATTAACCGTATCCTGTAGGTATACGACAGTAGAAATAAAGTAAGGAATTAAAGGGTATCCAACAAGTTCTACAAATATTAATTGATTTCAGAAATACCTGCTGATGGAAAGGAGGGAACAAATAAGAAAGAGGGCGAAAACGAAGAGCGGCAAATTGTGGAAGAAGGAAGACATGAGAAAGAGGGGAAGAATGAAGAAGAAAATAAGAAGGGGGAGAATGAGAAAGAGGGGAAGAATGAAGAAGAAAAGCAGAAGGGAGAGAATGAGAAAGAGGGGAAGAATGAAGAAGAAAAGCAGAAGGGGGTGAATGAGAAAGAGGGCCAACATGAGAAAGTAAGGGAAAATCAGCAGGTCGAGAATGAAGGGCAGAATGAAAAAGAGGGCCAAGACGAGAAAGTAAGGGAAAATCAACAGGTTGAGAAAGAGGGGCAGAATGAAAAAGAGGACCACGACGAGAAAGTAAGGGAAAATCAGCAGGTTGAGAAAGAGGGGCAGAATGAAAAAGAGGGCCAAGACGAGAAAGTAAGGAAAAATCAGCAGGTCGAGAAAGTAAGGGAAAATCAGCAGGTCGAGAAAGAGGGGCAGAATAAGAAAGAGAGCCTAGACAAGGAAGTAGGGAAAAATCAGCAAGCCGGAAAACAGGGCGACAATGACGGGGAGGAGGAAAGTGCAGAAGAAGAGGAGGAGGAAAGTGCGGAGGAGGAGACCTCTGAAATGTCTTCTGTCCCCGTAAACAATAGTGCTCCCTTGGATCCAACATTATCTAATTTACACAAAGTTTTATATGACCTTCGGTTAAATCCTTTTTTCGTATTTGATCATCCTAATTACGTTGTACCTATCCCCCGAAATAATATACTTGATGTCCCCCTAAATTATAATAATATGTGTGGCATCCCCGAAATCAATAGGTGCATTTACGGACCATATTTGTCTGCTGTCCCCGAAAACAGGGTACTTAGATGCAATCCTAACTCTGTATGTAATGAAAGTCGAAATATGTCGCTTGCCCCTGTTAACAGTGGACTTACTTACAAGCCTACCTACCAACTTGAAAATGAAAATCGGAATATGTCTTCCATCTCCGTAAGCAGTGGATCTAGTTGCAGTCCTAATAGCGAACCTGTGAGTGAACATCGGAATGTGTCTGCTGTCCCCTTAACCAATCAACCTAATTACGGACTTGTAAATGAAAATCCAAGTATGCCTCCTCTACCCTTCACCAGTCAACCTAATTACCGATCTGTGAGTGAACATCGGAATATGAGTCCTCCACCTTGTACCAATTTGCCTATTTACCGACGTGTTAATGACAGTCAGGACGTGACTTCACCACCCTTAGCCAACCGGCCTTTCGACGGACCTGTTAATGCACATCAAAATATGACGACTCTACCTGCAACCAACCGGTTTTTTGACGGACCTGTTAATACACATCAGAATATGATTCCTCTGCCTGTAACCAACCGGTATTTTGACGGACCTGTTAATACACATCAGAATATGACTCCTCTACCCGTAACCAATCGGTATTTTGACGGACCTGTTAATGCACATCAGAATCTGACTCATCTACCCGTAACCAACCGGTATTATGACGGACCTGTTAATGCACATCAAAATACGAGTCCTCTACCCTTCACCAATTGGCCTATTTACCGACCTTTTAATGAAACTCGGAATATGCATCCTCTACTAACCAGTCGACCTAATTACCATCCTGTGTATGAACAGCGAACAACATCTCCTGTCGTTTTAAACGATGAACCTGATTACAGACCTGTAACTGGAAATCCGAGTATGTCTCCTTTACCCATAACTACCCGACGCAATTACCGAACGTTTAATAAACATCGGAATGTGACTCGTTCACCCTGTGCCAATCGCCCTTTTTACCGGCGACGTGTTAGTGAAAATGAGGACGTGACTCCTCTACCCTTAACCAACCGGCCTATTGACGGATCTCCTAATGAACATCGGAATGTGACTCCTCTACCCTTAGCCAATTGGCCTATTTACCGACATTTTAATGAAAATTGGAATTTGACTACACTACCCTTAACTAATCCTCCTATTGACAGACCTGTTGATGAGAATCGGAACGTGACTCCTCCACCCTTTACCAACCAGCCCATTGACGGACCTGTTGATGAAAATCGGAGTGTAACTCCTCCACCATTAACTAACCGGCCTATTGACGGACCTGTAGATGAACATCGGAGTGTGACTCCTCCGCCCTTAACCAACCGGCCTATTGACGGACCTCGTACTGAATATCGGAATGTGACTCCTCTACCCTTGGCCAATTGGCCTATTTACCGACATATGAATGTAAATCGGAATAAAACAACACTACCCGTAACTAATTCGCTTATTGACAGACCTGTTGATAAGAATCGGAACGTGACTCCTCCACCCTTTACCAACCAGCCCATTGACGGACCTGTTGATGAAAATCGGAGTGTGACTCCTCCACCATTAACTAACCGGCCTATTGACGGACCTGTAGATGAACATCGGAGTGTGACTCCTCCGCCCTTAACCAACCGGCCTATTGACGGACCTCGTACTGAACATCGGAATGTGACTCCTCTACCCTTGGCCAATTGGCCTATTTACCGACATATGAATGTAAATCGGAATAAAACAACACTACCCGTAACTAATTCGCTTATTGACAGACCTGTTGATGAGAATCGGAACGTGACTCCTCCACCCTTAACCATAGCTGTTGATGAACATCGGAGTGTGACTCCTCCGCCATTAACCAATCGGCCTATTGACGGACCCGTTAATGAACATTGGAATGAGACTCCTCTACCCGTAACCAACCGGCCTATTGGCGGACCTGTTAAGAATGTGACTCCTCCACCCTCAACCAACCGGCCTATTGATGGACCTGTTACTGAATATCGGAATGTGACTCCTCCACCCTTAACCAACCGGCCTATTGATGGACCTGTTACTGACTATCGGAATGTGACTCCTCCACCCTTAACCAACCGGCCTATTGATGGACCTGTTACTGAATATCGGAATGTGACTCCTCCACCCTTAACCAACCGGCCTATTGATGGACCTGTTACTGACTATCGGAATGTGACTCCTCCACCCTTAACCAACCGGCCTATTGATGGACCTGTTACTGAATATCGGAATGTGACTCCTTTACCCTTATCCAATTGGCCTATTTATCGACATATTAATGAAGATCGGAATATGACTACACTACCCTTAACTGATCCGCCTACTGTCAGTCCTGTTGATAAGCATCTGAATATATCTGTACCGTCTATACCTCTATCGTCTATACCTCTACCGTCTATACCTCTATCGTCTATACCTCTACCGTCAACCAGTCGACCTGTCTATGAAAATCAAAATACGTCTCCTGTACCGTTAATCGATCGACCTAATTCCAAAACCGTTTATGAAAATCGGGAAATGTCGCCTATCCCCTTGACAGCTCGACAAATTAACATACCTAAAGAAATATACGAAAATAAGTATGACAAAGACACTTATCTTAATGACAGCGCAACTGGCCATAGATATAGATTTAAGTCTGAATTGAGTGATGGAAATATAGAATGGCAATGTGTTAAGGAAGACGTATGTAACGCAACATTTGTTACTGACAACGGTAAAAAGGTCAAGGCAGAAGAACACAAATGCACTCAAAATGAGAAAAAAATTAAACAACTAAAGCAAAGGTGGCTGCCATTTATGCAGGTTATGTCTCTTATGTAAATATGATTTTAAACTGGATTAAATTAATGAGCGAAGCTTTACACAGCTGCTGATCTATTCTGTAAAAATCTCACCGAGAAAACTCAAGTGAAGTGAGCTATTATAGCGAGCAATCCCTAGCATCAAGTGTTATGACAGCTGACTGCAAGCTCACTTCACTGAACTGAGAATTTAACAGAATAGAGCGCCTGATGTATAATGATATCGAATGATTATAATTATAAAAGATAGTTATTACTAACAAAATAAAGACATTTAAACATTAAATTAAAATTAATTTACTTTACATAATTTTTTTATTTAAAATCATAGGTTAAGAAATAAACTTTGCTTTTGTTTTCTTTATAAATTTTTAGTCTAGTATTTTTAGTAGTGTTGGTTAAAATTTGTCTGTGTGTGTTTACAAATAGATATAATTATTTCACGAATAAATATTTATATAAATCCTTTTCTAGCTGACAGCATGTGTAGCTGGTGATGCTTAAAATCTTTATCTTTTTTATAAATGTACCTGTAGCATGTATAAATTTAATACTTAACTGTTAATAATCATGTTCTTCATATTAGAATAATGAAATAATAGTAGATACAACGCCAAACCCTTTAAGGAAACGGGCGGGATGTTAAGTGTGAAAATAAAATATAATGTATAATGCCTATTATAACTAAACTTCTGACTTTATTAACGATCGATATTGATGTATTCATAAATTATTATTTTTATTTGAGACCTGATTATGTTAGAAAATTATAAATTCTACTTATTTATTAAATTCCAATTATGTCAAATGAAGAAATATTATTAGGAAAATTGGCACTTGAACAACATTGTATTCCATCTTTCTATGATCTGAGAAATGTTTAGATACAGTAGGTACTTAAATTATAATTATATTAAAAATAAATTTATATTTAAATGTAAATAGACATCCATTATCAAATAGTTAAGGAACATAAAGAATAGTTATTTTTACCCGTATTCAAACATTTTTTTAAAATTTTTGTCTATTTTGTAGTTATAAGCCAATGTATCACCGTTGTAAACTTGAGCAAAAAACAATTCCGCATAAGGAAATATAGTAAAAAAAGGTTTTTTGCTTAAGGTCTGTTCACATGAAATAAACAGAAATGATTATCTGTCAAATTTTTAGATAACCAACACACTTAGCCAACTGCTGGCTAAGTCAAACCCGGGTTCGTCTAAGTACCGATCAAATCCGTCAAATAATCCAAAATAACGTCACTATGACAGCTGTCAGATTTACTCGATCGGTTATATTTAATAAACGTAAGTTAGTTAATGTCTGAATACGGGTTACATAGGAACAATTTAACTAGGAGGATGTGTATGCTTATTCTGTTTGTCCACCATTGTGTGTCCTATGGTGACCACAATAGCGTGGCAGTCCCGTGATCTGCTGTCGGCACACAACCACCTCACACGAGATGAGCAGACCGAATGCCGCGTATATCTGTATCCACGAATTTTCATAATTTTCGCGCCAATATCCGATGTGTAGAAAATCGGGCGATCCGCTGAAAAAAAAAAACTTATTAAAACAAGTTTATTTTATACACGCTACTGGCCTGATTCCCCAATAAAACTTTGAACAAAATTGTATTAAAATATCTGCCAAAAAAAAGTTCACTGGAAATTATACGGAGATGGTAAAGCAGGCACTTAGCAAGTGATTTAAGTTCTAGTCTTAGCTATTTTATGATAGAAAGTTAGTTTTATTAATTAAGCATCTTGATGTCTATTACGCCATTTTGTAACTTGGCAATCTCTGTTATTTTATTTATCTTAAAAAATGTTGCATAATCACTAGTCAGAACTAAGTTTAATAATCTAGTCGCTATTGTATAACCATGGCAGCATTTAGAAATAAAATCATGTATTCAGAATAAGCGCTTTTTATTTTATCTCCAAATAATTTTAGAAATAATGGCATTACACGGTTCAACCAACCAAATGACCTAAACTAGGGCCCTTACAAACACAAAGTTAGGGTTTTAAATCAATAAGTCAATAACAATAACACACCTACGCACAACACTAGCATTGCGCCATAAGGGTCGTAAGTGCGAGCGAGAGGTCGGTTAAAATGATTTTGCTATTGTTGTTTGTTTTAAAAAAAAAATACTTTGCATTTGTAATGATCCGAGTATAATAACATAGAATTATTTACTTTTATTTGATTCAATTTGGTTTCTACATCTGAATTAAAACGAGCAATCTAACCGTGTAATATTTATATAAGTAAGACATGTTTTTCACAATTTTGTCCACATACCTATAATGGAATGTTTAGAAAGATTTTTTTTACACCACTAAGCTAGAAATTCATACATAATAAATATTTAAAATATTACAAAAATCATGTTCATAAAAGAACTTGAGGCTGTTCCTCGGGAACCTGATGCCTCACCTTTTTTAAGAATATCACCAATAAGGCCACTATAATTACGACTTCCGTGGGCATCTCTTCCACCGAAACCGGTTGTCATTAAACTAAGAATATATCACGAATGTTATACAGGCTGGCAGGACCTCGACGCGAGACCTGTTACCATTTTATGCCTTTATATGTTATTGATCCGTATAAGTTATAGATACGAGATCAATTTAGTATACTTAATTACTAATACTAATCGAAAGTATCACTGTAAATAGTTTCAATTAAAGTTATTATGATTAGATATGTGGGTGTAATATCACTACAAAACTGCAATTCTTATATACTTGATTATTCTCAGGGCGAATTTCACTATTGATACTGAACGCGCCCAACACATCTGAACCGTGTTCAAGAGCTGTCAGTGTCAAAATTGTTATTTGAACTTAGCTTAGAAGAGCTGATCGCGTTCAGTTTCATTTGTGAAATTGGTACTTACCTAACATTAACGCAGCATTCTGGGTGTAAAAAGACAGGACCATAGTGATATGGACAGGACAGAATTCGGAACACCATGCTGCGTTCCAAAACAAGCATACTGGATTTAGGAAGGCTACAAGGCTCAAATACCATTCGGCGGGTCTCATCAGACGCATATGCTATTGCTTCCTACTCTTAGCCAGTAACTCTGGTAAATTATTAATTTGGAACCTAAAAATCGATTTTGTATGTGCTGGAAGCTAGAATCCTATAAGCGATAGCTTATACCTACTACAGCGTGAAAAAAAAGCTTTGCCTTTTCTCAGCTGTGTTGGGGTCGGCTTTCTGTCTAACCGGATGCAGCTGACTACCAGAATTTGACATGGAGTAACTGTAACACGACGACATCCCTTCGCAAAACTGGTTGTCATCAATATCTATTTAAGATAACCTGACGACCTGATGACCTGTTGCGAATCGAACCAAACACAACGCCTTGCGCGCGGTTTGCACGCGCAGGCGTCGTGATCAACGCGCCAACACGCACGCTGAGGGACGCGGTGGCGACATGGCTCGACTCGACGATCACTCGGACCACGGACTCCACCACGACAGACAATGATCCTCTCTAATTTAATTATTAATCATTTCTTATAATAACATAGCATAATCAGTCAATTATGTTCCCACAGTTGGGACATAGGCCTCGTCTCAGTGAGAGGGAGTGGGCCGTAATCCACCACGCGGCCCTAGTGCGGGCTGGTGGATATCGAATGTTTGGTTCTAGGACATGCCGGTTTCCTCACAATGTTTTCCTTCACCGTTTTGAGAGCAGTGATAATGAAATTAAATACACAAAGTAAAGTGCCTGGCTGGGTTCGAATTCACGACTACCTCGACCTAATTTATATAATATGTGTATGTGTGTGTGTTTGTGTGTGTGTGTGTGTGTGTGTGTGTGTGTGTGTGTTTGTGTGTGTGTGTGTGTGTGTAAATATATTTTTTATTTGTTTTTACATACATACTAAAACTTACGCCTTTTTCCCATGGGGGTAGGCAAAACTACAGAATATGTAATATGTTATAAGCACGGCAAATAACCATTGACCCTTAAAATATAGTCTACTTTCTCATTTCTCCCGCACTATCAGTACTGTAACCTGTATTGACCGATAACTTGTATGTGTGGTGCAAACTGTTAGTATAAGTTGGTTATTAATAAATAAATAAATAAAAATAAATAAATAAATAAATAGTACTTGCTTTTCCTCTTTAACCCTGTCTTTCAAAGTTTAATAGTGGTCGGACGACGGTGGATGGTTATGGTAGCTATAGCTTTTGACCACAATACCATCGATGGTGAAGGTGACCGCGGAACAACTAGGCCTCCAGCAGCGCCATCTTGTTTTACTGCTGATCGATCTATGTTTAACCACTCTATAACCACCAATAAAACATACAGCTGGATCTCCTATGCCCTATCCCTGCATGACGGTGAATGACGACCAGGGCCTAGAATAAAAAACAGAACGTTTACATAAGTGCTCGACTTATATTCGATGCCAGATTGCCCGTTTTCTAAGCAGTATCCAGAGTTATGTATATGCAAAAAAAGAACGAATAAGACGACTTGACCAGTGGCAACACTGCTCAGGTCGTCTTATAAAAGAATTAAGGCAGGTAATCGTGGCAACATTAAAAAAGAGAAGCAGGCGAAGAAAAGATAGTAAAGGCAAAGTTAAAACAGCTAAAGGGGTGAAAAGTAGTTGCGAAGCATCATGCAAAAATGGCCAAAAAGGCGAATTCTAAGAGACGACAAAAAAGGGGAAACTCGTAGAGTGTTTTCGGTTGAATAATATTTACCGACAAAAACTGAAAGACAGCGAGTTTGTAAACGTATAACTTTTTTTGTAATACATTGGACATATATCATCAATCAGTACGCCCGCATATACTATTTCCACGAGATAAACATGGATAGTAAATTTTCTCTGGCATTAGCGAAAGACAGACATAAAAAACAGACAGCATTGGAAAAAAATAAGAAGTCACATAATGTAATTTCAACTATAGAATCACATTATTATAACGCTTCCAGTTCACTAGAATATTTGTCATTTAGCTGAGAACCTCAAAAACCGGGCATACAGTGCGCAAAATAAAGACTTGATATAGTTCATATGGTTTATTCTAATGATGTAGGTATCTAATTTCCAAATCAGAATATTTTCTTTCACTTAAACCTACATGAGCACTTATGAAACGTCAGAAGCTAGGTTCGACAAATTGGAACCGTGCGGTTTCAATTTGTCGTTCCTATGGAGCAGAGTACATGTAGAGAGTCATACAGTAGTAGAAACTTACACTAATAGCATATTAAAATACTTAAATCATTTTCAATGAAACTTACACAAAAACAAAAAACTTACGAAAGAATAGGAAAGGTTTATTATAATTAGAATTAGGAAATCACTGTTAAGCCGCATCCTTACCGTCCTAAAAGCGATCGTCGCGACCCACTTTTTGTCCGGACAGCGCGTCCACGAGATCCGGTTTTTTTTTTGGGTGGGAAATCATCAAATAACTTCTCCCGCTCTGGGCGGAGCGTTCCGGTTCACCGAAAAAAAAGTGACAAATGAACGCAACGATCGTTTTTGGTTATGACACGGCGTTAGGAGCAACCGTTGTAGTCTCTTATTTATTTTATTCAGGAAACAAACAGTAATACAAATATTTTAATAACAATGACACAAATATTTAAATTACAGTTAAAAGTACACAAATATTTTAATAACTATACCTAGTTAAAAAAAAAGTGATAATAGGTATAATTATGTGTATTGTGCAGCTCATAACAATATTCACATCGATGTTATTTTAATAAGAGGAATCAAGAGTGTGTTGTGTCATGAGACCCAGGAATAGGATATATGCAGTTGTGCTATTCTGTAATAATCACATAGTGATAACTTTGGTGAAGTGAGCGTGGAGTGACTGACAGTGTCAACCAATCAATATTAAAAAAATATTGACAATATTTTTATGCTAATTGTTCTATTTTTAACCTCCGACGCAAAAAGAGGAGTTCTAAGTTTGACCGCGATGTGTGTGTGTCTGTCTGTGGCACTGTAGCGCTTAAACGGGTACCCGATTTGGGTGCGGTTTTTTTTATTTAAAAGTAGGATTTTTAGCGGTGGTTCTTAGACATGTTTCATCAAAATCGGTTCAGCCGTTTGAAGATTATCAGCTCTTTTCTGATTGATAAAGGGATTTGAGCATCTTCTACGGGTCTGATCGAGTCGAAATTTGGTATTCTATTACTTCAATGATATTAGACGAACAAATCAACTTAGAACTGATGCTGGAGCATCACCTGGAATTTCCAGGATACGCAACTTCATCACCAACAAACAACAGAAGTATCGTGTTTGGGCTCATTAAAAAGGTCTCGATGAATAGGTTATAGATAAATGTTGATCAGGCTCTAATAATGGAGTAGTAACGAGGAATGCGGATAAATTCTTAACTAATTTCACTGTGGGAAATACACATGGACATGTGTCGATCGTAGCGTGTTACTATTACTATATTAAGTTTGAAAAGCAGGAAATAAAAGTTTTTTTTTTAAACCCCTGACCCAATCAAAAACCATCTTAAAAGTAAACAAATAAATGAATTATGCCTTTTAAGTTTAATAAGAAGCGGTAGGTAGTATTTTGATCAAAGCGTTGTCATGTTGGGGGACAGACGGATAACTTTTACAATAGCCGTCCCCCAAAGTGACAATGCTTTGATCAAAATACTACCTACAATTTTTTATTAAATTTAAAAGGCGAATACATTTTATTTGTTTACTTATAAGAGGTTTTGATTGGGTCGAGGGTATTTTTTTTTTTTTTTTCAATTTTATTTAACAAAAAAAAATACATTCAAATAATAATGTTTAGGCACTTAAATACTAGCTTTGAAATAATATAGAATGATCAATTGAATTAGCATGAAAATAAATATGGAGTATTACAATCTCGATTCTGATTGTAAATGTAATGCTTGGTCAATCCCTAACAGGGATGACACTGAAAGCCCACGCAAGTTTTCACGGTGAGATTTTTACAGAATTGACACACTAGTTGTAGGTCCTTGGAGATAAATCGATTATTTGGTGCATACAAAAGACACAACACAACAAACAAAGCACGATGAGATTAAACTAAATGAAAAGAACAAGGTACCGTCACACTAAGAATTAAAAAAATGATGACATAAGTATAGTGATGACACTTTACGCTATGACACAATAATTTAACATTCAAATATTTACGTGTGGTGGAGTGCAAAAGTGGTGTGCGTCTCCAAAGTTGCACCAAATGGGAGTTCAGCTCAGCATGTGTCACGCAAATATACCTGATGCTGATATTCAATATACCTGACGCTGATATTCAATATACCTGACGCTGATATTCAATATACCTGACGCTGATATTCAATATACCTGACGCTGATATTCAATATACTTGACGCTGATATTCAATATACCTGACGCTGATATTCAATATACCTGACGCTGATATTCAATATACCTGACGCTGATATTCAATATACCTGACGCTGATATTCAATATACTTGACGCTGATATTCAATATACCTGACGCTGATATTCCTACTACTACTAGGGATCGACACTAATGTCAGCTCACTTCACCTAAGTTATCACGGTGAGATTTATACAGAATAGCACTGCAGGTGGGGTGACACCTCACTTCACCTACAATTTCACGTTTTTCTTACATAATAGATCGGCTGGTTATGTAGTCGGCGGATGGTTATGCTCGTTTTTGCTCAAAACTATCTCATTCTCAATGGTAAAAACAACGACTGTGCAACCTGGTTTTCGGCAAACCCATCGCGTTTTACCGTGAGTAACTCGTTGTTTCGACAGCCTGTAACCACCAATATTAATCGCCGGCCGACCTCGAGACGTAATAATGAATTGCACTGAAAAAAAAACAAACCTTAGAATTAGATTTGACAACGTCATCACTACTAGAACGTCAGACAATCAATGGGCCAAATTTACGACCCAGTGGGCCCTGCTTAGTGACAAAAATATCGCGGCAGGCCCAGACGGAGATGGCAGGATGAGCTGGACTCCTTTGTGGCGGCATCTACAACACCATATGCGACCTATGCATCAATGACCTGACGTCACACAAATCCTACATTCGCGCAATCAAAGTTTACTTCGTGCGAGTAGTATACAGGGTTACTGGTAACTCGACGTATTCCTTGCAGGACGTCATAGTAGGGTTAAAATGCAACAAATTAAGCGACCAAATGTTCTACCGAAGTTCAGTAGTTTGTTAGTTAGTTAGATTTATTTTTTAAATCACAGATTAAATCATTTGAAACCAATTTAAAAATGATTTACGGCGGACTGTACTGAAATTTAAGTTATTATCATAGTTGATGCCGTAGCAGATCTTTTTTGATAATTAAAGTTCAAAAATGCAAAGCCTTGGCAAATATCACTAACCAAACATTAAATTTTTTGTAATTTTTGCTATTACTTCATAAAAAATGTTGTCTAGTTCATAAAAAAAACAATGCCTGATGTACAAGTTACTAGGAAAATATCCTTGTCTTATCAGCTATTCAGATAGGTATGATTGTCAATACTTTTGGATGTGTGACAGGGAAGAGAACAGCTGTTTTATGGGAGCAGGTAAAATTGCGAGACGATCAACCTATTGTTTCGTATTCGTATTATTCGTAGTTTTTCGACATCAACCTTCGGGCAGTTTCCCACCAGACACAACACCCGTCTGGTCGAAGGATCCTCCCTTTTCTATAGAGTATGAGTGAACTTTACACCCTGGACAGACATTAATGGCTAATAATTAATAATAAGAATTAACACTCATTGTTATACTCAGCACTCATTATAATGCTCTGAGCGTCATATTATATTTGCTCAGCTTCTGTCACTAAGCCTAATGGGTTAAAAAAATACACAATGGTTTAAAAATATTCTTATTTTCTAAAGGCACTACTTATTAACAAATAACATCAAGTTACATTTGTGAAGCCTGAACTTCTGGAATCTTTCACAAATAAAAAAAATCTTTTAATTTATTGGTACACGAACATGAAACGCATCACAAACAACTTTGCGTGGAAGCAGGATGTACTCGCAAGTTATCCCACTGGTGTGGAATCTCACTCAGAGGGTTTTAAGCATGCGCTTACTTATTAAAAGCGGTGAGCCACAGCGCTCCGCATTGCTAAGATACATCGAGCATAGGAGGAGCTGAAGTACAGCAACACAGTAACATTATTGTTTCAGACAATTGAAAAGACATCATTCAGTTTTCGAACATTTTGTACCAAAAGATTAAAGTAAGAAAAATAAAGACACTCTCAACATGGTTTACCATTACAATGAAAGTACATAATTAACAATTCCGCTGGTATTTAAGTGTGAAAATACTAAAAATCTTATTTTGATTAATATATAGAGTAGTAGTACAAGTAAATAGTAAAACAAAAAAATAAACGTAAACAGAACTCAGTACCCACATAAAACCCCCAGGCATAAAGGGTGTGGCCGCTTACATATGCAATGCTGCATTATGTTAATTCTGATTTAACTTATAGTAACAAATGGTAAGCTAGGAATCATAATTATTATACATTGTATATTAATAATAACAAGTCGATCTATACCATGGGTAATTGGGTAATAACTGTATACGTTTTTAAACGAATGTACAAAATATTGTTGGCAAGCCGTTAATTGTTGACTTCGCTGTCATAAAAAAAAATCAACATGTCATTCCCCATTAGAAATCAGTATTTTTTTTACAGCTTGACACTGACATGCATATTGCAAAAAAACGTAAGTAAATTTGAATTTCGCTGGCTACCTTGGCAGTGCTTATGTATACGGTGGATGGTTATGCTCGTTTTTGTATCTAACAATACAATTCTCGATGGTGACTGCAACGGCTGTGCATCCTGGCTTCCGGCACACCCATCGCGTTTTACCATTATTCGAGCTTTGATTCAACAGCCTGTAGCCATCTATAGTTATCGCTGGACGACCCCGAGCCGTTGTTGTATATTGCACTGAAACTGAAAAATAAACTTTAGTTATAGCATTATTATGGTTCAGATTTGCTTGGTTAGTATTTGATTGAAAGTGCAATCCAATTTGTTTTTATTTTCATACTCTCGAAAATTCACAATGCCTGAAAGTCTTATCAGCCAGTCTTATAGGTTACTGTGTTACCCAGTAACTGGATTGAGGAGGATAGATAGGCAGTCGCTCCTTATAGAATACTGGTATTCAGTTGCATCCGGTTAGACTGGAAGCTGACCCCAATATAGTTGGGAAATGCCTAGGCAGATGATGATGACTCGAAAATTCACGTAAATCGGGAAAGTTAAACAACATGTCATGTTTGGATAAAACTTTGTATTAACTTCTTCATAATATATTTTTATAAATTTATTTATAAAACAATAAGTCAGTTCATCATTTCTGATGAAAGACGTCCACTGCTGGACATAGGCCTCCCCCAAAAGGGGGTCTTGCCATAATAGCCACGCTAGGCCGGCGGGTTGGCGATCGCAGTATGGTGGTAAAATGCAGAGAATGCTGCTGCCCATTCTCTAGTAAGTCCCTTAGTCGCCTTCTACGACACCCACGGGAAGAAATGGGATGGAGCTATTCTTTTACGTCCGGCACCACTCAGTCAGACGGGTTAAGTTAGTCGGTCAGTTAGACAGGTTTAATTTTTCAGTTCTGATAATATCTTAGTACAAGATCAAGGTCAAACATTGAAATTGATTTTGTATTCAGAGGTCAGATTGAATAAACTAACTGTCATAGAATACTTTGTATTATTAATTTATCTATATAACATTTATTGTACAAAATATATAACATACAATGGGCGGCCTTTAATGACCCTTTAAAGTTAAAAGTATTAATGATTATGATTGTTATTGTACTTCACAATAACATCATCAATGGTATGTGCAGCAGCGGTGCAACCTGGTCTCCGGCAACGCCATCTTGTTTTACCATTCCGTAACCTATGTTTACACATGTAATATCCATCGATAACAATTGCCGGGGCGCCTCGGGATGAAGTTACAAACACTGGCACTGAAATAACAAACCGATAGAAAAGTATTAAAACAACGAATTTAGAACCCCCTCTTTTTAACCGACTTCAAAAAGAAGGAGGTTATCAATTCGACATGTTTTTTTTTATGTATGTTCGGGCATAACTCCGAATCCATATCCATATAAAGACGGATTTGCAAAATATTTTTTTTGTTCGAAAGGGGTTTATTCCGAATTGGTCCCATTTAAATTCAGATAGATAGACAACGGAACCCTTTAAAAAAATGACAGGAAATCAAACGCGATTGCTGCTATCGCATAAATATGCATTGTTTTGACCCCAAGGATGATGAAATTTCGAATTGGTATGTACTATAAAAAAAAGTGAAAAAAAAACTTAAAAAAAAACAACCGACTTCCGGAAAGACACTACTAAGTGAAAAATAACTTTAATTTCGGAAGGCGGTGACAAAAAATTTAAATAGGTACATATCCTAAGTCACTTTTTAGTGTTTTTCCGGAAGTCGGTTGTTTTTTTTTTGAAGTCGGCTAAAAAAGCGGCCAAGTGTGAGTCGGGCTCGCATACGAAGGGTTCCGTACCACCATAAAATCTTTAGCACTACATTCATTTTTATATGCTTCAGTAAAAATAAAAACACGTTTATTGTATCTCGTTTTATTTTTTATTAATCTTTAAAGCGGCTTCAGTAAGATACACACACTCTGTGACATTTGTGTCTACCTATTATGGTTCAAAACATAGGTACAGTCCTGTGACAGACGACGGACAGCGGAGCCTACTTAATAAGGACCCACCCGGTGGCACCTTTTCGGTGTGGATCCCCAAAAATTGATCTAATATTCAATCCTGATACTGATTGTTCGGTTTGCACTATATTGTGATTTGTGTTGTGCCACAATATAAAAAAATAAATAAGAAATTATTCAAGTTTTTCCTTAATTTCAGTCCATATAGAAACCACATAGTGTAATCCCGGGTTAGCCCGGGGATTCCGGGATTACACATCATAAATCCCATAATCCCGAAATTGAAAAATATGCTCGAGATTGTATTCTCTAATTACGACCCATATACCAGAGTCCCAGCAGTGGGAACATTAATTGTGTATGAAATCATTTTTGGGGTGGATGATTATGATTGTTATTCCACTTAACAATCGATTTTTGGATGGAGAAGGCAAAGGCAGTACAACCTCGTTTCCAACACCACCACCGCGTTTTACCGTTGTTACTTGACCGTTGTTTATACAAGTGATAACCACCAATAGCAATCCTTGGGGCTCCTCGGGATGAAGTGATGAATACTGGCACTGTAATAAAACATAAAATAACAAGTTAACAAAACTCATAAATATACCTAAATCATTATCATCATTTCAAACGAAAGACGTCCACGGCTGGACATAGGCCTCCCTTCGGGGAGGCCTATGTCCAGCCGCCTATACATAAATACGGAAGGAAAACTCTTCTGGTTTTTATGATTTTGATTTGACATATTATAGAAGTTCTATGAATGCTCAATCTAAAATAACAATATTAGAATTATGAACAAGTATATAAAGTAAAACGGGAAAAGCTCACTGGGCATCAAAGAATTCGTCCGCATCGCTATCAGTGGGAAAAGTGTCCAAAAGGCTGGCAGCGTTGCCACGTTGGATGGCAAAGCTGATTCTTTGAGCTAAGAATTGGCCAGCCCTTTGATCACGTGAAGATTCGACCAACCGCTTGGCGATGTCTCGAAATACTCGATGAGCACTCGGACCCCATGGCCCTAGTGTTTAAACCCCAAACCGCTCAAACATTTAGCTCCCAATAATGTTGTTATATTTGCGCCGTTTGAGGCTTTCTGCACCTGCAGCAGCCGCACCAGCACAGCCCTCCGTGCTCAGAAGATGGGATGGCGCAAGGGTGTCGACACAGGTAGCATCCCACACCAAAGGTCTACCAAACTTCCAAGGCATTATGGTCATTCCGTCTGGCCTCTTCCCATCGTCGCGTGCCAAGCCATTGGGTTTTAAGACAGCTGGCACCCTGGCGGTGACGAGAGCCCGACGGAAGATGTCATTAATGCTGGCGTGCCGAGCCAGCCGACCAGCGCTCTTGCTGCAAGCAAGGCCATGGTGTCCGAGGCCATCAACTGCTTCACCGCACTGACAGCGATGCGGAGCCACGTATGGAGCACCCAGACGCAGACTTGTAGCCAGCCGGAAGGTAGAGTCACCCAGCATAGTACCTACATTAGGTGACGGTAGCGCCTGAAGCCATAGGCCCGACTCCCATTCTCCCACAGCCAGTAGGCGGGCGCACTCAGCAGTATTGGTGGACGTATTAATGAGATTATTCCGTACCAACCTGCAGAGCGGCTCATCCCACTGTTTCTGGGAAGATGGGTTCACGGGCTGAACCGTATTCGGAGAAGCCATCTTCCAGGCGTTCATGGCATCGGTTAAACACGGCACTTCAGAGTCAACCTGAGAAGGGGCTAAGATTTTTTTGGTTAACTTTTCGGTGTTGTGGACCGAGGACAGGAAAGCCGGTAAGCTTACACTAGAAATTTTGCGGACCCCGAGCCCACCAAAACGGATGGGTAGTGTGGCTTGCAGCCACGAGCGGTCGTCCAATGCCACATTTAAAATGGATGTTAAAGTGTTTTGAATAATTTGTCTAAAATGTGTGGCTGCTTCCAAAAAGGGGAAGAGCGGAGAAAATACATGAAATTTGGACCGAAACAGCAGTACCTGATAAGGGTGAATGCGGAATGTAAATTAATTTTAGAAAGTCTATCTGAAATATCGTTGAAATGTTTAATTTTGTCGTCAATGAAAGGTGAAAAACTGTCTTCTAGAATTTTTATTTTACTATGGGACAATAAACAGCTACAATATAAAATGTTTACAAATAACAATAATAAATATAGTTTTAACAATATTGCAGCCCACTACATTATCCGCATGTTAACAAAATTTAAATTAGGTAAAAAGTGCCACTAGAGTATCATTACTCAGATAATTATATTATTTAAAATTAAGGAAAAAGATTACTGAAATACATGATTAAAATACAGTACAATTAATTAATGAAGTGTTTGAAAAGAAAAGAAAAAAAAATATACACATTAATTTTTGGACAGAATTATATATTTGGGATTGTTGCTTATTATCACAAATAAGAATTAAGATTATAAAAGAAAAGGAATTGACAATACATTACAATTCATTAATAAAAATAATTAAAACGGTTGAAATTGAATTGGGGAACCTAGGAGGTGCAGTGAACTTTTTTCCAAAACTTTGATATCTGGGGCGATTAGATTAAATCTGTGTATAGTCGGTTCTCTGTCGGTATTGTCACTAAGGTAAATTTCGCATTTTGAATAATCGAGGTCAACTCCAATGGATTGGAACTGCTGCTTTAAGAATTCAAAATCTTTAAGAACAACAATCTACGTCACCTCCTAGTGTTCCATCATCTAAATACCACATATTAAATTTGGAATTAAGTTGTTGTATTATGGGATGGATAGCCAAACTGAAAATGACTGGCCCGAGAGAATCACCTTGTTTGCATCCGACTGCTGATTCCAAAACGTTGTCTTTATATAACAATTTTGATTGGTGCCTGTAGCACTGCCACATAAAACTATAAATTTCTGGTAACTCTTTTTTTACTTCAGCCAACAAAGTGTGCGTGTTAACGGAGTTGAAGGCATTCTTAACGTCAACCTTGAATTACCTCACCTTTACCGGCATTCAAAAAACTAGAAAGGGCGTGTACGGCAGCCTCGCAGCCCCCTTTGGATCCAAAACCAATTTGTAGGGGTTGGAACTTATTTTTCAATAATTCGCCGTACAATTTGCAGCATATTTTGGCTGCCGTACGCCTGTAGGTGCATCCAACGGCAATGGGTCGAATGCCGCCGTCCCTTTTGTGCAGGGCACATAAGTTGGCCCCGTACAACACATCGACGACGGCATCATTCACACCGCCGTTGAGCATCAAGTTGATTACAGCCGCAAGCTCCTTCAAAAGCGACTCATCAGCTTCCCCGGCGCCTGAACTCAATAAGTCCTTTAAATGCTGAGGACTCAAGCCATCAAGGCCACCAGCGGAACCACTTCGGAAGGAGTTCACGGCTGCAAGCAACTGAGAGGCAGTAATATTAAAAGGGGTTGAATCTGGATCGGGAGGGAGGGGAGGGTCGGGAAAGTTGAGATCATCCGCAGGCGCTGGATGTTTACTCTCCAGGGCTGAAAGAGTTTCTGGAGAGTAGGGCGCCACCACATCGCTACTGAACAGTAGCCTAGCCGCTCCCCTGATGTCACCGTCACTTATTTTGGATTCTACATATGAGCATATGCCTCTTCGTGAAGGGTTATTGAAAACCGGTAATTTTGGATCTAAAATAAGGGTCGAATCGTTGCAGTTATCTTTAATATGGCTTGTTAATGTTTTTTTAGTTGCCAAACTTTTTTGGACATGTAGAATCCTATAGGGGAAGGTGAGTAGTTGCTCCCAGGCACTATAAGAATTCTCCTGGGCTGCAAGGCGGAGACATCGTACCAAACTTAGAGCAACAGACCGCCTTGCACCCCGGGGAATTCTCTTTAAGACAGGAATAGATTTTTTAAAATTTTAAAGTGTTTTCCAAATGGATTGGTCTGAATGAATTAAAGTTGTGGATGGCACAAGGGTACACTATGAGGTTTGTGAACTTTGCTATAGTGTATCCGTAGCCCCCGTTCGCCTTTAAAGAAGCGTGGCTGGGAGCAATGGGGACATCTCACCTGAAAATCGAGCGATGTGGCAGGTTGACTGGCACAAATTCCGGCGTCGCGACAGGCGGCATTTAACATCAGTATAAATAAACTTACTTAAAACCAAACAAAATATCAATACCGTATAAAAAGCACTAAAATTATTCTGTACACTATTTACACTGATATAAAATCCACAATAAAACACAAAAGTCAAAATAGTTGCAAATTTTCTGATTTTCTGTAGGCCACGTCACTACACCGACGGATGACGGATGCGCCACAGACGCGCAGGCCTAGGGCGCCGCAGCGCCACGCGCGCCTGGCGCACTCTCTGCGCCTTGATGACCGGTCCCTGGGAGCCTCGCGTCGTGTAGTGTTGCGTCGTTATACAGGTGTGGGCGTCGGGAATAGTTTTTCCAAAATATAATTTGCTTGTCGAAAAGGGCATGGAATTAGGAAGTACTAAATATTATAATTATACTAGTTTGTTAAAATTTTAACTGTAAGCACCGGAAAATAGGTCTTGGAGTTGGTGTTTTTTGAGTAGGTGGATTGATTTCAGGATGATGGGCTGATGGCGTTAAAGGGCAGTTATTATTATTTAAATAAAATAAATAAATTTTCCTCGACGTGTCAAACTGACACCCAGCGTTGTTTCAAAAAGTTCTTAATTTACAATACGGAAGGTAAATTCTCATACATAAAAAAAGGTCTGATTCATGTCGCTATCTCATCTCACCTCTAAGCCGTTGGTCTCAGCTGGCATTCGTGGATCTTTGACAGTCGTCACGGATCATCTGAAGCCTGGAAGTCTGTGAGAGCCAGTCTTACCAAAAGGTATCGTATTACCTAGTAACTGGGTTGTGGACATCAGATAGGCCGATGCTCCATGTAAAATACTGGCAGTCAGCTACATCCGGTTAGATTGGAAGCTGACCCCAGTTTAGTTGGGAAAAGGCAGATGCAGGCAGATGATGATTGCCTCATCTCATCGTATTTTTTTTATCTGAAGAATGCCCATTTTTCACCCGACTTTGTATAGATATGAAATAAATCTTAAAATTCAGCTAATTTCATTGTATATCAAATACGATTACAATGTTAAAAGGAACGCAGGAAAACTATTTTTTTATATATTTCATTATGCTTATTCTACGTCAAGGCAACGCATCTCAACTACCAATTATTTACGACGTTCCATTTTACACACTGCTACTTGATTTTATTTGTTATTATTTAATCAGTAAGTATTTACATAATAGTCTTTGTATAATACAGATTAGTTGAAAAAAAAAACAATAATTATCATGCAATAATAATCATGCAGTAGGTAATTGAGTACGCACGACTGAAACGGTTTTTTTGACATTTGACAGTTCTGCGATTGGCATCGGAGCAGCGTTCTGTACTGTGCTATTTTGTGTGTGTTACATCTTTTTACGACCCTATTTACTGCTTCTGGACCTCGAGAAAAACTTTGAGCGTTAATAAATTAGTTCTAGCACTTTTATTTCTTTGTATTTCTTAACGGCAAATTCTAACCTAAAAAGTAACATTAATATTTTTTCGACTTCGTAGCGTTTAAATTGTAAACATGACTATGTAACATTATTTTATAAAATCATAAGTAGTCTTTCTACTATATCTTATAAGTATACGTAAACTTTCATTATAAGGTATTTAAATGTATGGGCAGGCATTGTTCTTTAAGTAAATTGACTGAGATAAAAATGTGAACGTTCTGAAAATACGAGAGTTGAAACGATTTGCTCGTCTAATACTCGTTACCGTTTGGTTTAGTTTCGGAATAAAAAGGATTCAAAGATTGCATATCAAAAGGATTTATTTCTAATACTTAGACTTAATTACATAACGAAAATCGTCGTAGATCGTGCTTAATTAACATAAAAAAATAGTAGACATTGTCTAGTTTAAAACTGCAAGTCCCTCCACTGTTAAGCATACACATGATAAAATAAATGTTTTCAAACTAGACGATCTCTAACTACATGTTTTTTGTAAAACGTCATAAACATTACAAAATAAATGTTTGTATAGTTATTTTTTTTGTGCAGTTTCAAACTAGACTATCCCTACCTACATGTTTATTGTAAAACTTATTTATTATAAACGGTGGTACGTTCACAGTTTAGTTAATTTAACATTGCAAGGTCAAGGTCAAACATTGATTTCCTTCATTTTACATCGAAAGATCTGTAGACGTACGACTCTTAAGGAGAATCTAGTCGCGGGCTCGAACTCAATGGTGGGCCTGGCTAAAAAGAACGCTGTCTTACCAGGCATTGTGTCCGATAGAGATAGTATCAGTGATGAGCAGTTAGACGAAACTCTACACGCACAACGTTATTGAGTGAGATGCAGGATCATTTAGTAAAACAGGCGCGTAAATAATTAAGAAAAGTCATTCGGATGATCGAGTCTTATGAAAAAACCACTGCATAAATCAATGGCCAATAAAATTTATTAAAATTTTCGATATTTGAGCTTTGTCGGCATGGCAAGTCCATGCCGACAAAGCTCAAATATCGAAAATTTTGGAGATTTTACAAGTCTTTTATGACTTAAACACTCTAAAAGTTAGGTTAAATTAGCAAGAAAAACTAATCTTTGTTGGCACATAACTTTGTAATTGCTTTTTATTTTAGTATTCTGTTTCCGCACAGACAATTAATAATGAGACAAAACCATACCATGATTAATTTTTGATGTACATTTTCGAACAGTGGTTTAATACACGCCCGAGGTTTGTATTGAAAAAACGTCGACTAGATTCACCTTAAGAGCGTACCGAGGGATTCGCGAAATAATAAAATTGCGCTCGTTTGATCCCTTGCTGCCTCGTTATAACTTAACCTTTCGCTATGCAATAATATGTACTTTAGGATATATTTATAAACGATGATTAAAGTTAAATGATGTTTAAACGTCAAAAATGTATGGTTAAACAGACGCTAATCATTACTTAACTTTAAGCAACGTTTATGAATAAGGGGGATAATATTTAAGGAATCAGTCTATAAATCGTACACTTTAAAAACATGATTACATTTAGCTATCTCTATTAAAAAAAAAAAACAATCGAAAGAAATCTCTAAAAACAAAATAACCCCTTAGTACAGCCCCTTAGTGAAATACTTCACGGAAGGTCATCAGCTTTATAATATTAACAAAAGTACATGATTTTAATAACGTATACTCGAACATTTATATTTTCAAAATATGTATTTCTTTTAATAATACCACGGAAATAGCACAATTAGCGAGCGAACTGATTCTAGCCAGAGCCGACAAGCTTCAATTAGCTCCAGAAGTTCGGTGTGCCTTAAGTCTAAAAATCATCATAATGTTTGGTAATCATCTTTTAAATTTAATTATTCTACAAATTGGTGGAATCAAAAAATTTAAAGCACATCCACAACCAACCCTCACCAACACGAGAGTCCAGGAAAGCGACGATAACGAACTTATGCCCGTTTTCACTAACACTAAAAAACACTCAACGCAAACACTAGCAAACACCTACATCATTATCATTATACACGACGGCACTTTCACAGTTCCGTTAATTTAACATTTCAAGGTCAAGGTCAAACATTGACTTCGTTCGTTTTACACCGAGAGGTCAGTAGGTACGACTCTTAAGTTTAAAAATCAGCATAATGTTTGATAATGTTTATTTATTTATTTAATGATGATTGGTGGAACCAAATAATTGAAGGCTCGTCCACCACCAACTCTTACCCCCCCTCCTGTAGAAAAACTACGAAAGCGAACTTATACCCGTTTTCACTAACATTAAAAACCACCTAAATAAACGTATAACGCCACTGCTGAATTTTCAAGTCTCGAGAACCGTGATTTGAAAATTCAGTGTGCATCAATTAGGTGTTCATTTAGGGTTCGGGTGTCATCTAGACTTAGTGAAAACGGGCATCAGTCTAAAAAAAAAAAGAAAGGTTGCTTATGTCCCAGTAGTGGGTTTTATTTCTTCATAATTTATGTTATGGTGTATGGTATTGCGGTTTATGATTATGCCTGTTATTACACTTAACGATGGCATTTTCTAGGCTACAAGCAGCGGCAGTACAACCTGGTTTCCGGCACCACCACCAAGTTTTACCAGTAACTGACTTTAATTGTTTATACAACTTATAACCATCAATTATTATGATTTCTTGACCACTTCGGGATGTTGCTGCGTACACTAGCCCTGAAAAAAATTAAACTTTAGCTATCTTCAGGTTTACTCGATTAAAATTCTATACCTGTTACCATTTAAATTCGGTTAAATTTGAGGCTAGTCTTAGTTAATATTTGATTATTTAAATTAGACTTGTTTATAGGTATTTAAGAAAGTTCAAAGATAATTTATAGAACAGTATTTTTGAGAAGAAAAAAAAACAACGGATAACCAGTCGACGGTTGACATTGTTTTTCCATACATTTTGAACTTGACGTTAGTCGGGGCGGTACGTTTTGTGTAAACGCAGCCTCACTAAAATAAGACAATTTCTTAAGTAACTTACGAACAAGTCTAATATGAGAATTAGGAATTATAATTAGAAATAAAACATCGCTTTTCATATAATTCTACATATTATTCGGTACTTGAATAATTCAAGGACAGTAAAACTAGAGAGAGGTGGAAAGAGAGTAGGGAGGCCTTTGCCCAGCAGTGGGACGCTATAAGCTAAAAAAAAAAAAAAAGTAAAACTAATTCTTGTACAACGAACAAACTTAGTACGGTTTCGTTATTAAAATAGAGCAAAACGTACATCGTATAAATAACCTTCTTTTTTCTATTCTGCAAAAAATGACGGTTTCAAGGTCAAGGTCAAACATTGACTTCAATCATTTTCAAACAAAATGATCGAAGTCGAACGAGGTCATACATTAGCTGCTTTAAATGGCGGTCTAAACGACCCTTAAGTCCTTATTACAAATTTACTTAAATACATGAACATTTTTGCTCACAGTGGAAGTGCCAGAGTTACACTGAAATTAAAATTATCTTACATTTACAGAATTATAATCATCAAAACAACCTTCTTAGTTCATTTGGGGTTGTTTGATGATTTTAATGTTATTGTAATCAAGATACCAACGCGGACACTGGCAGTCGACCACTTTTCAATCTTATTTCTTAAGAAATCAGCGTTAAAAGTGCTCCACCGCTTTTGTCCGCGATTGTACAACTGTACACTGACCTGCAAATTGCAATAAAATTGAAAGAAAATTTTAATTTCGCGGGCAACATTAGAGCATCCACCTTAAGAAAAAAAAATTAAGGCATGTAACGTCCACACTGGCCACACTGAGACTACGTGGTGGATTATGGCCCACTTCTTTTCACAGAAGGTCTGTGGCCGAGCTCTGTAAACGTTACATAGCTTGACCTTTGACTAAGACATGTTCTCTTCTCTCTCTTGCACTTGTAGTTTGACGGGTGTGTAACAGTGACAAGAATAACGCTAAGACAAAGGAGGCGTTTAGGTCGTTTATAGATCACAGCCTTTGTCCCAGTAGTAGAAACAAAACAAGGTGTAACAGAATAAACGCAAGACCGGAAAATAGTTTCTTCCTAATTGATTACTGACTCAATTTCAGAAACTTTTAATATGTCTATTTTATTTTATTAAATATTTTGCCATACCTACCGCCAATTCAGCCAAAGAAAATTAAATCATATTTCAATGCAGTAAGACTCAATTTTAAATACATAAAGTATTGCTTAGGGTCAACACGTTTTTCTTCATAATAACAGTTATCTTTAAAAAAACAATGTTTTGGTCATTGTATTATGCTTTAAACTCAGTAGGTACTCTAATTGGGGTCTATGAGGTCTTGCGTCAATTATTATGTTACACGTTGTATACAGGGTGGCAATTAAGTTGTCACATTACTAATTATTTTACTGAAAATAGAAAACGGAATTCTTAAAACAAAAATAAAATAGCATAAAAAATGGCATGAAATAAACCACCCTTGAGGCACTACGCACGCGCGGGACGATGTTATCAATATTCAACACAACTTTATGGTATTGTTACCAAATAACCATGTTGTTAAATAACTAAAGGAAAAAGAAGGTCTAAGGGCTAAAGTTTTCGCGGCGGCATATTTTCCCGGGAGCCGAAATTTGAAAATCGAATGCTGTGTTTTTTCGATGCACTGAGACTCACTCGCACTGTACTCTGTTGGATTATCAATGCTCGGTTCAACACAGAGAGTAAAAAATCCAGTGGCGGGTGTTTTGGGGGACTCTCTGTAAAGAGAGTCCCCCAAAACACCCGCCACTGGATTTTTCAATCAATCAAGTCAATCTGGATCAAGTCAATTGCTTTGTGTAACAATTTAATGAAAGATTAGAATTTATTAGTTCGTTTTTGAACGTCAAAAGTAATTTTGACGTTCAAAAACGAACTAATAAATTCTAATCTTTCATTAAATTGTTACACAAAGCAATTGACTTGATTTTAATGGTTCTATAATTTTAGATAATGTAGTGTCAAACGACGCAAACTGTGGGGCTACTCTCTAACTACGTCAACGAAAATACGGGCCCGTCCGAAAATAGTTCGAAACTTAAGTGACTCTTACAGCTGATTAATTAACATTTGGATGGGTAAAACCATATAGGGAGTAAGGGACAACTGTCAAATCATGTAGTAATTCATTCTTAGTTTGGACCCCAAACTAATTATAGGTCCGTAAGTGATACGAAGTAGGAAAGTCTCGTAACTTCGACCGAGATTACAAATTTAGTGCTTAGAGAATAGAATGTCAGTTTTTGTTGCATAAAGCAAGCACCATTAGCGCCTTAAAGTTGTTTTGTGCAACATAATTAAATTAATGAAATCTTTAGCGTTAATGATCTATTATGTAATGTGGCATTAATTTTTGTCTTTGTACAAATGGGTGTAAGCCTAGTTTGAATTAATTATTTAATTAATTTCAAGCAACAAGTCTCATAGTGTTAGTAACAAAAACTTACAAAATATGTTAGTAAAACATTAACATAGAATATAACAATCTGTGATATTGGCGCAGACGCTCACAAACGCACAATCTAATCTGCTTGCTACCATAGAAGGATGCTGTTGGTGTTAATGACTTTTGATTATGAGGTTAAATTATTGTGATAACCTAATTGGCCCCCTGTATTGTTAGGTTAGTATGTTGGGGGTGGATGGTTATGCTTATTATTGCATCTTATGATACTATCCTCGATGGTGTAGACAACGGCGGTACAACCAGGTTTCGAACATCGCCACCTCGTCTTACCATGGTCAGATTTTAAATGTTTGAACAATTTATATCCACCAATTAGCATGCCTGGAGTTCCTCGTGATGAAGTTATGTATACAGGATCTGAAAAAAAAAACTTTAAGCACTGATTTGCTTTATTGGTTCATTCAATTACCCGTTTCGAGAATCTTTTATAATCAAAATTTATCAAAATTATACTAAAATATACACTTTCCTTTATAAAAAGACAACTGCTAAATCAAAAAATCAAGCATAGTTACCGCCAACTGCGCCAATCTTTACTTTCCATGAGCAACTTTACCAATGAGAATTGTATTCAAATATCTCTCGATTACTAAAAATTTTTAACAAATAGTAGATTATTCTACTTCTGAATCGCTTAGATATAAAATGGCGGCAATCGATTTTTTGTTATCGAGATAAATTTGTAAAGACGCCACAGTTGACCGTATTTTGTTACCATTTTTTTTGTAGTTTAGAAAGGGCACATTAAAAGCATAAGTACAAGGTTCATTTCATATTTCTTGTAATTTTATATTAAGTAAGTAAGCAAGGTATATATATAGACGACCCGCGACGTTCATTTCAGCAAAGAAACGGTAAAGCGAGGTGTTTCTAAAGCTAGGATTTCTTTTAAAATGATTGGGATTAAGACTGAATACGCATTTTTACTTAATCCTTTAATATTTATCTAATGCATAGTTATACCCACACGTTATAAAATATTAAGTTTTTATGACAAAAAATCAACATCATAATAATCATCATCATAGTGATTTTATTTATTATATATACAATAATATTAATAGTACATGTACCTGTATAATAAAAACAGAGAGAAAATAATCATATGACATCAAAAAATCCGTCCGCATCGCTGTCAATGGGAAAAGTGCCCAAAGGCTGGCACCATTGCCTTGCCACGTTGTATGGCGATTATGATTCTTTGGTTAAAGAAATGGCCAGCCCTCCAGTCACGTGAAGAGTCGAATAACTAACATAAACATACACACAGATATATTACACACACACACACATACATACATGCATATTGACATATATATTATTTCTATAGTGGACTGCATGTCAGTGGTAAAATTTTGACCTTAAGTACGGAGTTTCAATATATATAAAGGCCAGTTTATATTACTTTATTTACCTCTGAAGTGCGGCCTACTGTACAATAATTGTGGTTCCGTATAAATATTGACTGGTAAGATTTTCTTTATTTAGTATTTGTGTCTTTTCCTTGTACAAAATATAAGTAACTAGCTACTGCCCCTGACTTCGCCCGCGTGGTAGTCAACTATACTATACAACACAGCCTATGGAATTCGGTAAAAGTGTAGATTTCTGCCAGTGAAAGACTTTTCGAAATCGTTTCTGGGTCTACTAACCACGAACTCCGTAATTTCCTACTATCACTTTCGGACATAAAACTTGAGAGGGGCCTGAACTAAATGATTGAAAGCACGATTTGACAGTTGCCGTTACTCCCGATGTGTATTTGTCCGACCATAGAATTGGATTTGGCACTTGTATTAACGGATCATCCGCTTTCGGACGGGTCAACCGAAGTTGGCCGAAGTTGAACCGGAGTTGTTGATTGAGGGTCTACTCTCAAACTCCGTCAACGAATTGACGGAGTTTGAGAGTAGACCCTCAATCCTGTGATCAAAAATCAAAATATTTTATTCACATGGGCACTTACTAAACGTAACAAGCTAGGTGCACGGTTCCAATTGCTCGTTTCCTGTGGAGAAAAGACCCCAAAAACTCCATGATTACTCTTTGAAAAATAATTGGAATAATGTTTTCAAATTACAGTGTTAATAGGTTTGGGAAGACAGTGTAGGCCTGTCAACCAATAACAGGTACTTTATAAAATAGAAAATGGTCTACAAACCTACAGTCTACAAGGCCTACAACGTTCTCACATTCACAAAATATAAAATAATTTTCATAATATAAAATATAAAAGACAATGTATAAAATATAAATATAAATTACCAAATGGCACGAATGCCACTACAACCAATAATTCTGATTTCAAATCTTTAGAGTTGAAATCAGAATTGTCGGTATTTAATGTCAAATAATGAGAAGATTATGTAAAAGAAGGAAGTAAACAAAAAACATCATAATTTGGGACCATTTAATGGACAATTACATAGTTATGCATACATCCAAACTTGCAAACTTTACCTATTTATAGTAGGTATTAGTGTAGATACATTGAAAATATACAAATACAGTGAAACCTGGATAAGTGGAGGCTTCCGGCGACTGGGATTGCAATTTACTGAACTGTGGGCCCTGGATATGTGAGAAACCTCTGTTATTGATAATTACAATGAGGTCCCGACACTTTAGCATTGAAATACCTCTGCTACTAGGAATTGTTGTAGCTGAAACTTGATTTCTTAAAAAAAAAACTATTTTTACCTCTATAATTGGGACTTTCATTCATTCATTTCATTTATTTGCATACCATAATGTGAATTAAGTTGTTACAAATAGGCTTAAAGCTAAGATACAGTTATGGACCCTGTAAGGGCACAGCAACATAAGTATGGCTATATAATTTAGAACATGAATAATTTTTAATTCTTCTTTCTTTGTTGCTCAATAGCCCGTTTAAGTGGGATAATTTATTAGGTTTAGACAAGTCACAGACAATCCCTTCCATACTTGCTTGGTACATTTCGGCCTCATAGTGAGGACCCTCTATAAATAAGACAACTGTCATGTTAACCTGCCTATTTAGGAAACTGGGTAAATGAATAGCCTCTATAGTGATAAAAAATATATATGGCCCTTCAGATCCTAGGTTTTACTGTAGGGTAAAACCAGGATACTTGGCCCCAGGGGTATAGTTGCTCCAGAGGTACAGTTGCCCCAAGGGTTTAGTTGCCCCGATTGTAACTACTCTAGTTTCGCGGATGAATCGCATGCTATTTTATTAATTTATCGAATGACTCTCCAACTATCGCTAAGTTGACCGTATCGCATGTCTCTGTGCGATGGCATGGGAAGGCAAAATGCGATAA
Source organism: Antitype chi (assembly GCA_947359405.1). Lineage (NCBI taxonomy): Eukaryota > Metazoa > Arthropoda > Insecta > Lepidoptera > Noctuidae > Antitype > Antitype chi. Next base: position 17,031,298 of record OX375820.1, on the reverse strand, counting down.
AAGTTATTTCTAGACGGATGTTCCGTTTCTTGTCGCAGCCAACTAGCTTAATTAGCTATTTCGTTAACAGCCTTTGGAAGTAACGCTCGCCGGCCGCTGCCACGGCACCGATCGGTTCGCTCGCTCGGCTCGCGCGCTTTTGGTCACAGTTCTAACCTAACCTAACTTAACCCATTTAATCGGCGTGCCCCGGCTTAATAAACCAGTTTGGCCTAGGACAAACTAGTTTGGCCTGAAATCGGGTTCGGCCGGTAACATATATATGGATTAGACAACTCTCCCCTATATAGGATAGATTTCCTAAAATATAGAGGTCTGCAAAAATCGCTAATACTCTGAAAATATTAAAAGCTATTCGTTTTATTTTTTTTGTAGATAAGAAACCAAGGTATCGGTCAGTTTTGCAAATAAAGTAATTATTTTTTTGTACTGAGAGTTATAGAGTGATTTAAAAAAATGTGGCAACTATCCCGATTTTACCCTAATTAATTAATAACCGTTTCAATAAAAATGTGGCGGTGGATGGTTATGGTTGTTATTGCACTTTATTATAATGTCTCCTATGGTGAACACGACGGCCGTGCATCCATGGTTTACTTTTCCACACCACCAACGCGACTTATTATTGAACGTTCTCTGTTTGTAGAATCTATGACCACCTATTGCGATAACCGTAGCCCCTCTAGACGTTTTGGTGAATACTGGCTCTGCAACACATTTAAAAAAACTTTAGTAAGTATATAGAGAGGCTTGTGGCTAAGAAATAACAGCCGCACGGAAAGAAAGAAAGAAAGAAAAGAAAGAAAAATTGTTTATTGCACGGGTCGATCGATCAGGTTAAGCTACACTTGCCACGGTTGGTCCGTGGATGGGTGACCATCTTTTCATACCAAGACCCTCCGTGCCTCGGAAAGCACGTTAAGCCGTTGGTCCCGACTGACATTCTGATCTTTAACAGTCGTTACGAGTCGTCAGAAGCCCGAAACTCTGCTAACTAGTCTTACCAAGAGGTACTGTGTTACCCAGTAACTGTGTTGTGGAGGTCAGATAGGCAGTCGCTCCATGTAAAATACTGGTATTTAGCTACATTCGGTTAGACCGGAAGCCAACCCCAACATAGTTGGAATAACCTCCTCCTTTTTGAAGTCGGTTAAAAACGCTAGACAGATGATGATGACGTATATAAATACAAGTTGTTATCATATTACCTACTTGTATTCATATACCTCAATGGGTAATGGGCTGGTCACGTTTGTTGAAGGACCGATGGCCGATGGAGCAGACGAGTCCTGGAGTGGAGACCGCACAGCGTTAGTTAAGTCGTTTAATCATGTCTTAACTTTAAGCAACGTTTATAAATAAGGGGGTATATTATTAAAGGAAGGTAAATACATTGTTATCATATTGACTACATAATTAAATTGTCCCTAACTCTCATTCTATGATAGATGATTGCACGCTTAAACTGTCATTCTATGACAGTTCATTGCACGCTTAAACTGTCATTCTATGACAGTTGATTGCACGCTTAAATTGTCATTATATGACAGTTGATTGCACGCTTAAACTGTCATTCTATAACAACTGTTGTATGACATGGCTACAACACGGATAATTTACTTAGTGTGTCAATTTGATAAACAATTTCGCTGACTGTATGTGGATGTATATTTTTTTTTATTGTGTCTTTTAAATCAGTACACCGTTTCATTTATATACGATTTATTATTTTCAAGCCGTTTGCCTGATGAGACATCCCATCGGCAGAAATATCGAGCTTCCGTAGAAATTTACTTCCCCTATTAAACACCTTTAGGGGATGTTTGTTCAAAAATCCTTCGTTATTGCTCACTTTCCATTAATAAAGATACCTTGTGAAAAATTCCACGCTTCTAGATCCAACGGTGTAGGTTGTGTGTAGCCTGACAATAAAATAATGAATAAATGTAAGATGTTTTATTAAGAAGGTTTTAAATATTATAATAGATATTATAAATTAGTACACACTTTTTATTTTAAGTACACAATTTTTAGTGATTCAAAAATAAATATATCGATAATGACTGACCGTCACAACCCCCGAAATCTGACCACCAGTCTTACCATTTGGTAGAGGTCAGATAGGCAGTCGCTCCATGTAGAATACTGGTACTCAGCTGCCTCCGATTTTATTTGAAGCCGGCTCTAACATAGTTGGAAATTGGCTAGCCATTCATTATCTGCCTAGGCAGGTGATGATTAAAATAAGTCTACATCAGCATTCAAGAGCGGGGGATCGTGATCATGTATATTTTTGGCTCTCGTGATCCTGTCTTCATAGGTATAGACCACAGCATTGCAGCCCTCGTTCCTGTGTCTCTCACAGTACCACCGTACTTTCTTCCCTACCAGGCTATGTTTTAAGAACTTGTAACCATTTAGAATAATCATTCGACCTCCTCTTTGAGTTGTAAATATTGCCGCTGAAAAAAAAAAACTTAATTACGTTATTACCGATTTTTTTAAAACTTGTCTTATAGTATTAAAAATATATTTAAGACAGTAAAACATTTTAATTTATTTTATTTGTGCAAAGAAATCGTCATCGGTTTCACATAACCCTCTCAGCAATTCCGCAATTCTAAAAAAAAATGTAACGGATCTGCAATTTTTTTTTACTTGGTACTACAGGAAAAAAATATATTGAAGACAGTAAAACACATATTTTCTTCTTATTTATTTTATTTGTGCAAAGAAATCTTTATCATCATCATCATAATTGCAGCCGAAAGACGACCACTGCTGGACATAGGCCTTCCCCAAAAGTTGCCTTCAACCGGGCAAAATTCTTAACTCCGGTCTGCTACTGATAAATTCCGGTCGGAAAAAACCAATTACACTTTGCCCGACCTGGGATTCGAATTCACGATCACATGCTCAGCATTTACTGCTGTAGCGCTTGCGACCACTAGAGCAATACATGTGCAATTTTGACTTTATTAATGACAAGTAAATTTTGTCATCATTGTAAAGTATCCAATTGATTTGATTGTTTAGTATGTTAGAGTGGGTATTATAATCTGGTTTTCTGAAGATTTTTGCACACGATCTTTGCAACTTATTGTGGTGTAGCTAATTAAATCTGTCTTTGGATTTACACTTTGCACACATAGTTTTTAAATTTAAAATACGAATTTGACAAAAAAGGTTTTCCATAAAATAATGTTTAATAGATAAAAATATGAAAGAAAGTAGCATCATCGCCAAATAACATTGTATTTTCACACATCTGATTAATCAAAACATAAAATAATATCTAATGTCTAAAATAAAAATAATCATTATTTTAAATTTTTGACGGATCTGGGGGCCGATTCTACTAACAAATTTGTTAAAAAAACGCAATAGAACCGCAACCGAATCACCACTTTTAAGCGTTTTCGCATTCTACTAAAATGAACAACGGTCCAGCTGCGACACAGCTGCGGTTACGTTTTAGTTACGCCAACGATCGATTGAAACAATGTCAAAACCTATTCTACTAACAAAATCGAACATGAGCGTGACGTTTACTATAGGACAAAGTTAATGATAAAATTATGATCATTATGTCTTTTAATTATAGAAAATACTTTTAGTGCCACATATTCGTGTTTAGTAACATTTTTAGATTCAACTTTTTTCTTTGTGGTATCAATAAAACATATTATTTTGGCATGTTGGTAACGCGGGTTACCCGCTGTGTTCCCGCTACAGTTCAGTTGCCATTCGTTTTAAGTTTAGTTTCCATTTTGCTTATAAAATAGTAGAATGACTTTTTATGTAACTATCGAACGGCGATCGAAATCGAACTGTTGTGGAAACACAATTTAACGTGTAACGTTGCAAATTAGTAGAATCGGCCCCCTGATATCTGTCTAAAATTTAAAATATGCTGCAGGTGCAGAAAGCCTCAAACGGTGCAAATATAACAACCTTATTGGGAGCTATATGTTTGAGCCGTTTGGGGTTGAAACACTAGGGCTGTGGTCCGAGTGCTCATCGAGTATTTCGAGACATCGCCAAGCGATTAGTCAACTCTTCACGTGACCAAAGGGCTGGCCTATTCTTAGGTCAAAGAATCAGCATTGCCATCCAACGGGGCAACACTGCCAGCCTCTTGGGCACTATCCCCACTGACAGCGATGAGGACGAATTCTTTGATGCCCAGTGAGCTCTTCCCTTTTTTACTTTATACACTTGTTCATAATATCTAATTATTTAATTTTAAGTAAAAATTGTACAAGTCAATTATTTACAAAAGAGTGGAGTCTCTTGCCGGCTCTTCTCCATAGGAAACGACCAATTGGTACCGTGCTCCCAGCTAGTGACGTTTTATATGTGCCCATGTAGGTCTATGAGAAAAAAAAAAATGATTGTTTTTTTAAAGAGAATGTTTCTTAGTAGCTGTACTTAAACTAAGTTTTAATAAAGACACCTTGAGTCTCGAGATTCGGACATTGATAAGATATCTCTATAGTTGTCGCGTTTAGCATGGAAATAGCAGTCATTGCCCTTTCCATTACCTTATATGAAAAAAAAAAACGTTTTTTGGAATCTGCAGGTCAGTACCGGTTTGTATGTTGATTAAAATAGGATTCGCGACCTAAACACTGATGTATTTACAGAATTATAATAATTTAATTTAAATCATCAATATAACCCTCTAAGCTCATTTAATTCCATTGAATTACTATTTGATAAAAAAAAGTGAAAATGAACTTACAGGTTTCTTCTACATATTGATGATTTTGTAAAAAAATATTTTTTGATAAATTAAATGCTAGACAACATAGGTGGGCCATTATTGCCATGCTAAAACGCGAAAAGTATAGCATATTTTGAAGCAGTCGGAAAAGATGCTGCACACACGGGCAGCGTTATCATTGACCTTAGTGACTGGTAATTATTTCCAACACACGACTTTACTAGATACTCGAGCCAATTTAAGAGTAGGTAATCAATAAAGAAACCGCAGAAATAACCCCTAAATATTGTGAAATCATCTACAATTTTAACATGACCGGGATCGAATGAGAATGCTCGTTGAAGCAGCTGATGATCTTATTGGTTCCAAGGATGGTGTACATGAATGCTCTGCACCCTCTCGTTCCGTGGGTTCCGCAGTACCACCGCACCTTGAGCCCCGTGGTTCTATGGCGAAGGAACTTGAACCCCCCTATCAGAATCGTCTGAGCCCCCCGGGTCGTTTTGATGAACTGGGCCTCTAGAAAATTAAGTGGAAAAATAGATGAGTGACGAAATTTTAATCTTCAGTAAATCAAAAATTATAAGGTTTAGTGTATTATTACTGTTTATTGTTTATTACAGGTTTGTGTACAAATAGATATCTCGATATGATTGTACCCATGCGAAGCAAGGGCGGATAATTAATATATGTTAAATGCAGATATTTTTTTCTAAATCATAGTCATTAAAATTATGATTAAAAGTTTCTAGATTAATTTGCAAAATATAATCAACCTGACCTACGCAAATAAAAACATGGAGTGTGTCAGGAAAAATAATTTTAGTGTTGTGTGTTGTGTTGTGTAGTGTTGTGGTTGTTGTGTGTTGTTTAAGAATGACACATGTGTTGGCTGAAATAGAAGTAAAACGAGACCATGCTATGTGTGATATAACATTTAATTAAACTGTTTTGTTTCTTAATTCAGTATTTTATTTTTAATCTAAAAATGTATTATAATAGTAGGAAAAAATAATATGAAAATTAGCTAGAGACTAACACTATAAATATAAACATAGTTCCTACATCATAGCATCGATCAAATGGTTCAAACGGTTTACGGATTCTTAAAACAGTTACCAGAATCACACAACTAAAATCTATATTCTAATATTTAAAAAATAATAGAATGAAATCCTAAAAAATACATAATATGTGACCTTAAATATATAGGTAACAGTTATAAAATTACAAAAAATAACATTCTTATGCGGTTAAGTCCGGCGCGGAACCTATCAGTTCCAATAGAATAGAAAATTAATTCTGTCCCATTAGCCGGGATCGACAGACGTCTTTATTCAAAATGTTAAAACCGATTTGAAAAAAATATAGACTAATACAAATTAGCCCAACCCAAAAGCCCAGTTTTATTATTATTACACTAAAACGTCAGTAATTACGAAAAAACCGGATACATTTTTAAAGGAACAACAAATTGTGAATAAAACTTTTTTCTTACTTCCTTTTCGAAATACAACCTTAAAAATGTGTTTTTGGCAAAAATTAACAAATAGGTTGATTCATGAATAGCCTAGCAAAATAAAAAAGCGAGAATTTTTTAACATGGCAATTTTCAGTATAAAATTGACATTGACAGAATTGTCGACAATTCGACTGATCTTATCGTGTACCGTTTGATGGTAAGACTGGAAACCCACACAGGGAGGCAACTTTGACGATAGAGATATTACAAGTATTGTTTGTAAGAATCTTTCCGATAGGTAATAACATTTTCCTTTCATTAACTGCGGGAGGCTTTTTCGGAAGACTGCCTTCAGCTTCTGACAATGTAGTAAATACTTTCTTACTGTTCAATTTCTTCATTATTTTTGTCTTGTGGTAGGGATGATTGTGGCATTCCAACCTCACGGTGATGTTGTCCTCATCTGTATCAATAACTCCCGGGCATTGCAGTTTTCTGTAATCTATACATCGCCACCTGCGCCTGCGACCCTGGCATGATTTATGATGGCAGTAATACATATACTGGTTCAACAATAATTGCAAGGAACCACGGTTAGAAATTGTGTACAATTGAGCATTTTCTGTAACAAAAACTTTGCAATTAATACCTACATGATTTTATTTCTGTAAGTAGGTTTGTACAAACACTTTTACACGACAATCATAATTTTTAAAACTATTTGACTACTCTGAGAAGAAAGGCCGAAACAAACTCAGAGGTTACAATCTCTTCCAATCTCTGACCAAGATTATGTCTGTACTTTAAGTCCAGACATAATCTTGGTCAGATCATGTGAATACCATATGGATTTGTGTCTGAAATGGTCTTTTGAGGAAAGAATCACACAGATTGAGTGGACCTGTCAATTTGCTGTTAATAAACTAGAATTCGAATTAACCGTTTTATTTATAAACGTTGCTTAAAGTTAGGGACGTTTAAAAGTCAAAAAATTATGGTTGAACAGTCGCTAATCAATACTTGACTAAAACCAAAGTTAATTAATTAAGGCGAACGCGATCTTATAGCCCACGTAAAAATTTCTTAGTTTCGATTTGGAGCTCAGTTTCAAGTACAGAAGCACAAAATCAAAATCAAAATCAAAATCAAAAGTCATTTATTCAAACTAGGCTGAGAGTCAGCTCTTTTTGAACGTCAAAATAAAATTACATAAGACAGTCCCCCCAAAAACGCCCGCCCTTCACCACTTCCTAGTGCTTTAGCTGGGAAGAAAAAGTAGCGGAACAAACTCCCCAGCAGCACAGCTGTCTGTTAAGTTAGAAGAACTTGTTTCTATACAATAATACGTAATAAAAATTACGAAACACAAAAAAAAAACATAAAATTTGCCATATGTCAGCTAGCACACGCCAATATACCATCAAAAATTGAAAACTAAAAATAATAGAAAATTAAAATAAAACGTAAACAGAACTTCCAATCTAAATAAATGCCTCTAGGCATAAAGGGCATGCCCGCTTACATATGTAATTCTGCATTATGCAAATATAGCTATAAGTAACTTATAACAAAAGTTAAACTAGGACCTCTGGACTAAAATTATTAAAACCTTAATACAATTAACAATAACAAAACCATGGTCAGCAAGACGACCAGTCACCACGAGCAGCCCCCCAACCCCAAACTGTCAAATTTTACCAATTGAACATGAAGCTTACGCTTATGTCATAAAGTTGAAATCTAACAGCATGTGCAAACAACATGATTTTGATCCTTTCACAACAAGTGTGCCCTCAGCCAGAAAGTGCCTGAGCCTTGGTTTTTTTAATTAAGATTTTGTATGTTCAGTTTTTTATTCTTGTATCAATATGTAATGCGAATTTAGTTTAAGCTTCAATGTTATACTCTTTTTTGCTGTTTTTTTTCGGTGGATGTGTTGTGCTGTTTACACTGTTTTTTTTTTCCAATCTGTTTTTAGAAGTGAAGACTTTTAATTGGCTGTCAGTCTCACATACTATTTTTTAATCTGTTTTCTTTGGCCGTAAGTCATCCATAGTTATTAAATAAATAAATAAATTTGACAGATTTGGGTAGCTTGATGTGCTGGCGTCTGTACATGAAACCTCACATAATGGTAACAGTTCGACAGCTTAGTAATCATTCGATAATTTTGTAGTTGTCTTTATATAATATAATAATGTTTATTTACTCAAAAACAAAGAATTGTAGTACAAGTAAAAGAATACAGTTATACGAAAATAAGTACTATATCTACAAATGTGTGGGTGAGCACTGCTCTCCTAGCTAGGTTATGAAAACCTGTGTTTAACCTGTGTTGTTCTTGTCTTTACAGTAAGTTTTGAAATAAATTGAGAAATAATGCATTTATTGGACTTTCTTATAACAACTATACCTCTTGTAAGGTAGGTAGGTAGGGTAGCATGCCAAAAATAAAAATCTGGATTTTTATATTTTTTATATTTATTTATTACAAAACGTAATCAGAACTCACAACTAAGTAGGTACAATGACAATTACAAAAATATACTCTGTTGCCAGCCCCAACAACATCCTGAAAACTATAGCATACGGTGAGACAGCCCCATACTGAGTCATTGGATACGCCAACATGCCACTGGCGGAGTAACCAAGTACCGTTTAGTCCACTCTGGGCCCTCGACCCTCAAAAATAATGTGTCCACTGGACCTCTGACTATAGTTTATTCTCGAGCCTTGGGGGTCGAGAGTGGATTTTATTTTCCAGCCAAGTTTTAGTTTCGTCTCGAACCCCAAAGTAGGCTGTACCTTACTGTACCAAAATATTAATTATAGGTACCTACCGAACGAAAGGTAGAAAGTGGACGAGGAATCCCTTTTTGTATGAAAATTCAGTCTGATCATCTGGGGGTCAAGGGTGAACTAGAGGTCGAGGGGCCGAGAGTGGACTAAACGCCAAATACTGGGGAATAATAACTAAAACGGATCACAAACATGCCTACAACTTAACATTATACTGAGTGTATTACCACATGAGTAGATAATTCCGTTTGTCTTATCGGTTCGTCTATTTTTTAGCTTAATATTAGATTTAGATACCTAATTGGTTCTTTGTGTAGCTTTTAGAGCTTCAAGTTTTTCGCGTATTACATTATTTAGCCTCCAGATCCTCGTCTTATTTTTGTTATACTCTCGTTTTCGCTTTTGATCTTCAGGTGTCAAATCCTTTAATAACTTAATTAATCCTTTTTCTTTTTTGATATGGTATCTTACTCTGCTTTTCCTTCGTATTTCTTCCACATATGCAGGATCTTTTTTGCGCCTTTCTTTGGTGTTTTGCGTTCTAAGTCTCCCCAATTCCATTTTCCTAGCTGTCCTTTCTACCTCTGATAGGAGCTTTGTAGGACATCTGCGCTTTCGACGTGGCAGGCCTGTGGGTCATAATTGGTCAATTAAGATTGTATTATTTAAGACGCAAACAAAATCATCAATAATGACTGTTGCTCCTAAACCTTTCTACTTTTATATTCACTACGGCATAATTCTTATTAGTTTGTGCTTCTATCTAACAATATCATATTCCCAGCGTGTAAGGTTGCTTGCACGCAACTTGCATGCAAGTAAACATCATATTGTTATGTCGTACTTTCATGAAAGGTGCTGTGACGAAAGCACGCAGTCTTAACCACTAATAAGAATTTTATAATTTTGTAACCGTTCAACTGGTTTGAAATAAAACGAGTTGTGAAATTTATTAAGAACATAGTTTACTAGTTTTAGTTAACCAACAACACTAATTATCCTAATTACTTGCTGTGAATACAAAACACACATATGTACATACACATACACACACATACACACACACACACATACATACACACACACACACATACACAGACACCAGTACTACACACTGTGTGTGTATGTAGGTACTTCACATCGTTCAAATGGTTCCAGTTAACAGAATCACAGAAATGAAAATCTGCCATGGCTTATTTTTTAATTGTTTTTTTTATTCATCTTTATTATAAACGTTTTTAACGTGCTCGTATTTCCAAATCTCACAAGTATAATTTCAACACAATTGATGTAACCAATATTTTGTAACAAGTTTTTTTTATTTGTAAGGGTGTAATCCCTATTTCCCTTGGTCACGGCATCACTCGTGAACGGCTGGACCTATTTTGCTAATTCTTTTTTGTTGTGTTTGTTACTGTCAGGAGAAGGTTCTTATGAAAGAAAAAAATAAGAAAGTTGCGCGTAACATTAGAAAATTTAAGAAACTTAACGACCAAATTAACTTTTCTAATATTATACCAATGCGAATTCAATATTCATAGTTAAGACAGGACAACGTCTGTCAGGTCAGCTAGTTTGAAATAAATGCTCCTTTGGAACTTAACTCCGTCGAAGCTGTGTAACACCACAATTACCCGTTCCAGATTAAGCGCGTGCAGTTCTCTGTGAGCGTATGCTTCGTCATGACTTACACGTCACAGGGGCAGGTACTGAAGGCTGCGGGTGTCAACACCAGGACAAGCTGCTTCTCACACGGACAACTGTACGTAGCTTGTTCCTGCGTAACTAGTCCTGACTCTCTGTATATTTTGGCTGCTGAGAACAAAGCTACAAACGTAGTATACAGGGAAGTTTTATACAAATGTGGCTTTTACTGTGGTATATTTTGGTGTCTTACGACTTCCACTTGAACGAAGTCGCGGGCAGAAGCTAGATTGAAATAAATGTTTCGTATTTGTTGGTTATTAAGATTTATTTAGATCAATATATATGTTATGGCTACACCTAGTTTTAGCCGGCTATAACTAGGTGCAGCCGGTTAAACTTAGATGTATCCTACTTATGTCAATTGTGAACTGCACCATACTGCTTACCGACCGATTAGGTTAGGTTAGGTTAGAATTGCGACCAAACGCGCGCGAGCCGAGCGAGCGCAGCGAGCGATGCCGCGGCAGCGGCCGGCGAGCGCTAGTCCAGCTGCACCTAGTTAATAGCCGGCTAAAACTAGGTGTAGCCGCACTTCGGCTATTAGCCGTAACATATATACCAAGTTCACACGCTGTCAAACACAATTCATTAGGAATATTTTATAACAGAATAAAACTTTTTAGCTGTCACAAGCAATTTAATAAAAAAAAGTAATAATAACTGAAATAGATACAACATTTTTAAATCAGCGACAGATCTATTAAAATTATAAATCGGTTACAGTCATAACATAAAAATAAAACAACATTTTCTGTAATATCTTTAATTCACAGTTTCAGTACTTTATCCATTAATATCATTACCGTAATTTTAATTGAACGTACTGAATCCTGAATCTATAGGTGTGAGTAGTGATTTAGAGTAGATAGAGAGTAGTGAGGTAGTGATTTAGATAATAATTTAGTCAGTGAATAAGAATAACTTTTACAATAACATTAACTCTCTTCTTTGAGTTTAGCTGGAATACATTTGTTGATTTTTTTTTTCAGTAAGTTGTTTGGAAATCGCTTGTCATGATGGCCACGTGATGTGGGGGAATGACGAAAATGTCGTTAGGAATGTATGTGTATGTAATAGTTTGGCTATACGAGCGGAAGAAAAACAAAAGAAACGATGGATGGACTATGTGAAAGATGATATGGTTAGAAAGGGATCAGTGATTACCGAGATGACGACAAATAGACAAAAAACACAAAAACACAAAAAAAAGAAAGAAAGAAAGAAAAAAGAAAGAAAGAAAGAATGAAGAAAGATATGTCGCGCCGACCCTAAATAAATTGGGATATGGCGAGAATGATGAGGACTTATTTTAGCTTCAACTTCTACACTAATAGTTATCTCCTATCTTGTCCTATTTCTTTTTGCCTTCATTTTCCATATATGTCATATCTAATATCTCTTTCTCTTTTCCTTCTGTATCTTTCTCTACTTTTCCTTCGTGCTTCTTCCAGAGCTGCAGGATCTTGTTTAAGTTTGTCTCGGGCTCGCTGCATATAACGTTTATTTATTTCCCTTTTCCGAGCTAACTTTTCTTCATCTGAAGTAAAACGTGGGCCTGTAGAAAACCATAGATAAGTACCTAAAATTGTAATGTCGTTGCTAAAGGTTTAAAATTGTAATGTCGTTGCTAAAGGTTTAAAATTGTAATGTCGTTGCTAAAGGTTTAAAATTGTAATGTCGTTGCTAAAGGTTTAAAATTGTAATGTCGTTGCTAAAGGTTTAAAATTGTAATGTCGTTGCTAAAGGTTTAAAATTTCTACTGATAAATGGTTTTAGATAAAAGCGTACTCACACCTTGGTACATGGCTGATACATTTACATTTAAAGGGTATTCTTAGCCCTAACGGTATGGTTCCCCCGGGTCGACGGCGCGTTGTGTTCCACGCGCGCCTCAAAGAGGCGTCAGCACCAAAGGGTGGGGTCCGCAAGGGCCGAGGGCCGATGCCTGCCAGGGGTGCGGGTTGTTCGAAAGAGATACCGCGGCCCCTGGCACACAGGCAACTGAGGGACCACGGGTGGGTTTTAGTCAGTAAAAGTCTGACACGCCCTCCCGCTCCACCCAGAGCGGGAGAAGTTATTTGATGATTTCCCACCCAAAAAAAAAAAAAAAGAAGGAGCGTTGGCAGACTGAAGATCATCACTCATTATAACCTCTACAGCGCTGGACCGCTTGTCACAGCCTCACTCCCGATTGTCCCAACGCGCTGTCAGCATGACGAACGCTCGCGGCTGTCACGCCACCACAGAGGTGACAGTTTATAGTTCACGCGCCGCTTACCAGTTGGTTGCTCACCGTCCACGCGCCGTGAAATCGTAGGGAAAACCAGAATGAGACTCGCACAGACCAAGACAGCATAGCACAAAAAGAAGGAGGCCTATAGCAGTAGGTGGAACAAGGCTGCCGATGATGATGATGAAGCTCTTCTTATTAGTTGGGCTTATACCAGAGATGAACATAGCATTTTCAGTATACAGGTTTGCTTGGACGCAAAAAGCTTGCGTGTTGAAATGGAAAGGTTAACTTGTATGCAAGTTAACATTATATTTATGCCTAGATGCAAGTCATGTCGTAGGACGTAAGTACTTGCTTGCAAGGAACTTGCGTCACTGCAAATGGACGCTCAATCTTACATACCTACTAATAGAAAATCGATAATTTAGAAAGCATGGTGAGGCGTGTAAATAGCCTGCACCTTTGTGACGGCTTTAAGCCAATTTATGAAATGATGAATCCCTATTGATGAATCCTCGACAAACCAAAACCGCTGAATTAGTTGCAGCAACACATGCCCACGTACCTCAACAATCCAGAGATCCCACTCAGACCCAGGGAGATGGGGAGATACCTCGTTCACGCGCGCGTTGCAGGTATGGGCTGCCGGCCGGCGAGCCAATCTTCTTAAATCCACCGGTGGGATGGTTGGAAGTCCAAAAATCAACACTGCACTATAAGTTCACAATGAAGCACAGATGCAGGTCCATTTATTTCAAGAGTATCGTCAAGAATTCACCAAAAAAAGGAATTTTTAAAGCGGAGCGCTGAGGCGCACACACCGTCTTATTCGAACGGTCCCAGCAAGCTGTCCGCACTCGCTAACGCCATCTATCGGCCCTTGCGAGAAACTCAAGAAAGTTTATGATATATGGGCGTTGCGTCAATAAGGTAGTGCGAGGATTCATCAATTGAGAAGTTAAAAATATTTAATTTGAAATACTAACTTAATCTATTATATGGAGAAATCCTAAATTATTTTTATTTTATTTTTTATATTGAAAATGCATTGACGCTTCACCATGCTCGGGGGCTTTGGAAGGACGCAAGTGCTTTCAGAAAGAAAGTGAAAAAATTATAAGTATTTACTGACCTAAATTATGATCAGAAAAATTTAAGCTCTACGACTGAATGCGAGATACAAATGATATATAAATTATTTAATATATTTCCTAAACCTTAAGACTATGAATTACTTAAAAGAGTTAAAAGCTTATTGCGTTGAAATAGGATATAATTTAGCGACGGCACGTTTAAAGTTACCGAACTGTGTTTTTACCATTGCAACACGAACGACATTGTCCGTGCCTTTATAAACCTCAGTTATAACTCCTAGTGGCCAACTTAGAGGAGCTGAATTATCCTGTCCCACGAGTACGACAGTTCCAACTTCTACGGGTTTGTCCGGAGTTGCCCATTTTTGCCTGACTTGCAGCGTATGCAGATACTCTAGGTGCCATTTCTTCCAGAAGGATTGGACCATATTATCTAACAACCGTTTGCGCTGTGATAAATTAATGCGCTGACCAGACAAATCGGCTGGCGGCAAGTACTGCAATGGAGTCGACATCAAAAAGTGAGCGGGAGTAATAACTTCGGGATGGGGATCGGAAGACAAAACGCTCAGAGGGCGCGAGTTCATAATGTACTCTATTTGAATGAGTACAGTTTGTAACTCCTCATAAGTGAGAAGCTGACTACCGATCACGCGATAAAGATGCGTTTTTAATGTTTTAACATTCGCTTCCCACATGGCGCCAAAATGTGGGGAGTGAGGTGGAATCATTTTCCACATTATGCGGCGGGTTGATAACTCATGTAAAAGAGACGAATTGAAACTTGAATTTAATAAGAATCTATAAAGCTCATCTAGTTGGGCCTTAGCACCAACGAAGTTGGTAGCGTTATCCGAGTAAAGATAAGATACTGGCCCTCGACGCGAGATAAAGCGTTTAAACGCGGCTAAAAAGGCATCAGAGGTTAAATCAGAGACTAACTCTACATGGACGGCCTTAGTTACCAAGCACACGAATAAACAGATGTACGCCTTCTGGGCGTGTTGGCCTCTGCGACGAGTGAGGGTTATGCGTATGGGACCAGCATAATCCACTCCAGTGTGGACAAACGCCTTTGCTTCCGATACTCGGTATTCAGGCAAGTCTGCCATCACTGGAATGGGATGCGTCGGATTTACCCGAAAACATGTGTTGCATTGTCGCAACTTGGACCTAATGACAGTCCTGGCATCCAGTATCCAAAATCGCTGTCTTAGAATGGACATGAGTAGTCCCGGTCCAGTGTGACAATTCATCACATGGTAATGACGGATTATTAGATCCACAATATGGTCATGTTTGGGAAGTAAAAAGGGATGCTTAGCGTCAAATGGAAGTTTCGACTTCGAAAGCCTTCCGCCAATGCGTAATATTCCCTCTTTATCCAAAAAGACAGCTAAACTTTGGAGTCTCTTTGAAAGCAATTTCCCAGATTTGAGGAGCTTAATGTCATTTGCAAAATGCACAGATTGCACAGCACAGACTATCGCTCGTTCCGCAGTTGACAAGCCCTGAATAGAACGAGGTTCACCATGAACCTTCGGTCTAGCGAATTTCAATATATAGGAAACAATGCGCAACAATTTATCCCATGATGAGGTACGTTGAGCAAGTTGATATAAAAGGGGTTGTTCTACTTGCGTGGTCACTGTTAAGACATTTGCCTTATGCTCGGGAAGTTCCCCACAGTTAATAGGAGAGAACGGTTTGACGGGCCAATCCTCGGGAGCACAACGAAGCCAAGAGGGGCCGTCCCACCAGAGTTCATGTGACATTAACTGGGAAGGAAGGATGCCACGAGATAGACAGTCGCTTGGATTCTCAACACCTGCCACATGGTAAAAATGTTGAGAACCCAAGTTCTCCTGACATTGAGCGACTCTATTGCTGACAAAGACTGACCAGCGGTGCGGAGAAGAGTGTATCCAAGATAAGGCTATCGTGGAATCCGAAAAGGCGTAAATTCCCGCAATAGGAATACGTAAAGCGTAAGTATCGCGAACAGTTTTTACCAATTTTGACATGAGCACAGCGGCACATAGCTCCAGACGTGCAAGAGTTGTGACTTTGGTGGGTGAAACCTTTGATTTCGCACAAAGTAAGCGGACTATGACACCAGATGGACCAGTAGAGTGTATATAAATCACACACCCGTACCCACCCATACTAGCATCAGCAAACGCGACTATACGAACGGAACAATCATCGGTAACACCCACATGGCGTGGTATGCGTAATGTATCTAGCAATGGAAACTCTTGCATGAGAATGGAAAAACGTTTAAAAATGTCGCCAGGAGCGGGATCATCCCAACCAATATTGCTCAGCCATAACTCTTTGATGAGTAACTTGGCATAAAAGATCACGGGGGCGACCAAACCGAGAACATCAAATGAGCGTGCGACTATCGAGAGTATATTTCTCTTAGTACATTTCTCAGCCACTTGAGCGGAAGTGAAGAAGAAATTATCCTGAGAAGGTTCCCACGAAAGGCCTAGAACCTTAGACACATCACTCCCCGCGTGAAAATCGAGGGACTTACGATGCGAGTCAGGAAGACTGTTTAAAAGAACGGGTGAATTGCTACACCATTTAATAAGGTCAAAATCGCCCGATTTAAGCATCTTTATAAGATCATGCGATAGCTGCATGGCGGTATCTTCATTATTCACAGAATACACCAGATCGTCCATATAGAGACTGGTCTCTGCTACTTTAGCAGCTTCGGGATAATGCGGACTGTCAGAGGCCAGCTGTCGCACAACGCGCATAGCTATATATGGACTTGACTTAAGTCCGAAGGGTAAGCGATTAAAAGCGAAGGTTAGCACAGGTTCGTGCTCATCAAATCGAAACAAAATGCGTAGGTATTTACGCTGGTCAACGGGTACACCAACACGTAAATACATTTGTTTAATATCCGCATTTATAGCGATGGGAAATAATCTAAATTTTATTAACAGAATAAATAAATCTGTTTGTAAATTTGGACCAATATGGAGTACATCATTTAAAGATAATCCTGTATGAGTCCTAGCACTAGCATCCAATACAATACGCGGCATCGGTTTGTCTGGCCGAACGACAGCGTGATGAGGGATATAGTACCCGTCATCAGAAATGGCAGATTCGTCGACTTGACTTAAGTAACCACTGTCAATGTATTCTTTGAGCACTGCATTATAATTTTTCCGCAACAACGGCGATTGGCGGAGTTTCCTTTCAAGCGCAACAAGCCGACGGTACGCGGCGGTGCGGGAGTTACCCAACTCGGCGGGATCCTTACTAAAAGGTAACGCGACGGTATAACGTCCCACATCGTCCCGTGACACGGTCGAGGAAAAAATATTCTCACATTCGGTTTCCTCAGGAGATAAAAAACGTTTATTCTCAACTTCTTCCAATTCCCAAAATTTTTGTAATAAATCATTGAGAGCCAATGCCGTGAAAGGAGAGGAGTTAAGTAAATTTAAATTATCACTATTATGCGGAAAATCACCCATAAAGACATACCCGAATGTGGTCAATAATGCAGGTGGGGCGCGTGAACCAAAATCGACCCTATTCCCCAAATAAATGTACGGAAACAGTTGAGCGCCCAACACTAGGTCAATATCCCCTGGAATATTCCAACTTAAATCAGCGAGCGGAAGCGCGTGGAAGTCTACATGACTATCCCAATTAACATGGTACGATGGTAGCTGGTCCGTAATGCACTCAACTACTAACGCGTGAATAGTATATTTTTGATCCGGATATACACGAGACTCGATATCTAAATTTACGTATCCGATTATCGGTCGCGATACAGAACCAACTCCTTTGACAAAAGAATTACTCAAAGGAATTATCAGTAAGTTAAGTTTTCTACAACAAGCTGTAGTTATTAAATTATTTTGCGAGCCATTGTCAATTAAGCACCTCACTATTGTTTTGTGACCCGCACTGTCACTCTTAGCTCGAGCATAAACCTGAGCTGTCGATAACAGCACTATCGTCTTAGCCCTCGCTGCATCAGCTGCTAATAACACGGCCGAGTTGTGAGCCGCAGACGCTGGCGTCACATCACACGAATCAGACGCAATGACCCGTGCGGAAATATCGACCTTATTACTATGAACATAAGAGCGCGGCACCGCGACGGAAACCGGGGCAGACAAAGACGTACCGGGGGTCGAGAGGGGCGAGGGAGGCGCGACAGATAGCGGCGCAGGAGGCGACGCGACGACTACATTGCAATTCAACGCTTTCACATCAGCTGTTTGCGGTTTATTTTCTTTATCAAAATGTAATAATGTATGATGGCGTTTTTTACATAAGTCACAGACTGATGTTGACTTGCAGTTACTCAATCCGTGCAATGTGTTCAGACAATTCGCACACCCACGTTTGGATTTAATAAACTCGAACCTTGTTCTAGGAGTCAACGCGGATTTATACTTAGCGCAGTTGTACAAATGAACGTGAGCGTTATCATTGCAATACGCGCAGCACGGAACCGCAACTGCGGGTGAACAAGCGGACGAGTCAGCTGACTCGCTCACAACAAACGCGTTTGTCTGTGTGCGTGACTCGCGAGGTGCGGAAGCGGGAATTCTACTATAATTTCTCGCGTTCGATTGAGACACATTCGAGCGTGCCAATATCTTTGCCTGATCTTGAACGAAACTTATCAATAATTTCGTTGTGGGAATTTCAATATCTCGAATGGAAAGTTCAAACGATTGAATAGTCTGTGAATCGATTTTTCTCATTGCACAGTGCAAAAGAATAAAATCAGCAAGATCCGTAATCCCAAGTTGTTTCAAGGCAGAAATAGATGCACTAAATGCTTCTATGAAAGAATCGAGACTGTTAGCGTTAAATGAACAACTTTTTAAATCCAATATATTATTTAAATAATGCGTACCTAGTGAGCGCTTATCTTGATATTTTTTAACTAAACTGTCCCATAAGAACTTGTAAGTATCACCCGTAGGCACAATTCCAGCGGTAACCTTCAATGCGTTGTGCGTAAGTCTACCTACCAAGTACTGCACACGCTGCGAGTCAGTCAGCTGATCATTATCATGAATATTCGACTTGAACGACTCGTAGAAAACAGGCCAATTCTCAGTTTTCCCGTCGAAAGACGGCAGCGCGATAGGAGGCAACTTTATTTTAAGCGGTTCAAAAAAAGTCTTTGAGTTACTACTGGGTGTAGATGGCGATTGATTACTGTTTATTTTATTCCTAACACGTTTAATATGAATGTACAAATCTTCAAAGGACTCTAAACAAGCATAATCGACACTTGCACCAGGTTTTATACTAATGTTTATGTGATTAATTTGATCAACAAAAGATTCAAATTTATCTCGAATGTCATCAATTGTCTCTGACTCAGTCATAAAACTTTCATTTTTCCGCGAATCGAACGACGATATATTTTTTGATAAATCATACAATCGATTAATGCGTTTAAATAACAATCCTTTCTTTTCATGAAGAATCGTTAGAAAATCTTCCGGCTTCAGTTGTTTATCCGTCATTTCGATAAATAACAAACGAAGACAATAACAGAAAAATACCAACCTGACGGTTTGCAATATTATCTCACCTATCAACTATGAGTGGGTATCTATCTAATTATTATTACGCACAAAGCCGAGATGCGTTGGTAACTACCTACTTATTTTATTAATATCAAAGCGAATTTTTAAATGCGGATACCTACATAGAATGAACTTTACCAATAAATACGTAATGTCGTTCTATGTAAACTAACAAATAATTGAACAGATTTACCAATAACTACGTAAAATCTATTGTCAATTATGCTGCGTTTTATAGGGCAATAATTTACCAATGGTTTACGTAAACTAAATACCTATTGTGCGTTATTGAACCTATACGATTTTCACCAAACAATAAATTACGTAAAAATCTAGGTAACGGGTATTAATCCGGTATCTGAAGGACCAAAAATTATGGTGAGGCGTGTAAATAGCCTGCACCTTTGTGACGGCTTTAAGCCAATTTATGAAATGATGAATCCCTATTGATGAATCCTCGACAAACCAAAACCGCTGAATTAGTTGCAGCAACACATGCCCACGTACCTCAACAATCCAGAGATCCCACTCAGACCCAGGGAGATGGGGAGATACCTCGTTCACGCGCGCGTTGCAGGTATGGGCTGCCGGCCGGCGAGCCAATCTTCTTAAATCCACCGGTGGGATGATTGGAAGTCCAAAAATCAACACTGCACTATAAGTTCACAATGAAGCACAGATGCAGGTCCATTTATTTCAAGAGTATCGTCAAGAATTCACCAAAAAAAGGAATTTTTAAAGCGGAGCGCTGAGGCGCACACACCGTCTTATTCGAACGGTCCCAGCAAGCTGTCCGCACTCGCTAACGCCATCTATCGGCCCTTGCGAGAAACTCAAGAAAGTTTATGATATATGGGCGTTGCGTCAATAAGGTAGTGCGAGGATTCATCAATTGAGAAGTTAAAAATATTTAATTTGAAATACTAACTTAATCTATTATATGGAGAAATCCTAAATTATTGTTATTTTATTTTTTATATTGAAAATGCATTGACGCTTCACCAAAGCATAAGATAAGTTTTTACCTTTCTTTATCCTAAACTTAGAACTGAAACGAGATGATGGTCGAAGACTGTTTATTATTTAACTTTTTGTAAAAATCCTTACTTGTATAATATTATAAACACGAAAGTTTGTATGTATGGGTGTTTGTTACTCTTTCACGCAAAAACGGCTGAATGGATTCGGATGAAATTTGGCACACAGGTAGATTATAACCTAGATTAACACATAGGATACTTTTTATCCCGGTACTACGTTCCTGCGGGATAATTTTCGACTACCACGCGGGCAAAGCCGCAGGCGGAAGCTAGTATGGAATACATAAACATCACACCTTGCTTCCTTAAAGGGTTGGGCAGACATGCACCGTCTTAACGTGCAGTTATTTTTAAGTTCCATGTAATAGGGGGCGCGCCTTTTACCATCAACCGGGTACAAATCTGGAAACCGGGCGGAATTTCTAGATAGAAAAATCTAATATCACTTTGCCTGTCCAGGGAATCGAACCCAGGACCGAATGCACAGCAGTTATAGTGCTTGCGACAACCAGTACAGACGCCAGCACGTCAAGCTATCCCAAACTGTCAAACTTTCCCAATTGACCATGAACCTTATGCTTATGACATAAAGTTGAAAATCTATCAAAGAAATTTGACAGATTGGGGTAACTTGATGTGCTGGCGTCTGTACAAAGAAGCAGTCAAAATAGGTTACACAATTATTACTATTAAAAAATATAAATCAACTGTTTTAAAATTTCGACAAGTTATTTATAATAATACTCGTAGTCTTAATTTTAATACAGTCAATGATTCAAACCAGAGTGATAATGTCCTGTCACTTGGATGTACCTGTAATAGATAAACCTCTATTATTATACATTTCCTTGATCAATACTTTTTTCTATTTCTCTGATGTTTTTTTAGCAAGATATTCCTAAATTCCTGTTGGAATAATCCAACGGGAATTTCAAAAGAATCAAAGATTGTCTGTACCTTAAAAACGTCAGATAAAATATAGTGTTACAACATTATTATAACCATGGTGCCATTATGATTTTAAAAATAAAGTACTTTAATTCGTGTATGTAATTTCATCACCACTGCTCTCACAACGGTAAAGGACAACATCGTGAGACAGCCGTCATGTCCTAAAACCGAAAAATTCAAAGATATGTGATATCCACCAACCCACGCTGGGCCTGCGTGGTGGATAATGGCCCACTCTCTCAAAAAAAGTTTGTTCTAAAAGCGCCATCTAGTAGTGGAACACGGTAACATTTCAAAAGGAAAATGTGAGGCGTTCGTCCAAGAAGGTTCGCAACACAAAATTATAGGTGGCGGTAGCAGTTTGATTCCAGTTTAGATTCTTCTTCTGTAATTGTTTTTATAAATATAAACTTTATCCATGTATGTGTAAAGACTAACGGGGCACTTATGTGGGTAGTGGCGACTACAGCGCCACCTAATCCTCGGGCCCTGGTCTGTATTTGGTGATCTTGAAGCCATCAAGGGACTTTTAGCGGTTGTAGTCAACATTGAATCTGAAATAAAAAAAACAACTTGAGTAAGTATGTACCTTGAATACTTCACACATTAAAAAAATTGTAGGAAAACAATTGAAGATCTTTCCAGAAGCTCCGAAATTTCGAAAGTGTTAAATTGTGAATTGATTTATTCCGCATTCGCGTCGCCAGTGGTCGTCTAACAACCGGCACATATTTAAAAGGCTAAAACGCAAAAAGTTTCTGACAAATTGACAGACTAACAGTTAGCCAATCACAGCTGTAATACATTAGTTTGACCTTCTGTCAGATTTTTGTGTTAAAGTGGCCTTTCAGAAACCGTGTTTAGACACCAAAACCCTTGCTAGCAAGGCTTGCAAAAGCAGCCTAAATTGGACATATTTTTCTGACTTAAAAAGTGGTAGAAATAGGCTAGTCTTTGTGAAAGTCCATCCGAAATTCTTCCAAAGCTATAATGCTATAATAGCGGCTTAAGTTGAGTCCTTTCTTTCTTGTCAAGTTTTAAGAAGGATCCGCAAGTAAGGGTTGTTCCAAAAGCGCCATCTAGTACTGGACCTCGGTACCATTTCAAAAGAAAGAAGTCGAGCAAGTTGAGGTGTTCGTCCGCGAAGGTTCACAACACAAGATCATAGGTGGCGGTGGCAGTCTCATTCCAGTTCAGAGTCTTCCGATAAACTAGGGTGTGGTCTTCATTCGTCAGCTCCTTGATGTCATATAAAGTGTACCGATTTCGTTTGTGGCTGATTTTTGTTCTATTAACTAATATTACCTATAAGAACAGGTAAAATTGTTTATTTATTTCTAAGAAGTAATCTCGGGAAGTACTGTTTAAAAAATTCCGTACTAAATGCGTTTCCACACAGACAAAGTCGCTGTCAGCAAAGAGTGTCTTTAATAACCTCTAAGTACCTGGTACCTACTTATTGACAGGCCTGCACTGTCCTCCTATACCTATTATCACTGTAATTTTAAAACATTGTAAAAGCTAATTAATTTTAAAAGATATCGTGGAGTTTCTTGCCGGCTCTTCTCCATAGGAAGCGACAAATTGGAACCGTGCACCTAGCTTCTGACCTTCTATAAGTGTCCATGCAGGTTTATGTGAAATAAAATATTTTGAATTTTAATGGAAAAATAAATGTTTTGTTTAATTTTTCAGGTCAACCACACAAATAAAATGAATATTAGCAAACAATGCCAGTAGTTGAGGTCTAGGGCTGATTCCCAGGTCGGGCAAAGTGGGTTATTGGGTTTTTTACCTGGATTACTCAGTAAGCAGCTCGGAGTGTGGATCTGTGCTCGGTTGATGGCAATAGGTTATATATCCCTATTACAAGGGACCTAAACTTATCTCCCTTCTGGGACCAGGGGTGCGGGTTGTTCGAAAGAGATAACGCGGCACCTGCCACACAGGCAACTGAGGGAACACGGGCGGGCTTTAGCCAGTAATAGTCTAACACGCCCTCCTGCTCCACCCAGAGCGGGAGAAGTTCTTTGATGATTTCCCACCCGAAAAAAAACCTAGGAAATAAGGCGTGTTGTATTTTTTATTTTTTTTTGGGAAAAAAACGATATTGCATTACATATAACACTTATCAGTAAGCTATTTAAAACAAAATAAATGTAATAACAACAACATTTTCCACATATTAACAAATATCTATGCTATGACGAGGGCTTATCGGTATGATAGTTATTTTTTCATTCAAGGAAACATTTTATAAATATCGTTACCAACTAACTAACTAGTCAGCACAAGATACATCCCAGTTGTTCAGTACATCAATAACTTTACTTCGAAAAGCATTTTTATTTAGCATAAATAATAGGTCTTTACCTATGAAATTGCCGTTTTGTATGAAAAAATTTAAACGAATTTTTTTCATGTATTTTTTATTTGTATTAATCGAAGTAATCACCCATGCAATCAATGCATCTTTGCCATCGCAGTGGCAGTTTATTGATGCCCTTCTTAAAGAAATCATCTGGACGGGAGGCAACAAATTCTTCAAAGGCATTTTGTACTGCCTCTCGGGTATTGAATTTTTTTCCCGCCAAGAAGTTATCCAAATTCTGGAAAAAGTAGTAGTCTGTAGGCGCAAGGTCTGGTGAGTAGGGCGGATGACGGAGAGCTTCCAACCCCAGTTCTTGCAACTTGGAGACCGTCTGCTGTGCAGTATGAGGTCGCGCGTTGTCGTGCAGGAGCAGCGGAGACGAGCGATTGACCAATGCTGGTTGGAGATGTGCCAGCTTCTCCATCATTGTGTTCAGTTCTTCACAGTACACATCTGCAGTAATGCTCACCCCGTTTGGTAAGAAGCTGTGATGAATCACACCGGCGCTAGACCACCAAACAGTGACCATCACTTTTCTAGGGGTAAGTTTTCGTTTAGGGCATTGTTTAGGTGCTGAACCAGGATCCAACCAACTTGCTGAGCGCTTGCGGTTATCAAACAGAATCCATTTTTCATCGCAGGTAACAATGCGGTTCAAAATTCCTTCATTTGTGTGTCTGTTGAGCAGTGCAAGGCACGTCTCGACGCGTACTTCGCGCTGACGATCATTGAGTTCGTGGGGCACCCATTTGTCAAGCTTTTTTACCTTGCCAATTTGACGCAAATGGACCAATATTGTTTTGACGCTAACGTCGAAAGCTGCTGCTAATTCAGCCGTAGATTGTGTATCATCAGCTTCCACAATCGCCTTTAATTCGTCATTGTCGACCAAAGTCTTCGGACGACCGCGAGGTTAATTTTTCAGGTCGAAATTTCCAGAACGGAAGCGAGCAAACCAATAACAGGTGGTGCGTTGGTTTGTAGTGTTAGCTCCGTAAACGTCGTTGATGTTGCGTGCCGCTTGTGCCGCGTTGCTGCCACGACGGTACTCATATTCCATAATTACTCGAATTTTTAACGTATCCATGATGACGAAAAAGATTGAAATGCGATGAAAATGTAACACTAATCAATAAACAAATGACTACTTTTGGAAAAAAAAATCCATGTTTTTAAAATAAAATTAATTTGAAATTAGAATTCTTACCCAAACAAAAATTATTTTGATTTGAAATGGCCAGTACTGCAAAACGGCAATTTCATAGGTAAAGACCTAATATATCAATATCTACGAAATTTTCAAAAGAAGAAAATGTGTTATGTGTGTTATATGTATGTCGCTTTCGTTTAGGACACAGGGTATGGTAGCAAGGGGGAACTTATTTTTTAAAAGAGGAGATTTTATACGCAGGGTGGCAGGGACATTGGGGCGCAAACTGTAACCATGAAATTACCACGTGAAAAATGTTCGTCGATTATAAAAAAAAACAGCTGTTTCATAGAAAAGTGCAATAACTACGCGGTCAAAATATATGAATTTTCCCTTTTTTTTAATAACCAATGGAAATATTTAACGCAAGGGGTTTCAGTATCATAGAGGTAATTGAATCTATGGTAACAGATTGCGCGTCGACTGCCCCCCGAAGAAAAATAAATCACCCTTAAAAATTTGTTACTGGTATTGTTAGTGGGTATTAGAACACCCCTTGGTAAGACTTTACCAAGGAGTATCGTAATACTCAGTAACTGGTTGTGGATGTCAGATAGGCAATCGTTCCATTTAAAATACTGGTATTCCGCTGCACCCGGTTAGTCTCGAAGCCGACACTAACATAGTTGGGCAAAGGCTGAGCTGTATGATTGGCTCATATGTAGCCCAGCCCATTTTCTGGGACACGAAGATATTTTTTTGCTGCAGGGACATGTTTAAAATAAAACTGGTCGGCAATAAATATCATAATCTTTTATTTAAATCCGTACAGCTATAATACTTATTGGTATATTATAATTAATATTAACGTCATATTGATTGAATTTAAAGGCCCCTTTTAAATATGGCAAACTTTATTTTAATAATTAAGTTAAACTCTGCAAAGAGGATCTATCACTGTTTGAATAATTGACTTGTTAGATTAACATCAATCATAAATAAATAATAGTTTAAAAAACTAAAAAACACGCTTTAAAAACCAAACAAAAAAGGAGAAAATAATGTAATTCAATTAAAAAGCGTGGGGTGCTTTTTGAGGTATTTTTATAATCAATTAATGTCAAGCACCCCACGCTTTTTAATTGAATTAAATTATTTTCTCCTTTTTACACGCTTTATATTAGCTTCACTTGTATGTTTGTTTGTTTGTATGTTTGTATGTAACCGACTCCTTTGAACGCGATTTTGACCCACTTTAAACGGTCAGATTTCATTGAAACTTTGTAAACTTGTCGAGGACCGATGACAATTCAATAATTTAAAAAAAAATAAAAAAATAAAATCACTTTTTTGTAGTTAGCAGAACTAAAAAACAGAAAATAAATAATAGTTTAACAAACTAAAAAACACGCTTTAAAAACCAAACTAAAAAAGGAGAAAATAATTTAATTCAATTAGAAAATTGATTATAAAAATACCTCAAAAAGCACCCCACGCTTTTTAATTGAATTAAATGATTTTCTCCTTTTTTAGTTTGGTTTTTAAAGCGTGTTTTTTAGTTTTTTAATCTATTATTTATTTAGTTTGGTTTTTAAAGCGTGTTTTTTAAACTATTATTTATTTTCTATTTTTTAGTTCTGCTAACTACAAAAGCGTGATTTTTTCAGTTTCTTTTTTCCTT
Organism: Antitype chi; assembly: GCA_947359405.1. Taxonomy (NCBI): domain Eukaryota; kingdom Metazoa; phylum Arthropoda; class Insecta; order Lepidoptera; family Noctuidae; genus Antitype; species Antitype chi. Next base: position 17,004,490 of record OX375820.1, on the reverse strand, counting down.
TATTTTTTTCTATTTTTCTAATTTTTTTATAAATTATTGAATTGTCATCGGTCCTCGATAAGTTTACAAAGTTTAAATGAAATCTGACCGTTCAAAGTGGGTAAAAATCGCGCCCTAAGGAGTCGGTTACAAACACACAAACAAACAAACATACAAGTGAAGCTAATAAAAAGCGTGTTAAAAGGCTATTTCAAGAATGCACAGCAAATGCACAATTTTTTCCTACCAAAGACGCCTCTGTCAATAATGTACTGTCCTTTATCAGTTTATAATGTTCCCACTGCTGGGACACAGGCGTCCTCTCTGTGAAGGGAGTGGGCAATAATCCACGCAGGCCGAGTACGGGTTGGTGAATATCACATTGTCTTCGAATTTTTGTTGTATATGCGTTTTGGTCACGAATTTTTATTATTAACACGCTTTTATTAGCTTCACCTGTATGTTTGTAACCGACTCCTTTGGACTTTATTTTGACCCACTTCAAACGGTCAGATTTCATTTAAACTTTGTAGACTCATCGAGGACCGATGACAATTCAATAATTTCATAAATTTATTCTATAATATAAAAAATATAAAAAAAAACTGAAAAAACACGCTTTTGTAGTTAGTAGAACAAAAAATATAAAATAAATAATAGATTTTAAAAACTTAAAAACATGCTTTAAAAACCAAACTAAAAAAGCAGAAAATAATTTAAAAAAGCGTGGGGTGCTTGATATTAATTGATCATCAAAATACATCAAAAAGCACCCCACGCTTTTTTGAAATTATTTTCTGCTTTTTTAGTTTGGTTTTTAAAGCGTGTTTTTTTTAAATATATTATTTATTTCCTCACCGTTTTGAGGGTAGTGGTGATGAAATAATTTATAGAAAACAAAGTACCAACCCGCACTGGGCCCGCGTCGTGGATTACGGCCCACTCCCTCTTACGGAGGAGGCCTGTGTCCCAGAAGTGGGAACGTTATAGGCTGAGTATGTGAAGCGCTAGTCTTGGTCAGAACCCACGACCCACAACTCGTAAGTCGCGGCCGTTGCTACTGGGCCACCTGGTGCACAATATACTTATTATGTGTTTACTTCATATCCATACTATTATACAAGATGTAACTTAAATAGCGCACAACCTCTGGGGTCATTGTACTCATCATTATCGACAACTTTTAGAATGGGACCAAACCTGAAATCGTAAAAAAAAAATCAGCTGTTCCCTACATTTTGACGATTTATGCGAATACAAGTGTATGGTACAGCTGATTTTTTTTTACGATTTCAGGTTTGGTCCCATAGTAAAAGTTGTTGATAATGATGAGCACAATAACCCCTTAACAGGTTGTGCGCTATTTAAGTTACATCTTGTATACTTAAAGGCGAAAGTAGCTCTTTGTGTCTTCGTCTGCGAATATTTTCAATTGGATCACTTTTTTCAACAAATACAGAATGGTCGGGATATCGACGCGCAATTTTTTGCCATGGGTTCAGTACATGAATTTCAACCCCCTGTGAAGATTTTTTTTTTCGATTATTAAAAAATGTTGTTCCATAAATTTTGACCGCGTAGGTATCGTACTTCTCTATAAAACAGCAGATTAATATTTTTTGTTTATCTGACGATAAGTTTCAACGCTCGGGTGTTTAGAATCATGTGCTAAATGAATGGTTACAATTTTTACAATTAGCCTATGCTCTCCTTATAATTACGTCATACAAATTTTATGGTTTTTTGACCACCCCCCCCGTCCTTGTCACAGGTGGTCAAACTTATGACACCCCCTCCCCCCCTGTGTGACGTCACAAAATTTTCAATTTTATATTTAGAATTAATTAAATTTAAACAGCAGGTTTTTTTAACTGAATTAAAAATAATCTTTAACAATAGCAAACATAAAGTCATATTTTTAAATAGATAGAGGAAGCCTTATAAATATAGATCGAGTAAGTAATATTAGGTCTTTACCTATGAAATTGCCGTTTTGCAGTACTGGCCATTTCAAATCAAAATAATTTTTGTTTGGGTAAGAATTCTAATTTCAAATTAATTTTATTTTAAAAACATGGATTTTTTTTTCCAAAAGTAGTCATTTGTTTATTGATTAGTGTTACATTTTCATCGCATTTCAATCTTTTTCGTCATCATGGATACGTTAAAAATTCGAGTAATTATGGAATATGAGTACCGTCGTGGCAGCAACGCGGCACAAGCGGCACGCAACATCAACGACGTTTACGGAGCTAACACTACAAACCAACGCATCACCTGTTATTGGTTTGCTCGCTTCCGTTCTGGAAATTTCGACCTGAAAAATGAACCTCGCGGTCGTCCGAAGACTTTGGTCGACAATGACGAATTAAAGGCGATTGTGGAAGCTGATGATACACAATCTACGGCTGAATTAGCAGCAGCTTTCGACGTTAGCGTCAAAACAATATTGGTCCATTTGCGTCAAATTGGCAAGGTAAAAAAGCTTGACAAATGGGTGCCCCACGAACTCAATGATCGTCAGCGCGAAGTACGCGTCGAGACGTGCCTTGCACTGCTCAACAGACACACAAATGAAGGAATTTTGAACCGCATTGTTACCTGCGATGAAAAATGGATTCTGTTTGATAACCGCAAGCGCTCAGCAAGTTGGTTGGATCCTGGTTCAGCACCTAAACAATGCCCTAAACGAAAACTTACCCCTAGAAAAGTGATGGTCACTGTTTGGTGGTCTAGCGCCGGTGTGATTCATCACAGCTTCTTACCAAACGGGGTGAGCATTACTGCAGATGTGTACTGTGAAGAACTGAACACAATGATGGAGAAGCTGGCACATCTCCAACCAGCATTGGTCAATCGCTCGTCTCCGCTGCTCCTGTACGACAACGCGCGACCTCATACTGCACAGCAGACGGTCTCCAAGTTGCAAGAACTGGGGTTGGAAGCTCTCCGTCATCCGCCCTACTCACCAGACCTTGCGCCTACAGACTACTACTTTTTCCAGAATTTGGATAACTTCTTGGCGGGAAAAAAATTCAATACCCGAGAGGCAGTACAAAATGCCTTTGAAGAATTTGTTGCCTCCCGTCCAGCTGATTTCTTTAAGAAGGGCATCAATAAACTGCCACTGCGATGGCAAAGATGCATTGATTGCATGGGTGATTACTTCGATTAATACAAATAAAAAATACATGAAAAAAAATCGTTTAAATTTTTTCATACAAAACGGCAATTTCATAGGTAAAGACCTATTATTTATAAATATTTGTTTTACATTTAATTTCGAGTTTTAGTATTTTAGATTTAAACATGTGACGTCACAAAGCTTTTGACCCCCCCCCCCCCCCTTAACGTGTGACGTAACTTATGGATGGCCAGCGGGAACAAACAAACTGACAAACAAAAAAGAAATGTTGCATAAGTGTGTTTCATATGCAATAAGCATGACGCTGTTATTTTGACATTACAAACAGGCACTTGAATTTTATTTATTTGTATGGAAGATTAAAGATAGTTCCACACGGTTCCTTAGGTGCATGGTTATGTGTATCATTCATCTTAACGATGTCATTATGATATGTATGTATGTTTGCTCTGCAACCTTTGGTGTGATTAGTAGAGCAGTGCCAGCGACACCTATCGCCCCTTTTTAATTGCAGACAATATTTGTAGCCACCACGGGATATCATTTTTCGTCCTTTATTCGATGTAGTGTATTCAAAGCCTGGAAAGTAAATTTTATGCACAGAATTTAGAACAGTTATAAAGAAAGTGAAAAAAAAAACAAATTTTATCATATTTATACAGGAAAAAAGCTTTTTTTATGGAAAAAAGTAGCTAGGTACAGATTATTAAAACAACGGTTTTCAAGAAGTTTCTTTTTTCAAATAATTTATTGTTAAAAAAAGTTCCGTTCCACAGCTAATTACAAAAAAAAAACTTTCAGTTACTCAATGGTCTAGATTAGTTAACCTGGGTTTGGGGTAGCAAATTCGACTCTAAAAGAGCTCCACTCTATAGTCGGCCAAAGTTTTATTTTATTTTCGTTAGGAATTCTCAGTAGCATCCTGAAAACGAATCCCCTTAATTAGAAAACGTTAAAAATCTAGTCACAATCTCATCTCAGCGACAACCAATGTCAAAAACTTGTCAAAATTGAGGTATAAATAAGAGGTATTTTTGACAGATTGAGACAGACTAGAATGCGAACATTCTCAAAATAGGGAAATTGCCACTTTGAAGCTTGCAGTACTTAAGTCAAACATGCCATTCGCGTACTACGTAATGTACATATTTATGGTATACATAGGACCGAATGTGGCTTGTGGCTTAGTAATAAGCCTGTATAAAGAGCCTGACCCTGTATAAAGTTCAAGGGCGTTCTTGTATGGAGTATTGCAGCCACTTATGGGATGGCTCAGCAAAATACCAGCTTGCTGCCTTTGACTCGGTGGAACGCAGAGCAAAAAGGCTCAAAGGCGACGAAACGTTGGTGGCTAAGCTTCACAGCTTGGCTCATCAGCGTAATGTTGCTTGCCTATCGGTCTTCTACAGACTGTACTTCGGAGAGTGTACGCAGGAGCTCCGCGACCTGATCCTACCATCGCCCTTTACTAACGGACTATCAGACGCACTGCAGGGTACCATCCGCACTTGGTTGATATCCCGACCAGTCATACTCAGCGCTATTCCTCCACATTTATTATGCGCACAGCCAAAGTGTGGAACTCTCTGACTGCGTCTGTGTTCCCTTCAAAATTTAACCCATCTACCTTCAAAACAAGAGTGAACAGGCATTTTCTGGGCACGCTCGATTCATCATAGACCTCATCAATCGCTTTCCATCAGGCGTGATTGAGGTCAAGAGCAGGACCATTTAGTACTAAAAAAAAAAAAAAACGGCCGTCCGTGACCCATTCACGGGCCGACCCGACCATCTTTACATACCAGGACTCCTTCGCGCCTCAGAAAACACGGCTGTCATTCGTGGATCTTTGACAGTCGTTACGGGTCGTCAGACGCCCCAAAATCTGACAACCAGTTTTATCAAGAGGTATTGTATTACCCAGTAACTTGTGGAGGTCAGATAGGCAGTCGCTTCATGTAAAATACTGGTATTCACCTGCATCCGGTTAGAATGGAAGCTGACCCTAACGTATTTGGGAAAAGGCTAGGCAGATGATGATGATGCATTCAGTAAAAAGCTGTTATTTTGATATTACAAGCAGACACTTCAATTTTATTCATTTGTATGGAAGATTAACAACAGTTCCACATGGTTCCTTAGGTGCATGGTTATGTGTATCATTTATCTTAATGATATCGTTTTGATATGTATGTATGTTTGCTCTGCAACCTTTGGTGTGATGAGTAGAGCAGTACCAGCGACATCTATCGCCCTTTTTTAATTGCAGACAATATTTGTAGCCACCACGGGATATCATTTTTCGTCCTTGATTCGACGTAGTGTACTCAAAGCCTGGAAAGTAAATTTTATGCACAGGCTTTAGACCAGCTATAATGAAAGTGAAAAAAAGAAACAAATAGGATATTATTTATGGAGCTCTTTTTACAGAAACAATTTTCTTTTTTCAAATAATTTATTGTCAATCAATTTTCTCTTATTAGATAATTAAAAAAAAAACAAATACTCAATTATATAGATTCTAGGGTTAGCAAATTCGGCTTTAAAAGAGTTCCACTCTATAGTCGGCCAAAGTATTATTTGGCTTTCGTTAAGAATTCTCAGTAGCAGTCTGAAAGCTAATTCCCGTAATTAAAAACGTTCAAAATCTAGTCACAATCGCATCTCAGCGACAATCAATGTCAAAAACTTGTCAAAATGTTGGTAAATCAAAGGTATTTTGCTAGATTTGGACAGATTATAAATGCGAACATTCTAAAAATATGGAAACTGCCACAATGAAGCTTGCAGTAACTAAGACAAACACATGCCATTCACGTACTACGTACATATGTATACTTTATATAGGGTCAAATGGGGTTTGTCAATCGATCAGGTTAAGCTACGGTTGTCATGGTTGGTCCGTGAATGGGTGACCATCTTTACATACCAAGACCCCTCCGTGATTGGGAAAGCACGTTAAACTGTTGGGCTTTAGTTCGTGGATCTTTGACAGTCGTCACGGGTCGTCAGACGCCCCAAAGTCTGACAACCAGTTTTACCAAGAGGTATCGTATTACCCAGTAACTGGGTTGTGGAGATTAGATGATGATGACGCATTCAGTAAAAAGCTGTTATTTTGATATTACAAGCAGACACTTAAATTTTATTCATTTGTTTAGAAGATTAGAGACAGTTCCACACGGTTCCTTAAGTGCATGGTAATGTGTATCTTTTATCTTAATGAGATCGTTTTGATATGTATGTATGTGTGCTCTGCAACCTTTGTTGTGATGAGTAGAGCAGTGCCAGCGACATTTATCGCCCCTTTTTGATTGCAGACAATATTTGTAGCCACCACGGGATATCATTTTTCGTCCTTTCTTTGATGTAGTGTATTCAAAGCCTAGAAAGTAAATTTTATGCACAGACTTTAGACCAGTTATAAAGAAAAAAAAAATTGATCATATTTATAGAGGAAAAACCTCTTTTTATGGAAAAAAGTAGCTAGGTACAGATAATGTAAACCAATCAATTTAATTCTACCCATCAGAAACGAGGGAAAGAATTTTATTTTTTCAAATAATTTACTGTCAAAAAATATTCGCGTAGGTACTAGCTAATTACAAAAAAAAACAAAAAACTTTCAAATACTCAATTATCTAGATTCTAGGGTTAGCAAATTTGGCTTCAAAGAGTTCCACTCTATAGTTGGCCAAAGTATTATTTGGCTTTTGTTAAGAATTCTCAGTAGCAGCCTGAAAGCTAATTCCCGTAATTAGAAAACGTTCAAAATCTAGTCACAATCGCAACTCAGCGACAATCAGTGTCAAAAACTTGTCAAAAAGTTGTAAAATATGAAAATTGCCACTTTGAAGCTTGTAGTACCTAGAGACAAACACATGCCATTCACGTACTAGAAAGAAAGAAAGAAAGAAAAGAAAGAAAAAATGTTTATTCTGCACAAACAAAACGCACATTATATAAAAAAAAAATAACATAAAATGCACCCATCCAAAGTAGCCAAAAGCCTATTTACGTAGAAAAAGTTTACAATTTTGTCCATTACTTGTTGATGTCAGGGCTAGTGACCAAAGACATATAGACGTTACGTAACTGGCAAATTATTATATAATCAATCAAAACAAAACCACAATGCCGATTGCAGAATTTGCAGAGTGCATTATTGAATACTCTTGCAAACAAACATACCACAATAATAAGAACAATAAGCCGTGCGTCGCATCTGTGCAAGAATAGGTCTTTGCTCAGCGAAATGCTGTGACTTAGGAAAACCTATCGTCAACAGCGTTGGTTTTCAGCAAATACCTACCTTAGAAATGACGCAATGACGTCCCCGTACTACATACATATGTATACTTTACATAGGGCCAAATGGGGCTTGTCAATCGATCAGGTTAAGCTACGGTTGTCATGGTCGCTCCGTGTATGGGTGACCATCTTAACATACCAAGATGCCCTCCGTGCTTCGGAAAGCACGTTAAGCTGTTGGTCCCGGCGCTTATTCGTGGATCTTTGACAGTCGTCACGGGTCATGAAACGCCTCAAAATCTGACAACCAGTTTTACCAAGAGGTATCGTATTACCCAGTAACTGGGCTGTGGAGATCAGATAGGCAGTCGCTTCATGTATAATACTGGTATTCAGCTGTATCCAGTTAGAATGGAAGCCGACTCAAACGTATTTGGGAAAAGTATAGATGACGATGATGCATTCAGTAAAAAGCTGTTATCTTAATATTACAAGCAGACACTTCGATTTTATTCATTTTTATGGAAGATTAGAGACAGTTCCATACGGTTCCTTAAGAGCATGGTTATGTGTATCTTTTATCTTAATGAGATCGTTTTGATATGTATGTATGTGTGCTCTGCAACCTTTGGTGTGATGAGTAGAGCAATGCCAGCGACATCTATCGCCCCTTTTTAATTGTAGACAATATTTGTAGCCACCACGGGATATCATTTTTCGTCCTTTCTTTGATGTAGTGTATTCAAAGCCTGGAAAGTAAATTTTATGCACAGACTTTAGAACAGTTATAAAGAAAAAAATAATTGATCATATTTATAGAGGAAAAACCTCTTTTTATGGAAAAAAGTAGCTAGGTACAGATAATGAAAACAAATCAATTTAATTCTACCCATCAGAAACGAGGAAAAGAATTTTCTTTTTTCAAATAATTTACTGTCAAAAAATATTCTCTTACTAGCTAATTACAAAAAAGAACTTTCCAATACTCAATTATCTATATTCTAGGATTAGCAAATTTTGTTTAAAAGAGTTCTACTCTCTATAGAGTAGAACTCTTTTAAACAAAATTTGCTACGAAAGCCAAATAATACTATTGGCGACTATTCGCCAATAGTATTATTTGGCTTTCGTTAAGAATTCTCAGTATCATCTTGAAAGCTAATTCCCGTAATTAGAAAACGTTCAAAATCTAGTCACAATCGTAACTCAGCGACAATCAATGTCAATTTTTTTTTTTAATTTTGGTAAATCAGAGGTATTTTGCTAGATTTGCACAGATCATAAATGCGAACATTTTTTAAATGTGGAAATTGCCACTTTGAAGCTTGCAGTACCTAAGATAAACACATACCATTCACGTACTACATACATATGTATACTGTACATAGGGCCAAATGGGGCTTGTCGATCAATCAGGTTAAGCTACGCTTGTCGTGCTCTGTCCGTGAATGGGTGACCATCTTAACATACCAAGACCCCTCCGTAATTCGGAAAGCACGTTAAGCTGTTGGTCCCGGCTGTCATTCGTGGATCTTTGACAGTCGTCACGGGTCGTCAGACGCCCCAAAGTCTGACTACCAGTTTTACAAAGAGGTATCGTATTACCCAGTAACTGGGTTGTGGAGATCAGAAAGGCAGTCGCTTCATGTAAAATACTGGTATTCAGCTGCATCCGGATAGCATGGAAGCCGACCCCGACGTATTTGGGAAAAAGCTACATGATGATGATGTATTTAGTAAAAAGCTGTTATTTTGATATTACAAGCAGACACTTCAATTTTATTCATTTGTATGGAAGATTAACTACAGTTCCACATGGTTCCTTAGGTGCATGGTTATGTGTATCATTTATCTTAATGATATCATTATGATATGTATGTATGTTTGCTCTGCAACCTTTTGTGTGATTAGTAGAGCAGTACCAGCGACATTTATCACCCCTTTTTAATTGCAGACAATATTTGTAGCCACCACGGGATATAATTTTTCGTCCTTTCTTTGATGTAGTGTATTCAAAGCCTGGAAAGTAAATTTTATGCACAGACTTTAGAACAGTTATAAAGAAAGTGAAAAAAAAACAAATTTGATCATATTTATAGAGGAAAAAAGCTCTTTTTATGGAAAAACTAGCTAGGTACAGATAATGAAAACAAATCAATTTAATTCTACCCATCAGAAACGAGGAAAAGAATTTTCTTTTTTCAAATAATTTACTGTCAAAAAATATTCTCTTACTAGCTAATTACAAAAAAGAACTTTCCAATACTCAATTATCTATATTCTAGGATTAGCAAATTTTGATTAAAAGAGTTCTACTCTATAGTCGCCAATAGTATTATTTGGCTTTCGTTAAGAATTCTCTGTAGCATCCTGAAAGCTAATTCCCGTAATTAGAAAACGTTCAAAATCTAGTCACAATCGCAACTCAGCGGCAATCAATGTCAATTTTTTTTTTTTTTTTTGGTAAATCAGAGGTATTTTGCTAGATTTGGACAGATTATAAATGCGAACATTTCTAAAATGTGGAAATTGCCACTTTGAAGCTTGCAGTACCTAAGATAAACACATGCCATTCACGTACTACATACATAATACTGTACATAGGGCCAATTGGGGCTTGTCGATCAATCAGGTTAAGCTACGCTTGTCGTGCTCTGTCCGTGAATGGGTGACCATCTTAACATACCAAGACCCCTCCGTAATTCGGAAAGCATGTTAAGCTGTTGGTCCCGGCTGTCATTCGTGGACCTTTGACAGTCGTCACGGGTCGTCAGACGCCCCAAAGTCTGACAACCAGTTTTACAAAGAGGTATCGTATTACCCAGTAACTGGGTTGTGGAGATCAGAAAGGCAGTCGCTTCATGTAAAATACTGGTATTCAGCTGCATCCGGTTAGCATGGAAGCCGACCCCGACAGACACTTCAATTTTATTCATTTGTATGGAAGATTAACTACAGTTCCACATGGTTCCTTAGGTGCATGGTTATGTGTATCATTTATCTTAATGATATCATTATGATATGTATGTATGTTTGCTCTGCAACCTTTTGTGTGATTAGTAGAGCAGTACCAGCGACATTTATCACCCCTTTTTAATTGCAGACAATATTTGTAGCCACCACGGGATATAATTTTTCGTCCTTTCTTTGATGTAGTGTATTCAAAGCCTGGAAAGTAAATTTTATGCACAGACTTTAGAACAGTTATAAAGAAAGTGAAAAAACAACAAATTTGATCATATTTATAGAGGAAAAAAGCTATTTTAATGGAAAAAGTAGCTAGGTAGGTACAGATAATGAAAACAAATCAATTTAATTTTACCCATCAGAAACGAGGAAAAGAATTTTCTTTTTTCAAATAATTTACTGTCAAAAAATATTCTCTTACTAGCTAATTACAAAAAAGAACTTTCCAATACCCAATTATCTATATTCTAGGATTAGCAAATTTTGATTAAAAGAGTTCTACTCTATAGTCGCCAATAGTATTATTTGGCTTTCGTTAAGAATTCTCTGTAGCATCCTGAAAGCTAATTCCCGTAATTAGAAAACGTTCAAAATCTAGTCACAATCGCAACTCAGCGGCAATCAATGTCAATTTTTTTTTTTTTTTTGGTAAATCAGAGGTATTTTGCTAGATTTGGACAGATTATAAATGCGAACATTTCTAAAATGTGGAAATTGCCACTTTGAAGCTTGCAGTACCTAAGACAAACACATGCCATTCACGTACTACATACATAATACTGTACATAGGGCCAAATGGGGCTTGTCGATCAATCAGGTTAAGCTACGCTTGTCGTGCTCTGTCCGTGAATGGGTGACCATCTTAACATACCAAGACCCCTCCGTAATTCGGAAAGCATGTTAAGCTCATCGTCATTCGTGGATCTTTGACAGTCGTCACGGGTCGTCAGACGCCCCAAAGTCTGACTACCAGTTTTACAAAGAGGTATCGTATTACCCAGTAACTGGGTTGTGGAGATCAGAAAGGCAGTCGCTTCATGTAAAATACTGGTATTCAGCTGCATCCGGATAGCATGGAAGCCGACCCCGACGTATTTGGGAAAAAGCTACATGATGATGATGTATTTAGTAAAAAGCTGTTATTTTGATATTACAAGCAGACACTTCAATTTTATTCATTTGTCTGGAAGATAAACTACAGTTCCACATGGTTCCTTAGATGCATGGTTATGTGTATCATTTATCTTAATGATATCATTATGATATGTATGTATGTTTGCTCTGCAACCTTTTGTGTGATTAGTAGAGCAGAACCAGCGACATTTATCGCCCCTTTTTAATTGCAGACAATATTTATAGCCACCACAGGATATAATTTTTCTTCCTTGTTTCGATGTAGTGTACTCGAAGCCTGAAAAGTATGAAGTTTAAAGTTTTATGTACAGACTTTAGACCAGTTATAAATAAAGTAGGAAAATAAAAGATTTGATCATATCATATCACATCATAAAAATCTCATTTATAGGTAAGTATCTACAGATTTTTAAAACATTTTTTTTTGTTCATTTTAATCCGAACGAATCAGAAGCAGGAAAATAAATTTAGTTTTTCAAATAATTTATTGTCAAAGTCTACATACTTCAAGAAAGAAATAAAAAGAAACGAAAACAAAACAAAATAAATTAAAAAAAAAGAATGAAAGTCGAAATTCGGATTCTTTTCTCGAAATTTGGCTTTAGAAAAGTTCCACTCTCTAAACGAAAATAGTACTTATAGCATTTTTTGTGATTGTAAGAACTGGGCTATTTTTTTACAACAGCTTGATTGTTATACTTATAATTTACAGAGCTTTATTTACATAATTATTATATAAATGCTACATCAAAGTATATAAAAAAAACGTATATTCATCAAATGATCAGGTCTGAATAATCACACAAAATGCCATACGTGTAGTATATCATTGTGTGTGATTGTAAGAACTGAACCAAGTTTAATTTAGTTTAATTACAACAGCATGATGGTTATGCTGATTATTTACGCTAATAATTTCATTGCCAACAGTAAATATAACTGCCCTGCACCCTCTATTGTGGTGTGTCGAGCAATACCAACGAGTCTTGCATCCCGTGTCACGGTGACGAGAGAATCTGTAGCCAGCATATATTATAATGCCGGTCCCTTTTCTAGATACAGTGAATACTGGTCCTGAAAAAAAACTTAGGCAATGAACTGAATTTAATTAATTATGTTTTTTTTTTTTACATAGCTTGTTTTTGTCGTTTGAATAATTTTTAGAGAGAGAATGATGTTTTTTAAACAGTCGTATGCCGCAATAAATGTCTTGCGTATATCTAAATTTCAGGGTATATGGGTGCTGGAATGTAGAATTGTAGAATAGCAATAGGGTGCTGAATAGCAACATCTATACAAAGGTACGTCCATTAAAATCACCAAATTTACTAACGACAATTATGTATATTTCCTTGCAACAGTATTTAGAAAATTTCGTACACTAAGAATAGACACGATTTTGCTAGGTTGGCCGGAAAAGAAAACACATGAAGAAAATTGGAAAAATATTGGCGAGACCTCTACAGAGCAGTGGGACAAATACTTTGACTACCATTTGATACCAGTTGGACCTGAATGGTGTCGGTTTGTACGAGTAGTAGGGGGGAGACACGGGCTGGTTGACTAACTTGTCACTTATTGGTTTCGTCAAAAATACCTTTATATGCTAGTGACACTATTAGCTTGAAAAAATAATTAACACGTATGTGATACAGTGTTATCGGTTTTATTGTTATTTGCTAGTTCTCACAGAACAAGAAATCATAATTATGGTACCAGTCCTGAGGACCAGGGTGAGTTGAGCTCAGGCTTGGGTTAAGTTGAGTTATAATTATGTAAACAGTTATTACATAATTGTAAAATCATGAGAAGGGATGAGTAATAAAACAATATTTTCTTTGATGGATAAGCCTCCAAACATAACAACTTAAATGTATTCTAAAGTTGAACTTTCACAAGTAAAAAATAACGTATAACATAATTTTAATATTCATGTTTTTCTTTTAATTTCATCACGTATCAATTTTATTTTAAAGTTTCTGTAAATCGTAACATTTCTTTAAATACATGTCATATTTATGGCTTAACTAAAAGAGTTTTTACAAATAGTATTTATGTGATTCGCCACAATACTAACAGTAGGAATAGCTAACATGTTGACAGTTCAACCAAATTCATTACGTTATTTAAGTTGTTGAGCAGATTTTTTTTTCGAATATAGGAAGCAATGGAATAGCAGTGTGTTATGCATTTATGGTGTAGGACTGCATGATTATACATAATGCTGTACTACACTAACAACTGGGCCAAACCTTTCTGAAACATTGCGGTGGTTATGCTCGTTGTTGACGCGAATAATTTCATTGCCAACAGTAAATATAACTGCTCTGCATCCTTTATGATGATTCGTCGCGCAGTACCAACGAGTCTTGCATCCAGTGTCACGGTGACGCGAGAAACGGTACCCAGCATATAGTAAAATACGGGTCCCTTTTTGAGATAGAGTGAACACAGGTCCTGAAAAAACAAACTAACATACTGAAACTGAAATGAACTAGAGCTTTTCATGATCAGTTAGATAATTTTATAGAAAAATGACAATGTGAAGTTTCAATAAATTAGATCTTTTTTTATTATGTTTGATGTATGTTATGAGTTCTGCCAAGGATGCGGGTTGTTCGAAAGAGATACCCCGGCCCCTGGCACACAGGCAACTGACACGCCCTCCTGTTCCACTCAGAGCGGGAGAAGTTATTTAATAATTTCCCACCCAACAAAAAAAAAATATGTATGTTATGGAGCACAACTTTATAAATAAATAAATAACAACAAAATAGATAATTATGTAACCATTTAATCAAATTATACTAGAACAAAATGTCTTTCGTAGATTTTTTTTTTTTTAATTGCGTACTTATTACTACAAGTGATCGCCTAGTGGTCGAAATTCGATCATAATTTATTAATGAAAAACTTAAAGTATTTCTAATACAATATCATATAAAAATATTCGCTTTCTGCACTCCTTATCCATATAAACTTTAACTGTGGTGAATTTCATACTTCTCTGTCCGCGTAGTTTTCATAAAAAAGGGTACTGAGTTTTTTTTTATTTATTTTTATATATTTTTTTTTATAATTATTTATTTTTATATAATTATATATTTTTTTATAATTTTTATATTAATATATTTTATAAAGATATAAGGACTGGCACCCGTTGATCAACGCCCTAATCAAATCAAATCAAATCATTTATTTTTGCAAACATGGGTAATTGGTACATAGATGTTTTCTTAAAAAATTAGTCCTCCATATTCTACCGTCTCATGGGCATGCAAATAATATTCCTTTCCAAAATTATACAGAAATTCTATTGAATAATTATAAATGTCAAATCATTAGAATTCCAAAAAATAAATAAAAGAAGAAACAAAAAACAGATTAATATCATTAGTGACATTTCTACAGTAATATGTCAAAAAAAAAAATTGTATGTCAAAGTGTAAATCTGAATAAAAAGTGTCAGAATAGGAACATGTATGTCAATCATAATAATAGTTTAACAATCAGTGCAGAGGTTTATCATTAAGGAAGTCGTCAATTGTGTAATAGCTTTTCTCAATTAATATTTGGTTTAGTGCCCTATTAAATTGTATTACAGTCATATTTTTTATCAGATCAGGTACTCTATTATAAATACGTGGGGCAATACCAAAAAAACTTTTTGCATAAGTGCGGTTTTACATTTCACTTGGCATAGTTTGTTTGCATATTGAGTCCGTATCGGATTTTTTCGAACTGCTGACAGTTTTTCAAATAATTGTGGATTGTTTTTTACAAATAGAGCTGTTTCCAAAATGTATAAAGAAGGAAAAGTTAAAATTTTTAAAGACTGAAAATAGGAAAGACAGCTATCTGTTGTTTTAAGACCGCACATTGACCTTATACATCGCTTCAGCATTCTAAATACCTGTTCCCTATCGGTAGACTGCCCCCAGAAAATAATGCCATACCGCAAAACCGTGGCAACCAGTCCATGGTATGCTGATAACAGAGCCTGACGGTTGACTTTTTTAGAAAGTTGATGAAGAGCATACGCGGATTTGCTAAGTTTTTTGCACACAACTTCAACATGAGGTTTCCAAGTGAGTTTGCTGTCAATCACTATACCTAAAAACTTCGCCTGACTCTCTTCCTCACATCACATTTGGGTTTTCGGTGCGTTGATGAAATTGCATTATTTTCGTTTTACTTAGGTTTATTACTAAATTATTATCACTTAACCAGTTAATTATGTCATGCAAACAAGTATTTATTTCGTGCTCGTAATTATTATGATTTGTACACTTTCTTTCTTTCTTTCTTTCTTTCTTTCTTTCTTTCTATATTAAAAAAAGTGGCGGCCCCAATACGCTACCCTGTGGAACACCATATTTTACATGCCTTGGTTTAGATGTATATATGGTTTCTATTTTAGTTTTCGGACAAATTCTAGAAATTTCTGTGTATTGCAGTCTATCACTTAAGTACGATTCTAGTAACTGGAGGATGTTCCCTCTGATACCGTAACTATGCAACTTGAGCAGCAGAATTTTATGGTCCACATAGTCAAAGGCCTTGGTCATGTCAGTATAAATAGCACATACTGGATTTCTCCTATCTACTGATGACATGATGTTTGATAATAGGTCGAAGAGTGCCATATTAGCGGTAGAATTCTTACGGAATCCCCTTTGTTCGTGACAAAATAATTGAAATTTTTCGAAATAAGTATAAAGAGAGTTATAGATAACTTTCTCAAAAATTTTGGAAAAAATGGGAATTTTCGCTATAGGTCTATAGCTTTTTAACTCTGTTTTATCATCTTTTTTGTGTAAGGGTTTTATTATAACTATTTTGAGCCTGTTTGGGAATGTGCCATTAGCAATACACAGGTTAATTATATAAGCTAATGGAGGTGCTATCACTTCTTTTGTGAATTTTATGACTTTTGTAGAAACGGCATCGTAGCCAACAGTGGTTGTGTTTTTTAGGCTAGAAATTATTTTTATAATGTCATTAGTTGTAACAGGTTGCATGAACAGGGAATTTAATGTCTGATTGTTTAAATTAATATTATTTAACGTGATGTCAGTTTTAGTATTATTTTCAATTTCGTCAATAAAATAATTGTTAAATTCATTTGCAATGTCTGTGGGGTGTGTAAACGACAGATTACCTCTATTTACGCACATGATTGACTCCTGTGGCAAGCACAGTTTGGTTTTATTTATTATTTGCCAGGTAGCTTTCGATTTGTTTTCAGCGGTGTTTATAAAATGATTATTTTGTGCTTTTTGTGTTAGCTTGATAATTTTTCTATAAAGTTTTGTATAGTTTTTAAGAACTTTTTTATTCGGTGAGTCCGAATTTAACCTATATACCCAAAGCAACTGCCTTTGCTTTTTGCTACATATTTTTATTCCTCGAGATATCCATTTTGTTTCTTTATTGGTTTTGATGGTTATCATTTTTTCCGGAAAACATAATCTATAAAAAAGAGAAAAATCATCCATGAAATTATCAAAAGCTTTATTTGCGTCTTGTGCATCAAAAACTTGAACAAAAGACAAACAACTGAGATGTGTTTTAAAAGTTATTAAATTATTCATGCTTATGTCCTGTTTTTTAGTTTTCCAATGCTGAAGTTTACATGATTTTTTAATAGGTATTTTGATTATTTGACATGTATGATCCGAAAGTACCAGATCTACAACTTCAGCCTCGCAGTCTTTCCAATAGTTGTGTGCAAAATTATCAATACAGGTGTGACTACTTAACCTTGTGGGAGTATAAAGAGCTAGTTTTAGATTGTACTTCATAAGAAAAAATTCTAAGTCTAACGTGGCCTTGTTTCTTTTTAAAACATCGATATTAAAATCTCCACACAAGATAACTTTTTTATTTGATGAAATACAAACTTTTGTCAATATATAGTCCAATTTTTCATAAAATATTTCGTAATTAGGCTTAGGAATTCTGTATATACAAATAATAATAATTTTATGAGCTATTATCTCTACAGCGCAGCATTCAAAAATCCCCGAAACTGATTGTTTCGATATGTCCGGTATTTCTTTGAACTGCAATCCTACTCTAACGAAAATACACGCTCCTCCTCTCTTTGCATTTCTAGAGAAGAAAGCAGCTGGACAAAAATTTGGAATGTGTAATAAATCCTCATAACCAGTTTGTATGAAGTGCTCTGTAATACAAATAACATCTATTATTGTTCCTTTGTCAGACAATTCCACCAGCTTTACAGTCAGACTGTCTGCTTTATTCATCAGCCCAGCTATGTTCTGATGTAGAATGGTAAGATATTTAAAGAAAAAACTGAGAATTTAGTTGTTGCGAATCTGTAGATAAACTATTTTTATTTTGCGGGTGGCAACTGACTTTTAAGTACGTAGTAGTGTGGTTGCTTAAGCCAAATATAAGGTCTCGCAAATCTGATACAACAGTCTTTAAACCAGAGTTATTTAAAGTTCCATATTTTTTATTATAGTTTTCGTAATCATAAAGTAGATTAAGATTTGAGTCTAGTAAGAATGCATAATTACATGTATTTATATCTAAATAAAGAAGGTTATTAAACGTTTCTATACGGCTGTTAAACATTATGTTGGAATCTGTCATATATTTAAAGGTGGGTAAACAAATAATAAAGTTTGTGTGATTCAATGGTAACAATTTTTCCCTCACAAACATGACAAGTTCTAAATAGTTATTCGTTTTACGAAAGTCTTCCTCGCCAATATAGATAACACAATAGTCCGAGTGCGTAAAGTTTTGTACTTTTCTTTCAATTTTGTCAAGAATTTGCCCTAATCCACATGTAGGTTTGCGATAGTGACAGATTTCAAAGTTACACAGATTAGTTCTTTCGGCAATTGTATACAGTCTGTTTGACGTTTCGCTGCTTATTAGGCATATTTTGTGTTTCGTAGAAGGATGTTCATGCTCTGCAGCTATTCTGGTTTGTATGTTTTTGTTTTTGTTAGGTGGGGTTGCGCTGCTACTAACGTTTTTAGTTGTATTAAGTGTGTTCGTCGGTAAAGAGTTGTCTTTTTCAATTGTCTGAGTGGTCTGAGTTTGTTTTGTCTTCGTGTTTTTTTTAGGAGTCATTAATGCGGTCTTCGCTTTATGTTTTCCTGGACTGTTGACAATTTTTTTGTAGAGGTCATTTTTTTTATTAAATTCTAAATTTAATTCTTTAGTTGGCTATTTTCTAATGATAATATCTCTATTTCTTTATTAGCAGTAGTTAGTTGAGACTTTAGTCTGACAACCTCATCTTTTAATATTTTTAATTGCGGAACGTCTTCGTCCTCAGATATATCAGGCAGACTACTCGTCGTACAGTTCAAAGTTTGTGATATAATATCGCTTCCGTCATCATTTGGTTCCGATCG
Source organism: Antitype chi (assembly GCA_947359405.1). Taxonomy (NCBI): domain Eukaryota; kingdom Metazoa; phylum Arthropoda; class Insecta; order Lepidoptera; family Noctuidae; genus Antitype; species Antitype chi. Next base: position 16,985,617 of record OX375820.1, on the reverse strand, counting down.
TGTGCGCGTCCGCCGGAAAGTAATATTCTCCAAGAAATTCATATTTCAAGTAGATTTTAACTTTAAAAAATAATTGCGTGGTATTGAGATTTGAACCTGCGTCTCGGTGATTCGATCGCTTTGGTATCACGGTTACGCCACTAGGCCAGCCGGCGCTTATTAGTATGGCCGAAATACTGGTATTAGTGCGGCCGGTGTACGTATTTGTTATTATTACGTTTGAGTTCTTTAATTTACTTCACGCTCAATAGATGTCTCTAAACACAATTTTAACTCAGCAATCGTTCTTGTTGTAGCAACATTGTTTAGGGGTTGGTAACAAAAAAATAGCTTGGTTCTTGAAACTTGACTTAAGATGGCGTTGTCGTCAATCCGTTTCGACTAAAAAACTGCTGCTTAATTGTTACATATTTTTGTATCACTTAAACCCACGTATTTTTAAAAGTTATTCAAGTCGACGTCCAAACTATTGAGTCAGATTGTCACAATATGTTATATTACGTAAACAATCTTACGAACGTCCAGAGTCTAGTTCCATTAATATTCAAGTCACTGTAGGTAGGTACTATGTGTCAACTATGTATTTTCACTGTTTAATTGGTTGTTAGTGCACTTTAGCTATCGATAACACTGTCACAGGTAGTTTATATGACTAGCTTCACTTTGATGTGCATTACACAGTTCGTACTCGAGTTTAACTATTTTTTGAAGTTTTTATAATAGGAGCACGAATCACTGTACATATTATTCCGTTACCGTCCGAGTGACATAGAAAGAAGAAATATCCAAAAGAAAAGGTAAACAAATTATACAGGAAAGTTTTAAAATTATTTAGCGAAACTTCACAGAATCAAGTAATCAGAAGGGTACCACAATTAATGATTATGTTTATTGTTAATTTTAACAATCTCGTCATCGATTGTGAAAAGGGCTGCTCTGCAGGACTTGTGGTGCATATTGCAATACCACCTGGTCTTCACCCCATTGCTACGGTGTCGGATGAACGTGTAACCAGCAACTATAATCATACGGCCTCCGTTTCTGGTTCGAGTATACACTGGGTCTGTAAGAAAACAGAGATCTCAATTTGAACCTGTACTATTTGTATATGGTTTATGATTACCTCTATAGAACTTGCGGTAAACAATATTAGACTCACCCGATTACAAAACAAGGCTCTTTTTAGGTATGGTTTAATTAAACCATCGAAGCTGTTTTTGAAATAAGAACCAAACAGGAATCGAAATCCAGTTTCTTTTTATAAAACTGACAACTTATTCTGGTGTTTTTTTTTTTGGGTGGGAAATCATCAAATAACTTCTCCCGCTCTGGGTGGAGCGGGAGGGCGTGTCAGACTTTTACTGACTAAAACCCACCCGTGTTCCCTCAGTTGCCTGTGTGCCAGAGACCGCGGTATCTCTTTCGAACAACCCGCACCCCTGGCAGGAACTAATTCTGGTGTTAAGTTGTCATTTTTGGACATCACTTTTGATTTTTGTATTAAGAAGTTTACCCAAATCGTTATAAAGTTAGAAATGCAAAAACTGGCTCAGAGCTTTAGGTTAGAACTAAAGTTAGATCGCAATTTGTAATAAGACGGTTTGGGTTTTTGACAGTTTAATAATAAGTTGTGCTAATATAGAAGTTGTGTGTTAATAAATAGAAAGCATATTGTTTAAAGGGATGTATATTTTCTTCATCAAATACAAATATACAAATTCACAATTACATCACAAAAACTAGTTGAAGCTAGATGTCAGTTTTCGGGTTATGGACGAAATCGTGTTAAGGCCCCGCTGACAGTTGCGACATGACAGCGCGACTCGACTCTAGTAGAATAACTTCAATGAAGTTCTTCATAGAAATTGTTGTACTAGAGTCACATCGCGCCTGTCTGCGTGTCTTGTTTCTTTTTTCAAATAACCTCCGTCTTTAGGTAAATCAGAATGAGGAACCTTTCATTCTGAGAGCAGTGGTGGCCCATTGCAACGGCCGAGACTTACAGACACTGTGTAAATAATTTCATCACCACTGCTCTCAAAACGGTGAAGGAAAACATCGTGAGGAAGCCGACATGTCTTAGAACCAAAAAAATTAAGATATGTGACATCTACCAACCAGCATCGCGTCCGCGTGGTGAATTACGGCCCACTTCCTCTCACCGAGAGGAGGATGTTCCCACAGCTGGGACACCGGCGGGTATACCCGCTAACGCACCACTGGATGGTTATATGCACTATCTTTTCTGAATTATTCGTCAAAGATAGTGAATATCTTCACTCGACAGCCCTAGTGCCACAATGCCAACGCGTTTTCACCCCGGAAAAGTAATGCCGGGAGAATCTGTAGGTACTATTAATTATATGCTTACTAGGTTTTGCTTGCGGCTTTGCCTGCGTGGACGTTGAAAATAATCGCGCGGGAACATTATACCGGGATAAAAAGTATCCTATGTGTTAATCCTGGTTATAACCTATCTGTTTGGAAAATTTCATCCAAATGCATTTAGCCGATTCTGCATGATTTAGTAATAAACATCCAAATATCCAAACATTTAACTAAACATACAATCTTTCATGTTTATATTATCCACCACGCGGGCCAGTTTAAATGTACAGTGGGCTGCATCAATTGGGTACCCCAGTTGTATTAAAATTTTAATACAACTGGTGTACCAAATTGATGCAGCCCACTGTACCTAGCTAATAATGGTTATGATTATTGTTAACTTTTATAATTGTATTCTCCAGTGTAAAAATCGCAGCCTTACAGCCTTTAGAATGATGAGTAGAGCAGAACCATCGCGTCTTCAACCCATTGACGAAATGGCGGGAGAAATTGTGCCCATCCAACGCAATTACTACAGCTCCTCTCTTACTTCGTGCGAATACAGCTTCCACACCTAGGCAAATAACAACCAAAAAAAAAGTGCGTTTGAAAAGTATTCGCAAGAACGATGTTATTGATTGGGTCCTAGAGAAGTCGACTGTGCCACCGTTACATCTATGAACACATCTTCAAACACGCGCGACACGACACGTCTTGTAGAACAATTTCCATGAAGTTTTCATAGAAATTGTTCTACGAGTGTCGCATGTCGCGACGCGGCCGTCGTGTCGCGCTAGTCTGCATGAGCCTTTATGGTGGAAGTTCCAGGGGAACCCACAAAATTCCAATTAACTTCGGTTTTTTTTTTGCAATTTGCAGGTAAGAAGTTCATTTAATTCCTTTGAATGACTATTTCATGAAAAAGTAATTCAGTCTCGGATTCAGCGTATTTGTTCTTCATTTATTTGTGACGCAGGTTGACAGCACAAACTGGTGGGATCCACAAGGGCCGATGCCTGCCAGGGGTGCGGGTTGTTCGAAAGAGATACCGTGGCTCCTGGCACACAGGCAACTGAAGGAACACGGGTGGGTTTTAGTCAGTAAAAATCTGACATACCCTCCCGCTCCACCCAGAGCGGGAGAGGTTAATTGATGTTTTACCATACAAAAAAAAAAATAGGCTAGGTGTTAGTCTGGGTATTGAAACTATGTAGCACATAAAATAATAGCGGAAACAGTAATATTTCCACGTCGTTGTGGTAAGCAAAATATGGGGTGGTAAGAATAAACAAATTGGCAAGTTAATAACAATAATTGATTTTCATTAAAATTCAAACATCACACAGATCATTTAAATTTATTTTAAACTAAACTTTGGTTCGAGTACATTTTGAGATCGTTTCAATATTTTTAGAATATTCATTTATATACAATCTATATTAGGAACTAGTTAAAGTAAATAGCATAGAACGCCAATAAAATGACGCCACCACGAACAATACAACTACTTACGTACTTTTAAATATGTATACTTGTATTCTACCACCGAATGCGGCAATTTCAGGATTTTCCACTCTTTGTGGTACTAATTAGGTCACAGATTAGATTAAGAAATAGCATAGACACTAGATAGATCGTTATCCAATAACGCTATAAAAGTAACACTACATTTAATATAGTTTCTACGTCTAGAAGACGTATGACACCTAATTACATCATAATTTAATTGTCACCAAAAGGAGACATGTAATTTCTTGGAAAGCTTATTTTTCTTATTTTATGGCGACTAATAGGGTCATAACTTGGACCAAGGATACTTACATGTAGTTACCACATAGATCGTCATACATTGACGTTAAAATTGTTGTGACGACTGTATGTTTCTTTATATAGTAAATAAATGGTACTACATACAAAAGTAGGTACGTCGTGAGGACGTATAATATGTTTTCATTATTCTGTCGCCAAATAAATTTATTGGAATTGTGTAAGTTTCGGTATTATTTTCCACATTTTACAAAAATAAAATGGCATAGGTGTACCCCAAATAGATTGTCACATTTATGTCGTTAAAAAACTGCCACGACATTTAATACTTTATGCGTCGCAAAGACGTATGACACATTTTTTTGTAAATATTAAATATCACAAAATTTTATTAGCAATTTTCCTCGAAAATTGCGTGTTTTAATAACATCGAAATATTTTTATTCCATTTTACAAACTTGACTTTATTATTTGAAGAGATTTTTGACACGTCATTGAATGACGATCAACCCAACATTTTATGTTGGCTTGATCGTGATTCAATGACGTCTCAAGAATTGTTTTAGCAATCATTATATATTTAAATAATTATATTAGAAATACATATGTATTTTGAAGTTAAAAAAATATTTTTACGATAGTATCTATTATAATATTTTTAGTGATCATTCCAAATAGAGCACCGGCAGTATTTATTGATATCTTAAGGAAAACTTTGGGAAAGAAAAATTACGCTAGGAGCTTTACTGACGGTAAAGCACTTTTTATAAAGAGCTCAATACAAAGCATCCTTAGGACACGGAGCATACGGTAGAGGTCTGCCCGGCTTGGGCGGAGCACCGCAGGTCCTCGTGGAGGCGATCGGCGGCGGCGATCTCTCGCGTCCGGCCCTGGTCCAGGCCATGGCACGGAGCGAGAGTGCATGGGTAGCCGTCACCTCCTTCTACGAAGCAGTAATGCTCGCGAAGAGGGAGGCAGCGCACGTGAGGGAGAGGCAGTATATGCGCCCTCACGGCCTTAGGCGCCGTGAGGGACGCCCTGGGCGTCGGGAATCCCAGGCTGATTCCCGGCCACCGTAGGCACAGGCTTGCGGACGGAAGGTAATGGGTAGCTCGCTGTCCGTTAAGGACCAAGCCCGGGTCGACGGCGCGTTGTGTTCCACGCGCACCTCAAAGCACCAACTGGTGGGGTCCGCAAGGGCCGATGCCTGCCAGGGGTGCGGGTTTTTCGAAAGAGATACCGTGACCCCTGGCACACAGGCCACTGAGGGAACACGGGTGGGTTTTAGTCAGTAAAAGTCTGACTGCTTCACCCAGAGCGGGAGAAGTTATTTGATGATTTCCCAGCGAAAAAAAAAAACCATCCTTTGACACGGCTCGCAATACTTTTGTATTTCTTGTAACCCTGGTTTCCGAGCATCATAGATCCGGAATCAGAAACTATATTTTTTCGATAAAATAAATAAATATTGATCACAATTTTTACAATATAATAAATAGAAGTTACTATTATCCTACAATATTTATCGTAGTTTCAGTCTAAGAGGTCACGCCATAAATTACGTTACACGTTAAAGGGAAGGATGGAAGAAGGGTCAACAAAGTGTGAAATTGTGTGACAGGTAGAGAGATGAGTCACAAGCTTCGTGACGTCACACGTATAAACCTCTAAACTCCAAGTCTTTGACATATTTTATATATATTACTAAATCTATCAATATGATTATAAAGTTTAATTCAATTACAAAATACGTGACGTCACACCAGGGTAGGGATCACAAAAACGTGACATAAACAGACTCCAAAAATCATAAAATTCTAGTCAAGCATTTGAACGATGGCTACTAATAATATCGAATACGTTACAAAAAAATATCTACCAATTATAAATATTGCGTATCACAAAAATATTTTCCGTGAGCAATGTCGACTAGATATTACAATACTTCATAAACCTTATGTCTAAGTACAATACGTGAATATGGTAACGACTAGAGATGCGCCGAGTATAAGTTTTACCGAGTAGCCAAGTACCGAGTATTACTCGGTATTATGTTTACCGAATTACTCTGCCAAGAAACTCGGTTTAGTTGATGCGGGTATCAGAAGTACGAAACGCTCGAAATACATATTACAGAAAAATACCATGCAGTTTTTTTGCCTACTATGAGAAATTATCATCTACGGTGCCTGTTAATCCGAAAAGTGTGATCGCTAAAGAGTTGAACCAATATCTAAGCGAAAATTTACTACCACGAGGTACTAATTATTTAATTTAACATGTTCCTTTTTTAATTTTCTGACAAAGACTATTGTACATTAATATTGTGAAGAGGTTTAAGTTCTGTTTATGAGTTCTTTTCGAGTACTACGGCAGGTCAAACCGAGTTATTCGGCCGATTACGAATAGGTACTACCAAAATGGCAGAGTATGCCGAATATCGAGCAATTTCCTGAGTACTCGGCGCATCTCTAGCAACGACTGACTTAGCTAGTAATTCGTATTAGTACCTCATTGGTTTTTTTAGAAATTTTTATACATAAAATAAAAATGGCAAGAATCGCCTTCAGTCTGAAATGTTACAAAAAGGAATGAACTAGGTTTCGTAATCTTATCAAATTAGGAAGCTCACAATATTCACAATTACCGATCTGCATTTTTTTTTCGATCACATCGATTATCTTATTGTAAAGTAAATACTTAGGAATAGTAAATGTTTACGTTGAATATCCTGTATATTTCCTAAAAAGGTATTTTCTTTTTATTTTATTTATTTGGAAGAACAAACAATTATGTTCCTTATGTACTATTTATTTGTAAAATTTAATGGCTAGGACATTAAATTTTACAAATAAATAGTACATAAGGAGGGCAACCAATTTATACAAATGTACAACCAACTACGTTCTCCACAGATATAATATACAGAACAGCTTAGTTATACAATGTTGATAAAATAAAGTCATTCAGAATTTGGGGAGCGAGAGATTGTAGGTTAAAAGAAAAATTGAGCTAGGTACCTAGTAATACACACTGTTGTTCAAAAAGCAACATGGTCTATAAGTTACAATAGACCCGGATTGACCACATGATTGATAAGGATTCCAAGCACTCGACAACAGAAACAACGCTATACTTAATATTGTTATCTCTTACTTACAGACTGCGACAAAAAAAGACAAATGACGCTTTAGAACTGTCAAACTAAATTACGTCTCGATTGCCTTGAATTTGGCTTGATTTTAAGCATGATGAATTAATTCCTTCCTTAATTCTATTCTTGATACTTCCTAAAACTGAAAAGTCCTTTTAACACATTCAATCAGAAACTTCTAGAATTTATAACCTTAGATTTCTTGACGGAACCAAACGCCTCCTGATCAAAGAGATGTTTTAGTGATAGTATCAGAAGTCATCTTTTTCTTATTGTATCGATGGCAAAAAGTTCAAACATCTTTGGCCCAAAATTCAGCTACGCGGACTCTGCTCACTGACGAAGTTATAATATCATCACGTGCACAGTTGACAGGGCGCAGGGTAGACGGTGAGCCATTGCCAGATAATTGGAAGACTCGGGGACCTTTAGAAGACCGACTAATGCCTCTGTAACAAATATTAAAAATGTACAAATGATCACCTGGGTTGGCAGTAAACATAATTATTACAAGAAAAACGTTAACGCTTCTGGCTTTAGGAATCAGACATGACGTAGGATTTCAACACAATTTATAGAATAAAAAGCTTATTTTTCCTTTAGTCTAAGAGCTACGGAGTAATTTTTTGTAGTCTACCACTGCAAGAAAGTGTACGGGTGACTACTGAAAATCAGCGCTGTGCTGTGGGTCCCATATCACAGCATTATGCTTTGTGGAAGCCTTCTTGTTACAGTCATGGCGTGCAGCTGCCGACTATTTATGTTCTATATGTCTATATATAAATATCTTTGTTGTTATCATGTTTTTTTTTTAAATGTTATGTTGTCTTTTTATATACACGTGTTTCTGTGCCAAATAAAACTATTTTTCTTCCTTCTTTCTTTTCTTTCTACAAAGTGTAACAGAATAAACGCAAGACCTGAAACGAGTTTGTTTCTAAATGGGTACTGAATCGATTTCAGTAACATTTCATTAAAAAAAATACCTATGTATTTTGCCATACTACCGCTGATTGAGCCAATTAAAATTCAAGGACTCAATTTTAAATGCATAAAGTAATCCTAGGGTCAACACGTTTTTCTTAATAATGTCTAACAGTTTGCTTTAAAAAAAATCGTTTATGCTTTTAACTCAACTCTCTAACTGGAATGTATAAGGTCTTGCGTTAATAATGTTATGCGTTGTATGTAAAATTGATCATTAACTCACTGTTTTTGTATGTTCACGATTCCTCATTATCCTTAGGTAAATAAGCTCGAAACAGTTGATTCAGTTCATTTTGTTCTCCATAACTCGGCTCCGGAATCCTCAGTTCCGAAACAGACGCTCTATTTGACTCCTTACCTATAGAAAAAAACTTTATTTAGTATACCTGATCTCCTTGGTGGTACTCAGTGGTGGCTGGATAGCTATATTAAAGAAGTTACACATATAGTGAGTACAAGGCTTAATATAGGGAGAGATGGGATGCCAATGAACGCTAGCGCTAAAAATAATACTCATACATAATTAACTTAAAATATAATCAAATCCAAAGTAATGTAGGAAAGTAACTCCAGGGTGTTTTGAGTCTATTTAAATGAAATCGAACCAAAGTTTAACAGTAAAAGTATATAATAATTTTATAACTTTAAAACACAGATTCCACAAACAGGTAAATATAATAATTAATAACAATGAAAAAATTTGTAAAGCGGGTCGCGAGCGTGAGGTAGGTACGGACCACTGGTCGGTTAGCGTCCCGAGACACAGTTTGCTCCCCGTTCGCAAACCGTGCCACGGCCTTTACCGCCCTGGTTTTAAATCCTCATTTAATATATTAAAGAATTCATCATTATGATAGTATGACCTATTGTCTGTGCAAAACCTGTCAAATTGTAATATTTTTTCTTCCATAAAAGTTATATGCACAAGCATATTTACATTATGTCGACGCGCGTGCGAATAGGCGCGTAAAGCTGCTTTGTTCTGATTGACAGTTTAAGGCAAAGCAAGTTATTTATGTTTCTTGGGAGTTTGAATTGTTTATTTTACACATCTGTACATCCATTGTTGCGTAGTGGATTCTCCCCTGCGCGGGTCAGAATTGTGATTTTATGTGAGCCCTTCTGAGAAGGACAAGACAAATGGTTTCGGAGAGCGGTGGCAACATTTGCGTTGCATATGCATTTTACCGAACGTAGTCGTAGAATAAGGAACAATGTTCTTGGGTTGTGAGAGATGTTAGGAAAAGGGGCTACGAGCCCACATTCTGTGTTGAGACATCGTAAGGTAGGTAATTAGGTATAGGCGCGACCTACGAAAACGTTCCTCTCTGCGAAATCCTATTTTATCATTCGGTCATAAGATTTAAGTTGTGCACTAGCGGCATTTTGTGAGCTAAAGACAGTTATTATTATAGATCATTCATAACTATCTTTTAAATGATTAATGTCGCGTTATCACGCCCAATAGGAGCTACTTCTGATCTCGTACGAGAGCAGATTGGGTTTTCTTTTTAAGAGGTGATAATAGAACATATTGTTCTAATTACATATTTGCATTTCTTTGAAAAGGTCTTTTATCTACTCTCATATCGTAAAATTCGAATTATAAACTTCAAAACGAGCTTATAAAAAAAATACCGAAATTTCAAAATATAATCGTATCACTTTTTCTGTAACAAAATAATAGTATAAACATTTTTTTTACCAATACGATACAGAGCTAATCCAAGATGGTAATATCACCAAGGTGTTTCCATCATTTTTTTTTAGGGTTTTAACTATCACCCTTTTATTTAGTAAGTTCAATCCCAAGGTCTGAGAGTAGATAAAGTAGTTAGTGTATTAAACTGTACATGGGTAGCTCGCTGTCCGGTAAGGACCAAGCCCGGGTCGACGGCGCGTTGTGTTCCACGCGCGCCTCAAAGAGATGGCAGCATCAACTGATGGAACCCGCAAGGGACCGATGCCTGCCAGGGGTGCGGGTTGTTCGAAAGAGATACAGCGGCCCCTGACACACAGGCAACTGAGGGAACACGCGTGGGTTTTAGTCAGTACCTCTGATACGCCCTCCTGCTTCACCCAGAGCGGAAGAAGTTATTTGATGATTTCCCACACAAAAAAAAAAACTGCACATAACTGGCTATTAAAACACTCGTGTCATATTATTAAAGACCTCGCTTACGGCTCTGTTTTTAAACACACAGTTGTATTTGAATACCCCTCATTATGCAACAGATTCATAAACAATTTTTATTTGTATAAACAACTGAAGCAAAAGCCACTATTTATCAAACATTCGCCAAAGTTATATTACAAAAGACCGATATAACATTCGCAGAGCTATCATAATAATTACACAACAACTAAACTAAAGCATAATTCATAAGTTATTCCTAATGGTTTAAGATTATGTGTATTTAAGGTCCTGATGATCTCATTATTGTGGGTAAAGTTGGATGCAGCACACATGGTTGCTTCTTACTGGTGCAATACCAACGCGTTTCTGGACCACCGGTTTCTCTGTGATAGAAGACGACTCCGGTGGTGATAGGTGTATCCTTTACAGCTACTAAAGCCTCTTGGAGGGGACGCCCGTGGACTAGTCCTATAATAAAAAAATCCTGAAATGTCTACTGACACAATTTTGAACACTATTTTAGGTCCTGGGATGTTGGAATCCGGGTCTCCCGTTCGTTTGTTGTTTTAGGTCCAATACGCTTAAGGCGGAGTTTTCATGATTAAGCAGAAAATTTTAGTAAATTATAAGCTTTTTCAACTTGATCAAACATCAATATTTCTTTATTATATTGTAGTTTAATATTAATGCATTATAGACATAAACTTTTCGGAGTAAAGCCACTTAATGATGGTGAAAACCAAATAAAAATACGTTGCGTAGTTTAGAAGAACAACGCGGTTGCACAGACAGACTCGAAAAGCAACTTAAATATGTATAGTAAATAGAAAAAACACATGTCATTTAGTATAAGTTTAATATATATAAAAAAGCATTAAAAAAAATAGTACAAGATGTTTTTTTTTCTACTGTATTACGTACTTATTACTAGTAACAGCAAACTTACATCCACGCTTCACTGCACTAAGTATTGTTTTTGAAGAATAAAAAAGTTTTTTTACGTTTATCAATTTATATAATTAACTATCTATGCTATTTTCATTTTATTTTACAAATGCTCTGTTTGTGCGGTACATGTACCTACAAATAACCCATTCTTACTTATGTATAACACAAGTTTTTATTAAATGTAAGTACACTACACCATTAGATATGTTATACAATATATTTGAGACTAATCATTATCCTAAATTAAATTTTATAATGACAATGCGTCAACACTTAATGACTGCAAAAAATCATACATGTTAGAGTAATCGTCTGGAACAATAATCAAAACATTAAAAAAAAAATTGTTAAACCTGGGTCAACTGCTGTGGTTGGTAGACTTAATGCCAATTTCATTAATTAAACTGAACGCGATCAGCACGTCTAAACTGCGATCAAGAGCTGTCAGTGTCAATATTCTATAACAATGATCTCACTGGCAATCCGTCCCAACTAACTTTCCATCCCTACTAACACATTCTTCCCCAAAGAAAAAACGGCAAAGCCTCAAAGATTTGATGTTTTTTATCCGCGTCAATGACACCAAATTACGATGTTTTTTGTGTAGCTTACGTATTTATGTACATATTTATTCATATAATGAACAACACTTTTATTTGTTCGTTTACATGTTGTGCACATTAAATCAACTTTTATCAACTAGTACTATAGCATCAGATTTATGTTTTTTTTTCTTTCCTTAGCACGTTTTGTCCTAACACATATCTGACACTGGCAGAATTGTCGACATCGGCACCATTGCTATAAAGAAAAATAGAATAGATCACACTGACAGCTCTTGAACACGGTAGATATTGATGTGCTGATCGCGCGTTCAGTTTCATTAGGGTATAGCTTTATGTCATCAAATCAAATACACTAGTTTTATTTTGACACATCGTTGATTTTGGGTCCAGAAACCGGGCGTGAGAGGTAAAAATCCTAACAAGGTTGGATGGAAATAATTAAAAACCTCGACATCCCAATTGGAATATTTGAAATAAACTATATTAACTATTTCATATTTTGTTAGTTGTCAGGCTTACACTGTCGTCATATACTATTAAAATTGTTTTTAACCGACTTCAAAAAAGGAGGAGGTTGTCAATTCGACTGTATTTTTTAAAATATTTGTTAGCTCAGAACTTTCGACTGGGTGAACCGATTTTGATAATTCTTTTCTTTTTTATTTGAAAGCTGGTGCTTCCCGCGTGGTCTCATTTAAATTTCATATAGATCTGATGATGCGTTCGGAGACAGACAACTGAACTCTTCGAAAAATTACAGCAAAACCGCGATTGCTGCGATCGCATAATATGCATTGTTTTGACCTCAAGAGTGATGAAATTTCGAATTGGTGTGGGGTAAAATATAAACTTTTTCCAAAAAAAAACAACTGACTTCCGGAAAAACACTACAAAGTGAAAATAACTTTAATTTGGGATGGCGGTGACCAAAATTAAAAAACATATCCAAAGTCACCGACTCCCGAAATTAAAGCTATTTTTCACTTAGTAGTGTTTTTCCGGAAGTCGGTTGTTTTATTTAAAAAATTAATTTGAAAACATTGTAAAAACCAATTATTTTTAAAAGAACAAAACTCCACTATTACCTTGGAGTTTTCCCGTTCTTCTCCATTGGAACGTCCAATTGGAACCGTGTACCTAACTTGTGACGTTTCATATAAGTGCCCATGAAGGTTTATGTGAAACGAAATAAGTTGAATTTGAATACAATTTCAATAAAACGTTGTATAAACCCAACACACTACACATCTGTAGCCGGATGATAATGTATATTATTGGCTTTGATGATTTCGTCGCACACCGTAAAGATGACTGCTTTACATCCCTTGTTATGATGGGTGGCACAGAACCAACGAGCCTTCTCCCCTATGGTACGATGATGGTAGAAAGAATACCCTTGTAGTAGTATGAGTCGTGCCCCCCTTTTAGATCTCGTGTACACTGCACCTGTAAGAATAACGTATTTTGCCAGTTAAAATTACAATAATTACAAAACGCTGTATAGAAATTCTGCCGCGTTATTTAGCTGTATTGCTTTATTACCTACGTGTTGCTATACAATCTCAACGTGTCAATACGATTCTGGGGGCCTACTCTCTAAGTCCGTCAACGAAGATACGGGCCCGTCAGAAAGAAGTTCCTAACTTTGAAATGAAAATTACCCGCGATTTATTAACTTTTTCGGACGGGGAATAAAAAATACGGAGTTAGGGCAACTTTCAAATGGTGATGTTATTCATTTTTAGTTCGGACTCCGAAGTAATTTTATGTCCGCAGGTGATACGGAGTACGAAACGCCCTTAATGTCGGCCGTAACTACGGACTTAGTGCTTAGAGAGTAGACCCCCTGACTCTGACATCAGATCGTTTGTAACAAATAAATGTATTGTCATCGGAACGGACTGGTGTAGGTATACCAATTAAACTGGATAGACCTACAGAATAAAATTTCCTAGCGAAAAAAAGTCTTAAATAAAAGAAGTAGGTAACTAAGAAGTGTTTCTAGTAAAACAGATGAGATTTTCCACTTAGAGCACAAATTTCAACTGCACTTGAGGGAATGGCACCTAAGATATTCCACTTACGGCACCGGATCCATGTGTAGAAAATATAATAATAATAAAAAATCCACATCAATAGTAACTTTATTTTGTCAAAACACTGTTTTACACTTCTTTTCCTGTACAATATCATGACTATGGACACAATTCACTTTAACGATGACATATCCTATGGTCATTATGACAGCTTTACACCCTTTATTGTGATGAGTGGTGCAGTACCAACGAGTTTTCTCACCCAAGATGCAATGGCGGCTGAATCTGTACCCCTGTAGCATTATTATTGGGGCTCCCTTCGCTGATTTTGTAAATACCGCTGGAACAGAACATTTTATTTAAATAAATTTGTACAAGTATATGAAGAACTCATTGGGCACCAATAAATTCAACCGCACGTCGCTGTCAATGGAAGAAGTGTCTATAAATCTCACTGTTAGTAATTTTAACTATTTTTTTTGGCAAAATTCAACTTCTTAGAGCATTTGCGGACTGCATCCAAAAATCTTCTTTGTGTCGACTTAAATTCTGTTTAAATTTCAATAAGCAGGCTCTCAATCTGTACCGTGTGTCATTTTTGAGAATGTATACAAATAGGCACAGTAAAAGAGTTTTAATTTCGGACAAGGAATGGAAGGAAATACATAATAGAAATACGCCATTTATTCATACATTGTACTGACACAAAAAATACAATAAGGTTATTCTTACTAGTACTCAAAGTAAAGCAAAACAAATGAAGTAAAAAGAAAATTATTTAAAATCACAAAAGAAAAGTGTTCACAGTTTCATAGTATAATCAGCCTACAGTTTTCCCACTGCTGGGACACAGGCCCACTCTCTTTGAGAGGGAGTGGGCTGTAATCCACCACGCGGGCCCAGTGCGGGTTGGTAGATGTCACAAGTCTTCGAATTTTTTATTCTAGGACTTGCCGGTTTCCTCACGATGTTTTCCTTCACCGCTTCGATGTCAAAACGGTGTCGCAGATTACATCTTATTTATATACCTATTATGTATGCAAATAAATTTAACTTTTCATGAAAACACAAATTAAATTTACTACAGCTAATTCACACTAACTTTATAACTTATAAAGTTTTGGGAACATTAAGTCAATAATATACGTGGCAACGATCAAATTGCATTGCAACCGAATTATTTTCAGGACCTTTTTATTACTAACGATCCATCAACAATCAACTTAAATTACATAACACTAAAGTTAAGATTGGGTTGACAAGTACCAATAGCAACTATAGACATTATTATTTCGTTTAGTCCTGTCTCGGCCCCTCGACCCCCAATAAATAATGTGTCCACTGGACCCCTGACTATAGTTTATTCTGAGTGAGAGTGGATTTTGTTTTCCAGCCAAGTTTTAGTTTCCTCTCGACCCCCAAAGTAGTCTGTACCTTACTTTACCAAAATATAAATTTTAGGTACCTACCAAACTAGGGGTCGAACATGGACGAGGTATCTGTCTTTTGTATGAAAATTTAGTCTTGCCTCCTGGGGGTCGAGTGTGAACTATGCTTAAGGGTTGAGAGGAAACAAATAATCAAATCTTTTTTAGGGGTCGAGGTGGGCCGTGAGCTGACTAACCGTATTATTTAGGGAAATGATTATGTTCATTATTGACTTTGATGATTGTATTTTCAACAGTGTACAATACAGCTTTGCACCCGTTCCTTTGGCTGCATGCCCATCGAGTTTTGATTCCCGTAACTGTATGCCGTGTGAATGTATTCCCATATAAAAATATTCTAGGGGCACCTTTTTTAGTTGTTGCGAACACTGCATTAGCTGAAAAATAATATTAAAATGTTTAATTTATTCCTCATATTTTTGAAGTTTAGTCAATTACATCTAAAAGGTTCTGGGTTTTGGAAGAAAACTACAGACAAAACTAATTGAATTATTTATTTAAATGTACGGTTACATTACACATCATCATCATCATCAGCTTCAATCACCTTTTCCAAACAATATTGGGGTCGGCTTTCAGTCTATACGGATGCAGCTGAATACCAGAAGCGACTCAGGATCTGACCTCCACAACCCAGTAACTGAGTTATACGATACCCGATGGTGAGGCTTGTTGTCAGACTTTCGGGCTTCTGATTATCCATAGCAACTGTCAAAGATCCACAAATGGCAGCCAGGACCAACGGCTTAACGTGATTTCCGAGGCATGGAGGGATCTCGTTATATAATGGATCCATCTATGGACCGACTTCGACAAGCGTTGCTTAACCTTGAAGATTGATCCGTGCAACTGTTATTTTTCAGTCACATGCCCTGCTATGTACACTACTACACATTTCAATATATATTTTGACAAGCGATTCACCTCTGCTTCGCTCAAATGCAATACAATATGAGAAAACATCGATATTTCAGTGCGATATCTAAGTTAAATATTAATACATAATAACTACAAACCTTCCGGAATGAATGAAAAAAACCGTAACAAAATTTATTGCGTAGTTCGGAAGATCTAAACGGTCACACAGATTATCAAAAAAGCCTTAAAAAAAAGTGTAATTAAATTTGCTAGCGAAGCTCCCCAGATGTGATCGGTAAATACATGAAAACACAATACTAATCGGTGTACCTAAATGCCAACACAAAATAAAAAACTCGCAGAATGCTAAAATAATCTCTACCATTCAAAAAGTCAAACAATTTAGTTCACGACGCCACACATCGCAAACGATATCACAGAGGAGTACAGAGTAAGGAGTTTAGGACCATTGCTCCGTGGCAGGCACGAAGGTTTATATTTGACAGGATTTAAGGATCTAAGCCAGTGATGGCCCAGTGGTAACGACCGCGACTTACGAGTTGTAGGTCGTAGGTTCGAACCCAGACAGGCCCTTTACTTTGTGTAAATTATTTCATCACCACTGCTCTCAAAATGATGAAGGAAAACATCGTGAGGAAACCGGCATACCTTAGAACCAAACCAAACCAAAAACTTCGAAGACATGTGACATCTACGATCCCGAACTGGGCCCGCGTGATGGATTATGGCGCACTCCCTCTCGCCGAACGGAGGCCTGTATCCCAGCAGTGGGAACGATATAGGCCGATTATGCAAGGACTCTGGGCGGTTTTCTCCGCCGTGGACTAAGCGGGATAACATATCCTGCTGGTTCGTTCTCGTGGGAAAGCTCTGTGACCAGGAACACCGCTCTGTGATGTCGTCTGTCGATGGACGCTTTGCAATCATTTATTCATTCATATGGGGCATGATTATGATCATTATTGACTCTGATGATGGTGTTTTCAACCGTAAATATAACAGCACGGCATGGGTCCCCGCTTTTATAATTTGAGCAATGCCAACGTGTTTTAACCCCTGAGTCCAAATGGCGCGTGAATTTATACCCATACAAAATGATTGAACGGGCCCCTCTCTTTGTTGTTGTGAAGACTGCATTAGCTGAAATAATAATTTAGAATATTTTAGATGTATCATTATATTTCTGAAATTTCGCCAATGACAAAAACTTAAGTGGTAGTGGGCAAGGCACATTGCTCGCAGAACAGATGGCCGATGAGGCCGGAAGGTTCTGGAGTGGCGACCACGTACTGGACGAGATAGCGTTGGAAGGCCTCCCACAAGATGGACTGAGGACCTAGTGAAGGCCGCAGGGATCCGTTGGATGCGGGAAGCATAGATAGAACCGGTCAAAGTGGCGGAGCTTGGAGGCCGATTTTCATTTGTGCAATGAACGTCGTTCAGCTGAAATGATGATGTTGAAATTATGATACATGTGACAACATATAATAAATTCAACATAAATGTGTCCATGGACTTTCTTGGCCGTTCTTCTTCATAGGTACGTACTATGCTATGGAATGGGCGACTAGGTTCATCTTTCTGACTGACCGACTCTGACAATTCAAAGTTCCTGTAATTGGTTTTATAGAAATAAACGCTTTGAGTTTGAGTTTACTCATTTATTTATGACAGGTCAAAAAAAAAAACAAGCGATTTGCCCCTCCTTCGCACGGATTCAATGGCAATGTGAGAAAACATCGAGATTTCTACCCTATTCCTAAGGTAATAACTTCTATAAATACAAATCATAATCCTACTTGTATCATGCATATTTAGGAGTATGATTATGTTCACTATTGACTTTGATGATCTTGTTGTCGACAGTGAATATCACGGCTCGGCATCTGCTTCTATAATTTGAGCAATGCCAACGAGTTTTAATCCCCAATTCCAAATGGCGGGTGAATGTATTCCCATACAAAATGATTGAGCGGGCCCCTCTCTTTGTTGTTGTGAAGACCGCACTAGCTGAAAGAATAATTTAGAATATTTTTAGATGTTTCATCTTTTCTGAAATTTCGCCAATGACATCAAAAACACACCTTTTTGGAAGAAACATACAAAATTAATTGGCTTATTAGTCGCTCGCACGTTAATACTTGCGAGCGACTAATAAGCTAATTAAAAGTGACTATTCGCCCGATTCGGGTGAGTTAATATTCACCCGAATCGGGAGAATAGTCACTTTTAAATAATCTTATAATTTATATAGGCGACTCGCATTAAGTTAATTTATTTGTCAGCGAATCGACCATTCCAGAAATACGTATTAGGTGATTGGCACGTTTTGTATTACAAAATCAAGTAAAAGCTAAGGATAACATACACTTACTTTATTACATAGGTAAGTAATAGAGTAAGTGGATTTCATCCTTAACTATTATTTACTTATTTAAAAGGTACACCAAATACTTATTCACTAGAAACATTAACATAGCAAAAATAACATGTCATTTGCATTGAGTTATGGTGAAGTTGTGTGTGTACACAGCAGTTACTTAAAAAAATGCTTCTTAAATATACGGTTTAACAAGATTTTTTACTCGTAGTGAGGATAAAGAAATTAATTAGAAACAAAGGACAAAACATTAAGTAAAAATCAAAATCATAATCGAAATAAGAATAAAAAATAAACATAAAAAATTAACAGTAAAATAAAAATACCAAATTCTTAGCTTTAATCATCTTTTATGAATAAGGGGGAAACTAACTGCTTTTCCCATGGGGGTAGGCAGAAACTATAATACGTTCCCTACGACGAATTATAGTTGCCACGTTGTGGCAGTCACACACAAATAACAAGAGACATTTTATAATAACAATTTATTTTAATACATAACAAAGGTAAAAGACATTGGGCATCGTACTATAAGAGGAATACCCATGGTGGACACAACGAAATTCTCGGAATTTTTTTATATATGGCTCTTTTATACAATGATACAGGTCGCATCTCTGTGGGACGTGGGAATTTGAGAAAAAAAAATATTACTAACGATTTGCTAATAGCGTTTATGAATTAAGAAAAAATAATCATTGGTTAGAAACTAACTGATTGCTAAGCTAAACAGTGGCGTATCAGTGATTAAAGAGATTTTTATAAAGAAGGCAGTAAAACTTCAGCGCTATTTTACGTTTTATGTTGATCAAATAAAAAATGCTACTTCACTGCCTATCCGACCTTCCCTCTACAACTACGGGGCATTTATAAACGTTGCTTAAAGTTAAGTGTTGATTAGCGACTGATTAACCATACATTTTCGTTGTTGAAACGTCTCTTAAGTTTAAGCTACGTTTATACATAAAGCGGCTAGTGTCTAGGTAATACGATACCCCTTCGTAAGACTGGTTGTCAGACTTTCGAGCTTCTGACTATCTGTTACGACCGTCAAAGATCCACGAATGACAGATGGGATCAACTGCTTCACGTGTTTACCGAGGCACAGCGGGGGAAATCGGTATGTAAATATCACCCATTCACGGACCTACCGTGGGAAGCGTAGCTTAACTTGGTCCATCGACCCGTGCGGCTATTATTACATAGCCACGAGCCGAAGAAGGTTAAATAATGAAACATAAATGAAACGTTATCACATTTTTATTTTCAATCCAATTTTGCCCCCTTATTCATAAACGATGATTAAAGTTAAATGATGTTTAAACGTCTAAAATGTATGGTTAAACAGACGCTAATCATTACTTAACTTTAAGCATCGTTTATAAATAAAGGGGTTTAAATACAGTTCATCACTAGGTACTAAACAGATTAAATAAAATTACTTAGTAACTTATCTATTGTTTATTTCAATTAGATCGAATAACATTAACAGAAAAAGAGGGTTATCTAATTAATTCTCCTACTACAAGAAAATGTATTAAAAAACCGGCTTAATAGTCGATCCGCACGAATTAACACTTTTTTGCATCCTTTATTCGTAAGTTTATTGTAAAAAAAACTTCAAAACGTGCCGATTGCCTAATACTTTCTGGAGTTGTCGATTCGCCCACAAGTAAATTACCTTTGTGCGAGTCGCCTGTAGAAAATAATGTATTAGGTACAGACGCCAGCACATCAAGCTACCCCAATCTGTCAAATTTCGTTGATAGTTTTTCAACTTTATTACAAACTAGCTGCCCATCCCGGCTTGGCACGGGTGGGATCCCTAATGTTTTTCGTTCGACCGGTTTTTCAGGTTAATATATAGCCTATGACACTCATAAATAACGTGGCTTTCTATTGGTAAAATAATTTTCTAAATTGGCTAAAGAGATCCAAGAGATTACCCCCTACAACCTCACAAACTTTACCTCTTTATAATATTGGTATAGAAGAATAAGGTTGAATTGAGAAAATTTGGGATAGCTAGATGTGCTGGAATCTGTACAAAAAATGTTGATTCGCCCGATTCGTGCGGTACACATACATACCCACACACATACCGATCAAAATCATAACCCTCCTTTTTGCTTTACCGTAGACGGGTAAACACAAACGACGCGCGCTGTCTTTCTTGCATCCCGGGATTCACCTGAATGTGGCCAGAGAGACATATCCTATAACACTACGATAGTATAACAGAAGCATGGTTGTGTACATTATGCGTTTTAACGACATCAGTTTCGACGGTGAATATTTTAGCTTTGCATCCTCGTCTGTAGTGTGTTGCGCAGTACCATCGTGTTTTGTCCCCTGTGTCTCGATGACGATAGAACATATATCCACCCATAAGTAAAACTCGAGCACCTCTCTTCGTCTCACAGAATACTCCTGAAAAAAAACTGCTGTTAAAATAATTGTATAAAACTAATATGGTGAAATCATAAACGAACTTGTTCTGGAACACACTCGCTTTCATTTTGACAGTACAGTAAAATCCATTGCTTCATTTGTTGTTTTAAATATTGATTGGTTCGACCGGAATTTAATTTCGATTGTCATTATGCATTTAGGCTAAAACAGGAGAAGCCTTTAGACTGCAGGTAGGTACAAACGAGAGTTTTATTTATATTATTTATTTAAATTTCTCGCACACAAAAAATGTACAAAAGCGGACTTATAGTGTGTGTAGGTAGTGAGTTAATGAATGTTTTATAAATAATCCTCCACATGTTTATTTTGTTTATTTTATTTATCTTTACAATCAATAAAAAATACATAAAATATTGATGCACTTGTCGCACAGCAGACGAGGAAGCGACTAGTCATCAAGCTAACTAGCTACCAAAGAGATCACTCATTCAGGGACGGCCGCTTGGCAGCGAGTGTCCTCACTTTTACCACCTCGGTTACACTAACGAGAAATGCCATTGATTATCGCGATGTTGGACGTTAACTGTAGGTGTAGCCACAAGTTATCGCGATAATTTTACAACGGCATTCACATTGCCATTTGACGTTAGGCGAAAACTCGGGTGGCGGTCAAATGTGTCCACTGAATTTATCGAAATGTTTACCGCGTTGTTTAACGCGTTGTCTATCGCGATGTTAGGCATTGACGTTGACCGTAGTGTAGCCGCACCATTAGAGACTCACACTTGGGACATACGTGTGCACTCGCTGCTCGTTGCTTGCTTACTCGTTTATAGTTGCTAGCTCTACTCGCTTCTCGTTAATAACCGGAGGTGGGGCAGGGGTCTAACTACCTTCTGACTAGATTTAACTCCTTTATAATTTACCTTTAACTTTTTTAGTGCCTCGAGCACATAATAACTAGTTGCACGTATGCAGGAATTCATTGCTCTGAATTCAGACACGCGTGAATTTATTATACTTACTATTTAGTCTTAATTAACTTTCAACTTAGCGCTAAGATGTGCGTTGAACATCCAGTTCATGATAAAAAATCTTCCATGGAGACGAGAACGAAACGAACGAACCCTAATCAACCATAATTTACGCAACTTCAAGGTAGCAGCCGAAACGACGTAGCTTACGTTGTCATACAATATTGCCAGCATAAAACTGATTGTCTTATGCACTCAATGAAATTGGGCAGACTCAAAATTAGAATGTCATCAATTTCTCGACTTTATTTCAGCGACGTAAGTCATGCTGGGTTTCGCTCGTCTGGCCTCAACCTTACGTGACTTACTTACGTGTACTTTAAATAACGGTAATATAAAATCGATATTTTATTTATTAAAATACTTATATAATTTAAAAACTAACTGTCTTAAAATAATAGTATGTGCAAGTATATAAACTGAAAAGAATCATAGGCATAGTTTGGGGTTGAAAATCTTGGGCCATTGGGTCCGAGTGCCCACTTAGTTTTCCGAGATATTGCTAAATGGTTAGTCGACTCTTCACGTGACCAGGGCCTCAAGTCTGCTATTACAATAGTGTCAGAATGGTCTATCATTGATTTCATAATTGTTGATTTTGACAAGTTTGGTAATCTACTAATAAAATGGCGTCATTATGACTTTCCAATGGTCAGCCACTGACACTCCATTGAAAGAAATGGCAATTATTGGTAATCTCGTACATAATGTTAAATGAATGACTGACTTAATTTACGAACTTCCTACTACCTACTTTAGATTGCTTATAACACTAATAAATAATAAGTAAAAATATATATAAATGAAATCTGGCATGAATAAATGTTCAAATTTAGTAGTAGTTTTTCGAAAATAATTTCTACTTACGAGTTTTATAATAATGACAATACGAAAATGCCATTATGACACAATTCTATTACGAGACCATTGACCGACCAATGATCGACCATTATGAATTTAGCAGATTACGAACTTTTAGCAAAATGACAAATGAATGACAATGGGATCGTGTTGTAATGACGAATTTATAAAAATAGCAGACTAGGGCCCCAGAGGGCTGACCTATTTTTATGCTAAACTATCAGCATTGCCATACATTGTGGGAATGCTGCCAGCCTTTTGGACACTTTTCCCGTTAACAACGATACAGACGATTGTTTTAATGCTCTATGATTCTTTTATTTTTTTATTTTTGTCTTCTCTATAGATCTTCTTTATTATTCATCAGTTTTTTTTTTTGTGCTGGCTATTTGCACGCTTAAATCAAGTGTCACCTTGTATCTGTATTCTAACTTCTTAATTCTTATATACTTTTTAAAAGTACCAGTGGTTGGTCATACTTTCAACTGGCGAATGGTTGTGAAAATTCTTGCATTTGACGATCGTGTCATCATCGAGAGTGAAGAGGATAGCTCTGCATCCTTTATTGACGTGTGTGGAGCACTGCCATCTTGTTTTCCCGTTCTTTGAGTAATGCTGACTGAATCGATTACCTGACAAACGAAGAATTCTCCCCCCTCGGGAGGACCTCGTGAATATTGGGCCTGAAAACGACATAAAATTAGTAAAATTCAAGGGGCTTTATATTTCGTGATTCAATTTCAGTGACGCAGACTAAGCTGTGTAGCAATATATAATCATGAGTACCTAAAGGCGAAAATTTCTACGAATGAGGTTTGTCATACATATGACGGCGTCAGTGGCTGTGCGATAGCTTCTTCATAATTTTTAATCGGTGGTACGGAATCCATAGTGCAGGTTTTAAATAAAACGCGATGATACAGCTAAACAGCTACGGTCTTATTCATAAAAAGTTATCAAACATCTAAACAGTTGCTAAAGTCTGGTTTCTCTTTGAATACACATGTCTCAAAGATGAAACAACTTTTTTTATTCTGTAAATAACATATCAGAATTTAAACAAAATACACGTCATATATAAAACTAGATCTAGTCTACATTTACCATCTCACTACTTCTGAGAAGAAATTGCGAAAGAAACTCAAGACTCAAAATCTCGTTTAAAGACCAGACATTATCTTGGTCAGATCATGTAATAAACTTATTAGAATTTTAGTAAATATTGAACAAACGAATAGCTGTAAACCCCATTTCCAGGAATTGGAAATTTTTACTCTACCGTGCATCTACATTTTTGAGCTCTGTAAATTTGTACGTAGATACCCGGAATTCTACAGAAACAGAGAAGACCTACAAACCAAATATACTTTAAAGCATAAAAATAGATTAAACATACCTACATCTAGATTAAAACAGCTAGCGGTCTTCAAGTACCTATGTCATGTCGATAATATAATAAGTTACCAGAAAAAATAAGAAAAATAATTAAATCCAACATTTTTATTAAATTAAAACTATTCATGTTGAACAAGAGTTATTATAATATAAATGAATACTTAAATGATAAACCATAATTGCAATAAATACATTCTTAAATATAGACATATATTATGTGTTTTCTGTTTTAAGTTATAAATTTTTAGTTGTATTGTTGTATTTGAAGAAGATTATTTAATTAAGCATTACATGACTACTAAATATACAATAAGTAATTTATAAAATATAAATTGTCTTAAATTGTGATACACATGAAACCAGATATTTTTAGTACCTATTAATTAATTTGTAATATTAAAAAAACAAAAGCAAAGCAACTTTATCTTAATGTAAAAAATTGCAAGTATTTTATTAAAATAGCTGTCCAATTTTTATTTATGTTACTCAGTTTATGTATTTATTTTTTATTTTTGTTTTAGTAACTAAGTTTTAGATTTTTAAGAAATAGTTATGTTTCAAATAATATCTCTTGTTGTGCCCAAACAGGGTCTACAACGGCTCTTAGCTCTAAGCCTATCGTTAACATCTTTGTTTTTACCTTGTGGAACGCAATTAAATGAATATGTATAGACCATGTAGATAAGTGCCTGCAGTGGCCTTTTAAAAAAAGAAAAAAACAATGTTTATGCTGTATAAACAAAACGCACAAAACAAAAAAAAAAGACAAGATACTCACATACCTACAATTCTTTGCAAAAAGCCTCGTAACTCACAGATTTGAGTCGTCCTGTCCAGTAGATGCAAGCATTTGTCGGTAATCGCCTAGCTTAACTCACTTTCAATGGCTAGACAAAGAATACCTAAGAAAGTACATACGGTGGACCGCAGAAAGTACTCAATCATAAAATTAATAGAGACGGAAAATCTTACAAAAAAAAATGACCCATGTGGGTCCTCAATGGGAGACTCCCATTCACACATCGTCCATAAATACAGGCGAATGGCTATGCGTATTTTTCGCATAGATGATCGTATCGTCGTCAGAAGTGAACGCGAAAGCCTTGCATCCTTTATTCATGTGGGTCGAGCACTGCCATCTTGTTTTACCATAGTTTGAGTATTGTTTTCTGAGTCTGTAGCGCGACCATCGAAGAATGCGACCCCCTCGGGAGGACGTTGCGAACGTTGGCCCTGAAAACGACGCAATGTTAGCAAAACTCAAACTCACTTTTACGTTTCTCAATTCAATTTCAGCGACGAAAATTGCGCTAGATTTCGCTAATCGGGCCGGAATCTAATGTGATTTAAATGTGCTAGAGAGGTGAAATTTGAATAAGTAGGTAGTCGTTTTCAACAAGTTTTATTTTAATTACTATTTTAAAATTGTCAGTATTATTATGAAATCAAAACCAACTATTGTAAGATACGTGTATTTATTCAACAAAACACAGGTGTATTTTTTATAAAGCAGGTTAACCTACTGTAATTATTCTTATACAGCATGTATCAAAAAAAATTAAGGTTGTGGTAAAGACCACCAAACTGAACAGCTGTTTTCGGGATCAACATCATAATTAGCCTTCCTATAAAAGTGCGTCAACTAAGTATTGAAGATTTGTATGGGACAGTTGATAATTTTTCGCGATATCGATATAGGTTAAAAGTTGATCAGTTTGATGGAAAGTTTGTGTCTGGCATAAATAATTTTTTTCTTCCTTTAGGAATATAGGGATCATTTAAAGATCGATTTGAGCAATAGGATCGCCGATTGTGTCAACCTGTATAAAATTTATTTGATGTACCTACATGTACATATTAAAGAGTTTTCTGTTCTATTAAATTATTAATAATCATTATTTGGATGATAAAAACCAAATATATTTGATTAAAACAATAATGTATAATTTCGCTTTTTCCTTGTTTTCAATGTATTCAACGCATCGCATATCGTTTCGCAGATATGTTTTTTTTTTTTCATAAATCTGATCCATCATAAATCCGGAGGTGGGTGATTGTGTTGCTCCCATCCTTTTCCTTTTACAACTTCATAGTCCCCAAAGCTATACGTAAAAATGGATGCTTTACATCTTCGGTTCAGACATCTCCATCTGATGGTCAGTCTGTTCTTGCGGTGTACACTGTATCTGTGACCTGATAACGTCAACAGACGGCCTCTTTGATTTGAGACAAACACTGAAGAATCTGGAGGAAATACAGTAGAATTCATTACTAATATAAACGTGTCCAAGTGGATTGTGTAAACAAATTAAACCATTACGCGTTATTTTCCAGAAGGCATAATATAGGTCTAAAACACAATCTCATTTTATTATCTAAGTTATAGTACCATATATCTTGTCTCCAAAAATAGTGTAAAGTATAGTAGCTGTTTTCGTCTGTCTGTTTCTCCGCTTACTTCTTCTAAACCACGCGACGGATTTTGATACGGTTTTCACTATCATATAGAGAATTTCTTGTGAAACGTTTATATGTATAAAACATGCATATTATAGTAGAGCAAAGCCAAGGATTTCAAAGATTTGTAATGATATCGTCAAAGACATATTTTTGAGCGCTTACATTGCTAACGCTGGGTAAATTACGAGATAGATAAACATAATGTACAACGTAATTGTAAAACCTAAAAAGGTCTAGGTACTGAAAAATCCGCAATGATGTATGTCTATATTCTAAGGATAACCCACCGTAACCATTTTATCTTTTGCATATTATTAAATTATAATGGATTATTTACGAAGCTATTTTAAGCGATATAGTAGAAAATCTTTATCCAATTGAAAACGTTCGATACATTGTGCATTGAATGTAGATCACAATTTTCCTTTGCAGCATGTCATTAAAATTAATATTTTAAAAGATATCACATACTTATTTAAATTTTAATCACTTGCAGCAAGACAGGCGGTAGGCTGGCATGCCCCGTTGCCGCGGAGACACATTCTATAGTTATACGACCTCCCGTACATACACCGTCCACCCGTGCGAAGCCGGGGTGGGTTGCTAGTATAATATAAAAGGAAGATTGTTCCTTCAACTAAGTACAAATAAATCCAGAAACAAAGCAAATAAAAATCCTTTTTTTTTTACATTTATTTATTTCTGAGAAAAGTACAGCCACATCACAACATGTATTATGTATTATATTTCATAAATCACCTACTGGAAACGTTTTTACTTATTAATTTAAACACCGAATTTAGAATTAAATTGATAGCGCGCATAATCTTAACTCGAAAAGATTAAGCTCTGTCGTAATGAAACCTAATTAATGTTTTTTTTTCTACTTCTAGTTTTTATTTAACTAGACATAACACATAACACCATGCCTGTAATCCCCAAAG
Source organism: Antitype chi (assembly GCA_947359405.1). NCBI lineage: Eukaryota > Metazoa > Arthropoda > Insecta > Lepidoptera > Noctuidae > Antitype > Antitype chi. The sequence goes on along the minus strand of OX375820.1, from coordinate 16,957,881 downwards.
GGATAGGCTGAGATGTATCTTAAGTACGCTTAAATTTCGCCAGTTACGTTTAAGTCCAGAGTCCGGACTGCTACTGAGAAATTGCTTATGTCAAAACATAATACCGCTGCCCGACCTGGGAATCAAACCCAGGACCTCATGATAAGTAGTAGCAGTAGCTTGAGACCAACAGAACAATGAGGTAGTCAGAATTTTACTATTTAAAGGCCTTAGCACACCTCCGCTGCGAAAATAACGAAGGGGAAACCACTTAATTTTAATTAATGAATTCCGCTAAGAGACATTAAAACATTATGTCGCGATTCGAGCAGCGGAATATCATAGGTTTACTTCGGACGTCTTAGATAAGTTTTTCAATAATCTCAACAAACATTTTACAAAATCAGTTTCGCTTTATAAACTTGTCGACTGCTACAGAAACGTGCCAAAAAAAACGCTGTACCGCAACAAAATAGCGAGTTTAGCGCAAAGGTGTAACTGGCTTCCGAGCAGATTAGCGAAATCATGCGAGAAAGAGATAGAATCATTGTCTAATCTGTGCGCTAGAACAGGCAGTTACGCTTCCATTTTGCTTATAACGGAAAGTAGCGGAACTACTGCGGTTTCGCTGATATGGTTTCGCGGCGGAGATGTGATATTCGCCCTTAATTTTTTTCATATTTATTACACCATACGTTAGACGGTGGTAGGTGATTATGATCAACAAAAGCCTTTATAATGACATCTTCTTTGTTAGTAAAGATGGCAGCACGGCAACCTCCCTTGCTTCGTTTCGAACATTGCCACCTCGTGTTAGCTGCCGTCACTCTGTGGCGTGTAAATTTGAATCCTTGATAGGAGAGAAATCTTCGGCCTTGGAAATTGACGATACAGCCTGCAAAAGGGGAAAATCATTAGTTATCTGGCTTAAATTTATTGAGGAATTAATTCAATATTGTGTTGTGACGGCACCTTCAAACCTTTCTCCCCTCTCCCTCATCGGAAGCATTCGCCTGTACTGTAATGTAACAATCTAAGGTTCCAATGTAACGGCTAGGGCTGGCTTATTAGTCGATTAGCATGAATTTACTCGCCCGAATCGACCATATCGTCAATTTTAAATAATATAATATTTTCTATAGGCAACTGGCCATTTTTGTATTTTATGTTATTAAGTTAGTGTACTTTTTCTTTGACTGTTCATAAACGTACCAGTTGCCTAATTCGTATTTCTGGAATTATCGATTCACCCACAAAAAAATAACTTAATTCGAGTCGCATATAGAAAATATTATAATTATTATTTAAAATGTGACAAACCGCCTTTCGGTCGACTTTAATTCGTGCAAGAAATATTCAACTTGTAACTAAAATCTGTGATGCGGGTTATGGTAAATACCTAGGTTTAAAACAATAGGTTAATAGGTTTTACTACAGTAAAATATCTTATTATTTTACGCACATTTATTTTACATAAACTTTTAGCAAATTATGTTAAATGAAAAAGTTATGAGTATTCTGTTTATTAACTTATATGTTTAATATCAAAAGTTAAACAAAAATAACTAAGTAGTAACTTACATAACATAACACACACATTTCGCCAGTTATGTTAAGCTCCAATGTAAAAGGTGCGAGCTTATTACCAAGTAAGTATTGCCTATTGTAAGTAGTAACTTATTTATACAATTACATGTACTTAAAGTATTTAAAAAAAAATTGAAGTATAACTTATTTAAATAATTACGTAGGTATGAAGTATAATAATTTAATGATATCTAAAAAAAATATAAGAAAACAATTTGTGTCTTTTTAATACGCAAAACAAAAGCGTGAGAACTATTTAAAAACATTTAAAAAACCAATCGGAAGGTGTCATGGGACACACAGTTGGAATGATGTTCCTTTCGCTTTTGCACACTTAGAGAATCACGACACTTTTGTTAAGTAACACATGAATTCGATTTATTGATTCTAGGACATGCCGGTTTCCTCACGATGTTTTCATTCAGCGTTTTGAGAGTAAAGCGTCTGTCTCGGGTTGAACCTACGACCTACATACAACTCGAACCCGCCACCACTGCTCCCAGATAAAACTGTGATTATTCTGATATAATTAATACATAAATACAGAAAAAAAAAATTACCAGTGCACAAACTGTATCCATGAATTCAGCATATCATTATAGACCTCCCCAGCGTAGAAATTTTGCGTCATTAATATTTAAAAAAATCAGCTGTTTCATAGAAAAGTGCAATACCTACGAAATTTCTGCGCTGGGGGGTCTACAACGATAGGTATGCTGAATTCATGGTTACAATTTGCGCACTAGTAAAAAAAATATACTGTATATTGAATATCAATTGTAAAACAAAAATAATTGATTAGTAACTTATTTAAATAATTACGTATACCTAAAGTATAAAACATAGTCTATGAGTATCTAAAACAAAAATAAGATAACAATTTACGTCGTTTTATTACACAAAAAAACTTACTACGCATGAGAACTACATATAATTTATTTTTTTAATACAATCGAGAGGTGTCATGGGACACCCGGGTTAAACGAAGTTCCTTTCGGTGTGCACACTTTTGGGCGAATGATGACACTTTTGTTAAGTAACAAAAATGTCGTCACGGGCAAAATGTAACACTTTTGTCAGTCTGGCTCTCATTCCCCGAGTATGTAGAATATAAGCTGAGATCGGATATTCAGATGCATATTCAGCTAAAGTTAAGATGTTGGCTAAATTGGAATGCGCTTTTGTAACGAAGAAAAATTGTAATTTTAACTACGTCACTCCACCCCTCTTCTTACACCCTACATACACATACATTTGCATCGGGGGTTAAACATAAATTTTAAATAAATATGAATCTAAATAGTTATGCAATCAAAGACGCCCGGGGTTATTTTTTTATTAAATTTTTTTTTAGAAGTCACTTTCATACCATACATCCGACTGTATGTAATGTATTTCGGGAGTTGGGATTCCCATCCCGGGATTTTATACATGAAATATATTTTATGATGCCGCTTCCATTCTTTCATAGCTAAAACGTAACTTTAGGTAAATATGCATCCGAATATCTTTAGTGATAAGGAGTTACGTTCCTAAAAAAAATATCTACTAATTTGTTATTTCCCTGACACATTATATCCGATTCGGTGGAAACATTAGCATGATAATTTAAGTCATGGACGAGACTTCAACTGATAATTTAAATTTTACCTATTATTAGATATTCATCTCCATCTTAAACAATTTGCCTATTTTTTTTTTTACAAAACAGTCAGTTTTAATACTAATAAGTTACTTATACTAAACTTGCATAAACGCCTTTAAATTGTTCAAAAACACTTCATATACTTAAGATGTGCAGGATGGCAGGGATATCAGAGAGCAAACTGTAACCTATTCAAGGTTACAGTCACACTGTCAGTCAGCACATAATTCTAGACTGCGCAGAAAATATTTGTCAGTATTTAAAAAAAAAAAACCTAACTGTTTCATAGAAAAGTGCAATACCTACGCGGTCAAAAGGTATGGAACGGCATTTTTTCGTTTTTCGACGAAATATTACATCGCAGGTTTCAGAATCACTTACTGAATCCATATGACAATGGGTTGCGTTTCAAAGTACCTGCCACTCTGTACATTTTGATATCAGACTAAATATAATCATCATTATCTTCTTCACATTCTTCCTTACTTTTCAGTTCTTCACCATCTAGTTGGTGGCGGATGGTTATGCTCCATATTCCTCTTAACGATAATTTGGCCAACAGTGTATACTGACGCACTACAGCGAGCATGTCTCTGTCTAGAACATTGCCATCTGATTTTGTGACCTTTAACTTTATGCCGTGTGAACTTATATCCCCCGTAAGACAGAAATCTGCCATCTTCATATATTACAGAACCTGAAAATGGAGAAGAAATGAGGTTATGCAAGAAAAAAATGTTTTAAAGCTTATTTTAGCCCTATGTAATGAGGTGATTCGTTAGAGAGCCAACGTTGTTGACATAGCACACAGTATAAGCAAGCTGAAGTGGCAATGGGCCGGCCATGACCGTGACATGACATGTTGGAGATGAGGTCTTCTTGAGAGGAGACCGCAAATTGGCAAACCAAAGGTAGGACGCCCAGAGGCTAGGTGGAGCGACGATCTTCGCAAGGTGGCTGGTAGCAGCTGATGAAAGTTGCCGAGAATCGTGCTGAATGGCGTGCAATTGGAGAGGCATATGTAACTTGACCATACGTCCCGCTTTGGGCGGGACAGTCCCGCTTTCAAGCAATCTGTCCCGGTGTCCCCAGCGAGGCCGACATAGTCCCGCTTTTGAAAACAGACCAAACTATAATTTAAAATGTGCCTACTTAACTATTTTGTGTTCAGCGCTTTAATTATTTTCTATCTTCTTTAATAAAAAAAAACTAGTAAAATACCCACAAAACAAAACACACACAAAAACTTTTTTTATTATTTAATTCCGCAGATGTCCCGCTCTGGCAAAAAAAAAAAATGGTCACGTTAGGCATATGTCCAACAGTGGACTGCTCTAGTCTGATGATGATGTACAAGTATCATAAGATAGACAAAATGTAAGTTTACGATTATTTGGTTTTTAGGGATACCATACATTTTCAGCATTAATCTACTTTCAGTTTCGTCTTATCTTTAAACATACGTGTCCGGTAGCAAACATGAAAAAAAAGCTGAATCCAAGATAGTCAACGATAGATTTGGTTTGGGGCTGGATGTTAAGCACGGAAGTAAGAGTGTCTTATATTAAAATAACACTGACAGACTGTAGACTTTCATTATCTAATTGTTAAACACAATCAAGAATATCTGTAGGTAATACGGTATATTTACCAGTACAAAAATGTAGGTACCGAATTACCTACAGATATTTTTCACGTCCGTCACAGAATGATCCCATGAATGAAAACCAATTCTGTGAAAATATGATTAAAAGAAAAACAATAGTTGTAATGAAATAATTCTTTGTATTTTTAAGAAACAAATTAAGATGATAGAAAGACGCGAATCTGAGTTACTTAGATGTTTCCGATCCATCAAAAACCACATTAAGGACACACATGTTCGGGCAGCATTCGATTCACTAGTAGATATTTGTGGAACAGCCAAGCCGACCCGAAGCATTTAAATAATACCTATACATATTCGGATTACATTCGGCTGGTGCCGATCGGAAAACTTCGTTCGGCATCCACCTACGCTTTGTAATGTACGGGTCGGTTTTTTCCGAAAATATAGATATATATATTCGGGAAAAAGCCACTCGGCTCGGCGTGAAGTTCTTCAGAAAGATCAGGTGTGTGGTGCTGCAACCGGCGTATGTGTATAATCAGATAAAACAAAGCAGAAGAAGTATACTTATATGCCAACGTAGCAGGTAACGTTCTGTCGTATCTCCCTGCCCACATGGTAAGAAGGCGCTAGTTTACTTAGATTCTAATTTATGTAAATAACAAACAAACATAAACTGAAAAAACCAAACAATATAACATACATCTATCATAACTGGCGAAATGTGGGTGTACCATACAGTTTGTTAGGTTAAAAGAGGGACATACTTTAAGGGGGTGTAGGGGTGGTACTCATGAAATATACAACTTTTAATACGGAGTGGACACCAAAAAAAAAAATCTGCTGTTCCCTACATTTTGTCCAGTTATGCGAACATAAATGAATAGAGCGGCTGGTATTATTTTCGCGATTTCAGTGTTGGTCCTTTCGTAAAAGTTTTTCATTTTCATGAGTACCTACCACACCTCCCTTAAATGATTATGCAAAATTGTTAATAGAAGGCACTTCATCGGTATTTGCAATGGTTTATACGACTGCTCTACAGCCATTCTCTGCTGAGCGCATTGCCATCTCACCTTAAGCCCAAACTTCCTGTGTTTCAGGAACTTATAACCATCTGCGTTTATGATAAGGGCATCTCTGCGTGAACGTGTGAAGATGCATGTAGGATTCAATAGTCTTTGATTCGAATAACATAAATAAACTCACTACTTCTTACCATGGGGGTCAGCGGAAACTACAGATCGGCCACCAGCTACAAACCATACAAACTCCATTTGCTTCGTGTCGTTCATACGATTACGAATATTTCAGAAACCGTTAATATATACGGGTCCCCTTCCAGTCTAACCAGATGCCGCCGGTTTAATTGAAAGCCGACCCGAACATAGTTGGAAAAACCTAGGCAGGTAATAATGATTTCAAGGACGCTTAAATAAAATACATTTCTGCAAAAATAAAAAAAAACATTTATTTAAAAAATAAGAGGCACTTTTATACACTAATATACATATATTTCATTATAGTTACAACTCAAAATTTTCCGTCATCGTAAAATGGTATATATGTATAAACTATAACAATAAAATTGACATTGTTACTTTTAAATGTACAGTCAAATGAATTATTTTTTGAGCAAATTAACACCCTACTTCAATTAGCTGTGTGAGAGCCATTTTATAAAACTGCCAAAGAATTTAATTTGTGATTTGAATATACTTTATGACAATTTAAGTTTGTGGTCGATTTGCTTAACAATAAAATCTTCCGATTGCCTAAACTAACCCCCAAAAAAAACAACAGTAAATACCAATAACGATTGCAAGAAACATGAATACAGCAACGTCAGCAACATCTGTTGCAATTAGAGAACTCAAAATAATACCAGCCTATTATTGTTTTTTTTTTTTTTTTTGAGGATGGGAAATCATCAAATAACTTCTCCCGCTCTGGGTGGAGCAGGAGGGCGTGTCAGACTTTTACTGACTAAAACCCACCCGTGTTCCCTCAGTTGCCTGTGTGCTAGGGGCGACGGTATCTCTTTCGAACAACCCGCACCCCTGGCAGGCATCGGCCCTTGCGGACCCCACCCTTTGGTGCTGACATCTCATTGAGGCGCGCGTGGAACACAACGCGCCGTCAACCCGGGCAGCCTATTATTGTTCCTCTTCTCATAGGGTAAAACCAGGGTAGTTGCCCCAAGGGTATAGTTGGCCCGATTTTTCCAGAGATGATTTAGTAATCATCCGCATGGGATTCATCTGCGAAACTAGAGTTAGTTTCGCGGATGAATCGCATGCTATTTTATTTTTTAGTACATCGAAATACTCTTCTACTACCACTAAGTTAACCGTGTCGCATGTCTACTACCAATGACCCAGGGTAGTCAATGGTAATAGTGGTGGATTTAGTTTGGGGCTGGATGTTGAGCAAGGTCTTAGTATGAGTGTCTTATATTAAAAAAACACTGACACCCGAAATGTAGACCATTTCATTGGTAAACACAATCAAAAATATCTGTACGTAATACGGTACATTTACCTACGAGTAAAAAAGTGTACCGAATTACCTACAGATATTCTACACGTCTGCCGTAGACGACAGATCTCAGCACGTAAGTTGAACCAAAATGTCGAAAAAAAAATCAACTAAACGGACGCGTGTGTTATTTCCAAATGTAGGTATAAGTACACGTTACATCAATGACTATGCTAGAAGGTGACGTCATTCTTTTTCCGTGCGAGGCAACGAGTCCACGCACATGGGAAGAAGGCGCGAGTTTACTTAGATTAAAATTAATGTAAATAGCAAACAAACACAAACTTAAAAAAAAACAAAACAATACAACATACCTATCATAACTGGCGAAATGTGGGTGTACCATACAGTTTTTTAGGTTAAACGAGGGACATACTTTAAGAGGGCGTGGTACTCATGAAAATATACAATTTATAATATGGAGTGGACACCAAAATAAAAATAAAATATCAGCTGTTCCCTACAGTTTGACCAGTTATACGAACATAAATGAATAGAGCGGCTGGTTTTATTTTTGCGATTTCAGTGTTGGTCTCTTAGTAAAAGGTATGTCCGTTGTTTAACATAACACACTGTAGACGTACTCTGCCCACACATTCGGTTATACGTATGCATCAACAAAAATTCAATATCTTTACAAATATGATGGCGGTCGATGATTATGCAAATTGTTAACAGAAGACACTTCCTGAGTATTTGCAATCGTGTATACGACTGCTCTACAGCCATGTCTCTGCTGAGCGCATTGCCATCTCACCTTAAGCCCAAACTTCCTGTGTTTCAGGAACTTGTAACCATCTGCGTTTATGATAAGGGCACCTCTGCGTGAACGTGTGAAGAATACGTGTCCTGGAATTGTAAACAAGACGTTTATTATAGGATTCAATAATCTTTGATTCGAATAACATAAATAAACTCACTACTTCTTACCATGGGGGTTAGCAGAAACTACAGATCGGCCACCAGCTACGAACCTTACAAGCTCCATTTGCTTCGTATCGTTCATACGATTACGAATATTTCAGAAACCGCTAATATATACGGGTCCCCTTCCAGTCTAACCAGATGCCGCCGGTTTAATTGAAAGCCGACCCGAACATAGTTGGAAAAACCTAGGCAGACTCTTAAATAAATACAATTCTCCAAAAAATATATAGCATTTATTTTAAAAAACAAGAGGCACTTTTATATAATCAATTATACTTACATTTAATTAAAGTTAGAACTTATAATTTCTGTCACCATAAATTGTTATATGTATAAACAATAACAGTAAAATTTACATTTTTAGTGTTATTTTTACATGTCCAGTCAAATTAATATTTTTTTAAGCAAATTAACACCCTACTTCAAATAGTTGTGTCAAAGCCATTTTATGAAACTATCAAAGAATTAAAGTTGTGATTTGAATATACTTTCAGACAATTTAAGTTTGTGGTCGATTCACACACAATAACATTTTCTGCCTTAACTATCCTAATCCGTACTTAATATTATAAATGCGAAAGTAACTCTGTCTGTCTGTTATGCTTTCACGCCTAAACCACTGAACCGATCGTCATAAAATTTGGCTGAGATATATCCTGGGATATGGAGAAGGATATAGGCTACTTTTTTACGCGATAACCGGCCAAAGGTAGTCCAATAAAAAAAAAAATTAAATAAAATTAAAAAAAAAACCTCTAAAAAGTAAAAAAAATATTTATTGGCCTTTTAAGTTGTAGGTAATATTTTGATCAAAGTATTGTCACGTCGGGGGACGGTCAATTTTTTATTTTACTTCCGTATGGGAGGTACGTGGTAAGGTACTTACTTCATTATTGGTAAAAATGCAAGAGTCTTCATTTTAACCAATACCGATCCGTTAAATATATAGGAATCGGCCATTAGTCCATCAGGTACGAGCCCATCCGTAAGTAGTTGATTCGTCAAAACTGTTTTCTTATTATTATTTTCTAATGGGCAAATTCATATCGGCAGTACCGTAAGCGATACGGTGTAGTAAACGCCTTAAGAGGAACCTAGTCGCGGGCTCGAACTCACTGGTGAGCCTGACTTAAAATTACGCTGTCTCACCAGGCTTCGTGTCCGACAGAGATAGTATCAGTGATGAGCAGTTAGACGCTAGTCTACACGCACAACGTTATTGAGTGAGGTGCAGGATCATTTATAGTAAAAAAATCGAGGTAAAATTAAGAAAAGTCTTTTGGAAGATCGGGTTTTATAAAAAGCCAATGCATAAATGACCTGTACGGTTTACGTACATTCCGTCAGGCTGCAAACGCAGCAACCTACTTTTCTCTTTGGTATTTAAAACAATGTTTAATATGATTTTAAGTTAGTTGACGAATTACATACTTACGCGAACACCGCGGATTAGCATCCAACCCACTTTTACTTTGTTGTGATCGGTACTCTAATAAACCTTTAGTGTTACCAAATCTGTGTGTGTTTACATCAACTCGCCTAACTCCAAGTACTGACTTACCACTTCTTACTTAAAGCTACAAGTGTAAGGTACCAACTACTACGGGACCTTACATTTAATGGTCCTTCGAGTATTTCACAGTTTGGGGTAATTGTATCTCTTGGAACGACAGCGAATCGGCTTGGCTGGCCTTCCACAAGCGGATCTCACCAGTCAAGTTGAGAAAGCGCGCATATTCGTAAAAAGAGTACAAGAGCTCTGAGCAATCAACGAAGAGGGGATACTTTGGAACTTCTTCGTGAATCAAGCGGAAAAACAAGACTCAACTGCGGCAACAAGCCAACTACTACTACGACTACTGCTACTACAGCTTCCGGACTACAACGTGAACTGCGGGTAATACGAGGCCTACAAACTAGAAGACACCGAACTACGTGTTCTTCAATACCTACTTTACTACTACATCTTACTACTACTACTACTTTCGATTACCGAAACGACTACATCAAGATGAGCGAAATCACTGCACAAAACGAAGTCTTCGAGTCAATCAAACGTCTCTGTACTAACTACCAAAAGGACAGCGCGTCTCGGAAAGGAAAGGAGTACCTGACTCAAAGGTTAGTGTCATTGGAAAACCTCTGGCAAGACTTTGGCAATAGACACAATGTATTACTTGAACGAGAGGACAAAGAAATCCAATATTTTACTGGAAACATTTATGAAAAGACGAAACATATGTATGAATCCACCAGGATTGATATACTGCAGCGGTTGTTGGTCTGGGAAGGAAAACAGGCTGAAGTTGTCATTCCTCATCCTACGGGAGTAGATACCAAGACCAAGGAACTGCTTGATCGACAAGAATGTCACATTAAAGCACTAGAACGGGCGATGTCCAAAATAGAAATTGACTCCATAACTGAAAAATGGGAGTTAGAGGATCACCTGAGCGTCCTGAAAACCAAGTGGGACACTGTAGAGAAATGTCACTGGGAGCTAGAAGCTATTTTGAAAGGGTCAAACGAAATATACAACGACTTGTTCGCCAACAAAGAACGTCAGTACGATGTCATGAAAAGATCTCTCAACTCGAAACTATGGACAAGCGTAAACCACCAAAACTATGCACCGAGGATTCAACTACCGGAATTCACTGGAAACTACAGTCAGTGGATTACGTTCAAGGATATGTTTCTGGAGACAATCCACAACAATGCAAATTCTTCGAAAGCGCAGAAAATGCAACACTTAAAATCTAAGCTTAAAGGAGAGCCGGAACGATTAGTTCAACATTTGGTCGGCGCTGAAAACTATGAAACTTGTTGGGATATTCTTATTCAGCGATACGACAACAAGAGACTCCAATTTACGAACTTGATGAATACTTTGATGGAGTTACCATCCATCCAGCAGGTCAATGCTGCTGTCTTGAAGAGAATGCATGACGTAATCAACGAATGCATGAATGGCCTACATAACATCGGTCTAAATACATCAAGCTGGGATCCAATAATCGTGTACTTGATGGCACAGAAGTTGGACTCAACATCATATACTGAATACACTAGAGAATTAGAGCATCCAAAGCAAGTCCCGGAGCTGAGTGAATTTTTGGGGTTCTTGGAGACCAAATTCATGGCGTTGGAAGCAGCAAAGGGTTACCAAAAAGATGCATCTAACCAACATAAACAAATATTCAGCAACAAAACGAAATTTAACTCCAATAAACCATCATATGAACCACATAGAAAAGAAACATCAAGAATATACCATGCGTCATACGGTAAATGCCTTCTGTGCAGCGGTTTTCACGTGATCATGCAGTGTCCAAAGTTCATTGAAATGGACACACGGCAACGGAATGACACAGTAAGGAAATTACAAATATGCAAAAACTGTTTGTATAAGCATGGAGACACAGAATGCACGTCGAACAAAACTTGCAAAGAGTGCAATAAACCACATCATACGATGTTACACTATTCAGCGCAAAAACTGTCGCCAAGTTCCAATATGAACAATATGGGTCAACGTTCTCAACAACGGGAACATCAACCTTCAACATCAACAAACCAACATAGTTCGAACCATTTATCAAACAACTACATTATGGAAATATTACTTACTACAGTAGAACTTCAAGTAAAGACATCAACAGGAGACTTTATAACGTTACGAGCTTTACTGGACCAAGGATCTCAAGTAAACCTCATCACGGAGAACGCGGCTCAACGACTGAAACTACCTAGAAAAAGGATGAACGCTACAATTTCCGGCGTGGGTACGATTTCGGGAGATTGTAAAGGACGACTAGAATTAGAGTGTAAATCAAGATGCACTGACTTTGCATTTTCAGTCAGCACTCTAATAATGAAAAGGATCACGAACAACTTACCTAACAAAACATTTAAAAAAGAAAACTGGCCTCAGCTACAAGGTCTGAAACTAGCGGATCCTGACTTCAACTTATCAAGGAGCGTGGATTTGCTGCTGGGAGCGGATATCTATTCGCAAGTTATATTAGAGGGGGTCCTAAAGGGAGATGCCCAAACGCCGACAGCTCAGCAAACCCGTTTAGGATGGATTTTATGCGGCAAGCTAGAAACTTTTAACTGCCATGTCGCTCTTGTCGACCTGAACGACTTAAAGAGATTCTGGGAGACAGAAGACATCATTCAGAATACTGAGGACACATCTAAAGACGACTGGTGCGAAAACTACTACAAAATGACTACTGAAAGAGATCGCGACGGAAAATACATTGTAAAGATGCCACTGATTCCTCGTTATGAAGAAAAATTGGGAAACTCAAAGTCGATCGCAATCTCTCAATTCTTACAACTGGAAAGAAAATTCGACAGAAACCCTAAACTTGCATCAATGTACAAAGATTTCATCCGCGAGTACATTGATTTAGGTCACATGAAGCTTTCAAACACGACACCCGCCAAAGATGCAATCTTCTTACCGCATCATGGAGTACTGAGAGAACAATCAACAACAACAAAACTACGAGCTGTTTTTAATGCTTCCCAGAAGACCATGGGTGGATGTAGCCTAAATGACGTAATGGAAAAAGGTCCTAATCTGCAAAAGGACATCCAAGCATTGATATTACAATGGCGTGGCTATAAATACGTCTACACAGCGGACATTGAAAAAATGTACCGTTCCATATGGTGTCATCCGGATCAACAACATCTACAGAAGATCCTATGGAGAAAGCAACCAAAAGACAATTTACAAGAATATCAACTGCAAACATTAACATATGGGACAAAAAGTGCTCCATGGCTAGCAATGCGAACACTCAAACAGCTTGCTATCGATGACGGCCACAAATACCCAAAGGCCGCTGAAATATTGCTAAATCAGTTCTACGTCGATGACCTAATCAGCGGCCATAACTCTACAAAACAAGCAAAGGAAATTCAAACATCGATCATAAAACTACTGAAGGGAGGCGGAATGAATCTGCGAAAATGGTCAAGCAACGATCCTGAGCTTCTACGACACTTAGACGAAGATCAAATATCGAAAAGTACATTTGATTTTAGAGGCGACGAATCAATGAAAACGTTGGGGTTGAGTTGGAATCCAAAAGATGACGTTTTCATATTCAACTGGTCCATAGACGACTACAACAACGAACCACTAACTAAAAGAAACCTGCTATCACAAATATCCAAACTATACGACCCCTTGGGTTGGCTGGCGCCTATAACTGTGTCAGCTAAACTACTATTCCAAAGGGTGTGGCTAACTAAAATAAACTGGGATGCTGAACTACCTACTGAGTTACAAGACGAATGGCGGCATCTAAACAAAGAACTACATCTAATTAAAAACATTAAAATAAACAGATGGATTGGCAGTACGCAGAAAAATATCCAACTACATGGATTTTGTGACGCAAGCGAAAAGGCATACGCTTGCGTCATATACAGCCGAGTAATCGACGAAAAGGGCGACCCAAGGATCACATTACTAGTATCAAAAACTAGGGTAGTGCCGATTACTCAAAAAACTTCATTGCCCAGACTTGAGCTATGCGGAGCACTACTACTCTCCCAACTCATGGAAAAAGTGAAGAAATCACTAACGGAGCATGAGATATCAGCTTATGGTTGGTGTGACTCCAAGGTGGTCCTAGCTTGGATTCAGGGAGACCTCTCAAGATGGGAAAGATACGTAGCTAACAGAGTGGGGAAAATAAAAGACGTAATTCCACCTCAACAATGGTGTTATGTACGATCGGAACTTAATCCAGCTGACTGCGCTTCGAGAGGCTTGCTACCGAGCAAAGTAGTCAAGTTCAACTTATGGTGGAACGGACCTATGTTTCTGAAAAACTTTGCAGAAACAGAAACACCTCATAATGTGAATTGCCACTTTACTACAAGCGAAGCAAACAGGGTCGAACCCAATGACGTCAGTTCGAAAAACTACAACACTGAAAATATTGTTTACAAGTTGTTGAAGAACCACAGTTCGCTGACTTCAGTAATAAGAATTACTGCTCGAATTGTGCGATATATTGCATCACTAAAGCAAAAATTACGACCAAGCGCTACTTACCTAACAACAACTGACCTACAATACGCAGCAGAATATATAATAAAATATGTTCAACAAAGCGAGTTTGCGCAAGAACACAAACAGTTGAAACAAAATAAAACTGTGTCACCAAAAAGCAACATTTACAAACTCAAACCTTATCTGGATAGCAAGGGAATCATTCGCGTAGGCGGAAGACTACAGCACTCTGATCTTCCTGCAAATATGAAGAATCCCGCAGTGGTACCCTACTCCAGCCGCTTCACTGAACTACTGATCGACCAAGCACATTCGATGACGCTTCATGGAGGAGCCCGTCTGACCCTTACTTACATACGGCAACGATACTGGATAGTCTCTGGAAATCGGGCGGTAAAGGGAAGAATACGACGCTGTGTGAAATGTCATCGTTACAATTCTACGGACAATGCTCAACTAATGGCCGATCTGCCAAAACAAAGAGTAACACCAAGCCGTCCATTCACTCACACTGGTGTTGACTTTACTGGTCACGTAGACGTGAAACTTAACAAAGGAAGAGGAGTGAAGACCTCAAAAGCATACATCGCGGTCTTCGTCTGTATGGCTACGAAAGCTGTACATATCGAATTAGTCTCAGAACTAAGCACGGAAGCGTTTATTGCGGCCCTTCAGAGAATGTGCGCGAGGCGCGGAACGCCTGCTCACATGTACTCAGACAACGGCACGAACTTCGTTGGAGCATCCAAAGTACTGAGAGAGGATTTCAGTAACTTCAAGAAGCTACTCTCTCCTGAGTTCTTTGACGAGATTGGGAAACTAGAAATTCATTGGCACTTCAACGCCCCTGCTTGGCCTAGTGCGGGGGGGATATTCGAAGCAGCCGTCAAATCATTAAAACACCACTTGAAGCGGGTTCTTGGGGATCAAAAACTGACCTGGGAAGAATTCACTACGTTACTAGCGAAAATAGAAGCCTGCCTAAACTCGAGGCCTCTATGTCAGCTAACAGAAGATCCGGAGGAATTTTACAGCACTCTCACTCCTGGCCACTTTCTAACTGGCAGTGCTACGTTGTCTCTACCTCAACCGGAGCCTGACAACAGAAAGATGGATCTGAGAAAACGTTGGCAACTAACGGAGCACATGCTGGATCAATTCTAGAAAGCTTGGTCCAATGACTACCTGAACACCTTACAGTCTAGAAGCAAGTGGAACAGAACTGTACAAAACCTCAAACTAAACGACGTGGTCCTAATCAAGGAAACAAACTTACCTCCTGGCAAATGGGCCATGGGACGAGTGATGGAAACTCATCCCGGTAAGGATGGTCTAGTACGAGTGGCCACCCTTAAAACAAAAACTGGAGTGATAAAACGACCCACTGTTAAACTAACTCCATTACCACAGCAAGAAACACTGCTACCTACCGAAGAAACAACAAATAACAAAAGAGAAGAAGATACAATAACTAAAAACCAAAGAAGAAAAAGGAGCACGCGAACCAACAAGTACAGTTTCCTGACTTTCGCTCTTATAACTTTAATAGGAATGTTAGGAACTGCACAATCGTCACCAGTAACAAACAACTATAAGGTGACCTCTATAACCAACAATCAACCTATTTATTTCGATGAAGCCGGAAAACTGCAACTTATACATGATGAATGGACTCTACTGATCTATTACAACCTAACGTCCTACTGGCAAGCTGCGAATAACATGAACGACTACATAAACCAAATTGATAAACTCTGTCAAAGAATCGCGCACGAGTTTACACCATGCGAAGCAGTTGTCAGACACCTACGTCATGAAATGCATCACCTTGAGAATTATAACACTATGTTACTTTCTCAGCATTCGCGACAAAAACGAGGCTACTTTGATGGAATCGGAAAATTAGCCAGAACACTTTTCGGGGTTTTGGATGAAGACTTTGCGCAAAAGTACGAGAAGGATATCCAAAACTTGCAAATCAACGATAATTACTTGTTACAGTTGATGAAGAATCAAACTTTGATCATAGAGGCTGAAAACAATGTAATTAAAAACAATACGGAATTTATGGACAAACAATTTCACGCAATACAAACCTACATAAATCAGACTTGCAACATAATCACAAAAATTGAGAACAGAGCACAAATTTTATACACAGCAAATGACGTGAACTCTGCCGCTTTATCATCAACTTTAATTTTGAGCGACTTGCATAGAATTCAAGAAATGCTAATGAATGCTCTCGCCAACATTTATCGAGGTCATTTGGATACACACTTGTTTCCTGCATCTCAAATAATAGAACAGCTGAACATCATCTCTGGAAAACTTCCACAGGGACTAGCCTTACCGATAAAGGACATACAAAAAGATTTCCGTGACATCTACGAACTAATCCATGTCAAGGCTCGGATTACAAACAACTTTCTACTTTTCGAATTGCATATTCCACTTTTGAGCGATGAGGACTACAAAATATACCGGGTAATACCTATACCATTCCAGAAACAAGGACAATTGAGAAGCGTGCAGCCTTTCTCCAATTATATCGCCATAAACTTCGTGAAAAATTCGTACATCACTATGGAAGAGCAAGACATGCGCCAATGCACGCCATACGGAGAAGACGAGTACACATGCATTTCACGTCAGCCGGTATTTAGCTTACAAGACAAGGACGCACCTTGCGAGGCCAAGGTATTCAGTCAACAAACTTCATTATCCTGTGTCATCAATGATGTAACTTGCAAAGAAACTTGGATCCAATTACATAAACCTAACTGGTGGTTGTTTACAGTATGCGACAGACAGCTGATGCGCGTCATATGTAGCGATCAAGTTACGCCAGCAGTCATCAACGGTACTGGGGTGATTGCCTTGAAACCAAAATGCATACTACAAAAGAAAGATGCGACAATATTCACCTATAACCACTTAGGAAGCAAATTTCACATGGAGGCGGATATTGAAGTACCTACACTTAACACGACTATCAACAATTTATTTGATCTAAGTTGGAAAAACGCACAGCTGAATATGACAGAACTGGATACATCTGCAATAAATATCAGAAACATAGATAAGCAAATAATTCAGCAGAAAGAGCAGGAAAGACTACCACAAGGGATAGATATATCGAGTCACGACATATATCTCTACTCTGTGACTTCTCTGCTGTTGGGAGGAGCTGCTTCGTTTGCTGTCTACATTTGGATTAGGAGACTATGGCATAAGAAAACTAAAAGGCCACCTACAAGACAACCTACAGGAATCGACAACAAAGTCGAAATCGAGATGCAAGAAATACGCCATTCGACACCGCCGGAGCCACTATACAGCGACGCGAGGCCGAAACAACTGTTTCACTTTGAGGAGCAGTAAAGCTTATTGTTTTTATGTGTACATGTTTAATTTTACTTACTTACTAATGTTTACTTTACTGTCTTTACTTTTTATTGTGACGTTCTGGGATGTCTTACTTTTATATTTTTACTTACTTAACCTACTTTTATACGGTCTATACTTTTTTATTATTGCGTTTTGGAATTTTTACTTTAAAACGTTTTATGTACTGGATGCTCATCCCGCCTTTTCCCTCGGGAGCATGTACGGTTTACGTACATTCCGTCAGGCTGCAAACGCAGCAACCTACTTTTCTCTTTGGTATTTAAAACAATGTTTAATATGATTTTAAGTTAGTTGACGAATTACATACTTACGCGAACACCGCGGATTAGCATCCAACCCACTTTTACTTTGTTGTGATCGGTACTCTAATAAACCTTTAGTGTTACCAAATCTGTGTGTGTTTACATCAACTCGCCTAACTCCAAGTACTGACTTACCACTTCTTACTTAAAGCTACAAGTGTAAGGTACCAACTACTACGGGACCTTACATGACCAATAAAGTTTATTGAAATTTGTCGGTACCAACTTGCTTTTGGAGATTTTACACTTCTTACGCCTAATGTTAAGTAAAATTAGCAAGAAAAACGAATCTTTGTTGGCTCCTAACTTTTGAATGGGTTTTTATTTTAGTATTCTGTTTCCGTACCGACAATATTAATAATGAGACAAAACGATATCATATTTTACTTTGGATGTGCCATGTCAGACAGTGGAGTAAAACACTCCCTAAGTTTGTATGCATAAAATGTGGACTAGGTTCACCTTAACTGCCGATTTCGAGCTTAGGAAGTACAGACATATTTTAACTACTAGCTCTTGCCAGCGGCTTTGTCCGCGGGGAGATGGAAATATATCCCACGGGAACGTACTATGGAGATACAAGTATCCCATGTGTTAATCCAGGTTATAAAATATCTGTGTGTCAAATACCATACAAACTTTCACATTTATAATATAAGTTTGATAGTAGGATAAGTCAAGGTTTCGTCACGATATTTTTCTTCACCGAAGTCAGTAATGTCCAAGATAAAATTTGAAGTAGGTACATCGAAACATGTTGTTAGGTCCTGGAATCCCCAGGAATGAAAAGTTTATTCTCAAGGCCCCCAATCTAAGGCAGCACTGTATTTAGTTATTAACTTAGACTATACTAGGTTTAAGAATATATTACTTAAATTATCTATATATTATTTTTAATAACTGTTATTTATCTAAGGCATCCATGATATCTAAGTGGTTGTGTTTCACACAATATTTTAACTAATTCAAACTAACATCAAACTATATCTTACCGATATTAATCAATAATTAATTGAATGAAATAATTGTAACTAACTAATTAATAATTACCCAACACATTATTATATTCTTAGTACCTACTTATCCTATACCTATGCAATAGGCTCGCCCCCTATAATCTATGTTCATGGTCAAGGTGATCAGACAACTGACATTTAAGTTGTAAGTTCTAACTTACAACTTAAATGTCAGTTGTCTGATCACTTTGTTTATCTGCAAGAACTCGAGGTCAACGTATCTATTTAAATTAAACAATTTAAAGGCACTTGTTAAGTGTCAAAAAGTGGGTCGGTTAGTCAGAAATTTGAAGGTAGTTGCCCATTCCAAAACGTAGGTCTTTATGATGAACGGGCAAGCAACTTCAAGGACACTCTTTTAAAACAAGATATCAAAATACCGTCGCCCCTGGCACACAAGCAACTGAGGGAACACGGGTGGGTTTTAGGCAGTAAAAGTCTGACACGCCCTCCTGCTCCACCCAGGACACTCTTTTAAAACAAGATATCACAAAATCCTGTGATCATTATTTTTTTTGCTTCCATATGTGAGAACAATGTAAAAAGAAATATTTGAAAACAGTTCTAATTATAAGATTAAAATAAGCCCTGGAAGTTAGGATCAGTCTCAACCGACGGCTCCCGTCCACGAGCATGACGCGTGGATCAGCACCATCCAGCTCAACCATTTTGCAGGGAACTGAATGATCCAACACACGCGCCACCAGCAGTGAGCGTTGTAAGGCGTTTAAAATCCAAGAGCCCTTAAAAGCTTGCACTCGGATGATTATGCTCGTTTTTGGACTTACAGACTCTATTGTCAATAGTGGTCAAAGTTGCTCGACAATGGCACGAGCAATGTCTTGAACACCTCCAAGTTTTCTTCATATTTCTTGTGTATTTTAGATGATATGTGTAGCCACGGTAGGTCAGCATCACGTTCCCTTTTTTTGACATCATAAACATTAGCGGCTCCTCGTCTGAAAAGAAAAATGAAGTAGAATGAGTGATTATTTGAGAAACTAAAAACTATAAATATGTATGTACAGTCCGGGCAAATAACTTAAGTTGTCTGCATATTCAAATGATACAACTCATTCTTTCACTCTTTGATCTATGTATGAAATGTCTATAACATGGTCGATTTACGTGGGGCGTCAATTTGCTAAAAAATATTTAACTTGATTGTACAATGGCAATTTATATATTTTCAGTCGAAAGAGTCCTTGGTCTTCTCTTATCGTACTCTGAAAGCAATGGGATAGAGAGGGAAAGAAATAATACGATAACAGTCTGTAACCATTAAAGATTTTCCACGTGTGGAGGCAATCCTGGCTGCACCATCAGTAGTCATACAAGGTGTTACAGAATGGACGCAAGACCTGAAAGTAGTTTGTTCCTAATTGACTACTGAATCGATTTCAGTAACTTTTAATATAAGTTTTTTTTTTAAATTATGTATTCTGCCATACCTACCACTAATTGAGCCAAAGAAAATTCAATCTTATCCCAGAAGTAATAAGACTCAATTTTAAATGCATAAAGTAATGCTTGGGTCGCCACGTTTTTCTTAATAATATCAGTTAGCTTTAAAATATATATAGTTTTGGTCATCGTATTATGCTTTCAACTCAATACTCTAATTGGGGTGTATAAGGTCTTGCGTTAATTATGTTACTCGTTGTATATTTCGTTTTAATTATACCTTTTAATTTCTTATCTATACAATATTTACATAGCACTTATTCATATAATTAGCACCTACATTTACAAAGTTCTGTAGGATAAATTTATTATTTTTTCAGTGTGTTGTTTCTGTTTTTTTTTTCTTATTAATTATATAATTTCTATATACATCTTACAGGAACCTCTTCTCGGGTTTACGCTTCCTCCAGCCTATTCCATATTCCTCTGTCTGAGGCTTCTTTTGTTCATTGTTTTCCTGCGACTGCAATTTAGACGTGTGGCCTAGGAAGCGTTTTATTTATATATTTATTTATCAAGGTACACCAACAGCTTCTGTGTATCTAATATCTTTAAACGAGCAATTCTTGTATATATGATTATATATAAATCTGAATCTCGGAAACGGCTCCAACGATTTTCATGAAATTTAGTATGCAGGGGGTTCGGGGGCGATAAAATAGAAAAAGTCAAATAAAAAAATGTCATCCAGATATTGCGGTAATAGTTTTGGACTTACACAGTCTCCAATTACAGGTTAACCAGCAATTTTATGACTAAGTGATAACACACAAAAATAATAAGACTCTGGAATAAAAATAAAAATGGCTAACTACTTCTTGAACTTAAGATTAATAACAAAAAGGAAAATAAAAATTCCAAGACTTTACAAATACCTATTGCAATTTTGCCCACTCACTTAAGACTAAAAAATAAACAACATAAATTGAAATAAAATAAAAATGAGATCATAATATAAAGTATAGCTCAGTTGAGTAAATTACATTATTGCAGACACCATCAGTAGTTACGCCAAGAGAAAAAAAGTCAAATAAAATCTAAACAAAACCATTTATTTGTGTTAAATGTGGTACATCAATATTTTAGTGCAAATACACATTTAGACATAATTATGATGTTAATAGTTCCTTAATAATAATTCACAACACACCGATACACACCTCTGCTTAACCCTTTGCGAAATACAGGCGTGATCTTGTTTAAAAATTATACAATTCACTATGGTCTGAAGATACAAATAGCATTAAATTACTTTTTTTTTTTTAATTCTAGCTTTGAGCTCACAACGCGACCAAATATTTAAAAGTTACCGAAAATTTTCTGCAAAACGAAATGAGTGCTATCCTTTTTGTTCCTGATGTAGATCAGTATTTTGATGGTTTTCCTTTAAACTTGCGAAATTTTTCAAGTCCCACACGACTTCTGATGGTCGATCTTGGAATACCATATCGTTCAGAAGCCTTATACGCTGTCATCTGACCAGTGATCACAGCGTTGACCGCCGCTGCTACGCTTTCTTCGGACCAGGCCGAAGAGCCTCGTAACGACGGACCAGACCATTGCCCTGTAATGATTAATATCACGGTACAATCCAAAGACTGGTCGACACGTCACGTGACCAGAGGGCTGGGTCATTCTTTGGCCATAGAATTAGCATTGCCATTCAACGTGGCAATGCTGCCAGTCTTCTGGGCACGTTTCTTGATGACAGCGATGCGGACGAATACTTCGACGCCTAAGTGTCCCTTTGTTTTTGTATTAATTTGATTAGTTAGTTAGCAATTTAATTTATATTATTCTATTGATCTTTTATCAAAGGATAACAGTGTGTAATCCAAAGAGAAATATCTGCAAAGAGACTATTAATTTGGCACCTTTTTCTTAATGCAAACGCTCACGCTCTTGCAAAATGCTATGTCACGGCATTGTTTTATGTAATTTACGCAACGAGAGTAGTGGTGCAATGGTATCGGCCCCGACTGAGTTGTGGGTCGTGGGATCGAACCCAGGCAAGTGTCCACATAAGGGATGATTCTCATTACACCGTGCCGTGTCCGGCCGGGGCCGGAGCGGAGCCCGTCCGTGCTGCACGTTTATATTACACCAGGTTATAAGACGTGGATGGGATGGGACGTATCTGTTCAACAACTGTGGTGTAGACGAGCGTCGTCCGGGCCCGGACGGGACACGGATCATGCACTGTGTAATATAAACTGCTTCATACAAAATGTATCTAACGTCTCAAATCCGTGCCCCGTCCGGGCCACGGACACGGCACGGCCTGGTCTAATGAGAATCATCCCTAAATGGGCGCAATGTACGCTGGTGTCGAGAGTATCGTCAGTCATCTTTCAGTCAGTCTTTTTGGACATTGCTTTGTAAAAACCACTTTAAGTCGTGCAAGTGTAAGGTTGAATTTGCAAAAAAATGTGTTTTTATCATAACTGGCGTATAATTAGGGACTGTTTTGAGTGTTACTTTTGTTCGAGACTGTGCATCTTGGGTTTTTTGTATCTCAGTGCCTAGAAACAAAAAATTGAAGACATGTCACACCTACTAACGTACAGCCCACTCCCAAGAGAGAAGATCTGTTTTCCAATAGTGGCTAATTATATTATGCATGTTATGTTAATTTACGCAAATAATTTCTGAAACTCCTAAGGGTAGGAAGTTTACAATAATCAAAATCAAAATCAAAACTCAACAACAATAATAACATCGTCAACATTACATAAGATAGTCCCCCCAAAACGCCCGCCCTTCACCACTTCCTAGTGCTTCAGCTGGGAAGAAGAAGTAGCGCAACAAACTCCCCAGCAGCACAGCTGTCTGTTTAGTTACTACAAGAACTTGATTCTATACAATAGTAGGTAATCAATATTACGAAACACAAAAAACATAAAATGTGCTATATGTCAGCTAGAACACGCCAACAAAACACCAATATACCAACAAAACATTGAAAACGATAGGTAGTCAAGTAGAAATAAATAATTATAAATAAAAAAAAACCTAAACAGAACTTACAATTTAAATAAAAGCCTCCAGACTAATAAATGATACAATAGATAATTAAGTAAACAGACATATTTATTTAAGTGGATAATACTAATTAATTACGATTATAATATTCAAAAAATGAATGGCAGTGCCTACCAACGTTTCACTAAATTCCATTCTAGATCGTAAATATTTTAACATAGGTACATCATTTGCAAATTAGTAGTCTAAATTATAAAATTAATGAAAATACGTATACCTTAACTGGTCTTAGTCCACCATTTTGTTTTTTTTTCAAAGTGGCGTCGCACGATAATAACTCTAAATATAGGAGGACTAAAAGAGGAACAAAAAATGTATCCAACATGATATCTTAAAGTGTCACTACCGAGATAATAGAGTTCAAGATAGCTTTAATGAGTCCAAATATTTTCATCTCATTATATTAAAAACATTAACATGCCTGCTGCCTTTTTATAGGAAATATTCTGATCATGTGATATGAATGAAGGGAGTGAATAAACAATGTATGTAGTGTATAGTATATTGAACTAATATTGCTACTTAATGTTAATAATAGAATAATAAGCACCTGTTTTATTTCCAGAAAATATTTTGTTCATAATATAATATAAGGGACGTGTGGCTTGATGAACGAAAAAGTTCTTCTTACCACCCTATGTGTAGTTATGGTATGCAAACTTGTAATAAATATAACCATCTGAGACAACTATAAATACGACAAAGGATATGTATTCTAACCAAGCACTTGGAATCAGTTAAGCTTTCTACTTAAAGAGATAAAAACCTAATACACTTATCATTGATTTTAAATTACTTTTCACTAAGATAACTTTTCAACAGAAAAAGCGCTTTGTAGCTTAAATTGCCCGCTTTTAACATGAATGAAAGGAAAATATTGGCGCTCATCGTGGCCATTTTAAACTTTAATTATCTATGTAATGTGACAGTTTAGGAGATTATATTCCACGACTTTTTTGTTTGTCTTATGCCCCTTACCCATATAAATATAGATATTATCGTGCGACGACATTTAAAAATATAATCAAAATGGCGAACCGGGACGAGGCCAGCCTCCATACAAAAATGTTCGATCCCCTTATACTCTCAACTCTCGTCCAATAATAAAATCACTGCCTAAGAAGTTTCTACTTCCTACTAACTTTATAAATGTGAAAGTCTATATCTAGCCGAGTGCGGGACATACTTTTTAAATCAGTAATGGGATCCTGTAGATCCTACTGCTTCACGGCTGCTTCGCTCGCATTAAGTTCTGATTATCCTACAGTATGCGGGCGAAGCAGTGACTTAACCTAAATATAAAAAAGGTTAACAAAATCTGCTGGCGGAGTGAGCTAAATTCCTGTTGGATGATTGTGTGCGCTGGCAAAAATTATACACCCTCTATGTTTATGTATTCTGGCTGGGCAATCCGGTGTACGACAACGAAACTTTGTAAAATCCCTACGTTTATCTTTCACACTTTGGCGGTCTCGGTAGAACCATCTATCTAAAGGGTCTTTGGATTCGAGCTGGTTCGCCTTGGGTCTAAGCATCATCTTTGTAGCTAGGCCAGATGCTGCGTCACGACACTGCTGGACTGAAACAAGGAGAGCAGGTATTTTGTGAAAAAATCCTGACATGATGGACCTTACACAAATCGTACAGGTTGCAATGTGTGAAATGCATGCCAAAACTTGATAGATCAAAATCAAAATCAAAAGTCATTTATTCAAATTAGGCTGAGAATCAGCACTTTTCAAACGTCAAAATTCATAAGATAGTCCCCCAAAACGCCCACCCGTCACCACTTTCTAGTGCTAGCTTGGGAAGAAGAAGTGCCGCAAACAAACTCCCCAAAATCAAACACCTCAGCAGCACAGCTATCTGTTTAGTCGGATAGACTTGCTTCTATAAATACATAGGCAAAGTAATAAACATTACGAGACATAGAACATTCACTAAATAATTAGTCATAAGTCAGCGAGCCATGCCAATATACCAACAAATTAAATGAAAACTAAGCTCAAGCATAAAGAATAAAAATTAAGAAATGCAAACAAAGCAGAACACCCAAATAAAAGCCTCCTGGTATAAAGGGCGTGATAGCTTACATATGCAATGCTGGATTATGTTCACATAGCTGTTACAACCCGAGTTACAACTCGAGGTCACAAATGATAACCTAGGACCATCGACGTAAAATAAATAAACAGGCAGGTAATTATTAGTAACAATAAGAAAATCATGGTCAGCAAGACGACCAGTAAGATCACAAGCAGCACCCGTTCACGAGCATAACGTAAAGAACAGCCATTACCCAGATCAATATAAATTATGTTAACGGGTTTATGAGAAACTCAAGCAGTATTTGTACCGGAATTGCTGATAATCTCCGGTAGTTTGACATCAAGTTCATTAAGCAGTTGTAAAAAAAAAAAAAATTCTTAATGTGGGTCGTATTTATTACCAAAAGAGTTATAGGTATCAAAATTGGGTAAAATAATGTCAAAATAACAGTTCTTGAAAGTTTACACGGTACCTACTTATAACAACACAATTTTTTTAAAACAAAGATTGCTGAAGTGGCTCAAAAGTCTACTTAACTTAAATGGGACTGGGCAGGATATGCTCCCACATGCCGAATGCTGAAGACTCAAATAGAACAGAACTGGTGCCCTGAGACAGTGATGCGGAGGTATCTGCAGGCCACGTAGGAGATGGCGGAATGAGCTGGATCAGTTCCGTCAAAACTGGATAGAGGACGCGCGGGCTCGCTAAAGATGGAAGGAGTGGAAGGAAGCATTTGCCCAGGAGGGGACAGCACAGGTTACCAGAAAAAAAGGTACAATAAGTAATTGAATTAAGCTGTCTAGAAATACTGAAGAAAGTTTCATTTTGGTAAGTTTGATCAATAATAACACAAATTGTAAAAAAAGTTCCTCTGTAAATATTTTTCATTTGGTACCGAAAATACGGAAAATTTCTGGTACTTTTGTACGATATTAAATAATAACGTAATTGAATGTTTTATTTAACATTATTTATTTATGTATCCTATTTATTACAAAAATCAGATGTATTAACTGTTAGTTTAATTTTTATTTTGTAATCTTATTTTTATTGTTAGTTATAAGTACAGGCAATGTTTTGATGCCAAATGTCTTCGTAATCCCCAAGTGGAACCCTTTTCGCATTTGAACACTTTGCGACAAATTTTACATTTTGCGCGGCTTTTGTCTTTGTTTATGAGACAATATTTCCAGACTGAAGCAATTTCTCCCTCCTGGTGATCAAGTGTCGCGTCTGAAAAGTCCTCCTCTTCGTCATCTGAAACTGAAAAGTGAAATAAATATTTATAGTATGTATTTAATTAGTGACCAACGGCGAAAAATGTGCCATGAGCATAGGCGAAGCACAAAAAATGATGTGGAAGGTTACATATATCTGGGACACTAAAAGACACCGTAAATAAAGAAACTGCGAAAATAATAGCACACAGCTGGAAGAGATACTGGGGCGTAAGAGAGGAGATGAAAGACAGAAACCCCTATATGTCCACAAGAAGTAAATTGTTTTACGCCTGCATACTACCCGTATTAATTGTATGGAAACAAAACATGGGGTCGAACAAGAAACTCAACAAATAAACTTGCTACATACTCGCGCGATGAAGAGAAGCATGCTAGGAGCTAAGAAAGCTGGCTGAATAAGAAACAAAACCATCAAGAACAAGACCATTGTTCAGGACATATCCCAAAAAATCAGAACACTAAAGTGGAAATACTCTGGATACTACGAACTGAGTTGGACAAATTGACAACAATAATTACCCACTAGTACCTAAGAAACGGCCAAAGAAAGTTAGAGGAGGCCTTTGACGACTGACAAACGGACTTAAAAATATAACAACCAATTTCAGAAAAAACGGCGGTCGGTGTCTTTGGATATGTATTTTAGTTTTTTGTCTTCGACTTCCGAAATAAAAGTTATTTTTCACTTTGTAGTGTTTTTTCGGAAGTTGTTTTATTTTTTGGAAAATGTTTTTAATTTTCACTTTTAAGTACACACCCACACACAACACCCATAACAGGAAGCAGCAGCATATCATCGAGGTACATAAAGTGGATTAAAAACATATCGAAGCTAACGCAAAAATGACCAAACCAATATTAATAACATTTATATGGGACTACCCCTGAAACATACCCTATCGATTGAAAAAGAGATATTGCGTTACAAAAATACAAAAAAAAAAGTAAAAATAAAAAAAACAACATAAGAGAACCTCCTCCTTTTTAGAGTCGGTAAAAAAATCCCCAATTGACGACTACACTTTATGTTCGTCCGACTAAAATGGCTAAGAAAAAATTCCAATAAATATGCCATCACTATTGATGCCCGAGATTACGCAAAATAGTGGAAAGGAAAAGTGCTGTTATGGATCAGACCCAGAGCCACAAATATTTATCACATTTATCGTACTTTCAGCGCTAAACGATTATCATTGATATTATTATTGATATACAAGGTGTAATTGAAATAACTAATAACCTCTTTCTTCTCCATTGACCCCTTAGAGGTTTTCATTTATTTCAATTACATCTCATTTAAATAAAGTAATAATAGTGATTTAGCTTGAATGAAGGAACTGATAATTAATTACCTTTCACATCAACCTTTCTTCTGTTTTTCAGTTTGACTACGGGACATTTTCTCATATTAGTTGATGCTTGAAACTCTTGGTTACTTGAATGTTTCTGGTAATGTCTCAGTAATCCTGAAGTGGAGCCGTAGGCGCATTTCATTACTTTGCGACAAACTTTACATTTTGCCCGGTCTTTGTCTTTACTTCTGAGAAAAATTTTCCAGACTGGAGAAGGCTCAGTATTCGGATGATTAAGTTTTGGGTCTGAAAACTCCTCCTCGTCTGAAAATAAAATGAAATAGAGTGAGACATCGAGTAGTAAATATTTCATCAAATCTTTAGAAATACTGTGTGATTTATTTCGGAAATGTTAGTTCCTACTAAGACAAAAAAAACACAATAAAATGATTACATTATTTAATTCAATGTCGTTTTTCTTCGGATCTTCAGGGTCATTTACCTACAGATAGTAATATTGGTACTAAAAAACAGCAATATAAATAACAAGAATATATTTGAAATGTTATGTACCGAATTCAAAAATTTTCGTTCCATAAATTGAGGTTTCATTTTAAAGTTTACAATTTTTATTACAGACTAGCTGAGTCCCGCGGTTTCGCCCGCGTTACTTTTCATTCCGTGGAAACATCGATATAAAAAGTAACAGGTATACAGGTAACAACTAAGTACCTATCAAGTTCCATCGCAATCAGTTCATTAGTTTTTGCGTGAAACAAACATATTATGTACATACTTACTAACAGAAACTTTCACAATAAGAGTAGGATTTGATTAATGGAGACAGTAATAAAATCTTTCACAGCTAACATTTCATTAACCGACTTCAAAAAGGAGGAGGTTATCAATTCGTCGGAACCTTTGTTTTTTTTTTTAATGTATGTTCCCCGATTACTCGAAGATGGCTGGACCGATTTGGATTTTGTTTTTTTTGTTTGAAAGGGTATACTTCCCAGGTGGTCCCATGATCATCAAGTCAGGATCTGATGATGGGATCCTGGAGAAATAGAGAGAACTCTTCAAATTTTATCGGCACACAAAGCGATTTAGGTATTTTTTGGAAGAGTACTTTCTCGTAGTGGTCCCATTTTAATTTGGTGAAGATCTGATGAAGAACTTCGGAGATAGGTAACGGAACTCCTCAATAAATGATAGCAAATGGACTGGGATTGCCGAAATCCCAGGCCCAGTGTGGGTTGGTAGATGTCCCATGTCATCGAAGTTATGGTTCTAAAACATGCCGGTTTCCTCACGATGTTTTCCTTCACCGTTTTGAGAGCAGGGGTTTTGTTTTTTTTTTACAGAAAGTAAAGCGCCTGCCTGGCTTCGAACCCACGACCTACAACTTGAAAGTCGGGGCCGCTACCACTGGACCACCGTTGCTCTCAATATACACTTACTACCTGTACATATTGGATGGAGGAAACAAAAATGGAAAATATAAATAAAAACAGATGTATTAACATTGTTAGTTTATTTTTTATCCAATTTTTTATATTAGTTATAAGTACAGGCAATGTTTTGATGCAAAATGCCTCCGTAATTCCGAAGTGGAACCCTTTTCGCATTTTAACACTTTGCGACAAACACTACATTTTGCGCGACTTTTGTCTTTGTTTATAAGATAATATTTCCAGACTGGATCAATTTCTCCCTCCTGGTGATCAAGTGTCGCGTCTGAAAAGTCCTCGTCTTCGTCATCTGAAACTGAAACGTGAAATAAATATTTATAGTATGTCTTTAACCTCTCGCACATCAAGTGTACATACACCATGTGTACAGATAACAATAGAATTTCTATTTTATCTGCTAATTAGACACGCGACGTATTAATTATTGACCGAAAAGTGTGCCATTAGCATAGGTGAAGCACAAATAAGTGATGTGGAAGGTTACAGTACATATCTGGGACACCAAAAGACACCGTAAATAAAGAAACTGCGAAAAGAATAGCACACAGGAAGAGATACTGGGGCGTAAGAGAGATGATGAAAGACAGAAACCCATATATGTCCACAAGAAGGAAATGGTTTTACACCTGCATTCTACCCGTATTAATTGTATAGAAACAAAACATGGGGTCCAACAAGAAACTCATCAAATAAACTTGCTACATTCTCGCGCGATGAAGAAAAGCATGCTAGGAGCCAAGAAAGCTGGCCGAATAAGAATCAAAACCATCAGGCAGAAGACCAAGGTTCAGGACATATCCCAATAAAAAACATAAAAAAACAACCGACTTCCGGAAAAACACTACAAAGTGAAAAATAACTTTAATTTCGGAAGTCGGTGACTTTGGATATGTATTTTTTTTTTGTCACCGCCTTCCGAAATTAAAGTTATTTTTCACTTTGTAGTGTTTTTCCGGACGTCCGTCGGTTGTTTTTTTTTTAAATAGTTTTTAATTTTTCAATTTTTAGTTATAGACACACCAATTCGAAATTGTATCATCCTTGGGGTCAAAACAATGCATATTTATGCGACAGCAGCAATCGCGATTAATTTGCTGTGATTTTTTGAAGAGCCAGTCTCCGAAACTCATCACCAGACCCATACGAAATTTATATGCGATCATTTCGGAATAAACCCCTTTTGAACTCCTTTCAAACAAAACAAGAAATTTGC
This sequence comes from Antitype chi, assembly GCA_947359405.1. Taxonomy (NCBI): domain Eukaryota; kingdom Metazoa; phylum Arthropoda; class Insecta; order Lepidoptera; family Noctuidae; genus Antitype; species Antitype chi. Next base: position 16,927,051 of record OX375820.1, on the reverse strand, counting down.
AAATCCGTCTATGTATGACGGAGATATGCCCAAAAATACAATAAATATATAAACATGTCGAATTGATAACCTCCTTCTTTTTGAAGTAGGTTAAAAAGCAGAGCACTAAAGTGGAAATACTCTGGACACATGAGAACAGAGGTGGACAAATGGACAACAATAATTACCCACTAGTACCCAAGAAACGGCCAAATAACGTTGGAGGAGCCCTTTGACGACAGACTTAAAAATATAACAACCGACTTTCGAAAAAACACTAGAAAATAATCAATAACATTAATTTCGGAAGTCAGTGTCTTTGGACACGTAGTTTAGTTTTTTGCCACCCACTTCCGAATTAAAAAAAAAAATACCTTTCACATCGACCTTTGTTATGTATTTCAGTTTGACTACGGGACATTTTCTCATATTAGTTGATTCTTTAGACTCTTGATTATTTGAATGTTTCTGCAAATGTCTCAGTAATCCTGAAGTGGAGCCGTAGGTGCATTTTATCACTTTGTGACAAACTTTACATTTTGCCCGGAGTTTGTCTTTACTTCTGAGAAAATAATTCCAGACTGGAGAAGGCTCAGTATTCGGATGGTTAAGTTTTGGGTCTGAAAACTCCTCCTCGTCTGAAAATAAAATAAAATAGAGTGAGAGATGGAGTAGTAAATATTTCATAAAATCTTTAGAAATACTGCGTGATTTATTTCGGAAATGTTAAGTCCTACTAAGACAAACAAACACACAACAAAATGAATACATTATTTAATTAAATGTTGTTGTTGTTTGTTGTATGTTTGTAATTAAGGGTCATTTACCTACAGTTGGTAATGTTGGTACTAAAAAAAAAGCAACATTAATAACAAAAGAATATATTTAAAATGTTATGTAATACAAAAATTTTCGTTCCTATGAGGTTTAATTTCAAAATTTACAATTTTTATTACAGATTTGAATTAGGTGATGAAAACGAAATATGAAATGATAATGATAAATGAATTAAAAAAAAACAATTTTTACATAAATCTAATTACGTTTGAACAATATTAAATAACCAAATTATGTTGGACAACGACTATACATCATGTCGTAACCAAGATTTTCATTAAAAGTTACAATTAAATAAACTAAATTAACATAACACAAACATTTATCTAAATTAAGGCATGAAATAAAAGTAACTATTCCAGAAAACCTAGTGTTTATACTTTCAGAAGTACTTGCTCCAAAAACATATTTTGGTAGGTTTCATGTGATACCAAAAATGCTTGTGCATTTTGTTAAGATAACTCTAATAAAAACATATGTATATTTATTACAAAAATACAATTACCTATGTGGTTGATTTTATCACAATGAGTTAAATGATAAATTGTTTTATTTCTAAGTAGGTTTGTAAAAACACTTTTACACGTCACTCATATTTAAAAAACTAGATGAGTTTCCTATGCGAATACTCTGAGAACAAATCCCCAAAACAAACTCAGACGTCACACTCTCGGTTAAAGTCCAGACATAATCTTGGTCAAGCTCAAGGATTCGACGAACAATACTAATGAAAGGACAATTGGGTAGGCCGCATTAAATCTTTAAACTGCCAGACCATGATTAAGATTGAAATTAACAGAGAAAAACAATAACTAAACCCTCATAGTCACCGGAAGACACGGTGGAGGTCTGCCCAGCTTGGGCGGAGCACCGCCCCGTGTCCTCGTGGAGACGATCGGCGGCGGCCCCTGTTCCAGGCCATGGTAAGGAGCGAGAGTGCATGGGTGGCCGTCACCTCCTTCTGCGAAGCAGTAATGCCCGCGAAGAGGGAGGCGGCGCACGTGAGGGAGAGGCAATATATGCACGGCCCTAGTCGCCGCAGGAGACGCCTTGGGCGTCGGAAATCCCAGGCCGGTTCCCAGCCACCGCAGGCGCGGGCTTGCGGACGGCGAGTAATGGGTAGCTCGCTGTCCGATAAGGGCCAAGCCCGGGTCGATGGCTCGTTGTGTTTTGCGCGCCTCAAAGAGATGTCAGCACCAACTGGTGGGGTCCGCAATGGCCAATGCCTGTCAGGGGTGCGGGTTATTCGAAAGAGATACCGTAGCCCTTGGCACACAAGCAACTGAGGGAACACGGGTGGGTTTTAGTCAGTAAAACTCTGACACGCCCTCCCGCTCCACCCAGAGCGGGAAAAGTTATTTGATGATTATCCACCCTTAAAAAAAAACCCAGTACAGTTTAGTTAATAATATTCTTCATAAACCGATACTTTTTTATGTCATTAAAAAACGCTGTGAATTGCTGCTAAATGTTTTTTTAATGCCGAAGTGGATCCACCTTCGCATTTCAGCACTTTGTTGCATATTTTACATTTCGCGTTGGATCTGAATCTGTCTTCGCTTCTAAGAAAATTCCGCCAGACTGAGGAATTTCCCTTCCAATTTGAAAACGTGTTTGCTGTGAAACAAGGAAAAATAATTAGACACTTAGACGTACTAACAAACAATCCTACTAACATTCTATATGTGAAAGTTTGTGTGTATGTTAAGATTTTTGGATGTTTGGAGGGTTGTTACTCAATCACGCAAAAACGGCTGAATGGATTTGGATGAAAATAAGAGGGTTAATGATTAGGAAGTCAAGCGGCTATTCGCGCACCTTTGAACACTTCCCTACAAATTGGTTGATACAGTCGGCGCGAGCGAATCCTGCACGGGGTTCCCTTACAGGTTGGCCAGAGGTTTCGAATTCTATACATACCTTTATCTTCATCCTCATCAAACTCGACCTCCACATAACTTTCGTCGTCGATTTTGTGGTCTTTTACCCTGGCTTTGGATGTTTTCTTCCGGGTAATAAGTTCTTCGTCAGATGACTCTGTATCTGCTGTAAATGTAAGGAAAAATGTGTGAATTTAAGGGGTAGTGGTTATTATTACTTTTATATAACATGTGTCAAAAAGGTGTGGTCAAATTTAACCCGTCGCGCGTCTAATTAGCTGACACAATAGAAATTCTATTGTTATCGGAACACAAACCCTCCAACAAACCGAACTTTCTTTATGAGATCAACAATCTCTCAATCATGGGAAAAAAAACTATTAGATGTCCCGTACATTTGGATTGAGAAGGACTAAAGTTTTATAAGGGACAGCTAATTATTTTTTTGCGATTACGATGTTGGTCCCATGGACAAATTTGTTCAGTTTGATGGTTTGTACCGCACCGTTGAATATGGCTACACCTTTCTTCATTTAAAAATGAAATAGGTTTGAATCCACATTCTACTGTAAGAACTAAGAACACATAACAACAGTGATGATTCTGTTGTGCACCAAAAAATAATAATTTTGGCTATTGCTATCCTTTTCCTTCTAATGAAACAAGAAAGAGACGGAAAAAAATAGGTGCTGTCAAATTTAGTCAACGAAACTACAAAAAAAAAAAAAAAATTACGCCTAATTCGGGGCAATCGATACATAATTTAGTTTGACAGAATTAAAACGTCACTTGTCTTTTTGTTTCGTGGTCTATCAGTATGAGGTAGCTTTACTTTTATTTTAGTTTAGTTGTTGAACAAATGAATGGGCACCAGGTTACATATAACATACCTTCATTATCTATATCTTCCTCTTCGACCTCGACTACATACAAAATATTTTCAGTTGCTTCTGACTGACTGTGTTTTGCTCCAATGTGACGTCTTAATGACGAAGTCCCGTGGTATTTTAACACCTTGCTACACAGTTTACATGTCGCATAGAGTTTGTCTTTGCTTCTGACAAAGTTCTTCCAGACTGCGGAGGCATTTTCTCTCTGATATCTTGAGACATCTGAAAACTGCTTTTCTGTAAAAAAGGAAATTTAACAAGGAAATTAATCCTGGTTAGTCATTTAAATCTACCGGCCTTAAAAAGGTGGCTGGGACGGACTGCTGATGCGGATGGTGGAGGAGAGGGTGGTGTGGAGTAGCTTAGGAGAGGTCCTATGTCCAGCACTGGACTGCGATAGGCTGAGTTGATTGATTGAACTAATTAAGGATCTGGAAATACAAATGCTACGCATGTCCAAAATCATGTTGGTATCTAAAAATAAAAACCGTTCGTGTACCTTACAAAATAATAAAATAATAAAAGATCACAGGCTTTCAGGAAACAATAAATAGACGGAGGAAAACCGCGGTATTTTAGTTATTATTTTTAATATTTATTTATTTTGTTCATAACACGTTACAGTTCTATGGTTTATTTGATAAAAAAATGGTTTTAACAATTTACTTAGTACTTAATATAGGTACTAAATTAAATGACTAAATAAATACAAATAATTACGAATCCAAAATCGTTACATTATTATGTTTTAATGATACCATGATTTCACAGTTCAAATGTAGGTACAACCGCTGTTGCATTTAAACACTTTCAGTAAATTTTGATTGTGTATAAAAATTTTCTTCGCCGCTCAAAAAATTCTGCCAGTCTACTGAAATTCGCCGTAAAAGCTTGTTTGAAGTCTTAAAAACATCATTTCTGTGAAATAATAATAAAGTAAGCAATGTAAACCGTATTCTAATCAAATTTGATAATAAAAATATGTGTCTCCAAAACGGTAAATTGTAATAAATTGTAAATTTTTACGTGATTAATTCACATTGATCGTCTACCAAATGCAATTGAAACGATTGACAATAAACACACAAAACAATGCCAATTGCAATTAAACATTTCGGGGACTCTTAAACAAACCTGTTTGGTAAGCACGGATCTTTCATAAACGACTAAAGAAAAAACAGGAAATAATCTTAGAAGGATGTGACTTGTTGATAAATTCCAAGATATTATTTATTAACTTGGTGTTGTGACCGTAAATGTTGATTTAATGATGAAGTAGATCCGTTTTCACATTTTAACACTCTGGTGCATAATTTACATATAGCATGGGACGTGTCTTTTTTGACACCATAATTCCAGACTTTGGAAGCGTTTCTCCGGGTCCTAGGTTCGTCGCCATTTGACTCATCCCTGAACTCTTCTCCCTCTCCATCTTCTGTAAATAAAGGGAATACCAAATACTGGTTGGATATAATTTTAGAAATGGACACTCACTAAAAGAGTTAAGTGACCAGGGTTGTCAGATATACAGGAAAAGTTTTATTCAGTGCGCAAAATGTAACCCAGAACCACCTAAAACCGGCATGGCAAAGACATCAACGCGCAGCCTCTAACTATGGATTCAATACATGTTTGTGAAGCCCTCTGTATTGAAATGTATCGTTAGTTATTTTTTTTTTATGTAATTAGGTTTTTACGCTTTTCTATGAAGCACATTGTTTTTTTTTTAACCGAGGAAAAATTTATTTGCTAGGAGTTTAGAATCATGTGCTGAATTCACACCTTTTTGTATGGGCATGCCACGATAGCGGCGGTAAGTCCCCTCTTTGAGGAGTGGCTTGAGAGGCGGCATGGCGTCCTCACCTTCTGCCTGACGCAGGTCCTCACCGGACACGGTTGTTTCGGGAGGTTCCTGTTTCGTATAAGGCGGGAGGAAACGCCCGGGTGTTTCCATTGCGAAGATCGCCCTGAGGACACGGTGGAGCATACGGTGGCGGTCTGCCCAGCTTGGGCGGAGCACCGCCGTGTCCTCGTGGAGGCGATCGGCGGCGGCGATCTCTCGCGTCCGGCCCTGGTTCAGACCATGGTACGGAGCGAGAGTGAATGGTTAGCCGTCACCTCCTTCTGCGAAGCAGTAATGCTCGCGAAGAGGGAGGCGGCGCACGTGAGGGAGAGGCAGTATATGCGCCCTCACGGCCGTAGTCGCCGCGGGAGAAGCCCTGGGCGTCGGGAATCCCAGGCTGATTCCCGGCCACCGTAGGCGCGGGCTTGCGGACGGCGAGTAATGGGTAGCTCACTGTCCGGTAAGGACCAAGCCCGGGTCGACGGCGCGTTGTTTTCCACGCGCGCCTCAAAGAGATGTCAGTACCAAAGGGTGGGGTCCGCAAGGGCCGATGCCTGCCAGGGGTGCGGGTTGTTCGAAAGAGATACCGTCGCCCCTGGCACACAGGCAACTGAGGGAACACGGGTGGGTTTTAGTCAGTAAAAGTCTGACACGCCCTCCTGCTCCATCCAGAGCGGGAGAAGTTATTTGATAATTTCCCATCCTCAAAAAAAAAAAACACCTTTTTGTACCTTTTTGTAACAAACCACCCGCACCACTTAAAAACAAATTTGAATGTCTAATGCTAACACAGTTGAGATATTGGGGATGAAGAATAAATTATTTCTGATTACAAATTCCAATGCCTTATTATTAGTGTTTTTTATAAATTATTTTGTTTCAGTTTTATTATTGTACCTACTTTGTAAAATTTCTAGTATTAACAGTCTTTGTATGTTGTACACATAGATATGGGACAGAGAGGTCTTCTGTTATAGGTATTTCCAAACTTAAAACGGGTCTCTTATACTAACTTGTAAAAACCTGTTGATTATAAATATAAAATAAATATAAAATAAACTTATTATATAAGATAGTACTAACCTTGAACATCAAGTTCGACAAAATAAACACTCTTGATAGTTTCCAATTTTATATTGTGATTTTTTGCTAAGTGTTTCTTCAATTCTGAAGTCGATCCAGCATTGTATTTAAACTCTTCTTGACATAATTTACATTGTGACTTCGATTTATCTTCACTGGTAAGATAATGCTCCTAAACTGCCAAGGAATCTTTTCTATTTAAATTATTGACAAAATCTGAAATATTGTTGTTTGCACAGAAAGATAATTTATTAGATAAATAATAATAAAAATAATTAGGAGCATTAGCATTGTTAGGAGATGCCTCTCTCTAGAGCCCTGATCGCCGAGCGGTAGCTTAGACCCTGTTCCCGATACCGGTGGGCTACTATTTTTTGTAAGTTTTATGTTTTTATAATTTTTTATTCTAATATTTACAAAGGCTATTTTTTACGTTACTCATATAAAATATGTAAAAAATGTATTTAATATGGATACAAAATAAATAAAGAAAATAATTAATTATGTTAGTGCTATATAATTGGTTCCTGTATACAAATGATTGGTAAGAGTTGTCGAGAAAAATCGGCAGTTGACATTTATTTTCTTTCCGAATTTCACTACTGCCCCAGTTAGATTTCATTTTGACACTTAACAGGCGATTTGTATTGTAGTTAACTTAGGAAAAGTTATTTGTTCAGAATAGTTTTATTTCCTTCCTCCTGTAAAATGAAATAAAACAAGATTGTGTACTTTATTTTTTGTTTTAATGTTAATAATTAGATAATCCTTACATGAAAATAAAATAAAAACATACTTATTATGTATTTAATATAATATTTTTAGTTTTGTTGTTGTTTCCAGCAAATATTTACTTAGGTAACTTATGTTTGAGTTTTAAGTGACTCCGTAATGCTGAAGTACATCCACCTTTGCATTTCAAATATTTGAGACATATTTTACACTTGGCAAGACGCTTGTCTTTGCTTTTAATAAAATAATTCCAGACTAATGAGGCATTTTTCCGGGTACTAGTAAGTATGACGTCAGTTGACCCCCTCCGTTCTCCTACTCCTCCAACTTCTTCTTCTGTAAATAACCATAATCATCATGATCATATACTCCATTGACCAATTACTTAGCCATGGAAAAATAACACAAATACCAAACAATATAAACCAATAAAAACACAAACGAGAAAGAAAAAAGAAAAACGAAAATTAAACATTTTCGGCATTTGCCTTACTGCGACAGAAAACTGCTGTCAAAAGAATAGTGGTCGCCTTTTTAATAAAAAAAAGAAACAACTAATCAAGTTTCAGATGTCACAACAGCGTTTACAAAGAGTCCTCTCTCGATAACATTGATTGATGTTCGATTAGGTGCGGAAAAGCGTATCGAATGGTTGTGAATAGCAATGCTAGACATATTTTTATTTACTCAAATCAACATTAGCACTTAAAAATATATAAAATATGAAAAACGATTAGGAAAATTAATTAATGAATTTGATACTAACCTTCACATTCCACAAAAAAAATGTGTTTGATTGTGTTGAAGTTTATTTTGTGTTTTATTGCCAAGTGTTTCCTTAGTTGTGATGTTGAAGGTTTGTTTTTTAACTCTTCATGGCATAACTTACATTCTGCAATCGATTTGTCATCGCCTCTTAGAAAATACTGCCCAACTGTTGAAGATTCTTTTTTCTTTAAATCATTTACGAAATCTGACATCTCTTTTTCTGTGAAAAACAAAAGATTATTTTGTATTTGAATTGAATTTTAATTTTAATCATTTGTTTCAATTTTCATGTTAACTACTTAAATTATGTGCATTATTTAATCTCCTAATGACTAATATATAAATACGGATCTTCAATACTTTGAATTAAACGAATTTTATGTTTCTTATATTTTTTTATTCTTATAAACATGATCAATGTTAGTAATTATCATTAGTTTTGTATGATTTGATAACTTTATTATTTATTAAAATAAGTACAGTACAGTACAGTACAGTAGTAGTTCAGTTGTACTTTTCATAAATCTCCTGCCCTTATCCCATTTTTTTTGGGGTCGACGTGTCGTTTTCTTCCACAATTCTTTCTCTATTAGGCGCCATCTCGGTGGTCGGACCCCCTTTATAACTTTCACTTTTATAAATTAACTAGCTTATGCCCGGGGCTCCGCCCGTGTGGATGTCGGTTATCGCGTAAAAAAGTAGTCTATGTTCTTCTTCATATTCCAGGCTATATCTCTGCCAAATTTCATGGCGATCGGTTCAGCGGCTTAGGCGTGAAAGCGTAAGAGACAGACAGACAGAGTTATTTTCTCATTTACGAATATAATATTATTAGTAGGGATATTTCACTATTACCGTTACATTACTAGGACTACAAAATTAAAAGAGCATGGTTTTAGTTGTTTATATTATGATGTCTCATTAAATGGGACGATAATCCTGAAGTGGAACTTTTGTGACATGTTATCACTTTGCCACATAAGTTACACTTGGCGTGACTTTTGTCTTCGCTTCTGACAAAGCTTTTCCAGACTGCTGAAGTATACCTCCGGGTAGTCGTTAGTTCACCGTCGGGTAACTCTTCGTCGTCTGCAAATAAAAGTTTTTTTTTTGCTTTTTTTTTCATACTAGATAGATTTTATCATTTAAGGCGTCAGGATAGCTCGCGAAATTCAAATTTCATTACGTTTTTTTTGCAATTTGCAGGTATGTGTCAGGTGATTAAAATATGATTCGCGATCGTAACAAATATGAATATTTCATGAAAAAAAATCATTCAATGGGATCAAATGAACTTATAGGGTTGTATTGATGACTTTAATGAAATGTTTTTTTTTTTATTGAATGCATTTACTAGTGACATCTAAACAAATGAATATTCTTTATTGGCATAAAAAAAGGGTACAAACAAAGTGGAGCCCTGACTTCTGTGCTAGGTAAAAACACCTGTGTTACAGGAGCCACAATTTAATGATTCATCGTTATCATAATTTCAGCCGGAAGACGTCCACTTCTGGACATAGGCCCCCTCCAATTCGGGGGAGCTTGCCATAATCGCCACGCTTATCAGGCGGGTCGGCGATCGCAGTATGGTGGTAAAATGCATAGAGAACGCTGCTGCCCATTCTCTGGTATCTAAGTCCCTTAGTCGCTTCCTACGACATCCACGGGAAGAGATGGGATCTTTAATGATTATAATTGTGTAAATACATACGTGTTACGATCGCCAATCATATTTTAATCAACATACAACCTTACACTGAACTGCAAACCTAAAAAAACATTAATTGCTTTGAGTTTTGTAATTCAATGAAATCAAATCAAATTAAATAAAAAATCAACGAAAAATTTTGAATTCGCAAAAACAATTTTACTGTTAGTATTTTGAACAAATGTAATGTCTATCAGCAAATTAAATTATTGTAAAACAAAATATTCGATACCTTTAAATTTTAACTCGATATTTTTTTCTTTTTAGATAATTCCTCGTTTTGTGTGTTTTGCTGCCCAATGATTTTGTAATCCTGATGTAGAACCTGCGTAACGTTTTTAGTGCTGATGTAGAACCTGCGTAACGTTTCAGTACTTTCAAACATAATTTACATTTTGCGTAAGATTTGTCTTCGCTTACAAGAAAATGCTGCCAAACTGTTGAATTTCCCTTTCTATCAGGATTGAATTCTGAAAACTCCATTTCTTTAGTCAACTCTTCCATTTCCTCCTCTCTTTCAGCGTCTTCTGTAAATAAAAGGTCTACGATATCCACTCTGCCATCGAAAAAGATCAGTTCTCCACCTATTGTAACATTATTTGCTGATATTTTTATTTTTTATTTATTTATTGAAAAAGAGTGGGCGGTGACCCCCAAACTAGGCATTTGCCTGTATCTTGGGGGTCGGAATTGCGACATTTTCATTGTGAGTTTTCGTATATATTTGAATCTAGTTTGTAATTATCTCGCTCAAAAAAAAAAAAAAACAGAAATCGATGGCACCAAAGTACAAAAAGTCAACTGCACTCTTATAAACTTCACTTTTTACATAATTCGACTCAAATTCTTTGGTTTATAATTTTTGTTTAATTCACATTTCACGCGTATTTATAGAGGCAACTCCACTTATTTTTCACAAAGTGACTAAGGAGACACGGACATATAAATACCCTTCAAAATTGGCAAGTCAATTAAAGGAATAACTTATTTAGTCAACTTTTTTGCACGAAGTAGATAAAGACATCTACCGTATTTAGGAGAATTTTTTACGGCACATTTCCTTGATGCTGTTTTAACTCAATGTTGTAAAATGGAAGAAGATAGCTTTGTTCCTGTATTAATCCCAGGCATGCGTTCAAAACGCCCTCCCGTAAAATTATGATTAATTTATGGATAGCAAATAGAAATTTATACGAACCTTCAACCTCAACCATAGCAAAACAATCATTTTTGGTGGTGTCATATTTTATTTTGTGCTTTGTTGCCAAGTGGTTCTTCAATTCTGATGTAGAATCAACATAGTATTTAAACTCTTCATGACATAATTTACATTCCGATATTGATGTTTCTTCGTTTCTAATAAAATACTGGCAAACAGCGAAATCTGAGATATGTCTGATCTGGTTTTCTGTAAATAAACAAGATTATCGAGATGAAAATTGGAGTCTGTTGTTTTTTTAATTTAAATTAGAACCCAAAACAGTGTGTTTTAGAAATAAAACGCGATTGTTCTTTTCCTTTTTTATTATACTATTCACTAAATATTTTTCACTATTACCATTACTCAATCATTTACATTCAACAATGCATACTTACGAGGTACTTTAAAATTTAATGAGATCATTATGGTCCCTACCGAGTACAGCAAAATAGTAGGAGATAAAAAATAACATGACTAGAACTACAAAATTGAAAGAACATGGCTTTAGTTGTTTAAATTATGATGCCTCACTAAATGGGCCGATAACCCTGAAGTGGAACTTTTGTGACATGGTATCACTTTGCCGCATAATTTACACTTGGCGTGACTTTTGTCTTCACTTCTGACAAAACTTTTCCACACTGCAGAAGTATACTTCCGGGTACTCGTCAGTTCGCCGTCGGGTGACTCTTCGCCGTCTGCAAATAAAAGCAAAATTGGCTGCTTTATTATTTTTGTTTGATGGTTAATTTTATCATTTAGTCAACGAAGACTTGTAGGCGAAGCTGCGCATTTTTTTGCTGACTGTCTTCGCGACGCATGGCTTAGTGCCGACGCGACGGTTGAAAATCGAACACTGTGTTTATTCGACGCACTAGGTTAAAAATCCAGGCCACGGTAAAATCCCGTTGCGATATTTTTACGTCCATGCGAACATGCTCTAAAACAGCCATTGCTTTGAGTTTTGTCATTTTTCTAATTAACGAAATATTTTATAATCGGAAAAACCATATTGTTTACTATCAGTAGATAGCTATACTCCGTTTGTAATAAGATTACACATTTAAATAAACCTTTTTTACAGTCCGTTCAACTGATTTTGACTTTTGTCAGAAGCATGATAAATGGCATCTGCAGTACACAGTTGGTATTGTAACCACTTTTTTGCTTTTAATGCCATCCTTATGCCTACGGAATAGAAGTCAAAATTGGTTGAACGGATGGTAAAAAAGGTTTATTTATATGTCTAATATTATTTCAAATGGAGTATACATATAGATACTTGCGTTGCGTTATGCTCGTGAACGGGTGCTGCTTGTAGTGACTGGTCGTCTTGCTGACCATGGTTTTGTTATTGTTAATAGTTTTAACTGTTTATTTATTTTACTCCGAAGGTCCTAGTTTGACATTTGTTCCTTCTAGCTACAACTATGTGAATATAATGCCGCATTGCATACGTAAGCGGGCACGCCCTTTGTGCCTGGAGGCTTTAATTTAGGTTTTAAGTTCTGTTTATGTTTTTATTTTTTATTTCCGCTTGAGTAAATTTTTTAAAATGATTTTTTGGTATATTGGCGTGTGCTACTAGCTGACATAATGGCAAATGTTTTAATTTTATGTTTTGCAACATTAATTACGTACCAAAAATCAAGTTCTTCTAACTTATCAGACACCTGTGCTGCTGGGGAGTTTGTTGCGCCACTTCTTCCCAGCTAAAGCACTAGAAAGTGGTGAAGGGCGGGCGTTTTTTGGGGAATGTCTTATGTAATTTTGACGTTCAAAAAGTGCTGACACCAGCCTAGTTTTAATAAATGACTTTTGATTTTTTTAACTTATTAAAAAAAACTATAATCAAATAAAATTAATATAAAAAAAAATTATTCGATACCGTTATTTTAATGAATTTATACTTCACCTTTAAATTTTAAAACAGTGGGTTTTTTCTTTTTGATAAATCCTTCTTTTGTGTGTTTCGCTGCCCAATGGTTTTTTAGTGCTGATGTAGAACCTGCGTAGCGTTTCAGTACTTTCAGACATAATTTACATTTTGCGTAAATTTTGTCTTTGCTAACAAGGAAATGGCGCCAAACTGCCGAAAATGACTTTCTATCAGGCTTGAATTCTGAAAACTCCATTTCTTTAGTTAACTCTTTTATTTCCTCTTCTTCTGCATCTTCTGCAAATATTACGGGAATAAAATATTGAGTCGAGTTTGAGAGGCTTGTGGCAAAGTAATAATAGCCGCACGGACTGAGGTTACGCTATGTTTGCTGCGGCGGGTCCGTGGATGGGTGACCATCTTTACATACCAAAACCCCTCGAAAAGCACGTTCAGCCGTTGGTTCTGGCTATCATTTGTGGGTCTAGGATATTTAACAGCACACTGGGGACTCTAAGGAGCCGAGCAAAAAGAAAAAAAGTCAGAATAAACACTTCGTGGAAACGAAGTAAAAGCGCGGGGAATAAGAAATTTCCCACGGAAAAAGTCACGGGCAGAAGCTAGTTGCTAATAAAATTTTAGAAATCTATACCAACCTTCAACTTTAACTTCAACAGTATAATCCTTTTTGAATTCCATTGCGTGTTTCGTTGCCCAGTGGTTTTCCAATTCCGATGTAGAACCATCGTCGTATTTAAACTCTGCATGACATAATTTACATTCTACATTTGATTTATCTTCGTGTCTAAGAAAATGCTCCCAAATTGCTGTAGCTCCTTTGTTCTTTAAATCAACAATAATACAATCTGAGATTTCCTTTTCTGTAAAAATAAGAGAAACTTTTTATAAATATACTTACTATAATAATAATTTCATGTCTATGATTTTTTTTTTAATTACTAAATGGGCCTGCTATTGATCTCGATCCCGCCTGATAGAAAGCGATTGATGAGGTTTAAGATAGATCGAGCATGCCCAAAAGAACCTGTTCACTCTTGTTTTGAAGGTAGACGGAATAATGTGGAAGGGAACGCAGACGCAGGCAGAGAACGAATGAATGCTTCGAGCCCAAAACAGGTTTACTTATACAAAAAAAGACAATTGTTTTTTTTTCATTTTTTATTTTATCATTCACAAATAAATTTTTCACTATAACTACATACATTACTAGAATTATAAAAATAATAACATAAATGTAACAATAATCAAGAAGAGGAAGTATGGAGGAATAATTAGGAAAATTGTCTAGTACTCGCCGAGCGACACTCGCTTGATAGACAGAACACTCGCTGAAAGACTCACGCTTAGTACGGCCATATTTTTTTTTCAAAATCACCAATAAATCAATAAATTTTTATGATAAAAAATCATTAAATGTTGGTGATTTTTGGTGAAATATTGGTATATCGGCGTGTTCTAGCTGACATATGGCAAATATTTTAATTTTATGTTTTATATTTCGTAATGTTAATTACGTACCTACCAGGGTTGCCAACTCCTACAGAATGTACCCCCTAGGACCAACTTCAAATTCCCCTAAATATCGATTAAAAACCCCTAACATTTTTGTTGTACAGACGCCAGCACATCAAGCTACCCCAAATCTGCCAAATTTCTTTGATACATTTTCAACTTGAATACATAAGTATAAGGTTCATGTTCAATTGGGAAAATTTTACAGGTTGGTTTTAAGAGATGTGAATAAATATATTTTCTTCGCAAACTGCTTGAAAACTCACCAAGGTAAATTAGTAAGTGCGATTTCTGCTTGGATAAAGAAGAAAAAATATTAAATTTACATGATTAGGGGCTAAAACAGAGATGCAAAGCAGTATCGTGCCAAGTGACGTCACAATGTGGCCCGTTTGAACTGTAGTAGAAAACTGTTTAATTTTAATCATATTTTTGAGCAACAATCCGTAGCGAAATTTGGTTTTTAATACTTTTCTTGGGTTTTTAATAATGCGCTTCATTGATTAATTAAGAGAAAAAAAAAATATGTATTCATATGTTTTTTTTCGTTGGTTAGAAGGTTAGGTGCCTTAAGAGACAAGTCGATAACAATTGGTGCGGGTAAATTACTGTCACACTTAACGATAAAAATAAAAAAAAACACTAATACAAAAAAAACTAACCACCAAAAAAAAACTAACAACTAAAAATAACTTAAAAACTAAAATTAGAAAAAAACTAAAACACAAAAATCTTTGTAAAACTTTGTAACGGTTTCTTTCCGTAGCTCAACCTGCAGGCTTAGCATGACGCTTTTTATTTCTACGAAGAATAGACAGTGTTTTTTCAATACAAAGTGACATTTTGTTTCTCCATTTTTGACATCACACCGTAGATATCCTTCTACAATCTGTTATATTGTTTTTCGTTTCTAACGATCATTGTCTAGATCCATAAAAATGTAGACTATTTCAGAAAAAAAATTCTTCTCAAACTGTCAAAATCACGCTGACAACAAACTTTTTACTCGACAACGACAAAGTATACACGATTATCTACAAAATCATGATTCGTTTAGAACACATAACTGTGATAATTAATAGAAAAACATAGTTATCTTCTCCTATTGTACATCGTTTAGTTAATAGTCATGTCTATTCTTCCGTCGACAAATCGGTGCGCGTGCTAAGCCTGCTGCAGTGATCTGACTTACAGGAAAACCCGCTGCTTTACGCAAAAACCCTATGGGTCCCCGTAAAGTTTAGCATAACCAGTCGATTATGTTCCCACTACTGGGATACAAGCGTCTTCTCTTTGAGAGAGAGTGGGCGGTAATCCGCCACGTGTGGGCACAGTGAGGGTTGGTATATATTTTCGAATTTTTGGTTCTAGGACATGCCGGTTTCCTCGCGATGTTTTCCTGCGCCATTTTGAGAGCAGTGGTGATTAAATAATTTACACAAAGTGAAGCGCCTGTCTGGGTTCGAACCTACGGCCTACTACTCGTAAGTCGCGGCCGTTATCACTGGACCACCACTGCTCTCAGGACTGCTTTCTTCTCGCTGCAGGGAGACATACCTAAATAGTAACATAATAAACATAGGTTCCTATTTATGTGGGCATGTCCTCCTTCAACTTTTAACTATTTAGAGAGTTTTTTTTTTAAAGGTTCATGTTTTTTTATGTGTGATTTTTTCTCCAAGTGTTTCTGTAATCCTGTTGTAGAACCATACTCGCATCTTAAAACTTTGAAACACAATTTACATCTGGCACGACTGGTGTCTCTGCTTCTGAGGAAATGTTTCCAGACTGTGGAAACCTTCTTTTTCCGTCGTTTAAATACGACTTCCTCAAACTCCAAATCTGTAAACAAAGAGATAAATTAATATATAAATTTCAGATCCTGCGCTTTTATACAGCAAAGGTTCGCCGCGGCAAACCTAGAAGAAAGCGGGGGGGGACGATTTGGATGGATTTCTATAAGATCGAAAATAGGTAGTGCAGGTTCGTAATTGGTGGAAATCGTGGAATCATGCATTCGACCAGGAGAAGGACAAATGAGGCTACCAAAAAAACTAAGAACAATTTATTCATTACTACGACGACTTATTTTATACCTAATTCAAATCGAAGTTTAATGGACATAATGACTTAAAACGAATATAGCAGTTTTAGCTTATTTTTATAAACCATGTCCGAGCCGTGTCATTTAGGTAAGAAGCACGGGTGACGCATGGTCACTACCATACGTGTGAATAATCCCAGGCTGATTTTCGGCCACCGTAGGCGCGGGCTTGCGGACGGCGAGTAATGGGGTAGCTCGCTGTCCGGTAAGGACCAAGCCCGGGTCGACGCGACGGTGCGTTGTGTTCCACGCGCGCCTCAAAGAGATGTCAGCACCAATTGGTGGAGTCCGCAAGGGCCGATGACTGCCAGGGGTGCGGGTGGTTCGAAAGAGATACCGCGGCCCCTGGCACACTGGCAACTGAGGGAACACGGGTGGGTTTTAGTCAGTAAAAATCTGACACGCCCTCCCGCTCCACACAGAGCGGGAGAAGTTATTTGATGATATCCCACCCATAAAAAACCATACGAGTGAATTAGATAGTCCATTATTGCATTAAGCACGGCGGTAACCAATTTTAATTAATTTGTAAGTCACGAGTATCGTATATTATTCTAAGTATAGCTTGTGTGACATAAACCTGCATTTAAGTCATGGTTTTTTGTGACTGAAATACTCGACTTAAATGCGGGTTTAGGTCACACAGTGCTATAAATACTATTATAATTTTATAAATATTTATTATTATATTATTTGGTAATGAAACCTATTGCTATTGCCCTTAGAAGGATGATTGTGTCGTTTCTTCGATAATACAATGTATTCGTCTGCAGCTGGCTTAGAATGACGTTTTCTATTTCTACTCTACCGTAGAATAGAAATCGCTTGTCTACATTTCTCGGTACAAAACTGTCAATTCTCTACACGGATACGTAATTTTTGTCTACTCTTCCGTCGACAAAACGCTTCTCTACGGTTCGCGTGCTAAGCCTGCTGTATGGATAACAGCTTTTCACCCTTTCCTATGGTGCATGGAACACATCGATTACCCGAAGTCTGGTAATAATTGTATCCCAATATTTGGATTAGCTTAATGCCACGTGATGAATAGACGTAATTACCAATTACTAAAAAAATAAAAATTTTTCGATAACTATCAGGCATTTGGTGTAATTTCTTTGTTTTCTAACAATGTAGTACTTACGTAGGTAATAAATTACAATGAAAAATATGTAGATAATGTTGTATATTTTTATTGGAGTTTTAAATGCAACCAGAAATTCATGAAAAATAAGGTGTGGTAGCCTAGCCATCGCTTCCCACCTCCTGAAATAAATGCCACGGAATTATTTTAACTACAATCAATGCCCCATCGATTGCAGTTATCTGCAATCGATGGGGCATTGATTGTAGTTACCTATTTCCGTTTCATTTTTTCCATTAGTGTGATTTTTCACAATAAGTAGATTAAGTCTCATAAAATATTTATGTAATAAACAAATCTACCCATTTTACACGCTTTATATTAGCTTCACTTGCATGTTTGTTTGTTGGTTTGTTTGTATGTTTGTATGTAACCGACTCCTTTGAGCGCGATTTTGACCCACTTTAAACGGTCAGATTTCATTGAAACTTTGTAAACTTGTCGAGGACCGATGACAATTCAATAATTAAAAAAAACTCGTTTTTGTAGTTAGCAGAACTAAAAAATATAAAATAAATAATAGTTTAAAAAAAACTAAAAAACACGCTTTAAAAACCAAACTAAAAAAGGAGAAAATAATTTAATTCAATTAAAAAGCGTGGGGTGCTTGATATTAATTGATTATAAAAATACCTCAAAAAGCACCCCACGCTTTTTAATTGAATTAAATTATTTTATCCTTTTTTAGTTTGGTTTTTAAAGCGTGTTTTTTAGTTTTTTAAACTATTATTTATTTTTAAACAAAAACAACCGAATACGTGAAAAACACTACAAAGTGAAAAATAACTTTAATTTCGGAAGTCGGTGTCGGTGTACTTTGGGTTGTTGCCACCGACCTCCGAAATAAAAGTTATCTTTCAGTTTGTAGTGTTTTTAGGAAGTTGGTATTTTTTTATTTTAAATCGTTTTTTATTTTTCACTTTTTAGTTAGGGTACCTACCCCCACCAGTTCGTAGACCACTTCTTGCTTTGTAAACAACAGTGGCAAATCAATACTTACTTATTAGAACATTTTCAAGATACACAAAGTGGATTAAAATCGTACTATCGAAGCTAACGAAAAGAATACTCAAGCAAAATTAATAAAATTATATGGAACCACCCATGAGGCATACCATATCAATAAATAAAAAAAACATTTTTGAAATCGATCCACGATTGCTGGAAATATCGCGGAACATACATTAAAAAAAAAAACAGACGAATTGAGAATCTCCTCCTTTTTGAAGTCGGTATCAGTCGAAATATCGATTTACTAATCGAGCCGGGACTGAGTCGTGCCATGTACGAGAAATGGGTGAGACACGAGCGGGGTACCACGACACCTACAAATCGAGCCAACAAGAACGCGGCTCGTGCCCGTCACGGGTGTTGAAAAGATCATGAGTTTCATTCTGCCTAGGATTTCTTACTCCATGGCTTATGCAATCTTATCATATTGGAACTGTCAATTGGAGGATGATTGTGTACTTCCTTCATGAAGACAAAACGATCGTTTATTGTATGGACCACCGCTTTGCATCCCTTCCATCGGTGCGAGGAGCACATCCACAACATCTTTTGGCTCATCGTTGTCTTGATTTTATTATAGGTGTATCCGGATAATAGGATTAGCGGCTTGCCTTGCCTTGATTCGACGAAATGAATTGGATTGGCTGAAAAAAAAAAAAAACATTTATCTTTAATACCATTCTTTCACAAGTACCTACTAAGTATTTCTCTGATTTGGTGTTTTCTCGTAGTGAGATATCACATTATTTAAAATTATAGGAAAAAATCACAAAAAGAACAAAATTCCCAAAAGTTTGCAAACATTGTCTGTTATAATATTGATCATATACCTAAGGAATCGTCCGTGTGGTGCCGGACGTAAAGAATAACACCATCCCATCTCTTCCCGTGGGTGTCGTAGGAGGCGACTAAGGGACTTACTAGAGAATGGGCAGCAGCGTTCTCTATGCATTTTACCACCATACTGCGATCGCCAACCCGCCTGCCAAGCGTGGCGATTATGGCAAACCCCTCCAAATTGGGGGAGGCCTATGTCCAGCAGTGGGCCTGTTTCGGCTGAAATGATGATGATGATGATGACCTAAGAAAAGTAAATCTGAAATACGAAAGGCAAAGAAAAAATACTGTAGCAAACGTATTTATATATTTAAAAGTAAAACAAAATAATGGGAGCTGTAGTTCCCCTCGCCCATATGATTTTGACCACGATGTCTAAGATTCGTAAAAAAAAAGTCAGTTATAATTTGATCATGTAAGATAAAATTAAATCTGAAATAGGAAGGGAAATAAAAAATACTGCAGGTAACGATGTATTTATTTATTCAAATGAAAAAGGAGAAAATAACACCAGTAGTCCCCCCACCGCTATGTTTATGTCTAAGATTCGTGAAATAAAAAGGACAAAGAAAAAATTCTGCAGGAAACGATGTATTTATTTATTCAAATGGAAAAGGAGAAAATAACACCAGTAGTCCCCCCACCGCTTTGTTTATGTCTAAGATTCGTGAAAAAAAAGTCAGTTATAATATTGATCACGTATAAGTAAACGTGAAATAAAAAGGAAAACATCTGCAGGAAACGATTTATTTATTTATGTAAATGAAAACAAAATGGGAGCAGTAGTTCCCCTCACCACTATGATTTTTACCACGATGTCAAAGATTTGTGAAAAAAAAAGTCAGTTATAATATTGATCACGTTCCTATTATAATAAGTAAACATGAAATAAGAAGGGCAAAGAAAAAATACCGTAGGAAACGATGTATTCATTTATTTAAATGAAACAGAAAAAAATAGGATCAGTAGTTCCCCCTCGTTGCTATGATTTTGACCACGATGTCTAAGATTCGTCCCACCGCGGACGCCGTTCAGCCCGTCACGGTCTACCAAAGACTTCTTATTTCATGACTTGGTCATACATTTTCATAATTGATATTGTCAATAGGGGGATGATTGTGCTGTCTCTTCAAGCTGACAATTTGATCATGTATTGTATGTACAACAGCCTTGCATCCCTTCCCACGATGCGTGGAACACATCCACAGTGTCTTTTGATTGTTGGATATCTTGTGCATATAATACGTATATCCCTCTAATAGAATCAGCTTCTTTTTACTTTGCCTTGATCTGACGAAATTAGCAACGACTGTAAATAATACAAACCAAATTAACTTTATTTTTTTACTCAAGTACCTACTGAGTATTTCTTTGATTAGTTGTTTTTTTTTGCAGTGAAATAGGTATCACTTGTTTATTATCCCTTTTATTTATAAACATTGCTTAAAGTTAAGAGATATTTTATCGTCAAAAATAGATGGTTAAACAGACGCTAACGATTACTTAACTTTAATTAAGCAATGTTCATAAATGTGGGGTGAATGTTTGACAGAAACGAAATTTATTTGCAAAATATTATGCACAATATTTTAGATCACATAATACTCAAAAATGTTTTCTAATAGAAGTCGGTTACAATACGTATGGTGTTCACGAGAAAAGTAGGTATATTTGATAATTACATGTGACTAAGTATTAACTATGAGGGCTATGCTTGGAGTTTCCCTGCGTGATCGAATCAGGAATGAAGAGATCCGCAGGAGAACCATGATAACTGACATAGCCCGAAGAATTACAAAACTTAAGTGGCAGTAGGCAGGGCACATTTCTTGCAGAACAGATGGCCGATGAGGCCGAAAAGTTCTAGGGTGGTGACCGCGTATCGGAAGACGTAAAGTTGGAAGGCCTCCCACAAGGTAGACCGCAGGAATCAGCTGGATACGGGAAGCACAGAACCGGTCGAAGTGGCGGACCTTGGAGGAGGCCTATGTCCAGCAGTGGACGTCTTTCCGCCTCACGGGTCGATCGATCAGGTTTAGCTACGCTTACCGCGGTTGGTCCGTGGATAGCTTAACATACCAAGACCCCTCCGTGTATCGGAAAGCAAGTTAAGCCGTTGGCCCCGGCGGTCTTACCAAGAGGTATCCTATTACCCAGTAACTGGGTCATGAAGGTCAGATAAGCAGTCGCTCCATATTAAATACTGGTATTCAGCTGCATCCGGTTGGACTGGAAGCCGACCTCAACAAAGTCGGGAGAAGGCTAGGCAGATCATGATTTGAAAGGACAAGAAAAAATGCTGGAAAAAAAAGTCTGAGTTAGTCTGAATTAAAGATTTTTTGTTTTGATAATTTATTATTGAGCGGTAGCTTCAGCCGTGGTTTGGTAGTACATTCTGTTTATATTGGTGTTGTCATTAGGGGGATGATTGTGTACTTCCTTCAAGGAGACGATGCGATCGTTTACTGTGTGTACAACAGCCTTGCATCCCTTCCCACGGTGCGTGGAACACATCCACAATGTGTTCTGTTTGCGGGATGTCTTGAACTTGTAATAGGTGTAACCGGATAATAGGATTAGCTGGTTACCTCGCCTCGATTTTATAAAATTTGCAATGGCTGAAAATAATGCAAACAATTTTACGATTATTTTTATCGTACGTTTTTCTCAGCGGAATTTCACATGTTATTGTTATTCTACAACCAAATTACAAAATTCTCTAAAATATTGAATACAATAGAATTGATATATTTATTTGCAATTAATGTTGGTAAAATTCAATTGTTACAGCTCGTGAAGAACCCGTGATCGATCTACTGCTATAGTACTACATTAATTAAATAAATGACTAGCTGACCGGTGCCCACTTCGTTGGGCGGTAAACATTTTTATATCACTCAATAGATTACGACACGGTCGCGTTATCATCGTATTATCTCTTTAACCATTCGTCCAAATTATATGCAGTAAAAGAGAAAAGTCTTTTCTTTTAAACACTTAAGACGATAAATTTACTTATTTTGATAAGAATTCATAATTGTTGATAATATGACCAATAAACATGATTCAAATAAATAAAAAAATAAAAATAAATACTTTTTGCGACTTAAATATAATAGTTAGACATATTTATTATGCTGTCGCTGACATTTTTGTAGGCATTATCAAGCTCTACAACATTTCTCTAGAACTCAATCATATATCTCTCACCGTTAAGGAAGCGTTCGTAAGAAACGTTTTCGTTAGACCGTTTTTTCTCCGATTTATTTTGCAAATCCGACTACCACGAAAAAGGCCTTTTAATTTTTCGGGTTAATAAATAGAATTAAATTTTCTAACGTTTCGCGCAACTTTCTTATTTTTTTTTTCATAAAATCCGTCTCCTAACAATAACAAACACAACAAAAAAAGAATTAGCAAAATTGGTCCAGCCGTTCATGAGGGATGACGTGACCAAAGAAAATAGGGATTCATTTTTAAATATGTGTCGTGGATTGATGGCGCCAAAGTATACCGGACAGCGCCATCTAACAATTTGATTCGTAAACGAATAAGCATGTAACTGGAAACGCAAGCGAGCATCCCCTCCACCGACGATCGTGTCCAAGCGGTAGGTCGCTTGGACACGATCGTCGGTGGAGGGGATACAGCGAGAACTGGCGGAGAGATCGAATGCGGCGACAGTCTACAGTTGACGGTCGAGCTCGGAAAGTCCAGGCAAGCGCTCAGTACCAACGCACATGTTTGTTTCCGATGCACATGTTCATTTAATTTGTTTATAAACTTATAAAAGTTATTTTACATTTACATTATCTTTTCGTTCGAGTACCCACTACAGTGCCCATACCTACCTAAATTATGTCGGATTGCAAAGAAGATCCGATGTTTCGCATCTCGGCCACCAGTGATGCGACAGTATAAAGAAGATAGAAGATAACAAATTGCGGGAAAAAAATCTTCACATCCAGTCGTATTGCTCATTAGGAGGATGAGTGTGATCTGCCATCAAGAAGTCAATGCGATCAGCTACTGTATGGACATAAGCCTTGCAACCTTTCCTGTGGTGCGTGGAACATTTCCATCTCGTTTTTTCCATCTTGGATGTCCTGTTCTTGTAATATGTGTATCCGGATACAACGATAAGCTGCTTTCCTCGCTTTGATTGAACAAAATTTGCACTGCTGCCAAGAGCTGTAAATAAAACAATAAATTTACCGATCATTATATTTCAGTAACGTAGAGTAGAGAGCAGTGGTGGTCCAGTGGTAATGGCCGCGACTTACGAGTTGTAGGTCGTGCGTTCGAACCCAGTCAGGCGCATTACTTTGTGTAAATAATTCCATCACATCGAAAACATCGTGAGGAAACCGGCATGTCCTAGAACCAAAAATTCGAAGACATGTGACATCTACCAACCCGCACTGGGCCCGCGTGGTGGATTACGGCCCACTCCCTCTCACGGAGAGGATGCCTGTGTCCCAGCAGTGGTAACGTTATAGGCTGAGTATGTATAGTAGAGTATTTTTATGATTTTTCGCAGGTTAATATCACAATCATGTTTTTTTTTATTCTATGTTAATCAAATTAGTTGAAACTAGGTATTTTTATGAATAGTTACGTTTGAATACTGTACGCAAAGTTTGGAAAGATTACAAATGAAAATAATTATTACCTAAAAGAAGTCGGTTTGAACACGGATGATGTAATTGAGTTTGAATCTTATACTCAAAGGGCAGAGAAAAATGCTGCAGGAAGTGTTGTGTTATTTATTTAAATAAAAACAGAAAAATAGGGACCGGTAGCTATCATTGCACCCTATTGATACTGCCCGTTAGTAGGATGACTAAGATGTTCCTTCGAGAAGACAATGGTATCGTCTATTGTACAGCTTTGCATCCCTTCATACGGTTCGTGGAACACATCCACAATGATTTTTAATTGCCGATTGCCTGGTACCGATTACCAAACTCGATTCGAGGCACTAATACAAATCCTAATATAGTAAAGTGCTGGGGTTAAGTTAAAGAGCTTACCCCCAGCACTATGAGCCCATTTAATCTCGAAATCTCTTATGACTATTTCTCATGATGAATGGTATTCCGACGAAAATTTAAATATTAGTTTAATCCATGTTAAGCAGAAAAGGTTAACATAAAATAACTAGAAAAGGTTAATTTTTAACGCCATGTTATTTATTTAAAATTATAAGTGAAATTCGCGAAAAGAATATTCGTGAATTTTGTTAACTGCCTTAAGAATGTGAATGATGGATAGAAGATACTTGCAACGACTTAAATTATGGCAGGTAAATAATAATGCTGCAGGTAATGTTTTTACATATTTATTCAAATTAAAAACTAATAAAGCAAGAAGAAATAAAGAGCGAGTCGGGGGGTCCAATTCGTGCCAATGAACAGACATGGGAGAAGCACGAACTTAAGGCAAGGCACGTCTCACAATAATTACAAAACTAAAATTAAACCATTACAAAACTAAAGATAAATCATTACAAAATTAAAATTAAATCATTATAAAACTATTCATCTAAGTGCCAATTTTACCAAAGAAACTGAACGCGATCAGCACATTTAAACCGCGTTCAAGAGCTGTCAATTTTCTACAGAAAACAATAACACTGAAAGCTTAGCGTAGTTTATGTGCTGATTGCGTTCAGTTTCATCGGTTTAATTCACCCTGAGAAACATAAATCTAGAGTTATTATTAAGTATTAGTCAGCTTGCCGTTAAAATAATTACAAAACTAAATATTAAATCATTATAAAACTATTTGTCTTAGAAACATAAATCCAGTGTCGTTATTAAGCTTTAGTCTGTTTATTGTTATGAAATTGAGTTTGCGTCGAGGCCGGGCGGGGTGGTTCCGAATGACCAAAATTCTATTCAGCTCACTGGCTTGATCCTTTTTATTCGCCTTATTTGCCCAAATCAGGCGAATTGTCATATTCAAATCATGTTTTTTTTTTCTATAGGTGACTTGCACGAAGTTACATTATTTGTGGGCGAATCATCAATTTCAGAAAAACGTATTAGGCGATTGGCAAATTAACTTCGTCCGAGACGCCTATAACTTTTTTATAATATTCAGTATAAGTCACGACTCCCACGTTGCCTACACATCGAGCCGACTCGAACGCGGCTCGTGTTCATCACGCTCTGGGAAAGAACATGAGCTTCGCTTCTCCACGGATTTCTTATTCTATGGATTGGGAATACCAGTGTATTGGTCATGGAAACGGTAGAGCCCGTTAGAAGGATGAGTGTGTACTGTCTTCGCGTAAACAATGCGATCGGCTTGTGTATGCACAACACCCTTGCATCCCTTCCTATGGTGGGTGGAACACATCCATCTCGACTTCTGACTGATGGACGTTTTGTGCAGACAATAGGTGTATCCCGACATTAGGATGAGCCTGCTGCCTCGCTTTGAGTAGACGTAATGTGCCATTTCTGTAATAAAAAATAAACTTTTATGACTATCGAGTGTTGAAAGTATGTGTATTACTTATAATTAACACTGGCTAAATGTCTTAGACTAAACTAACTAACTAAAATATGTCGTCGTAAAACTCTTTCGCATCGCTGTCGACTGGTAGTGTATCCAAGAGATAGATGGCATTGCTTCGTTGTGCGGCAATGCTGACAGGCTTTGGTATTCAAGGTTGCTGTTTTAACCCATACGATCAGTGAACTTTTAGAGGCATGAGGGACAGGGTGTGAAGATGACTGATGCTTTAAAGAAAAGGAAGGATCCTCCGACCAGACTGGTGATGTGTCTGGTGGGCTTCAGCCCGACGATTGATGTCAGGACGTTGTAATGGTAGATGCGCGGTAAACTCTGCATGGGCGGCGTCACTATAATTCATACTTCGCATGTGGCGATGTTGATACCACAAATTTTAGTTTCATTATTTATTCCCAAAATTATCAAGGAGTATTCCTCAGGTATTTTAAGTGATGGTGATGAGAAGAGAAAGTAATTCTGGTAACGACTTTGTTAAAAAAGAAAAAAAATGGATACAGGTAACAGGCAATTTTATTTTATTTATTCCAACTAACAAAAACAGAGTGAAAAATGAGCAGTTGTTACCGCATCCCCTCTCCATATTGATTGTGATTATTTCCTTGACGCCTGGATTAAGGACCACTTATGATAGATAGGGGGAACATTCTTTATTATCTACACCATGAACATTACAGATCAATACAGACGATCGCGGCTGTGCCACATCACCCTTTCCTCCACCTTCCGCATCCAGCCTGTTCCAGCTACCTCTTTAAGCTTTTGGTCCATCTAGCTGGCGAGCGTCCCACACTAGAAAGAAAGAAAGAAAAATTGTTTATTCTGCATAAACAAAACGCACATTACGAAAAAAAAGATACATAAAATGCGCACATACACTACTCTTGCCGAAACGCGGTCTTCACTCCAGTATTCGTCTCTCAACTGCTCTGTCGGCCAATGGTCCTTCGACAAACATGGCCATGGCCACTTCAGCTTGCCGAACATTGCAGATATAAATCTAGAAATTTTTATTTTATGTATAACTAGCTTCTGCCTGCGATTTCAGACGCGTGAAATTTCTTGCTCCCCCGACCTACCCCGTCGCATCAAATCGCCTGCCCATGCGAGTACTTCGTATTCGTGACTTTTTTTCTATTTGCTCGGCTCCTAATGGTCCTAGCGTGATGTTATATAGCCTATAGCCTTCCTCGATAAATGGTCTATCCAACACTAAAATAGTTTTCAATTCGGACTAGTAGTTTCTGAAATTAGCGCGTTTAACCAAACAAACTCATCAGCTTTATATAGGTATAAATATGTAGGTAAATAATAATATTAGTATAGATTTTTACTCCAAGATATATAAGGATGAGCTTCTCAGGTTGTTTTTAGGTGACGTATTTTGCAATTCCTGTAAATAATAAAATAATAATATTATAATTATTCATATTATCCCAACTAAAATAATTTGTATTATATGTAATTATTGTATGTCAAGTACCTTCTACGTCAGTGATTCCATGTTTTATTTCCCGGTGAAATATCACATTCGTTTGATATTATATTATGCAAAATTCACAACGATGATGATGATGATGATGAAAAATTCAGATGTTCACTGAGAAAAAAGTGTTTCTAGAAATGATTTTTAGAAGGTACAGAAAAAATGCTGCAGATAATGTTGAGTTATTTATTCAATAATTTTGTTTATTTTCATGATTTATTTTACATTGGCGTCGGGATAAAGACTTAGTTATGTTAGAGCCAGATCTAGAACATTCCATGAGTGCGGCATCTCCATAATTGTCGCATTCTATGACTTGTCATTATTACTGCGGTGTTGGTGTTGGTACTGCCCACTTGGAGGATGGTTGTGGACTGCCTTCATGAAGACAATGTGATCTTCTACCGTATGGACAACAGCCTTGCATCCCTTCACGCGGTTAGTGGAACACATCCATCTCATCTTTTGGTTGCTGGTTGTCATGAAGTGCCGATAATAGGTGTATCCCGATAATAAGATAAGCTTCTTACCACGCTTTGACCAGACATAGTTTGCAATGCCTGTAAATAGTTCAAACTGTTTTACGATTGTTTACATCTAGAATGCAGAATTTGCAGGAATACTGAGTATTTCTGTAAATTATGCATTTTTTATCCATGAAATATCACATGTTTATTAGAAACTATATAATATGACCAGCATACCAATTGCGTAACGCATTTTCAATCACAATCCGCAGAATTTTGATGGAAACTCCTAATCCATCGTTTCATATGTTTGAAAAGTTTGTCTGCTCAACAACGTTATAACCAGAGATCGGATATTCGGATGCATATTTACCTAAAAATAATTTTTAGCTATGAAAGTATGGAAGTGGCTTTATAAATTATTTGTAATATTTATTAAAAACCCTGGGATTCTTGGATTGCATAACTATTCAGATGTGTATTAATTTAAAATTAATGTTTAACCCGATACAAATATGTGTATATACTGGAGGAGGGGTGGTTTATATTAGTTAAAACAAAAAATAAACAAATTATTTACCTAAATTAAGACTTTTTCGATACAAAAGCGTATTCCATGTTAGCCAACATCTCAACTTTAGGTGAATATGCATCCGAATATCCGATGTCTAGTTATAACGCAATTAATGTTATCGATATGTCAACACGAAAGGCATTGCAATCGTTAGTTAGTTGTGCAATCACCTCGCTAGGCCCCTTTTAATATAAATGGCAATGCGGCATATTTGTATATTTTTTTTCTTGCATAATTTACACATTTTGCACGACAGGGTTTAATAAAGCAAAAATACTCTTAAGCATTGTGATGAGTAAATTAACTGTTGGTGCTGTAGCAGTTCATACTTAGGTATACACATACGATTAGAGAAGCGCATACGGCCTTTCGTCACCGCGCGCCCGCGCACGCTAAGCTAGCCAGAAGAAAGGAATGAGGACTGGCCGACCGTATCATCGCGCTCGCACGTCAATGGGAGCGCGGCATATTCTACCGAGATTACCAAATTTTGTTAGTCCTAAGTTCTATTAATGTACCCTTTTTATTTTGTATTCCTTGAACTGGGACTGTATACAACGAGTAACATAATTAACGCAAGACCTCATACACCCCAATTAGAGTATTGAGTTAAAAGCATAATACGATCACCAAAACTATTTTTTTAAAGCTAACTATATTATTAGGAAAAACGTGTCGACCCTAGCATTACTTTATGCATTTAAAATTGAGTCTTATTTCTTCTAAAAGAAGATTGAATTTTCTTTGGCTTAATCACTGGTAGGCAAAATACATCATTAAAAAAATACTTATATTATAAGTTACTGAAATCGATTCAGTAGTCAATTAGGAACAAACTACTTTCAGGTCTTGCGTCTATTCTGTTACACCTAGCATAAGCAGTGCCCTCAAATAAATGACACAGATCGTTATTCGCTTTCTTATTTACAACACGGAACCCCTAAAGTGCTATCAAAAACAAAACGAACTAAGCAGGCTACGTGGGTAAATCAATAACAAAAAAACAAAACATGTTTTAAAAAAACACAGAAAAAAAAGTTATATTTTTTTATTACAATTCTGTTGTACGGACCATACATTACCAATCTTCAAATAACTATCAAACACATTAGGATCCTCGTATAACCAATTTACTCTTGGCAAATGTTTATGGTCCAGTTTTATGGAACTTGGTACTATTACATCTCCTAGTGTATAAAGAGCCGCTTTACATCCCTTACTTGAATGCGTAGAACATGCCCATCTTGACTTTTCACTGTTACTGTTAGTGGTTTGACGGTAAAAGGAATACCCAGCTACTAAGAGTAGCTTATTACCTCGCTTCGAGAAGACATAACGTGCAAAGTCTGTAAAACACAATAATTATAAAGTCCATAATCAGCGAAGTCAAACTGAACAAGTGGACCTACTTCAGTTTGGCCTGATGCACATGCACGAACAATACAGACAACAACAAAAAACCTAAAACAAAACACAAACACAAAAAAACAACATTAACATTAAACATTTGTTTAATCTAAATAAATTAATATTTAAGATAGTTACAGATAAAACAATTATGTTAAAAACTGCAAACTAAAATAACAACATAATTGTTTAAAAATTATGCTGTAGGTAGCTGCCAGGTAATTGTTGTAACAATTAACAAAATTCTTATTTTACCTTAGCGACTGTCCAACTGTGTTACGTGTTGATGTAAACATTTATATTTTGATGCCAAACCTCAGAGGCATAAAAAAATAATGACAGAAAAAATAACGTTTATTTGACCACATAAAGGAACATGGTATAACAACAATTACCTTCCAACACATAACAACACTACACAACACAACTCTACACACACATACTATACAAATGGTTTTCTCTTTAATTAGTTTGTATTAGTTTCTGTCTATAGTATCTACCTACACTGTGAAGTTCCGAACTTTTATTTATCTAACCGGCGTTAACTTGAGAACCCCGTCCCCCATAATACAAATTTAATCTTAGCTTGGGTGTCAGAAGTTTATAACCTATACATATTATATGAACTTACAATTTATAAGACAACATTCATAAAATTTAAAAACTGGAAAAAAAGATTAATTTATTTATAACAAAATGAAAACTCAATTTAAAAAAAACGAGTGTGCTTATGACCACACGACTGAAGTGAAACTTCTTTCGCTCCATCTGTATGTATATATTTATATGTGTGTGTACAATATATACATGTACGTACATATAGGTACATATATTAATTTTCTACAAATATTTAAATTTATTTCATGTTTTCATTGGTAAATTAATATTTTTGCATAGATCTTTTATTTTTATTCATTATTTTCATTATTGGATACATCAGTAATTACTGTGGTTGATTGTAAAACCGAGACAATAGGCTTATGGTATGAGACGCGTAAAATGTGCGCGCGCACTGCTGTCTCTTGCTTATATCCCCCACTCAACTTCCGTTCGCCTTGCCCGATCACATTTTTCGTAACGCTTACGTCACGCGTTCGCTAGCTTACTCCCCAAGTCAAGCGTGCGTAAAGAAGTTTCACTTAAAAAATATATATATATTTTGTGTGCGTCCAGGCTGCATCAAATAGGTATATTAGCTTGAAGCCGGGATCACGGCTAAACGTTACCCCGAAAGAATGTCTCTGGGACAAAAGAACACCGATGACATTAACTTCTGGAGTGACCATATCTACATAGTTAGGTGTCATGTGCTCCGTTCGGTGCATGAGTGTGATCTAGCCTCTTGCGGACTATCCAATCACCTACAGTGTGGGCCGTTGCTTTGCATCCCTTCCCGTGGTGAGTGGAACATAACCATCTTGTTTTCTGATTGCTGGACCTCGAGCTGTGGCGGTAGAACGTGTAACCCGATACTAGAAGTTGCTTAAAGCCTCGCGCTGAGTAGACGTAATTAGCAATTTCTGTAAAGAAATTATTTAATCATTAAAACTTTCAAAGCTTTTTCATGCCCTGTACTGTCAGAAAAGATAGTCAAATTCGGGTTTGTGTTGTGTTTCGCTAACTGAAATAACAAAAACCGAATCTAATCATCAAAGAAATACAGGTTTTATTTAGCACTTTTGGGTTGTGGCACCTACCCCATACAAATTCGTATGGCACTACTTGCTTTGTAAATAACAGTGACAGAAAACTATTCCAACATCAGCAATATACTTCAAGTGGAACAATACATATTATAGAAGCTGACTCAAAAACTACCCAAGAAAATACCCTAGCCATTGAAAATTGAAATCGATCCATAATTACCGAAGATATCACGTGACATATATGTGTGTATATATATACAAAAAAGCATACAGTTGAATTGTGAATCTTCTCCTTTTTGGAGTCGGTTAATAAAAACTACTATGAGTTTGACTTTTCCGTCAATAATTTATTTGTTGATTAGCGTTTTACGATACGGTTGCATTACTTATCATAAGCTAGGTAATCTTAAAATAGTATATTGCACTTAACAAAATTTTACTGGTCTCAAACAGAATAGTATCTATTTACTGTTGACAGAAAATAAAGAGATTCAGAAATTTAGTTTTACATGAAAGTGTGTTAGTACCTAAGGCTGAAACGTGTAAATAAGGCTGAAATAACAAATACAAATAAATAATATTTAGTCATTTATTACTTAACCTAAAGGTAAAAAATTAGTAATTTACGAAAAATCTCGGAGACAATGTTAAGGTTTCTCATTCACCCAATTGGGTTTAGGCGAATGATTATGTTCCAAATTACCGGATACAATCCTGTCATATACTGTATAGACGACTGCTCTGCATCCTTGTCGTTGATGCGTGGAGCACTGCCACTTTGTTTTATCATAGGGAGTCCGAGAACGGTAATAAGCGTAGCCTGATATTAAAAGTAGCTTAATGCCTCGCTTTGAGTAGACGAAATTTGCTATGCCTGTAAAAATTGTATTAATAGTAAGAGTAGATGTTATGCAAAACTTGTTTACAGAAAATATTTCTAAAACTTTTGAGAACAAACCATATATAATATTATTTTGCTCTTATCTCAAATTTATTAGGGGTCGGCGCAAGATTATTGCTCGTTTAACACCACACATCTCTCTTAGCATTGTCATCTCAGGCCTTTCATTCATCTTATCAACTAAGACAAATGAAATGAAAAGATGAGATTTCATGAAATAACAATGACATATGTATAAAGTATTTTTAATTATTCTTTATTAATTAAATTCAAATATGTATTGCTCCCATGTAGTATAAAAGTTATTTATTCATTATCTAGCTTAAAATGATTGATCACTCGTTTTTCTGCTGTGCGAAGGCCGTTGATGGTAAAAAGAGTAGTCCGATATTAGGATTAACTTATTGCCTCGCTTTGAGAAGACGTAATCTGCTATGCCTGTAAAAAATAATTAATATTCACATTTATATTTATTATGAAAGTCGTTTTCAGTTTGTCTGTCATTTTTTAAAGCCTGTATTTGTTTTTGTTTTAGGCGCAAAACTATAAATGAAACTAATAGACACAACATGTAGAATACATTTTTGTACCTTGGTGTTAGGGCGGGTAAGACGAATGAAAAAAATATAATAAGAAGGTGAATTAAGTAGAATGGGAATATTATATATTTGCAATAATTTGAGTACAATAAGTTGCCAAATATACATCATAGCTTTTCGTAATATTGTGCCAGATATCTGGTCGGCATATCAAAATAATTGAATGGCAGCAGACACACAAAAAATTTCAAATTTACAAACACAAAAGTAACATCTATCTATACATATAATAAAATTGTACCAGGCCGATGTTTGTACATTAAAGATATTGAAGAAAAAATAGTATGGGGGGTCTTTATTAGAGCAACAGAAGCCAAAACAACGGTTTTTAGAATTTTTGTCTGTCTGTATGTTTGTTACCGCATCACGCAAAAACCACTGCATGGAATTGAATGCAGTTTTCAATGATGTATTCCGAGAGGTCCAACTTAAAAAATAGGCTATATATTATCAAAAAAAATGATTATCTACTTGATTCTAAAGTCCACGCGTATGAAGTCGCGGGCAAAAGCTAGTTTTTATATAAACCTGAAGCGTTACATCGATGATGATCTAAAAATAATAATAAATACAGAAACAAAAAACAAAATACAAAAATTTTTAACTTTAAAATCATCATCTGCCTAGCCTTTTCCCAACTATATTGGGGTCAGCTTCCAGTCTAACCGGATGCAGCTGAATACCAGTATTTTACATGGAGCGACTAAAAACGTTAAAACAAAATAAAAATAAATATATGCTATGCACTAAAAACTTCACAGTCGCTTATGGATATAATTAAGAGTTCTAACTAAGTTAGGTGTCAACTATCGAATGGCATCAAAGAAGGTGCGAAATAAGCGAACAAGTAATTTTCGCTTATGTGGCTTTTCCATAAATAATAAATTAACTTTTTATTGGTGAAAGATCTTTAATTATTTTTTATTAATAAGATGTTAAATGAAATAATAATCACAAAAAGGTATTTTATATAATTATTTATAACTTAAGATTTTCTACATCTTAATATTTTTCAAGCTGTTATTTATAAATAACAGCTTAAAAAATATTAAGTCGTACAAAACCTCACACATAATATTTATTTATTCATTAAAATTTTATGCACAAGTAAAAAAATACTGTGCAAAGCCAGACTTAATGCCTGAGGCATTTTCTACCGGTCAACCTTAGGGTGATGCAGAAGGCAGTATATGCGCCCTCACGGTCGTAGCCGTCGCGGGAGACGCCCTGGGCGTCGGGAATCCTAGGCTGATTCCCAGCCACCGTAGGCGCGGGCTTGCGGACGGCGAGTAATAGGTAGCTTGCTGTCCGGTAAGGACCAAGCCCGGGTCGACGGCGCGTTGTGTTCCCCGCGCGCCTCAAAGAGATGTCAGCACCAACTGGTGGTGTCCGCAAGGGCTGATGCCTGCCAGGGGTGCGAGTTGTTCGAAAGAGATACCGCGGTCCCTAGCACACAGGCAACTGAGGGAACACGGGTGGGTTTTAGTCAGTAAAAGTCTGACACGCCCTCCTGCTCCACCCAGAGCGGGAGAAGTTATTTGATGATTTCCCACCCAAAAAAAAAGAAAAAAAAGGGTAATGCAGAGACAAAACATGGCAGGTTTACTAATGGGATAAATAGCTTCAGAACAGCTCTAAAATACAAGAATAATTAGGTATTAGATACATTTTACATTACTTAGTTGTACATGGAAATAATGATCGGTAAGGGAGAAAACTAA
Organism: Antitype chi; assembly: GCA_947359405.1. Taxonomy (NCBI): domain Eukaryota; kingdom Metazoa; phylum Arthropoda; class Insecta; order Lepidoptera; family Noctuidae; genus Antitype; species Antitype chi. The sequence continues at coordinate 16,892,278 of OX375820.1, read as the reverse complement.
TTCAGCTAATCAGCGCTGGGATGCTTCGGCCAACTTCTGACGGATATGTTCACGTGCTCTCACTTTAAAATATATACAAGTGGCTGCCGTTCTGATATTCAGAGGGAGCGAATTCCAAAGAAAGACTGCCTGGACAAAGAAAGAAGAATGAATTCGGCCAAGACGGTGATCGTAGAAGACGATTGTTGGTGGAACGAATATTTTTAGTATGGGCAGAGCATATTTGGAATTTGGAAAGTCACTTAAGATGGAGAAATGATATTGTCGATAATATAGAACAAGTTTGACAGAGTCCTCAACTCTCTGCGCTGACGAATGGGTGACCATTTTAAATGCAGACGGTGCGCGGATACATAGTGATACTTACGAAGATTGAAAACGAATCGAACGCAGTTATTGAGAAGGTAGTCAAGTTTACTGAGGAGATCTGCATTCAGGTCATAGTAGCACACATCACCATAGTGAATTACGGGAAATATCAGGGACTGTACAAGCATTGCTTTTATGATTGTGTTATGGGAGAAGGTTTTTCAACCCATAGAGAGACGGCAACGTTTCGGTGACTTTTTTTACTGACAGTCGTGAACTGCTTTCGCCATTCAAGCCAAGTTTAGACATGCAGGTTAAAGGCTTTTTCAAGCAGGTGCATTGCAACAGCGCTGCAGGACACTTATAGAACGATTTCTATGAAAACTTCATGAAAATTGATTTACAAAATATCCATGAAAAGTGTTTGTTATTGAGTGATGTGTTTATAAAAGCCTTAAGATTCTTAACATCGGAGTTAAACGGAGTAACTGAAGTGTTGGTGATGACAGGTGGCACAATATTCAGGTTTTTCATTGACCCAATTGACTTTAGGCAAATGATTATGTTCTAAATTGCAGGATACAATTTCATCATATACTGTATATACAACAGCTTTGCATCCATGTCTTTGATGCGTGGAGCACAACCATCTTGTTTTATTGACTAAGGATGTCCGTTGGCGGTAGAAAGAATAGCCTGATAATAGGATTAACTTATTGCCTCGCTTTGAGTAGACGTAATTTGCCGTACCTGTAAAAATTGGAAACTCGTTTACAGAAGATTGTCTGTAATATTTTTTTAAATCTGAAATGCAAATATTAGTTTGTTTTCGGTTTGAAATATAATTGAAACTAGTTTACACATAACATAACATAAGATCACGCCTCATTTCCCCGTAGGGTTCAGCAGCCACCCACCCACATTTCGCCAGTGATATTTAAGTCCCGCGTATTAGACGGCGAGCCTATCGCCATCAACCGAGCTCAAATCTACGCTCCGGACTGCTATTGAGAAATTCCGGATAGAAATACCCAATAACTTTTCTCGACCTGGGAATCGAATCCAGGACCTCAACAGTAGCGCTTACGACCACCAGACCATCGATGCAGTCACTAGTAGACACAACATGTAGAATACATGTTTTATATCTTTGTGTTAACGCGGAGTAGGGCTAAAGCAACGAAAATAAAAAGAAGATTAATAGGAACAGAATAAGAATATTATTAAATGCAAGAATACAAGTACATTAAGTTGACCACTACACATTATAGTTTGCCGTCTATTTGATGTGCAAATCTCAATTGAATGTACATATAACACTGAAATCACAAAAATGTAAAAGACAAAATTACAAATACAAAATTAAAAAAAATATTACATTACATCAATAACACAATAAAAAAAATATGAAATGGTAACAAAATTACTTAAATCAATACTTTGTCTGTTAGATCTTTGACTCGAAAATATTACATTTTTTTTTTTGTAAGTAGTAGAGAAAATGACACTCACATGAAAGGTATTTTAAATAGTTATTTATTACTTAAATAACAGCTTAAAAATTATATATTTGGTGGTGTTGCAGCAGTGGTGGCTCAGTGGCATCCGCCCCGACTTGCGTATTCCAGGTCGTGAGTTCGAACCCAAGGCATATTATTACACATGGAGTGCCTGCCTAGCTGACCTCTACACCCCAGTTGCTGCGTAACACGATACTCCTTGGTAAGACTGGTTGTCACACTTTCAGGCTTCTGTCTATGTAACGACTGTCAAAGATCTACAAATGACAGCCGGGACCAAGAGCTTAACGAGCTTTCCAAGGCACGGAGGAGTCAGGTATGTAAAGATGATCAGCCATCTGCGGACCAACCGCGGCAAGCGTAGATTAACCTGATTGATCGACCCATGCGCCTGAAGCCACGATCCTTTTACATACCTATCTGATTTAGAAATTATTGGAATTACAATCCCGACACACACTATTTCCTTGACTACCTACTTTAATGTCAATTGGCTGATGCTAAAGTGAGGAAAAAATCGATAAGATATGTACAGACGCCAGCACATCAAGCTACCTCAAACTGTCAAATTTTCCCATTTGAACATGAACCTTATGCTTAAGGAATAAAGTTGAAAATTGATCAAAGACATTTGACAGATTGGGGTAGCTTGATGTGATGGTGTCTGTACACGCGCATGGCACTTAGTATTTATCTATGGTTTATCTATGGCTGACACATGGCGGCCGGCCGGCCGGCCAGTCGGACTACTGAAGGCCAATTCTCGTAATTAAAAACGTTCACAATCTAGTCGCAGTCTCATCTCAGCGACAAAAAAAAAAAAGTCAAGAAGTTGTCAAAAATGTATGGAAACTCGAGGTATTTTTGACAGATTGAGACTGAGATCAGACTGTGAACGTTCTTAAAATTACGAGAATTGCCCCTCAGCTATCGACAAGGGCGTGTGTCAATAAAACGTCAACTTTGCTCTTGTACAGCTCTTTTTACATTTTGATTTAATAAAGTATTAATGTGGAGTTGAGTCCGTTTCAATTCATCTCCCGATAAGATACAATAAAATCGCACAGGGGTTGCTTATAAGAAAAATTAATACAACAAATACACACACACGAAATTTTATAAGATTTTCTTAACACTATTACGAATACTAAAATTGTACCTATGTAAAAAGTACTACTAATGTCACACAACATCGAAGTAGAGCCAAACTCTAAGATATTTAATTTTGTACATTTGTCAGCAAATAACGAACATGCATATGTTTATTTGTAAAATCGTAGCGCCGTTGTTTACATTTCATACATTTAAATTAAATCTACTAAGATGTATTAAGGCGAACTTCACCAATGGAACTGCTGACATGACAGCTCTAGATCGCGGGATTCGTTTTTTCTTTTTTTTCTTGGCAATTGAGCCGTTGTCAACTATTCTGCCAGCGTCACACAGGGCTAAGATAATCGCGTGTAGTTTGATGTATGAAGTCCACCCTTGATGAATTTATCAAATCTTAGAGCTATTCGTGACGTTCCCCATGCATTTTGCGACAATTCCAAAATTCAGGCAGTACAAGATCGTTGTCAGTTGAAAGATATTTATTATAGCACCATGTTTGCGGTTTTTCTGTAGTCCAATTTTTTGTAGGCTTGTGATCGTGGCGCAATTTTCTATAGACAATGCGGTCCCCGGATATATGAATTCTGGCCCTGCACCCTACTTTGTAGTCAGTGGAACAGGCCCAGGTAGTCAACCTGCTGCTATAAGTCCTCAAACGTTTGAAAGAATAGCCAGCTAGTAAAACGTATTGCTCTCCGCGTTGCGAGTATACGTATTTAATACCTAAAAATGTACAGAGATTAGTAAAAAAAAGTTCAACAAATTTATTATTTCTAAAATAACAAACAAATCGTAGATGTCATTCATAAAGCAGCCAAGCTCAAATGGGGCTAAGACCACCACAGCATGGGTCCCTGAAAACGACCATCAAGATGACATTGCGAAGGACCCAGACGTAGACGGGCGGCGGGCCGAACTTGACGTTTGTATGAGGGATTGGTTCGTATTGGCTCAGTATCGAGTTGAGTGGAAAAAGGAAAGAAAGAAAGAAAATACGAAAGAAAAATAAACTCAAACTCAAACTCAAAGCATTTATTTCAAATAAACCAATTACTGGCACTTTTGAATTGTCAAGGTCGGTGAGATAGAAAGATGAAGCTAGTTGCCCATTCCAAAGCGTAGGTACCTATGGAGAAGAACGGGCAAGAAACTCCATGGACACTCTTTTATTAATAGTTTTATTTGTCACAGAAACACGTGCATATAAAAGATGACATAACATAAAGACTTTGCCCTGCAGTAGAAAAATATAGACTGATTATTATATTATACACCATGAGTCGTACGGATAATGTTATACCGGCTAAACCTGATTTCAATTCGTAGTTTTTATTTTTGCATGTTGCGAACTATTTATTATAAAGCATTTGTTAAGGAAACCGGTTTAGCACAGAATATTAATCCGGTCTGATTTTGAAGCTGTCGTTACTAAGCTCAGATTTATAAACTGTGGTCAGTTAAATACAAAGGCAAAGCAAAATTGATTTCTTAACCAAAGCATGATTTTTAGTTTTTGTGTTTTGATAAGGTAAATCAAACGCATTCATTGGAAGCGAGGAGTACAGAATTGGCTGAAGTAGCGGTGTTTGGGGTAGGCCTATGCTCAGCAATGGACGTCTTCCGGCTGCAATAATAATAATAGTGATGATGATGATGAAATAAAAGGCCGTTTTAATTAAACCTTTAGTAAGCTAGTGGGGTTTTCTAGGTGTGATTTTTTATTAGATGCAGTCATTGTACTTCCATTTCCTCCCACGTATCTAAAGTTATCATTGCACTGCTGTTTGTATGAAAACCAATAAAAAAACTTACTTGTCTGGGGCCTTTTTACTTTTTCATCGGCGTAGATATAATTTTTTTCTGCACACTCATTCTGTCATACAGTCTATTTAACACTTTGAGTAAAAAAGTATTCAGCTGCTGTCAGTAATGCAGCACCAAAAAATTCACGTGAAACCTCACAATATTTGTAACAAAATCGAAAGAATTTCAAAAGGAGTCCGTTCACTGTCCGAACTCTGATTTCTCGTTGAGTGAGCGTTCTTACGAGACGGTAATAGAGTGGGGATATAATCCTTGAACAGAGTCTTTTACCTTCCCAATACAAAACCAGTTCTTAAAACGTTCGGAACGAAGTTAAAATTCTCCAGCGATAATTGCTTCTAGAACAAAACCTGGCTCAAAGGTTAGAAAGTGTAGGAAAATCGTACCTATACTTACTTTAACAATGTTTGTAAATGTGTGAACACCATGTATCTATCACAGAATTAATTTATCTGTATTGCTTCAATTTGATTCTGTTAACCTATTTTGGTATGGTAATTTTATTCTGGGTGCATCGTTTTCACACATAATCATAATTATAATGAATGTAAATATGGTACTTGAAACATTTTAAAAGAGTAACGGTGGAGTTTCTTGCCCATTCTTCTCCATACGAAACTACATTTTGGAAGGGGCGACTAGAATCAATTCTATTTTAATGTAAATGTTGACGTTCAAAAGTGCATTTTAAGTGCCTATTTGAAATAAATGCTTTGACTTTGACTTTGACTTTTAGAACTATTTTTGTAACGAGACGGTTAGGGTCTTTTTGTAAAATAGTGTAGTGAACAACTCAATATATTTAAAATAATTAATAATTATAATTTAAGAGATATTCAACGTCAAAGGTCCTTAAAACAAGAAAAATAAGGACACTGGCCCTTTCCAAAACGCGGTCTAGGTTATATGGGGATGTTTTTGACTGCACACTTTTTTATTTCATTTATGATCAAATCACATAATTTATATGAATAGTGTAACAAAAATATTTACAGAAAAAAAAATTGCAGTTTTATTTATACAGTTTCTGAAGTTACAAAAATAATTACACAGTTCATCGAAAAAAACATGTTCCTAAGTAATTGACATAAGGATGGATGGGCAGGTGGCTTGAGTTCTTTAAACATCGCTTTTATTTATTTGAGGATCAAGAGTTACGTTACGAATCTTTTAAAAGCATTGATCCTTTAGAAGTAACTGAGTCAACTGTAGTTACCTGTTTTTTTTCCACGTCTTGGGACCCTTTCATACATTGCAACCCTATTTTACGCCACTGTAGCCACACAAAAAAATTGTAAACTGACCTCGTTTAATTCTCCTTACTTTTTTTCTTCCATTCTTTCACAAAATTATGTTATAATAATATTATTAACTACTTCGCAGGGTAATAAAAACCGTGAAAATATGAATTAATTATACGCAAATCGTGTAGCAGATGCAAAATTACTAATTTAAAACATTTAAGTAGGTTAAATATCATATAATTTGATAAATATTATAGCCACAAGTTTTTTGGTAAACTTTTTGACGTCACCCACTTAATTTTCGCATGCGGGTGCAACTAAGTCACACGACACGACACGTGTTATTTCGGCGAGGGATTGCCAAAGACTGATAATTTTACGGTTGTTTTTTGTCACCTGTCGCATGCGACCCTTTGCTGCACAACAAAAATTAAGGTACATCGTACGCTGGCGATTTTAAAAGGAGTTTTTTTTGGTCGATTTGCTATTTACCCATGCATAGTGACACTAGAAAATCAATCATGTACAGACAACGTCACTATGTAGGGACTCCTCAAGTTTTAAAATATTACAAAAATGAAAAATGCTTTAATATTTTAACAAGTAAAACTTAAGAGTGTACGACTAAACGCCGATAGACTGAACACCGACAAGACTCTACTTCGACGGGACTCTTTGCCGACAGGACACTTCGCCGACAGGACTCTTCGTCGACAAGGCTCATCCTTGCGTTACTACTAAATAGTCAAGTAACTGCCGCTAACATGGAAGTAGCGCTCGCCGGCCGCTCCCGCGGCACTGCTGCCTTCGCTCGCTCGGCTCGCGCGCGGTAGGTCCCAATTATAACCTAACCTAACCTATTATCTACTTGATGTGCCCTGTCACCGAAAAGTCCTGTCGGCGAAGTGTCCTGTTGGCGTAGAGTCCCGTCGAAGTAAAGTCTTGTCGGTGTTCAGTCTGTCGGCGTTTAGTCGTACACTGCAAACTTAACAACTAGTGAATGGAGCCTCCATTTAAGAAGACAAGCCTGTTTTAGGAGACTCCTCTCTTCCATAACTTCAATTAGAATCTTTAACATTTTTTATACAAATATAGATAAAGGAATATAAAAAAAGAAAGAATTAAAGCTAAGCATGCAGCACGCGTGAGAGGGTGTGGGTGAGAGTGTGTGAATGTGAGTAGGAATGATTCAGTGTCTGTATGAGGTTATCAATAGTACAGAAATTTATTCACCCAAAAACTGTCATTTTGGTCTAGCAAATGAAAAATCAGAGTATAGACTAACGTCACCTAAATTATAAATAAATTACATAACTTATCGTGTCTTTTGGGGGGGACCTAGTTGATAAAGCTGTGTGTACACTATGTACCTCGACACACACAATTTATAAATTGACATAGGTATTCAGAAATATTTAACCCGACACGTATTTTTTTAAATATTTCGCTTGTATCGTTGACTTTTACCGCAAAAAATAAAACAGAAAATGTCCTAGACTATTATATAGTCTACTCTCTGGTATTATAGCCTATGTTCTGTAAACCAATCAAAAAGGAGCTTATGAATAGGGATTTTTTGAAAACCAGTTTTTTTTCGGGGGGTGACTATGGGCCAACTTTTGCAATATTATCTTATCTTCAAAGGTATGAACGATAGCTTTACAGCCATTTCTTTGGTCAGTTGAACAAAACCATCTTGATTTTTTACTGGCATACGTTTCTTGACGGCAGTAGGTATATCCTTCTGACAAGAGTAGCTTTGTACCTCGCTTTGAGTAGACGTATGTAAGTGGATCTGAAAAGAAGAATGGATTTTATACAGGTTCACTAAAGTTAGTAATTAGCAGTTCTGGCCCAAGCATGTTGCCTAGAGGTACTCCAAACTTATTCTTATTTTAATTATTTGAAATATGAGCTGATTTTAGAGCTGAAACCAAAAAAAAATAAGATTTCAATATTACATTTGGTTATCAATTTATCATTGCGCATTCATTAAGGTATTCATTTATTTCATCACCACTGCTCTCAAAACGGTGAAGGAAAACATCGTGAGAAAGCCGGATGTCCTAGAACCGAATAAATTCGAAGACATGTGACATTTACCATCCCATACTGGACCCGCGTGGTGGATTATGACGCACTCCCTCTTACAGAGAGGAGGTGGGAACATAGGCTGATTATGCTATTCATTAAGTTGAAGGCCGCAGGAATCCGCTGGATGCGAGAAGCATAGAACCGGTCGAAATGGCGGTGCTTAGGGGAGGCCTATGCCCAGCAGTGGACGGCTTTCGGCAGAAATGATGACGATGATGATTCATTAAGCCAAAATCAAAACCAATTCACTGCCCCTTTTTTCTAAAATTTGACTTAGTTAAATATTTATTATTTTACAATTTTTTTTTAATAACAAAGTGGTAAAAAGTCATTCATACATTGTATAGGAATGTAGGACTAAACGCCGACAGACACCACGCCGATAGACTGAACACCGACAAGCCTTTACTTCGACGGGACTCTTCGCCGACAGGATTCTTCGCCGACAAGGCTCATCAAATAGTCAAGTAACTTCCACTAACATGGAAGTAGCGCTCGCTTGGCTCGCGCGCGGTTGGTCGAAATTCTAACCTAACCTATTACCTATTTGATGAGCCCTGTCAGCGAAGAGTCCTGTCAGCGAAGTGTCCTGTCGGCGAAGAGTCCCGTCGAAGTAAAGCCTTGTCGGTATTAGTCTGTCGGCGTTGTATAGTTGACGTTCACAAACAATACATTGTAATTTTTTCCATAACGCGTAGGCGATAAACTGATTCATAAATATGTGATAGGTACTTTAAACGTCTTTCAGTAAAATCCACAAAACATTCACCGGTTTGAGGTTGATTAATCAAAATCGAATAATAATTAAAAAGTAGCCCATTCATGAGATCATAAAAATGATCTTTCATATGGTGCATTAAAAGTTATAGAACTAACGTATTTTAACTGTAAAATCACGTCTATATCTTAATACCCGTAATACAGACAGTTCACAAACACATACAGTTTCGTCAACTACTATTTTGAAGTAACAAAAAGCTGCTGTTTTATCCACGGATGAACTGTTTTTTTGGTGGATTGGTTTTTGGTTGCTTGCAAAATATTCAATAGTTTGAAGCAGAATGGACATAATAAATTACACGTCTATAATTTTAATAGATAATTTAATGAATAAGGTAGTTCTTTAATGTTTTTAGTCACAAATATTGCTCTATATAGTTACAATCATTAGAATCAGCAACATAACAAGATAATTTTTATCTGAGGAATAAATATGTCGGTTTTACAGCTTTTGTATAGAAAATATGCCAAACTGTCAGATTTGTTCTTCAGATATAAGTTATTTGACTATTGACAAATCAGCCCTAAGTTAGAATCAATTTCAAATGTCATAATTTCGTGAAATAGTCATGCAATAGGGTAATATGAAGATGACGTATGTAAGAGAGATGTGTTGATGATTTCAATGATTTTAATTCTTTAAGAGGCCATCCACAAATTAGGTACATCACACATATTTCATGGATTTTTTGGCCCTTGTCACGGGTGGTCACACTTGTAAAACCCCCTCCCCACTTGTGTGACGTCACATATATCTATTTCAATTTTATATTTAGAAATAATTCAATTAAAACAGCAGCATGGTTTACATTTAAATTTCGAGTTTTAGTATTTTAACATGTGACGTCACATAGCTTTTGACCCCCCGTCCCTTGTCACACAATGTCACATATCGTTGACCCCTGCGCTCCTTAACGTATGACGTCATTTATGGATGACTAAATAAATATGTAGTCGTTACGGCCGTGAATCGTTTTTAACTCAAGATACAACCTAATACTGATTTGCAAATTGCATAAAACTTAATTATAATTACACGGGTAACCTGACGTTTTCGCCTTAAGTTAGATGTAAAGGGTGTCCAATTCGGAGGGATACAACTTTAAATTGAGATTACTTTTATTAGTAACGAAAATTATCTGATATTTTTCTATGATTATGTTATTCAGATATATGGCAATTTTATACGGTAAATAATATCTACTTAATCTCCACCTTTATTATTATGAAAAAAGCGATCGCTTTTTATCGTGTTTTCCATTAAATTTTCACATGGTTTAGTATCCCACTAACAAAGTCAAAAATATTCTGCTTATCTTTTTCAAGATTGGCCAAGACACATCCCCTTAGATAACCCCACAGAAAAAAATCAGGATGTTTCCCGAAATCCTTGATCTAAATGGTATTCATTACTTTTAATGATTCGTTTATAAATTCGTTTAAGAACTTTGGGAAAAAATTACATAAAAATAAAATTAGTTATTGTCTTCTAGACTGTGCAAAACGAATTTGCCGTATTTTACCCGAATAATATACACCAAATAACTGCAAAGTTTGGCGTCAAATTAGAATAAGGTTCTAGAAAAAGTTGTATACATCTTAATTGACCATCCTATAAAAAACGATAGAGATAACTTTAAGACTAGAAATAAAGATAAAATAAATCATACATTTTTTTCACATTATCTTAAGTACATACATCTCTGATGGGTACTGTGTTAAATGTTATAACAACACAACATACCTTGTAATATATTGCGATTAAATTAAAGAAAATTTGATACCTATAATAAAAGTACACTTTGTAAACAATCATTTTACAAATTAGAGGATAATATCCTAGACAAGAATGCTTGGAAATATGCTGGTCCTGCTAAGGACAGTCTAGAGTCTAGACAAAATCAAACTGGTTGCTAATTTAATAGTATAATTTTTATTTTGTATGACATAGATTTTATATTCTGTGATGACTTAACTCACACACTAAATTAATACTATTTTTTTAAATTAGGAAAATCGTCTACTTCCTTTTACAGTACCTACTTGTAAATATGTGAGCACCTTGTATCTATCACATAATTAATCTACCTGTTATTGCTTTATTTTTAATTAATTGAACCTATTGTGGTACAGTAATTTTATTCTAGGTGCATCGTATTCACATAAAATTATAAAATTAATGTATGCAAATATTTTTTAATTTTTTTAAAAGAATAACGGTGTAGTTTCTTATCCATTCTTTTCCATAAGATACTACTTTTTAAAAGAGGCAACTATGTAGACTCATTTATTTTTTTTGAAAATTTTGACGTTCTAAGTGCCTTTTATGTGCTTAATTGAAATAAATAATTTGACTATGACTTTACCTATAATAAGTCAATGCAGTATACATTGAATAATAGCAATAGATGTAGTGATTACTTTTAGTCTTTGTATACCTAAGTCATTTTAGAGTTATATAGTTAAAACTAAACAATAAATGTTAAGTATACATAAGGTAATTTGGTGAGCTCCCACAATATAAGGCTCGCAAACATTGGCGTACAAAATAAGGCTGTCTCAAACGTTGGTGTATGTAGGTACTTAATATTAAAAACCAACAAAATAAGGCTGCTTTAAAGGTTGACGTATGTAAGTACGAAATATTAAAAATCTATAAAATAAGGCTGTCACGTTGGTGTATATAGGCATTTAATATTAAAAAACCAACAGAAAACTTTTTACTGTGTTTGTCACACCTTACGTAGTTAATACCATGCAGAATATTTAGGCAGATGATTATGTTCGTTATTTGCTTTTATTAAGATATCTTTATAAGTAAGTGCTGAAGCTTTGCATCCCTTTCTCCTATGTGTTGCGCAGTTCCATCTAGCTCTTTGATTCGCACGTAAATTCTGCCGGTGGAAAGTATATCCTGACATTACAATCATCTTTTGTCCACGTCGTGTTTCCACGTAGCTGAATGATTCTGTAAAGTAAAGCAAACAGTTTAATATATATAAAAATAAAAATAAAAGTCCTGACTGACTGACTGACTCATTATCTATATAAATAAAAAGAAAAGTCCTGACTGACTCATCAACACCCAGCCCAAACCCTTGGACCAAAGAAAGAACTAACTCCAAAGTACGCCTCGCCAGTGCCGTTTTTGTAGTCACTATACTGTCAAAAAAGTGGCTTCGAGCAAGGAATGAACCATTAACAATATAAAATATTTATTTGAATAAATATGTAGGTACGGTGGGAATATGACACGGCCTTGTCTCGGGGATATCCACGCATAAACTACGGCGGGTGGGTAGATGTGAAGCTACTTGGCTTCGAATTTTTCGTTCTAGGACATGCCGGTTTCCTCACGATATTTTCCTTCAAAATTTCGAGAGCAGTGGTGATGAAATAATTTACTCAAAGTAAAACGCCTGTCTGGGTTTGGAAATTTGACCTACAACTTGTAAGTCCAGGCAGTTATCACTGGGCCAACACTGCTGTTTAGTGTGGATATCGGATAAATATATAATATCTGGGTGACCGAGCTTTGCTCGGTATTCTTTTTTTTTCGTTTTCTAAAAATGAAACCTAGCTAGATCGATTTATCGCCCCCGAAACCCCTGCATACAAAATTTTATGAAAATCGTTGGAGCCGTTTCCGAGATTCTGATTATACAGGGTGTAAGGGTAAACACCGTTGTCACTTAAACCATGGGTAGTTGACTTAAAATAAAATAAAAGAAAGTCAAAATGAAAATTACGCGCGTGAAATGAGCGACGCTACAGCGCGGCGTTACGTGCGCTCGCTTGCAAGACTGACAGCTGACTGCCCGGGGTCACGACCCGTGCGTCGGAGTCGGGTCACGCGGCTTGGTACCGGCGCCCCGCGCCCCCTCCCGTATTGAGACGCAAGTTTGTTATCCTCGCGCGTAGGGTGAAAAAATGCAGATTTTCTTTAACAAAAAAGGTTGCTTTTTTTCATTGATTTTACGTTCTATAAACGAAACCAAACCACTGGATTCAAGGATAACGGTGTTTGCCCTTACAGCCTGTGTATATATATAGGTATATATGTTACCGGCCAAACCCGATTTCAGGCCAAACTAGTTTGTCCTAGGCCAAACTGGTTTATTAAGCCGGGGCACGCCAATTAAATGGGTTAGGTTAGGTTAGGTTAAAACTGTGACCAAAAGCGCGCGAGCCGAGCAAGCGAAGCGAGCGGTGCCGCGGCAGCGGCCGGCGAGCGTTACTTCCAAAGGGTGTTAACGAAATGGCTAATTAAGCTAGTTGGCTGCGACATATCACGCGTAGGATAAGTCTGTTTGGCCTAGGACAAACTAGTCTGGCCTGAAATTGGGTTTGGCCGGTAACATATACATATATACAAGAATTGCTCGTTTAACCACTTGCACATCGGCGGTCGCGAGCCGTGATGTGGGACTTACGTCGGAGCGCAACAGACTGCCTGCGCGTATAAAATGGCGCGGGTAATTCCCCAACCAAAACGTTTGTCAAAAGAAAAGTATTAAAGCAATTTAAAAATAAAAAATATCACTATTATCCTTAGCGTATAGAAAATAAATCTGTATAAAAATATTTGCCTCAAACCTACATGTCCATACTTTAAAAAAATGTTAAACTTAAGAAAGTAAATATTTTTTTCTCATTTGCCGGCAATTTCATTTTTCGTAATTAAAATATGCTGCCTGTAACAGTTATAAAAAATTAGAAGAAAGTAGACTATATTTCCATCAAAATTACAGCAAAAGATTTGAATTTCATCCATGAAAAGTATATTAAATAAATTGTTCAAAACAAGATTCCTCGGCCCGACCCGTGGTACTCGCGAGAGTTGCTTCAACGAGCAAGATGGCCGCCCGGGACTGTGTAATCGAGCGATTTATTTTTGATTACTTTGATACTGAATATAATTAATTGTACTTTATGTGTTTTGTATGTGTTTTTGTTTTTACTATTGTTATATTTCTAATAATAAATAAAAATGGCAAAATAAATGTTTCAAATAAATATATTTTTAAGTATACCTACTTACTACTACTACTAAATGTTGAAAAATATATAGATGCGCCTCAATTGATCCAATTAGGAAACGTAACCAAAACTTACAAATTACTAGAAATGTCGGGGAAGGTATTGACTTCATTTCCCGGTGGTATGTTAAAGTCAAGTACTTAACAATTTTCTACTTTGCTGACGCTGGGTTAATAAAAGATCAAGTACATAATATGAAGCTAACGTTTAATTTAGAAAATAACACAATAAAAATTAAATAATACATAACACAACTAGAAAATAAAAAATACATTATTAGAGACAAACAAAAAAATACAATATTCGAGACAAAAAAAAAATACAATACTAGACGAATCAAAAATAGTTTAAAGTTTTGGAGCGCAAAGATATTGGAGTTAGGGTTTATGGTAATCTCTAAAGCAGCCCAGGATGCACAAATTTACATCGCACTCCATGCACTTCCAAATTGTACGGCTGGTCACTTGTCGCGTATGTGTACACCACCAACAGCGGCCTCTTTTGGTCGAGGCATGGACTGGGAAGTGGTTACTTTCGACGATCGGTCGGTCTTGGAGCGTTAATTTGGTGTACCGTTTTGTAGTGGTCTGTCCGCAAGTCCGAGTGATCAGTCGCGATTCGGTCGTTAGGTCAACGTGTCGGTAAGTCTTGAGTAAATTTTCAGCCAATACCGTTCTGAACTGCCGATGCTGCAGCTTGTGTTTGGTATTGAAAAGAACAAAACAGTTAAATACCGCACAGTTAAAAAATCGGCGGAACAACTTTTTATACCAAACACGGCTCCTTTGCCTCTCGATTGGGTGGGCAGATAGGTATTGGTCCTTGCGATCAATGCCACCCATATGTTTATTGTAATCGAGGACAACACTTGGCTTGTAGGCAATTCTGTTGTATTTCTCTCGTGTACCAACTTGAAGCGGATGGTATGTCGATATCATACTAACTAAGTTAGCGTCTCGCCATACCATCAGCGACAAATCGTTACAGTAAGTCGCTACGATTTCCCCCTGTCTCAAGTCAGTCTTCGACAAAGTTCTTAGAGAACTGGGAATGAATTCCCGGTTCAGACGTTGCGTTCCATAGCAGTCTGTTCGTCGACGTTTTAAGCACCGTGCTAATAATGGGCAGTTGTAAAAATTGTCCATTATAGCCGTATGGCCTTTGTGGAGAAGTGGCTCAATTAGGTCGAAAACAATTTTTGCTGTCGCATTAGTCGGTCGAAACTCAGTAGTGTCAGTAGTTTGTTCTGTCTGGTCAGGTCTGTTGTCGTTATCATCGTCTTCATTATTGTCGTTGTCGTCATTCGTCGTTGATGTCTTATTTTTTCCAGTGTACACCGAAAAACGCCAGAGATAGCCGCTTGATGATTCACATAACTCGTAGGTTTTAACACCTACTTTTGCAGCCTTCGATTTAATCTTTTGAGCAAAGCTTAACCTGCCGTGCCACTTCAAAAGTAACTCATCAATGGCTATCTCTTGGTTTGGGTAGTAAAGGCTGGAAAATTTGTCGTTAAAATAGTCGATGACTGGTTTTATTTTAACTAATTTTGATTTCGTCCTCAGGTCAGTCACTGTGTCATTATTGTCAACAAAGTGAAACATAGATTTAAGAAGAACATATCTATTGTAGGTCATAATTTTGGATATAAAGGGCATAGTCCCAAATCCATTGAAACTAAAATATGATTCTTCAATAGGAAGTGGATACAGTCCCTGAATTATAATCAGGGCTAAAAAAGAAATCATTTCCGATCTGTCTGTCGGAGTCCAATAATTCAGACGCGACTGTGCTGATATTTTGTTGGCGTCTTTAAGTGAGGCAATTTTTTGCCGTGCATATCGGTTCGTCTCGGTACACAATAAGTCTATGAACTCCACATCGAACATCTTTTCAAATATGTCTGTCGGTGTGGTGTCATCATTAATGTCAAAAGTCGGTCCAGGAACTCCAATAAAAGATTCACGTTGACCTTTAAAGGTCGTCTTGTCTCTACTCCAGTCAAACGTAAAACAGTCTTCAGGTAAAAGTTCTTGTAAAGCCCTGTCGTTTGCCAAGTCTTCGGCTTGCAAAATTTGTACTTGTTGTGGTGTCGAGTCATTGTCTGTCGTTTTGTCAAATTGTGGTGCAGTCGGAAGTGGTCCGAAGTCATTATTGTCGTCCATGTCTATGTCACTGTCGGACTCCACTAACCAGTCTGTCACTGCTTCCTCGAAGTTAGTGGCGTTTGACACTGAGAAAAGAATAAAAACAATTAGATCTTCAAAGAAAGACTTCTGGTATCAACAACTGCTGAATATTTTGTGCTTAATCGGTTATGGAACCGATTATCGTTGTTTGCTGGTACTTGGGACTGCGATTTCCACCTCGTTCCCAACATCTGGCACTGTGATATTTAATTACACTACCCAACGTCGCGCGTCGTACAAGCGGTTAAAGGTATTAGATAGACAGATGTATAAACGTAGGATAAATAAAAAACAAGAGAGTCAAGCAAGCGAATGTAATCACATAGTTATACCTTTGGCCGAAAGAAATATAATGAAAGATTATATTTTACAGAAATACGAGACACGATTTACAGCTACGTTAAAATAAAGATAGAAATAATATATTAGGTCTTTACCTATGAAATTGCCGTTTTGCAGTATTGGCCATTTCAAATCAAAATAATTTTTGTTTGGGTAAGAATTCTAATTTCAAATTAATTTTATTTTAAAAACATGGATTTTTTTTTCCAAAAGTAGTCATTTGTTTATTGATAAGTGTTACATTTTCATCGCATTTCAATCTTTTTCGTCATCATGGATACGTTAAAAATTCGAGTAATTATGGAATATGAGTACCGTCGTGGCAGCAACGCGGCACAAGCGGCACGCAACATCAACGACGTTTACGGAGCTAACACTACAAACCAACGCACCACCTGTTATTGGTTTGCTCGCTTCCGTTCTGGAAATTTCGACCTGAAAAATGAACCTCGCGGTCGTCCGAAGACTTTGGTCGACAATGACGAATTAAAGGCGATTGTGGAAGCTGATGATACACAATCTACGGCTGAATTAGCAGCAGCTTTCGACGTTAGCGTCAAAACAATATTGGTCCATTTGCGTCAAATTGGCAAGGTAAAAAAGCTTGACAAATGGGTGCCCCACGAACTCAATGATCGTCAGCGCGAAGTACGCGTCGAGACGTGCCTTGCACTGCTCAACAGACACACAAATGAAGGAATTTTGAACCGCATTGTTACCTGCGATGAAAAATGGATTCTGTTTGATAACCGCAAGCGCTCAGCAAGTTGGTTGGATCCTGGTTCAGCACCTAAACAATGCCCTAAACGAAAACTTACCCCTAGAAAAGTGATGGTCACTGTTTGGTGGTCTAGCGCCGGTGTGATTCATCACAGCTTCTTACCAAACGGGGTGAGCATTACTGCAGATGTGTACTGTGAAGAACTGAACACAATGATGGAGAAGCTGGCACATCTCCAACCAGCATTGGTCAATCGCTCGTCTCCGCTGCTCCTGCACGACAACGCGCGACCTCATACTGCACAGCAGACGGTGTCCAAGTTGCAAGAACTGGGGTTGGAAGCTCTCCGTCATCCGCCCTACTCACCAGACCTTGCGCCTACAGACTACTACTTTTTCCAGAATTTGGATAACTTCTTAGCGGGAAAAAAATTCAATACCCGAGAGGCAGTACAAAATGCCTTTGAAGAATTTGTTGCCTCCCCTCCAGCTGATTTCTTTAAGAAGGGCATCAATAAACTGCCACTGCGATGGCAAAGATGCATTGATTGCATGGGTGATTACTTCGATTAATACAAATAAAAAATACATGAAAAAAATTCGTTTAAATTTTTTCATACAAAACGGCAATTTCATAGGTAAAGACCTATTATAACAATGTCTATTTGCTAAAATAATTAACAACTAACTACTATAATAGCATAGACGAGAAACATTATGACACTCAAGCTTTCTACTTTAAAAAATATGTTTTTAAATATATTTTTTTCTGTACAATAATATTTGTAAAATATACAATGATTTAAGATTAACAATATTGCTACTCTCCCTAGGCATATTCATAATCAGCCTATAACGTTCCCACTGCTGAGACACGGGCCTCCTCTGTGAGAGTTAGTGGGCCGTAATCCACCACGCGGGCCCAGTGCGGGTTGATAGTTGTCACATGTCTTCTAATTTTTGGTTCTAGGACATGCCGGTTTCTTCACGATGTTTTCCCTCACCGTTTTGAGAGCAGTGGTGATGAATTAGGCCACCACTGCTCTAAGAGGTATATTACATGGAATTTAAAACATATCTGGCAAAAACTCAGCTGGTGCGGCGAGTGCGGGGGAGCCCCAACAGCATGCTGGCCCCGCTCGCAGAAAGGTTCGATTGTGTTATCGTGACTCACTGTTCGATGCGACACGTTGCACGTCTAGCTTAGTTTGAAACATGCAATTTTAATTTGTTATGCTTATTTTATTCTTATCAAATTTAATTGTAATTGAATGTAATTTTGATTAATGTTAATGTGACCGTGTGTTCTTGTCCTATTATTATGAGTCTATGTTACTTGAAATAAATGATTAATTAAATTTATTAATAAAATGTGGGTGTACTCTGTCTAACCCTTCAGGGATAACAGGCGTGACGTTATGATTATGTTTAATATTGCTACTTGTCCTCACGCACATCTAAAAGGGTAATATATACCTTTTTAGGGTTATCTTCTATGTGATCGCGCATCGTCGACACGTATCGAGCCTATACAAAGAGCTTTCATAATAATTCCTACTAAAATGACCGTCACTCTTGACATTCTCATATAAGTTCCAGGGCCGTTACAGATTTTTTTTAAACTCAGTTTAATGGTGTATTGCTAAATGCACGCCTGCATTGTGAAAACCGCAAAGTTGTTAGTGATGTGCGCTTTTTCTTCGTCTAGTTGAATTCCTTTTATACCTATATTTTAAATTAGCTTCTGTCCGGGACTTTGTCCGCGTCAATGTTCTTGATCCTCCTAAGCATCCTAGCATGATATTATATGCCTTCCTCGATAAATTTGCTATCCAACACTAAAATAATTTTTCAATTCGAAATAGTCCTGAGACTAGCGTGTTCAACTAAACAAACAAACTCTTCAGCTTTATAATATAATGACTAGCTATTGGCCGCGGCTCCGCCCGCGTGGATGTCGGTTACCACGTAAAAAACCTATGTCATTCTCCATATCCAAGGCTATATATCTGCCAAATTTCATGACGACCAGTTCAGCGGTTTAGGCGAGAAAGCGTAACAGACAGACAGAGTTACTTTCGCATTTATAATATTAAGTAGGGATAGTATAGATAAGCTTTGACAAGAATTCGGCAACTTCGTCAGCGTCAGCGTTGACCTCGCAAAGGTCTTCCATAGCGTAGATGTTATTACACAGAGATCAAGACAATAGGTGAAGCATCGTCAGTGATGTGGCTTCATTCTGTGGTTCATCGTAGTTCTCTCACCTGACTATGGTAAATTTGCAGCGCCCTACCTGGCTTTTTAGCCGGATGTGGGAAGGGCAGTTGGCCCTCCTGAGAGCTTTTATTGCAGGCTCAACATAGTTTGCTGGAGCCCGATGTTGCAGAAGCCACAGTTTTAATTGTAGGATGGTCGTCTTGAGGAAGCTGTTACGTCTCTTCAATCTGCTCCTCGACTGATGTGCGCTTGGCAGTACGATCATTTTGCAATAATTACTTTATTTTTAGGCAAATTCTTCACTATTCTTCTTACCTCTACTTATTAACAACTATGATTCATATTTTTTTAGAACTCTTGGCTTTAAAATATTTACAATTCGAATGTCAACATAGACTTTTATTTGGTGTACAACTTTTTGTTATTTGTTTTTTTTTTCGAAACATCAGAGCTCCTGTAATGCTATTCTGTAAAAACCTTACCGTGGCAACTCACAGTCCGTTCTCAGTTATTTTACCTGTAAAGTGTCACTGGCAAAACAAAGTAGTCTTTATTCTCGATGTGATAAAGTTGGTGTTGGGTTGCTGTTACTGACACGTATGTAAATTTCACCATTATCTTTATTCTTGTTACGATAAGGTTGCTGTTAGATTGCCGCTGTCAGAAGTAAAATAATTGATTGATTAGATGATGTGTGTTTAAAGTGAGCTGTCCCTAACGTCAGGTCAAGATGACAATTCACTTCAATACCACTTCACTTAAATTTCGACGGTGAGGCTTTTATAGAACAGACCGAAGCATACGAATCCTAAATACCTATGCAATTCTATAACTTTTAACCCTCAATAATCACAAATTAACTTTATTTTTATTTTAACAATTTGTAACTTAACACTTAAATTTACGAGACTTGCGAATATATTTCGGAGCGTGCGTATGATTCTCGTTGACACTAATGACATGGTCCTCGTACGTATGTACTGTGGCTTTGCATCCATTCTGGCTTGAACAACGCCAACGAATTTTTGGTCCAGCTGAAGTAGCATAATACGTGTAGTGGTTGAATTTCAACATACGTTTGCCTTTCATTGATACGACGAATACGGGTCCTATATCATCGTCGATACCTAAAAATAAAAGATTTGTTAGGACATACGAAAAATATCTTCTGCAGCCTTCGTTATCTGAGTTCATGGTTGACTATTTTTCATTTTATGAGAGTACAAAAAAGAGTTAACCACAACTCTCCGCGATGGTATTTCTAAAAGTACTTTTTTTAACAAAAGTCAAAAGTTGACACAACGGGAATTGATGTAGAAGGCCGATTTTTATAATTATTACGTAGCCATAATTATTTGCTTATAGGTTTAACAATAAAGAAAACACTGCAGCAACTTATTTATTCCATAAATGGTTGTTTGTAAAAAAAAACATTCCATTTTTATTGATTTATTGAATAGTACAAATTATAATTCCAATATAATTTGTAATGGAGATACAGATATATAATTATGTAGAAAGATATCAATTAATCTGCTTAGCCTTTTCCCAACTTTGTTGGGAATTGACAATGGCAACACTGCCCGAGTGACATGTCAAAATTTTGCTCCGTATTTTAAAATAATTTTATTTAATTTTTAAGTTACACTTAAAAATTAAATAAAACTATTTTAAAATACAGAGCAAAATTTTGATTTTTATGGTGTAATATTAAAACTAAATGTAAAATAACTAAATAAATACTGAGGATTATTGTTTTCTTGCAAAAATACGAAGTATAACACAGTTTTGGTTACACACTGATATCGGTAACCTATTACTAACAGCTTACGATTAAAAGCTGCGGATTTAAAGGGGAGTATTGTTAATTTTTATTCTATAATTAACACACATTCGTAACTTAGACTCATTAACATATTCATTGAAACTTAGTATCACAAATTTTGGTTAAATTGGCACCCTGCATTGGGTCTTAGTCACTTTGTTTACATACTTAGATCATCAAACTTATTGTCGTGAAATATCAAAATACTGCAATTCTAATAGTGTTATATTGTAGATAACGACAGTATCGTTGACCATCAATATCCCAGTTATGTTGGGATCGGCTTCCAGTGTAACCGGATGGAGCTGAACGACACAACCCAGTTTCTGGGTAACTCGAAATCCCCTGCAAGACTCTTGGGCTTCAGACTATCTGTAATTACTGTCAAAGAACTACGAATGACAGCCTACACCAACAGCTTGAGACACGCAGGGGTCTCGGTATGTTATGAATGGTCATCCATCAACAAACCGACCTTGACAATCGTTGTTTTGAACCTTGAAGATCGACCCGTGCGGCTATAATTATTTGGTCACGAGCCCAAATTGACAAAGGAAGTCATTTAAAGTCAAAGTTTTTTGAGAAACATAATCCTATTAATAATATTATAAATGTGAAAGTTTGTAAGTTTGGATATTTTGATGTTTGTTACTCAATATTTCTTAATATAAAGTTACAATATTTGCTTATGCATGGCATTTAAACTAGGTGGGTGAGTATGGTCTTCACGGACTCTTACAATGGCTTCATCGACTGTGACGATATTTGCTCGGCAGCCTCGCGATAAGTGGGTAGAACATCTCCATAGACGCTTAGTAGTTTTAGAAGGCTGTTCAGAGTACGTGAACCCTCTTAGGCGTATAAGACGATTCCCTTTCTGTGATTTTATGAAGACCGCTGTAATAATAAATCAAGTTAAAGGCAAGTTAGTATTTTTTGCACCATCTTTAAAGACAACCAAAGCAAAGTATTTCATTCATGAGACAAAGCTAAAATGTCTCATGATTCTGTAAATATTATAACTCCGTTTAGCAGTAAAGGCTCAAATAGACAAAAGACTGGTGAAATTATTCCAGAGATAGAATAAGAAACGGAAGTTTTATTGAATGTTACACGCTTTTATTGAAAGATACATAGTAATAAAACACGCACACCATAATAAAATACATAAACACACCCAATATACTAATAATACAAAGAAGCCAAAACCCTTGTATTCACATACGCTTTATGTGAGACATAATGATAGAATTTAGACGTTTTCGCCTTACCATAGAATTCAAACTAGTTTACTATTACGTTCTTTTTAGAAACAGGACCACGGTAACGCTGCTGAATTGGCTAAGATTTTGGTCCTACGCTTAGCAGTAAAAATTCGGATAGACAGCCAGATTCCAAATTAGAATATATTTAATTGTAGGTACCATATACCTTTATATTGAAAGACTACATATTTAATTTTTATTTGATTTATTTATAGGCTTATAATCTAAACACATATATTGCGTTAAACCACAGTTTTTGTCTTAATTATAAGTAGATCTCGCATGTATCTTAATTACAGGAAAGTACGTCACTAATAAATAATAAAAAACAATGCACAGGGATTGCATCAATGACCCCTATGCTGGGTGGAACCTGTAAATAATAAAAAACAATGCACAGGGATTGCATCAATGACCCCTATGCTAGGTGGAACCTGTAAATAATAAAAAACAATGCACAGGGATTGCATCAATGACCCCCATGCTAGGTGGAACCTGTAAATAATAAAAAACAATGCACAGGGATTGCATCAATGACCCCTATGCTAGGTGGAACCTGTAAATAATAAAAAACAATGCACAGGGATTGCATCAATGACCCCTATGCTAGGTGGAACCTGTAAATAATAAAAAAACAATGCACAGGGATTGCATCAATGACCCCTATGCTATGTGGAACCTGTAAATAATAAAAAACAATGCACAGGGATTGCATCAATGACCCCTATGCTGGGTGGAACCTGTAAATAATAAAAAACAATGCACAGGGATTGCATCAATGACCCCTATGCTATGTGGAACCTGTAAATAATAAAAAACAATGCACAGGGATTGCATCAATGACCCCTATGCTAGGTGGAACCTGTAAATAATAAAAAACAATGCACAGGGATTGCATCAATGACCCCTATTCTAGGTGAAACCTATAAATAATAAAAAACAATGCACAGGGATTGCATCAATGACCCCTATGCTAGGTGAAACCTATAAATAATAAAAAACAATGCACAGGGATTGCATCAATGACCCCTATGCTAGGTGGAACCTGTGATACACGATATCCATTCGTACATTATCAAATCAACTCTATCAAGTCTATCATAATCAGACCTATCGGCTACAGCATTCAGAATGCTGAATACACATGATTACATATATTTTTAGGGAACAATTACATAGATATTGGGAATTGTAAGTTTTTTTTTTTTGGAAAAATAATTATTTAATTCAGCACATGCCTAGTAAAAGAATTAATATCTGATCTTTTTTTGGTTTGAAGTTTTCTTAAAATGAAACCTGGCTAGATCGATTTATCGTCCACGAAACCCGTTGCATACTAATTTAATGAAAATCGTTGGAGCCGTTTCCGAGATTCAGATTATATATAATGTGCCTACATTACAAGAATTACCCGTTTAAAAGTATTAGATTGTTAATTTCACATACGAAACGTTAGTTTGGTTTTTGCCAGGGTATGCTGAGCTTTGAAAGTTAAACATTTCGCTTCTTTTTTTCCATTCAAACTAGGTGCATGATTGTGATCTTCTCGTACTCTTGCTATTACATCATCTACTGTCATGATGTCCGCTCGGCATCCTCGTGCTAAGTGCGTAGAACAGCGCCACTGTCGCCTGCACGATTTCGAAGGCTTTTCAAAGTACGTGTAGTCATTCAAACGTATGAGCCGCTTCCCTTTCCTTGATCTTACGAATTTCGCTGTAAGAAACAACATATTATGTTAGTAAATTATTTGAGACCATTCAAAAGATAACCTAGGTAAAGCCAACACCACTACCACCACCTTATATGTATTCCTTAAAACTGGTGCACAAAAATGCTATATAACGAAGAATTTATGAGATTGGTTCTAAGTAGACAGGTGGACAAACAGATGTCTAAAATGAAACGGAAGTTTTAAAGTTGTTCGTACTTTTTTTAATTAAAAGACTTCGATTAGGTATTAATAAAACAAAATTTATTTTAGTTTCACTTAGGGTCAAAAATAAGAATCACAAAAAAAATCTAGAACGCTTTGAAAACTTATATTTATTTGGCAAAATCAACAGACATATTTACATGCAAGAAATAATAGAAAGAAATAATGTGCAAAATGAATAAAGAAAACAAATAAACTATTATAACAAATAAAAAAACTTGAGAGGTGTCAAGGGACACCCGGATGGAACGAAGTTAAAAAAAAATCAAAATAATAAATAATATAAAAGACGAAATGAAAATATCTGGCTTGCTTTCTATAAGAGAGAGAGAGAGACAGACAGAGAAACATGCGCACGCCGCACGGCTTACAATAGCTTACTATAGCAAAAAGTGTCGTTACAACTTTTCGTATGATTTTTTTCCGTCTAGCCCCCTTTCACAACACGTGATAAGGAACTTCTTTCTAACATTAGTACAAAAATACTCGAGTTTCGTCCATCATCTCACAGAATCTCAAACATGCACAATATCGCGCATTGGATTTTTAATTCTCGGCGTTGATCTGAGCATTGAGAATCCAACTGAGTACATTCCAAGCACGTTGAAAAACACGCTGTCTGATTTTCGACTTTCGGTGCTAAGCAGTGCGTTGAAAATCCAGTGCGCAAAAAAAATCCAGTGTGCAAAAATCCAGTGCGCAAAAATCCAGTGCGCAAAAAAAAACCAGTGTGCAAAAAAAATCCAGTGTGCAAAAATCCAGTGTGCAAAAAAAATCCAGTGTGCAAAAATCCAGTGCGCAAAAAAAATCCAGTGTGCAAAAATCCAGTGTGCAAAAAAAATCCAGTGTGCAAAAAAAGTCCAGTGCGCAAAAATCCAGTGCGCAAAAAAAAGCAGTGTGCAATAAAAATCCAGGGTGCAAAAATCCAGTGTGCAAAAAAAATCCAGTGCGCAAAAATCCAGTGCGCAAAAAAATCCAGTGTGCAAAAAAAATCCAGTGTGCAAAAATCCAGTGTGCAAAAAAAATCCAGTGCGCAAATATCCCGTGCGCAAAAATATCTCGAAAAGCGAAATTTTTATGTGGACTAATAAATACATAATAATAAAACAAATAAAAAAAATTACGTTAAACGGTTTTAATGAAAATAATGATGTAGAAAAAGTACTAAAAGCTAAAAAATAATTCAGTAGGTCCTAGGTACCAGTCATCACACCACTTTCGTCATCAATGTAGGGATCAGACAAAAAAATTAAATCGTCGTAAAATTTCGAGTAGGTACCTACTAAATTTGACCCAAAAACAAACAGGGCAAGCTAAATAAAACCGTTTAAAAATCAATGGTTTTTCGCTCGTATTTCATACGCTGCCATACCGTTAAAGTGACACAGTTGAGCCCCCCGCCAAATTCAAATTTATTTTACCAAAGAATTTTCTTAAGAAAATTGTCAAAGTTCAGAGCTGCGCTTAAAAACCAAAGAAAATTTTAATTTGGTTGGCTCGGAACCGCATTCGCCTTAATCCGATTGCGTTAAATCTTTGTCAACTTATTGCTTGCACTTGCGCAAAGGTTATATGCTTATTACAATTCACAATTATATCTTTTGCGGCAGCGCCGTGTACCAGCTAGTTATAATTAGAAACTAGATAATGTCCGTAACTTCTGTAAGAGTTCAGAAATCTGACAACTCATGCGATTTCTAATCACATATTTATTTGGGTATAACTTAATCAAACAACCTACATAGTGATCACTCAATCAGAGAGGCAATTCTCGTAATTTTAAGACCGTTCACCGTCTGATGTCAGTCTCAATCTGTCAGAAATATCTCGTTTCCATACATTTCTGACAAGTATTTTTTTCATTTTGACCGTTTTTAATCATGAGAATGGGGCCTTTCAGAACTGGTCGTTCCCCGCATATTCCCCTTGCGTAGCGCTGGGATGACTACGGCGTAGCATTTACGTCATGACGTAGCAGATGACGTCATAGCGTAGCACCACACAAGGTCCTAGACTCCTAACTGTCCCTTCGGTACTTCTTTCACTATAGATAGATTTCATTTATCCTTTGCCAGTAAGTAAGACAGACTTAAATTAGCTGGCAATACTTTACCCACATGTTGAGTATCGGTATAGAAAATAAAGGAACAAATAAAAAACAAAACAAAATCAAGGGTGCAAAGGTCAATGCGCGTAATCGATCATTTCGTGGAACAGATATTTTTTTGAAGTATATTATATTTTTTTTTTGATAAATAAGCCCGTGACAGCCAATCTCCGGAAGCGCAGTGTACACACGACTACACATCAAGCTATACATTTCCAGTATAAACTGATCTCGCATTGTATCGGATTTCCGTACAGTGCGAGATCAACGTAAACTGGAAATATATAGCTTGATGTGTAGCGGTGCGTACATGTCAGTGTCATTTAAAGTTTTGAACTAAGTTGGAATGATAAAAAAAAACATTAGTTTTTGATATCGATACCTAACACGTGGGTAAAGTATTGCCAGCTTATTTAATTTGACCCTACAGAGCTTTAAAAGTTAGAATGTTAGCTTTTTCATTGCATTAAAACTAGGTAGATGACTATGCTGTTCATATATTCTTAAAATTTCTCCATTGTAAGTGATGATGTTCGCTCGGCATCCTCGCGATAAGTGGGTAGAACATCGCCATTGCCGCTTGCTAGTTTTCGAAGGCCTTTCGTAGTAAGTGTACCCTCTAAGGAGTATCAAACGCCTCCCTCCTTTTGACCTTACGAATTCTGCTGTAATAATAAATCCGGGAGTGTAATAAAAACAATCTCAAAATATTGGGTCTCAAATTTAGAAACAGTTTAATTTTAATCTATACTAATATTATAAAGAGGTAATCTATACTTCTATACTATAATAATTATTTATAATTATTATATTATAAAGAGGTAAAGTCTGTGAGGTGTGAGGTTTTAGGGGGTATTCTCTGGATCTACTGAATAGATTTTGAAAAAAAAAAATCAATAGAAAGCCACATTATTTGTCAGTGTCATAGGCTATATTATTCCGAAAAATGAAAAGACTTTTTCGTGGTAGTCGGATTTGCAAAGTAAGTCGGGGAAAAAACGGTAGAACGAAAACGTTTCTTACGAACGCTGCCTTTAAGATGAGAGATATACCATTGAGTTCTAGAAAAAAATGTAGAGCTTGATAATACCTACAAAAAAGTCAGTGACAGCATATGTCTGACCTTTATATTTAAGTCACAAAAAGTAGTTTTTTTAACCAAAATTAAAAAAATCGTTAGGACGTGTTTATTGGACATATTATCAACAATTATGAATTCTTATCAAAATAAGTAAATTTATCGTTTCAAGTATTTAAAACAAAATACTTTTTTTTCCCTTTTACTGCACATAATTTGTAATCTATTGAGTAATATTTTAATTAGACGGTTTTTTTCATCTACAACAGGTCAATCTATTTAGAAATAACTTGCTTTATCAGCAAGGAAATTTTATTTAGATAAAATTTGTTCTTTACAGTATGTTTTTTGGTTGCATAGTTTAAGAGATAATTTAAAATATCAAATACGCGAGACAATTCATGTTCGGCCAACTGGATGGCGATGGCGTCGCAACGGTCGCTGTGGGGGTAGGGGCATGGCCTATTATGTCTATCAATTGAAACCCGGTAATATAGCCAAATATGCACGCAAATACATACATACATATGCAGTAAAAATATAACCCTCCTTTTGGCAGTCAGGAAATAAATCTTAGCACTAAGTACTAACCGAACCACACTCATAATTTCAACACAAGTAATAATGTTTACCGCCCAACGAAGTGGGCACGGGTCAACTAGTGGATAATATATGCATGTAAAACTATAATACTACAAGTTGGAAGGCCTCTCACAAGGTGGACCGATGACCTTGTGAAGGCCGCAGGAGTCCGCTGGATGCGGGAAGCACAGAACCGGTCAAACAGGCGGAGCTTGGGGGAGGCCCATGTCCAGCAGTGGACGTCTTTCGGCTGAAATTATGATGATGATGACGAAAACTATAATATACCCATATTCTGATGATTCGTTCTATAGTAAGACCGCTGACATTTATGTTTATTTGCTGAGAAATAAGTGTTTATTTTAGCATGTTGCTAGTACCAGACTGCATATCATAGCAAAAAAAAAACACATTTGTTATGTGCAAAAAAACAGATGGGGCTAGCACAAAAAACAAAAAAAACAAGCATGGGACATCATTGAAAAGGAGTTCAATGCAACCCTCTAAAAAAAATGATGACACAAACCGTAACTATAACTCTCAACCGCCCGAAGTTGAGCGGTTAATGTTACCATTATTTGTGAACCTGTATTGTGTTGCAACCCGTATTTCGCTTAACCGGAGATTTGACAGCTGCCAAGGCATTGGTTACTGTTAAACTTACTTGGTGCAACTTCCTCTATAGTAGAATCCTTAAGAATCCTTACCGCCATTTCGACCGACTTTTACCTTTAAGGACATCACTTAACATTGCTCCAGCTCAGTAACAGCCCGGCACCGCTTCTGAAAAAATCCACCCGCTTGTCGCCACCGCGCCATCAGCAAGATGACCACTCGCTTTTGCCACGCCATCGGTGAGGTGACAGTTTGTTGTTCACGCGCCGCGCACTAGTTGGTAGCTCACTGTCTACGCGCAAACGGATAGTCAGTTACAGACCGGTTTGCGAACATTAGTTAGCGTGAGACTTTGCGAGCGAGAGTGAGAGAGGGAGACAGCTGTGCGAGCGAGCGGCGCGAATAACGCGCGGCATGCCGCTGGGGTGCTTTTTGAGGTATTTTTATAATCAACTAGCTGACCCGGCAAACTTCGTACCGCCGATAAAAGATTTCTGAACTTTTTGAGAGACTAACAAACGTCAATATTTTTTTATATTATAGATTTTCTTTATATTTTCTCACTATTTAAACCTTCCCTGGACTGCCAAAAATATTTCAAAACCAAAATTAGCCAAATCGGTCCAGCCGTTCTCGAGTTTTAGGGAGACTAACGAACAGCAATTTATTTTAAAAAAAGCGTGGGGAGCTTGACATTAATCTATATATATAGATTAATGTCAAGCTCCCCACGCTTTTTTATTGAATTAAAATATTTTCTCCTTTTTTAGTTTGGTTTTTAAAGCGTGTTTTTTAGTTTTTTATTTTCTATTATTTGCTTAGGTATACCTCTCGACTAAACTCACAAGTAATTAATAAATAAACAAATAAAAACACCACACGGCCAAACTTACAACCTCGAAACGTATTAAAAGTGACATGACGCTGCCATCTCTTCGAAATCAAAGAAATAGTCCGTCCCATTCTAACATTCGTTTATTCTGTATATCTGTTTCACCTCCCTGAAGTTAGCGTTTTCACAGATAAGATATTCGGTCAGATAGTTATTCCTAGGATAAATATTATTTGATAGATTAACATTCACTTATCCGACGAATAAAGAGTCTAATAACTTTATTCTTCAGGTAGCTGTTGGTAGTTTTATCTGAGAATTGAAAATGAGGAATGAATGAATGGATGAATGAATGGGAATGAGGAATTGTAATGTAATGTAATGCACCGATCCCACTAGCCCAGATCCCACTAAAATTCGCACTAGCCCCAGTAGCCTCATGCTTCATGGTGTTACAGAGGCCATTGCATATCAAGAAGTAGACCGGGGGGCGCGGTAATGGTCAGGTAGACAGCATGAGGCTACAGGGGCTAGTGCGAATCTTGGGGTTCATTCGATTAATCGAGTCTGGTCAAGCCACGCTTAATTACACAAAAATCTCAATCCATTAAAAATGTGCTGCAAATAGTATCAATGCGAATTTCTAATTCAGAAAAGTTAACATTTTCTATCGACAACGTTCTCATGAGGTCTTCAATATCGTGGCGACGTTCTTCGGCAAGCTTGCTGTTTTCAAGTAAAGGTTTTTTGGTCCGAATAAAGTATTTTGATTGAGTCACTGAAATCAAACGTAGTTTTCTTTGATTAAACAGGTAATATGCATGCACCCATAACACAGATTTAAATAGATAACGGTTTTTTGTTCCATAGTAGGTAGGTACCTAAGTGAATCTTTACATAGATTTCAGGCGATCGATTCTGTAAAAAAACTGACTGTGAAATTAATTACGTAAACGTTATAAAATATGAATTTTGTTGAACAGTCAAATAAAAATCGGATCTCCCATGCAAAATCAATCAATGGGACGTCCGATTTTTTTTTCATATTTCGACCCATGTTCCTTGGAAAAAGTTGTTCAATTTCACGGGTACTGTCACCCTGAAATTTTTTATGGTGACTAAAAATTCACCTTGTATAATAAACATTGGGACTGTATTCATTGTACAGACGCCAGCAAAACAAGCTACCCCAATCTGTCAAATTTATAGATTTCCATCTTTATTACATAAGCATAAGGTTCATGTTCAATTGGGAAAATTTGACAGTTTGAGGTAGCTTGTTGTCCTGGCGTCTGTACCTACATCAACGATAGGTAAACGGTAAACGATTGCGACGATCGCTTTATAATAGGACACCAGCACCTCAATTGTAACACACTTTCTATCACATTCCAAAGGAGATTTCTTATCCATTACCTACTGCATGTTTGAAAAATTCGTCAGCTCGACAACGTAAATAATGCAACAAAAGTTGTCAAAATGTCATAGTGCATTGTAATTTTTAGTACGTGTCGCATACACCCCGCTGATGAGGCATTTGCAAGGCAAGCTTCGCGATGTCTGCGCGGGGTATAGTATTCAATTTTAATAGTTCATTAGTGTTGGTACATGGAAGTAAAAAACAATCAATACAAAATTACTCTATAAGTAAAATGTTTTTCATGGCACATTTCGTTTATTTATTTTCATACTTAAAACATACCGATAGAAAATTGTGGTTTGCCAGTATTGGGAGCACATTATTAGGTAGGTGTTACGAACAAAAACAGGAGGTTCAGTAGAATAGATTGTTTTATAAGATACATTGGCTATGGATACAGATGTGGACTTATGTTGCTGTGTCTAAAATGTCATTTTATATTTTTACACTAGAATCGGCCCTGTCCAGTTTTTTCACTTATAAATAATTTGGCTAACAATATAAACAATATATACGGGAAATTCATAACTGAATTTCCCGTAAATAACTAATTTTAACAGACTTTTATTGTTCATTATTTTTGTACATATTTTACCTTAACCTGACTGAGGTTTTGAAGCATAACACGTAATTTAAGTGAAAACACAAAACATTCGTTGGATTCATTACATAACGTCTGTAATCCCCAAACGGTTAGGCAGTGTTGATGGGATTCACTTTTTAAGAATCACATTTTAAGTTGAATAAAGACATCACTGTATAACTGGTACCTATATTAAAAATTACACTCTATGAGATCGTTTCTCTTCAGATATGTTTTTATTCTATTCTCTTTTTACTAATAATAAAAACATACGTAAACAATAAAGCCATGGGACAAAACCGTGACCGTTTTTGTATGTTTTTTTTTTAATTATTATTTCACAACTATATAAAACTTTTAATTAACAACAACAAAAAAATAGCGTCTTCAAAAAGGGTGCTACAAAGCTCAAAATGAAAAAAATATATTTAATTTTGGAACTCGGTGTCTTTCGTTTTGTATTTTAGTTTTTTTGCCACCGACTTCCGAAACTAAGGTTATTGAAAGCACTCAATACGTGAGCTAAATGAAAAAATAGTCATGGAAATCGGCCCAGTAATTACGAAAAAAATAGTATAAATACATTTTTTTTAAACCAGCCGAAGCATAATCTACTCCTTTTTTTATTCGGTTAAAAAGTAGCAAAACTATGTGTTATCATTTATCAACAATACTATGTATTTATACTAACTCTGTATTCGGTTTTTAAGAACAATTTGTACGTTCAGGCAACGGCTATAATGTTGCCCAGCAATGTTACTGACTTATTTTTCTACTACCGAAAACCCTTGAATTATTATTAATTAATTTTCTTCACATTCTGCGCAGGATGCCTGTGTTCTCCATTCACAGCGATCACAATGTCATCCAGAGTGAAGACGTGAGCGTGGCATCCCATTGGTGAATGTGTTGAGCACCGCCATCTTTTTTTCTTTGTCTTCGAAGGCAGTGATGAGTACGTGAATCCATTTATTTGTATCATTCGCCTGCCTCTTTGGGAAACTACGAATCGGGCTGAAAATTAGGTAACTTGGTTAGAACAAGGTGATAAGTAAGTAGGTAATACCCATGACATCTGCTGAGTTTCGCTAGCTCTTTAAATTTGACCCTGTATACTCAAAACACCGTATAAATATGCCTGTTCATATATGTATTTACCTTCGTATACCTCTGTGCCATTGTAACTGGCACTTTGTGACATTGGTGAATGTCACAGTGGTACGCAGCCTACTTGCATACTCAGATGGTAATTTGGTTTTAATTGTTTGTCTGTCAATTTGAATAAAGTGTCCCTGTCACGTCTTACGATATTAAAAGCGCGTCCCTTATCGTGTTATTAACGCTCCGCGAGTTTCGACTGGCGTATCTTAAAAGACATACCAGGCGCTTGAGCTCATACCACAAGTAAAAAACCAAGCCAGGCTTCTACCGGGCTAAGACAATGGTCCGCCGCGTCCGATATTGAGCCGGGCACCCGATATGCTGGTAGAGCAAATTGTCCACGGGCACCACTAGCGAAGCGTCATATAATAATTCCGGGATAACGTTACTAGGTAAGTTGCACCTAACCTTCGATCATGAATTGACGGTAACGCATTGCGCGTGCGACGGTCGCGCGATAACTGACTAGGTTATGCCGTTTCACTATACATGACAGCAGATTTTGCTCTGAACATTAACGAAACGCTTTTAACTTAGTCAGCAGCGGGCAGTGGTGCGTCCGGTTCAAGCAGCTACGTTACGTCTAGTGTATTACTATTGTTTCTTATGCTTTCCAGTTGATGCATATTTTTAAATTATTAGTGAACCAAAATATATACATATTTTTTACTTTAGTCTTATTTATTCATTTTATTAATTCGATAGTCGTGCTGAGGGCAAATCGTTCTACCGTATGAAAACAACCATTAAGATTTCAGTGAACAGCTGTGAGATATTCAATATAGTATTGTGAAAGTGCATGTAGCAATCTGCGATAAAATAAATGATAATGACGAAAAAAATTACAGTTGAGGTACTTAATACTTTTTTAGATAAAGGTATATTTATTCAAACATAATTAACAAAATACACAAAAGGAACTGCTATAAATCACAAAATAAATAAAATGGCACAAAAAGTACCTAACTTATGATTTTTTTAAAATTATTTTATATATTAGATACTAAATGGGCCTGCGCTTCACCTTGATCCCACCTGTTGGAAAGCGATTGATGATGTCTATGATGGATCGAGCGTGCCCATATTAGATCCATTATTCTGCATGAGGCGAAAGTACGAAATCTAGGACAGACTTATTATTTAAAAAACTATGGGACAAAAAGTGTGTATTAACAAACTTTTTATCCCATAGTTTTTTGGAAAAGCAAAAGAAACGACACAATATAATGTAATTAAATTCTACAACCAGAATAAAAAGATTTTCATACAAAAAAAAATGTGACTAACAGGTGATGTGAAAAATCTTTTTCAATGTAAACTAAACAAAAAGTGCCTGAATAGTTATCCAGTTTACAGCAACTTCTTAAAAAACCTTCTTTAAACCATTATAATTATGCATCTTTGAATTTACTTAGTATTAGTATTAGATAAAGATACACTCGTAATAATAATTTACGCACGAAGTTTTATCATCCTCACAAATTTTAATATTTGTTTTTAATTCTTATGAATAATATTTAAAATTAATAATAATAATTAATAACCTCGTGAAAGCTGAGAAAGAGAAACAAATTAAATATCTCGACTTAGCACACGAGGTTGTTGATCTGTGGAATGTGAACTCGGTTGTCATTGTGCCGATTGTCGTATCGGCGAATGGGCTGATAGCCGAAAGCCTCGATCAACATCTCTCGACGCTCTCGTTAGGGATCAAGGGCCTGATTCAGAAGGCAGTACTCCTCGATACGGCTCGCATCGTGAGGAGGTTCCTGTCTCTGGAGCCCTAACCACCGGTAGCTTGGACCCTGCTCCAGATACCGGCGGATCACTATTTTATATATTTTTAAATGTTTGTTTTATAAAAAATAAAAAAAATGTATCATAATAAGTAAATAAATGAATAAACAAAATAATAATTTAAATCTTAACATAATAATTTAAATTTAATTTAAAATGAAATGATTTATAATATTTTTTATTTATAAATATTAATTATTTAACAAAACAATCAAATTGAATTAAATCCTACTAATATTGTAAATAGGAAAGTTTTTATGTTTGGATGTCTAGATTTTTGGATGTCTGTTACTCAATCACGCAATAACGGCAGAATGGAAATGGATGAAAATTTAGCACACAGATAGATTACATAGCGTGGATTATTAACACATAGGAAACTTTATATCTCAATAGCACGTTCCCGTGGGATAATATCCGACCTCAACGCGGGCTTATAGCTAATTAAAGCGAATCCCTTAAAAAAAATACATAATAGTAACAGCCTATTATTGACCCGCTGCAAGGGAAAGGCCTCTTCTTATACAAAGAAGGCACGAACATTAATCACCACGCTTGCTCAAGACGGGTTGGTGATTTCAGACGTATATTAAATATAAGCAGCTTTCCTCACGATTTTTTTCCTTCACCGATATGAGTTATGTCCAAGATAAAAACAGAAACCTGTCGTTGCTCGGAAAGCTTACAAAATGAGAGATCAGCTTATACTAGAAAAGTATACATTGATTTCGTCGTGTGTACATTTCTTGGCTGGATTTTTTATTTCTGTCTTTTGCTGGTTACGTCAACGCGACTGCCACAAAAACAGTTCATTATTTTAAAAAGAATAATTTAGATTTGCGTCTTTCAGTAAATTATGTTGATGGTCGTCATTAACAAATACTATAACATCTTCAAATGTTTTGATGGCGGCTCTGCAGCCATGCCGATGATGAGTGGAACAGGCCCATCGGATCTTGCCTCCTTGGGCCCGAACTTGGTAGAAGTTGTGTCCCTTCAGCCTTATCATTCTTCGGCCACGACGCGAGGTGATGAATGAAGCTAGAAATACGGATATATTAATTATTGATTTATTAAAGCTATAAGCACAAGTGAATGATAGATAAAGGCGGACTTAATGCCTCAGAGATTATCTACCAGTCAACCTTAGAAAATGAAAGAATGATTATAAAACATTTGGACCTTGTTTTGGGGATCTCACACGATTTTTTACCGTTTCA
The DNA here is from genome assembly GCA_947359405.1 of Antitype chi. NCBI lineage: Eukaryota > Metazoa > Arthropoda > Insecta > Lepidoptera > Noctuidae > Antitype > Antitype chi. The sequence goes on along the minus strand of OX375820.1, from coordinate 16,856,462 downwards.
AAATTTTCAAGTTTTCAATTATCTGCATGGGTTTCACCGGCTACTCATTCTTAGCAAGCCCGAAAAGAGAGACAGTTTAATCGTTTCCCTCAAAAGTTTTTTAGAAAACCTTTTTGTTTGTGTTTTCATCACTTAAAGAGTTGATAAAATATAATTATAATAAACACAAAAACATATAAACCCATTTTAATTACCATTGTTAATCAACACAAAGTTAACATAAATTAAAATAATAACCTAGAAAACTTAACAAAACATTATCACGTTTATTTTATACATAAAAGGGAGAACAAACCCACTCACAACCCGTAACTGTTATTTTGTTTGCTCAATTTGAGTCAATTTTAAAATTTTATAACCGCAAATAAAAAGAAAAAATCAACGCTTTTTTAAAATATTATCCCAAAATAAAACTTAAAAAAATAAACAATACCGAGTATCAAATCTGTTATCATGGTTCTCCCAAAATATTACGTACTATAATTACCGTGAAAAACAAAGCGGAGTGAGCTGTCAATAGGGATGGTCAAGCTAATTGTAGATGGCGTGGTCATAGCTAGGTCTTTACGGCGGCCTACAATTCATTTGGCATTTCGTTGATTCGTTGTTTAGTCATGAGTTTCGTTTTATTTTATTATTTTAAATAAAATGCCAATTTGTCAATCAATTCACAATTTTAAACGTTAAATATTTTTCTCTTATAATGTTTCCGATATAACCTCAAAGTACTTATGTTTAATTTTGAAAAATCTCTACTAACAGCTTTAATCCACAATCTTCTATTTTTTAAATTTGAGGGTGTTTCGGGAAATGGTCTGGACTACCACCACTTCCCTAAACACCCTAAAATTAAAAAAAGTCGGATTCCAATTTCAGAGTATTTAGGAATACAACAAGGCGTCATTTTCGGAAAAAAACTAAATAAAACCACTTCACGCCGTATATTTATTAGCTAGTGTTGGGAACTAGCTACGACAGCGTCATTTTGACAGTTGCCTTCCCCATATTGTCAATGCTTAGTATCAAGTGGGATGACAGATCACTTCACCTACTGAGGTGTATAACGGTAAGATTTTATAGAATAGACCGGCCATGAGCACTTTACTGTGCCCATGCGCCCATAAGTACGGCTATATATCTTTCTTACGTTGCACAATATCAAAAGCGTTCATGTTTACAGATTCTATCTTTTGTACAAATTTATATATTCTTCTTACTGAATGCTTGGCATTCACAAAATCAATTAGTATAAAAGTTGACGTTTTACGTCTTGTATTAAAATATTTTATTCTTAAATATACATATTTCTCTAACCACCATTTGTTATTATCAAAATATTAAGAACAATCACAACTTGCAGTCGTTACAACACATTGAAAATTTCAGGTCCATTCAAACTAAGGACGAGATTTTTCGTATAAATATTGCTGCAAGTATGCTAGCCTCTTATTTCTTAATGATGGCTAATAATAATACATTATTGCTTTGCATATCCTACAGTATATGGACAGCACTTGATTTCATTTATCATATCTGCGTAATCAGCCTTAGATGAAGATAAAATTTTACTAATCAAAAATGATTTGTGTCAATCCATTGTTGAGTAGGTTCGTGATTATGAATTTCTGACAGGCTAACTATTTTATATTCTATGGTCCTAACAGATGCCCTGCAGCCTTTGGAGTGGTGGGACGAGCAGTACCAGCGAACGTCTGATTTTCCTTCGTACCGATTACGGCAAGAATATTTGAAGCCGTTGTAATATAGCTGGCGCTTGCCGCGAGGAGTTGTGAAGACCATTGGTCCTGTAAAGAAGAAGTAATTAATAAAAAATAGATCCATGAAGAGAATACTCGATTTCCCACAAATTCAACACATCAATGTGGGGAAATTGATGAACAATTACAAAGGGTTTTCTGTTTATAGGGAAATATATTTTAAATAGGTGCTAAAACAGTGAGGATGTAATATGGAGAGTGAATGAGAAAATTAATGAGACCGATGCCACACATACAATTGTTGATAAGCAGTCGATGAACAAAGAGTTACGACTGGTAAATATAACAATGATTTGGTAGTATCTACGCTTATGGATGTTACTTGAAAGTAGAAGATAATTGTGCTAAGTATGTACAGTGTGAATCTAATTGGATTAAAAGTGGATGTAGTAACAACATCGTATCTAAAAGGTTTGGTCGTAACGGGGTATGAATAAAGGGAGATTAACATATTCTTATTATAGAATAATGTTGGGCATCTGTATCTGACGGAGAAAAGGTTAGAAAACCACTCTACAAGGTTTATAAGCAGATATTTGGATATGGTTGAAACAAAAGGTGTTCTTTGTCACCTATGGAGCCTTCTTTTATATAAAAACAATTTGATGAAGATCTGAATTGGAGTATAGCATATACGCGCATCAAGGATGATTATATAAAAATGACAATGTTAACATATTTAATTGATTTCTTTTAATACAACACCAATATAATAATCTTTTTAAAATATCTTTAAATAGAAGGGAGATTATTTCAGTCTGTTTAGCCATTCCAAATGAATACATTCTCCCTTCCTTCTAATCAGACAGTTGGTTCAGTCTCAATCAATCACAATCATTTTTGAACGTTTACTTTCGAAATCTCATTTAGCTTCTTACATTTATGAGATAGGTAAGTTTTAAATTTTCTAATTACAACCTGATTTGAATTTGAAATAACAATTTAACGCATACCCTTATGTTCGGGATAGTATAAATTAAATATACTTATACCTATTGACTTATATTTCGATTAAAATAATATCTTAATTAAAAACACATTCGTTTTATCAGTCTTATGCTACGGCTACATTGTCGCGTTATCACGAACTTCACATCGTGCACTCTCTTTCGCACATAGCCCGACGTCTTCATATACAACAGAGAGAGCGCTACTTGTAGTTTACGATAACGCGACGATGTAGCCGTAGCATTATAACACCTCAGTAAATTGAATACACGAATTATCTTAAAGTGCATTAATATTATGATATTGTACGAACCACACATATTGTAAGAGTAAACTATATAAAGCCAAAAGATAATAATTTTCATAAACAGGCTGGTATCCCGTAATACTACTATAATATTATAAATGTGAAAGTTTGTGAAGATGTTTGGATGTTTGTTCCTCAGATGTGGCACACTGATAGACTACAACCTAGATTAACACATAAGATACTTTTTATCCCGGTAGAGTACGTTCTCGTGGAATAATTTCCGACCTCCACGCGGACGAAGTCGCGGGCGGAAGCTAGTATAACATAAGCTTAATTAGCCTATCACGGTCCCATTGCTGGGACGCAGGCCTTCTTCCAAGGTGAGGGAATGGGCCACTATCCACCACGCGAGACCATTGCGGGTTGCTAGATGTCACACGTCTTGGAATTTTTCGTTCTAAGACATGCCGGTTTCCTTCACCGTTTTTTAGAGCAGCGGTGATGAAATAAATAACACAAAAAGCACCTGCCTAGGTTTAAACCCACGACGTAGAACTCGTAAGTCAGGGCAGTTCTACTCGGACACCAATACTCTCCTCCAGTAAATGTAGGTAGTATAGTGTTTATGGCTGCCTAACTGGGTTTTCTTACATAATAAATTACGGCCTCTGCGATATACACACAGTGTCCACAAGAATACCATTTATTTATTATTGTTTTGGTTTTACTTTTGTTTCTTTGGATATGATCACGTTGACCCTATTAGCTGGAACCAGATACATTGCAGTGACCGGATAATTCCCTCCTCTGTTAAAAGTCGCACTGGTTGTTGCGGAACCTGAGCTGTTCTCTGCACTTCCTGCTCTCTGAGTTGAACTGGTAATAGCAGAAGCCGCATTGGTATCTACTACAGCGGTTTCCGCACTGTTTATCCGTATGTTTAATGCCACACCGGTCAATGCAGAAGCCGTACTAGTTTGTGCTCCATGGGGACAGACACAGAATATTTCGTAATCCACAACGATCCCTGCTTTAGTAGTTGTATTCGACCTGTTTCCTGCTCTGGTGGGATTTACACAAATCTCTTTATTGTGCAAAGTTGCATTGATTTCTGCTGCAATGGAACCAGCAGTATTTCCTGCATCATTGGAAGGCGCGCTAGTAGTTTAACTATTTCCTATGAGACTTAAATTGTCTTTAGGCCACACTCTCATGGAACCCCATCCGATCCTTGGTCCGACGGTACCCGTATTCAACACTTCTCCGGAGCTAGCCGCTGTGGTTGCTTTTTCGGAAGTAGCCCCACTGAGATTAGCTTTGTTTGTTGTGCTTGGCCTGGTCTTAGCACGAGCCTCATCGGCGTAACTACACGTTTTTTTGTTTTGGTTTATATCTGCAGTCAAATACTCGTCATCTTCGACTATTATCGTTTCCTGTGGTGGTGGTGAGATGAAAACAACGTCGTCATCTGCCTCTATTGTTGGTTTCTCTGGTAAATGTGGAACGAAAATAGTTTCGTCATCTTCCTCTATTGTTGGTTCCTCTGGTGGTTGTGCGACGTAACCACCCTTGTCTTCTTCCACTCTTGTCGGTTCCTCAAGTGGACCTGCGAAGAAAGGACATTTTTTTCATTTTGTTTTTATTCTTTTACCACCCTCTGCATTTATTTGTGCTATCTACCTACATAGTAAACGAAATAATCTAACCTATTGACTGTTACTAGTTACTAATATTTCTTAACATAATTGAAGAAAAAATAGTAGATGGATTTTTCATAGCGGGAGTTACCTATACCATATAGTTACTTTTTATGAAAAAAAAAACTCAGTGTTGGTAATTAAAAAACATAATTTATGTAGTTACATATTTAAAAATACAAAAAAAAGTAGATAGTTCCGACTATATTTAATTTTTTTACACAATAATACCTTTTTTTAGGAAATAAATTTGTCTGATCAGAAATAAACTGTACAGATATTTTGACTTTCAGTTTAATGTTATTTGATAGTGTAAGTTACACAGGCGCAGACGAATAATAATATTTTTGCGATACTTCATGGTTATGGCGTTCTGAAGAAGCTATAATTTCATTATTGATAGTCCGAATGTATGCTTTACACCCCTTAGCATGATGCGAAGAACAGTACCACCGGCTCCTGGAGCTACTACTCATGACTCCAGAGTATCTGAACCCACGATAACTGATCATGGGTTTGCCTCGAGCTGAGACCAGGAATTTCAATTCTGTGGATTACAAAAAAAGATATTCACGTCACTATAATACACACTCAAGCTGTTTGATGAAAAGTTTTGAATAAATATTATTTATTTAATTTATGAATAAAATATAGTTAAAATAGTAATTTAGTTAAAATATAAATTTAAAGTTAAAATAGTACAATACTATTTTAACTTTAATTACTATTTTGACTGTATTGATTGTTATTGATGATTGTCGGTTTCCCATTATACTTTCGTCCCCTATTTTACGCCCTCAGGAGTTGATTTCCCAAAAACACTGAAACACGTAGTTTTTAATTTTTAATCAGAATGATAAACACCAATTTTCATGGTTTAAACTACAAAAATGACGATATCCCATACAAATTTTCATCCCCTATTTAACTCCCTTACGGGTTGAATTTCGAAAAACTCTTCCTTGTACCTTATCTATATTATAAAAGGAACCTCTGTGCAAAATTTCAGTTTGCTAGGTCCAAGGGTTTGGGCTGGGCGTTGATGATTTAGTCAGTCAGTCAGGACTTTTATTTTTATTTATATAGATTTCCTTATAATATCACATCCCCTATTTAACTCCTTTAGGGGTTGAATTTCTAAAAATCCTTCCTTATTCCTTGTCTACATTATAAAGGGAACCTCTGTGAAAAAAATCAGCTTTTTAGGTCCAAGGGTTTGGGCTGGGCGTTGATGAGTCAGTCAGTCAGGTTTATATTTATATTTATATAGATATCATTCTCCTGTCCTTATACAAATTAATTTGGAGTCGGAGCAACATATTGTTTTGTCTTTCACATTTCTCTATTAGTCGTCAACTCAGTAGTCACACCAAGCCGCCCCAAGTTTCGGCCCATATAACGAACGTTGGAAGGGCCATGGGAAGGTTGGAGTCCATCCATCGTTGCTTTAGTCTCCCCCTACTCTTATAGCCATCGACATTCATACTCAAAACTTTTCTCACGACATTTTCTTCATTCCTTCGTACCACATGCGTATACCTTAGCAGTCAACAACTTTTAAGTTATCGGTGCTACTTTGAGACTTCCCCCTATGTACTCATTTCTTATACTATCCATTCGTGTAACACATACCACTTAACATACTCATCTCAGCTGCATGAAATTGCCTTTTATATGGATTGAAAATGCTTGATATGTACGGTCATCAACAGAGATAATTACCTAACCAGTGTCGTCGGATATAGTTGAAGTTTATTACGAAACCGATAAATGTTTTAGAATTTTTACAAAATTAAATTAACTTCGAAAATATTCATATTCATATTCATTTATTGCATTCCATATTATATTAAAGATGTTATAAAGGGCTTAAAGCTAGGTACAGAAATATGGACCCTATTAGGGCACAGCAAAACGATAAAATTAAGATAACCTACTTAGAATAAAATTAAAGCTACTACATAAACAAAAAAATAATAATCTTGGTATTTAAATTTATTTAGAAATAATAAAAGAACATAAATTGCAAACTTTTACTTTAAGACGCTATGTGTATTGCTATTTTGTTTGCTACATTTCAAACCATTTCAAATATGTAACGGTTTCTTACTTCTTAATTGAATGTTTGCTTGTCTCTTTTGGTGACTGTACAGCAGTTACTTACTTGTCAGGATTTGCATCCATGACCTCGTGTGTTCGTGCTATAAAATAAAGGTAAAAAAGTAGATTTACTTACTTGATTGCTGAAAAGTAATGCGTTTCGCGTTACGCAGCCAAATTTTTTTCGCGTTTTCGTCAATATTATTAGTCAGATGGTGTTAGGTAGCCTAATTAGGAACAACTCAGCTGAAAACAGCGTCAAAATGCGTCACCTGGAAGCAAAGATATGACGATAGTACGCAAACTTGGTTCGGTTACGTTGATTTTTGTACCTACCAGTTATATAGAACAAACGAAAATTCTATGTAATAAAGTAGCTATATACGCTAGGCGCACGGGCGAGGTGTCGAAAGACGCGTCTCCGCGCGATCTAGCTAACTATGGCGTTACTGAAAATTGTGATATCATGATATAGTCATCATCCGCATAGCGTTTTCCCAACTATGTTGGAGTCAGCTTCCGGTCTAACCGGATTCAGCTGAGTGCTAGTATTTTACATGGAGAGACTACGTATCTGACCACAACCCATTTACTGGGTATTACGACACCCCTTGGTAAAACTGGTTGTTAGAGTACTGGCCTTCTGACGACCAGCAACGACTGTCAAAGATCTACGAATGATAGCCGGGACCGACGGCTTAACGTGCTTTTTGAGGCACGGAGTGGTATTTTTTTTGGATTGGAATGAATCATCGCCCTCCCGCTCTGGGCGGAGCGAGAGGGCATACAGGAGGTTGCACGGGCGGAAAAAGTCATTTGATGATTTCCCATCCAAAAAAACAGAGTCTTGGTATGCAAGGATTGACACCCATCCAAGGAGCTACTGCAGCATGCGTAGCTTAACCTGATCGATCGACCCGTGCGGCTGCTATTGCTTAGCCACGAGTCCCCATAATATTCCATAATATTATTTTTAATAAAGCTAAATAGTTTTCGATTATGCCTGAAGTATACAACACTGACTTAAGGTCACGTATTTATGTTTCAAAGTTATATTTCTTTTTGTGGTCAATTTAGAAACTTTGAATTTACGTAGAACAACGATTTATCAATATTTTTAATATGAAGTAGACTCAAACCACTTCAATTAAACTATTTACAGGCACTTTTGGATTATTAAAGAGTCGGTCAGTTAGAAAGCTAATTGCTAGTTGTAGTACTTGATAAACAGGCATGTCAATTGAATGGACATCTGAAAACAATTTTAAACTACACCATCAAAATAAACTGCTCCAATTCACTTTAATATATTACTGATGTAATACAAATAAGGAGTTTGCAAACGACGTTTAAAGTTACCATACATTTTGACGTTTAAATATCTCTTAACGTTAAGTAACGTTTTTAAATAAAGGGAAGTCGTTGGCTTTATTGTTATACTGCAAGAAATCAGGGTAAGTAAATTTAACTAAACACTATAAAATACTTGGCTGAACGAACAGTATTTTTTTTTTTAAATTTACTTATGGCTTAACTAACTCTTTGTAGTTTTTTTATTTACTTAATAATAATTGCCATGTACTTTATACTGTCTCTATGGCAAATACCTGTCTTTAGCTCTCTCTGCCTGTCTTCTTGGCTGCATCGTTTTTCGAGGCTTCATTGTGTGCGAATAAGATTTTGAACCTGAAAGAAAAACCACAGTCAGAATTTACCTATGTAGCTAGAACATATATTATTATTATATAAATAACCATTTGCCATATGTACCTTTTAAATTTCGAGAATTTACGTTAAAGAAACACTTAATTTAGAACATTCTTATTTTAATAGATTTTCTATTTATCTTACTAAATCTTGCACGTGTAATGAATGAAATTAAAAATAAAATTTAAATAACAATATTTGTAAAATTACCAACAACACCAATCAAGGCAGCTGACAAAACTATTCTTAATTTATTCGTAATTTTTTTATACATATTATCATAAATAACTGTAATTTCGGAACTCGGTGGCAAAAAACTAAAATACAGATCCAAAGACACCGGCTTCCGAAATTAATGTAATTTTCCACTTTTACTGTTTTTTTTTGGAAGACTTTTTTTTGTTAAAAAGATTTTGATTTTTAAAAAACACGTAAGGCCAGGTCCTCAGTCTTGGAATATTTAAAAAAAAAACTTAGGCCAATAGTTTCAGTTTCAAGATACATTGAAAACAAGACAATAAAGCACTATAAACTAGTATGAGCACATCATAACCATATAGCAAAATAGTAATTGCGGAATTAACTAACATAAGATATAATTATTTCGTTAAAAACCTGCATGCTAGCGAGACTAAGACCCACGGGACAATTGCCTAACATACAAACTGTAGGAATGAGAGTAAGATTCCCAAAATTTTATCAGTTAAGGCTCCAGCCTTTGATGTTAATGATTCTGTTGGTCACCAACCAAACTTAATTAAGGCCATTGCTATCTTTTTCCTTTTAATGAAGCAAGAAAGGGACGGAAATAAATAACCTGATGATTTTCTTCGACGCAACCACGACGAACTAAATTCACCATGCTTAAAATCACGCCAAATTCAAGGCAAACGACACGTAATTTAGTTTGACAGTTCTAAAGCGTCAATTGTCTTTTTCTTTCGCGGTCTGTCAGTATGAGATAGCAATACTTTTATTTTAATTTAGGTGGTGAACAAAAGCATCGGCACCACTGAACGAGGGTTCTCGGAATGAGGATTTTCCTCTGGTGGCGTTTCATGTGCCACAAAGTCTTCAATTATTCTTCATGCTAAGGATGGTGATTGTGAGTCGGCAGTGGGCTGCGCACCTCACCATCAACCATGTAAACAACGCTAGTGCAGCCTTTCTTATGTTTAGTACAGCGCCATCTTGTTTTTTCCTTTCCATAATCAATTTTTCTCCTCATATGAATGTTGTACGAGAAGCCAGCTAGTATCATTTGTGGTTTTCCTCTTCTATTCGCTTCGTATCTAGGTATTTTAATCTTCAATATCTTCCCTGTAATAAAGAAATAAGGTTTAATTTTGAACGGTAAAAATAAGTTGCTGATTGGTTTGCTGGGACACAGGCCTCCTGGCTGTGAGAGGGAGAGGGCCATAATTCACCACGCAGGCTCAGTGCGTGTTGGTGGATGTCATATGTCTTCGAATTTTTGGATTCTAGGACATGTCGGTTTCCTCACGATGTTTTCTTTTACCGTATTTAGAGCAGTAGTGATGAAATAAATTACACAAAGTAAAGCGAATCCACGACCTGTCTCGTCCGTTGGGGCCTATACCGTTAGGCCACCACTAGAGTACATAAATCTGCCACACAGTCGCACTGATGAACAGCCACAGACGCTTGACTCTATAGTCTAGCTTTAGTTTTAATACTCAAAATTTTTCTTTCTAGATGTCGCCTTAAATGAAACATGCCGCCGAATAATTACAGGGCGCCTCAAACCAACACCACTGGTATTTCACTTCGTATGTTTGAAGGGAAGATTCCTGTTCTTCGGAAAAGCTGAAGCAGGAGAAAGGCAAATGTCATTCACTTTATGACGAAACGAAGCCGAGGGGCAGACTGAAGAGCCGTGACAATTTGTATAATAATAATTCGTTTTATTTCAGACTAAGTCCATTACATTATATTACATTAAACTAAAACATAAAATTTATATGAAAAATCTCACATACCTACACAGTAAAATAATACTCATGAAAATATCAAAATCAAATAAAATTATAATACTTACACATAAATTTCATAAAAACAAAATAAAATAATACAAAAAAAATTAACAAAAGTAATAAACTGAAACATAACATAAAAATATTACATATTTTTTTATGTGGACGAAACGATGGTAAAGTGTAGTGAAAGTCACATCATGAAGATCGGAGACTCTACACTCTAAGTAGTGGACGATTATGTTTAACTGTTCAGTTTCGAGAAATAGGTCAAATCAGACTCGGCGGCGCAGCGTTCGGGAAGCTATGCAGTATCTTCTCGCCCCACATACCGCCGCCGTGTCTCAAGACGAAGTCTTTGACCAGTGCGTGTTGCCAGTGATGGCCGAAGGCACTGAAACACGGTCGCTCACACTGGGCTTCATAAGCAGGCTGAAAGTCACCCAAAGAGCAATGGAGAGGGCTATGATTGGAGTTTCTCTACGCGATCGAATTAGAAATGAAGAGATCCGTAGGAGAACCAAGGTAACCGTAATAGCCCAAAGAATTTCCAAACTTAAGTGGCAGTGGGTAAGGCACATTGCTTGCAGAACACATGGCCGATGGGGTGGAAAAATTCTAGGGTGGCGCGTACTGGAAGACGTATCGTTGGAAGGCCTTCCACAAGATGGACCGATAACCTGGTGAAGGTCGCTGGAGAAGCACAGAACCGGTCGAGGTGGCTTTGGAGTAGAGTGCTTGGGGGAGGCCCTTGTACAGCAGTGGACGTTTTTAGGCTGAAATGATGATGATGATGATGGTGATATGAAAATTATTTTTGAATAATTGACCCGAAGAAGATCGTTTTATCATACATTTTCAAAAATGACCTCTTAGATGGGGTTTTATATTATTTTGTTTAAGGAAAGTACGAAATCCACGTGGACGAAGTCGCGGGCCATGTGCTAGTTTAAAATGTACAAATAAATAGGAAACATCAATACGACGAAGAAGAAAATTTTAAATACAATTAAATGAAAGAAGGTGGCTTTGGGATCCTGTAATTAGGAATACATTATCAATACTTTAGTGTATTATTTTACTTATTGATTAATTAAACAAAACAGCACAATATTTGACTACTATTTGGGCCGTTAAAATTTTCAAAATGCATCCTCCTTTGGCACATTTTTTTACACATTTACTGTAAAAACATTTGTATGTTTGTGCTGTAAGTTTTATTTCCTAACACGAAGCTTAAAACGTAAGGAACTTAATGATGGTGCATGATTATGTTTATTCAAACCATATCTTATAACCTTTCCACTGACGATGTAAAATGCACTCTTGCACCCAAGGACATGTTTACTGCAGCGCCATCTTGTTTCGATGACGTCATTTATGTTTGCCCGTGAAAAGTGGACACCATACGTGTAGCCAGCGAAAAGCACGCTACCATTATTATTAAGTTTCCGAAATTTTGGCATTACTGAAAAAAAAAGAAATATTTTTAAAAATCAACACTTTTTTGTATTAATTGTTTACCTATGATATTTTTTCCAAATATTAATTTCATTTCGACTAAGATACCTACCTATATCCAGCAAAAGTGTAGATAGATTTAAAAACTAAACGGTCCTGCTGTCTACTGTCGACTGGCCATCTGGCTCCTGCCTGGAGCTAAAGACAAAATCCTGCTCTCAGTGCATGCGTAACATCTTTTTAAAACTACATATGTTCATAATTTATGAGTTAGCTTTAAAATACATTGAATGTGAGAGGCAACCTAAGTCAAATATATACTTTGTTTGAAAAAAAAAACCAGGAAATATCGAACATTTATTAAGATACGAACTACATTATTATTTTTAAAACACATTGTAAATCTTAATTGAGTATTCTACAAGCGAGAATGATTTTGACAACACATATAATAAGGATGAAATTTACTTTTATCAAATGTTTACATCTCCGTGGTTTACATAAAATCTTTTATGACTAAACACTAGATACACTGGTAACTTAATATCAGTGTATCTAGTCTTTAGTCATAAAAGATTGTATGTTAACCTCTTTTGTTTTTTTAGTAAGCTAAAAACACAAAAGTAGCTGATGCCCTTAAAAGCGTGTTCACTTATGTACAGTGATCGGATATTCGGATGCATATTCACCTAAATTTGAGATGTTGGCTAACATGGAATGCGCTTTTGTATCGAAAAAGTCTTAATTTAGGTAAGTAATTTGTTTATTTTTTGTTTTAATTTATACAAACCATTTGTATTTTGATTTGTATCGGGTTAAACATTAATTTTAAATTAATACACATCTGAATAGTTATGCAATCCAAGAATCCCGGGGTTTTAATAAATATTACAAATAATTTATAAAGCCGCTTGCATACTTTCATAGCTAAAAATTATCTTTAGGTAAATATGCATCCGAATATCCGATCTCTGCTTGTGTATCATTGCACTACGAACTATTACGAACGACTAACCAATTAATAGGATTGACATCGAAAACTTTAAATAAACACGCCAATGTATCGCACACGAGCAATTTTTTTAATGGGTTGAAGGTGCCATAATGCCAATAACATTGATATGTACTATTTCACATAGGATATATCCCTTAATTTGGTTTCGTTGAGTATACTCAACGTTACAAATAAAAAAATCTAGACCTCAAATTTTCTTCTGTGGTTTATAATTTTGTAGGCTAAAAACGCTTGAATATTAATATTATTTAGTAGGAAAAAGTATTTTACCCTCCTGTCAACATTTTACTTGACATTAGTGAACAAAAATGGCGACGAGACAACGCGCTCTGCGAGCTTTACAGGTAAATATTTATTTTTGTCGGTTTTCGGTCTAATTTTGATAAATACGTTACTTATTTCTATTTTTTAAATGTGTAATCAATACGAAAAAAATATTTACAATCCGTTTCTCACGTGGATAAGAACACGACAAGTCAGTAAACATGATAGTTAAGTATACTCAACAAAATCCGGTGGTGAGTAATCTTGTGCGAACAGTGCATGTAGAGTATACTCAACAAATCTGCATGTTGAGATTTATTGAAACAATGGTTCAAGGAGTTTATATCGGTTTGATCAGCTTTTTTGTGGGAATGGTTTTTGGGAATAAAATGCAAATTTTGCTTTGGCTCAAAGGCATGACATGTATTTTATTTTAAAATATTGGATTATAAAAATATCAATATTTTTACATGGTTTTGAAAAATCGACTTTAGCACATTACTATTAAGTTCAGTTTCCATTTTTAAAAAAATATTTTTATGACCTTTCCAATAGGTTTTCGTTATTTCAAACTAAACTTAATTTATATGCAACTAAAGTTAATTTTAGTTTTTTTTTGTGTGGAATAATGCAACTAATACTTAATTTTCACGCCTTTCACGCTAGTGCCTGCTAACTGTTTTTTGCACGTTATTTATGGATGTGGCGTGTTATTTTTGTCTGTTCCTTGCTTGGGTGCCTGCAAATATCTATTATTTCAGAATTCAAGATCAAGGCATATCCTTGCCCTAGTACCCGAAGAAAACGCTCCTTCAGAAGTGAGCGGGGAATCAAGCTCTGAAAATGAAGCAGACGTATTCAGTCACTATGAACGCCACGTATCAGAGTCGTCTGAAGCCCCTTCAGTTACATCTTCACTAGTGGGGCTAAATCTTCTGGATTCCTCCGATGATGTACAAAATCCGAACATTTCCATTCCACTTCTTGCTGACTTCAATCTTGATGAAGCCAATAACACCGAACTACAACATCTAAGCAATGACATGTTATCATCTATTTGTTAGTTGCCAACATTGTCTCTTATGTTAAATATACCTTTGGTGACCACATCGTTCATTCTCAATTAGGTAAGTGATTCTCCACAACACAAATGTTGGCTTTTACGCCGCAGCCAACACGTAGTAGGTACAAGAGCATAAGGTCGGGGACATAACACGCCAACTTGAACAGATCCAGACAACCTCGACGTATACCCAAGAAGAAAATTGAACTCAAGTTCAAATGGTCTTATGGTCGTTTCCTCCATCGTGCCGAATCAGATCCTGATACATTTGAAAGCCTCCTTCCAGATGGAAAGAATGCATTCAATTATTTCACCGATTTCTTTTCTGAAGATCTATTTGACGAAATTTCCCTATCTTCAAATATGTATTCTCTGCAGAAGTGCAGACGACGGGCTGATCAATAAATTTAACTGTTGAAGAGCTGCGTATCTTTCTATATTTTCGCAGTTACTAGACACATCAGCGTCAACAATGCCTGGTTATTGTACAGGCGAGATACCACACGAAAAAGAGTTAAAAAGGTTAAACATTTGAAAAAAATTCGGCTCGAAATTTATAGAGCATTACTTCACAAAGGAAGGAATGTAGATAAAACTATAATCAAAGATTTAAACCCTGAAGGTAAAATAAAAAACCTAACCATCCCAGGCCTGTAAATGACATAAAATATGACACTATCAACCATTTCCCTGAGCATGGTAAGGAATATGGTCGATGTGCATACTGTAAAAAAGGTTTTACTACCGTTTTTGCATAAACTGTAACGTTAGGCTATGTCACTAATTATCACCATAATTAACCATCCTTAATGCATGTAAACGTTTTTTTCAATAAATATTTCTTTTTTAATATACCTACATTTTGTTTAATTTAAAAGTGTTGGTAAGCTGGATTTGTAAAGTATACACAACACTTACATAAGACTTAATTTTGTTAATCATCACATTTTGTTGAGCATACTTAACGTTGTGTTTTCAGGAAACCCTTCAGGCAAGATTTTTTATTTTATTTTTCCCGTGTGTTTTTAATGCATATAAACACAATATATTAACGGCATCTTCCTACTACGACTTTTTTTGTCTTGCCAAATTAAGGGATATATATATGGGTATACCATACGAGTAACATTTATTTTTTTACGACACTTATCGAACGTTTACATACAATCTTTTATCACTAAAGACTAGATACACTGATAACTTACATAAAAACAAAACTAGCTGATGCCCTAAAACGCGAGATCACTTATGTATCATTGCACTACGAAGTATAACGAACAACTAATACTTTTATAGGATTGATATCGAAAACTTTAAATAAACACACCAAGGTATTGCACACGACAAGCGTTTTTTATGAGTTAAAGGTACCATAATAGCAATAACATCGACATGTACTATTTAACGTAGGTTATGCATGGGTATTATAATATACGAATAACATTTAGTTTTGACGACACTTATGAAACGTTTACATACAATTTTTTATCAATAATGACTAGATACACTGATGGATAACTTACAAAAAAAAAGTAGCTGATACCTCAAAAAGTCAGTTCACTAATGTACCATTGCACTACGAACTATAAACGAACCAATACCAATAACATCGACATGTACTATTTCATATTGGATATACTTGGGTATAATAAACACACGAATAACATAAACCCCCTTATTCATAAACATTGCTTAAAGTTAAGTAAAGATTAGCGTCTTTTTAACCTGTCAACTACCTGCTAATGAGACACAATTAATTTTCTATTGTAATGGCCCCTTAACTGGGCCAGCGGTACCAAACATTTTTGACATTTAATCACCTCTTAACTTTAACTAACGTTTATAAATATGGGGGTATGTTTGCGACATTTACCATACCTACACTTACATACCTTAGCTAAGTCGATGTAGATATTAATATATTACATCACGTAAACGTACGTTCGTTCGTCGTACGTTTATTCATAAACGTTGCTTAAAGTTAAGAAATGATTAGCGTCTGTTTAACCATACATTTTTGACATTTAATCACCTCTTAACTTTAACTAACGTTTATAAATATGGCGGTATGTTTACGACATTCACCATACCTACACATACATACCTTATTTAGGTCGATGTAGATACTAATAAAATTACCGTATAATACTCTTGACTAGATACATTTGGTATATAGTTATACTGACTAAAACACTAAAGTCGCTGATAGCCCAGCCAGTCTTACCGCTGCCTTTTTGGCTCGCTGGTAAGGGCACATGGCATTTAATACCACACCATGCAACGAGCGTGGTCTACGCGTCAGCAGCGCGTTTATTTTGACTAGATTAAAATGCCGCAATTACTGCTTATCGATGGTGCGTATTTAAACGCCGTGTCGTACATAGGACCCTGAAGCTCGCTAAAGTATTATCGCACGACAACATTTTGCAAATATTTCATTGAAGCTTACCATTTTAATAGGTTCGTTAAAGTATTACACGAAACTCATATTGTTCGTGTATAATATCCATAAATACTACTGCATCTATCCAGGGTGTCCGGTAATTAATGGATAACCTTGAAATGGTTCATGGTAGAACTAATGGCCATTCAGAAAAAAATATTTTTATTTGTATTTAATCGGTAAATAAAAAATTACAACCGACTTTCGAATGAACACTACAAAGTGAAAAATAACTTTAATTTCAGATGGCGGTGACAAAAAATTAAAATACATATCCAAAGACACCGACTTCCTAAATTAAAGTTATTTTTCACTTTGTAGTGTTTTTTCGGAAGTCGGTTGTTTTTTTTGGATTTTTTTTTCCTGAAAATAATAATAATAATAAATGTTTTTTTTCTGAATGGCCATTAGTTCTACCATGAACCATTTCAAGGTTATCCATTAATTACCGGACACCCTGTATACATACACAGTTTTGCCTGCGGCTTCGTGCGTGTGGAGGTCGGAAACTGTCTCACGGGCTGTTGTAGAGTTAGATTTATTAAAAGGTTTTCCTTCAGGCTCATATTCTACATGTAAAGACACTCAATCATTATCTAAATCGGACAGATTTATATGAAACTAACTGAAATCAGCAGCTTCACCCGCGTAAATGTCGCCAAGTATCCCACGGAAACCTACTACCGAGTTAAAGTATCCTTTGTGTTAATCCTGATTAAAAACTATCGGTGTGCCAAATTTCGTTCAAATCTGTTCAGCTGTTTTTGCGTGATTGTGTAACAAATATACAAAATTTCACAGTCATAATATTAGCAAGATGGGTATTAAACACGACCAATAGGTCTTTTATTACCATTTATAATATGGTTGACATGTACAATTTTAAATAAATATCCTTAAAGTAAACACGACCAGTATGATTTTTTTACATTACTCTATGATGGCGGATGATTATGTTTATCTAAACCGCATTCCTTAACTTTTCCATTGACGATGAAAAATGCACTGTTGCACCCATGGATATGTTCACTGCAGCGCCATCTTGTTACCAAGACGTTATTTTTGTTTGGCCGCGTAAAGTGGACCCCATACGTGTAGCCGGAGAAAAGCATGCTTACATTATTATAATGTTTCTGGAATCTTGGCATTGCTGAAAAAAAAAGCAAGTTTTTAAAAACCGACCGTGTTCTTTGATTACTTTAAGGTAATAACCTTTGTTAATCTGTCTACATATAATTTTCATTTGAACTACACACCTACCTGTTTCCAAGCAAAAGTTTAAGTAGACTTAAAAATGTAAGAGTCTACCAGAGTCGTGAGCTACCACTGGCGATGACTGGACTCTAGCCAAAGACCAGGTCCTACTTCCAGGGCATGCGCGTTTTTATTACTATGTTATTCAATAATTATGAGTTGTCGTTATAAATGCACTGTATGTGTAGAGCGGTAACCTAGGTCAAACATATATTTGTACATTACAAAAAATTATAATAGGAAGTAACGATAATTTAATCAGGTTAGAAGTAAATAAATAAAAGTTTATTTGGAACAACTTAAGTTTACAATAATTTACAAAGGAAAACGAAGATAGCCACAAAAGTAAAATACTGTGGCGCAGCTATCAACGCCCAGTCTAAAAAGAAAATGTATACAAAGACAGTGTTCCAGACAAGACAAATAAGAAAGTTACTAAATAATTAATTGAGGGTTTTTTTTTAAAGGGAATAAAATACAGAAAATGCTAGGTGGAGGTTACTTTGTAGTATAAGTGTAGAGTGGAGGTGGGGTGAAGTATGTATGTGTATGTGTGTGTATCTGTGTGTGTGTGTGTTTGTGTGTTTTTGATTACCGTGTTTAAGCCATAAGTTGTTCAGTTTCTTGATAAGATAATGATTTAAGCCACTCAGTCAATCAACTACATCATTATACTAAAACAATTTTCAAAATATATTTTATGAGAAGAGACGAAACACATGTGAAGAAAAGAATCATGAATACAAATGTTTATTGATGGAGAAAGAGACGAAGGCCAAAGAAAAAATGGATGGATTTTGTGAGGAATGATTTGAAAGAGAAGGGAGTGTATGAAAGCGTGATGGCGAACAGGGGATAATGGAATAAAACGTGTTGCGCTGAACGCAAGGAACATGGGACCAGGGCCAGGTGTGCGTGTAAATCTAAATTGAGTAATACACAAGCGAGAACGTTACATTTAATTGAAGGTTACCATTTAAAGGGTTGACGTCGAGTTACACGAGATAACTTTTAATATTTTACGATATTTATTCAATAAAGGTGCAAATTAAGGTAACTTCTTTAAAATGTAATTCTTGTCTTCTAATATATTTAGTTGTCTAATGAATTAATAGGTAAGGGACGAATTTTCAGCGTCTAATTAATTCTTTTCAAGCGACCATATGTTGTAAAACAACAAAAGCTACTGTTAATATGACGTAGCAACGAGACAATTCTTAAGTAACTAAATTTGTGATATGTCTACGCATTGCCAGCTTCTAATGAGTGTATCAACTGAATCTATAAAATAATTTCAACGTACTCTAATTTAAAATAGTCACCTATGTTTTTATACGTTTGCATAAGTAATTGATGGGTCAATCTACTATTATTGAACATAAAATTACCTTATTATTGTCATCAAATAATGGTCAATGAAAGCTTTAATTTCACGTAGTGACCTAGCTATTTATAAAGTTACCAAAGTTAAAGTATTTGATGACTTGACTATTATACCTACCCAATCGAATGGGTGTGTATATATGTCATTATAACAGATAGTATAATATCACTTGAAAATACGTTAACATGATATAATTTTCATATGCTATAAAAACAAATAACGTAATTTCATGTGATCTAATTTTATATTTCATATAACCTTATTTTGCTCTAATAACATTAAGTATAATGTTCACTTCATATGCATCACATGATTTATATGATTGATTAATTTAGTTGTTCAATAAAAAAAAGTTTGATGACTAATTTTGAGGCTGGACAGACAGATGTTGAATCTCTAAAACTTATAAAGTTGCCCATTTACAACATTAGTCGCTAACTTATCAATTCAACAATATATTCATCGGTAGCTCTGAGTCACATTAATTTACATTCGTAAATTGACGCTGGTTTTTTATATCCTGTTGGAATAGTAAAGACGATGAATTAACATAATAGAAGCTGTTCTATTAACTCGTTGCCTACTTACAAAAAAAGACCTGAAGTTGCAGGTGCCAAAGAAAACTTTTGTTGTTGCACTTATAATTTCTCATTCAATAAGGGTGACATTGACTACTTCAGAAATACATGAGTATTGAACACGAACAATATTTTCAGGACACTTACCAGTTATGACAAAGTTGACACATCTACAATTACGAATTAAGGGAGAGATTTCTTAAAAACGGTCAAAACGGTGTTTTTTAGAAGCAGTGTATCTCTTTAACCGTAAATAATTTTGAAGGCAAAAAAAAAGATATTTTCAAGTCTTTTTTGCATACAGTGATGGAACTCAAAACATAATTAAACATACTTTAATGCATCAAAAAATCTTCAAAGTCACCTCTTAATTATCTTTAAAAGCAGTTTATCCCTTCAATAACAATTATAATTACAATTAAAAATATATAATAAAATTTCAAATGCCAAACTGCATTCAGTGAAGGATTATTTATTACTAAATAGTTTATATCTAATTTTATACGATTTTATTTGCATTTTTACGACATACGCTAGCTCATTTATTATTCGAATTTATTACAACAGATTTTAATCCGTATCGGATTGCAATAAGAACTATTATCGCTCATAACGACACTATTTAAAGTTAACATGGCTTTAATATCTTAAGGTATCAAACACGAACAACATAATTTTTTGTAAGACACTGTCTTTATGGTGGCGGATGGGTGTCGTTATCTAAACCGCATTCCATCCTTAAGGGCCTAAGTCCCGTTTGGTAGCGTAACACGGTCACTCTATGAACCTTACTGCTCATTAACGGCTCGTCTTGAAGATTTGAAAAATATATTATTTTGCTATAGATTCATATAGATCATTTTGCCGAGGGTACTTTTTTTGTATGGTTAATACTTTTGCTGTAAAAAAATATTTTCCAACACGCAATATTTTGGCTTCTATCCATACTCCTACTAAACGGCTTCGTTATTTGGAAAAAAAAATACACTGAGTAATAGATAGTTAGAGGTACCACAGAATCGCTAGAGCACAATTGTAAATTAATCAACATTTGCCAAGGAATATCCCCATTTTGAGATAAAGGCTCAGAGGTGCCCTGCGCGGGCGCAGGCGGCAGTCGTGCTTTAGCATTCAGATGGGCGATGAGGATACTATGGGCCTTACTTCTACGTTGACGATGTGAAATGCACTCGTACACCCACGCATATGTTTACTGCAGGCGCCATCTTGTTATTATTAAGGCCTTTTTTTGGCCCTGTAAAGTGGAACCATTAATATTTAACTTTAGCATGGCTGAAAAAAAGGAAGCTTAAAAAAATACATGTATTTATTTTTCTCTGCTTCGTGCCTCGGATAGCACGTTAAGCCGTTGGTCCTGACTGTCATTCGTAGGATCTTTGACAGTCGGTACAGGTCGTCAGAGGCCCGAAAATCTGACAAACATGTCTTACCAAGGCCCAAGGGGTATAGGATTACCCAAGTGTCTGAGTTGTGGAGGTCAGATAGGCAGTCGCCCCGTGTAAAATGCTGGTGCTCAGCTGCAACTGATAAGAAAAGATAATTCACTATGTATCAATTTTAATACTTAACAATGGCACTACGACACTAAAATATAAGTAGGTACACATTATTTGGTATGGCAAATACAATTTATATAAGTAACTTTAGCCCCGTCCCCCCGCCCTCCAGATTATTTCCAAGTTTATAACTGACGTAACATTATTTGGCATATAACAGTCGATTGACTGAAACCAAGTGTGTTAGTCTTGTATGTTTAATAAACCGCTCATCAATCGTCAATAGTGCAAGCGTTACAATTTATGTGCGGTTGATTGTACACTCGCGAAATAAAAAGGTAGCATTTAGATATTTCTTTCACACATCGCAAGCACAATGTATAATTTTGTTTTTAACAAGAAATGATTTCATTTCTAATTTCTTATTGCGAAATAAAAAAAAATATTTCTTAATATATCGGGATCTTAATTGCCACAGTTCTGTGTCAACAAAGCATGGGACAAATTGTCCCAATAGTCTCGATTATTATGGGACTAAGGGATGGTTTCTCGAACAAAAATCATCGGTAATTATGCGACAATTTTTGTTATATAAAGCAGTTTAAACAGATAATTTTCTTTCGAGAAATTGGTCAATAATGTACCTTTCGTTCTTAAAGGCTAAGGAGTCAACATCTTCCAATTTCGCTCACTTTGTCGTGGTGGGTCGTGGTTATGTTCACCTCGTATTTGAATAATGTGTTCAAATTCAAGAGTATGTATAGCAGTTCTGCATTTTCGCGAACAATATTTTGTGCAGCGCCATATTACTCTTGCTCCGTTCCGAGACTTGTAGGAATAAGTGTAATTTCGATGTATTAGGAGCCGGTTTCCATATTGCGTCATCATGAATTGTAAGCCTGTAACACATAAAGCTAAATTATACACTTAAACCTTCCTCATGAATCACTCTGTCTATTGGTGAAAACTAAATGAAAATTCGTTCAGTACTTTTAGAGTTTATCGCGAGCAGACAGACAGACGCGGCGGGGGAGTTTGTTTTATAATAATATGTAGTGATGTATAGAAAATATAGAAATACATAATTATCTTTCGACTCACTATTGTTGCAGTGCAAGAGAGACAAAACCATAGGTAGGTAATATTACCATTGAGTTTTTCATACATAGTTAGGTATTTAGTTATTAATAGATAAAAAATAACATGTCTATAATAAAACAACTTTGATGTATTAAAAAAAAATAAACAAAACATAAGCACATTCCAAGATCAGATAGTTATTTATTTAAGTATCCATGTACTATCGGCCAAACTTCTGCATGCTCACCTCTAAGGCGATAATCTCATAGCACGGCTCACGACTCGATCGCACAATGCACGAGTTTTGACCAATAGGATGCACAAAGCGTATTTTAGTGGTGTTCGTATTAGTATAATCATGTATAGAATGTGTGACACTCACACTAGGAGAGTACTATGCTCACTTGTTTCTGCTAAGAGACGAGTTTTTAATGGGCACGGCCAGCGCGGCGCGGCGGCGGCGTGAGCTCTTTGTTATTGAATTGAATTGTTTTTTTATTATGGACAAGAATTAATTTTAGTACTCATATCTTCTGTTTGTTTGGTTTAGAAAATGTATTATTGATATTGCAGTATTTACAAAAATAATTTGTAATAACTAATAAACTACAATTTATATGTATTAATCCACTTTAATATTTTCCTCTCTCTATCGGGTCTATAGATATAGGTTATTTATGAACACTTTCACTGCCTCTCCAATTTTCACCATATCCTATGTGATGCCGCATGCCGCAGCAACCGCACCATATTCCCTTCACAATAAGATGAGACATTGAAACGAACCGTTTTATTACAGTCCGTTCCACCGATTTTGACTTCTATTCCGTAGGCTTATGGATGGCATTAAAGGCAAAAAAGTGGTTACAATACCAACTGTTTACTGCAGCTGCCATTTGTCATGCCACCAACACAATAGCATTCAAAATCGATTGAACGGACATTTATGGTTTGTTTACCTTTTATCTCACGGCTCCCTGAATACGTTAGGTATAGGTGCGTTGACCGGCACTGCATGAAGGTATCAAATGTTTATATTGACATTTTTTGTGTTTAATCGACTTTATTAAAAGTAAATAACTATCTAAATTTCTATGTGTTTGTTTATACTTGGGCAATTTGGGAATACTTGAAAATTACAGTAATATTTGAACCAATACTCTGCGCAGTTCATACAATGTTATCAGAGCTTTTTGTTTGTAGCTAACGCAAGGCCGCAAGCCGCACAACTCTTGCAACTGAAATAAAAATAAGTTCATTATCTAAGACCCATTGTTATTTAGTGGGAATGTCTGGAAATTCGGTTAAACAATAGAGGACGGCTTAATACAAGGGCCATACGTTTTTTTATTACCTTAGGATTATCTCAAATGTTTTGCAGTTGTTCCTTGTATTTGGTTTAATACTTTTAACAGTAGGTAATTGTAATATTACCTTTTATTCATTAAAATAATACAGGGTGAAATTGAATTCATGGGCATCCTTTTAAGGGGTCATTGTACTCATCATTATGAACAACTTCAACTATGAGACCATACCTGAAATCGCGAAAAAAAAATCAGCTGTTCCCTACATTTATGTTTGCATAACTCGACAAAATGTAGGGAACAGCAATTTTTTTTTCTCGATTTCATTTGTTCCCATTGTCAAAGTTGTTCATAATGACTAGTACAATGACCCCTTAAGAGGATACCCATGAATTAAATTTCAGCCTGTATAACGAACAAGGTATCGTTGCAATTAAAATGCCCAGGCATGCCGTGCAGGATGAGCACTTTAAGACTGGATTATAATCAAACCAACACTTTACTCTTTTATAATTCATGCTCTAGTCAAAGTTTGACAATTCATGATTTTAAGCGAAATCAACGCTACAGGCGCGTTACCGGCATTGCATGTTAAGTTTTTTTTTGACAAATCTAACAATGATTCAGTTCCTATGCCACTTTAAAATTCAGAAGCTTATCAAGTAATTAAACTAAACTATAATTTGTGCCTTGGCAGCAGTGAGAGTGAAAGGATTGAAATAAAATGTTGGGTACTAGTGAAATATATATTTTTAGTTTGTGTTCATTTAACATTATGCAGGATTAAAGATTTATTTAGGTTGATATTTAAATCTTATCTGTATAATAAAAGATGTATAGTAAGTGCTTTTTGTATGAAACTATCGGCTGTAATCTCAGTGTGAAAAAATAAACAGTTAGTTAAAATCTACTTGAGAACAATTTTAAGGATTTGCTGTTGTAGAAAAAAAAACAATATAAGTAACTTAATTTATTTTTAATAGACTTTTTCAAAACATTAAAGATTCATCCAGAAATTAACATATTATAACAAAAAATTACACAGAAATTATCATCAAAATGCAAAATATTATAAGTGAAAAGATTCTTACTCATAATATCATTTATAAACTGTATTTATCTACACTTATATCGTAAAGTTCAAAATATGAAATCAACACAACAATGACAAACAGACAACACAACAACAACAGGCAAAAAGCCTGTCAGTAAATAAGATTAGGAGAATATTGCTCGTGCAGTTCTAATGAAATTGAAAAGTTTTAAGATTAGTAAAATTTAAGAATCTTAATAATTTTTATAATTTGCAATAATTACATTTTCAAACTCAAACTCAAACTCAAAGCATTTATTTCAATTAGACCATTTAAAGGTACTTTTGAATTGTCAAAAAGTCGACCAGTTGGAAAGTTGAAGCTAGTTGCCCATTCCAAAACGTAGATCTCTATGGAGAAGAACGGGCAAGAAACTCCATGGACACTCTTTTTAATCATGTTATGTATTACAAAAACTTGGGAACATTATTCTTGTTGCTTCTATATGTGAGACAATGTAAAAAAAAACAATTCTAAATATAAAATTTAAAATTAGCCATGGAAGTTAGGAGATGACCAGTCTCAACCGACGGCGCCCGTTCACGAACTTGACGCGTGGATCAGCACCATCCAGCTCAACCATTTTGTAGGGAACCGAATGATCCAACACACGCGCCACCATCAGCGAGACATTTAAGTGAGCATGACATACTCTCGACTGCCACGCTTTTTCAAGTCAACGTACATCAAAACAACATAATTATTATACGGATGCATGGTACTCACATTTACAAAGTTTAAACAAAATGCTTCTAAATTATATAAAATTAAGAAAGAAAAATATTTAACATCTTTTGAAATTTTAATAAACAATACTTGATTCAGTAAAAATAAAAACTTAATCGTAATGTCAAAAAATAAAAATAATAGGAACAGAAATGTTCATAATGTCAGAAAACATAAAAAAGGGGCGCATCTCTTCCAAATATGAAAATTTTAAATAGTAAGCCCAGGAGCCTGTGGAGTCGGACCAGTCGGACCATTACACTACAGACTAGGTTTATCAAGCAAATGAGATCAATTATTTATGAGGTGGACGGATATGATGACACTACTGAATATGTAAAATAACAAACTAACGAGATCGGGGCTTACGACAACATTGATTGTAAATAAAACAACAAATCCACCAATAAAGGCAACATGACACTAAATTGACATCAATAATTTTACAAGAAGACTTCAAAATCGTTGGCAATATTTTAAACTATGATTACGGTCTACAGTCTACCCTGTGACATTAATCAACGAAGTAATATAATACAAATTGGAATAATAAAAATAAACCTAATAAAAATAGCTATACAGGGTTATTTGCAAGCCGCCGGAGTCGCGGGTTGTTCGAAAGAGATACCATGGCCCTGGCACAGGCAACTGAAGGAACACGGGTGGGTTTTAGTCAGTAAAAGTATGACACGACCTTCCGCTCCGCCCAGAGCGGGAGAAGTCATTTGATGATAAAACACTAATAAGCTCGTAGGACTATAATACTAACATCATAAATAACAACTTTTGTTGTATGACTTTTAATAATTCATAAAAAAATAATTTCATAATACAATTAAAAATATTTATTTTGATCGCTCTAAATTTGAACAACTCTACGCGGTACCAAAATATGTAAGTAGTTAAATAAACAAACAGTGCGTTGCGAATGCAGGGTCGCAGCGGTACTTACTACAAAATACAGATCTAAAAAGTGTTATTACAAATATTACAACAAAAACTTGAAAGTTTACTTTTGGTATTCTAAAAAGTCATAGATCAAAAGTGGTTGTACTAATATAGTCCTACCAGGTGTTAGAAAAATAACCCTGTATAATGTAATTATACAGTATGTTAATTAACGAAAGGCGTTCCCGTTAACCCGCAATAGTATAGCGTCCACATGCTACCAAAATATGACCATTCGAAAATTCACGAAAAAAAATCTGCTGTTCATTACATTTATGTTCGCATACCTAGCTTAACAAAATGTAGGGAGCAGCTGATTTTTTTTCGCGAATTTTTAAATGGTAATATTAATTGTAGCATGTTTGGACTATTGCGGGTTAACGGGAACGCCTTTCGTTAATTAACATAGTGCATGTTAAAAATTATATTAACTTAATATTTCGTCGCTGCTCCTCCCGCATCTATCACAGCATCGCAACGGCTACGCATGGACCTAGCCAGGACTTCGCACAAATTCGAACCTCTGAATGTGTCCCAAACTTGTTCGCAATGTGTGACAAGTGCTTCCTTCGTTCTTTCTGCTCTACTATCCCATCTCTGGACCATTAAACCCCACAAATTTTCAATGGGGTTTAAGTCTGGCGATCGGGAGGGCCATGGCACTGTTTTAATTTGTGGTTGCCCTCGCAACCACTCTTGAACAACCCGCGCACGGTGTATCGGGCAATTGTCCTGGAAAAAATAAAATTCTGGCACGTCCAGTTGTGGATACACCGTGCGCACTGTGGGTACCATGATGGTTTGTAGCACCTCTAAATACGTTTGGCCGTTTGCCCTCCCTGGTATAAAAGCGAGCTCGCCTGGTCCAGCAGCACTCATCCAGCCCCACATGTTCACTACAATTCTTCCCGATTCTGCATTTGGGTTCACATTTCGAGGTTCGTATCTTGTGTTATCTACACGCCATAAATTCCGACGACCTTGTTGGCTAGACCTAAAGCACTTTTCATCAGAAAATATGGCGTAAGAGAAATCGAAGTCCCTGTAGTCACGAGCGAATCGCACGCGAGCAGCTTTCTGCTCCTGCGTCAAAATAATTTTTTTTGCGGGACGTCTGTGATGGACTCCAGCTTGATGCAACTCGTTTCTAATAGTTTGCATCGAAACTTCGTATTCTTGTGCGAAACTGCGAGTGGGTGTGAACGGGTTCTCTTCATACGTGGCTATCATATTATTTAACTCGTTTTCGTTTATAGCCCGGGGTCGAGGTGCACGAACGCGTTCTGTAATTTCTCCTTCTTCATATCTTCGCACCCAGCGGCGCACCGTTGTTCTCTAACGAAAAAAAAAAAAAAAAAAACAATCAGCATCGATTTTTTACATAATATAGGAACTAAGTATAATAATACGAGTACACTACAAAAGTCTTATTCAAAGGGCACAACTAGTACACTATAAATAAAAATTATAAGTATTGAAATACTTAAGGTGTGCATTTTGGTTGACTTCATGATAAATAAACTCTTAACTTTTCTATAACTAATTTAAGTAGTTATAACATTCATAACTATATTTTAAAATACAAGTTGTAAATACAATAACTGAAAATCTCTTAAGGGGTCATTACTCATCATTATAAACAACTTTTACTATGAGAACCAAACCTGAAATCGCGATAAAAAAGCAGCTGGTCCATACATTTTGACGAGTTACGCGAACATAAATGTAGGGAACAGCTGTTTTTTTTTTCGCGATTTCAGGTTTGGTCCCGTAGTAAAAGTTGTTCATAATGATTAGTACAATGACCCCTTAAGAGGTTTTCAGATATTGCAATTTACACCTCGTATACCTATGAGTAAGAAAAATGCCATAGCGTAAATTCCAACATTGTATGAAACTGTCCCAAGCAAATTTGTGCTTTATCTCTACTATTTAAAAGTGTTTATCCCGTGCGGGCTGGCAACGTGGCATTTCTAAAGGTTTTTCGTGGTTAAATACCAACGATCTAGTGCTTGGCCGAAAAAATAGTAAGTACTTGCTATTTTATCGGCCAGCCAAGCACTAAATCGTTAGTATTTAAAACTATGTGTGCAATGTTTTTTAAGTTTTTTTGGTAAGTATTTACGAGCACTACTAACAAAAATTTACATTATTGTCAATTACTTTCCATCTGCAGTATTATGATAAAATAAATGTTAAAAATAATTATAAAAAACAATTATCTTGTGCTTGGGCGAAAAAAAATTGTAGTTTGAAATATAATGATCAAGCCTCTAGAAATGCGACGAATGCGCTCTGGTTTTTCTAATTAAAATGCGGCAACGACGCTGTGAGATAAGGCACCATTGTTTAGGTTGTTTTGGTTTAGGATTTATTATCGGGTCATAAAAGGCTCCAACAACGTCTTTGAAAGCAAAAATAAATAAAAAGAACAATCTTATTTGAATGCATTACTATAAGTAGGTAATATCTTATGAGAATTTAAAAAGATACCATCTGAAAGTTATAATAATGTTATTATTTTTATATATAAATCTGCCTAGCCTTTTCCCAACTATGTTGGGGCCGGCTTCCAGTCTAACCGGATGCAGCTGAATACCAATATTTTTCATGGAATTTGTTTTTAAATTGCAATATAAGGAAAAATGCAAACTATGAAATAATAATATTACTATCACTTTATTTATTTCTATATCTCTCCCTCTATCTGAATACAAAAACATAACTTACTTGCATGTTCAACTCCACTGCTATTTGGGATATATTTAACCCTTGTCTATGCAAAACAATAATTTGATTCCTTTCTTCCTGAATCAGGTTTCGGGTCGTCATGGTTGCACCACGTTAGTCACAGCCCACACACAATACACACACAGTCCAGGATACAAGCTAGGGTCAAGAAGAGGCTTTCGATCACAGTCCGGTATACAAGCAGAGGTCACAGTTAGGCAGGCAATCAGTCCGATAGAAATAAACAGGTCGTAAAATGAAATGGCGATAGGAATTTAAGGGAAGCGTCAAAAATTAGCGAGAGCAAATTGGCACTGCCGCGCTCTAGCTAATGTTTGTTATTTTATGTTACTCGCTCATTACTCACACAAATGCATATTGTCTCTAATTGGGGGAAACTAGGAAGGGGTGTGGTTTGTCACTAGCTGCGCTCTCGCAGGAATATTTTCTTAAGTGAGCATGCTTAACTTGGGCCGATAGTACAACATTACATCATATTTAATCCTAAGGCGTCGTACATTGTAAATTACAAATTAAAATGTATTACAAATGTGACATACACCTACTAAAGTAGGTTAGGTAAAATTTAATTTTACACAAAAAAAAAAAAAATATACATATAAAAATAATCGAAATGCAATCATAAAAAAAACAATACTTATAGGTACTTATCTATATCTTTCATTCAACCATCTCACAATATCTTAAACATTAACGATACACATCTATCATCTATCACATGTCAGAAGAGCGTTGATCGTAAGTCAGGGCCCGAACCAGGGGCAGGTTAGCTCGTGATACTGTGCATGCTGACGGTACGGCCAGTAGCCGGTGATTTCGCGCTCTGAGTTGTGAATTGGGTAGAACTGAGATAAAAAGCCTTGCCAACGGCGGCACCAGTTCCTCGCAATCTGACCCATACGGTAAGTAGGAAGTACTTATATTATACGTTAGGCTAGCCTTACGTGTCACCTTTGGCTTTGAAACTATTCATATATTATCAGACAACACGGGGTGGTCCCCGTGTCCGATTTAGTAATGAAGATATTGCTGTAATGAACCTGATTTTGGGATTTTAAATTTATTTATTAACATGTAATCAGATTGTACAAGAAGATTGAATGATGACCCCTCAACTAGGTATTTGCTTGTATCTTGAATTACTTCCACTTACGATGCATATCACTTTGCCTTTAATGTCACTAATGAATTCTGCTGTGAACCAAACCGGATAGCGCCTACATGATTTCCTAGGCCTGTGTTATTTTTGATACGAATGCTTTTAAAATACCATACCACCAGATGTTATAGAAATATAACGTTTTAGAGGAACAAGCTAATTGGCCGTTTGATTATTATCAATGACCCACTGACTTGATAGTTTGCTGAATTACCTAAACATGCTCATAAAGTAATTCAGCAAAATATCAATTATGATTATGCGCATTTTTTTCACAAACTATACAGTCATCATAGGTCAAAACAGAAGCATTGCATCTTAAAGCACTTTGTTTGGAGCATCTCCATGTTTTTTTGTAACCCATACCTGATTTAAAGCTATATGTGTGTCCTTTGAAGCTCAATACTTTGGAACCGCGTCGTGTCAAGAAGGTTACTCTATTATGCACTGAAAAAAAAAGAAAAATCTCAGAAATTTTCAAAAATAGAAGAAATAGTTAAAATAACAGATATACTATAAACTGAAAATCTTGATAGGATGTGGAACATCGTTTGTATGGGATTGTTTTAAGGAGATATACATTCAGTCTAAACAAGTATCGGGAATGTATGATTAGTTTATGGTTCGAATTTTTATTTTATTATTTTTGTTGTTAGATTAGTACAAATATTTTCCATTTTGGCGCGGAGTTTGAGTTTTATCTGTTATTTAGATTAAATACAGTGCTGTTTTTAATTAGATCATACGTAGTGTGTATTACGAATTTCATAATGGACAAAAACATCGAACAAAGAGTTTGTCATAAATTTTGCATCGCCAATGGAATTTTGTGTTCGGAGTCCCTGAAAATGTTACAGAAGGCTTACTACGGTGAAACGACTTTATCAAAAACACGTGCTTATGAGTGATACAAAGCGTTCAAAAGCGGTCGAGGTGTGATGGAAGATTTGCCTTGCTCTGGTAGGCCATCAACGTCTTCAACTGAAGTTAACATCGCAAAAGTGAAGGAAATAGTGACTGAAAATCCTCATTCGAGTTTGAGAGAGATAGCCGCTGAACTTTTTGTGTCTCACGAGTCAATCCTTACCATTTTAAATAATCAATTGGGCATGAAACATGTTGCCGCTCGGCTAGTCCTAAAAGACCTGAATTTTCTCCAAAACCTCAATCGCATAAGAGTCGCTGAGGACATGCTATAACGAGTTAATTCCGTCCCAACATTCATGAAACGCATTGTTACTGGTGATGAGACATCGGTTTATGAGTTTGACATGCAAACTAGTCAACAAGCTTCGGAGTGGTGCCTTCCAACTGAACCGAAAACGAAAAAACTACGCCAAAGTCGATCAAAAGTCAAAGTCATGTTGACTATTTTGTTTGACTATCGCGGTGTTGTGTACTCGGAATTCTTGCTGGAAGGTCAAACGGTAAATAAAGAATATTATTTGAGTGTTATGCGGCGTTTAAGAGAAACAGATTCGATGAAAGAGGCCAGATTTGTGGATTTTTCACCACGATAATGCGCCTTCGCACAAGGCCATCATTCTGAATGAGTTTTTGACCAAAAACTTAACAAATACCATGGAGCAACCACCTTTTTCACCAGATATGGCTCCAGCCGATTTCTTTCTTTTTCCTAAACCCAAATTACCAGTTCGTGGCACCCGTTTTCATTTGGTAGAAGACAAAGGAGAATTCGCGGCGAGAACTGAACTCAATTTCGGAAAAAGCGTTTAAAAAGTATTTATTATTAGTAGTAATTATTCGCTGTCGTAAGTGTATTGTTTCTGAAGGAGAGCATACTTTGAAGGCGATTAAATAAATTTGGATGAATAACTAACATTTTGTGTATTATTGATCCTTTCCCGATACTTTCTTGACAGAGTAGTATTATGACATAATTTAGTTGTTTTTTTTTAAGGAGTATTCTGTCTATTTATTACCACAATTTCCTGTTTGTTAATTTTTAGATTGGTGGTGGTGATGTGGTTTTTTATTTTAGGGATTAAAACTTTCAAACGCAAAGATCTTTTTCCAAAATATTTTTTTTATTAATTTATTTCAAAAAGTTACATAGATTTGTAACTTTTTGTACATGTCATCCTAATAGAAGTGGTTTTTATCCTTAATTAAATTTAGGTTTTGAGGATTTTTTTTAACCATACAATATTTTATTTTAAGTAGGTACCTAATAATGCTTCAGAGCAGCTCATTATAATACCATTTTGTCGCGGTAATATGTCCGTTCTTGTAACTTTGAATTTACAACCCAAAGGATATTTCCCAATGCTTCAACATTGTGCTTAATTTCCTTGAATGTTTAAGAATTATTTTTCATCCTTTCACGTCTCCGTTTCGATTTCACTTTCCAATTTTTCCTAATAATACTTTGTCGTGCAGGGCTGTAGTCAGATATATTCTTGATTTTTCCTTTGGTTTTCCGGCTTTGATACCTCTCCCTATCACTTCTTCTTCTTTCTTCCAGGGCTTCTTGGTTTAATTGTGCTCGAGCACGACGAGCACTATGTTTCTTTTGTTCCCGTCGACGTTGCTTTTTTTCCTCACCCGATAATTGAGAGAATTTTTTCCTTCTAGAAACAACTGAAACAAATATACAGCTGTAAAGCCTGTACTCGTGTACCTATACAACAAAGCTTATTTGGGCACCTGAGCCACTGCTGACAAAGTAGCGACTAGCTATCCAAGATTTCCTCTTGAAGAAACGGACGTAAAGATTGCAGGTCCCGTGTTAGTAAATGAAAAATATAATTATGCAGTGTGTTATGTTAAACGAGGGACATACTTTAAGGGAGTGTAGTAGGTACTCATGAAAATTAAAAAAAAATTACTATGGGACCAACACTTAAATAGCAAAAATAAAACCAGCCGCATAACTCGCATAACTTGACAAAATGTAGGGAACAACTGATTTTTTCTTTATATTTTGGTGTCCAATCCATATTAAAAGTTGTATATTTTCTTAACTACAACACCCCCTTAGAGTATATCCCTTGTTAAACCTCACATACTGTATATTAATATTGACTTTATTGAAAATATATGTATAAGAACAAACCTTATATCCTGTGATTTGTGTCTACTAGTACAAGTATAATTACGTATGTGAATATAAATACCTGTATACGTTATGCGGTTGTTTGAGCTTAATTTACACTGACCTCCGTACTAGTGAAAACTGTATCACGGCAATAGTTGATTGCTGACTGTTCACACTGCTGGCGAGACTCATTTGTCGCAGCGAAGTGAGCCAGCGAGTACTCACTCAGCAACGCTCGGTTGGCGAGCCAAATACTCGCTAAGAAACTCACGATTATACCAGCGAGTAATAGTTTGTCGTCTTCACGCACTCGCTGCTATCTGCTTTTAGTATCATGGAAGTCATATCCACTAAGAGGATTTCTTTAAACGATTTCTTATTTCAATTGTCTTTGTTTGATGCTCCGATGTATCTACCAATTTCAACGTTTTAACGTTTTATACTGACAGCATTTTGAATACAGCGTATTTTTTTTTATTGGCACAGTATGGGGAAATCCAAATCAATATACGCAAAAACTGTCTTAGTAAATGGATTAACTCTATATATGATTGTTTAGTCAAGTACGAGTAGTCCCTAACTAAAAATATAATTTTAGTAATTTTCAAAAAATATAAAATAAACAATACTTAAAAAATTGTATTAGTGTACTAATTGTCTGTCTGTACCTAAAACAATAAAGGCGAACAACGGATATTACCAATTAAAAACGATTATTTTATTCCATTTAATAATAGAATTGGGTACCTATTGTGGGCATCTAAGGAGGGCAAAGATTATTTATCTACCTAGCTTAGAAAAAAAACTGAGAACTGTATTTCTGCAATTTACATGAATACAATGTGTTAACAATATAAATTAGGAACTTTATTATTGAACATTTATAGATAATCCCATATTTTTTAAACAATCTTAATATAGGTACTGTACACCGTAAGCTAAAATCAAACTATTATGACATTCAATAATTAACTTTATTTTTAGCGTGTTAAAATATCGTTCGTCGTAGCACTCGACGCCCAAGCAGCGGTTTAATGCCTCAATTTTGTACTTCATGACTTAAATAATCATTTATTATGTTAAATAAATTTAGAGCTAGTTTCTAATAACATACGCTTAAAAAAACATATATCCAATGTATAACAACAACAAAAAACAACAATAATAAATCATCTAACTATTAAACAAAACATGAATTAGCTCTGATTCCTACGGACGCTTTTTCAACCAATTTTCAACTTTCAGCATTGAGTAGAGTGTTGAAATTCCAACCAACAATGCCTCTTAGAAACCACGCAGCGTTAAGAAGCGGTTGCTAACAAAATTGCACGGTTTCCCATCATTCAATCGAGCGCATTATTAAGAGGGAACAGGGCGTGCGATTTTCCATACAAATGTATTCCCCTTTTTTCTTCCTGAATTCCTCTAGAGTACTTTTTTTTTCTTCTTAAAATCAAGGTCTGCTGTAAACACGTCCCTGTCATTTTCTTTTTTCAGCAACTAATTAGTAAAGAAAATATGACCCTCTAAAAATTACAAAAAATGCCCTATTTTTACCGCCGTGATTTGAGGACTACCAGACAAATTAGAAAAGATTTGAACATTTAAAGAAATGATAGGAACCTAACCATACTCTTTCTTTACATGTTAATGTAAAAAATAATTGAATCGGCTCAGTTTTCGAGGAGAAAAAAGGGGAATGCGTAACGTCGATTTCGTCAAATATTTTGGGATAATTTCGGTCTGAGCTGCAGCTGTCCCTATCACACACTACGGGGGCAGACTTACTGACAGCGCGATGGCAATAGTTTCTTCAAATACCTATTTTTCAAATTCCTCGCAGGCCACGACCCTTCTTAACGCGCGTTGAAAAAGCGTCCGTGGTTCCGGGCTCAACAAAACAAAGTCTTATGGTCGATTCGTATAATTCATGGGCCGTTATAGGTTAGCTATAGCTGCGACTGGAAAAATTAGCTTGCAATATCTATTTATATGCCCAGTTTAGCAATAAATAATGCTACCATTGGCAAGCAAAACGATTCTAAACAAGAGTGAACAGGCATCTTCTGGGCACACTCGATCCATCATAGACCTCATCAATCGCTTTCTATCAGGCGTGATCGAGGTCAAGGGCAGGCCCATTTAGTAATAATAAATAGGAACCGAACAATAACTCAATTCAGCGTGACATAAGATGACGATAAAATTGTATCGCACAGCTTTGGCTAGCCAAGCTTGTTTCTCTTCAACAAATTCAATGATTATGATCATTTTTTAAACCGACAACACTCTGCTCGATGGTATACAACGCTGCTTTACATCCAAGATTGTGATGGGTAGAACATCGCCACCGCTTCTTCATTGATTGTGATCTGCCGTCTCGAACCTTGCAATAACGATAACCGTTATATATTATCAATGGATTGCCTCTGAGTGTCTTGCCGTATGCAAACTGCGAGCTACCAAAAATTTCTAAAATGAAAAAAGAATATACTTAAACTTTTCGCAACAAATTCTCTAAATGATGGTGAAAACCGAATTAAAATCAATTGCGTACTTTAGAAGAACAACGCGTTCACAAAGACAAACACGAAAAGCGATTTTAATTTATGATATTATGTACGAGTAAAGAAGTAGGTACTTCGTAGACGATGCTACGAAGTGCTACGTAGTGCTACGAGGTGCTACGATTTGGCCTACGGAAACATAGAGGCCTACGAGTAAATTATTATTATGAATGTTGCAATGAGTGTATGTTGTAATACAGGTTAACTCTATAACATTATGGGAAAAGAAACCAAGTATTGTTCTGATAATATTGCTTAGCAATGAAATATCGTGACATATTATTAAATATTCAAACTCAAACTCAAACTCAAAGCATTTATTTCATTTAAACCATTTACAGGCACTTTTGAATTGTCAAAAAGTTGACCAATTGGAAAGTTGAAGCTAGTTACCCATTCCAAAACGTAGATCTCTATGGAGAAGAACGGGCAAGAAACTCCATGGACACTCTTTTTAATCATGTTAAGTATTACAAAAACTTGGGAACATTATTCTTGTTGCTTCTATATATGAGAACAATGTAAAAAAAAACAATTCTAAATATAAGCTTTAAAATAAGCCATGGAAGTTAGGAGATGACCAGTCTCAACCGACGGCGCCCGTTCACGAACATGACGCGTGGATCAGCACCATCCAGCTCAACCATTTTGTAGGGAACCGAATGATCCAACACACGCGCCACCATCAGCGAGACATTTATGTGAGCATGACATACTCTCAACTGCCACGCTTTTTCAAGTCAACGTTGCATGGTGCTCACATTTACAAAGTTTAAACAAAATGCTTCTAAATTATACAAAATTAAAGTTTGCAATGTATTTGAGAAATTAATAAAATTTGATTTCCAAAAAGAAAGAAAAATATTTAATATATTTTGAAATTTGAACTGCAAATACTATGAAAAGACAAGTCAATCTGAAATTATTTTATTTATTGTTTTTTTTATATATTGACATATAACACAAAAACTCGTAGAGACATTATGCTATAAAATTGCTAAAAAAAAACGCCACTTTAAAGTTTTAATTTATTTTAAATGGTAAAATAACCCACCTACAGGTATGTACTTCACATATTTTTTATATTTAGAATAAGTTATAATGTTTACCACCTAAGCATATACATTGTGGAATGCAATAAAGTATTGAGTACCATAAATCATTATAGTTATTGTCTCTGCGAAGCAGTTACTTTCTTTCAGCTATAGGTGTATGTATCCATATTTAGTATAAATAGTTTCATGGTTGTGATTC
The DNA here is from genome assembly GCA_947359405.1 of Antitype chi. Classification (NCBI taxonomy): domain Eukaryota; kingdom Metazoa; phylum Arthropoda; class Insecta; order Lepidoptera; family Noctuidae; genus Antitype; species Antitype chi. The sequence goes on along the minus strand of OX375820.1, from coordinate 16,819,065 downwards.
AAAGAGGAAGCAACCAATTCACCGTCAACGGTCAGTGCATATGCCTTGCAGCCCCGACTTTGGTGGCTGCATCTCCATCGTTTTTTTATAAGATTATCACCGGATTTTCGCAAACAGAACCGATAGCCATCAATCTCTAACATTGAATTACCCATATTGGATTTCACAAAATGTAATCGTATGTTCGGTAATCCTGGAAAACATGAAAATTTTCATTATTTTTACTAAAAAAATGCATACGAATATTATTGTACCAGAAAAAAATAATTGTCATATCGATCAGGTGCAAAAAAAAAACAATTTAACGGTAAAATTTAAATTCTTTGATCGGTTCTTAATTAAAGCCACGTTTTCACAACGAGGCGAATGTCTTGCAACACGTGTTGCTAGAGATGTCAGGCGAAGTCGAGCGACGTCAATCTATATAATAATATTGACTAATTGTTACGATGACAAATAAAATTACATCATATTAGAAGTAGTATAATCAAACTCAAACTCAAAGCATTTATTTCAAATAAACCATTTACAGGCACTTTTGAATTGTCAAAAAGTCGGCCAGTTGGAAAGTTGAAGCTAGTTAAGTTAGCTAGTTAGCTAATACATCAGGAGTCAATAAATAAACACAATAAACAGAAGTGTTTTAATGCCTAGTAATGTACAGTTTCTTAAACTACTATACTCATACAATTTTAGCAAAAACTCAATGCGATATTATTTCGTAAATATGTCGCCCAAATCAAGTATTCCGCCGCTGGCAAAGATTTCAATTGTTAGATTCGCCCTACCGTGATACCACTTTGAAGGATAGTCACGGTTTTGTTTAGTTTTTCACCTCTGACATACACAATTTCGCAAGCTGCGGATCCATGGAAGCATCATATACGGGACAGGTGAGTTCTCTCTTCTTAGTTTTGACATTTTTCTCGCGACTTTAAATCATTATAAATATGTCATAAAAACTCGTAGAGACATTACGGTTTAAAATTGCCAAAAAATAAAAATCGCTTTGAAATTATCATTTATTTTAAATAGTAAAATCACCTACCTACTGGTACTATAAATCGTTATTATTCTTTCTATAAAACTGGTACTTTTTCAGCTATAGGTGTATCCATGTTTAGCATAAATAGTTTCATGGTTGTGATTCAAAAAGGAAAATGCCAGTTCACCGTCGACGGTCAGAACATATGCTTTGCAGCCTCGACTTACGTGGCTGCATCTCCAACGTTTTCTCTTGAGATGATCACCCGATTTCCGCAAACAGAACCGATAGCCATCAATCTCTAACATTGTATTACCCTTAAAGGATTTCACAAAACGTAATCGTATGTCCGGTAATCCTGAAAAACATGAAAATTTTCATTATTTTGACTAAAAAGACGCATCCGAATATTTTTAGTACCAGGAAAAATAATTGTCTTATTCTTCACAGGTAATCAATCAGGTGCAAAAAAAAAAATAGTTTAAAAAACTAAAAAACACGCTTTAAAACCAAACTAAAAAAGGAGAAAATAATTTAATTCAATTAAAAAGCGTGGGGTGCTTTTTGAGGTATTATAATCAATTAATGTCAAGTTTTTTAGTTTTTTAAACTATTATTTATTTTGTAATTTTTAGTTCTGCTGACTACAAAAACGTGTTTTTTTTTCTCAATTTTTTTTAAATTATTGAATTGTCGTCGGTCCTCGACAAGTTTACAAAGTATCAATGAAATCTGATCGTTTAAAGTGGGTCAAAATCGCGCTCAAAGGAGTCGGTTACATACAAACATACAAACAAACATACAAGTGAAGCTAATATAAAGCGTGTAAAAACAATTTAACGGTAGAATTTTAATTCTTCGATCGGTTCTTTAATTAAGCCACGTATTAGCAAAGAGACGAATGTCACGCAACACGTGTTCCTGGAGATGACAGGTGAAGTCGAGCCACGTCAATCTAAACAATAAAAATTATTGTTACGATGACAAATAAGATTACATCATATTAGAAGCAGTTTATTACATCAGGATGTAATGTAATGTAACGTAATGTAATGCACCGATCCCAGCGTGGTTTGACCAGACTCGATTAATCGAATGAACCCCAAGATTCGCACTAGCCCCTGTAGCCTCATGCTTCATGGTGTTACAGAGGCCATTGCATATCAAGAAGTAGACCGGGGGGCGCGGTAATGGTCAGGTAGACAGGCCCTTAGGATAGGAAAGGATTGCGAGCCTACCGGATATGCATCCTTGAGTAAGCATTGGACTAGTGGAGAGACGGGTGGTATTTTTTATTGGTATCTTTTCACGACGTCGCCGGCATGTTGATTCAGGTCGAGCTTCTTGTGCAGGTTTAACTGTTTTCTTAGCTCTTTTCTATGCAGTTGCTTCACTATGTTCTGTGTTGTTGTTTTCATATTCGTCTTCTGAATTCTCACTGCTATCAGCTTCTGTTTTTTTGTAGATATCGTTAGCCGCTTTCTTGATCTTGTTTCTGTCTCCAGCCATGTCCTTCCAATACGTGATTCCCATGTTGAAGTATTTCATGTCCTGTTTTAGGTTGTCGTTCCATGTGTAAATAGGTCGTCCGACCTCCTTAGATTTAGCCTTATACTGCATTGCTGCATGCAATAGGTGTGGTTTATCCCGTCTGAAGACGTGTGCCAAGTAGCACATCCTGTGATTCTTGATGCGTTTTGTTAAGGTTTTCCGTCTAAGATTTGGTGCATCTTCTTAGTTCTTGGTTTATTCCTGGCATGGTTAATCAAGTCTCTCATGATAAGTCGTTCATATTTTCGGAGTCTTGATCTGTTCGCTTTGGTGAGGGTCGATAGTTTTAAGCCTTATATCATACAAGGTACGATAACCATTCGGTACATAAGTCTAGCTAACTTCTAGTCCATCTTTGAGTTTAGTATGAATGGTAGTAATGATTTGGCGTTTCTCGTGGCCTGTTGGCATCATTTTCTAATTGTGCTTTTCCTGCTTAATGCGGATGTTATGTATGCGCCTAGGTATTTGATTACGTCCACTGTTGGTATACTTACTCCGTTGAGGGTCACGTTTGTCGTTTGCTGTGATGTTATGGGGTCCCTAATTAGAATTTTTGTTTTTGTTTCGTTTATTTGGAGGCCTACGCTATTTAGTAAGGCTTTAATGTAGTAGTAGTAAGATACGCTCTAGACCTTCTAGATTATCTGTATTATGGATAAGGTCGTCCGCAAATGATAATACCATGGAAAGTGAAATTTCGCGGTCCTGATCTAGTTTGATTAAATGATAGTGTCTTTTAGTGTTCTAAGGACTTCGTCAATGACCAATGTAAAAAGGCGAGGGGACAGGGGGCACCCTTGCTTAACTCCTTTTCCTTTGACAATCCAACTGCTTTGCTGACCACACCATTTGATGCATGTTCTTTCATTCCAGCATGCCCTGATTATCCTGTTGGTCATCGATTTATTGGTTCGTTCCAGTAATATATCTCTTAATGCGTTGAAGTCAACGTTGTCAAGGATTTTTCTATGTCGAGGGCGAGTACGTAAATTCGTTTACCTGCACGCCATCCTTCGTCTAGAACCCTTTTGAGCGTAAAAATATGGTCATCTGTTGATCTATTGTTTAAGAACGCTGGTTGGTAATTTCCCAGCTCCGTTATTGTATCGTTTACTTTTTTTTTTGTAAGTATGAGGCGTAAATTCTGTAACCCGTGTTACAAATGGTTAATATGCGGCGGAAATCGTCCGCGTCTTTAGGATTTTTTTTTGGGATTGGGACTTGTACGGTCTCAAGCCACATGTCGGGTAAAGTGTTCTGTGTCCAGGCGTTATTCATGTGTTTAGTAACAGCTTCCTATAGTATTTGGGGCATCGCTTTGTACAGTTCGATTACCATTTGGTCCGTTCCAGGGGCTGTCCCGTTTCGCATTTTATTGATGATTCCTGTTATTTCGTCCACCGTTGGTCCTTCGCAGTGTGGTTCGATTATCGGTTTTGTTATATTAACCGTTGGTATCAGAAAGCCCTCGGATTTTTTTAGTTTTCTTCCCATTTCGCCGGTCGCGTGCCATTTGTAGCGTGTGGAGCTGTATGCTCCTGAATTCATCCATTTCCTGTAGGCTGGCTATATGAATGCCTCTGCGTGAAAGTTCAGCGTCTATTCGATTTTTTCCGGGTTTTGAGGCGTCGCGGACGTTCCATGTTGCAATGCACAAGTCTGGGCAGGTGTACTTAATTACGATAGAGGTCCAGTGTCTTAGTATTGTGCATCCGGTGTCGTCCGCAATTACGTCAGATAACGGTGTAAATAGTGTTGCCTGTCGTTGTTCACACGGCGATAACGGGTTTACCTGTTGGGGGCTGTTCGTTTGAGGCTGGGGTTTCGTGGGTTTTTCCTGTTCTTGGCGTGTGTTGCACCGGTTACTTCTTGGTTTGATATGATGTGGTGTTTTAATGTTGGTATTCGCATTAGGAGTTTCGGGTTGTTGCTGTATTGTTTTTCACTATTCCGGACCCAGCTATCATAGTGGTGATTCTGATAGAGGATGTGTACTCGTATGTTGCCGGGTACTGGATCGCCCGTGGGTAATACACCTGTGTATTTCCGTTGATTATACACTGGTCAACAAAATTTTAACTTTGTCATGCCAAATGGACTTTTATGATATTTTTTACTTTAATTGGTGATTGTAAGAAAAAATAAACAGTTAAAAAAATTTGCTAGACAAGGATTTTATTCTATTGAGTAATTTAAAATATTAAGAAAAAACACAGATCTCGTAAATAAAAGTTATTTATTTTATAAATGACTTAATAAATCTAAGATTTTCTTGAATATTTAGCTTCTGGTTGGTCCCTTTTAATTTTCCAGCAGTAATCTGCTAACATATTTGGGCTCCATTTGCCTTGGTACCGCTATTCCATATTAGAAATGTGCTGATTGAACCTCTCACCGTGCTTGTCGCTGACAGCCCCTAAATTGTCAGAAAAAAAGTCCAGGTGCGAGTCTAAAAAATGGATCTTAAGTGACTTGTTGCAACCCAATGCTTGATATGACAATAATAACTCGCTAACCAACTCTCTGTAGCTGTCACTCCTGTGGTTACCCAAAAAATTTGCAACAACATTTTTAAAAGCCTTCCATGCAGATTTTTCTAAATCGCTTAATTTTTCTTCAAATCTTGAATCTTTTATTAACTCCCTAATTTGAGGGCCAACAAAAATACCCTCTTTTATCTTTGCATCACTTATTTTAGGGATTTTTTCTTTTAGATACAAAAATCCACTCCCATTGCGATCCATTGCCTTCACAAAAAAATTTATTAATCCTAATTTGGTATTCGTTCTGGCAATTTTTTACAATGAGAGACTGGTCTTATAGCCGAAGATAAGTTAGGGTAAATAACTGTGTTTTTTTTTCTTGGAATTTATACCTTTTATGTCAGTGAGACAAAAATAGCAATCTGAAAAGTTATTTCGCTGTTCAATCCATATCATGGGTACAGCAAACGGCATAGGTCGTGCACCTTTCTTCCAGTCAGTGAAATTTTTCACACACGTTATGCAACAGACATGAGGGGCTCAGGATTTGTCTTGATGGGCGACAGAAAAACCAAAACATTGGTGATAACACTCCAACACAAGATACGTAAAATTTCGTCGTTGCTTTTTTAATGTAAGTTCTCCGCAGACATAACAAAAAGAGTTAAGATCATTATTACACTTCCTCGACATGTTCACAGGGTTAATAAATCACAAAAAAGTGTTCAAAGTCAACGACAAATATTTTTACCTATAACGATTTACTTGTGAGCGTTTCTGTTAACTTACTGCCGTAGTACTAGTTATGAGTATTACCGTATCACAACAAATATGAGGCTAATTGACCTTTGACAACTGTGATTTAATAATGAGGGTAGTTTGATAAAACAAAATTAGCTATCAAAATTCGTGTGGCAAAACCAGTGTTGACCAGTGTTATGTGTACATGCACGTTTACGAGGTAGAATTCAGACGCGGCGATAATTATATCTTCGCCACTCCAGAATGTTTCGTTAAATTGCGCGGTTATATAATTTGTTATCCTTTGTTCCTGGGAGAGAATGCTGTTGGGGAGAAATTCCTGTATATTATTTAGAAGTGTTGTTGATGTTCCAAAACATAGGTGGCTAGGTCTTGACGGACATTTCTGTGATCAAATGTTAAGCCCATTAAAATGTTTATTTGGTGGGCTAGTGCCCTAAACAAACAATTTCCATCTTTTGAAATGGGCACAATTGTATCCATTGTAAGCGCTTTTGTTTGTAGGGGTAGTCAGAAACACATGTATGTAGGGGCTGAAACTTGCTAACCTTAAAGTTTGTTTTATGGGCTGACCTTTTTTTTGTTAGTTTTAATTCTTTGTTTATCTGTAAAGCAAAAACGTGCAAAGCCAACGGAATAGTTCGGGGTACCTATTTAGGCCATCTGTTTCTGATTGAATATTTTTTTGACCGTGGCCCCTTGCAATCCACTGTGGAATTCGTTACACTGTTACAATAGTAAGATCCTAAGTACGGTGTCTTGGACGGTACCGTATTTTGTGCTAGAATATTGGCGTGTATCAAGTTCTTTCCTCTATTACAGTGGGTGTAAGCACACTGGTCCACAAAGGAGGTGATTTGATTTTCAGAGATCACGCGCGGCGAATAAAGGCCCGCCGCATGCAGTACCTATAGCAAACGAATCCCTGTAATAATAGGAGCGATCTCACCAAGTCTGCCTCTGGGGTCCGTCGTCCTCCAGCAGCCCGTCTCCACTGCAGGCTGAAGCGCACTTCAATATCACTTTTGCTTACTTGTTTGTGGTTAAAGTGTAATCAAAACTATACAAGGCCTCTAATTGAGTCAAAGAGAATTGGATCTTATTCCAAGGGGATGAGACTCAATTTTAACTGCATAAGTTAATGCAAATGTCCACACGATTTTTTATTCATTGTATTATGCTTATAGCTTAATGCTCTAATCGGGGTATTTGAGGTCTTGCGTTAGTTATGTTACACTTTCACCAATTTTACAAAATACACTGTGGCAAAACACAAAACACACGCGGTTTGATTTCAAATTCGAGGCCCCAGTCAACATCTGGGTCGAGCTCAAAGAAGGCGACCGCTCGCTTCAACGGCTCAACTCCGACTAGAAGCAGTTTATTACATCAGGAGTCAATAAATACATATAATAAATAAGAGTGTTTAAATAATTATATAATATACTAACACTAGTTTCATAAGTTGTACTCTACTAACATCTATGGATTATTTTTCAGTCCGAAATAAAAAGTTTTTTTTTTTTTTTTTTTTTTTTTTTTTTTTTTTTTTTTTTTTTTTTTTTTTTTTTTTTTAATGCCTAGTATACACAGCTCCATTAAGTGGTTACGCGTTCAAAAGACATGTGCGTTCAAATCCGTGCTAGGCTCAAGTTATTTTTGTATTTCACAAAAATATTTTATTATAATTACTGTAAAGTTTTAGTGAAGGTTACCAGACCGCTTGCCGTGCACAAAATTGGAGGATCGAATCCTGGGCACAAAATGTGCGTTTAGTCATGCATTTTTTTTTTAATATCAAGTATTTTTCTATTTTGTTTTAGTAATATTTATAAAGAATTTAAAAACTTACATAATCATTTCTTATTATTTATTATTGCTATTATTTAACAAAACTTTGATCTTATTTTGCTACAAAGATTTTACAATTTTATTTGATAATTTACAGAAAAGTTATAGGTACCTATTTTGCCAACTGACGCAAATGGGTCCCTTAGACAAGTGACATCCTTTTAACGCAAATGATAAAATAGAAAGCGCTAGAAATATTTTAGATTGACATAAATTAACGAAATGTCACGTGATTTGTCATTTCGTCTGTGCATAAAAACGTTTTAAGTGATCGTATACATCAAACGTTGTAGTTATAACTTGAGGGTAGGGATTAATTTTATAAAGAATACGTAAGTAAGTTAAATGAATGGATACCCTCAAATAATATGGTCTATCGATTGGACAGAGATTAATATGGGCTCGCCCCGGCTAGTTCGTCAAACTGCCGGTATGAGGTATGACGTTCGGTGATGCGATGATTCGAATCCAAGTCAAAACAATAAACTCTTTTTGAAGTATTCTGTAGATTATTCGAAACGAATTCAATATTGTGAATTCAAATTTGGCACATACTGACGCTGTGTGTACTTAATGGTATTTTAAATCGTAATAATTGTCTTTGCAAAACTTGCGCTTTATTCAGCTATAGGTATATCCTATTTTGAGTATAAACATTTTGATGGTTGTGTTTCAAATAGGAAAATGCCAGTTCACCGTCGACGGTCAGAACAAATGCCTTGCAGCCTCGACTTTGGTGGCTGCACCTCCAACGTTTTCTCATAAGATTATCACCGGATTTCCGCAAACAGAACCGATAGCCATCAATCACTAACATGGAATTACCCATACGGGATTTCACAAAATTTAATCGTAAGTCCGGTAATCCTGGAAAACATGAAAATTTTCATTATTATGACTATAAAGACGCATCCAAATACTTTTTTCACCAGGAAAAATAATTGCCTTATTCTTCGTCAGGTGCAAAAAAATTAAATATAACAATAGGATTTTCATTCTTTGATCAGTTTTTAAATTAAGCCACGTATTCCCAAGATGTCAGGTGAAGTCGAGCGACGTCAGTCTAAACAATTAGATTGACTAATTATTACTATAAAAAATAAAATTACATCATATTAGAAGTAGTTTATTACATCAGGAATCAATAAATACATACAATAAACAAGAGTGCTTTGCCTGGTAATGTACAGTTTAAACGTTTAAAGTTAACGTTTTATGTGTGTTTGATTTTTGACATCATTTTATTTTATTGTGTTTGGGTGGCTTACAGCTATCAGTACAAAAGTAATAATAGTAAGGTAATTTACGACAAGCCATTTACAAGCCTTCACAGATAGCAATGGGGTCTTGTTGTGCGAGTTATAAACTATGTTTAGACTAAATAATTAATTATGTAAATGATAAACTAAGCTTAAATCTAACTAAATACATAATTAAACTATTACATTAAGTAAATACATAGGCAGGAATGCATGATCAACTAATTGGATCAATCAGAAACTACAGTTTTTAGATAAAATGGTAACAATAGACGCCAAACTCTGATGATTTTAATATTGTAATTGAATAGTGCTCATTTAATTATTTTTTAATCCTTGGTATGCCAATATTGGCAAAATATAGCGCACTACTTTATTTTTAAGATCTTCTATTGTATTCTTTTCTACAATACTCAAGAAATTTTGGCAAAAAAACAATGCAATATTATTTCGTAAATATGGCGCCCAAATCAAGCATTTCACCGCTGGCAAAGATTTAAATTGTTAGATTCGCCCTATCGCCTCAAAAGATAGTCTCATGGTTTTGTTTCGTTTTGTCACCTTCAAAAAGTGCTGACTGTCAGCCTAGTTTGAATAAATGACTTTTGATTTTTTTGATACGAAAATTACGCAGACGGTGAAGTATGACATTTAATATAGTTAAAGTTTATATGAACTAGCAGTACAGAACGCTAATATATTTTATAATAAATCATTGGAAATACATTTAGTTTTAAATTAATTGTGGTCAAATTTCGACCACTGGGTGACCACTAGTACGACTTAATAGCTAATTTGGATGATAGTCTGAGAGAACTTAGGGCAGATCCACCCGTGTACTACTTTATTGCGTAATAACGGACTCCAATCGGTTCAGAATGGTTGTGTTCTCCTGAATGAGCCATTAGTACGTCGTCAACGGTTAGAGCAGTTGCCTTGCAGCCTCGAGCCTGGTAGGAGCACCTCCACCGTTTCTTCCTGGAATTATCACGGGATTGCTGCTTAGAGAACCGAAACCCATTGATAAGCAGCATTGGGTTACCTCTATAAGATTCCACAAAGCTGTATTGCAGTCCTGAAAAAAAATATATAATTAGGTACTTATTAATTTTGTTGCTCATTGTTATCAGTTTAAAAAAGTCTCGAAATATTTTTTATTATAGCAGAAAGCTAACATTTAGGTTGGTACGATAACAAAAGACCAATTAATCACAAATAAATGCATTTATTGACATAAACCTTAATCACACACAAATGACTAGAACATCAAGTTGTTAAGTACACACATTAAACACACACATAAACTTATACAGTAATTTTGGTTTTATAATTTGTAACAGAAACTAAAGATTTTAATAAAATTTAATTTAAAAAAAAACTAACAAATAAAATTACACCGTAAACAACTTTACTATTTGAATTAGGAATGTGTATATTATTAGGTAGGTACGGTTTTATTTGAATTAGGTATGTTTATATCATTAAGTAGGCACGGTCTTATTTGAATTATGTTTGTATCTATAACCTATTAGATTATTTTAATATGTGTTATTTGAATGTCTTTTTACATTAAAAAATGTATCAGCCTTTAAACATATGAGATCAATAAAGAATAATTTGAGGTACATCTTAGAAGGTAGACTAATGCATCAGACCAAAAAATCGACTAGAATATAACATGTTCTTAAAAAAAATATGTAATTAATATAATTGTAAGGAATGTTTCGTAATTTGGGAAAATTAAATGTTTTTTATTATTTTAACACACGAATTATAAAATAGTTATGATATCTTTCATGTTATATTTTGTAACACTGATATATAATATATAATAATTATGTTCCTTATAAATTAAATGACTACATGAGGATTATAATGTCTCCCTAATTAACTGAATGTCGACTAGAATGTTCTTAATTTACGTAATTACTATAATAGTAAGGAATGTTTTATAATTTGTGAAAATAAAATGTGTTTTATTCTTTTAACACACGGATTATAAATAAATGTTATGAAATCATTAATATTATGTTTTGTAACACTGATAAAGATATAGGTTTATAATAATGATGTTCCTTAATATAACTAAGCGATTACATGAAGATTATAATTTCTCCTTAAATAATAAAAAGACGACTAGAATATAATATGTTCTTAATTTACATAATTATTATAATAATAAGGAATGTTTTATAATTTGTGAAAATTAAATGTCTTTTATTATTTTAACACACGAATTATAATAAAATAGTTATGAAATCATTCATATTATATTTTATAACACTGTTAGAGATGTACATTTCTCATTTTTATAATAATTTTATATCTTATTAATTAAGTGATTACATGAAGACTAAAATGTCTTCCTAATTAATCAAGCAAAAACGACTGATTACACACACTGCTACATAAATTGTGTGCAGATACTAAATATAAGCTATAATATTAAGATCCTTACGACAAATACCTAGTACACAATGTGGCGACAACAATGCAATAATAAATTAAAATACTTACGCATAAGAGTATTTTGGAACTATCAAATACATCCCAGCAAATAAAATAAAAAAGTGTTTTTTTTTTAAACAAATTAAATTGTAGGCCGACTGTGGGTCTTGCCAATTTTTGACTAGCTATAAGTTACTAAACTATTGGATATATTTGATTGAATTTTCGTATGCAGATAGGAAACGCCATTAGATGCGCTGTTTAATTTAGTGTCGTATTGTCGTCTCTACTTTTTACCTATACCTAAAGAAAATAAATAAGGTGTGACAGGTAATGTGGATACATTTTTATTATAGTATTTCGTCCGCCTATGCAACAAATGTTGGGAATCGTTTTGTTGCTACTGAAACCATGAATACAGCACAGGATTCTAGTGCAGAAATTTTTGGTCGGTTTAAAAAAAAATATGTATGAAACAGCTTTTTTTTAATAACCGACGAAATATTTCTAGTTATATCCTATAAAACTGGCCATAGTAGCTTCCCATTAGTAAAAAAAAATGTGTAAACTGATCAGTAGATCTACAGATTACTCATTAATTTAATCCTTTAGCGAGCGTTGGCAAAATATTTGCCACAGCAGTATTTTGAATTTGGCGCGTAATCGATTTGAAATAATGATATTTTTAATCTATAATTTAATAGCGGAAAACATATTGCCACCCCCATAAAAGTAAATAGCAGTATCTGGGGGGGGGGGGGGGCAATTGTTTAGAAATGTTATGTATGGGATCACTAAAAAAATCAATCTATTTTGTACTGCTCGTTAATGGGTTAATCTCTTCATAATGCAAGTATAGATATAATATCTATCTTACTCACACTAGCGGTCACTTGCACCTGTATCACCAAAATTATTTTCTCACTAGCACTACATGTGAATCAAAAACATCTAAGTTTCTACTTCTACACAAAAACACACAATAACACATTCTAAAACTAAAAGCTGTTTTGACACCAAGTAACTTGGTAACTTTCTACGACCTAATCTAATACACAAACATTTGAAGAACATTTTTTTGTTGACAATATTTTATAACGATGTTCATATTTTCCTTTACTTATATATTTTTATGCATCATAATAACGGATTGATGATAAAATGACAAGTTAAAGATAATGATTAAATTATGCCACTTTGGCGCTGCAATTTTCTCAGTAACTTTTTATACACGATGCGACATATACTTGGTATATAAGTTTACTTATTTCCTTTAAATATCCGCGTTACTGCGTCCTATGAAATATCTTCCTAATTTAATGGGTAAAAGTTTTATAGTTTTTCCGGCAGTTTCCTTTCGCCGCGGAATGTCGCTAAGTTCCGAATTACAGAATCTCACTCAAAACTTGATCATTACTTAAAACTAATTTCAACCAACCAAATGGCTCTAAGCTAGTTTTAAGTCATGCTTGAGTCTGGAGTGAGGTTCTGAAATATGGTCCTTAAATATGTCCCCACCCTTATGATTGTCTGTATTACTGAAAATGTGAATGATAAAAATTAGACATTTTAATGATTGTGGTCTCCAAGACGAGTCAGCAATGTCTCATCAACTGTGATGGCAGTAGCCTTGCAACGTATATGCTGGCTACTGCAGCGCCATCTTTGCTTCCTAGCGTCACTGCGAGATTTCTGCAAACAGTAGCGGTATTTGCCAATCTGCAATATCGGATTCCCCACATTCGACTTCACGATACTCCAAGTATTTTCTGAAACAAAAGAGTTCTGTTAGTACCATTCTGGTAGGACAGGTTACGTTTTCTATGGCGATAAATAGACTAATAGAGCAAGCATCGCAGTAGTGTTAAAAGTTATGGTAAAGAGATTAAGCGTTAGTTTAATTATTGTCAGGTAAGAATATAAAGTTTCCGAAAAGCCAATATTTTTATTCATTGAATAGCATTATCATGAGAATGGCAAGTTACATAATAAATAATTATAAATAAATCATCAGTTCCAGTTTTACAATTTTAGATTTACCACTTGGTATACAATGTGTCGCAGCCATCTGTACCCTAATTGCGTAACTTACGATTCATCATAATTTGTTTCGTTTTGAAACAGATGGCTAAACCATTGCTTCCTATGTTCGAAAAATGTGTCTGCTCAGCAACGTAAATAACGCAGTGAATATTGTTGAACTGTCAAAATGAAACCGATTATGATTAATCGCGTGTTACGCAATTAGGGTGCTGGTTAAATTAACCAGCTAATTGGACGTGTAGGCCAAACGGCGTTTAATGAAAATTAAATCCAATTAAATAGCTAAGGGATAAACTGGTTTTAAAGATAATTAAGAGGTGACTTTGATGATTTCTTTTTATGCATTAAAGTATGTTTAATTATGTTTTGAGTTCCATCACTCTATGCAACAAAAACTTGAAAATATCATATATTTTTTTGTTTTCAAAATTATTTACGGTTAAAGAGATACACTGGTTTAAAAAACCACCTTTTTGAGCGTTTTCAAGAAATCACCGCCTTAAGTCATTACTGCGCATTTTTAGCAAGCTGTAGAAGTACGCATCTATCACCAATATTTGGTTTCCCGCTTCAGACTTTTTGTACCGAGCAAACTTCGATATTCTTGGAACTAAATACACCATTTGTTGCAATAATGTAGAAAGGAATGCACTGAAAACTTTATTTCTTGATAATTTGGAAAAACAACGAATGACATTTCGTTGATACCTACATAATATTTAACTACTACTATCCTTCTTAGTATTTTGAATGCACATTGTCACTAAAACAATACCAAAAACACATAGATTACATATAATTTATTTATTTATTGAATAGATAATTTATTATTATTATGTATTTATATATTTAAAATTACATTTTTAACTAATGTTCTCATGCATAAGTTGACTAGAATATTCTAAATCCTCTAACAATTACATTACACAACAGCGAAAATACATAAATAAGGCGAATTCAAACTTTTAACTATTTATTAACATTTTTACACGATTTATATGTATGTTTGTTTGTATGTAACCGACTCCTTAGAGCGTGATTTTGACCCAATTTAAACGGTCAGATTTCATTGAAACTTTGTAAACTTATCGAGGACTGATACCAATTCAATAATTAACAAAAAAAATTGAGAAAAATTTAAAAAAAGGAAAAAAATAAATAAAAAAAACACGTTTTTGTAGTTAGTAGAACTAAAAAATAGAAAATAAATAATAGTTTAAAAAACTAAAAAACACGCTTTAAAAATCAAACTAAAAAAGGAGAAAATAATTTAATTAAATTAAAAAGCGTGGGGTGCTTTTTGAGGTATTTTTATAATCAATTATTGTCAAGCACCCCATGCTTTTTAATTGAATTTAATTATTTTCTCCTTTTTAAGTTTGGTTTTAAAGCGTGTTTTTTAGTTTTTTTGCTATTATTTATTACTAATAACTCTTACATATTATGTAAACGCTATTTAAAGTTAAGTAATGATTAGCAACTGTTTAACCATATATTTTCGACGTTTAAACATCGCTTAACTTTAAGCAACGTTTATAAATATGGGGGTAATAGTCCTATCCTGCTATCTGTGCCCCAAAGCATGCAGCCAAAGTGAACTTTGCACTTCCATCGATAAAGCCGTGGAAGTGGCGAAGTTTGGGACAATAAAATATAATTAACTGCCATGCCAGCTACTCGAAAAAACCTAATTATACTCATAAACACCAATGATCAATCTGATAAATAATTCAAAAAAAATCTTCTTTTGATACTAGCACAACAATATTTTTGTGTACTAACTACACACATTCGCAAACACACCCTCACAAATACCCCAACATATTTACTTACACACAGAACAGCGTTCATCCTACGCGACCTGGCAACAACGCATTTGTTGTAGTTTGCCATGATTATTTAATGAAATACAAAGAAAAAATTTTTTTTGGGCCAAGCACTAGATCGTCATAATGAGTTTTTTCATTATCAAATCACATACAGTATGTAATGAAAAATTACGAAAGACGCAGAACGTGCCAATCATTAACTACCTACCTACCTATTTATATTTTTTCCATCAAGAACAGTTTAAAATCTTTGATAATATATTAATAATCAATGGCAATAGAATACTGTGAATATTCAGACACTAAGATTTTTTTTTTTATATTTCTATGAATAAGCATAATCTGAGGTGTCCTGACTAAATTATGTGTTAGCCACACCTCAGCATTATGCTTAGCTCAACTTTAAATATCACGAATATTATGGAATGTTTTCACACCAATAAATATAATTAAATGTTTAACATTAATGACTAGATATTGTTTCACTACTAAACACGAAGTAAATACATAGTTTTATATAATACATAGCGCTTGTACACGATGCATGTGACTTGAGATGGGAAAGGTGGTAGCTATATGTGAGGCATCAGTCACTGGACCCACTTTTTAACCGACGAACAAACGGAGGAGGTACTCAAGTCGACGCGTATTTTTTTTTTAAATGTATTTCGACGCATAACTTTTTACAGAGTAGTCCGATTTTGATAATTCTTTTTTTTATTGAAAAGGGTACCTATACCCCAAAATTAATCCCATATAAATTTGGAAAAAATACAACCCTAAGGGTAGGAAAACAGGGGATGATTGATTGTTCACTCACAAATTTAAATGCTGAGTTTGTGTATACAAAAAGTAATAAAAAATTAAGCATGTAGTAATTAGTAGATTATAGCCACAAAAAATTATAAAATAAAAAAGGTTTATAATTTTTTGCTTTTCAGTTTTTCGGCGGTGTAATTTTTTTGCTAAAAAGTTTTTTGGTAGAAGCGCCTTAACGTGCACACATTTATGTAATCGATACACGTATAAGTCCCAAAGTACGGGCTAACTGTGCAGGTCGATCTACATGTCGAAGCAAGTATGAAACGGTCCGGTATATGGAGAAGTTTTCAGTTCACAACACTATTCATCGTACGGTGTCACTCGAAAGATCAACTCATAAATCGAAATCCTGTTTTTTTTTCAGTTTAAATCAAATAGTCGACCGACATTCTTCCGATGGCTATCTGCTGTTGGGGGCAAATTATAAGTTAAAATGGGGCATTCTCGCTTCGACGACCTGTCGAATGGTTAAGCAGCACCAACCTCTCAAGTGGAACGTAGCGTATGTCCCCATAACATGCATCGCGTACAAGTTTCAATAAGTAATACTGTCCAATTTCTTAGTGGTTGTGCTTCCCTGCTTGGGAAACAACTCGATTGTTGATAGTAGTAGCAGTAGCTTTGCAACGTAAATGTTGACAGCCGCATCTCCAACGTTGTCTGATCATATCACTGCGTTTCTTCTGCAGGTTGAACCGGTACCCATCTATCACCAACATCGCGTTCCCCACGTTAGAATGAGCATATTGGCATTTCGGATATTCTGAAATTTAACGGCTTATTTTTAGAGTCTGTCGGGAAACATCAATTTAGATATTTATTTTTGTTTATTATTTTTAAAACTAAAAGACACGTCTAAAATAGAAGATATTCGAATGAAAAACCTATTTAACATTTTAATCAAAGCAAACAGCAAATAAAAATCCGTGGCACAATAAATAATTTATTTAATGACTAGATAATAGTTTTAATTAAAATATAAGATTTTTGGAATATTTTTTTTTAATACTAAGTGACTAGAATAATTATTATTAACTATACTATAATGCATGCATTAAATGCAAAGGCTATGTGACTTATATTTTAATTATTTGTGATTATAAAATACTAAGTACATTGATCACTAATATTAATAAAACACCCTGAAGTTTTAAATAAATGAAGAGTCCTTAAGCATATAATATATGGTATGGGCATGTGATGCGGAGGAATGAGGAAAACTTCGTGAGGAATGTTCTGAGTATAAATGTGGAAAAGTAGTGGAGAACCAAAGAAACGATGTATGAACTGTATTATACAGGGTGTAAGAGGAACGCTTTCGAAGCCAGAACGTAGGTTATATACAACCTAAATGCAAACGGATACCAATAACCTTTCGCCTTAAATTGGTTATTTTGCATCAATTTAAAACGTTTGACGCTTCTGTAATGTTTTTACTTATTTTATTTTGGCGGCGATTTACAACGGATGCCTGAACCTAAAGTCGCCGCCTGGACTTGGGGTCGTTTTTAAATGTGTTTAATCTGAGGGCAGGAAAACGATGAAGATGATGACGACGTCCATAAGCATTGTAATAATATGATGTTGTGAACTCCACTGTTTTTAGTTTGAAATACCATATAAGATACATTAATACAACATGTGCTTTTAGAAAAATATTTCAGTTTAAGCTGATATTCTCTGTGAAAATTTATGCATAAATGTTTTCATAGACACACACACTCTCTCAATCTAACATAGCTGACATAAATGTTTACGGCTATTACAAAGGTATGTATTGTTATTATTACACAACATATTATTATTATCAGGGTCGTAACAATGTCCGGATAAAATTTCTTAAGGAAAATTAAATCTGGTGACTAAAGTCTTAAAAATACATGTTCAAGTATAAGTTTTCACGCCGAATTGTTTATTTTATTTTATTTAGTATGGGACAATCAACAGCTACGAGTATAATATAAAATGTTTACAAATAACAATAATTATAATTATGTAGTATTAAGAATATTGCAGCACATTATCCGCATGTTAACAAAATTAAGATTAAGTAAAAAGTGCCACTAGATTAGCATTACTCAGATATACTAAATAAAAAAATATTGCTAAAAAACAATACAATTAATGAATGAAGCATTAAAAGAGAAAAAAATACATAATAAATTTGGATAAAATTAAAAATTTAGGATTGTTCCTTATTATCACAAATAAGAATTAAGATTAAAAAAAGGGAATTGGCAGTACAATACAATTCATTAATTAAAATATTAAAACGGTTGAAATAAATTTAATTTATAATAAAGGACTCACACTATTTCTTATTATTATTAGATAAGATTTTTAAAACTGGACTTCAATTTCGATTAGGGACATACAAAAATATCAATATCAATGAAGTTGGAAAACAATATTACGACTCTTACTTAAACATCAATCCCGCGAGGAAATTTTGAGCATGAATGTCGATGGCCTTAAGTTAAGGGGAATAACCAAAGAATCGATGGATGGACTGTGTGAAAGACGATATGGCTAAGAAGGGGGTATTACCGAGATGACAACTAACAGAGAAGTAAAGTAGAAAAACATATGTTGCGCCGACCCCAAGTAAATTGGGATGAGGGAAATTATTATGATGACTAAAAATAAACATCACAAATGATTTGGAATGTTAACATTTATCTTAAAATAGGATTAAGGCCCTATAATCAGTGACTAGATTCAGTGTTGCTTGAAGTACAGTACACAAAATGAATACTGACACGTGTTAATTAAGAGATCACATAACTACACCAAACATTACCATTTATCGTTTTTCTAAAGTAGTCATTTGTTCTTAGAAATGATTTCTATTGTCATATATTCGAAATCAATTAATCTCTTTTATATTATTTTTAATGACAGACCGCATCCGCATCATTATTTTTTATTTAAGTTAAACATTTGTTAGTGGACACGGACAGTTAATTTTTCAAGCGAAATTGTGGAACGCACCTTAATTATAAGTCTCATGTAAACTTGTTACTATAAAGCCGCGGTCCAGAGGCCTCTTTACTGACAGGCTGCGCCAGGCGTTCCTACGCCTATCAAGGCCTGTCGCGGCACGTGCCTAGCATTCCCACGGCCTGTGTCGGCCTGGAGCGGCCTATGGGTCCTATTCAAACATGTCAAATGAGACGGAGCGCATGGCAGCGTGTGCAGCCACTGTGGTTTTATTCAGTGGGCAACAATTGATAAGCAAAGCCAAAAGAAACGCGCCCGTATAGGCCGCGAAAGTCGTCGCGCCTTCGAACTTACCGACTCCGGACGACATGCCACCGCATACGATGATTTCCACGGCCTGTCGGCTTGGCCTGGCGCGATCTGGCCTGTGAGAAAGCGGGTTGTAGGGCCACAGTATAAGGTTAGCGACAGAAAGAATTAAAGAACGTCTTAAAATTAAGTGTCTGAGAATTTAGAAATAAGTTTAGAGTTAAATAAGTTAGACTGGTTCTTCTAGTGATTATGCTTCGCGCCCAGTATGACAACAGTATCATTCACAGTCATGGCGGAAGCCTTGCAGCGTGTATGTTGGCTACTGCATCTCCACCGTTTCTTAATTGCATCACTGCGTTTCTTCTGCAGACAGAATCGGTATCCATCTATCACCAACATTGGGTTACCCAGATTGGACCGCTCGTAACGGCATCGTATCACTCCTGAAAAAAAAAACGTTAGGTTAGTTGGTAACTACCTACTTATAGTAAATTTTAAAAAAGTGGGTGTAGTTCCTCACGCGATATTCAAACAGACACCCTCGTATATAATAGAAAGAGACAGAGAGAGAGAGAGAGAGAGAGAGAGATAGTCGGCATAACGCTTTTTCCTTTTTTTGGGTGGGAAATCATTAAATGATTTCTCCCGCCCTGGGCGGACCGGGTGTGTCAGACCTTTACTGACTAAAAACCAACCTTGTTCCTTCAGTTGCCTGTGCCAGGGCCACGGTAACTCTTTAGAACAATTCCGCGACCCTGGCAGGCATCGGCCCTAGCGGGACCTTTCAATTACTGCTGACATCTCTGAGGCGTGCGTGAAACACAACGCGCCGTCGACCCGTACCTGGGCGGCGAGCTGCCCATTGCTCGCTGTCTGCAAACCCTTGCCTACTGTGGCCGGGAGTCCATAACGGTTTATCCTTACGTGACGATTTCTACAAGTCAACTCCTACGGCATGCCGTGATGAGGAACTTTGTTCCATATATAATTGACGTATTTTTTTACGATATAAATTATAGTTTGGTACCTAGTTAGAAAAAATGGTAATTATACGCGGACAGTCAAAAATCAAATGAATAAAAAACAACGTTACAAAGATTCTTTGGTTTTATTCTTGGAATTATTCTTTAAAGACTGATATTACGGAATAAAGGTAAGCATATTAAGTAAGAAAACGTTTACATAAGAAGTAGCATAAATAGTTCATTAAGTAGGGTAAATATTGTTATTATTAATTAGGTCTTATATTCAGTAATCAGTTATAAATATTTCGATACTTACATGATATAAAAAGGCCAGACAGATTATCCCCAAGTGATATCTAATAACAAGAATGTAGGTAGTAATTTGATATCTCTTAGCAATAATATTAGCTTAGTTAAATAAATACATTTGATCACTAATTTCGACTTATATTTTGTCCAACTAGTATGTAACTGCGAACGTATTGCTAGTCACGATTAAAATGGCAAACACTTTTATTTTGACAATTTGGTAACATTCATTGCGTATTTACCGACATTGTCCAGCAGAGCAATTTTTTCAAACATATGAAGCTATCTCTCCCTTCCTCAGCTTGTGATTGAAAGTGTGTTATATGTTGTGGTGCTAACTAGCTCTGTCGTTTGCGTTATTAAAGCCCTGAACAGGTATTCGTGCACGACGCGCCGGATAAACGGGAGACATATCCTGTGCTGAAGCTCCACACTCACACTGAGTTTGAGATAGGTCGAAGGGTCGATTATACCCATTTTGCCAGATCGGATCTGCAGTGGCCAACTCAAGCCCGCAGTCGGTTCACAGTTTTCCATATTGGCCACTGCAGTTTGTGTTCAGGAGGTAGTTGTTCAGACAAAGTTACACAATATGGTGGGGGATGATTTGAGTATTATATCGTGCCATGTCATGTGGATCTGTGTAGGGTGTGTTGGTGTGTGTTTTGTCTTTGTTTATATGTTTATTTTAATATTATGTCGAGTCAAGTGGGGTGGCGTGTGTTTATGTCATGTCATGGGTTTTTTTTTTGGGTGGGAAATCATCAAATAACTTCTCCCGCTCTGGGTGGAGCAGGAGGGCGTGTAAGACTTTTACTGACTAAAACCCACCCGTGTTCCCTCAGTTGCCTCGGTGCCAGGGGCCGCGGTATCTCTTTCGAACAACCCGCACCCCTGGCAGGTCATGTCATGGGTGTGTTTTATTTTTTACTTATATGATATTTTTTACAGTGTCCTCCCGGATATCTTTAATTTTCATTGGAGTATAAAGCTCAGTACATAATACATAGTACATTATTATTAAAGTTATTGGAAAAACTTCTAAGAATACATCGTTCTACCAGTCTAGTTATTTAAATAAGTTACAAATGCGAATACATAATGATTAAATACTATTACATATTAAAAACACACATTCGTTTCTTCCTTCAATTCCTGGGCATAAATTTAAAGCCCCTTCACAAGTGACGTTTCAGTACATTCAGCCTGGGGTATAAGCCTTAGTACCCTGACTGCCAAACGTTATCATCACGATATAAGCTCTCTAACAGTTCATTTTCCATAAAATCACAAGTCGTGTGCCCGATTGGATTTGCCATCAGCAAAAACGACGAGCTTCAGTACAAACTTTCATCTCATATTGCCCCTTCAAGGGGGAAGAAACAGCTTAGCCCGCGAAATTGTGTAAGTATTGAACGGATAATATTGATGATCGAGAATAACCATTTAATTAAAAAGTCATTTAATGGACTTAGAAAAGTTTCTGTAAAGCCGTATATGTTACAGTCGTGAATCATATTAAAAAAAAAAAACATAAAATCTAACACTGACTTGCAAGACAGTAAAAAAAACAGTGGCACTCCGGGAGTGCCGACAGAAATGAAAAAAAAAAAATTATGACTACATTTTTATCGAAAACTAAAACATAAATTACTAGTTTGAGTCAATTTTGGCAGCTATTTTACCAAATAGGTAAAATCTTTTATTACATGTAGGTAATTTATACTGATCAAGCCCAACTAAAACTAACTTATATAGAGAGGTGTCGGTAACGGTGTGGCGATATCAATTGTTTTTACCCATCTCAAAAAATGCCCAACGCGCCTAAAGAAGTTATCTCACTTAAAAAAAAAAATTCGCGAGCTGCGTTATCGCATCCAACTAAGGGGTGAATTTTCAAACGTTCTTCCTAACCTTCCAAATTAAAAAAAAAAGCAAAAGTGAAAAGTTCCAAAAATGCTTCTAGTCCCAACGGTTTAGGTTGTGCGTTGTCTGCCAGAGAATTTAATATTTTTATTAAGTATAAAGCGAAAATAAAAGATTTTACATAGTTTATGAATAACTATAATTATGATACCCAGCGGTGCAATACTGTAAAAAATATCACAGTGTACCCTTATGGGGCCATTCAAGTATGCTCACGTAAACACGTAATTGGTATATACATTTTTCACTGTGTTCTGGTTTATTTATTGATTCATGAGCAGCAGTTTTAATTCTAGAAATAAGGAATAGGCTTGGAATAGAGGACTTTAACGCATATCATATTTATTTAAGCTAATTTTATTGAGATGGTATTCAGTTATAATAATCTTTATATATTAACGAACAAAACAAACTTCTTTTAAAAGTTTGGTATATTACTTCAAATTAACAGTCTTCAGTCCATGACATACGAATGTTGTGTGTCTGCTCACTTTCGTGTGATTTTGGAATATCGACATCGTTTTCTTCAAGCCATTAATAGACAAGTATGGTTGCCATATGTGTTCAAAACAAAATCGACTAAATTTTGTAGAAAATCCAAAAAAGTAAAAAAAATACTCCTGACGTAATCACCATCCAGACTCCCCCATCCCCCATTTCTTCAAATATAAACAAATCAAAGACCCCCCGACCCCCTGTAGTGCTTATGTAATACTTGAATGACCCATAAGTGAGCTTAAACTGAGCTGTCAATTCACCTGATTTCAGGGATCAACATTACACTGAATATCGATATTGAAAACAAATAAAACAACAAGAACAAAAAAATAATCATTCCAACTTTTTCTGTACTTTAAATGACACTGTGCAAACAAACCATTGGTATGGTTTTAGGAAATTCTTAAAAAAAAAAACCAAGTTTCACGAAAACCGCTGACCGATTACGGGCACTGACCATTCGATGTTTTTTTATTTTGTTTCATTCGTTTTCGTTACCAAATCAAATCATATCAAAAGTCATTTAGTCAAACTAGGCTGAGAGTCAGCACTTTTTGAACGTCAAAATTACATAAGACAGTCTCCACAAAACGCCCGCCACCACTTCCTAGTGCTTTAGCTGGGAAGAAGAAGTGGCGCAACAAACTCCCCAGCAGCACAGCTGTCTGTATCGATATCCAACACGCGGGTAAAGTACTGCCAGCTTATTTAATTTGACCGTGTATTAACAGCTCACTTCATCAACATGGCCTGACATCGCACAAGACAACGAGGTTGAGAATGAAAAAGGATATGCCTTTGCCCAGCACTGGGACACAATACAGGCTAACAAAAAAAACGTATTTTAGATATTTTGTTTAAAAACTTTTTAAGTACTGATTAACTCTGCTTTTGCCCTGTGGGGGATGTTCATGCCATCCGTATATAGCAACCAAATTTTGTTTGACAGTAACAGCAGTGGCCTTACAACCAAGACTATGGCGACCACACCTCCAACGAAATCTACAACTGCTGCCAGTATTCGGTCTGATGAGGGAATACCGGAACCCATCAATAACTAACATTTTGTTCCCCATGTTAGATTTCTCGAAGTAGATGTTGTGTGTGACAACTGAAACAAAACACAAATATTTAGGTTAATAAATAATTTGTTTGTTTTTAATGTATGAAACATGAACGTGCTAGCATTCATCTGTTTTTAAATAAAACTGGCGAACTTTGGATGAATATACTGCTAAATCACTGCTTTTTTTCTCGAAGAGGTATACCTCTTCGCTCATAGGGCGTACGAGCATTTATATAGGCACCACTTCGGGATTAAGGAGTGATGTTACGTAATACAAAACATGCTAGCAAGCTAATAGACAGCATAACAAAATAATTAAAGTTTCTCTACATAAGTGTAAATAAAGAAATTGTGTTCCAAGAAAATAAAAAAAACACGTCTTCTGGGACAGTCGGGTAATAGACAAAGTATTGAAGTAAAAATAATAAAATGTTAGTCTTTGTGAAATATTTATTTTAACAGTGAATTGACAGTAAAAAAGTAGGAAGACTAGACTTTCCCTCAAAATTTGTACTTAATCAGTAAATACACGAAAACAGATAGCATTGTCCATCAGAACACAAAGTCCGGTGTACTGTCAGGTCGTTAACAATTTTCAGGACATTAAACGCCATACGTAATACCAAACAAAAAAACTTCTATTGTGGTCCGATCAGTGTCCTTCAAGCGATTAAATAAATAGTCAAAATTATTACAGCTCGGTTACACCTAATCCGTCATCAACACTACTTCAACTGATGACGTCGGAAAACTAACTTTCACTCACTTTCTCCATCTTTACATACCAGACCCGTCCGTGCCTCGGAAAGCACGTTAAGCTGTTGGTCCCATAGACTAATATATATAAACTGAGGTTGGTCCCGGCTGTCATTTGTGGATCTTTCACAGTCGTTATTTTTTTGTATTTTTTCCAGAATTCGTCACTCACAAATATCACTTTTCTCTAAACTCCTTAAATTGAATGAACTTCATTGCAATATACTTTAACAAAAGGTTTGTTAAAGTATATTGCAATGAAGTTCAATGTAGGTAACTAAATTCTCTAAAACATCAAATAGTTAAAATAGCATAGAACACTTATTTAGCTTGTTTTACTTGGCAAAGAGTGCTTTTGGCGAATGATTGACAGTTGAGGCGCAGTTGGTCATAGTGAAATGATGTCATGTCACAGAAATTGTATTTATTTATTTAAAAGATACACCAACGACTTATTCACTAGAAACATTAACATAATAAAAATAACATTTGCATTGAGTTGAATTTGTCACTCACAGGCGTACACAGCACTTACCCAAAGTAAATAATAGTTTAAAAAACTAAAAAAACGCGTTTTAAAAACCAAACTAAATAAGTAGAAAATAATTTAATTCTATTAGAAAGCGTGGGGTGCTTTTTGAGGTATTTTTATAATCAATTAATATCAAGCACCCCACGCTTTTTAACAGAATTAAATTATTTTCTACTTTTTTAGTTTGGTTTTTAAAGCGTTTTTTTTCAGTTTTTAAACTATTATTTATTTTCTATTTTTAGCGTGATTTTTCCGTTTTTTTTTTCTTTTTTTTAATTTTTAAATTGTCATCGGTCCTTGATAAGCATGCAAAATTTCGATTTAATCCGACGTTTTGAAGGAGGTCAGAATCATGTTCAAAGTTTCCGTTACATAGGCACATACTGACTTACGAATGAAGCTATTATAAGCGTGTTAAAATAGCTCCATACGATTACGACTTAAAAAACAAGATGGCGACGTTTTTCCCATTTTTGCCACGCGCCACGATGACCCTGTAGCGTTGAAGTTCGGCCGATGACGGATTAGGTGTACGCCTCGCGTAAAGTTGGTCCTCCAAAACTTAGTCATGGTTATGAATATCGTGAGTAGAAATGATTTTATTGTCCAGAGTCCGTAGCTTAGCTTTGCAGCGATACCGCATCCTTTTAGAACATGTCCACCTCCGGACCCGACATTTATTGCGTTTATCCTTCATTTCAATGAACGTGCATCCGTTGTGAAGAACCATTTGGTTACCCCTGTTTGATATCACAAATGTAACTGAAAAGAAAATAAATAATTT
This sequence comes from Antitype chi, assembly GCA_947359405.1. Classification (NCBI taxonomy): domain Eukaryota; kingdom Metazoa; phylum Arthropoda; class Insecta; order Lepidoptera; family Noctuidae; genus Antitype; species Antitype chi. Next base: position 16,792,941 of record OX375820.1, on the reverse strand, counting down.
GAAACATTTAGGTCGATTTGTACGAGTGAGTAAAGATGTTTGAAAACCAAAAACTGGTCAAATTACGTAGGGTGGGGCTAGTTGATAAATTTTTCACTTTATCGGTCATAGCTCCTCAACGATAAGTCTTAATGGCTTGTTATACATACTGATGGGCAAGTAATTTGTCCCTTTACAAAAGTGTCCGTAGTAATTTATTTCTAACAAATCGCATTTAACAGCTACAGCCGTTTAAGTGAAGAAAGTCAGGAATGCTCAACGTACCCCATAGGTGAGGTAAGTTGAGCAAGGGTATGGGGCAAATTGAGCATTAGAAATTCTAGCCAAATCACGGGTTCAATGTTTACTAGGCATGAAATTAAATTTCTATTTGACAATCGACTTTTTATTTATAGCCTTTTAGTGACATAACAGTGAACTTAAAAGTAATTTTCTCTTAATATTAAACACAAAAATAGAATCAACTAAAACTCAACATATCTTAAGCTTAACTTTTTAATTAGACTCAGTCTTTCTACTTTAAATCAGACTTATTTATTTACTCAAAGGTTCACCCACAGCTCATACATATTCATACAAATATTAAATCATACGGTTATATTCTAATAAATATGCCAATTACAGGTAAACACAACAATGACCACAGAAGACGCCAGATTATCGCTTAGTTGCTAACTTAAATCTAGGTATATTATAATTGTGTATGAAAATGAGAAACAAAGGTTATAAAATAAAAGACAGAGTAAGTAATTACATTGGATTGAATTTGCACTATTTCGACTACATTTCATTGGTGTGTAGAGAGGCCAAGATTCTTGATTAAAAACTTCACCTGAACATTTATGTAATTATCAATAAAACTTATATTAAAAAATATTTTTTTTATGCGTTCTTGGAAACTTAATCATCGTTGTCGTTTTTGCAATTACTACAAACAAAAGTTAGACCAGCAACTGGCGTACATTTTGTACCTATGTGCTCACTCCTTGCAATCTTGACCCTGGATCCATGTTTCCCCTGGTAAACTTTCAAAATAGGCTTCGCTAGCTAGGCTAGGTAGATGAAATAGGATCAGGTTCAGTGTTGGATATTATAGCTTCCTCTGGACGATCTTTTTCCAGCTCGACAGTTTCTAGATCTGGACGATCGGTCACAAATGATGGTGACAACTCATCCTGACTAAAAAAAATCGCATTATCTGAGAAGATGCAGCATCATTTAAGTCTTGAGTAGTGTAAGAACCTCTTGAAGTTTTTCTTTTATAAGTCCGCATACTAAAATAAAATAAAAATCTTACGTTACTTTCATTATGAATCGTGGGATTAGTTGAACAACTATTGCTCAACTGACCCCAACCCGCAAATTTGAAACATAAGTGAGGTTTTTAAAAAAAAACTGTTACAATTATATCTAAAACCTTCATATATATCAAAAATATACTAAATTTGTCGAAGTTCAACACTTACCTGATTGAGAACTGATAACATTCACGTACAGAAGAAATATGCCCCACTATATTTTTACTTTTTGGTTGCAAAATAAACAAAGCGTGTGTGTCCTTCACTAGATCGAAATGTTGTTACTGGCGGTCGCGTAATTAGTTCTCATGCCGTGACCACATCTTTCCACAATTTGTTAGCGTGCAGTGTATAGTTTCTGAGTTATTTCGATTGCCCAACTTACCCCTATGCTCAACTAGCCCCGCCCTACCCTACTTAAAGTACCTACTCAAAATCCAAATGAAAAGTATTTTAATCAAATTAGGCTATGAATCAGCACTTTTCAAACATCAAAATTATATAAGAGAGGCTACCTATAGCACTTAAAAGGCTTAATAGTAGGCAATTGGATTTTTTTGAAACGTAATCCTAAAAAACTACAAAAAAATCATTACAAATTCATGATTTGTCATTAACAAACCTTGACCAATGAATGATAAATGCTTTTATTTTTGAAGTCAGCGTTTCCTATCTGACTACTCTGAGAAGAAAGGCCGAAAAAAACTCAGAGGTCTCTTTTAAAGTCCAGACATAGTCTTCTTCAGATTATGTGAAGACCATGTAGATTGGTGTCTGAAATGGGCTTTTGAGGAAATAACCACAGACTGGACCTGTCAAAAAACACACATAGTAATTAAGGAAAAATACTATTAAGGCGGGCCGTTATTGTACACTACTGCCATTGGCAGAATTGTTTGAGCAAAACCAGGACTATTTTTGCCAGAGTAAGAAATTGAATTAAAGGCAAACATATTAAAATTATTAATTTTATAAGCGATTTTATATCGATACCAGGATTGAAAGGATCCATTGTGAAGCAGAATATCGATACAAAGCAAAAAAAATGAAATGCTGTTCGTGGGTGCGCGTCACTTCAGCACGGCTGGACCGATCTGAATAATTTTGTTTCAAAATGTTTGAAATCAGGTTCATACGAAAAGAAAAATACCGGGAAAATTCAAAGATTCAGGAAAACTGGAAGTGCATTTTCTAAGAGAAATTTTATGAATTATTACAATTTGAACAGGCAATGTCAGTCGGGGCTTTAAAGCTGTACTTACTCGTACGCGTATAACCACGTTGACATTGCGACTTTGTTAAGGCACTGGTCAGACAAAACATTATCGATAGAACAAAATAGATAAAAAAAGCAATGGGTAAAATGGGCAAGCACTTGTAAATAAACTACCGTGTCCAGCCATTTATACAGTGTGTAATGGATTAAATAACTGAAAACTTCATAAGGGGTTATTGTCATTATTATCAACAACTATGACTATGGGAACAACCCTTATACGTATCGCAAAAAAAATGTTACCCATCAATAACTGTATTGTTGAGGTCAGATAGGAGGACGATCCATGTAAAATGGTAGTACGTTGTTTTATAGCTAATAGTTTTACATAATTTCGTTTCACATACATTTTTACTCATATTTTCGTTTCATAGAATAATCAATACGCAGAATACTTTACAGATTTTTAAATCATTGATTTTTGTTTCACATAAAGTTTAATGTTAGAATAATCATATCATAGAATAAAAAATCAAATATTCTTTATCCTTATATTGTTTATTTAATATAAAACTTATTACCAAGAGTAACATTTTATTATTGTTTATGTTTATTATTTTATTCTTATTATTTGTTGTTGGTAATTTCTGTTGGGGTGTCAGTTCTAACCAAACCTACTGCTTGCATGCTGCAAGTGAGCATGCAGTATGCAGCGTGCAAGCAAGCATGCAACATGCCGCGTGCAAGCAAGCATGCAGCTTGCAATCAAGCATGCAGCATGCAAGCGAGCATGCAATATGCAGCAGGCATGGTTTCTGTCACGGCTCCGGCGGTCCCACGCGAGCTTATCGTCGCAGATGGTATTCACGCTTCTTCACCACCGCAGCTTCGGTTGGCGGTTCAGCCTCAGCCTCGGCGGCGAGCGTTAAAACCACCTGCTCCACAGATCGCGGGCCACCTCGCCCCTCCGCGCCTACGCGGATTTAAAATACTCTCTAGGGGTAGGGCAAATAAGACTACGTGGAGTCGGTTTTGCAGTGATTCGTTTCTGTAACTAACTTTTGTAGCACAACATGTTGACTTTTAAGACAATATTTTAATTCGTTGAAATAAAATACCACGAAAAAATATACCGACCAAACAAAATTCGTTAAAATAATTATAATTATACTGTTTGATAATCAAAAAAATGTGTTAATTCATTGAATTGTGTTTCTGTAAAATATGTTTCATTCAAATAAATAGTCTTTGAAACAATAATATTCGAAATAAAAATACAAGGACTAAATATTATATGAAACATTTTCTAGGAAACGAAATTTTATGAAATTTCTGTCTTCGAAACAAGGGGACACCATGTAAAATAATGGTATTTAGCTGTATTCAGTCGGACTGGACGTCTACCCTAACATAGTTGAAAAATGGCTGATAATGATGATTTCGTTAGGTCTAAACCCACTTGATATTGTCTTCATTTGTTCGATAGGGACAAGTACTGCAGAAATGGCCTGACCGCCGACATAGGCCGCACAACCTACCACGTCGCGGCCGTGGTGACTTCTTCTTGCTTCCTTTCCACCTAACATTTTCTGCAAATCCAGAAATAATACCATTTTGGAACAAATTCACACACAGATGTATCATTTTGATTTTTTTCCTGATCGTGTTTTCTGACCATTCGTTATTGTTTTGTTCATTTTCCATATGTACTATAGTATTTACTCAGTAACTGGGCTGTGAATTACGGCCCACTCCCTCTCACCGAGAGGAGGCCTGTGTCCCAGCAGTGGGAACGTAATAGGCTGATTCTGCATGTATTATGCAACTGGGTTGCGGAGGTCAGATAGGCAATCTCTTCGTGTTAAATACTGGTATTCAGCTGCGTACGGTTAGACTGGAAGCCAACCCTAAAATAGTTGGAAATAAGCGGGCAGATTGATTACTTAAGTATTTACATAATCACGAATCGACATGTTAGATTTCTCGAAGTAAATGTTGTGTGTGACAACTGAAACAAAACGCAAAGAAGATGGCCAAAAATTGTATGGGCTTATACCCCAGAATGTACAGATATCAAATCTATATAATGATAAAACTACTGATCTTCTATAAACAAAATTATAAAGGCGCATGTTGCTCAGCAGCAGTGGACAAAAAATATGAAGATTTAAAAAAGTTGTAACTTTTCTCTACAGCTAAGGTATAGGCGTTTAACATTAATAGTATTTTAGTTTAAAAGCACTATGAGAGTAGTGTTTTTATAACTGGAGAAAATCTATAGTTTGCAACTATTTTATAAAGCATCAAAGTAGCGCATGGGGCTACGATACTATAAAATATTTACGTATAATGAGCGATTTCGTATCACACAGTTTACAAAAAGTGGAGCACTCGCATGGGGCTACGACACCATAAAATATAAACGTATAAGCGAAAACATAAACACAATACGAACAAATACCGAATTACCGAAAGCAAACCGCTGCAAACGTAGAAGAGGGTATGCTAACCCTTAACTACTTACCTGCGGTCTCACAGAAACCAATTATATTATTTTGGTGAATAACTTAGTGTGTGCGCATCTTTACATTTTCAGCGTCCATGTACCTTCTACCCGGTACCCACATTGTCACGCCTGCGGCTGTCGAGGTTGAACGTTTACTTTTGGTGAGCATGTAACTTTTTCATCGGTCTGAGAGACCGATGGTAGGTAGTTACATAACTTTTTATATTGAATGTGTTTTATTGCTTTAGTGAAAAATGGCGTCTAATGATAGAATTATTGCGTGCTATTTGGTGGTAAAACCATCCGATAAAGAGGACCTACCAAATAGAGACTGTATTGATGTGGAGGTTGATATAGGAGATGATTTTGTGTTAGTGGAAGTTCGAGGATTGGATTCTGAAATTGTTGGCGAAGAAGAGTCGGTTTTAGTGGAAGACAATCTGCCACAAATTACACCTCCGGTTTCGTCATCGTCAGACGGAGAAGCCCCATTGTACCAATTGCGAACTAACAGGTCCAGGGAAAAGAATATTACTTTCTAGAGTGTTGTGGCGCATCCTGGGAGAGGCCTATGCCCAGCAGTGGACTGCGATAGGCTGAGTTGATTGATTGAGGTCCAGGAAGATAAACTATTGCGGTAAGAATCGCTTTCGCTGGTCATCATTACCACTGTCTTATCGTACAAGAACATAGCAACATAACATACTGCAAAAAAGAGAGGGACACCTTATAGAGACATACTCAATCCCTCGTCTTCTCCGCATTACATCTGGAGCCAGTATTTCACAGATGAAATGCTAAATAAAATATTACTGTCAGCTATTGCAACTCGACGAGGAACAGCTTCTTGCAACCGGAGGAAGTAGAACTAATGGAGCAGATAGGCTAGAGAGCTGCAAGACATGCTCTGTGTGTGATCACAAAAAGAAACGCAAAACCCTAATATTAGTGTTTTCGATGCAAAAAACCTATTTGCCTAGGTTGCTCAAACTTGATGTGCCTTCAATAAGGGGTAGGTAGTTAAGGGTCAAAAACAAATTGTCATTATGGTGACAATTGACATTTGTCGCGGTGCTGCCAGTAATAACGTGAAATGATCCTATCCGTAACTGCACTAACATTTATAAATTAAATTATAGATAGTTCGATTTATATAATTATAAGAAAACATACAAAATTTATGTTTTATACATTTCGGTTATGAATAATTTACGAGTATAATTTAGGTCTGCTATGCGTATTGTTTTGTTTTTTTAAGCGTTAAATGATTATTTTTCCCCTTTTCTGATCTTTGTTTATATAATAAATATGGCAACATTAAAAGGTGATTTAGAGCTTTTAACTTTTTGATTTACAACAAAATCATACAAAATACTTTTGATTATGATTATTTATCCACTTCTGCTAATGACATAAAAAGCTATACAAAATTCTAATTTATTTTTGTATTCAAATTAACTGCAATAAATTTATGTTTCTACTCGGTGGGGCACATTTTATCCATCTCCTTTACATTGGTTAATAGTTTGTTTTTTTTTTTTGTATGAAATATGATCATGCTAGCATTCATGTGTTCTTGAATAAAACTGGCGAAATTTGGATGTACATCACTGCTTTTTTTCCCCGAAGACGTATGACAAGCTCATATAGGTACTTACCTCTTCGCGGTTAAGCAGTGATGTTAAGTAATGCAAACATGCTAGCAAGCTAATAGATAGCATAACAAAATAATTAAAGTTTTTCTACATAAGTGTAAAAAAAGAAATTGCGTTCTAATAAAATAAAATAAATTACAAAACACGTCTTCTGGGACAATCTGGTAATAGACAAAGTATTGATTTAAGAAAAGTAAAATGCTAGTCTTTATGAAATATTTTATTTATTAACAGTGAATTGACATTAAAAAAGTAGGAAGACTAGAGTTTCCCTCAAAATGAGTACTTAATCAGTGAATACACTATACACGAAAAAAGATGGCATTGTCCATCAGACCACAAAGTCCTGTATACTGTCAGGTAGTCAACAATTTTCAGGACATTAAACGCCCCCATACGTAATACTAAAAAACATATATTGTGTCCCGTTCAGTGTGCTTCAACCGATTAAATAAATAGTCAAAATTATTACAGCTCAGATAAACCTAATCCGTCATCAACACTACTTCAACCGATGACGTCGGAAAACTAACTTTCACTCTTTCTCCATCTTTACATACCAAGACGAGGGGCCCCGGCTGTCATTCGTGGATCTTTCACAGTATTTTTATTTTTCTAGAATTCGTCTCTATACAAGATGTAACTTAAATAGCGCACAACCTGTTAAGGGGTTATTGTGCTCATCATTATCAACAACTTTTACTATGGGACCAAACCTGAAATCGCGAAACAAAATCAGCTGTTCCATACACTTGTATTCGCATAAATCGTCAAAATGTAGGGAACAGCTGATTTTTTTTTTACGATTTCAGGTTTGGTCCCATAGTAAAAGTTGTTGATAATGATGAGTACAATGACCCCTTAAGAGGTTGTGCGTTATTTAAGTTACACCTTGTATATCACTTTTCTCTAAACTCTTAAATTGAATGGCCTTCTTTGCAATATACTTTAACAAATCTTTCGATGCAGGTAACTAAATTCTATAAAACATCAAACAGTTAAAATAGCATAGAATGGTCATAGTGAAATGATGTCATGTCACAGAGATAGTGTTTAAATAACAAGATGGCAACGTTAGTTTCAATTTTTGGCACGCGCCACGATGACCCTGTAGCGTTGAAGTTCGGCCGATGACGGATTAGGTGTACGCCTCGCGTAAAGTTGGTCCTCCAAAACTCAGTCATGGTTATGAATATCGTGAACAGAAATGATTTTATTGGCCAGAGTCCGTAACTTAGCTTTGCAGTGATACCGCATCCTTTTGGAACAAGTCCATCTCACGACCTGACATTTACTGCGTTTATCCTTCATTTCAGTGAACGTGAATCCGTTGTGAAGAACCATTGTGTTACCCCTGTTTGATAAAACAAATGTTACTGAAAAGAAAATAAAAAAATTGAAACATTTAGTACATTTGTACGAGTGAGTAAAGATGTTTGAAAAAAAAACTGGTCAAATTACGTAATTAAAGTACTACTCAAAATCCAAATCAAAAGTATTTTAATCAAATTAAGATGAGAATCAGAAGAAGAAGAAAGAAAGAAAAATTAAAAAGCGTGGAGTGCTTTTTGAGGTATTTTTATAATCAATTAATGTCAAGCACCCCACGCTTTTTAATTGAATTAAATTATTTTCTCCTTTTTTAGTTTGGTTTTTAAAGCGTGTTTTTTAGTTTTTTAAACTATTATTTATTTTCTATTTTTTAGTTCTGCTAACTACAAAAACGTGTTTTTTTTTCTCATTTTTTTTTTTAATTACTGAATTGTCATCGGTCCTCGACAAGTTTACAAAGTTTCAATGAAATCTGACCGTTTAAAGTGGGTCAAAATCGCGCTCAAAGGAGTCGGTTACATACAAACAAACAAACATACAGGTGAAGCTAATATAAAGCGTGTAATAAAGTCTGTGACACACAGACGGCGAAGGCTTAATAACAGACGAAAAGCATTTTGTTACGGAGCCCTAAAAAAAACCTATCAAAATAATGATTTATGAGTAGCAAACTCTGACCAATAGATGATAAATGCTTTTATTTCTGAAGTCGGTGTTTCCTATCTGACTACTCAGAGAAGAAAGCCCGAAAATAACTCGGAGGTCACAGTCTCTTTTAAAGTCCAGATATAATCTTGGTCAGATTATGTGAAGTTCATGTAGATTGATGTCTGAAATGGTATTATGAGGAAATAACCGCACAGGCTAGACCTGTCCAAAATGAGACATATTTTATTGATTACACAATCAATTTATTTGTTGTAATAAAAATAATTTTCTTCTTTTGGTTGAGGTTGAACTAACAGTAACATTGTAAATATTGTCAAAAAACTTAACTATCTGGCTCTGCTTAACAAGGTAGAGGTAGTAACATATATTTAAATTTATGAGAACAAAGGATTGCTAAGTTAACAAATAATAATAAAGATAACATACGGAGGTGCCAAAATTTACTAGAGAGGTATACATGATATAGAGATATTTCTATACATTTTATAATAAAAATAAAATGCTATTTGTTGGTGCGAGTGCATCACTTCATTACGGTTCGACCGATCTGACTAATTTTTGTTTGAAAATGTTCATAATAATCAGTTTCATACAAAAAAAAAATAAAAAAAAAATTCAAAGATCGAGTAAAACTGGAAGTGCTTTTTCTATGGGAATTTTGTATTCACTATTAAAATTTGGACAGGATAACGTCCGTCGGTAAAACTTCAAAAATCACGTTGACGTCACGACTGTATTAAGGCACTGGTCAGACAAAACATTAACAATAGAACAAAATGGATTAAGCAGGTTCTTGTTAAATATACTACCATGTCCAGCCACAAATACGGTTGTTAATGATTGAATTAAGGTTCCCACAGACAGTAGCGACGCGATTTTGGTAGAACAATTTCCATGAAGTTTGCACAGAAAACGCATAACGACAGTTGCGTTGCACATGTCTGTGGAAACTTTAACTGAAACTCGTAGAAGTCTACCCCTATATAGTTGAAAAATGGCTGATAATGATTGTTTATTGTTTATTGTTAATTAAAACGGTAACACCAATTACATTAATTAACATACAGATTGAATAGATAACAAACATATTACAAATACTAACATATAATAGAGGACAACCTAGCATACTTACTCTCGCAAAACATCAAACACACACGCATGATTTTACTCCATTCATCAGCAAATAGATCACATTCAGGATAGGCGGTCAGGAGGGCGTTGAGCATCCTTAAAGTACGACACACAGGGGACTCAGCTCTGGCAACAGTTTTAGACAACGGCGGCGCAAACAGATTGCGTCGACGGCTTTGACGATGACCGATGAATTTGTCGGGAACAAATAGTCGACAGAAAACATCGAGGAGTTCGGGACTGTCGATGCGTCCTCTGAGAATTTTGCAGGCTACTGTGAGCTGTAGAAAGCCTCGTCTAACCTCCCGTCTCTCGTCTAATGATGATTCCGTTAGGTCTAAACCCACTTGATATTGTCTTCATTTGTTCGATAGGGACAAGTACTGCAGAAGTGGCCTGACCGCCGACATAGGCCGCACAACCTACCACGTCGCGGCCGTGGTGACTTCTTCTTGCTTCCTTTCCACCTGACCTTTTCTGCAAATCCAGAAATGAACAGATGAATCATTTAGATTTTTCCCGGATCGTGTTTTCTGTCCATTCGTTCAAAGTCAAAGTCAAAGCATTTATTCCAAATAGGCACTTAAAAGGCACTTTTGAACGTCAACATTTACATTAAAATAGAATTGATTCTAGTCGCCCCTTCCAAAATGTAGTTTCGTATGGAGAAGAATGGGCAAGAAACTCCACCGTTACTCTTTTAAAATGTTTCAAGTACAATATTTACATTCATTATATGATTATGTGTGAAAACGATGCACCCAGAATAAAATTACCATACCAAAATGGGTTATAGTTTTGTTCATTTTCCATAACTACTGTAGATATACTCAGTAACTGGGTTGTGAAGGTAAGATAGGCAGCCACTCCGTATAAAATACGGGTATTCAGATGCGTCCAGTTAGACCGGAAGCCAACCCTCACATAGTTGGGAATAAGCAAGCAGATTGATCTACTAAAAAAGTTACATGCTCCCGAATCGTGCGAAATTATTAAAAAAAAAATAGATTAAAAAATCTAAAACACGATTTAAAAACCAAACTAAAAAGCAGAAAATATTTTTTTAGAATCTTTTATTTATTTTCTATTTTTTAGTTCAGCTAACTGCAAAAGCGTGAATTTTTCAGTTTTATTGATTACATTTTTTTTACATTATGGAACAAAATAAAATTATTGAATTGTCATCGGTCCGCACTATGTCTTAAATGAAATCTGACCGTTTGAAGTGGGTTAATATCAAGTCCAAAAGAGTCGGTTACAAACAAACAAACATGCAGGTGAAGTAAATAAAAGCGTGTTAATAAAAATAAAAAAAAACTCCACCAATGTAACAAGACGATAAAAACAATTTAATTTACAAAATATATTATACTAAGTAATTCTTATACATACAATATTTTCACAACAACATTAATATTATTAAAAATATTATAGCAGGGAACTTAAACTCGCAGATATGAAGAATATTGTCTGGATGATTAATAAAAGAAATATATTTTTTCTAAATATGGACGTAATGTTTTGTTGGTATCAAATTAAATTAGCTACCGACACTCAATAATTAGCTCAGTAATTGGCAGACGCGATGGGTATCGAAATCTAAACACGATAAATGAATAAAAACTGATTTTCTGAACTTATATTCTTCAAATCACCACACTACCATTGGCCATTGACCTTAAAATAAGAACGTGACTTTTTTTATTTTTACATCTTGGTGGGAAACATGAGGTTAGCAAGTAAGTTTTTTACAATTTGCAGGACTATGTCAGGCTGTAAGGGGCCATTCAAGTATTACGTAAGCAATACGGGGGGGCGGAGGGTCTTTGCTGTATTTATTTTTGATGATGTTTGGATGGTGATTACGTCAGCAGCATTTATTTTTAACTTTTGGATTTTCTACATAATTTCGACAAAATGTAGTCGATTTTTCTTTGAACACATATGGCAACCCTACTTGTTAATGAATGGCTCGAAGAAAACGATGACAATATTCCAAAATCACACGAAAGTGTGCAGACACGTTGAGTGTCTGCTACCAATGTTTACGTGTGCTTACTTTTGCTGACGAGGGGGGGGGGGGTTAATAATTGCAAAAAATCTTCTAACGTAATACTTGAATGGCCCCAAGCTGAACAAAATATGATTTACGACCGAAACACGTATGTATTAAAAAAAACATGAGTAATCATTACAAATCTCTACGTTAATTTAATCCCAATGAATGACTTTTACACACTAACCTACAAATTGCAAAAAAAAAGTGAGGATATTAGAATTTCGCGGGCTACCCTTAGCGCACCTTTGCGTGTTTAGAGGTATGAGGAATAGGGAATAAAGTTCACTCATACTCTATACAAAAGGGAGGATCCTCCAACCAGACGGGAGTTGTGTCTGGTGGACAACTGCCCGACGGTTGATGTCGGGGTGTTGTATATAGGAAAAGTTTTTATTCAGTGCGCAAACTGTAATGGAACAGCTGTTATGAAACAGCGGATTTTTTTTGCAAAACCGACGAAAAATTTCTGCGCTAGGGGGGTCTAGAATGATATGCTGAATTCATGGTTACAGTTTGTGCACTGAATAAAAACTTTTCCTGTATGTACCAGTCGCGCAGTAAACTCTGATTGCGCGATGCAGGATTTGTGTGACGTCAGGTCTTTGATGCGTAGTTCGCATGTGGCGTTGTAGATGCCGCCACAAATACCCATCACGTCTGGAAAGTTTCGCTAGCTATTATAATTCGACGTCGTATATTTTAATGTTGGCTTAGTGTCTTAAAAGTGTCGGTTCAAAATTAATGATATCTCTCACAGTCATATTGCCAACGAAAGCCCGGGGCATAGGCAAATGATTATGATCATTCTTTATCGATACGATGACATCGTCTACCGTGTAGATGACAGCTTTGCATCCTCTACAGAAATGGGTCGAACAAACCCATCTCTTTTTGACGCAGGACCCATCACCAGTCTTCTTGTAATAGAAGTTAAAACCATTCAGTCGGATCATTGTATTACCTCTTTGGGATGTTACAAAGATAGCTGTAAAAAAATACAAAAAGTTTTAATAATATTTTTAACCGTCTTCAAAAAGGAGGAGGTTATCAATTCGACTATGTTTTTTTATGTATGTTCGGGCATAACTCCGTCATATATAGACGGATTTGCAAATTTTTTTTTTTTTCGAAGGCGGTTTATTCCGAGATGGTCCCATTTAAATTTGATATAGATCTGATGATGAGTTTCAGAGATAGACAACGGAACTCTATAAAAAATGGCAGCATATCAACCGCGATTGCTGCTATCGCATAAATATGCATCGTTTTGACCCCAAGGATGAAATTTCGTAGGGTAGGTTAGTAGTAGTTAGTAGTATGGGGTAGGAACCATAGGTAAAAAGTGAAAAATAAAAACTATTTGCAAAAAAAAAAACCGACTTCTGGAAAAACACTACAAAGTAAAAAAAAAAAATATTTTGGAAGGCGGTGATTTTTTTTTTAAATATATATCCAGAGTCACCGATTTCCGAAATTAAAGTTATTTTTCACTTTGTAGGTAGTGTTTTTCCAGAAGTCAGTTGTTTTTTTTTTGGGTAAAGTTTTTTATAGGTACTAGCACTTCGCCCGCTACTGCATCCACGTGACCAGCTGTGTCGCATCTCATCTCTCACGCCATTGCTTGGTTTACATTTAGCGTTTTTTCTGACGTTTTTTCTTTTTGGTCGGCTTCTATGGGTCGTAGCGTGATGTTAAAAAGCCTATAGCCTTCCTTAAGAATTGGGCTAATCCAATGCAAAAAATAATTGTTTAAATTTGACTGGCAGTTTCAGAGATTACCCTCTACATACAAACAAATTTTACCTCTTTATAATATAAGTTTACTGGGTCAAATTAAATTAACTAGAAATACTAAGACCCACGTGTTGGTATATCGATATCGAAAACGAGTAAAACCAAAAAATTCGTAGTTCGAAGTTGATTCAAAAAATTAAATAACGCGGTGACATAAAAATATTCAAATTCCACGAAAAAATACAAAAACAGCTGATCGACACACGCGCGCCCGGTCGACACGGTTTGCTGACCGATTATGGGCATTAACCAAATAATTGTTTCATTACTTTCGATATCAACGTGTTGGGTACACGTGGGTAAAGTATTTAATTTGACCCTGTAGGTGAATGATTATGTCGATTCCTTTTATGTTGATTCCATTCACATCTATTCTCTCTAAGTCCACTTCATGTCCAATAAGACCGATGAATCATGTCCGGTCTGAATATAGGCACTAATTCCGCGGATATCCTCTCACTCGCCTACTGTCACCATATGGTTCCTAAAAACAAAATTGCACAGCCTTCTGCGCAAAGTTCGGACCAACCATGATTGATCGGCTGTACTGTATGACGATTTCTTTTATTCCCTCTAGGTCGAGCATAATAATACTATTTTTTTTTAATTTTGACGTCGACTGTCAAAATTGCAGTCAGAAATTAAAATCAATCAATCTACCTACCTTTTTCCCAACAATGTTGGGGTCGATCCATTCTAACCAGGTGCAGCTGAATATACTTCGCGTCAAATTTTATGGCGGCTCTGAAGTGCGCTACTCGCTGCGCAGTACCCCACCCCTGAACCCCGCTGACCCATGAATTTGTTACTGCGCAGCGACTCGCGCTCGTGTTCCGAGCCGCCATTAAATTTGAATCGAGCTGTACCAGTATTTTACTTGGAGCGACTGCATATCTGACCTCCACTACCCAACCAAAAATTAAAATTGACAGCTAATTATAGCATGTATGGTTTAATTTTGGCCATTTGTAGCTCTCATCTGGGTAAGAATACGTATTGGACTAACAAAAACAGGATATACATTCATTAAGAGGCTGTCTGTCTTTGAATGAATGAATTCTGTCAACCTTATTGGGTAATATTTTCATCCAAAGATTTACAAACCATTGATTACTCGCACAATCACAACTTTATTTCAGTTATATAGAAAAAGTACGGTAGATTTCATAAAATATTTACAAATAAGGTAAGATGATACAAAAAAAAATCCAAAAAATCAAATCATTTTTATTTCAGGCACTGCATAAGTACGTACACACAAATACATTTCACCCATAGAGGAGGAGGAGGAGGTTTATGCGATTATATATTACTATAAAAATTTTAATAAGGGTGTATTCATGTAGAACGCTAGACGCCCTTAGCCGAGGTCCGTACTGCACAGGACCCCTGTGAATCTTTAAAAACTAAAGACTACACGCTAAGGGCACCCGCCCTTAGCATGTAGCCTTTAGTTTTTAAGCCTTGGCTGGAGGCCTTGTTGACAAGCGCTGGTTGTCAACACTGGTACCGACAGTTTTCATAATTTATGCCAAATCAGCGCGAAACGGCACACAAGTTCCTATCTGATGAGTCGGCACCAAATCACGAATATGCATGAATACACCTAAGTCACTAGCAACCAGTCCCTGCTTCGCACCGTTTTTTTTACTACACAAAACATCTAGATTTATTTATTATACACCGAAACTTTCCGGAATAAGTTCTCCAAATGATGGAGGAAACCGCATAAAAACGCGCTGCGTAGTATAAAAAAACAAAGTGGCCATACAGACAGACACGAAAACTGACTAACTAATAATATGTGAAGAATGTTCTTTATTAAAACATGGCAAGCAATAGTGTGGCTGTTTTGGACACTCGGGACAATAAGTGGGTACTTTTTTCGTACAATTTCTGGCCGATTGATATCCGTATTCCTCCATTTTACTTTTGTAGCATCCTAGGCAGATTCTCCTTATTTTATGTAACTTTCCTTCTTTTCGGGCGATGACGTGCGTCGATTTTATAAATGATTTTAATTTGTTTTTGTTATCCTCGTCAACAGAAAGTTCTGGACTCGGAGAGTTACTTGGAAAATCCAATTCGAAAGCTGAAATCAATTCATTATTAATTATTAAGTGTGTGCTGGTGTATTTTCTTGCGATCTACACTCATAAGAGCGCTAGCATAATTTCAGTTGTCCAATAAAGACCGGTTTTTAATATTAGGCTTGATGAAGCAAAATAAAATAAACGCAATATTAGAATCTTTATTATTCAGAAATTCAAAGTGTAGGTATGAACAATATTAGTTTGGGCGAAACAATTATAATCTCAAACATCTTACAACTAAATTAGACTTAATAGATATTTTCGTCTACAAATTTATAACATAACACACGTAAAATAAATTAATAAGTGTATTTGCTTCAGATCAACGAATACTTACTAAATTAAGCCTGCTTGATTTTTTTAAATACAATAACTAAAAAGCGTCACGTGCGGTCCTTAACATAACGAAAATTCCTTAATTATAATCACAGCTGTAATTTTTTATTTACTTAATATCTATAAAAATAAAATTTTCTCAAACACGCCATGACCTATTTAAGGGGGGATTATTGATAGGTTATAAATTATTATCATCAACATATCTTGATAAAATTCTAAAATTGTTGTATGTAACGTATTCTTACCTTAGCTATTATTAGCGTAGCAGTCAAAATATCAGCATAAAATATTTGTGTTAAATATCTAAAATAACATTTACGTATTAGTGTTAATATTGATGCATTATTTTATCAAACTATTGTTTTAAGTATTCATTATACTTCAGATTCCTTGCCATTTTAAAACTTGAAGTGAAATTACTGTAAAATGTCAGTAACAAAAAACCGTCTTTTTGTAAAAAAAATTAATAAACAAAATGAAAATAACGCCATCTATCGGGATTTGGGACCGATGAGAAACTCTTTGCACGCCATCTTGTGGCCGAGGCCCGTAAACTTCTCTTCTTGGAGCGGCGTATCTATAGCTATTATAGTGTGTATTATTGCAAATGTGTAAATACCAACGAATTTTCAATGAATATAGTCAATGTAAACTGGAAGAGCGGAACCACCTAATACAAGCAAATGTTTGCTTAAAAGGTGACTCCATAATTTCCAAGTTATTTCCATAACTTGATGAAATAAACATTTTTTTTTTAATTGCACAGCCTTACCATATTCTGTAGCAATAACTTCAGATTCAAAACTGTCCAGCAGTTCATATTCACCACATTTCATCGTTCAATGATTCAATTACTTCAACTTCACACAAAGGTCCTTTTCAAAAATTGGTGCACAAAACATGTGCACTCACCTTGCTGGTTTCAGAGCAACTGACGCAATAAAAATAAAAGCGGGAGCTAAATCTATTGTCTATGAGTGTGAACGAGATAGGTATAACGTTAAGAACTAAAGCTGTGTGGAGACAATTCGTGGAATCAGATCGCAATTTTATTAAATTACAAAAATAGCGTTAGTATTTGCTGGTTTAAATCCCTGTAGAACTAGTGTGGAATTATCTTATTTTATTAACAAATTGTTTCATTCAATGAGAATATAAATTCATTCTACCTTTAGTACCTACAATATTTACGGATAGTTATAATTTCTTATGTCTCTGATAATTTACAAGCATTTAGCATAAACTTTCACATACATTTATATGTTACCCACCATTTTGATATACGATGTGATGATGCCTTACAGTGTGTATGCGGTAATAAACCACTGAAATTAAATGAAATAAAACACAGTTTATAGCAATTCTCGTAGTTGTTGTGTTACATTTCATGGTTGACTAGAGCATAGGCACTGTAAGAGAATGGTTGTGACGGAAAATCATTGCGATTAATCGCAACGTCTACGTAGGGCTCATTATTTATAATGTCCTCAGTCTCGTTTAGTGTTCCTCTGGTGCCCATGTCAGCCCTGCTTCTACACTGGCTAAATAATCTATACACAGTGGGTGTTTTTTCATTGACTGGCGCCGGCATGGCGCCTACTAGCACTGCATCGGTCCGGTAAAAGTTGAGGCAAAATATGAAAGTAGGTTTTTGAACAAATATATTTTTTTTTTAATAAATGGAAAGATCATATTATTACTTTATAAAATACAATTTTTTGTTTTACTTTCTATGATTAGAAAAGTTTATTCAAATTAAAATTATTTCTCTGAACCAAGTACCGTAAACACGCTGACAGTTCCCGAACAAACCTGAGCGCGAATGAAGTTACAATGTTAATTTCTACTCATTTTAAAATATATAAAAAAGGTTTTTTAACCAATTGTTGTTCGTGAGCGGAAAGTGCCCCAGACCGTCGCCGTGTCACTGCCGACCAGACACCGCTTGTCCATCAAACGAGTCACCAAACTTGTTAACGATAAACAAGATTATTCGAACCGAGCGTGATTTTCCGGTGACGGTGTACGGTGGACTCGCGGCTATAGTAAATGTATGTATCGCTACTTGGTGCTTTCATCTCGTTCTCGTTGACGTCCCATTGACGTGGCATTGAACAAACGGCCTTAAGTGGAAAAACACCTAACCGTACCATCACTCTGCCAGGGATGCGGGTTGTTCGAAAGAGATACCGCGGCCCCTGGCACATAGGCAACTGAGGGAACACGGGTGGGTTTTAGTCAGTAAAAGTCTAACACGCCCTCCTGCTCCACCCAGAGCGGGAGAAGTTATTTGATGATTTCCCAACCAAAAAAAAAAGCAGCTTATGGATCATGGCAATGAATACTATTACAAGCAACAATAATTTCATCATTAACGGTCACCAGTTTCGCTTTACAAAACACATGTTTTCCCGTTGTACAAAGCCATCTCTGCTCTTTCCAAAGTTTTCAGTCTTCATTTGCGAATCCTTTTTCTTGTAAAATGTATATTCACCCACAATTACGTTCATCTTTCCTTTGTTAGATACAAAGAAAAAAGTGCTTTTATGCCTGCAACTGAGTACTCTCTGCTAGAGTAAAAATTAAAGTTAAAAAAAATAACCATCAAGAGCAAGATTTTTTAATGTTTATTTGGTTACCTTCTAGTTGAAGAAAGTAAAGCAAGAAAGAAAGAACAATCTGTTTATTCCGGACGTGTCATAGTCACGAGGAAATTTTCGATAAATTCAACAAAATATATAAAAATAGAGAAATCTCAATGTTTTAAAATGGTTTACATTTGCGTGTTGTTATGTCGTGTGTGTGAGTGGGGGCAAGTCAGTGAGTGGGATTCGGAATGTGTTAGTGAGTAGATATTGTGTTTGTGACTGCATACGTCACCACCATTCCCCTCAAAATTATGAAGAAAAACATAGTGAGGAAACCGATATGTCCTAGAATCAAAAAATCTAAGACATTTGACATCTGTCAACCCGCACTTGGCCTGCGTGGTGGATTACGGCCCACTCCTTCTCACAGAGAGGAGGCCTGTGTCCCAGCAGTGGAAACAATATAGGCAGATTGTGTTTGTGTGTTGTGATTGTAAGTGGATATGAGGTGTGTTGGATTGCATATGGGCTGTGTTAGTGAGTGGATATGAGGTGTGTTCTGCTACGGCCGCCAGAGTGTGTGTGGTGGCCGTGGTAAGGCTTCAGTGGCGTCTCAAGATAGTTGCTTTTTGGTCACAGATCCATTAAAAATGGGAATGAGAATGAACATCATATACTGACATAATAATATCATCGATGGTAGTCAGCCTAGCTCTGCAACGTTTTGACATACGCTTAGAACAAGCCCACCTTGTTTTATAAGAGCTTTCTTGTTCTTTTTTATTGCTGATCATTATGAATTTATTGTTTTTGTACAGTACCATTTTTTTTCCAGTCCGGGTATGTCCAAAAATTGCTGGTTCTGAAAAAAAATAAAACAAAATAAAGATGCTTGAACGCCAAAAAGAACGAATTATTTACCATAATATATCGTTTCTTACCAGTACAAATTATTTTTTAAATGCGTTTGACATAATTATCTCGGGACTTGACACAAACAAAAGCGCCTGACTAAGTTCGAATCTCCCCCCAGTGGGTTCCCGCATTGTCGTTGCGGGGGGGCTCAGTAGCCGTGGTCCGCTCCCACGGTGAAGCGAAGAGGAACCCAAAGGTGGGGCTGCTCGTCAGGGCTTTGGTCTCCAAGCCGACGACATAGCGGCCAAAAAGTAGGTTGCGGTGGGGTGCACCGCAACTGAGGTGGGCCGCGATGTCGAATGGGAGGCATCACGGCTGAGGGTTACAGGCTACGGCGGAGGAGGAGTGCCGGTACTTTTGAGTAGCGCTCTTCCCTTCCGTGGCCTGGACGGGGCCGCCACCGTTTGACGGCGGACGCGGTGGGGTCGCAGGGGAAGAGGAGTGTCGGTATAGCGTTGGCCGCTCTCCCTATCCCCTGCGGCCGAGAAGTGGTAGGCGGCGGGGCCACTGCGCTGACCCGTCGCAGGGGCCAAGGGAGCCAAGGGTGCCAGGGCAGTCTGGGGCCCTTGTGCTACTTGGTTCCTGGGGTGGTCACGGCGTGCCATGTGTCCTGGTGCACCGGACTGGTGGGGTCCGCAAGGGCCGATGCCTGCCAGGGGTGCGGGTTGTTCGAAAGAGATACCGTCGCCCCTGCCACACAGGCAACTGGGGGATCACGGGTGGGTTTTAGTCAGTAAAAGTCTGACACGCCCTCCTGCTCCACCCAGAGCGGGAGAAGTCATTTGATGATTTCCCACCCTGAAAAAAAAAAAAAAAACTGAGTTCGAACCTGCGACTTACAACTCGAAAGTCCCGGCCATTACTAGGGCAATACTGCTCTCTCTCTCTCAAAATATACAATAACTTTTTCCAAAAAAAAAACCAACCGACTTCCGGAAAAAAACTACAAAGTGAAGGTTTATTTTTCACTTTTTAGCTATAGTACCTACCCCACTCCAATTCGAAATTTCATCACCCTTGGTCAAAACAGTTCATATTTATGTGATAGCAGCAATCGTGGTTGATTTGCTGTCATTTTTTGAAGAGTCTGTTGTCCGTCTCCAAAAGTTATCATCAGATCTATATGAAATTTGAATGGGACCATTTCGTTAGATATAAACCCCTTTTGAACAAAAAAAATAATTTTGCAAATCCGTCTATAAATGACGGAGTTATGCCCAAACATACATTTAAAAAATAAAAAATATAAACATGTCGAATTGATAACCTCCTTCTTTTTGAAGTCTGTTAAAAAATGTAAATAAACAAGAAAAACTAATTAAACATTTATTTCTTTTCATGATTATGTTCGTTATAAATGGCAATGATTTTATCATCCACTATGTGTATGCAAGCCCTGCAATATTTATTTTGTGTGCAACACCATCGCTTCTTATCGGTCTTGTAGTTGCCTGGTTTCAAGTAAAATGTGTTATCACCCACTTTTATATTTGTCTTTCCTTTCTTCGTTCTGATTAGGGTCACTGAAAACAAGTAGGCAGGTAAGTAACTTAACCAGACACAAAATGAGTTTTAGCCGAGGGTCTAAGCACGAAGTCCGTAGTTTCAGCCAATGTTACGGGAATTTCTTACTCCGTATCACTTACAAACATAAGATTAGTTTGGTTTTCGAACTAAGGGAACCTCTAAACAGGGTAATTTTTTTACCAGTGCGCAAACTGTAACTATGAATTCAGCATATCATTCTAGACCCCCTAGCGTATAAACGTTATACAAAAAAAAATCCGCTGTTTCATAGAAAAGTGCAATACCTACGCGGTCAAAATGTATGTGGTGCTATCCCACAAACAATAGGGCACTTAATATCTTGTCCAGGGTGTCTTGTTGTCTGACTAGATACAAGCGCTGATGGCCAATTCCACGGCGGCGGCATGGCTTGAAAATTTCCACAGCGGCGGCGGCGGCGTCGCGGCGGCACGGCGTGGCCTGCGTAATATTTTTATCAGGGAGAGATTTCTTAAAAACAACATAAAGAAAACCATATTGTTGTTACCAAAAAAAGCTTTATAAAGGAACGTATTTGTTCATTACAATTTTACATTCTTCTAAATAATAATTGGAGATCACGTTTACTGAAAAATAATCATTTGTTATTTGTATGTTTTGTGGAAAGATTTTCCATTGGAGTCATATAAATCTTTTTTATTTTCGTTTTATAAATATTAATAGTAGTCGAAGTTGCTGCCATTATTAACACCACACAACAATATACGTTTACTCGGTAAAATATTCGACACGACTGCGTGAGCGACGAGTGTGGCGAAGCGACAGGCGAACTAATGCGGTCGGGCCGCGCGTGCGAGCGAGAAAGCAAGTTGCGACTCGTCACGACGCATAGCGACGAGTCGCAACGGCGGCGGCGGCGGCGCGCCGCGTGCTGCACTCGGCGACGCGACGAGTCGACATGAACTCACGGCGGCGGCGCGGCGCGGCCCTCACATCTACTGCACACTACAGGAGTTGATAACGCTGCTGAAAGTGCCAAGCTCGTAATCAATTCTGGGCTGACTGTATTTAGATTGCTATCGAAACGCTAAGAAGAAGAAGTTAAATGTAAAAGAAAATATATGTTGTTTGGAAATTATTCTTTATCGTTTATAATAATAGGTACCACAATAACATGATCACGACTTACAAGCTAAACAACAACATTTTAGATATTAATTCTGAAAGCTAGAGATTTTCTTTATATACAATACAATCTTATTGAGCTAGGATAATACCATCGCTTTATCTCGAAGAAGCATTTACCAAAGCGAGAATCAAAATTATTTCTACAACCAAATTGAAAAATAATTATCCAGGAATTTTAAACATGTCTTTTTAAAACAAAAAAAAAAACTGAACAATTTTGTACTATCTATGGAGCATTTCAATATCTGCTACACAATTTTCTTTTTACTTATAATTTCTGATTCATTTTTATTTGATTAATTACTAGCAACTTGCTAGCGACTTCGTCTGGCCTATACTCCATCATCATCGTCATCAACTGTCCAGCCTTTTCCCAACCATGTTAGGGTCGGCTTCCAGTCTAACCGGATGCAGCTGAATACCAGTATTACACATTGAGCGCCTGCCAATCTGACCACCATAACCCAGTTACTGGGTAATACGACACCCCTTAGAACATAAGCGACAATACTTAAATATCTTACAATGTGCTATCTTATATTACTAATAAAGAAATTGCGGTGGATGATTACATTTCTACTATCAGGTTAACTCTCCTTTCAAATTAATTATTTTATACATACTAATAATATAATACTAACAACAGTTCAATTCGAACTCTCGATCACAAAAACAGCTACAAAACGACTAGAATCTTTGCAGATAAGGAATCGGATACTATGTTAAATTTAACGTAGGTAAATTATAAATTCATACATCACCATATTACACGAACGAATGACATAATAATGAAAGGTACAGCCGTAATAATGAAAGGTACAGCCGTGCTATTCTGTAACCATCTCACCGGGCGAAGTGAGCCGAGTGAGCGTGGAGTGAGCTGTCAGTGTCATCCCACTGATGCTAGGGATTGACCAAGCATTACATTTACAATCATAATCTAGATTAAATCTCGATTATGATGACTAGTCCTTATATTGCGTGACGCGCTCGCGCCTCAGGCAATATAGGTAAGGACTAGTCTAGGAAAAAATAGACAGAAACAACATTGCGTTTCTGGTTGAGTTTTTGTTTTGCTACTTTATTTGAAAAACCTTCCAAAATGATACACACTTAAATACTAGCTTTAAAATTGTAATAAAATGATCAATAGAATCAGCATAATTATTTTTTTTAAATCTCGATAATGATTGTAAATGTAATGTTTGGGCATCCCTAGCACCAGGTGGAATGACACTGACAGCTCAATCCACGCTCACTTCACCCGGTGAGATGGTTACAGAATAGCATAGCAGTTCATCTTCCTTTGCCAATTTCACCCGTACTGTTTTTCTGCTATTCCATTTAAAAAAAAATCGACCTTATGTTGTACAGGCTGGCAATAAAGTAACTTTAATCACATTCGAACTGTCAAGCTAATTTAAAAATGGAATAGCAGAAGAAATAGTAGGGTTGAGATTAGTCTGACGAGCTTTTGAAGATTAAAATGTACCTGTAGCGTGCTTCTTTTAGGAATAATATCGAAGTAGTGCAAAAAAGGTGTTTCATTATTTGATTCCGGTATAGTGAGCCCTTAAAGCCCCTTAGTACCCAGCAGAAAGCGTAGTGAAAACTTTCATTCAAATATAGGAAATATATCTGTACAGTAAGTCTTACTGTACAGTTCAGTACAATAAAGTCTGATTTTAAAACAACTTATCTGAAATAATTTTGAATTTCTGACAGTTATTCCATAAAAAATTGTGAGAACTGAATTTTATTCCAAGGTTAAAATATAGCTCACGATGGAAAAAGCACCCAAAACATTTATATACAGGGTGATTGGAAGATGGGTGCAAAGCTTTAAGGTGAAGATAGTATAGACAATTTAGAACCATTTAAGCCATGGTTGTCTTAGACGAAGCCTTACCAATTTTTTTTTTTTAAATAAGGTTTAAAAGACGTATTGTACAATTTTTTTATTTTTTCTGAGCTTTAAATGTCTGTAAAAAAAATGTCTAATGACACAGAAGCCTAAAACATGTTTTGCTTGATTGCTTACACATTACTTTAATTAAATAAATAAAAAATGAATTCATTTATCATTCAATTTGGCCATAATTATGCAGTTTACATTAAATTTTGAGAATTTCCGAAAAAAAACTTAAAAATTTGGTTAAAAATATTTGGTAAGACTTCGTCTAAGACAACCATGGTTTAAATGGTTCTAAATTGTCTGTACTATCTTCGCCTTAAAGCTTTGCACCCATCTTCCAATCAACCTGTATAACAGCTGCCTTTAGCGTTAGAGCATTTTCACACGTTCAAGCATCGACTAACCAGCGGTCGGAGCGTGTGAAGCAGCACTTATTTTAGCTACGTAACAACCATATACACTGGACATTGTATTCTATAAATATCACAACAAAAAAAAACAGCAAAGGGATGGTATCCATACTATACGCCAACGCCAATGTTCGTAGTAGCCGCGGTCATAAAATGTGGGAGCGAGACGACATGAGAGTCGCTTCTCGCACGTTTCATGACCGTGATTGCCATAAATATTCGCGTGTCCTTAGTTTAACAATACGAGACAATATTTAAAGCTTGCTAATGACAATAAATTTCCAATACTCTACGTAACTCATTTTATTTGTTTTTAAAATCAGTGGTATACAGATGTACTGTATATCTGTGTATTCAATTTTAATATAACTTACATCTATTTGCCTATTATCTTAGAATAAGGTCAACGTTACTAATTAAAATTTTTGAAGACGTTGAAAACATAGTTTTACGTTAATAAAGAATCATCAGATGGTTTACCTTTTGAAAATTGTTCCCAAAGTTAAGACTCTCAAATATAGTTTTAAATAGTTTCTTTATAAACGGATTTTTTATCTACATACAATTTGCTAAGTAATCCTACTTTTATTTACTTAAAATTAGCTCACGACAAAACTGAAGATCAGCTCAGTTTGCACCACAAATCACTAAGTACGCTTTATTCTGAACATATCTATCTATAATAAGTTATAAGTGGATAATGTTGCTAAGATATTATGTATAACATTTAATTGTACTCCTGTTTTTTATCCCAAAATAATATAAAATAATAATAACTGCATGGTATTTGTTGGTAGGCGCATAACTTAAGAACGGCTATACCAATATGTCAAATTTTGTTTTAAAATATTCGAATTAGTTAAAATTCTGAATTTATGGAAAAAAAGATATATAATATTGTGTTCTTTTTTTATAAATTCGACTAAAATCAAACGCCCTTCTTTCAATGGGTTTTTTGTATGAACTATTGAAATTTGGACGGTACAACGTGTTCGGTCAGCTAGTTCAAATATAAGTCTGTCTCTGTCATCTTCCAACGATTGACAGAAACAGAACGATGTTTTAAACTCGTTTAGCGCTAGACGTATTTAGTGATTTGTGGTACAAGTGGGCCTTAAAAGATCTTCTTATGAAATCTTTTTATGCCCACTATCACAATAGGTATTTTATTTAGCTACGAAATGTTAAAACAAAGGTTTCTTTTTTGGATGATTGTGAAAGTTATTTAGTTTGATGATATTATTCTCAACTGTGTAGATTTGAGCTTTACATCCTCGGAAGCAGTGGCTGGAGCAGACCCATCGGACCTTCAACCCTCTCGAAGATTTTTGGGTGAACAGGTAATCACCAACTCTTAACATCGTCCTTCCAGTTGTGCTGGATTCCGTGAATTCGCAAATATCTAAAAAAGGCAAAAATTTAGTTGGTACCACACCGGATTCTATTACTTAAATACTGCACAATTAATAATATTTTGCGAAGAAACGCATTTTTCGAATGAACACCATTTCCCAACAAAGATAGGAAACTGACTTGTTACTAGGAAATGAAAAGTTATCTAATGAAATGGGTCGACTGGACCAATGAAGCATAAACAGGCATTCTAGTAATATATTTAATAATTTTATTAATTAATTATTTTCATAGGATCACTAAAAATGTATTGATGAATTTGAATGTTTGTTACAGAATCACAGTTTATAGGCTCAATAGCTTTAGATTTTTAGGAAATAAGTAGACAAAGTTTTCAAATAACATATAATATTTTTTAAACCGCGTACAGGTAGTAAGTGTTAAGCGTGAAAAGTGAAACTACGGGTGAAAAAATGTGGTACAAATTTACTCGGCCGAAACGAGTTAATCGATACTTTTAAATGATATATTATTTAAGGAATATTAGTTAGTAATAATTTAATAGTACATTTATATCATTTTAAAAGTGTCGTTTCACCCGAATCGGACGAGTAAATTCATGCAAATCGACTGATAAGCCAAAACTGTTACTGTGCTCGCTGGTGTAACAAAATGTTAAAATTCAAAAACTACACAACAGATGATATTAATACTATTCTATATATGACATATGGTGGTTTTTGACTAGATGTACTTAGAGCTAGTAAGGAAAATATCAATGGGCTAAGAGACGTTAAATTGTTAAGGGGGAATATAATAGAATATAATAATTCTTTATTTTCACAGAAAGTAGGTATATACATGTTACAGATGTTTAGTTTAAAATTGTCCTTATACTAACTACCTTAACCCTAGTTAAGGTAAAACTATCCTGATACTAACCCTAGTTAAGGTAGTTAGTATCACGATAGTTTTAAACGGTTTGCATGACCTAGCATGCAAACCGTTTAAGCTATAATAATAAAGACTCACTTATACATTATTTACATATTCAATCAAATCAATACAAGTTTAGCATATCAAGAAGAAATTCAGCAAATAATTTGAAACAGGCAATGCAAATACATAATGTCACGTAAGAAAGTTTGAATTTCGCGGGCCATCTTAGTGCACCATCCTTAAAGACATATATATCACTACAGATAAAAAATCAATACTTTTCCATATAATTATATATGGATATTTGTGACTAGAATAGTTATTTTATTTTTATTACTATTTTTATACAGATATTAAACTTATACAATTTTGACTTATATTTTGGCGTCACTACACTACATAAAATGACACAATTCCATGTCATACACAAAGAGTAATTGAAATAACTGTAAACCTCTTTTATTCTACTCATCATTACATACAACTTGCATAATGGGAAATAATCAGAAATTACGAAAAAAAATATACAGCTGTTTGCTACATTATATCGAATATTCGAAGAAATTTGCTTTCTCCCCTGTCAATCGTTACGATATCAATACTCGCTTCTCTTTCATATCAATACCCCCTTCTTTTTCTTTTTTGACACAATCAGTCTATCTTATCTTTGGCCTTCCTTTTTTTAATATACCCATTGTTCTTTATACCACGTGTTGGTCGCATTAACAATGGATTATTCTTGCATGGTTATGTTTGTCTCTAACAGTAATTATGTCATCACAAATGGACATGATAGTAGCTGTGCACCTCTTGCTGTGGTGGGTCGAGCATTTCCATAAGTCCTTAAGTCCATTGCTGCTCTTCTTGAAAAATGTGTAACCCTTGTAGTTCATGATTCGCTTCCCTCTTAAAGATGTTGTAAAAGTCACTGAAAAGGATAAAGTGATATTTAACTGATTTTAATAAGTTGTAGCGGCACTACAAAAAAAATACTTTGCAACAATATCTAAAAACACAAAAGAAAAGTGGCGCCATCTACAATGCCACAGGCAAACTACGCAAGACTCACGTCACACAAAATCCTGCATCGCGCAATCAAGAGTTTACCGCGCGACTCGCATAGGTAAAACATCCCGACATCAACCGTCGGGCAGTTGCCCACCAGACACAACACCCGTCTGGTCGAAGGATCCTCCTTTTTCCATTGAGTATGAGTGAACTTTACACCCTGTTTCTCATACCTTCATAAAGTTATAAGTTGGTAAGGTGATATGCCGGCCGGAACATCGAGATTTGATACACTAGCCCTTAAAAATGTTTCAATTTTTTATATACATAAACCTTTCACGGTAAATTCTCTCAAAGATGGTGCAAACCGCATCAAAATCCATTGAGTACTTTAGAAGAAGTAAAAGAACGAAAAACTAAACGAGACGAAACGAAAAGAGATTTTTTGTACTCTATATAGATGATGATTGTATTAAAATTTGCTTACAATACAATAGGCCGTTTCAAAGTAAGTTCAACTTCAAGTAGTTTCAGTACGGTACGGTAGTTGTTTATAGGGGATAAGAGAGAGGTATATGCTGAAAACAATCGTTCAAACCTTTTCATCATCATCATCATCATATCAGCCGAAAGACGTCCACTGCTGGACATAAGCTTCCCCCAAAAGCCAGGCATTGTTTGCTTAAAAGGAGGCTCCAAACACGAAACCCTTTTTTGTAAACTGAAGTATAAATAAAAACATATTTTTTTTATAATTAACAATGGATTGTTCTTGCATGGTTATGTTTGTCTCTAACAGTAATTATGTCATCACAAATAGACATGATAGTAGCTGTGCACTTCTTGCTGTGGTGGGTCGAGCATTTCCATAAGTCCTTAAGTCCATTGCTCTTCTTCTTGAAAAATGTGTAACCCTTGTACTTCATGATACGCTTCCCTCTTCGAGATATTGTAAAAGATACTGAAAAGGAAAAAGTGATATTTAGCTGAACTTGATAAGTTATAAAGTAACTAGCGGGGCGCCTTGCTTGCACAGGTGTAATCTACTGATACGGTGATATGCGGAAACATCAAGATTTTCTGCACTTAAAATTGTTGTAATACACGTATACCTTTTCAAGTAACTTCTCTAAAAGATGATGAAAACCCCATCCAAATCCAATGTGTACTTTAAAAGAAGTAAGCGGTCAAACAAACAGACACGACAAGAGACTGCACTCCATATAATGGTTGTATAAAAAGGTCGCGGTATAATCTGTACCGGTAGTTATCAATATTTTGGTCGTTCGTTCATTTATGTATATTTTTTCTCGATCATTAGCTTAGGTACAATATAACAAGGTATTTCACATCAGCGGCGAGGTGTAAATTTTTCTAAGAGAGAAGCCGAAGCAAAGTCGGTTTTAACTTATCAACTCATCAATAAAGAATACTTACTACAATTCTAAAATTAATGTGAGAATGTAAAAAAATCAATACAATAAAATTGAACAGCTGAAATCAAATTAAATGTGCACAATTCCTCCATCTCGTTCTCACTGACGCATTTTTCTATATCTGACTCAGTCATAACCCGTTGTACAGCGGCTTGCTCTCGTCCATATCAAGTGGTACCACTCGACTTAAAGTGACAACATTAAGGGATCGTTGTTGTATGAATTTTAATTCCCGATTATGACATTTTGGCGCCGGGTTAGTTTAGAACATTTTTTTTGTTGTAATAAAAAGCTAAAAACAACCATTTTTCTTGTTTGAATGTTATGGTGATTAAATACCCGTAGTGAAACTATAGTTTTTGACCATAGTGACCACTATTGACGTGCCATTTTTAAAAGCGATAAAGTTGCCGATGCCAATCCCCGAAGGTAACCCGGTAGGAATCGTGTTATATGGTAGTTGCATCAGTTGTTTCTAGGGCATAAGAGAGAGATATACGCTATAGGGGCTAAATAAAATCTAGAGGGAAAAACAAATTAATTATTAAAATTCAAAGTATAAAATTCTCTTGAAAAGGGAAACGCTGTAGTCCGCTGCAGTAGTTGCCAGTGTAGATATATTAAAATTAAGGTGTCTAATTAGCAAATTCTATACAATTAAGGATACAGTCCAAGTAATATAATTATGAAATACTATTTTAATCACGTTTTAATATGTAAAGACTATAGACTGACATGGTTATGTTTACCTTGGATGCTTAAAGGCACTAAATGCACATTCCTGTAAAAAATATTAGCTTTACATTTTTTACTGTGATCCGCGGGAAATATGGTGCAACTGGTGGATGCACGGATGAGCTCAACCCGAGCACATCCACCAGTCACCAGATTTCCGGCGATACATTTTTAAGTACGAATATTCTTTGTAGATCAATAAACTGTTGCTTTTTTGAGACTTCGTAAAACACACTGAAAAAAAGTTTCGGAAACAAATAAATGAATTAATTTACGATCACAATCACAAAAAACATAATTGAAAAAACTGTGGTGTCATGGCCGGTAAATTACAGGTACATTTTAATTATGGTGGAATGAAAATAATATAATTAAACTGTTCCACCAACATTTTGAATCAGTGAGGTTAGTGGAACAGCTGAGGTGCCGTTTGGTCAAATGGCGTGGAAATCAGTTTTCTAAGTGGAATACCTCCATTTATTTGGGAGTTGGTATAAAGAAAAAAAAAGCGAACTGTATAATGATTTATAATTAATTATTAAAACAACAAACAATAAAATTCATACTAAAAAACAAAGTCACAATTAATTATTTCGTTATTTCGTTCTGGACATATTCGGGGTTCCCTAATTATTAAAAATAACGGATAACTGCCATAATTTTTTCGTTGCGAAAAAGAGATAGTGCTAGGCCATCTGAGGCTCCATCTCTCTCGCACTGGAAAAATGAGAGCGTTTTTGCCATAATTAAAGGTAAGTACTTTCTATTTATTATTTTAATGTAGGTAATACGCAACAACAGTATTTATTTTATTTATCATTAATCACATGACAACATTCACACTCACACACATGTATGCCACAACATTTTATTTGTTTTTTTTTTACTGTCTTAGTTTATTATTACGGACACACTTCCCTAAGAGCTTTATTCTAGCGTATGGTACCTACAAGTGGGTTGGAGTTGATAATCAGCGTCAGGTTACACTTTGTGTTGTCATCTGACATTATGTTGAGCTGAGGCCCTTGGCATTATTATCATTGTTTTTTTTTAATAGTTTTTATTTAAGCGTTAATACCAATAAACGCATTTTTATTTATTTCTAACAATATTTCACGTTGAGAAGATGAATAAAAGGCGATCAACAAAAGGTATTTATTTACAAGGCAGATGTGAGTGGAAACGCCGGCAGGGGGCGCCCTAGGAAGACATAATAGTTACCTAATTGGTGATGTTTTTCAGAAAGGTCAGGTGCAGAGATCTCACAACAGGCCTGTGTGTATGACCAGATATATGTATAAACCTAAAGGACCTAAACGAAGCAGGATCATAGCAGGTGGTGTTTTATCCTCGATGGGAAAAGGGCGTGAGATTATGTAAGTATTCAAGTAATACTTTCTAATACGGCCTCTAATCACTACGCCCACGTTGGTATTTACGTAAAAATATCGTGGTGGGGTTTTATCGGGCACGGCATTTCCAACGCTCTGCTAGGCGCCAAGAGTTGAAAATCCAACAGTGTTCAACGTTTGGCACACAAAAACGTTAGACATATGCGCTGTGGCTTAGCAACGAAGAGCCTATAATTCAAAATGGTGAGGCATATCCACCGGGAACCTTCTTCCCAGATGATGAAGAAAAGGAAGACAACTCCAAATATGCTAAGACTAGAGAAGCAGCGGCACGCTCAGAAGTACCAGAGGACAAAATAGTTCCACCATTCACTCTTGCCGAGCTCAGATTTGCATAGAAGAGCGCGGGCTTGCGAACGGCGAGTAACGCGTAGCTGGCTGTCCGGTAAAGACCAAGCCCGGGTCGACGGCGCGTCGTGTTTCACGCGCGCCTCAAAGAGGTGTCAGCACCAGCTTGTGGGGTCCACAAGGGCCAATACCTACCAGGCATGCGCGTTGTTCGAAAGAGATACCGTGGCCCCTGGCACACAGGCAACTGAAGGAACACGGGTGGATTTTAATCAGTAAAAGTCTGACATGCCCTCCTGCTCCACCGAGAGCAGGAGAAGTTATTTGATGATTTCCCACCCAAAAAAAAAAAGAATTATCTTCCGAAGAAGGCCTTAACAGTTAAAAATCTAGCGCATGATAAAATCCCGCCGGGATATTTTTACGTTAGGGCGAATGTGGGCTACAAGCCAAGTTCTCAATGATTATGATCACGAATACAGTACACAATTTCTTGGTCTATCGTATGGATTCTCGCTTTGCATCCTTTATTGCAGTGGGTCGAACATCGCCATAAGCGTTTCCTTGATCCTGTTGAGTTTCTTTTCAAGCAGTAACTGTATCTCCCGACCCATAGGATATGGTTCCCGCGTTTTGACTCGGTGAAGAAATAATCTGAAAAAATATATATATATACATATTTTTGAATATATACTTAATTAGGAGGATGCAATAATAAAAGCGAAATATCTTTAAAAAGTGGTAGGTTTAAAAAGGTCTGGCGATAGAAAAAAAATTTGTGCAAATGTCATTTATTCTTTAGACTGTTATTAAAACATAATTATAAAATCATGCGGTATGTTGCTTATGGCAGAATTAATGTGATATTACAATAATATGTTCGCCTTAGTATGCTCTAAGTTTACCAATGAACAAAACGCTTATAAAAAATAAAAATAAAAGTATAGAAACATTATAACAACATTTGAGAAAATACAATCGAATTCCAAAAGAAAACACTAAAACGTGGCAAAAAACAAAAATACAAAACAAAATACACCTACTTGAAGTTTATGGAATTAGACTTTTTATTTTTCACTTTTTAGTTGTGGTACCTACCACAAAAAAATCGTATATCTTCACTTGCTAAGTAAATAACAGTGAGAAGAACTTATTATAATATCATACACTAAATGGAAAAAATACGTATTATTGAAACAAACCAAAAAATCACAACTTCAGCTATGAGGGGCCACTCTAAGTAAACCCTTTGAAACAAAACAATAATTTTACAAATCGATTTATAAATGACGGAGTTCTGAGGCAACAAACATTTAAAAAATCGGAATCAAAAAGTAGTTCCAAAGATTACTTATATCCCCCTGCCCCGCTTCTATATAATATTACTATAGATTTCGAGGAAATTATAGAGAGATTCCTAATCCTTCGTATCGATTTTGGTCCTTTAATCTCCTTGAAGTTCCCTCCATCTCCTTTCATCTCTTTAATGCCAGTTCCGAAATCAGCAGCGTCATCTCAATGGTTATGTTCGCCCGTAACATTCATAATAGTGTCTGCAACAACCAGGATGGCAGCCTTACAGCCTTTGGAATGATGAGTGGAACACTTCCAGAAGTTTTTGACCCCATGACTGTACTTCCTGAAGAACGTGTAACCGTTACATATCAAAATTGGTTTCCCTTTTTGCGAAGTCGACATTGTCACTGTAATTGAATTAGGAATTGAATATTTACCTTTATTTATTTTTTGTTTAAGGTATACCTACCAAGTACATACATTACATAGTACATCAATAATGTCTTTAATGTCTTTTAATTGCTCCCAAAACACAATGTAAATTAGAACTCTACAATATTAAAACTTGTAAAGGTAACCACAGCTTACACATTATCGAGTACACATGTTTTTCGCATCCACCGGATTCCTGCAGCCTTCACAAGGTCATCAATCCACGTTATGGGAGGTCCTCCAATTATACGGCATCCGATACGCGGTCATCACTCCAGAACCTTTCGGCCCCATCGGCCACCTGTTCTGCGAGCAATGTGCCCTGCCCACTGCCACTTAAGTTTGGCAATTCTTTGGGCTATGTCAGTTACGTTACTCTCTCGTTACGCAGATCTCTTTTTTTTTTATTTAACAAGTAAAACCAAAATAACCAACAACATTTATTAAATATTATGTAATTTATTTAAATTATAAATTGGTTAAGACTATTTTAATTAAGCTGCACAGTTAATTATACTATTGTTAACATTACAAAAACTCAAGTAGAAAAATATACAAAAAAAAAACAACAATTGGAATTAGCTAGCACCACACTCGCACGAACGTGAAATATTGTGGTGGGATTTTATCAAATCGTAATCTGTATCGTGTTGAGGGTGGGAGATCATCAAATAATTTCTCTCGCTCTGGGTGGAGCAGGAGGGCGTGTCAGACTTTTACTGACTAAAACCCACCCGTATTCCTTCAGTTGCCTGTGTGCTAGGAGCGACGGTATCTGATTGATCAAATACTCAACCCAAAATAATAAGTTATACTCGTAAATAAAAATAATTATCAACCGACTTGTCATTGCAATTATTACTTAAATAAAAATAAAACTAAATGTGTGATATTGCACATTATGAGAAAACATTAGTTGCCACTCTAACATAACATCTAGCCTTGTTACCCCGAATGGTTGAGCAGCGGTGTACCTTTAGTTCACCCACATTCCAGTCAGTTATGTCTAAGTCCCACGTGAGGGAACGAGCCTATGAGTGTACGACTAAACGCCGACAGACACTACGCCGACAGACTCAATACCGACAAGACTTTACTTCGACAGGACACTTCGCCGACATGACTCTTCGTCGAAAATTAAATTAACTTAACTTCATGCGGGTCGCCTATAGAAAGTATTATAATATAATCTGGAATCGGGCGAATCGACCCTTTAAAATCATATTATGATTTAAAAGGGTCGATTCGCCCGATTCCAGAGAGTAAATTCGTGCCAGTCGACTAATATGCCGACGATTTGTAGTCGTTGATCAATTGGCTCGAGAAGACAAAACATAAAGAAAGTAGGTAAACTATGGGGAGACCGGGCATAAGTCTCCCCATAATAAATAAATAAGAGAAGTGGGACGAAATAGACTTATCAACAAAAAAAACATGCAGTGAGAAATTTTCACGAAATATAAAAAACACAAGCCCAGTACAATTTATAAATGCATATGATTATTATTAACTCTAATAATTTCATTATATACAGTGTGGACAGTAGCTCGGCATCGTTTGTGGTTGTGTGTTGAGCACACCCATCTGGATTTTGGCCCCGACACGTGTTGCTTGCAAAATGTGAAGCCACCGATGCGCAGAAGCGCTCTACCACGTCGCGACATTACGAATGTCGCTAAAAAGAACAAAAAACAGACATAATTATTTGAAAAGTAGTTAAAATAGTAGTTGTTAGTAGTTTGGTGGACTTTGTCCAGCATTGGGACAATATGGGTTGAATAAAAAAAAAGATACAATAGGACAGAAAAATTGGAAAACGGGAATAAGTTTAATAAACAAAACAAAAATACCAAATTGCAGTATATAGCAGGTTTTCATTTTATAATTACTTAAAAAAATTGAATAAGTGAAACGATGGTTAGTTTTGTAGGTTAGGTTATTAAGAGCGCGCCGAGGGATCTGAGAAATAATTGCGTTCGTTTGATACCTTGCTGCATCGTTATTGTTTAACATTCATTTATTCAATTAATATCTAAGATATTTATGCTATACACGTACGATACGTACACTTTAAAACACGATTACTTCTAGCTACCTCGGTGGTAAAAAATAAATTAAAGTAATCTCTAAAAAACAAAATAAACCCATTAAGTACGGCGTAAATTCTTCACGGATGGTCATCAGTTTTTGTAATACTAACAAAACTAAGTACTTGTTTTCTGTAATGTACACATTTTACATTTTCAAAATGTGTATTTGTTTTAATGATACGGAGGAAATACCCAAATTAGCGCGCAAACCGCCCCTTCTAGCCAGAACCGCCACGCTAAAATTAGCGCCAGAAGCTCTGTGCGCCCTTAAAACCATTTTATTTTCTCAGTGTCTTAAGTACCTTTTCTAATACAAATATTCATATTCGTCTTTATAATTTTAATTACCATCCAGTTTTCCTCGATCATTTTGGTTTACCTGCCCGGTAGAGTTTGATTTATTTAGTAACCAGTCATAAGGAGCATGTATATCAGAGTAATGCACTATAATATCGTTGATAGTGTGTACTACAGCTTTACATTTCAATCTCTCGTGGGACGCACAGCGCCATCTTGTTTTGTTTCCTGCAACACCGTTGTATCTGAATTTTACGTCGTTGAGCACCAAAACTCTGTTGCCTCGAGGAGTGTATTGAAAATGGGCAGCAATATCTGTAGAAATAACGGTTTTGTCAGTCATCTACAATCTACATTTAAACAAATAAATAAAATTTGAAGTCTCAGTTTGTTATTTCGAAATAACAGTTTTTTACTAAATGCATAAGAAAGTATAAACTTATTATCACAAAAAAACAAATAACATTTTTATCCGTCTGTTTGTTCCAGCTAATCTCCAAAACGGCTGGATAGATTTTGGCAAGACTTTTACTGGCAGTCATAGCTGATGTTATAAGAAGTAACTTAAGTTACTTTTATTTTCATGATCATCATCATCATTTCAACCGAAAGACGTCCATTTCTAGACATAAGCCTCCCCCAAAAGGGGGGGGGGGGGCTTGCCATAATCGCCACGCTTGGCAAGCGGGTTGGGGATCGCAGTATGGTGGTAAAATGCATTGCGAACACTGCTGCCCATTCTCTGGTAAGTCCATGAACACGCAAGAAAGAAGCTTGTTAATTAATATGGTGGTAATTTTTCAGTACAGCACAGTGTTTAATCAAGAATTCATATGACAACTTGCACAAAATAATAGGGACAAATAGCTTGCATGCCATTGTGATTTATCATTACCTGCTTAGCCATTCCCTAACTATGTTGGGATCGGCTTCCAGACTGACCGGAAGCAACTGAATACCAGTACTTACCAAGGAGCGACTGCCTATCTGACCTTCACAATCCAGTCCAGTATATACCTACCCCTATCTTAGACTGGTTGTTAAAGTTGCGGGTAACTGACGAACCGTTGCTACTGTCAAAAATCCAGCGGCGAGGTGTCAATTTTTCTTAGAGAGGAGCCAGAGCGAAGCCAGCTTTAACTAACTGACTTATCAAATAATAATACTTACTATAATTCTAAGATTAATATAAATGATTAAATAGAACAACTGAAAACCAAATAAAATGTGTAATATTCCTCTATCTCGTTCTCGCTTACGCATTTTTTCTATATCCGTCTCTATCGTAACCCGTTGTAAAGTGACATCGTTACGGGATCGCTTTTATATGAATTTTTAGTTCCCGATTTTGACGTTTTGGCGGCGGGTTAATTTAGCACATTTTTTTGTTGTTGTAGCTATACAAAGCTAAAAATTAACGTTTTTGTTGTTTGAATGTTATGGCGAATTAAATACCCGCAGTGTTACTATATTTTGTGGTAATAGTAGACACTAGTGACGTGCCATTTTTTTAAAGCGGTAGAGATGCGAATCACTGAAGGGAAACCGGTAAGAATCGTGTTATATGGTGCTTTCGCCACTGCAAAGATCCAATTTTGATAGGCGGAACCAACGGCGTAACGTACTTTCCGAAGCACATACGGTTCTTGGTATGCAAAGATAGATTACCCATCGTGACCACGACAAGCGCTGCTTAACCTGATCGATCGACCCGTGCGCCTGTTACTACTTAGCCACCAGTCATGCCCACGTTATCCCCAATCAAAAGTTATTGTGGGTCAATAACTAGCAACCTACGAGTACTACGAGCTATTTATTAGTGATTGCCATGGAAATCATGTCACTTGGTTTAAATAGGTTCATTATAATTATGTAGATTATTTTACATATTGTGAATGAGAGAACGTTGTAGGCCTTACAGGCTGTAAATTTGTAGACGATTTTCTATTCTTTATTTTCAATCCTCTAAGGACCTACCTGATACTTATTGACACCCTGCACTGTCCTCCCATACCTATTATCACTATGATTTGAAAACATTGCACGTGTTCACAAACAACACATTTGTTCCCTCAGTTGCCTGTGTGCCAGGGGCCGCGGTATGTCTTTCGAACAACCCGCACCCCTGGCAGGCATCGGCCTTTGCGGACCCCACCAGTTGGTGCTGACATCTCTTTGAGGCGCGCGTGGAACACAACGCGCCGTCGACCTAGGCTTGGTCCTTACCGGACAGCGAGCTACCCATTACTCGCCGTCTGCAAGCCCACGCTTACGGTGGCCGGGAATCAGCCTGGGATTCCCGACGCCCAGGACGTCTCCCGCGGCGGCTAAGGCCGTGAGGGCGTATATACTGCCTCTCCCTCACGTGCGCCGCCTCCCTCTTCGCGAGCATTACTGCTTCGCAGAAGGAGGTGATGGCTACCCAAGCACTGTCATTGTTTCACCTTGATGTCGATAAAAAAAAATTGAAGACGATAAAATGTTCATAAAAAGTTTTTATTCAAAAAGTTAATAATTACAACACAATCAGTTCTCTTTTTTTACCTCCTAATCTCGGTTTAGACTTGTCCTTAAAACATCTAAGTTAAAATAACAAAATAAGCAATAATTGATTAATAATATGGATGAAATTAGTAAATGTATTTATTAAATTCTTAATATTAATAGGTTCATACTAGGATTCTCGTACCGTGGGTGCTAACAAAGTGGATGATGCAGAAATACCTGTGGGTCCTATGGGTCCTTCAAATATTTAAACCGTCGATCGGTACAAATATTTACATAGGACAAATATCTGCCGAACATACATCAATATAAGGAACCATAAATATAATTAGATATCTCTAGAGGCTATAGATTTAACTGCATCTAGAAAAAAATATTTTAAAATTGTTTGTTACAAATATGACAAACAAGAAATTATTAACATTGGGGTTTGGACTTGGTCACAGTAAGTCATCTATCTACCTTCATCTGCCCACCCCAAAATTATTTTTGGGGTCGGCTTCCAGTCTAACCGAATGCAGCTGAATACTGGTATTTTACATGGTGCGACTGCCTATCTCTTTTCCACAACCCAGTTACTGGGTAGCACCATACCCCTTTTAGTAAGACTAGTTTCGGCTTCTGACGACCCGTAACGACTGCCAAATATCCACGAGTAAAAGGTCGTCACTTATCCACAGACCGACTGCGGCAAGTGTAGGTTGACCTAATCGATCGACCCATGCGGCTGTTATAACGAACATCTTACAGTGTCGAATATAAATCTAAAATTTGGACGTCACTTTTCTCCGAAACCGATTTTTATTGGCATACCTAATTAATGGTAATCTCATAAACTCTTATGTAATTTGCTTTCCCGTAATTTAAGTTTTCATTAATTTCAAATCAAATCAGTCAATAACACAGTTATAAGTTAGTTTTCAGACTTGTACAAATATATTAATCAATAATAATAATTAATTATCATTTTTATTCATAACAAACTCAAAATCTTAGTAACTATAACTACCTTAAAACCCTATTAAAAATATGGCATTTTGCTTATATTGTTTCTTTTTTTTAATAATTTGAAGTAAGTACCAATTCGTCAATTAAATCATATTTGAGTTAAATACCAATTCAAAATAATATGCTAGAAATATAACCAGGACTTAGAAAACAATAATTTGAACTAGTCTAATTTAAAGATCATCGTGTTCCACGTTATTTCGTTGAATCCATTTTATCTTAGTGTAAGTATTATAAAATAGGTAAGTATCATTTTCTTATCAATAAAAAAAAAAACAATAATAAAAGAACAAAGAATTGCACTGAAACGTTAAGTATCAATTCCTCACATAATGACATAATATTTTTATTTTTATGGCTAAAGATCATACACCAATCAATAAAATACTCCTGAACAATCTTCCTTGAAGGATGATAAAATGTCTCAATTTAACTGTTTTATTGCTTAACTATATTTTCAAGAACCGAATCCCGCTTACTATCAGAGTCATGTAGAAAATAGTTGTATATGACAAAGGCTTACAAACCTGCTGCTATGGCACAATCCATGTTCACCAATAATATTTGGATAACCTTTTATAATTATTCTTATTTGTATTCATAATCTGAGGATAACACTGATATTTCATTTACAATGACTACTAATTACATAGTTTCTCCCTAGCACCGTGGAGATAAAGGCGTGTTTGTAATTAATGAATATGCTCGTTGATCATTTTAACAATTGTTCCGTCGACAGTATAGATGGACGCACCACAGCCTCTGTTATGGTGTGTAGAACAAACCCATCTGATTTTATTATTATGGGACGCTTTCATATAATAAGTGTAGGGGCCTATGCCGATCAATGGCTTTCCTTTCTGAGATCGCAAGAGTAGAATATCTGTAAAAATAAAGAACTTGTTAAAAAAACGATTAAAGAAATTAAAAAGTGGTAGCATCTGGTTAGACTGGAAGACGTCTCCAAAGGCTAGGCAGATGAAGGCAGATGACTTACTCTGACCAAGTAAGAAAGAAAAAATTGGGACTTATGTATGTATCATGATGGAAACGAAACATGAAATATTACTTACCTATACTTATTCTGAAAAACAAACATCGTTTCAGCAATAGGTCTTGTTTCTTATATTTTTTTACCTTTCATCTGAGTGCCAAATAATCGAATAAATCAAATTACTTGCCCTATGAGAGAGTTCTGATATTTTTTTCAATGCAAGCCAAAATTCTTCAACAAGGAAATTCAAAATAAAAACTAATTAATAACTTTTACTTTTATAATAACACATTATTAACCTTACTACATCCAATCCAAATCTCATTGAATTCAATTATACAAAAATAAGCATCTTTGACTAAATCAAGCTTCAAATGAAGTCAAGTATGCTAAGATAGATATTTGGGTAGAATACTCACTAGTACTCGTATGTACATCAAAATTATAGACATAAATTTAGAAAGGAGAAGGCGACTTCTGGGCCCAGCAGTTAACTAGTTGAAATGTGCATTAAAAAAACCGTCATATTTTTCTAAGGAAAATCACAAAATATGGTACCTTGTTTCTATCTAGGAAGCGAGAAAACTTAAATTAAGTTATGGCACTAAATAATCGATTAAATAATGCCTGAAATGTTAGTAATCGATTACGAATAAATCGGTAAAATCTCAGAATATGTATGAAAATCGAGTAACAAGTATTTTTTTGTGGAATCGATTCATAGCGAATCGATTTCCTTTAATTTCTCTTCTGGCAACATTCCTGCCTGATATCAGTCTGTTTTGTTTACATTTTAGTTGACAGCTGTCGAAGAGGACGAGATTCAATATTAGGCAATTATTGTAATTGCATTGTAGGCAAAAGGACTGTAGGCTGCTGTGCCCATGTAATGTGCATAATATGGTATCTCAGTTGGGCAAGATACCAAGAAAATATCGTACCCCCTGCACAATTCTTAAAAGGTACCTAGGTGCCTACTGCTTCTAAGTGCAGGATATTGGATGAAGAAACTTGTCTTCCACTGTAGCGACTGTCTGGGGCGCGAGAGAGCCAAACGTGTCAGATCTTTGACTCTTTACACACGCTCCATGCATAAAACCATAACACAACCAAAGCCATTCAAAAGTATTTCGTAAAAAACATAAAAAAACTGCAATGTTATAATATAACCTCACTTTTACTATATTTCATTTAGCTTGATTCCTGGATAGCCAAATTTCACCAAATTTTCAGTGAGGCCTTGTTATTATATTCTCTTACAAATAAGGCTAGTTTGATTCAATTAACACCTGGGCCCAGGAATGTATGGAGTAGTTCCCTTCTCCTTTTACAATGGGCGGTCTTATCTATCGTATGTAATTGATAACAGTGTTTCCTATTAAAAATATGTCAAGCATAAAGCTTTATAATGTTTTTTGCCATTTTTGTTCGTTTGTCAACTCGACAGTTCATTTTTCTAACTTCTCTTATCATCCAGTGTATTTTATACTCAATCCTTTATATCGCCAAGAATGTATTCATGCTCAAAATTTGCTTTTTATTTCATAAGCCCCACTTGAGCCACATTAAATATTAAAATGAGTGTATTGTCAAATTTTCAAATAAAAAAAATTATTTCGACGCATACTTCCTAAAGTAAACTCCCGAAAATTATCCCACGGGGAATTAATATCGGTACAAAAGTATCCTAAGAATTAATCCAGGATATAATCTATCTGTCCGCCAAATTTCATCCAAATCGGTTCCCCCGTTTTTGCGTGATTGGGTAACGAACATCCAAGCATACAATCTTTCATGTTTATAATATTGGTAGAATGATAAAATTGACTTCCTCACGGACGGAAGTCGTGGGCAGAAGCGTGTTAATATGGTTTGAGTAACTATTTTATTTAGAAATCACTTATATTAAAACAAGTAGTATGGACGTCTAAAAAATAAACTATTTCGTCGTTGACTGTGTGGACAACTGCCTTGCATCCGTATTTTGCATGACTGGTACATCTCCATCGCATTTTCAGAGAGTCTCCTGTGCCATTTCTTCTGTACCTATTTCCACCGAGCATAAGGATCCTGGATCCATTACCATTGGTGAGGAATAACGGGTCAAAACCTGAAATAAGATGATAATGTTATCGTACGCTGTTGATAAAATAATTGGCAAGTGGGAATTATTAAGACTCACCTACATCAACTTTCTCAATCATTGTTTTGTTACCACAAGTGTTGCTTACAGTGAAAAATCATAGGAGTATTTTTAGCGAATGTGTGAAGAAGTGAAGTTAGCTTGGGAACCAAAAAAAAGACACCGCTTTGAATTTTACAGCTATACAAAAGGCACAAATAAAACAATAACGTTATATTCGTGTTTTATTTAAATAACTCTCTTATGAAATGTTACAATATTCTAATAGTTACAAATATACCATGCATACGTCTTGATCAACCAAACGCAAGGCGTACACCTTGTAATCGAACGTCATCAGACGATGTCGGCCGTTGAAATAGTGTACGCACACCATTGATATGAAAAAACCCAATATACACAATCAGCGTCTCAAAAACGTCCGCATACCTAAGTAGGACGCAATGTGCGCAGGTATCAAATAGTATCGGCAGTCATCTTTTAGTCAGTCTTTGTGGGCGTTGCTTTATAAAAACCACTTTAAGTCATGCGTGTAAGGTTGAATTTGCAAAAAAATATGTGTTTTTATCATAACTATAACCACTGACGTATAATTGGCGATAGTTTTGAGTGTTATTTTTGTTCGAGACTGTGTATCTTAGGTATTTTGTATATCAATGACGCACACGCACTCACTTTCTTTTACAAATGATTGGTCCTATCCGCCGAGTTCAGACGATGATTTGCGAGCTTAGTGCGTCCGATGACGGATTGGGTAGGTATATTATTTATTTAAATTACATTTATAACAACTTAACAGATTTATCCAAGGTGATGTTATAAGTCACCGTACCGTCACCATGTTCGGGCCGTAACACTAAAAAGTTTTCCTAGAAGACCAACGACTATATAAATGACGCCAGTAGGATTTGACTTTTCCGTGTCAAAAACGGTCTCGAGGAAGACACACAAACTTACTTTCATAAATAACGTTTCAATGACGTCATTCGCCGGCAAATTGCAAAAGCTATGTGGCGCCCATCTCTCATCTAGGAAACCGTAGCTTTACAACGTAGACTAACACAAATATTTACTGAAAATTTACAGACATTTTTCGTCGACAGGACGATGTAAACGGAAACATGCTGCACCTGGGCACTATGGACAGTAGACACCCGCCGCACAACAATTATTCCGCACACATTATCACCAAATCTTTTAATAAACACATTCAGGAAATTCATTATTAGTTAAACTGACACCCAACGTAAACTTGCCGTGTTATAGCTATTTCATTCAACTGCCAAAAAATTATATTGTGATTTGAATATACGCACAATTTAGGTTGAATGTCTACTTGCTTAACCCTTTCCCTGAACTTACATAGAAAATTTACTATGGATACCTTTTAAAAGTATGTTGCCTATTTTCTTGGGAATGTAATGTTATCTCGGTGCTGCTTTTAGGAATCATTTCTTGTGTGTGTATTTGAACATGTCTAAGTGTGTGGCACGTTATCACTGCTTTGAATTTAATAGCACTGATAAATATAAAGTTTTGTTTTGGGCCATGGAGAAAAAAACTTATAATATTGTTCCGAAATTAATTTAAGAAAGCATCTATCTAGTTTCATGGGCACTTTCATCACAATTTTATACACACTAACTGATCTACATGAAATACATGAAGAAATAAAATATGCAATGACGAATTAAAATTCCCACTTTAGTTTAAATACCGAATAAAACCCAACCCCAAACTAATTAATAACTCGCTGTCCTGCAGACAGGTGTGGCGCGATTCTGTTAGAACAATTTCTATAAAGTTTTCATAGAAATTGTTCTACTAGAATCGCGTCGCGCCGTCTCAGCACGCCTTTCTGTGGGACCCATTATTAAGTCGCGTCGTGAACGGGCTATTATTTAAATACTAGTGCGGAGACATTCTGGTCATTTAAATACTAGTGCGGTAACATTACATTACATTCTGATTTAATTATCAGACTGTAATGTAATGTTTACAAACCTGTTGAACCGATCATTGATAATAAT
This sequence comes from Antitype chi, assembly GCA_947359405.1. Classification (NCBI taxonomy): domain Eukaryota; kingdom Metazoa; phylum Arthropoda; class Insecta; order Lepidoptera; family Noctuidae; genus Antitype; species Antitype chi. The sequence continues at coordinate 16,748,361 of OX375820.1, read as the reverse complement.
TCAACAGAGTGCATCTCAGCGCGTCGAAAACAACACGGTGTTCGATTCTCAACTCTCAGCGTTAAGCAGTGCGTTAAAAATCCAGTGCGCGCAAATATCCCACCGCGAATGTATTACGTCCGACTCAGTGTAAAAAGCAAAAAAACATATTGAAATACCTAACTACAACCTTTAATACGGTCGATGGATTATGGCCGATCTGAAGATAGCTCACAATCGCTTCATGTAACCAATTGAATACTAAAAAATGTAAGGAGATCAGCCATATTGAGCCCAACATCCAAAGTGCCAGGCCAGCGAAAAGAAATGTGTTACTCTTTTCGGCCTTATCATTTTTTACTATTGCGCCGTGTCTCTACGACCATTCTTTCAACTTGAACCAATATTACCTAATATGACAACAAAGCTCTGCGAGTGTTCCTATAACATTTTTATGCATAGGTATTAACAAATAATTAAGGCCAATAAGACAGCTGAAGGAATGGTCGAAGAGATTCGGCGCAATAGTAAAAAATGACAAGGAGGACATTCTTTCCTCTGGCTACTACTTCGGGTTTTGGGCTCAACTATGAGTGGTCCATGACTGGTCAGTCTCCTTTGCGCAAATTTCGGACCAGCCAAAACCGATCGGCCGTATTGTAATTTAACTTAATTTGTGCTTATTCACAAAATAAACCACATCATTATCGACAGTGTGTAGTCTTGATGGGCATCCGAAACGCTCGTGGGTCGCACACCGCCATCTTATTTTATCCGAACATATTCTATTAATTCTGTACTTTATGTCACCAATCATAAGCATATTTTTGCCTCGGCTGCTTCGAAAAAAATATGGGGTGAGTAGACCTGAAATAAAGAAATAATTTATTTTTAATATAAAAATAACAAAAACCATTACCTAACTAATCAATTTGGTTTTGAAGATCCTATCTGTCGTCATGAATCGGAAGATACATCAAATACACAGGGGTGACAAAAATAATTAAAACCAATACGGTCTTATTAGTGTTTTGTAATGAGACCGTTTTGGTTTCTTTTTTAGATTTGGTTTAAACCAACGAGCCTGTTTTTGAAATAAGAATCGAACAGAAATCGAAATACAGTTATTTTACAAAACTGACAACTAGCTAAGCTAAGTTGACATTTCGAAATTAAGTTCGCAATGCAAAAACTGGCTCAGAGCTTTAGGCTACAATTAAAGCTAGATCATTAAGTTTTGTAATACGACGGAAAGGGTTTCAGTGAAGGAAAAAACTAAATTAAATAACAAAGCGAATAAATAGTCATTATTATTAATTACATGAATAATACTGGTATTCAGCTGCTTCCGGTTACACTAGCAGCCGACTTCAACAGTTAAAAAAAGGCAGATATATGAAGATATTGTTTATTCGTGCTTACAATTTAATGATACATACACAAAACTTGAAACAAATAATTACTGAATACTTTTCTTATGTTAATGATTTATATTGTGCGGGAACTACGGGATTATAACTTATTTATTTATTTTCAAAATGTAAATACAGTTACAGTCTGTGACCAGGAGTACATGACCCTGCTGTTTTACACGCTTTTATTTACTTTCACCTGTCCTGGTATCTGTAATGAAATCTTGCAAGTCAAATTTGACCCACTTCCCGGTTTCCGATTGAGCTGAAATTTTGCATGCATCGCGTGACAATGCAATATTATGATGATATGGAACTGATCTGATGCTCGAGCTGGAAGGTAGCCATAGAAACTCCGTAATATAACGAAACAACCCCATCGAGTTTGGGCTCGTTTGATTTGTATTGACGAGTACTTTGATCCTATATGGTAACCAGGGTCTGATGCTGGAGCTGGAAGGTGGCCATAGGAACTCCGGAATAAAACGACACAACCCATCCAGTTTTGGCTCGTTTGATTCGTATTGACGAGTACTTTGATCCTATATGGTATTCAAGGTCTGATGCTGGAGCTGGAAGTTGGCCATAGATACATAACACTTTAAGTGCTTAAAAAAACACAAACATGGCTTAAAACCACGAAGGTGGCAAATTCCAAGTTTGCAATTTGAGCATAAAATCTTCTGCCAGGGGTGCGGGTTGTTCGAAAGAGATACTGCGGCCCCTGGCACACAGGCAACTGAGGGAACACGGGTGGGTTTTAGTCAGTAAAGAGCAGTTGCACTCTGTTCGATTCTCAGCTTAAGGGCCTAAGTCCCGTTTGGTAGCGTAACACGGTCACTTTATGAACCGTACTGCTCATTAACGGCTTGTCTTGAAGATTTGAAAAATATATGATTTTGCTATAGATTCATATAGATCATTTTGCCGAGTGTACTTTTTTTGTATGGTTAATACTTTTGCTGTAAAAAAATATTTTCCAACACGCAATATTTTGGCTTCTATTCCATACTCCTACTAAACGGCTTCGTTATTTGGAAAAAAATACACTGAAAAATAGATAGTTAGAGGTACCACAGAATCGCTAGAGCACAATTGTAAATTAATGAACATTTGCCAAGGAATATCCCCATTTTGAGATAAAGGCTCAGAGGTGCCCTGCGCGGGCGCGGGCGGCTGTCGTGCTTTAGCATTCAGACGGGAGATGAGGATACTATGGGCCTTAATACCGAGGGTAAAAAATCCAGCCGGAATTTTGTTACGTCCGTGTGAACGTCACAATAATACAAGTATTTTTCACATGACAATTATTTATTAGAGTCATTATGAATAACAAAAGCTTTAAACAAAACCAGATCTAAGACGGTTAGTTTTTTTTAAAACAAGATGACTTCTTTTGGTGGATGGTTGTGGTTTTCCAGAGAATATACAATGACGCCATTAATGGTATGGACCCCAGCTGAACAGGACCGGTTTGAGCATCGCCATCTAGTCTTGTGTGCAGACTCAGCACGTCGAGTGAATGTATAATTATTCAGGAACAGCAACTTACGTCCTCGTTTGGAGTCAATATAATTCGCTGAAATACAAAATTTTATTATTCATAAACTCTTTATTAAACTCTGGTATCTTACATAATATGCTAGATACGTCATAAACTAACAAAAATATAAGAACATTTTTCTAAAGTTAATTATTTATTATTGATAAATATTTACAAATTATATTACCTACTTAAGTTTACACAAGAATCTTAAAATGATAACATAATAAACATTTGTAAAATTAATAATTACCAAAAAAAAAATCTATAGTAAAATTATGGATTTCATGATAACTAGCATATGGAACTGCAATTGGTAGGTAATAGAAAGAGCAGTATTGCTGAGCCCTGAGAGGTCCTGGGTTCGATTCCCAAGTCGGGCAAAGTGTTATTGGGTTTTGTTTGTCACAGGGATGTCACAAAGTGCCTTGACTAATAATGAGATCACGTTTGACACTGACGGTATTTTGTTGTATTCGCTAACATATTACATTTTATCTATCATTAATAATGATTATTTATATACAGTATGAAAACCATATATATGCAATAAATGAAACCACAAGTAATACTAGTCTACAGAAGTATAGAAAAAATAAATATTAAATGAAAAACCGTAAATTAAAAAAGTGAAATTTTCAAACAAAATAAAAATCAAAATGAAATAAGTAAAAGTAAACACTCTGTTTACACAACGTACCTTTTTACCTTGTCGTTTAGGTGTACCGATTTTACATCAGAATACGTAACAGTGTCGTGATAGTTTGCACTGCGTGGCAACTTCGCTTTTCAATGTTCTAGGATTCAAGTTAATTGAATCATTGACCTAGTGATCCCAATTGTACAGAGTGTTCAAATTTGATTAAAATTAGAACTCTACTTTTTGACCTAATTACTGAACAGTTTTTTTTTTTTGGTTATCGTCAGAAAAGTCAATAACAGTTAAGTGGTTTAATTTATGGCATATATGTGGTTTGTATACTGTAACTGCACGTGACATCACATCGCTCGGGCCCTATCAGAATACCAGCGCTGCGACACTTTTTAAATGACGCAGCATCATGCTGAGGTAGGAGCCTTTTGCCCTCGTGCAGGACTTTCTGTTTTATTTTTTAATTATTTCCAAGAAATTTGTTTTTTTATAATTTTTGTACGATTGTGTGTTTAGTTTAGTATGTGATCTTCCTGTGCGAGTCATTATAAATACTTTTTCTTTCCTTCTGGGAGGGAAATCATCGAATAACTTCGTTCTGGGTGGAGCAGGAGGACGTGTCAGATTTTACTGACTAATACCCACCCGTATTCCCTCAGTTGCCTGTGTTCCAGGGGCCGCGGTATCTCTTTCGAACAACCGGCACCCCTGGCAGGCATCGGCCCTTGCGGATCCCACCAGTTGGTGCTGACATCTCTTTGAGGCGCGCGTGGAACACAACGCACCGTCGACCCGGGCTTGGTCCTTACCGGACAGCGAGCTCCCATTACTCGCCGTCCGCAAGCCCGCGCCTACGGTGGCCTGGAATCAGCCTGAGATTCCCAACGCCCAGGGCGTCTCCTGCGGCGAGTAAGGCCGTGAGGGCGCGTAGCTCGCATCCTATTATAAGGGACTTAAACATAACTGGCTAAATGTGGATAAACTATTCAGGAACATAACGGGTGATGTTATCTTATGTTATTTGAAAAATTTGGAGCTTGTTGAGGTCTCTTGGCGGATGTTTGTGGTCTTCAAGAGCATTCACTATGACGTCATGGATGGTAACGATTTTAGCACAACAAGACCTATCTGAACATCTCCACCTGATCTTGTGTTCATACCGACAATGTTGACTATATGTGTATCCATTCAGTAGTAGTAATTTACGTCCTTTTGAAGACGTAATAAAGTTCGCTGGAAAACAAAATGGTATTTATAAATTATTAAAACACTAGCTGTGACGGTTGGAAGTTATCCTACGGGAAAAAAGTCGAGATAAAAGAACCTATGTGTTAATATAGGTTATAAATTAACTGTGTGCCAAATTTCATCCAAATCCTTTCTGGTGTTTTTGCGTGATTGAATATTACAAACATCTAAACGTACAAACTTTCACATTTATAATATTAGTAGGATTTTGATTGAAAGGCACCAATAAATGAATACCAAACAGGTTTAAGTAAATTAAATTGCATTGAAAACAGAATATCTATATTTATTGAGACCAAAAAAGCGCTGTGTGAAAGATGATATAGCTTGACAAGGCCGAAATCACAATTAATAGAAAAAAACGATAGAAGAAGACATTTTGTGCTTGCGTCGATCCCAAATAGATTGGGATTAGGGCAATAAAATATTAGTTCATCATACACATATATGTATGATGGCCTATGTCCAGCAGTGGACGTCCTTCGGCTGAAATGATGATGATGATGATGATACACATATAAAGGGTCCAAATTAAATTAGTTGGCAATATTTTACTCACATGTTATCACGTATCACGTGTATTCCCGTGCTAATCGATATCGAAAACTAAAGGATTTTATTTTTCATAATTCCAAAGTGTACCGAAAGCTTTTTTTCCACTTAAATGTACGGTCTTGAACTCACTGGTGGGCTTGGCTAAAAAGCACGCTGTCTCACCATGCATCGAGTCCGACAACAGTAGTATCAGTGATGAGCAGTTAGACGCTAGTCCGTGTAGACTAGCGTAACACATGGTTAAAGTTTTGCCAGCTAATTTAATTCGACCCCACAATATCCATGTTTTTTTTTAACGAATTTTCTTTAAACACTACGCGTTTGTGGAGATCTCTTGGTGGATGGTTGTGATCTTCAATAGCGTACACAATGACGTCATGAATAGTATGTATCCTAGCTGAGCATGTCCTGACTGTACATCACCACCTGATCTTGTATTTAGTCGGAAAACGTTGATTATACGTATACCCCTTCCGGAGTAGCATTTATTTATTTATTTATTTAAAGGCCTTAAAACTATCCTTACAGGTACTTAACCTAATGCTATAGTCAAGTCACACACGCAAAATTAAAATTATTGCACACATCAAAGATCATTATTTGTAACATAATATAAACAATAGTACTTTTGCGAATTCACTCCAGTAACATGTAAATATATCCAATTCGACCTGAATGTAATTTATAGTGCGAATTGCTCGACTCAGAGGGGTTTTAGCCAGCAAGTTGGTCCTGGCTGATGGTACGACCAGCAGGGGCGGGGGCCGTCGCCTCCACACATAACGGTCGGGTACGTACAAGTGCAACCGCTGTAACACTCCCGGGTTGTGCTCTATGCCTCGGAGCAGTTTCACCAAGTACGATACTAGTGTAAATTCGCATCGCACACCGAGTTGATTGTACCCCACCATACCCTGTACGAATAGAGTAGGGTACATCAAAGGGTAAAATGGGTATACCCCATAAAGTTTTTTAAAGCATCTTATGTCCTCTTGACGACGTAATAAAGTTTGGTGGAAACCAAAATTTTTAAATAGTTACAAAAGAAATCTAATTATTTAATCTGGATAATTAAAACTACGATATACAAAATAAATACAAAAAACAAAAGGACACTTAGGCGTCGAAGAATTCCTCCGCATCGCTGTCATCAGGAAACGTGCCCAGAAGACTGGCAGCATTGCCACGTTGAATGGCAATGCTAATTCTTTGGCCAAAGAACGACCCAGCCCTCTGGTCACGTGAAGTGTCGACCAGCCGGCGAGAAATTTCCTTAAAGAGGAGACGTGCACTCGGGCCCCATGACCCGAGCGTTTCGACCCCAAACGGCTCAAAACTGTAGTTACCCATAAGGTTACAGTATTTACGCCGCTTGAGGGTCTCAGCAACAGCAGCAGCGGCGCCAGCACAGCCCGCCGTGCTAGGAACATGGGATGGCGCAAGGGTGTCGACACATGTTGCGTCCCACACCAGAGGTCTTCCCACCTTCCAAGGCAATAACGTCATGCCGTCTGGTCTCTTCCCATCGTCACGTACCAAGCCGTTTGGTTCTAACACAGCTGGTACGCCGGCGGTGACAAGGGCTCGACGAATAATATCGTTGATGCTGGCGTGGCGTGCTATGCGACCTGCGCTCCTGCAGCAGGACAGGCCATGGTGCCCGAGATAAAATAAATAAATAGTTACATAAATTACCACATCAACAAATCTGTCAACCAAGACGTATCGTGTTACCTAGTAACTATAATTATGTTTGTGCAGCTGCATTCAGAAATATGTTGAGGAAACGCTAGGTAGATTGAAATTATCACATCAACATTTGGATTAAAATAAAGGTCACCATGTATAAAACTGCATTTAAGAATAAACGTATATATTTATTTTTTTACAAAACATAGAAAAATAGAATTTTAAAATATCAAAAATATTTATCTTAAGTAACATAAACATAGGTTTATAGGATGACAGTACATCGATGCACAATTAATTGTTGCCATAAATTCAATACTTGATTCTGAACCGGTACAAACTGGTACAAAACTTTACGACCGACTAAAAATTATTATCAGCAGTGCTATTCTGTAAAAATCTCACTGTGATAACTTGGGTGAAGTGAACTTAAAGTGAGCTGTTATTAGTATCAATCGCTAGTGCTAGATCAAATGACAGCTCACTCCACCTAAGTTCTCACGGTGAGATTTTAACAGAATAGGTCGGCTGCTCAGTACATTTGACCGCGTAGGTACACTTTTCTATAAAACTACACTTTTTTTTGATAGCCGACGAAATTTTTTCTGCTAGAGGCTCTAGAATTATGTGCTGAATTCATGCTTACAATTTGCGCTCCAATGTCCCTTACAACCTGTATATGTGTAACAAATGAATATATTATGAACCAAAAGAATTTTAATGTAAAACGATCTTGTCGACGTCTCTCGGTGGATGGTTATGGTCTTCTAGAGCGTACACGATGACGTCATTAATGGTATGTATCCTAGCTGAACAGGGCCTGTTTGAACATCGCCACCTGATCTTGTGTTCAGACACACAATTCCGACAGTATGTGTATCCATTCAGAAGTAACAGCTTCCCTCTATTCGTGAATATAATCTGCCCTGGAATATAATAATTTATTTATTTGACACTACAAGTCACAAACAGCAGTGTAGCCCTGGCTTTTATATCACAAGTTCGTGTATCACAAGAGCCAGACCTGTTAATTACCAGGGAATATTATAAGATGGAATTTAATAACCAATAACACAAATCAGTATAGAGTGGTGTGATGGAAATATGAGTATATGGTGAAACAATAGAGACAATCAGATGTGAGATTGGTTACCAAGTACAAACAGAGGTTGACCCTATCCAGCAACCTAATACATTATCTCAAGAATAAAAGACAAGAAAACTAGTTATTAAATCTATTTTATTTCAGTAAATAAACAACAAAAAAAGTAGGTAATAACACACTATGTAAAACTACTATATTTAATATTGTATATTTGTACTGAACTATGCATAACATTATTAAATTTGTAATACATATATTTTAATATAAATGCACGGGATTCATGCATTGCTGGCGAGGCTCACTGGAACATCCTTTAAAAGTACATTACTACGATGCTATCCCATACAACCAAATCCGGTCGTGGTGACTAAAATTTCGGTATCAAAATAATCGACTGGTTGCAATGTCGGAATTTTTACTACGCTTTGTGTCTGCGTGAGGTTTAGCTTCAAAATATTGTAACAGAGTATACACTTCGCGACTAAAATGTATCAGACCAACTTTTGGTAACAATGTTTCGTAAATGTATCCACACGTTACTACGTTATAACATCAAGAACAAAACTATTCAAAACTGCTTACATTGTGACTACATTTTTGTTCCTAGAATGTTAATAAACTTTGTGTATAAATAGTTACAAGTAAATGTGCACATTAATTTACTTAGTTTTGTAACATAGCCGAAACTAGTACACAGTTCTAGAATATTCGATTCCTATTAAAAAAGTACAGTGTTACTCAAACATTTTATCTGTTAATTGCGTATTAACAATTAACAGTATGACTAAATCTTTTAGACATACAACCACTTATTACCGAAGACTCCGTGTAGTTAAAGAAAAGGAGCAGAATCATGGAACTTCGACATCTGCGGATCCAATTTCAATTCAATCTGGCTCATCAACCACTAGAAATACAACATCAAATGTTCAACCAGATTGTGATACTTCTCAAGAAAAAAATACCACGTCATCTCAGTTTCCAAATGCACAACTGACAACGACTGTTGCTAAACAAGACGATAATAGTATTTAGTGGTGATGAAAATCTATCACATAGTCAAAGCACATCGCATTCTCACGTTAATACTGATGATGATGGAGGTGACAAGATATTCGTTGGACTAAAACTGAGAAAAGATTTACAACAGTGGGCCTTGGAACATAATATTAAACATAGCGCTATTAATGACTTATTAACGATTTTCAGAAAAAACAATATTACATCTAGTTTACCCAAAGATGCTAGGACTTTACTACAAACTCCAAGATCCACGAACTTGATAACAATAGGCAATGGCAATTATACTAGTATCATGGTATTATGAATTGTATGTTAACAAAAAAACATAAGGTTGTGGACATACGTTCTCCCTTAAATATAATAATAAGTATAGACGGCATTCCCATAGCAAAAAGCCCAAAAAAGCGTTTTGGCCAATTTTAATAAAACTAGACGGTTTGAAAGTTTTGCCTTTGGTTGTGGCTATATATTATGGTAATACAAAACCACCCATACACTAATTTTTAAGGCGATTTATTCATGAAATGTTGCTTCGGTTAAAACAATAATGGAGTAGAAATAGATGGATTGAAAAAAAAATACTGATTAAGTGTAAAAGGTAGGTGAGCAAAATGCGCGAAAGAAACAAGACTTAGCGTAACGGAAGGAGAAATACAATTTAAGGTGTAAATACACCTTAAATTTTATTTCTCCTTTGATGTTTTTTTATTGTTTTTTTTTTTTCATTTTGTACGTCTACTTCTGCGGCAGATTTTTCATTGTGGATGTTAACTTCGTCGGCAGATTTTTCATTGTGGATGTTAACTTCGTCGGCAGATTTTTCATTGTGGATGTTAACTTCTTCGGCAAATTTTTCAGTGTGGATGTTAACCTCGTCGGCAGATTTTTCACTGTGGATGTTAACTGCGTCGGCAGATTTTTCATTGTGGACGTCTACTTCTGCGGCAGATTTTTAATTGTGAACATCTATTTTTCATTGTCATTGCGGGATATGACTATTTCTGACGCTGATTTTTTTATCCAGGGACAATATTTGCATTAGGATTATGTAGTAGGTCCTGATTTAGACGCTGTGGGGTTAGGTGAAGAAAATTTAGATCTGAAAATAAATACCTATATTAAACCCATTTCTATTTTTTTACTGACAGTTGTACCAATGAGATAATTTACTTTACGTTCCTTTAAAAGCCTTAAAGTGAAGGAAAACATTTTCTTTGTTTCATCGTAGAAAACATTGTGAAAAACCTACGTGTCTATTAATCTCTGAAGATATTTGAAATCTACAAGTCTTCAGCGGGCTAGCGTAGTGTACACTACAGCTCATACCGTCTTACTGTGAGGAGCTCAGTGGTGGGGTTTAATGGCTGTTAATGCAACAGCAAAGATTATAGCGAAATCTGAAGCTAGTGAAAAAGGTTAATATGTACTTACATTTTTCTCTTTAATCTTTGATTGCAATGCTTTATAGCGCTATGTTGTAAAAACTCATCTACTTCTTTTAGCGAACACTTCTTGTCTGCCTGACTAACTATTTTATAAATCATTTCTCGTACATTAATAAAATTTACAAAAGGTATTTTGTCACAACCTTTAATTCCTTTCCAGCTGCACAGACTCAAACATTCATCCTTTATTATTTGGCTTAGCAAAGAAATTCCAATTTTATGCAATTTCTGCAATCCGTCTGTTCCACTTAATTTCGACAATTTCTTAACCTGAAATAAAATTTAGAATAGAATAGAATAAAAAAGTACCCCTATCAAAAAGGTGTGCAATGATACTAATCTCGATTCTGAACAAACGGTTTTCTTAGTTTCGGTTATTCCTATAACACGTTATATAAATAAGCAATATCAAACATTTTTATTTTTAAATGCAATAATTCAATTTAAAACTCATAATGATCAAACATGTGAAACTATGTTATTACCAGTATTACCACATACCAATTTATTCTCCAGATCCTTATCTAGAAGACGTTTCTCCAAAGTCTCCAAATCTTTTATTGATTCTATTGGAAAATTTAGATCGATACACGTAATTTCATCTCCTGAATTTAAATCGGCTTGAACTGGATCCTGTATTGGTTTTCTTTCCAGAAAACGCATGATATTATCGACCCTCACTTGTATCATGGCTAATCGATGTTCGACATTCTCGTGATCTAAAAAGAAGCAAATATTTGCATTGTAACTGGCTACTTACAGTAGATTTTTGCAAAGGAAGCTAATTGCGTGGATGTCCATAGTACGTAACGTAATAAATGTGACGATATGCCGCCAAGCTGATAGAAGTGAACTAAATTAAAATGATAACATCTACTTTTTATTTTCTTCGTACAATTTATTGTGTTTTGTGGTTAAATACGATATCAGTTCATGTGGATCTGTACTACATAGAGTAATATTCGAATCACCATCTTGAATGGTATCTTTATTCATGGTGGATATTTCTGTATTATGTTCTGCATTTGCATCGGTTATTTCCACAGTATCTGGCGTTTCCGTTGCGGACATCACATCATTCTGTTTATCTATGGTAACTGTTTCTATATTTTCCTGTACTTCCATTGGAGATACCTTTATCGTTTGCTCCCTATATTTAGTGGCCAAGTCTTTATTTGGCTGTAGATCTTTGGACGATCAGGCTTCAATTTGCTGAATATTATTTTTCGGTTCTCTCGTAGCAGTAATTGGTTCCAATTGGACATTTGAGGTAATATTTGCTTTGTTACAGCATAGCTTCTTCAAAAGCAGCACTTAAGTCTACTGATGAGTCATCATATTTTGGGTTTTTACTTTTTTTTATACAGGGTGTCTGGTGTCTTGTTTTTTTTATGTCGTTATACAGGGTGTTTGGTGCATCGTGTGCCAAATTGAAATGGTCGACTGGGGCGGTTACCTGCTATCCTTTCCTAAACACTTCTCATGCCCTGTGGATTTTTTTTCATCGACCTTTTATTTTTTTATTAAAAAAATACCCAAATTTTACATTCAACGACAAAATAAAAGTGTAAGTCGTAGACTCTGAATTTTAATTTTATTTAGATGTGTATTGTATTACAGTACTTTAAAATTCAAAATTAGTGACATTAGCCATCCAGTTTTTTTTTAATTTACTCGCAAAGTTTCAGACTTCAATTAAAGCTGTCCATGTTACAGCTATTTACATGGCTATAAAAAAAAACAAAAGTGACCGGGACCTTCCAACTCCCCCAAAAATTCTCTAGTCTATCCTCTTCCTAGTGATGTGCCACATGCCATAAAAATCTTTTTACAACTTTGTGAATTCGCTAGAATTGTGAATCGAGTCACAAATTAATGAATGAATTGAGTCATAAAATGTCACAAGTAACGAAGCTTAAAACAACACGGTTCTATGACTTTCCATAGTCATTTGATGAATGGCTGTGCTCCTCGTGCATCCTCGTTAATACTCCATCTGTTTCGAAGTAGAAGGCTCTGCATCCTCTCTTGGTACACCTCCATCTTATGCCGAAACTCTCTATCTGCTGGTAGTACTTCGCATTCTTGTATATCATCCCGTGCTTCCCTCTTGCGGTTACGAAAAACACTGAAAGTACAAAAAGTAGATAGGTCCTTTTTCTACTGGATTTTTTATCAAAGCCAAAATATTTTTATAGGATCATTTAATAAAACATGCCAGTAAAGTATAGAAAGCTAATATTTTATTGAAAAAATGCCGATGCCGCGGCCCCTGGCACACAGGCAACTGAGGGAACACGGGTGGATTTTAGTCAGTAAAAGTCTGACACGCCCTCCTGCTCCACCTATAGCGGGAGAAGTTATGATGATTTCGCACCCAAAAAAAAATATATATATAATTATTGATCATGTCATTTATTAATCACTCTATTCTTTTTTTTTATTTTATTAAAATTAAATTCTACTTTTATAGTTTGGTTTTCAAAGCGTGTTTTTTTTTCTTTTTTTAACTATTTTTTATGACTCATTTTAGTATGACACCTACAAACTCCAACTCGATTTTTTATATACAATATTTAGCGTTAAACTATTTCTAACATTTATCCTTAAATAAAAAAATCACACACATAAGTAATGCCAATAGAAAATAATTGAGAATATGAATTGAATAAAATAACTGTGAAAATTATAGCATACAAACTTATAAATACAAACGATCTAGTGCTTCCCTGAAAAAGAAAATGTTTTGATTTAAAAATCAATAAAAACCATTTGAAATGCGACGTTCCCAGCTCGTGCAGGAGGAACGCTGTTAACACTCTTTTCTCATTTTTTTTTTGTTTTTTCGACGCTTTTTAGAACAGTAGGTACTATTGGTGTCTCTCAATACACAAAGTTTTTGTAGGTAAGTCAGAGTACTATGTATTAATTTAACAAGCCCACTGTGAAGTTTCCTCCAATGAATCGCGCAAAATCAATAATATCTGAAAAGAATGCACATTTTAAAGTTAAAATACTTTTTACTGTAAAGAAAATCAAAATAATATCACGAATAAAGTAAGGAAACGGTCATAAAATCTGAAACAATGATTTACTAGTCAAAGCAAGCATAAAAACACGTTATAGTTTAACTATTTAATTTAGTATAACAATTAAATACATTTTAAAAACTTGATATGATAGGTCTGTATTTAAAAAACAAAATAATTATGATATTTATACAAACATAATCCTTATACATACTAAAACAGATCACATTGATTTTGACAAGAAACTCTTTTTGGCACCTAAAGCGAAGGATTTCTGCCAGGGGTAAAACATACCGCGATCCCTGGCACACAGGCAACTGAGGGAACACGGCTGAGTTTTAGTCAGTAAAAGTCTGACACGCCCTCCTGCTCCACCCAGAGCGGGAGAAGTTATTTGATGACTTCTCACCCAAAAAAAAAACAGGGAAGGATTTAAAAATACCCTGAGACTTGGTTATTTGTTTAACGAACCTGAAATCGAATATTATCAATAAATCAGTTATAATATGTATATTAAAATGGCTTGTGGCTAAGTAATAACAGCCGCACGGGTCAATCAGGTTAAGCTACGCTTGCCGCGGTTGGTCCGTGGATGGGTGACCATCTTTTCAAAACAAGACTCGTCCGTGCCTCGGACAGTCGTCAGAAGCCCGAAAGTCTGACAACCAGTCTTACCAAGGGGTATCGTGTTACCCAGTAACTGGGTTGTGGAGGTCAGATAGGCAGTCGCTCCATGTAAAATACTGGTATTCAGCTGCAGCCGGTTAGACTGGAAGCCGACCCCAACATAGTTAGGAAAAGGCTAGGCAGATGATGATGATGCATTAAAATGCTTGACAGATCTAATATTTTATTACTGGTTTCTAAAATAATTAAGCTTTATACAGCTGATTTTTTAGTCACCGTCCAAATTTTTCAGGGTCATAGTACCCGTGTAATTGAACAACTTTCTCCAAGGAACATGGGTCGAAATATGAAAAAAAAAAATCGACCTCCCATGCAAAATCAATAGTTAGCTGGTCGATTTTGTATGGGAGATCCAATTTTTTTTTTTCATATTTCGACCCATGTTCCTTGGAGAAAGTTGTTCAATTTAACGGGTACTATCACCCTGAAAAATTTGGACGGTGACTAAAAAATCAGCCCGTATATTGTTACTCCATGCGTCTTTAAGACTCATCGACGTGTGCATACTTCCCATCCTCATATATGGTGGTCAAACATAGTCTTTGACAAATTAGCAGAGGTCCACGCTCGAGGTTTGCCAGAGGGATATGAAACGAAGTATTCTGGGCACCAAACTAACAGACCGGGTTAGGAATACGACCATCCGTTCGATCACAAAGATAACTGATGTCACTTGGAAAGCTGCCACACTAAAATGGAATTGGGCTGGACACATCTTCCGCATGTCAGACGACTAATGGGCCAAACTTACGACCCAATGGGTTCCTCCTAATGGCAAGCGACATCGCGGTAGGCCCAGACGGAGATGGCGGGATGAGCTGGAATCTTTTAACAAAAACTGGTCACTAGCAGGATTAAACAGAGAGAAGTGGAAGGAGGGTAGAAAGGCCTTTGCTCTGCAGTGGGACATCACAGGCTTTTAATAATAATACGTCTTTAATAGTGGATGCGATAAGGGACACTGCAAAATTCAAATTTTCATACGTTAATTGCAAAGTCAAAGTCAAAGCATTTATTTCAAATAGGCACTTAAAAAGCACTTTTGAACATCAACATTTACATTAAAATAGAATTGATTCTAGTCGCTCCTTCCAAAATGTAGTTTCGTATGGAGAAGAATGGGCAAGAAACTCCATCGTTACTGGAATTGCAATTTGCGTACGTTGTAGGCATGGTTTTGAATTATAATCTCTAATCATCAATACAACTCTCTAAATTCATTTCATGCCAATTTCGCGGTGTACTCTGGCGCTTCCCGCTTAGGACTGATTTTTCAATAGTCAGATAACTTTTAACGGAGGGTTAAATAGTGCATTTCAACAGCGTTTGTATAGAAAATATGTCAAACTGTCAGATTTATTCTTCAGTCAAAACTTATTTAACTATATAACAATCAGCACTTAGTCGACAATTTTTTTTTCGAATCTTAAATCTCTATAAAAGTCACGATACTTCTTTATTGGGCGTCTTCTTATGTTCGAGTAATTAGTCTTAATTTTTCTAAATCTTAAAGTACATCAATCTTAGGACATATTTTGGCACCAATTTCGACTCTTCTCACTTCTTCAGCATCTACATACTTCTAATGAGTGTGTTTACCATATACTGCAACTACTTTTTCTTCAACTGTCTTTACACTTGCTTTACACTGTTCTACCTTCCTTTTAGAGCAATACCACCTTCTGATAAGCCTGTTGGTGTTGTTGTACGAGTTACACCAATAGCTGTAGGATCCAAAGCGCAAAGTGAAATTCCCCTTCTTAGTTGGCGTGAGAACTGCACCTGCAAAAAGTTTTATAAGATTTTGCGTCTTTTAAGGCGTAAATTGATGAATTTTATCGGTGAATGAAATATATTGTTTTTAAAGTGACTTTTTTATTGTTAACATAACAGTAAACTAACCAAATATTCGATATTAGAGACATCATATTACATAGAAAGAGCAACAATGGCAGTTTCATAAACGCCTAAAGATTTTAATTATAAGGGTACGGTACCGACATCTTTTCTTTCGCGTTATCTTACCATTAGAATCTGACAACTATAACCCATCCGTCCATGACCTTATGTCCAACCACCTCTTTTACTATACTGAACAACTTTATGGGACCAACATGAACCGTAATCGCGAAAAAATTATCAGATGTCCCATCCAAAACTTCACCTACTTGACCCAAATGCATGGCACAGCTGATTCATTTCTTTTCCTTCCGCCCTTCCACACAATAACCCGAGGAGCTTCATGGTTATGGTTACCCTCAATTGTTACCGTCTTGGTGCTACTGTTGACAGCCAAGCGGACTTTACATTTCTTAAATACAAAGGAGCAACGCCAATGAACTAGGTTTTCCTCCTTTCGTACGAATGAATAAGTGAAATTGTTGAAAATAGCTTGCTCTTTACCGAATCTTGAAATTACGTATTGTATTTCTGGAACAATCAGAAAATGTATTAAGTTACACGAGTATTGCTATTTGGGTTGATTTATGTAGAAAATGCAGTTAGAAAGTAGGCAATGTAACTCATTATAACTGCTGTTTACAGTTAAGTATGAGTTGTAGGACTTGTAGGTAGTACGTTCGAATCCAGGCAGGCGTTTTATTTTGTGTATATTATTTCATCACTACTGCTCTCAAAACAGTAAAGGAAGACATCATGAGGAAATCGGAATGTCCTAGAACCAAAAGTTCGAAGACATGTGACATCTACCAACACGCACCGGGCCCGCGTGGAGGATTACCGTCCTCTCCCTCTCACAGAGAGGAGGCTTGTGTCTCAGCAGTGGGAACATTATAGGCTGTTTATAAATGATGTTTACAGTTTAAGTTTCAGCTGCAGGTTCATTTATTTACTTCAACAAAAAGGAAAGGTTTAACAACATAATTGAAACCAGAAAATCTATTAATTGGCAATTTAACGCCAACTTTTTATTTATTAACCAATATCATAATACAGAATACAGTTCGAAGCGATGGAAAGTAAATTTATAAATTACTTTAACAGTATTTTCTGATGTAAAGTACGTTTACCTAAATACAATAAAAACATGTTTGTCAAATTTACACACTACATACTTACATGGATAAATATGTAGTAGCTAATTCCCAACTATGACAACATTCAAACAAACATGACGACATCTTAATTATAACGATGAGATCACGATGACTTAGTCTACTCACAAACTAGTGTCCGACCTAAGATTCGGTTAAGCTTTCTGCCGAAAGGTTTTCGGGAAACAGAAGATGCATCTTAGTGACTCTGCGTTCGGTACCGAAAGCATGTTAATGGTTATTTATACTAACATTTACTTACGAACGAATCATTGACGTCAATGATTCGTTTACAGTTTCGGTCTGGGCCGGACAAAAAGACGAATATATTCTCCGTTACGCACAATAAATTGCGGAGCATCATGAGTATGGTATCCCTTAACTTTTACCTCATTGGTCTTACTGTTGATAGTTAAACGGACTTTACAGTTCTTATTCTCAAATGATGAGCAACGCCAATGAACTAAGCTTTTCGCTTCACAGATTCTCTTGCACGAATAAGTGTAGTTGTCGTATAAAACTTGTTCTTTACCAGCTCTTGATTTGATGTATTGTATGCCTGTAATAAACAAAAAAGTCATTAAAAAAGGTACCTTAGACGTTCAATAAATAAGATAAGCGTGCTGTGGTGATGGTTGGGCGGTAGATGGCACCACAAAAAGATAAAAATATACAAAAAGTAAAAATAGTTGGTACGTGTAGCCTATGGAGGAACAGGGTCCAAGGTGCCGGTGGTCAGGACTCTAGAACAAGGAACCTTCTCAGCATGCATTGTTGTGTCCAGGAGTACTACTTTCTAAGTCAAGCCTTTGAGCCACCCGCGAAATGAGAGTCTCCTTAGGTGCTGATCGAAGGTCACCATTATAAGGCCGCTAACCGCAAAGATTATCGGCACAATGATTGTAGAGTCTACGTTCCACAATGTCGATAACCTCGCGAGCGAAATGAAGATACTTTTATATCTTTCTCAGTTTTCACAAAATTTTGTCATGAGGGAGAGTGATATCACTGCACAGCGCTCTCGTCAATCTATCACTACAATCTATATGATTTATTTATATTATAAATAAACATAATAGATGTATTAATCAACAACAACAAATAAACAACGTTCATATAGTGTTATGTAGGTACGTAGGGACACAAGTGAAACTGACAACTATTAGCACACTTTAATTCTTAGGTTAGATCATGGCAGGGACGCAGCCCACGCACACATACACAATGTTGACACACACATATATAACATATCGCTAAAACCAAACTCACACCAGCACCCTAATTGCGTAACACGCGATTAATCATAATCGGTTTCATTTTGACAGTTCAAAAATATTCATTGCGTTATTTACGTTGTTGAGCAGACACATTTTTCAAACATATGAAGCAATGGTTTAGCCATTTGTTTCAAAACGAAACAGATTATGATTAATAGTGAGTTACGCAATTAGGGTGCTGTTATCAGACAATAGTTATGTTTAATCAGTGTAATTAATTGATTTTTGATACAATTATTTGATATGATGACAAATATTTTAATTGCACAGAATCAAATATAAAGCGATTAAAAGAAAATAAAAAAACAGTCATGAAATAGAATGTTTATATAGAGTGACTGGTAAATAGTGACCGATATTTAAACACATGATTGTGCTCATCATAACAAAAATCTTTCCCAAAGAAACTATTTTATTTTATTTAACTAGCGCATGTCCCCAATCACCCCAATAGAATATTGAGTACCTAACAAGTATAATACACCATCAGCTGTAATTTAATTTAATTACCTACAAACAAAAAAAAACACTTTTATCATGCAATATTCTTTTGTCCTTCATTCAACCACCGTCAGAATCGCGCGCGCGCATCAGCTGTGAGTTGCTTGACCCCGGGGTCAGCTGATGCGTGCGCGCGATCCGTTGTTAAATGAATGACAAAAGCATGCATGGTAAAAGTTTTTTTGTTGTTTGTAGGTAATTAAATTAAATGACAGTTGATGTGTATTATTCTTGTTAAGTACTCAATATTCTATTGGGGTGATAAAATTGGGGTCAATAAGTTTGTTATGAGTACAATCATGTGTTTAAATATCGGTCACTAATTATCAGTCACCCTATATATGTAAGAAGATCTTTTATGACAGTTTTACACGTCAATATTTTGAACCCCGACGGTTCGTGGTCGAGGCCTTCTAAATGTGTACATTTTTCTGACAAAGTTACAAAGACAGAAAACAAATTTATCACAAGAAAAGAAATCATATGAGGTCATTTTTTATTTATTTATCTCGACTACAGCAAAATTCAAACTATCAATTTGTGACCATGATGATTGTAATGATGATTTAGTCTACTGTAGACGAAAATATTCTCCGTTATACACAGTAAATTTCGGAGCCTCATGACTATGGTGTCCCTTAACTATTACCTCATTGGTCTTATTGTTGACAGATAAGCGGGCTCTACAGTACCTATGAGCATACGATGAGCAACGCCAATGAACTAAGCTCTTCGCTTCGCAGGTTCTCTTGCATGAATAAGTAAAGCTGTCGTATAAAACTTGTTGTCTGCCAGCTCTTGATTTTATGTATTGTATGTCTGGAATAATCAAAAAATAAATTAAAAACAATAAAATAAGGTACCAGTAATTTAATATGTGGTGAGGGGTTGCGCGGTTGAGGGAGAGTGCAGTGCGCCGCACTAGCAGTCTTGTCCGACCAGCCGTAGCGAAAGCATACCTAACGCAGTAATATTAGAAACAGAGTTTTATTGCACATACCTAACCTAAACCAACAGTAACTAAACAATTCTGACTTGAACGTGAAGTACTAAATAAAACGAGGTTATTGATAGTACAGTGGTTTATTGAAAAGAAATGTAAAATAACAAGAGCTACACACGCGAACTAGAATATGGAGGACGTACTATGAGCGAGCGAGACCGATAGCACGCCAAGACCGAACTAGCTATATTTTACTGTAACATCCTAATCAAAATCAAAAGTCATATATTCAAAATAAATAATAGTTTAAAAACTAAAAAAACACGCTTTAAAAACCAAACTAAAAAAGGAGAAAATAATTTAATTCAATTAAAAAGCGTGGGGTGCTTTTTGAGGTATTTTTCTAATCAATTAATGTCAAGCACCCCACGCTTTTTAATTGAATTAAATTATTTTCTACTTTTTAGTTTGGTTTTTAAAGCGTGTTTTTTAGTTTTTAAAATATTATTTATTTTCTATTTTTTAGTTCTGCTAGCTACCAAAAGGTGTTTTTTTTCTCATTTTTTTTTGTTTTTTCTCAATTTTTTTTAAATGATTGAATTGTCATCGGTCCTCGACAAGTTTACAAAGTTTCAATGAAATCTGACCGTTTAAAGTGGGTCAAAATCGCGCTCAAAGGAGTCGGTTACATACAAACATACAAACAAACAAACATACAAGTGAAGCTAATACAAAGCGTGTAAGAAGAGGCGCTACTAAGTTTCCAACAACAGTTCTGTATAAGTTTAAAGAAATCAATTCGAAATAATAGTATGCAAAGTAATTAATATTCCAAAACACTAAATATACATTTAAATTATTTGCCATATTATTATGTTAGCTAGCACACGCCAATGTACGAACAGAAACATTATCAAAATCAAAAGTCATTTATTCAAATTAGGCTGAGAATCAGCACTTTTCGAACGTCAAAATACATAAGACAGTCCCCCCAAAAACGCCCACCCGTCACCACTTCCTAGTGCTTTCGCTGGGAAGAAGAAGTAGCGGAACAAACTCCCCATTGAAAATAACATTAAAAATTAAACTAAATAACTTATACAATCATTCATGTCAAGTAAACAAGGCTAAAGGTTTATAAAAAATGTTTTTGTGAACCATAAAGCATATAAAAAATATAAACGTAAAAAAATTGTTCGAGTATCCTATCGGCATCAGGTACAGGGTCAAATCTGCCGGTGGTTAGGCTCTGGAAAGGGGAACCTTATCACAATGCATGCTGTGTCCAGGAGTACTGCTTTCTCGATCAAGCTCTCAACCCAGCCGTGCAATGAAAGCCTCCTGAGTTGTTGGTAGAGGCTCTCCGCTATTATTTTTATTATAAATAATATAATATGTATTAATCTAAAAAAAGAAACCACGGTCATTTATAAAAGCAATTTCGCATCAGTTAACGCTGACAACCGTTTTTTTTTTATTAATTATAATGTGAACATAACATTACAAATGAAATGAGTAACTCGGTTAATACACGTATTTTTATATATATTGATAAATATTTTAATCGTATAGAGTCAAATATAGGGTTTTTTTTTTTTTTTTTGAGGATGGGAAATCATCAAATAACTTCTCCCGCTCTGGGTGGAGCAGGAGGGCGTGTCAGACTTTTACTGACTAAAAAAACCCACCCGTGTTCCCTCAGTTGCCTGTGTGCTAGGGGCGACGGTATCTCTTTCGAACAACCCACACCCCTGGCAGGCATCGGCCCTTGCGGACCCCACCCTTTGGTGCTGACATCTCTTTGAGGCGCGCGTGGAACACAACGCGCCGTCGACCCGGGCTTGGTCCTTACCGGACAGCGAGCTACCCATTACTCACCGTCCGCAAGCCCGCGCCTACGGTCGCCGGGAATCAGCCTGGGATTCCCGACGCCCAGGGCTTCTCCCGCGGCGACTACGGCCGTGAGGGCGCATATACTGCCTCTCCCTCACGTGCGCCGCCTCCCTCTTCGCGAGCATTACTTCTTCGCGCTTCTTCTACCATGGCCTGCACCAGGGCCGGACGCGAGAGATCGCCGCCGCCGATCGCCTCCACGAGGACACGGCGGTGCTCCGCCCAAGCCGAGCAGACCGCCACCGTATGCTCCACCGTGTCCTCAGGGCGATCTTCGCAATGGAAGCACCCGGGCGTTTCCTCCCGCCTTATACGAAACAGGAACCTCCCGAAACAACCGTGTCCGGTGAGGACCTGCGTCAGGCGGAAGGTGAGGACGCCATGCCGCCTCTCAAGCCACTCCTCAAAGAGGGGACTTACCGCCGCTATCGTGGCGTGCCCAGTCAAATATAGGGTTAGTCACGTATTCGACACGAGGGACTAGACACGCGTGTGTCCAGTTGGTGAAAGTCAAAATTAGTATCACTTATTATTTCGTCATCTGGCCGGGCCAAGATTCTTAAGCTTCTCCAAATAAAAAGCAATGAAATTAAAAAAAAAATATAGATAAATAAAATTAACGAATTGTCGTTGTTAAAAATAAAAAAACAGTCCTGTCTATAATGTAATGTATTTTTTTTTTTGCCAAAATTAGTTAGACTGCCAATAAATACATTTATTTGACAGAGGTTAAGAGGCACACGAAAAAAAACAGACGACAAAAATCCTACTAATAATATAAATTTGAAAGTTTTGATGTTTGTTACTTAATCACGCAAAAATGGCTAAGATGATACGGATGAAATTTGGCAAACTGATAGTGGAATAGCATAAGTGTTATTCCATTATCTGTTTGCCAAATTGTTGCCAAAGGTATTCTATGGAATACCTTTGATCCCGATATTACGTTCCCATCGGACAGTTTCCGACGTCCAAGCGGGTGCAGCCCCTGGCAATAGCTACTATATATACTTGAGAATACATTTTTAATATTTTTTTATGTGAAGTAATACAATATTGTGAAGATAAAAAAAGAAAGAAAGAATACCGTTTATTTGGACACAATTCGTGAAACAAAATACAATAACAAATAAAAAACTGAAAATAAATAAATAACTACAACAGTGTGTGCTTCACGGCTGCGCCAAAAACGTTAATTTCAGCATTAATGCCAGACAGACTGATGCTGTCTGACGCTGGTTTTCTAATGAAGCTTTAGGGACAGGTGACGAGGAGTACAAAACAGTTTTAACATAGGTGTCTAATACATAATTATATACTTATAAATAAACAAGTAATTACATAAACTTACAAAAGCAAAATAGAACGAAAACAACAGGACTTAAAACCTGTTCCGAGCGATTCACAAAACGCTCCAAGCCGCCGCCGGGAGTGGCGGACATTACATTGCCAGTCATCTCGTTTTTAAATACCGGCAAGAAAAATAACTGTGGGTCAGTCTACCTCAGACGAATATATTCTCCGCTACACACCATAAATTGCGGAGCCTCATGAGTATGGTACCCCTTAACAAATACCTCTTTGGTCTCATTGTTGATGACTAGACGACCTCTACAGTGCCTATGTACAAAGGATGAGCATCGCCAATGAACCAGGTTTTTATTCTCACAGGTTCTGACAAACGAATATGTGAAGTTGTTGAATAAAACTTGTTCTTTACCGCATCTTGATTTTATATAGTGTACTCCTGAAATTAGAAAAAATATTTAACCTTTTTTTTTGTTGCTCCTCTGTTTACTTTTTAACGGCTTACTAAATGTTTCGCATGAATTTACTCGCCCGAATTGGGTCATTCGCATGAAGTTATTTTATTTGTGTGCAAATCGACTAATAAAGCCTTTTTAACATAGTACTGTCAACTGTGGCATCTTTACTTTCCATGAGTAACTGTACCAATGAGAACTTAAAAAAATATCTCTCGATTACTAAAAATTTGTTACAAATAGTAGATTTTATTCTTCTTCTGTATCGGTTGGATATTAAATGGCGGCAACAGATTTTTAGTTATCGAGATAAATTTAAGTACAGTTCTCTTTGGTAAAGTTGCTCATGGAAAGTAAAGATGCCACCACAGTTGACTGTAACTAATAATGAATAGTTTAATCAATTTGAGCAAGCAAGCTTATTTTTTATAATTGAAACAAGATAAATCGATAATCTGTTTAATACATTTAATTTCGTGTAGGTTGGTACTGACTTATGGAATACAGGATGGAAAACGAAAAAAAAAAAAAAAATAATTGCCATACTATTACGAATTTTGCGAATAAATTACGAAGCTAAAACTATTGTTCCTTAATTTTCGACTAGTTTGAATAATCTTATTTTATAATCAATTTTAAAATTACGCACCTACTTATTGTTAAAATCATTATAGGTTCATAACATTCTCTTAAAACTAAGGCATTACAATGCGATCTTCGCAAGGAGTTAAGGAGTTCATAGCTTTATTTGTTTTTTTTTTCTTACGGTTTTCATACTTACAGAAAATCTCTTGGTCTACAAAGCAACAAGGATTTATCTACTCCCAAAGTACTACTTAACATTTTTTTTTCTACAATTTCACTGGGCAATTATAATTATCCCCTGGAGTTTGTTTTCCAGATGGGTCATTCATCCATATTAATATTTATAAAGAGGCAAAACTTGTTAGTAAGTTTGTATGTAGGGGGTAATCTCTCGAACTGTCAGTCAGATTAGAACAAATATTATACAGGCTGATTGGAAGATGGGTGCAAAGCTTTAAGGCGAAAATAGTACAGACAATTTAGAACCATTTAAGCCATGGTTGTCTTAGACGAAGTCTTACCAAATATTTTTAACCAAATTTTTAAGTTTTTTTTTTCGGAAACTCTCAAAATTTAATGTAAACTGCATAATTATGGCCAAATTGAATGATAAATGAATTCATTTTTTATTTATTTAATTAAAGTAATGTGTAAGCAATCAAGCAAAACATGTTTTAGGCTTCTGTGTCATTAGACATTTTTTTTACAGACATTTAAAGCTCAGAAAAAATAAAAAATTTGTACAATACGTCTTTTAAACCTTATTAAAAAAAAAAAAAAATTGGTAAGACTTCGTCTAAGACAACCATGGCTTAAATGGTTCTAAATTGTCTATACTATCTTCACCTTAAAGCTTTGCACCCATCTTCCAATCACCCTGTATAATTAATAATAATAATTAAATATTATATTATATAAATATTTAATATTATATTTTTGCATTTGTTAGCCCAATTCCTGAGAAAAGGTTTTAGCATCATGCTACGACCCTTAGGAGCCGAGCAAAAATAAAAAAGTCGGAAAGAATGCTAAATAAAAAAGGAGTATTAGCGCGGGCTCGCAAACTCTTTTTTCTTACATTTCAGCCGAAAGACATCCACTGCTGGACATAGGCCTCCCTCAAATATTAAGGGTGCCATAATGACCAAAAAAAAAAATGCATACAGAACGTTGCTGCCCAATCTTTAGACCCTTAGTCACCTTTTACGACACCCACGGGAAGAAATGGGGTGGTACTATTCTTTTAGTCCGGCACCACATGGTATTTTTATATGAACTAAAAATAAATACGCTGTTATCCCTCAGGTATATTTTTCTTATAATCAATATATTTGAATAATTTTATCAATTATAAATGTTTTTTACATTAAAAAAACTTAATTTTTTTTTTGGAATGGGGACACGGCTGATCGAGGGCCAGACGATGGGCAAGCTACTATGGACTCCGTACCCATTTTTTTTTTTGATAATTCCATTTCAATTTTATCACTAAGGGCTACATACATACAAACCGTTGGTTTCTAGTCTTAAATATATGGGGTTTACTGAAAAAAATCATCTTTCAGTTTCATTTGTCTACCGATGCATGTACAGTCACGAGCAATAATATGTATACACTTACCAACGTTTAAAAGCGATTTTCTCCTCTTGTACTAATTGTTACTTTATGTTATTATTAAAATAATATTTTGGAGCCCACAATATAATATAATACCTAGGTTAACTCAAGGTTGTAATCGTTATTTAAGAGAAAATCCCTTTCGAATTTGGCTATGTGTATACATATTAGTGTTCGTGACTGTACGGGTTGTAGGTGCACAATTTCTACCAACTCCTACGAGGTATACAAGCGTGAATATGTTATTTCATTTAAAATAAAATTCGTTATGATGTACTTTAAGTAAAAACAATTACGATTTTCACTTATTTTTAATGGATAATCGAACATACTACAGTTGTACTATTACATTTTATTATTTTCCCTGAAAACCCTATGATTATGACGGTTGTCGCCATAGTAAAGAATGATCAGTAAGCTAAGACCTTTTAAATGAGATACTAACTTTCAATTTTGGGGACGCTAGAGCCCATTGTCCTTTACGAAGTCGAGGGCGGAGATCTACTGAAATATACATTGAATATAATATGCAAATACTAAATCGATTTCCTTAAAGCGTTTGTAAGATACTGGCAGTTACCAAAGTCTGCGACTTCAATTTTTGATTTTATTTTATTAAGCCATTCTGTGGGGTCATGCGTATGCTCTCCTGTGCAGCCTACGACCTCTTTATTGATCATCTTCACTCGAACTTGGCACTTCTTGCTTACTCTCTTTGAGCAGTACCAGGTACAATGACCGGAGAAGTTGACACGGTTCGTCGAATAAGTGTGATGACCAATTTTGAGCAAGTAGCTTCCAGTTGGTAACGGGATCAACTTATATTCTGAAAACAAGACTTAAATTAATAGGCTTCGAATTTTTACAGTGTTTTTGTTTGATTACTTGCTAATTTCTTTCAACTTTTTAGATGGGAGCTTGTTCATATAAGAACAAACCACTTTATTTAAAAACGCTGCTTAAAGTTAAACAATGATTAGCGACTGTTTAACCTTACATTTTTGACGTTTAAACATCTCTTAACTGTAATCACCGTTTATAAATAAAGCCAAATACTATTATGACTATAAAAAAAAAATCAAGTCTTAAAAAAACATTTAATTTTACAATATTAAGAATAATTTCTTTTTATTTCAGAATAAGGAATCCATAGAGTATTAGGGACATAATATTAAAAAAGAACTTATTATCTAATGTCAGTACTAATAACCCTCCGAACAAACTGCTTTACAATTAAAGAACTGGAACGAAACGAAAAGTTCTCAGGATGAGGTTGCTACTACCTCTCACTCTCGTCAGAAGTTAAGCTGTTTTCTTCGGACGCGCCACAGTAGCGAGCAAGTCTTAACAACATCCTGAAACCATTGTTGTATTGGACGCACAGGACCAGCGATCTTTTGGTGTAATTGACCCAAAGATTACTCGTGTGCAAACTCGGGCAGTAAGGGCTAATCTTACTTTCATCTTTATTTTAAAACAGTGGGCATTAATCAACTTTTTAAGGCCGAAAATCATTGCTTAGATTTCGAAAAAAATCTGTTACTGATTTCACAAATTAATCTGAGCGGTATCAGTACATCTAAACTGCGTTCAGGTGCTGTCAGTGACAATATTCCCCAACAATGATGACACTGCCGACTCTGGAACGCGGTTTAGAGGTGCTGATCGCGTTTATCATTTGTGAAATTCGCCTTTAGTTACCGAGCAGACGAATCTTTCAAAAATGTTGATGCAATGTATTCTTTTAATTAAAAACTTCAAAATAATTAAAAAACTCGATGTAACGCAATCACGCTGTGTCCACAAATATATTATAATAATAAAATAAAATTAATTACATAAAAATGGTGTCACATTTTGAATTGAAGCCATAACACAGTTACAGCAGTCAGTTTCTTCGCCAGTTTTTGGAATATTAACAATAAAAATAAAAAAAAGTAAATTAGTGCATGCATGCTCTTGTGTGGTATGTGTGTGTGTGTGTGTGTGTGTATGTAATAAGGCTTGCTGAGATCACACATAATGTCACTAAATCGTCACTTTGAAATGTCCCATGTACGCTCTGCTTTGACAACCTTGCTTAAACCGTGCTTTTTAATGGTTATGTTCACCTTTTAAGAGCACGGTAATTTTATCATATGTGACCAGAGTGACGTCACAAGCAGTGTACTTCCTGTGCTTGCAATACCAGCGCACGCGCGGGCCCTTGTTCCTTTTACAGTAATACACGAACCCATCCCTTTCTAAAATCCATTTGCTATCTGTGAAGAGACGGAAAAAGTGAGTTAACATAGTTATAGGTACTCAATTAAGTAAGTTTAGTGGCAGTGGGCAGAGCACATTGCTCGCAGAACAGTTGGCCGATAGGGCCGAAAGGTTCTGGAGTGGCGCCGCCAACTGGATGACGTAGCGTTGGACGGCCTCCGAAAGATCCGATGACCTGGTGAAAGCCGCAGGAATCCGCTGGATGCGAGAAGCACAGAACAAGTCGAAGTGGTGGTGATTGGGGGAGCCGTATGTCCAGCAGTGGACGTCTTTCGCCTAAATTGGTGATGTTGATGATGATACTCAATTATAGGCGCTGTAAAGGTGCTTGTACACGGGCAATTTTTTGAGCAATTATTACTCGGCAATACTAATAGATCAAACTGGATCAATTAAGTGGAGAAATCTGGAGCAACAACAATAAATTGCGGATTTGTTTCGGAGATATTGCTTCTGATTGCTCCATATAGTTCTTCAGTTGCCGAATATCTAATCGGTTTGGAAATTTTTAGTCAATTTTCTTTCTATCTCGTTTGTACGTATACCTACGTCTCGTTTTTGCGAGAGGAACCGGCCGGCGGCGGAGGTGGCGGGGGGTGCGTATTGCCTAGTTTTTTTAAGTTGTTCTATATTGCATGGTATTGTGTGGCCGTATCTCTGGCAACAGATTGCTGCTTGTTGTTATTTCCCTAAATTGCTGGGTGTAGTCGTGACGTCATAGTTGACGAGAATTGACCAGGATGGCGCAATTTTAGTTGCTCGTGTAAGCGCACCTTTAGGGTAGTAGTTCTTTTAAAACCAAAATGCGACAACATTATCTACTTATTGCATTTAATAAATAAAATGTTTCATTTTTATTTGTTAAGTCACAATTCAAACTACTGTTAGACAATGCTCAGGCTTAAGAATAGTTATAGATCTCTTATTTTACGATCTTGGCACAGACAGAGAGAGGAGAAAGAGAAACAGAGAAAGAAAGAGAAGGAGAGAGAGAAGGTAAAATTACAAACAAACAAATAAATATTTCATCCTATCCAGCTATTAATTAAGCAGATTTTCGTCTTTAAACGTATCATTAAACATATAACATAACATCACGCCTATAATCCTCAAAGGGTTAGGCAAAGGTATAAAGGCAGAGAAGGAGAGAGAGAGAGATCGGGAGAAAAAGAGAAGGAGAGGGAAAGAGAGAGATGAGGTAAAATGACAAACAAATAAATATTCGATTCTATCCAGCTATTAATTTAACAGATTCTCGTCTTTAAACGTATCACTACTTTCTTAATATTACATCACGCCTGTAATCCTTTTCTCCATCCTTTTTTTAAAAGTTAATTGCGTACTTATATAATTATTTAAATAATCAAAACATATTGGTTTTATTCCGAAATCGGACTGATTTCTTGGCAATTTTCTCAGTCTTACAGCTTTTAGCTTTACAAGTTCATCTCAAAAACATCCCTTACCTACTTAATAAACATATTCATCATGCATCCTACTTATTATATCCTACTAATATTATTAATGTGAAAGTTTGTGAATATGTTACTCAATCACGCAAAAACGGCTGAACGGATTTGGACGAAATTTGGCCCACAGATAGATTATAACCAGAGATCGGATATTCGGATGCATATTTAGCTAAAGATATTTTTTGTTATGTAAGTATGGAAGCAACTTTATAAATTATTTGTAACATTTATTAAAAACCCCGGGATTCTTGGACTGCATAACTATTCAGATGTGTATTAATTTAAAATTAATGTTTAACCCGATACAAATATGTGTAAGTACTGGAGGAGGGGTGGTTTGTATTAGTTAAAACAAAAAATAAACAAATTACTTACCTAATTAAGACTATTTCGATACAAAAGCGCATTCCATGTTAGCCAACATCTCAACTTTAGGTGAATATGGATCCGAATATCCGATCTCTGATTATAACCTAGATTAACACATAGGATACTTTTTATCCCGGTAGTACGTTCCCGTCGAAAAATTTTCGCCCTCCACGCGGGCGAAGCCGCGGGCGAAAGCTAGTATATTATATACATATCCTACAAATATTATAATTGTGAAAGTTTGGATGTTTGTTACTCAATCACGCTAAAACGGCTTAACAGATTTGGATGAAATTTGGCACACATATAGTTTATAACCTGGATTAACTTATAGGCTACTTTTTATCCTGGTAATACGTTTGCTTGGGACAATTTCTGACATATACGCGGGCGAATCCACTGGCAAAAGCTATTATCTAATATTGATTATGGAGGAAGCTCCAGAGTAGACCACGAAAATGATTTTCCTTACGTTTTTTGCAATTTGCTGGTCAGTGTCAGATTGTATGATGATTAAAATATGATTCGCGACCGAACACGTGTCGCCGCAGGAGATGCCCTGAGCGTCGGGAATCCCAGGCTGATTCCCGGCCACCGCAGGCGCGGGCTTGCGGACGTCGAGTAATGGGTAGCTCGCTGTCCGGTAAGGAGCAAACCCGGGTCAACGGCGCGTTGTAATCCACGCGCGCCTCAAAGAGATGTTAGCACCAACTGGTGGGGTCCGCAAGGGCCGATGCCTGCCAGGGGTGCGGGTTGTTTGAAAGAGATACCGTGGCTCCTGGCACACAGGCAACTGAAGGAACACGGGTGAGTTTTAGACAGTAAAAGTCTGACACGCCCTCCTGCTCCACCTAGAACGGGAATTTGATGATTTCCCATCCTCAAAGAAAATATTAAAAAAACCGTAACATGTATGTATTTACAGAATTATAACAACTAAAATAAAAAGTATAAACCCTCTAAGTTAATTTAATCCCATTGAATGTCCTTATCATCATCTGCCTAGCCTTTTCCCAACTATGTTGGGATCAGCTTCCAGTCTAACCGAATGCAGCTGACTACTAGTACTTTACATAGAGCGACTGCCTATCTGAACTCCACAACCCAGTTACTGGGTAATACGATACCCCTTGGTAAGACTGGTTGTCACGACCCATAACAACTGTCAAAGATCCACAATTGACAGTCAACAGGTTAACGCGCTTTTCCGAGGCACGGACGGGTCTTGGTATGTTAAAAAAGTCACCCATCCACGGAACAACTGTGGCAAGCGTAGCTTATACTGATAGATTGACCCGTGAATAAATCCCACTGAATGTTTTTTTTTTTTTCATAAAAAAACATATTTTAATCAACATACAGCCTGCAAATTGTAAATAACGGAAGAAAAATTTAATTTTAATGATAATAATTTATTATTCTACTTTTACAAACTTGTTTTGATAAATATAATATTTATAAGGGCGATGTGTGTGATGGTTGTCACGACCCATAACAACTGTCAAAGATCCACAATTGACAGTCAACAGGTTAACGCGCTTTTCCGAGGCACGGACGGGTCTTAGTATGTTAAAAAAGTCACCCATCCACGGAACAACTGTGGCAAGCGTAGCTTATACTGATAGATTGACCCGTGAATAAATCCCACTGAATGTTTTTTTTTTTTTTCATAAAAAAACATATTTTAATCAACATACAGCCTGCTAATTGTAAATAACGGAAGAAAAATTTAATTTTAATGATAATAATTTATTATTCTACTTTTACAAACTTGTTTTGATAAATATAATATTTATAAGGGCGATGTGTGTGATCTAAATTTCCAAATTCTAGTCTGTTTGCGCAGTTCAATATTAACCTCGATCGGCAGCCTTTGCTGTGGTGTGTGGAGCACCGCCAGTGGCTGGTTCCTTTCGTCATAAAATTCTTGATAAAGCTGTAAGTATAGTCCTTGTAAAGTGCTAGCACCTTTCCATACCGTGAATGTATGAATTTCACTGAAAAATAAATGTTTTTAATGTTGTTCGTAACGAATGGTGTGGCCCGATGCTAAATTTATGACGGCTCTGAACATGAGGCGAGTACCTCCGCAATGGCAAATTTATGTGAGCGCGGGTGTGAGGGGTGGAGTACTGTAAGAATCTCACTTCAGAACCGTCATTAAGTTTGAAGCTCTATTGGTACACAATCATATTTTAGGTAAGTTAAAAGCAAGCAACAAAAACAAAAAAGCAAGTTAAAATCGTCAACTAAAATAAAATTAATGAACGAAATTCGAGTAAAAACTTGAACTTGTAAAAGTATGTTCGTAAAACACAATGTTATATTTCGATCTGTTTTTATTATTTTGTTTTATAAACATATAAATTATGTTATTTTCAAATACAAAATGAGAAGATTTGCCAAATACATTGGCATAAATCGTAATCCTTGCTATGGACAGTAAAATAGGGAACTTATTTGTAAACAAATTGATAACCTGCTTACGTCAATTTGCCGTGTTATAACCATTACATACAACTGTCAAAAAATGACAGTTGTGATTTGAATATACAGATTATGTAGGTAACTAGTTAATTTTCGTACGAAGCTTTTATCCTCGTAAAAATACTTAAATGAATGCTTTGGTTATAAACGATTTAAGGCACATTTGTGTGACACAACTTTTGTCGCACCCGTATTAACTGGTTACTACACAAAGACTGTGTGCACAATCAGTAAGCAGGTGCCATTTGGGGAATAAAAAAAATGTTAGTTAAACGTTGCACCGTAGTGCACCCAATGAAAATTTTGTTTCAGTGCGGTTACTGGCCCAGAGAGGTAATTAAGAAACACAATAACAGTAGGAATGGAAATCAACAACATTCATTGTGTTATGTAGAGCGGACAAATTTTTCGAACATAATAATATGATTTATTTATTTAAACTTATCGCACACAAAAAAAAGGTACAAATACGGACTTATGCCTTAGGCATTCTCTACCAATCAACCAAGAGTGGTGAAGAGATTAGATGGCAGGTGCTCTGGTTGATTGATTAATTGAAATGTTCTTTTAAAATAATTCTGATTTTGATTTATTGTGTGCTACACAATTTGTGTGCAGTTTAGGTGTCGTTCGGACAAGTGCCGTTGAAATCAGCGCCTTAAGTGGAATTCCTTTTTCCTGTGGACAAAGCCACCTATAAAATTTACGGTTGTACTTGCTATTGCGCCCTAGGCTGATGGTTGTGTCCAGAGGTTTCAAATATAATTTCGCCTTTGCTGTCGAGTACCAGTTTTGCATTGCAACCCCTGTCGTGAGAGGAACACCGCCAGTATTTAAGGCCAGTCTTCAACGATTTCATGACAAAGCAATATGTGAATTCATCGATTTCAATCAAGTTGCCTGAACGTGACTCTTTGACAGTGTTACCTTAAACAAAACAAAAAAAAAAAACTATATATACTACATACTACCAATAAATAAAATTAAAATATCTGTTTGTAATGCCAAAATAATAGTATTTTTCTAAAATAAATATGAAAATACCGTATATACTCGTAGTTTACTTATTACAAAAAAGTTATTAGTCTCCAAAAAGGCTGGACTGATATTGGCGGGTTTTTACTGGCAGATAGCTGGTGTTATGAGAAGTAACATAGGCTTTTTGTCCCGGTGGCACGTTCTTGTGGGATAATTTAGATAAACACGCGGCGAAACCGATCGCGGAAAAAAAAATTACTGTCTCATACAAAACTTCAATACCGAGCACAAATTAATGCACGTCTGATTATTTTTTCGCAATTACCATGTTGGTTTCATTGAGAAAGTGGTCAAAGTCAAGGTCAAAGCATTTATTAAATTTTTTTTTTTCAACATAAATATAAAATTTATTCTAGTCGCCCCTTCCAAAATATAATTTCTTATGGAGAAGAATGGGCAAGAAACTCAACCGCTACTCTTTTAAAATGTTTTAAAATATTTTACATGCATTCATTGTATAATAATGTTTGAAAACGATGCACCTAGAATAAAATTACCATACCACAATAGGTAAAAAGAATTAAAAATGAAGCAATGACATATGAAATTATACAGGATGATTGGAAGATGGGTGCAAAGCTTTAAGGCGAAGATAGTACAGACAATTTAGAACCATTTAAGCCATGGTTGTCTTAGACGAAGTCTTACCAAATATTTTTAACCAAATTTTTAAGTTTTTTTTCGGAAATTCTCAAAATTTTATGTAAACTGCATAATTATGGCCAAATTGAATGATAAATGAATTCATTTTTTATTTATTTAATTAAAGTAATGTGTAAGCAATCAAGCAAAACATGTTTTAGGCTTCTGTGTCATTAGACATTTTTTTTACAGACATTTAAAGCTCAGAAAAAATAAAAAAATTGTACAATACGTCTTTTAAACCTTATTAAAAAATAAAAAATTTGGTAAGACTTCGTCTAAGACAACCATGGCTTAAATGGTTCTAAATTGTCCATACTATCTTCACCTTAAAGCTTTGCACCCATCTTCCAATCACCCTGTATAATATGATAGATACATGGTGGTCACATAATGTTTTGTTTAGTTTGATGGTCTATAGGTACCAGATCCTAAATTATAACCACACCTTTCTCATATAGGCAATCTTCATAAAAGTGTTGGCAAAAAAAAAACGAAATTAATACAATAGAAGGCAAAATTTAGAATTTCAGTCAGTCGATAACTGATATTGAAACCATTACAAGCTTTTTTTTCAAGTTATTTTTAACAATGTATTCTTACACCAGTTTTTTTTTTGTTTTTTTTCCTAGTTGAGAACTTGAAGTTGACAACTTGTCAAACTCTTCTTTAGCATTACGTAAGGTGGTGCCTTTAGTGTAGCCTGTTTTTTTTTTGGAAAATTTCTTTAACAATGTCTCAACTGCATAGTTTCAATTTAAAAAACGAATTATATAGCCTCGCCAATAGCGCTGTACCGCGTCTTAGATATACGCGGCGAGGCGGGGGACGGGACGCTGTGAGTAGTGACGAATGATCGGCTTGCACTAACGAATCAGCGTCCTGTACTGCACCTCCCCGTCGCGTCGCGCGGCGCGGTATAGCTATGGCACGGGTTTGTTTGAAATGTAAATTAAAAAAAGTTATATTTGGTATACGTGTATTAAAAATATAAAATTTAAATGCATCATATTTGTAGTTTTAACCTCTTAAAAATTAAAGAATAGGGTGTAGCCTCATGCCTTGTCAGGTAGCCTCGTTTTACACAGTGTCACACACAATGCTCCACAACAGAGTCCCTCTCATCGAGAGGAGGCCTATGTCGTAACATTATGTTATAACTTCAGCGCAGTCATGAAACCACGTATTTCTATAAACTGTACAAAAGCAAATAGCTTGAATGCCATCATTACAATCTCCAGCAAGGTTTTATACATAATTATACTCGAATATACTTCCCTCCAACAATGCAATATTTAAACGGGGGATGATTATGATCATAATGTGCATATTCAATAATATTTGCACTATTAAACACCAGTCTGGCTTTGCAGCCTTTACTATTGTGTGAGGAGCAGCGCCAATGGTTTGTCCCTTTCTTCTCGAACCGACGCGCATGGCTATATGTGTAGCGTCTTAGCAGGATCAATTGTTTTCCAGAACGCGATTCTACTAAGCTGTATTCTGAAAGCATTGAAAATAATTATTAGAATTCACAATGAGACCAGTTGTTTGAACTTCAAGTGCACATGAGGTTAGCTGACTTTCAACAAAACGGATCTAAATGTTGGTGAACACGAGCCAAAGGGCCCGATTATACCTATTAATTTATTTCGGATTTTCAAAATCTATCCCCTAAGTTGTTTAGAAGGTTTTCATTTAGTTTTTATGCTTACCTTAAACACGATCGAGAAGTTGAAAATACCTATAGGTATCTGTAACTCTACCGATTATCTTCACTATTATATTTACAGGATACATATTAATGTATCCTTTAACTAATGTGTGACTAGCGTTACGGGTTACAATATTGTCTATAGGCTTTGAGAGTATTATTGATTCTATGTTTTATATTGCAGCTGTGTGTTGATCCTTTGGATTTTTTTTCATCTGTGGTAAGGTAGGTATGTTTCTAAAATAAAAATAAAAAAAAACCTAAAATAATAAACAGGATGTATATTTTAGTTCAAATAAAACTTTTTTATTGCAATCTGTACTTGTGTGCACAGTTTATGACAATTTAACATAATTCCCGTTAAGAAAGAAGTGCTCTGTTGGTGGATGACTATGACGACCATTGACAGAAAATATGTTTTTAGAACTATCTAGTACCAGTCTTGCTTTGCATTTTTTTCTATGGTGCGCTGGGCACCTCCAATTTTGACCGCCTCTCTTCCCGGCCCGATATAGAGTGAAATTGTAACCCCTGTACAGCAAAAATTCCTTGCCAGCTTGGGTTTTAATTAACCTGTATTCTGAAATAAAAATAAAAATAAAACAATAAATTATAAGTCAAGATAGTAGGTCTAGCTGAACGGAAAACAAGCTAGTTATTGGTAGAAATCTTAATTCACTAGTTCACTAGCGAGACTTCATGATATTCAGCCTATAATATTAATGTTCCCACTGCTGGGACATACTGCATACACACACACTGCTGGGCTACTTATCGCAACCAGTGTGGGACCGCTTTGGCAGGATCTAACATGCTGCTACGTTCTGCAGTACCGACGACGCTGCTATACGTGTCCTGTTTGCCCCGCTCTATGAAGACTGAGGACATCGTAGAGTACATACGGGTGAAGACCAACGGGACTTTGAGGATGGAGAAATTGAACGTGTGCCCTAACACCAACTTCAAGTCGTTTGTGGTGCGCCTTCCGACTCACCATTTGGTGACCTTCCTCAAGGAAGAGTTTTGGCCGAAAGGTGTGCTGTATCAGCGTTTCCGCGGCCAGCTACGCGACACCTCGTAGCGTAACACGACGCCGTCACTTCGTATGCAGTATTTTATACAACAATCTTAACTATAAAGTTATTGTTTTATACTTATAAGTGTATTGTGTTTTATGGGCCCCAGTGGCCTGAAATAAAGGATAAATAATAATTCACCTCACGGGCCCAGTGTTGGTTGGTGTACTATCTACGCTTTTCTTGTGCTTCAAAATGTCTAAGGCACCTGTCCTCAAGTCCTCAAGAAACGTACAAAAGATTGTAAGGCCCGTGGTAGGTAGGTTTGTTTCTAAAATAATTAAAAAGATATGAGGAACTGGGTGTAAAGTTCACTCATACTCTACCGAAAAGGGAGGATCCTCCGACCAGAAGGGTGTCGTGTCTGGTGCACTGCCCGACTACGCGATGCAGGATTTGTGTGACGTCAATGCTTTGATATGTAGTTCGCATGTGGTATGTAGATGCTGCCACATAATAATAATAATAAAAACAATATTATCAACACGATGTATATTTTAATACGAAAATAATGTGCACATTTTATGACAATTTAACATAAGTCCCGTTAAAAATTAAATGCTCTGGTGGTAGATGACTATGACGACCCTTGACAGCAAAAATGTTTTTAGAACTATCTAGTAAAAGTCTTGCTTTGCATTTTTTTCTACTGTGCGCTGGGCACCTCCAATTTTCACTACCTCCCTTCCAGGAACGATGTAGAGTATAATTGTAACCGTTGTGCAACAAAAATTCCTTGCCAGTTGGGGTTTTTATTAACCTGTATTCTGAAACAAAATTGAATAAATAAAATAATGATAGTAGAACTAGCTGGATGGAAAGACCAATTGGTTTTTTTTGGGTGGGAAATCATCAAATAACTTCTCCCGCTCTGGGTGGAGCAGGATGGCGTGTCGGACTTTTACTGACTAAAACCCACCCGTGTTCCCTCAGTTGCCTATGTGCCAGGGGTCGCACTATCTCTTTCGAACAACCCACACCCCTGGCAGAAGACCAATTGGTTGTCTTAATCCGCTAGTTCACTAGCGCGACTTATCATAATTTGCCTATACCTCTAACGTTCCCATTACTGAGACACAAGCCACCACTTTATGAGAGGGAGTGGGCCATAATACACGTATACAAAGTGCAGGTTGGTAGATGGGTTACTACTGAATCCCCCAGTTTTTGTTGCCACCCGAAAAGCTCCACGTAATCGAGGTGGGGGGAAGTAGTACCATCCCGGTAGATATCAGGTGTCTTAATTTTTTATATATTTTTTTAGTTACGATGACATGCCGGTTTCTTCACGATGTTTTCCTTCACCGTTTTGAGAGCAGTGGCGATGAAATTAAATACGAAAAGTAAAGCGCCTTCTTGTAAGTCGGGGTCGATACCATTGGGTCACCAGGGTACGGCTCCAAGCTAGCGTGACGTATCTAAATATAACACCACTTCAGTTCTTCCGTCCAGGGGCAGAGGTGTAGGTACCTATTTTAGCTCACCCATATTTCATCCGTTATGGAAATGCTGAAGTAAAAGAAGAATAAAATAGCTGTTATGAATCTTTATTAATTCTATTATGGACTAACTTCTGCACAATTTCGCCGCGTCGTGGATGCGGTTCCATGGGTTTTATTGCCCTTTCTTTCATTAGGAAATTCTAATTATTTTATAAAAACCATTTCGGAATAAACCCCTTTCGACCAAAATAAGAATTTTGCAAATCCGTCATTATATTATGACGGAGTTATGGCCGAACATACATTAAAAAAGAACCATACCGAATTGACAACCTCCTCCTTTTTAAAGTCGGTAAAAAATGGAAAAGAGTATGCTTACATGGTTTGGTCAAGTTGAGAGGATGAATGTAAGGCTACTAATAAAAGGTATTTACAAGCCAGATGTGAGTGGAAACGACGGGGGGACAAAAGTAGTATGTAATGATAGTAACAGGTCGCGTTCTGTAGTTTCTACCTCCAAGGAAAAAGGAGTGCATTTATATATAATTATATGTATGTATCGGATTTATAGATACATTCAATATAAACTTCGCTGTCACAATGTGTTCCAATTTTCCTACAGAAAAGAATACTTGAGACTTAACGCATAATAAGCAAGTAAAACCACATTTAACATGACTAGTTTTTATTATATTAATTATGTATATATCTCATCTACATAGTGGCAGCCCCATCGACGCACAAACTGTCAACATGGATTCAGATTCAGTTCATGATTCTGGACTAAAAAATACCTGTTCCATACATTTTGACCTGCGAAGGACTGCATTTTTCAATAAAATTGAAAAAAAAATTGTGATAACTGACGAAAAATTTCTACGCTTAAATGATGAGTGTTTAGATTCATGTGCTAATTTCATGGTTACAGTTTGTGCGTCGATGTCCGTGACACCCTTTATACAAAACCATTACCTATTCGATATTATATTCATACTCTCTATACATATATTATTATTCTAAATACATAAATTAACATTCTTTACACATATCTGCTAGACGGAGATGGTGGGATGCGCTGGACTCCTACAACAAGAACTGCACCCTAATTGCGTAACGCAAGATTAATTATTCTGTTTCGTTTTGAAACATTTTGCTAAACCATTGCCTCATATGCTCGAAAAATGTGTCTGCTGAACAACGTTAATAACGCCATGAATATTGTTGAACTGTCAAAATTAAACAGATTATGATTAATCGTGTGTTACGCAATTAGGGTGCTGGTCCTTAGCAGCTTTATACAGAGAGAAGTGGAAGGAGGGTAGAGAGGCTTTCGCCCTGCAGTAGGTTATCACAGGCTTTTAATAAAGAATAATACATATCTGCACTTGAAGGAAGGCAAAACATTGAGATCAATTTGACATACCATGAACGCTCAATCAGGTAGAATTATCTAAAAACAATAAGGTGGTGGATGGCTATGTTCACAGCTCAGAGATACTACATTTCTATATTGGTCCAGCACCAGCATCGTCTTGCATTGCTTGCTCTTGTTAGATGTACATCGCCAAGTGTCA
Source organism: Antitype chi (assembly GCA_947359405.1). Classification (NCBI taxonomy): domain Eukaryota; kingdom Metazoa; phylum Arthropoda; class Insecta; order Lepidoptera; family Noctuidae; genus Antitype; species Antitype chi. The sequence goes on along the minus strand of OX375820.1, from coordinate 16,708,282 downwards.
TGCCCTTCTTTCACAGTGTGACGGAGATGGTAGTATTTGTAGTTCCGAAACAGCAATATGGTCCTGCCCTTAGTTGTTTGTATAAATGCCAAACCTGAAAAGCATCAATCACAAATACAATAACAACAATATAAAATACTTTAGGACTAACCTGAAGACCAAAAAGCTAATTTTCTTATACATGTATGTTTAGGTTAAACGATTTATCTGCGTTTATTTTTAATCATTATTAGTTCTAGTTTTAAAATATTTTTGTTTCACCAGTATTTATTGGGGGTTTATGGTCTCCCTGCGCGGAATATGGCCGACTCGCTGTCATAGACTGGAGGCCTTTGTGCTACCAGTGGGAACGGTATATGCTGATTATGCTAAGCTGATAAAGAAAAAAAGATTCGTCTGAAAAATAAAGTCGTAACTGACACATTTTTTTATTTGAGATCTTTATTAAAAAACTTTTTCCAACAAAAAAAAACAACCGACTTCCGGAAAAACACTACAAAGTTATAGTAACTAACCCACACCATTTCGAAATTTCATCTTCTTTGGTGTCAAAACAATGCCTATTTATGCGATAGCAGCAATCGCGGTTGATTTGCTGTAATTTTTTAAAGAGTTCCGTTGTCTGTCTCCGAAACGCATCATCAGATATATGAAATTTAAATGGGGCCATTACAGAATAAAACCATTTCAAACAAAAAAAGAAGCTAAAAAAAACATGTCAAATTGATAACCTCCTTCTTTTTGAAGTCGGTTAAAAATGGCCGTACCCGTTTTAAGATTATTTCTTATACTTATGACATACGATTAATAAAAACATACATTAATTGAGAAAGAGTTATTTACAAACGGTCTTATTCATAAAACGTTATCGAACATCTAAAAAGTTGCTAAAGTCTGGTTTCTCTTTGAAAACCAGACTATAGCAACTGTTTAGATATCCGATAACTTTTATATCTCAAACCCTATTTTGCAAATCCGTAATATGGCCTGACTAAAGCTGGCTTCCCACGATGCGTGATATTGCGGAGAAATGCGCACCATTCCGTATCAATGCACCATGGGAAGAGTAACGTCCGTGGTACCGCAGACACGTACGTCGCGGTGCGTCCTATCTGCGGCGAGTCAGTCATTTCAAAGGTGTGATGCGAGCTTCTTTTGCACTTTCCATTTTGAATTGACAAAATGGATCTAATCTAAAGAACCTCACAGACCGACACGGTCCGTTGGAAGTCTTGGTGTACAGTACGTAGCTGGCTGTGGCCGTCGACCGTGCGTTATAATCGGCAATATCACGGATGGTGGGAAGCCGCCTTTAGGTTATAACTGAGGGGCAATTCTCGTAATTTTAAGAACGTTCACAGTCTGATCTGTGTCAATCTGTCAAAAATGCCTCGATTTTTCATACATTTTTGACATTTGCTTGTCGCTGAGATGAGACTGCGACTAGATTTTGAACGTTTTCAATTACGAGAATTGGCCTTCTGGACTTTAAAAGAGACTCATCGTCAGATAGGCAGTCGATCATCGCAAAATACTGGTATTCAATTGCAATTGATAAAACTAGAACACCGTATCTGGTTCGATCCAAAAATAGTTGGGAAAAGGGTTAAGCAGATGGTGTCCCTGTTTTCAAACAAAGATTTGACACCCGTAGGTATACAGTTTTATGTTATTTATTTACATTTAGTTTTTCACAACACTTTTATACGGGCTGTATTTTTAGTCACCTTCCAAATTTTTCAGGGTGATAGTACCCGTTAAATTGAACAACTTTCTCCAAGGAACATGGGTCGAAATATGAAAAAAAAAATCGGACCTCCCATACAAAATCGACCAGCTAACTATTGATTTTGTATGGGAGGTCCGATTTTTTTTTTCATATTTCGACCCATGTTCCTTGGAGAAAGTTGTTCAATTTAACGGGTACTATCACCCTGAAAAATTTGGAAGGTGACTAAAAATACAGCCCGTATATGCAATCAATGTAAAGTTACGATTTAAATACATTATTACGGCATGTTATTAAAATTCAAATCTATATTTTTAATTAACAGCTAGGCATATACAAGTGTCTTATCTATTGGATAAATTTCGTTGAATTTTTGTATGAAGATTGGAAACGACATTATTTTATTTATATATTTATAGAAAACAAGTAACAAATGACCCAAATGTGTCAGTAACAATATTTCATAACCTTAAGTTAGTAAACGTAACCTACACACTTAACCTACATTGCCATAAAGGTAGGCAATATATTTTATTCTCGTATTGTCGTCTTCATCTTGTCAATATATGATAAGAAATGAAAATACATGCTGAGACAATTAAATAGTGTTACTGTTTTTATTATGACGATAACGCGCAGAATCTGCTTTCCATTATTTTCTTTTTCTTTCCTTGTCTATTTCACTTAAATTCTTTAATGCTTTTAAACATTCTTTTTGGTTTCCCCAAATAAGATATTCCTGCAATAAAATCATTTTTAGTAAGTCGCGGCCGTTACTACTAGGCCACCACTGCTGTTCCACGTTTTTTTCTGCTGTTATACAGGGTGATTGGAAGATGGGTGCAAAGCTTTAAGGCGAAGATAGTACAGACAATTTAGAACCATTTAAGCCATGGTTGTCTTAGACGAAGTCTTACCAAATATTTTTAACCAAATTTTTAAGTTTTTTTTCGGAAATTCTCAAAATTTAATGTAAACTGCATAATTATGGCCAAATTGAATGATAAATGAATTCATTTTTTATTTATTTAATTAAAGTAATGTGTAAGCAATCAAGCAAAACATGTTTTAGGCTTCTGTGTCATTAGACATTTTTTTTACAGACATTTAAAGCTCAGAAAAAATAAAAAAATTGTACAATACGTCTTTTAAAACTTATAAAAAAAAAAAAAAATTGGTAAGACTTCGTCTAAGACAACCATGGCTTAAATGGTTCTAAATTGTCTATACTATCTTCACCTTAAAGCTTTGCACCCATCTTCCAATCACCCTGTATATGTGAAATGTCTTAAATTTAATAATACATTCTGGTTTCAGTTATTTATTTTACCAACCAACAGCATAATTTTACATTATTTACATAACATTTAACAAGTAAAAGTTCTTATATTATGTAAATGTTTGAACTAACTACACGACACTAGCATTTATTTAAATACTCACATATTTGAATATTTCTAACAAACTATACTATATGGTGACTTAATTAGCTACGTTAGAAAGTTCCGTAGTAGATACTCGCCACTGGCATATGTATAAATATGACCAGAGTCCTTTTTTTACGGGAATGACGTCTCGCCGGTTAACCTATGACGTTTTCAGACGGTTAACCGGACTTGCCTGTGGCTACCTTAATAAATTAAGGCCTCCAGCCAGGGCTTAAAAACTTAAAACTAGAACGACTCCTCTACTACTACTAGAGCGAGTATCCTTAGTCGTGGTGTGGAGAATGGACCTCGGTTTAGGGCATTGCCGGTAGAATGAATATGACCAGGATCCCTAGTGTGACTTTCTTTTAAGCATCTCGACTTTACGCATCGACCGCGTTCAGCGCTCCGATGGGCCTTGGATTCGTGAAGGGCCAGTCGGTGCGCCGAACGCGGGTCGATGAAGTCGAGATGGTAAAAGAAACTTACGCTAACGGCCGGTTTTTTGATCCGTAGTTAACTCTACCAATGGTTAAAAATCGTAACTAATGGTTAAATTTTAGCAATGACTATGGTTACTCTAACAAATGGTTATACGGTTTGACTACGGATCAAAAAACCGGCCCTAAGGTCACTGAAGTGTTAGTGTAACAATGCAAAAGGAGTAGGAACTCAAGGATAGTAGCAGGTGACGTTCTGCCTACCCCATTGGAAGAACGCGTGAGTTTATGTAGGTATGTGTAACAATACCTATTTTCTTGGTACAACTATCTGCTTTTGTCCATAGTTATTAGTGACAGGCGGTGAGTGTGTATGCTCATAATTCCCGTCTAAAATGGTCGTAGCTTCCCCATCCAGCAACAATGACGCTTTGCAGAATTTACTTTTCATTGAGGAACACCTCCAGCGGCTGAACCCAAGTTTCGACTGACGGGTATTGTAATATGTGAACCCGTTGTGTAGTATCAACGCGGTTCCTTTTTGAGATCTGATGAAATTGAAACCTGAAATAGAATAAAATATTATATAAATATTACAATTATTAGTTTTTCGTTTGTGCCCGCCACAGTAGGTATCAGCCAATGGAAAGACTCGTTTGGGAGTTAGTTTTTTTTTTAACACGCTTTTATTAGGTTCATATGTATGTTAGTAGGTACCTAGCTATGTGCCTATGTAACGGAAACTTTGAACATGATTTTGACCTCCTTCAAAACGACGGATTAAATCAAAATTTTGCATACTTATCAAGAATCGATGACAATTCAATAATGAAAAAAAAATGAATAGTAGAACTAAAAAATAAATAATAGTTTAAAAACTGAAAAACACACTTTAAAAACCACCTACTAAAAAAAGTAGGAAATAATTTAATTATATTATAAAGCGTCCCCACGCTATATAATATAATTAAATTATTTCCTAGTTTTTTTAGTAGGTGGTTTTTAAAGCGTGTTTTTTAGTTTTTTAAGTCTTGGAACCTTGACATATATAGTCGCCTTAAATCGGACTTAATGGGCCCGCGCAGTGGCATACATTTTCTTTCTCTTAATCTCGCCCACCAAATACTCTTCTTGCATTTGTAGAATCTTGCCATTTCTAAAAACAACAGAAGAATTAATACTGAAATAAAAAGAAAATCGTTGGAACGTAAAAAGCCTATATTTTATAATGTATAATATAAACAATACGAAACTATCAAACAAAACAATTTTTTTTCAAAGTTACCATAAACAAGAGATGAAGGAGTCTATGGAAGGAAAAATAAAAGCCTTTGTTTACCTTTTAATCAGAATACACCATTTGCTCAAAACAATGATAATAACAAAGTATACACTAAAGTAACAATGATTTTCTACTTCATAATCGAAAAAGAAAACAAATACCTAAATAAAAAGACGCTCATCACTCCCTCACACACCCTAACATACACAACACACATGCCACAAACACCCCTTGCACACCTCAATAACACTCACCTATTCACCCATTCACCTTACACTCACCACACAAAATGCATCCCAAATCATTAAGTCCTTGTACTGTTTATTTTTTACCTTAATTTTTTGTTTTTATTATCAACTAAAACTAAATTAACTTAATTACCTACTAAGCACTTTTCTGTACGGAACATCATTCCATTCTGTATCTGGGGAAGGGCGTTGTTAGCTGCGCTGCAGTTTATACTTTTGCAGCTATCATCGTTTTACTTGATATTTTACTAGTCATGTGTTATTGTTCCGAAATAAACTTTTTATTATTTTTATTTTATTTAGATCAAAATATAAAAAGTAAATATTATTAGGCACCAAGAAAAGTTTTTGCTTTTCATCTTGCTTATTTTTTATCTTTATTTTATTCCTTACTAGTTTTTCCCAGCGGTTTCGCCCGCGTGTAGGTAAAATTTATCCTACGGGAATGTACTACTTTGATTAAAAGTAACCTATGTGTTAATCCAGGTTATAAACTATCTGTGTGCCAAATTTTATCCTCTACGTTCAGCCAATTTTGCGTCATTGAGTAACAAACATGCAAACAAGTTTGTGTTTGAATGTTTAGAACATCCAAACACAAACTTTCACATCCTACTAATATTATAAACGCGAAAGTTTGTAAGTATGGATGGATGGATGGATGTTTGTTACCCTTTCACGCAAAAACGGCTGAACGGATTTGGATCAAATTTGGCACACAGATAGATTATAACCTAGATTAACACGTAGGATACTTATTATCTCGGTAGTACGTTCCCGCGGGATAATTTCCGACTTCCATGCGGGCGAAGCCGCGGGCGGAAGCTAGTTTATAATATTAGTAGGATATTTTTTAATCCTTGATAATATAAACAATTTTGTTCATTGCAAGTGTTTTTTTTTCTAAGATTTCGGCTCGTGATAGTTTTCTCTTCGATGGCAAAACTGGTCTTCGACCAATATCTCTATTCATTATCGATTCAATGCAGGAGTCTTTATCATTCACAAATCGAAAGAGTGTTGACTTGGGAACGTTGAAGTGTTGAGCTGCCCTTGTGTATCCCATTCTCTTATCTCGAACAGCGACTATAGCATCGTACATTTTTTCTCTCTCCCACTTTTTTCTCTTTTTATATTGGCTGAATGTTTCTAAAACCAAACAGAAGAATTAATACTCATACAAATGTGCATAAAATTTAGAATATTCCAAATTATGTTCATTTTCCATATTTATTTATTGAACATACAATAATATTAATAGTACTTGTACCTATACAGAAGAAGATTTTATTCAGTGCGCAAATTGTAACCATGAATTCAGCATATCATTGTAGACCCCCCAGCGCAGAAATTTTTCGTCGGTTATACAAAAAAAAAATCAGCTGTTCCATTCATTTTGACCGCGTAGGTATTGCACTTTTATATGAAACAGCAGATTGTTTTTTTTGTATAACCGACGAACAATTCCTTCGCTGAGGGGTCTACAACGATGTGCTGAATTCATGGTTACAGTTTGCGCACTGAATAAAAACTTATCCTGTATAATAAAAACAGAGAGACAAGAATCACAGGGCATCAAAAAAATTGTCCGCATCGTTGTCAATGGGAAAAGTGCCCAAAAAGCTGGCAGCATTACCACGTTGCTTGTATGGTGATGCTGATTCTTTGGCCAAAGACTAGAGTAACCCTCTTCTTACGTGAAGAGTCGTATTGAAGTTTTTTATACATCCATAATGTATCAAACGAAAAACCTATCAAACGGAACACTAGATTTATTCAAACTTAACTTATACAAGATATAGAAGAGACTTGAGAAGGAAAAAACAAAGCCTTATTTTGACCTTTTTAGCAGGATTAAATCAGAAAACACCCTTTGCTCAAAACGAAAAAAGGAAGAAATAAAAAGTATACAATAAAGTAATAATGATATATCTCCTTCATAATCGAAACTAAAAATAACAATAACCTAAAAAATACGGCTAGGAACATTTAAATGAAATAAAATAAAAATATTATAAATCAGGCCATGAAGAGTTTGTTTAAAGGAAAAAGAAAATAATATGAAACATCAGCAAAAGAATCGTTAAGGCCACATTTATAACACCCGACGCCACTCCCAGGCGTGCTCCAAATAACGAAGAGTGCAATACGGCCGATGTAGCATGGCCGTTCTGTTGAGTGCGATCCAGTCTGTCTCTTACTGCTCTCTACCAGCGATGCCCTAAGCCGAGGTAACGCAAACGACTGAACAGATTTTCTTGAATGATAACTAAGAAAACGTAACCTTTCAGTCAAAACAAAAAAAAAATCTAAATCAGTTCCGCCGTTTGGGAGCTACAATGCCACAGGCAGATGACACAGGTTAAACTTATAACACCTCTATTTTTCCGTCGGGAGTAAAAATGTTATTGTGCCGCGAAGTAGGTTTTATAAGTCTGTTCCGCCTTTAAGCGATTCTAAAGTATTTCCCATTATTGACACAATATTGCGGTGGTGGATGAGTATGATTCGTATCAGCCTGTATAATCTGTTTAAAACAGTTTAGCTGTATCTTAGCCTTACATCGTCTACTATTATGGGAAGAACATCTCCAACGAGCTATCTTTTTCTTCCTAGCTTGGTTAGCATGCCAGTACGTGTAGTCATTTAGCAGTATTAATTGTTTGCCTTTTTGCGACATTATGAACGTAAAGTCTGAAACAATTCTTTGTCATTCATTTGTTTTTAGTTTTTTACTGCCAAACCTTTAGCTATTTCTTCACCTGCTATTATCTATCTAGCTACGGAATTACACCACTTATTATTTTGGACGGCACAAGTTATATTATTAATTCCGACACCGCAACATTTAACTATTCTACAAATCTACAGATATTTGAACCAAATTTCTCTTTAAAAACATAACGAATAAGTCTCAATGTGTATAGTTTAATTTGTATCTACTCTTCCATAGACATTTCATACTAAACTATATGGTTGTTTATCCAAATAAAGCTTCGCATGAGGCTGTCAGTAACTAGTCTACATCAATAATTTGAACATTAGAATCAGAGGCTTCCGCGACGCGATTCTGGTAGAAAGAAAATCCATGAAGTTTTAAAAATTGCTCGACGAAGGTCAAGTCGTTGCGGGAGCCTCAAACCCGTGATTTTTAAGGAACACATTATCGGATTAATTTCCATCTGCTGTATCCAGCTGCATATATTTACTTATCATGCTTCAACATCTTCCAAGCTGTTATTATTCACTAATTTAATCATATATCAGAGTCGTAGGCTTCATGTGTCAATTTTGCCTTAGTCTTCACTTATACAAAAATATGTTTTCTATTTTATGAATGGTAGACTCTTTGCTCATAATACAGAGAAGATATTATTTAAACCACTGAAAATTGGACAAGGCAAAAGATGTCGACATAGCTCAAAGAATAACAAAGCTGAATTGCCGTAGAACCGATGACCATTGAGGTGGACGTGTTCTTGAGTGGAGATCGCGAATCGGCAAACGTAAGGTAGGACGCCCTTATGCTAGGTGAAGCGACGATCCTAGAAAGGTGGCTGGTAGCGGCTGGATGACTGTTGCCGAAAATTTAGTTGAATGGTGTGCAATTGGAGGTCATAACTAGCAGTGGGATGCTGTAGGCTGATGATCGATATTGGACGAAATAAAACACATTAAAATCTGATGAATGAGATAAGGTTATATTATAATGGTTTAATCAAAAGGATTTCGATTTGATTGTTAGTTAATCCTTTTCAAGTGCGATGCAAAATGTCAGAACATAAAATTAATATTTTTGCTAAAATAAGTATCTTTGAAATACACATTATTAAGCTAACACTTTATAGCTATTAGGAATCAAAGATTATCTGTTAAAACATTAGTCTCTTTGATTTCATATTTAATTATGACATCCAACCATTATTGATTTATTTTATTAATGCCTTAATTTACAAGCATTTTTAAATATAGTCCTTGGTTAAACAACCCTGGCTTAAAATTTTATTTAAAATATTTTTTTACACTAAATAGATTTATACTTTATTATAATTTACTGCAATAGTAAATCCTATAGTATAAATTACGACACACAAATATTTTATAATAATACATTAATTAATGATGGCTGCTGTTTAGAATACAAATTCTTCCAAAACTGGTCGAAAAGTTAAAGGCACTACACACCTACCTATATTATGTTTACCTACTAATAATAATAATGCATATTTTATCATTAAAAGAGGTTGATTTAATTAAGGTCAGTATTATTATTCCAAGAGAAATATTTAACTGAACCTCTAAAAGGTATTGACCGACACACCACACCGTTTTTAATAATTGAGCCTCTTTTTAACTTTGTGGCCTTTTGTCACATTTGGTTGCAGTAACAAAGCTCGATTAAATGGGTTGGGTTTTTTTTTCTTTGGGTGGGAAATCATCAAATAACTACTCCCGCTTTGGGTGGAGCGAGAGGGTGTGTCAGACTTTTACTAACTAAAACCCACCCGTGTTCCCTCAGTTACTTGTGTGCCAGGGGCTGCGGTATCTCTTTCGAAAAACCCGCACCCCTGGCAGAAATGGGTTGGGTTAGGTTAGAACTGTGACCATCCGCTACATTTAGTTCGCCAGCGCAAATGACCGCAGTTATCTGGCTATTTAGTTTTTTTAGGATTCTAAAATAGGAATTATTTGAGGTACACAAAAAACGAGACCATTTGAGTGTTCAATAATATGAAGTGCCAAATGGGAATTATTAGACCAAGTTCGCACGGACATAAAAAGTCGCGGCGAGATTTTACAGCGCACTGGATTTTGACCTCTCGGTGTTGAACCGAGCGTTGAGAATCCAACAGAGTGCATAGCAGCGCGTCGAAAAAACAAAAAGCAGTGTGTTAGAGGTTCGATTAAATATAAGCCATATTTCAATCCCCATAAGTGATACACAAATGATCGGTAGGTACCGAAATCTCTTGATAATACATCGGGTTCAGTTTGGGTGGGGGATGCGTATGCTCAATGTCAGGGTCCACGATTTGATTCCTATAATCCAGTTCCAACGCAGCTTTGCATTTTTTACTATTGTGTGAGGAGCATTTCCATGTAGTTGTTCTTCTTTTAATGTTTCTTCGCACGTACCAGTACGTGTAGTCTTTGTGAAGAATCAATTTGCTGCTCTGCTGGGATTTTATGAACGTGTACCCTGAAAAAAAGAGGCTTGAGTTTTTAAAAAATCTGCGTTTTTTCGGGCAAGGTACTTAAGGATTTTGAGAGCTATATCACAATTTGCAAAAGTTTTGTTAGTTTTGCTATTGAACATTTATTTTAAAACATAGCTATAAAGGTGGATTTGATTAAGATTTATAAATAAAAGTCATTGCATAATAAGCATGAAAAACTTAAATTCACTATCTTTAATTAACATGTATTCATACAAAGACCGCAGTAATTAAACAGACTCAACATTTTGAAGTCTGTTTAATTTCTGTCTTTTCTGCATTTAATTCAGAAAGGCAGTATTAAAATTATTTAAAAAAATAAGTCCTTGAATTCTGAATGTCTTTACATTGTGTTTTTTTTAGTAGTGGTTTACAGAATGCCTCTTAGTTCAGTGTGACAGTGTGCTTCTTGCCAAAGGCCTCCTCTTAGAACTTCCATTGAGTCCTATCTCTTGCTACTCTTCTCCAATTTTGACCCGCTGTGAACTTAAATCCCTCCCACCTATATTGTCTTCCCCTGTTCCTTTTGCCATCCCTGGTACACATTCTGTCGACAACTTTACTCCACTTGTCTTGAATGCCTCTTAACATGTTAGCCTGTAAATCTCCACTTTTGTGGTGTATTTTGGCAAAAAATTGTTATGTTACTAATATTATAAATCCTATTAATCCTATTATACTAATACTTATACTGGTTTATAATGATACTAATTACTAATATTAGTATTATAGTAATGATATTATAAATTATATTTTTATTTATTTTATTTTTAAATGTTTTTTTATGTATTTTATATTCTAATATTTAAAAATATAATTTGTATGTGTATGTTAAAATAAAGGATTATAAATTTAAAAGTTTGGATGTTTTGATGGTTGGATATTTGTTAATTAATCACGCAAAAATTGCTCAACGGCTTTGGATATAATTCGGTACACCGTTACATTAAAGCCTGCATTAACAGATAGAATTCTTCCCAATTGTACGTTCCCTAGTGGTATTTTTTTACCTCCAAAGCTAATAACAAATAATATATTATTCTTCATATGGTTTGTAACATCAATATCGTCACCAAATAATTATTTTTATTTTATTTACATATGTGACCATTTTTAACAGCTGTTTCATATCAAACACAGAACCACATCGTAAATTTATTTAATCTCCTTGTTTTTGAAATTCCAATTTTCCTGGCTGTTTTTTTCCAACTCGCGTGCAATCCTGGTAATATTATAAATGTGAAAGTTTGTGAAGATGTTTTGACGTTTCTTATTCAATCACGCAAAAACGACTGAACGGATTTAGATGAAATTTGGCCCATAGATAGATTATAACCTAGATTAACCCATAGGATACTTTTTATCCCGGTAGAACTTTCCCGTGGAATAATTTCCGACCTCAAACCCTAGTAACACTTTGCCCGACCTAAGAATCTAGTGCAGGACCACAGGTTCAACAGTAGCGCGTGACCAACAAGGCAGACAAATCAGACACTTAAAAGAAATCACTTTGATATTTTCAAAGTTACTCGTACATTATAATAATGTATTGGTTTGCCTACAGATTAATAATTATTTTAACTTAAATTTATGGCATACCCCGTCAACGATGATAGTCGCTACTTCCGCAAGAGTAACAAAACAACTTGACTGAACACATTCATAACATTACAGTGGCCTATGTTATAACCTAGAAGGTTATCCAGGTTATAGCATAGGATACTTTTATCCCGGTAGTACGTTCCCATGGCATATTTTTCGACCTCCATGCGGGCGAAGCCGCTGGCTGGCTAGTTAAGTATAATTCAGTAAATCGTTTATTTTTCTTGAAGCTAAGCATGATATTTATTTTGATAAATCTTAAATACAATAAGCTAACAGTAACATATATATTACAGTAACATAAGTAAGTATATACAAAGGAGACAGCTCATCAGACATCAAAAAAATTATTCACATTACTGTCAATGGGAGGAGTGCCCAAAAGGCTAGTAGCATTGCCCCGTAGGACGGCAATAATTTCTTTGTTCTAAAAATAGTCCAGTCCTCACGTGAAGAACCGATCAACAGCTTGGCGATGTCCAGAAATACTCCTATGAGCACTCGGACCCCATCCATTAAATATCAAATAATATCAAAACATGAATTAGGAACAGCTTAATCTTCTACCCATTCTATTTAACTTAAAAAATACAGCCCATTTAAGATTCACCATTTCATTCGTATTTCAAATACTTTCCGTTAGGAAATAAAATCTTTTCAGGTCCATGGTTATGCTTAAAGCTGGTACCTACGAAAGTGTTCGTGGGATCCGTAATTAGCGTGGCTCGGCATTTTTGTTCACATCTATAATTCAGGCAACGCCACCGATTCCTGTTTTTAAACCGGTAGTAAGTGTAATCCTTAAAGATCATAAACGTCAGATCTTCTATCCTTTCAAAAAATGGTAAACCTGAAAAGAAAATTATTGTACAGTATATTAATCACCAATAATTAAAAATAACCACACAGCTAAAACTTGTTTATCTACAGCATTAAATAATTTTTAATCAACATTGGATTTTAAAGAATTTAACCTCTGGAGAGGAACATTTTTAATCAATAAAAACGGCCACCTAATTGCGTAACACACTATCAATCAGAATTTGAATCATTTTGAAGGATATTTATTGCTAATCCATTGCTTAATATATTAGAAAAAATTGTCTGCTCAACAAAGTACACGCAATGATTGGTGTCGAACTGTCAAAATGCAAGCCATTCCTGCTGTTAGTATGTGCCAATTATTTACCGCGATGTAAGAGGTTTTACATCTTACCACTTCATGAGCGCAGATGCATTGCAGATATGTCGTACTTGTTTAAAATTCCAAATGGTACTGTAGATTGCCCTGAACTGTTAGGCAGCTTAGTATTAGTCACACACTGCAAAATGTTTCGCAAACCTAGCTTGTTACATGTTCCTCATTCCAGGTCTGCGTACAGGCAGAATTCATTTCTAATCTGTGCGAGCATCGCCGCGGGAGACGCCCTGGGCGTCGGGAATATCAGGCTGATTCCCGGCCACCGTAGGCGCGGGCTTGCGGACGGCGAGTAATGGATAGCACGCTGCCCGGTACGGACCAAGCCCGGGTCGACGGCGCGTTGTGTTCCACGCGCGCTTCAAAGAGATGTCAGCACCAACTGGAGGAGTCCCCAAGGGCCGATACCTGCCAGGGGTGCGGGTTGTTCGAAAGAGATACCGCGGCCCCTGACACAGGCAACTGAAGGCAACTGAGCTAGGCAGTTTTTGTTGTATTTGGCAACTCTTGGCAAATCACTTAATACCAGTTTATGAGGATCTCATCTGTTTCTAGGATTAATTTCGTTAGCTGACTCACAGACACGGTAGCACCAAACCTCTTGAGCTTTGGTTGACATGAGTCATCAGGTTGAAGTCCACATATTGCTCTGATGCACTTTTTTTACGATAAATGCTCTATCATATTGGTACCATTACATCACATTACGAGACCATATCACTGTAGCGATTCAACATAGGCGAGTATAACATAATGGCAGTTTTTATTTTTAACTTGCTTCAGTGCGTATTAACAACTATGTTGGGTTGGCTTTCAGTCTAACCGGAAACAGGTGAATAACAGTACTTTACATGGAGCTGCTTATCTGACCTCCACATCCCAGTAACCGAGAAATGCGATATTCCTTGGTAGACTGGTTGTCAGACCTTCGGGCTGACGTTGCTGACGACCCGTTACAACGTAAAGTGCTTTTTGAGGCACGGAGGGTATTTAGATATGAACTAACGTAACTTGGCAGCGCATAGATATAATATATCATCCATGCAGCGCCAAAATGCCAACATTGCCTTTATTTTCGACGTGATGTAGTGTCAAGTACCTCCATCGCTGTATTTCGACGTTTACGTCAGCGTCATCTGAAACAAATTATTGTTTTAAAATGATCTGGAGGTATATAATGGCGTGATTCTTGGACTAAAAGAAGAATTGGCAGCAAATTTAAACTTTATCAATCTTCAGTAAGATTGTTCCAACTTTGCTGGTGGAGATTTTGCAATCCGACATCATGAGAGTAGGTTTAATCTACTTGGCAATCGCAGTGAAGGAATTATAAATTACTAGATTCTTCCTGCGACTTCGTCCACGTCAAATTTCTTGCTACCCCGACTCAATCCGTCGCATTGAATCGCTTGCCCGTACGAGCATTTCGTATTCGTGACCATGTAAAAAATGTGAACGTTTGTATGTTTGCATGTTTGTTAGTCAATCAAACAGAACCGGCTAAACGGATTTGAATAAAATTTGGCACGCACATAGGTTTATTACCTGAATTAATAACACATAGGATCTTTTTATCTCGGTAGTCGTTCCCGTGGGATAATATTCGACCTCCATGCGGGCGAAGCCGCGGGCAAAATCTAGTAAATAATAATTACTTTCCTATTTAACTTAGGTACTACGTTAATGTGTATGCGTATGTCTAAGTATTAGTATACAGGGTGAAATTGAAAACATGCGACAAACCGAAATGGGAGATTGTACTCATCATTATGAACAACTTTTACTAAGGGACCAATGATGCAATCGCGAAAAAAAAAAACATCTGTTCCCTACATTTATGTTCGCATAACTCGTCAAAATGTAGGGAACAGCTGTTTTTTTTTGCGATTGCATCATTGGTCCCTTAGTAAAAGTTGTTCATAATGATGAGTACAATCTCCTATTACGGTTTGTCGCATGTTTCCAATTTCAACCTGTATAATATATTATTTTTTGAGTAACCTATCCCTTATGTTGTACCTGCCATGTTTTCTCTCTGCATCACCCCAAGGTTGACTGGTAAAAAATGCCTCAGGCATTAAGTCCGCCTATGTACAGTATTTTTTTCTTGTGCATTAAGTTTTAATAATTAATAAATAAATAAATAATGTGGCTAAGAAATTTTTGGTATACTTACCCTATAGTTAGGATGTGAATGTACCTGTAACAGACTTTTAACATTATTATCCAAATAAAGGCCTGTAGTACTTTGATTACTAAGAATATAATTATTTCCGAGGAGAATGTTTATATTAGCCGCAGCATCCATATTTACTACTAACAAAACATTACAGTTCATTTTCTATGCAATTACAATAATGTAACTGTTATTACCATTACTTTTAATTTCATTTTTCAGCGACGCGCGTTTGAAATGTGGCAAATAACTTAGCTATTCAGTAACAATCTCACTGTGAAAGCATAAGTAAAGTGAGCTTAAAGTGAGCTGTAATTTTATCTGATGCTAGAAATTGACACTATTGACAGCTCACTTCAAGCTCACTTCACTTTAGTTTTCACGGTGAGATTTTTACACCATATCAATACAGGTGTACAAAGCCGCTGTGAATGTAAGCGTGACGACGAGAGAGCTAAACGTACACAGACAGACACAATCGAAGATCGAGTTTATTTTATACCACATAAAATATTTGTGTGAAATAGCTATGGTGCTAATAATCTTGAAATGACAGTTGAAAAGTTTTCAATACTGTTGGCGCCACTGCTTCCGGTCACCAAACATAGCGCTAGTATCACGAGTCAAGCGACGCACCGTGGGTCCAGTGCTGCCTCCTGCGTCGGACCGGACGTTGGAACGTTGCTGGCGAGTTATTGGCTAACGTCACTTCGGCGCGGGAATACCAAGTCTATAAAAACTCCGTGTTGACTGGGCTGAGCTCACTTTTTACTCGCGCTTCGTCGTAGAAACAACATTTATACTGTCCATTAGTGTCAAAACTTATTGTAATTAATTAAATGGCTGTGTATTAAAAGTGATCAAAGTACATCTATCTATTTATTCTTGATTAAAGTAGATTTAACTTACAATACCTTAATCATTTTTGGTATTCTATTCAGTTGAGCTTCTACAAAAAAATTACAAATTATGTAAAGACTCCTACAGACAGGCGGGACGGGAAAAAGTTCAAAAAACTTCATGAAAAAAATTCTACCAGATCCGCGTCGCTCCTGTCTGTGCCTTTAATAATGTTCGCAGGAATATATAATTCATCATCATCATCATCGATATATAATTAAATTTTAAAATCTATTCCGTTGTAGATGGAAAAGTTCAGATTTTGGATGATTATGGTTGTAGCTGATAGCTGTGATTTTATCATCAGCGCTTAAGAAAAGCTTCGCCTTACAGCCTTTTGTAGAGCGTGAGGTGCATTGCCAGCAGTTTTTAAATTTACTTGGAATGAAAGTGAATTGATTGTAGAGGATCGTCTTTGTTCCTGATGCCGTGGTTACATAGCTGAAACCTGAAAAAAAAAACAGAACTGCACGACTGTTCTTTTCGAAGGATGACCTATCACTTCCTACTTATCTAGCACCTCGGAGACTGGATGCCTACCCGGTTGGTTGAAATGAGCTCGTCCCCAATTACTTTGGAATTAGGTACACATTTCTTTTCGTTTAGCCTATTCTGTCCCACTGCTGGGCAAAGGCCTCCCAGAAGACCTTCCAGGAACTCTTTTCCCGCGCCAGCTCGATCCAGCCATCGCGGTACGCATCCAGGTCGTCTCGCCACCGCTTTCTGGGCCGACCGCGGCGGCGTCGTCCATCTTCAGGCACCCATTGTATAAAGACCTTTGCCCAGCGGTCATCCTGCATGCAGCTGATGTGACCCGCCCAATCCCATTTGAGCCTGGCAGCCTTCTTGCCTACGTCTTTTATACTCGTTCTGGAATGCAGCGAGGTGTTCCGAATTTTGTCCTATCTTTTTACAACCAGAATGCTGCGTTCCATCGCTCTTTGGCAAACTCCACATAACTGGCAAAATATGGGTTCCAAGTATTAGGAGTCGAGATTATTGCCATCAACTGGGCATGGATCCAGACCCTGAGGTGAAGAAGACTCTCATTATGATTATGTTTCAAAGTATAGTGTCAAAGATCATGACCACAGTGGGTACTACGCCGTAGCACTTTTGTAGCAAATTACTTTTCAGCTACGCGATGTGCTACGTTGGTCTTAACTATTCTACCGTATACGTTTTTTTTCCAATTTCACTGATTTACGTGATTTTATATATAATAATTAAAACGATTTTTCATGTTGTTCATTAAAACTTATGAAAATATAGTATTTTAACCGTAAAAGCACGTCATTTGTGCTCTCTATTCACCTCTCGCTTGCACACTGCCGCTGTGACTCATACAAACCAGGTTGGGTCGCAAAAATAACACAGTACAAGGTCAAATTTAATTACCTAGTGAAACTCCGAAATGATGTATTTCGATATTTAAACATTAAAAAAAAACAGATTTTCTCAACTCATACTTCAAGTATCAAAATCAACCACTGGTGGTTGGCTAACGTTTACCTAATTTACCTAAACCAATTTACAAATACAAAAAAAAATAACCTGTATAGCGAGCCACCATTTCTAATTCTTCACTTTATGCACACGAATAGTACCTACGTATCACCACCATCAAAGGTGCCAACGGTTATCTTCCAAAAATATGAGTTTCAAGAAAAAATTTTCTACTGCCCAATAGAACTCAATTTTTATTCCCGCCTAGATCACAATAGGTTGATGGACTGCATCTTCACTCCCTTATCCGGCCGCTCATATTTTATACGCCAAAGTTCGGCTTTTCCGAAGAAGACCGATGGAAACTTTAAGTCTGATATATTTACCTTTATTTAATCGAAATTTCAAGGGTGGATGTGTGTGATGATCTTCGCAAGAGAGAACTTGATTTTCGGAATTTACTAATAACTTTGCTTGGCATTTTTGACTGCTGCGAGCCGTACATCGCCAAATGTTCAAATTCTCGGACTTTTTCGCATTCCTACTGTAATGTGAACTGTAGTAGGAGTACGAATACTTATTATGCAATATTATGTGCGAACCGTTTTGCGTTTTTAGTAACTGAAACTCTGAAACAAACACATAGGAATTTTAAATAGTTTCGCCCTTAAAATTCAGCTATTTTGATGTAGCATTAAATTTGCACATTCGACAGTTCATGTCGAATTTTAGCATCACATCAAACATCGACTACATGCCATGACTACATGCGGGGAGAATATATTTGGACAAGACATTAAAAACTACTAACAAAACGTATCATTTTATTAAAAAATATTGTGAAATGAAACATAATAATAATAATGCTCAATAAATATATGTCCTCAAATGGGAAAACGACGGTAATTTTACAGTGTGATAATCTTCAAAGCAACCTCGCATAAGGCATAAAGTTTTAGCACACTTTTTGCTTTGCCAACGGGGCCTCATTTTGCAAACAGTACATCTTAGTTGCTTTTCTATTTTATTGGGAAAATGGCCTCTATCCTCACGCGAGAACCTGGACACACTTAAAGGAGGTTGTTGTTTGTGCTTCAATTTAAGCGCGCACTTAATTTTTGATATGCTTGAAGAACATGAGTGTAAAATAGTTATTTTAGGTGAGGAGCTGCGTTTAAGAGCTGTCGTAAGATGAGTTAGCTGTAGTTACCTAGCGACCTCGACAATTAATCATATTATTCTTGCCTGAGCTACCGGAAGCAAGTTCGTCATGCTCCGGAGATGTCACTGCTTACGATAAATTCGGGGGTCGGGTTGCCTCCTTCTCACAAATATGGCGAAGGGATAGTGGCCGCTCTTTGCGTTATGCTCGTGAATGGGTGCTGCTTGTGGTGAATGCTTTTTTTTAACTTATTGTACAGTTAAAGTTTTAATTAACAAAAAAAATGTGTATTTTTAGATATTTCTTCAAATTCCGGATTCAGCCATCTATAAACACTTGAAAAATTCACTTTGTAACTTTAAATTAAAGTTAAGTAAAGCTTAGTAGTTTCGGGTAGGTACACAAAAACTAGTGGTGTTTCCATGCAATGTGTACAATTTAAATAAACACTTTTTTATGTTAACAGATCCTTATGTAGTTCCCCTCGTCAGTAACTATATAATCCCGAGGAGGATAGTTGTGTCAAGCGTTGCCGGCTATACGCTGAATATTGCTACCATAGTCAAGGACTAATGAAACATTGCAACGTGTGCGTTTACTTTGCGTGCAACGCCAATAATGGATGCATTTATTTCCGACTTGACGGGGGTGAAAGTCGGTCAAATCCTTATGTAATATTAAACGCGTACCTCGTTGTGAATTGATGTATTTGAAATCTGAAAAAGTATCCAATTTTACTAGCTCTCAATTTAAAATAAAAGTGGGGAAAATATTTTTTTTTTTGAGGGTGGGAAATCATCAAATAACTTCTCCTGCTCTGGGAGGAGCAGGAGGGCGTGTCTGACTTTTACTGACTAAAACCCACCCGTGTTCCCTCAGCTGCCTGTGTGCCAGGGGCAACGGTATCTCTTTCGAACAACCCGCACCCCTGGCAGGCATCGGCCCTTGCGGACGCCACCAGTCCGGCGCACCAGGACACATGGCACGCCGTGACCACCCCAGGAACCAAGTAGCACAAGGGCCCCGGACTACGCTGGCACCCCTGGCACCCTTGGTCCCCCTGCGACGGGTCAGCGCAGTGGCCCCGCCGCCTACCACTTCTCGGCCGCAGGGGATAGAGAGAGCGGCCAACGCTATACCGACACTCCTCTTCCCCTGCGGCCCCACCGCGTCCGCCATCAAACGGTGGCGGCCCCGTCCAGGCCACGGAAGGGAAGAGCGCTATTCAGAAGTACCGGCACTCCTCCTCCGCCGCAGCCTGTAACCCTCAGCCGCGATGCCTCCCATAAGACATCGCGGCCCGCCTCAGTTGCGGTGCACCTCACCGCAACCTACTTTTTGGCCACCACGTCGTCGGCTTGGAAGCAAAAGCCCTGACGAGCGGCCCCACCTTGGGGTTCCTCTTCGCTTCACCGTGGGAGCGGACCACGGCTACTGAGCCCCCCCACAACGATAATGCGGGAACCCACTGAGTGGTTGGGGAAAATAGTTCCCACATCAAAAAGTCACTTTTATTACTGAAGAAATCCTCCAGAAATTTCGGAAAAAAAAAGTGAATTGAATGTGTGTATGTTTTACGTCTACTAGTTCCTTGTAATGATGTTCCATAGCTGTTAGAAATGTTCACTATGGAATAAATCAAAACAAGGAATTACGCAAAGTGGCACTTTACATGTTGAGCACTGTATTTTGGATCTCTTATCGTGAGTTCTGGTGCTGCATACACGACAGCGTCTCCACGAGCTGAGTTTCTCATGTCGGTGGATGCCCACGTTAGCCAGACGGATCTCATCAGTGACTCCCACCACCTTCTGCCGATTTGTTGACCGCATTGGCGGTACCGTTGAGCATTGTGACTGGCTCTCCAAGCTGTTCTGTGTCAACTCTTCATGTAAAATGAGCTCTGTGCCCCGTTGTGAAACGACGAATATAGTTTCTGGAAGAAGCAATGTTTTCTTTTCTTATTTACTCAATTAATAAAGTATTATTTTAAATTTTGCTTAAACTCTGTTGACGTCATCAATTCGTTTGTCAAGCTTGGTTGTGGCATTAATTTTTAATTTCTTAGACAATGTTTTTGGTTTCATAAATCAAATAATTAGGAGTCCATATCACTTTATTGAACATCAAATAGTGTATGATTATAATGGTAAACAGCAAATTACACAACAATTACTAAAAGTTATGTAGCCTCTAAATTACCTCAGATCCTTACGTAGTTCCCCTCGTCATTAAGTACATAATCCCGAGGAGCATGGTTGTGTCCAGCGTTGCCAGTTATACGCTGAATGTTGCCACCATAGTCAAGGACTAATGAAACATTGCAACGTGTGCGTTTGCTTTCCGTGCAACGCCAATAATGGATGCATTTATTTCTGACATGACGGAGGTGAAAGTAAGTGAAATCCTTATGTAATATTAACCGCGTACCTCGTTGTGAACTGATGTATTTGATATCTGAAAAGTATCAAATTTTATTATCTCTCAATTTAAAATAAAAGTGGGGAAAATAGTTGCCACAACAAAAATTCAATTTTATTACTGAAGAAATCCTGCAGAAATTTCGAAAAAAAAAACGTGAATTTAATGTGTGTATATTTTAAGTATAATAAATCCTTGTTATGATGTTCTTAGTATGTTCCATAGCTGTTAGAAATGTTTACTATGGAATAAATCAAAACAAGGAACTACGCAAAGTGGCACTTTACATGTTGAGCACTGTATTTTGGATCTCTTATTGTGAGTTCTGGTGCTGCACATACGACAGCGTCTCCGCGAGCTGAGTTTCTCATGTCGGTGGATGCCCACGTTAGCCAGACGGATCTCATCAGTGACTCCCACCACCTTCTGCCGATTTTTTGACCGCATTGGCGGTACCGTTGAGCATTGTGACTGGCTCTCCAAGCTGTTCTGTGCCAACTCTTCATGTTCAATGAGCTGTGTCCCCCATTGTGAAACGACGAATACGGTTTCTGGAAGAAGTAATGTTTGCTTTTCTTATTTACTCAATTAATAAAGTATTATTTTAAATTTTGGTGGTCAAGCTTGGTTATGGAATTAATTTTTCATTTCTTAGACAATGTTTTTTGTTTCATAAATCAAATAATTTGGAGCCCATATCACTTTATTGGACATCAAATAGAAGATAATTATAATTATATAAACAGCAAATTACACAACAATGATTAAAAGCTATGTAGCCTCTATGTAATCTTTAATATTCATAATAGGACGTCTAAGTTAAGTGCAGCCACTAAGTTACTCATTTATAACACCCTCGTCCGACCATGTCTGACATATATTGCGCCGGCCTGGAGTAGCCTGACTGATATGATAAAAACTGCAATAAGTTGCAAGTTGTCCAAAATAAGGCGGTGAAAATGTCACTGCCTTTCGTACAAATTTAAAAAGACTTCACGAACAAATAAAATTTCCAACAATTAAAAAAAATATTTTAAAATCAGCCCGAAAAATATCTATTTAGTTAAAAACCCGAAACATTATAACCCATTAATTTCATCCATAAGTAAAAGTAGATCTAATAACTTATTGTATTGGTCGCAGTAAGCATACTCGGCGAAAATGTTTCGTAAGTTACCCTCATATTAGTATTATTATTTCCTTTATTTCAATATACACATACAAATTATATTTTTAAATATTAGAATATAAAATATATAAAATATTTAAAAATATAAAAAAATAGTAGCCCACCGGTATCAGGAACAGGGTCCAAGCTACCGGCGGTCAGGGCTCCAAAGAGAGGAACCTCCTAACAATGCGACCCGTGTCCAGGAGTACCTCTTTCTGGATCAAGCCCTTGATCCAGCTGCCCAACGAGAGTCTCCTTAGGTGTTGGTCGAGGCTCTTTGGTATCAAACCATTGGCTGATATGACTATCGGTACAATGATCGCTGATTCCACATCCCACATCCCACATGTCGATAACCGCGCGAGCCAACTCAAGATACTTGATTTGTTTATGATTCTCGGCTTTCACGAGGTTCCCGTCATGCGGGACCGTTATGTCAACGATCATTGCACGCCGCTCTAGTCGATCCACCACCACTATATCAGGCTTATTGGCAACAATAGTCCTGTCAGTGATGATGGATCGATCCCAGTACAGTGTGATATATCCATTTTCGAGAACTGGGTCGGGCACATACCTGTAGTACGGCACTTCCGACTCCACAAGGCTGTATTTCAGAGCAGGTTGCTGGTGAATAATCCTGGCTACAAGGTTGTGCCTATGCAAATTTATTATTATTTATTATTCTTTTTCTTTGACTTAATGATGACAAATGTAATAATATAACTTAAATTATACTCTTGTAATGTTCTCTCCTGCGCTTCTACTATTTTTCTTTTTGTATTAGTTAAGCGCGTTACCTTTAGTAAGTAAATAGTATAGTGGTATGCGTTTACAGTCAGTGTTATTAAGACTTTTATGCCATCGAATAATATTGTATTCTTGTCGACTGATAAAATTATGTTTAAAATAAGAATAGTATAGTTAGTGTACAATGTCTGTAAAGGCAAGTTATAAGCCTAAGAATTTGTTACGTATATGTTTGTACTCAATTAGACTGAGATCTCATTTTATGCACTCTGTAATATTATATTTTTACTAAAGACTTTTAAAATTAAAAATTAATTAAATAGTCTTTAATAAAGTGACTGATCTTGCGTATCACCCTCGGCGCGCTATTGCTAAATTAATAAAAATGCATTTGAACTTTTGTTTTAAATGTTTTGTAATAAAAGAAAATATTTTTATACAACAGTTAAGCGTATGTTTTAAGAGGATAATTTTAAAACATTTATGTTTATTTATTTAAAATATTTATTATGTATGTTATTGAAGACACCAAATAAACAGAACATTTGAGTGAAATCGTAAGGTCACATTGACTGGCCTATCTTTTTTCAAAATAATATTTTTAATATGAAAAAAAAAATGATTTTGAAAAATTCACTTCGTTTTAAAATATTCACCTTTATGGTAGTAGTATTTGGGAGGTGCATGATTGTGGAAATCGTGTGCGAATAAAATATTTCCATCTAAGTCTAAGGCTAATTTTGCTTTGCAGTTTCTGTGAGCACAGGCTGAGCATCTCCAGTGATGAATGCCTTTGTTCTTGACCAGGCGAGCATGACAGAAAGTGTACGCGTTGTACATTATGAGCTTCATGGTGCCTTCGGTCGACTTTATCACGTGGTAATCTGTTAAAGATATAAAACACACACGTATAAAGAGACAAAAATAACGGAACAGAAAAATACGTACAAAGGTGATGTTTCTTTTTAAAGAAATCTCTTGCAGCATAACTTCAATAGCAGAGTAGAAAAAAACAGACAGATGTAGGAAAATCAAAAACAATTAATTTATTTAAATATAAAAATACAATATAAGAATAAACATACATACATATACACTTATCTACTTCTAAAATAAATAATAAATATAATGTAATTTTAATAGTAAATGCATATGCAATTATGACAACGTGGAATTATAGTATTCTTTCACTCTTTTTTCAGCTGCATCCGGTTGGACTGGGAGCTGAACTCAACATGGCTGGGAAAAGGCTAGGAAGATTGCAGAATTTATTTATTTGGTTAATTAAATAAATACTTATTGTCTCTTATAAATTGATTTATTTCACAACCATTGTTTCGGCTTTTACACTAATTTAACTAAAATAAATGTTGGTTGATATCATTTAGTCAACCAATACCATTTTATCAAACTTAACTTAAATATTATCAAAAATTCAAAGTACAGTTGAACCGCTGCACTTGAATACTGTCCTTAAAAAACGGTTTTTCAGAAGACCGCTGGCCGCCATAACGTTTCAGTGACGTCACTCACCGGTAAATTACAGACGTTATAATATGGCGGCCACCGCTCTTTTAGGGAACCGTGGCTTAGCTGTCAAATTGTTGCTACCGACGGCAACGTGCGATGCGGTTGTATGGTCAGCATCGAAAGTCGATAAAAGTGATAACATACCATAATATCACGCTTGTACTGCCCTAAGAGTTAAGCACAGAAGTGCCTATTGTATCTACACCCAAATTTCGCCACTTATATTTACCTCGCATGCAATAGGGGGCGAGCGTATATATACATACTCAGCCTATAACGTTCCCACTGCTGGGAAACAGGCCTCCTCTCAGTGAGAGGGAGTTTGTTGCTACCGACGGCAACGTGCGATGCGGTTGTATGGTCAGCATCGAAAGTCGATAAAAGTGATAACATACCATAATATCACGCTTGTACTGCCCTAAGAGTTAAGCACAGAAGTGCCTATTGTATCTACACCCAAATTTCGCCACTTATATTTACCTCGCATGCAATAGGGGGCGAGCGTATATATACATACTCAGCCTATAACGTTCCCACTGCTGGGAAACAGGCCTCCTCTCAGTGAGAGGGAGTGGGCCGTAATCCACCACGCGGGCCCAGTGCGGGTTGGTAGATGTCACATGTCTTTGAATTTTTGGTTCTAGGACTTGCCGGTTTCCTCACGATGTTTTCCTTCACCGTTTGAGAGGAGCAGTGATGAAATTATTTATTATTTATTTACTCGTAAGTCACGGCCATTATACCACTGGGCCACCACTGCTCTCATAAATATAGCCTATATATAGGCTATATTTATTCTAGTTTTTTCAATCATCACAACACAACGCCTACTCTCAAACACATGTATGCCACAACATTTAATTTAATTTAATTTTAATTTATTTGTAACTCTATTCATTTATTATTACGGACATACATACACTTCACTATGTATTTATTATTCGAGCTTATGGTACTCGTGGGTTGGAGCTGAAAATCAGCGTCAGGTGTTGCATACTGTGTTGCCATCTGACATTATGCTGAGCTGAGGACCTTTTGGCATTAATAAAATTGTTGTGTTTTATTTATAGCTTTAAGGTTATATAAGCTGTAATGCCAATAAACGCATTTTTCTTTCTTCTTTCTTTATAGCCTATCAAATCCAGACTCCGGGCTACTACTGATCACTTTTTTTTTTTTGTGTGGGAAATCATCAAATAACTTCTCCCGCCCTGGGTGGAGCGGGAGGGCGTGTCAGACTTTTACTGACTAAAACCCACCCGTGTTTCCTCAGTTGCCTGTGTGCCAGGGGCCGCGGTATCTCTTTCGAATAACCCGCACCCCTGGCAGGCATCAGTCCTTGCGGACCCCACCTATTGGTTCTGACATCTCTTTGAGGCGCGCGTGGAACACAACGCGCCGTCGACCCGGGCTTGGTCCTTACCAGACAGCGAGCTACCCATTACTCGCCGTCCGCAAGCCCGCGCCTACGGTGGCCGGGAATCAGCCTGGGATTCCCGACGCCCAGGGCTTCTCCCGCGGCGACTACGGCCGTGAGGGCGCATATACTGCCTCTCCCTCACGTGCGCCGCCTCCCTCTTCGCGAGCATTACTGCGTCGCAGAAGGAGGTGACGGCTAACCATTCACTCTCGCTCCGTACCATGGCCTGCACCAGGGCCGGACGCGAGAAATCGCCGCCGCCCGATCGCCTCCACGAGGACACGGCGGTGCTCCGCCCAAGCCGGGCAGACCGCCACCGTATGCTCCACCGTGTCCTCAGGGTGCTACTGATCACTTCATGATAGAAAACCAAGTAACACCTTTCCTGACCTTGAATTGAAGCGCTTGCGACCACTAAAACAACGAGGTCACTGATGCTTTAACAAAATTATTGAAATTAACACAAAATTATTCAATAAGAACTATACTTATTTGAATTATACATATGTGCAGGTTTAACAAAGTTTATTCTTGTAAATCTTGTAAGTAGTACATAATAAAGAGTATATGCAATTATTTTGTTTATTATAAAACCAGCCTCAGACAGCATCTGTCTGGCTTCAATGCTGTGTTAAACATTGAAATTCATACATTATACATACATTTATCTTATTTATATATATAAGACGGCGGGAAACCCAATGCACGCCGTCTCTGATGTCTCTGGTGTAATTCTTCGTTGGTATATAGGTAGTTGGTTTTCAATCACACACAACACTTAACTCAAACCATTTATTTTCACTTAAATCTTTTACAGACACTTAGGATTTTCATTTATCAGTGAATCAGATAGTTTGAGTTGCGAAGGGAATCTAGGCGCCCATTCCAAAACTAAAGTAGGTCTCATATGGAGAAGAACGGGCAAGAAACTCCACGGACACTCTTTTAAATCAAAACATTATGTTACAGAGGTTTCATATTGCACAATTATAATCTTAGTCATTTTTACACACTTTCATCGCGTTACCGTCCGGCCGCCATTATTTTCCATCTCTCCAAATGGGCGGAAGTACTGCGTATCGCATAGACAGGAGTACCGAATCTTATTACTTAGTAAGTGTTATAAAATTTACTAACAATAGTCAAATGCTATGAGTTAATTCTTTAATAATTAAACAATGCTAGTTATCACAAATGCAATGGCGTTTTAAGATGAAAGTTTAATTAGTAATGTCATTACTTTTATTACGTAAATATCACTACTTTACAACATATCCGGTTTTTCAAAGAATTTAATCAAACAACAGGAATTCACAAATAAATGTGTGTGTAAAATAATCTTGTTACTTTATCAATTGTAAATTTTGATTGAAACTGATTTAGTTCTCATATTAAATTATAACAATCAGTTATTGATCATTAAACTCGCAATCCGCGCCATTTTCGGCACAGTAGGTAGCAATGTATCATAAACAAATGTACTGTGTCAAATGACTGAAAGCCCAAAGACAATAAAACAATTATTCCTTTTTAATTGTGACTATAGTTTTAACTAAGGCATCATAATTAGTTTTATAGTTATTCATCTAATAAATCAAACCAGCAGTACTCTGCGAGTTTTATATTACAGCGTGGCCAATAGATGGCGTTGATCTTAAGAAAACAAATGGACAGACTGATGCATGCAAATGGTTATAATAATATTCCAAAGGGCAGGAGCACCGGGCTTAATGGTGTTATTACAATTATAATAAATAGTTACGCATAAGATTATATTATAATCTTTACAAGAGGGCGCGCTCGCGGCGACACGGCCGTTCTGATTGGCGGTGCGCGCTCTGCACCTGCCGGTGCCCTCTCCCTCCCTCTTTGTAGAGTTGAGTTGGTGGTTATCTGAAATAGTGGACATACATTTTGTCGGCAGATTATTGTTGCTTTTATTATCCTACAACATGCATTGAATTGTAGGACTTGGTAGAAATAGTTTATGTTGAAGGCTTGTTGTAGATCTACTGTCTACTTACATCGTCTTTAACTGAAGCATTTAATGCATTCATATGGCACTTACATAAGCACACTGTTAAATTCAGTATAGTAGTAGATATTGTATGATCAGCTGATAGCTGAATAGTTTCATCCTAATTAGAGGGTAATGTTCTGTGATACAGTCTTGTATTTAAATGCATTGCATAAGCACACTTGTTAAGTTTAGTGGGTAGTAGTTGATATTGTATGATCAGCTTATCGCTGAATTGTTTCATCTTAATTAGAAGGTAATGTTCTGTGATGCAGAGAGTCTTGTATTTGAATGCATTATTATGGCATTAACATATGCACACTTGTAAAGTTTAGTGTGTAGTAGTAGGCATTGTATGATCAGCCGTTAGCTGAATAGTTTCATCCTCATTAGAAGGTAATGCTTTGTGATACAGTCTTATATTTGATTGTATTAATATTGCACTTTTCTGTTTAGTACCTATACTGTGTAGTATGATCAGCTGTTAGCTGAATAGTTTCATCTTCATTAGAAGGTAATGCTTTGCGATACAGAGTCTTGTATTTGAATGCATTAATATTGCACTTTTCTGTTTAGTACCTACAGTGTGTAGTATAATCAGCTGTTAGCTGAATAGTTTCATCTTCATTAGAAGGTAATGCTCTGTGATACAGAGTCTTGTATTTGAATGCATTAATATTGCACTTTTTATAAGCACACTTGTTTAGTGCAGTGTGTAGTAACATCAGCTGTTAGCTGGATAGTTTCATCTTCATTAGAAGGCAATGCTCTGTGATACAGAGTCTTGTATTTGAATGCATTAATATTGCACTTTTCATAAGCACACTTGTTTAGTATAGTGTGTAGTAACATCAGCTGTTAGCTGGATAATTTCATCTTCATTAGAAGGTAATGCTCTGTGATACAGAGTTTTGTATTTGAATGCATTATTATTGCACTTTTCATAAGCACACTTGTTTAGTAGTGTGTAGTATCATCAGCTGTTAGCTGGATAGTTTCATCTTCATTAGAAGGTAATGCTCTGTGATACAGAGTCTTGTATTTGAATGCATTAATACAGCACTTTTCATAAGCACACTTGTTTAGTATAGTGTGTAGTAACATCAGCTGTTAGCTGGATAATTTCATTCTCACGGGAAGGTAATGCTCTGTGGTAGTCTCACAAAGTCTTGGATTTGACAGGATATTAGGATAGGATCAGGAACACCGCTCTGTGCAGGCACAAAGTCTTTGATTTGATAGGATTAAAGGGTAAGGAGTTTAGGACCATTGCTCCGTGGCAGGCACGAAGTCTTGTATTTGACAGGATATAAGGAACCAGGCTCTGGGCGGTCTTGTACGCCGTGGACCCAGCGGGATAACATGAGAGAAGTGCCGGTTAAGTTAACCGGTGTTATTTTTTTTTTTTACTTTTTTTTTTTTTTTTAACATTGCCCCACACTGGGGATTGCTCCTGTATTGTGGGTGCGTTTACAAACATTGAAACTCACATACACAAAGAGACAGACCTGGAACAACTGCTTGTAGGTCATACCAATATTTATTCCGTGCGGGAATCGAACCCGCGACACGCAGGGCAGCAGTCAATCGCTTAACCGCTGCGCCAACCGTGCCATCAAATGTAATACTTTAATATTTCATTATTAATTATCTCAAGGGCTTGCTAATAGTCTTATTGTTTTCATGATTAGTTACCTCAAGGGCTTCTAATAGATTACTATCAGTTGTGATCATTATTAGTTAACATCGATGAAGACTAATACTTTGTTGTGCGCACTACTTTTTGAGTTATTTATCAGTTACCCCACAGATACTAATAGACTAATAGTACAATAATAATGAATTCTAGTCTATTGTAAAATAGACAAGGATAAACTGTTACAGGCAGAATTGCAAAAATATAAAGATGGTAAAAATAATTCAAAGAGTACTTTAGTGCATAACATGTGAGCATCATGTAGGCAGGTACTATTAACTTGGCTATTGTATTTAGCTTTTGTCACAACATAGTAGCAGTGTTGGCAAAGTGAGTGGAAAGTAGTTTGAAAACTTCTCACCTTTTATTTTAGCTATGTTGTGTTGAATAACTGGAACAGTCATCTTTGATGGCTCCAAATTGGCCTTCAGTTGGTTACTCCTGAGCCGGCGACACGGTCATTTGTTCGACAGGCTGTAGCGGAGTTGCCTTTTAATTCGATCTCGATCAACAATCAGCTTGATAAGGTAGCCGCCATTGTTATGTGGCTTTGTCAGATTCTTAAAAGAGTTGGGGTACCACCCGATACACAATTCATGTTGAAGATCTTGTTTCTACAAGTTGAATGTATTAGTCAGCTAAAACCCTGTCTTTAAGTCTGGGTCAGCCAGCTTTTTCATGAGGAAGGTAGCTGTTCTTGTTGATGATGATCATGACTTCCAACTTGATTTCATCACATTCCTGAAGTAGTTCGGTGCATAGAACTTTAGAAGGCTCAAGTTGCTATATGATTGCCCACAGTAATTTTGTTTTGATATACTTGTAATTTGGTTGGTTGTCATTTTCTTTTTGATATGACAATCACCTGGAAATCCTGGAATGTGAAAAGTTTGGGAGATAAATAATAGTGCAGGAAAATAATTATTTTCCTACTATAATTCAGATTAGTAGGAGCTAGTAGTAATTAATTAATTAAATCTATTGTTTTGTAACATCATTACAGGTAGATGAAGTTATTTAAATTAGGTACAAGAGAAAGTTAAACAGAAAGTGCTATAAAAAGAGTGCTTTGTTAGTTTTTGCTTTGTATGCATAAAAACATGTTGAAAACTATGGTTTCCTTCAATGTATCAAACTGTATTGGCATTGTTAACTTTTGTTTTATATTTCATAGTTTTCTCTTGAAATATTTTTACAAAACGATTTCATAACTAAATGTTTCTGTATGAATCTTGCAAAACATCCACTATAAATTTGGAGATTCATAGACTTATTTGGAAAAATCTAATCACCGGTCAAAGTTCTCATAACTATGAATTTCATGAAATTACGACCAGCCAATTGATTTTACCTTCGAGTGGCACTACTCTCATTTAAATAAAAATAGCACCCGATTATATTCCAAACAATTTG
The DNA here is from genome assembly GCA_947359405.1 of Antitype chi. NCBI lineage: Eukaryota > Metazoa > Arthropoda > Insecta > Lepidoptera > Noctuidae > Antitype > Antitype chi. The sequence goes on along the minus strand of OX375820.1, from coordinate 16,677,038 downwards.
ACAAAACACAAAAACACATGACACCTCCAATAATATTTGAATAGTGACATTGACGTAATATTGAATGATTGTAACATAAAATTTGTTACGTCATTCACTAAGCTTACTCGAAGCATTCTATTTTATTTTTTTATAATGTTAGGTATAGCCAATATCAATCATTCTGCCAATGATTAAAGTGAATCAGAAAAACAAGTTAGCGTTGTTATAGGAAAGTAACTAACCAATGCAAAACCTGTAAATGGTGTATTAGGTCCTGAACTTTGCACTAAAAACAAGCTATAGGCAATTTGTAAGACATTAACAAACAGCGGTGCAAAATTAAGTTATGACAAGTCTGTAATCAATCATGTCTACTGAATGTTTTTCTAGTCAGTGCGAATGCAGGCTACAACTCTTGAAATTGTCAAAAAGTACTAAGTTAAATGTTGCAAGCACAAATTCATCAAAACAAGTTTGAAATCCATTTCTTAAAAGAAGCTTATGACACATTACAGGTTATATTGGAAAAATAACATTAATCTACTATTGAGGTAATCTTGATAAGTCATTTAACTTGTGTTGTTATTTTACTCTCACAAGTTGTCAAGCAAATGGTGACAGTAGTCTTTAACCTTGCCACAGGACTGCTAACAGACATGTTCTTTTAACAAAAACTAAAATAATAAAACAAAATACTTCCCGGGATTGATGAAGCAATGCATCGATGGTCCGTTTATTTTGTTTGATTTTCTGGTGGCAAACCTTTGTTTATTCTGCTGCTTCGGTCATTCTGTGCTGAGCATGTTGTTCTGTGAGTGCACTATGAGGCTCATCTAAAATTTCTTCATTTGTTTCTTCATGTCACTGACTGTTTCTCTTCTGAGCATAGCGCTAATATAACAGATTTTGCCATAATTATTATGTTCTTAGCCTCAGTTGTGATCATATTGTAGTAGGTCACAGCATGTTCCCGTCTATCAGCCAAATAGATGAAACACAACTCTAGGCTACTGGATTATTACTTATAGCATCAGAACTAAGTTCATTATGTGCGTCTTCGCAGTAATTTTTTGTCTTCCTTAACATGTTTCCATTGTGACTGCCTCGCACCCGTGGCAATCATTATTATAATAAAATTATGAGCAGTTGTCATGTTGCTACCAGGCTTGTACTTTGAAAGGCAGAAAAATCTCAGTGGTCTTGCCTGTGGCTGAGCAATTTGGATGTCCGGCATAAGCATGAGCGGAAGGGGATCGCTTGGGCGATCCCACTTCTGATAAGACGGCGGGAAACCCAATGCACGCCGTCTCTGATGTCTCTGGTGTAATTCTTCGTTGGTATATAGGTAGTTGGTTTTCAATCACACACAACACTTAACTCAAACCATTTATTTTCACTTAAATCTTTTACAGACACTTAGGATTTTCATTTATCAGTGAATCAGATAGTTTGAGTTGCGAAGGGAATCTAGGCGCCCATTCCAAAACTAAAGTAGGTCTCATATGGAGAAGAACGGGCAAGAAACTCCACGGACACTCTTTTAAATCAAAACATTATGTTACAGAGGTTTCATATTGCACAATTATAATCTTAGTCATTTTTACACACTTTCATCGCGTTACCGTCCGGCCGCCATTATTTTCCATCTCTCCAAATGGGCGGAAGTACTGCGTATCGCATAGACAGGAGTACCGAATCTTATTACTTAGTAAGTGTTATAAAATTTACTAACAATAGTCAAATGCTATGAGTTAATTCTTTAATAATTAAACAATGCTAGTTATCACAAATGCAATGGCGTTTTAAGATGAAAGTTTAATTAGTAATGTCATTACTTTTATTACGTAAATATCACTACTTTACAACATATCCGGTTTTTCAAAGAATTTAATCAAACAACAGGAATTCACAAATAAATGTGTGTGTAAAATAATCTTGTTACTTTATCAATTGTAAATTTTGATTGAAACTGATTTAGTTCTCATATTAAATTATAACAATCAGTTATTGATCATTAAACTCGCAATCCGCGCCATTTTCGGCACAGTAGGTAGCAATGTATCATAAACAAATGTACTGTGTCAAATGACTGAAAGCCCAAAGACAATAAAACAATTATTCCTTTTTAATTGTGACTATAGTTTTAACTAAGGCATCATAATTAGTTTTATAGTTATTCATCTAATAAATCAAACCAGCAGTACTCTGCGAGTTTTATATTACAGCGTGGCCAATAGATGGCGTTGATCTTAAGAAAACAAATGGACAGACTGATGCATGCAAATGGTTATAATAATATTCCAAAGGGCAGGAGCACCGGGCTTAATGGTGTTATTACAATTATAATAAATAGTTACGCATAAGATTATATTATAATCTTTACAAGAGGGCGCGCTCGCGGCGACATATATTTTATTAAACATTTTATTTGTTTTTTGTGTTTCACGATCTGGTGGAAAACAAAAATCACTTTATTTTTTTGTATTTATCTCAACATTTTTAATTATAGTTAAAAAATAAGAGTCAATAGACTTTCATCGCTGACTGTATTACTTCAACAAGAAATCTAGATTGCTGCCTCTAAATAACTTTTTATAAAAAAAATATTAACGAGTACCTATCTATCTAAAAACCTCAATAAAAATTAATAATATCGGACAGTGTCTAGTTTCCTCAAAGGAGTCGTATCAACTAAACTATTTTAACATACATAACATCACGCCTATGTTTGGAAGGATGTGGCAGAGGTGTACTTATAGCACACACACGTTTCGCCAGTTATGTGTAAGGCACATGTACTAGGGAGCGACCCAAATCCTATTAAACTATTTAATTTTAAAATATTTCCCATTGCGAATAATGAACTCTGGTGGCGGATGATTGTGTTCATGATTCTCAATCTTGATTGTATTATCATCAAATAATATGATTGTTGCTCTGCATTTTTTGCTCTGCTTTGATGAGCATCGCCAGTGGTTGGTACATGCCCTCGCGTATTTTCGCTGATGGTAGAAGGTGTAGCCGTAAGCCAAAACTAATCTTGAACCATGGCTTGTATATATAAACTGGAATGATCCTGGAATAACAGAATTTATTTTATCGTATGGCAACTTATTAGATTGGTCGATTGTGATTATAGTCAACCGGGAAAAGTGGAAAGAGGGAAGGGACGCCGTTTCCCTGCTATGAGACAACACAGGTTTATAAAAAAATGCCAACTTAATCTAAGCAAATCAATGATTAATTGAAAAAAAAAACAGGATATAAAACTAGCATAATGTCAATAAACGGCAAGTTATTCGAAAATGATTTACGTGTTCGCTTTATGCTATTCAAGTAAAAAACTATGCCATCAAAAACAACTTGTAAAAGAAGCCAGGTCTCGCAACTCAGTTGTTCTACCGTAAAATGTTGTGAGACACCAAGTCGGTTAATTTATTCAGTCCCTACTTAAGAGACCTTCTGTCTTAAGTTATTACGTAATTTTGTATTTGGTTTTTTTTTAATAAAGAAATATTCTATTCTATTCTATTCTCATTAGCTAACCTAACAACATCTTAAAGTGACCATATTAATGTTAAAATTCTTTTACATCTATATCTATATCTATTCTTCTATATCTATACATATAATAAATCTGTAGACGAACTGTTTCTGTACATTCAAAATATTTCGAAAAAAATTAGTTGGGGTGGTAAAGGATAATCAACATATGCCATTTTAATCCTTTTCGAAATTTTTGTCTGTGTTTCCGGTGTCGTTAAGTCGGTGATTCTGATATCTGTTTAGATGCGTGAATAGATCAAGTATCACGTCAAAAGAACGAAACTAATATGGTTAACTTTCATATTCAAATATTGTTTATAACTCGAAGTATATTTTAGTCTTTGTTCCATCGCAATCGCTTCGCTCAATCAAAAGATATGATCAATTTAAAGTGTTCAAGAAAAATTTAATTACGTAATGTTGAAACACGTAACGATATCTATTGGCACGAGACGGTACTAATGAATACAATATGAAAAAAATATGTTAATAATAACACGTCATTCTCTTAAAGGTTAATGTGTCTGCGTTATTTCAAAAAGTAATGATATTGATTACTAAAATCGCTTTCCGTTGGATTCCCACGAATCAAAAGAAGGTAAAAGAATTTCAAATAAAAACTGGTGATAATAATAATTGATGTGGTGTTCTGAGTCATAAAGAATGCAATGTGAGATAAATATTTATTAGTTTTAAAAATAACAACTTTACAAAATCAATACAAATAGAGGGGAAGAAATCTCATAAAAAAATTAAATTGTAATAAAAGTCTCAGTGGCACCGTCTAGCGTAATATAGCAAAATTATTGCGGCTATGCTGCTAATCCCTTGCGACGTAAATATCTTTTTTTTTTTAAACGTTGCCCCACACTAGGAATTTCTCCTGTATTGTGGGTGCGTTTACAAACATTTAAACTCACATACACAAACAGCCAGACTCGGAACAACTACTTGAAGGTCATACAAATATTTGTTCCGTGCGGGAATCGAACCCGCGACACGCAGCGCAGCAGTCAATCGCTTAACCACTGCGCTAACTGTGCTGTCAATGAGGAACATCTTCATAGAAAATCTTAATCTTGAGCGTCAGTAACGCCATCTAGGTTTGAATAGCAAACATACGAAGACAACAACTTGATTATGCCTGTTTTATAGATTTTCTTTCGAAAATACGTATATCCGAGAGGCGAGGTCCAAAATCCGTAGATCCATGGATAAACCCGTAAATCCGTAGGTCTGGCAACGCAGGGTGACGCTAGGTAGAAACTGGAAACCTGTGGTAGGCATCTTGTTTCTTCATCGTGATAACGCCGCGGTCCCAAGGGCCGTCTGACAGGTGGCCCCAGGTGTTACTGCACTGCTAACTGTCGAGGCCTATCGCAGTCCGTGTCGAGCATTCCCTCTGCTGTGGTTATAGTCAGTGGTCAACATTTGACAAACAAAGCTAAAAGACACGCGCCTGTACGGGCCGAGACAGGCGCCCGACCTCGCACTGCGTCACCCCACGCCGGCGACGACTGGCCACCGGAGACCTCATCGGCACCACGGCCTATCGGCCTGGCTTGGCACGGTCTGGCCTGTGAGAAAGCGGGCCGTGGGAACGTGGAATAACGCTTCAGCAAACTCAACCAGACGCGCAGTCGATTTATTGAGTATCTACGGCAGGTGCACATATATTATAAAATGAGCCTCGACCAGGCGCTTTAATTTATATTTATCCTCAAAAATCTGAGTGAGACGTTGTCGCATTAATATTATAGAACCTGAAGACGCAGTGACTGCATTCAAAAGCTGTGGTAGGTTCCTACCAGGCTAGGTCGGAAGATACTTTCTTTTTAAGGGAGGAGTGGTTCCTACACCATCTGAGCGACACAATATTGTTTTCCGACATGCACGCGAACGAAGTCGCGGGCACAGCTAGTTTTAAATAAATAGATTGACTTGGTAGGTGTAGGTTGGTTTATTTAGTATATTGAACATTTTAACGGTAAGATATTCAAAGTTAATACGTTTTATGTTTTATCCCAATACTTATCTCTTATGTCATTAATTTCACTGTTAATGTGGTAAAAAAACAATACTTCAAAATCAATGTTTGTGCAATTGGAAACGTAGTTTAAATTAACCACCGTTTAAAGAAGTTGCATGAAAAAATAGCAACAAAAATTAAACTTTAAAACAAAACAGAAATCATTACCATAAAACAAAAAATGAAAAAAAATAAAATCACAGTTGAAGCCGGGTCTTACGGGGCTGTGTTTTAATCAATTGCAAAGTTCTAGGAGGTCCCGAAGCTATCAAAAGGTCACACTCCTCAACTCGATTCAACCACCTACCATATTTAGCTTCCATTATAGCTCTTGAGCCGTTAAGCCTTCCAAAAGCCGAAAATTGAATGCAGATATAAATAACCCTTGCTTTTAGTATGCTGATGTCGACGTTTGTAATGTTTGCCATAGTACTCATCAACGTTTGAAAGACATAGCGGGCTCTTTTCTTCGGGTTCGCTCTCTTAGATAGCCAAAGGTTTAGTAAGTGCATCCTGCTAAAAGCACATCTATAGAGGGTACCTGATATAAATCGAGTAAAAGGTATAATCATAACAGGCATGGGTAAATAATAATAAGACAAAGTACTACAAAGTGAAAAATAACTTTAATTTCGGAAGGCGGTGACAAAAAATTCAAATACAGCTCCAAAGACACCGACTTCCGAAATTGAAGTTATTTTTCACTTTGTAGTGTTTTTTTGGAAGTCGGTTGTTTTTTTTTTTGTTCCCTTTATACTTAGCATTAGAATCAAATGATTAATTTCATAGTTTGTTGGGTAGACTCAAATCTTTTAAGGTATAACATACCAAAAATATGTTATCTTGTACGCCATAAATTGCAAAACATGCAGAGCTACTTGATATTTTAAGGCCTCGCACATTTATTTGATGTATACTCATGTTTTATAATAAATATATTCTATTCTATTCTAACGTTTCAGTGACGTTACTCACCGGTAAATTACAGACGTTATAATTATGGCGGCCACCGCTGTTTTAGGGAACCGTGGCTAAGCTGTCAAATTGTTGCTACCGACGGCGACGTGCGATGCGGTTGTATGGTCAGCATCGAAAGTCGATAAAAGTGATAACATAACATAATATCACGCTTGTACTGCCCTAAGAGTTAGGCACAGAAGTGCCTATTGTATCTACACCCAAATTTCACCAGTTATATTTACCTCGCATGCAATTGAGGGCGAGCGTATATATACATACTCAGCGTATAACGTTCCCACTGCTGGGACACAGGCCTCCTCTCAGTGAGAGGGAGTGGGCCGTAATCAACCACGCGGGCCCAGTGCGGGTTGGTAGATGTCATATATTATGTCTTTGAAATTTTGGTTCTAGGACATGCCGGTTTCCTCACGATGTTTTCCTTCACCGTTTTGAGAGCAGTGGTGATGAAATTATTTACACAAAGTAACGCGCCTGACTGGGTTCGAACGCACGACCTACAACTCGTAAGCCGCGGCTATTACCACTGGGCCACCAATGCTCTCATAATCGTTTTTCAATCATCACAACACAACGCCTACTCTCAAACACATGTATGCCACAACATTTTAATTTATTTGTAATTTTATTCATTTATTATTACGGACATACATACACTTCACTATGTATTTATTATTCGAGCTTATGGTACTCGTGGGTTGGAGCTGAAAATCAGCGTCAGGTGTTGCATACTGTGTTGCCATCTGACATTATGCTGAGCTGAGGACCTTTTGGCATTAATAAAATTGTTGTGTTTTATTTATAGTTTTTAGGTTTTATAAGCTGTAATGCCAATAAACGCATTTTTCTTTCTTCTTTTTTATAACCTATCAAATTCAGACTCCGGGCTGCTACTGATCACTTCGTGATGGAAAACCAAGTAACACCTTTCTTGACCTTGATTTGAAGCGCTTGCGACCACTAAACCAACGGGGTCACTGATACTTTAACAAAATTATTGAAACAAACACAAAATTAATCAATAAGAACTATAGTTATTTGAATTATACATATGTGCAGGTTTAACAAAGTTTATTCTTGTAAATCTTGTAAGTACATAATAAATTGTACATAATAAAGAGTATATGCAAATATTTGGTTTATTACAAAACCAGCCTCAGACAGCATCTGTCTGTCATTAATGCTGTGTTAAACATTAAAATTCATACATTATACATAAATTTATCTTATTTATATATATTTTCTTAAACATTTTATTTGCTTTTTGTGTTTCACGATCTGGTGGAAAATAAAAATCACTTGATTATTTTTTTGTATTTATCTCAACATTTTTAATTATAGTTATAAAATAAGAGTCAATAGACTTTCATTGCTGACTGTACTACTTCAACAAGAAATATAGACAGCTGCCTCTAAATAACTTTTTATAAAAAAAATATTAACGAGTATCTATCTAAAAACCTCATTCAAAATTAATAATATTGGACAGTATTTAGTTTCCTCAAAGGAGTCGTATCAACTAAACTATTTTAACATACATAACATCACGCCTATATTTGGAAGGATGTGGCATATGTGTACTTATAGCACACACACGTTTCGCCAGTTATGTGTAAGGCACATGTACTAGGGATCGACCCAAATCCTACTGCAAATTAAACTATTTAATTTTAAAATATTTCCCATTGCGAATAATGAACTCTGGTGGCGGATGATTGTGTTCATGATTCTCAATCTTGATTGTATTATCATCAAATAATATGATTGTTGCTCTGCATTTTTTGCTCTGCTTTGATGAGCATCGCCAGTGGTTGGTACATGCCCTCGCGTATTTTCGCTGATGGCAGAAGGTGTAGCCATAAGCCAAAATTAACCTTGAACCATGGCTTGTATTTATAAACTGGAATGATCCTGGAACAACAGAATTTATTTTACCGTATGGCAACTTACTAGATTGGTCGACTGTGATTTTAGTCGACCGGGGAAAGTGGAAACAGGGAAGGGAAGGCGTTTCCCTGCTTATGAGACAACACAGGTTTATAAAAAAATACTAACTTAATCTAAGCAAATAAAGGATTATTTGAAAAAAAAAACTAGCATTATGTCAATAAACGGCAAGTTATTCCAAAAAGATTTACTGTATTGTTCGCTTTAGGCTATTCAAATAAAAAAACTATGCCATCAAAAACATAACTTGTAAAAGAAGCCAGGTCTCGCAACTCAGTTCTTCTACCGTAAAATGTTGTGAGACACCAAGTTGGTTAATTTATTCAGTCCCTACTTAAGAGACCTTCTGTCTTAAGTTATTACGTAATTTTGTATTTGGTTTTTTTTTGAATAAAGAAATATTCTATTATATTCTATTCTCATTAGCTAACCTAACAACATCTTAAAGTGACCATATTAATATTTGCCGGATTACCGCCATGGGATCTGGAGGCAAAGGTCCTCGCGCATATCTGGGAGTGGCGCGAGGAGGCCAAACGCCGGGCGTTACTCCGCTGCCGCGAGAAATCGAGGTGCAGCGGACAGAGCTCCGGCGGGATCTCATGGCGACATGGAGAGCGCGATTGTCGCAACCCAGTGCTGGGCACGCCACGATAGCGGCGGTAAGTCCCCTCTTTGAGGAGTGGCTTGAGAGGCGGCATGGCGTCCTCACCTTCCGCCTGACGCAGGTCCTCACCGGACACGGTTGTTTCGGGAGGTTCCTGTTTCGTATAAGGCGGGAGGAAACGCCCGGGTGCTTCCATTGCGAAGATCGCCCTGAGGACACGGTGGAGCATACGGTGGCGGTCTGCCCGGCTTGGGCGGAGCATCGCCGTGTCCTCGTGGAGGCGATCGGCGGCGGCGATCTCTCGCGTCCGGCCCTGGTGCAGGCCATGGTACGGAGCGAGAGTGAATGGTTAGCCCTCACCTCCTTCTGCGAAGCAGTAATTGTTTGCAAAGAGGGAGGCGGCGCACGTGAGGAAGAGGCAGTATATGCGCCCTCACGGCCGTAGTCGCCGCGGGAGAAGCCCTGGGCGTCGGGAATCCCAGGCTGATTCCCGGCCACCGTAGGCGCGGGCTTGCGGACGGCGAGTAATGGGTAGCTCGCTGTCCGGTAAGGACCAAGCCATGGTCGACGGCGCGTTGTGTTCCACGCGCGCCTCAAAGAGATGTCAGCACCAATAGGTGGGGTTCGCAAGGACCGATGCCTGCCAGGGGTGCGGGTTGTTCGAAAGAGATACCGCGGCCCCTGGCACACAGGCAACTGAGGGAACACGGGTGGGTTTTAGTCAGTAAAAGTCTGACACGCCCTCCCGCTCCACCCAGAGCGGGAGAAGTTATTTGATGATTTCCCACCCAAAAAAAAAAAAAACCATATTAATATTAAAATTCTTTTACGTTTTAAATAAATAGATTGACTTGGTAGGTGTAGGTTGGTTTATTTAGTATATTGAACATTTTAACGGTAAGATATTCAAAGTTAATACGTTTTATGTTTTATCACAATACTTATCTCTTATGTCATTAATTTCGAAGTTAGTGTGGTAAAAAAACAATACTTCAAAATCAATGTTTGTGCAATTTGAAACGTAGTTTAAATTACCCACCGTTTAAAGAAGTTGCATGAAAAAATAGCAACAAAAATTAAACTTTTAAACAAAACAGAAATCATTACCATAAAACAAAAAACAAAAAACAATGAAAATAATATTAGCGTGACAAAAAAATCTGCATTCTTATTTAAGACTGCTATTAAAATTGCAGTTGAAGTCGGGTCTTACGGGGCTGTATTTTGATCGATTGCAAAGGTCTAGGAGGTCCCGAAGCTATCAAAAGGTTACACTCCTCAGCTTGATTTAACCACCTACCATATTTAGCTTCCGTTATAGCTCTTGAGCCGTTAAGTCTTCCAAAAAGCCGAAAACTGAATGCAGATTTTTAGTATGCTGATGTCGACGTTTGTAATGTTTGGCATAGTACTCATCAACGTTTAAAAGACATAGCGGGCTCTTTTCTTCGGGTTTGCTCTCTTAGATAGCCAAAGGTTTAGTAAGTGCATCCTGCTAAAAGCACATCTATAGAGGATACCTGAAATAAATCGAGTAAAAGGAATAATCATAACAGGCATGGGTAAATAATAATAAGAGCAGTGATGGCCCAGCGGCATCGGCCGCGACTAAGAGCAGTGATGGCCCAGCGGTATCGGCCGCGACTAAGAGCAGTGATGGCCCAGCGGTATCGGCCGCGACTAAGAGCAGTGATGGCCCAGCGGTATCGGCCGCGACTAAGAGCAGTGATGGCCCAGCGGTATCGGCCGCGACTAAGAGCAGTGATGGCCCAGCGGTATCGGCCGCGACTAAGAGCAGTGATGGCCCAGCGGTATCGGCCGCGACTAAGAGCAGTGATGGCGCAGCGGTATCGGCCGCGACTAAGAGCAGTGATGGCCCAGCGGTATCGGCCGCGACTAAGAGCAGTGATGGCCCAGCGGTATCGGCCGCGACTAAGAGCAGTGATGGCCCAGCGGTATCGGCCGCGACTAAGAGCAGTGATGGCCCAGCGGTATCGGCCGCGACTAAGAGCAGTGATGGCCCAGCGGTATCGGCCGCGACTAAGAGCAGTGATGGCCCAGCGGTATCGGCCGCGACTAAGAGCAGTGATGGCCCAGCGGTATCGGCCGCGACTAAGAGCAGTGATGGCCCAGCGGTATCGGCCGCGACTAAGAGCAGTGATGACCCAGCGGTATCGGCCGCGACTAAGAGCAGTGGTGGCGCAGCGGCATCGGCCGCGACGAATGACGCGACGACATGAAATCAGATATTATTGCCGAACTGTCCACGACAATAGGTATGTTTCTGCTTGTGATACTTGAATTTTAGATTTTGAAATATTGCTTATCGACACCCATGAAGAATCATGGCGGTGGCCGTGGAATGCTATGGTGGAAGGTCATGATCCAAGTTACCGAATACAATTTTATCGTGATCATCCACAACTATGTGTGCCTTGCAGTTTTGTGTGAAGCGTCGTACGTAACCACCTAGTTTGTTTAGGTAAGCAATAAATCAAGCGGTATATGAGTACTTCTTACGCAGAACCAAGAACGGCTGGCCTTGCTTTGGATTTATGAAAGATGAATGATTTTCAAGCGAGAAATACAAATTAAAACCTAATCAGTTGAACCACGTATTAAAAGTCATGAGAAGTTTGAAGGATTTTATTTGGAATAAAATTATACACTCAATCTAAACAACATATGGAATCAAATGTAAATAAACTAAGAAGGAACTCAAACTCAAAGCATTTATTTCAAATGAACCAATTACAAGCACTTTCAAGGGGTTGGTCAGTTACAAAGATGAAGCTAGTTGCCCATTCTAAAGCGTATTAGGTACCTATGGAGAAGAAGGGGCAAGAAACTTCATGGAAACTCTTTAAATCATCATATTGTTACAAAAAGTTGATTACATCATTTATATTGAAATTATCAAATTTGAGAACGATGTAAAATTACGTGCACATTAAAAGCGTCCATAATTAAAACAAAAATAATAAAATAAAACAATTGAGAAATAAAAATGAGTCAGGAGTATTTAAAATGACCTTCAAACACTCGACAAAAGAAAAACAAAATTGATATTTCAAACCGGCAATTTTCACGAGATTCCCTTCTTTAATATAATCTGAAATATTGTCCATTAATAATACAGAATTTAGGCGGGGGATGGCAGTGGTCTTGGTTACCAGACACAATTTTACCATCATCATCATCTACAACTAGCTTTGCCTTGCACTTTTTTACAGTACATTGCCAGTAAGTAGTTCTTCTAATGAAAGTCCGGTGATTGAAGCTGTATGTATACTCGTTGTACAGAATCAACTGTTTTCCCATCCTTGAATTTATGTACTTGATTTCTTAAAAATAAACAAACAAAATTAAACTTTTATTGAAATGCAACGTGACGACTTTGGCACCTTAAAAAAGGAAATGGAAAATAGGCATAAGAAGCTAAATACTACAAAATAAATCAACTAACAGGAGTAAGGTATAACGTACTTCTCTATCGCACACATCAAAAAAACTATCTTAACAAAGTTTCAAACTAAAGGCAACACATGTTTATTATTCATACTATAATATTATAAAGAGGTAAAATTTGTTTATTAGTAAGTTTGTAAATAGTGGGTAATCTCTAGTACTCCCAGTCAGATTTTAAAAAATGTTGCTCGCATTTAATAGCCAAATTTTTAAGAAAGGTTCTAAAGTTTACATTCTGAAATATTGTCCATTACTAATACAAAATTGAGGCGGGGGATGGCAGTGGTCTTGGTTACCAGACACAATTCTACCATAATTATCATCTATAACTAGTTTCGCCTTGCACTTTTTTACAGTACATTGCCAGTAAGTAGTTCTTTTGATGACAGTCCGGTGATTGAAGCAGAATGTGTACTCGTTGTATAGAATCAACTGCTTTCCCATCCTTGAATTTATGTACTTGATATCTTAAAAAAAACAAATGATCGAAATTAAAACTTTTATTGAAATGCAACGTGACGTATGTATTCATATAAATATTTAACCACACACGTCTGCCAGATAAAGAAGAGCAAAATACAAAAAAAACTCGATCAGAAGAACGCATAGGAAAATAGCCATAAGAGGCTAAATACTACAAAAATAAATCTACTAACAGGAGAAAGGTAAAACGTACTTCTGCCTTGCACACAATAAAAAAAATCTATCTTAATATTAAGTTTAAAGACAACGAATGTCTATTATCTATACTAATACTATAACGAGGTAAGATTTGTTTGTTTGTAAGGTTGTATGAAGAGGGTACTCTCTGAAAGTATCACTCAGAATAAAACAATACTTTTTGCATTTATTAGCCAAATTCTTAAGAAAGGTTATAAGGTATTTAACATCACACAGAGAAGTCACAGGTGCTAGTGTTTACATTCTGAAATATATTCCATTACTAATACAAAATTTAGGCGGGGGATGGCAGTGGTCTTGGTTACCGGACACAATTCTACCTTGATCCACATCTACAATTAGCTTCGCCTTGCACTTTTTTGCAGTACATTGCCAGTAACTCGTTCTTTTGATGAAAGTCAGGTGATGGAAGCTGTATGTGTACTCGTTGTACAGAATCAACTGCTTTCCCATCCTTGAATTTATGTACTTGAAATCTAAAAACAAAAGAAATAATCGAAATTGAAGCTTTTATTGAAATGCAACGTAGCATGCGTGTCCGGGAGACGTCTACCGGACATAAAAGAGGCAAAATATAAAAACTCGATCAGAAGAATGCATAGGCAAACAAAAAGACCCGCACTGGACCCGCGTGGCCAATTTCAGCCGCCTCCCTCTTACACAGAGAGGAGGCCTTTGTCTCAAAAGTACTAACATTATAGGCTGACTAATCTTTATATATAAAAATTAATCCCTATTTCCCTTGGTCACGGCATCACAAGTGAACGGTTGGATCAATTTTGCAATTTTTTTTTTGATGTTTGTTATTAACAGGAGAAGGTTCTTATGAAAGAAAAGTATTGAGAACTTTGCGCGTAGCATATATAAAATGCGAATTCAATATTCATAGTTAAGACAGGACAGCGTCTGTCGGGTCAGCTAGTTCGATATATTTTACCTTTCTGATAAAAATTATGGTGGTGGATCGCTGAGCTTGTCTTGGTAACGTGGTATAATTATTTTTCCATAAAAATTAAGGTGAACCTAGTCCACATTTTTTGCATACAAACTTCGGGAGTGTTTTACTCCACTGTCTGACATGGCACATCCAAAGTAAAATATGATATCGTTTTGTCTCATTATTAATACTGTCTGTATGGAAACATAATACTAAAATGAAAACCCATTAAAAAGTTAGGAGCCAACAAAGATTCGTTTTTCTTGCTAATTTTACTTAACTTTAGGCGTGTTTAAGTAATAAAAGAAGTGTAAAATCTCCAAAACCAAGTCGGTACCGACAAAGTTCAATTATAGAAAAGTTCAATAAACTTTATTAGTCATAGATTTATGCATTGGCTTATTGATAAAACCCAATCTTCGAAAGAACTTTTCTTAATTTTTTCGCGAATTTTGTACTATAAATTATCCTGCATCGCACTCAATAACGTTGTGCGTGTAGACTAGCGTCTAACTGCTCATCACTGATACTATCTCTGTCGGCACGAAGCTTGGTGAGACAGCGTGATTTTTAGCCAGGCCCACTAGTGAGTTCGAGCCCGCGACTAGGTTCCCTTAACTACAATTTTCGCCTTGCATTATTGTGCGATACTGCCTGTGCATTGCCTGGACGTAGTTCCTTTGTTGCCAGAACGATGACCGATGATTAGAGCAGTATTCACAATCTTTATACAGCGTGGCGATTAGGTTATCACATTAAATAGTACAACGGTTATTACAAGTTGTTATCAGTCTGTTAAAATAATAAAAACAAAAATAGACCTAAAAATAGAAAACTGAATTTTTCTAACAAACTAAATAGCGTAAAAATTGGCAATAAATAATCCACCCTTGTTACTATTAGATAACTGACGTGTAAAAGCGGCAACGCCGCGGCGGCGCGCGGCTCGGGCGGCGCGGGCGGCGGGCGGCGCACACGCCAAACGACAGTGAGACTAGCGGAGTGTAGGTACTTGCGCTCACGCGCGGGGCGTTGGTAATAGTTGATATCAACAATGCAACACAAACTTTATGGTATTGTTACCAAGTAATCACAAATTAAGTTTTAAAACCTCCACTTAGTTCACTTTATGCAATTTAAATTTCTAAATTTTCGAAATGTCCGCCGCGCACCCGAATGCATAATCGACACCGTCGTATGATATTATTACGGACATTTCTTAATATATCACCATTCGCGGCCAAATTATTTAAGTTGTGGAAAGCCTGAATTATTCTTATTTTTAAATCTTCCACTGTCGTCACTTCAGTAGCGTGTACACTTCATTTTTTACATGTCCCCATAAAAAAAAATCCAGTGGTGTTAGGTCCGGTGACCGTGCTGGCCACCGAGTAGGTCCGTATCGGCCAATCCACTGCTCTCCGAACATTTCAGTGAGGCGCTGCCTGGCAGCCACTATTGAATGAGCAGGTGCTCCGTCAAGCTGGTACCATACCTGGCCATTGCCACCCAACGGTAGTTCATCAATGTACTCCGACACTGTGCCGTCAAGTAGTTCCACAAACTTAGGCCCATTGAGGTTGCCATTGATAAACACCGGACCGATTATGTGGTCTCCGTGTATTGCAGCCCAAACATTCACGGCAAATCGGTATTGGTGTGCGGACTCTCGGATCAGGTGCGGATTTTCTCGACTCCAGTATCGTAAGTTCTGTCGATTCCATATCCCGTTGCGCGTGAATGTACTCTCGTCTGTCCACATTATGTTGTACAAAAAGTTAGAGTCATTTTCTATTTTGCTCAGTAGCCACTGGCAGTAGGCTTCCCGGACTGGCTTATCACTTCCTAATAAAGCCTGCACCTTTTGGTATTTGAATGGCTGTTGCTTATCTCTTTTTAAAATGTTGTGTACAGTCCAATGGTGTACTCGAAATAGGCGAGCTGCTCTACGAAGACTTGCAGTTGGATTACGAGCGAAATAATTAAGGATTTGCTCTTCCCGACCCACGGTTACTCGCAGAGGAATTTCAACCTGATGTGGAACCAAAGATTGGTTATCACGTAATCTTTGGACTGCCCGTGTAAAAATCCGTAAATCTGAAGGACATACACGTGTGGTATTATACCTCTCTCGGTATGTTCGTAACGCCAGCGCTGCGTTTTGATAACATTCTCCATAAATCAATAGGTAGGTATCATATCGGTGTACTCCGATGACGTGAAATTGACACGAGGCATCTTGAGAACACAACACAAAAAGGAATAATAAAAGCGTCTGAATTCGCATAAACTGTCACACAACTTTCAAAAAGTTACCTACAACTAATTTTACTGTTGTAATTACGTGTCCTATCACAAAAATAGGAACCGCACGAACTGTCACAACACTTAACTAATCTACAACTAATAATAACGTACCTATCCTATTTCAACAAGAATCTTAACAAAACGTCCTCAATACAAACACCAAAAAAATGCAAATAGGCAACTGCTGTCGTGAACGAACTATCCTCAAGGACAACGGCGCGGGCACTGGAATGAGTCACACACAAAACACAAACAATCGCACACGCCGCCCGCCAAAAAAATACGAAATTTGACGACACACACCCCCTTCCCCGTCCATTTCGCGCGTAGAGATTTATGCCGTAGACCGTTAGCAGTAAGAACATTTATCGCAGATGCTTTTTATTCCCCGCTGAGGTCCTTTATTTTTTAATTTTGCGCATAGCGAACGCCTTAAACTATTAGCCGTAAGGACATTTTTCGCTTGATTTGTTTACGTCTTTTGTAATTGTTAGTAATTCCAAGTAATTCGGAATGGCATTGTCTTACATCGTTTGACTGAACTATCTACGCCGCCGGCCACGGGTCTTTGACCTACTAGTATTGGTCAGGGGATTTTCTTTATGCAATACATGATGTTGTTAAATACTAAAAGGGAAAAAAGGTCTCACGGGTAGAATGTTAACTTTTATTAATTATTTTATTTATGTATGCTTAAAATACGTAATGTAGAATACGTGGTTTGAATTAATGTGATAACCTAATCGCCACGCTGTATAAAACCAACCACTTGCCCTACTTTGAAATAAAGTTAAGTTTATATCAAGTTGAAAGATGGATGATTCTTTCCATGCGAAATTTAGCCATTTACTTAATAAAAGACGAGATTTATTTACAGGATTTTATTGGAACCAAATTCAAATTCTTAAGAACTAGTTGGAAGAAGACATGGAATCAGTTATGTGATAAATATGTAGATACAGTAATAATATATGAACCTTTAAGCACTCAACAAATTGAACTACAAATAAAAAAATTAACTAGCGTTGGCCTCGGGGTTTGTTTCTAAACACTGCTTAAAGTTAAGTAATGATTAACCTCTTATTCTAGAACCCAGTGGCTTGGCTGCGACGATGCGAAGAGACCACACAGAATGGCCATTATGGCTTGGAAGTTAGGTCGGCCTTTGGTATGGGATGCAACATGTGTCGACACCCTTGCGCCATCCCACCTTTCTAGTACGGCGGGCCTCTGCAAGGTGCCCAAAACCTCAAACGGCGCAATTATTACAACCTTATTGGAACTTATATGTTCGAGCCCATTTGGGTTGAAATTCTAGGGCCAATGGTGTCAAGTGAAATTTTTTGATGCCCTATGATTTTGCATGTTATTATTTTAAGACTTACCCCTTTATTTACAAACGTCTCTTAAAGTAATGATTACCGACTGTTTAACCATACATTTTTGACGTTTAAACATCTCTTAACTTTAAGCAACGTTTATAAATTGGGGTTAGCTTTTAAATTATGATAAGGTTTAAGATACTGAAAATACCTCTAATTCATCAAATGTTTTTTGTTGTTTTCTTATATTTAAGCTGCCCTTTAATGTTTTAAATCTTGATATATCGGCCCTTAGGATCAACAAAAAAACGTGGTGGTGAATGGCTATGGTCTAGGTTCCCAGATATAACTTTTGCATGATCATCTACTACTATTTTAGCCTTGCAGTTTTTACTGCTTCTTCCTGAACACAGCCACTGGACAGTCTGTTTCATGGCAGACTTATGATTGAAACAATAAGTGTACTCTCTATGTAGCGCTAACTGCTTGCCGTGCACTGTGCTTATGTACTTGACTTCATCTGAAATAAAGTCATGTTTATCAAGTTGAAATTAACATGGAAGATTTTTTAGCAGGGAAATTCAAATTCAACCCTTTAAACCACTAGGAATAAGACGCGAGATAATTTAAAGATTTTATATGCTTATCAATAAACTGAATTATTATTTTCATATTCAATCTAGAAGGTTTTATCCTAAAATGTAATTAAACGGATGTTTTTTTTCAAGCACATATTTAATAAATAACAGTTACAATTTAACTGTATCAACATTTTTACAAAACGGAGAAATTCTATTGTAAATATTTAATTATAAACTTAGGTACACAAGTTAATCAATTTGAATTTTTACATTGTATCAGTTTTTCATCAATTTTATTTTATTTCCATGTACAAACAAATTTTTCACTTTTACAAATATTAATTTAATTTAATTGAATATTGGCGCTTATTACTAGATTATTTAGCTTTGTTTACGGTTTTGCCTACAAGTAATTGTGTCGCTCTAATTTAATTTTAAGAATGTATTGTCACTGTATTCAGTGTGAAAAACTGTTAGTAAACCTAAATAAAAATAAATAAATAAACTTTCACACAATATCTATGTAACTTACGGTCCTTCCTAGATTATTACACATTCCACTAAAAACACATCCTTAGTATAAATTCTCCTCTAAATTCTGATATATTTTCCGGCACTGATGAAAAATGTCGGCGGCGGGTGTGTGTGCTGGGTGTCCTTTCCTGGTACAATTTTACCATTATCATCTACAACTAGTTTCACCTTGCATTTATTTGTGGTAAGTCTCGTGCATTGCCAATAGGAAGTTCGTTTAGTAGAAGAGTAATTATTAAAACAGTACGTATGCTCTTTGTATAGAATTAATTTCTTGCCTCTCCTGGAATTTATGTACTTGAAATCTGAAATAAAGCATAATTATTATCAAGCTGAATAGTGGCTGATTTTTAATATTATAAAAATGGAAAATTGAGGTTGAGCAATCACTTAAAAAAAGATGCAGAATTTTTAAAGGATTTATTAGAATTCAAGTGCGTAACATTAGAACACGATCTGAAGAACTCATAGAATTAACTTCAACAGATCTTTAAATGATAAGTGAACTAACTACATAAATAGAACCATAGAAGAAAAATAGAAGAATAAATAGAACTACAATAGAAAATCTAAAGCTTTGTTATAAGAGCCCTTACAATAACAAGATGCACTCTGTTGGATTCTTAATGCTCGGTGGTACACTGAGAGTTGAAAATTCGCTGCGCGGTAAAATTTTGCCGCGATATTATTTCGTCCGTGTGGAATTCGACTAAGAAATTACATAGATTCGTTTAAAAATTACAATAAATCATTTTATTAACAGTATAAGCTATGCTGATGATATGGTGCTGCTGAGCCCCTCAATTGATGGACTCAGACAGATGCTTGAGGTATGCGAGAGATACGCCACGTCTTATGGTTTTTGTACAATGTACGGAAGAGTGAACTTTTGGTGTTTAGGGTAGGTACTAAAAATCCAAGGATAGTTCCTCCGGTATTTCTGTATGGTGGACCACTGAATAGAGTGTCGCATTTTAAAAACCTTGGCCACATAATAAATGAGGACCTGACTGAATGATGACTGTGATATTGAAAGGGAGCGAAAAGCGTTGTCGATCCGCTATAATATGCTGGCGCGTAGGTTTGTACGATGTACTAGAGTATTGAAACTCACTCTGTTCAAGGCGTTTTGCTAGTCCTTTTACACACGCAGCCTGTGGGTTAGACATACGCTGAGGGCCTATAACGTTCTTCGTTTACAGTACAATAACGCCTTTAGGGTGCTGTTGAGGCTCCCGCGGTTCTGTAGCGCATCGGGCATGTTTGCCGAAGCTGATACAGTTAGTTTTCAAGTTATTATGCGTAAAAGAACAGTATCCCTGATGCGAAAGCTTCGCGGGAGCATCAACAGCATTTTAAAGGTGATAGTGAATAAGCCTGATTGCCCCTTCCTGATTGCCCCTTCCTGATTGCCCCTTCCTGATTGCCCCTTCCTGATTGCCCCTTCCTGATTGCCCCTTCCTGGGGCACTGGACCAGTATGCACAGTGGCAGGTCTGGTGCAGCGGGAGGTGGACATAGTCATTATAGGTTCATGAATTAGTTAATTTTTGTTTTTTTTTTAGTTTTATTGATTTTAATGAGAAATGTTGCTAAAATAATTTTATGAATCATTTCTGTTCGATTTAAATAAATAATTATTATTATTTTCAAATACTTTTTTTCATTGGTGTTGGTGGATGACTGTGTTCTAAGCGACCAAATACAATTTTATCATGATCGTCTACAAATATTGAAGCTTTGCACTTCTTTGTGAAGCGGCTTGTGCTACATCGCCAAAAAGTAGTTTTTTTGACTGCAGAGTAATTACTAAAGCTGTAAGTGTACTCTTTGTGCAGAATTAACTTCTTGCCTCTCTTTGAAGTTATGTACTTGACATCTGAAATACAGTAAAATTCTTATCAAGTAGAAAAATAGCTGACTTCTTGAATATCTTAATATGAAAATGTCACATCGAGCCAATCGAACCACTTATTAAAACAAGAAAAAAGTTAAAAGGATTCTATTTTATTAAAATAAAGATGCAAAAACCTAAAACACGATGTAAAGGACAAATAAAATTCGGTTCAACAGATATATCATTTGCAAAAATAAAAATTTCCTGATAAAAGCTCACCTCAAAATAAAAAACTACATGAATTGGTTCTGAAATAAAAAATTAAAAAAAAAATCCTTGTATATTTTGGGTGGTGCTTGGTGTAGGACTGTGTTTTAGGCGACCAAATATGTTTATATCACGATCGTCAACAATTAGTTCCAATTTGCACGTTTTTGTTCCACGCGCTGTGCAACGCCAGTAGCTATTTTTTTATGCAAAAAATACATTAAACGATAGTCAGCAATTAAAAAAATGAGTATAGTATTCAGATATGTATTAAGACCTAAGTGCAAAACATAAAATATCGATCTTAACAAATCTTAATATTGATAGAGAAAAAGAGTTATACCTAAACATATTTTTTCAAACACTTGAACATTACAACTTACATCCTCCAAATTCTTAAAGACTAACAATTTAAGTAGAAGTAACAACTCGATTCAACTGGAAGATTCAACATTTAATACAAAGAAAAGAGCAAAACAGGGCAACTGGCTGTCTACTCAAATATTTAAAAAAACTCTCGAAGAAATCTTGCATGCAGTTGATGAATTACGTAATTCATGAAAGAATCGTGGAAACGAGAAATGACTAAATTGTAGAGCCAGACAGAGTGAGCTACTCTAATTGATTTTTAATTTATTTGTGCACGACACGACAGTGGCGGTAAGTCCCCTTTTTGAGGTGTGGCTTGAGAGGTGGCACGGTGCCCTCACCGGACACGGTTGTTTTGGGAGGTTCCTGTTTCGAATATGGCAAGAGGAAACGCCCGGGTGTTTCCACTGCGACGATCGCCCTGAGAATACCGTGGAGGTCTACCCGGCTTGGGCGGAGCACAATATTTTGTCCATTATTATTTTTAGTAGCATAAACATATAGTATTTAAAAAACTACTAAAAATTATAATTATTTATAATTTATCAATGATTAATTATAGTAGCTTACACAGAACGTAGTGGTAAACCTAATAAAAATATTATTTTGTCGATTTTTATTTTTATTAGCTTACAACTTTTAGTAGGCCCTTTAACCAGAAGTGGGACACTATCGGGTACCTAAATAGTCCCGTAAAAAATAAAGTAGCTCACTACGTCTCCCGTTTCTACGTTTTTCATGGATAGATTCTGATATATTGTCCATTTTTTATGTAGAATTTTGGTGGTAGATGGGTGTGATATTGGCTCCCAGATGTAATTTGACCGTAATTATCTACGAATAGTGTCGCCTTGCAGTTATTTGTAGTCCTGCTTGAGCATCGCCAGTAGGCCGTTCCTTTGATAGAAGAGTATTTCCCAAAGAAGTATGGATACTCTTTGTACAGAATTAACTTCTTGCCTCTCTTCGAATTTATGTACGTGACATCTGAAATAAAGCAAATCTGTTAACAAATTGTATATGAAATGTAACGTCAAGGCAATCGCACCAGTTATTAATAGACGTGAAAAGATTATAGGATTTTAATAGGATAAAAGCGTAAAACATAGAATTCGATCTGAAGAAGATATATAATTAAACAAAAAAGTTTCAACATAAAGTAAAGTAAAACTTACAATCTACGTGGGCGTTGTTAGAAAAGCTTGTATGGTGCAAAAAAATTGGCAAAATAAAACATGATATTGGGGTTTTCTTTCTGAAGATTCAGTCTATAATTTCTACATTTTGTAATAATAATAAAAAATAAGAGAACATTTAGGTAAATCCTGATAAAATTGCTATTTGAATGGACAATGACTGAAATATTCCTCTGCTGCGTTACACATTATGTACTCTCGTTTATAGGTTAATTAAAAGATAAGTACAATGAACAACAGTTATTTATTAAAGGAACTAAAGATATTATTTTCAGGGGTGCGGGTTGTTCGAAAGAGATACCGCGGCCCCTGGCACACAGGCAACTGAGGGAACACGGGTGGGTTTTAGTCAGTAAAAGTCTGACACGCCCTCCCGCTCCACCCAGAGCGGGAGAAGTTATTTGATGACTTCCGACCCAAAAACAAAAAAAAAATATTATTTTATATTCTTCCGAAAATGTAATATAACAATAAACAAACATAAAAAACATCATTTTCTATCCTCTGAGTACACTATAATTAAATTAACTTAATAAAGTTTTGTTTATTTGGCAAAAAACGACAACTGAATTAAAACTTATACAAGGTAAATTTTTTACCAGTACGCAAACTGTAACCATGAATTCAGCATATCATTCTAGACTCCCTAGTGTCGAAGTTTTTCGTTGGTTATACAAAAAAAATCAGCTGTTTCATAGAAAAGTGCAATACCTATGAGGTCAAAATATATGGAACAGCATCGTCACTGACAGGACTATTGTTGCCAATAAACCTGATAAAGTGGTGGTGGATCGTCTAGAGCGACGTGCAATGATTGTTGATATAACGGTCCCGCATAACGGGAACCTCGTGAAAGCCGAGAAAGATAAAGAAATCAAGTATCTTGACTTGGCTCGCGAGGTTGTCGACATGTGGGATGTGGACTCAGCGATCATTGTACCGATAGTCGTTACAACCAATGGCTTGATAGCCAAGAGCCTTGACCAACACTTAAGGAGGCTCTCGCTGGGCAGCTAGATCAAGGGCTTGATCCAGAAAGCGGTACTCCTGGACACTGCTCGCATTGTTAGGAAGCCCTCTCTCTGGAACCCTAACCACCGGTAGCTTGGACCCTGTTCCGGATACCGGTGGGCTACTATTTTTATATTTTTAAATGATTTTATAAATTAAAATTCTAATATTTAAAAATGTAATTTATATATGTATTTAATGAAATAAAGGATAATAATAATAAGAAATTTATTAAAGACGTAGTTCATGTACTGTTAGTAACACAAAAAACCTTATAAAGATATCGTTAGTACATACAAAAACAAAGCCCCATGAATCACAAAGTGGCACCGCACAGGAGTGCCAGTTTATGCCAAGCTTTCGACGCGACCACCCGGAGTGTGTAGTCGCATCCAGTGCCGCCACATCGGCGAGTCCCAGCGGCCCACGAACACGCTCAGAAAACTGTTTGAGCTGGCCCGCATGCGCTTCATAAGAGACGCAGAACGTTTCCGCATGATGGCATGAAACCCATCCACACTTTTTACCGCAAACATTGCTGAAGCGCTGCAGTGGCGCGGCAGCCCGAACAGAACCCTGAACACGTTGTTATACTGTACTCGCAGAGCACTGTATGTACGCTGCGTGTACTTGGTACACAGGCTGCAGGTGTAAAAAGATTAACAGAAGGCCTTAAATAATGTCACTTTAACTTGCTCGGTACTCCGTGCAATTCTGCGGGCCAGCATGTTATAGCTTATAGCGCACAGACAGCGCCCTGCACTCCCTCTCCAAATCAGTGTTGTCACATAAATCCTCTAAGACCCAGTGACCCAGATATTTAAAACTAAACACTCTGTTTAGACTGGCACTGCAAAGATACAAGGGAGGCACATAAGCGAATGATTTATTACCGGCACCATCACTTCACTCTTCTTCACATTATATTTGAGTCTATGGGTTCGAGCACACTTTTCACAAATATCTAGCAGTCTGCGCATGGCCCTGATCGATAGGGTCAGTAGCACCATGTCGTCCACGTAACTGATATTATTGACGCACTGACCATCTATAAGGCACCCTATGTTGTTCTGCAGAGCTCGCCGATCAGCTCGTCCATATATAAGTTAAAGAGGTTACCCCCTTGGCTCACCCCACACTCCAGCGCATACACGTCCGAGTATGAGCCTGCCCAGCGCACAACATTCCTGTGACTCGAGTACCAATATCTCAACATTGCAACATCACGTGGCACATCTCTTTCATTTTTCATTTTTTGCCACAGTACATCAAATTCAAATTCATTTATTTGCCAGAATATAGGTTTACAACTGTGACAGTGCGCGTGTACCAAATCGAATGCCCTAGACAAGTCCAGGCAATACTGTACAGTCTGCTTGAGGCACAGGATGGCAATCTCGGTCGAAAGGTCACATCTAAATACAATTTGTGCATCATGAAGTTTTATGTGCCTATCCAGGTATTTGTCAAGCAGACTGTCCAGCATTTTGCTATCACAGTAGCCAGCGAGATGGGTCTGTAGTTTGCCAGGTCTGAGACATCGCCGATCTTGTTTTTTTATAACAACCACGGTACACGTAAGATCATCCGGTAGGTAGCAATGACTCACACATAAGCTGAAAAATATACCTACCACTAGAAACAAATGGAAACCAGCATATTTCAAATGCTCAATGCTGAGACTATCATGACCAGGGGACTTAGCACGCACCATTTTATGAATTCTGGAGGCGACCACCATAGCACAAAACCGAACAGCAATGCCGTGTCATGATCTCACCGCGTGTCAGGTCTGTCGAACCTACTGGAGGAGATTCCACCCTAAAATTACGCTGGAACAGGTTGGTTATATCACAAGGCACATGCACGCCCGCAACGCTCACAAGTAGACTAATTGATTTCGGGTTCAATTTATTTGTCTTTTTCCAGAATTTACCAAATTGTTTATTCGAATGATGCTGAGCAATTATATCTAACTTGATGTGTTTTTCATTATCTTACTTTCGGGCTAATCTATTCCTGTTTAACGTCCTCTCCTTATTTAGAGTTTCAGTATTCACAGTTGATGATATCTTTTGGTAACCGACTTCAAAAAGGAGGAGGTTCTCAATTGGTCGGAACCATGTATGTTCCCCGATTACTCGAAGATGGCTGGACCGATTTGGATTTTTTTTTTTCAAAGGGTATACTTCCCAGCTGGTGGTCCCATGATCATCGAGCGATTTGGATAGTCTTTGGAAGAGTACTTTCTCGGAGTGGTCCCATTTCAATTTGGTGAAGATCTGATGAAGAACTTCGGAGATAGGCAACGGAACTCCTCATTAAATGATAGCAAATGGACTGGGATTGCTGAAATCTCATGTCTGTCTATTGTTTACACCAGTTCGTAACATAAAATCACGCCGGTACGCTGTGAAGTGGTAATCACATGTGAACCACTAAGAAGTTAAAAAAGAAACTACCGACTTCCAAAAAACCACTACAAAGTGAAAAATTACTTTAATTTAGGAAGTTGGTGACTTTGGATATGTATTCAATTTTTTTGTCACGTATTGTCATGTATTGTTTTTTTGGAAGTCGGTTGGTTTCTTTTTGAATATTTTCTTTTATCCTTAGTTTTATTTTTCTTCTGCTTCCGTTTCTGCTCCCTCCATTTTTTCCGTATGTTTTTTTTGCCATCTTCTGTTAGCTCAGATATTTTTTTAGTTTTACTTTTAACCAGGGCTGCATGTTTTTTCTTTACTTCTTCGTATTTCTGTGGATCTGCTTTCAACTTCTCTCTATATTTTTTCATGCGTTCTCCAGGAGTGAGAGCCATTTTGACACCTAATAAACCAACATACAATTTTCAGGTTTAAAACAAACAGCAACATCGCGTGTTTATCGCAAAACAAACGTATATCGCGAATCGCTCGAGTTAAGTTTTCATTTTATTTGTTGGTATATTGGCATGGCTGGCTGACATATGTATGACTAATTATTTAATTAATATTCTGTGTCTCGTAATGTTTATATTACTTTGTCTATGTATGTATAGAATCAAGTCTATCCGACTAAACAGACAGCTGTGCTGTTGGGGAGTTTGTTCCGCTACTTCTTCTTACCAGCTAAAACACTAGGAAGTGGTGACGGGTGGGCGTTTTTGGGGGGACTGTCTTATGTATTTTGACGTTCGAAAACTGCTGATTCTCAGCCTAATTTGAATAAATAACTTTTAATTTTGACTTATGTTTATAACATAATTTAATTTTAAATAAATAATAGTTTAAAAAACTAAAAAACACGCTTTAAAAACCAAACTAAAAAAGGAGAAAATAATTTAATTCAATTAAAAAGCGTGGCGTGCTTTTTGAGGTATTTTTATAATCAATTAATGTCAAGCACCCCACGCTTTTTAATTGAATTAAATTATTTTCTCCTTTTTTAGTTTGGTTTTTAAAGCGTGTTTTTTAGTTTTTTAAACTATTATTTATTTTCTATTTTTTAGTTCTGCTAACTACAAAACGTGTTTTTTTTCTCATTTTTTTTTAAATTATTAAATTGTCATCGGTCCTCGACAAGTTTACAAAGTTTCAATGAAATCTGACCGTTTAAAGTGGGTCAAAATCGCGCTCAAAGATTCCGTTACATACATACATACAACCCGAGCTAATAAAAGCATGTTAAAAACATAGAGCTTGAAGCCTCGACTGGTAAAAGGCGGTGGTTGAGGCTGTAGTAAAATATGCCGAACAAAATAACGTTCAAATACAATTCATATATTTTATACATATTTATGTATAGTGTACCTATATCTTTTGTTGGAGATCCTAAATAAATTGATAGTTTTGCTAGCTAATTAATAAACCCAGTGTAAACGAGGGCTTACGTTCCACTGAGTTACGAAAACCAACCACTGAGTGAATGTTTCTCAGCTGAAGTAACGGATTTTGAGGTTAAATATTTTTTTTATAAAATTTTCGGTAAATAACCCGTCTAATTCAGTAAAATTGTTGCCTAATGATCAATTAATAGATTATATGTCTAATAAATACTTTTTAAAACAGTAAAACAAGCATACTTTATATGTAATCTGGTAAATCAGCGCAATTTTTAACTTGCACTTCAACCGGTGTACCTTTCCTATAGATGTTACCGAACTGTGAATGAAAGCAAAATAGCTGACTTGTTTTTAACCAAATTTAGGGTTGCTAGTTTATGAAAATAATATTATTGTGGTACATTTCGATAGCTCTTCTAAAAATATTTGCGTAACTCAGCCGAATTTCCACCACGGCCAATTTATATACCATTTACTAAACTATTTAATTCATTATATTTTGAAATACTGATTAAATATTTATTCATTAAAATGGAAAGTGAGCTTTCCGTTTCTTTTAATTACATCATAAATGTTAAAGTATCGTGATATTAATTGAAACGGCGAGGTAAAATGTCTGACATGAACAATATTCCAATTTCTTTACAAAATAACACTAACCAGAGAGCGGGATACAGTTTTATGTAAGTAAAAATAAACTATAGGTGGACAACGTAAAACTGCCAGTTACAAACAAATAAATAAAAAAATCTTCCACAATTCTCTATTAGTCATCTCCGTAGTCATCCCCTTTCTAACCATGTCATCATTCCATCAATCGTTTCTCACTACTCTTATATCGACATTCACACTCAAAACTTGCCACATGACATTATAACATTTAACATAATATTATATCAAACTATTTACACACAAGATTTCAGTTACCGGTTACCACTTTCAAACTTCCTCTTATGTACTAATTTCTTATTCTATCCAGTCATGTAACACCACACATCCCTCTTAGCAATCTACACATGCAAGAGATATTATCAAAATAAATAAAAACATGATCTGAAATAAAACATCGAGCCAATCGAACCACTTATTAAAAACACGCGAAAAGTTTATAAAGTTTAATTGAGATAAAAATAACAAATACAAAAGAAAGAATGTGAAGTACACAATGAATTGACCTCAGTAGAACAAATATGACAAAATACAAAAAAAAATATCAAACATACACGTAATATCTTCCACCACCTCACTTAAGTATTAAGTTTTACAACCTTACAATTACAAGTATTTATACGGGGTTACTTGTAATTCGACGTATATTCGTCAGGAGCTGATAGGGGGAGGCCAGAATGCAACAAATTGAACCCCCCATATTTAGGGCCGAAATTCAATAGTTTTCGAGATATTTTTGAAGCGTAAAATGAAAATATTTGTAAGATATTATTCTTAAATCGCTCATCATTTTAATAATTTTGTTGAATTAAGTACTTCTAATTATGTTCATAGCTTAATTGAAGTGCCAGCTACGATATCATTTTTAATGGTACCTACCCATTCAATATCTAATAAAAAAAAAATATTTGGAATTAAATGTAATTTTTTGGATAAATATCGAAAAACCCTTAAAATTCAAATATGTCGAAAACTATTGAGTTTCGGCCATACATATGGCGGGTTCAATTTGTTACATTCTGGCCCCACTATCAGCTCCTGACGTATGTACGTCGAATTACAAGTAACCCTGTATGATACATTTATATTCTTGAGTATATTCTTCTATATTTGAAGAGATTAACGAGTTGTACATCGTGGATTCTAACCCAGTCAGGCGCGTTACTTTGTGTAATTTATTTCATCACATCACAAGGAAGCCGCCATGTCCTAGAGCCAAAATTTCGAAAACATGTGACATATGCCAACCCGCATTGGTCCCGTGTGGTGGATGACGGCCCACTCCCTCTCAACGAGAGGTGGTCTGTGTTCCAGAAGTGGGAAGGCTGGTTATGTTATTTATACTTAGATTTTGATATATTGTCCATTACTGATAAACAATTTGGGTGGTGAATGGTTGTGGTCGTGGTTAACAGATATAATTTTCTCATAATCATCTACTAACATTGTCGCTTTGCACTTCTTTGCGCTCCGACTTGTGCATCGCCAGTAGGTAGTCTTTTTGGTAGAAGAATAGTTGTTGTAGCAGTATGTATACTCGTTGTACAGAATTTGCCGCTTGCCTGTATTCGAGTTGATGTACTTGAAATCTGAAATAAATTCAATTAATTAGGTGTGTTATTTAAAGGTACTCCATTTGAAATAATGTTAGACATTTAAACAAACTTTTTTTACAATCCGTTCAACCGATTTTGACTTCTATTCAGTAGCCATAAGGATGGCATTAAAAGCAAAAAAATGGTTACAATACCAACTGTTTACTGCAGATACCATTTACCATGCTACCAACGCAATAGAGGTGTGATGAATTCAACGTTATAAACAGAGAAATGAGCCTCACAGGAATTCCAGTTCTATATTTTAATATAGAACTGGAATTCCTGTGAGGCTCTTTACCACCTTTACCAAAACTCTCGAAGAATTTTTTACGCCATTTATAGATTCCTTAAAAGCTAAAAGAATCGTAGAAATACTCACTTACAGAGTATATAAAATTTGTAATTAATAAACGATGCTTCACTCCTTTAAATGATAGATTCTGATGTTTTGGAAATTTCTGACGATGAATTTAGGTGATGGATGGGTGTGGCTGAATCTGATTACCTACCAGATATAATCTTACCATAATTATTTACAAACATCGTCGCCCTGCAGTTTTGTGTGAGGCTTGCATTGCCCATATATTATTATTGTTAATGATAAATGAAAGAAAAGAAAGAAAGAAAAAACGTTTATTTGCGGTAAACATGACGCAAAAAGAAAAGGAACACAAAAAAAATAAAAAGTTGAGGGAAACATGCGTCGCATCCACTTCATCCATTCCATCTTCCATTTTTTTTCTGTAAAAAGGTTTGTACAAACACTTTTACATGTCAATTATATTTTAAAACTAGATGACGTCGGCGTTTCATAACTGACTATTCTGAGAAGAAAGAAAGTGTGAATATGTGTGTGTATGTACCTATATATATGTGTCTTTGTACAGTATATTGTATAGTATAACTGCTTGCTTTTATTCGAAGTACTGGAAAACTGAAATAAAGTAACGTCGTTATAAAATAAAAAGGGAGTTTGTATCCTGATATTAAAATCAAGCCATTAACCAGTTATTAAAATACGCAAAAAGTTTAAAAGAGTTTATTAGAATTAAAACAAAAAACACAGAACTCGATCTAAAGAAGATATGGAATTAGCTTCAGCAGATCAAATAATAATAAAACAAACGAAAAAATATATTTTATAAGTACCTTCACAATAAGTTTAACAAAAACAAATAGTAGATTATTCACTAAGATCTTTTGTCTAGGGCAGTATTTTGGAGGAGGATTCAAGTGCTCCCGAGCGAGGGAGTTCTAAGTTAGCTCCTGAGTAAAGCGAAGAAGTTAGAAAACTAGAATTCTCAGTGCAGCGAGTGACTCATGCTCGCCAAAGACGAAGACACCTTTCTCGCCGAGGAGAATACGCTGTTTCCGCACCTACTGCGAGGTAATAACAACCAAATCGATTTCGAATAAGTCGTTTCTGAAGTGTCCGTTTCAAAGGCATGCCCACGGCGAAGTAAAAAAATAATCTTCCACAATTTAATAAAAATTTGTAAAAGTTGATTCCTAAAACCATAAATTTTTCAGAGTTATGGTTTAAAAGTTATAAGGGTTTGAACATGGCCACGCCATTGAAACGCGGTGAACCGAGCGACCACGGCCGCGCCATTTAGACAGTGAAAAACACGGTATCGCCGATATCCATATCTTGAAAAAGTTAAGTTTGGGGTACGATATTTCATTGTGAAATCAGTCAGGAATGATTTCCTGACTGATTTCACAATGAAATATCGTACCCCAAACTTAACTTTTTCAAGATATGGATATCGGCGATACCGTGTTTTTGTAGGTTGTAGTTTCCATCAGGAAACTACAACCTCTTAAAGGATCTAGGTCGACTTAACCAGTAACCCTGTAAATTTATTTTAACTAATCATTCCACTATAATGTAGTTATTATCTCCATTCAGTTGCGTAATCAAATTGTTATCTTCATCAACGGCAACTAAAACCTATGAAGTGAGAACTATTTGGTCGAGCTATACTTTAATAGAAAAAAAAGTATTATATTTCGATAAAAATACGATTTATTTTGCTTATAGGTTCCAAATTTAATACAATATTATTGCCCAGCTTATTATGACTTGCTTTAGGTTAGGATTGCATATATTTTTTATTTTTTTATTAGCTAACAGGAGGTGTGAAAAGTAATATACGATAAACTTACACTTAATTAATTATCTACATTGCAGTCACACCGTGAACAATGACATACAAAAAACTAAAGATATACAGTCAGCGTCTCAATAACGTCCGCATAAATAGGGCGCAAAGTGCGTAGATGTCAGTGGTTTCATCGTCATCTTTCAGTCTTTTCGGACATCGCTTTGTAAAAACTAATTTAAGTCAGGCGTGTAAGGTTGAATTTGCAAAAAAATATATGTTTTGTCATAACTATAACCGCTGACGTATAATTAAGAACACTTTTGAGTGTTACTTTAGTTCTAGACTGTGCATCTAGGGTTTTTGTATATCATCCGTGAATAATAAAATGCATATTATTTAAATAAAGACAGTAAGTGACATATTGAACATTTCTATTTTAAATTCTAATGTATTCGCCATTGCTGACGATGAATTTGGGTGGTGGATGAGTGTGTTCTTTGTTCCCACATATAATTTTACCATGATCATTGAGGAATATTGTCGCCTTGCAATTTTTTGCGGAACGGCTTGAGCATACCCAGTAGGTTGTTTTTTTGGTAGAAGAGTATTTATTAAAGCAGTGTAAATACTCTTTATACAAAATTAACTGCCTGCCTTTCTTCGATTTGATGTACTGAAAATCTGAAATAAAGCAACAGTATTATGAAATTGAAAGGTGATTGATAAAGTCTTTAAACTAGCAAATACTCAAATACTGTTTAGCTAATGTTAATATGTACAGCGCGCTGTCAAACGGGCTATGCTCCATTAGTTTCTTTGAAGGATAAAATCGGGAATGAAGATATCTGAAAAAGAACTGGAGTTACCGACATAGCTTGCAGAGTAAGCTAGCCGAAGTAGTAGTGGGCTGGCCATGTTTGTCGAAGGACCGATGGCCGGTGGAGCAGACGAGTTCTAAAGTGGACCGCGAATCGGCAAGCATAGTGTGGGACGCCCCTCAGCTAGATGGACCGACGACCTGAAGATGGTGCCTGGGACAGAATGGATGCGGAAGGTGGAGGTCAGGGTGTTATGGCACAGCCTCGCTGAGGCCTATGTCCAGCAGTGGACTGGGATAGGCTGAGTTGATTGATTGTTAAGTATACTAATGGTGTAAATAAAAAATGAACCAGTTATTAAAACACGCAAATACTTTAAAAGATTTAATTTGAAAAAAAAAGAAGAACCACAACTCGATCCGCAGAAAACTGTTCCTCCAAGTTTCAACATTAAAGTAATTAAGACACACACAAACGCAACAAAATAATAATAATTAATAGGAAAATAAAGACGGTGAAATCACATGTTGTATTTTAAATTCTGATATATTTTCCATCTTTTACGAATAATCGTACTAGTCTTTCGGGCAAAGGCGTACTTAGGTACTAAAAATAATAATAAATTGAAAAAAACTACATTTTACGCTTTTGTGTTTAGATTCTGATATATTGTCTATTTTTTATTAAGAATTTGGGAGGTAAATGGGTGTGGTCTAGGTAACCAGACATTACTTTACTTTGATAATCTACTACTATTTTTGCTTTGCACTTGCTTGCTGCTCGCTCTGTACATTGCCAGCATTAGTAGTAGAACTAGAATTGG
The DNA here is from genome assembly GCA_947359405.1 of Antitype chi. Classification (NCBI taxonomy): domain Eukaryota; kingdom Metazoa; phylum Arthropoda; class Insecta; order Lepidoptera; family Noctuidae; genus Antitype; species Antitype chi. Next base: position 16,643,604 of record OX375820.1, on the reverse strand, counting down.
TGAAGCTGTAAGTGTACTCTTTATGCAAAATTAACTGTTTGCCTTGTTTTGAAATGATGTACTTAACATCTGAAAAAAGGGGTTTTATTAAAACTGTTCTTAAGCGGTATATGTGCTCTTTTTGGAAGAAGTTCTTTGGAGGTAGATAGGTATGGTTCAGGTTCCCAGATATAATTTTACTAGTATCAACTACTACTAATCGTCTAATAATACCATGTAAAACCCAAACCCACCCATGTTTTTTAAATTTTTTATGTAACTTTTATATCCTGCTTTTTAAACTTAATGTCTTGCTTAAATCTGCGCAGCGTTGCGTATGTTTCCCACAGTGAAGTTTGTTACTAATTTATCCTCATTCCTCGTCCTGATCACCACATATCCTTAACCTATTCAATGAGACCTTTTCAATGAGCCCAAACACGATACTTTTGCTGTTTGTTGGTGAGTGACTTGGTTATCCTGGACAACTCCAGGTGTTGCTCCAGCAAGGTTAATTTGTTCGTCTAATATCATTGAAGTAATAGGATACCAAATTTCGACTTGATCAGACCCGTGGAAGATGCTCAAATCCCTTCATCAACCAGAAAAGAGCTGATAATTTTCAAACGGTTAAACCGATTTTGATGAAACATATCTAAGAATACTCCCGACTTCATCTTACAAACACAAAAAACAAAATTTAAATCGGTTCATCCGTTCGGGAGCTACGATGCCACAGACACACTCACATCCACACAGAACGTCAAACTTATAACACCCCGTCGTATTTGCGTCGGAGGTTAAAAATACTGGTATTCAGGAGAATAACAGCATTTTACATGGAGGGACTGCAGGACTCAGGATAACCGTTAAACCGGATGCACCTGCATTCGGTTTAACGGTTTTTAAACTCTGATATACTTGCCATCTTTAAGATAATATCGTCGGGGTGGATGGGTATGGTCTATGCTACCAGATATAATTTTACCACGATGATCTATTACTACTTTTGCTTTGCACTTGCTTGATGTTCGCCCTGTGCATTGCCAGTAGGTCGTTTTTTTGGTAGAAGTGTAATTGGTGAAGCCGTAAGTGTACTCTTTGTGCAAAACAAGCTGCTTGCCTTGCTGTGACGTGATGTACTTAAAATCTGAAATAATAAAAGGCTTTTGTTTCAATGGAATTGGTGATTTATTAATAAAAATGCCATATCATACAGATCCAATTACTTATTCAAAGACAAGTCATTTTGAAAATATATTATGACAAAAGTTTAAACTATATCTGAAAAAAAAAAAAAAAATGTGGTAAAAGCCTCAACCGTTTAAAAAAAAACAGCATTAATTAAAGAAAATAAAGCTGTATTTCGAGCATTAAAACAGCAAACAATTAACATACATTAGGTATAATTTTAGTGATATTTCAAGTGCTTGTATTAAATTCTAATGTATTTTCCAAAACAGAGTTTATAAATTCTAAATTTACACCTAAGTACAGTGGTACCGTAACGTATTGTTTAGAAACAACAGGATTACATAAATTTACCGCAACGTATTGTTTAGAAACAACAAAATTACATAAATTTACTCCTGACAGACTTGAAGGGCTCCTGACTAAGTAATAACAGCTGTACGGGTCGATTAACCAAATTAAGCTTCGAGTGTCACGGTCTGTCCGTGGATGGGTGACCATCTAGGCAGATGATACCACTAAAAGGGTTCTCCTGTTAAGATGTGTTTTTGACTTGGCGTAGTTTATATAAAGAGCATCGATCTACTACTAGTTTCGCCTTGCAGTTTTTATAGTTGCGTCTTGAGTTTTTCCATAGAATTGTACCTTTAATAAAAGAGTTATTGCAGAAGTAACTTCTGGGTTTTATCATAGACCTCATCCATCGGTCTCCATCAGGCGTGATCGGGGTAAAGAGCAGGCCCATTCAGCGATAAAAAATAATAATAGAGAAGTAGTAAATATGTATACTCAAAGGTTTTATCAAGATATGTATACAACCTTCAAATAAAAGAAATAAAATCTCTTTTCCTAATTAATTACTTCATTTCTTATCATTATACCTACTGTTGATATTTTAATACAATTAAATTTTGCTAGTATATTCCGATTTTATTAATAATGGTTATAATTTAATAAGCCATTAAAATTCAAAATATATCTAATTTAAAATTTACATAAATGATTATGAAAATACGGGCAATTAAATCTCAAGTGTGCCTATTTCATATTCTAATGTAATTGCCATCTTTTATGAAATATCGTGGCGGTGGATGGGTATGATCTAGGGAACCACATATAATTGTTTCTTGATCATCTATAACTATCTTCGCTTTACACTTTTTTCTGGAGGCTCCTGTGCATTGCCAGTAGGTTGTATTTTTGGTAGACGAGTAATTAGTATAACTGTATGTGTACATTTTGTACAGGATTAACTGCCTCCCTCTATTTGAAGTAATGTACTTAAAATCTGAAACAAAGTTAAGTGTTTTCAAGTGAAAAGGTGGACGATTTCTATGTCTAAAAATGATACATCAAGTTAATCGAACCAATTTTTAAAAGATTTGTTGAAGATTGTTCCAAACATTTTAATGGGGTAAAGTACGAAACTAGAAATCCGTCCGAAAAACACAAAGAAATATGCTATTTCTAAATTAGTTATGTTATGTGTAATCAAACTTAAAAATAACAGTAGACGTACTTTTCAAGTTAGTACTGTTTTGAAGCACTCTCACCTAGTTAACACAAACGAAACCATTTTTAGTCCTATTAAGTACATATTTTAAATTCTGAAATATTGTCCTATAATGATGATAAATTTTGATGGTGGATGGCTATGGTCAAAGTTGCCAGATATAATTTTAAGATGACCACCCAACACTATTTTCCCCTTGCAATTCTTAGAGGTTCGCATTGAACATTGCCAGTTGGTAGATTTCTTTGTGGAAAAGTATTTAGTGAAGCAGTATGTATGCTCTTTGTGCAGAATTAGCAGATTACCTTTCTTTGAATTTATAAACTTGATATCTGAAAAAAGTTGCATATTTAGACACGTAAATAGTGAAAAACTACTAATAAAAGGTTTTAAAAGACATGTATGAGTGGAAACAACGGAAAAGGACGCCTTCGGAGGACATATCGTGATCTTATTGGTGATGTGCGCAATCCTCGCAACCGGCATGCATATGTCAACGAAAAATTGTAAATACCATTAGATTATAATCTATCTCGCGAGATTGTAAACTGTCGATAAATTGTGAACTGTACCATACTGCTTACCGACCGAATAGGTTAGGTTAGGTTAGAATTTCGATTACTGCGCGCGAGCCGAGCGAGCGCAGTGAGCGGTGCCACGGCAGCGGGGGCCGAGCGCTACTTCCAAGTTAGTGGCAGTTACTTGACTACTTAGTAATAGCGCAAGGTACTATCCGTCTTGATATCAGTTCACAACTTGACGGTTTCACTTCGATAGATTATAATCTACCGAAAAATAATGAGTTAAATTTGTAAGTAGGTATGTTACGGTTCACAATCTTTCGACAGTTTACAATCTTGCGAGATAGATTCATAATCTAACGGTATTTACAATTTTACGGTGACACATATGACCAGATAAATGAACGTAAACAAGTCATAAGGAGTATGTAAGGCTCGTAGCAGGTCGTGTTCTGTATTTTCTGCCTACCCTCGCGGAATGAGTTTATAAATGGATAGGTAGATAGCAAGAATTCTGAAAAATATTGTTGCCAAATAAAACATTATCTGATTTCGATTTATAAAATCAACTCTGAACAATTCAACCACACGTTGAAGCTTAAACGATTTCGTTAGGATATACATAATAATAGGTCTTTACCTATGAAATTGCCGTTTTGTATGAAAAAATTTAAACGAATTTTTTTCATGTATTTTTTATTTGTATTAATCGAAGTAATCACCCATGCAATCAATGCATCTTTGCCATCGCAGTGGCAGTTTATTGATGCCCTTCTTAAAGAAATCAGCTGGACGGGAGGCAACAAATTCTTCAAAGGCATTTTGTACTGCCTCTCGGGTATTGAATTTTTTTCCCGCCAAGAAGTTATCCAAATTCTGGAAAAAGTAGTAGTCTGTAGGCGCAAGGTCTGGTGAGTAGGGCGGATGACGGAGAGCTTCCAACCCCAGTTCTTGCAACTTGGAGGCCATCTGCTGTGCAGTATGAGGTCGCGCGTTGTCGTGCAGGAGCAGCGGAGACGAGCGATTGACCAATGCTGGTTGGAGATGTGCCAGCTTCTCCATCATTGTGTTCAGTTCTTCACAGTACACATCTGCAGTAATGCTCACCCCGTTTGGTAAGAAGCTGTGATGAATCACACCGGCGCTAGACCACCAAACAGTGACCATCACTTTTCTAGGGGTACGTTTTCGTTTAGGGCATTGTTTAGGTGCTGAACCAGGATCCAACCAACTTGCTGAGCGCTTGCGGTTATCAAACAGAATCCATTTTTCATCGCAGGTAACAATGCGGTTCAAAATTCCTTCATTTGTGTGTCTGTTGAGCAGTGCAAGGCACGTCTCGACGCGCACTTCGCGCTGACGATCATTGAGTTCATGGGGCACCCATTTGTCAAGCTTTTTTACCTTGCCAATTTGACGCAAATGGACCAATATTGTTTTGACGCTAACGTCGAAAGCTGCTGCTAATTCAGCCGTAGATTGTGTATCATCAGCTTCCACAATCGCCTTTAATTCGTCATTGTCGACCAAAGTCTTCGGACGACCGCGAGGTTCATTTTTCAGGTCGAAATTTCCAGAACGGAAGCGAGCAAACCAATAACAGGTGGTGCGTTGGTTTGTAGTGTTAGCTCCGTAAACGTCGTTGATGTTGCGTGCCGCTTGTGCCGCGTTGCTGCCACGACGGTACTCATATTCCATAATTACTCGAATTTTTAACGTATCCATGATGACGAAAAAGATTGAAATGCGATGAAAATGTAACACTAATCAATAAACAAATGACTACTTTTGGAAAAAAAAATCCATGTTTTTAAAATAAAATTAATTTGAAATTAGAATTCTTACCCAAACAAAAATTATTTTGATTTGAAATGGCCAGTACTGCAAAACGGCAATTTCATAGGTAAAGACCTAATATAAACGCAAAACAAATAGAACTCCATCGGAGTATTTGCATAATCAGCGTATATTGTTCCTTGTGACCTCGCTCGAGGTCAAAAACATATAGTTATCGAAATACACTGATAACAGAAATAAAATGCATATTTTAATAAGTAAAATGACTTCTCAAGTGTAATTATTCGTAACTCTGTAATATTCTTCATAGGGAAAATTTTAGTGGTGGATGGGTATGGTCTTGGTCAGGGGTCACCAATTAGTTTCACTCGGGGTCCTTTTTATAAGAAATGTAATGACCATCGCGGTCCGCACAACATTTTATAGAAAAACATATTTAATAAACAAATGTAATTACGGAAATAACAAAGGTATTTTTTTGCATATCAATGAGAAAAATTACATTTTTTGAGCAATCCGCAAACTCTTTCCCTCTTGTTAGCTCGTTACTTCGCCCGGCCGTTTTCGAATCGACGTCAACGAAGATAATGCGGGGATACATTTTAATTAAATTATGTACTCTGTAGTGCATGTTGCTGTGTTCTCGCGGTTCACACAAAATGTGTCGGCGGCAGTCTGGATGCGGACCGCGGTGCGCCATTTGGCGACCCGCGGTCTAGGTTAACAGATACAATTTTACCATAATCATTTACTATAATTTTTGCTTTGCAATAATATAAAATATTTACGAACTTGATACCTTTCTGAAATGTAACACATTCTAGTAAAGGTAAATTGTTAGTCAGTCGTATACATTATTTATTGTAAATCATTGTTAAAAAATTCTGAAAAATTTAATTGACAAATATTTTTTTTAAATTACGAAGTATACAAATCAACGCAAGCAAATTCAACCACACGTACAAAATACACGTGTAAAGTTTAGAAAAGTTCAGTATGGTGTAATTTTAATCGCAAAATAAAAAGATACCCATTGAAGTATCTAATTAATATGAAACGCACATCTCTTCATATCTTTTTGTTTTTTTTTTTTTTTTTCTAAATATATTGATCTCAAAAGTTTTTACATAAAACAAGCTTAAAATTATCGAAATACACTGTCATCCCAAATAAAATTAATATTCTAATAAGTACAATGACTTCCCAAGTGTGTCTATTCTAAACACCGAATGGTATCCATTTTTTAAGACGTGGTAGGTGAGTATGGTCTACGTTACCAGACATAATTTTACCATGATCATCTACTACTATCCATGCTTTGCAATAATATGGGTTTCGCACTGAACATTGCCAGTAGGAAGACTTCTTTTTGGAATAGAATTTAGTGAAGCAGTATGTGTACTTTTTGTGAAGAATTAACTGCTTGCCTTTCCTCGAAGTAACGTACCGATAATCTGAAATAGAACAAAGTGTTTGTCAAGTGAAAAGGTGGACGATTTCGCTGTCTAAAAATGCTTGAGGTGATGGAACCAATTCTTACCCCGTGGTAAGTAAAAATATTCATGAGCTTTTACTGATTCGAAAAAGTAAATAGGTATAGGTAAATAGTTTAACATGAAACGCATAATTATCTTCTTCAGATCTTTTTTTTATTTTTTATTATCTAATTAAATTGATTACAAAAGTTTACACATAAAACTAGCACATAATCATCGAAATACACTGTCATCACAAATAAAATACATTTTCTAATAAGTACTCAAGTGTGTCTATCCTAAACTATGAAAAAATCTTCAATTTTTACGGTAAAATTGGTGGTGGATGGGTCTTTTTTATGGTGGAAAATCATCAAATAGCTTCTCCCACTCTGGGTGGAGCAGGAGGGCGTGTCAGATTTTACTGACTAAAACCCACCCGTGTTGCCTAAATTGCCTGTGTGCCAGGGGCCGCGGTATCTCTTTCGAACAACCCGCACCCCTGGCAGGCATCGGCCCCTGCGGGCCCCATCAGTTGATGTTGACATCTCTTTGAGATGCGCGTGGAACACAACGCGCCGTCGACCAGGGCTTAGTCCTTACCGGACAGCGAGCTACCCCTTACTCGCCGTCCGCAAGCTCGCGCCTACGGTGGCCGGGAATCAGCCTGAGATTCCCGACACCCAGGGCGTCTCTTGCGGAGATGCTCCACGGTGTCCTCAGGGCGATCTTCGCAGTGGAAACACCCGGGCGTTTCCTCCCGCCTTATGCGACACAGGAACTTCCCGAAACAGCCATTTCCGGTGAGGACCTGCGTCAGGTGGAAGGTGAGGACGCCCCGTGCCACCTCTCAAGCCACTCCTCAAAGAGTGAAGTGAGTGAATTGTGGCGTGCCCAGCACTGGGTTGCGACAATCGCACTCGTCGTGGATGGGTATAGTCTAGGTTACCACATATAATTTTACCATGATCATCTATTACAGATATTATAGACCAATTTGGGGTTCGCGATGATTATGAAAGTAAGAAAAATGGAGTGTGACATCTGAAGTGTTTATATTTTGATATAATTGCCATCTTTTACGAAATACCGTGGTGGTGGATGGCTATGGTCCAAGTTAGCAGATATAATTTTTCCATCTTCATCTACTACTATTTTTCCTTTGCAGTTTGCGTTTCGCGTTCGCCCTGTACATTGCCAGTAGGTAGATTTCTTTAAGGAAGCGTATCTAGAGAAGTTGTATGTGTACTCTTTGTACAACAATAACTGCTTGCCTCTCTTCGAAGTAATGTACTGATAATCTGAAACAAAGCAAAGTATTAGTCAAGTAAATAAGGTGAACCATTTCTTTGTCTTAAATGATTTATCGAGGTAAAGGAACCATTTTTTTAAAGACTAGGATAGTAAAAAAATACACCGTGTCTTTTTAATCGTCTTACAACGGCAGCCCATTTCATGTATCCAATGACTAGTTATCATTTATTAAAAAAAAGAAGCATTTTAGTAATTTACAAAATGAAAATATAATTCACTAAGACCCGTGACGTAGTTTGAATTATTTTATTCAATTAATCGATTACACACAAACACAGACATGCCTACTCATACATTACATTGTGCTCAGCGATTTCCGATTTGCGTGCATGGGACGCTTCGCAAATCGGAAATGGAAAATCCACTACCTTCTTTTATTCGTGTTTTTTCTTTGCGTCTTATCTTACTTCAAATACTAGGACACTAGGTAAAATATTTCCTTTCTTTTTTTCTTAATATTTCACGAAGTTTTATTATTATTATGAAATTGATTAATAAGTTTACACAAAAACTAAGCCAACACACGAGCGATTTTTTCCGCGGCGATATTTTTTTCCCGCACTGGAGTTTTAAAGCTGTTAAGCGCCGAGAATTGAAAATCAAACAGTATGTTTTGTTCTCTGTTGGATTCTCAATGCTCGGTTTAACACTGAGAGTTCAAACTCCAGTGCGCAACAAAATCTCGCCGCGATATTTTTACATACATTATCGAATTACACTGTAAAACCAAATAAAACGCATATTTTAATACATAATGACAATGGGGCATCTTAAGTGCTTCTATTGAGACGTCTGAAATATCTTCCTTCACTTATGATAAATTTGGGTGCCGGATGGGTATGGTCTTGGTGTCCACTTATAACTTTATCAAAAGCATCTACTTCTATTTTCGCCTTGCATTCCTTTGAAATTCGCGATGTGCATTGCCAGTAGGTAGTTTTTTTGGTTAAAAAGTATTTAATGAAGCTGTATGTGTGCTCTCTTAGCAGAATTAACTGCTTGCCTCTATTCGAATTGATATACTTGATATTATCTGAAATTATAGGAATTTTAAATTTTTTCTAAGTACTTAAGGCTCGTCATCCACGTCGCTAGTCAAAAGTAAGCAGTTTTAAACTTACACCGAACTTCTGGTGCTAATTGAAGCATCTGGCTTGAATGGATGGTTTGCGCGCCAATTTAGGAACTTATTTACTTCGTATTTTTAAATCAAAAATACATTTTGAAAACGGAAAATTATCAAACGATTATAATTATTTCGCAATTACGTATCGTTCCCTTGGTACGCTTTTAAATCACCCATGAGTAGCCACAATTCACAGCATAACACTACTAAGTATTCCAATGGTGGTCCGTTCACGACCCGAATTACTAACGAGTTATAATTGGTTTGTGATTCCTCGATTTGATTTTGTAACACGTTACTTTTAAGTAGCGTCGTGGACGATGGGCATTAATTAAACCCTCGATAAAATCCAACTGACTACTCGTTAAAACAATCATGCATGGACATTTTAGGACGATAAAAGTGCAGAAATTTAGTAAGTACTGGGTTAGAAAAAATGAATATATTAATCACATCGTTTAACTTAAAGTTAAATATACAATATTTACCTCTAGATCTAAACATAGTAGGTATAAAACGAGTTGTTTTTCGGTTTCTACCAATTAGTTCTTTTAAACTACACAATTTTAATGCAGTTTTTGCCGTTATTAGAGCATTTATTCCGGAAGGTTTATGTACAGACATAAATCATTAATGCTAAACCTAAATATCGTACAGAAATCGCGATATTTTGATAAATCACCTTATCAGTAGAATGCACCCGTGTGAAGTAAAGGCGGGTCGCTAATCTACAGGGTCAAATTAAATTACTTAGCAAAACACCGCTTAATAATTAGTTTTAATGTCAGTTCAAACACCAGGCCAAGGCAACTGTTTTTAAAATAGGAAATTTAAGTTGAAAATTTTTTATTGGTAAACAACCAAAATATAAGAATTCGAATTGAAGAAGTTACTGTTACACAACATTATTTAAATAAATTGATAAATGCAAAAAAAATCACATCTGAAAAAGATGTTAGGTACCTACTTAAAAATAAAAAAAATAAAACTTACACTAGTAAAATTACAACTCCTCCAATTATGTTCTTTTTTGCTTAATATAATTAGGGTTTTTGATAACCACAACGCATACGACCAGTCCCATCGTAAATCATGTGAATTGTGAAATGCAATTAAAATTACTGATACTGCGCTCTAAAACACAAATCGCAGACGTCACCCAAAAAAGCAGCCAAGCTCAAATGGGACTGGGCTGGACACATTTGCCGCATGTCGGATACATTGTGGGCTAAGACCACCACAGACGGCTCCCTGAAATCGTCCAACGGCATTGCGGAAGACCTAGGCTTATATGGCGGATCAAACTTGACGTTTACATGAGGGATTGGTCCATATTGGCCCAGGATCGAGTTTAGTGTCTTATTATTTATTCATATTCATATTATTTATTTATTAATTTCAAAAAAGGACGAGATTCTATGTAACGTCGTGTTTGTATTTTTTTTAATGTTTTTAATTACAACGCCACGTTAAGTGGTTTTTGCTAACAAGTTCTATAATATTTTCCATTACTGATGTAGAATTTAGGTGGTGGATGGGTGTGGTCTAGACTACCAGATATAATTTTACCTCGACCATCTACAACCACTTGCGCCTTGCAATTCTTCAAAGTTCTTCGCTCTGTGCATCGCCAGAGGGTAGCTTTTTTTGTTGAATAGTTTCTAGTGAAGCTGTATGTATACTCTTTGTATAAAATTAACTGCTTGTCCTTCTCCGAATTTATGATCTTGATCCTATCATCTGAAAAATAATCGTAAATTAAAAAGTGGCTGAATTTTAAGTATAAAAATGAAACCTCATCCAATTTTAAAATGTTTTACCAAAAAAATCATACCTAAAATATAACCTGCAGATACCAGATCTGAAGAAAAAATGGTTTTACCTACAACAGTTTCAACATAATTATAATAAAAGTTAGTCATTTAACAGAAACACACAAAAAAGTAAATTATTTATTTATTTATTTTAAAAAAGCACAGCCACATCCCATACAAATATCATAGATAATCATTTAAATAAAAAAGTGATAATGTGGAATGCTAATGCTGCTTACTGTAATAAATAATAATTATTATTATTACAGTAAGCTCATCCTGTCCCACTGCTAGGCTAAAGCCCGGATTCTTAAATTCCTTTCGTAGATACTCTTAAAAAAAGACTGAAATTTTAAGTATATATATTTTATTTTTTTTAATTTAATATAAGTAGATTATAGTTTTTTATGAATAAAAAAAACTATAATCTACTTATATAAAATAATCTATAAGAAACAGTAAGTTTTTTCTTTGTTATGTGGTGAAATTCCCGAGTTGGTCAAACTATTATTGGTTTTTACATTTGGAATTTCTCAGTAGCAGCCTGAAGTCCAGATTTGTGCCCGGTTGATGGCAAACCGGCAAAGGGGACGATCCTATTCCCTATTATATGGGACTTAAAAACATAATTCGCGAAATGTGAGTGAACAATAGATACACCACTGCCTTACCCTTCGATAATGGGATGGGCGTGATGTTACAGTAAGCCCATCATGCTGCCCTACAGCTGGGCTAAGCCTTCCCGGATTCCTGTTATGGATAATTTTAAGGCGGTGTACTATTAAGTGGTTAAACAGGGTGGCAAGGACATCGACGCACAATCTGTTACCATGGATTTCAGTTCATAATTCAAAAATTTTTCGTCGTTTATTAAAAATAAAACAGGTGTTTCCTACAAAAGTGCAATACCTACGCAGTCAAAATGTATGGAACAGCTTTTAATTTTTTTAATAATTCATGGAAACTTTCACCGCAGCGGGTTTCAAAATAATGTAGGTACCTACTGATGAATCTATGGTAACATATAGTACGTCGATGACCCTGCCACCCTGAATATATTTTAAACTCTGAAATACTGCCCATTACTGATGATAAAACGTGGTGGTGGATGGTTATGGTCAAAGACACCAGATATAACTTCACCATGGCCATCTATCACTACTTTCCCTTTGCAGTTGTTTGAGATCCGTTTCCCGCACAGCCAATGAACAGTTCCTTTGGTAGAAGAAGTATGTTGGTAGTTGTATGTGAACTTCTTGTGGAGAATCATCCGTTTCCCTTTCCTTGAGAGAATGTACTTGATATCTGGAACAGAGCATATTTATTTAGAAATAGGCTAGATAGATAATGTGAACCGAGAAAAGAGACACAACCAGATGAAACCATGTCTAAAACCCAAAATAAAAAGAAGTAAATCAGGTTCACAAACAGCTGTGCTGCTGGGAAGTTTGTTGCGCCACTTCTTCTTCCCAGCTTAGCACAAGGAAGTGGTAAAGGGCGGGCGTTTTGGGGTAAATGTCTTATGTAATTTTGACGTTCAAAAAATGCTGATTCTCTAAGGGGCTTGTGGCTATGTAATAACAATCCCACTGGTTGATCGATCAGCTTAAGCTACGCTGTAGTAGTTTGTCCATGGGTGCATCTTTAAATACCAAGACCCCTCCGTGCCAAGGAAAGCACGTTAAGCCGTTGGTCCCGACTGTCATTCGTAGATGTTCGTCAGAAGCCCGAACGTCTGACAACCAGTCTTACCAAGCGTATCGTATTACCCAGCAACTAGATTGTGGTGGTCAGATTAGGCAGTCTCTTCAGCTGCATCTGGTTAGATTGGATGTGACTTCAACCCAGGTGACAAAAGACTGGGCAGATGATGATGATTTTAAAATTGTGTTTTTAGGCTGGACAGCAGGGACTCGTTTGTGCTAATCTGGTAATTTCTGACAAGTCAATCTCATTTATACCTACTCATTTTAACAAAAAGGACTTGTACCTACTACGTTCTGGTCGTATATGTGACGAAGTTGAGTAGGTCAGGTGATTGAAAGACACATCCAGTTAAAGCATTTTATTAGGAAAGAAATACTCGAAAACCGTTAAATTAAAAAAGTGAAGAAAATATAGAAAATTTAAAATAATCAACTTCTCGTCTCCAGCCGTCGAGCAAAGGCGATTAAATTAAGCTTTCTTAAGACTAGTGACCCCACATAGCGTCTGCAATTTACCGTCGAATTACATTACTGAAACATTATTCAAGAAGTTGGTGTTTTCCTAGAGAGCACTTTTTGACACCGTAAAGTCAAACCCCGGTGCCGCCATTATCATGACGGCTATTATGTGGCGTGTACCGTTCGCCTTCTATGCCATAGCTTTAGAGTAACCCCGTGTTGTATCCATAGGATGAAAAATCGAGGCGGTGGACCAGTGGTAACGACGGGGGGCTTACGTGTCGTCGGTAGTGTGGGTTTGAACCCATGCAGACACGTTATATCATGTAATTCATTTCATCACCGCTGCTCCCAAAACTGTGAAGGCAACCCGCGCGGCGGTTATTTGCGTCAGGTCTACCGCAAATAAAAGTATTCATTTTTCTCGCGAAGAAAACCGGTATCTCCACCCGCAGTGGGTTCGCGTTGTGGATCCTGAGTCTCTCCGACCAAGCAGGATATCCACGAGGATTTCCACAGGAAAGAAGAATTCTGCCATTTTAAATACTGATGTACCGCCCCTCAGTGATGTAAAATTGAGGCGGTGGATGGGTGTGGTCTCCGTACACGTATACAAGGTTACCATGGTCATCTACTACTACTTTCGCTTTGCAGTATTTTCTGATGCGTCCAGAGCATTTCCATATGGTTGTTCCTTTGGTAGAAGAGTAATTATTGAAGCAGTATGTGTAATCTTTATGAAGAACTAAACGGTTGCCTTGCTTCGATTTGATGTACTTATAATCTGAAACAAAATGACATCATATTTAAATACAAAATGTTGTATCAAGTGGATATGTTACCGGCCAAACCCAATTTCAGGCCAAACTAGTTTGTCCTAGGCCAAACAGACTTATCCTACGCGTGATATGTCGCAGCCAACTAGCTTAATTAGCCATTTCGTTAACAGCCTTTGGAAGTAACGCTCGCCGGCCGCTGCCGCGGCGCCGCTCGCTACGCTCGCTCGGCTCGCGTGCTTTTGCTCACAGTTCTAACCTAACCTAACCTAACCCATTTAATCGGCGTGCCCCGGCTTAATAAACCAGTTTGGCCTAGGACAAACTAGTTTGGCCTGAAATCGGATTTGGCCGGTAACAGATACAAAAATCTGAAAGAGTTCGTATGCTAAAATAGTTGGGTCATGTTGAGAGGGCTAAGAAAAGGTATTTACAAGGAAGATATGAGTAGAAACGCCGGGAAGTGACACCCTAGGTGGACATATAGTGACGTTATTGATAACCAATAAGGTATGTAGTGAACTTTTTTTTAAAGACTATGCTTAGATGGTTTGGTCGGGTTGAAAGGATGAACGAAAGGCGACTTATAAAAGGTTTTATCAAGGTAAATGTCAGTGGAATCGTCGGAAGGGGACGCCCACGATGGCCAGATGTATGGACATTGTCCTTTAAGGATCGGAACAGGTGAAGTTCTGTAGATTCTGCGTACCACCATGGGAAGGCGTGACTTTTGTGGCAAATCTCTTAGTTTCAAAATCAGTAACAATTTTGTTTATATTTTTCTTTATTGATATTTATGTAAATCATTGACAGTCGTAAACTCTGACAAGGTTTCTTTAAATACATTTAATTCAATCAAAAATTTCTCATCATTTTACCCAGTATCTGGGACGTGGAGGTCAAGATAAGCAGTCGCATCATGTAAAAGGGAAAAAGGGTACGTAAATGAAGATAATGAAAAAAAAATTTTTTTTTTTATAATTTTGTTTTTCGATTCTCTACTTTCACTTGTCGTTGACTATATATACTCCATCATGAACACCAAATGCTGGTAGTTTGTGATTATGCTTACTGTTGCCAGCTATCTTGCTATCCGTATCTGAGATGATCATCGCCTTGCATCCTTTTCTGTAAGCTTTGCAGCGCCATATGTCAGTACGAGCTTTAAGAAAATGTTTGTGATGCCAGAAATGGTAGCCTTTGTATACCATTATGGGTTTTCCTTTCGTTGATTTTTTTCGTTTACGCACTGAAACAAAGATAATAAAATTAAATGAAAATGTCATCATCTGCCTAGCCTTTTCCCAACTATGTTGGGGTCAGCTTCCAGTCTAACCAGATGCAGCTGAATATCACTATTTTACATGGAGCGACTGCCTATTTGACCTCCAAAGCCCAGTTCCTAGGTAACCCGATACCCCTTAGTAAGACTGATTGACAGACTTTCGGGCTTCTGACGACCCGTAACGACTGTCACAGATCCACGAATGGCAGCTGGGACCAACGGCTTAACGTGCTTTCCGAGGCACGGAGGGTCTTGGTATGTAAAGATGGTCACCCATTCACGGACCAAAAATCAAAGTAACTCAGTTGTTATGAACAAAACTATCGGTCACAAATATCGAACTAAGTTGCCAAAATCAATTAGTGTGAATACCAAGTACTGCATAAATTATGTTCCGATTTATGAGACAATAATTGATGAAAAAATTATGTTAATTAATAATTAGGAAAACAAAATATAACAAATTCTGTGATTACCCACAATTGTGATTGACAACCAACTCCGACAAAAAAAAACGTGTAAAAATACGTGGTTTTAATTAATGTGATAATCTAATCGCCAACCTGTATTGTATACCTACTACACCTCTTCAGTTCTTCAGCGCTTGTGAGTACAAGCATAAATACGAGTATCATACAGTTACCGTCAGTTACGCAACATTCAGAAGCGATTTTATCATGCAATAACGGATGCAACTTGGAGAAAATACCTTCTTTTTATTACTAAAGGGATGAGTGGATTTGATAATACTATAATCGCAACACCATAATATTTCTATCCAAACTTTAGGGGAAAATCACTCAAACATATTTATGGTCCGTGACTGAGATGAAGGTTGTAATAAAACAACGAGTCGTTGGTGGTGACATGCGAACTGAGTTTTTATTTAAAAAAAACAATAGGAGCTTTACATCCAACCGTATAGATGGCGACACTGGTCGCAAGACGACATATTTGATATAATATTTCTACAAAAGTAATAAGAAAAACAAATAAAAGTCACATCTCTATTTTTTTTTAATTCTTTGTCTATTCAGTCAGTTGTCGCGCTGGTTATATATTCATTAAATATGTATTAGTATTATCCATAAAAGAGTTTGGAGATGTCTTTTATACACGCAAGAGTAAAGTTGAGATAAAAACAAATATGGTTAAAACAAATGCAGTATGAAACTGACATGTGATCCCAAAGTACAGGAAAATGTACAGAAGGCCAAGTCGATCTTTGACGCCATAATAAATTGTGGATTTGACAGTTTTGGTAATCTCATACTTGATAGACGTCATTAATATGATTATCCAGTGGCGTGCCACTGACGCTCGATTCAATATCATAAAGGCTCCCACAAAAAGGTGCGACTCGACGTAGAACAATTCATATGAAAAACACTACAAAGTGAAAAATAACTTTAGTTTCGGAAGTCGGTGACTTTGAATATTTAAATTTTTTGCCACCGCCTTCTGAAATTAAAGTTATTTTTCACATTGTAGTGTTTTTTCGGAAGTCAGTTGTTTTCTTTTTGGAACAAGTTTTTATTTTTCACTTTTTAGTTATAGTACCTTCCCCACACCAATTCAAAATTTCATCATCCTTGGGATCAAAACAATGCATATTATGCGATGGCAGCAATCGCAGTTGATTTTCTGTAATTTTTTGAACAGTTCCGTTGTCCTGTCTCCGAAACTCATAACCAGATCTATATGTAATATAAACGGGACCATTTCGGAATAAACCCCTTTCGAACAAATAATTTTGCAAATCCGTCTGTATATGACGGAGTTTTGCCCGAACACCCTACTACTCCTAACCATTTAAGAGTTGTACCTTCCTTCATCAGCTCAGCGTCATAAGATGATGATGGCCATACGTAAATGTCTCAATAGCTGTAGAAAATATATGAAAACTATTGTTAATACCTATAACATTTGAGGGTTGCCCTCGATTTCCCTGTGATGCCATCATCAGATCCTGACTTGGTGCCAATGGGACCACCTCAGGAGTATACTCTTTAAAATAAAACAAGAATTTTATGAATCGGTCCAGATATGGGGGAGAAATCGGTGAACATACATAAAAAAAATACATAGAGTCGAACATAGAACCGACTCCTTTTTTGAAGGTTAAAAACTTCATAGTAATTGTTCTACAAGAGTTGCGTCGCGCCCATCTGCGGGAGCGTTCATTGTTTATTGGCTTAGAAAGTATGTACTTACATAAAATAAAGTTGTTTGCCCAACTTTGTGTTCCGTGTACAATTTACCTTAAATTAGGCGTGCAAATATTAAAAATAAAATATTCACTAAACATAACACTTCAGTCAGACTAAAATTGTAAAACAAAAATGATGGAATTTAAACCAAGCATTAATATAATTAGGCAACACACAGTGAAAAATATTAAATCTAAACTGTTAATCCATTTGAAACATTATTCGTTTATGGTACTTAGTCACATTTCTTTTTTTTAAATACGACACTTAAACTAAAAGTAGCCAAAAAATATAGAATTTATACCAAGCATTATAATAACATGGAAACAAACAATGCCAAATATTTAATCTTAAATTTAAGTCCATTGGAAACATTGATCGTATTTGGTAAAATAATAGGACTATAAAAAGTAAAAATACGACTTGTTTATTATGTTTAAACTTGATAAACAAGTCATTGTTGTTGATGACTTGTTTATTACATGATAAACAAGTATATTCTTTTGACAGTTCTTTTGATCATAGACACGCCATTTTGAATTTAGTAGATTATCAACTTTTAGCAGAACGTCATGGAGTTGACTTGGTATGGCTGTCGTAATTAGCAATTATTTAAAACTAGCTTTTACGCGTGGCTCCGCCCGCGTGTTTATCGGTTATCGCGTGAAAAAGTAGACTATGTCCTTTTCCACATCCCAGGCTATGACCTGATTTCATAATGGCACTGTTTATTGATTACGAACTGCCTCGTTGGTCTTGCAGTTGCAAGCATTACTGTTGGTCCTGGTTTCGATTCCTTCGGCCAAAGTGTTATTAAGTATTCCCATCAGAAATTTCTCATCCCGGGGTTTAGATTTGTACCCGGTTCAAAGTCAAAGTCAAACCATTTATTTCAAGTAGACACATAAAAGGCACTTTATATATATAATATGCTCTAGCCCTATTATAATTTGAATATAACTGGGAGGACCTGAGTGTTCACCTTTTTTTTTGGGTGGGAAATCGTCAACTGACTTCTCCAGCTCTGGGCAGAGCGGGAGGGCGTGTCAAACTTTTACTAACTAAAACCCACCCGTGTTCCTTCAGTTGCTTCTGCCAGAGCCACGGTAACTCTTTCGAACAAATCTGTGACCTCGGTGTACACCTTTGTTTAATCTTTCAGGGATTACAGGGTCATGTTGTCATGTCATTATTATGCTGTTATATTTTATTACGAGTCCACACAGTTTTTATTTTGCAGGACTTTCTAATATATTTTCCATTACGATATTGAAAATGCGGTTTCGGATGGCTATGGTCATGAGCAATGCTTACAAAATGGCCGTTATTGTCCAGTGTGAACCTAGCCCTACAGGCCCTACTGTGGTGTGAAGAACACTTCCATTGGACATTCTCCTTTGTTGTTTTATGAAGGCAGTAAGTGTGACCGTCGTACAGAATCGAGGGTTTTCCTTTTCTTGATTTTATGTACTTGTAATCTGTAAAAAGATTGGTATTTTAGTAGGTAAAGCGCTTCTTCTGCAAAATTTCTGATTATATTAAACAAACGTAGTTGTGGCTAAATAATATTAGCCGCACGGGTCGATCGATCAGGTTAAACGACGCTTGTCGCGATTGGTCCGAGGATGGGTGACCATCTTTACATACCCCTCCGTGCTTCGGAAAGCACGTTAAGCCCTGTCATTTGTGGATCTTTGAAAGTCTGATAACCTGTCTTACCAAGGGGTATCGTATTACCCAATTACTGGGTTGTGGAGGTTACATAGGCAGTCGCTCCATGTTATATGCTGGTATTCAGATGCATCCGGTTAGACTGGAAGCTGACCCCAACATAGTTGGGAAAAGGCTAAGCAGATAAAATAAAGAGGCTAAAATAAATAAAGAAATAAATGATTATACAAGCTGATTTTAAATTCATTGAGTATCTTTCAGTAGCTGAAAGTACTTAGTGGTAAGAAAAACTTTTACTATGAAACCAATGCTGAAGTCGGGAAAAGATAGTAGGTACCTAACGATCTGTTTCTTCTATTAGATATTTTGTACAAAATCGCAGATATTTTAAAATCATAAGTTCCGGCTTCCGCCCGCAGCTTCGCTCGCGTGGTAGTCGGAAATTATCTCGCGGGAACGTACCACCGGGACAAAAGTATCCTATGTGTTAAACTAGGTCATAATCTACCTGTGTGCCATCCAAATACATTCAGTAATTTTTGCATGAAAGAGTAACAAACATCCGTACCTACATCCATACATACCTACAAACTTTCGCGTTTATAATATTAGTAAGGATTAAAAAAAAATAAAGACTCGCATAGACAGGTGGGACGTGATAGTATAACGTGACTCTTGCTAGTAGATTTTTTTTAAATTAAAACTTAATGTTCTATCACAATCACGTCGAACTTTCGCGTCACGACTATCTGTGGGAGCCTTAATACATTTGCAATAATATTTAATAATAAAAATTAAATAAATAAAAACCCAATGACAACACTTATAATCATTCATTTACTATAGTCTCTTCAAACAATACACGTCAACATTATTTATAGACACTTAGAAGCGTGACACTAATATTTTACAATTACAAGCGAAGTTGAGTGCTTGATACATAAAACTGTTTTATTAAACCGAAGTAACCAACACTGAAATTAATAAAATAGGGGCTCAAATTTATTTAAGTTAAAACTCTGGCCACACTGATGCGAATCCCGCAAGGACAGCGGGATGAAAATTAATGCTCGCGAGATTGTGCCGATTAACTTGTAAGTATCAATTCGCACCAGTTTGAACATCTCGTTCAAACTGGTGCGATTTGTCAGCTTATTAGTCAATTCGCACGCATTTACTCATGCAAATCGTTACTTTAAAATAATATATTATTTATAAAGGCGCACGAAGTTAATTTATTTGTGGGCGTATCGGCAACTCCATGAATACGCATTATGCAACTAGCACGTTTATAGCACCCACAAATGAATTAACTTAGAGCGAGTCGCCTATAGAAAATAATATTAATATTACTTAAAATTACAGATTCGCTCGATCCAGGCCGGTTAATTCGTGCGAATTGACTTACAAGCCGAATAGTCACGTGACTTCCTAATTATTGAAACAAAAGACGCGCGCCATCGCCCGCGCCGCCGCCGCGGCGCCGCCGCCGCGGCGCCGTCGCGACAAACCTTCACCTCAGTGTGACCAGAACTAAATTCAAAAATCACCAGTCATACGAAATAACTTAAGAGGGAAGACGAAATTCTAATAATCATATTTTAATCAAAATACGACCTGACACTGTCCTGCAAATTGCCTAAAAACGTAAATAACTTGAATTTCGCGGGTTATCTTGGCGCATCCTCCTTAACTGTCTCTTAGTGAAAGCGACCAAAAGAAAAAATTGGAGCTTCATGTTTCTTCCTTTTTCCGAGTTTATCGTACTGCCTAACATATTCTCCATTGAATACATTAAAAGTCGGCGGCGGGTGCGTGTGGGCATGAATACCTGATGTAATAATACCACAACTATCGATCACTATTTTCGCCTGACATTTTTTACTTCGCCGAGATGAGCATTTCCAATGGTCAGTACCCTTTTTCTTATACTTGTTATGATGGCAGTACGTGTAGCCCTGGTGAAGAACTAACGGTTTCCCTTTCACTGATGTTATGAACTTGTAATCTGAAAGTAAATGAGCTAAGAATTAACTTATTTTACCAATCTCAGCTCTCGTCTATATTTTATATGAATTACTATTGAAAATGTAATGAAACTAACAAGGGTTTAAATAAAAATATTATATCCATTCAATATATATACCAACAACGAATTCAGAATTTCAGAAACTTAATTATCATGTTTGAAGAATACATATATGTATTTCGCTAAACATATTTGAATCGTTGTTCTGTCTATGTAAACACTCCACGTTTGACAGAAAAAAAACGATGCTAAAACAGGCCTCAATGACATACATGAAAAAAGCAACCATAGTTTATTACGGATATTTTTATTACAAACGGTCAATCAAAAATCAACTTTGACTACATAACTCTAAAGTATACAGTTAATTAAGTGGCAATACATGTAAAAACATTGCTTTCGAACGTGATGTTAAAGGTTACTCCTGTAATAAATACAACGACTATTTATAAATTGAAAAAAAAGGACCTATATAATTTTAATTAAATCTGCATAAACTAATAGAAACACATTTGTAAAATTGTGAAAACAACCGTACAGAGATTTGAGTTTCAATGAAGTAAAAATTAAACGTATCGAAATTCATAAGATATTCCATTCAATATTTAAGTGCTCTAATCTGAAGCAACGAATAAAAGAATATATTTTAACTATTTTTGTTTATAGACAGTCTTGAAATTTGAAATTCAAGCAATTAAAACAGTAATCATATCGAAATTCACAGAAACATTCCATTCTATATTCAAATGCTCTAAAGAAATTAATAAAAGCACATTAAACTATTTTTGTTGCGGACAGTCTTGATATTTGAAATTCAAGGAATTAAACAGTAATAAAAATTATCGAAATTCATATAGACATTCCATTCTATACTCAAATGCTCTAATGCTAATTGCATAAATGAACATTCAACAATTCTTGTTGCGGATAAATTGTTCTAATATATTGTACATTTAGGGCATAAAACTGTGGTGCTGGAGGCTATGGTGAAAATGAGTGGTTATAACGTTAAGGTCGCTGCCTGCCCTATACTAGTGCAGCCTTACACTGTTCGCTTCGAGTTAAAGTACATACCCAGAGGTCAGTCAGTGCCTTTAGTTGAGACCCGCCGTCGATGAGAAAACGTGTAATGTTTGTACACACGGCTACACATCAAGCTATACATTTCCAGTATAAGCTGATCTCGCATTGTATAGGATTTCCGTACAGTGCAAGATCAGCGTAAACTGGAAATTTATAGCTTGATGTGTAGCCGTGTGTAGAGTATTATTGGCTTGCCAATTAATTAAGACACAAACAACAAATTAGGATCAGTAATTACATATTCAAAGTTTAATATTTAGTTCTGTATTTGAAGATTAAGCACAATTTATTTTAAATTATAATCTATGATGCACTCCATCAATGATACAAAATTTTGGCGGTTGATGGTTATGCTGATAATTTGCACTGACAATGTATTTCCCAGTGTCTAATACTATTTTTCCTTTGCAATTTTTACTGCGACTTGAAGTGCAAATCCAATGTTCATTGCCTGTTGATTGAAGAGTCCGCTGCCAGAAGTAAGTGTAGTCTCTGAGCAGGATCAACTGTTTGCCTTTCAATGATCTTATATACGTCATATCTGAAACAACTAACTATTATTGGTATTGGGCAACATGACTCATTGTATTAGTTTAGTTATCTACAGTTTTTCAAAGACAAGACAATCGGTAAAGCTGTCACGACGATATGACATGATTCACATATGCCTATAAAATTCAATGTTGGATTTTAAAGTCTAGAATCCTATCCTACTTTTCACTAATAGTATAAATGTGAAAGTTTGTTACTCAATCACGCAAAATGGCTAAGCGGATTTCAATGTAATTTGGCACACAGATAATTTATAAACCTGGATAAACACATAGGATACTTTTTATCCCGGTTTTTGACCTCCATGTGGGTAAAACCCCTGGCAAGAGTAAGTAAGAAATAAAAACCTTTCAGTTAGCAGTTGTTTGACTCTATATTTGAAATTTCGACACAAAACGCTTTAACAATTACAACATTTACATTATTTTTACTTTACAAGGTTATTTTATTACAAAGTTTCCTAACGTGAACTCCACCCATCACATTAAATTGTGGTGGTTGATGATTATGTTCATAATTTGAACGGATTATATTTTTATGACGGTCCAATACAATTTTCCCTTTGCAATTTTTACTGCGGCTTGAGGTGCAAATCCAATGCTCAATGGCTTTTGACTGAATTGTTCGCTGCCAGAAGTAAGTGTACTCTTTGAGCAGGATTAACTGATTGCCCCTCATAGATTTTATGTACTTTATTTCTGTAACAAAAAAAATATACATTTTATGAGTGGATAATTTACGTAAACTCATAGTTTTAGAAATATTGATGTAGCAAATCCGCCAAATCTTATGTTGTATGGCTTAAAATTTGGTTGAAACAACCAAATTGACAACCATTCAAATGAATTTTCGCATTTATCTTTTGGGGTTAGTTGTCCGAAAACAAAAACAATAGCAAAAAGTCATCCAAAAAGTATACTATAAACCTGTTTAGTGTTTTTGACAAAAGACTATATTAAGTACTTAAAATAACAAAACTCTGTCCTAGTCATTTGAATGTTTATTGATCGTGAACATACATTTTTTTTTTACATTTACGGCAATTGGCCAATAAATACTATTACTACGGCTTATACACAAAATCTTTAGAAAAAATCATACAAACATAACACAAAACTCCAGAAAAAAAACATGACATTCTTACTGCTTTTCGCAGAAGAAAAAGCTGCTTTATTAATTTAATTGGTTCCATGATCGCAAAAACAAAAATACACCAGCAGCAAAATATAAATTGTTGGTTTGAAATTAAATAATATTTATCACGAAGACATTGATCACACACTGACATATTGATCGTCTTCCATTCGTCTGCGATGATCAAAATTATAATATAATAAAATAACTCTAAATACTCATTAAGAGTTATATTAATTACATTATAATTTAAAATACGCACCATCTGAAACATTACCATCCGGGGTTGATGATTGTACACTTTTTTCACAGATACTATACAGGGTGACGATTACTTGAAACCACACACACACACACACACACACACACACATGGCACATTATTGAGACCACGGATTCTTCATTACGTACTTAAAACACACACAATTAAAAATAATTAATAACAACTAACATTCTAGCTGTTACTGACTAACCCACCCGTGTTCCTGTTGCCTGTCTGCTAGGGGCCACTGTATCTCTTTCGAACGACCCGCACCCCTGGCAGAATCGCCACCCTGTAAGTCTGTCAGAGTCTCCCTTTGCTTTACCCGGGTTATTTTAAGTCATCATCGTCATCAGTTCAGCCGAAAGACGTCCATTGCTGGGCATAGGCCTCCCCGAGCTCCAACACTTCGACCGGTTCTGTGCTTCCCGCATCCAGCGGATGCCTACGGCCTTCACAAGATCGTTAGTCCATCTTATGGGAGGCCTTCAATCTCTACGTTTTCCAGTACGCGGTCGCCACTCCAGAATCTTTCGGCCCCATTGATCGTTTATTTTAAGTAATTATGATTAATTCTAACGTACTATACATCCATATTAACATGAAATTGTCGCCCAATAAATTGTCAGTTCTTTTTGTTGGGACCCGCAGTCGATGAGAAAACGTGTAATGTTTGCACAGTATTATCGGCTTGTCAATTAATTAAGATACAACCAACAAATTAGGATCAATAATTACATACTCAAAGTATAATACATATTTGAAATCTGTAGTCGATGTTTTAGCACAATTTATTTTAAATTATAATCTATGATGGACTCCATCAATGACATAAAATTTCGGCGGTTGATGGTTATGCTCATAATTTGCACTGATAATGTTTTTGCTGGAGTCAAATATAAATTTCCCTTTGCACTTTTTACTGCGAGTTGAGGCGCAAATCCAATGTTCATTGCCTGATACTTGAAGAGTCCGATGCAAGAAGTAAGTGTACTCTCTGAGAAGTATTAACTGATTGCCCTTCAATGATTTTATATACGTCACATCTGAAATAAACAAAATTAACTTTTATTTGTATTGGACAACGTGGCACATTGTATTAGTAGATAGAGTTATCACAGTTTTCAAAGCCAAGACAATCAGTAAAGCTGTCAGAACGAAATGACACGATTCACATTATGCCTTTCAATTTTAGTCTTGGTATTAATTCACAGTTTCTGATAATCAAAAGAATCATTCAAGCAGTCAAATCTCACGTACGACACATGGTTAACGTATGTCTTTGAATTTGGATGATTCAACCAAATTGAAAAAGTGAATCAATTTGGGTGAACCGTACATTCTTGCAGTTACTTGACCATAATAATAAAATTATTTCTATAAAATTTGCACTTAAGAGTATTCGTGCTTTTTGGTTTTCATAAAACTCATGGCAAGTAATAATTCAATAATTTAAAAAATCGAATGAATAATTATTTAATTTTATATTTGGGTGTGCACTAAATAATATTTTTCATAACAATTTAACATAAACACAAACACAGTTCGAACTTATTAAAACACAATTATATTGAAATAAAAAAATGTTTAAAAAAATAGCAATAAAATGGTTAAACATCAAAGAACTAGCGGATGACGAAGAGAAAGCAAACAAACACAAAAAAATGGGAAAAATATGCGTCACATCCACGCAAAACAGCCATCGCTCAGCATAATGCTACGACCCTATGTGGAACAGAGTCCCAGCGCTAGTTTTCAGCGACACCCAGCGATGAAGTAATGGCTATCAACCGGTACAGCATTCAAATTAAAATAAAAAAAAAACAATAACAAAATAAGAAACAATTACTTAACCCTTTAAGGGTTCCGTACCGAAATGGTAAACACATGACAACCCTTTTTCAGGCAGTCGTTTAAAAACGAACCCTAACGGTGTGACTTCGTTTAACCTCTATCTGTCACTGTCACATATGCTTTTTCGAGGAAATTCTAAAGCAATGGTCTTAAAATTAGGAATATTTTACCAATACTGCAGTTCCTCTTATAATTTTGGAACAAACTTAGCTATGCGGTTCTAATCATTGAAAACTTTTAATTGAAAATGAACAAATATTTTTCTCACCAAGGTAGAGATCAACCAATTCAAAACTGCACGCCCCTTCACTGCTTGTTGCATACACATTTCAAATGCTTTTATAGAAATTTTAGAGGGGCGTGCAGTTTTAAGCTAGTTGATCTCTACCTACATGAGTCAAAGTCCAACTTGCTCATTATTGCTTTCTATATTTATATCTACAAATTCCGTCAGAAACATAAAATTCCGGCGGTTGATGAGTATGGGCATAGTTTTCAGTTACAATATTTTTGTCAGAGTCTAATACTAATTTCCCTTTACACTTTTTACTAGAAGCGAATGAACACACCCAATTATCAGTGCCTTTTCTCTTAACATACCGCCGATGGGAGTAAATGTATCCATTGTACAGAATTAACTGGTTGCCTTTCGTTGATTTTAAATACTCGTAATATCTGGAACAAATAAAATTTTACTCTCAACATAGGTAAACGGAAAATATTCAGTTATCAGATTCGCATTTATCAGCAATCATGCAGCTCAATTCAGAACTTAGTTGAGCTGCACGGTTACTGATAAATGCGTGCACCACCGGCTAGACAGGTCCACTCAATATGTGTGATTCTTTCCTCAAATTGACGCTGACGGCTGTAAAATCCATTGGACAGTGTTAAGTGATAGCCCTTTGTAGACTTTATATACTTACTTGATAATATCTGAAACAAATATAAATTGACACTTCGTATTTGTTTATTTAAGCACACAGAGATACCAAGATAACTATAATCAAACATATTGGTAGGTACTACTAATATTGACACTCCGAATACTACGCTTCATGTATGAAGGTTTAAGTGAAATAAAACATTGTTTCGTTTTTCACATTCTATGTAATGTTAATTAATGGAAGTAAACCTAGAATATGAAAGCTTTGACAGAGAAAACCAGTTAAGCTGTCAAATATCACGTTGTGACAATAAAAAAAGTTTTATGCCTTTAAGTGCCAATTTCACCATTGAAACTGAACGCGATCAGCACATCCAAACCTCGTTCAAGAGCTGCCAGTGTCAATATTCCACAGAAAATTATTACACAGACAGCTCTTAAGGGAAATCTAGTCGCGGGCTCGAACTCAGTGGTGGACCTGGCTAAAAAGCACGCTGTCTCACTAGGCATCGTGTCCGACAGAGGTAGTATTAGTGATAAGCAGTTAGATGCTAGTCTACACGCACAACGTTATTGAGTGAGATGCTGGATCATTTATAGTAACACATGCGGGTAAAAATGAAGAAAAGTCCTTCGGAAGATCGGGTTTTATGAAAAAACCACTGCATAAATCAATGACCAATATTTAGTGGCTCTAACTTTTTAATGGCTTTTTATTTTAGTATTCTGTTTCCGTACAGACAATATTAATAATGAGACAAAACCATACCACGTTTAATTTTTAATGTACATTATCGAACAGTAGAGTAATACATTCCCAATGTTTGTATGGGAAAAATGTGGACTAGATTCACCTTAAACGTAGTTTATGACCTGATCAAGTTTAGTTTCACTGTCAAAATTAGCCCTTGATGTGTTTGACACAAATTACACGAATGAAACATAGTACCTAGATTTACTCCCGAGTAAATTCTTACGATAGAAAAAAATGGTTTCCGTTATACCTATTATCTGTAACATCTTTACATAGTATAAAACAAAGACGCTTTTCGTGTGTGCTTAGAGATACACATGGCTTTTAATGCCGTTATTACGACCAAGTAGAGCATTTATTCTAGAAGGTAGGTATGAAAGGTAGGCTATGTTTATGATATATTAATATTTAACATATATCACAATCATCTCGATGTTTTGACATGTCACCATACCATCCGTGCAAAGCTAAGCGGGTCTCTAGTAATGCATAAATGTGAAATCCATTTGGTTGAACCGTGTATTGTGACCTTAAGCTGCTGCAAACGGCTGATTATAATAACAAATCATAGGTATTGCGATAACACTCTTTATTTGAAGCTTCAACATAAACATTTCACACACATAACAAATGTAACATCACGTCTATTTTCCTCAAAGTATTATGTGGAGGTGTACTTATTAATAAGTATTATAAATGTGAAAGTTTTTTTATTTTTTGGGTGGGAAATCATCAGATAACTTCTCCCGCTCTGGGTGGAGCAGGAGGGCGTGTCAGACTTTTACTGACTAAAACCCACCCGTGTTACCTCAGTTGCCTGTGTGCCAGGGGCCGCGGTGTCTCTTTCGAACAACCCGCACCCCTGGCAGGCATCGGCCCTTGCGGACCCCATCAGTTGGAGCTGACATCTCTTTGAGGCGCGCGTGGAACACAACGCGCCGTCGACCTGGGCTTGGTCCTTACCGGACAGCGAGCTACCCATTACTCGCCGTCCGCAAGCCCGCGCCTACGGTGGCCGGAAAGTTGGCCGCAATATACTAACTTTTTCCAGCGGTATCGCCCGCGTTGAGGTCGGAAACTATCCTACGTAATCGTACAACCAGGATTAAAAGTATCCTTTGTTAAATGTTGCGTGATTGAGTAACAAACATCTGAATGTAAAAACTTTCACATTTTAAAATATTTATAATATTAATATTTACGTACTTAGATTGGATCATTTAATTAGAGGCGGTTGATGGTTATGGTCTAATATTGCAGTAATTATAACGTTATTGCTAGTGTCTATTACTAATTTTGCTTTACAATTTTTACTGCGACTCGATGTGCAAATCCAGTGATCAATCGGTTGTGATAACAGGGTCCGCTGCCAGAAGTAAGTGAACTCTCCCAGAAGTATTAAAGCTTTGCCCTGTCTTGATTTTATATACCTGAAATCTACAACAACAAAAAATAAAACCATTGTAATAGAACAACATTGAACATTATATTAATAGGTTTATCCAATTTCTGCGAACCTGATCAACTGAATTAGTTAAACTGTCAATAATTTTTTCTTGGTTTTCAGAAACTGGTACAAGATATAAAAAAAAAACAGAAAGAAAAGAACAATATAAAAAATACGTTTATTTACGGTAAACATGCCGCAAAAAAAAAGAAAAACAATGCGAGAAACTATGCGTCACATCCACGCAAAACGGCCATCGCTCAGCATAATGCTGTGACCCTATGCGAGACAGAGCCACAGCGTTGGTTTTCAGCGACAGCCAAACTAAAAAAAAAATCTAGTTGTAGACTGTATTTGACGTAAAATTGAAATATTTATAAGAAATCAACTCAACCCGTAATTACAGGGCTATTTTTCTTAATCTAAAGTTTACTCCTTCAATCGGCGGGTCATGATTATGGCCAAAAACAGCTCGAATTATGTTTTTGTCAGCATCTAGCACTAGTTTTCCTCTGCATCCATGACGAAAAATCGATGTGCAAACCCAATGTTCTTGGGCTTTCGACAGGGCTGTGGTCTGAAGGGAGTAAGTGTACTGTCTGCACAATATCATCGGCTTGCCTTTCATTGATTTTACAAACTTGAAATCTGAAAGAAATACTAACTATATTATTTCACTCATCACATTGTATTAGAAGACTACAAGGCTACCAGTCTAACCGGATACAGCTGAATACCATGGAACAACTGTCTATTTGACCTTCCCAACTAAGTTACTGAGTAACAGGATAACCCGTGGTAAGACTGGTTGTCAGACTTTCGGGCTTCTAACCCGTAACTACTATCAAAGGTCTACAAATAACAGCCGGGGCCAATGGATTAGCGTGTTTACCGAGGCACGGAGGGGCCTCCATATGTAATTGACGAAGAAAATGAATTAGGCTGTCAAAATCATCTGTCAAAATCACATACCGTTTATTTGTGTATGCCGCGTAATTTGGTTGAAGCAACCAAATAGAATCGTGTTAATAAATAATTGAATCATTTTTGTTAAACTGTATATTACTGACTCTAAGTGGTTTGTGTTAGAGAATTGCATTTTTTTTTATAATGTTAGTAAATAAGGGTATTAAAAAAAGTAAGATTTATTGGTTATATGAATTTAAAAAGAGATTGTGACACTATAAGCACATGTGTTTATGCTGCAGGTTATGAGTATACAATTATATTAATTCACAAATATAATAAAGAAAGGAATTCATCCAAATTGAGCCCAAAATACAAAGTGCAAGATTCGGCGCAGTAGTAAAAAATGATAAGAACCGACCAGGGTAACACAATTTTTTTCTCTGGCACTTTGGGTTTTGGGCTCAAATTTATAAGAAACGTGGCTGGTCTCCTTTAAACCTACCGTAAAACTGTAAAATAATTATTACAAACTTGACAATTATTATACGAGATCAATGTTACAGAGTCACTTATAACCTAATGTTGTCATAATTTGATCGACTAAAATAGAACTACTATTCTAGCCTGACTGTGTCCGGCTTTATCCGGACGCCTGGCAATGCTACTCGCGTTGCACACTGTTGGATTTTCAATGCTCGGTTCAAAACCGAGAGTTTAAAATACAGTGCGCGATGAAATATTGCCGCGATTTTATTACGTTCGTGTGCATATCGACTAACAACTAAGTATCATATATGATCCTTATTAATAATAATATATATTTATTACTAGAAAAATGGGTACAGTAAATCTCCTTTAAAAAAAAATCTTTTGCAATGGGCACTTAAGTGTCAAAGGAGTGCTTTGGCAATCGTACTAGGATTACCCTGTATCACGAATGCCAACACCTTCCTCCGGATCTACTATGATACTAAGTTCTTTATTCAATATTATTTTGAAAAAGAGATATGAACAACAAAAATATCAATTATCTTATTGTTTATAAACAAAAAGAGCATGTGTGTGTGTATATATGTATGATTATAAGTATACAGAAGTTCTTGCATTCCTAATAAATTTTCCATGACCGCAAAAATATCCCGGTGGCGGATGGTTGTGTTCATTGTTGAAGGCAATGACGCTATTGTCAATGCCTAGAGTAAGTTTTCCTTTGCACTTTTTGCTAGTTCTTGAAGTACACAGCCAATGATTCCTGAATTTACTTCTGCAGGATTTGAAATGAAAGTACGTGTATTCATAAAGAAGTATCAGCTGATTGCCTAGTCTTGACGAGATGTACTTGATATTTTCTGAAACTAAACAGTGAGTTAGATGTAGACTTGTGTTTTCTTGTTTTACAATAGAGTATTCTAGTATCGTTCTTTGAAAAGAAAGATGGCGCCCACGATTGCAACCAAACCGGCAATATGGTCAAAAATTGAACCGACACGAGTTAAGCACAAGTGTGATTGCCATATTTAAGTGGCAGTCGGCAGAGCGCATTGCTCGCAGAACAGATGGCCGATGAGGCCGGAAGGTCCTGGAGTGGCGACCGCGTACTGGAAGACGAAGCGTTGGAAAGCCTTCCACAAGATGGACGATGACCTGGTGAAGGCCACAGGAATCCGTTAAATGCGAGAAGCACAGAACCGGTCGAATGGCGGTGCTTGGGGGAGGCCTATGTCCAGCAGTGGAGGTTGTTCGGCTGACATGATGATGATGATGAAGTTAAGTGTCTAAGTTTACATATTGTCTGCAACTTCAACATGCAACTTTACTTACCTTATGGTGCGGCTACACAAACGAGAAATGCCATTGATTATCGCGATGTTGGACGTTAACCGTAGGTGTAGGCCACAATTTATCGCGATAATTTTACAACGGCATTCACATTGCCATTTGAAGTTAGGCGATAACTCGGCTGGCGGTCAAGTGTGGCCACTGAATTTATCGGAATGTTTACCGCGTTGTTTATCGTGATGTTAGGCATTGACGTTGACCGTAGTGTAGCCGCACCATTAGAGACTATTTCTATTGTAAACTATACAGCGCAGCCTGTAACTATAGATTCCGCGCATGCTTCTGAACCTTAAAAAAACTTGCTGTTCCGTACATTTGACCGAGTCAGTTATGCATGCACGTTTCTATAAAACAGCACATTTATTTTTTATAATCGACAAAAAAACACGTAAACTATTTATTTATTTTAAGACAAAAGAAAACTGGCTGTTTGTAGTAAGCAAAACTGTATTGGTCTAACGATTCTAGGAAATAGCAGGCAATTTCTATTTAAATCAATCGATTTGAAAGCTCACAAATACGTCGATAGCTAAGGCTACCAAATCAGGTTGCTTTTGTTATATAGTCTGATTTTGAATTTGTTGGCATTCTTTCAATAATACCAACCCTCACTGGGCCCACGATGGATTACAGCCCACTCCATCTCCAAGAAAAGAGGCCTGTGACCCAACATTGGGAACTTTATAGACTGATTTGTTACGCTTTCAATAATTTAGTACGCAGTTGCTTAAAAATATATTTATGAAACAGACTTATGAGTAGGTACCAGGTTCTCATAGCATCGCCTGAGAGATTATTATTATTATAAATAAATAAATAAAAATGGGTAACTAGTAGAGTAAGAGATGTAAGCACAAAAGTACATAGTCCAAAATAGCCCCAATAGTCCCAATTTATTTGGGGCCGGAGCAACATGTCTTATTCTTCCAACTTGGAAGCCCGTACTAATCTTAAACATAAAGGGTAATGGGCAGTATGATTTGAATACATAAAAAATGCAAATTATTTTATATTTCATTTTATTTGTCTCAAACACCATAAACATCGCCACTTCACAGAATGTCTTTTATTCAATTCTGATAGTTGTCTTGATTTTTTAGTGAATTAAACTTCTTAGCTAACTAAGCCTTACATTAAACGTGGATAAAATTAAGTAACACATATCCTACTGTAACTAGTCAGTTACAGGCAGGCAGGGTAGTTTAAAAATCCTCATATTTTTTAGGCTTCTTCTTCGCTTCGATATTGATAAGAGTGGTCGTGATCACGATGAACTGTGTCCTGAGTCCGATTGCCGGTCACAGTCGTAACTAGCCTCACTATCTCGTCACTAGTCTTTCCATCTGCGGGCCTGCTTAATAAAGCACGAAATCCGTAGTTTCGGCCGAAGTTACGGACGTTTGTAACTCCGTATTAGTTACGGACATAAAGTTAGTTTTGGGTCCGACCTAAGAATGAATGACACCACGATTCGACAAGCGTCCCCACTACCGACGTGTTTTTGTCCGTCCATAAATGTTAGATAGTCGGCTGTAGGATTGATTTCTAAGTTTCAAGCTGCGGTAAATAACCTGTCAGGCCTTCGCAGACCTTGGAGGACGAAATAACCCCTAAATGAGCGAGGGTAGCGCCTTGGGAAAGTGCTGCTGCAATATTTCCCAAACCTCTTTAAAAATATGGAAAAGTTAAATATGGAATGCGATTTGTCGTGCGATCCGGCTAACCCCCGGCGCTCTCTGGTATCCGGGCCAGAGAGTGTGAAATTGGTTACCGGAGACTACGTGGATGCGAGTAACCAGGCTTCTACGTCAGTGAATGCTACTGGAAAACGATATGTTCAACAAGCTTTCCACCCTAGCTTGTTTATGAGTAGACCAAGAAGTCAATCTCTTGGAAACAAACCACAGCTTGAAGCTAGCTACCAACACAGTTCACCCAACAACAGAACTAAAAAGCCAAACTACAACCAATAACGCGAATAACACACCTTGCCCTCCAGAATGGCAAAGAGTTCCAATAGCCAGAGGCAACAAGCGAAAGAAGTTATCGCAGTCACCATCACCTGAAACAATCAGAACTTCCAACAGGTACAGTGGCCTACAGATTGACCTGATAGAAGATGAACGCGAATCCAAAGAGAAACGCCCAAATAAACCTCCACCGATTATCTTATATGGCATAGAAGACATAAACAAATTAACTGAATTAATTAGCACTGTTGCTGAAAAAGACGATTTTTTCCTCAAAACTGTAAATAAAAACCAAATGAGAATAAACTCAGTAGATATAGAAGCTTATAAGAAAATTATTACCCTAGTCCGTGAAAATGGACTTATAGGCCACACTTTTAATAGAAAGGACCAACGTGGCTGCCGTTTAGTAGTGAGAAAGCTCCATCATTCAACTCCGCACAGCGCCATCATAGAAGAAATTGAAAAAACTGGAAATATAGTCCAAGGAGAAATTATTAATATAAAATATGGCCCAGAAAAAAAACCAACGTCTACATTCTTTGTCAATCTCGTGGCTGGTCCAAATAACAGTGCTGCTAAATCCATAAAAGCTATTAACAACCAAATTATTATAATTGAAGAACCTAAGAAAAGAAACACAATACCACAATGCCAGAGGTGTCAACAATATGGGCATTCTAAAAATTACTGCATGCGGCCATACCGCTGTGTAAAGTGTGCACAAAATCACAAAACATCTGACTGTAGTAAAAAGGACCGAAACACCCCTGCCACCTGCGCATTATGTGAAGGTGCACACCCGGCTAATTACAAAGGGTGTGAGGTGTATAAAGAAATACTATCTCGAAAAGCAGGTAGAGTAGTAAAGCCAACAAAGGTCCCTACATATACCACTTCCACACAAAATAAACCAAACTATGCACAACAGCCAAATATTACCACAGAAACACACCAACAACAATACCAAATGTTTGAGAAATCTAGACAAATGACCAAAAAATTCTTAGAATCGAATTCCTATGCTGAAGTTATGAAAACGCAACCCACAACATTTAATAATAACTTGGAAATACTACTCACACAACAAGCTGTAAAGCTAGATAAATTATTAGAACAAATGTCAACAATGATGAACCTTCTTACAACAGTAATTAACAGACTTGTCCATTGAAATGGCCACTCTGAAAGTAGCAACGTGGAACACAAACGGGTTGATTAAACACAAATATGAAATACAAACTTTATTGGAATATGAAAATATTGACGTTCTTCTTGTGTCCGAGGCACACCTAGTACCAAATCACAACACAACATTAAAAAATTACAGCATATACTCGACATCCCATCCGGATGGAACAGCTCATGCCAGCACAGCTGTAATTATCAAAAAACATATTAGGCACGAGATTCTTCAAGAGTATAAAACAGAGCCAATACAAGCAACTACTATAATGGTGCAAGATAAACGAGGATCAATAATACTATCGGCTGTATACTGTCCACCGAAGCACACTTTAAAAGAAGAAGCATTTACAAACTATTTCAAAACCCTTGGAGATAGATACATATGTGGAGGTGACTGGAATGCCAAGAACGTTCACTGGGGATCACGACTTACTCTACCCAGAGGTCGGGAATTGAAAAAAAGTCTGGATAAAAATAAACTATATGTATTAAGTGCAGGTGAACCCTCGTATTGGCCTACAGACCCAAATAAAACACCAGACCTCCTAGACTTCTTTGTGTATAAGGGATTGTCTAACCATTTCTTAAGCGTGGATACTTCTCTAGACAGCAGTTCAGACCACACACCAGTAATAGCAACAATAAGTACCACCATAATTGAAAGACCAGTGAAAGAAAGACTCCACACCAACAAAACGGATTGGGACGCATTCAGGGACTACATAGACGAAAACCTCGACTTGAAGGTGCCACTTAAAACTAAAGAGGACATCGAAAATTTTGCAACATCTTTAACAAACCTAATACAAACAGCCGCGTGGAAATGTACTCCGTTTACAACATTCATACAAGGTAATAGGAACGTACCAAAGGATATAAAAACAAAAATCCTGGAAAAGAGACGACTCAGAAGAGTGTGGCATTGTAGTCGACATTCCCAAGACAAAAAGGCGTTTAATAAAGCAGCCACTGACCTAAAACAGTACCTCAAAGACATCGAAGAAGAAACCCTACAGAACAAATTAGCAAACCTGAATCCCCAGGCTAAAAACGAGTATTCACTCTGGAAAACGGTAAAAAGTAGCAGGATGGCCCCTCAGGTTTCACAACATCCCATCAAACAGAGCAACAACACTTGGGCGAGAACTGAAATGGAACGGGCTGAGGCGTTTGGGCGATTCCTGCATGATGTCTTCAGTCCGAATGGCGGTGATGTAGAAACAGAGAAGGAAATACAGGATTATCTAGAAACTGATCTGCAACTATGTCTCCCAATGCACAGCTGCTCACCCCGCGAAATCCAAAGAGAAATAAAAGGTCTGGAGTTAAACAAGGCTCCTGGTTTTTGCTTGATAACAGCTGAAATTCTAAGAGAACTTCCCAAAAAAGCTATAGTCGGCATAACATACCTTTTTAATGGCATAATCAGGATTGGGCATGTTCCAATGATATGGAAAATATCAGAGATAATCATGATTCCGAAGCCTGGTAAACCCCCGCATCTTGTGTCATCTTACAGGCCAATCAGTCTACTACCAACTCTATCGAAATTATTTGAGAAGATCATCTTACGAAGGCTAACACGAACACTTGACGAAAACAATGTCATCCCTCAACATCAATTTGGATTCAGAATTGGCCATTCGACAATAGAACAAGTTCACCGAGTTACCAACAAAATCAGAGAAGCTCTCGAGAAAAAGCAGTACTGCTCTGCTGTCTTTCTCGACGTACAACAAGCATTCGATAAGGTATAGCACTTGGGCCTGCTTTTTAAAATAAAGAACCACCTTCCACATAACTTTTACCTGCTCTTAAAGTTGTACTTGGAAGACAGAATATTTAGAGTTAAAATCAATGACACCTACTCAGCCTTTCAAGACATAAAAGCCGGGGTACCGCAGGGTTCCATTCTGGGCCCTACGCTGTATCTTATATACACTGCAGATATACCCACAACGGATAATATTCTGTCCGCCACATTCGCTGATGACACCGCTGCCCTTTGCAACCATGAAATTCCATGTGTGGCGTCCCTGGGTCTACAGAGTCACCTGAACAAAATCAACAAATGGATGGAAAAGTGGCGCATCAAAGCTAGCTCCAACAAATCAGTGCATGTCACTTTTACTTTGAGAAAGGGCAACTGCCCTGCAGTTAAACTTGGAAACGAGGTTCTACCCCAACAAGATTCAGCAAAATACCTAGGCATGCATCTTGATAGGAGGCAAACATGGAAAACGCATATTAAAAAAAACGCGACGAGTTAAATATACGACTCCGAAATCTAAACTGGCTAATAGGTAGAAAATCGCACGTCACCATGGAAAATAAGATACTTATATATAAAACCATAATCAAGCCCATTTGGACTTATGGCATTGAGCTATGGGGATCAGCAAAAACTTCAAACGTGGAGATTTTACAACGGTTCCAGAATAAAGCACTCAAAATGGTAACAAATGCACCGCTTTTTATCAGAACCAGTGAATTGCACGAGTACACAGAAACGAAAACAGTTAAGGAGGAAATCGAACACAGAGCAAAAGCATACAAAGACCGTATTAAAGCTCATACTAATAACCTAGCAACAGCGCTATGTAAACCAATAAATGTCAGAAGGCTCAAACGACAACATATATGGGACCTTGACATCTAAAATAAAAACTAAACATTTTTAATAAGAGACAGCTTCCTCAATGGAGGAACAGTGCTCTCCTGTCAATACTCCTGCAACAAATCTGCTAAGGGCATGTCAAGCCGATCGCAAGATGTTATAAAGAAGAAGAAAAAAAAAAAAAAAAAAAAAAAAAAAAAAAAAAAAAAAAAAAAAAAAGTTTCAAGCTACTTTCGGACGGGCCCGTATCTTCGTGGACAGAGTTAGAGTGGTTCTGTGAGATTTAGGATCCATGTCCTTATACAGGTTGTAAGAAGAACGCTTCCGAAGCCAGAACGTAGTTTATATACAACCAAATCCAAACGGATACCAATAACCTTTCGCCTTAAATTGGTTATTTTGCATCAATTTAAAACATTTGACGCTTCTGTAATATTTCAACTTATTTTATTTTGGCGGCGCTTTACAAAGGATGCCTAAACCTAAAGTCGCCGCCTGGACTTGGGTCGTTTTTACGTGTTTAATCACAAATAATGGTTCATTTAACTGTTCTCACAGCATGGTGTACAAAAAAAAAATGCATTTTTGATGGTACCTACTTTATCGAGATTCACTAGCCCTATCACCTGTCTTCGTTCTCGGAAGTGTTCTCACATCATCACATTCTCTTAAAAATACCACCACAAACATAATACATGGATGGCGGATGATTATGAAGTCCACGTTTGGATAAAATTTTCTGATCATCATCTAATTGAATTTCCGCTTTACAATTAAGTTTGTTGTAAGATGTGCACACCCACTGATGAGCGCCTTGTTTTCGAGACAGTTGTCGACGGAAGGAGAAGGTGTAATCTTGACACAAAAGCAAAGCTTGGCCTCTTTCGGATTCAACGAATCTTATGCCATAATCTGAAAAAAAAAAATCGAGATTAAGCACAGAATCTTCTACTAGTTAAACAAATATCAAAATAGCCCGGGAGTAGAGCAGCCACCCCATTTGAAAATAGTACTTGGAATAGGATTTTAAGACAACAAATTTCATTTGGTGCAGTAGAGTTTATTTGCTAAGTTTTCTTGCTTGGGTATCAGAGGAATATAATAAATCAGTAGTCTACTGGTGTCAACACAACACACCACAACAACATTTAAACTTCGGTTGCTTAGAAAATTAAGCTAATAATAGCAGTTAGTAGTTTTTATGCATTTTATTTATAGAGAGTTAAATTACATGACAAAGTTACCTTCATCGGTACAAACATATAATTATTCCTTAATATCTAAATCCTATTTTTATTATGTTAAGGGCGTCGACCGTGCTTCTGGCGCTAATTGAAGCATGGCGGCTCTGACTAGAACAGGCGGGTCGTGCGCTAATTTAGGTATTTCCTGTGTATTATTAAAAATACACAGGAAATACCTTTTGAGAGAACATGTAGTTTTGTTTATTATTAACAAAACTTATAACCTTCTGCGAACTATTTACCTATTAAAGGTTTCTTTTGTTTTTTAGAGATTACTTTGTTTTTTTTTCTATAGAAAAAACTGCAAGCAAGTTTATTTAAAAAGTGTATGATTCATAGTGAATCCTTAAATATCTTACATATTAATTGCATAACTAAAGTTTAAGAGAAAATGATGCAGCAAGAGATTAAACGAACACAAATTTTTCGCAAATCCTTCTGTGCGCTTTAACGAAAATCTCACATCCTTTGGCAATGGGGGCACAAGAATGCTATTACACCAACCAACATCCAGTGATTATACGGTGATTCTCTCGGCCAGTATACTTAATTCTATATTTCACTCTGGAGAATTTGGTGAAACAACTTTACACTATATGGAATACAAAAACTGTTCGAGGAATGTGTCCCGATCGAAGCCGAAGAATCATTATTCTGGTCGATTCATTTTATCCTGGTTGAAACATAAACAACTACCGCCTGGATCGTCCGATACCCTCAAGGCCACAACAAATAAATACAATACAACGTCACATCGTGACGATACATCGAACCTTTTTTTTTATTTTCGTGGAGAAATTCTCATGCATACTGCACTACCACGGGGAGATGGCGCAGTTATGTGGGACTCTAACCCACTAAAACTCCACGGTGTCCTCCAGTGCCGCTTGTGGCGGGAACATGGGAACGCGGAAGTCATCCGCGAACCCGTCGCGGCTGTCCATTACCGGACCCTTCTCTGGGGAGTTACCCCCATCACCGGCGCACCAGAACACATGGCACGCCGTGACCACCCCAGGGACCAAATAGCGCATGGGTGCAAACGACCGCGTGTATGGCACCCGTGGTCCCCCTGCGGCGGGTAGGCACAGTGGCCCCGCCGCTTACCACTTTTCGGCCGCAGGGGATAGGGAGAGCGGCCTACGCCATACCGACACTCCTCCTCGTGACCTCGAATCGACGTGTTCGTGCCACATTTTAGCGCATTTTTTAATTAAACATTACTCTTTAGTGTTAGTAATCATACCCGATAATATTTCTCATTACATATGATGTATTTACATGGAGGATGATTATGTTCATAATTACTCGAAATAATTATATTTTCAGCATTGATGAGGAGTTTAGCCTTGCACTTCTTATTGTTATGAGTAGAACAGTTCCAACGAGTAGTATTTTTGTTCGCTGTCTGACGGCCATAGGTGTAGTCGTTAATAAGAATTAGTTGCGAGCCTTTCTGGGACTTGATGTATTTGAAATCTACTGAAAAATAAGACAACATTAAGAATCTATTAAGATTTTTCTGATACGAAGGAAATACATTTTGAAAAAGAGAGGTGTCGTGGGACAACCCAGTTGGAACGAACTTCCTTTCGCTTTTGCACACTTAGAAACAGAAGTATCGTGAC
The DNA here is from genome assembly GCA_947359405.1 of Antitype chi. NCBI lineage: Eukaryota > Metazoa > Arthropoda > Insecta > Lepidoptera > Noctuidae > Antitype > Antitype chi. The sequence goes on along the minus strand of OX375820.1, from coordinate 16,603,372 downwards.
TGCCAAAGTGTTACGACTTTTATCGAACCTAGATCTCATTCGCCAAGTGTGTACAGTTCATACATACACATATAACTTACGCCATCTTACCATGGGGATATGCAGAAACTACAGAACGCCACCTGTTACGATCCTCAAATACTCCTTTTGCCTCGTTTACGTTCATACATCTAAGGCCCTAGTGTGAGTTTTATAAAACCATCTCGCATCGAGTGCGTTCGGCGCTCCGATGGGCTCTGGATTGGTGAAGGACCAATCGGAGCGCAAAACGCGGTCGATGCTTTAGATCGAGACGGTTAAAAGAAACTCACACTAGACCGGCGTACGTGTATGACCAGTGGGTCATACACGCACGCCGGTTGTGAGTACTAAACACCTAACCTTTCTGAAGAAGATCCCCAGTATGGTCACAATATGTCCTCCGAGGGCGTCTCTTCCTGCAGATTCCATCTGCCTTTTAAATACCTTTTGTCAGTCGCCTTTCATTCATCCTCTCAGTACCACCCGCCGGGTTAGAGCCCACCGTGGGAACGGTGATCGCCCCGAGGGGGGCCGCATCTCTCCAAGGCCACTGGTGGAGATCTCGAACCGCACGTAGCGGTGGTCCGACATAGTCTCCACCAGGTCCACCCGCCAGTTCAACACGCGCGCGGCTAACGCAGGGGTGGCGAAGGTGACGTCCACTATTGAGCCACCCCCACGCCGAACGCATGTCTGGACGCTTCCTCTGTTCAAGAGGGAGAGGAGAGTCCGGAGGAGGCTGCCCATAACTCCACCGCCCACCCGCGTGCGTCGGTGGCCGGGTTGCCCCAAGTCACCGACTTGGCATACACTATTAAATTTTTGTCACTACATCTTCTTTTGAACCGCACCGTTGCCTTATCAGATCATTCCTAGTGGGTAGAGTATAAAATGCAATAGAGAATTTCGTTCCAAAAAACTACGTTTTTAGTAGTTATTTCTGAATATATTTCCCATAATATAACATGTATTTATGTGGAGGATGATAATGTTTACAATGAGCTGAAATAATTTTATACTGAAAAATAAGACAACATTGAGAACCTTCTCCTTTGTTAAAGCCGGTTATATTACGAAGAAAAGAAATAAGGAACAAATGAAAGGAGTTAGTTGTTATATCCGAATATATTTCCCATCACATAACATGTATGTATTTGGACGATGATTGTGTTTATAATCAGCCGAAATAATTTTATTTTCAGCATTGATGAAGAGTTTAGCCTTGCACTTGTTGCTGTTGTGTGTAGAATAGTTCCAACAAGTAGTTTTTACACGCTTTATATTAGCTTCACTTGTATGTTTGTTTGTTGGTTTGTATGTTAGTATGTAACCGACTCCTTTGAGCGCGAATTTTGACCCACTTTAAACGGTCAGATTTCATTGAAACTTTCTTTGTAAACTTGTCTAGGACCGATGACAATTCAATAATAAAAAATAGAAAAAAAAACACGTTTCTGTAGTTAGCAGAACTAAAAAATAGAAAATAAATAATACTTTAAAAAACAAATAGTTTAAAAAACTAAAAAAAAACACGCTTTAAAAACCAAACTAAAAAAGGAGAAAATAATTTAATTCAATTAAAAAGCGTGGGGTGCTTTTTGAGGTATTTTTATAATCAATTAATGTCAAGCACCCCACGCTTTTTAATTGAATTAAATTAATTTCTCCTTTTTTAGTTTGGTTTTTAAAGCGTGTTTTTTTTAGTTTTTAAACTATTTGTTTTTCTGAATGCCTGACGATATCGACCATAGGTGTAGTTGTTAATAAGAGTCAGCTGTGACCCTGACCGGGACTCTATGTATTTGAAGTCTAGTGAAAAATAAGACGAAGAATAAACGTCTCCTTTTCTGAAGTCAGTGAAAATACGAAGGAAAGAAACAAATTAAAGAAGTTAGTACTTATTTACCCGCATATATTTCCCATTACATAAAATGTATTTATATGGAGAATGATTATGTTCATAATCAGCCGAAATAATTTTATTTTCGGCATTGGTGACGAGTTTAGCCTTGCACTTCTTATTGTTGTGAGTAGAACAGTTCCAACGAGTAGTATTTTTCGTGTATGCTTGACGATGTCGACCATAGGTGTAGTTGTTTATCAGGATCAGTTGTGACCCTGACCGGGACTCTACATATTCGAAGTCACCTGAAAAATAAGACAAACAAACATACAAAAAAGAAAAAATACATACTGACGAATTAAGAACCTTCTAATTTTTTAAGTTTAATCATGAAGGTTAATTAATAAACTTCTCCATTTTTGACGTCGCGTCGGTAAAAATACGAAGAAAAGAAAAAAAAAAAACAAATAAAACTAGTTAGTAGTTATATGCGAATATATTTCCCATTATATACAATGTATTTATTTGGACGATGATTATGTTTATAATCAGCCGAAATAATTTTATTTTCAGCATTGATGAAGAGTTTAGCGGCGCATTTCTTACTGCTGTGAGTAGAACAGTTCCAACGAGTAGTATTTTTCTTTTTTGCCTGACGATGTCGACCATAGATGTAGTTGTTAATCAGGATCAATTGTGACCCTATTCGGGACTTTGTGTATTTGAAGTCTACTAAAAATGAGACAAAATTAATGAACTTCTTCTTTGTTGAACTGGGTGTAAAAAAACCTCTTTACCACCGACTCCAACTTCCGAAAATAAAGTTTTTTTTTCACTTTTACTGTTTTATTTCCAATACCACAACTTACAATTTAAATGACAGTGACAGGAACTTAAAATAACATCGTCAACATACACATTAAATCATCATCATTATTGAAGCTAACTCAAAATCTACCCAAGCAAAGTTAATATACTTTAAAAGGTACCGCGCGCCCCGCGTTCCTTTTCTACCAAACGAATAAATAATCGCACCTAAAAATCACGGGGAAATTGCTGAACATACGTGCAAAAATATTCAGTCTGATTGAAAACGTCCTCCTTTTTGTTAACTGATAAAACTGTTTTTTATTATAAATCAAAAACACTTCCACCCGTTATCGGTTAGCTGTTTTTGTAAGTTTTCATGTAATTTAGATATTTATAACGAACTAGCTGACCCGACAAACGTTGTCCTGTCTTAACTATGAATATTGAATTCGTATTTTATGCATACATTTATGTTACGCGAAACTTTCTTAATTTTTTCTATCATAAGAACTTTCTCCTGACAATAACAAACACAATGAAAAAAGAATTAGCAAAATTGGTCCAGCCGTTCACGTGTGATGCCGTGACCAAGGGAAATAGGGATTCATTTTTACACATATAGATTTCCAAAAACCATTCGTTTGGTTGCCTTAATGCAAGTACATGCATTTAAAGTTTTGAACAATGTTAGAATGATAAAAAAAAACATGTTTTTGTTTCATTTTCGATACAAAACCTCAACACGTGGGTAAAGTATTGCCAGCTGATTAAATTTGAACCTGTATGTGTATAAATAAATTGCGAAATAAATAGTTATATCCTTATATATTTCCCATTACATATATAGAATTTCAGTGGAGGGTGATTATGTTCATAATTGGCCGAAATAATTTTATTTTCCACATTGGTGATGAATTTAGCCTTGCACCTTTTGCTGATATGAGTGGAACAATACCAACGTGTAGTTTTCTTGTTCTGAGGCTGCTGACGGCGAGCGTAAGTGTAGTCGTTTAAAAGAATTAGTTTTGAACCTAACCGCGATGTAATGTATTTGAAGTCCTCTGAAAAAAAAAACAACTTTGGTATATTAATAATAAGTAGTCGTCGTCCAGTGGTTGAAATAAGACCATATTTTTTACATAAAAATACTAATAATTCGCCCTTGACTCCGTTCGCATTAAATTACCCTACCTAGGCCCAGGATTTTTCTTTTTACATACATACTTGCACCCCCTATTTCACCACTTTACGGGGACAGTTTCCTAAAATCCTTTCTTAGCTGACGTCTCCTACTCATAATATAACTCTGTGCCAAATTGTATCTTCATAGGTCCAATGGTTTTTGAGATTTCGTGTTTAATCAGTGAGTGAATGAATGAGTGACCTTTTGCTTTTATAAAGGATACATTTTTAACCAGTGCGCAAACTGTAACCATGAATTCAGCATATCATTCTAGACCCGCTAGCATAGAAATTTTTCGTTGGTTATACAAAAAAAAAACAACTGTTCCATACATTTTGACCGCGTAGGTATTGCACTTTTCTATGAAACAGCAGATTTTATTTGTATAACCGACGAAAAATTTCTACGCTAGGGGGTCTAGAATGATATGCTGAATTCATGGTTACAGTTTGCGCACTGCTTAAAAATGTACCCTGTAGGTAACATAGATTAACTTCTTGCACTCCTTCTTCATATAAACTTTATCTGTGCCAAATTTTACACTCCGCCGTCCGTTTAATTTTCGTAAATTGGCGCACAAAGTTTGCTTTGCTTCACGTATTAATATATAGATTAATAATATAATCTTCTCCTCTTTCGGAAGTCGGTTAGTGAGGAAATAAAGAAAAAACACAAAGGATAGGATTTTTAAAATTAAATAATAATTCGTTAGTAAAATATTTTTTTCACATACCAGTGTATTTTTTTTTAAGCATTTTAATAAGAAATGATTAAATTAGCTATTTTAGCTATTATATTAGTTATTTTAATAAGAAACTTTTTGCTAAAAGCTATAATAATATAACCAACAGAAAAATACATGAGTACACGAGTTGACTCTTAAATGTACATTAAATAAACTATATAAATTAATGCAAATAAATTAAAACTGATATAAAAAACAGTTTTGATTTATTTGCATAAGTTTATGGTGTAAAATTAACGTCGGGTTGCTCCGCAAATCTCTAAACACGTTAAGGTAAACCGCGAATTACAAATTTACTTACGTTTTTGCAATGTGCAATTTTTTTAAAATATGATTTGCGGCCGTGAATATGTATGTATTTCTTTTTTTTTATGTCATTATAATCATTAGAATCATCAATAAAACTCTATAAGTTAGACTTGGCCTCTAATGTTCCTGACTTTTTCATGAAATAGTCTTTCAACACGGTAATATGAACTTAGAGATGGACGTATTGATAATCGTTAGGATTATAATTCTATTTAAAAAAAAATGTTACGGACACGAAACATATTTAAATCATCATACAACCTGCTACTGGCCTGCAAATTATAAAGAACGTAAGAAATTTGAAATTTGTGGGCCATTCTGACGTTAAAAAATGTAGTTGTGTTTCTGTCACTCGTTTGAAGATGACAGAGGTAGAATGATGTCTGAAATATTTCTAGCGCTGACCGCATTAAGGTGAATGCGCAGTGGTAGAGCGCGAAATTCAAATTTTGTTACGTTTTTTGCCATTTTCAGGTGAGTGTCAGCTTGTTACTTGATCAAAATATGATTTGCGACTATAACATGTACGTATTTACAGATTTATAATCATTAGAATCAATAATACATCTTTCTAAGTTAGATTTGTTCCATAAGAACAAATTTCTTATGGAAAAGTGCTTGTGGAAGAAATCTAACTTATAAGAGATATATTAGACATTCTAATGACTTAGTTCTGTAAACACGTACCTGTTATATTCGCAAATCACATTTTGATCAGGATACAACCTGATACTGACCTGAAAATTGCAAAAACGTAAGAAAATTTGAATTTCGCGGTCTACCACTGCGCATTCACCTTAAGCGATTGGAGGTGTAAGGGAGGAGCCTTTATGTTATAAAATTTTAGTATTTACATTATTTTATTGTTTCTACTACATATATAAAATACAGCTAAAATATAATTTTAAACTACTAGTATAAAACAGAGCATACCAAGTTATTTATTTTTTTGTAATCGATGTATTATATGATGTCATGATTATTTGTATCAAATCTAAGAAATTTCAATAAGTAGTTTCTATCGAGGAAACTACAAGTAATCATGTTTCTAAAAAGTACGATTTATAGAGTGAATCCTTAAATATCTTACATATTAATTGCATAACTAAAGGTTAAGGAATAATGATGCAGCAAGGGATCAAACTAACGCAATTATTTCGCAAATCCCTCGATGCGCTCTAACATATTATAATGGAAAGAATATAATGATGCGTATGTAAACAATTCTACCACTAGAGCTACTGTATGGCTTGACAGAATCAAAATTATTGCTAATGATTCATTATTTTAATGACATTGATTTACACTCTGATTACTTAAACTCACACACTGACTTATTACTTGTTAATACTCTTGGGAAATCGTATAATTACTTTTACAATTTTGTAAATATGTGAGCACCGTAAATCTATCATATAATTAATTTATCTGTCATTGCTTCATTTCTAATTCTTTTTACCTATTGTGGTATAGTGATTTTAGTCTAAGTGCATCGTTTTCACATAAAATTAGATAATTAATGTATGTAAAATAGCGTAAAACATTTAAAAAAACTTTAACGGTGGAGTTTTCTTGCCTATTCTTCTCCATACGAAATTACCTTTTGGAAGGGTCGACTAGAATCAATTCTATTTTAATTTAGATAAATGTTGACTTTAACATTTTTATTAATTATTTAGGTATTAATATAATAGTAGATAGACGAAAAGTTAGTTTACGAAATGCATAACACGATTAAATACTTACTGCAGTAAGATGAATTCAAGAGACAATAGTTAAAGTGCTTAGTAATAATCATGTTACACGGTTCAACCAAATTGATTCACTTTGGCTGAAAGTAGAAGTCAAATATTATTGAATAACATCACGGCTGATTGTCTAATTGACTTGTTCAGCCGTACTGTTATCATATTACCCAATTCTGATATACGTTCCTTTAACCACAGCATATTTGTAAGGAACATGCGTATGCACCGAATTCCCGCTTATATTTCCAGTGGTATCCGTGATCAGTTTTGCCTTGCACTTCTTGCCATTGTGAGAGGAGCATCGCCAATGACTCGTGCCTTTGGTCGGAGACTGCCAGACGAGGCAGTATGTGTAGTGGTTCAGTAGAATCATACTTGTGCCTGTTCTGGACTTCACGTACTGGACTCCTGTAACCAAATATCTGTACAGTATTAGTGCTGATGAAGAAAACCTTTATACCTACTTTAGATGTACCAATTTCTACATTACGTGCTTGGTATGAATATTGGGTGATAACTGTTGGAGGAATTAATTGATTTGTGTTGGTTTTTTTTTCTTCGTATTTTTTTAATTAAAATAAAGCTGACACGATTTGGGAGAAAGAAAGATAATGTTTTATAAAGTTGTCTTCCTTTATTTTTATAATATATTATCTCTATTTTCATGGAGTTTATAGGGCCACGATTATGTTATTATTCTCGAAGCATTTTCATAACACAGGAGACGGCAACAGAGATGGTAGAACGGCTTTCCGTGTGCCGGCAATACAGATGGACACTGCTCTCTCAGCGGATTTCTTGTGGTACATTCAATTAAATCTAATAACTTGTTTTCCTGCAAAAAAAAACTCACTTTCCCAGTTTTATGACTCCACCTTTGCAACAGTATTCGATGATAATGTAAAACATTCTTTTAGATGAAAAATTTACATTGTAATGTAAATTTTTACCTTTTTTCGCATGCCTGATTGGTGATTGTTTTTATACTCACGGGTTTTAAAACCTTGATATACCTTCTATAAAAATACGCACAAAATAGTAAATATATGCCAGTAATATAACTCATATTTACGACAGATGACTATGCATAAAACAACACTACAACATTAAGATCCCTTTATTATAGAATAAAAATACAATATATAGGTCAACAATATTCTTTGTAATCGTGTTGGGCAGCAGGCAAATTTTATTCTTACTTAAATGGCTGATACTGTAGCCTTATTAAAAGAACAAAAATGGCCATGTTCGAATTCCGAGAAAAAATTAAGATTTCAACTCAGCTACGCTTTTTCCTTTATGCTTTATTCAGGACCCACCATTTCAGAAATAAGTTTCCTACCTTTAACGCAAACTTTGGATTAAAAATATAAATCTTTGATAAAAGCGGTATCTACATTACATGTAGGCAGAAAATACCTTTCACTAGAAACTACAATTTCATTCCAATAATATGTTTTACGATCCCTAGTGGATCAACAATTCTGATTTCATTATATAGATCTCTATGTTCAAAAATCACCTACGTTTATTGCAAGAATTGTTTACTAGAGCTTAAAATTAGTTATTAAAGAAATAACATGCAAATAAAACAAATAATTGATTTCGGTGCTTTTGTGACAAAAAAGCGACTACATACGAACTACTTGAACAATTTGTACGAACTCTGATGAGAGTAAGTTGATAGTGAAAAAGCAGAAAAATAATAACTTTTTGAAAGAGTAGCCGTCAAATATCACAGCGATTTCGAATGGGAAGACACAAAAGGAAGACACAAAGCGAAGACACAAAAGGAACACACGAGGGGAAGACACCTAATGCACCAAAATTTTCTTAATTTATTTGCAGGAATAAGTTTCCAAGAACTACATTAGAATAGCTCATGCCCTAGTAGAATACCAGCCACTTAACAAGGCGATGACGGAGATGACAGTCCACTACGCCATTGGGGAAGCGATGCAAAGTAAGTATTGTACATCATAATGCATATTTGTGATGTACAGAAGAGATAATTAGCAATAGAAGCAAAGAGACTGTCAATGATAATAGTAGCTCTAAATCTAAGCGCCCATGTGAGTTTGCACAAAACAATAGTTCATGCTTGTTTGTCAAGCAAGTAGTGACGTATATAGCCGCCTGTACAGTTACATGAAGTTGCAACGTCATTAGACGTTGTAAGTAGTGTTAAATCTTTATATACTGCCCGCCGTGTATACAGTACTTAGCTGGAGGATGAGTATGTTCATTCTCAAGGCCTACAATCGCGAATTTCTCATCCAACTTCAGCTTAGCATTGCAGCCTCTACAGTTATGTGTGGAGCAATACCAATGGAAGTACTTGGTCTTCTTGCATTGTTTCTTGCAGTAGTAGGTGTAGTCGTTGAACATAACCAGATGCTTCCCTGAGTATCGTGATTTCGCCAGTAGAATCACTGAAAAGAGAAATTGGTGAGTACTGAACTCGGAGCACTTTATTTTAATAGCCATTTCCCTAGAGTGTGTATTGAAGTCTGCACAAATGCGACAGATTAAAGAAGACTTTAGACCAGCCAGTTGGCCGATTAACGACAAATGATGACTCTGACTGTTTTAATCTGCAATAACTAACACGAAAACATATGTTGTATATCCTATAGTTTTTCAAATTTGTTTGGCCCAAAACTCAGCAACGCGAAGTCGCAGCCATTAGGTCCTCACGTGTGCACGTGACAGGGCATGCGGTGCAAAATATGTTTAATGATATCACCCTCAACATTGCACTTTAATCTAATACATTACTGTGAAAGTTTTGTCATCTATGAGCCTTTTTATCATCTATATTTAAAGGCCTAAACTAAGATTTTCGATTAAACCTGGTAGTATGCTAAATAAAAAGAAAAACAATAATCACCACAAGTTTATTATATTACCTAATATGTGTTCTCGTAAGTTCCTAACATACCTGTATGTTTGCTTTTAAATAAAATTTATTCAAATTCTTAAATATCTAAATGTACTGTAACAGAAAGCACATTTAAAGCTTTCACATGAAACTACTTTATAATGTTTTAAAATATTATTGAATCTTTTTTATTGTTACTTTCTACATAATTTTGATTGCATAAGGATTACTTACTACATATTAAGTTTTTGGCCACGTTTAACTTACATTTATTAACGATATCAATGGGTTTTATAATAAGTACACACTAAGCAATTATACACGGTTCAATCTTATTTGTTGATTCGATAACATCGAGACCTTTACTTACGAGGTACATTTATGTGTGGGTGAATCGACAATTCCAGATACACGTAATAGACTACAGGCGCGTTTTAAATTTTATGCACTTTTTTGCATGTGCTTGAGTGACCTCGTCTCATAACTTTACTGCACAAAACTCAAAACGTGCCAATTATTTTATACGTGTTTCTGAAGTTGTCGATTGACCCACAAATAAATGTACAGTCACGGACTTTAATTGATAAGCCACTTGCCACAGTTCCTATTTTAGCCGTGTAATGCAAATCGGGTTTAGTCGGTTTTACTCGTACATAGTCCAGAGTGACGACCCAAAGTCAACCAATTGCAGTGCTAGCAACCGTAACCTAGCGACAATTGTTTTAGCGTAGCGATAGTAACGTTATGATTAGTCATTTCGACATCGGCAAAATTCGTACCCACGATTTTATCCAAACTGTTGCTTAGAAACATAAATAGCTACGGCTACGATTCACCAAAATTCGAAATGATCGTCTCTGACATTTCAACTGTCACTGTCTTCGGATAGGTTTTCAGAAATAACGAGTATTTAATGAGCTCTAATTCAAAGGAGGTCGTATCAAATAGATTGGATAAACTTATTTATCATTGACAATTTATTAGTCAACCTTCAACCTCTATGGATAAGGCTATTTCCGATTATAAGTAATTTGTCATCTTGTTTACGAGCATGCGGTTTAAGTTCGTGTTTAATCGTGTAATCTCGTGAATGTATAAAACTGCAAAATAGGAAAGTTTAAAAGTGGCTTATCAATTAAAGTCCGGGACTGTACCTCGTGCGACTCACCTATAGAAAATAATATATCATTCAAAAGTGTCAATTCACACAATTTAGGTCAGTAAATTAGTGCAAACCGACGACTAAGCCATCGTGTTAACATAAAAGCGGTTCATTCGCTGTCATCCACAATTTTTTATTTTGTACCAATCCACCACAGTGAATAAATTTGGTTGAAACGTGTAATATTGCCACCGAATTAGCGTTTTTAAAGAAATGCTGTCATTATCATCGCGCCTGGCAAGCGCATTCGAGATCGTAATAGAAGATATAATACAGTACTTAGCTTTTATATTTTTAAAGTGAAACTTCTTATGCGACTTTCAACAAGGTTGCGTTAAAAGTTTAACGCAACCGACGCAACAGAGTGAGTCGGTTTCACTTCTTCCCCGCGGAGGGACTCCACGCACTTTTTTGTCACCTTTTGCAACAAGCATATAATAGTATTGACTAACTAGAGAGCAGTGGTGGCCTAGTGGTATCGGCTCCGACTTACGAGTAGTAAGGTCGTGAGTTCAAACCCAGACAGGCGCGTTACTTTGTGTAAATAATTTCATCACCATTGCTCTCAAAACGGTGAAGAAAAACATCGTGAAGGAAACGGCATATCCTAGAACCAAAAATTCGAAATCATGTGACATCTACCAACCCGCACTGGACCTGCGTGGGAGAAGAGGCCTGAGTCGCAGCAGTGGGAACATTATATGCTGATGATTCTATACAGGGTGGGTAAAAAATCGTAGATCAAACGAAACAGGACGATAGTTGAGATCATTTGCAGTAAAAAATATCTCTGTGGCAGAGCTCTGACTTGATCTCCTTAAAAGTTATGACTATTTGACTGTTTTTTGAAGAAAATACCAAAATTTGTAATAAATAGGCAATATAGTAAAATGGGTACCTATATTAAAACAATAAATAATGTTTAAATGCTTCTAGAAAATGTATCATCACCTTACTGTTAAAAAAAATTACCTACGACCAAATTATATATTTTTTTCTTTTTTATTTATTTCAAATAACCTCAACTATCGCCCTGTTTCGTTTGATCCACGATTTTTTGCCCACTCTGTATAATAGTCCCGGGCTCCTTATTTTCAATCTTTGGTAACTTTTCTAATTGTAAAACTTACTAAAATCTTTTACGACGGTTTTCAAAAAATCGTTGTAAAAATTTTTAGTTTTTGAAAGGATTCGATGCAAGACAAGTACAAAACTTAATTTCTAGATTCAAATACATACATAAAAACCTACGTTATAAATTAACCACGCTACACACACTAAAAGAAATATATAATTTAGAATGATCAATACTCAAGCACAATAGGAAACGATTAATTTGGGCCTGGTGTGAAAATATCTACAACAGGCTTTTTAGTTATATATAAGTGTACAAGGATATATTAGACGAATGATTAAACTACAAAAAATAGTGTAAGTGCCACTAGAAAAGGATTAAGTTTCTAGTATCTCTAAAACATAAGATTCAGATACAACCCCTAAATTTAACCACGTTAACATAAAAGTAATTGATTCACTTTTGGCTATACCTTTATTTTTTAAACCTTTCACCCAAAATGAATCAACTTGGTTGAACTGTGCATTAATGCCATTATTAATCACTATTGTAAGTCAGTCTATTCATTTATCATGTAAGTGGCACTTACACTTCATTTACACAGAGCAATTTAATTGCTACTTATTATTGCTTAATTTTTCTGCTATCAGGCAATTAAATTGCTCCGTATAAATTAACCTTCACGCTGTATTTGACGTCTCTACAATTATTTTTTTAAGTACAGCAAATATATCTACCTACTATACATAGAGGATAAAATTTATTGGCATGATTTACAAAAATAGCACTCAATTATATTTTGACATAAACTCCATTGGCTATGACGAAAGCTGGTGGTGCATGGACGTGCTCCAGCTTAGCTGATACCACGGTTCTATACGAGGCTCTGTCATCATTGGTGATGATGAGCCTTGCTTTACAAAACCCCCCCTTGGTGCAGCTCCAAGTTTTCGTTTTAACATTGCTTTTGTGGCAATAGAAGGTGTACCCGTTGACAACCGCCAGTTCCTTTCCATCTTTCTTTCTCACCCATTGCAGCACTGGAAAAATAGAAAACATGATATGCTGTTCTGGAATTTATGCATAGATATTGTTACCAGCTAAGAATAACAGTTAGCCTGCGTTAGCCATTCAAATGTGCCCATTACTGACACGCTAGAAAAGCTATCGTAGTCTGCCTGGGACATGCGAAATTTGGTTAATGGATAGAATTAGGTAAAGTAGGTTTAAAAGTATAGGAATATAGAGGTTCGTGGCGAAGTAAAAGCCACACGAGTCGAGCGATCAAGGTTGTAAGCTTAACCTTGACCGATCTTGCTTGTCGCACTCAGTTCATAGGTAGGTGTCATCTATTGGGGATGGAGACTCCGCCGTGCGTCGGAAAGCATGTTAAGTTGGCAGTCTCGAATTCGCATTTGTAGATCTTTTACAATCATCACAGTCTGTCAGAAACCCGAAAGTATAAGTAGTAAGTAGTAACCAGTTTTACCAAGAGAGTGTTAACCAGTAACTGGGATGTGGAGGTCAGAGAAGCAGTTCCTTCATGGAAATTCAGGTGCATTCGGTTAAACTGGAAACCAACCTGGTGACGGCACGGTTGGCGCAGTGGTTAAGCGATCGACTGCTGCGCTGGGTGTCGCGGGTTCGATTCCCGCACGGAACAAGTATTTGTATGATCTGCAAGTAGTTGTTCTGGGTCTGGCTGTTTGTGTATGTGAGTTTAAATGTTTGTAAACGCACCCACGATACAGGAGAAATTCCTAGTGTGGGGCAAATTAAAAAAAAAAAAAAAATTGTAAAAGGCTAGCCAGACGATGATGCTGTAGGTACAGAAGTAAAGTCATTAAAGTTAGTGCCAAACTCACTAAAAAGGAAGTACATACAAACAGTGACCACTACTGACAGAAAATATTTAATAATTAAGCTCTAGTTCTACTCTTCATATTATTAATAATACTTTGACTTATTTTTAAAGACTAAGTAATACAGTAACTACTAAATTTTTCAAACATGACTGCATTTTACCCGATTCAGTACCGGTTATAGGTATTTTTATATTGAATGGAATTTATAACTAAGCAAAATCCAAAATTCTTTAGTATTCGCATGACGCGCTAGCTCTAACACATAGAATTGGGAAATATATTACACTAGTTCTATGAAGTTACACATATGGTTAGTTTAGTTATATTACCTTACGCCCGGCTAGCCCGCGAAAGTAAATTTTTACACCCTTTAAATTAGCTTCACTTGTATGTTTGTTTGTAACCGACTCCTTAGGGCGCGATTTTGACCCACTTTGAACGGTCAGATTTCATTTAAACTTTGTAAACTTATCGAGGACCGATGACAATTCAATAATTTAAAAAAAATAGAGAAAAAAAAAGGAAAACGAAAACTGAAAAAATCACGCTTTTGTAGTTAGCAGAACTAAAAAATAGAAAATAAATAATAGTTTCAAAAACTAAAAAACACGCTTTAAAAACCAAACTAAAAAAGTAGAAAATAATTTAATTCAATTAAAAAGCGTGGGGTGCTTTTTGAGCGTGTTTTTTAGCTTTTTAAACTATACTTACGTGTTTTGCATTTTCCAGGTCAGTGTCGTTATGTTAGACAACATAACAATGTAACACGTATGCGTTTACAGTTTTTTTTTATATATAAAAAATAAAAATATCGTTCATTGTCACGAAGAACAAACGTGTTTGCCCAATTTCAGCCCGATAGCTTCAGTGGAAGTGGGTAAAATATATTGCAAAATTCCAGGACATCAAAGTGAAGATAAATGAAAGCTTTTAATAATTAATAAAAATCGTCAATACCACCCTCTAAATTTATTTAATCCCATTGACTAACTTTTTATGAAAAAAGAAAATATTAATTTCGCGGGCTATCTTAAGGCGATATTATTATATTATGTTGACAGATATTATAACAATATTTTTTTTAAGTTGTGGGAGATCAGAGGGGCAATTCTTGTAATTTTAAGAACGGTCACAGTCTGATCTCAGTCTCAATCTGTCAAAAATACGTCGAGTTTCATGTTTTTGACATTTGATTGTCGCCGAGATGAGACTGCGACTAGATTTTGAACGTTCTTATACACGAGAATTAGCCTTCGGGAGTCTAAACTAATTCTAGGCTTGTATTTATTTTTCTGTTTATTTTTTTGTCGTTTTTGTTACAACTCCAAGGCGCCCATAATTTCACATTGTAAAGATTGTCATCGTAGTACAATAGAATATTTGACTACTATCAAAAATATATATCAATTAACACTGATTTAAAGACGTTATAAAAAAAGTCGATAAAAAAAAATAACATAGGTGGAAAATATAGAAATTACAAGCTTTTGAAGTTACTCTTCTATCCTTGTCACACAAAACGTTATCTGTACTGAATGGCGAAAAGTTACTATGGCGTTCCTGTGTTGTGACATCAGATGCTAGTAATGCTGTCTCTGTCTAGCATTGACTTTAAAACGCATAAAACTTCGCCATTTCTTGTGATGTTTATAATTTTCTTTTTCCATAAACGTAGCATAATCAGTCTATAATTTTCATACTGCTGGGACACAGGTCTCCACTCTGTGAGATGGTGGGGGGGGGGGGGGTATACACAGTATACACACGACGCGAGCCTAGTTCCGGTCTTCTTCTTCTTCTTCGTGTCGATGATTCCCATTGTTGATTTTAAACGAGCTTCGACCAGAATTCTGCCACTTCGACAGCGTTATCGTTGGCCTCGGTAAGGTCTTCCTAGTGCAGGTGTTTATTGCAAAGAGAGCACGACGAGAGGTGGGGCATAGTTTGCGATGTGGCTCCACAGTCGCACTGCATTTCATCGGAGTACCCTCATCTGACCAAGTTGTACCGGCAGCGGCCCACCTGACTTCTAAGTCTATTTAGTCCCGGATGGTGAATGTCACATGTCTCTCTCTCAAATCCAAATTTTTGTTTTGAGGACATTCCACACGACGTTTTCCTTTGAGAGCAGTAGTAATTAAATCAATTGCACAAATCAAAGCCCATGCCTGCCCATGGGAGAGCCTCTACAACTCATAAGTTAGGGCCATTACCCAGTGGTAATGGCCCCAGTGGGCCACCTCTGATCCTAATTAAAGCAATTCTTGGTAATTGTCGAATAAATTTGTCCACAATGACAGCAACTATTTCTGAAAAAGTTGTCCATGTAGCGCACCTTTAAAACTACTCAAAATCTAATCTTACACATGCGATGTATTTTTCGCAGTGCGCGCTAGCTCTAAGTTTTAATTGGAGACAATGTGTCTCGAAGTGAGAATGGAGACAATATCAGTATGATAGATACGCAATAGCTGTTGCTACACTTTGTGAGCTTTCAACATGCGTAGATGCATGCGTCATGTGGGCTGTCAAAGTAATCCATGCGCTGTAGCACGCGTTAGTACAAGCCTCGCCGTGGTCGCTCTCGTTATTATGACGTCCGAATGTAAGAGAGTGTGTGTGCGTTATTTCAGTGCGCAATTTAAGGCAAACGCAAAGGCGTGTGTCTGGATAACTGAAGCAGGCGTCCAGCATGTTGAAGGAACACGAGTGTAGTTACATCAAATCGCCATTACTCTGGCAAATAGGTATAAGAGTTGACAGCACTTGCGCGACATTGATTTCATTCATAGTCGTGATCTGACAAGAAGAGTTGATCAACCGTGCGGAAAATTGATTCCGTTCATGGTTGTGATCTGAAGCCCTGCGATTATAGACGGTAAACTCCGATGTGCATCCCTCTTGGATACATTTCCATGTTTTCACTCTGAGATACGTTTTCTCACAATAGTAAGTAAATCCGTTTAATATTGTAAGTTGACGTCCAAGGCGCACTGAAAATTAGGCTTTGTTAGTATTTGTTTTAAAATAAAAAGGCATCAAGCTATGGGTGTTACATCTAAATTAATATGATAAAAAGGCAAAATAGTGAGTTTGTTTGTAAGAGTTAATTAATGGAAATACTGGACATGATTGCCTTGGCTTACCTGGAAGTCTATAAACAGACTTTGGACTCAGGTAAGCCGAAGCAAAGAAAATCTGCTCAGATGGACATTCACAGATGACTCCGCTCTGGAGTGTAAATGTGGTGCTGTCCGACAAACAATGGGTCACTGAATATCATATCTAGCATGTCCTGTTGTCTGCTCCACGGGAGTTGATGGAAGCTACTGAAAGTACGAAGCTCGTAGCTAAATTTTGGGCTGACTGTATATAGATTGCTTTCAACACGCTAAGAAAAAGAACAGAAAACCTGATTCATAAAAAAAAAACATTTCACAAATAGAAAGCTTTACCATAACCGAGTGCCACATGCTATGTTTTATGATATAGTTGGTTTTTTTTTGTGGGAAATCATCAAATACCTTTTCCCGCTCTGGGTGGAGCAGAAGAGCGTGTCAGACTTTTACTGACTAAAACCCACCCGTGTTCCCTCAGTTGCCTGTGTGCCAGGGGCGGCGGTATCTCTTTCGAACAACCCGCACCCCTGGCAGGCATCGGCCCTTGCGGACCTCACCAGTATGATATAGTTGGCTACGACGCCAACGAAGTCGAGTGCAGAAGCTAGTAAAATAAATAAAATACCTTACGTAAATATGGGACATCGAGTTCTACAAAACAGTTCAGGTTTGTAGTATCCTCTCTGTTACTCGCACCTGTATGACAGTTAGTTTGACAGATTCTTTCGAAGGCACCTGTCTCATCGCCGATGAGGAAGCCACTAGCTCTCAAAAAATTTTTTAAACGCAGCACGTTAAAAAAAATTGGTATAGTATAGCAGGAGCAGCTCTTCGGTAGAACAGTTTAAATTTCGTTTCAGTGCGGTTAGTGGAACTGCTCAGGTGCGGTTCGATCAAGTGCTATTGAAATCAGTGCTTTTAGTGGAATATCTGTAGCAGTTGATCGCTGACTGTTAATATCGCCGGCGAGTACTTGTTTTTTGTAGCGACAATAGCGATGAATGAGAGTACTCGCTCAGCAATGCTTGCATGGCGTACACACACACACATACGTATACCATCGAGTAATCTCGTCGCCATCGCGCATTCGCTGCTGGTTTCTCGCTAACTCATTTTAACTCAGTTCACCTCTCGTAACGCCCAGCTCGAAACATTTTAACAAAAAAAACTTATACCTTTGACTTGTAAAAAATGTACCTCCATCCACACCTCTTCCTCTCATATTCCTCAAATGGCACCGTTTTACCGTTTTTAGGGCGTGGTCAAGATATTTCGCTATTATAATGAAAAGGGATGTTATTTATCACATTATCCAAATGCTGAACTGCAGGCCAACTATTCGATATTCAGACTGTTTTAATATGGTTTCTGCGCTGAACACGTTGCGACAAATTGCAGTCTACAGATAAATAAAACTGAAAAAAAAATGAACAAAAGCTCACATAGTTAAAGTACCTTCGCTTAATAAATATTTGTTTAATTCTGAAACCGTTCACAACAGTTACATCTAGATTTAACGATACATCTAACTATCACAAGGACCTATTTTATCAAAATAAGACTAGTATTTATTTTTTTGTGATTATTTTCAGTAGGCATCTTATCTAATATTTTAGGCAAATTGTATTGGAATCTGACTACTGCTAGTGTACATACCTATATTATCTTAATATTACATGGGAATATTTTTATGATATTTGCAGCCGTACCTTGTTGTTTTTCCATTTGTTAATTAATATAGTCATAGTATTTAGGTACATACTTGTAACTTTCATTTAAGGTGAGCAATGTGTCAACAATCGCACATTGCCTATTATTGATAGCTGCACTTGTATTAATTTTTTCTTTGTTTTCTTTTGCTACTTTCTAGTTAACCTAGCTTTATCAATGCCGTGAATCTCTGTTATTGCCTTAAGAGATAATTGTCATCATCTCGCTATCACTGTGCAGTGTATGCAGACTCTAAGATACTGTAACTTTGATGCAACTGCATTGAGCTGTTCATTGATAGTGAAGTGAACATTCATAACTCATGTAAATTAATTATAAGCTGTTTCCAAATAAATAAATAAGTACCTATTCTACAATTAAAAGTCATGGATTTCCTTGAGGAAACATTAAAAGCCTATTATTAAGTTAAATTTATAACTTAAAAAGAAAGTTATATATACATATATATATTATATTATATAGAAACATTGATTATGATTACACTTTAGGAGAGCGTCAACACTTAGGGAAGAACACTAACAATTAGAGTGAACTAGATAACCTCATCGGCTTAATCTTCAGACACCTCTTATACTTACAATAAGATTTTCTCATAGTTCCCGCCAATACGTCAGGTGACGGCTCTCACCAGGCGGCAGGACGCAGCATGGCATGGGATCTTCGGAAGCAGAAATAATTTTGAATCTTATACTTATTCACCTAACACTTACGTTTCCTTGATATCGTCACAATGGGACGCGGGAAGCTGCGCAATGCCGTGAAAGGTTTCGGCATGTTGGCCGTACAAATGTCAAAGTGAAGTGCCACACCTACTTGTTCTTTTTTTACTATAGCATCTTGTAGGTCAACCCAGGAGGTTTACAGTTGCTTTAAAAGTTGATTTAAAACTCCAGCCAGGGCTTAAAAATTAACGGCCTTATTCATAAAAAGTTATCCAACATCTAAACAGTTGCTAAAGTCTGGTTTTCGAAGAGAAACCAGACTTTAGCAACTGTTTAGATGTTCGATAACTTTTTATGAATAAGGCCGGAAATGACTACACGCTAAGGCTACCTACCTCGGCTTAGGGTGACTCTAGGGGAGCAGCATAGAAGAGCTGGATCGGAAGTATTTAGGGATGAATTTAGAGCTCAACAGCGCGGGCTATTTCGAGTAAGGGTCGGGGAGGATATGGATTGTGATGTCGCGGCGGGCCTCAGCGGCAAGGTCGGAAGGACGGCGGTCTGTGGTTGCTGACTTGCTACTCTCCTGGAGGAGGATTATACCGTCATCGAGAGAGGAGTGCTGTCTAGTGAGCGCCGCCAGCCTTATTAAGTTTACATAATTCCACAATAAAAAGTGTGTGAGGGCAACGGATATTGCGCGCTCTCTCGCACTTTCAGGACTTACGGACCCTCTAAAGCTTATGAAAAATTCCATGCTCAACGCTAAAATCTGGTCGTGGGTGTCGGCGACGTAGCATCTCGAACTTTATGGCCCGAAATCCAGATATGCCTTCAATGAAAATGCATATCTTCGCCCTGCAATGAAACCCACAACAGCAGTACCAATCAATACTCAGTATTTCTTCCTTTACTCTTGAAATTGAACGTAAAACCGTCCATTATGGTGAGTTCGCTTCCGTTTTTTCTTTGCACAAAATGAATAACTGCAAGGAAAAGTAAATAATTTAGTAAGTATCCTATGTGTTAAGCTTGTGTTTCTTTAAGAAAACGATGTCGCCACATCATGGCCGCTGTGCTGTCATTGCAACCGTCTTGTAGCGGCCACCGCCTTCTAAGGAAACCCAATGTTTAGAGCCGGTCACCAAAGTGTCGTGACGATGATACCTAGTCATCCGGTTACAAAAAAAAAAAACGATCTGCCCAGCTTTTTCTTAACTATGTTACGGTCGGCTTCCAGGCTTACCGGATGCGAATAACAGTATTTTACATGGAACGACTGCTTATCAGACCACCACAACCCAGTTACTGGGTAATACGATACCCTTTGGTAAGACTGGTTTGTCAGACTTTCGGGCTTCTGATGACCCGCAACGACTCTCAAAGATCCACTCATGACAACCGGGATAAACAGCTTAACGTGGTTGCCGAGGCACGGAGGAGTCTTGATATATAAAGATGGTCACCCATTCACGGGCCATCCGCGGCAAGCGTAGCTTAACCTGATCGATCGACCCGTGTGGCCATTATTTGTTAGCTAAATCTTGTTACAAGTACTTTGGCTTGTATTTCAAATGGATCCGTTCACATCAGCTCAATACGAATCTCTGATACATTTTCCAGTGTCTTTTGCAAATTTTCACACAATTTTATGTCGTTATTATTGTTGGGACAGTGAGAAATAATTTCTTGCAGACCCAACAGAGTCGACCAACGATGATTCAAAATCGCCACTTCACTATGGAAACCGGCTCTAAGGCAAGCGACCTACCAAGTTCCAAGGTTGCATCTAAGATCGTTGGAATATAGGTTTTTCATTGCAGCATGAAATTTATTAGTAACAGTATGCCTACAATATATTTGAGTGTTATATCATCAACCAGCACCTATATTCTTTGAAAATGATTCGCAAGCAGTTGTTGTTAAAAGCCAGAACAGCCCAATTTTATGATTTATTAATGTGAATACATGCAGATGTTAAAAATTGTTTTTGTTAGAATGCCTTAATTGTTACATACAATTATAACATATAGATTATTCCATCTATTCGTACAATGAATTGTATCTAATCTTATATTAAAGCTATGGTGATGGTAACTACTTCTACTACGTTTTTTTTATCTACTATATGACTATGACTAGACTACCACGAAAAGTCTAGACTAAACCTAAGGCCTAATTTCACAAAACTCTGTTAGAAATATATGTAACAAAAACATAACAACATTTTATTTGTACTACGCAAATACGTAACACACATTACATTTTCATAAATATCCGACTTTGTGTCGTACGCTATGGTTATGGTTACTACTTTTGCGGTTCTAACTCTGCTATATGACTATGACTATGACTAGACTACCAAGAAACGTCTAAACTAACCCTAAGGCCTAATTTCACAAAACTCTGTTAGAAATATATGTAAAACAAACACAATGAAATTTTATTTGGACTCTTATAGGTACAAATACTTGACACTCATCACATTTATATAAATACTAGCTGACCCGACGGACGTTGTCCTGTCTTAACTAAGAAATTTGAGTTCACATTATAAAAAAAATGGGGTGGACCACCCTTAACATTTAGGGGTATGAAAAATAGATGTTGGCCGATTCTCAGACCTACCCGATAAGCACACGAAATTTTATCAAAATCGGTTCAGCCGTTTCGGAGGAGTAAGGTAACTATCATTGTGACACGAGAATTTTATATATAAGAAGATACACACAAATAATGTATAGGTACATACCTCTACTGACAAAAAAACTTCAAGACTAACATTTCCGTTGGCTAATGCCATCCTAGACTACAACAATTTCCAGTATTTCTGGATAGCACAGACACAAATCACACACTAGTTACACTTAAGTAATGTATGTTCTACATGAATTTATATTTATAGAACCCACAGAATATAGGAATTTACCTCTAATATTCATAGACTACTGACTTCAATGCTAGATTCACTAAGCTTTTCAATGCAAGAATAAATTTAAAAAAAGATAATTAGGCATAGACACACATCACACATTCTAACGCCCCATTTACACGGTGCCAGTTTCTGGAACGTTCAAGAACAATACTATAATCGCATGTTAGAGCACGTTCAATTATTGCCATTCAGGTATGCAAGTTTGCCATTCAATAATTTCATGCGACTTCTGTCTACACCAAAGCAATTATTGCATGCAAGTTTTGCCTCGTCTTATCTTATCAGATTTATCTGAACAAGATTATGTCTGGACTTTAAAAGAGAATGTGACTTCTGTGTTTATTTCGGCCTTTCTTCTCAAAGTAGTCTAATAGGAAAAACCGACCTAATCTAGTTTTGAAAATATGATTGACGTGTGAAAGTGTTTGTACAAACTTAATTACAGAAATAAAATAATTTATTATTTAACGAAACATAGAGTTGCACGTCCTTGTACAATCCATTCGAGTACCTACTATCCGTATTTGCTATGCAAAATATTTCTTTAAATTTGATTGAATCTGCTTAAGATTTTTAAACTTGTTCCCGCATGTTTTAATGATAGAAAATTTTCATGACAGAATTCCGTGCAATTTTATTGTACGTGCGATTTTATTGTACGTGCGATTTGATTGTACATGCCATTTTATTATACGTGCTGTTTCCAGCATAGGAACCAGTTTTAAACGGCCACTAACTTACCCGATCATGTAACAGTTGGACGTGTTGTGAAGAGGGTGCCAGTGAATTGTTGCTTAAATTTTATGGTATTGCACAGGTAATAACCTTGCAACGTGTGAATGGAGCTTAAGACAACAGCCGCATAAACGAGTCACATGATATTGTTTCCAAAAAAAATAATGCTAACCACCTCCTTTAAACTACGAAACTTCCCATATTAGTGAGATTGCACAGACACAAATCACAGATTAGAAAAAAAACCTCCATTTACACATCTATTATAGGTTTTTAAAGACCTATAATACACTCCGTTTAAAATTACAAACGCTGGAGGTTTGTGATTGTGGAACAGTTGGTATGATAAAACTTTGCGATTGGCAGAACCGCCAGTGACAGCAAATCTAGCCGAGCACCTTCCAGCGCTGGTACAAACCCAAGTATTACGAATCTGGAATGGATGTCTGGGTTTGCAGTAGAAAGTGTATCCATTTATAATAGCGACCTCCTTCCCGTTTACTCTTTGCACCCATTGCACTGAAAAGAAATGATCTTGAGTTAGTCGACTGACGTAAATAATTTAAATGAGTGGCTGACTACTTAAATAGTACAACTAACTTAATCTGACGTAAATTTAATATTTATTATAACTGTAGCTAAATGGCGAGATATTTTTACTATTAAAAATAAAAACAAACTAAAACACAAATAATTTGAAATTTTTAATACAAACTCATCAGCAATCGTTAACAACTATATATGCATTTATAAAAATAAATTAAAAAAACTTTTGCCGAAATTAAAGGCGGATGTTTTTTTTTTAAGTATTGGTACGCCACACCAATTCGTATACTTGCTATGTAAAAAACAAGTGATAGATAGCATCAGAATGTGGTAAAGTGGATTAAAAACGTATTATCGAGGCTACGCAAAAACAGCTAACGAATTTTCAAAATCCACCCACAATTGACGGAGATATCGCGGAACAAACATAAAAAAGAACATACAGATGAATTGAGAAACTCCTCCTTTTTGAAGTCGATTAATTAAATGAAAAAGAACAAAGAATTTACCACAAAATTATGTACTTCGGAATATTTCATTACGTCTCCCATTATATAAAGCAAACACATTCAATTAGGTACGTACTCGTACATGTGTTTCATGATATTTATGTGTAGATATGGCACCGGTCTATTTCAATGACGACCCGAGATCAAAAGCAATGGTTCAGATGTATTAAATACGTACCTATATGATCCTGATTGAAATTAACTTTGTTATGGCTGCAAATCTGGATCACGATCTGCCACTAAGCGTTAGCACTTATTATCTCACGTTAGTTTTAAATTGTTTCTTTGTTTTCCCTAGTTAGTTCTTAATTTTTTAGTTCACTAGCTTTTTCCCGCGGCTCCGCACGTGTGGAAGTCGGTTATGACGTAAATAAGTAACCAATGTCCTTATCTAAATTTAATGACGATCAGTTCAGAGGTTTCTGCGTGAAAGCGTAGACAGACAGAGTTACTTTCGCATTTATATTATTTTATGGGATATCTAGTGCTTGTGGCAGAATCATTACATTTATGGGCAGAGATCGGATATTCGGATGCGTATTCACCTAAAGTTGAGATGTTGGCTAACATGGAATGCGCTTTTGTATGGAAAACGTCTTAAATTAGGTAAGTAATTTGTTTGTTTTTTGTTTTAACTAATACAAACCACCCCTCCTCCAGTACATATACATATTTGTATCGGGTTAAACATTAATTTTAAATTAATACACATCTGAATAGTTATGCAATCAAGAATCCCGAGGTTTTTAATAAATATTACAAATAATTTATAAAGCCGCTTCCATACTTTCATAGCTAAAAATTATCTTTAGGTAAATATGCATACGATATCTGTTCATGGGGCATGCGGTACTAACCTATAAGAAATTGTAACACTAACCTTAGATTGAAGTGAAATCATATTTTAAAACTGCAACGGTGTAAACAGTTGTTGATTGGCAATTAAAGAAACATAAATAAAGCGAAAGGTGAATACGAGATGTATCTACTTAAAACTTTGAAGCTCTGGCCACAAAGATTTAAATTTACTCAATTTGAAAGGTAACAACAAACTGTTCGCAGTAGCCAACTATACGCGGAAAACACCAGTTCCAATAGTTACATGGTGGGTACAAGAATATATTAAACTGTACGCAGTTTAATATATTGTTGTCCCCACCTTGTCCCACTATGGGTTCTGCCGATAAGCTACTAGACTATATTTGATTGAATTTTTTATGCTGGCTGGGAACGTCATTAGACGTACGCATAGGTAGGAAAAGTTCTACGTGAGTCGCGTCATGCTGCGTCACGCCTGTTTGCAGGTGCCTTCAAGAGAACATGCGCCTTAAATTAAAACCTGATAATAATCCCCTTCGAAATTACAAATTTCGGTGGTGAGTGGACGTGTTCCAAGATGGCTGATTTCAGTACCCGCTTCGAAGGTTCGGTATTATTGGTCGTTATCAACCTCGCTTTGCAATTCTTCCCGAAGGTGCAAGTCCAGATAATAGTTGTTCTACTTCGCACTCTGCAGTAAAAAGTGTAGCCATGCACAATGGCTAGTTCTTTCTCAGAATGATTTTTTGCCCATTTCACTGTAAAGAAGTACGTATAATATAATATCTGCAGTTAGAGAATGAAATACGTTGGATATAGATAGATACACAAACATATT
The DNA here is from genome assembly GCA_947359405.1 of Antitype chi. Classification (NCBI taxonomy): domain Eukaryota; kingdom Metazoa; phylum Arthropoda; class Insecta; order Lepidoptera; family Noctuidae; genus Antitype; species Antitype chi. The sequence goes on along the minus strand of OX375820.1, from coordinate 16,577,836 downwards.
TGATACTTTATTATACTCAAGGTTAAATATACAAACATAATAACAAATATCTACGCAAAAAATAAGTAAAAACAAATCCCGCAGCGATTTTATAATTGTGTTTTTTTTTATTGTGGATGTAAATCAGGTAAATGATAGTATACATACATAAACTCACGCCGTTAAGGGTACGTAGTAACTTCAGAAGGGATAATAATTACAAGGAAATCTGAAATTGTTTCCCAACACCAAAAAACATTAAATTTTAAAATACCATCCTTGAGAAATCACAAATGCCGGTGGTGCATGTCCATGGTTCGTCTTAACGGACACTATTTGTCGCTGCGAGGGGGCTTCGTCATTCGTGACGATCAACCTGGCTTTACACAAATTTCCGTAGGTGCAGTTCCAGATATTTGTCTTTGCAAATTTCTTTTTACAGAAGAATGTGTATCCGTTTACAATAGCATATTCTTTTCCGTCGGTCTTCTTCACCCAATGAACTATAAGTAGGTATATGAACTAATTAAAATAATTATTACGTTGCACTGTGACGTAAACAAAAAGTATGTAAAATGAGTATAATTTTATTGTGTAAGCATTAGTTTATAAAATCGTCGCTGTTTAAAACAAATAAACCGAGAAAAAAAACCTACAAAAGAAAGAAAACAAGACTTTCTGATAATATAACAAAATTTAATATTTCCTAAAATAATGACAACTAATGTTCGAAGTCGCTAGACCAATAAACCTTAATTTTTTAATAATTCCTTTATAAATCCTAAGTTTCTGAGCTGCATGTGCTTGGGTTTCCTTAGTCCTCAGCAGACAGTATCTGCCGATCCGAGGGTGTGCACCAGCCTAGCTCTGGTCGAACCTTCAGAGGTGCAATACCATAAAATAATCATCATCATCACTAGCCTACAGCAGCTCACCGCTAGACATAGGCCTCTCCAATTGCACGCCATTCAGCTCGATTCTCGGATACTCTCATCCAGCTGCTACCAGCCACCCGGCGAAGATGGTCGCTCCACCTAGCCTGAGGGCGTCCTTCCTTATGTTTGCCGATTCGTGGTCTCCACTGAAGGACACGTCTACCCCAACGGTCACCGGTTCTACGGCTAATGTGGCCTGCCCATTGCCAATATTACAAGATAAATTTGTTAATTTATTTATTTATTTACGACACATGTTTTAATATACAGGTTGAAATTGAAAACATGCGACAAACCGAAATGGGAGATTGTACTCATCATTATGAACAACTTTTACTAAGGGACCAATGATGCAATCGCGAAAAAAAAAACATCTGTACCCTACATTTATGTTCGCATAACTCGTCAAAATGTAGGGAACAGCTGTTTTTTTTTGCGATTGCATCTTTGGTCCCTCAGTAAAAGTTGTTCATAATGATGAGTACAATCTCCCATTACGGTTTGTCGCATGTTTTCAATTTCAACCTGTATATGTGACAGTTTAATTCGTATTACACTTTTATGTTAACTTTATTAAATATCGAAACAATCAAGAATTTGTTTTCGGTGGGTCAATAAATCTCAAATTTTAACATAAAATCCATTAGAAATAATAAACGCTGGAGGTGCATGTGTATGGTTCTCTTTAACGGATACTATTTGGCGCTCCGAGGGTGTTGCTTCGTTGGTGGTAATCAGCCTAGCTCTGCACGAACCTCCAGAGGTGCAATACCAGATATTCGTCTGTAGAGTATTCTTTTTAAAAAAGAAAGTGTATCCGTTTACAATAGCAAGTTCCTTTCCGTTCGTTTTTTGTGCCCAATAAACTGAAACAAACGTCATCAACTAATAAATGCGACAGAAAGAGTGACAAATTCATGAGATTTTTTTTTAGTAAGTTGCTGTCACCAAAAACCCGAGACCTTTACGATAAAATAATATTAAAGAATATTGTTGTTCATTTATTTACGACACAAGATTGATTTTGTGTTATAGCTGAATGAATAAAACACTTTTCATTTTTCAACAAATAGCTACAATATCTTACAGATTAATTGTGAGGATACATAACATTGAAAATAATATTCAAACAGTTTCGACAAGGCAGACAGGTAAGCAGACAGGAGGAAATGGGACGATAGTGTCCTACGCTGCGTTTGGATTAACTTTTATAAAGGGGCACAATACTTCCACACGATAGGAACAACTCCTTAAAAATAAATCACTACATATTATAAAACAAAGTCCCTCACCGCAGCTGTCTGTCTATCTGTTCGCGATAAACTCAAAAATTCCAAACCGGATTTTCATTCGGTTTCCACCAATCAAAAAAAAAAATCAAAAATCAAAAGTCTTTTATTCAAACTAGGCTGAGAGTCAGCTCTTTTTGAACGTCAAAATAAAATTACATAAGACAGTCCCCCCAAAACGCCCGCCCGTCACCACTTCCTAGTGCTTTAGCTGGGAAGAAGAAGTAGCGGAACAAACTCCCCAGCAGCACAGCTGTCTGTTAAGTTAGAAGAACTTGATTCTATACAATAATAGGTAATAAAAATTACGAAACAAAAAAAAACAAAAAAAAAATTATGTTTTTTTTTTTAATAGACAGTCATTCATGAGGAAAGTTTAGGTGTATAATTTGTTAAGGTATCCTGTAAATTGGTTAACGCGGGCGAAGCCGCTGGCAGAAGCCAGTTTACTTTAAATAATAAATAAAGGCATACAGATGGAAGTCGCAAGTATAAGGCCTCTTGAATATGTTATCTTCACTTAAAGAAAGGTTGCAAATAGACACAACGATGGAAATGTCGGTTCACATACTGAGTAAAAAACGTCAAAACACATATTAAATACCATATTCATACATACATAAACACACGCCTTCTTCTTTAGGGGTACGCAGACACTACAAAACGCCACCTGTTACGATTTTTACACACCAGACCTGGGAAACATTCTGCCAGGGGTGCGGGTTGTTCGAAAGAGATACCTCGGCCCTTGGCACACAGGCAACTGAGGGAACACGGGTGGGTTTTAGACAGTAAAAGTCTGACACGCCCTCCTGCTCCACCCAGAGCGGGAGAAGTTATTTGATGATTTCCCACCCAACAAAAAAAACCCTGGGAAACATTTGACACTTTTATATTAAAACAGTGATATTTTTTAAGTTCGGTATCCCTATGTTACGAATTTGTTTTTGCGAGGTCTATAAACCTTATACTTTAACATAAATTCCATTAGAAATCACAAACTTTGGACGTGAATGTGTGTGGTCCTCCTTAATAGTCACTATTATGCGCTCCGCAGGTGTGGTGTCGTTTGTGGTGATCAGCTTAGCTCTGCAAGGTCGTCCATAGGTACAATACCAGTCAATCATGAAACATGATTTCTGTTTAATAAAGAAAGTGTATCCGTTGACAATAGCAAGTTCTTTTTCGTTCGTTTTTTTAACCCATTTAACTGAAACGAATCAAATAAAATAATTATAAAAAATCAAACGGTAATAAGCCGCTACCGAAATAATAATAAATTTATTTGGAAATATTTTTAAAATGTTACTTACGATTAAATAATATTGGAACATAATGTTATTCATTTATTTATTTACGACACCTAGCTATTTATTTTATAGCTGAATTCGTATGACAGTTTTATTATAAATCACTTTGTCACGAATTTAGTTTCGCTAGGCCAACAAACTCATACTTTTAAATAAAATCCATTAGAAATCACAAACGTTGGAGGTGAATGTGTATGGTTCTCCTTAGCAAACACTATATGGCGCTCCGAGGGTGTGTCTTCGTTAGTAGTGGTCAGCTTAGCTCTACACGAACCTCCAGCTGTGCAATACCAGACGATCGTCTGATAAGTTTTCATTTTAAAAAAGAAAGTGTATCCATTTACAATAGCAAGTTCCTTTCCATTCGTTCTTTTTACCCATTTAACTGAAACTGAAACAAATAAAATCATTCTAATAACAAACGAGTTATAAACCACGTTAGAAAGAATAATAAACTTAAAATAAAATATTTTAAAATTCTTGCTACCACTGAAAAACCGAGGCACTTACGACAAAATAATGTTAGAAGATATTGTTGTTTATTTATTTATTTATGACACAAGCTTTACTTTATTTGTTTTATAGCTGAATTCGTTATAATTACACTTTTATAGTTAATCACTTTTTTCACTAGGCCAACAAACTCATATTCTTCTATCTTACTTCTTCCTCCTAATATTATAAAATGTGAACGTTTGGATGTTTTTACTCAATCACGTAACAACGGCCGAACAGATTTAGATAAAATTTGGCACACAGATAGATCATAACCTGGATTAACACATAGGATACTTTTTATCCCGGGAAAACGTTCCCGTGGGATAAATTATAACCTCCACGCGGGCGAATCCGCTGGCAAAAGGTAGTTTTTATATAAAATCCATTAGAAATCACAAATTTTGGAGGTGCATGTGTATGGTTCTCCTTTGCATTCACTATATGACGCTCCGAGGGTGTGACTTCGTTGGTAGTGATCAGCCTAGCTTTGCACGAACCTCCAGTGGTGCAATACCAAATATTCGTCTGACAAGTTTTAGTTTTACAAAAGAAAGTGTATCCGTTTACAATAGCAAGTTCCTTTCCATTCGTTCTTTTTACCCATTTAACTGAAACAAATAAAATCGTTATAATAACAAACAACTAATAAACCGCGACAGAAAGAAAGATTAACTTATTAGAAAATATTTTTGAAATCTTGCTGCCACCGAAAAACCGAGAAACTTTCAATAAAATAATATTAGGAAATATTGTTGATAATTTATTTATTAACGACACAAGTTTTATTTGTTTTATAGCTGAATAAGAATTATTCTTTTATAATTAATCACTTTATCACGAATTTGTTTTCTCTAGCCCAACAAACTCATATTTTTATGTAAAATCCATTAGAAATCACAAATCTTGGAGGTGCATGTGTATGGTTCTCCTTTACATTCACTATTTGGCGCTCCGATGGTGTAATTTCGTTGGTGGTAACTAGCCTAGCTCTGCACGAACCTCCAGTGGTGCAATACCAGACATTCGTCTGACTAGTTTTCGTTTTAAAAAAGAAAGTGTATCCGTTTACAATAGCAAGGTCCTTTCCGTTCTTTCTTGTTGCCCATTGAACTGCAACAAATACAATAAAACCGTTATAATAACAAACGAGTAATAAACCGCGACAGAAAGAAAGATTAACTTATAAGAAAATATTTTTGTTGAACTGCAACAAATACAATAAAATCGTTATAATAACAAACGAGTAATAAACCGCGACAGAAATAATGATTAACTTATATGAAAATATTTTCAAAATCTTGCTGCCACCGAAAAACCGAGGCACTTACGATAAAATACTGTTAGTAGATATTGTTGTTTATTTATTTATAATTTACGACACAAGCTTTGCTTTATTTGTTTTATAAGTGAATTCGTATTACACTTTTATAATTAGTGACTTTGTCACGAATTTGTTTTGCTAAGCCAACAAACTCATATTTTTATAAAAAATCCATTAGAAATCACAAATTTTGGAGGTGCATGTGTATGGTTCTCCTTAACATTCACTATTTGGCGCTCCGAGGATGTGACTTCGTTGGTAGTTATCAGCCTAGCTTTGCACGAACCTCCAGTGGTGCAATACCAGGCAAGCGTCTGACAAGTTTTTGTTTTACAAAAGAAAGTGTATCCGTTTACAATAGCAAGGTCCTTTCCGTTCTTTCTTGTTGCCCATTGAACTGCAACAAATACAATAAAACCGTTATAATAACAAACGAGTAATAAACCGCGACAGAAAGAAAGATTAACTTATAAGAAAATATTTTTGTTGAACTGCAACAAATACAATAAAATCGTTATAATAACAAACGAGTAATAAACCGCGACAGAAATAATGATTAACTTATGTGAAAATATTTTCAAAATCTTGCTGCCACCGAAAAACCGAGGCACTTACGATAAAATACTGTTAGTAGATATTGTTGTTTATTTATTTATAATTTACGACACAAGCTTTGCTTTATTTGTTTTATAAGTGAATTCGTATTACACTTTTATAATTAGTGACTTTGTCACGAATTTGTTTTGCTAAGCCAACAAACTCATATTTTTATAAAAAATCCATTAGAAATCACAAATTTTGGAGGTGCATGTGTATGGTTCTCCTTAACATTCACTATTTGGCGCTCCGAGGGTGTGACTTCGTTGGTTGACGAACCTCCAGTGGTGCAATACCAAGCAAGCGTCTGACAAGTTTTTGTTTTACAAAAGAATGAGTATCCGTTTAAGATAGCAAGGTCCTTTCCGTTCGTTCTTTTTACATATTGAACTGAAACTGAAACAAATAAAATCGTTATAATAACAAATGAGAAATAAACCGCGACAGAAATAATGATTAACTTCTAAGGAAATATTTTTTTATTAAATCTTGCTGTGGCTGAAAAACCTGGGTCACTCTAAAAAAAAAAGAAAAAAGTGACCCAGGTTTTTCAGTCACAGCAAGATTTAATAAAAAATATTATAACGATATAATATACAATAAAATAATATTACAAGACATTGTTGCTCATTGACCTATTTACGACATAAGCTTCACTATTTGTTTGGCTTGTTAGTAGATTCGCACAAGTTTACTCGCCAGAATCGGGCGAATCGACATGTTTAAATAATATATTATTTTCTGTAGGCCACGTAGGTGATATTCTTATGAAAGCGTCGTCGTTTCGGTGGACGGCTAACGAAACTACAAAGTTAATAGCAGCTTTCTACAATAGCATACATTTATTATTGCTGGGCCTCGTCTGCGTCTTGGCGTTTTCATTAGCCGTCCCTCGACAACGCGAAGATGCCTTGATCAAATTGTTACCAACAACTGACATAAGTTACTAACATACTACACGGTATTGTTCATAATCACTTCGATTCCATTGATCTTACGAGTAAATTATGTTATGTGGTCCCCCGCACTGTAAATAAGCGTAGTGTTCGTGCAGGTACGTTGTTCGCTGTAAATACCTGTCGGACTAATTCAGGATTGCGTTGCCCTGTTCGTCGTATAGTAGAATCGTAGGTATAGTCGCAACTTCATTGACATTGATATTTTTGTATGTTCCAAATCCAAAAAGTCTAATGTGTTTTTAAAATCTTATTCAATGATATTATGAAATAGTGTGAGTCCTTTATTCTAAATTTAATTTATTTCAACCGTTTTAACTATTTTTTATTGAAGTGTCTCGCTTCCAACATGTGGCGGAAGTATTTTATGCCTTCATAGATGGCCAGTAACTCGCGGTCGTAAGGCGAATACTTCTGCTGAGCAGGGCTAAGCTTGTGTGAGAAGAATGCAAGCGGTTGCCACTGCTCGTCCCTGAACTGTTGCAAAACCGCGCCCATTGCCAGATCTGACGCATCTGTAACTAGGGCGAGTTTCGCTTGGTAGTCAGGGTGTGCAAGCAAAACAGCGTTGCAGAGGCTGTCTTTGCACATATTAAAGGCGGTTAGCGCCTCGCCCGTTATTTCCACGGGATGCTGCCCTTTTACAGAGCCAGTTAGTAGGGCGTTAAGGGGACCTTGAAATTTTGCAGCTTTGGGTATAAACCGCCTGCAAAAGTTCAACATCCCTAGGAAACGCCTGAGCTCCTTTACCGTTTTCGGCGTAGGGAAGTCCTTGATGGCTTGGACTTTGGACTCTAAGGGTCTGGTACCGGCTGCAGAGATGCGGTAACCTAAAAATGTGACTTCGTCAGCTCCGAACACACACTTCGAGGTGTTGATGACGATGCCATATTTCTGCATCCTGGTGAAGAGCTGGTGCAGGTGATCCTCGTGCTGCTTCTGGTCTTTTGAGAAGATGAGGAAATCGTCAAGATAACAATAACAAAAGTCGAGGCCGCGCGTCATTTCATCAACGAACCTCTGAAATGTTTGACCTGCGTTCCTCAGACCAAAGGTCATAAATGGAAACTCATACAGGCCAAACGGAGTTGTTATCGCCGTCTTCTGGATGTCGTCTTCGCTGACTGATATTTGATTATAAGCCTTAACCAAGTCAATTGTGGAGAAGACCTTCCAACGGGCTATGCTGTGGGTAAGGTCATGGACATGTCTAATTGGATACCTGTCAGGTATAGTCCTCGCGTTGAGCAGTCTGTAGTCACCGCAGGGTCGCCAGCTGTTGTCCTTCTTCGGCGCTAAATGAAGAGACCAAGGGCTCTCTGATGGTCGAGCAGTGCCGTTGCTAAGCATGACCTCAAATTCTTGCTTAGCGATCTGCAGTTTGTCTGGAGCGAGCCTGCGAGAGGAACAAGAGATGGGCGGGCCAGGTGTGGTGCGTATGTGGTGTACTGTGTGGTGTGTGGTTTTGCGGTGTGTGCCAGCGGGTCGTGTGATGTCGGGGTACTTATTAAGTATTAAGTGATACCTCGAATCGCCAACTGAGACCTTCACTGAGCACGTCGCTGAAGCCTTCGCAACAGAGGCTGTAACATACAAAGACGTGGTTTTGTCCACCAAACGTTGATTTCTGATGTCAACAAGTAGATCGTAGAAGCTTAAAAAATCCACACCGATAATAATCGGCTTGGTGACATCAGCTACAATAAATCGCCAAGGAAAGTTACGGCGCAAACTTAAGTCGAAGTTTAATTGTAGGTAGCCGTAGGTATCAATTATAGACCCGTTAGCGGCCGATAATTGATAGTTCGACTTTACACGCTGTTCGCGTAGAAAATGTCGCGGAAACACACACAAATCACTACCAGTGTCCACTAAAAATTGTCTCTTTGATGTTCGGTCCGTGACGAAGAGGCGACCGGTGGGCGTCGGACAGTCGTCAGTCGCCATTATCGACTGCCTTTGGAGTTTTCCGACCGGTCGTAGTCGCAAGGCTTAACGCATTTGCGAGCGTTGGCCCCGAACTTGTAGTGGTAGAAGCAAAACGGTTGCTTCTGGTGGCTGGAGTTGGAACGCTGTCTGGACCGGTGACGCTGCTGGTGGTTCGATCGTGATTGCGAACGAGGACTCCTGTTCAGTTGCGTCGTCAGGTTCTTGACAGCTTTCTTTAATTCCGCAATCTCGTACGCCATCTCGTGCATGCTCGTACCTGACGCCGAAGCTGCAGCTACTTGGCCTGGGGTCACGATGTCCTGGACTCTGTCTGCCAGGTCTGCCAATTCCTCCATGGAAGTACGAGGCTGTGAGGCCAGTAGGGTCTGGACGTTGCTCGGCAGACGGCTACTCCATATTGTCCGGAGAAAGTCCTCTGGGACGCTCGGTCCGGCCAAACTTTGAAGATGTCGCAGGAACTGTGACGGCTTACGATCTCCAAGCTCTTCGTGGATGAGAAGCTGCTTTACTCTCTTCTCATGTGATGCAGTCAGTCTCTTAATGAGCTCCTGTTTGAGCTTCTCATATTTGTTGCTCTCCGGTGGGTTGAGCAAAATATCTCTCACTTGTTTGGAGTACTGGTGCTCAAGGTTACCGATGACGTGGTTGAATTTTGTCGCGTCACTGGTGATGTTTGCATTCGCAAACTGAGCCTCGACTTGTGCGAACCAAACCTCTGGGTCATCCGGCCAAAATGGCGGTATTCGTACCGCGACACGGCAAATGTCGGATGGCTCGTCAGTGGACACGCGCTTTGCGCGTCGTGGTTTTTGATGAGAACGGGTCGTCGCCAACGATTTAGCGGAGTCACTGCTATCACTCATCGTGCCATTGTGTTTTTCCATCACAACTTTCTATATAGAACGTCCTTTGCAGGGTTCTGACCGCACGTGGTTATCGGGCCTTTCTGACGTATTCTAGTCGGGGTCACCAATTTAGTGTTCGTAGTGCACTAATTATTGTGCTTGTGTGGTAAGCAGTGGTAAGTAAAAGATGGTAGTACGTTACTCACGGTTATAATTGTCCAAACACAAACACAGTTATTATCAGACGAAGGGCACATAAGTTCGACACACACAGAAAGTTTATACACAGATAACTCGTAACTATAATATGCTAATCCTGAAGGATTACAGTGACTACGGAGGATACTAGGTAGCACAAAGTTACGTGGGCTTGGCGTCGCGACAGCGAGATCGGACTAAAGGTCGTCCAAGGTGGCCGAACGCGCGCTGAGCCTCGCGACCCCACTCTAGCGCATCACAACGTCATCGCGTGACGTAGACGCGGCGCGCTTCCATTGTATTGTATAGTTTATGTATGTTGGTGATAGATTTAAATAACAATGTTAATATATATTTTATATACAAGTGTAAGTATTGTATAGTGTATATGTCGTGTTTCTGTATGTGTATATATGTTTTGTGTATGTTACGCGTCAAGGATCGCCACAAATGAATTGTAATGTATTGTCAATTCCTTTTCTTTTTAATATAATCTTTATTAATTCTTCATTATTCTTTGCCATACCATCATCAGACCCTGATCACCCTATAACCTAGTGATTGAGAAAAATCAAATGAGCCCAAACACGATAATTTTGCTTTATGTTGATGAGAAAGTTGCGTATCCTGTAAATTATTCTAATATAATTGAAATAATAGAATACCAAATTTCGACTCGATCAGACCTGTGAAAGATGTTCACATCCATTCATCAACTAGAAAAGAGCTGATAATCTTCAAACGACCGAACAGATTTCCTTGAATTATAGCTAAGAACACTTTCGAATAAAATAACAACATTAAACCGGACCGAACCGGATACACAGACACACACACAGATACACAAGCTTCCCCTCTGTTTCCATGGGGGTTAATTAATTGTACGGTAAGACTTCAACGCAATGAGCGAAGACAATGTCCGTGACTGCTGCAGATGTGCGATAACTTGTGAATCCATGGATTTTCGTCGAAAGAAAACAAAATGTTTTAGTATCATCATATTGATGATGCAAGAAAGTATTGCAACTGTATATTCATTATGGCGATTTGGAAACAGGAATATTAACATTCCTTGTCAATTAGCGCAACAAACTCATACTGTGCCTGTTGTCTCTGCGGAAAAGAATATTACGTATTTTACAATGGATTTCAGCAAACCATAGACAAAAACAATATTAGTTCGAATACGCCGTATTTTCTAACACCTACCTTTTTTCAAGTTCATTATTTAGTTATTTAGTACCTAGGACATCAGTTTCTAACACTAGAGCTGATCTTGTTGGATACTGTTGCAATTGTTTGGTGGGCAGACGTTCATATTTTTGGTTGTTATGTATATCTTATGTTGAGCGTGCAATATTTTCATCCTGGACACGGTATCAAGATGAGAGGTGGAGCGATCTGCATCTTTTTTAGATAAAATACTATCTATTTCTAAGCCTTCTGACGTTGAAATTAATATACCCACTTAATGTAATACAATAACACATTATGTGATTTCTGATTTCATAAATCGTTGAAATATCTTATTTTTCTAGTATTTAATATTGAACAGTGTACTAGTTTACTAAATTATAATAACGACGAGCCCAACATATTCCTATACAGTAGCTCTTTGTGTGTGTGTTTTTTTTGTTAGACGCATCATTATTACTACCACAATAATTTCAGTATGATAAGGAACAAAATCAATATACGGGTCATTAATGAAATAATGTAATAATTATAATAATTGTTATATCAATAGACACCACAATTTATGGAGAGCTTTATCGCTGAAGAAAAAAAATATGTATCTCCTTTATTACAAGATGGGAATAATTTTTACGAAATAAAGATATTTTTAAAAGACGTAATACTTTTGCATATTTATAACACTTTCATGTAGTATTTATACACAGTGACTTATAATTATTATAACCGACTTTGTCAATCATATTATTATGTTTACTAGGACAACATACATATTACATACCTTAAATTTTAATGAAAGTTCCATTAAAAATCAGGTATGATAGAGGTACATGTGTATGGTTCTCCTTAATTAATAGCAATTTGCGTTTCGAGGGAATGTCGTCATACATGAACTTTATATGGGCTCTACAGGTTCTTCCGAAAGTGCAATACCAGGTATTCAAGTGGGTCAAAATCGCGCTCTAAGGAGTCGGTTACATACAAACATACAAATAAACAAACATACAAGTGAATCAGAATCAGAATCAGAATCTTTATTTGTTAAACATAGGTATTTACGTAATGGTGTTAGGTTAACATATTTGAGCGCTATGTTTTGCCGCGAAGGCATACAAATTTTAATTATAATGTAAGAATTAAAATAGATACTTAAAAAGACTAAATAAAACAAACAATTAAAAAAAAACAAATAAGACTAAAAAAGATTAAAAATTATCATTTATAAAATCTTGAACAGTATAATAACATTTTTCTATTAATAGAGAGGTGAGAACTTTCTTAAATTTTGCGTGAAGCGTGTAAAAAATAAACGGCCCCTCCGTTTATTTTTTACACGCTTTATATTAGCTTCTGGCTAAGTAATATTAGCCGCACGGGTCGATCGATCAGGTTAAGCTACGCTTGCTGCGGTTGGTCCGTGGATGGGTGACCATCTTTACATACCAAGACCCCTCCGTGCCTCGTAAAGCACGTTAAGCCGTTGATCCCGGCTGTCATTTGTGGCTCTTTGACAGTAGTTACGGGTCGTCAGAAGCACGAAAGTCTGACAACTAGTCTTACCAGTATTACCCAGTAACTGGGTTGTGTAGGTCAGATAGGCAGTCGCTCCATATAAAGTACAGATATTCAGTTGCATCCGGTTATATTGGAAGTCGACCCCAACATAGCTCGGAACAGGCTAGGCAGATGATGAAGAATGAAAAAAAAATGTAATTAATTCTTATTTATTTATTTAACCATTTATGTACACACATATAAACAGACAAGAAGAAAGGAACAGAAAAATACGTACAAAGGTAATGCTTATTTTTACAGAAATCTCTTCCAGCACACCTGCGATAGGAGAGAAGATAACAGAGATGTAGATAACGCGTGTAATAACAGTAGAAGGAAAATCATAAAATTACAAATTAAACTCTAATTAAAAATATACACACATAATATGAGAATAATAATAATAATTTTATTTGTAACAAATGTGGATACAACTTATCTATCATAAAATCACAATGTACATAGATAGGGGTATTAAAAAGATAGAGTAAACGACGATGTCTGTGCTAGTATAAACTGTGTGACAATATGAGAATATACATACATACTAATATACATACATACTTCTAAAATAAATATCACTAAAATATATATAATTATAATGTAATTTAATTAATAAATACAATTATGACAATGTGGAGAGATAGTGTTCTTTCACTCTTCTTTTGAACACTGCTACAGTTTGGCAGTCCCTAATGTCAGGCGGAAGTGAATTCCATAACCGTACCGCGTGCACAGTGAAGGAATAGGAGTAGAAGTCGGTTGAGTGGGGAGGGGACTTGAGGAGATTTCTAAGATGCGACCTGCAAGGCGCATCAAAAGGACGGGCGTAGGAGAAGCGATCCCGCAGATAGGATGGGGTTTTAGGGTTGTGAAGAATGTTAAATAGCAAACACAATATCCGAGAGTTTCTGCGTAGTCGAATAGGGAGCCACTTGCCATTCTTCTGAGAAGAAGTTAAATAACTGCCAAATAACGTTACAAGATAAGTTCATTTATGTATTTATTTTTATAATTAAGTACCAGAGATAGATTTATAATAAGAATTAATAATATTTATTTTTATGTCTTACTAACATAATATTAAAACAACTTATTATCTAGTGTTAGTACCAATCACTCTCTGCACAAACTGCTTTACAATTGGAGAACCGAAACACTCCGCTACAGTTCTCAGGATGAGGTTGCGACTGTGCCTCTCACTCGACTCAGTATCGAAGCGGTTTTCTTGAGCACAATCGCGTGAAAACCGTCGTTACGAGCTTGCGCAAACATCTCCGACGCGCCGCAATAGCGAGGACTTAACAACATCCTGAAACCTTTATTATACTGAACGCGCAGGACATCTAGCGATCTGTTATCACTCGTATTACAATGACGCTCCCATTATCACTCACTAGCTTCTGCCTACGGCTTCGTCTCCGTGACATGTCTTCTTCCCCTGACTCAATCCGTCGCATCGCATCCTGCCCTCGCTATTACATAATTTTCGCTTAGCTTTCTTTCTGTCTTTGTTTAGCTCCTAAAGGTCCTAGCGTGATGTTAAATAGCTTACAGCCTTTCTCAAAAATTGGGCTATCAGATGAAAAATAAAAAATCAAATCCGACTGGTATATGCAGAGATTAGCGCGTCCAAATTAACAAACAAACTCTTCAGCTGTTAGTCAGTATAGATTTAGCCTTAGCTAGGCTAATAAACCTTAAATTTCCATGTAAAATCCATTAGCAATCACAAACTTTGAAGAAGCATGTGTATGGTTCTCCTTAACTGACAATATTTGGCGCTCAGAAGGGGTGGCGCCATTGGAAAAAATCAGCCTGGCTGGACATCTTTTTCTATGAGTGCAATACCAGATACTTGTCCGCAAAAATTTCTTATTGCAATAGAATGTATAGTTGTTCATGACAGCAAGTTCATTTCCGTCTCTTTTCTTTACCCACCGCACTGAAATATTTGAGGAATGATTTATTAAGGCTATCAATTACGTAGGTACTTATTAAGGGTAGCAATAACTTATTGACATAATATTTCATATACTTAATATTATTGTGTAATTCGTAGTACATTATTTATTCATCTAACAGGCAAAAGGTATAAATTTACATGGATTTTATCAACTAACAGATGATAAAGTATATTTTATATCTTACACATAATAAAATATATCACGTCGATTACATTTTATTTTAACATTTGTTAGAGTAGATTTTGTTTTTTTTTTAAGTTCAATATTGGTGTTGTTGTTTTCTGGGCATGCTCGATCCATCATAGACCTCATCAATTGCTTTCCATCAGGCGTGATCAAGGTCAAGAGCAGGCCCATTTAGTAATAAAAAATATCCAATTGTTTAGACTTGTCTTTGTACTTTTTGTCTTATTTTTTTTGTGTTTAAGTAGTGTATGTAACCTTTAATTAAGATTTTCACAACGGTAGGTAGAATATGACGGAAAACGAAACATATTTGTCAACTTATTGTAGATACTCGTAAACTTGCAAATAAATAAAATACTTATTCTTAAAAGAAAACACAGGATCGTGTAAAATTGCAAAAATAGACGGACTTTTTAAAGTGCCTAAAGTTAGTGCGTCTTTTAAAAATTGAGAATGTGTAAGTAACAGACGATCGACTTCGTATTTTTTATATTTCTTTCATAAGAACCTTCTAACAATAACAAACACAACAAAAAATAATTAGCAAAGCGGTCCAGCAGTTCACGTGTGATGCTGTAACCAATGGAAATAGGGATTAATTTTTATATAAATCATATAGATTTGCAAAGAATCTGAAAGATCTTACTGATCGTCAAATACAGCACATTGATCGGTCGACAATAACAATCACCATCTAATATCACCCAAATCGGCAAGCACATTTACCAAGAAGTGTGACAGATTAGAATTCTAAAAATATACTTAAGGGGGAATCGTCAGGGAAGCCCGTTAAATACAAATTTTCTTACGTTTTTTGCAATTTGAGACTGTATGTTGAGCAATATATTATTATGATTCGTGACCGTAATACGTATGTAATTTACTACTATTTTTTTCATGAAATAGTCATTTATTGGGAGTAAATGGACTTCCAGGGTTGGTGATTTTAATTATTATAATATTACACAGGTCAACAGTGGTTTTGGTGCCAAGAAGCTGTAATATTTTTTTAATTTAGGGCCATATACTGATTACATTTATGGCAAAAATATTTATTTCCTACGTGTAGTTTTCTAGATTTTTAATTGAATAGAAAAATATATATTTACACCAAAATCAAACATTTATTAAATTATTATGTACATAAAACTTTCTTTTACGCGATTTTCGCGAATGAGGTGTAGCAGGACAATCACGTTGCATCCCCCAGCAGTAATCAGCCATCATATGCTGATCCCATCGGCCTTGGTACCTCTCCTCCATAGTTTTTAGGTCCTGGTGAAAGCGTTCCCCTTGTTCTTCGCTATACGAACCTAGATTTTCTGGAAACTGATCAAGGTGACTGTGGAGATAATGCACTTTGATTGACATGTTACATCCTAAGTTTTTGAAATTCACCAGCATGTTATTTACAATTTCGGAGTAGTTACTTGACTTGTGATTTCCCAGAAAGTTTTAAGTAACTTCAACAAACGAATTCCACGCAAGTTGTTCCAAACTGGTCATTGAACTTGAGAAATTAGTATCTTTTATCAATATTCTTATCTGTGGGCCATCAAAAACACCCGCTTTTAACTTTTCTATGCTTAGACTAGGCAATTTTCTCGTTATATAAAGAAAACATTGCCCATTTTTATCTAACGCTTTTACAAATTGTTTCATTAAACCTAGTTGAATGTGCAAAAGAGGCAATATAATTTTATCTCTTGTAACCAAAGGTGGATTTATTACATTCTGCTTTCCCACTTCCAACGTCTCACGTACAGGCCAATCTTTTTTTGTCCAGTGTTGATGCTTAGCACGACTATCCCACAGACAATAAAAACATGGGTATTTCGTGTATCCACTTTGTTGTCCTAATAAGAAGTTAACCATCTTTAGATCTACACAAATGCTCCATTTGTGTTCGTTATATTTGATTTTTTCGAGAACAAATGCATTATTTTGATATTCTTCCTTTAATTTGATTGAATGAGCAACTACACTATGAGCAACTACACAACAAAATAACACTTTGATGTAGTATTTATACACAGTGACTTATAATTATTACAACCGACTTTGTCAATCATATTATTATGTTTACTAGGACAACATACATACCTTAAATTTTAATGAAAGTTCCATTAGAAATCAGGTATGATGGAGGTACATGTGTATGGTTCTCCTTAATTAATAGCAATTTGCGTTTCGAGGGAATGTCGTCATACATGAACTTTAAATGGGCTCTACAGGTTCTTCCGAAGGTGCAATACCAGGTATTCCGTCCACGGCCAAGACTTTTAGAGTTGAAAGTGTATCCGTTTACAATAGCAAGTTCCTTTCTATCACTTTTTTTCACCCATTGAACTGAAAATAAAATAATTATTACTACCACAAATCATTATCATCTGCGTAGGCTTGTTAGCAACTAGGTAGTCAGGTTCAGGTGTAACCGAATGCAGCTGAATACCAGTATCTCACAAAGCGCTACTATCATTCCAATTACTGGGTAACAATACTAGTCTTATGTAGTTTGTGAACGATGAACGAATAGGAACCATTTCTTAGCACTGTACTACAACGGACTTCCAAAAAAACACTACAAAGTGAAAAATAACTTTAATTTCGGAAGTCGGTGTTTTTACACGCTTTATATTAGCTTCACTTGTATGTTTGTATGTAACCGACTCCTTTGAGCGCGATTTTGACCCACTTTAAACGGTCAGATTTCATTGAAACTTTGTAAACTTGTCGAGGACCGATGACAATTCAATAATTTAAAAAAAAATGAGAAAAAAAAACACGTTCTTGTAGTTAGCAGAACTAAAAAATAGAAAATAAATAATAGTTTAAAAAACTAAAAAACACGCTTTAAAAACCAAACTAAAAGAGGAGAAAATAATTTAATTCAATTAAAAAGCGTGGGGTGCTTTTTGAGGTATTTTTATAATTAATTAATGTCAAGCACCCCACGCTTTTTAATTGAATTAAATTATTTTCTCCTCTTTTAGTTTGGTTTTTAAAGCGTGGATTTTAAACTATTATTTATTTTCTATTTTTTAGTTCTGCTAACTACAAAAACGTGTTTTTTTTTCCTTTTTTTTAATTTTTCTCAATTTTTTTTTTAATTATTGAGTTGTCATCGGTCCTCGATAAGTTTACAAAGTTTTAATGAAGGAGTCGGTTACATACAAACATACAAACAAACAAACAAACAAACATACAAGTGAAGCTAATATAAAGCGTGTAAAAAATAAACGGAGGGGCTTCTGGCTAAGTAATATTAGCCGCACGGGTCGATCGATCAGGTTAAGCTACGCTTGCTGCGGTTGGTCCGTGGATGGGTGACCATCTTTACATACCAAGACCCCTCCGTGCCTCGGAAAGCACGTTAAGCCGTTGATCCCGGCTGTCATTTGTGGCTCTTTGACAGTAGTTACGGGTCGTCAGAAGCACGAAAGTCTGACAACTAGTCTTACCAGTATTACCCAGTAACTGGGTTGTGTAGGTCAGATAGGCAGTCGCTCCATATAAAGTACAGATATTCAGTTGCATCCGGTTATATTGGAAGTCGACCCCAACATAGCTCGGAACAGGCTAGGCAGATGATGAAGAATGAAAAAAAAATGTAATTAATTCTTATTTATTTATTTATTTATTTAACCATTTATGTACACACATATAAACAGACAAGAAGAAAGGAACAGAAAAATACGTACAAAGGTAATGCTTATTTCTACAGAAATCTCTTCCAGCACACCTGCGATAGGAGAGAAGATAACAGAGATGTAGACAACGCGTGTAATAACAGTAGAAGGAAAATCATAAAATTACAAATTAAACTCTAATTAAAAATATACACACATAATATGAGAATATACATACATACTAATATACATACATACTTCTAAAATAAATATCACTAAAATATATAAAATTATAATGCAATTTAATTAATAAATACAATTATGACAATGTGGAGAGATAGTGCTCTTTCACTCTTCTTTTGAACACTGCTACAGTTTGGCAGTCCCTAATGTCAGGCGGAAGTGAATTCCATAACCGTACCGCGTGCACAGTGAAGGAATAGGAGTAGTGGGGAGGGGACTTGAGGAGATTTCTAAGATGCGACCTGCAAGGCGCATCAAAAGGACGGGCGTAGGAGAAGCGATCCCGCAGATAGGATGGGGTTTTAGGGTTGTGAAGAATGTTAAATAGCAAACACAATATCCGAGAGTTTCTGCGTAGTCGAATAGGGAGCCACTTGCCATTCTTCTGAGAAGAAGTTAAATAACTGCCAAATAACGTTACAAGATAAGTTCATTTATTTATTTTTATAATTAAGTACCAGAGATAGATTTATAATAAGAATTAACAATATTTATTTTTATGTCTTACTAACATAATATTAAAACAACTTATTATCTAGTGTTAGTACCAATCACTCTCTGCACAAACTGCTTTACAATTGGAGAACCGAAACACTCCGCTACAGTTCTCAGGATGAGGTTGCGACTGTGCCTCTCACTCGACTCAGTATCGAAGCGGTTTTCTTGAGCACAATCGCGTGAAAACCGTCGTTACGAGCTTGCGCAAACATCTCCGACGCGCCGCAATAGCGAGGACTTAACAACATCCTGAAACCTTTATTATACTGAACGCGCAGGACATCTAGCGATCTGTTATCACTCGTATTACAATGACGCTCCCATTATCACTCACTAGCTTCTGCCTACGGCTTCGTCTCCGTGACATGTCTTCTTCCTCTGACTCAATCCGTCGCATCGCATCCTGCCCTCGCTATTACATAGTTTTCGCTTAGCTTTCTTTCTGTCTTTGTTTAGCTCCTAAAGGTCCTAGCGTGATGTTAAATAGCTTACAGCCTTTCTCAAAAATTGGGCTATCAGATGAAAAATAAAAAATCAAATCCGACTGGTATATGCAGAGATTAGCGCGTCCAAATTAACAAACAAACTCTTCAGCTGTTAGTCAGTATAGATTTAGCCTTAGCTAGACTAATAAACCTTAAATTTCCATGTAAAATCCATTAGCAATCACAAACTTTGAAGAAGCATGTGTATGGTTCTCCTTAACTGACAATATTTGGCGCTCAGAAGGGGTGGCGCCATTGGAAAAAATCAGCCTGGCTGGACATCTTTTTCTATGAGTGCAATACCAGATACTTGTCCGCAAAAATTTCTTATTGCAATAGAATGTATAGTTGTTCATGACAGCAAGTTCATTTCCGTCTCTTTTCTTTACCCACCGCACTGAAATATTTGAGGAATGATTTATTAAGGCTATCAATTACGTAGGTACTTATTAAGGGTAGCAATAACTTATTGACATAATATTTCATATACTTAATATTATTGTGTAATTCGTAGTAGGGTAACTGCTATAGTAATTGGCCACGCTATAGTAACTGGCCACTCATAACAAAAGAGGTAGAAACAAGGTAATGCAAGCAAGCCCATGAATGCA
This sequence comes from Antitype chi, assembly GCA_947359405.1. Classification (NCBI taxonomy): domain Eukaryota; kingdom Metazoa; phylum Arthropoda; class Insecta; order Lepidoptera; family Noctuidae; genus Antitype; species Antitype chi. The sequence goes on along the minus strand of OX375820.1, from coordinate 16,557,591 downwards.
AAGGACAAAAAATATTTCTTTATCTATTGTATTTTCGTTTTAGTTCATAAAATGTGACCTAGATGGCGTTTTACATCATTCAAACGGTCAGTTTGAAAAAGTTTTGACAGATGTGGGCGTTTTGTTAAGAAAAAAATAAGGTAAGAGTTTTGGAACAATTTGATTTGGTGTGCAACTTACTTTTCCAGTGCCTACATATGATGTGTTTCTTTTAGTATATTAAGTGAAGTTTAATTCTGTGTATATTCAAAGTTCGCAAGTTCGTTATAACCTTAAATGTTTACCGGCTAATAACTAAATTCAAATTTGGTTGAATTTCAGTTATTGGCCATCCCCGGCCAATTACTAATTTTCCATTATACGTTTTTTCAATTCAGTTTCGACCTTATAAGGGTATAATATACGGTATACAAAAGTTCTACAGTTCTAAATTCAATGAATCAGTTATTAGCCGGGGGTGGCCAATAGCTGGCAAGTAACATGGCCAATTACTAAATACTTTTTTTAAATTTCTTTCAGACTGCTTTAACATGCCAAAGGTACCGCAATATACCAAAGAACAATTAGACAAAGCTTTAGAAGACGTTAGTCAAGGTATATCAGTTCGTACAGCAGCCAAAAAATATTGTATACCTAGAGCAACACTACAATTTAAATTGAAACACCCGGATAGCAAGAGTGAATTTGGACCAGAACCCTACTTGACCAGAGAAGAAGAAAAACAGTTAGAAGAATGGCTGTGCAATATGGGCAAAAGAGGGTTTCCTAGAAATGCCGAAGATATTCTAGATTCTGTTCAAAACTTTCTGAATAAAAACCCCAGAGAGACTCCATTCAGCGAAAATAGACCTGGAAAAGGATGGTTAAAAGGTTTTCTGAAACGCCATCCTAGAATAACTAAAAGAACGTCTGAAGCTGTTACGCAGGCGAGCGCATGTGTATCCGAATCTGACATCAGAAACTGGTTTGGTCAAATCATGGATCAGATAAACAAGTCTAATCTAACCCACATTTTAGATGACCCTTCCAGAATTTTTAATGCTGATGAAAGCGGTTTTCAGACCTGTCCATCTACCGGAAAAGTCTTTGCTGAAAAAGGAGAGAAGAATGTCTACATCATCGATAAAGGAAAAGCCAAAGAAAATATGACAGTACTTTTTACAATATCTGCTGATGGACAGATGGTGTTGCCTACGATTGTGTACCCCTATCAACGTTTACCTGAGAGAATCAAACAAACTGTACCTGATGACTGGGGTGTAGCAACTAGCAGTTCAGGATGGATGACGGCGGATACATTTAAATATATTATCGAGCATGTATTTCACCCTTTTTTAGTGAGAAATAACATTCAGCTACCAGTTTTGTTGTTTGTTGACGGACACAAATCTCATTTAACTTACGACCTAAGTGTACTAGCTCGCTCTCTTCAAATAGAAATATTTGCTCTGTATCCAAACGCCACTAGGATTCTTCAGCCAGCTGATGTGTCACTATTTAGACCCGTAAAACAGTTCTGGAAATCGGCAGTTAGAGAATGGTTGCTAGAGAACATTGGTGAAGTTGTTTCTAAGCAAAATTTTGCTTTCGTTCTAAGAAAAGTTACAGACAAAATTAGTTCTGCCTGCATTGTAAATGGCTTTCGAGCTTGCGGTCTCTACCCTTTTGATCCAAATGCTGTCGATTATTCTAAATGCTTAGCAAAGTCAGCATCCAGATCTGAAGACACTGTAGATATTTTAAATGATGAACCCGAAAAATTACTATCATTGACAAAATTTTCGGAAATCGTAGGTGTAGAGATGATTAACAAATTTAAAGATATTAAAAATATAATGCAAGATGTCCAAAACAACGAATCATTTTTCACTCTTTATCAAATATGGAATTTTTATCATTCGAATACGGAAAATACGATAGAGAATACTAATGAAAATATAACAGAGACTACTAATGAAAATACGACAGAGAATACTAATGAAAGTGAGGAAGGAGAATACAATGACATGGAACCAGAACCGACAATTGCACAAGAAGAAAACTTTAACACAACAATTATAAATAACAATATTTCTGAAAACGAAAAAAATATAATCATAGCAACACACCAAAGCCTTGAAAGAATCCAGGATGAACAGAATAGCGCGAGAAATGACGACCAGACCTGTGAATATGAAAACTTTCCTCACTCTGACAAAGAACCCTTAACCATTCAACCTTCAAATAATGAACAAATCAACATTACTAGTGATCTACAGAATAACGACCAAGAACTTGTAACTTTAGAAGACCTAGGAATAGCAAATGCAGAAAACCATGAAAGAAACCTACCATCCTGTTCAACAACAAGACTCAAAGATTTTTTATCAATACCTCCAGGACCAACCAGAAAAGGGAAACGTAACACTGAGAAGCTACCTTACCACATATCAGGACCAGAATACCAAAAGATTTTAGAAGAAAAATCCAAAGAAAAGAATAGACTAGAGGAAGAAAAGAAGGCAAAGAAAGTTGCGAGAGAGCAAAAAAAAGAAGAAAGAAAGAGGAAACTAGAGGAAATAAAGATAAAAAAGTTGGAAAAGACTAGAAAAATTGAGTCTATTTCTTGCTGTGGTGTGTGTAAAAGAGTTGTAAAGAGCATAAAATTGAGATGTTGTGAATGTCAGAAAGCATATCATAAATTATGTATTCCTAAATCTCACCTTATGCATATACCTCAGGAGGAAGGAGATAATTTCTTATGCCATAACTGCTTTTGTACGGAAAATGATGAAAGTATTTCTGAGAACGAGGAGAGTGAAAGTGACGAAGAAAATCAGGAATTTTTAAATATAATAAGATCAGGACAAAAAGAACTAGGTTTGAGCTGCGTAAAATTTTAATTCAGATAAAAAAGAGTCAATAATTTAGGTACTAAGATTTCACAATTAAATTGGTTGGCTAATTACTGTGACTTGTCATGACAATTACTGTGATTTCATGGCCAATTGCTAAATTTCTTAAGTGATTGAATTTGATTGAGATTTTTCACCAATAAAAATGTGATTTTATCTTATTTGTTTTATTACCTGTGACCCCATCTCATTCACTTTTATTTGGTATGGGATAAGTGTATGTGACTTTATCAACATGTTTTTTATTGATGTCAGAAAATAAATTTTACGTTAAGTGGCCAATAACTACAGCATTCACCCTACATTATTTATTCATCTAACAGGCAAAAGGTATAAATTTACATGGATTTTATCAACTAACAGATGATAAAGTATATTTTATATCTTACACATAATAAAATATATCACGTCGATTACATTTTATTTTAACATTTGTTAGAGTAGATTTTGTTTTTTTTTTAAGTTCAATATTGGTGTTGTTGTTTTCTGGGCATGCTCGATCCATCATAGACCTCATCAATTGCTTTCCATCAGGCGTGATCAAGGTCAAGAGCAGACCCATTTAGTAATAATAAATATCCAATTGTTTAGACTTGTCTTTGTACTTTTTGTCTTATTTTTTTTGTGTTTAAGTACTGTATGTAACCTTTAATTAAGATTTTCACAACGGTAGGTAGAATATGACGGAAAACGAAACATATTTGTCAACTTATTGTAGGTACTCGTACACTTGCAAATAAATAAAATACTTATTCTTAAAAGAAAACACAGGATCGTGTAAAATTGCAAAAATAGACGGACTTCTTTAATGTGCCTAAAGATGGTGCGACTTTAAAAAATTAAGAAAGTGTAAGCAACAGACGATCGACTTCGTATTTTTTATATTTCTTTCATAAGAACCTTCTAACAATAACAAACACAACAAAAAATAATTAGCAAAGCGGTCCAGCAGTTCACGTGTGATGCTGTAACCAATGGAAATAGGGATTAATTTTTATATAAATTATATAGATTTGCAAAGAATCTGAAAGATCTTACTGATCGTCAAATACAGCACATTGATCGGTCGACAATAACAATCACCATCTAATATCACCCAAATCGGCAAGCACATTTACCAAGAAGTGTGACAGATTAGAATTCTAAAAATATACTTAAGGGGGAATCGTCAGGGAAGCCCGTTAAATACAAATTTTCTTACGTTTTTTGCAATTTGAGACTGTATGTTGAGCAATATATTATTATGATTCGTGACCGTAATACGTATGTAATTTACTACTATTTTTTTCATGAAATAGTCATTTATTGGGAGTAAATGGACTTCCAGGGTTGGTGATTTTAATTATTATAATATTACACAGGTCAACAGTGGTTTTGGTGCCAAGAAGCTGTAATATTTTTTTAATTTAGGGCCATATACTGATTACATTTATGGCAAAAATATTTATTTCCTACGTGTAGTTTTCTAGATTTTTAATTGAATAGAAAAATATATATTTACACCAAAATCAAACATTTATTAAATTATTATGTACATAAAACTTTCTTTTACGCGATTTTCGCGAATGAGGTGTAGCAGGACAATCACGTTGCATCCCCCAGCAGTAATCAGCCATCATATGCTGATCCCATCGGCCTTGGTACCTCTCCTCCATAGTTTTTAGGTCCTGGTGAAAGCGTTCCCCTTGTTCTTCGCTATACGAACCTAGATTTTCTGGAAACTGATCAAGGTGACTGTGGAGATAATGCACTTTGATTGACATGTTACATCCTAAGTTTTTGAAATTCTCCAGCATGTTATTTACAATTTCGGAGTAGTTACTTGACTTGTGATTTCCCAGAAAGTTTTAAGTAACTTCAACAAACGAATTCCACGCAAGTTGTTCCAAACTGGTCATTGAACTTGAGAAATTAGTATCTTTTATCAATATTCTTATCTGTGGGCCATCAAAAACACCCGCTTTTAACTTTTCTATGCTTAGACTAGGCAATTTTCTCGTTATATAAAGAAAACATTGTCCATTTTTATCTAACGCTTTTACAAATTGTTTCATTAAACCTAGTTGAATGTTCAAAAGAGGCAATATAATTTTATCTCTTGTAACCAAAGGTGGATTTATTACATTCTGCTTTCCCACTTCCAACGTCTCACGTACAGGCCAATCTTTTTTTGTCCAGTGTTGATGCTTAGCACGACTATCCCACAGACAATAAAAACATGGGTATTTCGTGTATCTACTTTGTTGTCATAATTTGTTATAATTATTACAACCGACTTTGTCAATCATATTATTATGTTTACTAGGACAACATACATACCTTAAATTTTAATGAAAGTTCCATTAGAAATCAGGTATGATGGAGGTACATGTGTATGGTTCTCCTTAATTAATAGCAATTTGCGTTTCGAGGGAATGTCGTCATACATGAACTTTAAATGGGCTCTACAGGTTCTTCCGAAGGTGCAATACCAGGTATTCCGTCCACGGCCAAAACTTTTAGAGTTGAAAGTGTATCCGTTTACAATAGCAAGTTCCTTTCTATCACTTTTTTTCACCCATTGAACTGAAAATAAAATAATGATTACTACCACAAATCATTATCATCTGCGTAGGCTTGTTAGCAACTAGGTAGTCAGGTTCAGGTGTAACCGAATGCAGCTGAATACCAGTATCTCACAAAGCGCTACTATCATTCCAATTACTGGGTAACAATACTAGTCTTATGTAGTTTGTGAACGATGAACGAATAGGAACCATTTCTTAGCACTGTACTACAACGGACTTCCAAAAAAACACTACAAAGTGAAAAATAACTTTAATTTCGGAAGTCGGTGTTTTTACACGCTTTATATTAGCTTCACTTGTATGTTTGTATGTAACCGACTCCTTTGAGCGCGATTTTGACCCACTTTAAACGGTCAGATTTCATTGAAACTTTGTAAACTTGTCGAGGACCGATGACAATTCAATAATTTAAAAAAAATGAGAAAAAAAAACACGTTCTTGTAGTTAGCAGAACTAAAAAATAGAAAATAAATAATAGTTTAAAAAACTAAAAAACACGCTTTAAAAACCAAACTAAAAGAGGAGAAAATAATTTAATTCAATTAAAAAGCGTGGGGTGCTTTTGAGGTATTTTTATAATTAATTAATGTCAAGCACCCCACGCTTTTTAATTGAATTAAATTATTTTCTCCTCTTTTAGTTTGGTTTTTAAAGCGTGGATTTTAAACTATTATTTATTTTCTATTTTTTAGTTCTGCTAACTACAAAAACGTGTTTTTTTTTCCTTTTTTTAATTTTTCTCAATTTTTTTTTAAATTATTGAGTTGTCATCGGTCCTCGATAAGTTTACAAAGTTTTAATGAAGGAGTCGGTTACATACAAACATACAAACAAACAAACATACAAGTGAAGCTAATATAAAGCGTGTAAAAAATAAACGGAGGGGCTTCTGGCTAAGTAATATTAGCCGCACGGGTCGATCGATCAGGTTAAGCTACGCTTGCTGCGGTTGGTCCGTGGATGGGTGACCATCTTTACATACCAAGACCCCTCCGTGCCTCGGAAAGCACGTTAAGCCGTTGATCCCGGCTGTCATTTGTGGCTCTTTGACAGTAGTTACGGGTCGTCAGAAGCACGAAAGTCTGACAACTAGTCTTACCAGTATTACCCAGTAACTGGGTTGTGTAGGTCAGATAGGCAGTCGCTCCATATAAAGTACAGATATTCAGTTGCATCCGGTTATATTGGAAGTCGACCCCAACATAGCTCGGAACAGGCTAGGCAGATGATGAAGAATGAAAAAAAAATGTAATTAATTCTTATTTATTTATTTAACCATTTATGTACACACATATAAACAGACAAGAAGAAAGGAACAGAAAAATACGTACAAAGGTAATGCTTATTTCTACAGAAATCTCTTCCAGCACACCTGCGATAGGAGAGAAGATAACAGAGATGTAGACAACGCGTGTAATAACAGTAGAAGGAAAATCATAAAATTACAAATTAAACTCTAATTAAAAATATACACACATAATATGAGAATATACATACATACTAATATACATACATACTTCTAAAATAAATATCACTAAAATATCATCATCATCATCATCATTTCAGCCGATGGACGTCCACTGCTGGACATAGGCCTCCCCCAAGCTCCGCCACTTCGACCGGTTCTGTGCTTCCCGCATCCAGCGGACTCCTGCGGCCCTCACAAGGTCATCGGTCCACGTTGTGGGAGGCCTTCCAACTTTACGTCTTCCGGTGCGCGGTCGCCACTCCAGAACTTTTCGACCCCATCGGCCATCTGTTCTGCGTGCAATGTGCCCTACCCACTGCCACTTAAGTTTGGCAATTCTTCGGGCTATGTCGGTTACCTTGGTTCTCCTGCGGATCTCCTCATTCCTGATTCGATCACGCAGGGAAACTCCAAGCATAGCCCTCTCCATATGATGACATATGGAACCGAAACGTGGTCGCTCACAATGGGCCTCATAAGAAGGTTTAAAGTCACCCAAAGGGCAATGGAGAGGGGAGAGGGGACTAAAATATATATAATTATAATGTAATTTAATTAATTAATACAATTATGACAATGTGGAGAGATAGTGTTCTTTCACTCTTCTTTTGAATACTGCTACAGTTTGGCAGTCCCTAATGTCAGGCGGAAGTGAATTCCATAACCGTACAGCGTGCACAGTGAAGGAATAGGAGTAGAAGTCGGTTGAGTGGGGAGGGGACTTGAGGAGATTTCTAAGATGCGACCTGCAAGGCGCATCAAAAGGACGGGCGTAGGAGAAGCGATCCCGCAGATAGGATGGGGTTTTAGGGTTGTGAAGAATGTTAAATAGCAAACACAATATCCGAGAGTTTCTGCGTAGTCGAATAGGGAGCCACTTGCCATTCTTCTGAGAAGAAGTTAAATAACTGCCAAATAACGTTACAAGATAAGTTCATTTATTTATTTATTTTTATAATTAAGTACCAGAGATAGATTTATAATAAGAATTAACAATATTTATTTTTATGTCTTACTAACATAATATTAAAACAACTTATTATCTAGTGTTAGTACCAATCACTCTCTGCACAAACTGCTTTACAATTGGAGAACCGAAACACTCCGCTACAGTTCTCAGGATGAGGTTGCGACTGTGCCTCTCACTCGACTCAGTATCGAAGCGGTTTTCTTGAGCACAATCGCGTGAAAACCGTCGTTACGAGCTTGCGCAAACATCTCCGACGCGCCGCAATAGCGAGGACTTAACAACATCCTGAAACCTTTATTATACTGAACGCGCAGGACATCTAGCGATCTGTTATCACTCGTATTACAATGACGCTCCCATTATCACTCACTAGCTTCTGCCTACGGCTTCGTCTCCGTGACATGTCTTCTTCCCCTGACTCAATCCGTCGCATCGCATCCTGCCCTCGCTATTACATAGTTTTCGCTTAGCTTTCTTTCTGTCTTTGTTTAGCTCCTAAAGGTCCTAGCGTGATGTTAAATAGCTTACAGCCTTTCTCAAAAATTGAGCTATCAGATGAAAAAATAAAAAATCAAATCCGACTGGTATATGCAGAGATTAGCGGGTCCAAATTAACAAACAAACTCTTCAGCTGTTAGTCAGTATAGATTTAGCCTTAGCTAGGCTAATAAACCTTAAATTTCCATGTAAAATCCATTAGCAATCACAAACTTTGAAGAAGCATGTGTATGGTTCTCCTTAACTGACAATATTTGGCGCTCAGAAGGGGTGGCGCCATTGGAAACAATCAGCCTGGCTGGACATCTTTTTCTATGAGTGCAATACCAGATACTTGTCCGCAAAAATTTCTTATTGCAATAGAATGTATAGTTGTTCATGACAGCAAGTTCATTTCCGTCTCTTTTCTTTACCCATCGCACTGAAATATTTGAGGAATGTTTATTAAGGCTATCAATTACGTAGGTACTTATTAAGGGTAGCAATGACTTATTGACATAATATTTCATATACTTAATATTATTGTGTAATTCGTAGTACATTATTTATTCATCTAACAGGCAAAAGGTATAATTTTACATGGATTTTATCAACTAACAGATGATAAAGTATATTTTATATCTTACACATAATAAAATATATCACGTCGATTACATTTTATTTTAACATTTGTTAGAGTAGATTTTGTTTTTTTTTTTTAAGTTCAATATTGGTGTTGGTGTTTTCTGGGCATGCTCGATCCATCATAGACCTCATCAATTGCTTTCCATCAGGCGTGATCAAGGTCAATAGCAGGCCCATTTAGTAATAAAAAATATCCAATTGTTTAGACTTGCCTTTGTACTTTTTGTCTTATTTTTTTTGTGTTTAAGTACTGTATGTAACCTTTAATTAAGATTTTCACAACGGTAGGTAGAATATGACGGAAAACGAAACATATTTGTCAACTTATTGTAGGTACTCGTACACTTGCAAATAAATAAAATACTTATTCTTAAAAGAAAACACAGGATCGTGTAAAATTGCAAAAATAGACGGACTTTTTAAAGTGAAAGGTATATTAAATTGATTGATTTCTTAAGGTCTTTATTTCTTTCTATAAAGGTTACAATGGGTTTTACAAATGATAATTTTCTATTTGCACACAAATCGTGATTAATTTTGTTACATAAGATATATTTCGCCTTTACAAACATTACAACATGTTTTTATTAACTTATTTTGAATTGACATGATTTTACTTAAAATCTAAAAATACTTTTAAGGTAAATAAAATAATAACATAAGTCAAGTAGCGGGTTGTCCACAATCTTGCATACAATACACACACGAATATTAAAATTTATTATAATAAAATTGTTTATCATATTCTTGGGGCTTGTTTCAAAATGTCTGAGAGACTTCTCCCAACGGTAAGTAACTCGGAGACGGTGAGACAAATGCTTGTTAGTTATTTACGTACACATATTATAATAAATATTTTTATATGCACATTTATACTATGTATTTACGAAATAATATAAGTACAATAAATTCAAGCATACACACACATACACACACTCACACACCACACACAAACACACACCATCGCAATTGTACGTTGACAATCTTTACAATGTGATAGAATGGATATTTAAAATACAGGCCTATTTAAGGATCCAGATCTCCCACAAATTACAAAATTTTGTCAAAATACTTGTGGCGTAACATAACTATAGTATAAAGTAATTTGTGAAGATAAAATACAAATAACATAATATTCAATAATAATGAAGAAGAAGAAGAATTATGGTGGCAGCGAAGACGAAAGGACGTACATGTAGCGGCACTACAGAAAAATACTTCGCAACAATATCTAAAAATACAAAAAGAGAAGTGGCGCCATCTACAATGCCACAGGCGAACTACGCAAGACGCACGTCATAGAAATCCTAGATCGCGCAGTTAAAGTTTACCGCGCGATTTAGATAGGTACAACATCCCGACATCAACCGTGGGACAGTTGCCCACCAGACACAACACCCGTCTGGTCGGAGGAATCCTCCCTTTTCCATAGAGTATGAGCGAACTTTACACCCTGTTCCTCATACCTCTGTAAACATTTAACTATTCCCACTCAAACTGCAGGTATTTGGGTAAAACAAAAAATAATATGCCGAAGCTCCGATGACGACGTAGTGAACGTACAACTTCAATCGTTACATAGTCGAAAACTAGATAAAATCTAGTCTTAGTGCAAAGCAAAAAAACCGTACAACTGTGATAGTTTTTAATCATTTAAGCATATCCAATAGCCGGGTACTGCCCCCTAAGATACAGGCCTAGCCTAGTTTAGGGGACAGGATTGAACCTATTGTACTTACCTACCTAATGCTAAATTAAGATCTTTAATCTGTATACAGTGTAATGTACTTGAGCTTTGTGGTAATAAACAATTTATTATTATTATATTTATTTATTTTAGTTCACCAACAACAACAGGCAAACTCGGCAAGCATAAAAAGTTGTACAGATATTTAATAATAATAATTAATATCGATTTAAATTACTTATATATAAAAACTACATAATTTATGTAATTAATAAAGTACTAGAGTAGAATTAATAAATATAATTACAGCTTCACAAAAAATCCGTTACAAATCATAAATCTTGGGGGTTTATGATTGTGTTCCAAGTTAGCTCTTACCAAGACCCTTGCAGCAGTGTTGGTGATGATCAGCTGAGCTTTGCAGATATGTCCGGAAGAGCAACTCCAGGTGGTTGTGACCTGACGTCGCCAGTGACAGTAGAATGAATATCCATTTACAATAGCAAGCTCTTTCCCGTCCCTTTTCGTTACCCAGTACACTGAAAGAGAGAACAGATCATTAATACTGAGTGTTCTTGTTTCGTATAAATGGGAACATCTCATACCATAGCAAGAATAATGGCCAGTCAGCATGGTGGTAGCCGACGTGCAGCGTACGTACAAGTATTGCAACTCAAACTGCACTTAAGGCCTTGGTAACTTTCAATATTGTCGTTATGAGCGATAATAGTTCTTATTGCAATCCGATACGGGTTAAAATCTGTTGTAATAAATGAGCAAGCATTGTCGTAAAAAAGCAAATAAAATCGTATAAAAGTAGATTTTAACTTTTTAGTAATAAATAAATAATCCATCACTGGATGCAGTTTGGCATTTGGAATTTTATGGTATATTTTTAATTATAATTATAATTGTTATTGAAGGGATAATCTGGTTTTAAAGATAATTAAGAGGTGATTTTGATGATTTTTTTGATGCATTAAAGTATAATATTTTATTGCTTTAAAAATTATTTACGGTTAAAGAGATACACTGCTTTAAAAAACACCTTTTTGAGCGTTTTCAAGAAATCTCCGAAATAATATAGGTACAAATTAATTGCGCAATCTTAAAGGTTTCTTTTTTATTTATGGTAGTCAAAAACATATTCTCAACGACAAGCTAAAAAAATATATGTATGATATTAGTAATAAAAAATAACATGTACATGTTTATAAAAAAAGAGAGAATAGAATCACAGGTCACTCGACCACATCGTCCGCTGCACAGATATATATATCTGTGGTCCGCTCTCAGGTAGATTTGTTTTCGAAGGATCATTTTAATATAGCCCACCAGTGCGCAACATAAGATTTCACGCTCAGAAAAGACAAAAACCATTATGTACATATACTATATACATTTGTTCACATCTGAACACACACTCGAACCTATTGTCGACAAAATCGAATCTCACACACAACACAGGACTCCATAGCTGTGTTGTTAAGTAACAGAAACTTATACCTAGTTTAGGATTTAGAGTATTTAAATATTGACCTTTGTATTAAGCCTAATTTGTTGTAGTCGCAAGCATATTGATTAAGGATTTTTGGTGAAATATTAATATTTATTATTCTGGTAGTACATAAAGCAGGTTCACAGGTTGACATCAAGTTGAGACTACATTTAAAATATTACCAACAGTTAGGTTACAATATATTATTAATCACCAGTGAGCCCCAAACTAGACAGTCTGTATCTTGGGGCTCGTGGTCTGAATTCCAGAGTGGAGACGACTGAGTGAGATAGAGAGTGGCTAGAGAGGAGATTTCAGGTTATGGTTTGGTATATGTGTATATACATGTTTGCATGGTGAAAGTGTGGTATGTAGCGCGTGCGTGGTGTGTGTGTGTGTAAGTGTGTGGTGTGCTAGTGTGTGTATATATATATTTATATGTGTGTGTGAGTGTGTGTGTGTCTGGAATTTATTTGAAACCCCAATAGTCACCGTAGTGTGTGTGAGTGTTTGTGTGTCTGGAATTTATTTGAAACCCCAATAGTCACCGTAGCCGATAACGGTATGGTATGTTAATGTGGTAGTCTAATAAACTGTCCGTGGGCAATGATATATTTTGCAGGCACATGGGCGGTGTGATCCATTCTAGATTTTACCAATACCCTGGATGTTGGAGTTTCGTCATTGGTGAAGATCAGCTGAGCTTTGCAGGGCCTTCCAAATGAGCATCTCCAAATGTTTGTGAATCGACATCGGGAGTGACAATAGAATGTGTAGTTATTTACAATAGCGAGTTCTTTCCCGTTCGGTTTCGTTGTCCATATCACTGGAAAAGAGAAAAGATTAATACTAAATGTCCTTTTCTCGTATCAACTAGGTTGTTGCGTATATCAGCATCAGCAGCAGCATCCGCGGATTATCAGCATTTTTTTTTACCTTCTTCTTTATAAATGAAAACAAATGTTTGTTTCTACTTTTATTTTGTTAACAAAGAATAATACAATTCTCTAGTTTACATAATAACTTATCTTTTATTCAAAATAATATATCACATTCGCTAACAATTTTATACTTAGACATGTTTTATTTACGTAATTTATCATACCAGCATCCGCTGATACACTAAAAACCTTGCATCAGCAACAACCCTGATATGAACCATGAAATTGTATGAGAATCAGAATATTTATCACCGTGGTGTTCACATTCACATTGGTATTTCTGAAAATGGCGGCTGGGACACCGGGACAGACTAGATGCGGAGGGTGATTGCCATCTGTTGGGATAGGTCAGTTCATAGCTGCCAAGGCCCTTTCTTCAAAAGGCCCTTCCAGATATGGCCGTGATGGATTGTTAGACTTACATAAAATCTTAATAATATAATGTTTGGACTTAATTAAAAAACTAAAAAACACGCTTTAAAAACAAACTAAAAAAGTAGAGAATAAGTTTTTTTAACTATTATTTATTCTCTACTTTTTATTTTCTAGTTCTAGTAACTACAAAAGCGTGATATTTTTTTTTTTTTTAATTATTGAATTTTCATCAGTCCTCGATAAGTCTACAAAGTTTAAATGAAATCTGACCGATTGAAGTGGGTCAAAATCAAGTCCAAAAAAGGAGTTAATTACAAACAAACAAACATACAGGTGAAGCTAATAAAAACGTGTTAATAAGAGACCATGACCTCGGAGTTTGTCTCGGCATGTCGGCTCTGGGACCAGTCTGCTAGGAGTCGGCATCGTTTTTAAATATTGACTTTTTAAAGTGTCTTAAAAGATTTACTTACACAAATAAATATTTTATTTCATTTGACAGGGTATTGTGGCGCAGTTTGGGAAAAGCAGCCGTGAGCTCTGATAGGTATAGTTGATTAAGGCAGTGATTTCTTGAAAGCGCTCAAAAAGGCGGTTTTAAACCAGTGTATCTCTTTAACCGTAAATAATTTTTAAAGCAAAAAAATATATGATATTTTCAAGTCTTTTTTTGCATAGAGTGATAGAATTAAAAACATAATGAAACATACTTTAATGTATCAAAAAAATCATCAAAGTCACCTCTTAATTATCTTTAAAACCAGTTTATCCCTTCAGTAAGAGTTATAATTATAATAAAAAATATACCATAAAATTCCAAATGACAAACTGCATCCAGTGATGGATAATTTATTATTAATTTATAGTTATTATCTAATTTTATACGATTTTATTTGCATTTTTACGAAAATACTTGCTCCTTTATTATTCGATTTTATTACAACAGATTTTAACCTGTATCGGATTGCAATAAGAACTATTATTGCTCATAAAGATAATATTTAAAGTTATCAGGGCCTTAATATACACATTATTTAGTGGAATTTTAATGAAAATACTTACTTTAATTATTACCTAAATCTAAGGGTTAACCCTTAGAGTTAACATTCCAAATAGCATCTCTTTTTTCAATTTCATCGATAAGCAAATCACTTGATACCTTGTCTTAGCTACTCATTTTTCAATTTCATCGATAAGCAAATCACTTGATACCTTGTCTTAGCTACTCATTTTTCAATTTCATCGACAAGCAAATCACTTGATACCTGGTCTTAGCTACTCATTTTTCAATTTCATCGATAAGCAAATCACTTGATACCTTGTCTTAGCTACTCATTTTTCCTCAATCAGTGCATCTGTCCATCACAAACCGCGTGGATCAACTGAACGAGCCGATACAGGGCCCTGATTCACTATGACCACTTAACGATTCCTTCGAAACCACGTTAATTTCTTAGATCACACGACCTCTGCTAATAAATATCGACGAATAGTCTTGGAACATACAGACGTACAATATAATATTTCAATTCCTTACCTTTACATTGGTTTTTACAAAACACGATATTGACGCAGTTTGAACGTAGTAAGATTCCGCGGGCAATCATAATGACCATTCAGAATTGAGGGTCTAGTTTGTAGAACTTGTACCGCGTCGTAACGAGAAGATCTTGAGCACGGGACGGAGCTCGCGCGCTTTGCCGCGCGGAACCGCGCGGTATTACTGATAAAGGTTAAAGGAAAAAAAAAAACAATTAAATGTGTAATCAAATAATTTTATTCGAAGAAAACCTTGAAAATTTAAAATAAAATCTAATGCTCTAACTAAATTGAAATGTAATCAAATTAATATTTGATCAATGATTGACAAATTTTCAACTGTAGGTACTGATATAAAACATACGTACAAAAAACTCAACCACAAAAACTTTTTGTAGTAGGTACCTAAGGTACTACAAAAAGTAGACACAAGAAAAATTAGTGTTTCAAGCAATCGTTATTTTTGGCACGCTTTTTTGTTAGCATTTAATCGAACCTAAAATAATTCCCCAGTTTATTTTCCTAATTTTTTTATTTTTTTTAAACCTTGCCCCTTGCCCTTGCCCCACACTAGGAATTTCTCCTGTATTGTGGGTGCTTTTACAAACATTTAAACTCACATACACAAACAGCCAGACCCGGAACAACTACTTGTAGGTCATACAAATATTTGTTCCGTGCGGGAATCGAACCTGCGACACGCAGCGCAGCAGTCAATCGCTTAACCACTGCGCCAACTGTGCTGTCAAAATAATAATAATTAATGAATATTCTAATAAAATAAAAGTGTTTTTTTATCCCCAAGAAATACCTATTTTGGTGGCCTAAAATTGTAAATAGCCTAATATGGTATATGAAATTGCACAGTTACAAACCTCTTTCTATACCAGTGCGCAGTGACCCGTTATTTGCCAATCTTGAGAAAATATCCTTTAGAAATAATAAATTTTGGGGCTACGTGGTTGTGTTCCAATTTTGCTTTTACCAGGATTCTTTCATCAGTGTTGGTGGTGACCAGCAAAGCCTTGCAGGTATGTCCAAAAGAGCAGCTCCAGGTATTGGTTGCAAGATTTCGAAAGTGGCAATAGAATGAGTAGCCATTTACGATTGCAAGCTCTTTGCCATTTTGTTTTTTTACATACGTCACTGAAAAAAAAAACAAGTTAATCAAAAAGTTTCTGTTACCTAAGACAATTGAGCAAATCTGTTGTAAAATTCAATTCTAAGCATTATTATATGTTTTTTAATCGCTTTTTTTTGCACAGCTAATAAAAAAAAACATTTTTATCTTTATTTGTTTGCTTTTGCTATGTTCATTTCATTTGCGAAGTTTAACACAATTAGGTTACCTAAAATATATTGGACAAATCGGGATAGGTAAAAAAAAACACAGAGTTAGGTACATATTACACTATAATTATCTGAATAAATGCATTGAAAGTCTACGAGCAATCACAAACTACTAACTATGTTAGAAGGTACATAAAAAATAATAAAAAGAACTGGAATTCCTCTTTGGCCAAAACTGAGACCAGATAAACTCTAAGTAAGAAGATTTATTAAATTAATACAGTACAATGACTAGATAATTGAATCAAAATCTGATAATACAGATGACTTCATTTATTCTTTATTCTCCTTCTCGTGTATAGACACGAACTATATTATATTATTAAGGGGCCCACCATGCCGCTTCCCTCTTATAAATGCAAATTTTAAAAACACGAAATTCTAATTTTCTTACGTTTTTTTACAATTTGCAGGCCAGCAGGCTTAGCATGACGCTTTCTATTTCTACGAAGAATAGACAGTGCTTTTTCAATACAAAGTGACATTTCGTTTCTCCATTTTTGACATCGCACCGTCGATATCCTACCACAATCTGTCATTTTGTCTTTGGTTTCTAACGATCTTTGTCTAGGTCCTTTTATATGTAGACTTTTTCGGAAGAATATCTTCCCAAACTGTCAAAATCACACTGACAACAAAACTTTCTACTCGACGGCCACAAAGTACATATAAACGATTATGTACAAAATCATGATTCGATTAGAACGCATAACTGTGATAATAATGAATAGAAGAACATAGCTATCTTCGCTTATTCTTCATTTAGTTAATAGTCATGTATATTATTCCGTCGACAAATCGTGGCTCGTGCTAAGTCTGCAGTTTCGGGCAGTATATTGTTACAGAAAAAACTGATTCGCGACCGTAAAACGTATATATTTCCAGAATTATAACCATTAAAATCATATGCGTACAGCATACGGTGGAGGTCTGCCCGGCTTGGGCGGAGCACCACCGTGTCCTTATGGAGGCGATCTCTCGCGTCCGGCCCTGGTCCAGGCCATGGTTCGAAACGAGAGTGCATGGGTAGCCGTAACCTCCTTCTGCGAAGCAGTAATGCTCGCGAAGAGGGAGGCGGCGCACGTGAGGGAGAGGCAGTATATGCGCCCTCACGGCCCTAGCCGCCGCAGGAGACGCGCTGGGCGTCGGAAACCCAGGCTGATTCCCGGCCACCGAAGGCGCGGGCTTGCGGATGGCGAGTAAAGGGTAGCTCGCTATCGGGTAAAATATAAATCTTTGTAGTAATGTATGATCAAAGATTTGATAAATAATACCAATAGTAAATATTATTATGAAATGATTTTGAAAGTACTTAATTATTCATGATTTTTTAATTCTTTATTACTAAACAAAATTTAAAATTACTTTATATTTAAAAAAAAAATTGCATGTCAAAAAGAACATTCCGTTCCTAGAATTTGAACCTCCAATCTTGTGAACGGTCTTGAAACATCCGGTCTAATTAGGCGTCAAATAACCTTCCGTAAATGTCAAGAATATTCAGTGAAACAATACAGTAATTATAAATAAAATGTTTTTGTAAAATACAAAAAGTAACTTGGGCCTAGCACGGATTTGAACGCACATGTATTTTGGAGGGGTAACATGAGCCCACATCAATAAATAAAAGAAGTTGTCTTCACATAAAACCCGTCACTTATTTTAAAAGATGGCGGCTTATGATTGTGCTCCAGCTTAGATGTCAAAATCTCTCGGTATAATGGGTCGTCTTTGTTAGTGATCAACATCCTTGCTTTGCACCTCATTGCGTTGGTGCAACTCCAGGTGCACTTGTTTAAAGACTGTTTATGGCAGTAGAAGGTATATCCGTTGACAATAGCCAGTTCCTTACCGTTTGATTTTTTGACCCATCGTACTAAAAAAGAAACAATTAACCTTTAATACCGAGGATATAGTTAAATTGGTGTTCATAGTTGCAATTTTTCCATAGTGTTAAAATATTTAGTAAAATACCAGAATACAAGAACTACATTGCAGGGTATTTGAAAATATGAACAAGCTGAATGAAAGCTAAATACGTGAGAGGTATACAATTAAAAACATAAAATAAAACACTTTATCTTTGATCATAAATATGTTTAATCAAATTAGACGAAATTCAAGTAAGAAAAATATCCTGAAAGCTTTACTTTTTAATTATTAAATTACATAACCAACCCATAACCCATTTATGCCCATAACCCATGTCACAATAGTATACCTAAAGACAATTTTATTTCAACAAAACACCAATTTACTTATTTAATAATTCCAGAACACAAATGTTCAGTAGCGTACTTCATGTCATAGGCATTTTCGCCCAATCATCCTTGGAGTCACACTCTTAAATATCTTTAATGAAACTAAACAAATTAGACGCAATTCGAGTAACAATAATTATCTTCAAAGCTAATAAACTTTATAATTATTAAAGTCTCCCGTAGATAGGCGCGACGCAACACAGTGACACGACGTTTGTAGAACAATTTCTCTGAAAACTTTATGGAAGTTGTTCTACCAGAATCGTGTCGCACCGTGCGTCGCGTCGGGCCTGTTTGTGGGGAGCTTTAAATTACACATCCCAACCATTTCACAATATTTCCAAAACCCAATATTATTTTAAACAAAACACCAATTTATTAATTTTAATAATTCAAGAAAACGAATGTTGGCTCATTAGTCTTCTCGCACGAAAAAACTCGCCCGAAACGTGCGAGTCGTCACTTGTTTTTTACGTGATTCGCACAAAGTTGATTTATTTGTGTGCGAATCGACAATTCCAAATATACGTATTAGGCAAATAAATTAACTACGTACGAGTCGCCAATAGAAAATATAATAATTATTTAAAAGTGACGATTCGCTTCGGGCGAGTTTTTTCGTGCGAGTTGACTTATAATTTCAAATTTTCAGTGGCAGACTTCATACCACAAGCATATTTAAATCTTGCAATCGTCTTTGTAAGTACAAGTTTAAGTCTTTACATAGAAACCATCGCAAATAGCAAATGACGGTGGTGGATGGTTGTGGTCGAGTCTAGCCGACACTACAGTGCGCTCCGAGACCAAATGTTCACTAGTAACCAACAATCTCGCTCTGCACTTCCCAGCCTGAGTACAGCTCCAAGTACTTTTGATCGCATGATATCTGCGGCAATAGAATGTGTATCCACCCACTACAGCTAATACCCTTCCGTTATCTTTTGTCACCCAATTTACTGAAAATAAATATAATGCCATATTAATATCTTAATTTATTATTATTTTTTGCTCTCATACACTTAAGATGGAAAGAGCTGTGGTGGCCCAGTTGCACCGAGTTGTGGGTCGAACCCAGGCGGGTGTGTGAATGATTTCATCACCACTGCTCTCAAAAGAGTAAAAGAAAACATCGTGAGGAAACCGGCATGTCCCAGAACCAAAAATTCAAAGACATGGGACATCTACCAACCCGCATTGGGCCCGCGTGGTGGATTACGGCCCACTCGCGTGGTGGATGGGCCTGTGTTCCAGCAGTAAAAACATTACAGGCTGATGATGTACGCACATAATACATCCTACAATACATTATAGTCGGTTTTGTATATGCGCCCCGTCAGGGCAATGGAAAAATAATTGATGGTTTGCTGCCGAGTAAATTAGTCTAAACTTACGTACTTATCAAAACACAATACAACAATTTTAGAAATATTTAATGTCTAGATTGTGATGTACAGTTGACAGTAACAAACAATAATACACAATAGGCTAGTTAGTCGATTCGCACGAATTAACTCGCCCGAATCGGGGAAATCGTCGCTTTTAAATAATTAATATTTTCTATACGCGACTCGCACAAAGTTAATTTATTTGTGGGCGAACCGACAATGCCAGAAATACGTATTAGGCAATTGGCACGTTTTGTATTTATTTATTATAGATAGTGATACTCATTAAATTTCGTTGTTATTAACGTTTTATTTAAAACGAGCGAATTGCCTATTTAACCGACTTAAAAAAAGGAGGAGGTTCTATGTTCGACTGTATGTTTTTTTTTTTAATGTATGTTCACCGATTTCTCCCCCATTTGTGGACCGATTCTTAAAATTCTTTTTTTATTTGAAAGAGTATACTCCTGAGGTGGTCCCATTGGTACCAAGTCAGGATCTGATGATGGAATTCCAGGGAAATCGAGGGCAACCCTCAAAATTTATAGGTATTAACAATGTTTTTCATATATTTTCTAAAGCTATTGAGACATTTTCGTATGGTCATCATCATCTCATGACGCTGAGTTGATGAAGGAAGGTACAACTCTTTAACGGCTAGGAGTGGTAGGGTGTTCGGGCATAACTCCGTCATATACCTTTTGCAAAATTATTTTTTGTTCGAAAGAGGTTTATACCGAAATGGTCCCATGATGCGTTTCGGAGACAGACAACGGAACTCTTAAAAAAATGACAGCAAATCAACCGCGATTGCTGCTATCGCATAAATATGCATTGTTTTGACCACAAGGAAGATGAAATTTCGAATTGGTGTGGGGTAGGAACTATAACCAAAAAGTGGAAAAAAAAACTTTTTTTTTTGTATTTTGCTAGACCTATTTACCGCTGATTGAGCCAAAGAAAATTCAATCTTATTGCAAAGTACATAAAACTCAATTTTAAATGCATCATGTACCTAATGCTAGTGCTTAACACGTTTTTCTTAATAATAACAGTTAACGAAAAAAAAGTTTTGATTATTGTATTATGCCTTAAACTCAATAGTCAAATTAGGGTGTATGAGGTCTTGCGTTAATTATGTTACATATTGTATTTATAAAAAAATATACAATTGAAATAAGTACAATACAATTCGGTAAGTCAGTAAAATTTTCAACATTTGCGCTCTTTGAAGAAAACGCCATTTCTAATGACAAAGGCTGGTGGAGCATGGTCGTGGTGAAGTTTCGTTGACAGGACCTGTCGATTAGCAGTATCCACGTCATTGGTAATGACCACCTTGGATTTGCAGCCATGGGTGCAAAGCCAACTGTTGGTCTTTGTGTTCTGAGTGTGGCAATAGAACGTGTATCCGTTCACTATCGCAAGGTACTTCCCATTTTGTTTTTTCGCCCAGATTACTGAAATTTAAAGTGTTTCATTAGTATCAGACAGGACTAAAATCGTGCTGGCTTTGAAGATATAAAAATTTTCTTACGTTTTTGCAATTTGAGATTTCGCGGGCTCCCTTTACAGACTTTCTTGTTAAGTTCCGTCGAATAGATGGGCAAAGGGACGCGAAGAAATGTAGGGATGATTTTGTTTTAGAATGAAAGAAACAAAGAAAATAAATACGTTTATTTGCGGTAAACATGACGTAGAAAAAGAACGCAAACACAAAAAAAGAACAAGTTGGGGGAAAATATGCGTCACAGCCACGCAACACGGCCATCGCACAGCATAATAGCACCATACATACCACCACCATAGCTACGACCCTAAACGAAACAGCCCCAGCGCTAGTGTTCAGCTGGGTTTTAAGGCTCGTGCAGACTAGCGCGGTCGAGTCGCGACGCTCGTAGATCAATTTTTATGAAGACTATATGGAAATTGTTTTACAAGTGTCGCGTCGCGCCTGTGTGAGGAAGCAAGTAATGTTCGCCATTAACACAGTGATTAAATTAACGAGGTGATAATGGTGATAAGGCGTAGAATGAAACACAGGCTACAATAAAAAAATACAGTTTACTCACAGACAATAAAACGCAGGTAAGAACAGAGGAATACAATTATACATAGTACCTAAAATGAAATCATTATAATTCTGTCAACACTATATTTGTTTTGCTAAGTTTGAATTGAAATTATCAAAAGCATGAAAAAAACAGGGTAATATCTGTTCCAAAAGTATTTGACGAAAGTGTAAACAAACCCTGTCTAGGTTAAATTCTGACGCAAACACTCACAAAAGTGAATTCGTTACAAATTCATCTGTATTTAAAAGGTTTTATATTTCACCACTTTATCTAACATTTTTTGTTTAATTTCCATCTACGAAAATATGGGTTTATAAAGTGAACCTCAATTGTCAATAAAAAAAATGTTTAAGGTGATTTAAAATAATATGAATAGTATGTAAAAGTATTTAAAAAAGAGGGAAAAGAAAGCTAGGGCATCACAAAAATCGTCGACATCGCTGTCAAGAGGAAAAGTGCCCAAAGGACTGGTAGCATTGCCATCTTTATGGGGATGTTGATTCTTTGGCCAAAAATAGGCCAGCTGTCTGGTCACTTGGAGTGGCCAGACGGCTGGTTGCTCGACTCTGGAGAGTCGAGCAACCGCTTGGCGATGTCTCGAAAAACCAAGTGGGCACTCGGACATATTAGAACAAATTTGCATCCTGAGGTTCGTCATCTGACTTATTTGTTTACATTTTATTTATTTATTTATTAGGAAACTCAACATCTTAACATTAATTCACATGAGTTATGAAAAACAAATATCCCTTAAGCCAATAACAGAGTTTCACGGCATTGAATTTTACTAATATTATAAATGTGAAAGTTTGTGAGGATAGATGGATGTTTGTTACTATTTCACGCAAAAACTACTGAACAGATTTGAATTAAATTGAGCACGCAGATAGTTTATAACCTGGATTAACACATAGGATAGTTTTTGTCCTGGTAGTACGTTCCCACGGGATAATTTCCGACCTCCACGTGGGGCGAAGTCACTGGCAAAATCTAGTTATATATTCATCGTAGCTGATATTTCAATGCTGGAGGGGGATGCGAGTGTTTCAGTGCGGCCGATATTACAGATCTCTCCACAGGTACCATATGAGGTGACGTCACCAAATTCGCCTTGCACGACTTGCCCAAAGTGCACTCCCAAGCCCAATTCATGCGGAGAAGTTTTTTGCTGCGAGTGAAAGTATATCCATGTACAATAGCAAGTTCCTTACCATCCTTCTTGTTCGCCCATCTTACTGGAATGTTTACTGTAACAAAAACTACACTTAAGTGATTTCTTCATTGAACCATCAGAGAGCCACCCATCCGGGCACAAGTTGAAGTGGCCTAGTTGGAAAACCTTAAATAGACTTCTTACACAAGTAGATCGCAGAAAGAAAGTCTTCTACAAGTCGGGCTCAGATCTTCTCTGTGTATGCAGTGTCTCTCGGCAGACACTGGCTCACCAGGAGGTGATCTTCCACCGCACGCCCTGTCACCTGCACACGTGAGGACCTAATGGCTGCGCCAGCGAACGGTAGGTACTCACGTTTCTCGCATCCAGCGGATTCCTGCGGTCTTCACAAGGTCATCGGGCCACCTTGTCCTCCCAGGCTTCCATCGCTACGTTCTCCATAACGCGGTGGCCACTCCAGAACTTTACGGCGCCCTCGGCCATCTATTCTGCGAACATTGTTCCCTACCCTCACTTAGAAATGTACCGCAGTACTTCTTTCAATTTATTATGTAAAATTAAAACAACATAGTGTTCCAATTTTTAAATATTTATTTGTAATCCATAAAACACACGCACACGAACACAACACACCATAAAATACAAACGTGAGATAATTAAAATAGTATTTTGCAAACATTTAACATACATTGTACTTATATAAACAGTGTCCGGTTAAACAAGAGACACATATTATGGCACCTTTCCCTCCACCGGCGAGGATGCGGCTAGAATAGCTATCAACGATTTACTTGCTCAAGAAACGTACAAAAGATTGCAGGACCCGTGTGAGTAAAAGAGATACATATCATAACAGTTGATCGCTGACTGTTCACACTACCGGCGAGTACTCGTTTGTCGCAGAAACAAGAGCTATCAAAGAGAGTACTCATTCAGGGACGCTCGTTTAGCGAGGCGGACACTCGCTGAGGGACCTACGTGTGGTACAGGCGTACGAATACCGGCGAATTATCGCTCGTCGCCGTCGCGTACTCGCTGCTTGGTCACCTACTAGTTTTAATTGCCTAACTCTACTTGCTTATGGTCAATCACCGGCGGTGGGACTTGTGCCTAAAAGGAGTGTAGTACACCTGAAAATTAACAACGTTTACTATGAAACCAACTTTGAAACCATACTTTCGCTCGTTTTTCCACTTTTGGATGGAACAAGAGATTTTTTTTCTCGTTTCAGAGTTGGTCCCTTTCAAACCTGATATTTTCATAGCTAGTAGGTACCTAAACTCCATGTCTTTCGTTTAATGTAACAAACTGCATAGAATTAATTAAATTAGATTACTAGATTTTGAAGTAAAACTGTATTTTGTAAACATTTAAAATACGTGTTTGTACTATAATCGCTAAATAGTTTTTAAACATGACTAGGTTCTGTACTCCATGTAAGTAAAATAGATTTTGCAAATATTTAACATACGATACATTTTATTTTAATACATAAAACTATTTTTTTTTCTTTAGAAGTCTACTATTTTACTTAACTTGCAGAAAAGGACATAGGCTACTTTGTCTCTCAAAAATAATCCAAAAGGGGGTAATTAAGGGATGATGGATTGTACGGGAAACACAGCATTTCTTAAGTTAGGTATATGAAAATACAAATGTATGCTTTTGAAATAAAGAATACGTGTTTCGGCGTTTTGTATAATCAGACCCCCCCCCCCCCCAGATGATTTTTGAAATTTTAATAAACACAGACGTTTGAAATTGAAATTTTTGTGTTTGTTTTTTAGAGATTTAACGGATTTCAAATATCTTAACATACCTAGTTCGTATGTTGCGGTACCATTCAGTCTTTATTTAGTTATAAAATCGGTACACTCGTTGAAAAGTTACTCTAGGGTAACGGCGTCGATAGAGTATTTAGTTATGGTGATTATATTAAAATGAATAATTATTATTTGTAAGATTCTAAATATCTATTTAGAATCCTGTTCGATTTATTTGATTGTCTATGTGTTACATTTTTACGCCATACGTGCTGATTGGGTTTGGATGAAAGGCATACGGGACACTTACATCCCTGTAATACATTCCCGGGGGATAGTTTCCGACACCCACGCGGGCCAAGTCACGGGCAAGAACTGGTTTAAGCTTAATGATTGTAATTTATGGGATTTATTTATAAACATTGCTTAAAGTTAAGGGACGTTTAAACATCATAAATGTATGGTTTAACAAAACGTAACTTTATGCTACGTTTATAAAAAGGGGTAGATCGCTAAAATAGCTTGTAAATATAAATATACAAGCAATTTTAGCAATATACCCCTTTATTATTACCATCATCATCTTATTATCATTTTATGTATACCATCTAGATTCTGTACTCTATCTACATGTAAGAAAAATCGATTTTTGCAAGTATTTAACATATAATACATTGTTTTTTTAACATACCGTGCTAAATTAGTGTTAAAATATGACTAGATTTGAACTTTACATCTGAAAATTGTTTATTCCGAACATTTAACATACCTAAATAGTTGTACTTGATTAGTGATTTATAGCTAAAATAGTTTTTGGAACGAAGTTACTTATCGCACGCTAAGCTCTGCAGTCTGCACAGTTGGACAGTGAGATCATTCCACCGTTTATTTGTTTTGTTTGTGTATGAGTTTGCGTCGACTCAAAATTAGTCATTTTCATTAACATAGGAGCTTAGTTAGACTAAAAGGTTTATTTTTGCTTTCCAGTTCCTTTTTTTTATCGATTCAATTTTTAGTAAATTTTTTTTTTTGTTGTGTGTCATAAAAGAGTATAGGGGTTTAGAAAAATTAACCCACAGCTTGACAGCTCTAGACAGAGAGAGGTGGAAAGAGAGCAGGGCCAAGCGTTTGCCCAGCAACGGGTCGTTAAAGGCAATTTTTTTTTTTTGGATTTTATTTCTGTACTTAGGGGTGGATTTGGTTTAAGAATTGTAAATGGGACCAACTTTAAAAAAAAATATTTTTATAAGTTAAACTACTTTGTAAAAAAAACTCATCAACTTGAGAACCTCCTTCTTTTTGTGTCGGTTAAAAGTAAACTTCGTTCCAACGGGTGTCGCACGACACCTATCGTGTTTTTAATTTGGCTAGATTAACTAGATTTTGTACTCTACATGTAAGTAAAATAGATTTTTGCAGACATTTAACATACGTACATTATCCTTATTCGAATTTAGCTCAAACAGTTTTAAAATACGACTAAGATTTTATTTTCCTCTACATTTCTAATTAAAGATCATCTGATTATCCACTAATAAATATACGAATATCTGTGAATGTGGTCATTTTCAGAATTAACACACAGATGAGCTGCGTTTCTGTAGTGTATCAGGAGCGTGCCAAGTGTACAAATACGCTGTGAATGTGTGCGTGAAGATGAGTAGTGTCAGCACATAACACACATGCATACACCCACACACGCACACACACTGTTTCGACTTTATCGAAAGCTGCTGCAACACACACACACACACGCATTCACAGTGTTTACCAAGTAAAGCGCGCGTCGCTTCTTGAGATCAAAATCATAACTATATGGCAGTGTTAGGTTAAGTGTGCTGATTAAGTTTATATAATAGATAGTTGTTAAGAAATACTGTTACTAAAATATTTAGTCTATGTTACTTGTTGATTAAAAACCTATTCTTAATATTTAATAAAACTGAAGAGTTTGTTTGTTTCTTTGAACGCGCCTATCTCTGAAACTACTGGTGGGATTTGAAAAATCCGTTTTGTATTTGATAGCCCAATTCTTGGGGATGGTTTTAGGTTATTTAACATCACACGACCATTAGGAGCCGAATATAAAAAAAAGTCAGAAATAACGCTAATAAATAGCGCGTATGCGCTAAGAAAATGGCAAAATCTCACGCGACGAAGTCCCAATTTTGACGAAATGTCGGTAACAGGGTTAAATTAAATTAGCTTGCAATGCTTTACCCACGTGTGGCTATCGATATCGAAAACGAAAGAAAAAATAAAAAAGTTACATCAATCGATGGACGAAGATCAATGCCCGTAATCGGTCAGCGAACAACGTCAACCGGGCGTGCATAGGTCGCTCAGCTGTTTTTGTAATTTGGAACTTTATCGATACCCAACACGTGAGAATAGTATTGCCAGCTAATTTAATTTGACCCTGTTTAGATGCATCAACAATGGATTTTGTATCAGGGCCGAAATAGAAAGAAAACTGCATGAATGCTATATCTACAGCGTTCTATATCTAACATCTGTACCTAAAGCATTTAGAATAAATAGCCTTTGAGCTGAAACAGTGGTCGCCATTCACAAAGGTATTTTCATAGACACACATAGAAACCAGTTAGTGTCGCTGTGACTGACGCAGTGCAGCTGCCGTCTACGATCTGTCGTTGCCTTCCCATTGTAGCTCAAATACTACTAAAGGAGTACCTTCACGATTTATTCTTATTCGGCATCATTCTAGCTTATACTTTAATTAGATGAGATAAGACTTAAGGGCGCACCGAGTTTCGGCACCCTAATTCCGTAACTCACGATTAATCATAATCTGTTTCGTTTTGAAACAGATGGCTAAACCATTGCTTCATATGTTCCAAAAAATGTGTCTACTCAACAACGTAAATAACGCAAAGAATATTGTTGAACTGTCAAAATTAAACCGATTATGATTAATCGCGTGTTACGCAATTAGGGTGCTGGCGCTAAGCGTGGAGGCTCTGGCTAGAATAGGTAATTCGCGCACGAATTTAGGCATTTCCTTCGTATTATTAAAACAAATACACATTTTGAAAACAAAAAATCTAAGTATACGTTATAGAAGACATGTAGTTTTGTTATTAGTAAAAAGTTAATGACCTTTCGTTACGCCGTAGGTACTAACGATGTATATTGTTTTAGAGATCCCTTTAGACTTTTTTCCATCGAGGAATGAGTAAAATAGTGTTCCTAAAGAGTACGATTTATAAAGCGAATCCTTAAATATCTAACATATTATTAAATGCCTAACTAAAGGTTAAATAATAACGATGCAGCAATGAGTCAAATTAACGCAATTATTTTGCAAATGTCTCGGAGCGCCCTTAATAAAAGCATTATTTAAAAAAATCGTGAATGTGCTCCATTATTCGAAACGCCAAAAACATCTTAACTACCCTACAAATTACAACTTCACATAGAATCCATTACTGATACAATACTCAGACGGTTCATGCTTATGATCCAATTTCGCGGAGAGTACGACGCGGCGCGATGGCTTGACGTCATTGGTGATCTCCATCCTAGCATGACAAGTCCCTCCATAGGTACAGTTCCAGACCTTCGTAGTCTTCTTCAAGCTTTGCTTGCGACAGTAGTAAGTATAACCGTTCACTAATGCCACCTCTTTCCCGTTTACCCTCTTCACGAATTTTACTGCAAGAAGCGAGAGAGTTAAGTGTTAGTGTTAGTACCGTATTTGAAGTTGTATGGTCATTTGGGTTACATTCATGCATAGCGTTCACAAATAACATGCACGGTGTTTATGTGTTACAGGTTAATCTTAAATACCCTGGATGAAAGTAGCAGGTTTTTTTTTTTTGACGACGGTTATTGTAATAAAAAAACATTTCTTTGAAAGTATTTTAATATATACTAATTGTTGAATTATAATCTAGGTATACATAAGTAAATATCAAATGCTGTTCGTAGGTGAGTACCTCACTTGAAACAGCTGGACCCAATTGGTTATTTTTATTTTTAAAAATCGATAACATTTGAATCGGGGAAGAACACTGCAAGAGATGCCCAGAGAATTAAGAAATTCGGGAACAACCGATTTTTTTTTCAATTGGGGACTTAACTTATATAAATTGCGTCAGAGTAATGTCGGGAGCTAGTTATACTTAAATAAATTTTATTATAGATGGAATCTCGCCAAGTTAGGTATCCAAGATCCCCACAGTTTCACAAAGTATCACTTATTATAACAAACTTAAATAAAGGTAACATTAAGACAGCTTCCTATAAATCCCTTTCAAGATTTTAAATAATGGAGGATCATG
Source organism: Antitype chi (assembly GCA_947359405.1). NCBI lineage: Eukaryota > Metazoa > Arthropoda > Insecta > Lepidoptera > Noctuidae > Antitype > Antitype chi. The sequence continues at coordinate 16,528,218 of OX375820.1, read as the reverse complement.
GTTATGTTCCAGTATTGACGATATGACCCTACGTTCTGAAGGCTTCAGATCCTTAGTGATGATCAGCCTGGCTCTGCAGGTTTGTCGGTTCGTACAAATCCATCTGTTGTTATTCATATTTCGACTTCGGCAGTAGAAGGTGTAGCCATTCATAATGGCGAGCTCTTTTCCGTCAATTTTCTTTACGTATCTCACTGAAAAATAAAATTTTGTTTTAGTTGAAGTATTAGGGGTTAAAGTATGAAATTGCCGATTTGTACTGAAAAATTGAAACTTGTTTTTTTCTAAGATATAACATATTTATTTAATCAAAATATTTACCCTCATTATCTATACATTGCTGCCATCTAAACGGAAGTTCATTTATGCCTTTACGATAGAACTCTGAGGTTCTAGATTCGAATGGTGAAACATGGCAGAACTCTTTATTGTGATACCTACAACTACTTAAGTATTACCCATATTTGCAAATAAATTCTATTCCATTCTATTCAAACTGTGTGAAAACATTTTGTACTGCCTCCTGGGAAGAAAATTTTTTATCACGTAGAAAATTGTCCAAATCACGAAACAAATGGTAGTCCGTTGGAGCAAGGTCTGGCGTGTACGGAGGATGACTTATAATTTCTAACTGCAGCTCATGTAGAGTTACAATGGTTTCTCGTGCAGTGTGAGGTCTTGCGTTATCATGGAGCAATAATGGTGAAGATCGATTTACGAGTCGGGGCTGTTTCACTGCCAGTTTCACCATCATTGTTCGAAGTTTGGCACAGTTAACATCTGTTGTTATTGCCTGACCAGACCTGAGAAAGCTATAGTGAATAACATCATGAAGAGACCACCAAACAGTTACCATTACCTTTTTATTGGTAAGCTTTGCTTTAGGGCACTGTTGCGACGTTTAACCTGTGGTCAGCCATTGCATTTTTCGCTTACAGTTATCGTAAACAATCCACTTTTCGTCACATGTTACAATTCGATCCAATATTCCTTCATTTCTGTACCGATTCAACAAGGCAACAAAGGTTTGAACACGCATTTCTTTCTGCAGATCAGTCAAATCATGAGGCACCCATTTTTCATATTTTTATCTTATTGATTTGATGCAAATGAGTCAATATTGTAGGTAACGTTAAACTATGCCGCTAATTCCTGGGTAGTTTGACTCGGATCGGCTTCTACTATCTCCTTCAATTCAGTGTTATTCACCTGTGTGAGCGGTCTACCACATGGTTCGTTCTTCAAGTCGAAGTTTCCATTAAGAAAGCGTTTAAGCCAAAAACGCACGGTGTGTTCATCAGCAGTCCCCTCTTCAAACACAACGTTGATATTGCGAGCCGTTTCTGCCGCGTTAATTCCGCGTCTTAACTCGTATTCAAAAATAACTCGGATTTTCGAAGTATCCATCTTTTTTTTTTTTTTGGGTGGGAAATCATCAAATAACTTCTCCCGCTATGGGTGGAGCGGGAGGGTGTGTCAGACTTTTACTGACTAAAACCCACCCGTGTTCCCTCAGTTGCCTATGTGCCAGGGGCCGCGGTATCTCTTTCGAACAACCCGCACCCCTGGCAGATGTATCCATCTTTACGTCTAAGCTGAATAAAAAAACAATTCAAAGTCGAAAATCGAATGTTGCACATTTTTTAAAAAAAGAACCTCATAGGTATCACATGAAAAAAGTTTCACACGAAAATCTCACACCATGAAGATTTTGTGTCTATTACTATTGACGGCAATTTCATACTTTAACCTCTATTATTATTTAGGAAAACGTCTGCCGGGTTAGTCCTACTATCCTATCCCACTATTATAAATATGAACGTTTGTATGTTTGGGTATTTGGATGTTTGTAGCGGCCGAACCGATTTGGATGAAATTTGGCCAAACAGATAGTTTAAAACCTGAATTAACACATAGGATACTTTCATTCCGGTAGTATGTTCCCGTGGGATAATTTATCTCTACGCGGGCGGAGCTGCTGGCAAAAGCTCGTTATGTTTTTTTTTACCGCTTTACTTTCATATGAAAAGCTGTTACTTTGACATTACAAATAAATCCCTCCGATTTATTTATTTTTGTGTATATATACATGGAATCTTGATCAACCACAGTTTCAAGATTCAAAGATTCACAAAGTTTTGCTCATAAATAATTAAATAAAAATAAAACCATATTCCTATGTATTATTATTTATTTATTCGAAATTAAGAACTAACTATTACACATTTTAAATTACAAAAACGAAATAGAACGTAAGGATCATCAAATAAATAACTGTGCCACCAACAAGGTCCTCTACAGACATACAGACATACAAAGACAATTTTGATAAAAAATAAAAGGAAAAGTCGGACAGAATAGATAATTGCATAAAATACGCACACAGAAAAACACACGTTGTAATTATAGGTACACATAAAGCACAGTTACTGCTAAAGAACACTAGATATATCGAATATTAATCATATTATTTGTTTTATGGGGCAAGTAATATTTTTCTAAAGTTTCGACAATATTGAGAGATATGCCGACATTTTTAAACGGTTTTGGGACCTTAAACAAAATAATAAAAAATGAGGGCCTGTGGGACTGATTATTTGGCTAGTACCTACTAAGCACAAAACATGGTCTGCCGTATGCCGAGTATGTGCGGTCGCGGCAGACCATGTAGGAGATGGCGAGACGAGCTGGATACGTCCCGTCAAAACTGAAAGGAGGACACACGTGCTCGCGAAAAATGGATGGAGTGGAGGAAGGCCAAGGAGTGAGACAGCGTAGGCTAGTAAAAAAAAATGAAAAAAAAGCATTAGACTACTGCTAACAGCAAAATAATTTTAACATTTTAAACCAGCTTCCTTAATACTCCTTTACAAATAGTATTTACTGGAGGAGCATGAGTATGTTCTAGCATTGACGATAGGACCCTACGATCTGACGGTTTCAGATCCTTTGTCATGACCAGCTTTGCTTTGCAGTTCCTTCCGGAAGTACAATTCCAAACGTTTTTATTCTTCCGTCTGTGGCAGTAGAACGTGTAGTCATTCACAACAGCTAGCTCGTGTCCGTCATATTTCCTGATGTATGTCACTGAAAATGAAAACTTTGTTTTAAGAAAAACTGTTATATATGGCAGAAATAGTATGTCAGCCAGTTCTATGGCACTTCGTGGCCACCCACATGGTATAAGATTAAGATAGAGCAATAAACGCCACAATCATTTCCATTGAATACAAATCGTTTTTTTTTGGATATATGTATACCTACGCCCTAAGAACTCAAAGTCGTGGAAGCAAAAAAAAAAAAAGTTTGAAAATATATTTATTTGTTGTAAAAATCAAAATTGAATCGCAATGTTTTAACATTGGTAAGTGATATCATAAAGCACCATAAATATGAGGTTTTACCTTTAACAATAATTTGATTACCTTTCAATAACTTTTACAGTTTCTTATAAGCATCGGAAGTATATTAATTTTATGCTTCAGGTACCACCATATAAGCCTATACCATATTCTTTTTATGCTTCAGTTATTGCCACCATATAAGCTTAAACAAAAGTATAGTGTTTTCAAAACTGACATATGTATTTGGAAAAAGATGTTAATAAATACTGATGATATGTTGCTATGCACAACCATCTATAATAGTCAAAACAATTCTTCGTACTCAAATACAAACTATTCTTATTCGGGCATTAAAGCATACTTTTAAGTGTAAGATATAGCATCTCCATCATTATTTCAGTCAAAAGACGTCCACTGTTGGATGTAGGCCTCTCCTAAGCATCGCGACACCGACTGGTCCTGCACTGCAAGATTCCAGCGGCTCACAGTGTGCCTAACCAAGTCGTCAGCACACCTATCAGCTACCCAAGCCGCCGTGCCTTTATTCCATCATATCAACTTAAAGGCGTCCTCAGCTGGACGTAGGTCGAGGAGTCCTACCGTGTTAACCAGTTCTTTGCTTCTCGCATTCGGCGGCTTCCTACGGCCTTCACCAGATCATCGGTCCACCTTGTGGGAGGCCTTCCAAAGTTACGTCTTCCAGAACCTTTCGGTCCCATCGGCTACATATCCACCATACCATTACTATCATATCCTAACATAAAATCCATCCACAATCATGAAGGTTGGCGGTGGATGTCTGTGCTCCAGCTTAGCAGATATAACGTTCCGCTTCAGAGGTTCAGGTTCCTTGCAGGTGATCAGTCTAGCCTTACAGAGCCATCCATTGGTGCACGTCCATATCTTTGTTTTCGCGTTGATCTTGTGGCAATAGAACGTATAACCGTTCACCATCGCCAGTTCTTTTTTGTTTCTCTTCATCATCCATTTTACTGAAATATAATTGTTTTTTTTAAGGGGTATACGCTTATTGAGTTCCAAAAAAATGATTTTATCGTTTTTTGCAATTTTCTCTTTCATCATGCCCTACAAGCAAAAAATCGAAGACATAGGACATGACCAGAGATCGGATATTCGGATGCATATTTACCTAAAGTTGAGATGTTGGCTAAAATGGAATGCGCTTTTGTATCGAAAAAATCTTAATTTAGGTAAGTAATTTGTTTATGTTTTGTTTTAACTAATACAAACCACCCTCCTCCAGTACATACACATATTTGTATCGGGATAAACATTAATTTTAAATTAATACACATCTGAATAGTTACGCAGTCCAAGAGTCCCGGGGTTTTCAATAATTATTACAAATAATTTATCAAACTCAAAACTCAAACTCAAAGCATTTATTTCAATTAAACCATTTACAGGTACTTTTGAATTGTCAAAAAGTCCACCAGTTGGAAAGTTGAAGCTAGTTGCCCATTCCAAAACGTAGTTCTCTATGGAGAAGAACGGGCAAGAAACTCCATGGACACTCTTTTTAATCATGTTAAGTATTACAAAAACTTGGGAACAATATTCTTGTTGCTTCTATATGTGAGAACAATGTAAAAAAAAACAATTCTAAATATAAGATTTAAAATAAGCCATAGAAGTTGGGAGATGACCAGTCTCAACCGACGGCGCCCGTTCACGAACTTGACGCGTGGATCAGCACCATCCAGCTCAACCATTTTGTAGGGAACCGAATGATCCAACACACGCGCCACCATCAGCGAGACATTTAAGTGAGCATGACATACTCTCAACTGCCACTCTTTTTCAAGTCAACGTACATCAAAACAACATAATTATTATACGGATGCATGGTACTCACATTTACAAAGTTTAAACAAAATGCTTCTAAATTATACAAAATTATAGTTTGCAATGTATTTGAGAAATTAATAAAATTTGATTTCCAAAAAGAAAGAAAAATATTTAACATCTTTTGAAATTTTAAAAAATAATACTTGATTCAGTAAAAATAAAAACTTATTCGTAATGTCAAAAAATAAAAATAATAGGAACAGAAATGTTCATAATGTTAGAAAACATAAAAAAGGGACGCATCTCTTCCAAATATGAAAATTTTAAATAGTAAGCCCAGGTGCCTGTGGAGTCGGAACAGCAATATAAAGCCGCTTCCATACTTTCATTGCTAAAAATTTTCTTTAGGTAAATATGCATCCGAATATCCGTTCTCCGAACATGACTGTACCAATCCGCACTGGGCCACGTGATGGATTATGGGCAACTCCCTCTCATATAGAGGAGGCCTGTGTCGACGGAGTGGAAGTATTATAAGCTGATTTTGCAGCCCAGTCATCATCATCTGCCTAGCTATTTTCAACTATGTTGGGGTTGGCTTCCAGTCTAACCGATTGCAACTGAATACCAGTGTTTTACATGCAAAGTACTAATATAATTTGCAGCTCAGTATCAGTATTTTATTTTAGCCGTATGAATATTGGTAATTTGTCGTGCTAAAAAATCTTCAGTAAAACAAAAATAACACAAAAAAAACATTTATTGACATAAAACAAACGTACAAAATTATGAGCAAAATTTTTGTTCCAGAAGCGGGGTAGTAGTAATGGACAATTATTATCGGTTTAAAAACCGGGAACGGTACCTACCTACCGGTAAAAATATAGCCCTTACCATTTAGGGGTATGAAAAATAGATGTTGGCCGATTCTCAGACCTACCCGATAAGCACACGAAATTTTATCAAAATCGGTCAAGCCGTTTCGGAGGAGTATGGCAACGAAAACTGTGACACGAGAATTTTATATATTAGATTAGAAGAAAGATGATCCAGGTTACAAATGATAACCGCTTTCGCATCCCAACATTAAGCTTTAAAAAAGACTTTTTAGTGGTTATGCTCGTTTTTTATTCTAACTATGACAGCACCATCAGTAAATACATTTGATTTACATCCTGTAGCTCTCCGAATACAACGCCACCGTATCTGATTCTTTTTGGTAAGCAGATAACCTCGATTGAATCGATAGGGACCTACGTTGAGACACAGATTGCCCCATTTTGTTCTGCTGAATATCGGAAAATCGTTCTGCTCCGAATCAGAATCTGTAAAAAAACGTGATTGGTAAAGAAAATCAAATTGAATCTGATCGTAATGGAGCACATTTACGATTTATAAAATCGTGATGTCATAACTCACTTTGTTACAATGAGCTAGTTTTACATTAAAAATCGTGTTGGTGCTCCTTAAAAGTTTCCTAATAGATCAGTATTTTGTGAACACTAACCGATACTGGTAGCGAAACACAATATATTGTACCTTTAAGTATAATATCAAGCCTCGTTTGTAAAATGTCAATGACGAGGAGAAGCAATTCATTCGTCTATTATGGAGACAACAAGCTGTCAAGTATAGATGCTAGTCTCGATCTTCTTAGGTAGCCTATGTCACCTTGGAAAATAAATCTAAGCTGAGAATCATCCACCAACTCCGGCGTGGCCCCCTATGGGGCCATTACAATAGAAAATTAATTGTATCTCATTAGCCGGGCTTGACAGACACTAAGCTGAGAATCATCCACCAACCCACATTGGTGGTGGATTACGGCCCACTCCCTCTTACAGAGAGAAAGAGGAGGAGGCCTCTGTCCCAGCAGTGGGAACATTTTACTGTGAATATTATAAAGAGAAAATATTTGATTTTTAGTTTGTTACGCTTTCACGATAAAACGGCTGAACGGGTATAGATGAAATTTGACACATGGGTAGACCATGACCTGTAGAAGGATGAAGGCTACTTTTCATCCTGGATCGCAAAAAAAGCCGCGGGCAACAGCTAGTACCATATTAACTCTGTTACTAACTCTCTCTCACTGCGAGATTCTAATGTGTAGTTAGATGCTATCCAAACACAGTGAAATATCTCGTAGTGTGCAAAAAACATACCTACTTCTCATCAGAGTATAAGAGGTGGATGGCATCTGCTCATTTATTAAATCAAGAATTTCTATTTGAAAAAAAAATTGTCGCAGAACTTTCTTTTTTTAATCATGTATTTATTTTATTATTTATTTACACATAGTAAAACACATAGAGACACAACATAATAATAATTAGAGTACAAAGGTACTCTTATAAATTAGGTTATTAAAAAAATTATGATTATACAATTCATTTTTTTTTTAAATTAAGTACTTTCTATTTCCATTGCCTGCTGAAATGAACGAAATCGCAATATTTTTGCTTATATCCTCTACGTACGTATAGAGCTTTTTAGTAGCTAACATCTCTATTTCTATATTCTAATGTACTTTCCATCAGGAGTTTGAATGATTCTCGGAGGAGGATGATTGTGTTCTGTCACCGCACTCTTTATCGTCCCATCCTCGTTCAGAGTAAGCTTGGCGCGACAATTCTTCCCTTTCTTGGAACAGGCTTGGTAACGAAACGAAGGACCTTGCTTCGAAAAGGTATAATTCTGATAGAGAATAACTGTTTTCTCATTCAGTATCACTACTCTGTATGGTTTATCTGAAAATTGAAGCATGAATTACTGTGGTGACTATAATGAAAATTAAAGAATGAATGGCTGAGGTATCTATAATGTAAATGGAAGAATGAATTAATTACTAGGGTATAATTAATGTAAATTGAAGAATGAATTACCATGGTATAAATAATGTAAATTGAAGAATGAATTACTAAAGTATAAATAATGTAAATTAAAGAATGAATGACTAAGGTATCCCTAATGTACATTGAAGAATGATGTACTAAGGTATAAATAATATAAATTTAAGAATGAATTACTAAGGTATAAATAATGTAAATTGAAGAATAAATGACTGATATTTATAATATAAAGCGAAGAATAAATGGCGGATATGTATAATGTAAAAAGAAGAATTAATTACTAAGCTATCTATAAAATAGATTAATTATAATTTCGGAAGTTGGTGACTTTGGATATATATTTGATTTTTTTGTCACCGCCTTCCGAAATTAAAGTTATATTTCACTTTGTAGTCTTAGTTTTTATTTTTCACTTTTTTGTTATAGTACCTACCCAACACCAATTTGTAATTTCTTCATCTTTGGGGTCAAAACAATGCATATTTATGCGATAGCAGCAATCGCGGTTGATTTGTTGTCATTTTTTGAAGAGTTCCGTTGGCTGTCTCCGAAACGCATCATAAGATCTATATAAAATTTAAATGAGACCATTTCGGAATAAACCCCTTTAGAACAAAAAAAAAATTTTGCAAATCAGTTTATATATGACGGAGTTATGCCCGAAAATACATTAAAAAAAAACATTTAGAATTGATAACCTCCATCTTTTTGAAGTCGGTAAAAAAAAAATATATTGGATGTTATTGTGCTGCGCCACCAAGGAATGAAGAAAATCTCGTGAGGAAATTTTGAATATTAATGTGGATGGCTATGGACTATGCATGGGGAAGAACAAAGAAACGATGAATGGCCTGTGTGAAAGATGATACTAGAACGTGGGTGACTATCGAGATGACGACTAATTGAGAAGTGAGGAAGAAACATACATGTTGCGCCGAACCCAAATAAATTGGAATAAGGGCAGGAGAATGATGATGCCACAACACTCATAAAACGTTTTTTTATCATCTTATAAAGTGTGGTCCAACCATAACGCACGATGTTAATTGTAAATAAAACAAAAAGTTTTCAGAGAATTATCTTAATTTTTTTTTATTATCTTAGAAAGATCTATGACAATTATATCTGAAACAAAATATCGGCCAAAACGCTGGCCGCGGCTTCGGTGGCAAACCTTTATCCGATAGTCCATATTTTCAATGACGCTGAGGCATAATTGAGGTTCAATGTCGTTAATGTGGCGAATTATCTCATCCGCTCTTGAATTGTTGTTGGCTTATTGACGTACACTTTTTCTTTTAAATATCCCCAAAGAAAGAAGTGCAACGGTGTTAAATCACAAGATCGTGGCGGCCAATTGACATCGCTACGACGTGAGATAACACGGCCATTGATTTTTTTGCGCAAACGAGCCATTGTTTCGTTGGCTGTGTCCTGTTGGAACCACATATCGTCCAGCTCCATATTCTCAATTTCTGGTCACAAAAAGTTCGTTATCGTCTCGCGATAGCGAACACCATTCACGGTAAGTGCTTGGCCGACCTCATTTTCGAAGAAGTACGGCCCGATGACGCCGCCAGCCCATAAACCGTACCAAACAGTCACTCTTTGTGGATGCATCGGCTTTTCAACAATTACTCGTGGATTCTAATTTGCCCAATTCTGCTTGTTAACGAATCCACTGAGGTGAAAGAGTGCTTCATGCATGCGTGCATGCACAGGTGTTTTCAAATCTCCTACAGACCCGGTTTGCTGAAAATTCTGCACAATTCTCCCGATTGTGGACACAATTGGTCAATTATGCTGACCAAAAAAATCACGAAGTGCACGAAATGCATTTTGATTTGAAAGCCCAATTTCATAAAACGCTTTAACAATTTTAACGCGCTGCTCAATTGTGTACCTCTCCATGGTTTAATTTGTCAAAGACTGAAACAAAGAAATAGCAAATAAAGTTGGGCAAAAAACTGGACGTTAAGGTGTAACTCACAATTAACATCGTGCGTTATGGTTGGACCACCCTTTACTTAAACTCAAAATAAGTGCAATTCATTCATTTTTTTATTAAATACAAGCTTTCTATTTACATTGCCTGCTGAAATGAACGAAATCGCAATATTTTTACTAAAATCCTTTACGTACGTATATAATTTTCTAGTAGCTACCATCTCTAGTTCGATATTTTAATATATTTTCCTTCAGAAGTTTTAATGATCCTCGGAGGGGGATGATTATGTTCTGTCACCGCACTCTTTATCGTCCCATCCTCATTCAGAGTGAGCTTGGCGCGACAGTCCTTCCCTTTCTTGGAACAGGCTTGGTAACGAAACGAACGACCTTGCTTCGAAAAGGTATAATTCTGGTAGAGAATAACTGTTTTCTCGTTCAGTTTCAGTACTTGGTATGGTTTATCTGTAAATTTAGGTTTAAATTTAGTCAATTATTCTTCATACATAGATACCTTAGTAGGTATTAATAAAGTAAATTGAAGAATGAATTACAGTAAGTTTACTGTAATTCATTGAGTTTAAAAAGTGCGGTGTTAATAATTTATGTAGTTACATATTAACTTTATGTCCCTCGGCAAACTGCGTGTTTCCTCAGTCGTCGGATTTTTATCAGTTGCCCTTTGCACTTGGTGCATACCAGATGGTCTCAATCGACTTGGAAGTTTGTAGAGATGTTAATACTCTTTAAAGTTAATGTAATTTATTTAAAAAAAAGGAGGAAAGCTCGTTTGTTTTCGCAAGTATGATGATTCCCAAGGCACATTTAGAAAATAGTTGTACTTTACTAAGGTATCTAGAAAGAAAGAAAATACATTTATTTTGCACAGACTAAAAAGGCACACAATACATCAAAGAACAAGAAAATAAAAAACCAACGAAAAGTTTAAAGAGCGATGACAGAAACTAGCATTATAGTGTGCCTCACGGCTGCGCTAATAAGGCCCAGTTCAGCAAAAATGCTAGACAACTAGTGCCTGACGCTGGTTTTCAACTGGACCTGACGTGTGAGGTAACGGAATGAATACTAAGGTATCTAGAATGTAAATTGAAGAATGAATACTACGGTATCTGTATTGTAAACCGAAAAATGAATATTACTATGGTATCTTTATTGTAAATTGAAGAATAAATTACTAACTTAGGTATCTATAAAATAGATAAAGTATAAGAACGAAGATTGGATGTTATTATCCTTCGCCACCAAAGAATGAGGAAAATGTCGTGAGGAAAGTTTTGAGTATGAATGTGGATGTGGCTTTGGAGTATCGATGGACAAAACCAAATAAACGATGAATTGACTGTGTGAAAGATGATATGGTTAGAAAGTAGGTGACTACCGAGATAATGACTAATAGAGAAGTGTGTAAGAAAAAAAAAATTGCGTGACCCCAAATAAATAAGGATAAGGGCAGGAGAATGATCGCAAATAAAATAAAACAAAAAGTTTCAAGTAAATCATTATTATTTATTGAATACTTTAATGGAATAAATAACAATGAAGGAGAGCTAGTTTTTGCATTCATAAAGTTGTTAGTAAAAATAAATTATAGTACAATAATATTTTAAACTAACAATTTTTATCTTTATTGTGTAAACTAGTTTCGGTAAAATTAAACTGTTCTCAGCAAGAATAGTAAAAGCAATTTGTGTACAACACTGTTAAAATCTGAACTTCTTTTATTATCTATCTTATAATTTTGTGTTTTTTTTTCTTTTAACTGTTTATTTACCTGTTTATTTGGTAAGCTTTGGTAAGTACTCACGTTTATGAACAATGAGGAGAGACGAATCAATAGATACTATTATGCATATGTAGGTAATTTTTTTTTTAAGTAGGAATTAGTGTAGTTATCGTATGTACTGGTCGAATTGAGAAACCTTTTTGGAAGACGATTAAAATGATAAAAATTAAACAGAATTCAATGAAATATGCATAGTAACCTTTATTGGTAATGTTCCTAAGAAAGTTCAAGCCCGAAACACTCGATGACCACATGAATGAACGTAAACGAGGCAAAATGAGTACCTATGTAACAATCGTAGCAGGTGGCCATCTGTGATTCCTGCCTACCCTCATGGGAAGAAAGCGTGAGTTATGTATGAATAAGATCAGGATGGCCTATATCATTACGACCTATTGTCCACATGGATCAAAAAAGGTTAACTTTATTGAAAATATAACTTAGGTAACAAAATAATCGTATTTTCCACTGTAATTAGCAACTAATATATCGATAGAACATAAAAAAATCAAAACATTTCTATGATAGCGCCGGATTATAAACGATTCGTCATGAAAGGCTCTCGAGCGAAATGTGTCTACTGCCTCGCTACCACAGATATGACTGTCAAACGTGACAAGCTGTCACTCTGACGTAGCGTACGTCAAAATAACAACTTGTTAATTGTCACTCTAATCCCACGTATACGACAGTGAATGTCACTACATATTCACCGACATATGTATATACAATTTAGTGATTATGCTCGTGTTTGTGCTTAACAATTTCATCATTGAAAGTTACGACCACACACTTACACCCGAGACGTTTGCGGGTGCACGACCACACCATTTTGTTGTCCTTGCACCTCCGAGCCAGGTTATACCGGTAGGTATCTAGAATCATCACAGGATTGCCATTCCTCGTCAGACCAAAGATTTTAACCTGAGTAACTGCAATAGAAAACGATGTGAGTGGTAATTTTGGAATGAACGAAGTTATTTAACGCAGCCTGCGGTAGGATTAAACTTGAAGAAAATTGTAGAAATCGCCACGTAGTTAATGAAAAACCGCTATGCCTTCTCCATGCGACTTTTTATTATTTATAATAGAAAGAGACCGAGTAGTTTTCACGGTTTTTGAGGGCGCTGAAGCTGATAGTGAGGTCAAAATGAAAATCCAAGATGACGGCTGCGAAAATTTTCCAATTTTTCATCAAGGGTATCGTTTTTATGGTTTTCGAGGGTGCTGTAGCCGATGATAAGATTAAAATAAAATGAATATCTAAGATGGCGGCTGCGCAAATTTTCAAATGTTTCTTCATGGAGCTCGTTTTTATAGTGTTCGACAATCTAAATCTCCATATCGAATTATATTCGGAGTCAAAGAAAAGCGCCAGAAGGGTTTTTCTTTTTTCTTGTAAATTTTGAGATTCAATGTGCACTTTTTTCATTCCTAATGTCGGTATTATGGTGAACACGTCCATCAAAAACATGGAATTACATTCACGTTGGGAGCGTCATTTTACTTTCCATTGTTATTATGATGCCGTTGGAAATTATAAAGTGGCCTTTAATGATCCAACTGAAGTAAAAAATTGGATTTTGACAGTACTTTATGAATTCTTCCAAGAACCAGGGCACGCCCGGAAGATGCTAACTTAGTCGGATATTATTATGAAAAAAATTAAACGTTAATTTTAATAAAACAGATTAATAAACGATTACTTATTTTCTAAATGTAGAAAACAAAACACTTTGAAAACACAATTTTACCAAACCATATTAGCTACGTATTTTGCAATATTCAAAGTCATCGTATGCTCAACCAATTAATGTAAAAAGAATTAAAAATTATTTTAAATTGACTTTTATTACATTTAAACTATAACTTACTTACATATTATTATTAAATATAGGTTGGCAGCGACATCGACGAGTAAAACTGAAACTTCTAGAAAAAGAGTACATACTTTACGTTAGTTATCAAAAAAAAATGTACTGAATCCATGGTAATAGGTTGTGCGTCGAAGTCCCTGCTACCCTGTATACGTGTACAAAAAAAAGTATGAGCGCGATTTTAATTTAAATTTTAAATTTCCCAAAATACACTTATTACAAAAAACCCGTACGTAATTTAGTATTTACGCTTATAACTAAAAAAAAAAATGAAAAGTCCATCAAGCTTAAACAATTCTGTACCTACTTACATTTCCAGTTTCTAAAGATGCGAATGTTCTTTTTTATGTGAAACTATTACATTGTCGACTGTGATAATAACTGATTTGCATGCCAAATCCGTCCGAGTACACTGCCATCTTTGTTTAAGCCCTTTGTACCTATTCAGGCGATTATACCGATAAGTACCATAGATGATGACGTCATTACCACTCTTTGTCGTACTGAAAACTGGCTCGAAATCTGAAACAAAACCGCACCGTTAAAACAGAAGAAATAAAAGAAAAGAAGACTTGATTGCCACTAACAAAAGGTACCTAATTGTAAAAAAAAAATTACATATAGGCTCAAGATTTTCTATATCAGTATGATCCATTGTCCACGTGGATTAAAAAAGGGTTAACATTATTGAAAATATAACTTAAGTAACAAAATAATCGTATTTTTCACTGTAATTAGCAAGTAATAAATCTAATGAACATAAATAAAACAAAACATTTCTATGAGAACCGTTATGCCTCCTACATGCGACTTTTTGACGGTCAAAATGAAAATCCAAGATGGCGGCTGTGGAAATGTTCAAATTTTTCATCATGGGTGTCATTTTGATGGTTTTTGAGAGTTCTGAAGCCGATAATGAGATTAAATTGAAAATCTAAGATGGCGGCTGCGAAAATTTTCAAATGTTTCATCATGGGGTTCGTTTTTATGGTGTTAGATAATCTAATTCTCTATAACGAATATCATTCGTCCACTTCCATAAAATGTTTGGAAATACGTGCACGTTGAGAGCGTCTTCATATTTTTCCATACATTTTACTTCCCAGTATTATGTGATGTCGTTAGAAATTATAAAAACTCATTAGTGGGTTTTAATGATCCAATTGTAATAAAAGATTTGATTTTAACTGTATAGCAGGAAAACCCGTAACACAGTGTAGAAATTTTATGCCTACGCATAGAATTTGCGCATTTTTTTTAAATGGAAAGTACATACGTACTTTCCTAAATCTTGCAAGTGAACCAAGGGACACCCAGACTGCCAGAGGCGCGGGTTGTTCGAAAGAGATACCGTGGCCCCTGGCACACAGGCAACTGAAGGAACACGGATGGGTTTTAGTCAGTAAAAGTCTACACGCCCTCCCGCTCCACCCTGAGCGGGAGAAGTTATATGATGATTACCCACCAGCAAAAAAAAAAAACGTTAATTGTAATGAAACAGATAAGTTTAATAAATTATTACTTCTTTTCTAAATATAGATAATTAAACACTTTGAAAACACAATTTTACCAAACCATATTAGCTACGTATTTTGTAATATTAATCAACAAAGCAGCATTTTCTTCGTATGTTAGACCACATATTGTAAAAAGAATTCAAACTTTTATCTAAGATGACTTTTTTTACATTTAAGCTTTAACTTACATATTATTATTAAATACAGGTTGGCTGCGACATCGACGCGCAAACTGAAACCATGCATGAATAAAAATGATTCTAGAATAAGAGTACATATTATACGTCAGTTATCAAAAAGAATGTACTGAATCCATGGTAAGGGACCATTCAAGTATTACGTAAGCACTACAGGGGGGCGGGGGGGTCTTTGCTTTGCTTATTTTTGATGACATGGGGGATGGGGGGTCTGGATGGTGATTACGTCAGCAGAATTTATTTATTAACTTTTGGATTTTCTACAAAATTTAACAATTATTGCAGCCCTACTTGTCTATGAACGGCTCGAAGAAAACGATGACAATATACCAAAATCACAAGAAAGTGAGCAGACACGTTAGGTGTCTGCTACCAATGTTTACGTGAGCATGGGAGGGAGGAGTAAGAGCTTTGCTCACTTTTGCTGACAAGGGGCAATAATTGCTAAAAAACTGCTTACGTAATACTTGAATGGCCCCTAACAGGTTGTGCGATGATGTCTCTGCCACCCTGTATACATATGTGTACAAAAGTGTGAGCAAGATTTAATATTTTTTTTCTGAAATACACTTAACAAAGTATTATTATATATACGCAATTTCGTTTTAACGCTTATAATTGAAGAATTTAATAAAAACTCTGTACACCAACATTTCCAGTTTCTAAAGATGCGAATGTTCTTTTTTATGTGAAACTATCATATTGTCGACTGTGACAATAACTGATTTGCATCCCATAGTTGTCCGAGTACAGTGCCATCTTTGTTTAGACCCCTTGTACCTATTCACGCGATTATACCGATAAGTACCATAAACGATGACGTCATTACCACTCTTTGTCGTACTAAAAACTGGCTCGAAATCTGTAACAAAACCAGACTGTTAAAACAAAAGAAATAAAAGAAAGAAGACGTTATTGTAAACAAATAATATTACAATACAAACATTTAAATAAATTAAATTGAAGTGCCAGTTTGTAGTGTCCAAATAACGGCTTATATCTAAATGCTTATTATTGAAGGTATAAAACAAAAATAACAATTAAAAAAAAACTATGTTTATTCCGGCTAATCTTTGAAACGGTTGGACCGATTTTGACGGGACTTTCACTGACAGATAGATAATGTTATAGAGGTAGTTTAAGCTAACACACTCCCGGAAGCCCGTTCAAGCCATCCACGTGGGCACAGCTAGTATATAATAAATAATTTAATTCAATTAAAAAGCGTGGGGTGCTTTTTAAGGTATTTTTATAATCAATTAATGTCAAGCACCCCACGCTTTTTAATTGAATTAAATTATTTTCTCCTTTTTTTAGTTTGGTTTTTAAAGCGTGTTTTTTAGTTTTTTAAACTATTATTTATTTTATATTTTTTAGTTCTGCTAACTACAAAAACGTGTTTTTTTTCTAATTTTTTTTTAAATTATTGAATTGTCATCGGTCCTCGACAAGTTTACAAAGTTTCAATGAAATCTGACCGTTAAAAGTGGGTCAAAATCGCGCTCAAAGGAGTCGGTTACATACAAACAAACAAACCAACAAACAAACAAACATACAAGTGAAGCTAATATAAAACGTGTAAAAAGCCACAGACTCTCTTTTCCATCACTATGGTTGGGGGGTAAGTTTCTAAGCGTTGTTCATACACAATAAAAAACAGCTATAATACTCCCTTTTCTTTAACTATGGTGGGTTTGCCTTCATAATGTGTGTTGTTCCAGCGTAGGCATCTACGTGGATACATCGCCTACGTGGTAGAACCACATCGTCGTACTTATCTTGTATGTTCTATAGGCCTATATATAAATATCTGTAATGTTATCAAGTTTTTTTTAAATGTTATGTCATCTTTTTATATACACGTATTTCTATGACAAATAAATCTATTTTCTTTCTTTCTATCTTTTGCTCGCCTGCGGTATTATAGATATTGTTTGGTCCCGAATACAATCATAAGCTAAAACCTTTTAAAAGGTCTTAGGAGAGCCCTTCCCGGTCCGTCTATCGTCAGATTTCTTTTTTGTTTTATGCGACGAAATGCGCGCGCGAAGATTTCACAAAACTTGTTCCAGGAAATACGTGTTTTTTTTACATTTAAAGTTTAAAAAAATGGTCATTTGGGATCCCCATTACATGTCCGAGATTTCTTTGATAATTTTTTCTTTACTTTTCAATGTATCACTACATTATGAATCGCCAAAGTTCAGACAAAAAAAAAAATCAATAAGCTGAATTTCAGAAATCTTTATTGAATTTGTTTCTTTAAAAAGTTTTTTTTCTTAAATACATATCTAGTTATAAACCACGAGATACCTGTGTGAACAAAATATCTGAAGGAAAATTTATTATAATGTCATAATCACGTACGAGCGTTTTTTTGAAAATTATGACGGTTTGGCGTAGTACAACAATATTTTTTCGCATAATATTGTTTTATTGACCAGAAGAGTAAATCGAAAAAAAAATACAACGGTTATTACTTAAATTACAGCACAATGCCATATACGGCTTGGTACGCACTACCGTACATTATAGTTCATGCCTACGTGATTTCGCATGCTTTTAGCAATTATACTGTATGAAAATCTTTGAAACAGTTCCGTTTGTCATTGTAGCACAAATAGACTTCACATTTTTCACACTTGGTGAATAAACGGAACTTTGAGCAGTTTTCATTTCTGTCGATTTTTCATCCGCGTGGGGAAATGATTGATGTTATCCATTCTTACGGATTTTAGGGGCACGTCTAGATGTCTTTCAGGAGCTTTTCGAGTCTTTTTAGTGGGTACCGAAGAATCGGGCAAGCTGGATGGAGTACCGCCTCGTCTTGTTGGAGTACCAAATCGGCTTGATGTCGAGGTTCCAAAAAGTTTAGCTGGATGCCCACGTTTTTTTGCCACTGCTAGTACATTTCCTGCCTTACACAAAGGATCTGAAACTGCGAGTTTTAAATCAATTGGCAGGATGTATTTCACTTTTCCATCACTTAAGCGCCATAACAGCCAAGCGTTTACCATGCACAGGTCCACTATGTGGAAAAAATATATTTTATCTACTCTTATATCCTAAAATTGTAATTATAAACTTCAAAACGAGTTTATTTAAAAAACTTCTCAACAGCTTTTCTCTACTAAAATAATGTTATAAATCAATATTTTATCAATACGATACAGGGAAAATCCAAGAAGATAATTAATATCACCAAGGTGTTTCCATATTTTTTTTTTTTAAATAATGGAATTCATATGCGGTGCGTGCCATTTTTATAGCATTAGAAAACTATTATTTATATATGGTCATCGCATCGTTGGAGCTTTCAAATTCAGACTTCAATATGGGGATTTTTAGGCGCACGACTAGAGAAGGGTTCGTATTCAGGGTCGAAGTCTGAATCCAGGTCATCATGATACAAGGAACTATCACCAGATATATAATTATCATGCTTGGAACCACCATAGAAGTGTGAAATGTCCATTCCTGAAATGAAATGAAAGCGTAACCGAAAAGCAAGCAGTGCATACGAATCCAAATATGACAGGCAGTATGAAACGAGAGTACGACTAAACGCCGACAGACTGAACACCGACAAGAGTTTACTTCGACGGGACTCTTCGCAGACAGGACACTTCGCCGACAGGAACTGTCACTAACATGGAAGTAGCGCTCACCGGCCGCTGCCACGGCACCGCTCGCTTGGCTCGCGCGCGGTTGGTCGCAATTCTAACCTAATCTAACCTATTACCTACCTGATGAGCCCTGTCGGCGAAGAGTCCCGTCGAAGTAAAGTCTTGTCGGTGTTCAGTCTGTCGGCGTAGTGTCTGTCGGCGTTTAGTAATACACTGGTATGAAACGGTTCAAAATTTGAACAAATACAAAAAAAGTGCCAACGCAAAACCCATTCCCCGCATAATAACCTGAATAAAAGAGATCAAATTAATTTTATATGAAGTTTTTACTCACCTTTTTTTTTCCACAGTCAAAAGTAGCAATAATTTATTTTCGCTTCACTAACCAGACGCGCTGCACATAACCTCTAATACTTTTGACAGATTGCACTTACCATAGATCATAAACGTTTCATTGTACAAATAAATGCTTACTATTAGACAGTTTAGTTTTTCAGCCATTGGCTTTTTTTTTTGGGTGGGAAATCATCAAATAACTTCTCCCGCTCTGGGTGGGGCAGGAGGGCGTGTCAGACTTTTACTGACTAAAACCCACCCGTGTTCCCTCAGTTGCCTGTGTGCCAGAGGCGACGGTATCTCTTTCGAACAACCCTCACCCCTGGCAGGCATCGGTCCTTGCGGATCCCATCAGTTGGTGCTGACATCACTCTGAGGCGCGCGTGGAACACAACGCGCCGTCGACCCGGGCTTGGTCCTTACCGAACAGCGAGCTACCCATTACTCGCCGTCCGCAAGCCCGCGCCTACGGTGGCCGGGAATCAGCCTGGGATTCCCGACGCCCAGGCCAGGCCCACGGCGTCTCTAGCCATTGGTAATTTGTTAAACTGTAATAAAATTTGAAACTTATGAAGCCATTAATAGCTTCGTATGCGGAAAGGGGTTAAGATGTTTTTGTTGCATTTAGGTATGCCAGAAAACCAACAATCTTTCTTTAATTTCAGTAAATTGCATTAGTTATTTATTTAAAACAAAAACTTCAATGGTTATGCTCATATTTAAGACTAACTATTACATTGTTCACTGTGATCAGAACTGATTTGCATCCCGACGATCTTCTAGTACATCGCCATCGGATCCTGTGTCTATTGCCGATAGAAGCCTGATTGTAGCGATGAGAACCAATGGTAATTAAAGGATTGCCATGCATAGTTGTGGTGAAAATTGCGTCTGCAATGTAAGTGTAACATCTTTTAATGTAAGTAACATAACAACATGTATTTCACGAAGGGATAATCAGAGGTCTACATACAAGGTGTACATGTACCCAGATACCATCATTTATTTTATTGAATTACTATTATGACTTACATTTGTTTTTCAGGTCATCATTGTCTACCTAGCCGTTTTCCAACTGTGTTGGGTGTCGGCTTCCAGTCTTATCGGATGCACCTTAATACCAGTTTTTATATGGGGAGACTACCTCTACAACCTAGTTCTTTACTGGCCAATACGATACACCTTTGTAAGACTAGTTGTCAGTGTTTCGGGGTTCTGACTTCTGACGCCCCGTAACTACTGTCAAAGATCCACGAATGACAGCCCGGACCAACGGCTTAATGTGCTTACCGAGGCACGGAGGAGTCTTGCTATGTAAAGATGGTCACCTCAGACCAACCACAGGAAGCGAAGCTTAACCTGGTCCATCGACCCATGTTATTATTTACCCACCTTCATTTGTTATAAGGTAAAATAGCAATGCAGTCAATTTAAACGCCAAAAACCAATTAAACACCACCGCCAATAAAATTGACATGTTGTTGTTGCCATTAATATAATATATTAATATCTGGACGACTGAGCTTTGCTCGGTATTTTTTTTTTTTTTGGTTTGACGTTTTCTAAAAATAAAACCTAGCTAGATCGATTTATCGCCCCGAAACCCCCTCCATGCTAAATTTCATGAAAATAGTTGGAGCCGTTACCGAGATTCACATTATAATATATATATGTATTATATGTATATACGGGCTGATTTTTTAGTCACCGTCCAAATTTTTCAGGGTGATAGTACCCGTTAAATTGAACAACTTTCTCCAAGGAACATGGGTCGAAATATGAAAAAAAAAATCGGACCTCCCATACAAAATCGACCAGCTAACTATTGATTTTGCATGGGAGGTCGATTTTTTTTTTCATATTTCGACCCATGTTCCTTGGAGAAAGTTGTTCAATTTCACGGGTACTATGACCCTGAAAAATTTGGACGGTGACTAAAAAATCAGCCTGTATATATATACAAGAATTGCTCGTTTAGAGGTATTAGATAGAGATTGATTGATTTGATTGTAAGTATGTTATTAAAGACATCTTTTTAATTTGTGATATTCTTTATTGATCACCAAAAATGTCACAAAATGTTACTTACTTTCTTACGATATAATAAATATCTAATACAAAACATATTGCGGATTTTTTCGTATCTCAATCTTCGACACAACTTTAGTGTGGAAATGAGTAAGAATCGGTGGCACACATAAAAGGTCAGGTCAAGGGTCTGGTCCACTCAATCCTTGTTCTTTCCTCATAAGACCATTGCAGACACCAATCTTCACATGATCGGACCAAGATTATGTCTGGACTTTAAACGAGACTGTAACCTCTCAGTTTGTACCGGCCTTTCTTCTCGATAGTAGTCAGATAGGAAACACCAGCCTCATCTAGTTTTTAAAATACGATTGACGTGTTTAATGTGTTTGTACAAACCTATCTACAGAAATATAATCATTTATCAAGCAACGGTAACGTTACCGAAAGTTTTTCGATGGCAAATGGCCAAAGATTTTTCACACTACTTTGATGTGAGTCGGCACTATCCGCAGGTTATCTATTCTAAAAATATATTAAATAATAAACTATTTATTATTATAGATTCATACAAAAACAGGTGTGGTCTAAAGCCGCCACTGCAAGCAAACTATAAAAAAGAAAAAGATTATAATAAAACAAATAAATAAGATTTTACCTAAATAACCAATAATGAATTAATGAAATGCACCGACCCCAGCGTGGTTTGACCAGACTCGATTAATCGAATTAAGCACAAGCATATGCACTAGGCCTCTTGTTTCATAAAATAAAAAAAGGATATTAAGAAAACAAAGAAATAAGATTTAACCTACCTAACAAATGGGAAGATTTATTATATTTTAATGGTTATGTTCGTTTTTAGTTAAAACTAACATTCTGTTGACTGTTATAGCAACGCACCTACATCCATAGACTTTCCTAGCACATGTCCATCGCATTCTGCTACCCAAGGAACCAGCCGCGGCCTGATGATACCGATATCCATTGATATTCAGCATATAATTACCACTTTTCGTCGTCGTGAAAATTGCCACTGTAAGTGAAAAAATATATTAAGTCACACTCCTTACAAACTAACTCATAATTGCCTACTACTAAGAAAGTTAGTAGTCAGAAGATCGCGGGTAAGACGTGGTTGTGACCCGCACATACCAGGGAAGCATGGCATAAATGAGAGGACACCTATAGTCAGCAGGATGTGGAATAAGGCTACCGATGATGATGATGATGATTGTAGGAGCACCGGCCTGTCCATGTCCTGTGTAACCATCGTCTGGGCTGAGCTGAGCCAATCACGGCACGACAGTACCGCCAGTCCTACTACTGCGTAAAATGGCGAGGGGATTTCGGATACGGATACGGATTTCGCTTCTTTACGAAGTAATAGTTATTTTACTTAGCTAAAGGTAAGGTATAAAACTAACATTTCAACTGCTGAGGAATTTGTGAAAGTGGTGAAGGTAGGGCGTTTTGGGGGCTATCTCTGACTTTAATGGCAATAAAAGAGTGCGGTACAGTTTTCAGCTTTAATTCAACAAAGGGAAGGTACATAATATGAATAAATAAGCGGATATAAATAAGTCCAAGACATTACACATGAATATATTTTTCAAATCTTGATCAAAGTTTACATTTTTTTGGTGGGAAATCATCAAATAACTTGGGGCGACGGTATCTCTTGTAACTAATGGTTGTGTTCATTTTTAATCTGAACTATAACATCACCAACTGTTATTAAAACGCATTTACAACTAATGTCTGATCGCGTGCACCTCCATCTTGTTTTATTGTTGTCTTTAGTAGCACTCGTTCGGTTATATCGATACCGACCCAGGATGATCACCGGGTTGCCACTCCTTGTTGTTGTAAAAATAACTGTAAAAAGAACTGGTGTTAATTATGCAATTAAGTTGTTTTTTTAGATATTAAGTTGGCTTTCATTTAAGAGCATATTGTCCCTCACTCACCACACTTTTGTGTGTATCACACACACGAAGCATACAACGTGCTTCGCGTTCAATATAACAACGTCTCCAGAGCAGAGAGGTGTAAGAGGGAGCTCACAACAACCGGACTCCCCAAATGTCAACCTCACTTGCGCACGGTACACCCTGCTACTGACCAACGAAGCGCTGGCGACGGGCCGATGGCCGTATAAGCATCCAACAAGCCAATCTAAATTCTCCAGAGCGATTGCGGGCAGCAGCGTCATCGTTGCAAAAGGACTGGCCCTATTATCTAAATAATTATCAATTTTCGAGCTGAGAGAATCCGTACGATGAGGCCTACCCTCCGATCTACACAGCTTCAAACTGCTCTAGGATCCGAAAAGTTCCAACTGGATCTTCAAAATCGATTCGCCCTACTGGAAACCACAGGTAATGTCGACGAGAAAGACGACGAGGTGGTCAAAGCACTACGTGACGTGTCCCGCAGACTTTTCCCGTCGCAGCGAAAAAGTACGGTGTCCAAACTTTCCTCGGAGACTCTCGGACTTATGAGAGAGAGAAAGACGAGAATTACCATCCATGCAGCCGTTTTCGTCAGAGAAGAAGGCCTTAAACTTAAAAATAAGAAAGCTAACGCGACGCGATCTTCGGTGCTCCAACAGTCGCGACATTAAAGTTGCGATTGAGCAAAACCGAGAGCAAAAAGTATTCGCTCAGAAAAGATTGAGGTCCCATCTAACAAAACTAAGAATTCCGGATGGCAGAATCGTGACTTCGAAGTCGAAGATAATCGAGGAAGTCGAGGATTTTTACGGGCACCTGTACTCAACATGGAGGGCGAAACGAGCGGAACATAGTGCAGATGACCATCGAGCGGAATTAACGCGCCACTACACGGAGGACCTCATCCGGAAAAGAACCGGAGTCACTGACTTGATTGATTGATTTGAAGCGGATAAAAATAAGTCCAGCACATTACAAATGAATATTTATTTTGAAAATCTAGGTCAAAGTTAAATTTAAAATAATATTAATTAATGGTTATGTTCATTTTTAATCTGAACTATAACATCACCAATTGTTGTTAAAACGGATTTACAACTTATGTCTGTTCGCGTGCACCTCCATCTTGTTTTATTGTCTTTAGGAGCACTTCTTCGGTTATATCGATACCGACCCAGGATGATCACCGGGTTGCCACTCTTTGTTGTTGTAAAAATAACTGTAAAAGGAACTGGTGTTAATTATGCAATTAAGTTGTTTTTGAGTTATTAAGTTGACTTTAATTTTAGAACTTATTGTACCTCATTTTACGCTTGTGAGTGAATCACATACACGAAGTATACTACGCCCTCCGCGTTTAATTTAAGAACATGTTCAGGTCGTTGATGGGGGCTGCCGCGATGCTGTAGTGCCCCGGGCATGTTTGCCGAAGCTAGCGTTGATTGCTTCTATGCAACGATGCGTAAATGTAGCGTGTCTGGTGCACAGGGTGTGCGGCAGCCCCAAGAGCGTGCTGATGATGATAGCTGATAGGCTAAAAATACTTAACTTTAATTTTAGATGGCGGTGACAAAAAATTCAAATACATATCCAAAGATACCTACCTACTTCCTAAATTAAAGTAATTTTTCACTTTGTAGTGTTTTTTCGGAAATCGGTTGTTTTTTTTTTGGATTTTTTTTACATTAAATAATAATAATAATAAATGTTTTTTCTGAATAGCCATTAGTTCTACCATGAACCATTTCAAGGTTATTCATTAAATACCGGACAACCTGTATACGACGCTGCAGTGACTTCCAAGTCACTTACAGTTATCATCATCTGCCTAGCCTTTTCCCAACTACGTTGGGGTCGGCTTCCAGTCTAACCGCATACAGCTGAATACCAGTATTTCACACGGAGCGACAGCTTATCTGACCTCAACCACCCAATATCTGGGTAATACGATACCCCGTGGTAATTCGTCAGTAATTAATGTATGTGTAAGTGTTGGAAGTACGGTGGTTTGTAAGAAATGTAATGTACTGAATACTGTCTACGAGTCAAGGTTCTTATAAACAGGAGCGCTGCGAAAGCGCGACGCGAACAGTTTAATACTCTATGCGTGCCACAGACACTCGACTAAAAAATAAAACATATTAGGTAATCCCGTACATAATGTCGTTTTCCCCTATCATTTTCACACTAGCTGTTGTAGTCTGTGATCCAGGATGTACCTAAAGTAAACATGATAGATAGATAGATAAAACCTTTATTGGTGCACACAAAAGACATAACACTACACAAAAAAATACAATTAAATGATGACAAATAACACAAATTGAAATAAAAAACAAGGTGCCCATTACATCTAAAAAAGAAAAACATACTTAGGTGCTACAAGGCGCAAATTACAAGGTGCGGTGTGCGTCTCAAGGTTGCACCAAATGGGAGTCCAGCTCAGCATGTGTCAGGCAAATATACCTGACGCTGATATTCTGCTGGATCCCTGCAGTGACATACGGACGTACAGTAGACCAGATAAATTGGTGTTGAGACAATGTGTTTTGTGCGGAGTGAAATTATGTAAAGTTCTTGTTCATTGATTGTGAATGAGTATCGCGTATAGCCAAGGACGCTTTTGAAGTTTCCTACTCAGGTAAACAGGCTAAAGGATGGTAAATTGAAGAGGTCAGGTACTCACGGGATGCTGGGAGCCAGGAGATCACCACACTGTATCACTAGCAGTCGTATTTCACGATATTTTGGTGTTTTTTCAACGCACGCGTTGTCGCCGGCCGGCAATCTTCCTTTCGTTTTTCGAACTCCCATTTTCTCTCCACGCCGGCAGATGGCGGGAGCGATGCGTTGTCCTTCTCGCACTCACAGCGATAGGCGAGTGCGAGTGGCGGTGAATTTAAACAGGGAGGAAAAGGAAAGGATTGGGAATAGCATCCCGAAGCCTGTTCATATCCCCCCACTTGAAATCAACCAGGGATTTCACAAGATAAGATAGATGAAGTTCGAGACTTAAGGCCTATGCAGATTCATTTGTCATCAAGCTGATAAGATTAAAATAAGTTTAAATGTAATATACAATTTTGATATATAATAGATACTTGAAAATGTTTAAGTGTTATAAGTGCGTTAAATTATAAGTATGGAAATATATGTAGATAGATTAATTAGTTTGTTCAATTGGAAGAGGACAAATTTTGACAGCAGGTCTTACAAGTAAGCCTTTAGATGTTTTGACTGTCACAACCCGAGTAATGTCATCCTTACCCGGATGCAGCTGTACAACGCGACCCAACCTCCATTCGTTAGCAGGTAAGTTGGGTTCATAAATGGTTACAAGATCGTTCAGTTTTGGCTGACGCGGACGGTTGCCGTGTTTTAACCATTTCATTCGCTGTTGTAAGGTGTGCAAATAGTCCCTTTGCCAAGTGCGCCAAAAGCTCTGTGATAGGCGCTGTAATAGCTGCCAACGAGTACCTAATGTCTCGTTTTCGGCATACATCGGTTCAGGCAGCGATACTAAAGGTCGACCGATGAGGAAGTGACCAGCTGTAAGAGCGTCAACCTCGCCGGGATCGGAAGATAGTTCTACTAAGGGTCTAGAGTTTAACATGGCTTCCACCTTCGTTAAGATAGTATAAAATTCTTCAAAGGTAAGAATCTGGGATCCGATAATACGTTTTTTTTTTTTTTTTTTGGGTGGGAAATCATCAAATAACTTCTCCCGCTCTGGGTGGAGCGGGAGGGCGTGTCAGACTTTTACTGACTAAAACCCACCCGTGTTCCCTCAGTTGCCTGTGTGCCAGGGGCCGCGGTATCTCTTTCGAACAACCCGCACCCCTGGCAGGCATCGGTCCTTGCGAACCCCACCTATTGGTGCTGACATCTCTTTGAGGCGCGCGTGGAACACAACGCGCCGTCGACCCGGGCTTGGTCCTTACCGGACAGCGAGCTACCCATTACTCGCCGTCCGCAAGCCCGCGCCTACGGTGGCCGGGAATCAGCCTGGGATTCCCGACGCCCAGGGCTTCTCCCGCGGCGACTACGGCCGTGAGGGCGCATATACTGCCTCTCCCTCACGTGCGCCGCCTCCCTCTTTGCGAGCATTACTGCTTCGCAGAAGGAAGTGACGGCTAACCATTCACTCTCGCTCCGTACCATGGCCTGCACCAGGGCCGGACGCGAGAGATCGCCGCCGCCGATCGCCTCCACGAGGACACGGCGGTGCTCCGCCCAAGCCGGGCAGACTGCCACCGTATGCTCCACCGTGTCCTCAGGGCGATCTTCGCAATGGAAGCACCCGGGCGTTTCCTCCCGCCATCCGATAATACGTTTGAGATGGTATTTTGTCGATTTTATACCGCTCTCGAAAATGCCTCCGAAGTGAGGACCGGAAGGAGGATTGAGCTTCCACGTGATTTCACGAGAAGCGAGGTGACTGGAAATACTATCGCTTTCGCGGTTGAGCATTTCGCTAACTTCCGACAAGTAACGCCTGGCACCCACGAAGTTAGTACCACCATCTGTGACTATGGAGTGACAAAGTCCTCTCCGCGATACAAAACGATCCAAGGCCGCTATGAATGCTTCAGGTGTGAGCTCAGTAACCAGCTCGAGATGTACAGCCTTGGTCGCGTGGCAGACTATGAGGCAAAGATACGCTTTGTAAGTTTTAGCGTTACGACGTCTACTTTCTTTTATCATAAAAGAACCTCCGAAGTCGATCCCGATTGTTTTAAAACAATGACCCGGTTGTAATCGAGAAGATGGAAGGTCACCTTGTAAAGGTTGAAGTGGAATAGGTTTGATTTGAAAACAGGTCACGCATTTAGATAACCGCGATCTGATAAGATTTCTAATGCCGAGTATCCAAAATCGACGCATAATTAAAGATTGGAGTAGGCGAGGCCCACAATGAAGTTATGTTGTATGATAGTGGTCAATAAGAAGAGTACTCAATTGAGAAATCTTAGGTAAGAGGTATGGATGTTTGACGCGACCTGGTAATGACGCGTGCTTGAGACGTCCCCCCACTCGCAAGATTCCGCGAGTGTCAAGAAAAGGAGAGAGTTTAGATAAATGTTTGGGTAAAGGTTTCTTGGATGCTATTAAAGATATGACATAATTAAAACTTTGATGTTGAACATGTTTTGTTAAATGATCTAAAGATTGGATTAATTCAGTGGCTGTCAGATAAGATAATAAGTTACGCTCAGAACGTTTAGTTTTCGCGTTGTTGATAAAACGGTAGATCCATGCAACTACTCTTTCCACTCGGGAAAGAGAGGAGTGGCGTTCCAGGATGGAATCAAGCAAGTCAGCGTCACGTGTCACACCCGTATGACCCGCGCGTGATGCGGGCTTAAGTTCTGGCACGTTATCGGACACTTCAACTGCTGAAACAGGCTGGTTGAATGGTTCGTTGGACAGCCACTGAGGACCAGACCACCAGATTTGAGAAGGTATAATCCTACGAGGGATTTCTATTAATTTTAAATTATGAAGATCCGCTATAAAACCTTGCCATTCTAGAGCTATGTCTCTGGGCACAGGTTCGTCCCATGAAAGATTAAGACGCCACAAATCTTGAAGGAGCAATTTGGCTTTTAAAATAAAAGGTGTGAGCCACCCAAGAGGATCGTAAATACGCGCGATGCTAGATAAGATGGAACGCTTGGTACATTTATTGTCCTCGATTGGGGACTGTGAGTAACTGAAATTGTCACCCACAGGATCATATTGGACTCCTAAGATTTTTAACGTTGATTTATCACTTTCTTCAGAGAAAAGTTTAGGTGATTGACAATGATCTACAGGCAAAGTTTCAAGAAAGGATTGTGAATTGCTACTCCATTTTCGGAGCTCAAGTTCAGCACAACCTAATAGACTGATAAGTTGATCTTTTAGTTCTATGGCTTCGCGTACAGATAGCGCGCCGGTCGTAATATCATCGACATATGTCTCGTGAAGAAGAGCTTCAGCTGCACGGGGATACGCGGCGCCATGATCGGCTGCTAATTGATGGAGGGTGCGGATGGCCAGATAAGGTGAACTTCTAACTCCGTAGGTGACAGTCGCAAGTTCGTACTCTTTAACTGGATCACTAGGAGATTCTCGCCATAGTATGTGTTGAAAGTTCCGATCCTCCGGTCTAAGCAAGATTCCTCTATACATCTTTGAGATGTCACAAGTTAAAACTACTGTGTGTAATCTGAAACCGATTATGATATCTACAATATCCACTTGAAGCTTAGGGCCTGTGAATACAATATCATTTAAAGATAGACCGTTAGTCGTTCTAGAACTAGCATCGAAAAACTACTCTCAATTTAGTGGTCGTGCTCTCTGGGCGAACGACGCAACTGTGAGGGATAAGATAACGATTGAGAGTAGGTACCTCAGGGTTAGGTACGGGATACATATGATTTAGATTCTCGTACTCGCGCATAAAATTAACATAATCGGATTTAAGTTCAGTCTGACGATTAAGTTTCTTTTCAAGATGAGTTAAACGCGACAAGGTACTATTGTAAGATTCACCCAAAGAACGATCGCCATCCTTTAAGAGGATAGGTACGACGTATCGTCCGTTAGGTTCGCGATAGGTTAAATCAGTGTACATGCGTTCACAGGTATTATTCGGGGGTACGGTGATAACAGCGCGCGGTGGTTCCTCCACTTCCCAAAATTTTTGAATTTGCTCATCTAATTTAAATGTGGTGGCCACTAAAGAGCACGCGGTGTTTAAAGGTGCAGAATTGGAGTTTACTGCCCCTGACAGAATCCACCCGAAAACGCTATGCAGAGCGGTAGGTAAACCGGACCCCAGATTGATTCGTTGACCGTCATAGATTTCGTGGAATAGCTCCGCCCCAATTAATAAATCGATTTTGGCGGGAACATCATAGTCGCGATCGGCTAACACTAGATGTTTGCAACGTTCTCGAACGACTGATGGTACTTTAACGCTAGGTATTAGAGCAGTAATGTTATCTAATACGACTGGCTTGATATTAAACTGTGGAGCATCACCATGTACAGGTCGTATAGTACATTCCGTCACCCCCTTTACTTGTGTGACTGAGTTTTGTCCTAGTCCGGCTATGCTAAGATTACAGCGGCGGAGTTTTAACCCGAGTGTTCGCGCGCACGCAGCGGTGATAAAACAATCCTGCGCCCCACTGTCCACGAGTGCACGCACGGTACATTGAGTGCCGGCGGCGGTGTTGAACACGCGCGCCTGACATGTCCCTAGTAAAACCATATCGCGGTTGGGAACGGCGGCGTGAGAATGAGCTGTAACGTTCGCTCCAGTAGTTGCGCCGGCGCTGGATGGCGCTGGGTCAATATGCAATAAGGTATGATGACGTAATCCACACACCGTACAAGACATTTTAGATATGCATTTTTCTATGACGTGATTTGTACGTAAACAATTTGTACACATATTGTTTTTACCTTGTACTAACGCGAGTCTAGCACGAGAATCTAAGGATTGAAAGGTAGGGCACCGACAAATCAAGTGCGCATCACTGCAATGAGCACAAGTCACATTTGCAGGTGTGATAGATTTTGCGAGATAAGATGAGCGTTTGGATCCGCTGCTATTTTGCCTACTAGTAGCGGGCGAAGGTTTTTTC
Source organism: Antitype chi (assembly GCA_947359405.1). Lineage (NCBI taxonomy): Eukaryota > Metazoa > Arthropoda > Insecta > Lepidoptera > Noctuidae > Antitype > Antitype chi. The sequence goes on along the minus strand of OX375820.1, from coordinate 16,497,286 downwards.
CCTTCAAGGTTACGAGAGTTAGGATTGTTATTGAGATGAGATTTAGAAGATAAATGACTAGTTTCTAAGATTTTAACATAATCTTGAAGAAACTTTAACAATTCACAAAAAGTAGGTAATTGTGAAATGTTTCTCTGAGATTCGAAACGATTACGCGAGTCCGAGTCCAACGCGCGCGAAGTTAAACAAAATAAGATAAAATCACCCAAATTTTCAATTTTTAAAGCTTGGAGTGCATGGTATGCCTTATAAATTATCGTGAATTAAAGTTTTGTAAATATCATAAAATGTTTGCCAGTTTTCTATGTTACTATCGAATTTAGGTAACTCAAGTTTCGGTAGCCGCGCGTTACGTCCCGTTTGCATGGAGTCGCTCTTATCAGCGATCTGCAAGTCAGCCGCTGCACTGATTACGGCATAGTACAAATCATCAAACGAACTCAAAGACTTTTGACACACTTGTGCATCAGGTTTCATGGCTAACTCCACAGTTTGTATTTTACTACATAACGCAACAAATTCTTCGCGAATTGAATGTATTCGAGTATATCTCGCCTTGAACGACGATACCTTTGAACGATCTTGAATCATAGATTTTGATAAGTCGTAAAGGATTTGGATATCACGATAAACATATTCGCGTTGAGATTGAAGAAGTTTAAGTTTACCCTCCTCCATTATGTTTCGTATGTAAAATAATGATTATGAAAATACGAACCTAAGTTGAGATTTATTAGGTAAATACCTTTAGGTGAAATTGTAATAATGTTTGTTAGTGTATAAATACCGTGAATAGTTATAGATAATAAGATTACCAACAATTAGTCACGTAAATTACGTGAATTATTGTGATATAACCCGACTAAAATTAAGACGACCTCTGAATCCGCATAGTCGCATACTGCGAGTGTGACAACACAATTTTGTAGGATAATACTTTTAAAATGCGAAAATCTAGCAATTCTCAGAGTTTTTTATTGAGATTGAACCTGAGAATCCCTGAAAAAACTGTAATCTACAGGTATTCGCGCTCGAAATGGACCACAAATATGAATGAGTATCGCGTATAGCCAAGGACGCTTTTGAAGTTTCCTACTCAGGTAAACAGGCTAAAGGATGGTAAATTGAAGAGGTCAGGTACTCACGGGATGCTGGGAGCCAGGAGATCACCACACTGTATCACTAGCAGTCGTATTTCACGATATTTTGGTGTTTTTTCAACGCACGCGTTGTCGCCGGCCGGCAATCTTCCTTTCGTTTTTCGAACTCCCATTTTCTCTCCACGCCGGCAGATGGCGGGAGCGATGCGTTGTCCTTCTCGCACTCACAGCGATAGGCGAGTGCGAGTGGCGGTGAATTTAAACAGGGAGGAAAAGGAAAGGATTGGGAATAGCATCCCGAAGCCTGTTCAGATTGTGTTGGCTGTTTTGATGCTTGAGTGTATAAAAAGTTAAGTAATGTATAAATCGATAATCTCAAAAATCATATTATAATTATATAGGCGTAGGTATGTATAAAATAAACTATTTGGGTTGACTAAATTATGTTTCGTAACATCGTTTATTTCTACATTAAAATTACAATATTGAGTTAGTGTTAGTCTCAACCTCGGCACAGTCTGTATTTTTGGCACCATTACCTATAAAATTATTTATAACTTGTTGGTTATATTTAAATAAAAGTTGAAAATGTAAATTACCCTATGTAAGGACATTGGCTAACATATGCTATAGATGGCATACAGAAAGACCATAACCTGGGTAAGGACTCCAGGTCATGGTATATTTGTATGCCATTGTTTGTTACGTTTTTACGCTAAAACAGCTGAACGGATTTGGATGAAACATTACAGTAATAGGAAAAGTTATAGGCAAATTATGTTATGATCTAAAATGAATTAAAGATATATTTTTTTTCGTTTCCAAACTAGTAAAAAACGTTACTAAATAAAAAACAACCCAGACGGATCTTGCTGCCATCGGCTTGTAATAACTGCACAGAAACGAATCGATCGTATCATTTTAATTAAGACCAATAAATAAATATATAAACAATACAAAAAAAAATCATTTACGCAGCTATTTAAACGAAATGTTTACTAATGCAAACAACACAAAATAACCACAAAACAGTACTTATTAATAAATATTCTGAAACAGATACTGAAAAAGATTCAATGAAATCGTCTCAAATTCTCAATGGTTATGTTCGGTCTTATGGCTAATAACCATACTATTAAAAGTAAAGATAGTAGATCGGCAACCCAATGGGTACCGGGTACAAGTCCATCGCACTTTAGCCCCTTTGCAAGATAAAACCCGGTTGTATCGATAGGGACCAAGGATGATAACAGGATTGCCACTATAGGTCGTGCTAAAAACTGGCTCCATTTCTGTAAATAAAACACAATATTATTTTATTTTATGGATATATTATTAAAAAATATAATTGACAAGCTTAAAATTGGCTAAAATATTTGGTAAATTAACGGAAACGTACTATTGCTGTCTCCGGGTTTTCAGTTACTATACAACAGAACAGTCTGGGGAAAAAAATCATGTATTTTTGGGTGTTGTATCAATAAAAAAAAAAATACCTTAGATAAATATTTACTCATGCAAACAAACACACATACAACATTTTATTAAGGTTTTGAATATTCAGATACACAGTAGTTTAAGGAAATCAATGGTTATGTTCATTTCTGTGGCTAACAATCACATCGTTGACGGTTACGATAGTAGATCGGCATCTGGACGAGTTCCGAGTGCAGGTCCATCGCACTTTAGCGCCTTTACAAGTATTAATCCTATTATATCGATAGGGACCAACGATGATGACATCATTGCCACTTCTTGTCTTGCTAAAAACTGGCATGAAATCTGCAATAAAACATAGTAGTATTGTAAAATGTGCTATCTATGCATGCGAGCATTTCGTCATATTCGTCAACAAAACAGAAATAGGGAGGGTTAAAAAAATCATCGGTTTACAACTAACAATTGTGGAAATCGACAGTCCCCACCACAAAGGAAATGGTCCAGCAATCCTGAAGTGCTAATGTTGATACTTAAACCCATGTATACAGAAAGAGGTAACAATTTTCTTCTTGTCTGTTCATGTGTGTGCATAAATGGTTAAATAAAATAAATAAATAAAAATAAAACTTTGTAGTTTGAAAATATTTCACTTAAGTACACTCACAAGCCATAAATAACGGACTATCTAAAAAAAACCATCTATGTTCACATTTTAGAATACATACTACGAATACTACGAAAACTACGAATTTTAGAAAAACTTGGTCAAATTTAAAGCACTAATCCTAGTGTTTAATGTTATTATTTTAAGTATTATGGTGAACAATACGACCCTCGATAACAACTCGGGTCGATGATCGGCGTTTTTTTTCCGACGATACTACAACCCCCCTCCAGAAGAGCAGCAAGTCCAAAATACACAGACACAAACCACCGTCCTTAAGTTCTCACCGCCGAGGCCTACCGCGACGTCCCAATCTTTGTCCGCTTAACCCTTGCTTAAGCCTGCGCCACTGAGCCTGTAGCTTTAATTTCGTCCCTAAATAATAATCATCCGGCCCGTCCCTTGTTGCCCTCTTCCAGCGATGCCCTATGCCGAGGTCCGTACCCAACGGGGGGTGTCAGAAGCGTGTGGTCGCTTAGTTTTAAGTTTCTAAGCCCTGGCCGAGTACAGGTCCATCGCACTTTGGCCCCTTACATCTATTAACCCGATTATACTGATAGGGACCAGAGATGATAACATCATTACCACACCTGTTCGTGCTAAAAAATGGCATGGAATCTACAATAGTATTCCATAACTTGGCGTTCAAATTTAGACTTGATAATTATGTGCATATTATTAAATCATTAAGCCGATGACGAGCAAAAGTTGATATCAACGCGTACGTACTACTGCTGCTGACGGCTTTGCAGTTACTGCTCCAATTACAGTCACTGATATTGATATTATTAGGAAATACGTATACTTAAAAAAATCTTGTAGGTATTCTTTGGTATCGTGGCACAGAGAAAATATAAAAACATTTATTTTATACAAAAATTTAATGCATCAAAAAAGACACGAAAAACTATTTTATTAATATAAAAATACAGATGTGCGAAAAGGTTTAACGACATTTTTTCAATGGCTATGTTCAGTCTTATGGAGAACAATCTCACTGTTGACGGTTACGATAACAGATCGGCATCCTACCGGGTACCGAGTACAGGTCCATCGCACTTTGGCCCCTTTATAACTATTAACCCGATTATATCGATAAGGACCAACGATGATGACATCATTACCACACCTTGACGTGCTAAAAATTGGGTAGCAACCTGTAAAACCAAAACATACTAGTATTACATAATTTGACGTTGAAATCCAGGTATGATAGTTACGAGCATAAGAGTAAAACATTAAGCCTAAGGGTAACAAAAAACGTAAACAACGCGAACGTACTATTGCTGCTCTCGGCTTTTTAGTAAGTGCTGCATTTAACGAGGGAGACAAAATAAATGTACTCAGCATTGTTACGGGGTATATTTGTTTTGGCTTCCTTGGTGTGACATGGTGGGTAGTTTTATTGTTATTTTTCTTTTCTTTACTGTTTGTATTTATGTTCGTTTGTTTATTTTATCTTTAGTTTATCTTTTTGTTTTAGAATAAGTTTTTCAATTTTAATTTTATGGGTGCTAATGCCTGAAATAAACGATTAATAATAATAATAAATAATAATAATAAAAATCGCTAATTTTATTGGCAAAATGCTTAAAAAAAATCTTGTTGGTATCTTTGGTATTATGGCACAAATAAACATCTATTACAGACACGTATTTACTGATGCAAACAAGAAAAACACGAAACATTTTTTTTTAAGTATTTTAATTCTTATACGCAAAACAGTTACAGCAAATAATCTCAATGGTTATGTCCAGTCTGCTGGACAATAACACTGTTGACGGTGACGATAATAGATCGGCATCCTACTGAGTGCCGAGTACAGGTCCATCGCACTTTGGCCCCTTTATAACTATTAATCCGATTATATCGATAGGGGCCAACGCTAATGACATCATTACCACTTCTTGTTGTGCTAAAAACTGGCAAGCAATCTGTAATAAAACACAATATGTAGATTCACTTTACATTCACAAAAAACTACATCAACGCATACTTACTATTGCTGTCCGTGGATTTCAGTAACTGCTGCCTTAAACAGCCACTGATATAAATATTTTTAGAAATAGCTAGAAAAAATCATGTATTCTTTGTTATTGTGAATTAGAGAAAATTTTTAACCATTTATTTTAAACAAATATTTACTGGAAACAAAACAAACACGGAACACCTTCTTTATAACTTTCTAAATTCGCAAGAAGTGTAAGGAAATCATATCAATGGCTATGTTCAGTCTTATGTTGAACAATAATATTGTTGACAGTTATCATAGCAGATCGGCATCCTACTGAGTACCGAGTACAGGTCCATCGCACTTTGATCCCTTTAAATCTTTTAACCCTATTATACCGATAGGGGCCAGCGATGATGACATCATTACCACTCCTAGTTTTGCTAAAGTATGGCACGGAACCTGTAATAAAACATAATAGTATTGTGGTAATTAGGCATCACAATATTTGTAGGTTCGTTTATGAGAATTTCATAAGATTCTTCAACGAACCTGTAAGAGCCTAAGATGATAAAAAAAAATTTCAATATCGTCGTCTCCGGCTTTACAATAACCAATCGCACGGAAAATGTTACAACTGATTGTGTAGTGTTTATTGGGATATCTATGGGTAGAAAAAAAAGCCGGTTTTTAATTAGAATATTTAGTTATTAAGTTAAGTAAACCTTAAAACACAGTATTAACCCTCTTATTTATAAACGTTTCTTATAGTTAAGAGACGTTTAAACGTCAGAGATGTATGGTTAAACAGACGCTGATCATTGCTTAACTTTAAGCAACGTTTATAAAAATGGGGGTAAGTAACGAACTAAGCTAAAATTGTGGAATGCGATCAATATACTTATTGAGCATTGACCAACTAATTCAGATTATATTAAGGTAATTCTGGGCTCGTGACTAAATAGTAAAAACCGGACGGATCGATCTTCAACGTTAGTTAACGCTTGCCGAGGTCGGTCCGTAGATGGGTGACCATCCATAATATACCTATACTGTACCTCGGAAACCCTGTTAAGCAGTTAGTCCCAGTTGTTTGTCAACCAGTCTTGCCAAGGGGTATCGTGTTACCTAGTAACTGGATTGAGGAGGTCAGTTAGTAGGCAGTCGCTCCATGTAATTTTGCTGCATCCGGTTAGACTGGAAGACTACCCCAACATAGTTGAAAAAAGACTAGGCACATTGATCGGCATCAGAATGAATATTACCACAAATATTAGAGCTATAAAATCCAAAGTATGTACTTATTTATTCACTAAAAACTTAGCCTAGGTACACATCCTAGTGATTATGTTCAGTCCTATGACTGACAATCTCACTGTCGACAGTTACGATAGTAGATCGACATCCCGTACTGACCCGGGTACAGGTCCATCGCACTTTGGCCCCTTTACAAATATTAACACGATTATATCGATAGCGACCGAAGATGATCACAGGTTTGCCATTCCTTGAAGTACTGAACACAGGTTCTGTTTCTGAAACAAACAAATAGAAAACTCGTTACGGTTACTGATTTTTTTAGTTGGAGTGGTAGTTAAAGCAAGTTGAGCAGTGGTGGCCCAGTGGTATTGGCCCCGACTTACGAATCGTAGGCCGTGGTTTCGAACCCTTAAAGCCTTACTTTGTGCAAATGATTTCACCATCACTGCTCTCAAAACGGTGAAAGAAAACAAAGAAACCAGAATGTCCAAAAATTCAAGGACATGTGACATTTACCAACCCGCACTGCCTCTTACTGGCTGCCCCTTGGCCGAGGCGCTACTGCCTTAAAATACCTTTGGCCGGGGCGCTGCTGCCTTTAACTCTATGGCTGGAGAGCTGCTGCCTTTAACTACCTTTGGCCGGAGAGCTGCTGCCTTTAACTACCTTTGGCCGGAGAGCTGCTGGCTTTAACTACCTTTAGCCGGGCCACTGCTGCCTTTAACTACCTTTGGCCAAAGAACTGCTGCCTTTAACTACCTTTGGCCGGAGAGCTGACTGCCTTTAACTATCTTTGACCGGAGAGCTGCTGCCTTTAATTACCTTTAGCCGGAGAGCTGCTGCCTTTAATTACCTTTAGCCGGAGAGCTGCTGCCTTTAATTACCTTTGGCCGGAGAGCTGCTGCCTTTAACTACCTTTGGCCGAAGAGCTGCTGCCTTTAACCACCTTTGGCTAGGGAGGTGCTGCCTTTAACTCAGTGCAGTGCGCTGCGCGCTCGATGACGGACGTGTTTCCACTGTGCACGGCATGAATTTTATTTGCGTGTTGCGCGGCCATATAGCCCCTGCACGTAAACGCTGTGAGTTCCAAACCACTCATAGTCAATGAATTACTGGCATTCCTGTCCATGCTATCGACTATATGGACGAGGTGAACATCCTGCAGATGCCGGTCCAATTTCAAGGAGGACGAGATCAGCAGCAGAAAACAGTTACTGTTCTAGTCACTTGGAAAACTAGACCAGATGCCGTCTCGCCGCAGAGATGGAGCCAAGAAGAGTATTCAAGATATCATCGATATGTTGAAGAAGACGGACCCGGGCGACATGCCAGATTTCGTGGCGAAGGAGCTCAGTAAACTGACCCCCGTCACGTTTTATCACGTCGACGTTACACGGCTGCTAAAGGACATCACTACCTTGAAAGCGGAGATGACCAAGATGCAGTCCAGAATTGAGGTTACAGAAAAGAACAATACTGAACTATGTTCAGAAAAAGCATTATTGTACAACGTTGATTCGGTAATTGGGTCACCAGAGGCCTCAAAAGTGAACACGCGTCGTGGGGCGCAAAATGCATCTATCGGCAGTTTTGGATCGGCGAAAACAAGTATGTCACCAGCTTCCGAAGACGCTGAGAAAGCGCCGCCCGCCGCCGCCGTCGCCCACACCACAACACCGGCTGCGATAACGTCACACGTAGGTACGTCGAACCCTCGTGGCGTAGACACTATTGTGGCCACCGGCAAATCTGATGCGTCGCAGCTTCAGCGAAAAACCGGAAAAGGGAATAATCTGAAAAAGGGTACTCAGCCTGCCCTGACTGCGGTCAGCAGCTTCTTGCCAAGAACGGGCCTAGCTGATGAGGAGAGTTTCACGAAGAAGAAAAAGCCCTGTTCTAGTAACTTGTGCGGTACTGTGCCGAGTGGCCTAAACATGCTGCTGCGCCCTGCTGTGCCTACGACGCAGCTGTACATTTCACGTCTGCATCATTCGACGAAGATTGAGGAAGACGTGCAGTACTTGAGAGTGAAGACCAACTGGACTCTGAGGGTCGAAAGGTTGGAATCTCGGCACGACATCAACTTTAAGTTTACAGACCTGCTTGAAAGAAGACTTTTGGCCGAAAGGTGTCGTATATCGACGTTTCCGAGGACGGCTACGCGACTCCTCGCAGCGATACATGACGTCGACCACTTTACGTGTATAGTTATAGTTTTAATAAGTTTCTTAATATATATTAGTTTATTATTATTTTTAAGATTATTTTGTGTATTTTAGCTATGGGCCTTAGTTGCCTGAAAATAAAATGATTATTACTATTATTTAACTACCTTTGGCTGGAGCGCTGCTGTCTTTAACTACCTATGGCCGGGGTGCTGCTGCTTTTCTTTACTTCTGCTATGAACATCTGCGGAAATAGGCAGTTTTCATCGAACAGGCAGTGCTTGAATTAATCGTACAATATTTATAATACCCATGGGACAGAAATAATAAAAGAAGACATTTAATTTTGAAAATATTTATTTTAACCTACAAGTCCATAACTATGTGAACACGAAACACATAAATGGTGATACAGTCGTTTGACAGACTTTGACTCAAAGATAACTCTAACTAAAACTAGTATGTCTGTAAGCTCTATCGGTCTTAGTCATACAAAGTTATCGAACAACTAAAACCTTGCTAAGGTCTGGTTGTCAAAAAGTGTTATTCATAAAAGTATTTTAACACAAAAACGTTCTATAACCGTTCTTTAAAGTAAACGAAGCCAGAACAGTGTTTTAAGGAAAAAATGGCCGAATCTCTCAAGCAGCTGATTGATTACTAAGGCCATTTGACGTACAAATATTGTGTGTCATCAAATGTGAATTTTAAAGCAATCAGTTGACAGTTCCAATTTTTCAAATTTAAAAAACAATGACGTCACCGCGATAGAAGTGTCGAAACTGTAGACAATTAAATAGTTGCCAATACGTAATAATGTCTATGGTCTGAGTGAGTTCACAAAAACCACGATGTACCTACATAATATGTTATGGTAAATAATAAATCTGTAATTATAGCCACACTATTGAATTAGGAAATTCCTGTAATTATAGTGATGATGAGTTAATAAATAAATAATTATTCGGTATGTAGGCAGACATACGTCTCGCTGTCACATCGGGCCTGTCTGCTGGAGCCTTAACAGATATTTATATCACTTCAAATTGCTTGACAAAATCTTGTAGTTTGCGTATAACAACGGAGAGAAAGATTTAAAACATTTGATGCAAAAAAAAACATGGAATATATACTCAAAATGGTTTGAGGAAATCAATGGTTATGTTCAGTTCTATGGCATACAATTTCATTGTTGACAGTTACCAAATAAGATCGGCATCTAGTTGCGTACCGGGTGCAAGTCCACCGTACTTTGGGCCCTTTACAAGTATGAATCCGATTATATCGATAGCCACCATAAATTATCACAGGGTTGCCACTCCTTGTCCTGCTAAAAACTGGCTCTTTACCTGTAAAAACATTAAATGTTTTGTATAATATTTTGCGTTGTAAACTGTATACAAGTGGGGTATCGAAGCGCAACCTGTTATCATTCAGTACACGTTTCTGAACACCACAGCGTTGAAATGTTTCGTCTGTTATTAAAAAATAATTTGCCGTTCCATAAATATATGAAACAGAAGGTTTTTTTTTATATACAACTGACGGATAGTTGCTACGTTAGGGTGTCTAGAATCATTGTGCTGAATTCATGGTTTCGCGTCAATGTCCCTGCCAACCAATAAGTTATTACGGAACCATTCACATCTGCGCTCGGCTTTGTAGAATTAGATGCATTGAGGAAATTGGCAGTATCTTCACACATAATCTTTAAATAACTTCTTACTGTTGTCACTCAAAGGCGGAAAAAGTACAAAAATAAACACATTTCAATTTATAAAAAAATATTTACTTAGAGTGTAACTTAGCAAGCTAGAAATTGTAAAATACACACACTATTAATATTATAGTAATTATTGATTATGAAATCTAATTATATTGTAAGTGGGTTTTCATGCGTTGATCTGTATGTTGATACTCCTACCTATTTTACAGAATAATGTTGGCTACAGTTCGATGACGTGTGAACGTAGACAAGAAAAAATTTACATCCATATACAGGGTGTCCGGTAATTATTGGATAACCTTGAAATGGTTCATGGTAGAACTAATGGCCATTCAGAAAAAAACATTTTTATTCGTATTTAATCTGTAAAAAATAAATAAAAAAACAACCGACTTCCGAAAAAACAATACAAAGTGAAAAATAACTTTGATTTCAAAAGGCGGTGACAAAAAATAAAACAATATCCAAAGTCGCCGACTTCCTAAATTAAAGTAATTTTTCACTTTGTAGTGTTTTTCGGAAGTCGGTTGTTTTTTTTGTATTTTTTTTACAGAAAAAAAAATGTGTTTTTTGAATAGCATTAGTTCTACCATGAACCATTTCAATGTTATCCTTTAAATACCTGATACGCTGTATACATAAACTCACGCCTTTTCTGAAGAACATCACCAATAAGGTCAGTATGACCTTATAAGGTCACAATTTGTCCTTCTAGAATATTGACATTTCCACAGAGAATACACATAATGATATACAATATAAATCACAATCACATGAAAGATTATTTAACATGTGCTTCTTCAATTAAGAGATCATAGCATGCACATATAACTAGGTGTACACACGATAAAAATACAGAAAAAAAATTAATGTTAAAAATAAATGATGAAATTTGAGAAAGAGGCAAAAAAAATACATGTTAATATTTACTATTACAATGTGTAAACAGGATAAAAAAATGTTGTTCATTATTACAAAGATTACCTAATAACCATAGCATTACTATTCTATCCGTAACTCTCTTAACAATTAGTCTTACCCCGCACCCTAATTGTGTAACTCGTTGCGTTTCGTTTTGAAACAGAGTGCTAAACCATTGCTTCATATGTTCGAAAAATGTGTCTGCTCAGCAACGTTAATAACGCAATGAATATGGTTGAACTGTCAAAATGAAACATATTATGATTAATCGTGTGTTACGCAATTAGGGTGCTGGTCACTCACATCCGCGCAAACATTCGTACATTTTGCACGCATGTGAAGGGCCGGCAGACATTCAATCGTAAACTCAGCGGATATGCAAATGATTTCGCATACTCTAAAGGCTGCGTACAAGGATTCGTAAACAAGTACACTTGTTTACGAATCCTTGTACGCAGCCTTTAGAGAATTTCCCTTCTTTTTTAATTCGTCAAAAGAACCTTGAAGAAAAAGTACTAGGCGTCATTACGGTCAATATGTTTCTATGGGATTTCTTTTTAGGATCCCAATATAGTGTAAATACGTAAAATACGCTATACACTAGACGTCACGAACTCTGAAAATAGCGAAACTTCGCAATTTTGTGCACAACTGTGGCCTTAGTGTGAGTTTTATTTAACCATCTGGATCAAACGCTTCGAGCGCGTTTGGCGCTCTAATTGATCCGTCCCCAATTCAGGGCCAATCGGAGCACCAAACGCGCTCGATGCGTTTGATCGAGATGGTAAAATGAAACTCACACTAAGGCATCTGGTCGCACGAATGTCTGGGAGTCTACGGGAATGTTAGAGGTTTGTGAACTTTGATGTGCGTCAAAAAACCGACACAGCTTGGAAAACTACGAATGCAGAGAAAACTTAGCAAAATCATTTGCAAATGTCGTGCTACACTTGTGGCTTCGCGTATTAGTGCGAATGTGAGTGACTGGCATTAGGATTAAGGTTTCAGGAAATCGTAGCTGCTCTTTCTCCTTCTCTCTTCAATGGTTATGCTCAGCCTTATGATGAACAATAATACTGTCGACAGTAATGATAGTAGACCGGCATCCCAACGGGTACCGGGTACAGGTCCACCGCAATTTGGCCCCTTTGTACCCACTGGATCGATTATACCGATACGGACCGAATGTAATAACAGGATTTCCATTTTTTGTTGTACCGAAGACCGGCCCTGAAAAATATGAGATTTTTGCGTAAGATTTTATCTTGATATAAATTGTGGTAATGACTTTTTTTATTTTTACTTTTCTTAGGCCTTGGATTGAATTTGATCGATGGATGAGGTATATACCCGTCTACCTTCAAATTAACAGGAAACATGCATCTTATGTTTCCTGTTAATTTGAAGGTAGACGGGTTAAATGTGGAAGGAAACACGACGCTGGTAAAGAGTTACACTATTTGGGTGCAGACTCTTTGGCTGTGCGCATAATAAATGTGGAGGAGTCGGCGTTGAGTACGACTGGTCGGAATACCAACCAAGTGCAGATGGTAACCTTCAGTATGTCTAGTAATCCGGTAGTAGAAGAGAGATACTTTAAATTCAGAGGGTTCTTTGTTAAACTGCGTTTCTTTGCTTACATAAATGTTTTATTCAAACGGTATCGTGACAAAGTATTAAACAGGATAATCAGTTTAAAATATAAAAAGAAAATTCCTCACTCACTCACTCACACATTCACTAGTAGAAAGCTACAATTTTGCACAGGGTTCCCCTTTATGATGCAGAAATAAAAAATGTTTTAAAAATTATCCCTGGCAAGTCTTAGTAAAAATTAAAAACTAAAATCTCTTAGCACTAAGAGAAAAGAAAAAGAGAAAATTAGGCTGTTAATTTAACAATACAATTATTTACATCACGCAATACTAAAGAAAAGTCTTTCTAGAAACAAAATTTTCCTTAGCTAAAGGCCTTTGCCAAACAGTGGGACAGTTTACGCTTAACAAAAAAAAAAAAAGACTTACGAAAAATTGTGTTTTTAGGAAGACTAGGTATTAAACTTGACTTTTAGGGATAAGCCTGCCCCGTGCACTATTGTACTTCGAGGACAGTAATTAATACTGTTACGAAGTTATACACATCCTCCGAAAATGCTGTTAATTGTAGGTACATTTTTAATTTGATTATTGTAAACAATTTTGTTCACTGATAGTACACGCAACTACATAAATAATAGTAAGATCAATAGCAAAAAAAAAATAACCAAGTAGCATAAAAACATTGATACACCCAAATATTAATATAAGTTATCGGTCTCATATAAACGTGAATACTGAATAGTAATTTTTAACACTTTGACCATGAAGCACACTTTCCATCACAATCCGAAAGATTTTGAAAGAAATGAATCCATTGCTGTTTGAAATATTTGTCCGCTCAGCAACGTAACGCAATGAATGTAGTTGAACTGATACGTCGTGTGTGTTGCCAGTGATGAACTATGGCACAGAAACGTGGTCGCTCACAATGGGCCTTATCAGAAGGCTAAAAGTCACCCACAGGGCAATGGAGAGGGTTATGCTCGGAGTTTCCCCACGTGATCGAATCATAAATGAAGAGATCCGCAGAATTTCCAAACAAAAGTAGCAGTATGCAGGGCACATCGCTCGCACAACAGATGGCCGATGGGGCGGGAAGGTTCTGAAGTGGCGACCGCGTACCGGAAGACGTAGAGTGAGAAGGCCTTCCACAAGGTGGACCGATGACCTTGTGAAAGGCGCAGGAATCCGCCGGATGCGGGAAGCACAAGACCGGTCGAAGTGGAGGAGCCGGGGTGAGGCCTATGTCCAGCAGTGGACAACTTTCGATTGAAATGGAACTAACACGACATGTAATGTCATTGTAAGTGTGTTTCCCAGTTACTCTGCTGGTATTTTAATGGTGGCAGCGTTTGGAAAACTTTGGCAAGTCTTCTCGTCGCCTATTCCGCAATGTTATGTCCATTATTACAAACGGTGCCAAAACTTAGAAATTGACAGTCGGGCTGGTGACAAGTTCAAGCTCACTCAGCGCACTATGGAATTAGCTATGCTCGGAGTTTGTTTGAAGAATAAAATCAAGAATGAAGTTATCCGGAAACGAACTGGAGATATTGACGTAGCTTGCAGAGAAAGCAAGCTAAAGTGGTAGTGGGCTGGCCATGTTTGCCGAAGGACCGATGGCCAGTGAAGCAGACGAGTCCTGGAGTAGAGACCACGTATCGGCAAGTGTATAATGTTGAACGCACCTAGCTAGATGAACCGACAAAGAAGGTGGCTGGACCAGACTGGAAGCGGAAGGCAGAAGACAGGGTGTTGTAGCGCAGCCTAGGAGTTAAATCTTTTCAAAGTACTCTCCACTAGCCTCTATACAAAGTTGTGTCCGAACCAGTTTTAGAATACTAATTCCAGTCCGCGGCAGACATCTCGTTTACAGCCTGCTAGAACGCTGACAGCGCATCTTTCGGCGACGAAAATTGTATACCTTTGAGCAGATTTTTATTTTCGGGAATAACAAAAAGCCACACGGTGCTAGGTCAGGGCTGTAAGGTGGGTGACCCAGGAGTTTGACCGGCGTGCTGTCCAGGAAGTCCCTTGTTTTGAGCGCGGTGAGCGAAGGCGCGTTGTCGTGGTGGAGCAGTAGCCCGCGGAGCCCTGTGTTTGGTCGCTTGTTGCTCACAATAGAGAAAACTTCTGCTAAGCATTAGGTAGTATACCATTCAGCGTTGATGCTTCTTTGGTTCAGTAAAGGAATTGACACCAAGTAGCCAGTCAAATTGTAAAAGCTCGCGATCAAAATCTTCCCCCGCTTCTAGATCGCTTCACTTTGGTAGGCGTGGATTCGTTTTGAAACACCCAAACCGTCGACTGGCGCTTCGTTTCTGGATCGTATTGTTATATCCAAGACTCAACACCTGTAATGATGTCGTAAACACGCCGAGACGAGCCTGCTTCAAATTTGTTTATCATATCACGGCACCATTCCACCCGGGCCTGCTACTGAACATCGGTGAGGTTGTGCGGCACCCAGCGTGAAACTATCCTCCTCACGCGTAGATGCACGTGTACAACTTCGTGAAGACTTTCCGATCCAACCTGCAGTATATGCTGAATCTCTTGATACGTAACTTGCCTTTTGTCATGGATTAGGTACATTTTTCACTGCTAGCACGTTTTCTTCCGTAACTGCTTCTGCTGTCACTTCTTTCTTCATCCCCCAAAGTTAGTCAACCGCGCTTGAATTCGTTATACCAATGATACACGGTTGCCTTTGAAGGGCCATCATCCATGAATGCCATTTGAAGTCTATCGTACGATTCGTTCGGTTTCAGGCGACACTTTAAATCGTAAAAAATTAAAGCGCGAAAATGTTCCCGGCACAGATCAATTTTTTTTTTTATGAGACACGATAATTTAAATTAGCTCGTAAACAATGTGGGGGGACTTTTTTAAATTGGAACGTACCTATTTTTACTTACAAATAATCATATTTTGAAAATAGATTATAACTGGCCAGTCTCTCATACATAAAAACTTTTTTTCGCAATACTTTCTGAGTGGCCTGGTATTAAGGAGCAGTTTTATATTCATCCATATTTTTGTCACACATTACAATGTTCATCAACTAAAAACAATTAAAGACCTACTTACATTAGAGACCTTTGAATATTTCACAGATGGTTATGTCCGGACATATGGCAAACAACGACATCATCGATGGTGACGATGCTGGATCGGCATCCACTGTTGTGCCTGGTACAGTACCACCGTATCCTGGACCCCTTACATCCATTTTTTCTATTGTACCGGTAGTGTCCAAGAAAGATCACAGGATTCCCATGCTTAGTCAAACCGAATACTGGCATTGGAACTGAAACATAATTAAAGCAATTGTGAGTACTTTTGGCGTAGTCCAGTGATTTGGTTTTTGTCATTAATATTATTTATTATTATTATGGAGCAGAAGAAAGCTCGAAAAAACGGCATTCCAACGAGTAAGGGGTACTTCTGTTTCCTTGTTGGAATACCAACCAAGTGCACATGGTACAGTACGTCTGATAGTCTGGTAGTAGAAGGGGATACTTTTAATTCAGAGGATTCTTTGTTAAACTGCGTTTCTTTGCTTACTTATATGTTTTATTCAAACGGTATCGTGACAAAGTATTAAACAGGATAATCAGTTCATATAAAAAGAAAATTCCTCACTCACTCACACACTGAATAGTAGAAAGCTACAATTTTGCACAGGGTTCCCCTTTATGATGCAGAAATAAAAAATGTTTTAAAATTCACCCTGGCAAGTGTTAGTAAAAATTTAAAACTGAAATCTCTTAGCACTAAGTACAACATACTTATGTTTATAGGTACCCATGTCATAAAATTAGGCAGTTAATTTTGTAATACAATTATTTACATACACGCAATACTAAAGAAAAAAGTATTCCTAGAAACACATTTTGCCACATTGCCCAACAGTGGAACAGTGTAGGCTTGATAAAAAAAAGACTTACGAAAAATTGTGTTTTTAGGAAGACTAGGTACTTGATTTGACTTTTAGGGATAAGCCTGCCCCATGCACTATTGTACATCGAGGACAGTAATACTCTTAAGAAATTATACATATCCTCCATAAATGCTATTAATTACATGGTACATTTTAAATTTGATTATTATGTACAATTTTGTTCAATGATAGTACACACAATTACATAAATATTAATAAGATAAGACAGCGATAGGCTGAATTGATTGATTGATTTTAATGGTTATGTCCAGCATTATGTTTAAATATCATATTGTCGATAGTTACGACATTCGATTTACATCCATAAGAGTTCCTATTACAATACCACCGCTGTTTCAGTGACGCACCATAACTATTTCCAATCCTCCGATTATATCGGTACGATCCTATAATTAGCACAGGATTCCCTTGACTTGTCGTACTGAAAACTGGCACTGAAAAATAAAACTTCCATGTTACTTTAATTTGTTCGGGATACTCTAGCAAATATTTCTAGCAATGTTTATTAATAAATTCATAATGAATTCAATGAAAACTTAAATAAAGTTTAAAATAGCGTAAAAGAGATGATTCCCTGTGGTGTGTGGGTGCTAATTTTCATTAAAACCTTGGCAACAGTAATAAACTCGAGAATACTCTCAAGGCTTCAGCATAAAGGCGCGACACGTTAGAGCGATGTGATTCCTGTAGAACAATTTCCATTAAGTTTTTATTTAAATTGTTCTACTAGAGTCGCATCGCGCCTGTCTGCACAAGCCTTCACTCACTGACAGTAAGCCGGAGCGAGTGAAACTAATATGGAAATAACAGACAACAACTCGAAATCATTCATATTTTATTTAAAAAAACTAAGAACTTTTATTTTACAAGATTAAAATAATAATCGTACCAACCAACCTTCTGTTTGGGTTCAGTACGCAGAAGATATAATAATGTACAAGTGTGTGTGAAGGAGCTCGTGGCAAAGTTATAACAGTCGCAGAATTGGATCTGGCAAGGTTGCCGCAGTCCGGATGGGTGACCATCTTTATATACAAAGCCCGTCCGTACCTCGGAAAGCTCGTTAAGCCGTTGGTCCCGGCTGTCATTTGTGCATCTTTGACAGTCGTTACGGGTCGTCAGAAGCCCGAAAGTCTGACAGCCAGTCTTACTAAGGGTATTTAATTACCCAGTAAGTGGGTTTATTAGGAGGTCAGATAGAATATTTCTTCCCAAACTGACAAAATCACACTGATCACAAACTTTCTACTCGACGGCCACAAAGTATATACGATTATCTACAAAATCATGATTCGTTTAGAACGCATAACTGTGATAATAAATAGAAAATCATATCTATCTTCTCCTATTGTACATCATATAGTTAATAGCCATGTCTATTCTTCCGTCGACTAATCGGTGCTCGTGCTAAGCCTGTGGACTTTAAAAGAGACTACGTTTGTTTCGGCAAACAAACTCAGAGTGTTTGTACACACGGCTACACATCAAGGTATACATTTCCAGTATAAGCTGAGCTCGCATTGTATAGGTTTCTGTACAGTGCAAATTCAGCGGAAACTGGAAATGTATAGATTGATGTGTAGTCATGTGTACAATCCTTCTTACATTAATAAAATTGTACGAGCTATGCTGTACATTGACCTTTGTGACAGTTGTAAGTCACTCATACATGCACATTAATATTGTTTGACTGTGCATTCCTCCAACATAGCATTTAAGTGTAACAATTATGTAAATATATTTAGTGGCAATAAATCCATCAAGGGAAGCAATCGTCTACTCATTTACATAACATAACATAACATACCTTACAAGTTTACTTACATAACAAGTACATAACATTTTCACTGTTGGGCATCACACCCAACAAAAATCATTTATCATTATTGATACGTTTGTAAAATAAATACCTACATCATCTTACAGTTTCTATGATAGTAGAATAGAATAGAATAATTATTTATTCGCATAGAAAGTAGTTACAAAAAAAAAATGCAGATGGTTTTATAATTAAGAGATCCTTATATATTCTACCTTAAATTAGGCATGCAAACATTTAGCACGTGTTTAATAGTCTACACTAATGTCAATATGAAAATTATTATTATGGTTAATAAAATAAAGAATTAAAGATGTCAGAATTAATTAGGTAACTATAAAGTTTTATCGTTTAGAAATTCACAAATGGAGTAATAACATGTATCATAAATAAGACTGAAAATTTCTTTTTAAACAGTGGAATGGACTCGTTTTTTACTCCATCGGGTATTTTGTTAAAGATAATCGGGCACACACATAAAACACTTTTTAATAATGCAGTGTTAGGACCACTAACACGTAGCATGTTTGTATACTGCCTTCCAATTGGTCGTGTTCTATTGTCAGACTATTTATTAAAAGATAGAAACCCCAAAAAAAAATATAGTAAACCTCAAAATATGGTATTAAGGAGCAAATTAATTTTCATCCATATTTTTGTCACACAATACAATGTTCATCAAAATAAAAACACTTAAAGACCTACTTACATTAGAGACCTTTGAATTTTTCACAGATAATTCAATGGTTATGTCCGGACATATGGCAAACAACGAAATCATCGACGGTGACGATGCTGGATCGGCATCCGCTGTTGTGCCTGGTACAGTACCACCGTATCCTGGACCCCCTACATCCATTTTTTCTATTGTACCGGTAGGGTCCAAGAAAGATCACAGGATTCCCATGCTTAGTCAAACCGAATACTGGCACTGGAACTGAAACAATTAAGTCAATTGTGAGTACTTTTGGCGTAGTCCAATGATTTTGTTCTTGTCATTAATATTATTTATTATTATTATACAGTAGAAGAAAGCTCGGAAAAACGACATTCCAACGAGTACTTCTGTTTCCTTGTCGGAATACCAACCATGTGCACATGGTACCCTGCATGCAGTACGTCTGGTAGTCCGGTAGTAGAAGGGAATACTTTTAATTCAGAGGATTCTTTGTTAAACTGCGTTTCTTTGCTTACTTATATGTTTTATTTAAACGGTATTGTGACAAAGTATTAAACAAGATAATCAGTTCATATAAAAAGAAAATTGCTCACTCACTCACTCACACACTCACTGGTAGAAAGCTACAATTTTGCACAGGGTTCCCCTTTATGATGCATACTTTAATTTATTCGGGATACTCTAGAAAATATTTCTACCAGTGTTTATTAATAAATTCATAATGAATTCTATGACAACTTAAATAGAGTTTAAAATAGCGTGAAAGAGATGATTCCCTGTGGTGTGTGGGCGCTCATTTTCATTAAAACTTTGGCAACAGTAATAAACTCGAGAATACTCTCAAGGCTTCAGCATAAAGGCGCGACGCGTCGAAGCGATGTGATTCTGGTAGAACAATTTCCATGAAGTTTTTATTTAAATTGTTCTACTAGAGTCGCGTCGCGCCTGTCTGCACAAGCCTTCACTCACTGACAGTAAGCCGAAGCGACTGAAAGTAATATGGAAATAACAGATAACAACTCGAACTCATTCATATTTTATTTAAAAACTAAGAACATTTATTTTACAAGATTAAGCCGTTGGTCCCAGCTGTCATTTGTGCATTTTTGACAGTCGTTACGGGTCGTCAGAAGCCCGAAAGTCTGACAACCTGTCTTACCAAGGGTATCGTATAACGATATTACCCTGTAAGTTTGTTTTGGAGGTCAGATAGTCTATGTAAAATAATGGTATTAAGCTGTATTCGGTTAGAATGAAAGCCGACTCAAAAATATTTAGGAAATGGCTGGGCATATGATGATGATGTTTGTGTGCAAACACAGGTACACTGACTCTCATAGTCCCATCGAATATAAATCCAACACGACCGGAGAGAGAGCTGGCGCAGGACGAAGGGATTTTAATTATTTTAATTTGTATAACGTATGCATGAAAAACAATATTGTTGGTTAGGTAAACATTTCCCAAATACCTAAATCCACGTGCGTAAAAATATCGTGACAGGATTTTTCGTGCACTGCATCTTCAACGCAATGCTAAGCGCTGAGAGCTGAAAATCAAACAGTATGTTTTTTCGACGTACCTACTGGGATGCAGTCTATTGGATTCTAAATGCTCGATTCAACACCGAGAGTTTAAAATCCAGTGCACGGCACAATGCTGCCACGATATTTTTACCTACATGAGACCGTGGTGGCGTAATTTCAATGGCTATGTTTCGTCTTAAGAGCAATCTTACTTCCTATCCTGACAAGGGCATCTCGACAGCCCACCGAGTACCACGTACATTTCCACCTCAGTTTGCTTCGAGAAACTTCTCTCGCATACTTGTACAGCTGATTATACCGATAGGATCCTAGATTAACTACAGGGTTCCCTTTATAAGTTGTGCCGAAAATAGACACAATTAATTATAATTAAATTAAAAAATAATTACACAAATTAAATTAAATTAAAAAACAATAAAACGTATTAAATTACATTAAAAAAAATATCAAAACAAATAATTTAAATTAAAAAAATACTCATGATAAAATTTGAAATGAAAGATAAGATAATCATAATGAAAGAAATTTACTCACACACACTGTTTTGTAAACGGTGTTTTTTTTTGCTAAAAAGTTACGTCATTTTGATGTACCTACCTGAATTTTCATTATTGAAAGATTATACTAGTAAGCAAAAAATTAAACTAAATGATAGGTTTTTTATAATTTTATTAAAAAATTCACACTTCACTTCACATGATCTGACTAAGATTATGTCTGGACTTTAAAAGAGACTGTAAGTTTGTTTCGGCAAACAAACTCAGAGTGTTTGTACACACGGCTACACATCAAGCTATACATTTCCAGTGTAAACTGATCTCGCATTGTATAGGATTTCCGTACAGTGCAAGATCAGCGTCAACTGGAAATGTATAGATTGATGTGTAGCCGTGTGTACAGTCCTTCTTACAGAAATAAAATCATTTATCATTATTAATACGTTTGTAAAATAAATGCATCATCTTACCGTTTCTATGATAGTAAACCTTATAATATTAAGGAGCACTTTTATATGCATCCTTATTTTTGTCACACAATACAATGTTCTTCAAAAAAAAAAACTTAAAGACCTACTTACATTAGAGACCTTTGAATATTTCACAAATGGTTATGTCCGGACATATGGCAAATAACGACATCATCGATGGTGACGATGCTGGATCGGCATCCACTGTTGTGCCTGGTACAGTACCACCGTATCCTGGACCCCTTACATCCATTTTTTCTATTGTACCGGTAGTGTCCAAGAAAGATCACAGGATTCCCATGCTTAGTCAAACCGAATACTGGCATTGGAACTGAAACATAATTAAGTCAATTGTGAGTACTTTTGGCGTAGTCCAATGATTTTGTTCTTGTCATTAAAATTATTTATTATTATTATAGACCAGAAGAAAGCTCGGAAAAACGACATTCCAACGAGTAATGGGTACTTCTGTTTCCTTCATGCATCTTTTCTATGATACTCGTGCACCTTTCAACTTTTATGATTCAGATCTTAAATGTATAAAAGGTGTATGAATTTGATCACTGGAATCCCATACCTCATCGAGTAAAATGCCATATCTCTAGTTATAAACCACCACCACTCGATTGCACTTTTAGAGAATTCGCCAAAAGAAATGAAACAGTTTTGAATGAGCTGTAGATTATATTTATTATTATTATTATTATTTACTTATTATGGATCTCCATCAAAATATATACAGAGTGTTACAGAAACCCTATTGCTATCCTTAAGCACTAAATATAACAGCTGGTTTAGCATCACTATACATAGTTTCAGCTCAAAATAAAATACTCTAAGAATTGATACCAAAGGTCATTGGGCACCTTAGTATGGAAACCATACCCATGGCGGACACAAATGAAATTAGTAGAGTGTAATGATATAAGGCTCTGATTTACTATGGCATTAGTCACATTAATGTGAGCCACGGGAATCTTGAAAAATTCAAGTGTTATAAACTGATATGAGGAATATGAATAAAATGCTAGTTCATTAAAATATTTTTATTCAATTTGATCCAAATCAAGCATAAGATCATTTAAGAAGGCAGCAGGTGCGTCTGTTGCTTCCTGATGTCTGGCCCAAGACAGATAATAAACTATGCTAGCGATATGGGCGCAGCTCCCGACAGTTCGGCGGCCGTGTATACATGAGCAGTAGTACTCTTCTATACTTTGTCGTCCGTGTTGTGTTGGGTTTAACAAAATATATGTATAGTACTGTTTCGATCGGATATGACGTGACTGGATTCGCCCTCTGATCAAAATCTTATTATCAATTAAATGTTGATGTCGATACATTTCTATTAAATAATCCCCGTTTGGTCTTATGTGCTCGTGACAATAAGACCTTGCGATTCTCAAATGGTATGAGCCCAACGTAAATAAGATCAAATCTTCATAGGTCAGCTGTGGAAAATCTTCAAAGTCTGGACTGTTTCCATCTAGAGGCACGAATGCTACTCTTTGTCTGTTCAAGTTATTTGTTGATACGTATTCTGCTAACTCATTTTCTGTATTTATATTTTGATTTATAATATCGACAAACTGATCGGCGTATATATTATCTTCATATGGCCGTCGAGAAGCGTTGATAACTGCCGCGGTTATTTTGAAATCGGTCATCATATTTCGCATCGCAACATTAAAATATGTATGTCGAAATATTTTAAAATCTTTCTTAAATCGTCCATTAATTGTTTCGATTACCCAACGGCACATTGTAATTAATCGAGATTTGTTAGCGTCAATTGTTGATAACTGTTCTCCTCTTCCTCTAGTTGGCGGCATGTGGGGATTATATCCACGTTCTTCAATTGCAGGGATCGAATCCCGAAAGCCACGGTCCAATAGAAACACGTCGTTATGTCTAAGATACCAATGCCAAGCTGAATCTTCTTGCATCAGGCTGCGCATAATAGTTGCATCCGAAGTAGTCGCTGAATATGGTCCTACGACTTCTATTATATAACCGTCTGTACATACGATCAGAAAAGGCTTTACCAGGTTGCGGAATTTGTGTAGGCTGTAGGTTTTTCTTTGGAAAAGGAAATTCGCACTCTTCTGAAGGTAAATATATGTTCCGTCGAACACAAGAATAGCTGCCGGTTCAGTTTGGCTACCACCAAAAATATGAGTTGGGATACGAAGATTTCGTGCCACCACTTCTTCTCTAGTTATATGATTTAAACCCAGGTAACGTGGAACAAAATCTTCAGTTAAGCATTCTCTCGCTGTTTTTAACTTCCTCTCTAATGTTCTTCTAGATATTTGGAATTTCGTAGCTAAGCGCTCATCAGATTGACCAGTTCTTATTTTAGTCAAATACATTCCTAAAGTGGTAGCAGGACGATCAGACCTGTTACGAAGAGACGGTGTTTGGTCTAAAATAGTCATGAACTGATTTTTAGTCAAAGCCGTCCAAAAATGGAAGTGGTTGTCATCAATTGTTTCAATATTTTCAAAATTCATTTCAGACCTGCTTTCTAATCCCCATTTATACAAATTGATTATGTCAAGTACATGAGCATTATTAAAGCTTTCATGTATTGTCGGGGCATTCACAAGTTCTTCCCAATCATTTTGAACTAAATGCGGGTGGCAAACTCGTGCAAGTTCCGGTATGTATAAATTGTGATTGTGCAACAGATAGAACTTGGCGTAGGTTGGCACGCAATGTGTAGTCATACCTCTGCAGTTTAGAAATATACAGCGTCTCGCTGTATTTGATACACGTCTATATCCAGTAACAGTAATAAAACCAGGACCTTGTTGATCCCCGACTTCTATTTGTTGGACCGCCTCTCCAACTTCTCCTTGATTTGCGCCTTCTTGTATTGGCTCGGGTGGAACATAATCTAATTGCTGGTTTTGCGATGCTCGATCATATCTCTGCCAGCAAGGGTGGCATATAGATCTTGTACCGTCAAACGAAATCTGAAACAAGATAAAACATTCTGCACATATATATAAAAACTAAACACCCAACAACGAGATTATTAGAAAGTAGTTTCGAAAAGTCATTTTTATTGCACTGAATTCCTTAATTGCTGTTCTTTATGCATAAACTATAAGTTCTCAGAACTTTTGTAAGGTTAACTGGTATAGGTAAAATAATTAGCATTACGTTTGCTTCTGTACAATAGTAAGATTGTGTAAAACAAAGCATAAATAAATAAACAATAAATCGGTCGATAAAGACTCGCTTCCTACCGCTGTGCTCCTGCCTGTTTTCTTAGTAAATAGATAGATAGACGGTGTACTGACAGAGTACTTACCTCACGTGGTATGATTTCTTGTAATAACAACACTACAAGATCCCGGTACCTTTCGAGAAACACTCCATTAAGACAGTGTTTTCTTCGACGTAAAACAGATCGATTGCACGACACACAACTGTTTTGTCTTTCCATATCAACGAAAATCTAATCCAAAAGCAAGTAACCAGAGTCCATAAAACACGCTAACGTAGTCGATAAAACAATAAACAAAACAAAACAGATAAACGTACAGGTCACAACGATAGCTAACGAAGGACTGCGCAGAGGGCGGTGAGTCAGTGCGCGAGCGCAACAAAACTAGTTTGGCCCAACTAATGTGCGAAAGAGACAGCGTATACATGCTTCTAAATATCGGCTCATCAGTGCACCATGCTGTATGCTATCGAAATTCTTTTATGCCTTTAGTGATGGAATAAAATCCGCTGAAACCGTTTGTTTTTTATTTTTTTTAAACGTTCCTGTACATTTTTCTCCATCGATTTTTAAATAAATAACTATATACAATGAAAGGTCATATTATTCCCCTTAGTTTAAAACTATTTTGATTAATGTCCGCCACTCTTCGCAAAGCGGGTCAGATACGCCCAATGACCTTTTCGGTTTCGTATATTTCTTAAATTCAAATCGTAACAAACGTGTCACCGCACTACGTAAGTCAATAACTTTCCTCGTTACTTGCCAATATCACGATAAATCTATTCCGAGTGATGTGTTTATTTTAATTTGAAAAGTTAGGGTTCTGGTATCAATGTATTAAAAATTCACATAAATTCCGAACATGTAGAGATAGGATTAAAAAACCCTTCCAATGCCGTTTGATATCATCCAAAGAAGCCGTGCCCTTGGTATGTATATACCCTTTCCATTACACGTTGTATACAATACATTACACATTAATTATGGGCCACATCAGAGGGGCAATAATTGTCGTATTTTAAGAACGTTCACAGTCTAATCTGTCTCAATCTGTCGAAAATAACTGGAGTTTCCATCCATTTTTGACAAGTTTTTGACATTTACTGTCGCCAAGATGAGGCTACGACTAGATTTTGAACGTTTTTAACCGACTTCAAAAAAGGAGCAGGTTCTATGTTCGACTGTATGTATTTTTTTTTAAATAACCGACTTCCGGAAAAACACTACAAAGCGAAAAATAACTTTAGTTTCGGAAGGCGGTGACAAAAAAATTAAATACTAGGTATCCAAAGTCACCGACTTCCGAAATAAAAGTTAATTTTCGCTTTGTAGTGTTTTTCCGGAAGTCGGTTATTGTTTTATTTTAATTACGAGAATTGGCCTTCTGGTTGCTAAATAACTGTTGTTATAACTTAAACGACTACTTGTTCAGAATTAAAATAAACTGTTAACCCGTCACCATAACTGTAGGTACATAAACTGACCGTAAACTGTACATAAATAACAACTTATACCTAATTTATTAATAAAAAAATAAAAATAATTGTATTGCCTAAAGCTATTAACAAACCAAAAATGGCGTCGAAAAATTCCTCCGCAGCGCTGTCAACTGGTAATGAACCCAAGAGACTTAGACTGGCGTCATTGCCACGTTGTATACAATGCTTATATTGTAAAACTTTTTCTACCTGAATACGGGGCTTTTAGCTACTTTATATGTGTCTATTAAGTATATAATGTTTTTTTATATTTTTTGTAATGTGCGTTTTGTTTGTGCAGAATAAACATTTTTTTCTTTCTTTTCTTATCTTTCCGGTATTAGGTAGGTGTAGTGAAAAAAAAAAAAAAATGAAAATGAAAAAAAATAAAAAAATGAAAGTAGATGTGTAGATTTATTATATGTATTTATTAATGGTTATGCTGAGGCTTGTGGCTAACGACCATGTTATCGAAAGTAACGATACTCGATCGGCATCCACTGGGATACTTATTACAATACCACCGCATTTTGGAGCCTCTGCAATTATTTGTCCGATTGTATCGATAGCGTCCTAGAAAGATCACAGGATTCCCATGCATAGTCTTGCCGAAAACTGGTACTGGACCTGAAATGGACGTCTCGTGTAAGTATTTTTAGCGTAGGCTCAATAATTATTTTTAGTTCCGTGTACACACGGCTACATATCAAGCTATACTTTTCTTGTATAAGCTGATTTCGCATTGCATAGGATTTCTGTACAGTGCGAGATCAGCGTAAACTTGAAATGTATAGCTTGATGTGTAGCCGTTTGTACGTGTAATGATTATAATGGAGGAAAGAAAAGCTGAAAAACAAAACGAATAATATTACTTCAGTTTGCTTCATAAAAGGAAGTATTCCCGTTTGAACACCAATTTTAATAGCACCTATGCATTGCGCACCAAGGTACTCCCATACCTTTGGTACTCAATGCATAGGTCCTCTAAAAATTGGTGCTCAAACGGGAATACTCCCATAAAAGTACCTACCATATGCTATTAATAGCATCCGCAAGTGATCCATAAATCCCATTTAATTGCTTTGCTAAAAATAGGCGCAGAATAAACATATAGATAAAATAATAAAGCATTATAATTCAACCAAACTCCTTTTTTATCGTTGCTCTATCGTCGTCAAAGGCTACGTATTTAAAACGTAGTACAATAATAATCGAAATTTTCGGTATTTTTCTAGACTAATTCCGAAATCAAATTTTCAAAACACACCATTGTCAAAAAAAAATTATTTAAAAAAAAACCACTCTAATAATAGATAAGGCGATTTAATGATTATGCTCGGGCTTATGGCTAATTACGACATTCTTGTAAGTAAAGATACTCGATCGACAACCATAGTTGTACCTGTTGCAATACCAGCGAACTTTGGGCCCTTTACAATCATTTGTGCGATTATATCGGTACGACCCTAGAATGATCAGAGGATTCCCATGCTTGGTCGTACTGAATATCAGTGGTGAATCTGAAATATGACTTGTCTGTCAGTACGTTTGGAAATAAGTTGTTTAATTTATTCGCATTTTTGTAGATACAAAAAACAGAACAATAAATAAAGAGATACGTCATTTTGACGTATGATTATGAAATTTACGGCTATAATCCCTCAAGCATATTATTTCTCACAAATAAATAATCGGAAAGCACTGATTTTGAAAAGTTTCAACTTTATAAAATAAATTTAAGGCTTTGTAAATTTAAGGCTGCAGACATTAAAATCCCACTGTTTGTAAATAACGTGGATAAGGAGTCATCAGTTAAGGACGTCGCTGACTACATTTTAGAGAAAACGAGCGTTTTAGTGCAGTTGACAGAGATTAAAATGAAGCGGCAAAGAGATTATAAGGCTTTTAAGGTTTTTGTTCCTAGACAGAAGTTAAACATGTTTCTTGATGAACAAATGTGGCCTGAAGGTATTTCTTTTCGTCGGTTCATTAATTTTAAAGATCAGAAACTACAGAGCTCCGCTACAATAGGGGTGTCTGAGGCTGGAAATGAGGCGAATACAAAAATCCTATAGTTTATGATGGATATTACAAATCATTCTATTACCAAAATGGTCAGTTTCAACTGCAAGTCTGTTACGAGATCAGTGGAGGGGATAAAAGAATTGTGTAAGACTGCACACGTAATTGCCCTGCAGGAGACGTGGCTTTTGCCTCACGATACTGCGTTTATTGGTAGTATCGATGCAAACTTCGAGTACACTAGTAAATCAGCGGTTGATACCTCGACAGGCGTACTGCGTGGTCGTCCGTACGGGGGGGTGGCGGTGATGTGGCGAAAGGGTATATTCTCTTCCGTTACGGTTGTACCGTGTAACAGCGTGAGGCTGACTGCTGTCAAGTTATGTGCTGGTGAAAGAAGTTCGTTAGTGTTTTCAGTGTATATGCCAACAGACAGTAGGGATAATTTGTTGGAGTTCACGGAAGTGCTAAGTGAAATTCATGCAGTTATTGATAGTTGTGTTATTGAATCCGCTATAATTCTCGGGGACTTTAACGCTCATCCAAAGGAGTTATTCTTTACGGAATTAGCCAACTTTTGTATGGAGCGAAGCTGGCTCTGTGCGGACGTGATGAAGTTGGACGTTTTGCCAGACACACACACCTTTATAAGTGAAAGTCATGTTAACTGTAAGCGATGGCTTGATCACTGTCTGACAACGGAGGCAGCTTGGCAATGTGTGACTGAAATTAAGGTATGTTATGATGTGTACTGGTCGGACCATTTTCCACTGGAAGTATATTGTAATTTAGGAATGTTACCATGTAAAGTGCATTATACTGGGAATATATACAGTGAAGTAAGATGGGGTGAGAGGGACGCTAGTCAGATAGAAAAATATAAGGACTTGTGTGCGAGTAAATTAAGGGATATTGATTTTCCGGTGGAACTTGGTCTGTGTGCTGATAATGTTTGCTGTGATAACTATCATCATGTAATTATCGATAAGTTATATTTTAGCATTGTTAGTTGTTTGACGGAAGCTGCGCGAGAGAGTCGTAGCGTACGAAATAATAGA
Organism: Antitype chi; assembly: GCA_947359405.1. Lineage (NCBI taxonomy): Eukaryota > Metazoa > Arthropoda > Insecta > Lepidoptera > Noctuidae > Antitype > Antitype chi. The sequence continues at coordinate 16,467,689 of OX375820.1, read as the reverse complement.
AAGCAGAAACAGGTTATTGGGTGGAACAGGCATGTACGAAAGTTTCATGTTGAAGCGCGAAACAGCTTTCAGACTTGGATGCTTCTTGGTAAACCCGAGTCGGGGGATGTATATGATACAATGCGTGAAACTCGAAAGCGTTTTAAGTCTAAGTTGAAATGGTGTCAAGATAACGAAGATAAAATTAAAATGGATATTTTAGCAACATGTCACAAGGAGAGAGATTTCAAGCGGTTTTGGAAGCATACCAAGAAACTGGAAGCTGGATCGTGTGTACCTGTGAGTGTTGAGGGTAGGAATGAGCCACGCCTTATAGCCGAATTATTTAGGGATAATTTCAGTGTAGTGTCACCTCTGGGTTGTGTGCAGCAGGTGCTCAGTGCTGAGGGGGCAGAGTGCGAGCCGTTCAGGTTTAAGGCGAAAGAAGTCGCCCATATTATTAAAAATATGACTAGAGGTAAGTCGCCAGGGCATGACGACCTGAGCATTGAGCACTTGCAGTTTGCAGGTGTCCATTTGCCTCGGGTGCTGGTAATGTTATTCAACTTGTGTATTAGCCATTCATATTTACCCAAGGAGCTTATGAAGACCACGGTGATACCTATTCTTAAAAATAAGACGGGTGATGCTTCCGACGGGAATAACTATAGACCCATCTCATTGGCTACGGTGATCGCCAAGGTGCTGGATGGTTTGCTTGATAAACACTTAGATGAGCATATAGATCTGCACGAGGCCCAGTTTGGTTTCAGGGCTGGGCAATCGACTGAAACTGCAGTGCTGAGACTCAAGCATACTGTCCAGTACTATATTACAAGGAAAACGCCTATTTACGGTTGTTTCTTGGACCTGTCGAAGGCATTTGACCTGGTGTCTTATAACGTGTTGTGGGATAAGCTCCAGGGGGAAACCAGCACACCCAGGGGAATTATAAATTTGTTGCGATTTTGGTACGGCAACCAAACCAATAATGTTAAGTGGGCGGGCTCATGTTCGTCAGAGTATAGGTTGGAGTGTGGAGTGAGGCAGGGAGGCCTGACTTCACCACGGCTTTTCAACCTGTACCTGAATGGGCTGGTAGGTGAGCTCAGCAGGGCTGGTGTCGGCTGTTCAGTGGATGGTGTGTGTGTGAACAACATAAGTTATGCCGATGACATGGTCCTGCTGAGCCCATCTGTCAGAGCTCTAAACGTCCTCATTGGGATCTGTGAGAGGTACGCGGGGTCACATGGCCTCAGGTATAACAGTAAAAAGAGTGAACTACTTATTTTCAAGGCAGGTAGTAAGTGTCCGAAAACCGTTCCACCGGTCACACTGGGGGGATTGCCTATAAGTAGGGTCACTAAATTCAAGTACCTGGGGCACTGGGTCACCGAGGACCTCTCAGATGATTTGGATATAGAGCGGGAACGTAGGGCGTTGGCGGTGAGATGCAATATGCTGGCGCGCAGGTTTGCACGGTGCTCACGAGACGTGAAAATTGCTCTTTTTAAGGCATACTGCCAGTCATTTTATACCTGCAGCCTGTGGGTCCGGTATACGCGTGGATCTTTCAATGCCCTACGGGTCCTATATAATAATGGTTTCAGGATGTTGTTGGGGTTGCCTCGCTTTTGTAGTGCATCAGGTATGTTTGCTAAGGCCAAAACGGATTGCTTTAGGGCGATCGTTCGTAAAAGAGTGGCCTCCCTGATGCGCCGCGTGCAGGGCAGCACCAACAGCCTTCTGAATACCATATTGGAAAGGGTTGATTGCCCAGTTGTGAGACACTGGAATTCAATTCACGGCTCGGGTGGTGCCCTCTATAATATTAAGTAGCTCAATTTTGTTTAAATGTAATACGAGTAGGTCAATTTGTACAATAATTTAATAATTTTACTAACGTAGTTTTAAGTATTTTTTACTAACAAATTATGGAATGTAATAATTCATTCTGAATTAAAATGATTAATAATAATAATTATCAAAATCAAAATCAAAATATTTTATTTCACATAAGCCTGCATGGGCACTTATGAAACGTCAGAAGCTAGGTGCACGGTTCCAATTTGTCGTTTCCTATGGAGAAGAGCCGGCAAGAAACTCCACGGTTACTCTTTTAAAAATAATTGGCTTTTACAATGTTTTCAAATTACAGTTATAATAGGTATGGGAGGACAGTGCAGGCCAGTCAATAAGTACCAGGTACTTAGAGGAATGAAAATACAGAATAGAAAAACGTCTACAAATCTAGTCTCTAAGGCCTACAACGTTCTCTCATTCACAATATGTAAAAGAATCTACCTATATAAAATGAATCTATTTGAACCAAGTGACATGATTTCGATGACAACCACTGAAAATAAATAGTAGGTAGTAAAATTGATGTATAATGTCAAATAATGACGAGAATATGTCAGACATTGTAAAAAAATAATAATAAAAAGAATAAAAATTAACATTGCAATTTGGGAGCAGTTAATAGACTTTCACACGGTTTTGCTGTTAATGAGGTACCAGGGAAGCCACATGTGCAGAAGGAATTAATGCCAAACTTCCCTGTCTTCAACGTAGTCTTTTATCTTATAATATGCTTTTTTGATAAGGACACGTTTGATGTGAGTTTTAAACTTTCCATCGCTAAGTTCTGTAACCGACTTTGGCAACTTGTTATAGAAGCGGATACTGTTTATTAGAAATGACTTGCTAGTTTTAGTTAATCTAAATTTTGGAATCACAATTTCATCTTTACTACGTGTATTTAGATTATGGAAATCGCATCTTTTTTTGAAAAGACCCAAGTTTTTGCGAACATACAAGATATTTTCTAGAATATAAAGAGAAGGCAGAGTAAGTATATCAATTTCGTTGAATTTGTTTCTAAGAGACTCGCGAGGCCCCATTTTATAGATTGCGCGGATTGCCCTCTTTTGTAAAATAAAAATTGAATCTACGTCCGCTGCCGATCCCCACAGCAGAACGCCATAAGACATAATACTGTGAAAATAAGCAAAGTATACTAACCTAGCTGTGGCTACATCAGTCAACTGCCTTATTTTTCTTACTGCGTAAGCAGCTGAGCTTAATCTGCTTGAAAGCGCTCTAATGTGGGCACCCCATTGCAATTTTGAATCTAAAGTAATTCCCAAAAATACAGTTTCCGAAATAGCATCTAGTTTCTTGCCATCAAGTTTTAAATTTAGACCTACTTGGGGTACATTTGGTAGCGAGAACTTAAGACATTTAGTTTTGTTCGCATTGAGTAAAAGATTATTAGCAGCAAACCATTTCGATAGAACAGCTAGGCTTTCGTTGACATGTAAGACATCCGTATCTTTTCTATCTATTCTAAAAATAAGAGAAGTGTCATCAGCGAATAAAATTATATCCGAAAAGTTAGCCATCAGATAGGGAAGGTCATTAATATAAACTAGAAATAAAAAAGGACCAAGAATTGAACCTTGAGGCACGCCCATCCTAACTAGAGATTATGATTCAATAAAGTTCTAAGAATTCATTTTAACACACAGTACAAGCGTAACCAAATAAAGGATATTTAAGATAGTTTATAAATTAGATATATTACAAAAAACACACTCTTCAAATCGAAGTGAGAACAAAAATTTGTGGTATTTTTTTAATACTAGCAGAATACATAGCTGCATTGTACAATAAATGTACTTTGTTCCTTACTTTCCAATGCTTGGATCATTAAAAAAAAAAATACTTGAATCAAATAATTGGTAAATTAGCACGTGCTTTGTACGCTAGGCTCGTGCAGACTAGCGCGACGCGACGGACGCGTCGCGAGACTTACAACAATTTCTATGAAAACTTCATGGAAATTGTTCTACAAGTGTCGCGTCGCGCTGTCGTGTCGCACCTGTTTGAAGAAGCCTTAAACAAGTCCCCGTCTCTATCTTCTACTTGTAGTTTGACAGTTGTGTGACAGTGACCGGTATAATGCTTAGCCAAAGTAGGTACGTGCTGAATAACGTTTATAAGTTTCAGCCTTAGTGTTAGGTAGTTGGTACTACAGTTAATATTTTAATGGTTGTGGACGTTCTTATGGCTCATAATGACATTATCGAAGGTAAATATACTCGATCGACATCCTTTGCGGTACCAGGTGCAATACCACCGTACTTTATCCCCTTTACAAGCGGCTGCCCGATTATACCGGTAGGATCCATGAATGATCACAGGATTCCCTTGCTTGGTCGTACTGAATATTGGCAGATCTGAAATACAACTTAAGTGTCAATACATTTTAGTAACAATGTAGAATAAAAAATATTAAAGATTCGTCATTTTGACGTATAGACACAAATGAATAAAATTATTTACGACTGTAGATACTCACAAGCATATAACGGGAAAGCATAATTATCTCTTTCAATTTAAATACTGTCGTTAGAGAACGATTTTGAAAAACTTTGACTATCAAGTTGAAGTTTTTGATGTATTCAAATGTATTCAAGGTAGGTAGTATATGCGCCCACACGGCCGTAGCCACCGCGGGAGACGCCCTGGGCGTCGGGAATCCCAGGCTGATTCCCGGCCACCGTAGGCGCGGGCTTGCGGACGGCGAGTAATGGGTAGCTCGCTGTCCGGTAAGGACCAAGCCCGGGTCGACGGCGCGTTGTGTTCCACGCGCGCCTCAAAGAGATTTCAGCACGAACTGGTGGGGTTCGCAAGGGCCGATGCCTGCCAGGGGTGCGGGTTGTTCGAAAGAGATACCGCGGCCCCTGGCACACTGGCAACTGAGGGAACACGGGTGGGTTTTAGTCTGTAAAAGTCTGACACGCCCTCCTGCTCCACTCAGAGCGGGAGAAGTAATTTGATGATTTGCCAGCCAAAAAAAAAAAGAATACAACACCAAGAGGTAGTTCTGAAAACTGTTCTAACAAAAACTCATCAACACATAAATGGTACAAAACATTTTGATGATATATTAATATGATAATTTTGATAATATTGATAATACTTATTTGAAGGGGCCTATATGGGCTTTTGTATTAAAAGTGCAGAGTAAAGTCAGTATAATGTATGTTTCTATAATTAGATATCTTTGAATTATGATGAGTACAGAATTGATATGAAATTATATATAAATATAAGAGCTTGTATTTAATTAATACAAAAATATAGTAACTATTAACAAACTGTAATATGGGGCTATAAAAAATCATCTGTATCGTTATCGACTGTTAATGTACCCAAGCAACTGCTGGTACCATGTTGTATGGCATTCATAAGCTCTGGTCAATGTAAAAGCCAGCCCTTATGTTTAGATGTTTATCTATGCCCAACGAAACGTAAGGATGATTTTCATAAAAGTTACAAAAACTATTAATAAAAATGCATACAATGTGTAACATAGTTGACGCAAGACCTCATACACCCCAATTAGACTATCGAGTTAAAAGCATAATACAATAACCAACAAATTTTTTTTTTACGTTAACTGTTATTGTTAAGAAAATCGTGTTAACCCTAGCATTACTTTATGTTTTTAAAATTGAGTCTTATTTCCTTGAAATAGGATTGAATTTTTTTTGGCTCTATTGGCGGTAGGTATGGCAAAATACATCTTTTTTTTTAAATATTATAAATGACTGAAATCGATTCAGTAGTAAATTATGAACAAACTACTTTCAGGACTTGCGTCTATTATGTTACACCTTATTTTTTAAACAATAAAATGTGAAACAAAGTTATAATTCTTCAATGGTTATGGTCAGGCTTATGACCTATTATAACATCATCAAAAGTAATGACATTCGATCGGCACCCACTGGAGTACCTGTTACAATACCACCGTACTTTGGGCGGTTTAAATTTATTGGACCGGTTATACCGGTAAGATCCTAGAGTCATCACAAGATTTCCCTTCCTTGTCGTGCTCAAAATTGGCATAGGATCTGAAATAATACTAAAGTATTAGCACATTTTACCGATAAATTACTTATTTTGGAGTATAGATGGGGAGATGAAGTCGTTACAGGTTCGCCCAGTCAGAAGCCCGAATTCTGACTGGAGGTCAGATAGGCAGTCGCTCCATGTAAAATACTGATATTCAGCTGCATCCCAGACTTTGTCGACTTTTGGAGTAAATAAATGAAAATGCAAATGCTATTATTCATATTTTGTTTAACTATTAGGTTTTGAAATACAACAGAATTTCGTTTTTAAGCATTACCTTAGCCATAGTCTAAGGTGTTCCCACAGCTGGGACAAAAGCCTCCTTTCGTCAGGCTAGGCTGTAAACTACCACGTGGGCCGAGTGCGGGTTAGTAGATGTCACATGTCTTCGAATTTTTAGGTCCAAGACATGTCGGTTTCCTCACGATGTTTTCCGTCACCGTATTGTGAGCTCCTGTTGTTTTCGTTTTATTCTGTTTTTTGTAAGTTTATATGATGTGTTTATTTATAAGTATAAAAATATTTATTTATCTATGTTGAAACTGTTTTGTATTCCTCGTCACTTGTTCATTAGAAAACCAGCGTCAGGCAGCATCTGTCTGGCATTAATGCTGAAATTAACCTTTTTGGCGCAGCCGTGTGGCACACACTGTTGTACCTAGTTATTTATATTCACTTTTTATATTTTTATTTTGTATTTCACGAACTGTGTCCAAATAAACGGTATTCTTTCTTTTTTCTTTCAGTGGTTGAAGCCACAACCTACAACTTGTAAGTCGGGGTCTTACCACTGGGGGACCACTGCTAACTTTAACCCCCTTATTCATAAACGATGATTAAAGTTAAGTAATGATTAGCGTTTTGACGTTTAAACATCATTTAACTTTAATCATCGTTTGTGAATATAGTATATATGTATTAATTTTAATTTTAGTGTTAATTTTATGTAATGTTAAAAGGCACGACGGGGTTGGCGTATCTGTTTAGATAAAAACCCCTAAACAAATAAAGAGAAAAAAAAAATCTCAAAATTCAAGGCTCTTGAACATTTTACACTATATTTTAATGGTTGTGCTCAGAGTTATGTTTAATTATTTTATCATCGAAAGTAACGATATTCGATCGACATCCCTTGGTGTATCTATTACAATACCAGCGCACTTTGGGCCCTTTACAATTTGTTGCTCCATTATACCGGTAGGATCCTAGAGTCATCACAGGATTCCCATGCATTGTCCAGCTGATAACTGGTAATGGATCTGAAAAAAAAAACCTTTTGTTTTGGAAATAAGATATTTACTTATTTTGAGAGATTTCTAGGACGTTTTAAACAAAAAAAATACAGGATTTTGGAATAACCACACAACTCAGGTTAAGTTCTTTTCCCATAATTATTATTGTTAATAGTATAGAGACATGTCAACGAGAAGGTACAGGCACTGTAGGATTCTACCTGTGCAATCCTCAGTGATCACAGATTTCTTTCTTTTTTCAAGCTAAAGCAGGTCAAATGTAAACAGAGAAAAAAATTATGTAAGTCATAGAAAGACCCCTTTTGACCCGTGCTATTTTCACTGAAAGTCTACGTCGTTTGACGTACCGACGTATATGTTAAGAATTACTAATGATTGTATTTATGAGTATGACTGTACCGCTGTTTTTAGTTTTAATTGACGGCACGTTTGGCGCAGTGGTTAAGCGATTGACTGCTGCGCTGCGTGTCGCGGGTTCGATTCCCGCACGGAACAAATATTTGTATGACCTACAAGTAGTTGTTCCGGGTCTGGCTGTTTGTGTATGTGATTTTAAATGTTTGTAAACGCACCCACAATACAGGAGAAATTCCTAGTGTGGGGCAACGTTTTAAAAAAAAAAAACATGCTTTCTGAGTAAATCCCAAAAACATGCTCATTATAACCTATAATTTGAAAATTCACATGCTGTTTAAATTTTATTTAACAAAATAAATATATCAAAAAAATATGTTTGATATAGAACTTCTTCAAGAACCTTGATTTTAGGTACTGCATTTATATGCTCATATCTTGCAATTCTGACGGCTGTAAAGAATGTTATGATTAGATTTGTGACCAAATGAAACAGTGTCACCTTTGAATTTAACTCATTTATTTTAATGCTTATGATTACACTTATGGCTAATTATGATTCTATTGAAAGTAACGATACTCGAGCGACATCCATTGGCGTATTTATTACAGTACCAACGCTCTTTGGGCCCTTTACAATTACTTGCTCGATTGTACCGGTAGGCTCCTATTATGATCACAGGAATACCATTCTTTGTCATGCTGAAAACTGGAAATTGATCTGAAATAAAACCTTAATATCAGGCACTGAAAATTAATATAAACCCTGTTTTAATAGTATTTTTTCATTAATTATTAAAAAACCACGTTGTTGTGACGTACAATTTTTTATGGATTTAAACGAAACTTAAGAGTTAACCGAAAATGTACACGCCTGTAAAACATGTTTTTAAAGTGAGAATGGATAAAGTAAAATCAGATCAGAAATAAAAGTGAATAAGTAACTAATACATGTTAGTAAAATTTTGCGATACCATTGTCCTTTCATCTAAATTCACCAAGTGACGGATGGAAAGACGTCTGTGATTGATGCAAAACTAAATATGCAAAAAGTATTATTTATTTTGAAAGAGCACACACATTAGACTTATGTCAAAAAATATTACCGCATCGTGTCCTTAAAAATATTGAAAAAAAATATTCACAGGGAATAGGGTTATCACGAATTACACAAGGGCATGATTTTTAAATAATCAAATAAAATAGTTTAAAATACCTATTTATTTTTAAGAACTGAATATAAGTGTTATTTAAGCTTGTAAGCTCCGTCGCGACGTCAAATACTACAAAATTCAGTTTTAGCGTATCCAAAATAATCAATATTATAAAAAGTAATAATTACATATCCAAGATCCCTGAGAGAGCGCTGATTCTATGGTGCAAATAAGAGAGTTTTGAAGAGGTTTCCTCCACACCACTAAATTATACAGGAAATGTTTTTATCCAGTGCGCAAACTGTAACCATGAATTCAACATATCATGCTAGACCCCCCCGCGCAGAAATTTTTCGTCGGTTATACAAAAATAAACAGCTGTTCCATACATTTTGACCGCGTAGGTATTGCGCTTTTCTATGAAACAGCTATTATTATTTTTTGTATAACCGACGCAAAAAAATTTCGGGGGCGGTCTATAATGATATATTGCGCACTGAATAAAAACTTTTCCTGTATATCAATCACTTAATTTTAAAAATCGTAGGTACGCTTACTTGTAAAATTTTTCGTGCTTTAAATCAACATAATTCAGAGATCACTAATTGATGGGATGATAAATAATTTTATTTCTGCAAGCAGGTTTGTACAAACACTTTTACACGTCAATCATATTTTTAAAACTAGATGAGGTATTCTATCTGACTGCTCTGAGAAGAAAGGCCGAAACAAACTCAATGGTCACTGTCTCTTTTAAAGTCCAGACTTAATCTTGGTCAGATCATGTGAAGACCATGTCATGTCTGTAATGGTCTTTTGAGGCAACAACCACACAGATTCAGTGGACCTGTTCAATCAGTGCAGCTCAACTCAGAACTTGAGGAGCTCAAAGATTTGACGAACAATACCAAAGAAAGGACATTTGGGTAGGCCGCATAAATTGCTCAAATTTCTAGACCATGATTAACACTAAATGAGAAAAAAAAACCATTCGAAAAAAAAAGATGCAGTTAAGTTATAGCCATAGACCTTTTTTTCTTTACTAATTGAATATCAATTGGTACGGACATAGATAATAATATTTACATACGAATTATTTATTATTGAAATTATCAGACAATGTTACATACGGTAAAAATAAGGTACACCTAGGAATGTGAAGTAGACAATTGGTAAAAAAAAAAATACTAAGTAATCACTTTTGAAATTGAAGTACTTATACTATGATCGGCCTTATAGTTATGACTTAAGAAAAAAAATATGTTCCAGATTAAGGCACACAAGAACAGACAAAAAAACATTAAATTTACATTCGCTACGCTAAAGTCTTAATGGTAATATCGGCAGTAACTGGCACTCGATTCACATTCTTTCCCGAACAAATCACAAATTCTCCTCTTTTTTTTCTTCACTTTGGGCTTGGCATCTTTGATCTTTTCTGGAGTTATCTTGTTGCTGTTCTTGGGACCCAAATCTAAAATAAAAAGATATAAGTTGTAGCCAAATTCACCGAGCGATACGGGTGAACATTTGTTTCTTCGGTGTTTGTTCGTAACGCTTTCTCACTTAAACTGCTGAATGGATTTTGATGAAATTTGGCACATAGGTAGACCATGACCTGGATTAGGATTTTAGATAAATAATTTTCATCCCGATATTTTCTCGGAAAACTAATGCGGGTGGATCCGCGGGTTAGTACAACGATAAATGTTAAGGAAGTATTATTTATTAGATAAAAACTACACATTATAATAGACAATATGACTATAAAAAATGACTAGGTAGTTACATCATATCTTGAACAATATTGTAACATTTCATGCACAATACTATCATAAATAGTAAAAAGGTAGGATACCTAATAGATTCTCACTCGAGAAAAAAGCTTTTATGTTCTTTACACAGGATCAAATTAAATTAGCTGGCCAAAATTCATAGACGAAACGGGCTTAGAAAAATTTATGAATATAGGCATAGTCGGTTCGCGCATGCTCGCGACTCCATTGCTCTCTATTTTTTCTACTTGTGGCTGTGGTAATACGGCTCTAATTTCAACAGAGCCAGCAAATTGCTCGTGAATTTTTCCGTTCTGTATGAACTGACACTTAGGCCCACTTGGGTTATCCTAAATAACTCTGAGTTACTAGCTAACTCAGGTTTAATCAATAAAAATCAATTATTGTGATTAAACAGTAATTCTGTTTTAAGCAAGTTTTTTGCAGTTTCAGTTTATTGGGCGTCACCAGCGACATAAACTGACATTTACTGTACCTACCCATACGTAGTTTCATTTAAAAAAATCCGCAATCAATCGCATTCAGCCCTCAAAAATCCGCATCCGCACCTGCGGATGTAAAAACCTGATTCCTGCAACATCCCTGGCAACTACCCTTAGGTAGTTGATCCTGATGTGAGTTAACAAAATCAGTTTTTTTTTTTTTGTTACAGCTCGTCTCGGCAGCAAAAATTTGACCCTGCATCGTGAGTTATTTTGTTATTAAAAATGGTTATGCACGTTCTTTACGCTAATTAACATATTTTTAAATGTGGTGATGACCACTTTGCATCCCCGCTTGGCCATAGTGCACGTCCATCGCATTCTGTGTCCTACACGTCGACTGCCTTGGTTGTATCGATACCGACCTAAGTTGACCACAGGATTGCCAAACCTTGTTGTGGTAAAAATCAGCCTTGGACCTAAAAGAAAAACATTTCTGTTATTATGTTTTTTTTTTAATAGTCTTTTGTTGCATCAATAGTTAGATGTTATGATGACGGAACGGCGCCTTAATTTCGTTGTGGTAAGGGTGGTTTTTGTAATTCAAGTTGGTAGGTATAACAAGAGCAGTACCGGGATCAATGAAAGACGATATTTTATATGAATAAAGGATAATTATTTCTATCAATGAGACTACTTATTTTACATAATTATGACGTGGGCTGCTAGCTCTCCCAACTGACTGATTATTTTCTATTCTTTTAAGGGCTAATAGGACTAATTATTCAATAGTTCGATAATGTTTATCTGAGGAATAGATACGTCGGTTTGACAGCTTTTGTATAGAAAATATGCCAAACTATCAGATTTATAAGAAAATCAGCCCTAAATATGAAATAGATGAGGCCATGAAGGTCGATAAGCAAAGCCAATCAGTCTGTCAGTCGTTCGGCTTTTCGTACACAAACGTTTTTCTTGTTGTGAAAAACTTCAGTTTATTCGCCGTGTGTCGGCACGGTCCTCAGTCTTGTATGGATTACTATGGAAGCTTGTTTACAGGTACGTTTTTTCTACGGCGCGATTTCTTCGCCGTACCGTAAAGAAACCGTGTAATATACAGGTTGAAATTGAAAACATGCGACAAACCGTAATGGGAGATTGTACTCATCATTATGAACAACTTTTACTAAGGGACCAAAGATGCAATCGCAAAAAAAACAGCTGTTCCCTACATTTTGACGAGTCATGCGAACATAAATGTAGGGAACAGATGTTTTTTTTTTCGCGATTGCATCTTTGGTCCCTTAGTAAAAGTTGTTCATAATGATGAGTACAATCTCCCATTTCGGTTTGTCGCATGTTTTCAATTTCAACCTGTATATACAAAGGGGCTTCGGGCCGGCAAATAAACTAACTTCTGGTTCTAAACAGAATCGTGGTTTGGTTAATAGAATCTCAATTGGTTACTGATGTTCACTGACATCAGTTTAGTTCGTATTTTAACCGAGAAATAAAAGAACCTACTGAGCAGACAAACAGACAAAAATTAAGCCGGGCGGCGCGGCGGCGCACGCGACATATTTACATAAATAAGTTTAAGTATACTTCTCTTGCAGAAAGGAGTCAAGTTTACATAGGGTGATTTAGAAAAAATACGACCTTATACAGAATGGTGTAATCGGGTACCTGGACCTTTTTATGGGACAGTGGTTTTTTTTTTGCGAAATTCATCCCTATAGTAGCAGTTGTCCATGTTGATGGGTAGAACACCACTTATTTTTATTTTTTGGGAAGTCACTCTGTATCATCATAACCAGGCCATATCGTTCTCACTGCTTGGACATATATTTCGCCAATAACGCTATAAACGAATGTAAAAACTTACAAAAATTCGTTTTATCCATAGAAAACCTATTGTTAATTATGTACACCTTATGAACTACACACATAAATAAATTTAAAAAAAACATGTTTCTTCTTTAATAAAAGTAGGTTACGACACACATACCACACACCAAATTGCTCAAGCAGTTTCCACATTTTGACAAATTTATTATGATCTTATTCGCAACTAAGAAAGAGTTCAAAATAGCGGGTAAGAGATTCCGTGGTGTCTAGTTTGCTGTGTCTCCGCTGGCCACAATGGGGCTGCACACGGTCTACCGGAGATTTGTACCTGCGCAGGTATATCAGAGCGAGAAAATAGACCTGCGCAGTTTCTTAAACTGCAGCAGAATACAAAATGCCACCAAAGTTTGGCATTTCTTTGAGCTATGTCGGTTACCTTCGTTCTTCTCCGCGGTCGTTCGATGCGATTCTTGCGAATATTTTAATGGGTATGCTCCGACTTATGGTTAACGATGACATTTTCTATGGTAAAGACACTTGATCGGCATCCTTTTGTACGTTTGGTACAATACCACCTGACGTTGGGCCCTCTGCAGCTAGCTGCCTTATTGTACCGGTAGGGTCCCAGTGTGATTACAGGATTACCTTTGGATGTGTAGCCAAAAACTGGCGTTAGAACTGAAATAAAGCGTAGGGTCAGTTTGTTTACGATTGCTTGGTACCTTATTGTACCCGACTTTAGAAGTAATGATCGGCGGAGACAAGTGAAACGTAATTAAAGCGTGAGTAATACACTTTTACATAGAAATACAATGTAATTACAAAAACTACTTTCTACAATACAGTTAGTTTACTTAAATCAGATTAAGGCGCTGCCCAAACGTAGCATACCGTAAAACACTCAGTTTTTGTCGCAAATTTAGCGGTGTATTGGTACATTTTACAAGCCAGAAATATATTGAATATATTTTCAACGAAAATACTGATTCAAAAATATTTCATAAAAACAAAAAAAAAACATCATGATAAAACAATCGGAAAACAGAGCTTAACATATTTTAAAGGGAATTCAAAGTAAAGGTAACTCAATGAACTAAAGAAATACTTAAAAAATATTCCACTGAGCCGTGCTTTTATTTTATAATTTAATAAAAACTGCAAAATTCCTCGTATTTTTGTGGTCATTCGATTCAACTAACATCAAACACATCGCTGTTTTGAACCTTTTTTTGCCGCGATGCGATGTTGCCAAATACCACAAAATTTGCTTCTTACCGCGTCTTAAGGGTTGATTTTGCCAACGTCAGCTATATTTTATTCTTGGAATTAAATTGATGCCGTTCAGACCTATTATAGAAAAACTGTCAACAATTCAAAATGATATGTCGAACATAGATAAGTCAAGAAAAAGGTGGACCGATGAACTGGTGAAGGTCCCAGAAATCCGCTGGATGCGAGAAGCACAGAACTGGTCGAAGTGGCGATGCTTCGGGATGGCCTAGGTCCAACAGATAAAGTCTTTCGGATAAGAATGATGCCGGATTAAGCTATCACGGCGTTGAAAAATCAGCCGTTAACCATTTTCACTTCTTGTCAAAGGTTTTCTAATGATTATGACCATGCTTTATACAGATTATCTCGTTGTTGACCGTCATGACAACTGATTTACATCCTGACATGTACCGGGTACAAACCCATCGAGCCTTGATTCCTTTGTACTGAAGGCACCGGTTGTAGCGGTACCGACCTAGGTTGAGAGCAGGATTGCCATTCTTCGTTGTGCTGAATACTACCCCTGTAATACAAAGGTGTTAGAAAAAAAAAATCAAATGTGACGGTCGTTTGAGAAAGAAAAAGAAAGGTAAAAATTGGTTATTCTGTACAAATAAAACACACTTTACCAACATACTAAATTGTTAGTAAAATGTTTATGTTCTACTAAACATTTTAAAACTACAAACAAGCCCAGTTTTCAAAGAAAATAAATAAAATGTGCGTTTTCATGTTGGATTATTATTTGTCTAGGACCCCATCGTCTTTTTTCTTAATTTTTCCTTTTCAGTAAGAATTAAAAATGGTATACAGACGAACTCAACATAATTTAAATAAACAGAAAAACACACACAGTAGGAATAGTGGTCTAGCTCGAGTCAAAATAGGATTAAAACGACTCGGCTGAAATGATGATGATGATGAATTAAAGAAAAAATAAATACGGTATAGCAAAAACTTTGTTTTCATATTTTTTTACAGCAAATAATAAAAAACACAAACATGAGATGAAAAATAAAGGTATGATTCTTCAGTGGTTATGTTCACTCCTATTAGCAATGATGGCATTGTCGATAGTGATGATAAAAGCTCGACATTTTGAAGTTTTTCTAGCGCAGGCCCAACGCAATTTGGGCCCTCTGTAGCCAGAACACAGGTTTTATCGGCAAATAAATGTAGGTTTTACGAGCTATATTAAATAGAAAACATGTGTCGTAAAACACCCGATTTTGTCGAAGTTCGTTTCGCTTTTGCACACTTGGCGAATCAACAAAAGTGTCGGTACGGTAAAAAAATCTTGATAGGGTACTTAATTAATTCAATGATTGTGTTCATAACTTTTGTAAGCGATTATCGATGATGAAGATGCTCGCTTTACATCCGGAAATCCGTTTAGTGCAGGCCCAGCGTTTCTTCAGTCCCCTGTAGCTCGCCATCAGATTGTATCGATAGATACCTGTGAAGATTGCCAGATCTTGATTTTCCAAAACCCAGTTCTGCAAAAAATAGAAAAAATACTACTATAGTTTATTTTTCTATTCTGGTTTTTATAAAGTTCATACACGTGTTCTTATACTATTAGTAAGGAAATAACACAATAAAAAGTTTGTATAATTTATTAACACATTGAATTGATGCGTAGGTAGTTGCTGTGTCTCTGCTGGCCACAATGGTGGCTGCACACCGTCTACAGGAGAGGTGCACCAGCGTTGGTATACCGAAGCATGTATTAAAATAGACCTTGCGCAGTTTTACAAACGTGCGCAGGCGACAGGAGCAGAATCGAAAATAGGCCATCTGTTCGGCGAGTAAAGTGCCTTGCCCACTGCCACCTAAGTTTGGCATTTCTTTAGGCTATTTCGGTTACCTTGATTCTTCTCCGCGGTCGGAGCAAAAGGGCAGTCTTTGCGGACATTTTAATGGGTATGCTCTGACTTATGGTTAACGATGATATTTCGTATTGTAATGATACTTGATCGGCATCGGTCTTTTGTACGTCCGGTACAATACCACCTGACTTTGGGCCCTCTGCAGCTAACTGCCTTATTATACCGGTAGGGTCCCAGTGTGATTACAGGATTACCTCTAGTTGTGTGGCCAAAAACTGGCGCTAGAACTGAAATAAAGCGTAGGGTCAGTTTGTTTACGATCGCATTCACAATTTTACATAGTAATACAATGTAATCACAAAAACTACATGCTGATTAAAGCCCTGCCAAATCCTTGGCAAATCCATCCAAGGATCAGGACCAGGCCTTAGCAAAAGTTCAAAGAAAATATCATTATAAAACAATCGTTTTTTTCATGGCATTATTCTCAAATATTTGAGCGCTCATATTTTATGTAATGATAAATATACGGAATTCTTTCAACTAAAGAAATACGTCAAAAATATTCCACTGAGCCCAGCATTAGAAAAAACATAAAAATCAAAACTGCTAATTCCTGGTATTCTGGTGGTCATAGTAATCGACGCTGTTGTAAGTGAAAATTAGGTACTGTAGCTGTTACGACCTAGGTTGAGAGCAGGGTTGCCATTCTTCGTCGTGTTGAATACTACCCCGTTAATACACGTCACGTCTGCGTTAGCAAATTTTACAGCCAAATGTGACGGCCGTTTGAGAAACAAAACATAGGAAGAAATTGGTTATTCTGCACAAATAAAACACACTTTACCTACATATTAAACATTTTAAAGCCAAAAGCCCAGTATTTAAAGAAAATAAATTAACTTTGCTTTCTCACGTTTATATTATTCATCTATGTGTAGATAGATTCTTCTTCTATTTCTTTGCTTTTTTTTCCTTCTCAGTAAGAATTAAAAATGTTTAACAGACGAAAACAACATAATTTAAATAAACAGAAAAACAAACACAGTAGGAATAATGGTCTAGCTCACGTCAAAATTAGGATTATTAAGAAATGTTTAAACTAATTAAAAAAACAGGGGGTAGCGAAAACTTCGTTCTCATATTTTTGTAAAACAAATTAAAATAAAACATAAGACAAAAAAAGACACGAATTTTCAGTGGTTATGTTCATTCCTATGAGCAATGATGGCATTGTGGATAGTGGTGACAATAAGCTCAACATTTTAAAGTTTTTCTAGCGCACGCCCAACGCAATTTGGGCCCTCTGTGGTCAGCACACAGGTTATATCGGCGTTGGCCAATGATGGGGACAGGATTTCCAGATTTTGTTAGACTGAAAATCGGGTCTGCAAAAAGTCAAGAAACATTTTTAAATAAAGGATTTTTGGCTTTACTAAGATCTTTTTTTTATTGTATTAATTTAAGCTTCTCTTATTTTCTACGGCATACAAACTTGACAATATTATTCATTCAATGATTGTGGTCATAGGTTTTGTAAGCGAGCACGTTATCGATGGTGAAGATGCCAGCTTTACATCCGAAGTTCCGTTTAGTGCAGGCCCAGCGTTTCTTCGGTCCCCTATAGCTCACCATAAGATTGTATCGATATTTCCCTGTGGAGATAACAGGATTGCCAGATCTTGTTTTTCCAAAAACCAGTTCTGCAAAAAATCAAAAACCGTTGAAAATACTGCTACTTAAGTTTATTTTTCTATTCTTTTTTTGTGAAGTTCATACACGTGTTTTTATAGGTACTATTACTAACTAAGGAAATAACAATAAAAAGTTTGTATAATTTATTAAGACATTGAATTGATGCGTAGGTAGCTGCTGTGTCTCCGCTGGCCAAACACCGTCTACCGGAGAGGTGTACACACGACTACACATCAAACTATACATTTCCAGTATTTAAGCTGATCTCGCATTGTATAGGATTGCCGTACAGTGCGAGAGCAGCGTAAACTGGGAATGTATAGCTTAATGTGTAGCCGTGTGTACCTGCATTGGTATACCGGGAGTGTTTTAAAATGGACCTTGCGCAGTTTTTTAAACCTGCGCAGGCGACTGGAGCAAAATAAAAAATCGGCCATCTGTTCGGCGAGTAATGTGCCTAACCCACTGCCACCTCAGTTTGGCATTTCTTTGGGCTATGTCAGTTACCTTGATTCTTCTTCGCAGTCAGAGCGGAGGGCAGTCCCTGCGGACACTTTAATGGGTATGCTCCGACTTATGGTTAACGATGACATTTTCTATGGTAAAGACACTTGATCGGCATCCTTTTGTACGTCTAGTACAGTACCATCTGACTTTGGGCCCTCTGTAGCTAGCTGCTTTATTATACCGGTAGTGCCCCAGGGTGATTACAGGATTACCACTAGATGTGTAGCCAAAAACTGGCGTTAGAACTGAAATAAAGCGTAGGGTCAATTTGTTTACGATTGCCTTTACAATTTTGCATTGTAATACAATGTAATCACAAAACCTACATCCTACAATACAGTGAGTTTACTTAAATCAGATTAAGGCGCTACCCAAACGTACATATTACAAGCCTGAAAAATAAATAGAGTACATTTATTGTCAAATATTTCATATTAATAAAATAGTATCATGTTACTTATAACAATCTTGAAACTGAGCCAAAAAACAATTTTTCGTCCATAGTTCTCAAATATTTAATCGTAAACAATCATATTTTATCTAAAGATCTTCCACCCAGAGCGGGAGAAGTTATTTGATGATTTCCCACCCAAAAAAAAAAAACTAAAGATAATAGAGGAAATTCATTCAACTAAAGAAATATGTAAAAAATGTGGAACATTTTTTGAACCGCGGATGTTTTTTTAAATTTTGTTAAATCTGCAAAATTCCTAGTAATCTGGTGTTCATTCGATTCAACTAACACCAAACGCATCGCTGTTTTTACCTTTGATATTATTTGACGTTGTAGTAAAAGAAAATTAGGTACTATAGCGGTACCGACCTAGGTTGAGAGCAGGATTGCCATTCTCAATACTGCCCCTGTAATACAAACATGTCTGCGTCAATGATATACATTTAGATGCGTTACCGGCGCTCAATATTGACAAGTAAAATAACAGGTAATTGCCTGTCATGTTATTAGTCACGTACCATCCAGTAACGCGGCGCAACGCTAGTGACGTAACTAAATATTTATGTTCATCTCTTTCTTACAACAGGAATCGATGTGGTTCTTTACCGATCTTCGCGCACCGTATGATTGTATTTACTAGTAGGTAGCTACTTTCATGGTATATGCTATTTCTGAGTGCTCTAATGTTCGTGTATGATGCGTATATTTATAATACGTCATTGGTCTGCGTTAACAAATTTTGGCACAACAACCAAATGTCACGGTCGTTTTAGAAAGAAAACGCACGGAAGAAATTGGTTATCCGCACCAGTAAAACACACTTTACCTACAAATTAAGCCAAAAGTCCAGCATTCAAAGAAAATAAATAAAAATTTGCGTTCTTACTTTGGATTATTATTTGTCTATGTGTAGATCCTATTTTCCTTTTCCTTATTTTTTCCTTTTAAATAAGACCCAAAACTGTTATACAGACTAAAACAACATAAATAAACAGAAAAAGAAACACAGTAGGTATAATGGTCTAGGTCGAGGCAAAAATAGGATTATGAAGAAATGTATAATCTAATTAAAAAACAGGGGGTAGTAAAAACTTTGTTTCATATTTTTGTACAAAAAAAAAAAACGAACATGAGACGAAGAAGAAAGCTATTATTTTTCAGTGGTTATGTTCATTCCTATGAGCAATGATGGCATTATTGACAGTTATGACACTAGCTCGACATTTTAAAGATTTTCTAGCGCAGGCCCAACGTAATTTGGGTCCTCTGTAGCCAGAACACAGGTTGTATCGGCGTTGGCCAATGATGAGGACAGGATTCCCAGATTTTGTTTGACCGAAAATCGGGTCTGAAAAAAATCAAAAAACATTTTTAAGCAGTTTTTACTATTACGTTATAGCTACAAAACATGGAGTTTTATGTTTTATTAATGAAAACCAATGTGTAGAAACAAATGTAATTTAATAAATAATAATACTTCTTAGAATTAAAATTAAAACTTCTCCACAGATCATCATAGACTCCATCATGAAAAAAAAAAACTGCTTACATTTTATGGATAAACAAGACTGCACTTTTGATACGTAACAAAAGTGTGATGATGGTCAAACTGTTACACTTTTGTCGGTCTAGCTTCCATACGCCAAGTGCAGGGCTCTGTTCAGAGCTCTTCTCAACTTCTACAGTAACCAAGAACCGGCTGTCAGATTCAATGCTTGTGTTCATTCTCTATGTCTACAAGGACATTTTTGTTTGTGTAGTAGTTCCCTTTACAAGAACACCCACAACCAGTTTAGTGAAGTGCCAGTTTGAGTCCTTTATAACTTCAGGTAAAGTTAAGTTAGTGATAACGTATGACAGTATTGCCAAATTTCGTTTCACAAAAAAATAATATCTGCAAAAATCTAGAAGTTTCCTAAGTAGGTTTTTGTAAATTATTTCATACAAAACGCAATCCGTGAGCGAACAAAGACGAGCAAAAACCATTGAATAATATAATACTGATACATTTTGGTACACGAGGGGCTTATGGCTAAGTAAACAGTCGCACGGGTCGATCGATCCGGTTAAACTACGCTTGCCGCGGTTAGTCCGTGGATGGGAGACCATCTTTACACACGAAAGCCCCTCCGTGCCTCGGAAAGCACGTTAAGCCGTTGGTGTCGCCTATCATTCCTGGATCTTTGACAGTTTCGGGTCATCAGAAGCCCGAAAGTCTGAAAACCAGTCTTACCAAGGTGTATCGTATTACCCAGTACCTAACTGAGTTGTGGGGGTCGGATAGGCAGTTGCTCGATGTAAAATACTTGTCTTCAGCTGAATTCGGTTTGACTGGAAGCCGACTCTTATCAAAGTTGGGAAAAGGCTAGGCAGATGAAGACATTTTGGTAAACTACAACAAAAAATTGCACCTAAGTGCAGTTAATATCAATGGTTGTGTTGATTACTCATGCTAGTGATGACATTATCGATAGTGAATAATGTCGCTCGGCAGGAATTCTTCCGAGAGCAGGCCCAACGAAGTTTGCGCCCTTTATAGCCACAGGTCAGGTGGTATCGATAAGCACCTACGAAGAGAACAGGATTGCCGGATTTTGATTTACCAAAAAAAACATCTGCAAGAAATTTTTTGATTTTTATTATTTTTAACGAATCGTAATGCGTAGGTGTAGAAGCAACAGCATAAAATACTGGAGAAAAGTACAGCACAATTATTATTACCTCTTCATTATTATTTTTTTATTTTTTTTAATATACAAATTAAACTCGACTCAATCTTAGATGATTTTCAATAAAATTAAATCCAAAGATATTCTTTAACATAGATAGATTAAAGAAAGTCTTTGGATTTTATTAGATGTTTTTATTTGATTATTTTAGCTTCTCTTATTTTGTACGGCATAGGTACAATCTTGACAGTGTAATTAATTCAATGGTTGTGTTTATAACTTTTGCAAACGAGGTCATTATTCATGGTGTAGATGCTCGCTTTACATCCGTAATTCCGTCTAGTGCAGGACCAGCGTTTATTCGGTCCCCTGTAGTTCCCCATCCGATTGTATCGATATTTACCTATGGAGATAACAGGTTTGCCAGATCTTGTTTTTCCAAGAACCATAAATTCTGAAATAAATAAAAACCTTTTGAAAAAAAAATGTTAGCTTAGTTTATTTTTCTATTCTGCTTTTTATAAAGTTCATACACGTTTTCTGTTATTATTCATAAGAAAATAAAACAATAAAAAAATTGTATGATTTGTTATGAACTTATGACTGAGGTACTTCTTAAACATCTATTTGTGTACGTTTACAGATCTGGAAAGACCTTTAAGTTCTAGGTTAGCCTTATGATGCTTCTGTATATTTACATATATTTTACAAGCATACAAATACACAAATAAAAAAAAAACGAATGACATAAAATTGATATCAGTTGGAATATCTGCCAAAAACTCAGCCTGTATAATGCACTGTGCACTGAGGCACCAAAATACTAAAGACAATTTTGGATTGAATTAATGAATTAAAAACAAAAGTCAAATATTTATAACAAAAAAGACTGTACATTAATCACAATTTAGGTTTATATAAATGGAGATATGTAAAAAATTTAATAAATCACTTTATTTGGGACAGCTAAAAGATCCGTAAATTGTTATTAACAACAAAATTCAAACGACAATTTAGAAATTAAAATAGGCTGTGGCAGCTATGTGATGACCAGTCCCTACTGGTGGCGCCCGTTCACGAACGTGACGCATGGATCAGCACCATTCAGCTCAACCATTTTGAAGGGAACTTAATGATCCAACACACACGCCACCACCACCGAGACATTTGAGTGAGCAAGACAAACTCTCAGTTGCCAAGTCACATTCAAGTCAGTGAAAGACGTACTCTGTAATTGGTAGCTTTATAGTAGGAACATAGTACTCACACATGTGCTATGTAATTATACAATTCTAAAAGATTGAGTTTATACAATGCAAATATATCTACATAGTTTTACAATCTTCAGCAGCTCCAACAACATTTTCGAATGCTGTAGTCGTCAACGATGTAATCGCCCGACTTACTTGGCTGCATAGTGTGCGTTTCATACAAGATTTAAATTTCGTTTCATTCAATTGCAGTTGCTATTGTTCATTACCCAAACCAAAGACGAATTAATGAGACGACCACCCAACAACTAGACAATACGAGAAATGGTAACTAGTCTTCTCGCACATTTACCTAAAGCTGCAGTATTTTATTTTTATGTTTGCCCTGTCAAGATATTGGACAATTATCAATTCCAGCACACGACAGAAAACCAAAATCAGTCTGCCTGGGCTTTTTCCCTACTATGTTGGGGTCAGCTTCAAAGCTTATCGGATGCAGCTGAATCAATTATTTTACATGGGCGACTACCTATCTGACCTCCACAACCAATACTGGTTGTCAGACATTTGGGCTTCTGACTACAAGTAACGACTACCAAAGATCTAGGAATGGCAGCTGGGACCAACGGCTTGACGTGGTTCCCAAGGCAAAGAGGCATCTCTAAAATGGATGGTCACCCATCCAATAACCGACCGCGGCAAGCGCAACTTAACTTTCAATAGACCCGTGCGGCTGTTATTACTTAGCCATAAGCGTATCTGACAAAAAAAAAACAGTGGCACTCCGAGAGTGCCGACAGAAGTGAAACCTTGAACAATTGCGTGTGTATTTTTTTAATCGTCAATACAGGATTTCACATTGGGTCCTTGGGTTTGCTCTTGGTAATAAATGATAAATGAGCGATCGACTTCAGCCATTAAAGGTAACAGCACAGATTTTTACGATAAAAATACAAAGGGAAAGAAAGGGATAAAATAATTAGAATTTCCTAATGAAAGAAAGAGTCTTTTCCAAAAGACGTCAACGCGCGACTCATCCTCGTGCTCGTTCACCCAACCACCATTTTAAATAGACCCCTGCGGTGGCTCAAAATCTGATTAATTAAAATAAAAACGAATTAACATGTGAATTGTATCGTCGAGCTATCAAATTATTATTTTTGTCACTTTAACACTCCTATATCTATGTACATATACAGGGTTCGTCATCGACACCGAACGCTTTCCATGAGCTTTAAATATGTATACTGTGTATATATGTGTACTTTTTGGGTGAACAAAAATTAGCTGATCCTTACATTTATGTTCCTATAACTCATCAAAATGTAGGGAACAGCTGATATTTTTTTCGCGATTTCTGGTTTGGTCCCAAAGTAAAAGATGTTCATAATGATGAGTACAATGACCTCTTAAGAGGTTGTTGGTGTTTTTCCAGTAACCTCTTAAGAGGTCATTGTACTCATCATTATGAACAACTTTTACTTTGGGACCAAACCAGAAATCGCGAAAAAAATATCAGCTGTTCCCTACATTTTGATGAGTTATAGGAACATAAATGTAAGGATCAGCTAATTTTTGTTCACCCAAAAAGTACACATATATACACAGTATACATATTTAAAGCTCATGGAAAGCGTTCGGTGTCGATGACGGGAGTTCCATGATTTTTGTTCACCCAAAAAGTACACATATCGGTGACGATGACGCGAGTTCCATGATTTTTGTTCACCCAAAAAATGCTCAACGCTCCCAGAGAAGTTTTCACTTCAAAAAACAAAATGGTGATAAGAATTTTCATTAATCTGGAAAACAGGTCGATGGATTCAAGCATGGTTATGTTCGTTATTTTGCCTAATGATGACATTTTCGAATGTGAAGATGATCGCTTTACATCCTTGCTTCTTTTTAGTACATGCCCAGCGCAGTTTAGGCCCCCTATAGCCTGTGGTCAGATTAAATCGACAAGAACCCATGATCAGTACAGGGTTGCCAGCTTTGGTGGTACTAAAAACAGGGTCTGAAATAGAAAACGGTGTTTATTCATACGGTGTTTATACATACACTCCTTTTTACGGTGAGTAGACAGAAACTAAAGAGAGTGTTTAACAGTTTTTTTTTTTAAATTGTGTATTGAGTGCGTTAGATACGACTATACTGATCACAAAAAAAATAAAATAATGATAAAAGACTAGAACATAGGATACAGCGAATTTATTTAAATAGTGTCTTGGAGCGAAATATTAAGTCGGTGATTTCTTGAAAACGCTCAAAAAGGTAATTTTTTTTAAACCAGTGTAGCTCTTTAATCGTAAATAGTTTTGAATGCAATAAATATATGATATCTTCAAGTCTTTTTTGCATATAGTAATGGAACTCAAAACATAACATGCTGTAATGCATCAAAAAAAAATCAAATTCACCTCTTAATTATCTTTAAAACCAGTTTATCCCTTCAATAACAATTACAATTAAAAATATACCATAAAATTCAAAATGCCAAACTGCATCCAGTGATGGATTATTTATTATTAAATAGGTAGTTAATATCTAACTTTAAACGATTTTATTTGCATTTTTACGACAGCGCTTGATCATTTATTATTCGAATTTATTACAACAGATTTTAACCCGTATAGGATTGCAATAAGAACTATTATCGCTCATAATGACAATGTTTAAAGTTACCTCGGCCTTAATAAAACAAATTTGCATTAGTTCTTCCTACCTATGAATTTATGACTCGCACAATACAAACACATCAGCTGTACATTGCAACATATTTTTAATGGTAATTTATCATCTGCCTAGCCTTTTTTTAACTATATTGGGGTCGACCCCAGTCTAACCCATTGCAGCTACACATTGCATTGCATTGCATTGTTGTTTGCATTGTATTTTACATAGAGCGACTGCCTATCTGACCTACATTACCCAGTAGCTGGGTATAGTAATACCACTTGATGAGACTGGTTGTCAGACTTTCGGGCTTCAGACGTCCCGTAACGAGTCAAGGATCCACAAATGACAGCCGGGACAACAGCTTAACGTGCTTTCCGAGGCACGGAGGGGTCTTGGTATGTAAAGATGGTCAGTATGGTCACCCATCCACGGACCAACCGGAGCAAGCGTAGCTTAACCTGATCGATCGACCCGTGCGGCTAATATTACGTATAGTCATTAATCCAAAAGAAAATAAAATACAAAAAAAAACAAAATCACACGCTCTACAGGCCCAGGCTTCATCGCCGAAAATAACAACATAACAATTGAAAGTTCCCCAAGTTTGACGGGTCAAAACAAAAATCCTCTCTTGAAAATTCCAGCACATAACAATAATAATATGGTGAAAAAAAATCACTGGATTCAATGGTTGTGGTCATTATTTTGCCTAATGATGACGTAGTCGAATGTGAAGATGATTGCTTTACATCCATTCCTCTTTTTAGTGCACGCCCAGCGCAGTTTAGGGCCTCTATAGCCTGTGTTCAGATTGTATCGGTAGGAACCCAATATCAGAACAGGGTTGCCAGCTTTCGTGGTGCTAAAGATAGGCTCTGAAATAGAATGAACGGTTGACTGCGTTAGACAAGCCAATAGGTACTGTACTCAAACCAAATTAAATTAAGGACAAAGTACTGAAAAATAGGATAAAACGGAATTATTACAGTCTTGGAGTCAGCAAAATAGAAATGAAACTAATTATTTATCATTCATTCTTCTTGCTTAATTATTACATGATATATTTTCCGTTTATTCATTTGAATACATATTAAATTACATTTTTAAATATTTTTCTAAAATAACCTTATAAAAAACATTTAAAAATATAAAAAATAGTGGCTCATCGGCATCAGGAACAGGGTCCAAGATGTCGGTGGTCAGGGCTCTAGAGAAAGGAACCTCCTGACTATGCGTGCCGTGTCTAGGAGTACTGCTTTCTGAATCAAACCCTTGATCCAGCCGCGCAATAAAAGCCTTCTAAGGTGTTGGTCGAGGCTCTTCGCTATTAGGCCATTTACTGTAACGATTATCGGTACAATAATTGCTGAGTCCACGTCCCACATGTCGACAATCTCGTGAGCTAAGTCTAGATACTTTATTTTCTTATCTTGCTCAGCTTTCACGAGATTCTCGTCATGAGGGACAGCGATATCAACAATCATTGCACGACGTTCTCGTCGATCTATCACCACAATATCAGGCTTATTGGCTACAATAGTCCTATCAGTGATGATAGATCGATCCCAGTATAATGTGGCATGACCATTCTCGAGAACTGGGTCGGGCACATACCTGTAGTATGGTACTTCAGACTCCACAAGGTTGTACTGCAAAGCAAGTTGCTGGTGGATAATCCTAGCTACATAAACATAAACATACATAAACATGATATATTATTATTATTACAGCTGTAAATTGCAGCATGTTTATTTTAATTATATATAACAACTCGTCTGTATTTTTCGAAAGTTTAAGTAGACGTGTACCAGAATGCAATGCAAACTAGGTTAAAAGTCAGCACTTTTTGAACGTCAAAATTACGTAAGGCAGTCCCCCAAAATGCTCGCCCTTCACCACTTCCTAGTGGTGGTAGGGTCTAAACAAAAATCCACACTTTACAATGGAGAAGTTCCCATTTTTTAAAATGATTTAATTATGAAAATTTTAAACAAAAACATAAAAGAATACTTAAAATATCTCTAGAAATAAAAAAAAATATGGGATTTGAAGTTCGCTTGCAAGAATAATTTCGTTACACGCGAAGCTTCATCGTGTGACGCCAACTGACCGCAGACGTATCGGACGCAGCGCGTACTCGCCGAGTACGTACAAATTTATTGTTGTGTAGTCACTTGTGCCGTTCGAGTCGTATTTGGTACCTTTATTACACGATGGCTGAAGTTAAAAAAAAACGCCTAAAAATATTGTATTGTTCCTATGTGTCAAAGCACGACAGTTAAAAATCCTATTTTTTTTTTCATTTACCAAATAATATAATAACAAGAAAATAGTGAAATAAAAACTACATAATCATAAATAAAAAAGAAACAAACGACTGTACGTAAATAAACACGAACGAAGCAAGAGCCCTGGGGGCCTAATCCCTAAGCACGAAGTCCGTGATTTCGGTCGAAGTAACGGGCGTTTCCAACTCCGTATCACTTACGGACAGAATTAGTTTGGACCCCGAGCTAAGAATGAATGACAACACGATTTGACAGCTGTCCCTACTCCCGATATGTGTTTGCCGGTCCAAAAAAGTTAGCTAATTGGCTGTAGGATTCACATAGAAGTTTCGAACTACTTTCGGACGGGCCCGTATCTTCGTTGACGCAGTTAGAGAGCGGCTCCAAAACGAATACTTGAATGATTCGTGGTGCAGCGATCTCGGACAGGTATAATGACGTCACAATCGAATCAGAGACCACAGACGTTCCGTACTAAAATACGCAAACTTCAATAATCTATGTCGAAGTCGTTTATTAATGGATTTAATTTTCTTTTTTCAGTTCTTGATTAATATTGATCTATATTTTAATACCATTAAGTTAAATAATATATTAACAACATCATGAAACTTATCCATTCCAGCACATGACAAAAAACCAAAATGGTGGAAAAATTAATTATCAATCTGGAAAAACGGTCATTATATTCAATGGTTGTGATCATTATTTTGGCTAATGATGTCATTGTCGAATATGAAGATGTTCGTTTTGCATCCATTTTGCTTTCTAGTGCAGGCCCAGCGCAGTCTGGACCCTTTATAGCCTGCAGTCAGGTTGTATCGACAAGAACCTAAGATCAATACAGGGTTGCCAGCTTTCGTGGTGGTAAAATATGGATCTGAAAAAAAAAAAATGAACAGTTTGTTACGAATTCTATTTTTTTAATCCAGTTTTTTCAAATGAAATCCTACTCAGATTATAAGTATTTTAGGTATGTTTTTTACTCTATTACGCAAAAAATGCTGTACGGATTTTAATGAAATTTGGCATATAGGTAGTTTATCACCTATATTAACACATAGTATATACTTTTATCCCGGTAAAACGTCCTTGTGGGGTTATTGTCCACCCCCACGCTCGCTATGCCGCTGGCTAGTTAAATATAAAGAACTGGATATTAGGATAAGGCGAATTTATTTTCAGTTTTTACATAGAACGAAATATAAATAAAACAAATTTTCATTAATTCGTATTATACATAATTATTAGATACTCGTCAAACACACACATACACACATAGAAGCTGTTGATAAATTATAATTGCTTACATTCATTTCTTCAATTAATGAACAAAAATAAAAATGACAATACGCTTTGTAACCTTTCCGCAACAGGGCCATAAATAAACACTTATCTAGGTAAATCAATAAATAGGATTCCATTTTGCAAAATTTAAATACTGATATGTCAAAATTTGATATTTCCAAATGTCTGACATAGCATCAACAAAAACACAATAAAAAAATCAAAGTACAGGATAACTACAAAAAAATGTATGCTTCGGTAATCTTCGTGGTTCCGAATTAGCTCCAATGTCGCGACTCAGGGTAACCCCTACAGAGGCAATGTATCTAAGTTTTGTACCGCTGTGCTTTGCAGTACCTATCGCAGATCGTCATTATGTCATTCAAAAGTTTGAAAAGTTTTTTACATTTCTTACATCTATAATTTTGTATCGTGGTAATACAAAATAGGCAGGCACTTCCATGGTTGTACCAGCTCTATATTAGATCTCATAATCGCGCGTCCATATATCCGAAGGTAGACGATGATTCCCGAAGCGCAATCTTTTCTTGAGATATTTGTAGGTACGCAGGTACTAATGGTTATGCTCGGCTCTATGGTTAACTATAACATTGTGGATTGTGAAGATTGCCGACCGACAACCTACCGGGTACCTAGTACAGTACCACCGCACTTTGGGCCCCTTGCAACCACTGGCCCTATTGTACCGGTACCCACCCAGATTGATTACCGGATTCCCCAGTTTTGTGGTGCTGAATACTGGTTCTGAAAAAAAAGGAATTAATTTCTTTTGTTAAGTAATTTATGGAGTTGTTGGTTGAGCTACAGCCACGACTTTGACTTTACGTTTGTTTCAATCTAGATTTACAGACACAGGAAAATAATATTTTTGTATTTCAAAATAATGACAAAACAATATGTTACAAAACTACAGAGACTGAGTTTAGCTGCATGATTACCAGAGGTCGGAATTAGGTAGACTTATTTATGTACTTACACTGATTTCATACAACGAAAGAATAAAGTGTCCCAAATCCCGGGATTCATTTTGAAGAGCAGAAAAATCCCGTGATCTATGTGTTATTTACTTTTACACAATTTAAAGCACTGCACGCGCGACGTTGCCAAATTTCTATCTCTGAGGTTTTTATTATTATTTATTTGTAGTATTGTTAGTCACACGGGATTGTCTATTAGAAATCCCGGGAAGATCCATATTAATATCAACATTTCGATGCAAGTACATAAATAACTTTACCTAATTCTGACCTCTGATGATTACAAATGCGTGCACTGACTGGACGGTTCACACAATCTGTGTGGTCCTCCTCAGAAGTCCATTTCAGATACTAATCCAGATGGTCTATATGATCTGACTAAAATTATATTGTCTGGACTTTAAAAGAGACTGTGACCTCTGAATTTGTTTCGGCCTTTGTTCTCAGAGTAGAGACTTTTATGTAATGTAAAACTCTTACTAATGGTTATGCTCCTTCGTATGACGAATGATGACATTTTCGATGGTGAAGATCGTCGATCGGCATCCCAAGGAATATCTCGTACAGATCCATCGTAGTTTGGCCCCTTTGTACCCACTAGATCGATTATACCGATAGGGACCAACACTCAAGACAGGATT
The DNA here is from genome assembly GCA_947359405.1 of Antitype chi. Lineage (NCBI taxonomy): Eukaryota > Metazoa > Arthropoda > Insecta > Lepidoptera > Noctuidae > Antitype > Antitype chi. The sequence goes on along the minus strand of OX375820.1, from coordinate 16,437,428 downwards.
GCCGTTTCTCGTCATACTAAAAATTGGTGCTGAAAAAGCAGTGTTGATTAAGGCAAAAAAAAAATGTGATAAATATGGTTTCAAGATCAATAAAAAAAAGTAGATTCTTAGATAAATATACTTTAAATTCATTTGTAGAACTATAAAACTAAAGTAGATGAAAGACATCTACAGTCCGTTCAGTTATTTTACCTCTGACAGCAGCAACCCTACAGCAACCTTATTGTAACAAGAATAAAGATCATTATGATGTTGACAGACTTATCAGTGACAGTAACCCAACAGCCACCTTATGACATCGAGAATAAAGATCACTTTGATTTTGACAGTGACGCAAAATCAGAGGTAAAATAACTGTGAACAGATTGTAGTTGCGGATAATAATAGAAAAACAAAAGAAAGACAATAATTTATTTGGTAGGTACATTATAATCACATAAATACTTAAAAGTAAAACACATGAGATTCATAGAAATGAAAACATAGAAACTAATTATCTGTCATGTTATTTTGTATAGGTGTGAAGTTAGTTAAAAGTCATTATGTAAATCATCATTTTAATGTAAGCCATTGTAAAGTTAGGGACATATATTGATTAGCAAATTGACTACTTTTTATTTTTATTTTCGGGGGAACCTTGAAAAGGCTACCTAACAATTAAAATTGTCCGTATATTCAAATCACAACTCAAAGCATTTAATTTAATTAAATCAATTACAGGCCCTTTTAAATTGACTAAGGAGTCGATCAGTCGAAAAGATGAGGTTCTTATAAAGAAGAACGGGCAAGAAACTCCATGGACTCTTTTAAATCAAAATATTATTTATGGGAAAGGCAACTGTCAAAATGGCGCTGTAGTAGCTAGTTCCCAACACAAGTTAAATAATACAAGGCATGACGTAGAATTATTGTGTTTTTGCGAAAATAACGCGTTGTTGCATTCTTAAATACTATGAAACAGGAGTCCACCATTTCCCGAAAGACCCTAAAATTAGAAGATTGTGGCTTTAAGATGTTACTAGATTTTTTTTAACAAAACATTTTGAAGAAAGTGATTATGGAGAAACATTTAAGGTTTTATATTCTGACACTTTTCTTGTCAAATACTTGAAATAAAATATTAAAATCATCGAAAAAGAACTTGAAAATAAAGCCTAAATCATGAATGAACACGAAATGGTATATTCATACCAATACCATACCATTCATTCGAACGAAATGTCAAATTTACTGTAGGCCGTTGGGACTTAGCAATGAGCACGCCATCTACAATTAGCTTTGCCTGACCTTCCTTATCACAAAATATTGATTACATCATAATTTGACAGTTATATGAAATGGCATATTGCCGAATTGTGTTAATTTGATTAACTTATTTATTCACTGAGTGCATATTTACGGAAAAATCTAACCTTTATAAAGTATACCATTTTGTATGACGTAGTTTGACGGATCATGGTCATGAAAAAAGTTAGGTCTGTAGATCCTACCGTCCTTGAATGTGAACCTAGCTTTGCAGCCGGATCCTCGGCTGCATCGCCAAACGGTTGTAGAACTCTTCGTTCGGTTGCAGTAAAATGAGTACTTGTCAACCATGGCAACTACATTTCCTTTCCTATTTTTCACCCAAAATACTGAAAAAGAAATCATTATTATTAATGTATTTTTTTGTTTTTATTCTTAACGTATTCATACTATGTCTATGAAATGAATCGAATCGAAATAATTGATAACTGTCATAATGACAACCATGCATAATTTTTTTTTTTAAATAAAAACAAAATCAACTGGTGAAATGTGGGTGTACTACATTATAATAGGTATGTACATCACTGCCTAACCCTGCGCGGATTAACCCTGGACGGCTAATGAAAATGCTAGGCCTCCTCTGTTTGGCGTTTTCATTGACCGTCTCCCGGCTTGACTTGTTTGCCTTAAAATATTACCTACAACTTAAAAGGCCAATAAATGTATTTTTTTTACTTTTTAGAGTTTTTGTTTGGGTCGGGGGATTTTTAAATTTTTAATTTAACTTTTATTTCCTGCTTTTTAAACTTAATGTCTCGCTTAAATCTGCGCAGCGTTGCGTATGTTTCCTACAGTGAATTTTGTTACTAATTTATCCTCATTCCTCGTCCGGATCACCATAATTGAGACCTTTTCAATGAGCCCAAACACGATACTTCTGCTGTTTATTGGTGAGTGACTTGGGTATCCTGGACATTCCAAGTGTTGAAGTTATTACTTCCACGGGTCGACGACGACGGGGGGGGGGGGGGGGATTTGAGCATCTTCCACGGGTCTGATCAAGTCGAAATTTGGTATTCTATTGAATACCAAATTTCGACTTGATCAGACCCGTGGAAGATGCTCAAATCCCTTCATCAAACAGAAAAGAGCTGCTGATTTTTAAATGGCTAAACCAATTTTAATGAAACATCTCTTAGAACACTCCTGATTAATTCACCTTTCAAACACAAAAAATAAAATCAAAATCGGTTCATCCGTTCGGGAGCTACGATGCCACAGACAGACAGACACACACTCACAGACACGTCAAACTTATAACACCCCGTCGTTTTTGCGTCGGGGGTTAAAAAAAATGTATTAACTGATAAATAATAGAAATAATTCAAATTCAAGGTGGTATTTACAGATATTCACGGTTGACCTTGTGTTATAGAACGTATGGCTGAGTGCTTCGCGCTCACCGCCCTTTTTCTCAAAAACGGTTGGGCGTATGAAAAAATGTTTCAAATAAAATTTGTCGCAAATTTTATGCTCTACAATTTTTATCCTAAATGTCAACATGATTGGAGCAATACAAATCGCGAAAAAAAAATGTTTCCTTCTCGCAGACACGAGATTTTATGAGATTTAGAGACGCGCCGATTTAGAGATAACGCCAAAATGAAGGCATATAAGAAAATTCAACTTATTATTTCTCATTTTTCCGTCATAATTCCGAGGTTGACACCTTTTTTATGCTAAAGTGACTGGACTAAAAAGGGTTTTGACACATAAGCGCTTCCATATCTAGATACGTCGCGTCGCCATCGCAACGCGTCGAGTAAGGACTGAAAAGTACCGCAGAAGCTCCCACCGTTATTCAGAAAGCGGTTAACGCATTAATTCTGGAGCTGAACTACAATAACGTATTTACTTTTTAACGTGTTATTTTTAATGCCATATTTGACGCGCAATTTAGCACAGACGTTAACATTAACATTTAATATAGGTAGGTAGCAGGAGCCTTAACATTTTTTTTTTTAAATATGATGATACAATTCATGCAACTGGTTTAAAGGAAAGATTTAAACAACATCAAAATAATTTATTTTTTGTTTACAACATTTAGGTATGACGCTACACATTAATTGGATAATTTAAATAATTTTAAGAATAAAATGAGAAGACTTTGCAAATTACAAAAAAAAAAACATTTAAAAAATTGTTTTCGCGGGCTATCTTAGCGCTACCCGGTTAACTACAAAAAAAAATCAATGATAAAATTCAAACAACTAGTTTTATTGAAAGATTTAAACAACATCAAAGAATATAATTATATTTTGTTTACAACCATTTAGGTACGCCATTTAGATTACACATCAATTTGATCATTTTTTTTTTTTTTTTTAATTAAATGAGAAAACTTGCAAATTGCAAAAAACAACAATAAAAAAAATATTTCCGCGGGCTATCCTAGTGCTACCCCGTTAACTATTTTTTTATAAAACATTTTTAATAACATTTTTGATAAAATTTATGCTAATAGCAGCATTAAACAACACCAAAATAATTTAGGTTTTGTTTACGACATTTACGTACAACGCTACACCAAGTTTAACACATCAATTAGATAATTTAAATATTTTTAAGAAATAAAAACACTGATTTTAAACAATTAACAATTTCACCATCCTGTCAACACCAATTTTAATTTAATAAATAGGCTACAATTTAATCATAATTAAATAATAGTAAACACGAACCTCTGTTTACATAATTTATTTACATTTTTTATTATTATTGTTGTAGAACGTTGTATGTAGGTACCTACGGATTTTCAAAATGATTAATTAATAAATGACCTAGACAGATTAATTATAGTGACTATCAAAAAAACACGGCAAGCAAATAGCTTCTTGGCAATCATAACAGTAGGTGTTTATCCTCTTTGTTTTTTGATCAGCCTGCCTGCTAGTCATAGTCGTCCGTAACTTTTTGTAACAGCCCGTACATTTTTTCCTCTTTACTGCCCTGAGGATTGTATGTTTTTTGAGTATTTTGCAGCCGATGTTTTCTGAAAATTTTGTAGGTATCATTTTTGTTTCAAAACCAAAATAACTTGCCAAATTGGTAAAAACTTAAAAAAAGACATTTATATTTAGTTTATAAAAATACATAAAATAGGGCCAAACATAAAATCACAAAAAAAAAACTTACCAAATACAGTGAACGAAAAACAAATGAAACATCAATGAGGAAATAGAGTTTTTTGATAAAAACGATTTACACACATTTTTTATTATTTTAACATTCGAAAAGTTTACTTTTCTTACGGCAAGCGCTGTCCATCACTATGGTCTCGAGACGACTAACCCTTACTTTGTAATACGCGTGACAGCTGCACGACATGCACCAATGACAAGTCACCAGTCGCACGTACCCTAGGGTGAAATGGCAGCCCCTACATGTTTAATAAAAGGTAACCGTACCGGTATTATTATTAGTTGCCTATTATTATCGATTTTTTAGGCAATTTGGAATTCCGCTTCGTTATTAAGGAGTAAGTGCCAAGATAAACAGCAAAATTCAAATTTTCTTAAGGTTTTTGCAATGATTGAAGCAATTATTCAATCCTACTTGTACACACGGCTACATATCAAGCTATACATTTCCAGTATAAGCTGATTTGGCATTGTATAGGATTTCCGTACAGTTCGTAAACTGGAAATGCATAACTTGATGTGTAGCCGTGTGTACCTACTAGTTTGGATGTCTGTTACTCAATCACGCAAAAACGGCTGAACGGATTTGCATGAAATTTGGCACACAGATAGCTTGGATTAACACTTAGAGTACTTTGTGTCTCGGTAGTTCGTTCCTGTGGTATAATTTTCAACCTCCGCGCGGGCGAAACCGCTGGCAAAAGCTAGTGGCATTATAAATATGACATGAACTTAGATTCGATTTTCATTCATATAATGTGACCGTTTTAATGGCGCTGCCATAAAACGGCCATATTTCCAAAAAATAATTGTACCAGATTTTGTAAAAAAAAAACCCAAAACCATACATTTATCAAAGTTATGGTTAAAAAGTTATAAGGGTTTGAACTTGGCCGCGCCATTGAAACGCGGAGAACCGCGCGGTCACGGAGATCGTTAAAACTAAGCGTTGCAGAGACCTGAAATTTAGGTAAATGTTAGATTGAGCTCGCTGAAAAAGCATCGCAGAGGTCTGAAGTTTTTTGTAAAATCTAGATTTGAATTTTTCAAAATTAGCAAAAATACACAACAATATAATTCTGTAAATAAATTATTGTTATTGTCGCGAATCATATTTTTATTCAAGATGTAGCCTGAAACTGAAATGCAAATTGCAAAAAACGTAAAAAGAAATGAATTTTGCCGGCTTCCCTGGCGCTTACGCCTTAACTATAGGTATTTAATTGTTCTGTAGGTACTATTTATCTTCACCAGCTGGCTGGTAACAGCTGAATGACAGTTGCCGAGAATCGTCGAAAAAACAAAAAATAATCCACTACCTATTCCGCTATAGCGTAGGTATATCTAGTAAAACAAATAAAAATGACGTAGTCATAACGCAATATCCCTGTCTTGTCAGGTAGAGGTACCCTGACCTCCTCTCGTCGACCTGCACTGGTAATTTCGACCTCATGTAATAACTGATTGTTAATCAATTTCACCACATGTTTCATAGTTTGCATACCAACAATTAAATAAAACAGCCGAAAACAATTGCACTATTTAATATTTAAAATATGTATACGCACCTAACTCTTTAAAGGCGATAACAACAAAAGAAAAATTCTAAAACACAACATCGATCTAGCCTAAAGCGCCGAGCCAGTTTTGCATTTCCAACTTTATTTCGAGTTAAGTAAAGTTCTTAATACAAAAATGCCAACTTAGCACCGGACTATGTAGTCAGTCAGTTTTGTATTAAGATCTGAATTTCTATAACTACTGGGATCTTAATTCAAAAACTGGCTTGGTAGTTTAAACTTGATCTAAAGAAAAATCTTGTTTTGTTATAAGAGGTTGTAAGTTATCTTTTTACTACTAAAACTTAATAATAAAGGGAGTGGTTACAATACATTGTGTGAAGTCCCTGACACCGTGCTAGGTGGTTAACCTGTGTTACAAAGATCCAGTGCCCTCTTCCGGGAGGAAAAGCTATTAAAAACCCTATGCAATAATAAAAAAACACTAAAATAATACAACATAATAAAAACACTAATGCCCGTTTTCACCGACATCCCCTAAACTACCACCTACGTATGGGACTTTTAGCTTAAAAGCTCCCCTAAACTAGCCCCTAAATTAAATTTCGTTTCACCATCATTTTTACCTTCTAACTAGGGGACACATATCTATGTGACGTTTTGTTCTCGATAATAGTGAGTGATTCGTCTATGAACTTATCGATATTTTGTAACAAGATAGCTTTTTATAAAATTCTCTAAAGTATACACTTATATGGATACAGCTATTTATAAATCGTGTTTTGATAGCAATATTATATATTATTTCATTCATATTTTGAATGAATTTCATGTTTTCTTACTTATTTAATCTGTGTACACATTACGAAACGTCGCGTGTTATCTGTGGTCTTATTTGTATTTGACACTTCTTTCTTTTGTGACGTCGTGACGTAAGATTTGTTTGATTGTTGGCATTTGCAAAGAATTTACTATGAATAATCTAGTCAAAAATGTTTCCATACAAACTTCGGGAGTGTATACTCCACTGTTTGACAATGTTCATCAAAAATTAAACATTATAGTCTTGTCTCATTATTAATATTGTCTGTGCGAAAATAGAATACTAAAATAAAAAGCCATTAAACACTTATGAGCCAACAAAGATTAGTTTTTCTTACTAATTTAACCTAACGTTGGGCGTGTAAGAAGTGTACAACCTTCAAAGCCAAGTCAGTACTGACAAAGCTCAAATATCGAAAAGTTCAATAAACTTTATTGGTAATTTATTTATGCCGTGGGGTTTTCATAAAACTCGATCTTCCGAAGGACTTTTCTTAATTTAATACCCGCCTGTTTTACTACAAATGATCCTGCATCTCACTCAATAACGCGCGTGTAGACTAGCGTCCTTTGTCGGACACGATGGCTGATGAGACAGCGTGCTTTTTAGCCAGGCTCACCAGTGAGTTCGAGCCCGCTACTAGATAGAGCGTTATGGGAACATAACTAGTTAATATTGTTTGTTTGGTAACATAGTGAATGTGCCTCCTAAGGTATATTTTACCAATTTAACGTTAGGTTACCAGCAAATTTTTATTTTATGAGCCACCTACTTATAAAAACTTTAATAAGTTAAGTAAGTACTTACCTATTATCAGGAAATTCTAAGTTATGTTCAATCTTTTCCAATAAATACAACACTGAAGATTTATATAGGTAATCTACCTATATCTCCGAAAAAACAATCATATCTGACAACGAGGCTTACCAAGGGGTATCGTATTACCCAGTTACTGGGTTGTGGAGGTCAGATAGGCAGTCACTCCATGTAAAATACTGGTAGTCAGCTGTATCCGGTTAGACTGGAAGCCGACCCCAATATAGTTGGCTAGGCAGATGATGATATCTCCAAAAAAAGTCAGTTTCATTAAAATATCGAAGTAGTTTGGTAGTTTCCGATATATTTTTGGTCTACGACTGTTATTTATGTCGAATATAGTAGAAACAGTTTCAAAATTTTCAACAAATTCTAATATATCACTGTCCATGTTCGTTGCTTGAGAGATCACATACGTAAATGCCGGTTTATGGGCCCACATTTCGGCCATCTAAATTTAGGGGACCTTTTAGTGTTTAACTGACCCCTTACTGTTGGTGAAACAGAAACCACCTTTTAACAGCCCCCTAACCATTCTTAGGGGATCCCATAAACTTAGGGGATGTCGGTGAAAACGGGCATAAGAATACAAACTATTAAAATACCAAAATAAAACAAAACAACAAATTGAAAAAAGGGTTAAATAAAACAAATGCATAGGTTGGAAACTAGGTAATACATTCTTCTCACAAAACTTTAAACTGCATCGTTATTTCGTCTTGGCGATGGCGGCGACCGACAGCGGCGTTGTTCAATACGATTTTATTTTAAGAGTTTTTAACCGCATGAATGAACAGTGGGGTGATGTCCTGTGGACCCAACATTTTACTATAAAACTAACTTTTGCCAGCGGCTTCGCCCGCGCGGAGCTTTCATCCTATTTATCTCCCTTAGGGGTAGAATTTCGAAAAATCCTTCCTTATTCCTTGTCAACATTATAAAGGGAACGTCTGTGCAAAATTTCAGCTTTTTAGGTCCAAGGGATTGAGCTGGGCGTTGATGGGTCAGTCAGTCAGGACTTTTATTTTTATTTATCTAAATCATACTAAACAACGCTATGTTTAACAGCCACTTACTATAGGCACATCTTACATACGTATACCAGGCCACTCAGAAAGTATTGCAAAAAAAGTTTTTATGTAGGTATGAGAGACTGGCCAGTTATAATCTATTTTGAAAATATGATTATTTGTAAGTAAAAACGGGTACGATCCAATTTCAAAATTTCCCTCCACATTGTTTGCGCATTATCGTTCTCATAAAAATGGATCTGCGCCGGGAATATTTTCACGCTATGATTTTTATGATTTCAAGCGTCGCCGCGTCGCCTGAAACCGGACAAATCGTACGATAGGCTTCAAATGGCATTCATGGATGAAAGCCCTTCTAAGCAACCGTGTATCGTTGGTATAACGAATTCAAACGGGGTCGACTAACTTTGGGGGAAGAAGAAAGAAGTGGTCGCCCTTTGACGGCTGTTACGGAAGAAAACGTGCTAACAATGAAAAATTGTATCCATGAAAATAGGCGAGTTACGTATCAAGAGATTCAGCACATACTGCAAGTTGGATCGGGAAGCCTTCACGAAATTCTACATGTGCATCTTCGCGTGAGGAGGATAGTTTCACACTGGGTGCCGCACAACCTCACCGATGCTCAGAAGCAGGCCCGGGTGGAATGATGCCGTGATTTGATAAACAAATTTGAAGCAGGCTCGTCTCGGCGATTTTACGGCATCATTACAGATGTTAAGTCTTGGATTTAACAATACGATCCAGAAACGAAGCGCCAGTCGATGGTTTGGGTGTTTCAAAACGAATCTACGCCTACTAAAGTGAAGCGATCTAGAAGCGGTGGGAAGATTTTGATCGCGAGCTTTTTCAATTTGACTGGCTACTTGGTGTCAATTCCTTTACGGAACCAAAGAAGCATCAACGGTGAATGGTATAATACCAAATGCTTGGCAGAAGTTTTCTCTATTCTGAGCGACAAGCGACCAAACACAGGGCTCCGCGGGCTACTGCTCCACCACGACAACACGCTCAAAACGAGGGACTTCCTGGACAGCACGCCGGTCAAACTCCTGGGTCACCTTCCTTACAGCTCTGACCTAGCACCGTGTGACTTCTTTTTATTCCGGAAAATAAAAAATCAGCTCAAAGGGATACAATTTTCGTCGCCGGAAGATGCGCTGTCAGTGTTCGAGCAGGCCGTAAACGAGGTGTCTGCGGCGGACTGGAAAAAATGTTTCGAAAACTGGTTCAGACGCATGAAACTTTGTATAGAGGCTAATGGAGAGTACTTTGAAAAGATTTAATAAAAAAATTGTTACTTAAAGAACATTTTTTTTTCGCAAAACTTTCTGAGTGTCACGTATGTATAATTGATCAATGGAAACTGTAAATACGTATTTACAAAGGTGAGCATGAAATGAGCTCTATGACTACAACTGTTGGGTTATTTTTACTATGGGTAGGTACTAAATACACAAATAATAGAATTTCACTAAAATCATAATCAAGCCTAAGCCGACGTCCCATCCCCACGTCGCGATATTTTTATTACGTCACGTGTCTAAGTTATTACTTAAGCTTTAATAAAAACACCATTTCGTATTATATACCTAGGGGGAGCATGATCGTGTTCCAGATTACATGATTTTATAAACTGCCTGTCCTTCGTGATGACAAAGCGAGCTTTACAGGGTCTACCCAAAGTGCATCTATACGCAGAAGTTGCCTTACTTTGCCCTTCACGATAGAATGTGTATCCTTGTATTATGGCTATCTCTTTTCCATTCTGCTTTCGGTACCATTTGACTGCAAAATTTAAATTAAGCAATAAATAAATAAAATAAAAACAGGACAAAAATAGGGAGAAAAAAGTAGAAGAAGAAAGTGGGTGGGTTTCTGTAGTTTCTGCCTACCCGAAACCTGGGAAATAGGCGTGAGTTTATTTGTATGTTATAAGTAATAAATAATTGTACTTTTTTGTACAAAAGTGAATAATTTAATTAAATGTACTGTTTATTATCATATTTTATTTACTAACAGTTGGACATAATATATTCACAATTTTTAAGGCATGAAGGTTTTTTTCTGAAAATACAAACAAATCTCACATTTTTGAACAGATTATGTGTGGCGTACTTTACACACTGCATTGTGAACCTAAAATTGATACAATAACCGCTTCTTCAAACAGGCACGACGCGACACTTGTAGAACAATTTCCCTGAAGCTTTCATAGAAATTGTTCTACGAGATCGCGTCTCGCTGTAGCGCGGTGCCTGTTTGAAGTAGCCTTAAGATCACAACTTTCCAAACAAGTGTGTTGAAAATATTAACATCGCTCTAGCAATGAAACTATACCTACAATATTGTATATCTTTCTGAAAATAAGATCCTGATTGAAACAGATTCATTAGTAGTGACGGATTTTCCGTATGAATTGGAATTTATGTATTCATATTACGGACACCTGTAGTCACCAGTAGTCAGTTACCATTCCACCAATATTTATTAATACCTAAATTAGCCAATTATGTCGGCCCAACCTTGAAATTTGTAGTCGAAACCCAAAAGTAACAGGACGTTTAACTGGCTCCTCAATTTAAACGTCTGAATTGAGGAGCATCCTAAAACTAGCCGATTGACTTAGTATGATTAGCAATAATGAATTATAATCTGCGCATAAAAATGATTTTTGTAGGTACTTTTGTAAGACTTTGAGATACCAACAATACTTTGATTTGTCATAAAAATCTATACTACATGCTAGTAATCAGTCGGTCAAAACACACGTTTTAATTTGATTAAGTAATAAATCTGCGATGATCTTAACTGTCTTTGAAAGATTTTATTTGGTTAAAGTCTTATATAAACACCTTTTCGTATGATATACGTAGGGGGAGGATGATTGTGTTCCAAACAACGTGATTTGACAAACTTCTTGTCTTTCGCGATGACAAAACGAGCTTTGCAGGGTCTTCCTCCAGTGCATCTATACATATCTGTTGCCTTACTTTGCGCTTCCAGATAGAATGTGTATCCTTGTATTATGGCTATTTCTTTTCCATTCTGCTTTCGGTACCATTGTACTGTAGAAAATTAAAACAATAAGTATAAAACAAGTTAATGAAAAAACGGGCTCAAAAATTGTAAAGTCAGGAGAGGGAGAAAGGAGTAGAATAAGAATAGTGTGAGTTAGAGTAAAACGTAAAGTAAATATTGACGAAAATAAATAATTAAATGAAATTTAATGTTTATTAATCATATTTCATTTATTAATACAATTAAATATATTTTTGGCACAAAAAAGCATGAAGTTTCTTTGCTAGGATTAGAAACAAATCGCACAACTAGTACGCAGCGTGGCAGGGGCAGGGTTCGCCGTACAATCTGTTACCATGAATTCAGTTCATGATTGTGGACCCCCCTGCGTTGAAATATTTTGATTTTATTATTTTTAATTAGCTGTTTCCTCTAATAGGGCAATATCTACGCGGTCAAAATGTATGGAAAACGTTTTTTTTTTTAAATTAATGACGTCAATTTTCAAAGAAGATTGTTCCACGGAATCCATGGTAACAGGTTGTGCATCGATGTCCCTGCCACCCTGTGGCGCACTTTACCACACTCGTGACGAAATGCAAAGTAAAAAGTACGCTTGTACACTGCACTTCTTTCTTCTTTTTACACTTCAACACAGTGCATTGTGAGGCTAAACGAAGTACCTTTTTTTTCTTTTTGGGTGGGAAATCATCCAATAACTTCTCCCGCTCTGGGTGGAGCAGGAGGGCGTTTAAAGACTATTTTGCGAGCAAATGTGTTGAAAGTATTACTATCAGCTACGAATTTTGCCCAAGATATAGACTATACTTTTAATATTGAATACTATTCAGGTACCTACATCCTGGTTACAAAAATCACAAGAATTCACTACAGGTGTACGTAATACCGACCATTCAATCCATGGACTCCGTATGAATTGAGGAGACAATCCTCATACATAAACGCGAGTACTACCCACGTTAATTGGTAGGTACCTAAATTAGCCGATTTTGTAAGATATATACTAAGAATTGTAATAAAACTCTTAAAAAGTTACAGAACGTTTAAGGTGGCTTCGGCGCCACCTTAAAACTCGATAACTATTCGATACATATTTTTGAAAATGTATTATGATTTCAAAGTATTTATGTAAATTGCACAATTTGTAAAAACAAGTGTGTTGTGTTCTGCTGAATTTAACACACAAAATGATGACACCGCGTTTCTTTTTCAGAAAGTAACCACCCGATTAAAGGCTTCTTCAGACCGGCGCGACGCGACACTTGTAAAACAATTTCCATTAAGTTTTCGTAGAAATTGTTTTACAAAATTCGCGTCGCGCCTGTTTTTTGGGAGTCTTAACACATTTTTAGTACCATTTGGTAGTAAATATACCATGTTAATCTTCGCTGTCTTAAGAAGGTTATTAATTAAACTTTAACAAATACACCATTACTTATTACATAACTAGGGGGTGGATGGCAGTGTTCCAGATGACAGGACTTCAAATGTTTCCTGTTTTTTGTGAAGACGAAGCGAGCCTTGCAGGGGCTTCCTAAAGTGCACCTAAACATGTCAGTAGTCTTAGTTTGCCCTTCGCAGTAGAATGTGTATCCTTTTATTATGGCTATCTCCTTTCCATTATGCTTTCGGTACCATTGCACTGCAGAAAATTAAACAATTAAGTAATTATAAAAACAAGGAAAACGAGAAAAGGAGGAGAACAAGTAAAGAAGGGAGAAACCTTTACCTATTATTGTATAGAATCAAGTTCTTCCAACTTAACAGGTAGCTGTGCTGCTGGGGAGTTTGTTGCGCCACTTCTTTTTCCCAGCTAAAGCACTAGGAAGTGGCAAAGGGTAGGCGTTTTTTTGGGGACTGTCTTATGTTATTTTGACGTTCAAAAAGTGCTGACTCTCAGCCTAGTTTGAATAAATCACTTTTGATTTTGAAATGAGTACGTACGGATCGCAGAGGTGGCATTCGGTAGTTTCTGCTAAAAGCCATGGTTCTTACTACATGCATTATTAACTCACACCTTTCTAGGTGTGAGTTAATATATGCATGTTAGAAGTAAGAAATTAATGTTATTATTTTACAAAAATATATAATTTAATGAAAAATAATATTTATTTCTTATATTTTATTTATTTACACAGTTAATATCCATTTTTTTGGCATAAATAGGCATAAAGGTTCTTTAATGAGATTAAAAACTAAAACTAATTGCATAACTTTGAAGAGTATACTGAGTGGCAGGGACATCGACGAAAAACTGTAACCATGAATTCAACACATGTGTTCAATAAAAAAATATTAATTAAACTTTAATAAAAACACCATTTCGTATAACATAACTAGGAGGTGGGTGACGACAGTGTTCCAAATGACAGGTTTTCAAATATTTCCTGTCTTTTGTGATGACGAAGCGAGCCTTGCAGGGTGTTCCTGCGGTACACCGAAACACATCAGTTGTAAAACTTCCTCCTTCGCGATAGAATGTGTATCCCTGTATCACGGCTATTTCTTTTCCATTCTGTTTTCGGTACCATTTGACTGTAGAAAATAAACGATTAGGTACAGGTATTTTTTAATTTTTTTAAACATTAGGTAATACAGAAAATTAATAAACGAAATAATAATTCGTGAATTATTTATTTTCGACTATATAAATGATACACACGTTATATCAATGAATATCCCATTACTAATCTTGAATACGAAATAGATGCCACACGATACAAAAATAAAAAACTAAGTTACCTGTCAATATATCATTCGCGACCGTAAAAATATGTTTATAATTAAATCATAAGAATCAGCAAGTCAATTCTAACTTAAGGAGTTCTTTAAGTTAGAATTGACCTCACCTGAAATAGTCAATGCAGTAAATCACTACATTTTATAAATCAAAGTCCCCGCCGCCGCCGCCGCGTTTATCTGTCTGTCTTTCTGTTCGCGATAAACTCAAAAACCACTGAACTGATTTTTATGCGGTTTTCACCAATAGATAGAGTGATTCATGAGGAAGGTTTAGATGATTTATTAAGGTTTTGTGTAAAATGGATAACGCGGGCGAAGCCGCTGGCAAATAAATAATAAAATAATAGAATTTGAATTTTACGGGCTACGCTTTTCTTAAAAAAAATTACAAACATTTGCGCTTAATTTGAGGTCCATGACCGATATGTTGCAAACGACTGAATTAAAAAAAAAAAACCTGTCTTATATGATGACGAAGCGCATCTTGCAAGCTGTTCCTTTGATGCACCGAAATAAATCAGTTGTATTATTTCCCCCTCCGTGATAGTATCTGTATCCTTGTATCACGGCTAACTGATCTCCTTTCAGCTTATGATACCATATGACTTCACCTAGGAAATAAACAATTAGATACTAGTAAAAAAATAACCAAATTATCATCATTTCAGCCGAAAGACGTCCACTGCTGGACATAGGTCTCCCAAGCTCTGCCACTTCGACCGCTTCTGTGCTTCGCGCATCCAGCGGATTCCTGCGGCCTTCACAAGGTCATTTGTCCACCGTGTATCAAATTACAAAGTACAATAATCATTAATAAAAATTATTAAGCGGAAATAAAATAAACAGAATAATAATTCTTGAATTATTTATTTTCGACTCTATAAACAATACACACGTTTTAACAGTAAAAATCCCATCACCTAAGTTAGTATAATTATTTACGAAAACAATACAAAAATAAAAATAAACTAACGTAGCTGTTAATGTATTAAATTGTGATAACTACTATTACTACTATGTACTAGTGTGTACTTTAGATACGCCTCGACCCATCCCTTCATTATGATAGGCATGATGTTATATGGGATATTTCGCCAGTTTTTTTAAGTTCCCTATAGGTACTTAATTACGGGCGAACCAATTGGCATCAACCAGGCACAAATCCACACTTGGGGCTGCCTCTAAATGGAAAATCTGAATAACACTTTGCCCGACCTGAGAATAGAACCCAATATCTCTTGGTCAGCAACAGCACTTGGGACCACTTAACCAACGAGGCAGTGTAGAATTATAATATATGCGTCTTCTAAATCTTAACTTATTCTTATCCTTACATAGTATAAAACAAAGTCGCTTTTCGTATCTATACGCTTAGATTTTTTAAACTACGCAACGGATTTTATTGCGGTTTTCATCAATAGATAGAGTGAGAGATTCAAGAGGAAGGTTTATATGTAAAATACACCGACTTCAACGCGGGCGAAGCCGCTGGCAAAAGATAGTTATTAATCAAAGTCACTTTTCGTGTATATCTGTGTGCCCGCATTGTTCTTCATAACGGCTTTTGGTGCGTTTTTACCATCATTAAGAGAATTTACTCCGAAGGTTTAACTGTATAATACCATCGTCAAACATACTATAACTAACATTCAACTTACAAATAATAAAAAATACCTCGACGTTTTGTCAAGTATAAAACGTGCGAAACTCGCTAGTAATGATGAAATAATGTGTCATCTCGTATCTCAAAAAAACAAGTAAAATTGTTAAGACTACATTCTTACATAAATACCATTACGTATTATATAACTAGGGGGTCCATGGCAGTGATCCAGATGACAGGATTTCATTTGTCTTCTGTCCTTTGTGATGCTGAAGCGAGCCTTGCAGTGACGTCCAAAGGAGCATATATAGAGATCAGTTGTCTTACTTCGACCATCACACCAGAACGTGTATCCTTGTAGCATAGCTATCTCTTTCCCACTCTTCTTACGAAACCATTGCACTGTAAAAAATAAAAAAAACAGTTAGGTTGGTAGATAGGATAAAAAGTTGCTTTAGGTTACAGTCTTTAATTATTAACGTCTGCTTAATCTAAAATTTTTTGAAGTTGAAAAACTTCTCAACTTTAAGCAGCAATTATAAATAATCCCTGAAAAGCTTAAGGTACTGCGAAAAAAAAAAACATTTCTAAATCCGTAAAAGCCAGTATGTGATGAAATAACAAGAAATCATAGAAGGTTTAATCTTTATTTTTAATTAAATGTACAATGCATATTTTCAGTAGGTAAAACAGATTCTAAACGCGCATATTTAACATCTTACAAACTATATACGTTGCAGAAATATGTAGTTTTGTATAAAAAATTACCTTCCGTGAAGTATTTAAGCCGTATTAAGAGTTTATTTTGTTTTGAGATTACTTTGGATTTTTTAGATCGATGAAACTGCAAGTAATCGTGTTTCTAAAGTGTACGTAATTCTGAAACATCTAACAAATGAACTGCACAACTAAATACGATGCATAACGATACGAGTAATACCTAACGATGCAGCAAGGGATCAAACGAATGCAATTATTGCGCAAATCCCTCGATGCGCCCTTAAAAACACTAAAAATACAATGTGTGGCAAAGATATTTATGCATGCGTGGGAACTTCGACCACATCTTTAAAAAGTGTGGAAAATTAAATATCTGCTCCTATGTGTGACGCCAGCTCTCCATACTAACACAGGCAAATAAATTGGTATCTCATACTTATACAAAGCATATAAATGGGTTCTTAAACTTTGATATAAACGCCATTACGTATTACATAATTCGGGGGTGGATGACAATGTTCCAGATAACTGGATTTTATTTCACTCCTGTCTTTTGTGATGGTGAAGCGAGCCTTGCATTTTCTTCCAACGGAGCATGAATACGAATCGGTTGTCTTACTTTGGTGGTCGCGACTAAATGTATATCTTTGTAGCATGGCTATATCTTTGCCGTTGTTATTTCGGTACCATTTAACTGTAGACAAAAAAAAGCAGCTAGAAAAAAAATGTTTAAGAAAGAAAGAATACTTACCATTTATTTGGACACAGTTCGTGAAACGCAAACTAAACTACAATAACAAAAAAAAGTGAATATAAATAACTAGGTACAATAGTGTGTCTCATGGCTGCGCCAAAAAGGTTCAACTCAGAACGCTGGTTTTCTAATGAACCTTTAGGGACACGTGACGAGGAGTACAAAACAGTTCCAACATAGGTAAATAAATATTTATATACTTATAAATGAAAACATCACTTAAACTTCCAAAAACAGAATAAAACGAAACCAACAGGACCTCAGCAAAACCAGTTCTTATCGTTTATCTATGTACAGACGCCAGCACATCAAGCTACTCCAATCTGTCAAATTTCTTTGATAGATTTTAAACTTTATGGCAAATGGATAAGATTCACGTTCTATTGGGAAAGTTTGACAGTGTGGGGTAGCTTGGTTTGCTGGCTTTCTGTACATTGATTCATGCACAATGCATTCACAAAGCACTACAAGCCGCCGAGCGCGGCGGACATTACACTGTCGGTTATTCAAGTTAAGGGATTGGCAAACAAGACATTATACAAAAACCGGTCAAGTGTGTGTCAGACCATGCACAATGAAGGGAAGAAAACTTTACTTTGTACTTGAAAAAATGTTCGCCCATACATCGATATATGGCACGGTCAATTCTGTAATTGCAAAAAAATATTTGTTTGCTAGCATCAAAATATGTCGCATAAATGGCCACACTTTTTATTGTATTGACATAGAAGCTTGATTTTTTTTAGAGCTAAAAGGACCGTAGACCTTCGTATTCGATATTTATTTCAATTTGAGACCTCAACACGTTTCTGAGAAAAAGTGCCTTGACAGAGAGACAGGCGGATGGACGGACAACGAAGTGATCGAAACCCTAAAAACTCATTTTGTTGGTCCAAATAAAATAACTTTTGCTTTCATGTTTTTATTCTTCGCACAAGTGTGAAAATTTGAATGCAGCTAGCTATGTTTAGCAGCAGAGCTGGCTAAACATTTTGACTTTACGCAGATACTCAATGAAAACACCACGTATCGATTTTTCGTATTTTAAAACAAAATTAAATTAATTTGTTATTAGGGTAGTAGTATCACTTCACTCGGTTTTTAACGCTCAAACGATCTTTCGAGCAAACTTTATTCGGCCAATCATTCGTTCGATTGAAAGACAGTTCATCGGATAAAGGATATTTTGGGCGAACGTTCTTCGGGCTAGTGAAATTTAATCTTACGCACCCAAAGAAAAAGGGAAATTATTCCTAAATTTTAAAATAAATACCATCACGTATTATGTAACTAGAGGGTGGATGACTGTGTTCCAGATGACAGGATTTCATTATTCTCCTGTCTTTTGTGAGGACAAAGCGAGCTTTGCATTTTGTTCCTCCTAAGGAGCATATATACAAATCGGTTGTCTTTTTCCTGCCGTCACAACAGAACGTGTATTCTTGTAGCATGGCTATCTCTTTTCCATTCTGCTTCCGGTACCATTTAACTGCAGAAGATAAAACCATAATTACTTAAATTAGGAAACAAAAACCATACCTACTACAGGGGGTTGATGAACAAGACATTATATCAAGAAGATGTTGTATTTACATTGGCAGCGGGGAACATAATTCAAAATTGTTCATTATGAATTATGTTCCCCGCGGATAGAATTGTTCAAAATAACTCGTAATGTTGTTCGAAATAAAATAAAACATTGAGTACATTTTTTTATTCTGCGCAAAACTGTGCACAAAGTTGAATGCAGCTATGTTTAGCAACAGCGCTGACTTAATATTCCGGACTTATACAGATTATTACATAATTTGAAACGCGTAATATTGAATTTTCGTATATTAAAGCTACATCAAATGAATAATCATGAAGTATTATTACTTCACCCGGTCTTAATTGCTCAAAAAATCTTTCGGGCAAACGGTCTTCGGTCAAACATTCTTACGATCGACAGTTCATCGGCTAAACAGGCTTTCGGGCTGACATTCTTCCAGCGATCGATACGCACCAAAAGGAAAAAGGGAAATGGTTCCTAAATTTTAAAATAAACCCCATCGCGTATAACATAACTATGGGCTGGATGACTGTGTTTCAGATGATAGGATTTCATAATTTCCCTGTCTTTTGTGATGATGAACCGAGCTTTACATTTTTTTCCTACGGTGCATAAGTACAGATCGGTTGTCTTTTTTCTACCATCGCAATAGAACGTGTATCCTTGTAGCATGGCTATCTCTCTCCCATTTTGCTTCCGGTACCATTTAACTGCACAAGATAAAACCATCATTATTTAAATTAAGAAACAAAAACCATAGAACACGGGTTGACAAATAAGACACTATGTCAAGAAGATGTAGTTTACACATGGGCAGCGGGGAACAGAATTCATTATATAAAGGATAGAATCGTTCAGCACAACTCGGTAGCATTGTTCGAAATAAAATAAAACATTTACTATATTTTTTTATTCTGCGCACAATTGTGCAAAGTTGAATGCAGATATGTTTAGCGCCAGCACTGACTTAATATTCTGAACTTACACAGATTATTACATAATTTAAAACGCGTAATGTTCGTATTTTAAAGCTAAATCAAACGATCTTTCAGGCAAAGGTTCTTCGGTCAAACGTTCTTTCGATTGACAGTTCATCACCCGAAAGCTTGATTGACCATCAAACTTTCGGGCTGATATTCTTCGAGCGATCGATACGCACCAATTAAATTGTTCCTAAGTTTTAAAATAACCCCCATCACGTATAACATAACTATGGGGTGGATGACAGTGTTCCAGATGACAAGATTTCATAATTTTCGTATATTAAAGCTACATCAAATGAATAATCATGAAGTATTATTACTTCACCCGGTCTTAATTGGTCAAGAAAACTTTCGGGCAAACGGTCTTCGGTCAAACGTTCTTTCGATCGACAGTTCATCGGCCAAACAATCTTTCGGTCTGATATTTTTCGAGCGTTCGATACGCACCAGAAGAAAAAAGGGAACACGTTCCTAAATTTTAAAATAAACCCCATTGCGTATAACATTACTATGGGCTGGATGACTGTGTTTCAGATGATAGGATTTCATAATTTCCCTGTCTTTTGTGATGATGAACCGAGCTTTCACAGTTTTTTCCTATGGTGCACAAGTACAAATCGGTTGTCTTTTTTCGACCATTACACCAGAATGTGTATCCTTGTAGTATGGGTAGGTATCTCTTTCCCTTTCTGCTTTCGAAACCATTTGACTGTAGAAGATTAAGTAATCATTATTAGAAACAGTAGAAACAAAGTAAAGTAGAAACAAACAACATTTGCCAGAAGATGCACAAAAAAGGCATTATATCAAGAACATGAAGTCTTATTAAAATGGTAAATGATTTGAATATGCCTTTCTAACGTAATTTTAATGTAGGTAATACGTAATCATTGGGCTGCCCACGTGTCGTGATTTCAAACTATTTAAAAACAATTTTAAACGGCTTTTAAAACACGGACTTTGGTTTTTAACACACACATGGTGGCCTAAAGATAAAAGAACCTTCTTAAAATTGGTAGCGAGGAACAGAATTCATAAGTATTTAGCGCCCGAGCTGGATTAAAATTCGGACATGCCGCTGATAATTACATAATTTAAACACTAAGGTCCTTATACACAACGCTACAAATGACAGGAATGCGTGGGACGCCTCAAAACGATTTTCTTTGCACAAAAGGGTAAATCAAATGAGGTAACAGTATCATTACTTCCGACAAGTAAACTGAAAAAAGCAAAATTGTTCCTAAACTTTTAAATAAAAACCATTACGTATTACATATCTAGGGGGTGGATGACAGTGTTCCAGGTGCCAAGATTTCATTTGTCTCCTATTTTTTGTGAGGATGAAGCGTGCTTTGCATTTTTTTCCTACGGAGCATATATAAATATCGGTTGACTTTTTTCGATTGTCACACCAGAACGTGTATCCTTGTAGCATGGCTATCTCTTTCCCATTCTGCTTTCGGAACCAATGCACTGTAGAAGATTAAACAGTCAGCATTTAAATAAAGAAGCTAGAATCTTTTTTTAAAGCTTGACAAATAAGACATTATAATCAAGAACATGCAGCCGTAACATTGGTAGCGCGGAACAGAAGACACATTTAAAGGATACTAGAATTTTGATAACAAAAGAATCTGTTATATGGTTCGAAATAAAAGAACTTTTACTTTTCATGTTTTTATTCTTCGCAGATAATTACATAATTTAAAGACAGCAGTTCTTGTATACAACGCCAACATTACAAACGGCAGTAATGCGTGGGGCGCCTCATTAAGAAATATTGTATTTTAAGACTAAATCAAATTAATTATCAGATAATATTTTTACATACTCGGTCCTTAACGGTCAAACTATATTTCAGGCAAACGCTGTTCGGCCAAACGATCTTTCGGGCAAACGTTTTTCGAACCAGTGAACTTTAGGCCACCGAGAGGCATTTTTTTTTAAATCGTTTCTAAATTTTTAAATAAACGCCATTACGGATAACATAACTAGGGGGTGGATGACAGTGTTCCAAGTGACAAGATTTCATTTGTCTCCTGTTTTTTGTGAGGCTAAAGCGAGCTTTGCATTTTGTTCCTACGGAGCACAAATACAAATCGGTTGACTTATTTCGACCGTCACACCAGAACGTGTATCCTTGTAGCATGGCTATCTCTTTCCCATTCTCCTTTCGGTACCATTTAACTGTAAAAGATAAAGATCATCATTTAAATTAAAAATACAAAAAAGAAACATTGTACATGGGGTTGACAAACAAGACCATGAATCAAGAGTATGTAGTATTTACAGTGTAAGTAGTAATTAAAGAATGGATGGATGAATGGATGCGCGAAGCACAACACTGTCAAAGTGGAGGTCCCTGGGGGAGGCCTATGTCCAGCAGTGGACGTCTTTCGGCTGAAATTATGACGATGAATGATTATTTATAAAAAAACAAATCCTCTGAGGATTGATAAACCAATCAATAAATAATACCCTGAACTTTGACATTAACGATGATCTGAAGGCCGACAGCCCCAAGCGACGTGACCGTCCGCCCGACCGTCTCATGACCAGCTGGATCAAAAAGAGTTGATTCAAAAGGCAGGTCTCCATGATTCGACTCGTATTTTCAGGAGGTTTCTTTCCTTCCACAATTAGCTTGGATCTTTTCCGAACACCAGCTGATCGGTTTTTTTTTTAAATCATTAATAAAAATAAAAATTATACACCAATAGATGACTGAAGGAAATTAATAAACCAAATAATAATATATTATTTTATTTCGAATTCTACAAACCAATGTTTTTTTGTAATGTCACACAATAGATATTAAAGTAAAGATTAAAAAAATTAAAAAAAATGGGATGATTAAAATTAATACATATTTTCGAATGTTTTGTGGACATGCCGGTTACCTTACGATGTTTTCCTTCACCATTTCGAGAGCAGTAGTGACAAAATTATCTACCCAAAGAAAAGCGCCTGCCTGGGTTCGAACCAACGACCTATCGTAAGTCGGGACCGCTACTAGGCCATCACTGCTCCGATATTTTGCACTATGCCATCGTGTATTTAAAAATTTTCAACCACTATTCAAAATAAAATAGTTGAAGCAGGGAAATTCGGAACTGACGCAGATAATCTAATTTACAAGGTTAGTTTACAAGGTTCTTTGGCTCGTGGCCAAATTCGGAACTTACACCGCCATCTTGTTTTTAGAACACATTTCAAAAAACAATTTATGCAATATACAATTTTGTAAAACTATCATGTACAGACGCCAGCACAACAACCTACCGCAATCTGTCAAAATTCTTTGATAGATTTTCAACTATATGACATAAGTTTAAGGTTCATGTTCAATTGGGAAAATTTGACAGTTTGGAGTAGCTTGATGTGCTGGCGTCTGTACTATGACAGGGTTTCGGTATTTTATTTTTAACTGATACCTCCAAACATAGTAACATAAAGTGTGTTGTATGCTTAAAAAAACTTTTTCCAAAAAAAAAACAACCGACTTCCAAAAAAACACTACAAAGTGAAAAATAACTTTAATTTCGGAAGTCGGTGTCTTTGGAGCTGTATTTTAATTTTTTGTCACCGCCTTCCGAAATTAAAGTTATTTTTCACTTTGTAGTGTTTTTTTGGAAGTCGGTTGTTTTTTTTTTGGAAAAAGTTTTTATTTTTCACTTTTTAGTGGTCCACATGTGCTTACCCCTTCACAGCATACCGGCGTGATGTTATGTTATGAACTGGTGTAAGCAATAGACAGACATGAGATTTCAGCAATCCCAGTCCATTTGCTATCATTTATTGAGGAGTTCCGTTGCCTATCTCCAAAGTTCTTCATCAGATCTTCACCAAATTGAAATGAGACCACTCCGAGAAAGTACTCTTCCAAAAAATAGCTAAATCGCTTCGTGTGCCTATAAAATTTGAAGAGTTCTCTCTATTTCTCCAGGTTCCCATCATCAGATCCTGACTTGATGATCATGGGACCACCTGGGAAGTATACCCTTTCAAACAAAAAAAACAAAATCCAAATCGGTCCAGCCATCTTCGAGTAATCGGGGAACATACATAAAAAAAAATAAAAAAAAAATAAAAAAAAAAGGTTCCGACGAATTGATAACCTCCTCCTTTTTGAAGTCGGTTAAAAAGGTGATTAACAAAAGGTATTTACAGGGCTATTGCTTTACAAGGCAGATGTTAGTGAAACCGCCGGGAGGGGACGCCCTAAAAAGACATACAGGGTCCAAAAAAATTAAATACAAGGTACATGTTAGTAGGATCATTAAAATTTTTGATCAAACTTGGAATGATGAAAGGTTTTTTGTTTGTTTTTATTTAAGTACGAATATCATTAGTTTTCTATATCCATACCCAACACGTGGGTAAAGTATTGCCAGCTAATTTAATTTGACCCTGTATACTCACGCCTCTTTCCAATGGGGGAAAGCAGAAATCACAGAACGTCACCTGCTACATACAATCTTTACATACTCTTTTCGTTTACTTTTATATACATCTAGTGACGCACGCCGGTTATTAGTAGATAGGTACTACGCACCTGCAACTGAGGGAACACGGGTGGGTTTTAGTCAGTAAAAGTCTGACACGCCCTCCCGCTCCACCCAGATAGGGAGAAGTTATTTGATGATTTCCCACCCAAAAAAAAAACCGTTCTGAAGCACATCACCAATAAGGTACCCCTTCCCCTTTATTATTATTTATTTAATTTCAAGCAACAAAACGTATACTGCCGTCCACGAGCTATAATGCCGTTAACTCATATATGGTCGAGTATAGTTTTTTGATGCCACCATAATCAGAAAAAAATTCTCTATCTTTCTGTCTAAGCAGTATTTTTCTACTATTTCATCGTTAACTTGCATTGTTTGATATGTTTACTACGCTAAAATGCAGATAAGCAGCTTTACTAAACTAAAAAGTGACTAAGGGCATTACATTTACATTAATTTAACTATTTAAAAAGTTCTAATTTACATTTTTACAAGAATTTTTACCATCCGTTGCATAACTAAATAGCATGCATTTCATATTTTTCTGCACTTTTTTGTCCAAAACTCGAAATATGATTTTGTTGGCCAACGGCATTATAGCTTGTGGACGGCAGTATAGTATTAGTAACAAAAACTTACAAAATATGTTAGAAAAACATTAACTCAGAAACAATTTGTGACATCACTGCTGCTAGGTGACTGGCCCAGTCGATACCTTGCAGCAGAGGCTCACAAACGCACAATCTAGCCTGCTTGCTACCACAGACGGGATGCTGTTGGTGTTGCCCCGCACCCTACTAACCAGTGATGCGCACCGCTTCCGCATCACAGTTGAGAAGCAGTCAACGCACACTTCAGCAAATATCCGTGACGAAATAAAGCATGCTTTTATGCATTAAATATTTTACAATAATAGTTTCATAATCATCATTCTACCCTTAACCAAATTAATTTGAGGTTGACGCAACATGTTTTTTTTTCATACATTCTTCTATTAACATTTCTAATGGGTCTTATGCTCGAATATAAACACCATTGCGTATTATATACTGAGGGCGTGGATGTGTATGTTCCAGATAACAGGATTTCACAAACGTTCTATCCTTTATGATGCTGAAACGAGCTCTGCACTTTCTTCCCATGGAGCAGCAATACAGATCGACTGTCTTGCATAGCTTGCTAATACAAAATGAGTATCCTTGTACCACGGCTATCTCTTTCCCACTCGGCTTTCGGTACCATTGGACTGTGGAATCGAAATGAAACAAAAGTTATAATAAGAAGAAAAAAACAGTGAGATTAAGAAATAAAAAGTTAAATAAAACAAGTTAAAGACAAACACAGCATGGAGAGAATAAAGTAAATTTTAAAACCGCACAGGCATAACAGCCTAGCAAAACGTTCGTAAATAAAAATAATAGTTTAAAAAACTAAAAAACACGCTTTAAAACCAAACTAAAAAAGGAGAAAATAATTTAATTCAATTAAAAAGCGTGGGGTGCTTGACATTAATTGATTATAAAAATACCTCAAAAAGCACGCCATGCTTTTTAATTGAATTAAATTATTTTCTCCTTTTTTAGTTTGGTTTTTAAAGCGTGTTTTTTAGTTTTTTAAACTATTATTTATTTTCTATTTTTTAGTTCTGCTAACTACAAAAACGTGTTGTTTTTTCTCAATTTTTTTTAAATTATTAAATTGTCATCGGTCCTCGATAAATTTACAAAGTTTCAATGAAATTTGACCGTTTAAAGTGAGTCAAAATCGCGCTCAAAGGAGTCGGTTACATACAAACAAACATACAAGTGAAGCTAATATAAAGCGTGTAAAAAAGGCCTAACATTGTGTAAATAAAAGAACTTTTTATTAATTATAGTTGAATATATCAGCGTTATATTATTACACTGCTGGATAAAATACCAATATATGTCGCAATGTACTGTAGTTTCCAAACATTATTGTTATCGAAGGTGTCCTCTTCGTGGCTCGGAAAGCACGTTGAGCCGTTGGCCCCAGCTGTGGTTCGTAGATCTTTGACAGTCGTTACGAATAGTATTATACCAAGTGGTATCGTGTTACTCAGCAACTGGTTTGTGGAGGTCAGATAGGCAGTCGCTCTATAAAAAAATATTAGGATTCAACTGTATCTGGTAAGACTGGGAAGCCGACCGCAATATAATTGGGAAGGTATCCCCCCTTTAATGTTGGGTTACAACGTAAATACTTTTCTTGAAACATAACATGAAATGTAACAAAATCATAAGGCGAATGTGTTCGAAAAGTTTTGAGGGCGCGGGCCTATTTATACCAATGTATGTTACATCCCTACTAATATTACTACAAATACGAAAGTAACTCTGTCTGTCTGTTACGCTTTCGCGCCTAAACCGCTGAACCAATCGTCATGTTTGGCAGAGATATAGCTTGGGATATACAAAAGGACATAGGCTACTTTTTTTACACCATAACCGACATCCACGCGGGCGGAGCCACGGGCAAAAGCTAGTTTATGATATAATTATACGGTTTAGGCGTGAAAGCGTAACAAACAGACAGACATAGTTACTTTCGCATCTATAATATTAGTAGAGATTACATTCGTTTTTCATATAATGTTAATCCACCAGAAGATGCTGACAAAACTTATAGTACGGTCACTGTCGGACTGCATAGAAATGAAAAAGATGGGCGAGGAAACAATGCTTGTGAAAAAAATGCAAAATATGAAGCAATTATCTATTTACTCAATAATAAATTGAGTAATCTTCAAAAACTCAAAAATCGAAAGCCGAGCTTTATTCTCGCAAAAAAAACTCGAAAATTATTCGACAGATTGTGATTAAACTTTGGTAAGTTGATATTGTTTTCTATAATATCAACTTACTCGCATGAAATTGATTTATTTGTGGGCGAATCTACAACTCCGGAATTACGTGATAGGCAATTGGTACGTTTTGAATTTCGATACGCGCACAAATAAATTAACTTCGTGCAAGTCGCCTTTAGAAAATTACAAACTATTTAAAAGAGCCGATTCGCCCGATTCAATCGAGTAGATAAATTCGTGCGTATCGACTAAAAATCCGTTGTGTGCGCGTCGGAGAAGGATCGTAACAAAAAAAAACCATTCCGGACATCATCATCATTTCATCAGAAAGACGTCCACTGCTGGAAATAGCCTCCCCAAAAGGGGGTTTTGCCATAATCGCCACGCTTGGCAGGCGGGTTGGCGATCGCAGTATGGTGGTCAAATGCATAGAGAACGCTGCTGCCCATTCTCTAGTAAGTCCCTTAGTCGCCTTCTACGACACCCACGGGAAGAGATGGGATGGTGCTATTCTTTTCGTCCGACACCACACGGACATTAGCAAGTGAAAATAAAAACCAACCAACTTCCACATATAAATTAAATAAGATATTTTTATACATTTTACCAAATTATACAGATATTTTAAAAAAACAAGCCAAGAGGTTAATTTGTTGTGTCGAAAAACGTGTCTTGAAAAAAAAATAGTTAAAATTGCCATTGGCTTGTGCAGAGAAACTTAGATTTTTAAATAAACACCATTACGTATTATATACGTAGGAGGTCGATGATTATGTTCCAGATAACATGATTTGATATACTCTCTGTTCTTTGTGATGGCGAAGCGAGCTTTACATCCCCTTATAGAGCACTTGTACATATCGGTTGATTTATTTCGACCGTCAATACCGAAACTGTATCCTTGTATCACGGCTATCTCCATCCCAGATGTTCTTCGGTACCATTCGACTGTAGAAAATCATACAATGAATTTTTATGTCAATGAAAAACACATAAAATAATATTCAGGGGTTGAGAAACTAGGAGTAATCGTGAACAACTGGAACTTTAATAAACTGTGGTTCAATTTAAAAGAGTTCATGTAGGAACTTATCAGAATTAGAATTTGAAAGCCAATCAATTTTGTAGACTATTAAAAAAATACCCAAACGTTGTTGGAATAAAATAACTTTTTAATTTTACATTTTATTTATATATTTTTTTTTGATGTAATAAAATAAATAGGTAGATCATTGTACTCACGGCCTCCTACCTCCTATGTTAAATTTATATTATTAACAGGTTTTGTAAATTGTTCTCATAGATATACAAGAGAGAAGTCTTCTGTTACAGGTATCTCCATACTTAAAAGAAGGCCATTACAACTCATTTGTTAAACCTGTTGACTATGAAATAAAAACTTATTATTATATACTAACTGTGTAGGTTTGTTCTAAATATCTATTATAAGATTTTTTAACAAATATAAAAAATAAAACATTTTTTTTTTCTTTACGAGGTATTCACTACCGGCCATTCACACGGACGTTATCAAATCGCGGCGGCATTTTTTCGTGCACTGGATTTTAAATCCTCAGTGTTGAACCGTGCATTGAGAATCCAACAGAAAGCATCTGAGCGCGTCAAAAAAACACACCGTTCGATTTTCAACTCTGGGCGCTAAGCAGTAGGTACGTTAACTAGTACCTACGGGAAAATATCCCGCTGCGATATTATTACAGTAGGTCTTCTTCTTCGTCGTCACACTCTTGGCAGAGTGGTCGTGGTCGTCACATCAGGGGTGGTGGCAAGCTTCACAATCCGTCGCCATTCCTCCCGTACTGAGGCTTTTCTTGAACATTCGTGGAGTGGACCATTGAGTGCAGTTTTGACTTGGTCGGTCCACCGCACTGGAGACCTGCTGATTACAGTAGGTACCTAAAACTATTTTCTTAATGCCCCTCGGCAAACTTCGTGTTTCGTCAGTCGTCGGATTTCAATCAGTTGCCCTATGCACTTGGTGCAGACCGGACGCTCTCGATTAACTTGGAAGTATACAGGGTGTAAGGGGAACGCTTTCGAAGCCAGAACGTAGGTTATATACAACTTAAATGCAAACGGATACCAATAACCGCCTTAAATTGGTTATTTTGCATCAATTTAAAACGTTTGACGCTTCTGTAATGTTTCTACTTATTTTATTTTGGCGGCGCTTTGCAAAGGATGCCTTAAACTAAAGTCGCCGCCTGGACTTGGAGTTGTTTTTAAATGTGTTTAATCTCAAATAATGGTTAGTTTAACTGTTCTCACAGCATATTGTACAAAAAATGCAAAAAAAAAATTGGTAAAAATTGTAAAAAAAAGAAACGATTTTTTGATGGTAGTGTATTGAAAATCACTAGCCCTGTCACCTGTCTTCGTTTTCGGAAGCGTTTCCCTTACACCCTGTATAGAGTGGTTAATACTCTTTTATCATAACGTAATTTATTTAAAAAATAGGAGGAAACCTGCTAAAGAGATAATAATGCGATGATTCCCGAAGGAAATTAAGAAAATAGTTGTACTTACGTCCGAATGAAAGTCGACTAAGTAGACGTGGTTCTTAAACTTTCAAATAAAAACCGTTACGTATTATAAACTTGGGGGGTGGATGACTGTGTTCCAGATTACTTGATTTAAGAAATTCTCTGTTCTTTGTGATGACGAAGCGAGCCCTACACGTCCTGTTAACCCTCCGTGTACCAGGTGACTAAAAGTCTCGTCCCATACCAGGTGGGGTGTAACAAACCCCAAATCAAAAAGTGATAAAATTAACATATTTTTTTGTTTTTTTGGTGGATTTAAATATAAGGTGTTATATATAAGTACACTATAATAATCAGGTTTAAGTAAAACTCGGAACTAAAAGTATGTATTAAAGTATTTATTTTTATAAAAGAACAAAAAATCACAACTTTTGTAATTAACAAAACATAACAATCCTTTTCTTATGGACTAATTTTTAATGGCACTTTTAATTATCACAATCATTTTCATTTTACAAACTACAACATATTTTCTTAAAATTAAACATAAATTGAAAACAACAGATACACATTTTAATTGAGATCATCGTTGGTCAATTGACGTCTTATCTTTGCCAGTATAATAGCTTCTAGACGAGCGAACTTCTGATAGCGGAACATCGTCTTCACTCTCAAAATCGGAAGAAAGTGTTTCCGCATCAACTTCGCTGTTCGTGTCACTTCGAACACTCAAATGTTCAGATTCAACATCAGATTCTGGTTCTGAACCTCTGGATTCTACGTCAAAGTCGTCTCCTTCGTCTAAAAGTGCTTTTAATATATCAGCTTCTTTGATGTGCGACATTTTTCATGTAAACTGTTATCTGTAACAAATAAAAATATGTTTAAAATGCTAAACATACATAACATAAACACACAAAAATAACAAAATACATAAATAACATCGAATAAAACTCTTACCTTTTTGTCAACACGCCGCACGAGGTGGGGTGTGTGACGCCCACGCGCACTTTAAGCGCGTGTAGCTCGCTTGACGGTTGCCGCCGGACTGATTTAGCGGCACTAATCGGAACGTCAACGTCGCAATTCCAGCTACTGAGAATTCGAGCATCAGCGCGTACACAGTTTTAAAATTATTGCGAAATTTGAAAGACTGGGGTTTGTTAAACCCCACCTGGTGCACGGAGGGTTAAGGGTGCACTTATACATGTCGGTGTATCTATTTCGTCCGTCAGGGCCAAAACTGTATCCTTGTATCACGGCTATCTCTTTCCCACTCGGCTTTCGGTACCATTGGACTGTAGAAAATTCAATAATTAATTTAATTATAGTAATGAAAAACACATAATAATATTCAGGAGTTGAAAAACAATGCATTTTCTAGATCCTGAACCCTATATTGTTGATGTTCGTTTATTTGTACCTACCAAATCGAACGAATAAATGTGTTTGTCTTTGTCTATGAAAAGTCAACGAAAACCGTAGACCATAAAAAAAAGTTTTCGCAAAATAGCCTGACTGTGTTCGAATAAAATAGCTTTTAAATGTAGTCAGTTAAACATTTAATTTAATTTAAAGGGTGTAAAGGTGTCTTTGGATATGTGTTTTAGTTTTTATTCACCGACTTCCGAAATTAAAGTTATTTTTCACTTTATAGTGTTTTTTCGAAAGTCGGTTGTTTTTGTTGGCAAAAGTATTTTCGTACAAAATTTTGACATTAACTTAGTGCCTTTTATTGAAACAAAGGATTAAATTTTGACTTCGGAATGTTTATATAAACACCATTACATGTTATATACTGAGGAGATGGATGACTGTGCTCCAGATTTGTGATAAAATTGTTAAGTCGTTAGTAACTAGTAAACTTGTGAAGTGGTTCTCAAATTTTTATAAAAACGCCATTCCGTATTATAAAGTTTGGGGGTGGATGATTGTGTTCCAGATTTCTTGATTTGATAAAACCTCTATCCTTTGTGATGACGAAGCGAGCTTTGCATTTCGCGTTTATGGAACACTTATACTGATCGGTTGACTTATTTCGACCGTCAAGGCAGAATGTGTATCCCTGTATCACAGCTGTTTCTTTCCCATTCGGCTTCCGGTACCATTCGACTGTAGAAAATTAAACAATTAAGTAATCTAAAGCAGTGAAAAACGCAAATAACAAAAAACCACTTGCTCATAAAACTGCTTCACCTTGTCCAAATAAAACCACTTTTTCATACAGTTGCTGTTTTAATTGATTTTACATTGAATTACTTTTCATATTACCTTTATTAGAATACTCGCTGCACCCCTCGGTTTCGCGGACAAAAGTCTCGATCCCGTGGGAATATTGTGATAAAAGTATCTTATTTCCTAATCCAGATCTTAACTAGTAAACTTGTGAAGTGGTTCTCAAATTTTTATAAAAACACCATTCCGTATTATAAAGTTTGGGGGTGGATGATTGTGTTCCAGATTACTTGATTTAATAAAACCTCTATCCTTTGCGATGACGAAGCGAGCTCTACATTTGCTAGCGACCCTAGTACTAAGAGAGCACTTATATTTGTCGGTTGACTTATTTCGACCGTCAAAGAAGAATGTGTATCCCTGTATCACAGCGGTCTCTTTCCCATTCGGCTTCCGGTACCATTCGACTGTAGAAAATTAAACAATTAAGTAATCTAAAGCAGTGAAAAATGCAAACAACAAAAAACCACTCGCTCATAAAACTGCCTCACCTTGTACAAAATAAAACCAGTTTTTCAGACAGTTTCTATTTTATTGCTTTTAAATTGAATTACTTTTCATATTACCTTTATTAGAATACTCGCTGCGCCTCGCGGTTTCACCCGTATAAATCTCGATCCGGGAATGTTGTGATAAAAACATCTTATGTCCTAATTCAGGACATGGTCAACCTATACCCCCAGTGGGTTCCCGCATTGTCGTTGCGGGGGGCCTCAGTAGCCGTGGTCCGCTCCCACGGTGAAGCGAAGAGGAACCACAAATTGGGGCCGCTCTTCCCTTCCGTGGCCTGGACGGGGCCGCCACCGTTTGATGGTGAGCGCGGTGGGGCCGCAGGGGAAGAGGAATGTCGGTATAGCGTTAGCCGCTCTCCCTTTCCCCTGCAGCCGAAAAGTGGTAGGCGGCGGGGCCACTGCGCTGACCCGTCGAAGGGGGACCAAGGGTGCCTGACACGGAGTCGTCTGGGGCCCTTATGTTACTTGGTTCCTGGGGGGGGTCACGGCGTTCCATGTGTCCTGGTGCGCCGAACTGGTGGGGTCCGCAAGGGCCGATGCCTGCCAGGGGTGCGGGTTTTTCGAAAAAGATACCGTCGGCCCTGGCACACAGGCAACTGAGGGAACACGGGCGGGTTTTAGTCAGTAAAAGTCTGACAC
The DNA here is from genome assembly GCA_947359405.1 of Antitype chi. Taxonomy (NCBI): domain Eukaryota; kingdom Metazoa; phylum Arthropoda; class Insecta; order Lepidoptera; family Noctuidae; genus Antitype; species Antitype chi. The sequence goes on along the minus strand of OX375820.1, from coordinate 16,404,163 downwards.
GCCCTCCTGTTCCACCCAGAGGCGGGGGTGCTGTTTGAGGTGTTTTTATAATCAATTAATATCAAGCACCCCACGCTTTTTAATTGAATTAAAATATTTTCTCCTTTTTTAGTTTATTTTTAAAGCGTGTTTTTTAGTTTTTTAAACTATTATTTATTTTCAATTTTTTAGTTCTGCTAACTACAAAAACGTGTTTTTTTATTATTATTTATTTTTTCCTTTTTTTTCCTTTTTCTCAATTTTTTTTTTAAATTATTGAATGTTCATCGGTCCTCGACAAGTTTACAAAGTTTCAATGAAATCTGACTGTTTAAAGTGGGTCAAAATCGCGCTGTAAGAAGTCGGTTACATACAAACAAACATACAAGTGAAGCTAATATAAAGCGTGTAAAATGTATTCTCCTGTAGGCACTTACTACTGTGATCGAAAGTAATCGAAGGTTGGTTAAGCCAAACAGTAAGTATTCTGAAAACATTTTGAAATGATAAAGATGATACAATCGTTAAGTCATTCTTAACTAGTAAACTTGTGAAGTGGTTCTCAAATTTTTATAAAAACACCATTCCGTATTATAAAGTTTGGAGGTGGATGATTGTGTTCCAGATTACTTGATTTGATAAAACCTCTATCCTTTGTGATGACAAAGCGAGCTTTACATTTCGCATTTATGGAGCACTTATACTTATCGGTTGACTTATTTCGACCGTCAAGGCAGAATGTGTATCCCTGTATCACAGCTGTCTCTTTCCCATTCGGCTTCCGGTACCATTCGACTGTAAAGAAATAAACAATTAATCTAAAGCAGTGAAAATACAGACAACAAAAAACACTCGCTCAAAAAACTGCCTCACCTTGTTTAAAATAAAACCAGTTTTTCATACAGTTTCTATTTTGATTGATTTTACATTGAATAATTTTTCAAATTACCGTTATAGGAATACCCCCTGCGACTCATGGTTTCGCCCGCATAAGTCTCGATCCCGTTCAGCCATTTTTGCGTGACATATATAAAATCAAATATATTATGTTTGTAATATTAGTTTAGATTAAATTTTACAAATGAAATACCTTAATATAAGCAAATTATCGTAGGTACCAATTCATTACGATTTCGTAAATACCTTTAAAAAAATTAGCTAAAAAACTAAATAAAAATAATGATCATAAAAAACTTATGTGTCAAATTTAATCCTAATCCGTTCACCCATTTTAGCGTGAATGCAATTCGCAAAAAAAAATCGCGAAAAAATTAAGAAAACTTCTTTGGAAGATCGGGTTTTATGAAAAAGCCAATGCATAAATAAATCAATGACCAATAAAGTTTATTGAACTTTTCGATAATTGAACTTTGTCGGTACCGACTTGGTTTTGGAGATTTTACACTTCTTTTATTACTTAAACACGCCCAAAGTTAAGTAAAATTTGCAAGAAAAACGAATCTTTTGTTGGCTCCTAACTTTTTAATGGGTTTTTATTTTAGTATTCTGTTTCCGTACAGACAATATTAATAATAAGACAAAACGATAGCATATTTTACTTAGGATGTGCCATGTCAGACATTGGAGTAAAACACTCCCGAAGTTTGAATGCAAAAAATGTGGACTAGGTTCACCTTAACTAGGAAACTCGTGAAGTGTTTCTCAAATTTTAATATAAACACCATTCCGTATTATAAAGTTAGGGGGTGGATGATTGTGTTCTAATTTGCTGGATTTGATGAAGCTTCTGTCCATTGTAATGACGAAGCGAGCCCTACATTTCCTGCTTAAAGAGCACCTATACATAATGCTTGACTTATTTCGCCCTTCAACACCGAAAGTATATCCTTGGTTCACGGCTATCTCGCCACCATTTTGTTTTCGGTACCATTTAACTGTAAAAATGTAATACATATTCTTTAGCAATGAAAAATACCGACAACAAAAAAAAAACATTCTAAGACAATCGAAACCGCGGGGCGCAGCTAGTTTGAAATAACATACCTTTTAAGCATAGTTAAAACATATTTATTTTCCACCGAGCCTATTATTTTCTATACTAATTAATAGGTTTGAGTTACATAATTTTTTGACCTAACTAAATTTAAAAAGCCGTGAAACTAAGAAACAGAAATTTACTAGAAAACTTTCTCCGTATGATAAAAACATTATATAAGTTAATTACTTAAGACAAAATTGTCGTGGAGTTTTATTGCCGGCTCTTCTCCATAGGATGTTTCGTATCCAATGGAGAAGAGCCGGCAATAAAACTCCACGATACGAAAGAACTCGTTACTTACTGGAACCGCGCATCTAGCTTCTAAGTTTCACGGGTCCATAGTTGGCTAGGTTTATGTGAATATTTTTTAAACTGTCCCATTTCATAAATGTCAACAAATGTATGACTTATTTATGTTAAAACTCACTATTAACAAAACTAATAACAAATAAACATTTATTTCTAATAAACTTAATATTGTATTGGAAAGTTAAAACAGTAAACATGTTGAACAGACTAAGAATTAAATTAGTATGTTGGCCTCGTGAAGTGTTTTTTTAAATTTTAATATAAACACCATCACGTATTACAAACTTGGGAGGTGGATGATTGTGGTCCAGATTCCTTGATTTCATACAACCCCTGTTCTTAGTGACGACGAAGCGAGCTCCACATTTCCTGCTGATAGAGCATTTGTACTTATCTGTTGTTTTATATCGACCAGAAATACCAAAAGTGTATCCTTGTAGCACGGCTATCTCGCGCAAATTCGGTTTTCGGTACCATTTGACTGTAAAGAAATAAAGGAAGGATATCCTGTATTAAGCAGTGAAAACAACACCATTACAGAACAGGGTTCAGAACAGGATTTATTCATACATAGCTTAAAAAATAACCTGACCCTGTAATAAATTAAATAACTAAAGTTTAAATTATTTTTTTTATTAATTTTACGTATCATTTTTCTTATTTTTATAGTTGAATAATAAATAGGTTAGACATTTAAATTATTATGCCATCTAAATAAATTTGAAATGCCACTACACTTTTTAATTCAGTTTCATCTCTTAAATGTCACTATTTTTTAATACAGAATTGTCTAATACTTATTACTGTGGTCGAAAATAATCGAAAGTTGATCGAAGCTAAAACGGGATTTTGTAAACATTTTAAACTGACAAAGATAATAAAATTGGTTCGCCTTTGAAAACAGTAAAAAGTGAAAAAAAAATTGTAGGATAAAACCCATTGGAAAAGGAAGAGAATATAACAAAAATGAAAGGAAAAATTACTTACGGGCGATCTGAGGAATGGAAGTGGATAGGGGTGAGTTTTTAAGGGTAAAAACGGTTTATCTCGATTTCCGGCAAAACTACAAGTCCTGTGGAAAAAAGTTAAATGGCAAAGTTGTAGGTAATAAAAACATCTACAACTTTTGTAATCATACTTTTTTCACATAACCTCGAAATGTATGTGAAAAATTCAAATAACCAAGTTTTTGGTTTATCTTTTACATTTTTTTTTCACAAAATTTGGTGTGTTTGATAATTTCCCATCCTCAAAAAAAAAACAGTGTATTTTTTTACTTAAAATATTTATTTTTTTCACCTTATTTTGACTTAATATCGAAAAAGCACCCTAATTTTCAATCGAAAATTCTCGTGTCAAAATATCTGCTTTTTTTTTCAAACTTGGTGGGCTTTTTGTTCGTTGTAGTCCCTACTTTCTGATTGTGTAAAAAATATATACATTACTATGGTAAATTTTCTTAGAAAATGCAGAAAAACTAAAATAAAACAAAATATAATAATTATAAAGTAATTTTTTAATTATTAGGCTTATTGTTGCCAATAAGCCTGACATAGTGGTGGTGGATCGACTAGAGCAGCGTGCAATGATCGTTGACATAACGGTCCCGCATGACGGGAACCTTGTGAAAGCCGAGAAAGATAAACAAATCAAGTATTTTGACTTGGCTCGCGAGGTTGTCGACATGTGGGATGTGGACTCAGCGATCATTGTACCGATAGTCTTATCAGCCAATGGTTTGATTCCAAAGAACCTCGACCAACACCTAAGGAGGCTCTCGTTGGGCAGCTGGATCAAGGGCTTGATCCAGAAAGCGGTACTCCTGGACACGGCTCGCATTGTTAGGAGGTTCCTCTCTCTGGAGCCCTGACCGCCGGTAGCTTGGACCCTGTTCTTGATACCGGTGGGCTACTATTTTTTATATTTTTAAATGTTTTTATGTATTTTATATTCTAATATTTAAAAATATAATTTGTATGTTTATGTTGAAATAAAGTAATAACAGATAATCACAATGTTTCAATACCAAGTAAATACGTCACCTATAGGCGTGCACAAAATTCTTGTTAAAAGGTGAACAACTATTCGAAAAAAAAAAACATTAAAATATTACAAATAAACTTTAAATTGTTCTTCTGAATAAGATTAGATTACCAAAAATACATTTCGTCACATTGCCCTAGAGTCTAGACCATATAAAATCAATCAATAAAATATTCGCACTTTATGGTAACAAAACTGAATATGACATAAAATAAAATAAAGCCAAGTATTTAACTGACGTGATAAAAATTACGAGGAAAAAAAAACAAATAGCGTTCGTCTAAATAAACTAAATTCAATTGAAATTAAATTATTCAATATTAAATTGTATGACATGGTTCATGATTAAATTAAAATTACATTATTATTAATAAGTAGAATTGGTAAATATAACTATAGTATAGTTCTACTAGCTTCTGCTCGCGTGTTCGCCCACGTGGAGGTCGAAAATTATCCCACGGGAACGTATTACCGGGATTAAAAGTATCCTATTATGTTAAACCAGGTTACAAACTATCTGTTTGTCAAATTTCATCCAAATCCGTTCAGCCGTTTTGTCGCGATTGAGTAAAAAACATTCAAACATCATCACAAACTTTCACATTTATAATTTTATTAGTAGGATAGGATTTTCTGTTCAAAAATCGAACGAACGTTACGTTTACATAGCGCGTTCGTGCTTAGGCTTCGGTTCTAAAGACAGTTTTCCTACACCCTATAAAGCACACGCTGATGTAACACAAACTTTGGAGCTTCATGGTTATGGTTCAGCTGAGCTGATACAATTCTTCCGGCTAAATTCGTGATGAACCTAGCCCGACAATTTGCCCATCGGGTGCAGCGCCATTGATTGGTCGAGGCGCTTGTGCAGGCGCAGTAGAACGAATGACCTTGAAGCAACGCCAGCGCCTTACCGGCAGCATTGTGCACGTACTCCACTGAGGAACCAAGATAATTAGAGCAAAATAACATTTGGATAAAAAAATTGGGGGTCATTCAACTCAGGGGGTAAATACGTAATAATTATGTTTATTTTTTATTTATACAAATCATTCCACAAATTACCTACTAAGTTACGACTTACTCCGATTGGTATCAACTACTACATATATTACTTACTTAATAAGTAATAAAGTCATGATTATGATCTGACGCAAACTTAACAATACGATCTTCAATGGTATATAAAGCAGCGCGGCATTTATTGTGTTTCTTAACACAGCGCCATCTAGTTTTTGTGCCCGAAACGTAGTCCTTGCCATATCGGTGACCTCCTAACTGCAAATGAACTTGTCCTCGCTGATTCGTAGTAAAGAATGGCACATCTGAAACATGACTTTTCATTTAATGTCGTCTTTCCTCCTCACGAAAACAAAACATGAATGATGAAACCCATTATTAATTACAAACAAAATCGTAGTGTTAAAATAAGTCAACACAATAATTACATCAATATGTACGTACCTATGGTAATTAAAAGAAAATAAACTTCCACTAATACGACAGAGATTCCTGATAGGTGAATAACAAAACTTGTGAAACTGCAATAATTTACTATATGAATCGAAAAAAGAAAATAACTTACACAAACAATTTTATAAATTACCCACAAAGTTTAAGACCTACTACTCCAAATGGCATCTACAATTTTTACATAATTATCTATTATTAAAGTCAGTCAATCATGATTGTGGTTCGAGGCAAAACTAACTATACGATCTTCAATGGTATATATAGCTGCGCGGCATTTATTGTGTTTCTTAACACAGCGCCATCTAGTTTTTGCGCCCGAAGAGTCGCCCGCCCTACCATATCGGTAAGTTCCTAACTGTAACTGAAGTTGTCCTCGCCGATTCGTTATAAATTGTGGCATGTCTGAAACATGAGTTTTCACTTAACTTATTTATTTAGAACATATAAATTATAATTTCCTTTATTTTTTAATTTTTGTAACACATTTTTTTTATTTACTGAAAAAATAATGTAAGTTAGAAAGCAATCATTTATTTACCAATAACTTAGCCTGGGCATAACATTAGTGTTATTTCAAATGGCTATAACTGTTACCGACGATTTCTAGACGGTTATACCTATTGTAATACAAGTTGACGACCTATTTTAATTGATGACTAGATACTATTTTACTTATGTAATAATACATTTAGTCATGATTATGGTCCGTCAAAAACTTAACAATACTATTTTCTATGGTATATAAAGCTGCGTGGCAATTATTCCGATTCCTAACACAGCGCCATCTAGTTTTTGGGCCCGCAGTATAGTGAATGCCATATCGGTGAGGTCCTACCTGTAAATGAAGTTGTCCTCGCCGATTCGTAGTAAATTTTGGCACATCTGAAACACCGGTTTTAATTTAATTTCTTCATAAGTATTATTTGTCTTCTCAGCAAACCACAGCGTGATAATCAGGATTAGTCATAAAACATACACTAAAGGGTGAATTTTAGTAATAACAGTAGGTACCTAATTTTAAGAAAAAACCTTGTACTAATGCGAAGAAAAGTATCTGTAATAACAACAAAACTTGACATACTGCAAAATTTTATTCGGTTGGTCAAACAAAATATAGAAGAAGAATATGAATCTTTTTTTTTTGTAAACACATCGGTAGTTACACGGTGTGTGAGATGTCACAATATTAGTTAAGATTCTCTATGTTTTGCCGCGAAGCGTACAAATATTATGAAATTTGAATTTAATAATTTATAAACATTTATATGTCAAATAATAATGAATAGGTTTTACACAACTGGAAGTCAAAATCATATACCTCATGCACCTGCACCCTCCCCTGTGCTCATGTACCGTAATTCTATATTTATAAGTATTTATCGCTTAAATTTAAAAAAAATATACTTATTTAAGCCTGAGCGCTTTGGTGGCGCTTTGTCGGCGCCACCGCAATTAAAAATATTTATGAATGTACTGTTACTGCAAAATTACGGGGAAATTACCGGCCAACTCTGGTACAAGTACACGAAGAGTACGTACAATACTCTCCGTGTACAATAAAACAACGCGTTCCGGGCCATGCTTAATCTGCCCTGGCGGTGTAGCGCGTCTGGTATGTTTGCCGAAAACAGGGTTGACGATTTTTATGCTGTATTGCGTAGGCTTAAAGCATAATTTCACCTGAGACTGATTAAGTGTAAAAACAGCATTGTGACTACTGTATTTCGCACCATTTACATGACCACTAACTATTTAATTTTAGTATGACTCTTTTAATTTAAACCTTAGTTAAACCTACATGACAATTATAAGAAAACTATAATAATCAATATAATGAATGTACAATAATAATAATTTAATTTAATATCTACATATTTAAAATTTAATTTAATTTTTCTAATACTATGGGTGTGTGTACAAACTTGCCTGAAATAAATGTTTTTTTTTTAATTTATTTTTTTATTACAACAATCTAATGAATGTATAATAATAATAATTTAATTTAATATCTATGTCAAATTTAATTTATTTTTTCTAATACTATGGGTGTATGTATGTGTACAAACTTGCCTGAAATAAATGTTTTTTTTTTTTAATTTTTACTTTATTTATTACAAGTACTTTAGCTTTAACTTACATACTGAGGAAATAAGATTGCATTCAAAAAATGTCATCACATAATGATTTTGGAACAGATTGCATATTTTAACAAAATTATTTTCAATTCGAGAGGTTTCAGATAAAAAAAATATTAACAAAAAGTAAGTTTAAAAACTAAACTAAACCAGACTACTGAAAAATCACGATCTAAAAAGAGTGAAACAAGAAAATATTCTCATCTGAAAGCCAGGGTCGTATGCCACCTCTAACAAAACAATACATTCTTACGTGCGTACGTAAGCGATCATGGAATATAACCAGCAAGGCAGCGCACGATCAAGCCGCCTCCAACGATTCACTTGTCAAAATACATACAAACATGCATTTGCCCTAGTTGGAGAAAAACTGCAACTGATGAGTGATCGGTGGCCTTTTGTAGGACCATTGTGTTCAAAAGCAATAAGATTTTTTTTACTGACGTCACACTCATACAACAGTTCGGAATTTTAAAAGTCGTATAAAAAAAAATCGACCATCATGTGTGTGAAGTGACCCGATAATTCAATTTCGCGGACAATAAAGGAATAATTTCGGAAGTTCATGAGTGTGTTCACCCAAACAGTCAGTGACGACTAGGTCGGCGTTGGTCACAACAGCTGCCTTGCATCCGTGGTGGTACCGGGTGCAGTACCACCGCCACTTGTTGTTCCTCGCGCATTGCTTGCGATTATAAGTGTACCCGAGGGCGAGAAGGGCTTCAGCTTTGCCGAGTTTTATGATCTTGCCTGTAATAAAGAGCACATGTAGTTTAATTTTTTGTTTTATTACGAGTCCATGAACCAGGCAGGCACTTTACTTTATGTAATTTACTTAATTACCACTGCTCTTGAAACGGTGAAGGAAAATATCGTGAGGAAAATGCGACATTTACCAACTGCATCCAGTCCATTCACCGGGCCCGCCTGCTGGATTATAGCCTACTCTCAAAGACGAAGCCTGTGTCCTCGCAGTGGGAACGTTGTGCGCTGATTATGCAATACTATGCCATGCACCATTACATACATAAAACTGTATTCAATATTAATTTTAGGCTGATATTTGCGGACTGAGGCTCAGACTGATCCTTTTGCAGTGTCAAATCTGATTTCGTCGCCAACTGAATTATTCATCATTTGTCTTAAAGACTAAGGTTAAGCGTTATTTCTGTCACTGTCACACAACTGTCAAACTAGAAGTACTCAACATAGATGGGAACCTGTCTAAGCCAGAGTTGTGCTAAATAACGTTAAAAACTCGGCCTAAGACACTAAAAAATTTAAGTTTTTTGAACTTTTCCTATTAAAAAAATAGGCCACAAACAAGCATTACCATTCAACTTCGTTCAATAGTCATTCACCTCTATTGTCATAGTATGTTTTAATAGCAATTAAAAGCAGGCCTGCTTTAAAACTGACTGGAAATTGAATGCTTGTCAATCCTGTCGATCCTGCTGCATCCTGCTACATCCTGCTGCATCCTGAGTCGGGCGAAGCCAAGGCTGATCGTGCACCTAGCTTCTGACGTTTCATAAGTACCCATGCAGGTTTATGTGAAATAAAATATTTTAATTTTGATTTTTTGATTTTGATCCAACTTTTGTATTTTCATCTTTTTTAACTGTTGTTTTTTGACTATGTTTTTAAAAAGTGACCTACGTTAAGTGACGTACACGTAACGTTACACGTTCTAAGATTTTTAATGCGGCTACTTAGTTATACCTACCATTATTTTCTTCACGCAGCATTCCTTGATAGATAACTAATCAAAAAAACGAAACAAACGAAAGAATGTAATTAACAGAGAACTGAAAGATTATGTATCTTAGACTTTTTCACTAACGTTTTTTATTCAAATAATTTAACGTGTTAACATTTTTTCGTACTTAGGTATTGACCTAAGTACAAAAAAAATGTTAACACGATTGAGAAGATACACTGGTATAGGTAGGTACTTTAAGCTTTTACTAGAAGTGATTATGTTCACGCCCAAGTTTGACTATAACATTTTCTACAGTAGTGATAGATGCGAGACAGTTGGAGTTTTTCTTAGAGCAGCGCCATCTTGTTTTCCCGTTGTCCCTGTCACGGTCCTTAATGAACCTGTAGCGTCCAATTTGTAGTTTTGGTTGACCATAAGCTGGAGTGATGAATATGGGCTCGTCTGGAAAGATTTTTATGCATAATAAGAATCAGAAAATACATGTTTGGACAGAGCATAATAAATCATTGCGCTTCTAAAATTTCTAACATCTGACGGGTAAACAAATCATAAAGCATGTTTTCAGTGTAGATTGTGCTAATGGAGTAATATCATATTAATACACACTTCATTTTATTGCACGCATCTCTTTATTGACTAGATAGAATAGAATCAGGCTAAAAAAAAGAATCCGTCCTTATTTGGACCACCTGGTCTACATAATGGTGGTCACTGCCACTAGTTTTGCTTGCCGCTAGTTTAAAAAAATTAACCCTTTAGTTGACAAAAGACACTAACTTGATAGTTCCTTCCAGCTTAAGACATCTGCAATACCCGAGGCCGTACACATTTACCCTTAAAGAAGACTCTTGAATTTTCCTAAATTTTTGCTTGACTTATATAATATTTGCATCCACTGATTCGCATTGGGGTCGCGTGGTAGGTTACACGCAGAGAGGACGCCTGTGTCAGACTAGTAGGAACATTAAAAGGCTTATTCTGCTATTATGACAGTCGTAACAGGTTTGTATGTGGGTGACCCACAACTTGGTCCGGTTTGAAAGCACTAAGATCATAATGACAACAAACGGTGATATGCTCAAAAACTTTTAATTATTAAAACTCTTAACTTAGCTTATCCTTTTTATTGCTCCTCTAACAATGTTTGAATTATTAGAATGTTAATTAGCTTAGATGCTGACATCATCATAAACATACTGTGATTAACATACTCTACCAATATAATATTATGTCTAGAATACGTTTTAATAAAATCCTTTAATATTATTATGTTTTAGGTACTTATTTTTGAAATATTTCAGATCATCAATAATCACATTTTGGTATTCATTCTTAAAGTCTATACACGATTAAAAATGGCGCGTAGTTTATGAGTTGAACCTAGTCAAAATATTTAATAAATGTTTTGTAAATATAGGTAGGTACCTATTGCTTTTTATTTCCTACTATCAAAGTTTAAAAAGCATGAAATCTGGTAATTGTGTTAATACGACGTCATCTAAATCTAAGCCAGCTCGCTAGGTGTCGCTGTTACAAATAAGTTACCTATGTTTAAATATAATATACATCATGTAACATAATTAACGCAAGACCTCATATACCCCAATAAGAGCATTTAAAATTTAATTTTCTTTGGCTCAATCAGCAGCGGTAGGTGTGGCAAAATACATCATTTTAAAAAAAAACGATGTAGTGAAATCGATTCAGCTGTCAAATATGAACAAACTACTTTCAGGTCTTGCGTTTATTTTGTTACTTCTTGAATACTGCTGCTTATTCCTTTCGTGTACAACAAAGCATGAGGTATATTATAGCCATAGAAGTAAATGTGTAGGTATATGTTTCGTTTTCCTAAAGAGTAAATGTTTCACATACCAAATTTCTATCTTAATTTAGCTCCACGAATATCACGACTTAGAACTAAATATTATAGAGAATAATATTTGTAGTGCAATGTGGCGTATATTTAATTGTTGTTCATTACAAGCATTATTTGTATGACTAAAAAAAGAATGCTTGAAATGATCTCAAAAATAATCTCATATTGATTATTTTATATTGCCTTGGGTGATCTCACGCTTATAGCAAGGTATGCTTTAAGTGTTTTATTTTAACTGATTTGGTTTCGTATTGTTTTTAGTGTATGTTTTCCTCTTATGTAATACTACTACGAGTATGTACCTCACTATGAAAATATCGTTATTCCGAACCCCAAGATGCACAATAGACAGGCAAATGCCTAGTTTGGGGATCACCACCCACTCTTTTTGTACAAAATTATTACATTAATTTAATAATTAATTACACTTTCTAGAACTGAGTTCATAAAAGCACGGACGCCATCTTTTTGTCTTAATCGTATAAATTGGTATTTGACAATAGCGCATTGCAGCAACAAATACACAACAGCTTGATTTTAGAGTAATTTTGTCGTTTTTATTAAATTAAAAAATAAATGCAAGGCTCAGTGGGATAATTTTTTAGGTTCTTTTTTAGTTGATTGTATTCCCTTTAAAGTACATAAACTATCATATAGTTTACCTACTCTCAAAATATTATTATTAATTATGCGACGATTTTTTTTCTCTGTTTTACTATAGTTCTATCATGAATCATGATTCTATTTTATTTTTATTAAAATATTTTTGAACAAGTCCTCTCTGTGAACGATACAATATACAATACAACATTTTTTTTCTGGTCAGCAAAATGTACTAATACGTATGTACAAAAACTAAGCTTTTTACGGTCTTCTTTTTTTGGGCAACGCCTTAATCAACTACGCTTAAATATACGAATAAATTCTCTCAACTGTGCTTAATAATGATGTTCTCCTACGATATGATAAATTCCGCCGTTGGAACGCATTAACTTCGGGGGATCGTGTTGGTGTTTGCCGATGGGCTCCGTGACCCAATAGTCGGAAGTAGTGAGTACCGCAGCTCTACACCCCTGGTGATAGCGCGTACAGTACCATCGCAACTTGTTGTCCTTCGCACTGTGTTTCCGATTGTAAATGTGCCCAAGAGCATACAGGAAATGAGCTCCCCTGGCCATTTTTATTAACATACCTGAAAGAGACAGAAACAATAAGCAGGATCATACAGGGGCAAATGTTAAAAAATTTAAACTATTTGCATGCAGGGATATCGATTTGTAATGGATTTCTTTTTTAAAGTACCTACTCAAACAAAATAAATCATAAATTAAAATACAGATGATTTAAAAGATTTATTTTTTAAATACTCAGAGGGTGTTAAAAAACATTAATGTTATCGAAACATGTATCACATTAATGTGATCTTTTAATAAAACAAAAGCACCATTCAAAACAAAAAACAAATGTGCAAAACATGAAAACAAACAAAAGCAAGGACAAACTGTAAACATATTTCAAACAAATACTTCTTAGGTTTACTATCACTAAATACGAATAATTAATTTAATAAAATAGTAAAACTTTCCGGAACATCTAACATTACAAGATAATAAATATAAATAATAATACATTTTCATACTTATTTATCAAATACTACACACTGTTAAATATTTAACAAAAAAATCATGATGAGTCTGTTGACCAGTAAACTTCAAAGCTCCTTTGGTAACATTTATTTATAATTTTAATAACAACGATTACATTATCTCAAACATTTAACGAAACTTACATAGATTATGTACTTACGTAATTGGAATGTGCAATTTAATACATTTTGTGTTATAAAAATATATTACATTTAGATCAAATCACTGTGATTATTACGTAAACATCTAAAAAGTTAAAATTGCCTGCTTCGAAATCTTTCGAAATTTTGCCATTTTGAAATAACAATGATAGGTACTACAATTGTATTTCTTTGAGGTTCCCTTCTTTATTTTTGTAAATATTATAAAGTTCCATAAAATTCCAGCTTGTAGTTAATATCTTAATTATTTGACAAATTCTACGTTTAATGATAAATAATGTAATTTTGATATTTGTTCATAAATATTTCAGAACTTTCAAGGCACGTCAAAATTCTTAACAAAGTCTCTACGACCGCAACACGCACCGAGGGGTGAAATTATAATTTCACGTAGTCCTTATTCTCTTAAACATAATATCTAAATGGTTCTCGAACAATAATATTGATATAAGTAGCAAGTTACATTTTCTATACTCAGCTTCAACAACGTTTAAAGCACTCAACTTTATTTAAAAGTTAAAATAGATTCAAGATCATTCCCATCGAATAAATTAGGTAATAACAAAAAATACAATAATAGTGCAACAAGCACTTGTGTCCTATAACGAAGAGATTGATCGATTCGCATCGATTCGTCAAGCCGGCAATGTATTTCCTGTACAATTTAAGTATGGGAATGCAAGCCTCTAGTAGATACCACAATCCCGTCGATAGTAACAGCAGAGGCTTTACATTTGTGCTTGTGTTTCTTAGCACACGTCCATCTTATCCTGTCGCCAACGAGAGATCGTGAATGTCTGAAGAATTTTTGTCCTCCAATGTATATGTTTGTCGTCTCTTTCGTACCAAATCGGGCCCGAAGAAGCGATGTAACGAAATCTGTAACGTGTTATCGGAATAAATTATGGATCAAACACAAAAGTATAAAAACTACTTACAGTTATTTTAACGAAAGTGATAGAAACTACGGAATACTAAATCGACAAAAATAAAGAATATTATTTTGAGAAGCTAAAAAGAAGAAGCCATCTAACGTGAGCAATTTCTGCCTTTTTATGGTCTGAAAAAATAAACATAGAATTTTGTTCTTAAATTTGCTTTAATCGGACGAAAATTGAAACATAATCCCGGTAGTTTTAAATAAATAAGAACATAAAATGCCAGAATGAAATGGTACTGATCATACAACCAACTTCTTTTGGCAGTTGTGTCTTCTTCACTCTATCTGTTACATATTGTCTTTTTTACCTCCAACTATTTCACTCCAACCAAATCTTCAACAATTCTTACTCTCTCTTCTTCGGTAAATTGTTCATAGCATCTAAAGCATCTCGGCTTTAAAAGTCGGGCTTCAACTTTTTTTTTTTCTCTTAGCTGCAGGAGAAATATAAGTCAGTCCCAGTAATCTCGTCTTTTTCGCAACAATTTTCTGCCATTTAGATACGTTTCTAGTTCGTTTTCTGCGTGCTTTTCTTGTTAATGCTGTTAAAAAGAATAGGGTTTTTTACTCTATATGAGAAAAAATCTAAAAATATTTTATTGAGATAGTTTAGGCAAAATGCAGTCGGAAAATGTTAGTTATAGTTCATGAAATAACATAATAACTTTTAAAATTCAATTCAAAGATTTCAGTTTTTTTCATCTGTTTTTGAACACCATGGAATAGCCGCCATGTTATTACGTCATACGGCATGTCATTTGAACAACTATGTACTTTTATTATTTTCGTAACCAAAGTAATTTTTATTTGAATATTTTTTTGCATTCAGGAACAGAAAACCAACGATAAGTAGAATAATAACATTTTTTTTCAATTACAAACAACTATCATATAAGTAGAGGTAAGTAGAAAAATAACTCATTTTTAAATTATTAACAATTGTCATACATAATATATCAGCGCATTTGTTTACTTAGCAAACTGACGTCATACCCACAGACCAATATGGCGTCCATTGCGTCTAGCGTTTTCGTCATATTACGCGCGAAATTTGATAACGTAAAATTTAATGCATTTTTACGGCACTAATCTATTTAAAAAAATGTTGTTTTTTTAATTGGTTTATTAGCACTTTAGAATCTAATTAAGACACTTTTCAAAAATGAGTGTAATAACCCTATTGTGACTCAGAAATACAAAAAGAATACAATTTAAAAAAAAAACCTTGACTTGCAAAGTAGGTATGTAGCAAATAACAATTTTGTAATAACTGTTAATATACAATTGGACTTATATTCTAAGAAAATGGAATTTGGTTTAAAAAAATCAAGTTAAAAAGAAGGAGATGGTGTTATGTGAGTAAGACTTTAGACTGTTGAACGAGCACAAAGATATATGAATCAGCAGATCTCCTAGCATTGTTATTTAAACTTTGATTGGCATCTAGGAAATCACGAACAGTGTGATAAGGTCGGTTTCTTTGAATGTACCTAATTATTTTTAACTTTGTATATACATATAAGGATACAAGTTCGTTTTGGAAGAAGAAACTCTCAGGCAGTCCTCTGAAAAGTAATAAATTGTTACTTAAAAGAAGCGTATCTCCAGTAGCATTGAATAAATCATTATTGAAAGTTCAAAAATCACAATTCTTTCTTTCTTTCGTAAGTTTCATGACTATGCTGCTTGCAAGTAGCAAAAAAAATACAATAATAACTAAATAAATTGTTCATATTTTTTAATTACCTTTCAAAAAGTTGTTTAATCTTACTTATTGTTTTAATAACTTCTACTTAACATGTATCACATGCAGTTTCTTATTCAAATTATTCAGTCTTGAATAGGTACTTAACATTAAACAAATCAATAAAACTAAATTAATTACTTCTACAATTAATAAAAATCTTACATCTTCATAACAAAAAAAGGAACGAGCAAAAATGTATTCAAGTCGTTTCCACCAACAGAAAAAAATCATATACCTATATACTTCAAACTTAACAAAAAAAAGTTGGTCACTTCAACTAAAAGTTGACTTAAGTAGAAACCGAAGCATCTTAGAGAAGCCAAAAGCAAACTAGTGAGCATTAAATGTATTTTACTTATGATTATGTACATCATAGGACTGGACAACGAAAGTATCTGTGGTAGTGGCTGTAGCCCGACACCTGGCCTTCTTCTTGCTGCATCTCCAAGCCACCTGAGAATTCTTCTTAGCGCGAGCCCTACAATACTTCTGTCCACGATAAAGTAACATGAAATTGCCGCGCGAGTTCTTAACAAATGTAGCTTCTTCTGGAAATGGCAAAATAACTAATTTAACCACACTTTTCTTTCAATTTAACATTAAAAGAAGGGTATCGCGCTGTGCTGAAACCATAATTATTCTGTAGCAAAAAAGGGATGACTGGAAAAATGTTAGCTCCAACACATCTTATGACTCCTGAACAGTTTTTTGGGAGTATTTATAAAAACTATAATAGACGAAAAAACTGTTTTTTTTTAAGCAAGACTGCATTTTCATTACCTATCCAATAGATAACAAAATTATAGCTTTTGATGCAAAATTAAATTAAAATACATTAAGTATGAGTATATATTATAGTATAAGTAATAATAAAATACATTAGTATTCGTAGGTATATGTAAAAAGAAATTACATTGAGTATAAGAATGCTTATTCCTAAATATAAGTAAAAATAGTGTGTTTATTAGTATATAGAAAGAAGAAAGAAAGAAAGAAAGAAAAAACGTTTATTTGCGGTAAACATGACGCAAAAAGTTAAGGAACACAAAAAAAAAAATAAGAAAAGGTTGAGCGAAACATGCGTCACATCCACGCAAAACGGCTATCACTCAGCATTATGCTGCGACCCTATGCAAGACAGAGCCCCAGCGCTGGTTTTCAGGGATAGCCGGCTTTGACGTAATGACGTCACCCGGTGCATTAAACAATAATTATGAAACTACTGGTACAGCGAACTAATAGAAAAATTATATAAATTTTATGTTAATGTAATAGAATAAGGAATATAAAAAGAAAATGGAAATAGACATACATGCTACGAGAATATCATCCCCAATAAACATTTTTCTCTTTATGTAGTGGCAACATTTCGAAGCGTCATCCATAGACAAAATGTGCGTGTGCGTCATAAAAATTGATGTAAGAAATTACAAAATGGCCAATGAATTATGTAATGTGTTAAAATTATGCAATAGTTGTGTGTCAGTGTCGTAGGTCAGTGTTTTAAGTATTTATGAGTGAATGTGAAAGATGAGATGGACCCAATAAAAAGACAAAACAAAACCTTGGAATCTGGAGGGTGACCCGACATGCCAAACACCATCTAAAGAGTTTTGGAGCTCCAAAAACAGGAAGCCACCATTGACGGGGGCGAAGCCCCGCCGCGACCCGCCACGCCTCTTAAAGGGGGCGTCGCGACTTTCAACAGCAAAAACAGCAAAGTATGTAAAAAATGAAAATGAAATGGAAGTCATGAATAGAAATATATGTAAACATTAAATACATTGAGTATGAGAATTTTTACTCATGTATAAATGTAAAAATAAAATAAATTAAGTATGAGAATGTACATTCCTAAATTTAACAAAAGCATCTTGAGACCGGGCAGTCGCTTTGCATCCTAAATGCTTCTGGTTACACCGCCACAATGCGAAGTTATTTTTATTCTTATAGGCCTGGTTGTATTTATATCCTTTGTAGTGTAGTACAAAATTTCCACGACTACTTTTTACGAATGTCGGGCCTATAAGTAATTAAACATTTTATTTAGATATACTAATGTGTTCGTCTGAGTCACCTATAAAAGTTTAAAATACCTATAAGTCACAAATGAGACATCGATACATTTTCAGGAGCTTGGAATCCCTTAAAAGAGCCAGCAATATATGCCGCACCCTGGGTAGGCAGGCGGGAACCTAGATGATTATCACACGTTTTTGGGCTAATTTCTTAAAGCCAGAGCCGACAAAAATTAATAATAATATACCTAGGTATCAATATACATATGTTGACGATTACACGTCGACTGCTCAATTTCAAGAGCGAATATATAAACAAACATTTTTAATTAAAAAAAATTAAACAAACATTTTATTATTTTCTACGAATTTTAGAATAATACGGTCCTTCTTGATGACTACATATGTACAAGACCTGAAAGTAGTTTGTTCATAATTGAGTACTGAATCGATTTCAGTAACTTTTAATGTAAGTATTTTTTTAATTATGTATTTTGGCATACCTACCACTGATTGAGCCAAAGAAAATTCAATCTTATTCCAGAAGTAATAAGACTCAATTTTAAATGCATAAAGTAATGCTTGGGTCGACACGTTTTTCTTAATAATATCAGTTAGCTTTAAAAAAAATAGTTTTGGTGATCGTATTATGCTTTTAACTCAATACTCTAATTGGGGTGTATGAGGCCTTGCGTTAATCATGTTACTTGTTGTATATTAAAGCATAGAAAAAAAAACGCAGAAGTAAATGCTCAACAAAAGCTTATTAAATCATGAGCGAATATAGATTGTTTCCGTATTTATAATTAAATTACACAAAGGCTAGCATAATAAATGCAATGTTTTATCTTTCTTTTTTTTCTTTTTTTCGTGGAACACTTATGCAAAAATCACGTAACTAAAATAATCCACGAAGCTAAGAAATGGCTTAGGTTCATGTTGTAGGTACTAATTTATTAATACGTACACAGGATACAGGATGATCTGGACAGACGAAACTGGGTCAGTTTCGTCTGACGCGATCCACATGCACATGCACGAAACGGTGAAACGGTTTTAAGATTTGCTTCAAGTACAAGTGTCCTTTTCGCCGCCGTATGCGCCTCGATCTTGACAATCCATATACGAACTAGTCCTGAATTTAAAAAAAAATAGCCTTTAGCCAGTTTTTTCTTATAGATGATTGTGTTCTGTAAACCGTATGACACTATTCAAATACGTGACGACCACTGCCCTGCAGCCACTGTTTCTTTTGACACATCGCCATGACGCATGCCCGTCCTTCCTTCGTTCGTGGCTCTTATTGTAACGTTGGTGGAGAAATACCAGAGTCTTATTACCGTAAGGATTTTCCACGAAACGTAGTTCTAAAAAGAAAAGTTGTTTAAATATATGTTTTTATGTTCGCAGCCAAAATCATTGACTTTGTTAAGGAATCAAAAAACAAATATACCCGTCGCCTTGGCAACCTCATCCTTTTTTCAGGTCGGTAAAAAATAAGGATCTATTTAGTTCATGCATGAACGTAAACCAAATTATAGGTATAAATATATCGTTATAATGGTACCAACAATAAGGTATTCCACTCATTTTCGAAAAGTGTCTTGATTAGATTCTAGAGTGCTAATAAATAAATAAAAAAAACACCATTTCTATTTAATTGATTAGTGTCATAAAAATGCATTAAAATTTTGCTTTTTCAAATTTCGCGCGTAATTTGACGAAAACGCTGGACGCAGTAGACGCCATATTGCTCTGTGGGTATGACGTCAGTTTGCTAAAAACAAATGCGCTGATATATTATGTATGACAATTGTTAACAATTTAAAAATGAGTTATTTTTCTTCTTACCGTTGGTTCCTGAATGCAAAAATATATTATTTAAATAAAAATTACTTTGGTTAGGAAATTAATAAAAGTACAAAGTTACTCAGTTGACATGCCATAAGACGAAATAATATGGCGGTTACTATTTCATGGTGTTCAAAAGCTGATCTAAAAAACTGTAATCTTTAAATTGTATTTTAAAATTTATTTTGTTGTTTTATGAACTAAAACTAACATTTTCCGACTGCAATTTTTAGATTTTTTCTGTATAGAATAAAATACCCTATTAAGAATGTTTTTATGTTGAGGAATAAAACACAAAAGTTATTTTAAAATAAGGAATTATTTCGTTAAAGCCGTAACAGTACAGTACAGTTAAAGAATAGTATTTGTTGAAAATTACCTGATGTCAATAGCATCTCCACGCTGTACAGACCCGATATGAACTCCACCCTAATTGCGTCACAAATGATCAATCATAAACTGTTTCATTTTGACAGATCAACAATATTAACATATGAAGCAATTGATTAGCAATCTGTTTCAAAATTATTTAGATTATCATTGATCGTGCGTTACGCAATTAGAGTGCAGGTCGCGAAGTTAATAATAAGTAAATAATAGTAATACCTAACATCATTAAAAAGAGTGTCCATGGAGTTTCTTGCCCGTTCTTCTCTATAGAGATCTACGTTTTGGAATGGGCAACTAGCTTCAACTTTCCAACTGGTCGACTTTGACAATTCAAAAGTGCCTGTAAATGGTTTAATTGAAATAAATGCTTTGAGTTTGAGTTATACCTCCAGTGACGCACCTGCAATTGATGGTTTTAGCCGAATATGTCCAACCTTGTAGGTCGAATGCCCTCACAGCTGCTGCTTTTCTGTCTGAAAATATACCTTTTGACCAAAGCTGTTCTCTCAGGTCCCCAATGATTTTACATCAGTTCATCGAGCACATCGAAAATCTTATCTTCTGGCTGATCCGGTGATCGTACATTAAGTCATAACACTCAAAACCAACTTACATTAATAGGGTAGCCAAATTAAAAATACTTAAGTCACAAATAAGCTGGATTGAAATATAGAAACGTTGTACTATGATTAATTTACGTGTTGTTATTTTAGAAGATTTTTACATTGCTGTTGATGTTATAAGACTAAATAATAAAAAAAGCATAGGTACTGTAGAGCAAAGAGTTTTTATTTTGAGACCGTTGTGATAAAATTCACACTCATTTTGAAAAGTTCACAATTTGCGAAGTGCGTATTTTGCAAAGCGCACATTTTGCGTCAAGTGCACATTCTGCGTCTCCCCTGATACCAATCTTGATGATTTTTTACACTTTGGATTCGGGCTAATTTCTCATAGCCACATGACAAGAATAAAAAATAACGTGGACATTAAATACATTTTATTTTTTGTTTCTACCACATACACATATTATTACATAGGTACGTATCTGCCGAGGCTACATACATTACTTAGACAATTACATTTATCACCTAATCACAACATTTTATTAATAAAAAAAAATTGCGGACAAATATTAAATGCCATTAAACTATTTTATTTAACTATTTATTTTATTTTATTTAACTATAATGTAGAATAAACATAATCAGCCTATATTATTCCCACTGCTGGGATACTGGCCTCCTCTCTTCGGGAGGGAGGGTGGGCTGTACGCTACTACGCGGGCCTAAACCGCGTTGGTAGATGTCACTTGTCTTCGATTTTCTTGGTTCTAGGACATGTCGGTTTCGTTACAATGTTTTGCGTCACCGTTTTGAGATAAATACAAGAAAAGTATTTATTCAGCGTGCAAACTGTAACCATGAATTCAGCATATTATTCTAGACCCCCAGCGCAAAAAAAATCGTCGGTTTTACAAAAAAAAATCAGCTGTTCCATACATTTTGACCGCGTAGGTATTGCACTTTTCTATGAAACAGCTGATTATTTTT
Organism: Antitype chi; assembly: GCA_947359405.1. Lineage (NCBI taxonomy): Eukaryota > Metazoa > Arthropoda > Insecta > Lepidoptera > Noctuidae > Antitype > Antitype chi. Next base: position 16,382,317 of record OX375820.1, on the reverse strand, counting down.
TGTGTAACCGACGAAATATTTCTGCGCAGGGGGGTCTAGAATGATAAGCTGAATTCATGGGTACAGTTTGCGCACTGAATAAAAACTTTTCCTGTATATTTCGCAGCCATCTGGTTAAATTATCCAGCTAATTGAACGCCTAGGCCGTTTATTAAACGCCGGCATCCAATTAAATGAATAGCTGAAGGACAACTAGCTAAATAATTGAGCGCAACGTTTAAACAGATGGCTGAATGTCGTGTAGTCATTTAGTTAAATTGGGTATTGATGAATATGTGATGTTTGGTCAGGGTGACAATGAGTTCACAAATTATGTGCGACTACTTTTTACTGATACCTACCACTAAGTATCTAGTACCTAATAGTGATATGTTTTTAAATAAATAAATAATTTCACTTAAAATTGCTCACAAGAACGAAAAATAACATTCACGGTTTGTGCTATTGACGCCATATTTGTTTTGGTGACTACTATGGCCGCAGTGGAAAAAAAACTAAACTTTTGAATCACTTGGCTGACTCTTGGTCAGTCATCTTCAAAGGGCTGACTTTCAATACGGCAAGTTGTTAAACGTTGAATGATTCTAGTTCAATTAACTATCGGCCTAGGCGTCCAATTGGATGCCGGCGTTTAATGAACGGCTTAGGCGTCCAATTAGCAGGATAATTTAACCAGATGGCAACGACATATACATAACTATCTTTTGCCTACGGCTTCGACCGCGAGGTGGTCGAAAATTATCCCACGGGAACGTATCACCGGGATAAAAAGTATCTCATGTGTTAATCCAGGTTATAATCTATCTGTGTGTCGACATTTCATCCAAATCCGTTCAGCCGTTATTGCGTGATTGAGTAACAAACATCCAAACTTTCACATCAGATACTAATATTATAAATGTGAAAGTTTGTGAGTCTGGATGTATGTATGGATGTTTGTTACTCTTTCACGCAAAAACGGATGAACGGATTTGGATGAAATGTGGACACACAGATAGATTGTAACCTGGATTAACACATAGGATACTTTTTATCCCGGTAATACGTTCCCGGGTGGAAATTTCCGACGTCCGCGCGGACGAAGCCGCTGGCAAAATCTAGTTTATAATATTAGTAGGATTATGTTAGAATAATGCGTACTTAGTTTTAATAATTATGCATAAATATGTATCTACCCGAGTCCATGAATATGTTTTTATTCATAAATTATGAGATTTATATCATAATAGCAGCATAGATACCCCACAAACACACATGAGTCAACGTAGCGTTTTCCTATTTTGAGGTAGGATTAGGGTATGTAACTAAATACCAGTATTTTACATGGAGCGACTGCCTATCGTACCACCCAGTTACTGGGTACCCCTTGGTAAGACTGGTTATCAGAGTTTCGGGTTTCTAACGACTCGTAACGACTATCAAAGATACACGAATGCCAGCCAGGAACAACGACTGTGTGTGCTGTTGGTATGTAAGGGTAGCTACGGACCAACCGTGGCAGGCGTGGGTTAACCTGTTTGATTGACCCGTGTGGCTGTTATTGCTTAAACACGAGCACTTCACATGAGTAAATGTTCAAAAAAACTTTTAAAATCATATTATTGTAAAAAATACAAACGTTTGTAAAATAATGCTACAACACATTCAATAATAAACTCAAGCTAAACAACTAGGCAGTATATGGGCCCGAGACGCCCTGGGCGTCGGGTATCCCAGGCTGATTCCCGGCCACCGTAGGCGCGGGCTTGCGGACGACGAGTAATGGGTAGCTCGCTGTCCGGTAAGGACCAAGCCGGGGGTCGACGGCACGTTGTGTTCCACGCGCGCCTCAAAAAGATGTCAGCACCAACTCGTGAGGTCCGCAAGGGCCGATTGCTGCCAGGGGTGCGGTTTATTCAAAAGAGATACCGTGGCCCCTGGCACACAGGCAACTGAAGGAACGGGTGGGTTTTAGTCAGTTAAAGTCCGACACGCCCTCCCGCTCCACCCAGAGCGGGGGAAGTTATTTGATGATCTCTCACCCAAAAAATAGTTTAAAATCAAGTTAAATAAGCTTTGAAGACAAGAAACGGCTTGAGTACATTGTATACTTATATACAGGATGTTAAAAACGATTGTTGTTAGATTGGCTAAGTGAAATCTGACTAGGCGAACTGCGTCAGTGTCGTCTAACTGAAATTGAAACTGCCTGATTTTAAAGAGTTTTATCAAGTTGTGGTGGCTCTGGGTGTCTGTTTATAAATGAATTGTCATTCTTATTTCTTTCTTTCTATGATAACCGCATGCGCTTTGGCCTTGACAGTTGACACACGGACTATTCCTTCTTCTCGTGCCGATGGATCCATTTTCATATTTTTGACCAGAACTCCAACATGTCGGCAGCGTTAGCATAGGGCTCGCAAACGTTTTTCATGCTGCAGGTATTGTGCACAGAGCACAGGACAAGAGAGTGGCTTTACATCCACCTTGTGGCTCTACATCCATGTTGTGGCTCATATGACTTATCCTGAATTTAAGGCTTTAGCAAGATTTTTCCTTACTTTTCTTTACAAGTTTAGCGGGATGATTGTGTTCTGTAAACTGTATGACACTGTTCAAATACGTGACGACCACTGCCCTGCAGCCATTGTTTCTCTTGACACACCGCCATGACACCCGGCCTTCCCGTTCGTGGCTCTTATTGTAACGTTGGTGCAGAAATACCAGGGTCTTGTTACCGTAACGATTATTCACGAAGTATATCTCTAAAAAAAAAAAATGTTTTTACGATCGCAACCAAAATCATTGATTATGCTAAGGAATTAAAAACCAAATATACCCGTCGACTTAAGAACGGTAAAAAACAAGGAAATATTCAGCTCATGCTGTATGAATTAACAGTAAAAGAATAGTAGGTATTTGTCAGAAATTCCATGTGTAGTTTAAAATACAATTAAACCTTACGAGGTTTAAACTAGAGGGATGGTGTGTACTTAATGTAAAAAAAAACAGTGAGTATTAAAATAGGCCTTTGTTGAACATTCACACAATCGAGTCACAGAATGCTGCCAAGGGCAAAAAAAATATACAATAAAGTTTAGACTAGATTCATAAATAGCATCATCACGATCACTTAGATTTAGGGCATACGAAAACCTAATTATAAATAAGAAAGAAGTTTATTCAGTGTGAATATTTTTATGCTCTATAATAAATTAACAGCACGGCGAAAAATAATAAATACTTAGCAGCTACTAAACATAAATGCTCACAAATTCATTCACACCACTAGTGAGATCGCTAGGAAAAAAAATCTTACAAATTAGACACATGATAAGTATAAAGTACTTATTGCTTATTTACTCAAAGTATAATAGTTGCCTGGCCGATATTCGGTACTACTATACATGCAAAACGGATTTTAAAATGTTTTAAATCATTTGGTTTTAAACCGTCTTTTTGGTTTAAAACTATTTAAAACCACACCACATAGCAGTGAAATAATGGTTTAAAGGGTTTTTTTAGTACAATGCAATGAGGCTTCAGACGAAGCATTTAGAATGTATCAAAGGCAATTAAAAAAAAAAACATTCTAAATATATGTATATGCTAGTGGTTGAGTAAACACCTAGTCAGACTCAGACGTCGTAGTATGTTTAAAAAAATACGCGTATCAAGATTGTTTTCCAACTGTCTTATCATTAATAAGGTATAATAATGACTTTATATATTAACACAAATGGTTAATGATTTCAATTAGCCTTTTTTTACATTATTTATAAAGTAATACGTTTTCAGTGCTCACGTGGTTGTGGTCATAAACCGTTATAAGAAATTCAAAACGAGTCTGAAACCACGGATATTGGTTTAAAACGGTTTATTTACTAAACACACTAGGAACGGAACCCACTAATTACATATATATTAGGTAAATACACTACCTACGGAAATGAGCGATAATACTGATAGACGCAACGCAAAAAGACATTTTGCATTAATTTTAATACACATTTACTGGTTTAAGACTTCCCTATAGATTAAATTTTGCAATAATATTGACTAGGCATCATTTATTATTACTTATTAATATCACTACGATTTAATATTAGGTACGAAAAAAATAGCTTAGATAGGTTTTAGATAAGGTTACTTACTGAGATGCTGCTCCGCTAGAAATACAATTATTTGCTTCCAAACTAAAGTAAGAGACAAGATAGATTTATAATTATTATTAATGATAGCGATAATGATAATTAACGAGAACGATACTTATAAGTAATGAGAACGATAATTATAAGTAATGACAACGATAATTATAATAAACGAGAGTGAACACTCTGAAAATTGAAATATTAATGATTGTGAAAATTTTTGAACTGTAAAACTTCATTCTTCGCGGTAATGACAGATGCTTTGCATACTTTCATTGCACACTTCCAGAAGGTTCTTTCTTTAACCTTTTTATATCTATTGTACCTGAAGTCACCTAAAACCAGAATGTTTTCCTGCCCAGACTTAATGAAGAAATGATGCGTGCCTGAAACGGGAATACGGGAAAATTTACTATCATTACCATGTCCATGTTTACGATGAAATAACTTATAGTGAGGAAAATAAACGCATTGCATTCATATGTCATTACTTACCTTTCTTTAACTCCAGCTAAAACGAGTTTCATTATCATTTATTATGACAAAAAAAAAACGTATGTGACCTAATACATATTATTATGTATATTTAATTTGATCAAACCAAAGCAAGCAACCAAAAGCAAGAAAAAAGTAATTATAATTGATGACAAAACACTTACTTAAATATTTTAGAATACAATATTTTCCATTCTTAATCTTAACTTCAATATTTACTTATTTTTTCAATACTCTAGAAATCGTTATAGTCAAGCAGGTAGATATCTAGCTGCACAAATGAGATAGACAGAGCTTCTACATTTCATAATTATTGATAAATGATTTTATTACAGTTAGTAAGGTTGTACAAACATTTTTACACGTCAATCTATATTAAAAACAAAATGAGGTCGGCGTTTATTACCTGACTATCCTGAGAAGGAATGCCGAAACAAACTCAGAAGTCACAGTCCCTTTAAATTCCACCCATAACCTTGGCCAGATTATGTGAAGATCATGAAGATTGGTGTCTAAAAAGTTCTTTTGAAGAAAGAACTACACAGATTGATTGGATGGATCTGTCCAGTCAGTGCACGCATTAGTCAGTAACCATGCAGGTCAAATCAGAACCTAAGGAGATCAATGATTTGACGAAAAACATCAAAGAAAAGACGTTTGGTTAAGCCGTATACATGACTCAAACTTACTGAAAAAAATTACCCAAATACTCTTCACATTCACAATAATTTAAAAGAAACTTTACTTTTAAATGAAAATATTCAAGTCAAACATTATACATTTAATACTTATACAGGTATTATTAATCAATGAAAAAACCATAATGATATTTTTATGAAGGTAAATTAAAAAATAATTATAAGTATAATTAAAAACCTGAAACCACCTACTTACAATTTTATACTTAAAACTATAAAATTAAAACGATGTTTTTTTTTATATATTCAGCAGCGCCCTGTCAAAAGAAAACAAGTACTTAATTCGTTTAGGTAGTTACTCCTTGTGTCTATTTTATCTGATAACAAATCCCAAAACGTAGAATTTTGAAATTAAAAAGCACAACTAACATTTCTTTGGAAGTAGATATGTAGATACCATTAAAGTAATTGATAACACTTTGAAAACCCAAGAATAAGCTAAAGCAATAAAGCCATAACTTCTTGCAATTTTGGTAAGGGTCGTTGCGTGATTTTAAGTAACCTTCCTCAAGATATAGGTAAGAAATGACAAAAAAAAAACAAATCTGACTGATAGTTCCAGAGATTACAACCTTCATACAAACTTACAGATAAAGATATCTACCTGTTTACAAAAGGCATTATACAGGGTGTAAAAATACCCTATTGCTATCCTTAAGCACTAAAGATAAAAAAGCTGGTATAGAATCACTGTACCTACATAGTTTCAGCTCAAAATTAATTGCTCTATGAATTGATACCAAATTTTCAGTTTCATTATGTTTCTTAAATTCAAATCATAACAAACGTATCAACGCACTACGTAGGTCAATAACTTTCCACGTTACATGCCAATATCACGATAAATCTCTTCCGAGTGATATTTTTGTTTCAATTTGTTCTGGTATCAATGTATTCAAAATTCTCATAACTTCCGAACATGTAGAGATAGGATTAAAAAAACCCTTCTAATATCGCTTGATGATGAATTTATTTTGATATTTGATATCATCCAAAGACGCCGTGCCCTTGGTATATACGAGTATATACCCTTTCCGTTACACGTTGTATAGATAAACTTATGGGTAATGAGGTCATGAATCGTGAGTTACGCAATTAGGGTGCAGCACCCTAATTGCGTAACTCACGATTAATCATAATCTGTTTCGTTTTGAAACAGAGTGCTAAACCATTGCTTAATATTATGTTCGAAAAATGTGTCTGCTCAACAACGTTAATAACGCAATGAATATTGTTCAAAATGAAACAGACTATGATTAATCGTTTGTTACGCAATTAGGGTGCTGCAAACTGCAAAAGACTTAAGGCGGAGATTTCTTGAAAACAGTCAAAAAGGTGGTTTTTTAAAGCAGTATCTCTTTAACCGTAAATAATTTTGTAAAAAATATATGATATTTTCAAGTCTTTTTTGCATACAGTGATCGAACTCAAAACATAATTAAACAAATGCATCAAAAAAATCATCAAAGTCACGTCTTAATTATCTTTAAAAGCAGTTTATCCCTTCAATAACAATTATAATTATAATTAAAAATGCACCACAAAATTTCGAATGCCAAACTGCATTCAGTGATGGATTATTATTAATTATGAAATAGTACACATCTCATTTTATTTGCATTTTTACGACATACGCTTGCTCATTTTTTACAACAGATTTTTACTCGTATTGGGTAAGAACTATTATCGCTAATTACGACACTATTTAAAGTTAACATGGCCTACTTTTTAGCGTATCCCCTATAAGTAAACTATTCATGATTATGCTCATTAGCACTCTTCACGATGTCCTGGTAGATGGTGGTGACAGCAGCCCGGCAACCGAGTGTCTTGCGCTTTGCGCACCTCCACTCAACTCTATGTTCTCTCTGCCTTTTCTTATGGAACTTTTGGTTGTTCACCATCAGAATATAACCTCGGCGCGTTTTCATCACATAATCTGAAAAGAAACAATACAATTATAAATACCACTAAAATAATAATCTTACGGGCACTACTGTGAATAGCTCAAAGAAATAAGTAGTAATAATAGCAGTTTATGGATGCGACTAGTCGTAGGTTCACACGGCAGACGCTTTACTTAGTATAAATTATTTCATCACCACTGCTCTCAAAACGATGAAGGAAAACATCGTGAGGAAACCGGCATGTCCTATACTCCATAGGTTTAGGTAGTTAAATAAAGGTAAACAAATCGTAAAAAGGTTTTTTTTATAGTTGACACTTCCTTGTTTAAAAATACGGAGTAGCAAAATCAAATTTATTTTAGATTTATACGATAGTTTCCTCTTTTATTAATAAATATTAAACTGAATAATTTATTCTTAAACTACTCTTCCTAGATGTAACTACTTGAGCACAATTTTTTTGGTAGATTGATTATAATTTAATATTTTGTAATCTGCCTATTGTAAAGAGCCCAAAATGACAGGTTCCCTAAACCTTTTAGAAAATACAACGAATTGCTAAAATGAAAAGTAGGTACTGGTAACTGTGATGTAGTATGGCAACTGAAGCGGCAAGTATTACTTTTAGACGGTTAACCAGACTGACAACGTTCTCAACAATCGACATTTACGATTTTGCGAGTGCGTTTCGATTTTGTTAAATTGTGTTATTATAGCTAGCAAAAAAATTGATGATACAACGGAACGATTTATTATTAATGTGACAGATAGTTCATCAGATTCAGATTCAGAATAGAGCCTATAACTATAAATAGATATAGAATAGAAGACTAAAAATAATATGATATTAACATTTGAAATAAACGGTTTCGCATCTATGAGTCACGTGGTTTTCTTAATGTTTACCTTTATTTAACTACCTAAACCTATGGAGTATAGAACCAAAATTCGAAGAAATGTGACATCTGCCAATGAGCACTGGGCCCGCGTGGTGGATTAGGGCCCATTCACCGAGAAGAGGTCTGTGTCCCAGAAGTGGGAACATAATACGACGACGACGACGACGTTTCCGGGGACGGTTACGTGACACCTCGCAGCAAAACACGATGCCGACGACTTTACGTGTTTAGTTATAGTTTTAAGCTGTTTATTAATATGTATTAGTTTGTTATTATTGTTTAAGATTATTTTTGTGTATTTTATCTATGGGCCTTAGTTGCCTGATAATAAAGTGATTATTATTATTATTATAATAGGCTGATTATGCGATGCTTATGCTAATAGCAGTTTAAAGTAACACACAATAAGGAACATAATGCGTTCAGAAGTGTTGATGAATAATTTCAAAATAAAAGTGATGCCTGATGTTAGGTATTAATGTAGATACGTGAGAATGTGCGGATTAATGTGATGTGAGCAACGAATAAAAAACTTTCAATGCCTATTTTTTTATTCTTTTTTTCTATCAGTGTGTGAATATTAGGTACCTACAACAATAAGTAATAAACTAGAAAATGGCAATGATCTTTGGTTTCAAATACCTGCAAAGTAACAGAAAATAATGAGGCGGATGTAAGTGATATATTATAACAATAATACTATCCTAACAATTATACGTTTACCATTATGAAATACACTTATTTGTCGCTTAATAATACAAAAAGGAAACATCGACGCTAAAAGATTTAGAAGACATACATAACGATTACTAATATCTACCTACTTCAATTTAATTGCATAATTTTGCACTTTGGACATAGAGATTCTTCGTAGATTCCAGATAGTTACATTTATTTTGGGAACAATCTTTTGTATGGCTTAAACAAGGTTAGGTTAGGATAAGTTATGGAATCGAGGACGTCCGTCTCACCCCACACAGTTGGAACCAAGGTAATGGCGAGTAGTGTTTCGCCCGCGCCCTTCGTAGACGTCGTGGGGGGAGTCAAACACCTCAATCCCCCCAGACTTGACGTGGCCCGCAGTGCCAGTGACCAGCCAGGGTTCGCAAAAGTCGCATTAGATCCTGTACTCCTCGGTCCAAGTGTGTGAAGGGAACACCGGGTGGATTTTAGTCAGTAAGAGTCTGTCAGACCCCTCTGCCCAAGCCAGAGTGTAGGACATTCATGAGGATTTTCACCCAACATCAAAAAAAAAGAAAAAAGGTTTGGGTACGTTACTTACTATCCTAACAATAAATACGTTTAATACAATGATTTGTCGCTTAATAATACAAGAAACAAACATGGACGCTAAAACATTTAGTAGATATACATAACTATGACTAATAAATACCTACCTACTACAGTTTCATTGCATAATTATGCACAAGAGATTAAACGTAGATTCCAAATAGTCATATACATGTTTTGCCAACAATCTTTTGTAATAAAACAAAAGATTACAGTACTTACATGAAAAAGCATCACGAATTAGAACCCAATAAAACCTGCCTGAAAAACCTAAATGGGTAAAAAAAAAACAATCATATTCATAATGCCCACGTAGCAGCAATTTAGAAAAATTGCAGGTATTATTTTGTACTAGTACTAATATTAAATGTCATAAAGTCAGGATCGCTACTATGATTGTGTGTGTCCTGATGACGAACGATTCTCTCCCTTATAGTCAAAATATTAGCTTTACAACCAAGTGAGCTTCGTTTGGAGCATCTCCATTCTATCTTCCAGCCACGTTCTCTCTCGTTGAAGTACTTGTTGCCCTTGACAACAAGCATTTGTCGACCATATTTATTGTTCAAAATTATTCCTTCTTCTTGAACATCTAGATCTTCATCGTCGACTTCTTCGTTTAATTCTTCGTACATTACTCTATTTTCTTCCATTCTATTTTCTACTTCATTTTTTTTGTTTTCTACTTCCCTAATTTTTTCTCGCTCTCTAATTTCTTCTCTTTCTCTAATTTCTTCTCGTTCCCTGTTTTTTTCTATTTCCCATTTCTTTTCTGCTTCTAAGACTTTTTCCATTTCTCTTATTTTTTCTTCATTTATTGCCATTCGCTTCATTCTTTTTTTTTCTCTATTTTTTTGTCTCTTTTCTGCTTCTATTTTTTTATCGAGATCTCTATTTTTTTGTAATACCATCATTTCCTCTATTTCTCTCATTTTTTGACGATTTTTTGCCGTTTCAATTCTTTCCAATTCTCTCTTTTTTTGTACTTCTCTTAAAATTTCTATTCCTCTCAAGGTTTCTATTTCTATTTGTGTCATGTTTTCCATTTTTCTTTTAGAATCTATTTCTTGAATTTTTTCCACTTCACTCATTATTCCTATTTCTCTCACATATTCTATTTTTTCCTTGTTTTCCGTCTCATTGTCAGTTTTCTTTTGCTTATGTATTACATCCTTTTGTGTCACATATTTCTGATTTTGTTTTTCTGTAATAAAACAAGATAATTCTCAGTCTTGTATCAAATATCAAAAGGCAGGCTAAGATTAAGATATATTTGTCTAAAAGTCATCGTAAATATTTCATCAATAAAACACTGAATAGTCTTTGTATTTTATAATCATTACAAATTAAAAATGGTTTTCCACAAAAATTTAAACACACAAACAGTGGTTTTGACATAGTCATTAATAACTGAAAGTTAAGTAAGAGAAGTACTAAATGTACACAAATTCCAGGTAAAGTTAGAAACTTCTTAAAAAAACATCTATAGTATTGTCCATAGCATTTTATGGACACTTTTCCAAACTAAAGGATCGTGGCCCCTGGCACACAGGCAACTGAAGGAACACGGGTGAGTTTAGTCAGTAAAAGTCTTACACGCCTTCCCGCCCCGCCCAGAGCGGGAGAAGTTATTATAATGATGATTTCCCATTCTCGAAAAAAAAAACAATATCAAACAGTTATATCATTCGTCGAGACCATTTTTATCTCGAAGCCAATCAGAACTTTTAACATTAAAAAACGAAACAATATTCTGTTCTGTTTTAAAAGTAATAGCGACTTTTATATTCTAATGTTTTTAAACATAACCACTAATTAACGTGTTTTATTATAACGCTCTCTTCTTCTGTCACTTAAATAATTAGCAAGTTGCGTTTTCGAAGGCATTTTAATTCCATCAATCTTCCCTAAAGCAGCTAAAATGGCTTTGGGTTTTAGATGCAATTCTGAAAGTTTACTAATTTCTGTTTTGGTTAGTTCGTCGATACCGTAGTTACTCATAGTCCCAATCTTATCGTGATCATGTTCAGCATCGTTACGATACACGTACACGTCATTACTGTCACTTGCGTATAACATAGTAAGTACTGCGGCACACTGAGGTCCTCTAGTCTGTACTTTGTTACATCTATAAACTCGTTTTTCGCCTTCTGAAGTCCTCCGTGTATTCGAACGGGACCAAGTATTTTCTGCTGCCACAAAATCCATTGCTTCCTTTGGTTTAGAAAACTTTGCCACGAAAAGCCAGGTTTTGGCTGGTCCTCGCTTTCTCTTAGGTGCCACATCATCCTCAGACTCCGATTTTGGGTTTGAACGATACAATGGAACTTCCCATAGAGGCTGCTGCAACTCTATAAATACGTATTAAATTGTCAGTAATTTGGTAAAAAACGAATAACACTCATGACTCAAATGTGGAAAATAACATAGATTAATATAATATCCATTTAATGTCTACTGACTACAGGGACTGACTAAATAATATGTAACTTCACTCATGTGGTTTGATTTACATATATTATATGTAAATCAAACCACATGAGTGAAGTTAATATAAACTAAGCTGCCAAGAGTTTCAGACATGGATAAATTAAGTTGAATTTATACGTTACTTTTATAGGTAAAATGTATTTTACTAGCTTTTTTCATACCTTTTCAAAATTTATTTTTGAATAAAACTCTCAATTCTTATTTTTTATTTATTTGAATCTATGTTCATACTTAATAGGTACTTACAACATTAAGTAATAAACTGGGAATTAGCAACTATGGTTGGTTTACAATAGCTGCAAGAAAATAATCAGGCGGATCTAAGTGATATTACTATCCTAACACTACATTTTGCCATTATGAAATACACTGATTTATGGCTTAATAATGCAGGGAGCAAACATTGACGCAAAAAATAATAATGGTAGTTACATAACTATTACTAATAAATACCTACCCACCACAATTTCATTGCATTAATATGCACTTCGCATAAAGAGATTCTTCGTAGATTCCAGATAGTCACATTTTTGGGAACAATAACCTTAGACAAAGACATAAGGAATACGAGTACGTCATACAATACTTATCTTATCGCAACAAAATACACAAACTATACTTTCACTATAACTACTCTTTAAAATGTGTTTCGATGGTCAACAGTATTCTTTTATCAAAATATTGCAAAGATTTGGTACCAACTGCTTCACTTGTATGCTTGCTAGTCGCTATTAAGATTAAGTTTGATATTCTCTTCCTCACTGAGTGTTGGCTCAAAAAATCCACATCCATCCTAAACTTAATGGGTTACACATCGCATCAGACAAATACTTTATCAAATCAGAACGACGGAATAGTAATTTACATCAAGAAAAGTTTATGCTATAACATCACCGAACCGAATTTCGCTGTCTAGCTGTCTTGTATGTACTGTAGACAACAAGTTTGTCATCGTTGCGCTGTATAGACCACCATCACAACGGAAAATTGATAACTTTTTGAATAGTCTAAATAGTCCTCTCTCCAATTACAATTCTTACAACAATACTGCTGTGATAGGAGACTTAAACATAAATATAAGTCCCGGTCATAATGACCAACGCTCTCATGACTATTTAAATTTGATTGCAACTCACGGGTTTCTGCCTGCTCATGTTCTCCCCACCCGTTTAAACAATTGCTTAGACCATATTCTTCTGAAATCTAACAATAATGCAATCACACTCGTTTTAGAAGCTACCATTACTGACCATTCGGTAGTCATACTCAGCATAAAAACTAAAAACCCCTATAATGCTACTCACAAATTCAATACATCTCGCCTCAAACTCCCGGACGCTATTAAAGACATTGAAGGGTATGATTTCTCCAAAATCATCGTGTTGAATGATTCCAATGACGCCACTAACAAATTACTGGAAGTGGTGTCATCAATTATACACAGGACCACTATTTGCACATGCTTCCCATGTAAACTTAGAATCATCAAGCCGTGAATTAAACCCGGACTATTGAGATGCATACGAAACAGAGATAATATGCATAGGAAAACAAATAAGGAACCCCATAACTCTATTCTGAAATTAACTTACTTGCGATATAGGAATTTCTGCAACAATTTATTGAAAAACCTAAAAATCGATCACGAGAAACAACTATTTCTTAAAGCTAAAAACAACCCAAAAAAATGTGGATTGCTATCCAGACTATGACTATGACAACTCGCACCGCTCATCGCCTACACCCATTGATCTCCTGAAAAAAGAATATTCCCCCTTAAATCTGTTAACTCTGTCAATACATACTTTGCAAACGTGGGTCAAACTCTGGCCAAACAAATACCAGCAAGTGCAAGGTCTTTCCAACCAACCACAAACAATAACCAATCCATGGTCAATTCTTTGGGTCTCCTCACGACAGATGAGGATAAAGTTGATTGTATTATTAAGGATATCCGTGCGGATAGTGCGCCTAATTGGGACAGTATTATCAAACCTGCCAGTCATGCTTTAGTTAAACGCATTACGCATACCTGTAACCTAGCTCTGTCTATAGGAACATTTCTAAAGGCGCTGAAAAAAGCAATCGTACACCTTATTTTCAAGCCAGAAGACGGATTCTTCGACTCTAAGTTCTTCTTCTTGTTTTTTGTTTTCTGCTTCCCTAAGTTTTTCTCGCTCTCTAATTTCTTCTCATTCTTTTTTCTCTCTCTCTTTCTTTCGTTTTTAAAGATAACCACTAATTAACGTGTTTTATTATAACACCCTTTTTCTGTCACTTAAATAAGTACCAAGTTGCGTTATGAAAGGCATTTTAATTCAATCAATCTTCCCTAAAGCAGTTAAAACGGCTTTAGGCTTTAGATGCATTTCTGATAGTTTATCAATTTCTATCTTAGTTCGTTCATCGATACCGTAGCGACTCGTAGTCCCAATCTTATCGTGATCATGTTCAGCATCGTTAAGATACACGTAAACGTCATTACTGTCACTTGCATATAACAAGGTAAGTACTGTGCGGCACACTGTGGTCTTCCAGTCTGTACTTTGTTACAATCTATAAACTCGTTTTTCGCCTTCTGAACCCCTCCGTGTAGTTAAACGACACCAAGTATTTTCCACTGCAACAAAATCCATTAATTCTTTCGATTTAGAAAACTTTGCCACAAAAAGCCAGGTTTTGGGCTGGTCCTCGTTTTCTCTCAGAGTTTGAACAATGCAATGAAAAGTTTAATTCCACTGTGGTTGGAGCAACTCTATAACAACCTTTTTGATTATCTGTAATTTTGTAGAAAACGGTCCACATTCATGAGTAAATGTAGGAAATAACACAAATTAATGTAATATTTATTGTGATACAATAGTAACGAAGTCAGTTTGCGCAAAAACGGCTAAACGGAATTGGCTAAAATTTGGCACACACATAGTTAATAACCGGTATTAACACATAGGGTACCTACTTTTAATCCCTGTAGACTTTCCTGTGGGATATTTTGAAACATCCACTCGAGTGATGCCTCGGGTAAAAACAAGTCATAAATAAAAGAGATTCATATTTGGTAAAACGGGCCTTGGTTTTTAATAATACTAGTGAGTCAATACGTTCTGAATAACCGTAATGCTACGTTATCTTACCTATTTTATTCTATAAAGAGAAGTAATATAAAGACGAGGGCCATTTACAAGTTTCCAGTCATAAACACTCATTTTTTTTTTTTTTAGTGTTAACCAAACACAGAATCACAACTAGTCATATTGAGCACAAGTCATTCATCATTCATTTCAGCCGAAAGACGTCCACTGCTGGACATAGGCCTCCCCAATTGGGGGATTTGCCATAATCCACACGCTTGGCAGTCGGGTTGGCGATCGCAGTATGATTGTAAAATGCATAGAGAACGCTGCTGCCCATTTTCTAGTAAGTCCCTTAGTCGCCTCCTACGACACCCATGGGAAGAAACAGCATGGTGCTATTCTTTATGTCCAGCACCACAAATCATTATTTTATTTTAATTACTTAGGTAGTTGTGTGACAGCTAAGATCAACCCATTTAAGAATAGCAAAATAGTCTTTAAGAATTATTTGATAGTTGTCACTCATTTTCACAGACTATAGATGAATACTTGTGGATAGTTGCCTCGTTGAGAACTGCACGCAGACTGGGCGGTCAACTCGAGAAGCGCCTTTTACCAAACACTCGATTGCTGTGGAGTACTTACCAAGCCCGTCAGATGACGGACTGGCCGTCACCTGGTGGGCGTGACGTCATTAAGTATTTTTCAATCAAGAGCGTTTTTCTAAGGTATGGTATTTATAAGTTTGTATGAATGCTATTTTTTACAGTTATTTTGGTATTTACTCATAAAATCGACTTATTGTAAATTGTTTTCTATTTGCAGTACTTATTATGATTATTTAGAAGTAAACGTCAAAAATAATAATTATAAATACCAACGACCTAGGGCTTGGCTAAAAACAATAGTACTTGTCACGATAAACCACTTGAAATACGACGTTGCCAGCCCGCGCCGGACCAACGCTCTTAAATAAAACGCTGTTGATAACACAAATGATGAATCCTTTCATGAACTACCTCCACCGCATAACAGGGACAGACTGCACATGTGAATCCAACGGACTACATGATAGTGGAGTAATCATAAACTTAATTACATATAAGAGTTTTAAATGTTAATAAATAAAATTCAATATATTCGTAAATTTTATTGCTAAATTGAATTTTACAAACGTTTTTTTACATTCTTTTTAAAATTTCAGTATTTAATCATGGAGTAAGAGCCAAAATTAGCAATGTTATTTATTACTACCCATTACATTGATTCGTTCATTTCATGAAACATCCAATAAAAAAAATTAAGAACCACTTGTAACGATTGCTTGCTTGAATTAATTTCTAGGTTCATGTATATGTATTGATTGATAACAAAATTTCAAAAAAAATATAGAAATAAACAGACTTGATTTTATTATATTTTTCTATTAGTTGTGCAATAACTTCAGTACGTACCCTACATCAATAAATAAACAGCCATTATTAAAAGTAATCGGTCAATAAAACCTTTATGAGTCGCGATACTTAAAAGTATGTCAACTCCGCTACCACCGACTGACTGGCCAATATATTGAGGTATTCCACTTAGAGCACTGATTTCAACGGCACTCGACCGAACCGCACCTGAGCACATCCACCAACCGCACTGACGGCACGACTTATCCTCATACTTAGTGCCGGCACGAGATACGAACAATCTTCCTTAATGACAATAAGTCGAGTGAAGACTATTTACTGATGATTATGATCTTCTCGTTGTCTGATGATGATGTTGTTGATGGTCATCACGAACGCCTGGCAGCCGTTGTTCTTCCTCACACACCGCCATCTGGTCTTCGGACCCTCGTTCTGATGTACAGTATACCTATTTGTCCCGACGTATAAGCAACGCTTACCATAGGTTGTTGTCCCGAAAAACGCTGCAATTACAATTATTTAGTTATTGAAATAAATTAAAACGATTTTGTGTAAACAAATGAAAGTCGGTCTTACGTCACTGTGTTTAGAAAACATTAAATTAAAAATAATTTTCCAAAAATAGTTTTTATTAGACCGAAGAGGCTCGCGTTACGCAGCTTCATTCAGAAAGCGGTACTTCTGGACACAGCGTGTATAGTAAGGGAGGTTCCTCTCTCAGGAGCTCTGACTGCCGCGCCGGTAGCTTGGACCCTGTTCCCGACACCGGTCGGGTACTAGCTACTTTCATATTTGTAAATTTCCAATCCAATCTATGTTCCAATATTTGTTATTAAGTGAATGAAGGAGATTATAATAATTACTTTAATTGAGTCAAAAATTCAATACTAATAATTTAAGTGTACACTATTGGTTTAAAATAACATTCCGTGTAAAAGGTGCGTAAGTTTTAAATACAGTAAGCTACAGTTTCCTTGAACAGCGGCGAACCAGCGGCAAAGATTTCAATCGATAGATTCGCCCTACCCCGTCAACAGATAATGACGTATCTGTCGCTTATGGACACTTTTTGCGTGACTAACAGCCAGTTGCATAAACGAACTTTAACTGTTAAAGCCGTCATTAAATACTAATCTTCCACTAAACTATTGCAGAAAGCAACATTAGACTCGATTTGAATGGTTCTGTAATTTTAAATAATGAAATGTCAAACAAGGCAATCTGTCACAGTTTTTGTCACACAAAGCAAGCGCCATTAGCGCCTTAAAGTTGTTTCGTTCATCATTAAAATAAATGAAATTGAAGAAGAGTGAAAATCGGTAACAACTATAATTTAGGCAGCAAAGCAGAGAGAGAGAAAAATATTGACATGAGTCATTTGATATTGACATGAGAATGGTGCCATTTGAATTATGGACAATGTTGCATTAATTATTTAACAGAAATCATTAGCTTTAATGATACATTATGTAATGTGGCATTAATGTTTGTCTTTATGCAACTGGGTGTCAGTAGGTTCGGTGAGGGCAAATCTACCGATTTAAATCTTTGGGCACCGGGGCTTTTCTTTACGGTATCAAAACGTTTTCTAAGAAAACACACAAACTCATTTTCATATTTATAAATTTTCAATGACGTCATTCGCCCGTACATTGCAGACGCTAAAAGGGAAGCCACCGCTCTTCTAGGAAGCCTTAGCTTAAGTCAAAATATTGGTGATAAACTGATAACATTTTAATCGTGATTGTGTTTGTTTACAATGCCTAAAATGGTGTTATCCATAGTGACGACGTGTGCTGGACAGTTGATGATCTTCTTGACGCAGCGCCACGTGACCCGCCTGCCTTTGCGATCGGTACGCATGTTGTACCGGTGCCCTCCCACTATGATAGCAGGCTTCCCTTGTTGACTTGTTACAAAAAATGCGCCTGAAAAACCATATTGCTACATTTACTTTAAATATATATATATGGATTCTTGTAGTATTACTTTAAAAAGCTGTGCTTTTTTTTAAATAAAACTATTTATTTCTCAACAAAAATAATGTTTTATTTTAAAATCTAGCACAATATAACAACACACAAAATGTACTTACAATTACACAAAATCAAGCTTGTATTGTAGTAGGGTAGGCAGAGATGATAGTACCTAACTACCTACCTTCAATTAAAATTCTTAATTTGATGAAACACTTTACTTACTCAGTGTATGTGTTCACCTCTAATGTTTAAAATATTATTCTTCATAGAAATAAGGGTCACTTTGCAACCTTTAGGCCTTCTCTTACAAGTCCAGTACTCTTTGCTACCTCGCACTTTATTTCTGTAGTACTGGTGACCATCGTGTAAGAGAGAACAAGCACCACGCTTAGTTATCATGAAATCAGCAGCACTTGCTGCAAAAAAAAGAAATCTATAAACACCTTAAAACGAAAATTAATTTAAACATTCATTAATTTTTGCATGTCTACTATTTATATATCTAAATCTATAAAGCCTGTAAATATTATACGTGTGAAAGTTGGTTTGTTTCGATGTTTGTTACTCAATCACGCAAAAACGGCGAACGGATTTGGATAAAATTTGGCACACAGATAGTTTTTATTAACACAAAGGATATTATATTTTATCCCGCTAGAACGTTCCCGTGGTATAATTTCCAACCTCCACGCGGGCGAACCCACTTGCAAAAGCTAGTGATTGATAAAAATTAGTGACCCTCCTTGTTTTTTGGTGATCTACACGAATTAGGTAGGCAGGCACGAATTAGGTAAAAAGAGAGAGAGAGAGTAATTTAAATAAATAAATAATAATTATAAAGACAAATCACTTTAAGTAATTTAAAATAGTTTTATAATTATGATAAAAAGTTTGATCATACTTACCTTGTAACATAAGGAAATTGGTCAGAAATAAAAGCCTTTAATTTTAACAAAAACATATATTTACTTGAGAATCAATTAATTCCAAACCAGAGCGGTTTTAAAATTTAACAATATTACAATTAACTAGAATTATTCTTTGATTGTTCTGAGACACTAATATATATTTTCTAAGCCACCTTAGTGTGTCATGCCGTGTTGTGTCGTGACGCTGGATATATCAATCAGACTTATCACTAACACTGTGTCTGAAGGTGGCACCGGTTTTTCTTTTTGTTTTGGCTTGGAAATCATCAACACGATATGACATAGTAATGTTTCCGGCTTTACCTACTGCATTGTCAAAAGGAATCTGCTAAAAATATCATACTATCAAGATATTTTTTATGCCACCGACACCTTAATGTGTCGTGTCGTGTCGTGACGCGGGATACATCAATCAGAATGATCACTAACGCTGCGTCAGAAGGCGTCACCAGTCGCGACACGACACAACATAGTAATTTGAATCCGGCTTTATCTTCTGCATTCTCATAAGGAATATCATACTATCAGTGATACACCAAATTCTGGTGTTTTGGTAACAAAATTATTTGTTTTAAATCGAAAAATAACCAATAGGTCTTGGTGTTTGTTGAAATGAGCGGCTGTCATTAGGAGTGCGGTACAAAAAAAGGGTGCAATTTAATTAAATAATTGTGAATAAAATAAATATACCAATGTGAATATCATTGGGAGAAAAAAAGTCCTCTTACTTACCTTGGTTTAGTAAAAACTAAAAAAATAAGCTTTAAATTTTGTACATTTCATGATGAATGTTTAATTAGGGCATTTCATTGGAGGACATAATTATAAATCACTTTCAAATAATGAGAAATCGGACATATTAAAGATGAGTACGTTAGGTACACATTGACAGCGACAAAAAAACGTTCCGATATAGTATCGTATACCTATACGTCATCGCATAGGTGTACACCTGTTACTCACTTTTTTACATAATATGCTTGGTTCGATCGGCAGAGTTCGGCCGACGACGTACGAGCACAGTTCTGCCGATGACGGATAAGGTGTACGCAAGCTTCCAATACGTCATATTATCGAAGATATTTTGGATCTCAGTGATTACTATGCTGGCCTTTTATTTTGATGACATTGATTCCATTAGTATGAACGGTAACCCTGCAGCCGTGGGCCTTTCTTCGACACACCCAGTACGAGTGCGCTCCCATTTTCTTATTTCTGAAGTAAACTTCATTTTTTATCAAAAGCTTCATACCTCCTCGGGGTGTTGATATCAATACATGTTCTAGAAATAAATAAAACTAGTATTACCTGTTAGTAGCAGTTACGCGGTTTACCATGTTTAAAAAAATACTTTATTTAGATCATTCTAAATATGATCACTGCCAGAGCGAACTGTGCCTTTCAGGTTCACCAGTGGGAAGTCTTAGAATTAAATAACAAATGAATTTTGTGAAAACTAACAATATTAACCTATCTAAGTAGGAGTGTACTTTATCAGCAATCAATTTAGGGGGCGAGGGGGAGGGGCGGGAGAAACCACCTCCCAAAGGAAAAGTTCCGGAAACCGCCTCCTCCAGAGTTGATTTTTTTTTTATATCTCTTCGTTATCTTGCATGTAATGTATCATGTAAATACACCATGTTTAAACAAATAAAAATCTTATCTTATCTAACCTAACTTTTGTCGACCAAGGAATTTCATAATAAAATGTATCTAAACGCGCCTTAGCCTTCTAACCTAACCGGTCCGAGTAGGGTTAGCCATACTCGTCTCTGAAGGCCTACTCTCTAACTCCGTCAACGAAGATACGGGCCCGTCCGAAAGTAGTTGGAAACTTCTTAGTGAACCCTACAGCCAATTAACTAGCTTTTTTGGACGGGCAAACACATATCGGGAGTAGGGACAGCTGTCAAATCGTGTTGTCATTCATTCTTAGTTCGGGCTCCAAACCAATCTTCTGTCCGTAAGTGATACGGAGTTGAAAACGCCCGTTACTTCGACCGAAACGACGGACTTCGTGCTTAGGGAGTAGGCCCCCTGTGACTGATGTGAGACATAATCAATAAAAAAAAATAACCACGAAGGCTAAGTTAGGAGCTTCGCGTCGCTTCGCTCCCACCTAAGCCTTCTAACCTAACCGGTCCGAATCGGATTTGCCACACTCGTCTTTTTTTTTAACGTTGCCCCACACTAGTAATTTCTCCTGTATTGTGGGTGCGCTTACAAACATTTAAAATCACATACACAAACAGCCAGACCCGGAACAAGTACTTGTAGTTCATACAAATATTTGTTCCGTGCTGGAATCGAACCCGCGACACGCAGCGCAGCAGTCAATCGCTTAACCACTGCCGTCAAACTCATATCGACCGCTACTCTGTGTCGGTTCTGCCCCGGAAGTGGTTCCGGGTGGTTATAAAAAAAGCCTAACAACCTACTGTGTATCCATGTTGGTTCTGCCCCAGAAGGGATTTCAGATTGCTAGGTATAGAAAAATACTACAAGTGAAAAAATTATACAAAATGGTTAATTTCACCCAATAATTTATTTCACTTTATAAACCGAAGAATTATTAAAAGCTGTACAATAGCTTTTAATAATTCTTCGAAAGGGTCTTTATGATGTATTCTTATCTTCCTTCGCCAAGAATATTCTATAAGTCAATCGGTGAAATTTTTTGTGTGTGTCCCATGTGGTGCCACAAATGTATTTATTGGGTCACTGTGGTTAACTTTTTTGTGTATGTACCCATAGTGAGAAAGGCCATCATAAGCTCTCCAGAAGTCTGTCTATTTCTGTGCCTTCCTCCACATGCTTCTGTATTAGTGGCACCAGTGCTTCAGCAGATCTTTCATTGTCGGGACACACCTTCAATCTTAAGTCATCACTTCCATTTTCTATCATACCCAAGACCCAGTGGCCCTCAAAATATCGTCCTCTATTATATATTTTTTTCCAAACTTTGAGTCATCAATTTGGACTATTTTTCCTGAACCACTGATTTTGCCTTGGGCTTCCGAGTGCTCCAACTCGTATACAATAACTGCTTCGCGGCAGTAGATACGAATACCAATTGGCAATAGTTTTTGTTGATACGAGTAGTACAGCTTCTCTATCTTCTCCTGCGGTTTCAACTTGAACTTGTAAGTATGTATAGCGCTGGCTGAACATATACATTATTTGGAAGACCAGGGTAATGGCCAGCCTAACATTTCCAAAGCAGATGCCTGCAGCACGGCTCCCACTTTTATTTCTGCAGTTGATTTTTCTGCACCGGAATGCTCCCAACTGTGCAGCCCCTGCACCACTGTTTAGCGTCATCGGTTTCTTGTAGTAATTATACATTTTCTCCCGAGGAATCAGTTGTCGCTCCTCAGCAAACTCAATACATTGAGTTGTTGGTCCCAATGTTCTTATGACTTCGGTCATGTTCCAGTGACACCTAAAACAAATAAACGGACAACATTAGAAAATAAGTAAATGACCAAATTGCTTACTAGATGTGAAACGTGAAGGTAAAAGCTACTGACCTTATCTACTCTGTGTAATAGTTAATACGTCAGCTAGATGACCCAGAAACTAAGGGGGTTCTCCGTCTCTGCCACTGCCCTCAAACAGTGTCGGCGACACCGCACCCATCACCAACTCGGAAGCCGTGACGGCGGCGGCTCGAGAACAACCAGGTACTGGTTCAGGCTCAGTCGACATTTCGGCACAAGCGCCTCCCTAGAGTCCAACACTTGTAGACACGGAAGCACGGGCACAAGCGGTTCACTTGAGTCCAAAACTTGCACATGTGAAGGGCCCGAAGAAGAGCTCGCAACAAGTGGCTGACAAGAGTCCAACACTTGCACTACACTCGATTCTTCAGGCGAAGGCACGGCAGAACACGAAGACTGGGGCTTCGGAGATGCTATGGTGGTAGTCTTACAGAACGTAGCAAGAAACGTTTCAAGGCGATATTCGAAATACTTTCTGTCAAATACTACAAAAATATTTCTTTTCTTTTTTCTCGAAAATTGTTTATTTCCGCAACTTACAATTTTGTGTGCAGCCTTCTAATAGTACAACCTAACTGTGAACAAAATATGAACTCTCAACTCAACGTCTGATAAAGTACAGTTTAGCCCTTATCTATCTAAGCACTATTGTTCCTTACACCAAAATACTAACAAAAATATGGACCTTAGTCTGAAATCAAGTTTTTTTTACTGTATGTCATGTTATATTTTGAAATATAGTACAACATATTAATAAAAATCAGTATTCAAAAAACGTTGTTTATTGAAGGGAAATAACGTAAGTACTTACCTACATTATTCATTATGTGGGTCAAAAAGGAAGCCCTGTTTATATTCGTTTAACTAGAAACACATCCAATTCAAAACATAAATATTTACATAACAGTTTACTAAACTTTATTAAGAGCAACATATTACAGTTAACTGCTTATATTAAATCTCTATCAGTATTTTTTTCACTGAATAACATAACATAAGATCAATCCTTGTTTCATTTCGCCAGTTATGTTTAGGTCCCATGTAATAGGGGGCGGGCTAATTACCATCAACGGGCGGCCACAAAGAGTCCGGGCTGGTACTGAGAATTTCAGACAGACAATTCCAATAACACTTTGCCCAACCGGGGAATCGAAACCAGGACCTCATGGTCCGCAGTAGCGCTTGCGATTACTACTAGACCAACGAGGCAGATATTCACTGAATATTTCGCATCAATTCTGAAACACATTATTGTTTCGAGATTTCGTTCGCAATATCGCCAAAAATACACTTATGATTTCCAATTGGTACACCAGACATAAAAATTCTTTAAATGTACTCAGTTTCTGATACATGCATTGCGTGCGTTATCATATCACTTATCAGATAACAGAATATGCCAAATCTTGTCTATTCTATTTTATTAAATGGTAAGCAAAGTTGATGTCGATTATTCTGCCAAAGTCTAAAGTGATTTTTTTGTGAATTTAAAGTGACTTAGAAAAGCAAAAGTGTGCATAAGAAAAACAAAATTAAAAGAAAAATCAACAACTGGAGACACAAATAAATTTCCTCGAATGATAAAGTTGAACACAATGTAGATCTTGATGGTTGACAGATCTTGTAAATTTTCATAGTGATTTCAGTAGTTCCCAATTAAAGCCGGCCAAATAAGATTCCAGCAATATACATAGTAATCAGGTGTGGTGAGAATGTTCTCCCCTAACTTTTGTAACGTTGGTGCCATTCGTAATTACCGTCATTTTACAGCCGTGGGTCTTTTGGCGACACACCCAGTAGGCACTGTCACCCCATAGCTTGTTTCTGATAAACACAGCATTGTCCATTAATAGTCTCATGGCTCCTCTTTTAGTAGGAATCATTAAAGCATCTGAAATTGAATAAAATTATAAGGAATCTGTAAATAATAAATATCCATTACTTCTGTAAATATGATGTCCAGTGTACCTTGGGTTGTCGGTCTTGATACCATCTTGCCCCACCTGCTCGTTATTGCCAAATTATATGTCATACAAAAACATTACCTTGAATATTACAAGGTAATTTTTGTGTACTGAATTTCATTTTAACCCGCTGATGAATGAGTTGCTTTGAATTTGGAACCTCAACTACAAATTCTCATGAAAACTTGTACAAATAAGAAGTCGAAATTCGATATAATTTATATTACCTTGAAAAAAGTGTGAAAAAGATAGTAAACTCGGGATAAACGTGTCTCCGTCTTGGGCGGGTTTGTATCTCGAGCTTAGTGAAGGATTCTAATGCAGAGTTCACTCTTGAGCGAAGCGTTGGAGTTAAGACTAGAATCTGCCAATTATTTTAAAAACAGTAACTGTGAAGTTTCTTGTCGGCTCTTCTCCTTAAGAAGCAACAAATTGGAACTGTGCAACTAGCTTCTGACGTTTCTTAAGTACCCATGTAGGTTTACATGTAATAAAATATTTTGATTTCATTTAATTTCATTTGTATTCTGAGTGCAGCGAGAATATAGCGCACGTGACATTAGACACTGCTTTATCCCCTTAGTGAATAATATATTATAGTACAGCTGGCATGAACTAGTACCGATTCAAAACTATATTGAACCTACAGTTTTTCCCTTTACCTATAATCCACCCAAGATTTAATAAAAGTCTATTCAACAGCAAAGGCATATTTACTATTTTTTAAACATATTTAACAAACAATTGTGTACATTATGGGTTTTACTAGAATATCACGGGATTAACCGGGTTTAGCAACTTCGATTTTTTTGGTCAATTTTGTTTATGAGTGTGCCTCAGAAATAAGATTTTTTTTTAATATTTTGTTATATGTTATCTAAATATTTTAAAAACGTAGGTATCTTTCTGTGTTGGCAACGGTCGTAAATTTGACAATGATAGACAATATTGATTAAAAACTAACTTCCATCTTGACTTCGAGCGAATAACAACTTATAGGTAGATATGTATTTCTAATAAAATAATATATGTAATAAAATCATATGTAATAATTGGTTAATAATAATTACATCATATGTACCTATGATATTTGTGCTTAAAGACGCTAAGATGAGGTGTTGAATTATTCAAATCTATCTTAGAGCTCAATTTGAAAGTAAATATTTTAAACCTAAATTTCATGATAGCATTAATATCTGGATGATCGAGCTTAGCTCGGTTTTTGATAAATGGTGTGACGATTTATAAAAATGAAACCTAGCTAGATCGATTTATCGCCCCCGAAACCTCCGCTAAATTTCATGAAAATCGGTGGAGCCGTTTCCGAGATTCAGATTAAAATATGCTTAAAAACAAGGTCATAGGTTATTTATAGTGTAAATATGAAAAATCTAGTACTTAATTAGACGTATATTAAAACTATTTATATTTTGGCGTTTTTAGCGTTCGATTTAATTTATCGACGACATGCACGGTGCACGACACAAGTATCGTCACTTGGCTCTATCGTAAACGGCATTTAAAAAATATATTATATTTATAAAATAAATGAACGCTCGCTGTCCTGTTACAAGAAATGCTCACGTTTTATCAGTATCATAACGTTATTTATAAACCCCCTTATTTATAAACGTTACTTAAAGTTAAGTAGTGATTGGCGACTGTTTAACCATAAATTGTTGGCTTTTAAACATCTCTTAACTTTATGCTACGTTTATAAATAAGAAGGTAAGTGGCGCAGGATTATTATTATTTTTTTGTTTCGAAAATTCATCAGCGCTTCCGCACGTCAGCGTATCAATCAGCGTTAAAACTCATGGTTTTCAATAATCCGGGTTCTTCACAATATACCAAAGATTTTCAAAAAGAAGAAGAAGTTTATGTCCTGCGACACGTGTGCGTCTAGTGAACGGATATCTCAGTTATGGTTATGTCGGTTCCTAATATCCATGACTTCTTTATCCACAGTCACAATGAATGCTGGACAGCGTAGTCTTCGTTTCTTGACACACCGCCAGCTGGCCCGAGGACCTGGTCTGTCTGCCCGCTTGTTGTATCTGTAACCTCCTAGTTCTATGACCGGTCTCCCGAATTTAGATGTGAGAAACACTGGAAGTAGTTCTGATTCATCTGAAAAATACAATGATTATCTTCAATGCACCAGTTTCGGCAGAGCAAACTGATTTTTTATTTTTATTTACCTATTATGTATTACTTTAGGTTGGAGAAAAATACAGAAACTGTTTCTTCATAAAGGTATTTGATTTTAGTTTTAATGAGACCGATATGAATACAAACGATGAAATAAAAGAGATTATTTATTTGATTAAAGGTATAAAAAACACACGTAAGTTGCCTGCGATGAGTATTCATGCGAGTTCCCATATTGCTAATGACGTAGGCAACTTTTACACTGACTTCAGACTTTACTAAGATAAGCAATGTTTACACTAACTTAGACGCTACTAAGATAGGCAACTTTTACTCCACGAGACAGGCTTGACCTACTCCTCTTTTCATGGACTCCACAAGACAGGCTTGACCTAGTGTGGAGTTCATAAGCAAAATGTTTCCTTTGCGTCTTATTCCTTTTTTTTTTCCTTGTTAACGTAGGTACTAATGTAGACTTTGTAAAGCACTGTTTTTTATTTGGTACAATAAACATTATCTTATCTTACGCTAGCTTCAGGCGTTACTAAGATACGCAACTTTTACACTAGCTTCAGACGCTACTAAGATACGCAACTTTTACACTAGCTTCAGACGCTACTAAGATACGCAACTTTTACAGTAGCTTCAGACGCTACTAAGATACGCAACTTTTACAGTAGCTTCAGACGCTACTAAGATACGCAACTTTTACACTAGCTTCAGACGCTACTAAGATACGCAACTTTTACAGTAGCTTCAGACGCTACTAAGATACGCAACTTTTACACTAGCTTCAGACGCTACTAAGATACGCAACTTTTACAGTAGCTTCAGACGCTACTAAGATACGCAACTTTTACACTAATTTCAGACGCTACTAAGATACGCAACTTTTACAGTAGCTTCAGACGCTACTAAGACACCTACGCAACTTTTACACTAATTTCAGACGCTACTAAGATAGACAACTTTTACACTGACTCCAGACCCTACTAAGTAGAATGTACCTTATCTTAAGTCTAACGAGTTAACCTAAATATACATAGTTGGTAAAAGGGACGAAAATCTTCAATGGTTATGATAATTAATAATCATGGTGAGCTGATTCTCAAATGTAATGGCAGTTGTCTTCCTTCTTAATGCCCACCCAGTTAACTTGAGGTAAATTGTGATAACTTATTTTATTATAACGACAGCAACCTATCTTCATCAGGGGATTTCCGGGCCCAGGTCCTTGAGAACATAGGCTGTGGAAAACCTGCAATGTGAAACAAACGAAATTAGACGAAGATAAAAGAATATTATGAGAATATTATGGATCCAAACATGATTTATTTTGTTCTAATTACCATGCTTGTTTCTACTTTACGTCGCCTTATTATGGCAAAATTCCTATGGTATTAAGTCCGTTCTTTGTGGGTATAATAATAATATTGTTAGTATTATCTCACCAGATTGTGGGGCAGTAGCCACAGCCTCTTGACAATAATTACGGATAGGTATGACGAAAGTCCCATAATAAGGCATCTTAGATATAAACTTGGGTAAATACCTACGCAGTCAAAATGTAAGGAGCAGCTTTTTTTTTTTGATAACCGACGACAAATTTTAACGCAAGTGATTTAAGAATCATATACGTATGTTTGTGTGATGTGCGTAAGAGCAAATAAAAGCTATACCTTTCAATTTGATCTAAAAAGAAACACTACACGGAATGGACTTCGGAAAGGCTTTCAAAAAAATTCAAGTGTTCGATCAAATTTAACGTTATATTTCATAACCAGAAATAAGATAAAAATACAATTTTTAAGACATATCATTAGCAGATAGATTATAGGTATACCAACCTATGCAATACCAGTTATTTATACAATACCTATATCTATGTCAATATGCATTGAACAATTGGTCACCAACTTTGCGGAGCAACCACTCATAAATATTAATTACTAGCAGCACCCCCGAACATCGGGATGAAAAAAATCCTATGTGTAATCCAAATAATAAACTATCTGTGTGCCAAACTTCATCCAAATCCGTTCAAACGTTTTTCCGTGATTGAGTAACAAACATCCAAACATACAGAGTAACAAACATCGAAACATACCATATTAGTAGGATAAATATATTTTTAATTTTACCAAATATTTACCTTATTTTCACTTAAATTTAAAAAGCGCAGCTAAAAAGTACCGTAGGTGCCTAAAATACAAAGATACGAGCTCTGGAAGACATCGACCAGACATTAGGTCTCATGGTTTGTATATGTAGGTATACTTTTACAGTTTCTCTCATTTGATTATTTTGTCACAAATCACTTCGAATTAACACCTAAGATTGATAATAATAAAATATTTAACCTTCACTAACAAGTTCAACTAACTCTATCAATTAATAAAAATAACCCACCTGCTTGTTGGCAATAGGCTCGCCCCCTATTAAATGGGACTTAAACATAACTAATTAGATTCTAAAGTAATAAACCACTAAAAAAAACAACGTTTTTATTTAATCGATTAGTGCCGTAAAAATGCATTTATATTTTTCATTCTCAAGTTTCGCGCGTAATATGACGAAAACGCTGGACGCAGTGAACGCCATATTGGTCTGTGGGTATGACGTCAGTTTGCTAAGTAAACAAATACGCTGATATTTTGTATAATAATTGTATGTAATCGAAAAAATATATATTGTACTTATCGTTGATTTTCTATTCCTGAATGCAAAATATTATTTAAATAAAATTTAAATTACTTTGGTTACGAAAATTAAAAAAGTAAAAAAGTTGTTCAAATATGGAGGCTACTATTTCATGGTGTTAAAAAAAAAAACAGATTAAAAAAACTGAAATCTTGAATTGAATTTTAACATTTATTTTGTTATTTCATGAACTAAAACTAACATTTTCCGACTGCATTTTGCCTAAGCTATCTCAATAATATAATTTTATATTTTTTCTCATATCGAGTAAAATACCCTATTGGACAGAGGTAGCAGTACACCCACTGCTACCTCTGACCAACCCTTCGGAGAAACAAGGCACGATGTCATGTAATGAATATAAAAATCTAAACAATTAAGCTATTTGTAATATGTTACTCTCTTTATCTATTAGTCATAATTATAAGTCACTAGCTGCTGTCCGCGGCTTCGCCCGCGTGAAGGTCGAAAATTATCCCTTGGGAACGTATTACCGGGATTAAAAGTATCCTAGATGTTAATCCAGGTAACAAACTATCTGTTTGCCAAATTTCATCAAAATCCGTCAAGCCGTTTTTACGTAATTGAGTAACAAACATCCAAATATCTTCACAAACTTTCACATTTATAATATTATTATAGTAGGATAAGGGTATTTATAGCGTCATAGCTTGTGCCAGTGGCAAATTATCACGGAAACGTACTACTGCGACAAAAACTAACCTGTGTGTTAATCCAAGGTATAACCGATCTGTGCCAAATTTCATACAAATCCGTTCGGTAGCATTTGCGTGATTGAGTAACAAACATCCAAACATACAGAGTAACAAACATCCAAAGTAACAAACATCCAGACATACAGTGTAACAAACATCCAAACATACAGAGTAATTAACATGCAAACATACAGACTAACATACAGAATGTTTCATTTCATTGTTTGTCTGTACATACAGAGTAACAAACTTATAATATTGAGTAGGATAGTAGGATTCATCATTGATGATTATGTACTCCATTAGTCCTGATGATGACTCCTTCAACAGTCATCAGGGATGCCGTACATCGAAGAGTTCTCTTTTTGACACAGGACCACCGGATCTTTCTGCCAATTGTACGCTCCTTGTTAAACCGAAAATGACCGACCAGGATGACCGGGTTCCCTCTTAAAGACTTCCCGAACCGTGGTTCTGAAATTGTAATGAAATTGGGGGTTCTTATGTGCTAAGTTACCCTTCTGATCTTATAAGGCTATGAGCTTACCTAAGTTACTGTAATGTAACTGTTCTTGTGTTTTTTGCAGGCAACCTTTTAGATTTAACTTTTTTACATATTGGTTGAAAACAATTACGTTTTATTTAGCCCGTGGCATCACACGCGTGATGATCGAAAATTATACCATGGAATCGTACTGCCGAGGTAAAAAGTATTCTTTGTGTTAATCAAGGTTAAGGCAATATTTATTCCTCAGATTTATGTTATCTGACTATTGAAAAATCAGCCCTTAATCTATTTTCCTGATCACCCCGATAAAAAGAAAATAAAATATATATTTGTAAGGTTTTATTTTTTAATAACACACAACAATAACAATCGATAGAATTTAAGAACTTTGAGTAAAAATCACAACACACATGCTTTTGATATTAAACATAAAAAATGCACACATCTCACTCACAACAACAATAGAGATTCAATGACTAGTGAACAGGCTTCGGGATGCTATTCCCAATCCTTTCCTTTTCCTCCCTGTTTAAATTCACCGCCACTCGCACTCGCCTATCACTGTGAGTGCGAGAAGGACAACGCATCGCTCCCGCCATCTGCCGGCGTGGAGAGAAAATACGGGAGTTCAAAAAACAAAACGAAGATTGCCGGCCGGCGACAACGCGTGCGTTGAAAAAACACCAAAATATCGCGAAATACGACTGCTAGTGATACAGTGTGGTGATCTCCTGGCTCCCAGCATCCCGTGAGTACCTGACCTCTTCAATTTACCATCCTTTAGCCTGTTTACCTGAGTAGGAAACTTCAAAAGCGTCCTTGGCTATACGCGAAACTCATTCATATTTTGTGGTCCTTCGAGCCGGATACCTGTAGATTACAGTTTTTTCAGGCATTCTCAGGTTCAATTTCAATAAAAAACTCTGAGAATTGCTAGATTTTCGCATTTTAAAAGTATTATCCTACAAAATTGTGTTGTCACACTCGCAGTATGCGACTATGCGGATTCAGAGGTCGTCTTAATTTTAGTCGGGTTATATCACAATAATTCACGTAATTTACGTGACTAATTGCTGGTAATCTTATTATCTATAACTATTCACGATATTTATACACTAACAAACATTATTACAATTTAACCTAACCTAATAAATCTCAACTTAGGTTCGTATTTTCATAATCATTATTTTACATACGAAACATAATGGAGGAGGGTAAACTTAAACTTCTTCAATCTCAACGCGAATATGTTTATCGTGATATCCAAATCCTTTACGACTTATCAAAATCTATGATTCAAGATCGTTCAAAGGTATCGTCGTTCAAGGCGAGATATACTCGAATACATTCAATTCGCGAAGAATTTGTTGCGTTATGTAGTAAAATACAAACTGTGGAGTTAGCCATGAAACCTGATGCACAAGTGTGTCAAAAGTCTTTGAGTTCGTTTGATGATTTGTACTATGCCGTAATCAGTGCAGCGGCTGACTTGCAGATCGCTGATAAGAGCGGAAACGTCGACGGGACGTCACAGGCGACGGCGCCGCCCGCGTGTGCGGAGGCGTCCGACTCCATGCAAACGGGACGTAACGCGCGGCTACCGAAACTTGAGTTACCTAAATTCGATAGTAACATAGAAAACTGGCAAACATTTTATGATATTTACAAAACTTTAATTCACGATAATAATTCGATTTCGCAAATAGAAAAATTTCATTATTTAGCGTCTTGTTTACAAGGCCCGGCTTTGTCCATTATCAAAGGAGTTCCGATGACCGCCGATAATTACGAAGTAGTTTTTAATAGTTTGATCGAGCGTTATCAAAACAAGCGTATTATAGCTTTAACATATCTAGACAAATTCTTTAACCAGCCAGTTTTAAAATCGGGTAACTTCCAAGATCTACAAACTTTAACAAACGTAATTTATGAGGCATACCATGCACTCCAAGCTTTAAAAATTGAAAATTTGGGTGATTTTATCTTATTTTGTTTAACTTCGCGCGCCTTGGACTCGGACTCGCGTAATCGTTTCGAATCTCAGAGAAACATTTCACAATTACCTACTTTTTGTGAATTGTTAAAGTTTCTTCAAGATTATGTTAAAATCTTAGAAACTAGTCATTTATCTTCTAAATCTCATCTCAATAACAATCCTAACTCTCGTAACCTTGAAGGGAAAAAACCTTCGCCCGCTACTAGTAGGCAAAATAGCAGCGGATCCAAACGCTCATCTTATCTCGCAAAATCTATCTCACCTGCAAATGTGACTTGTGCTCATTGCAGTGATGCACACTTGATTTATCGGTGCCCTACCTTTCAATCCTTAGATTCTCGTGCTAGACTCGCGTTAGTACAAGGTAAAAACAATATGTGTACAAATTGTTTACGTACAAATCACGTCATAGAAAAATGCATATCTAAAATGTCTTGTACGGTGTGTGGATTACGTCATCATACCTTATTGCATATTGACCCAGCGCCATCCAGCGCCGGCGCAACTACTGGAGCGAACGTTACAGCTCATTCTCACGCCGCCGTTCCCAACCGCGATATGGTTTTACTAGGGACATGTCAGGCGCGCGTGTTCAACACCGCCGCCGGCACTCAATGTACCGTGCGTGCACTCGTGGACAGTGGGGCGCAGGATTGTTTTATCACCGCTGCGTGCGCGCGAACACTCGGGTTAAAACTCCGCCGCTGTAATCTTAGCATAGCCGGACTAGGACAAAACTCAGTCACACAAGTAAAGGGGGTGACGGAATGTACTATACGACCTGTACATGGTGATGCTCCACACTTTAATATCAAGCCAGTCGTATTAGATAACATTACTGCTCTAATACCTAGCGTTAAAGTACCATCAGTCGTTCGAGAACGTTGCAAACATCTAGTGTTAGCCGATCGCGACTATGATGTTCCCGCCAAAATCGATTTATTAATTGGGGCGGAGCTATTCCACGAAATCTATGACGGTCAACGAATCAATCTGGGGTCCGGTTTACCTACCGCTCTGCATAGCGTTTTCGGGTAGATTCTGTCAGGGGCAGTAAACTCCAATTCTGCACCTTTAAACACCGCGTGCTCTTTAGTGGCCACCACATTTAAATTAGATGAGCAAATTCAAAAATTTTGGGAAGTGGAGGAACCACCGCGCGCTGTTATCACCGTACCCGAGAATAATACCTGTGAACGCATGTACACTGATTTAACCTATCGCGAACCTAACGGACGATACGTCGTACCTATCCTCTTAAAGGATGGCGATCGTTCTTTGGGTGAATCTTACAATAGTACCTTGTCGCGTTTAACTCATCTTGAAAAGAAACTTAATCGTCAGACTGAACTTAAATCCGATTATGTTAATTTTATGCGCGAGTACGAGAATCTAAATCATATGTATCCCGTACCTAACCCTGAGGTACCTACTCTCAATCGTTATCTTATCCCTCATAGTTGCGTCGTTCGCCCAGAGAGCACGACCACTAAATTGAGAGTAGTTTTCGATGCTAGTTCTAGAACTACTAACGGTCTATCTTTAAATGATATTGTATTCACTGGCCCTAAGCTTCAAGTGGATATTGTAGACATCATAACCGGTTTCAGATTACACACAGTAGTTTTAACTTGTGACATCTCAAAGATGTATAGAGGAATCTTGCTTAGACCGGAGGATCGGAACTTTCAACACATACTATGGCGAGAATCTCCTAGTGATCCAGTTAAAGAGTACGAACTTGCGACTGTCACCTACGGAGTTAGAAGTTCACCTTATCTGGCCATCCGCACCCTCCATCAATTAGCAGCCGATCATGGCGCCGCGTATCCCCGTGCAGCTGAAGCTCTTCTTCACGAGACATATGTCGATGATATTACGACCGGCGCGCCATCTGTACGCGAAGCCATAGAACTAAAAGATCAACTTATCAATTTATTAGGTTGTGCTCAACTTGAGCTCCGAAAATGGAGTAGCAATTCACAATCCTTTCTTAAAACTTTGCCTGTAGATCATTGTCAATCACCTAAACTTTTCTCTGAAGAAAGTGATAAATCAACGTTAAAAATCTTAGGAGTCCAATATGATCCTGTGAGTGACAATTTCAGTTACTCACAGTCCCCAATCGAGGACAATAAATGTACCAAGCGTTCCATCTTATCTAGCATCGCGCGTATTTACGATCCTCTTGGGTGGCTCACACCTTTTATTTTAAAAGCCAAATTGCTCCTTCAAGATTTGTGGCGTCTTAATCTTTCATGGGACGAACCTGTGCCCAGAGACATAGCTCTAGAATGGCAAGGTTTTATAGCGGATCTTCATAATTTAAAATTAATAGCAATCCCTCGTAGGATTATACCTTCTCAAATCTGGTGGTCTGGTCCTCAGTGGCTGTCCAACGAACCATTCAACTGGCCTGTTTCAGCAGTTGAAGTGTCCGATAACGTGCCAGAACTTAAGCCCGCATCACGCGCGGGTCATACGGGTGTGACACGTGACGCTGACTTGTTTGATTCCATCCTGGAACGCCACTCCTCTCTTTCCCGAGTGGAAAGAGTAGTTGCATGGATCTACCGTTTCATCAACAACGCGAAAACTAAACGTTCTGAGCGTAACTTATTATCTTATCTGACAGCCACTGAATTAATCCAATCTTTAGATCATTTAACAAAACATGTTCAACATCAAAGTTTTAATGATGTCATATCTTTAATAGCATCCAAGAAACCTTTACCCAAACATTTATCTAAACTCTCTCCTTTTCTTGACACTCGCGGAATCTTGCGAGTGGGGGGACGTCTCAAGCACGTGTCATTACCAGGTCGCGTCAAACATCCATACCTCTTACCTAAGATTTCTCAATTGAGTACTCTTCTTATTGACCACTATCATACAACTTATCTTCATTGTGGGCCTCGCCTACTCCAATCTTTAATTATGCGTCGATTTTGGATACTCGGCATTAGAAATCTTATCAGATCGCGGTTATCTAAATGCGTGACCTGTTTTAAAATCAAACCTATTCCACTTCAACCTTTACAAGGTGACCTTCCATCTTCTCGATTACAACCGGGTCATTGTTTTAAAACAATCGGGATCGACTTCGGAGGTCCTTTTATGATAAAAGAAAGTAGACGTCGTAACGCTAAAACTTACAAAGCGTATCTTTGCCTCATAGTCTGCCACGCGACCAAGGCTGTTCATCTCGAGCTGGTTACTGAGCTCACATCTGAAGCATTCATAGCGGCCTTGGATCGTTTTGTATCGCGGAGAGGACTTTGTCACTCCATAGTCACAGATGGTGGTACTAACTTCGTGGGTGCCAGGCGTTACTTGTCGGAAGTTAGCGAAATGCTCAACCGCGAAAGCGATAGTATTTCCAGTCACCTCGCTTCTCGTGAAATCACATGGAAGCTCAATCCTCCTTCCGGTCCTCACTTCGGAGGCATTTTCGAGAGCGGTATAAAATCGACAAAATACCATCTCAAACGTATTATCGGATCCCAGATTCTTACCTTTGAAGAATTTTATACTATCTTAACGAAGGTGGAAGCCATGTTAAACTCTAGACCCTTAGTAGAACTATCTTCCGATCCCGGCGAGGTTGACGCTCTTACAGCTGGTCACTTCCTCATCGGTCGACCTTTAGTATCGCTGCCTGAACCGATGTATGCCGAAAACGAGACATTACGTACTCGTTGGCAGCTATTACAGCGCCTATCACAGAGCTTTTGGCGCACTTGGCAAAGGGACTATTTGCATACCCTACAACAGCGAATGAAATGGTTAAAACACGGCAACCGTCAGCCAAAACTGAACGATCTTGTAACCATTTATGAACCCAACTTACCTGCTAACGAATGGAGGTTGGGTCGCGTTGTACAGCTGCATCCGGGTAAGGATGACATTACTCGGGTTGTGACAGTCAAAACATCTAAAGGCTTACTTGTAAGACCTGCTGTCAAAATTTGTCCTCTTCCAATTGAACAAACTAATTAATCTATCTACTTATATTTCCATACTTATAATTTAACGCACTTATAACACTTAAACATTTTCAAGTATCTATTATATATCAAAATTGTATATTACATTTAAACTTATTTTAATCTTATCAGCTTGATGACAAATGAATCCGCATAGGCCTTAAGTCTCGAACTTCATCTATCTTATCTTGTGAAATCCCTGGTTGATTTCAAGTGGGGGGATATGAACAGGCTTCGGGATGCTATTCCCAATCCTTTCCTTTTCCTCCCTGTTTAAATTCACCGCCACTCGCACTCGCCTATCACTGTGAGTGCGAGAAGGACAACGCATCGCTCCCGCCATCTGCCGGCGTGGAGAGAAAATACGGGAGTTCAAAAAACAAAACGAAGATTGCCGGCCGGCGACAACGCGTGCGTTGAAAAAACACCAAAATATCGCGAAATACGACTGCTAGTGATACAGTGTGGTGATCTCCTGGCTCCCAGCATCCCGTGAGTACCTGACCTCTTCAATTTACCATCCTTTAGCCTGTTTACCTGAGTAGGAAACTTCAAAAGCGTCCTTGGCTATACGCGAAACTCATTCAACTAGTAAAGTTAGTATTTTTAATTAATAGGAAACACGTATATTCCTTTCGCTTACACCAATTACATGTACCTACTTAACAGTAAATATTAGTTCTTAGGTACCAACTATTAGTTGTATATCGGTATATATTTTTTAAATAGACAGTACAATATTCTGGATGTCGTTAGTGTTAAAATTTTACATTTCTGCAGGAGGTACATTTAAAGCACTGAACATTGTACGTTACCATTACGCATTATTTCCAAAAATATATTTATGTCGGCAATGTTAACACCAAAATATTAAAAAGAAATCGGAATACAAAAATGGAAAAATTCTTGCACATGGTCTCAATAATTCTTATGCGTATGTTTTTTGACACTGATCTCTATGGGATGACCATCGAATGTGACGATGGATGCAGGGCACCTCAAAGACTTCCGTCTACTGCAAACCCACCAGGTCCTATCTCCAGATATGGTACTCTTCGAGTATCGGTATCCATGAAACCATAGGTATGGGGTCCCACCACAATCTTGCATAACCACGCTACCAACTAAAAAAATAATAATATTGTATTTTTTTTTGTTTTAATTTGCATAGTTTATTATTTAATTTAAGGGGGATGCGCTAATGTAGGCCGCTCTCTTAATTTACTTACGTTTGTTTTGCAATTTGCAGGTCAGTTGACACTGACGCAGAATCATATTTTAATCAACATACAACCTGACGGGGTCCGCAAGAGCCGATCCCTGTCAGGGGTGCGGGCTGTTCGACAGAGATACCGTCGCCCCTGGCACACAGGCAACTGAGGGAACACGGGTGGGTTTTAGTCAGTAAAAGTTTGACACGCCCTCCTGCTCCACCCAGAGCGGGAGAAGTTATATGATGATTTCCCAGACTCAAAAAAAAAAAACGGGTAGATATGTTGATTGATATGTGATTCGCGACCATAATAATTTTTTATTAAGAGAGCATGGTTTTAATCGAAATGTTTGAATTTGGGGGCAATAAGTAACTCCAGAGACAAATTTGGATTTGAACGCCTAAGACATATAATAAAAAAAATACCAATGGACTGTGCTTTCTTTCTACATTTGCCTACCTTATTGGTTAAGAATGTTTTTTTTACAACATTTTCTCCTGGTGGCTCTAAAACGGTGCGTATCGCTCTTTAAACGAATTTGTCAATAGCTTATAATTTCGTTAATCTTTCTGATCTTCAGATTACCTTTATTTTATTTTGTCTACAATCAGTCTTTTCTTGCACTTCTCATAACTTTTCTTTAACTTATAGTTTTCTTCTTTTTAGTTCGTCATTTGCTATTCTTTCTATAAACTTTACTCCTATCTCTTTTAAACGTTTTTCTGTCGACATTCTTGAGACGCAACTGATATCTGGTGGCAGACATTTAATACTCGAAGATATCGGAGAACTCAGTGGTGTTGTATCCAAGACCTATTGTATATTCTCCCTTTGTTTTCTGTATTCCCTTTGTCTCATCTTCCAGGTGATATTTGCTTGTTTCTTTTCTTTTGGTGTTAAGTCTTTAGCAAGCCTTTTGACTTTATGGTAGTGTTCACGGTGCTTTCTTTTGACCTCTTCATATTTCTCGGTATTCTGTTTAAGTCTTTCCCTGTACCTTCTTTGTTTTTCAGCCGCCGATAGTCGCGCCTTTGCAGGACAAGAAATAAGTACTTCTGGAAATATTAATAACAGTAATTGTAGGCTTACTTACCAATACTTTAGTAATTTAATTGATCAATCGAACTATAAACGTATGTAGTAGTTATAAAGCCAAGCACGATAGACCTTCCTTCTCCAATATCAAATCAGTTCACTGTAAGTAGGGGAACATGAATAATAGACGTGTTCTTCGTCCTAATTGAAAGTTGGTTATAATAGAGCCAGTTTTACTTTGCGTGCTACAAGCTAATCTCACTAAGTACGTTAATGGGTTATACGTTGTTTTATAGCTAATAGTGCTATAGAATTTCGTTTCACATAAAAAAAAATCTCATATTTACGTTTCAGAGAATAATCAATACGCAGAATTCTTACTTTGAAGGCTTTTAATTTATTGATTATTGTTAATACATTGATTATTGTTTCACATAAAGTTTAATGTTAGAATAATCATATTATAGAATAACAAATCCAATATTCTTTATCCTTATATTGTTTACTTAATATAAAACTTATTACCAAGAGTAACATTTTATTATTGTTTATGTTTATTATTTTATTCTTATTATTGTTGTTGGTCATTTCTGTTGGGGTCTCAGTTTTAACCAAACCTACTGCTTGCATGCTGCAATTGAGCATGCAGCATGCAGCGTGCAAGCAATCATGCAGCATGCAAGCAAGCATGCAACATGCAGTAGGCATGGTTTCTGTCACGGCTCCGGCGCTGCGAGGCTCCGGCGGCGGTCCCACGCGAGTTTATCGTCGCAGATGGTATTCACGCTCACCACCGCAGCTTCGGCTTGCTGGCCAGCCCCAGCCGCGGCACTCAGCGTCAAAACAACCTGCTCCCAGCTCGCGGGCCGCCTTGCCCCTTCGCGCCTACGCGGATTTAAATTAAACTCTAGGGGTAGGGCAAACAAGACTACGTGGAGTCGGTTTTGCAACGATTCGTTTCTGTCACTAACTTTTGTAGCACAACATATTGACTTTTTAAGACAATATTTGAATTCGTTGAAATAAAATACCATGAGAAAATACACAGAACAAACAATTAATTCTTCTGTTTGTACGATTCGTTTCTGTAAGCTTGTTAAACAAAAAAATGTGATTTAAAATTCTTTGAATTGTGTTTCTGTGAAATATGTTTCATTCAAGTAAATAGTCTTTGAAACAATAATATTCGAAATAAAAATACAAAGACCAAGTATTATATGAAACATTTTCCGGGTAACGAAATTCTATGAAATTTCTGTCTGCGAAACAGAGGATACCGCTTAAATGTCTTAGGAGTTACCAAGAATTTATATGAAGTTAACGCCATAGCCATCCATGTGTTTTCTGGAGAAATTCTTGGAAGTAACTTAGTATACGAGAGGAATACTATTAGAGTAAGGAACACAATTTATAGATCCATCAACTCAGCCTATCGCAGTCTATTGCTGGATATAGGCCTCTCCTAAGCTGCGCCACAATACTCTATCCTCCGCCTTCCGCATTTATAGATATGTTTTTTGTAAAAGTGGTTTGACTTATTACAGTTTTGTATTATACATGATAAACTGTCTTACACCGTCTTTTTCTTTACTAAGAATCAACCAAAAGAGAGAAGTATCAGTTCATTTATAATGAAAGTTCACAAGTAAATGTGGTCTCCAGCCAGAAATTTGTTGTACCTATGCTGCGAATATTTCTAGTATCCTGGGTTACCATACAATTTTATAGAAACGTAAGTTTTCTGTTGCCCCAAACAATCTTAGATACCTACAATTGTGATATTTCTTTTGTGTATGATTATTGTCAATAGTGCATATTTTTAATAAATTGTCGGGGGTTTTGCTGATTGCATGTTTATAAAGACAAATTTTATTTAATTGCTTAAATAAAAGTAGGTTGTTATTCAATAACTTTCATTTATAATTTATTTAGGAAGAACTTTTTAGATCACATTCTGAGGTTGCCAAAACAAGAAGCTGGCAAAAAAGAAAATGAAAGTACTTATAAGATGTATCCGCAAGCATGTAGCTCCTAATTGAAGAAGATTACTGAAACAAGCAACTTCGAGTAACAATAACGAAAAATTTGCTTAAAATTGTCAATGCGTGTGTCCTTTTTTCCTCAAAAACTGCTCGCCGAAAGACACGCCGGATCCACAACAATTCTCGGCGTCTCTCTTGGTGCAGATCCACCAGACTTTTTTATTTCTCGCTCTGTTCTTTCTGTAACGGTAGCCATCGCACTCAAGATACGTTCTACCAGTTTCTGTAGTTACGTATACCGCTCCTGGAAAAGTAGAACAAATATTTAAAAGGTGGTCACTATATTAGAGGCTACAGCCCTCTAAAAAATTGAGGGACAAGAAAAGAGTGAGTTTAATTGAAAAAGGCACCATCTGCCTTGCACCTTGCAAGTCTTGCACCAGTTTTCCTTTTCACCGGCTTTCCTTCTAACCGGATGCAGGTGAATACCAGTATTTTACGTGGAGAGACCGTCTATGAGGGGGGCGATACCCGTATTTTTAAAAACGCTCACATTCCAATGACAATCTCAATCTGTCTAAAATACCTCGAGTTTCTCTACATTTTGAAAAGTTTTTGACATTGAATAATCAATGTCAAAAACTTTTCAAAATGTAGAGAATTAAGCCGAGACGAGATTGCGACTAGATTGTGAAAAATTTTCAAAACGAGAATTGTCTATCTGACCTCAACAAACCAGTTTCTGGGCAATAATAACGATACCCCTTAGTAAAATTGCTTGTCAGTCTTTCGGGCTTCTGACTACCCGTACTGACTGAAAGATCTACAAACCTTCGTATTGAATCACTCTGTCTATTGATGAAAGCCACACTAAAATCCGTTGCGTAGTTTAAACGATCTAAGCGTATAAACCTGAAAAGCGACTTTGTTTTATACCATGTAAAGATATAAAATTGTCGACACGTGGATAATTTCAATGTGAATGAACCTAATTCTTTACTTAGACTACTTTCTATGTCACAGCAGATCCACAGCGCACCTTTAAGGTTCTATTTCTGCAGAACCAGAACACTCTACCATGAGCCGCTTGCTTCTTCCTTCTGTAAGGAGCTGTTCCTTCCGTAAGAGTAGCCGTCACAATATAGGTTTTTGCCATTCGTTTTGGTCATGAACACTACTTTTAAAATAAAGCTGCTAGAATAGGCATACTAAAGAAATATAAAACTTTCTCGAAATCGATATAAAAACCATTTTTATTCATTTTAACAAGTTATTAGACTCAAACATTTCCATGCATTTTCACATTTCTTAAAGTCAACATATATTTAATTTAAGTAAACTATACTCCATTTATTATAAACTTTAGAAAAAAGAGGCTCGTAGAAGCAAGAGTGCAAAATATTTTATTTCAAGGTTAAGTTATAACTTTTTTAGGTAGATTTAAGACAGTACTAAATACCGAGATAAACGAAGTAAAAGTAATTTTATTTTAAATAATGTTCTATTTGTAATAACATCTTCATCAGACATTACAAACTTACAACAAAACGAATGAATGAAACCAACAATCACATGATGATTTAAATCTAATTAAGATTAAAGGAAATAAAATACATTTTTTTACAATACTTTATTTTAAATAACTACTTTTGACCCATAATACGTTGGTAAAACTTCGTCGTCAACAGCTAATTTAGTCACTCGGTATTGTTCACTCCTGCTTCTTTAGGTTTTTAGTATTGACACTTTAATTTTAAATTGAAACGAAATAATTATTTAAATGAAAGTCACATAATTTCACAAGATAATTTGTTACACATGATTACAATAAAGTGTGATAGCTAATATTTAAATAAATTATAATAAATTTGGCATTAATCGTAACTGCAACACGTTTAATGTAATTTTGTTACAAAGTGTACATTAAAAAGAACCTTTTTTAACTTCTGTCTAATGCTATTGTAAATGGAGTATAGGATTAAATGAAATTCATAAATTAATTAACAAAGACAACTGACAACACAACAAAAACCACTCTTTACCTAGGTCAGAATTTTTCAGCAGTCGGTACTATAATAACTACAAGACCGTTGGAATCAAACGACCATTAAAATTATATGGTATAAATTCCAAGCAAGCGTGTTAACGTCAACGCGCCTATATTTTCTCAGTCCTTTCAAAACAAAAATCCTATTCAAATTAATATGAAAACCTATTCTAAAACTGCTCGAATGTAATTAAGTTATTTTATCGCCAGCCTGTACAATATAAGGTCGACTTTGCAGACAACCTTTACAGTACCTACCACTCTGAAAAAACTCAGTACTTATTGGTTGCTTGAGTCCGCAGTGAAAACAGGCCGAAGTGTAAAAGCCACCATTGTTATGTTGCAAAAAAAAGAGATGGTAACTTTCGTCCAGTATAGCTCTATCTCTCTCACATTCGCACAATACACAGACAAATGACATTGTACTGAAGGTCGATTCCTTTGAATGTTAACGCTCAAAATCTTTTCACAATCGCAATACCATCGACAATCAGCCTAGCCTTCTACGTGAGGGTCGGCTTCCAGTGTAAGCAGATGCATCTTAATACCATTATTTTACATGGAGCGACTGCCTATCTGACCTCCACAACCCAGTTAGTAGGTAATACTGGGTAAGGACTGGCTGTCGGACTTTCGAGCTTCGACCCGTAACGACTGTCAAAGATCCACGAATGACAGCCGGGACTAATGGCTTAACGTGCTTTCTGAGGCACGGAGGGGTTTGGGTGTTTAAAGATGGTCAGCGATCCACAGCCCAACCGCGGCAAGCGTAGCTGAACCTGATCAATCGACCGGTGCGGCTGATAATACTTAGCCACAAGCTCCACCTCAGCGACA
Source organism: Antitype chi (assembly GCA_947359405.1). NCBI lineage: Eukaryota > Metazoa > Arthropoda > Insecta > Lepidoptera > Noctuidae > Antitype > Antitype chi. Next base: position 16,338,375 of record OX375820.1, on the reverse strand, counting down.
ATCAATGTCAAAAACCAGTCATAACTCTAGGGAAATTAGGTATTTTTGACATATTCAGACTGAGAATTTCGCATTATGCGAACATTCTTAAAAAATCATAGCTCTCATTTTTGTACGAGAATTGCCCCCTCCGATATAAATCACATCGTCACTTTTTTTTATTACTGCCGATATAGTCAATGCGTGTGCGCAGATTTTTTGAAAACATGACCTCTATGTGAGACTACGGACCCACAGCAGGTCTTAGCAGCTCTTTGAGTGCATATCCACCAAACTTTTTCGCCGGCACGGTTGTTAATTCTGTATTTGTAACCTTCACAATATAAGTATGATCTACCATTCTCCTCCACACAGGTTGCTTCAACACCTGCAAAATACATTCACCATATAAAAGGATTTTTGAATATAAATCGATTCAAATTAAAATAACAAAAAAAACCGTTACCGAAAATGGCAGAGTGCAAAAAAAAATCTCTTCTGCCCGTTATATCTATCATAAATCAGTCAGGAAAAGTATCTCTTGAGATTCGAGGGATTTCAGAGTTAAGAGCGTTTATTCTGAAAATGGGCAACGTCGCAAATAGCTGTCAAATATTTCACTGTTTTGATTAATTTGGCGAATATATGAAATATTGACTAAAATATTGATTGTGAAATGCAATAACACCGAATATTTAGTTTTAGATGTAAAAAAAGAACTTGGAAACTTTCCAAATGCCCTTTTTCTCCTAAAACGGTTACAACATCAAATTTAGTGTTATAATTGCAAATCATTATTCATATTTTAGGTCACTAGTTAGCGATATTTCATACTTCCATACAGTAATATAATAAAAACAGGTAAATATTTGACAGCTATTTGCGACGTTGCCAACTTTCAGAATAAACGCTCTTAATCCTTTAGAAATAGGAAGTTAAATAATACCCATGACTACTTTCAACCCTTAATAGATTGCCAATACATTTTGTGACAGTATGTATAACTAAAGTTTAAAAACAACAATAAAACAGTGTAAGACATGGAAAAGTTTATTAATCCTCACACATTTAATATTTACAAACAATTGATCGGTACATTTATTGACAGAAATTCATAACAGACATCATAAAATCATTGCTACAGTGCAAAGTATTGGTTGTGATACTTAAACTATGGTATATTGGGAGAGACTAGAGAAGAAAAAGATTGACTTTGTCTACTTTTTTTACGGACTTCTTAGTCCGTATTCTAGAACATGCTCTCAAGCATGGAACACGATTTAAAACTACTTATATTCGAGTACCAACGGTAAATTTTGAATCGATATTCACGCTTGGGCATTGGTTTAGAATACCTTGAAGACCCTTAGGGTTTAGCACTCAATCCAAAATGGTGTATACAACATGCATCAGGATGATGTGGTCATTTTTGAGAGTGGTGGTACAGACCACGAAACTGATCAACTTTTATGGGGCCAAAATAGTACTCGCGAAAACATAATCAGTCGTCCCATACATTTGGGACGAGTAGTTTAGTATGGCAAAACTTGATAATTTTTTCGCGGTTACGATGAAAGTTACCATGAAAGTTGTTCAGTTTCAATGGTCTTTACCACACCTTTAAAAATTACTACACCCTAGTGATACATGCTGTATAGCACCAATTTAAGAACAATCTTCATAGTCTACAACGGAACTAAATGGAAGAAGTGTATGCTAGATCGACCTCGGATTTATTTTGCTGTATAGTGAACGAGGGGCTCTATTTACATCATGAAAAAAGTTTTCCTTAAGTACATGTATTTCTGTTTCAGTGCTCGTAAATAAACACATATAAAAACAAAGTTTAAATCTAAATTACAGCCAAATTTATTTTTAGTTTATTTATTAAAACCTTAATGATCCAAGAACCACTTTAGGGGACCCCATTTATAATATAAAACACTAACAAAATAGTCCCTGTGACTGTTAACTGACTTCATGTCAACAAGGAGTTTTTGAGAATAAATCTAGCTGCAAGGCTAGCTGACAAGCGCTAATACGAAAAAGGCCTCGCTTGCAAAATAAATCCCTAATTGCGTCTCGCGCAAATATAGGCATTTAAAACATCATACTGTCTCTGACCACTTCAAGCAACTGACAGAAAAAGAAAGATGTTTAATTCTTTTAACGCTAAATTCGGTCGCTTATTATAAAAATATTCAGAAACAGGTCCACGGTACGGTGCTAACGAGACATACAAAGGTGTAGTTCCAAGAAACAATTCATAAGAAGTACTTCATAAAAAAATTGTTTTACGAATTATTTCTATTGCATTAATTCCCGAAAATAACACGAAAAATTAACAACGTTCCATAATAAGATTATACTAGGAAGATCTGAATATCAGACTTCAATGTACTCCTATAGTATAAAAAACTGTTCTACATAATAATATATCGTGTTGAATCACCCCAGAACGACCCGGCGCAAATTTCATGCGCACACAGGCGCATACTAGTTCGGATTCCATCGGAACCAATAGGTACAACAATTCATAAGCCAATTGGTGGCGTAATCGACTCGACCGGAACAAAAGTTCCAATCGAGACCAAACCGTACACGTAGAACAGTAAAATAATTCGCAAAACTACTATTACACTAACAAAGTGGCTAAAACATCATGTTTTCTGTACTTCAGCTAAGGAGACTGTCGAAGGCTTTCTGCCATACGTTTTTCTCATGGCAATGACGGGGGATAGTCTTCACCATTTCCCCATCATCAGTAATGATGGAGCCGGTGCACTTCAACGAGGTTCTCTTATAGCAGACCCACCAGATGGTAGATCCTGACTCCTTGAACTTTCGGTACCAGTAACCTTTGTACCAAAGATAGGTCCTACCGCAGCAGTTTTCGTAGAAAACTGTAGAAGAAAAAGAGATTGATGAATTGGAGGCAAAAATATTGCTAGTCTACTTCTAAAGTCCTATTTTCTATATGTAAACAGTTGTATAAAAAAATAACTATGTTAGAAAATTTACCTACCATATTTACAAACCATATATTGCTTCTTTATTCATCCGAATGATAGGAGAGGATACCACGCAGGGTTCTAGAAAAATACTAGTGGTTTACTTCAGTCCTTTAATTTTAATATCAATAAGGTGGAATGCATTGTTTTTAACCCAATGGTTAAGGCCTCCCCTCTCATGCACGAGGTTGTGTGTTCAAATATGGTCAAGTATCAATGCGACTTTTTCAATCCGTATATACATAATAAATTCTTCTTAGACATTATTGACATTGGTGGAAGAAAACAACAGAGAAAAATAAAATCTGAAATCGCCAATCCGTCTTAAGCAAGTGTGGTGATCAATTTTTGTGCCTTCTCTGTAGGAGAACAGGCCTTTGCCCAATAGTGGGACAGTTACAGTTATTATAATAACAAAATCAACAAATAAATATTTTTCGCTAGAATGCCCTTCTACATAACATAACTTCATCAATAATTCCCTAGATAGTAAATTACCTACCTAAAGTACCTTTAGTAAAGTAACTTTTAGTACGCAATATACTACAAGGTATGTCAATATTTAGAAAAAGCTTTGTAAAAGCTTTATTAAATAAGTGGCAACACCATTATTTTAACCACACATATCCCCCATATTTATAAACGTTACTTAAAGTTAAGTAATGAGTAGCGTCTGTTTAACCATACACTTTTGACGTTTAAATGTATCTTAAGTTTAAGCAAAGTTTATAAATAAGAGGGAATGTATTTAAATTTAAATATTAAAACATGAAGTAAAACATTGTATCCCTTTTTACGAAAATTACGCGGACGGAGGAGTATAAAATTTGGCACAGTTAATGTTTACATGGAGAAGGAGTGCGGAAAGCTAATAAATATCTTTATATGATAATACTTTAGTTCAAACTTAAAATTTAACTGAATTATGGTCGAATTTCGACTATTGGGCGACTACTCGTATGTTGATATACAGGATAAGTTTTTAACCAGTGCGCAAACTGTCACCATGAATTCAGCATATCATTATAGGCCCCCAGCGCAGAAATTTTTCGTCGGTTATACAAAAAAAATATCAGTCGTTCCATACATTTTGACCGCGTAGGTATTGCAATTTTCTATGAAACAGTTGATTTTTTTCGTATAACTGACGAAAAATTTCTGCGCTGGGGGTCTAGAATGTATGCTGAATTCATGGTTACAGTTTGCGCACTGGTTAAAAACTTATCTTGTATACACAAACAAGTGTCACAAGTAATTGTACTATCTGACATAATATGTCAGCCTAAGACATGTCAACTGTCACCGCCCCTGAACAACGCTACAGAATCCAAAAAGACTTTGTAAGCAAAAAGTAAGATCATTGCCTTTTGCACTTATAAGACACTTGCGTATGTTTTCCTCTTATTTTGACGATGCATTTTTGCTCGGTAACAGCAGAAGTTACACATTTCTATTTATTTCCTCCTCTTGCAAACTCAAAAACATTTTGGACATATGCCTTTCCGAGGATACGCCACAACCCACTGCCCTCAGGCTTAAAAAGGTGGCTGAGACAGGCTGGATGCGGAAGGAACGGAATATTTAAATAAAATCCTCCAAATCCTATTGTTATATTATGTAGATACTTCAACTTTATAATTATGTTGTTTCTGTTACCTATTATGTCTATGTTATACAAAATCGTAAAATGAAAAGGAAAAAGATATCTAAAGTTTAGTTTAAGCCAAACGAGCGAATGCACATTCTACCCAACTCTATCAAACTATTTTTTCGTGAACAGGAATGGAGAATATCAAGAAAAATATTTCTTGCTTTTGTTTTGATCGTATGTCCGTTTGGTTCAAACCCACCTTAAGAGAAGTCTTCTGAGAGTCTTTTATACTTTATTAATTGCTAAGTAAAAAGGCGTATTATCGATTCGCCCACAAATAAATACCCACGTACAAGTCGCCAACAGAAAATAACATATTATTGAAGGGTCGATTCGCCCGATCCGGGTGGTTCAAACCCACCTTAAGAGAAGTCTTCTGAGAGTCTTTTATACTTTATTAATTGCTAATTAAAAAGGCGTATTAGTGATTCGCCCACAAATAAATACCCACGTACAAGTCGCCAACAGAAAATAACATATTATTGAAGGGTCAATTCGCCCGATCCGGGCGAGTAAATTCGTGCGAAACGACTAATAATTGTTAAAAAATTATTGCTATGGGTTCAAGGATGATTATGCAGATTTTTTATTTGGATGATGACACTGCCTTTGGTGCTGATGGCAACCCGGCAACCTTTCCAAGCTTGGTTACAAACCCAGTACCCGCGATCACCAAACATGTGCTTGAAATTAAACCGGTAATGGTTTATGTGTAGCAATGGTTTCCCATGCTTCGTCTGCGAGAAGACTGGAGATACTGAAAAGGAAAAGGCAAATAAACTTATTTTGAAACTGAATTAATTGTACACAACTAGTACAATAGAATCAATGAACTCTCAGCACTCTCCACTACATAAACAATTACCGTATTTCCATAAAAATATAAAACCATGTTTCAAAACTAATTAGATAAATACCATTACATTTCAACAAAAACCAACTTAGCTAACCCAAAATGTTATATAGATATTAGATTTATAAAAAAAAATGTTTATGATTTTTTATTTTTGTGTATTTGTATAATAGAGTATGAAGGTGTCTTTAGATTTATATTCTAAGCATTTTGTATTGTTCATTGGAGTATAAATAGTATATAAGGTAGGTTTTACACCCATGTAATGTAATTTTGGGAAGGGGAGGCCTATGTTCAGCACTGGACGTCTTTCGGCTGTAATGATGGTGATCATGAAAGTAATATTGTAAATATTCGTATGCCGCTTTTAGCGGCCGATGTGTCATGAACAAATTATACTAACCATCTTTGTACCTACCATATCCGACGAATTACCCCCTTATTTATAAACGTTGCCTAAAGTTAACTAATGATTAGCGGCTGTTTAACCATCAATTTAGGACGTTTAAACACCTCTTAACTTGAAACACCGTTTATAAATAAGGGAGTTAATGTCTTTGTCTTTGAAAACTGACATTTTCATATCCAATGTCCACTAAGTGGTATGGATACTAACAAGTTATAATTAGTAACTTTTTGTAGAAGCAAATTATTTAAACAGCTTGCATCGCAGGCCAGGGATAATTGTTCAGTATACGACAATTAATAATTATTATAATGAATTAAGTTATTAATTTCAACTTATTAACAATAGGGTATTTTACTCTATATGAGAAAAAAACTAAAAATATATAATTGAGATAGCTTAGGCAAAATGCAATCGGAAAATGTTGGTTTTAGTTCATGAAATAACAAAATAAATTTTAAAATTAAATTCAAAGCATACTGATTTTTTGTTATTGTGTTTTTTGGAAACTTTTACTCTTCGACATTTGTTTATTATTACATACGCTTTGACATGAATATTTACTTTGAGAAGTATAATAATGTTATTATTTTAATTATTGTGAATGTGAGAGGACTGTGTGAGTCATGTTTTGTTTTTTTTTTGTTTTGTGTTTCATCTCTTTCTCAGTTAGTTTTTAATGTTAATCTGGCAGTTTGAGTAATTTATGCGGCCTACCCAAATGTCCTTTCTTTGGTATTGTTCATCAAATCGTTGAGCTCCTCAAGTTCTGAGTTGAGCTGCATGATTACAAAAAAATGTGTGCACTGAATGGACAGGTCCACTCAATCTGTGTGGTTCTTTCCTCAAAAGACCATTTCAGACTCCAATCCACATTGTCTTCACATGATCTGACCAAGATTATGTATTGACTTAAAAAGAGACTGACCTCTGTGTTTGTTTCGGCCTTTCTTCTCAGAGTAGTCAGATAGGAAACGCCGACCTCATGTAGTTTTAAAAATATGATTGACGAGTAAAAGTGTTTGTACTAACCTACTTACAGAAATAAAATCATTTATCAAAGATATCAGATTTTCAGTTTTTTTTATCTGTTTTTGAACACCATGAAATAGCCGCCTTGTTATTACGGCATACGGCATGTCAATTGAACAAATTTGTACTTTTATTATTTTCGTAACCAGAGTAATTTTTATTTAAATAATAATTTGCATTCAGGAACAGAAAACCAACGATAAGTAGAATAATAACTATTTTTTTTATTACAAACAATTATCATAAAAATATCAGCGCATTTGTTTACTTAGCAAACTGTCGTCATACCCACAGACCAATATGGCGTCCACTGCGTTCAGCGTTTTCGTCAAATTACGCGCGAAATTTGAAAATGTAAAATTTTAATGCATTTTTCCGACACCAATCGATTAAATAAAAATGTTGTGTTATTTTTTAGTGGTGTATTAACACTTTAGAATATAGTAAAGACACTTTAAAAAAACGAGTGTAATACCCTATTTTGTATAGTGTTATGACTAGCTCCTGAACCAATCTTTTCGTCTTAATTTTCTAGACACAAAATCAATGCAATTACAGAGAAACGAACATCAAAATTATTATCTTTATTAACATAACACAAATATTTATTTCATAATGTTAAGAAACGCATTTGTGACAATATGAAACTAGAAAATCACTACATTACTGAAAACATTAGAACTGTAACAATATTATCTTCAACTTAAAATAAAACTCGGTAAACTAGCAAAATTAAAATGATCGTAATTCTACTAATGCTATAATAATGCCAGGAACTATATAAGAACCGTACTTCATGCTATGGTATAAATTGCTACTGCAGGCGCGCCAGAGCCATGGACGTATGCACGACAACTAATCAAATTATGAGTACATTTCTTCAGTGATATTATAAAAATAAACGCATACATATCTGCCGAAAGAAGCAAAGGAGCCGAAAGAATCGAATTTCGGAATTACTTGCATGAAATCCTATGAAACCTTGCACACTTGTTACCCTCTTATTTAAAAACGTTGCTTAAAGTTAAGGGTGTTTAAACGTCAAAAATGTATGGTTAAACAGACGTTGATCATAACTTAACTTCAGCAACATTTATAAATATGGGCTTAATATCCGAGCCGAATCGGACGGAACGCCCGAAGAATTCGGAAGCTCTTTTTAATTCGGCACGGTTAATTTTTTCGCCGCGGACTTGTGTGCGTTTACCTTAAGTAAATAGAGGTACATTGGTTTTTTTTGGGTGGAAATCATCAAATAATTTCTCCCGCTCTGGGTGGAACAGGAGGGAGTGTCAGACTTTTACTGACTAAAACCCACCCGTGTTCCCTCAGTTGCCTGTGTGCCAGGGGTCGCGGAATCTCTTTCGAACAACCCGCACCCCTGGCAGGCATCGGCCCTTGCGGGCCCCATCAGTTAGTGTTAACATCTCTTTGGGGCGCGCGTGGAACACAACGCGCCGTCGACCCAGGCTTGATCCTAACCGGACAGCGAGCTACCCATTACTCGCCGTCCACAAGCCTACAAGCCCGCGCCTACGGTGACAGGGAATCAACCTGGGATTCCCGACGCTCAGGGCATCTCCTGCGGCGACTAAGGCCGTGAGGGCGCATATACTGCCTCTTCCTCACATGCGCCGCCTCCCTCTTCGCGAGCATTACTGCTTCGCAGAAAGAGGTGACGGCTACCCATGCACTCTCGCTCCGTACCATGGCCTGGACCAGGGCTGAAGGTGACAGATCGCCGCCGCCGATCGCCTCCACGAGGACACGGCGGTGCTCCGCCCAAGCCGGGCACACCTCCACCGTATGCTCCACCGTGTCCTTAGGGCGATCTTCGCAGTGGAAACATCCGGGCGTTTCCTCCCACCTTAAACGAAACAGGAACCTCCCGAAACAGCCGTGTCCGGTGAGGACCTGCGTCAGGTGGAATGCGAGGACGCCGTGGCGCCTCTCAAGCCACTCCTCGATGAGGGACTTACCGCCGCAATCGTGACGTGCCCAGAGGTACATTGGTTATAATAGCTCCGCCAGTGGCATGTTAAAACTTGGCTGGTTAGCCAAATTACATATCGTCTTGTCTCTTTTCGCTCCCGATATTTACGATATGCCGCCTTTCTTCCACGTGTCATCTAACAGTGTGACATTGTGGTATTTTAGATGATCGAATGTCGGGTGGGTAACCTATTTACCTCTTTTTTTATTTATGATGTCATTATATTCCCAGCTTAGACTGACCTCCCACTGTGCAGAAAGGCTAGTTAAATATTGGCTTGATGTGACGTCGTGTGTATATCCAAAATTGCCACTCGTACAATAAAATACCATTGGTTAATAATGGTTATGTTCCTTCATCTTGACAATAACGTCATCCAGGGTCACCACCGACGCTCTGCAGCCCTTGTTTGCTTGGTTGCAGTACCAGTATGTCTTCGGACCGTTGCTGTTGACAAAGTTAAAACGCTTGCCACCAAAGTGCAGGACTCGGTTACCTTTCCATGTTTGGGTGAATATGGGACCTGTGGGATACAGATATAATTATGATTTTATTCGTAAACGATAGCACTGTAAATTCCAAGAAAGATGACTGTTTGAGAAAGTTATTTTCAAGAATTTTGTACAGTCAACGTTAAGTCTATAGTAACATTTGAAACACGACAAACGCCCTTACAGCTACGACATAGAGGCGTTCTCAATGTAAAATGTTACTAAGGACGTCCACTTGGAAACCACAACATCAACTTTACAAACAATCTATGAACCCAAGATAGTACTTAACCTAATCATTTGGACTGGAATAAAATGATTGAATGGTGAGATGTGGTTATATTGTTAACATGATTTGTTTAATAGACACAAATAAGTTAAATCACATTGAATACACGCAGCTACTTAAATTACTACAAAGTTAGATATATTTTGGTATTTTACCCCTTACTGGTCGGGTGACTTGAATTTTTGTAATAAATAATCCTAGTGTCTGGTGGACACTATTTGATCATTATAAATTAGACAGATTATTACATGCTTATAATAAATTCAATAGGTATAACTTGGTCTAAAAACTACAATATCTATTGTAAATTACATCTAACAAATATTTACGCTCTAGTAATGAAGATGACTTGAGATCATTTAAGTATACATTGTAGGTACATCGACAAAATATTTTTCTACTTAAAACAATATTTGATAAATCTGCAGATTTCATCGACCTGACCTTGAAACGTCAGGTCGATGAAAATGGTGGGACAAGGATCAATGAATTGACCCTCAAGGAAAAGGTCTCCCCATAGACTCATAGCCAAATCAGCCCATAAATTGTCCCCAGTCTCTCTCACCGAGGAGACGCGGACCCAGTGCGGGTTGGTAGATGTCACATGTCTTCAAATTTTTGGTTCTAGGACACGCCGGTTCCCTCACAATGTTTTCCTTCACCGTTTTGAGAGCAGTGGTGATGAAATAATTTACACAAATTAAAGCGCCAGTCTAGGTGCGACACTACGGACTCGTCAATGTCGCGGTCGTTACCATTGGGCCATCCAGGGGTGCGGCTTTTTCGAAAGAGTTACCGCGGCCCCTGGCACACAGGCAACTGAGGGAACACGGGTGGGTTTTATAGTCTGTAAAAGTCTGATACACCCTCCTGCTCCACCCAGAGCGGGAGAAGTTATTTGATGATTTCCCACACAAAAAAAAACCCTTAGTTCATCACTTTAGACTCATACTCAAAGTAAACCGGCAATCATTGCCATTGCACAGCCATTAATTTGAGCATCCCTAACCGTGATATGAAACTGAATTGATCAATCTGTTCGACCGCAAATGCAAGTTAAGTGCCAAGTCAGTCAGAATTAAATAAACAGTCAAGTATGTTATAGATGTCATCCTAAACCTTTTACCTCATTAGCTGATTAAGGTACTGATTTCACCAGGTCTTGTAGATGACTAATAAACTTGTTTTGTTTCTAGGTACATAGGCACAAGGCCAAGAAACCGGTGTATGCAGCGCAAGTACAGTGACACTGTAACTTAGATGTTACATCCCGGCCAGGGGAGCAACTTAAAGCAGCCTACCATGCTACACTGCGTGGCGCCAGAAATTTCTTCGATTTCGATGGATAGTTTCAATACAAACATCACAGACTCTCTAAAGAACCATCTTCCTATCATAATTTAGACTGCCTTTCTCGGCATCAAGTAAAGTAGCATCGAAACGGGCCAAGTGTCGACCCTCAATTCTGGCAGTGAAATTTTGCCAGCTACAATGATACAAGTCAGTGGTGACAAGGTTTATAACTGGCACCCTGTCATACCGTATCCACTTTTCGACTCCTTCCCGTACTTTGGTAATCTATATTGGCTTGGCGTATTGGCCCTTAAAGGTTTTGCAACAAAAAAATATTCACGTAGCTTCTATTAAAATCAGCTTGTCTAAATCTAAAACTAATATTAGTTTATGAAATGAGAATTTATTATTCGCCAGTCTTATTTATTTATGTTTTGGCACACTACAAAATAATTTAATAGAACTAGAGATTTAATTTAATAATAAAGTCAAGTGTAGGTAACTAACCAAGATAGCAATTCCCATACATTATGTAATCTCAGACAGTTGAAATTTCAGTAGTTTATCTTTATTATTAAATTAATATTAATAGCTTATAAATATTTGTGCATGCGTACTAGTAATGAAGATTCTATTCTATAGATGACTAGACTACAACTCATAATTGATGCATTTGACGACATTTCATAGCAAGAACACCTATTATACACATTTGGTATTAAAACTTTTCCAAATCGTTTCATAGGTTTTTCCTTGTTGACAGAAATGTTGTATTTAAGTAGCAGAATTAGAAATAAGTACTGTTGTAAGGAATGTTAGCGCACACTGAAGCGCGCATAAATGATGCAATATTATGATGGTTTGATAAATATTAAGTAATGCCTTACTACATACCAAGTTACAACTTTCTTTCTTAAAAAACGACCCTTACAGTTGGGTGCTAAAGAATGATTAGTTGAACTCTAACCTTTTAACTTTAATATCTGCTCAATCTTGTTCTGGACCCGACTGTGAAGTTCGCTTATAAACTTGTCCTGTCCGTGAGGTATAAAGCCATAAAACTGGTTGGGGTGTTGGTACATTAACATCAACACTTTTATATCGCAGCCCGGCGAGGGAGCGAACTTCACGCTGGCAACCATCCCTTGTTGCAACGCCTTCGTGAGCTCGGTGAGTGCGATGCACGGCTTGATTATAAACCATACCATATGCATGCCCATTTCTTTTCCAACACTCAGAAATGTTTCTTTCGGAATCAAGTGAAGCTGTAACGATTTTGGCCAAGTGGTCCCATTTAGATTTGGCAGCGCAGAAACATCAGCTAAAATGGCGCAAGACAGTGGTGAAATGGTAGTTCTGTTATGCCGTTTCCACTCAATTATGCCTGACCATATTCTGTGGTACAGTTTGGCCTGAAGTTTCCTCGAAGATACTGCGGTCACTGAAAAAAAAATGTACCTATTAAGACCAATGTTCATGAAATCTATATCTACACTAGTATCAGAGTTAATGTATTAATATTATTAAACAACAAAAAAAATGATATCAACAGCAATATTTTGGATCGCTACGGATGAGACCTGGATCCCTTCACAACTAAAACGTTTTTTTTTTTCACGAGTTTGTTTTTAATAAAAGACATATTTTGGAATGTAATTATTTGATGAGTAAATTGTGAACATGAGTTGATAACAGGCATTATTATAGTATTATATTAGGACTTTGATTATGATGATATACGGTAGATAAAGTACTTAATTAATACAACATTTGGTAAATGTATTGACCCTTAAATGATCGGGTATTTTTTTCTAACAGACCAGGAGGTCGACATTGACTTGTAGTATTTATTTTAAAGTGGTTCTTATAGCGAAAGCGGCAAGGTAGCGAAATTTAAATTTTCTCACGATTTTAGCAATTTTCAGGTTGTTCCTATGATGATCTACATAAATATGATTCGCAGCCATAATAATTCTTTATTAATGTAATTATTTTCATTAATAACCTTTTTGGAAGTCGGTTAAAAATCATTGATACGAGTTGTATCACCCTATTGAATGACAATTTTCATGAAATCGTCACTTTTAAGGAAAATTCTAACTTAAGGAGTTGCATTGCTGACTAGCTTTTGCACTTTCATCCCCTATTTAACTCCGTTATGGGTTGAATTTCGAAAAATCCTTCCTTATTCCTTGTCTACATTATAATGGGAACCTTTTTGCAAAATTACAGCTTTCTAGGTCCAAGAGTTTGAGCTGGGCGTTGATGAGTCAATCAGTCAGTCAAGACTTTTCTTTTTATTTATATAGATTCTAGCGATTTATAATTCTGGGAAGCCATATTTGCTACGGTCGCAAATCATATTTAGATCATCATCAACATACAATCTGACACTGACTTCCAAATTGCAAAAAACGTAAGTACCTAACTTTGAATTTGGTGGGTTATCTTAAGGCATATTAAAGTAATAATCATTCAGTATTCACTCATTGCACCGGTTTTTGTTTTCATAATTATTGGTGGACATTATAGATTAATCAACCCTATTGAAAACATAGAACATCATTACTACGAGATTTGTATTTCTCTTCTGTTTCTTCGGGTATTTTGACAATATAAATAATGAAGTTTTATTTATTAGTCACTTTACATACTTAATATTAAAGATAAATGACCGAATACTATATTTAAGTTATTTACTGTTGAATAAAGACAGTTCTTAATTTAATACTGATATTTTTTTCTGCTGTTTGAGATTCATTATTTCATTAAGAGTATAAATAATCTACTGTATAAAGATTAATAGAAAAATTAAAATTAACGTCTTGTTTTTGTTTACGTTCATGAAGTTCCATTTTATCTAATAATAAATTATTCATAAAATAAAAAAAATAAGTTATATTCGAATTATGACTAGCAGAAGGTTTATTTTCGTACTTTAAAAAGTTCAAATTGGGTCACAATCTCGTCTCAGCGACGCAATGACAAAATAATTGTAAAAAATAAATAGGACTTTTTGACAGTTTGAGACCAAGGTAAGATCGCGAACGTTCTTCGTTCACGAATCTAAAATGCTACATCTAATATGGATATTAAAGAGATGACTAGAGTATCATTAAAGGATCGGTATATTAGTACAACACATTTATGGAAAGTACACTTAAAAGCTACATTATGTAAGTACCTATAAAAGTATAATTGAAAACATTTCAAGTAAGTACATAACTATACGACATTCAGTATCTTTCGTCAAAATAACACATTGTAAAATACGGTGGTAAGTCATTGCAGAACCCATGCGTTTAAGTTAAATTACCTTTTTATTTTGACCTGTTTTTTGCATTATTTTTTTGCACTTTGCATAATTTTGCTCTTATAAGTTCATGAAGTTTAAGAATAAAACGGTTCTGGTCGTTTGGTACAAGGCCTAGATACAAGTTTGCGTTAGGCGTGTACATAAGCACTAGTATTTTGATGAAGCAGCCAGGAGATGGCCTGAACTTCACGCAACCGACCATTCCACCAGTCAAAGCTTTAGTGAGCATATCGAGTTCGAGTGATGGCTCCATTTTAAACAGCACAGACTTTGTGTACTGTAGAAAATGTCGTCCTCCAATTATATCAAGCGCTTCCTTCGGCAATAGAAGTAGTTCTAACAAATGCGGCCAAGCGTCCACTTTCAGTTTTGCTATTGTACTCGTGGCCGCTAATATGTCACAACACACTACTGACACGTTGCGTCCTGGTTCCCTGTTATGCCGTCTCCACTGTATTGCTCCTGTCCATACTTTTGTCAGCCATGATTTTACCTGAACGACCGATGGCGGCTCTGCGTTTTCTGGAAAAAAATATATTTGTTAAGGCAAATGATCTATCTATGAATAACTTTTCTCTAGATCTGCACAATATCATATCTCTATTATTACTGTTATCACGCACTTAATGAAGTTAATTGTTATTCTTGATCGCAATAAGAATAAAATACAATTTAATACTGCTTTGATTTATTTTGCAATATAATACTTATTGTTGGTTGGTTACAAGAACATAAACTATTATCTAAAAACTTTATTATTGTTATGCTGCGGTTCCACATTCCATTAACTGACCGGCCACACCGCACGAGGACAGGCTGACAGGCCGTGGCACCCGTCGCATCCGACGAGACCTGCGGCGGCCCGTCGTCGCTGTCCGTCCGATCCGTCGGGTGCCTGTCGCGGCCTGTACGACGTTTCTTTTTGCTTTGTTTATACGCACGTGCACAAATACATGGCATGGGCCGCAACAGGCCCCGACAGACGTACCAACACCTGCCGCGGCCCATCAGCTAACGGGCCGTGGAATCGCGGCAATTCTTATCTTATCTTATCTTAAATGATGACATCGAAATAATTGGGTTAATTTAGATTTCAAGCCAAGTCTATCACTTTACCAGGAGAATGATTTTCAATCTGCGCCCAGAGTTTATTGATCAGAGTCTTTTCTCTGGGTATTATTCCAATGAAATGCTCCGACACCTTTATCAATAGCATTAGCTTCAATTCTCCGCCAGGCGGGGTGGGAAATTCCACTATTGGTATCAATCCACCCACCAAGAGCTTTTCGAGTTGGTCATATGTCCTAGAGGGTTCAATTTTTATCAGAAATTCTTGTCTATCATGAATGGGACCTTCTTGGAACTTTCTGATCAATCTCATTGTGATCAAGTGCAAAATCAAGGTGTTCGGCCAAACCACAATTGAGTCTTCGTTTGGAACTGTTAATTTAGTTGCCTTCAAAGATAACCAGAGGTGTTGTGATTCAGGCGAGCTGGTAGAGCATCTTGGCATCGTCCATTTCAGCCGACTGGTCCATTCCCCAAGCAGGGGCCGGTTTAGCACACCAAAAGGCCACGCGGACACTGTAGAAAAAAAAATGCATCAGTCTGTTTGTACAGTCATCTAATAAAAACATTATTGCAATAAGGGTATACTTCTGTAATAATCTTTCTGACGAACGTTTTATGATTTCAACTTTGTCAGTCAGAATGTGAAGTATAATTAAAAAAATACATTATAGAGCCTCCAAAGATAATAGTATAGTTCACTACATATGCTAACATTTTAATAGCATTTATTTTTGTAATATTTTAATGGATAACGAAGCTACCATACTATGAAATTTCGGAGTATATAATTTTTTTTTATTGTTCTGCTATGGGTTTGTCAATCAAACTAAGAATGATTGATATGAAAAAATAAAAACATATATATATTTCTTAAAGCTTTTAATATTATGTATTTTAGTAGCCCAAATCATACTGACGGGTAATATTTAACCACGGCACGGAACGCTATTCTTAAGTATTTCGTAAAGATTGCGTAGCGATACGAAAGATAGTAGGCAAGGCAAACCATAGAGTTTATTTTTACATATTTAATTTTTCCATGCAGCTTGGTAACTTGTACTTAAGAAAACGGAATTACTTCAATGTAAAATAAGAAATATGATGATATTGCATTTATGAATAACTAGCGATCGACGCCTGCTACGCACGCTGTTAGGGGGGGCGTCCATTAATTAAGTGAGGCTTTCAGCGGGGGGGGGGGGGGAGGGGGTCGAGTCGAATCTTACCCAATCGCACGTGGAGGAGAGAGGGGTCTGGGCAAACATCACGTAAATTATATTTATTTCCGCAAAGAAACAATGTAAAATTGCGAGAAAACTGGGTTAAATTAAGTAAAACCTGTTTATACGTCAATATGGTTAAATCCTACAAAATAATATTGATCGCGGTTATACGAACGCCACAACGTAGCACAGCAGCGCTTCGATTGTTAAACCACCACCACCCAGCCGAGCCAGCCGAACGCAACGCATAAATACAAAGCAAATAAGCACAGATTAACGTTTTTACACTCGAAATATGCATTTTAAAATATCTCACGTGAGATTATGGGGAGGGGGGAGGGTCGAGCCAAATCTCACGACATTTCACCAGAGCGGGGGTGGGGGTCAAAAAATCGCCAAAAATTCCTCACGTAATTAATGGAAGCCCCCTTACGATATATCAAAACATTTCAGACACGAAAAGCGACTTTAATGTATAGTAACTATGTATAGACATTCCATATAAATATTCTATTATTCCTTCAATTATAAATAGAATACCCACAATAAAACACTGATTACTACAGCAGGACTTAATACTATACCTAGTATAATGAAACTTATAGCATTAGAACAACTTAGTAAAAATACTATACGTGATGAAATGGCGGAAACTTACTTATTTACATAAAAATTAAATAAAATGTACTTATCCTCTAACCAATTTGATTGTTTATCTAATAAGCTGCTTACATACAATTTTCTTAATAGATATTCTTTAACTAAAGATCCTTACTATTACTTGACTCTCAATAAAAAACCTTTTTCTAAAACAAGCTTTTATCTAAAAAGTTATAAATATTTTTTCTCAGAATCTCAATTATTTAAATAAAAGCGTGTTAGATTTTGATGGCAGGAGAATTATAGAACATTTATTAGCATGTTACACCTTTATTTCTAAACGTCAATATTTTTAGTTCGTTTTATTAAGAAGTAATAATAAAAGCTTGTTTTTAAAAAGTTTAATTTTCTTTTTAACTTTTTAGTATTTACGATGCAGGATTTACTACGGCGTAGTTCGTAGCAGCGCTTTTCCGTTATGTAGCTCGTAATAATTCCTACACATATGTGTTGTTTTGACCACTTAAAGTGTTATGTATTTTATATTTAAATTAAAGCTTGTAACTTACATCTATTTTATTAGTTGGATTTTTTTAGGTTTTGGTAAATTAATGTTTAAATTAGTTATGTAATTACTGGTTAGTTATTTGTAACGTTTCTCATTCGATCCATTTCCTTTACGACCTTATTTTCCCAAATTTGATGGGGTTGCATACGGATATTATCTTGGATCAAAGTACTCATCAAGACGAACCAAACTAGCCCAAATTCGATGGGGTTGTGTCGTTTTATTGCGGAGTTCCTATGGCCACCTTCCAGCTCCAGCATCAGATCATCCCCATGTCATTATAATATTGCATTGTCACACAATATACATAGTACATACAAAATTTCAGCTCAATCGGAAACCGGGAAGTGGGTTACATTTTTATTTGCAAGATTTCATTACAAACACCGGGACAGGTGAAGTAAATAAAAGCTTGTACTAAACAAGGACTCAGACAACAAGGAACTCAACAACGTACAAGTGAACAAAGTGTAGCGAGACTCCACTACGAGAATATTAAAGGTACCTATTATTCTCGTAGAGCAGTCTCGCTACACTTCGTGCTACGTCGTAGCTCATGTTGCGCTACGAATGCTACGACCGTGCTACCTCTTTGTCATTCAAACCCATTAATTATATCTCTTTTAAATATAGCATAGCATGACAACTCGTCGTCTACATTTCTCTTAGGGCCGATTTTTCAATCCTCAGTTAAACAGACAGATAGGGTTTATTCGATAGATAGCAAAAAAGTCTGTTGTTCAATCGTCAGATAGGCTTTATTGGTCGAATAATTCACTTAACTGAGGAATAAATCTATTTGCCTCTTTGACGGCCAGTTAACCGCTTATTCCATTGTTAAATTACTTTGACGTTACTAAATTTGAGGTTAGTCTTCGTGGTTTATAATAAATAATAAGAAATGGATATTTTCGATAGTATTGACGACATGGCAATTGAGGAAGAAGCCATAATAAATTAATATGTTAATCCAAGTGAAAGAAAAGAAAGAATTGTAAGACCGAGGGTCGAACAGTTTATCGCGTGGGATTCAACAGAATTCCATTGTCGATTCAGACTTACCAAAATATCAGTGCAATATTTGCTGTTGTTGGTAAAAGATAAAATAAAGAGCAAGACACAAAGATGAGTTTTTATAAGCTTGAACACATATGTTTATTGGTATTGACTTGCACAACGTAATGAATTAAGCACGGTACCTTACCTACTAAAAAAATACATTTTGTTTCAGAAATCAGTGTATTTGTGTTGTCTTTTAATTTTATATTATTTTCTTAAACCTCTCTACTAAACTCACAAATAATTGAACCTCAGCATTATTAAAGTTTGCTGAACGCTCCCTCTTTTTGTTTTCCATTATTATCAATTCAGAAATCACAAATAAAAAGACCACACAGTCAAACTTACAACCTCGTAACATTTTGAAAAGTGAAATGACGACGCTGCCATCTGTTTGAATCACGTTTAGTCCGTCCCGTTCTAACATTCGCTTATTCTGTATATTTGTTTCACCTCCCTGAAGTTAGCGTTTTCACAGATGCGATATTCGGTCGGATAGATAAACCTTGGTTAAATATCATTTGAAAAATTGACAACCACTTAACCGACGAATAAAGAGTCTAATAACTTTATTCTCTAGTTAGCTATTGGTACTTTTAACTGAGGATTGAAAAATCGGCCCTTAATCTTTCAAAACAACAACCCTTTTACTTAAAACAAACAATTAAAACAAACTACATTAGATCCAAAATGTATTTTTAAAAAAATGCTGGAATTTTAATAGAAATAAAAACTTACAGAGGCCTTATGGGTGGTTATGCTGATTCTTGACTCTAATGATCACGTCATCGTACGTGACGATGGAGACCCTGCATCCTTGTGGGGCTTTATTGCAAACCCAATAGATCCTTCCGCCTAGTTTCCGTTTACAATTGTACCTGTGCCCCTTCATCTGAAGAAGCGGAGTACCTCTGTTCGTTTGCATAATTCTTGCACCTGAAATGGAAAAGAAAACCTTAAACAACATGACTCATTCAAATCATGCCGTTATTTTCAAGTCCATATGGTTATGAAGAAATAATAAAAGGCATGGAAATAACATTCTTCCTGTAATTTTATTGTGCTTAAGTCTTACTTTAGCATTAAGGCTTCATCTGACAGGCGTGACGAGACAGCGTGAGGCGACGCTTGTAGAACATACCGTCGGGTATAGCCGACAAAATTAAAACGTGCCCAACACGCTACCGTCGGCTAAAGCCGACAAGAAAACAACATTTTAGTGTCAAATTAAATAAAAAAATGATGTTACATTTTATTTAAAAAATAGGGGACGATAAGCAATGATTAATTAATTAGTTATCGATAAAATTTTGGAATCCCTATTATTTTTTGTAGGTATTTGCGCCGAATTTGTGGCATAGAGGAGAGTAATATAATTTGTGGCTTGGCGTGGGAGGGACGCCGATGCATTTACACTCTGGCGGTCAAAAGGAAGAAGCTTCTAACTTCTATAGTGTTCATCTTTGCACCCGAGTCAAACGTTAAGTTTGTTGCACGCTGATGTCATCTTGAGATATCCCTTTTACCCGTATTACAAACTCTCACTCAAAACTCAAGCGGTCATCATCATTAACATCACACAAAGCCCGGCTTCACCCATTGCTGAGCATAGGCGTTACCTTTCTTGTTCCAATCCTCTCGCTCCCGTGCCAGCCTCATCCAGGTTCTACCTGCGATGGACTTGTAGGAACGCTGACACATTCATTTTGTATTCATGTTCGTATATGCAGTGATCGGCGACACTAGTTCGCCCATAACCACTGCCAGCTACAGACGCGCGTACATTTTCATATGTGCCCCCATGGTAATACGTTTTGTGAGTAAAGAAACATCTGAACATTTCTAACGTTTAATTTCTCTCCGTACACACCCACTTAGAACGTCACATATAAATAACACACATATTGTCACCATTATGTGTGTTGTTTATATGTGACAAGCAAATGGTTTAAATGTGTCAATCAAATTAGGTATTTTAAAACTATTTGATTTCTTCAAACTAGTTTAAGTAATACTTGAGTCTAGATTAAGATTCCGGGCCTTGGGCTCACGAGGAAAAGTTATACCTAAAATACTTAGCACGTTCAAATTATTATTTCATACATTAAATTCAGCAAGAAAGATTGTTCAAGCTATGAGATGATTCAGGTTTTCAAATAGTATTCTCCGATTAAATAAATTTTATCTAAATAAAAAACATCAACAAACGGTGCAAGCAATAAATAAAACCTTTTCAAAATACAACATGGGATCTATATTTGTTTAAATATTTTTTATTAAAACAAAAAGTTCGAAGTCTTATGAATAATAAATAAATACAAATGAAATACACATTTCAAACTAAAATAATATATTAATAACTTTAACACAATAAGCTGATAGAACAGAGAAGCTAAGACCAACAATTATGTAAGAAGCGACATACCTACATACTAAAAATATAAAAAAGGTTAGTAGGTAAATATTAATTAATATTAAATTCAAAAGATGAATAAAAGGCAAAAGGTTATATTTGGCTAATTTATAAACTTATCAACAATGATTAATTACTCAATAAGATTAATTTATACCTATATAGTAAATATTATTTTACTTATGGAAGCAACAATTATCGCACTTTCAGGACGGTTTATTTTAAGGAATAAACAAAACCATGCAACTAGTGTAGACATTACCTATGTAAAATATGGGACTACTCTGTTTGACATATTATCTATGGCAATAAGCGATTACCAGAGCAGGCGTTAGCACAGCTTGACTGGTCATTTCAAATGATATCCTGTGGCCCTAGTGAGAGTTTCGTTTAAGCATCTCGACCTAATGCACCTACAGCAAGACTGTTCAGCCGGGTATCGGCAATCGGCATTTCACTTGAACGTGCGGAATTAAATCTCAGCGCATCTCCCTTGTGATTGGATAAAATAGCACGTGAGCAGCACAGTTGGTACATAGGTTGGTACATACAACATAGTCGATATTTTTTTTACGTTTTTTGCAATTTGCAGACTATATATAATATGTTGATCAAAATTTGATTCGCGACCGTATCAAATACCATTGCAGAATGAAAACCATCAATACAACACTCTATTAATAAGGAAATAAGAATTTCGCGGGCTACCATAACATATCCCCTTAACGCGTTCGGGCGGTACGCTGATTGGTTGATTCGCCACCGTTCAAACACAACGTATAGAGGTACGTAGCGTACGGTAGCGTACAAGCTATGCTTCTGTCTGCTCTGAATCTATCTTAATGATTATGCACACATTTCTGTTTAATCACGATATCATTGAAGGTAGTGATTGTGGCTCTGCATCCCATGCTGTTCCTACAACAGATCCACAAAGACCTGGCTCCAGAACTGCGGTTGTTCCGGTTAAACCTGTACTTCCCCACTTGGATCGCCGGCTTACCATAGCGCGTCTTAGTATATATCAGAACTAAAAAGGTTAAATTAACAGTGTTAGAATTTGTACCGAAATTTTTGCCCCGAAACTGTTTCTGCATTCGATAAAGTAAAAGGTTACGAAGTTCTTTCAAACTCATTTATTACAAACTTATATCTAATCAGGAGCACCAGCACAATCTAACCTCAAGAAGGTGACCACTTAATTTAATTAAGAATACTTAAACACAAATAAAAATAATTAGGCTTTGACTAAAGATTTCATCAATAAAACTGAACCTTAATCATTAAATTTCAAAACATTAAACTAATTAGATATTTCATAATCCATTTACATATTAATTCTACTATAATATTATAAATGTGGAAGTTTGTGTACTTAATCACGCAAAAATGGCAGAACGGATTTGAATTAAATTTGGCACACAAATAGTTTTGTAGCCTAGATTAACACATAAGATACTTTTTAACCCAATAAAACGTTCCCTTGGAATAATTTCCAAACCCCACGCGGAGGAAGCCCCAGGCAAAATTGAGTTGCCAAAGAGGACGTAATATGGTTTCATAGGAGATGGAAGAATAACCTAATTGCCTGTATTATATGGGCATAAGATTCTGCGACTGTGTTATGTTAATACTGGTCAGAATTGTTTTAAGTCAATTATATCGCTCCAGAATTAGCCCGCAATACAGCTGAAGTTCTTCTAAAGCTATGTCCGGTGTAAGAATCAGCATCTGGTAATCTCAAAAACTTTGCGATTTCTTTCGGCATGGTACCAAATTTGTTCACACTAATAGGTTGAACCGTACATTTACCTTTCTGATAATTTTGAAAAAACCTTTGACTTTTTGCTTTTTTAGAACGTAGAGCTTCGTATTTCTTTACTATATCATAAAACCGACCGTGAATAGGAAATGATCGTGGTATATTGGTTTTACTATTAGTGACTCTGACTAGGAGCATTTTGCCATGATTTTCTATATCTTTAGTCGTTATAGCATGTAGTTCATGTCGTCTACATCCACCAGCGATTCCGAATATTAACGCAACCTGGAAAGAGATGAAACCCCTATTAGGTATATTAGTTAAGCAATAATACAAAATAACATTTATCACTATAGTAGGTAAATATAAAAGACATCGCACATATATATATAAGCACTGTACCGGATCAGGGTCCTACTCTCAGTCCGATAGTCTGTCCCTTGCTGCCCCTCGACCCGCGATGCCCTAAGCCGAGGTCCGTACCCCACAGGGGGTGCCGTTAGCGAGCAGTCGCTATAGTTTTAAGGTTTTAAGCCCTGCTTGGAACCCTCCATTGATTAAGGTTACCACAGCCAAGTTCGGTTGAGCATCCGACAACCTGATAGGTTGACCTGCGAGATATCATTACCAAAACACAAAAAAAATCGGTGTCATCTCGCTAAGACCGTCAACGAGACTATCTGACAGTAGTTAATCCGTCAAATTCAATATTTCGGACGGGCAAAAACACATCGGGGGTACGAACAACTGTCAAATCGTGTTGCCATTAATTTTTAGTTCGAGCCCTGATCTAATGTTATGTCCGTAAATGATACGAGTGCTGTGGTGCTCCAGTAGTAATGGCCGCAACTTACGTGTGTTGGTCGTAGATTCAAACCCAGACAGGCGCTTTACTTTGTGTTATTTATTTCATCACCCCTAATTTCAAAATGGTGAAGGAAAACATCGTGAGGAAACCGGCATGTCTTAGAACGAAAAGTTTGAAGCCATGTGACATCTTCCAACCCACACAAGGCCCGCGTGCTGGATTACAGCCCACGCCTTCTCACAGAGAGGAGGCCTGTGTCCCAGCAGTGGGAACGTTATAGGTTAATTATGCTATGCTATGTACGCTGTAATTGTCATGTCACATTAGTCCTTTAGTTATGAAGATTATTATTTTCTAGCATAAGTTGAATGTGTGACGACTCGCCGTTAACTAGGCGTGAACCGAACTTAAGCTTGTTACTGGATCGGCTCGGCATCACCGCAGCTAGGCTTCGGCGATATTGAGCGAACCGGGAACACGGGCGGGATTACGGCACGGGGACGACACGATTGCGGCTAGGTATCGCCTCGTCTACTACTAAGCGGTTTTTGGTTGACAGCAGCCTCACATAACACATAAAGTAAAGGTCGGATGGTTGCCACAATTTTTTAAATCACTCTATAATATCTCAGTACTGCAAAATACTTTATTTGTAAAACCGGCAGATACTTTGGATTATATCTACAAATTTATAAAAAATAGAATACAGTATCTTTAATATTTCCGGAGTATTAGCTAATTTTGCGGACCTCTATGTTTTGGGACATCTATCCCATATAGGGGATAGTTGCCTAATCCATACTCGTATAAATTACGTTTAGGGTAAATGCCCCGCCGAGAAACAGGACATCTATTCCGCAAAAAGTTTGGCCGCATTTTCCCATCCCAAACAATCGCATAGAGACATGCGATACGGTCAACTTATGCTCGGTTCCTATAAGCAAAAAGGTAGGCCTCGGTGACTGCTGTTCACAACCTGATGTCGAGCCGAGGCGATGCCAATAAGTTTGTTTTACAGTATGGAATTTCGTGGTCCCGAACGGGTCGAGTTGAGACGCCGTTCATCTCGTTTAGTGCTTATACGTGTACGTTGACCTTAAGTAGTTCAACTGACCTTTGTTGCCAAGTACCGACTATCCGGAGCTTCTTTCAAAAACTTTTCAACGTCATCTGCTGACAATATTTTGAACTGATGGCTTTTAAAACCGTCTGAGCGTCTCTTTAAAAAGTCTGCCAGGTTGTAGTATGTTTTGATGTCAACACCAGTTTTGATAAAAACAGTGCTTTTTAACTTGGAATGAATACACCACAGCGTGCTGGGCTTGTATTTAAGTGCCAGTTCATTGAAGTATGCCAAAAATACATTCTCACTAAATGAGTTGTAATTTTGGCTGATTTTCCACTGGATGAAGTTGTCATATGTTACGAAGTATCTGTTCTTTGATTTTGGTAACAGACTTTCACTTTCGTTTTGTGCGTTGGCAAGTGGATCGGTGAGAATTAAATCTAAAAAAAACAAAAATATTAGAATCATACTAGATGTCGACATTTCTAAAATGTTCTAAGGAATAGGTAAATACAAAACTATTTGTCAATTAGGTATATGAATCTGTAGTTTAATTTGCGCAAAGAGAGACACTGATGAATCAGCGTAAGCAGGCTTATTAAAAAACATGAATATTTTTTGTATTTAGGTAGCACACAAATTAATGTAAGTTTGGTGACAAAACTTAATAATGAAATATTATGCTTACTTATCACATTTATTTATCAACACAGATTAAATAATTATTCTCAAAATGTTGAGACATAAAATAGCTGAGATGAAAAAAGACCCACAACAGGTATATACGTGAGCTAATATAAAGTAACAAGCTCGCGTGTTTAATACGATGCATTATCAAGGCTCCTGCAAACAGGGGCGACGCGACTTCCGTAGAACAATTTCTATGAAAACTTCATGGAAATCTCTCTTGTTCTACAAGTTAGTGTCACGTAGCGCTGTTGCGTCGCACCTGTTTGAAGAAGCCTTTACCAAAACGCGGTGCAACCAGACCCACTTGCTCTCAAGTGTGCTGAAAACACAAAACTACATATGCAAAACGAAAAAAACCTTATCTACACACTGATTTATTTGCCAATTACATTGATTTAATAAGAAGTTTTTTTTTTTTTGTCTAAAGACCATGAATCGAGATAATACATAATAGATATAAGGGTGAACTACATCTAAGTTCTTCTACAAATGATTATGAACATGTTTATAGTGAACAATAATCCCATCCACAGTAGTGACGGATGCTTTACACGCCACATTATTCCCATATCTTCTACCGCTTCGTATACAAAACCACGTAGCTTTGGGTCCTCGACATCTATTGTTCTTATAGTAACGATAATTGCCTATAAACAACATCGGTCGACCCGTCTTTGTATGCGAGAACAGGATGTCTGTAAAAAAAAGATGGAATCTTGTATTCTTAAGTGAATAATAAAGATGAGGTAAAATTTTGAATGTATAATTACTAAACTCGAATTATTTTTTCTCTTATATGATTATGAGATCCTTTAACCCTGTAGAAACCGTTCTTGTATGTGATGATGATAGCCCTGCAGTCACTGCTCCTGGCTCTACTACAGCACCACATCCCAATTTGACCATTACTTCTAGTGAGATTGAACCGATGCTTCCCGAGCAAGATGACCGGCGTGCCGTAGCGGGATGTCGTTAAAACCACTGTAATTATGAATGGGATGTTAGGTACTTACTATTGGTTAGTATGTGTATTCTTAAATAAATAGGTAAAGATTAGGCATTAATACTAAACTTACATCTAGAGACGTGGTAGGAAAAAAGAACTGGGGACGCAGCAGCTGCTGCAGCCGTGTTTTATATTACACAAACCATTCGCAGCAACTTTTGGCCCCTCAATAACTCTAATCTATTTAACATAAACCCACGAGGTTTGGTTTATTTCTTTAAAACAGCTTAGAGATTATCTAGAACTCCGAATTTCATAAATACATCTCAAACAGTTTTGAGATGTTAAGTGCAAAAATCGGCATTTGTTTCACTGGCTGATGATATAGGATAAATTGAAGCTCAATTTTGACTTGGCTAGTTTTCATATACAAGTTATCTTATATTTGGCAAATCAACTTATATGCTGAACTAGCTATTTCCAGCGGCTTCGCCCGCGCGGAACTTTCATCCGCTATTTAACGCCCTTGGGGTTTGAATTTCGAAAAATCCTTCCTTATTCCTTGTCTACATTATAAAGGGAACCTCTGTCCAAAATTTCAGCTTTCTAGGTCCAAGGGTTTGGGCTGGGCGTTGATGAGTCAGTCAGTCAGGACTTTTCTTTTTATTTATATAGATGTTATACGTAAGTTTCTGTTGTTATATTGTAAGGAAGATATCTTACTCTCATTAAAATTTTGCTTGCTGGTTAAAACAAGCCAAGTCAAACCTTGAGCTTCAATTAACCCTAAGTTATCTGCTTTGTGTAAATAACAAGACTCTTCAAATTTAAGAAGTTATATATTTCAATAGCAAACAATATTGTAGCAGAGAAAAACAAGAAAGTGTGTTTTTAATTTATTTTAAAATGTTGAATTTTCTAATGAATTATTTTCAGTATTTTTAATTAATTAATAGGGTCTTTTATTTTTATAATTAATTTTAGAACTTTGCGCTCCCATTTTCATATTAATGTTTTTGATGAGTTTTGTTTTTCTACATACATAAAACTCACGCCTTCGTAACATGAGGGAGGAAAAAGCACAAAACGCCCCC
This sequence comes from Antitype chi, assembly GCA_947359405.1. Classification (NCBI taxonomy): domain Eukaryota; kingdom Metazoa; phylum Arthropoda; class Insecta; order Lepidoptera; family Noctuidae; genus Antitype; species Antitype chi. The sequence goes on along the minus strand of OX375820.1, from coordinate 16,310,761 downwards.
TGCTGGGATCGTACAATACAAATTTTGCCTCGTTTATGTTCAAACACCAGATGCCCAATTCTCGTATTCAAAAACGTTCAAAATCTAGTCGCAGTGTCATCTCGGCGACAACGAAATGTCAAAAACTTGTCCAAAATGTAGGGAACTCGAGGTATTTTTGACAGATTGATACTGAGATCCGACTTTGAACGTTAATAAATAATAAAATAAAATTACGAGAATTGCCCCTCAGGTCATACATTTACGCCGGTTAGTACTATGCACTTGACCTTTCTGAAGATCATCACCAATAATGTCAATCCTACCCAGTCCTCCTTGGGCATGTCCCAGTGTTTCCACTGACATCTGCCTTTTCAATACCCTTTCGTAGTCGCATCTATAGTCTCAACATGAACAAACCGTCTAACACACTCTTTTCTATTTTTGATATAATATCTTTTCAACCGCAACTTTGCCTTATCACTTCATGCCTCAGCTTATCATTCATAGTCACACCACACATGCTTCGCAAGGATCGCATTTCCATTTATTTTTCTCTTTTATGATTATGGGATCTTATGACCTTGTAGAAACCATTCTCGTATGTGATCATGGTAGCCTTGCAGCCACTGCTTCTGGCTCTAGTACAGCGCCACCACCCAATGCGACCATTAGTTCTGGTGAGAATGAACCGATGCTTCCCAAGCAAGATGACCGGCGTGCCGTAACGTGACGTCGTTAAACCCACTGTAATTTTATTAAAAATTGGATTACTTACTTACTAAATGTATATTCTTAATTAAGTAGATAAGTTAAGATTAGGGTATGAAAGGTAAAGTTTAGAATGCATTGTTACTGATATATATTTTTTTTTTCTCTTATATGATTATGGAATCCTTTGACCCGGTAGATCACGTTGTCGTAAGTGGAGACGGTAGCCTTGCAGCCACTGCTCCTGGCTCTACTACAGCTCCACCACCCAATGTGACCTCTAATGTTATTTCTCGTGAGATTGAACCGATGCTCCCCAAGCAAGATGACAGGCCTGCCGAACCGGGATTTCGTAAAAACCGCTGTAATCAAGAGCGGAATTACTTACTTACAAAACCAAGGTTAGCCAATTTCTTCTACGAAAACGATTTCTTTTAAGCAAAATACCTTTATTTCATGACAAGAACTTACATTTATTGTAATACGATAGCTTATTACCTGCTATTTATGTTACCTTAATTAAGTATAACAATTAGGTATACACCGGGAAATTTTAATGGTTGTTTTCCCGCAATGAAATGGTTTTGTCTTGGTAACACAATCGTTTTATAAACAAATAAAATATTAGAAACAAAAAATGGCAGATTAACCACTACGAAAAAGATTATGCCGTATCACAACGCCCGAAAGTTTATTTTGCTTTGAATGTTTATGCATAGCTGTTCCCTTTGTCGGCGACGCGTGCGATTCGAGTAGTACCTAAAAGTTACCGCTAGTGTTACTATGGATTCTCACGTTTTCGAGTTGATGAATATAGTTTTAATTATTTAAAAAAAACTTAATTTTTTTACTATTACTTTATGCTTCGAAAGTATTCCTTATGACAAGTTGTTCCGCCCCGGGAAAACAACCATTAAAATTTATCGGTGTATATAGATAGTTAAAAATAACAAAAGGATTTTTTTATGCCACCACCCTCATCTCACATTACTTCTAACATACCGACTACCTTATCGGTATAGAATGTGAGGTGGATTAAGAACTGGGTGCTACGACTCTTACGTAGATCAATTAGGTAGGTACTTATAAATTATGATTATGCATATGCTTAACGTGTATGATAGTTCCGTCGGCTACAATAAGGGACGCTCGACAACCACTGCTCCTCTTGCTGCAGAACCACGCGGCTTTGATTCCTCTGCTTCTGTTGTTCTTATAGTAGCGGCAGTTGCCTATGTCCAGCACTGGGTTACCGTTTCTCGAGCGCGCAAACCGTGGCTCCAGGTCTTCCAGAGATATTAAATCTGAACAAAAATTTTACAGCATCCGTGAGTGTGTCAAAGAAAATTTAAAAAAAATGTCGTTGTAAAGATATTTTACCTTATTTCAGAGTCACGAAACTGACATCAAGATTCAAATTGGTGGTGCAATAATAATGCTTTTTTTCTTATAACAATTTTATCTAATACTACCTACTTAAACTGTACAAATATTTTCTGAACAGTGAGCTACACAGCTGCAACCACGCTTAAAAACGCTGATATTGCTGGCGTGCAAGGCAATTAAACATATAATTATTTGGTTAACAATATAATAACTGCTTGTAAAGCATAGACAATATTAACTAAACAATTTCTATGAACCCGCACGTCGATATTCCTGCCACCCCGTATTTTATAGGGTAGCAGGAACATCGACACGCAACCTGTTAACATAGATTCAGTACAAGATTCTGAACCCACTGCGGTGAAATTTTTCGTCAGCTATTTAAAGAAAAATTGTCGTTCCATATATTTTAACCGCGCAGGTATTGCATCTTCGTTTATTTTTTTACTTATATCTATTATGATTATAATTTTTAGTATTATTGCTATTCAAATATGACCCAAAATGGATTGAAATAAATGATTTTTAATTTGAATTGCACATTTCTATGAATGAACAGTTTTTATTTTATCCGACGAATTATGTCCACGCTAGGGGTCTAGGATCATGTGCTAAATTCAAAGTAACAGTTTTCGCGTTGATGTCCCCACCACCCCCGTATATATCCCATGATCCCATCGTATGAGTAGTCGGATAGGAAATGCCAACCTCAACCTAGTTTTTAAAATATGATTGACTTGTAAAATATTTGTAAAAAACTACTTACAGGAATAAAATAATTTATCAAAAGTTGATAGATTAACAATGATTTCAGACTTTTTTGTATTTGAACTAATGATTGTGGTTTCCTTTGCACTTGATGATGACGTTATCATAAGTGGTGATGGTAGCCTTGCAGCCACTACTCCTGGCCCTGCTACAGGTCCACCAACCATTGAGACCCCGGCACCTATTGTTCCTGTTAAACCGGTAGAGCCCTATTAAGATGACGGGTCTGCCGCAACGAGATGTTGCGAAAATTGCTGCAACGGAAAGAAAGTCAAATTCTAAAAATAGCAAAGGAAGGCTGTATTTTTGTTTTAGTATTTATTTCGTATATTATAAACCTTTAATAATATATTTAGTGAATTACACGATTGAGTTTAGAGGAAGCCTATGACCAGCAGTAAACGTATTTCGGCTGAAATGATGATGATGAATGTGTTTATCAAGTTAGGTAAATCTAGCCATTCTTTTGAAGTAAAGTGAGAATTTATGACGCCTTACGTTCAATTATTATTTATTTATTAAACAGACAACTAGATCCAATATAATTACAATACAAAAAAATACTTACAATTCTATAGGTGTTTAAGACACGATTTGAGCTTTCAGCATTCTTGCATTCTTTAATCATTACGGAGCCGTTATACATGTTGTGCAGTATTAGTACATTTAGTTCAAGAAGTTATTAATAACCAATATTTTGGTAATAACATACACCAGCTTTGATACTAAGTTTATTTAAGTTCAAGTACATACTCTTTATATCGGTTGTGTTCATTATATAGTTAATCGAAATGAGATCCTGAGGGGCAAAGCATTGCGATAAACGTTCGGTACCGGTATTTGTCGAATGAGATCTCTGATCTTCCAGATGCCAAGTTGTGATTACGCCGAAGCCTGAAAACACTCTTTGGTCATTTATAGTGTTCACGGAAGCATGTCTTTGACACTTCCACCATCATGAATAGAATTGAAATTCTAGTAGACCTCACCATGTGTGCCGATGAAAATTCCTTCTATTTATTTCTAAATCCATACTAATTTGTATAAATTTGAAAATTTTAATAATAGAGAGAGCCCTGGCACCCATAACACAAGTTTAATCTTAGCTTGTGTTTATGCAATAAATAAAAAAACAATATTGTCATAGTACTACTAACCTATCTGTCTTTGTATAAATTTGGAAATAAAGTTTATTCTTTTCTGTTCCATTTGTATTCAAGTTACATTTAAAAGACTTCTGTGACACGCCATGTGAACTCTCAGCGGTCACAAAATATTTTTTACGTGCAGGTCATATGCTCCACTATATGTACTCCCGTAAATACGAACTAATTAAACTCATTTTCTCCTGTCATTCCATGGTTATGTTCGTTTATGACTTTGACTATGATGTTATCGACGGTGACAAGGCCAGCTCGACAGCGACTACTGGTCCACTTGCAGCATCGCCACTGCTTCCTACTGCTGAACTGGTTAACATTCTGAGCACGATAAGGCTTGTACCAGTTGTACCGAAAATGGTTGAACAGGATCACTGGCTTGCCATACCTAGATGTTGAGAATACTGCAGCTGTAAAGGAGTCAACATTCAGAACAGACAATCCACAAAAATAAGTTTACGTGAATAAATAAGGTAAAATCGAAAAAAATAATTTAGCAACATAAAACAGAAATAAAACTAGTTACAATAATCATAAGGCACAACTCTTTACTCAAGTTTAAATAATTAATTAAAAGGACATAAAAACATGATAAGTTCATAGTCGGTTGGTGGTAACGAATACGATTACTTAATTAATATGTTGCTCATGATCATTTAAGAAGCCGTATACGAAATTTTGTAAATTTCACAGATTTACGTGATTTTACAGACGAAAAAAATGCAAAAAATTAAAACAAATTGGCAGTAAATATTTTTTTTTTAAACAACCAAAATACTAGTACAGTCAGAAGGTTAGAAAATGCCTCCATAGCTGAAATTACAAAACACCCAATTTTAATACCATATAATCAGCATATAACTAAGTTATTAGTTCAAGGAGCTTACCTTAGAACACTATATGGTGGCATACAAGCGATGATGGCTTTTGTGAGAACTAGATACTGGGTCATAGGTTTGAAGACTGCCATAAGAAAATGCATTCACAACTGCAAGATCTGCATTTTGGATAAAGCGAAGTTAAGAAGCCAGTTTATGGGTCAGTTGCCTACCGTTCGAATCAATCAACATCGGCCATTTATGAATAGTGGGGTTGATAACGCTGGACCGGTATTCATAAGGACATTAAGAGGCCGCGGTCACAGACTTCACAAAACAAGCTTTTATCGCTGCATTTCGGAGGTTTGTGGCGCGCCGAGGCCACTGTTCGAACTTATGGAGCGACGATGGCAACAATTTTTTTGGCGTGTTGCCCGTTGGCCTTGGCGCGTTGCCAAAGAATTGAAGGACATGTTAGAGAAGGCAAAGAATAATATCGTGAAGGAAGCGGCAGAACTTCTAGCTAATGATAACACAATATGGCACTTCATACCACCAAGAATGCCCACATATGAACCGAAATCAATGGCTCGCCAACTAAAAAATGCCCTAGAGTCCGCAGCATTATAGTATTGTCAATTTGATAAAGCGGGCGAGAGTTGAGACACGACTCGATTTGGGCTAAAAGCGTAGACATCTCGTAGGTCAGCTTTGTGTCCTTATTTATCCTATTAAGTTGTCTTTTAGCAGACTGAACTCCAGCCTCCCATAGGCTTCCACATGTGGGCATTCTTGGTATAAACTTGTTTTAATTTCGCAGAATTTTCTTAGTAGGTATATCATTGTCTTCTGATACCATACTTGTCACATGTAGTGTTGTTATTTTGTGTTCGTCGCTAATTGATTTGTCTTCCCTTTGACCTGAAATTATCCACCCCAAACGTGTTTTCTGAGCCATTATGCCATCAGAACATCTTACTAAACCAACTTCTATAATTTTGGAAAAGATGTCTGCACCGAGTAATATATACGAATATTACCCGGTGTGTTATACGTAGGATCAGCCAATAGTAATTTTTGGAGTCTGGCCAGTTCATTTAAACATAAGCCTTCACTTGAATAACTTCCCTTCTATTATATTGCGATGTAACTGACAGGTTAACTGGAACCAAGTTTTCTTCTCCCACCCCTGAGATGATGCTTGTCCTCTTTAACCTCAAGAGTTTCACTACTCTTGAAGATACAAATGAAGCCTCTGAGCCTTCATCAATCAATGCCCAAAGTACATGTCGCCGTCGCTTGATGGTAACATGTACTTGGACTGTTGCCAATAACACTTAAAGACCAGGTTGTACTTTTGAGAAATGTGCCCTTGTGACCTGGTTGTGTTCTGGTCGTTCTTCTTGTTTGTTACTCTCTTGTGTGTCATTCTCTTATGTTGTTTCCTTTGATTCATGTAAGAGAAAATGATGTTTTCTTCCGCATACTCGGCATTTCCTCTTTTGTTTACATTTGTAGACTATATGATTCGATACTAGGTAGTTGAAGCAAAGGTTTTTTTTCGTCACAAATTCACGTAGTTGTTGCACAGTTTGTTTTGCAATTTTTTTACAACTAAAGATATATTGCTCACCCTTGGAATATACACAAGATGGTGATGAACTGCCTTTGGTGTACGCAGAGTCACCCATATCGTTCTCAGTATCCTTTGTAACAACATGATACGCTTTGTGACCTTGTGTCTTCTCCTTTGTTGATGTATTAGTGATGAGAGCGATTAGTTCGAGCGTGCGAAACTTAGACTCAAGGAACTTTTTCAACTCCTCCCACGTAGACAAGTCATCGCTATTGTCCTTGTAAGGTTCCTCTTCCCAACACTTCAATGTCTCTGAATCCAACTTCTGCGCCACTAGAAAAACTAAGATAGGATTCCAAATGGCGGTATTTATGTTCATGTTATTCAGACTGTTGATACATTCTACAGTAGTATCGAGCAAAGCTTTAGTTTGTGTAGCTGATGGGTTGCTTATCTTTTTTGATTGCAAAATTTTCTTTCAAACTGACGACACAATCATCTTTTTGTTACCGAAACGACCTTGAAATAGTTCCCATGCTGTTGCATAATTACTTTCCATAATTTGAACAAGTCGTTATAATATCTCTACCTCTCCGGCAACACTAGTCTTTAAATAATGCAACTTACGTACATCGCCAATAGAAGATGTATGGACAAGTGCTGTAAATATATCCTTATACGTAGGCCATTCTTCATATCTGTCCGAAAACGTGGGTAACTATATTCTCGGTAGCTTAGCAAACGGTAGCTGGCCGTCGTTTGACGAAGTAGACATGTTGGACGCTTCTAATAATCTCTATTGTGACTCCAAGTTTGTTAGAAGATCGGTCAAATCCGCTTGTAAACAAAGATACATTTCTTCGTACGTATAATACTCTTCATTAAGAAAATAAGGCAACACGTCCCGCTGTTCTCGTGGTGTACACTTCATCAGGCTGCTATGCGTTTGTTTAAACGAATACCAATATTCTTCTATGGTTTTGAATCTAGCTTTAACATAACCTGGTGTTAATCGCTGTTTCGGACACTTCTTTATGTTAACTTGCGCTTTCTGTATCATAATATCCACATCTTCTAACGTAGATAAATGTTTAAACTGTTCGGAAGTTGGTGACATAATTTTATAGAATTAAATAAATAGTCCACGTAGTATTATTAGCACAAGCACTTCAATACAGTTGCAATGTCTTAACCACTTTTTTTCTATAAGTTTTTATTAAGTAGTCTTCACATACACTAATTACTTGTAAACAACTTCAATCCTTATCTGAGGAATGCGGTTCCATATTGTATTCGCACCGAGTCCGGAAGCCGTTCCATTCACTAATTAATCCGCTTCGTTTTCGACCATATATATGTGCTTAAGGTTCACTTTCTTCTCGATAGTGGAACGGTGTTTTAGAAAAATAACAAACTTTTTTACTCAATGATGATTTATTTGCGACTGTTTCTACATCTGACTGCGTTCATAAGTATAGGAACTGGACAATGAATGTGTTTATCAAGTTAGGTAAATCTAGCCGTCTTTTGGAGTAAAGTGAGAATCTATGACGCGTTACCTTTAATTATTTTTTTTAACAGACAACTAGATCCAATATAATTACAATACAAAACAATACTTACAATTCTAGATGTGCTTAAGACACGATTTGAGATTTCAGCATTCTTGCATTCTTTAGTAACGGTATTCGTTTCGGAGCCGTTACGTCGGATTTTGGTAATGATAAACGTTCGGTACAAGTAGTTGTCGAACGAGATCTCTGGTCTTCCAGGTGCCAAAGTTGTGATTACGCCGAAACCTAAAAACACTCTTTGGTAATTTATAGTGTTCACGGAAGCATCCTTTGACACTTCCACCATCATGAATAGAATTGAAATTCTAGTAGACCTCGCCATGTGTGCCGAAGAAGATTTACCTACTAATTTGTACAAATTTGAAAATTGTAATAATAGAGAGAGCCCTGGCACCCATAACACAGGTTTAATCTTAGCTTGGGTGCCGGAGGTGATAATCAGTGACTTATACAATAAATTAAAAAAACAATTCTGTCACAGTAGGTACTAAGCTATCGTCTTTGTGTAAATTGTAAAGTTTATTCTATTCTATTTGTATTCAAGTCACATTTAAAAGAATTCTGTGGCACGCCACGTGAATTCCCGGCGGTCACAAAATAATTTCTACATGCTGTATGTAGGCTTAGCATGACGCTTTCAATTTCTACAAAGAAAAGACAGTACTTTTTCAATACAAAGTGACATTGCGGTTCTCCATTTTTGACATCTCACCGTAGATATTCGTCTACAATCTGTCATTTTGTCTTTCGTTTCTAACGATCTTTGTCTAGGTCCTTATACATGTAGACTATTTCAGAAGATATTTCATGCTAAACTGTCAAAATCACAATGCCAACAAACTTTCTACTCGACGGCCACAACGTATATACGATTATCTATAAAATCATGATTCGTTTAGAACGCATAACTGTGATAATTAATAGAAAAACATAGCTATCTTCTCCTATTGTACATCATTTAGTTAATAGTCATGTCTATTCTTCCGTCGACAAATTGATGCTCGTGCTGAGCCTGCAGGTCGTATGCTCCACTATATGTATTCCCGTAAATACAAACTAATTAAACTCATTTTCTGCTGTCATTCCATGATTATGTTCGTTTATGACTTTGACTATGATGTTATCGACGGTGACGAGGCCAGCTCGACAGCGACCTCTTGTCCACTTGCAGCATCGCCATTGTTTCCTACTGCTGAACTGGTCAACATTCTGGGCACGATAAGGCTTGTACCAGTTGTACCGATAATGGTTGAACAGAATCACTGGCTTGCCAAACCGAGATGTTGAGAATACTGCAGCTGTAAAGGAGTCAACATTCAGAACGGGACAATCCATGTAGCTGCACCTACGTCATGTATATATGCATCCATTCATCATGCGCGCGCGCCGGTGGCTGGTGTAATACTGTCGACCCAGGCCCGGCGCAAGCTTTTATATGTGAGCCATAATGCGAACATTTTCGTCTTACCGACATATGATTTGTTTATTTTATTATAATATGCATGTAGGTAGCCTTAAATAATATTGTAAATATTTTTGTATATAATAGGTGTAGTTTGGCAATACAGGCATTCTAATCTCAACCGTCTTTCACTTCACACACTACCAGGGACTCCTACCTCAACAGTGGTGACCCCGACGTGATTACAAAGCTACAATGACATCCAACGTAGATTTGAAGAAAGACGAGCAAGAAGTGTCCGGTGTGTCAGCTACTCTTCGCATTCCACCGATCTGGCGCGACAGACTGCGGTTATGGTTCGCGCAGTTCGAAGCCATCGTTTCTCCACACAAGAAGGGAGACAAGGCAATGTACGAGCTCGTCATTGGCCAGCTGGAACGCCAGGATATCGACGAAATAGCCGACATAATCCTCCGACCACCAGAAACCGACAAATACGAAACGTTGAAGAAACGATTACTGCAGGTTTACGAAGAATCCGAACAAAGACAAGTCCAGCGATTGTTGTCTGAAATGGAACTAGGTGATATGAAGCCGTCACAATTATTGCGGCGCATGAAAAACCTCGCTGGTGACAACATATCTGACTCGGCGCTACGTATCATGTGGACGAACCACCTACCACAGTCAGTCCGCGCTGTCCTCGCAGTCAGCGACAACATCGCGAAGAAGTCAGACATCGACGATCTCGCGCAAATGGCTGATAAGATCCTGGAACATTCACATCCACAAACTATCGCTGCTGTCTCCACCTGTACAAGCCAAGCGACAACTCACGAGATAACCATTACAGAGAAACTTACTGAGAAGATTGACTTACTAACTCGTGAGATCGCCGAACTGAAAACGAATCAATCATCGTATCGGCACAGACGACCATTTCGAAGATATCGTTCCAGGTCACGAACACCATCTAGACCCCGCTCCAACCGCAGTGATTCATCGTTTCGAAATGATAGGACCTGTTACTATCATCGAAAGTTCGGAAAACAAGCTCAACGGTGCACACGTCCTTGCAATTTTGAAGACCCAAAGACGACCTCGGAAAACTAAAACCTGCGTTGGCTTTTTTTTTTTTTTTTTTTTTTTTTTGGGTGGGAAATCATCAAATAACTTCTCCCGCTCTGGGTGGAGCGAGAGGGCGTGTCAGACTTTTACTGACTAAAACCCACCCGTGTTCCCTCAGTTGCCTGTGTGCCAGGGGCCGCGGTATCTCTTTCGAACAACCCGCACCCCTGGCAGGCATCGGCCCTTGCGGACCCCCCATTTGGTGCTGACATCTCTTTGAGGCGCGCGTGGAACACAACGCGCCGTCGACCCGGGCTTGGTCCTTACCGGACAGCGAGCTACCCATTACTCGCCGTCCGCAAGCCCGCGCCTACGGTGGCCGGGAATCAGCCTGGGATTCCCGACGCCCAGGGCTTCTCCCGCGGCGACTACGGCCGTGAGGGCGCATATACTGCCTCTCCCTCACGTGCGCCGCCTCCCTCTTCGCGAGCATTACTGCTTCGCAGAAGGAGGTGACGGCTAGCCATTCACTCTCGCTCCGTACCATGGCCTGCACCAGGGCCGGACGCGAGAGATCGCCGCAAACCTTAAATAATATTGTAAATATTTTTGTATATAATAGGTGTAGTTTGGCAATACAGGCATTCTAATCTCAACCGTCTTTCACTTCACACACTACCAGGGACTCCTACCTCAACAATCCACAAAAATAATTTAACGTGAATTACTAAAGTTAAATTTAAAAAATAAAATAAACAACATAAAACAGAAATAAAACTGGTTACAATATTCATAAGACACAACTCTTTACTCAAGTTAAAATAATTAATTAAAAGGGCATAAATAGCATGATAAGTTCCTAGTCGGTTGGCGGTAACGAATACAATTACTTAGTTAACATGGAAAGCGCATGATCATTTAAAAGGCCGTATACGCAATTTTGTCAATTCCACAGATTTACGTGATTTTACAGACGAAAAAAATGCAAAAAATTAAAACGAATTGGCAGGAAATAATCTTTTAAAACAACCCAAATCACGCATTACTTTTTTATTTTTGCGGAGTATTACTACTTGGCAAACATTCATTAGATAAATTATTGAAATGATCTGTCATGTTGTGCATTAAAACTTAAAGAATTTTATCAATAAAATCACGTCTGTAAAGACTTCTTGTGATTAGTAGGTAATATCACAGCTTAACAACTAGATAGTTAGGTACTCTTCATCGATAAACCCAAGTCAGTTATTCCCTTCTCCTGCTATATTGTCATGGTTATGCTCGTGCATGATCTGGACTATGACGTCATTGACGGTGACGAGACCTCCTCGGCAGCCGTTACTGGACCACTTGCTGCATCGCCATTTCTTCTTACTACTGAACTGCGGATCGGGGTGCGAACGAGACGGCTTGTGCCAGTGATACCGATAGTTGTTGAACATGATCACTGGCCTACCCCACCTTGATGTTGAGAACACTGTAGCTGCAAACACGACATCATTGAAATCAATTCAATTCACAAAAAAAAGTGAATAATTAACGTAAAAATTAAATAAATAAATCAAAGCCAAATAAAAAAAAGATCACTGGTTTGCCACAGCTAGATGTTGAGAACACCTTAACTGAAAACAAGTCAAAATTCAGATAGGAACAAAACACAAAAAATATCATTCAAAGTAAATAATTAAACTAACTATGACAAAAAATAAATGAAAGCAACATACAGCATACCTACAAAAGAAATGAAACTGGTCACAAAATTCATAACACTTGCATTAAGAGCCCTCTTACATTTCGGCGTTGCGCGCCGTATTTTACAAGCGTTCGTGCGATACTGAGCGCAGATCGCCGCCGCCCGCGCGGTCAAATATATAGTACTTTTATTTTATTCATAAAAATAGAGCATTTTTTTATTGGTATTTTTTAAGCAAATGGTGAAGATTATTTTGGTGTAAATACTACGTCAAAATGATGTAGAACTTCGGAGATATTCAGACTTGTTTCCAAACCTTTTAGTAGAAAATTGAATTATATCCAGTAATTTTTCTTTTAGGCATATAACAAAAATATACTCTATTAAAAATATAATATAGGATATTTGTAACCTATGAAAAATAGTTTTGATGGATTATATATGTTACCGGCCAAACCCGATTTCAGGCCAAACTAGTTTGTCCTAGGCCAAACTGGTTTATTAAGCCGGGGCACCCCGATTAAATGGGTTAGGTTAGGTTAGAACTGTGACCAAAAGGGCGCGAGCCGAGTATTACCGGCCAAACCCAATTTCAGGCCAACTAGTTTGTCCTAGACCAAACAGACTTAATCCTACGCGTGATATGTCGCAGCCAACTAGCTTAATTAGCCGTTTCGTTAACAGCCTTTGGAAGTAACGCTCGCCGACCGCTGCCGCGGCACCGCTCGCTGCGCTCGCTCGGCTCGCGCCCTTTTGGACACAGTTCTAACGTAACCTAACCCATTTAATCGGGGTGCCCCGGCTTAATAACCCAGTTTGGCCTAGGACAAACTAGTTTGGCCTGAAATCGGGTTTGGCCGGTAACATATATAACAGAATCTGTAAATTAGAGCTCTCAATTGAGCTCTCCATCAGTTTTTGCCTAAACATGCGTCAGGAGAATAATTATCTATCTATGTATACTAATATTGCAAGCTGAAGAGTTTGTTTGTTTGGTTGAAAGCACTAATCTCAGGAACCACAAGTTCGAATTGAATTATTCTTTTAGTGTTGGATGGCCCATTTATCGAGGAAGGCTATAGGCTATATAGCATCACGCTAAGACTCTTAGAAGCCGAGCAAAGAGAAAAAAATACAAATACGAAGTACTCGCACGAGCAGGCAATTCGAAGCGATGGGGTGGTAGTGGTGGAAGTGTATGAAATTTCATGATGGCACACTACTTATAATTGGTTTCTTCGCAATAAATAAACGACTACTCACTGACCGTTATTAGAGAACACAAACCGAGACTGAGTCTCTATTTAAACTGCCTCGTGGATCTAGTGGTCGCAAGCGCTACTGCTAAGCATGCCGTGCTGGGTTCGACTCCAGGTCGGGCAAATTGTTATTGGGTTTTCAATCTGGAATTTCTCAGTAGCAGTCGGTGTCTGGATTTGGGCCTGGTTGATGGCAATAGGCTTCCCCTATTACATGGGTCTTAAACATAACTGGCGAAATGTGAGTGTACATAGTATAGATCACATCTCTGCACTATCCTTTGAGGAAACAAGACGTGATGTTATGTATGTTATACATTGAAGGGTAAAGTCAGGTTTCCTGACTGTCTTCATATGCTCCTGAACGCTAAGATGTTCTGAAATACTCAATGGATTTGGAGCAAATGTGTAGCAAAGGAGTACTAGAGCTAGGACAATGAGCAGCGTAATACACATTCACTGTGTTTGTATTGAAATGCGGAGCGCCTAAAATATGCGCTTGCCTTTAAGGGCGCACCGATGGTTTTGCAAAATAAATGCGTTCGTTTGATCCCGTGCTGCATCGTTATTACATAACCTTTAGTTATGTAAGATATTTAAGGATGCACTCTATGAATCTTACACCTTAGAAACACGATTACTTGTAGTTTCCTCGATATAACTTGGGTTCACAATGAGCTTATTAACGAAAAGTTTGCAGCCCACTGATTATTTGCCATCTCTACCGAGTAAACCATATCTGTCTGTTTATCTGAGGATCAAAACATCGGCTCTAAGAAGAAGAAAATAAATCAAATCCATAAATTTTAATCAAATTCATAATTAAATTTCACAATGTATATGATATAAAAGCTTGTGGCGAGATTGTGTAGGTACCTAGTTATCGCTGAGCATGTTTCGTTCATTTCATTTAATGCGTCATTCTTGTTTTTATTTTATTCTTATTCTTCTCAGCAAACCCTTTCATTTGATATCCATGTCATGAGAGTGCATAAAAATGACTAGACAGTCATTATGGCCGGTCCGCCATATTGGATTTACAATGACGTCACATAGCTAATTATGCATTGTCATCCAAACAAAACATGTATGCAAAATTTCAGCTCAATCAGTTTACCATAACTGCTTTAAAATTCAGTTGCAAGATTGGACTTGGATTGGACTTGACTTGGAACGAACATACAAAAGATGCAAGTTAATAAATAAAAGCTTGTGAAAACTTGTCGTTTACATAATTAATGCGTGTGTTCATTCTTGGTTCTAATAATTTGATGATCTAGCGTAGTTACTGTCACCCTGCACTTCTTCGCCTGCCATTTTGAACAGACCCAACGAAACAAGGGTCCTCTTGAATTAGTCCGTTTATAGTAACGATGCTCGCCGATTTGTATCACTGGTTTGCCAAATATAGATCTTGTGAGTATCGGTGCTGGAAACAGAAGAACGGAATAATTAATAAGGATTCGTTTTCACTGAGACTAGCGAAGCGAAGACGGGCCGGAATCGACCAATCACAGACGAGACCAGAGACGCAATGTGGACGTAAACTAACTAAAACGTTGATTAAAGTTAAGAGATGGTTAATCGTAAAAAATGCATGGTTAAACAGTCACTAATCATTATTTAACTTTAAGCAACGTTTATAAATAAAGGATATAGTGTTAATGGAATAACCACTGTTAATAGTCTTAGTAAATAATTAACTTCCGAGAACTTAACTTTTTTTGTTAGTTTGATGTGAGTTACGGTTAACATAAACAACCAAACGTGTTTCATGACATTTTTAGACTGTACATAAATAAAAAAACTGAATTGTGAAATACTAATTATATTACGATTAAAATCACAACTAATGAGACCAACGAAATGATAGATGGACCTTGAAAAGATGATATGACTAGAATGGGAACCATTACCGAGATGACGACTTTTATAGAAGAAAAAAACATATTGCGCAAACCCCAAATAAGTTGGGCAATGATGATGATGATTAAAATCACGATTTCTACCTCCAGAATTATAACCAGCTCTGTCTTCATACTCGCCTAGTGGCTGTGCTGTTGTCTCGCGTCGATGATGATGTTGTCCACGGTGGTGACCAGCGCTCGACAATTGTTAGAACTCCACTTGACGCACCGCCATTGCTGCTTACAAGTTGACTGCTTCGGCGCATAATAGGGCACATACAAGTTGTACCGATGGTTGTTAAATAGCATGGCTGGCCTTCCACATTTCGACATTATCGGTATTACAGCTGAAACATTTGAGCTCATTTTAACATTGAATTCTATACCTCACAATAGCATGTTATCGCACAGGTGTAAACATTTGTACTGCTAAAAGTATTTTTTTTTTGTTTAACCAAAGATTTGTCTAATTATGTACATTATATATTAGGTCTGTTCAAACAAGACTTCATTAGAGTTAGTAGACAAGATGAAGTACTTAGGATTGTGGCTAGATTTATAGCTACACTCATAATGAAGATTGAACTTCTGCAGCCCTGGTTCCACATATAACACCACCACCTCTGCTGAAACCTCGTGATGCTAATGTGGTACCTAATGTACCGATGATGGCGGAACTATATGACGGGATAGCCTCTACAGGTTGTCTTGTATGTTAGAACTGAAATAAATAGTTTAAGAATGAAATAACGAAAACTTTAATAGTGATGACATTATTGTGAGGCAGAAAAATAATAACCAAGTCAAAGTACAGTGTTAGTTACTATTTTTTGATTATTTAAACATAATGTAAACGAGCATTTTTGATGTGACCTACAAACAAAATTAATTAAACTTCTAGAATGTTCTGAATATAAGTTTTGTTCTTTTTTCGATGTGTGTGTTCATTAGCCGAATGGATCACTTCTCCGTTGAATGTAATAATATAAGCCGGGCACTTATGGCTGGCCACCTTAGAGCAGCGCCACTGCCTCTTTGGACCTGGGTATCTTCTGTTGGCGATGCTGTAACGGTACTCTCCAATCTGTATCACTGGATTCCCTCGCGGTGACTTTGAGTATCTTGGAACTGAAAATTGTATAGATTTCTATAAAATATGCCTATTGCATTATAAAAATGCCGAAAGTAACCAGTAGCGGCCATATCTAATATTGAAATGATACAAAGGTTCCAGTCAAAAATATTAAGAATGATAACCGCGTTTGTTACCTTGGTATGTTTCAAATAAGAGACTCCATCACGAACTTCAGCATCCAAACTGTTTCAGAAGAAATCTCAGAAAGGACGAAAGCGTACTAAGTCCGAATCACTAACCATCCAAACATGCTAGCAGTAAACCTGATGAATACCCAAACAGTGGCTAGAAGACTAAAAGATTCCTCAAGACAAGGATAAACGGAGCAGTCACTGGACAGCTTCCGTACTAAACCGTAAAAATACCAAACATATTGCTGAATATCTGCAAGAATATTAATAAAAATAAAAAGCATTAGGTAAAATAAAAAAGTAACCAGTAGCAGGAGTTTAAAAAAGACTTGTCAGTTTCTATAAATTCTTTATTACAACAAGCATACTCTGCCATCAAAATATTAGATTGATTAGGTACAAATTCCGTTAACATTCTTAATAGCTTAAGCATTGCCCTTATAATTATAAACGTTGCTTAAAGTTACGAGATGTTTAAACGTCAAAAATGTATGGTTAAACAGTCGCTAATCACTACTTAACCTAAAGCAACGCTTATAAGTAAGGGGGTATATTGACACATAATTTTTGAATTCAAAATTAATCTATTTATCTTCAAGATTAAGAAGATAGTCCCCCTAGAAATAAAAAATATAGTTATGATAGCCACCAGCACTCATTATTCTCATAAAACGGCAAACATCTTTATGAGTTGCCATAACTCTGGGAATAATGGCTTATTTTCATTAGTCGATATACAGCATACAATATACAGGGAGTCCCCGCATTACCGATGAAAGCCTTCAAAGCTACTGCCAAACGAGTGGTGCAGGTTATCCGTGTGCCACAATCATTCTCTATCGACGAAAAACGGTCCTCCGAATTAAAGGCTCCCACAACGAGGCGCGTCGTGACTCTCGTTGAACAATTTCTGTGAAAATGTAATGGAAATTGTTCAACAAATGTCGCCTCGCGTCTGTTTGAACAAGCCTTAAGGCACAATTGCATGATTTACAGAAATCTCCAGCACCCCACATGCGGGCTCTATCGACTAATGAAGTTTCTCGTTTCCTGTATACAGCCCTATAGCTCTATGGTATGCGTAATAGAAATCTCCCACAACCCCGCATACGACCAATAAAAATGCGCCTTAGTTCTTGACTTGTCAGCGGTCATCAGACGATGAATCTCTGTTCACACGTTCAGACTGCCCATTGGAAACCCTTTCTTGAAAAAGTGCTAAGGGTCTTCATTACGTCAAAGCCGGCTGTCCCTGAAAACCAGCGCTGGGGCTCTGTCTTGCATAGGGTCCCACCATAATGCTGAGTGATAGCCGTTTTGCGTGGATGTGACGCATGTTTCCCTCAACCTTTTCTTCTTTATTTTTTTGTGTTCCTTTTCTTTTTGCGTCATGTTTACCGCAAACAAACGTTTTTTTCGTTCTTTCTTTTATTTCTTCTAGACATTTAATTTTCAACCACAGTTGTTTAGCCTAAACAACGTTCAACATGACATGTTTGTATGAAATCTGACATGAGGCTGACATTAGACACGCGTTAAACACGTTGGCGTCAGGCCCTTAGTTGACGTCCACTCCACACGGACGTAATAAAATTGCGGCATCACACACTGTTCGATTTTAAACTCTCGGCGATGAGCAGTGCGTTGAGGATCCAGTGTACGGAAGAATCCATGTGAACGTCGACTTAATGGCTGATGACCAGTGATCGGATAATCGGGCACTCATATACCTAAATTTCTTCCCACGAAAGAATAATATAGGCATTCCTTTCTGAACAAATAAACTGAACAATTTTATAAAAACAACTATAACAAACTTAATTAAATTATAGCAGTGGTTATTTTGATTTAGTATCTTTATTTTATTCAAAACAAATGGAATATCAATAAAAAATTATAATGTGCACAATGTGGTCAAGTAGTGGAAATTGATTTATGTATCTAACAGATTAGTGATCGAATCGACTAATTTATTGTATTTTATACGAACAGAAGACTAAAAATAGTAATAGTTTTAAAATTTCCGGGATCCGGGATTCTGAAAAGCATGTCCGTATTATTCGTTCGTTAGAATCAAAAATCAAGTTTTGGTATATTAGTGCCCGATTATCCGATCACTGCTGATGACACGTTACGGATGAGTATGTCCTTTACCAGAAGTGCTGACGATAACGTTTTCGTAAGTAGTGACGTTCGCTCGGCAGTTGTGCCTCGAGGCCCACTTCACACATAACCACAGGCCTCGCACACCTTTGCTCCTACTGTGCCTGTTGAACCTGTGGTGGCCCAGGTTCAGAACCGGCTTACCGCAACGAGATTCTGAATACCATACGCCTGGAATGGTGTGATTTTGTTAGAAGCCAGTAGGAAATTTGTCGACCGCAGAAAAACTTACATAGTTTTGTTGCTTCCGACTTATTTCAGTTAAGTTCTTCAGTGGGATTCCTTAGTTCTTCAGTCATATACATGGACATCGTTGAGACTAAACAAATATATTTGAGAAGTTTTCATTTTAATTAGGACACATTTTGGATATTTACAAAACGTTAAAACTAGACGACAACACTGACTCTCCAACAAGCTACATTGCCAAAAAATTGTCCAATATCTCCTAAAATGTCCCAATTGATCTCGACACTACCTATTCGGACACGTTTCTACATTATGTCATTATGTAGAAACATAAACTCAAACAGGGCTTTTTTTTTGGGTGGGCAATTATCAAATAACTTCTCCCGCTCTGGGTGGAGCAGGGAGTCTAGGTGTCAGACTTTTACTGACTAAAACCCACCCGTGTTCCCTAAGTTGCCTGTGTGGCAGGCGTGACGGTATCTCTTTCGAACAACCCGCACCCACGCAGGGTTGAGCGATCTTAACAGGTTGGCTGGTAGAACCTGGCCATAAGTGTCGGAGCACGAGTTAGATGGCTTGAGAATTGAGATGCTTTAGTCCATCAGTAGACTGCTATAGGCTGATGATGATGCACATGCGAACTACGCTTCACACTGACGTCACGCAAAATCCTGCATCGCGCAAGCAGAGTTTACCGCGCAATTGCCCACCAGACGTAACACCCTTCTGGTCGGAGGATCCTCCCTGTTCAATAGAGGAGGAATGAACTTAAGACCCTGTTCCTCATACCTCTTATGACGTCTAACATGAATTCTAATGATTATGTTGATCAATTAAATGAACCACCTCGTTGTTGAAAGTCCTGATGACGGATTTGCAGCCATGTCCCTTCCTGATACAGAGCCAGAGTCCTCTGGGCCCAGTTCTGTAGCAGTTGTGTTGGTAGTAGCGGTAAGGGCCCCTTTGTAACATCGGCGTACCATGTCTGGATACTGTCTGCATTATTTCTGTAACGAAGATTTTCTTTAAAATTATTAAGGTAGAAGAAACAGTAGAAGTGCAAATACAGTTTCAATAATAATGGCTAGCTTATTAATTAGTACCTGCAATGTGACAATCATGGTGATATTACAGCACTAGAGCTTATTCTTGTTCAATTAGTGGCTCTGATCTTTATTTGATATAATTTTTGTGAACACGCAGTTAAAAACCATCGTTATAGGTATATGAAATAATAAATAAGTACATAAATATGAAGACAATTTAAATTTCGCTATGATTTTTATTATTACATCTTTACAATAGGTATATATTTACAATAAATAGACTTATCACGTATACTTAAATGTACCTAAGTAAATTAATTACAATAAATAGACTTATCGCGTATACTTAAATATACCTATACTCCATTTGAAATAAGATTAGACATTTAACTAAACCTTTTTTACAGTCCAATCAACCGATTTTGACTTCTATTGCGTTAGTGGCATAACAAATGGCAGCTGCAGTAAACAGTTGGTATTGTAACTACTTCTTTGCTTTGAATGCCATCCTTACGCCTACGGTATAGAAGTCAGAATCGGTTACACTGACTGTAAAAAAGGTTTGTTTATATGTTTAATCTTATTTCAAATGGAGTATAAGTAAACTAACAAATATAATTATCTAATTATCTTTGATTTAGTCCATAACTGGCGCCCAACCCCGAAACTATAAAACGACAAATTTAAAGGACGCGTCGTGTTGTTACTCTCAGCAACAAGTCAATAACTTAAATAAGACTTATTAATAGGTACAAAAGTCCTCTTTAAAAATTAACAGATTCAATAACTACCTACTCATAATCAAAACATACCTACTATAATACAAACAACATTTTATACCATTACAGTACATTCTTTAACGTTTTGTTCGTCGTCGTTATATAATTTAGTTACTTAAAATATTTACATACATAATTTGAAAGCAGTCTTATTATAACAATATGTGTATATAATGTCAACAAATATAACAACATTTACTTACAATACCTACATGCAGTAAGATTATAATAGTTACGGTAACTCGATCCAAAGTACAGGAACTATTCTGTGTGATAGACCAACTAGTGTCTAGATGATACCAGCACCCTAATTGCGTAACACGCGATTAATCATAATCGGTTTCATTTTGATAGTTCAACAATATTCACTGCGTTATTTACGTTGTTGGGCAGACACATTTTTCGAACATATGAAGCAATGGTTTAGCCATCTTTATCAAAACGAAACAAATTATGATGAATCGTGAGTTACGCAATTAGGGTGCAGATGTGTGACCTACCGGTCAGATCTGTCAAAATCCTAGTGTGAATATTAAGGTGAAGTGAGCTCAAGTGAGAATGAAAAGAAATAAAGGTATAATATTTGTTGGGACTGGCACAGAAAGTTCACAAAATAAACTAAACTAACAATTATATGCTACCCAATAAATTACAAATACCCAATCTGTGGCAATGATAAATGATAAATGATTTTATTTCTGTAAGTAGGTTTGTACAAAAACTTTTACACGTCAATCATATTTTTTTAAACTAGATAAGGTCGGCATTTCCTATCTGAGTACTCTGAGAAGAAAGGCCGAAACAAACTCAGAGGTCACAGTCTCTTTTAAAGTCCAGACATAATCTTGGTCAGATCATGTGAAGACCATGTGGATTGGTGTCTGAAATGGTCTTTTGAGGAAAGAACCACACAGATTGAGTGGACCTGTCCAATCAGTGCACGCATTTTTCAATAATCATGCAGCTCAACTCAGAACTTGAGGAGCTCAATGTTGGCTACACTTGTCAAAAGTTGTAAAAGTGACACTATTTGGACGTACCGAACTGCTTTTTAATTGTCTTGCAAAAGAACAAACACGTACGTTAGACAGCAGTGCTAATGTAAACAAGAATTTTACGTGGCATAATTATGATGTTTTATTTTATAGCAGTAGTGACACAAACAGCATACGTGCGCCTATCTGTCAATGACGTCACTGAGCTGAGTGACCTGTCAAGTGTTAATCCCTAGTTTAAAAGTGGAATGAGCTCTACATGACGCTGGCAGAATAGTCGACATCGGCTCAATTGCCAAAAAGGAAAAAAAAAAGAAAAGTGGAATGACAGTTCACGTCAAACTTACTTCACCAAATATTTTTACAGAATAGATTGAGCGAGATTTTCACAGAATATTTATCTGCTGGTGTCAGACAGGATCAGACTGATCGGCTCCATATGCATATCAGATAGTTATAACATACACGTTACTCAAATTTACCTATTGGGCAAATTGATTTAGCTATTTCACTTTTTTTTTTATTGTAAACTATTAAAATACCTATTATCACACTATAAATAGTAAATTCACTAATAATAATTCTATATCTGATATTACACTATAAACATATAATTACGAGTCCTAATAGCAGTGATTTGACCCAATAAATTCCACAAAACATACAACAATATAGGTAAATCAGATAGGAATTACTTCAATAACATATAAACTGTTCAATACTTGTGTGGACCTTACTTTTAAAACATCTAAAGGCAACCTGTTAAATAATTTTACTGATTGGTAACATTTAAATAACATTATAACTTCCATCTTTTCAAACAAAAACCAGCTATATGCTTTTGTGTCACTATCTTAGGAGTTAAAATAATTGTAATCAGTAGCATTTCGCTGAGGCTTATGGTTATGCTCGCCATTGATGCTAATGACCTCCGTGTTATAGGTCTTGATCGAAGATCTGCAGCCCGTACACCACTTTACACAGATCCACAATACCTTAGGATTACCTTCGCGGTTCGAGCTGTGCTTGTAATAACGGTTCTCACCCATCTGCAGCATTGGCTTGCCCCTCCTTGATTCGGTTAAGGTTATCTCTATAGCTGAAAGAATAACCTTGACTTTATAAGAGATTCAAACGAAAACCTTCTGGCACAGCATACTCTCTTCACAGTGATAACCATATAATTATTAAGGTACACCTCTGCCTAGTCCTTTAGGTAAATCAGATGTGATGTTATTTGTTCTGTGTACTTAAGTAAATTTTATATTTCAACTGATTTTTTTTTTTTTTAAAGAAAGCATTCGTTGCTTTTCTTGTGATTGGGTTATTCAATAAATATTGCAGTTTTAAAATAAAACAGCTGTTAACATTCCTCTTTAATTATCCATCCATCTAAAATATAAAATTCAATTCGTTAGTGCCAAGTATAAAATTTTGGGAAAAAATAAAACAGAAATAATTAAAAATAAACAAACGTTTAGTCGGCCTTACAATAGCTAGCTAACCTAAACTTATAATGCACGTCACAATCATAGTTCCTAATATATTTTCTCCGAACAATAACAAACATACATGAGAGCTTTTATGAATGTCACCATGTACCTATGTTTTAATGTATCAGGCGGTGGTCCATTCACCTCGGCAACTTCATGGATAAGAAGGCTATTGGCCCGTTTCACTACTATCTTATTTATCTGTACGTAATCAATATCATACCAATTCCGTTCGACTTTTGCGTTTGTGTATTTTCTGAAAGGCTCCTCATTTGTTCCTTGTTCGTTCTGCTTCTTAATACAACTGTGGGTGATTATGGAAGTTCCTTAAATCGATAACTACATTGTTATATGTCCGTATGGCCGCTCTGCATCCCATCTTCGACTTGACACAGACGAAGTAGCCCTTCTGGCCCTTACTGTTGCTGTGCCGGTTGAACCTGAATCCATCGTACAGGATCACTGGCTGACCAAACTTCGTGAGGGTGAAAATAAAGTCTGAAAAAATTGTGATGAGAAACTCAATAGTTGTGAAATAGGAAGGACTTGTATATAAGGGACATAAATATAGTACAAGACGATCCGAGAAATACCTTGTGTGGAGGTAAAAAGGTAAAGACATTTTGTAACGTTTATGGTGATAACTGAAGGAATATTATGACATTTTTAATAATTGAATGATAAATTTAAATATTTGCACACCACATGTAATGATAGAATGTAAATGGGCCACATTTATAATAACATCATACTACTTTGTACACCTACATTTTGGCAAATAAATTACTTATTACTTATGCGATGCATCGACAGTACGGAAGCCCATTGCGAAATATAAAATAACTTTTTGCTTCCATGATGGCATGCCTACATTTGGTGAGAAACGCGCGTACTGTGGGTACTCTGCTCTGCACATAGCTACACCACTCGCATATCCAGAGTTGAACCATTTTCAACTAGTGCTATGCTATGTGGACCAATGAATATGATTGGTGGATATCAAACGCATCCATAGAAACGTAGCACAACATGGCTCACCTCTAAGTTTCATAATTTGGTATGCCATTTGCCTCAAAGTATACCGACACCATAACAACGCCATATTGTTTTTAGACCTAAAGATATAAATAAACTACTATTTACGTCAAAATATGACATTTAAAACTCAAGAAAAACAGGAAGAAATTCATTAAAACAACAACCTTTCACACGGCCGTCCTATTTCCAAATGGTGCTAACAACTTGACTGGCTTGCCAACATGGCCGACGACGTCACGTAAGACTGGCAATGTTATTTCGGTAATATATTAGCAGTCATTTTGTATGTATTTCCCGTACAGGACGATAAAAGGTAAATTAAAAATCGTTGCATTTCGTAATAAGATTTCATTTATTATTTAACACGAATTACTACAGTGAAACACATTATGTCATAATATTTAAATAAGTATGTACCTCAAACAGACTCATTAGAGTAAGAAATAACTATTTGCACATAGAAAAGAATACCAGCACTTTATTATGCTACACCATATTAATAATGCATACATTATACGACGAACATATGTATATAATTAACACGGATATGTACCGACTACCTACACTACTAAACCCCTACAATTTAGTAAGGATGATAATAATGGTTTGTTCCAGTGACTTAAATAAAAGCATTTTGGGCACTTTTCCCTCTGACAGCAATGCGTACAAGTTTATTTATGCCCAATGAGGTCTCCCCTTTTTTTTCCTTTATACTTAATATATTTATTTTAGATACATAATATGTTCATTTTAGTGTTAGATTGCATAATTGTATTTAAGACTTCTTAATAAGCAATAAAAAATAAAAATAACTGGAGCTCTTAAAATCTACGAAAATACAACCACAAAAAATGCCATCGACTTAATTCTTAAATACATAAATTACAAGCGACCCGCCCCTGCCTCACGCGGTTTTTTACGACATTACAAAACATCGAGATACTTATGTTTATTGTAATTATGTAAGTTTAAGATGAACTAATGTAAATAAAATATGATAGTGAAACTCACATCAATATCCATTGCGTAGTTTAAAAGAACAAATACTCAGCGTTACGAAAAGCGACTATTTTTTTTTATAATAACACCAGCATCTGCCAGCGGTTTCGCCGGCATAGAGATCAGAAATTATCTCACAGGAACGTAGTATCGAGATAAAAAGTATCCTATGTGTCAATCCCGGTTATAAACTAACTAAAACTAACTAAAATTTATCCAAATCCGTTCAGCCGTTTTTGCGTGATTGAGTAACAAACATCTAAACATGCAAAATTTCACATTTATAATTATTATACAGGATAAATTTTTAACCAGTGCGCAAACTGTAACCATGAATTCAGTATATCATTATAGACCCCCCAAAATGTATCGAACAGCTGATTTATTTTTGTATAACCGACGACAAATTTCTGCGCTGGGGAGTCTAGAATGATATGCTGAATTCCTGGTTACAGTTTGCGCACTGGTTAAAAATATATTATATCCTGTATATAGTAGGATATATGATTAGTAATACATTATAGTGAGATGTTATTGGCAAAATTGTGGCCTTATTCAAACTCATTCTTCACATGATTATGGGCATTAAGTACCTTATTGATCTGATTATTAATAAGAACAAGAGTGGCCTTGCATCCAGCGTTCTTCTTGCTACATTTCCACCACGTCTTATTATTGTAAGTAATCTGTCTGTTGAATCGATATCCACTGTATACTGCAATAGGCCGGCCTTGCCTGGACGTCTCAAATTGTATTTCTCCTGTAAAACAAGATTATATGTGAACATCCAAATATGTATTTTGAATCTATATCAACAATAGATTCACAAACTAAAGATATCTAGACAGCATAGGTAAGCATAATAAGGTTCCCACTGCTGGGACACATGCCTCATCTCTTCCTCGTAATCTACTACGCGGGCCCAGTGCGGGTTGGTAGATGTCACAGAGACATGAACTAGGACATGCCGGCTTTCTCACGATGTTTTTCTTCACCGTTTTGAGAGCAGTGGTGATTAAATAATTTACATTAAGTAAACCGCCTGCCTGGGTTCGAACAACGACCTACATACAACTCGTAAGTTGGTCGGATATAGATATTACTAGGAATAAGATATGTTTTCATGTATAAAATAAAACTACATTTAGGTTTATTTCACATAAAATATATAATAAAATACGTTTAAGACATACATTCTATCATTGCACTGTAGGTATTTATAAAATCTGAGTGGAATTCGCGTAATTTTAAGAACGTTCACAGTCTGATCTGTTTCAATCTGTCAAAAATACCTCGAGTTTCCATAATTTTTTGACATTTGACTGTCGCCGAGAAGAGACTGCGAATAGACTGTGAACGTTTTTAATTACGAGAATTAGCCTTCTATTCTGCCGTCCTTTAACTAGCAAGGCGTTAACCCTCACTTAGTATTTTTTTTACTTTTTAATAAAATCTAAGGGAGTTCAAAATTCTGTATCTTTCTGTCATTTTTCCAATACAAATAGTTTCCAAGATATGAAAAGTTTGTGGGCTGTTAACTGGAAAGGATTCTTTAGGATAAACAGAAATAAATATCAACTGATGTGTCCTACAATCAATAACGTAAGAATCACAATTTTTAAGAAATAACGATTCGCGCGTTTTTTGCCATTCAAAGAACTTTTAGGGCTTAACGCTTTTCAGTTAAAGGACGGCAGTGTTGTTTTGACAGTATTGGGACAGTTTTGTCGCACGTCCGTATCTCGATTTTTTAAATCCGAGAATTACAAAATGGATATAATTTTCCGAAAATATAAGCAACTTCGTAAATAGCAGTGTTGTTTGCATTCAGCCGGGACCTATGGTGTTGGACAACAAAACCAATACGTTGTTCTAAACGATGTTGTCTTAATCGATTTTAAATGTAGGTACCTATTACAAAATTAATAAACTTGCAAAATCCTCAAGTTACTGTATCATGATTACGGTTTTAGTTCGAGTTACCTATGAATTTTAGCTGCAACTAGAAATTTCGGAAATATCCCAACATTGGACACATCATCATCATTACATCGGCATTGAAGACACAATCCCATAATTAGATCAATACCAACGTATGTGTACCCAATGCCTTTATTACCGACTATGCAGCCACCATAGTACCTCGGTCCCTGTGTCCCAATCATAAATCGTCCCCGTGTCTTCCAACTTCCTAAGTCTTCGGATGATTATGAACACACTGACATTTTTGTAAAATATGAGGGCGGCCTTACCTCTCGAGATTTTTTCCCTAAGAGTTTTGTAACAAATTTGTGCCCATTGCTGGCAAGAGGTTCACCCCCTATTACATAAGACTAAAAACATAACGTATCAAATATGGTAGGTATACTATAAGTACACCCCGCCTTATCCTTCTAGGATTACGGCCGTGATGTTATATTATTTTTAAAGTCAAGACTAGGGTGGACGGATATTCTAAAAAGAATCTTATATTCATATTTATTAAAGGATAAAGTACAACACCCATGTCAAACAAAATTAATGTAACGTAGAACTTACACTTATTTATGGTAAAACCTAACAGCCTTTAGTTTAACTTTTTAGGCATAGATAAAATATATTTTAACTAACCTAAATAAATGGCCGTAATTTTTGACGACTAATGGAATATATGTTTAGAAGAAAAATATGTTCCGCCGACCCCAAATAAATTGGGATATGGGTTAGAATGTTGGGCCTCAAAAGTGATGAATGAAAGCCCATTGCATGCAGCTGATTTGAGAATGCTAAGAGGGATGTATGGTATTACACGAATGGATAGAATAAGAAATGAATAAATAAGAGGAAGTCTGAAAGTGACACCGATAGCTGAAAAGTTGTGTGGAAATTGGTTGTCATGGTATAGGCATGTGATACCGAGGAATGAGAAAATGTCGTGAGGAAAGTTTTGAGTATGAATGTCGATGGTTATAAGCAGAGATCGGATATTCGGATGCATATTTACCTAAAGATAATTTTTAGCTATGAAAGTATGGAAGCGGGTTTATAAATGATTTGTAATATTTATTAAAAACCCCGGGATTCTTGATTGCATAACTATTCAGATGAGTATTAATTTGAAAATCAATGTTTAACCCGATACAAATATGTATATGTATATGTAGGGGTGGTTTGTATGAGTTAAAACAAAAAAATAAACAAATTACTTACCTAAATTAAGACTTTTTCGATACAAAAGCGCATTCCATGTTAGCCAACATCTCAACTTTAGGTGAATATGCATCCGAATATCCGATCTCTGCTTATAAGAGTAGGGGGAGACCAAAGAAACGATAGATGAACTGTGTGATTGATGATATGGTTAGAAAGGGTGTGATACTGACTACGGATATGACGACAAATAGAGAAGTGTGGCAGAAATAGACATGTTGTGCCGACCACAAATAAATTGGGATAAGGACAGGAGCATGATATAATGATAGGCCAAATTTCTAGTCATGTGTGTGTTCTCTAGTTTTCACAACATCATTATTGATGGTCCCCACCATGCCGCGACAGCGATAGCTTGAGGACCATTTCACACAACGCCACACCTTCTTGGGCCCAGCGTTCGGGTTTGACAGGTTGTACTCTTGTCCTTTATACAACAGCTTCGGTTTCCCGTATCTTGATGACGTCAGAAATAGAGCTGGAAAAAAAACTTGTGCACTTGAATCCTGCTGTTATGTTTAAGTATTTTATTTCATGTTATTATTAATCTAAACGTCTTTTGCAATTTGCAGGCCAGAATGTTGATTAATATATGATTATCGACTGTAACAAATATGGCTTGACAGAATTAAAATTATATTTTAATTAACGTACCATTTCTTCCCGTGGGTGTCGTAGAAGGCGACTAAGGGGCTTGCTAGAGAATGGGCAGCAGCATTCTCTATGCATTTTACCACCATACTGCAATCACCAACCCGCCTGCCAAGCGTGGCGATTATGGCAAAACCCCCCTTTTGGGGGAGGCCTATGTCCAGCAGTGGACGTCTTTCGGCTGAAATGATGATGATGATGATGACAACTTGACACTGACCTACAAATTGCTAAAAAACCTAAGAATATTGGAATTTCACGGGCTATTCTGGCGCTTCCCCTTTAACTCGTGTGGTTTGTGTGTACAAGACAATTCTGGCGTTTCCCCTTTAACTCGTGTGGTTTGTGTGTCAAAGACACTGACTGTATAGACAGTTGAGCATTCTTCAACACAAAACTAAGTTTAGTACAGGCCTAACAGCCTATTAATCGTGGTTTAAAGCAATACTTCAATAATAATTATTGGATATTTTTTTAAACCTACATCATTTGACAAATAATTAAAATAAGAATCCAGTGACTAATAAAACCTAAACTTTAATAGAAGGCACTTAAACATTTTGAAACATTTAACAAAATAAGGCACTCGCTTATCTTTAACATAATATTAGGTCTTTACCTATGAAATTGCCGTTTTGCAGTACTGGCCATTTCAAATCAAAATAATTTTTGTTTGGGTAAGAATTCTAATTTCAAATTAATTTTATTTTAAAAACATGGATTTTTTTTTCCAAAAGTAGTCATTTGTTTATTGATTAGTGTTACATTTTCATCGCATTTCAATCTTTTTCGTCATCATGGATACGTTAAAAATTCGAGTAATTATGGAATATGAGTACCGTCGTGGCAGCAACGCGGCACAAGCGGCACGCAACATCAACGACGTTTACGGAGCTAACACTACAAACCAACGCACCACCTGTTATTGGTTTGCTCGCTTCCGTTCTGGAAATTTCCACCTGAAAAATGAACCTCGCGGTCGTCCGAAGACTTTGGTCGACAATGACGAATTAAAGGCGATTGTGGAAGCTGATGATACACAATCTACGGCTGAATTAGCAGCAGCTTTCGACGTTAGCGTCAAAACAATATTGGTCCATTTGCGTCAAATTGGCAAGGTAAAAAAGCTTGACAAATGGGTGCCCCACGAACTCAATGATCGTCAGCGCGAAGTACGCGTCGAGACGTGCCTTGCACTGCTCAACAGACACACAAATGAAGGAATTTTGAACCGCATTGTTACCTGCGATGAAAAATGGATTCTGTTTGATAACCGCAAGCGCTCAGCAAGTTAGTTGGATCCTGGTTCAGCACCTAAACAATGCCCTAAACGAAAACTTACCCCTAGAAAAGTGATGGTCACTGTTTGGTGGTCTAGCGCCGGTGTGATTCATCACAGCTTCTTACCAAACGGGGTGAGCATTACTGCAGATGTGTACTGTGAAGAACTGAACACAATGATGGAGAAACTGGCACATCTCCAACCAGCATTGGTCAATCGCTCGTCTCCGCTGCTCCTGCACGACAACGCGCGACCTCATACTGCACAGCAGACGGTCTCCAAGTTGCAAGAACTGGGGTTGGAAGCTCTCCGTCATCCGCCCTACTCACCAGACCTTGCGCCTACAGACTACTACTTTTTCCAGAATTTGGATAACTTCTTGGCGGGAAAAAAATTCAATACCCGAGAGGCAGTACAAAATGCCTTTGAAGAATTTGTTGCCTCCCGTCCAGCTGATTTCTTTAAGAAGGGCATCAATAAACTGCCACTGCGATGGCAAAGATGCATTGATTGCATGGGTGATTACTTCGATTAATACAAATAAAAAATACATGAAAAAAATTCGTTTAAATTTTTTCATACAAAACGGCAATTTCATAGGTAAAGACCTATTATATAACTAGTCAATTAAATTTCTTTATTGTGGATCATGGGTAGGTACATAATACAGGTCTTAAATAGTTAATTGTGATCAGCTAAGTCCCGCCCTTAAGGCATACATCAGTTACATAAAAAATAGAATTACATTCGGAATTACAATAAGAATTACATTAAAATTTTCGTACCAATTTTGCTCATTGTTTTTTTGTGTTTGTTATAGTCAGGAGAAGGTTTTTATGAAACAAAACAGAAAGTTGCGCGTATAATATATTCATAGTTAATACAGGACAACGTCTGTCGGGTTTTTTTTTGAGTGGGAAATCATCAAATAACTTCTCCCGCTCTGGGTGGAGCAGGAGGGCGTGTCAGACTTTTACTGACTAAAACCCATCCGTGTTCCCTCAGTTGCCTGTATGCCAGGGGCCACGGTATCACTTTCAAACAACCCGCACCCCTGGCAGGCATCGGCCCTTGCGGACCCCACCAGTTGGTGCTCACATTTCTTTGAGGCGCGCGTGGTACACAACGCACCGTCGACCCGGGCTTGGTCCTTACCGGACAGCGAGCCACCCATTACTCGCCGTCCTCAAGCCCGCGCCTACGGTGGCCGGGAATCAGCTTGGGATTCCCGACGCCCAGGGCTTCTCCTTCGGCGACTAAGGCCGTGAGGGCGCATATACTGCCTCCCCTCATGTGCGCCGCCTCCCTCTTCGCGAGCATTACTGCTTCGCAGAAGGAGGTGACGGCTACCCATGCACTCTCGCTCCGTACCATGGCCTGGACCAGCGCCGGACGCGAGAGATCGCCGCCGCCGATCGCCTCCACGAGGACACGGCGGTGCTCCGCCCAAGCCGGGCAGACCTCCACCGTATGCTCCACCGTGTCCTCAGGGCGTGCTTCGCAATGGAAACACCCGGGCGCTTCCTCCCGCCTTATGCGAAACAGGAACCTCCCGAAACAACCGTGTCCGGTGAGGACCTGCGTCAGGCGGAAGGTGAGGACGCCATGCCGCCTCTCAAGCCACTCCTCAAAGAGCCCATACCTTCAGTTCCCTTTTAAAATGTTCTTTTCCAGTCACCCGTCCGACCCTCGGACATATTTTTTGGTAAATCTTTCACGCTCATGCTACTGAAATATGACCTCCTCCTCCGACCTCCTCCTCCTCCGCAATTTTAGCGATAAAGACAGTTAGTAAATATTTCGATGAACAGATATTTCCAATTTTAAATACGAAAAGAAACCTTAAATTTGCAACAGTTCTCCTTTTATTTTAAATTTCAAAATGTACCTAAATCCAATATTAATCAAAATAAATTAAAATTGTGACACTTTCAGACATGATAAAGTTCAGTTAAACAAAATTATATTATAGGCTCTTTAAAATGATATATAAAAGTTGATATTTCAATTAGTCTATCATGTAGAAAAAATCGAATCAAATTCACAACTCATACATTCTGATCGGGCCGCGAGCTACTTGCATGATGCGGGCCGACAAGATGGTACCTCGATAAGGTCTCGCACAGACACAGACGGGTTTAGGGGCAATTTATAAAATAAAAGTAGGTTTCTTTTAAAAGAAACCCATGTTGGGTTTCTTTTAAAAAGTGTTTTTATTTATTTATTTTAAAATACATTGTTTTAAAGTTATTTAAGTAAACGATAAAATAACAGCTTTTTCCTAAATGCATACGAAAGTAAATACGGTACTTCCAAAAAAAAAACAATTTAAAGAATTGCCTGTTTGTTTGTTCCTGCTAATCTCCGCAACGGCTGGAACTGGAACTTTCACTGGCCAACTCGTTTTTTTTTTCAGTAACATACGCTACTTTTATTCCGCGTAAAATAATTGTTAAATTCCACGCGGACGAAGTCGCGGGCACCAGCTAAATTATAAAATTATTATTGCTTATGGTACGCTCTGAAACAACCTTCAATGCACAGGTTAACCTGACATTGAAGGCACTTCCAGATTGTACGTGTGGAGACTTTCCGTTGCGAGCACATGCAGCAACGCGTTTTTTTGGATCCGGTCCGCGTAGGAAAGTGATCTTCTTCCACAGTACACTTTGGCCTATTTTGGAATCGTCTACATGTAGGTTGTAGAGGTGTCATTTCCATCGATGTCAACTCCAATTGTCTGTGAACTTTTAACAATACCTCTGTCATTAGAATTACACAAAACTACGTAAAACACTAAATTGACGGTGTGATTAGGTATTCAAATTGTTGAGTTTATTTAAGGTAAAAACTTTTAAAAAATTGTGAAAACAATAAAAAATTAAAATTATATAAAAAAGTAAGACCTGTGCGACGCCAAAAAGGCTCCTATCTCAGAATGATGTTACGATTGTTGATAATAAACAAGGTTTAACTATAATCGTCAAGTAGGTAAACAAATATTGTCAAAATAAGTAAAACTTATATGTAATATATATTTCATTATTCATCTCTTTTTACTTTTATAATATCATTGTAATTAATTAACATTATAATGACATAAAGTAATTAAATATAACAAAATACCTAGTGAAAAATATAGCCATCGGCAGATTAGGGTCAAGCTACCGGTAGCACCTGGTTCGGTTATCAATAAACATTGTTAATTTTTTTCCTATTCTAAGTTAAAGTGTTTCTCAATAAGAAATTACAAACATTTCACTTACTTCAGAACATTTGTAGACCTTAAAATATAGTATTACTAGCTTTTGCCCGTGGCTCCGCCCACGTGGATGGCGGTTATCGCGTAAAATGTAGCCTATGCCCTTTTCCATATCCCAGGCTATATCTCTGCCAAATATCATGCCGATCGGTTCAGTGGTATAGGCGTGAAAGCGTTAGAGACAGACAGAGTTACTCACGCATTTAGAATATTAGTAGGAATCGACAAGGAATGTGAACTCGCACCCTAATTCCGTAACACATTTTAAATTATAATCTGAATCATTTTTAAAGATTTTTGGCTAATCGATAAATTCATTTATTTCTGGCAAATAACACCCATTGCCAAACTTAAATTAATAGAAATCATCCTTACTAATATTATAAACGCGAAAGTTTGTATATATGGATGTATGTTACTCTTTCACGCAAAAACTACAGAATGGATTTGGATGAAAATTGGTATACAGATAGATTATAACCTAGATTAACACATAGGATACTTTTCATCCCGGTAGTACGTTCCCGCAGGACAATTTCCGAACCCCACGCGGGCGGAAGCTAGCATAAAATAAACCAGATAAACTCATAGCAAATAATATCAAATCAAAATAAACCAAATTAATGATTATGAACATCTCTGACTTTGTCAAGTTTCATCCCTGTGACGGTGACGAGGGCCCGACAGCCGCGACCCCAGTGGTTGCACCTAAACAAATTCTTCGCTTCGCCCTTGCCTGTGTGCTTACGCAAGTATCTATAGCCACCCAACTCGACCACTGGGTTTCCATGACAAGATTTTGTATAAACTGGAACTAAAAAAAGAGGACTTTTAACAGCGATGCTTGTCACGTCCTTCATTTTGGTTATTTTACTAAGGCACCTTTGAATATCAACATTTACTACAAAATAGTTACCCTATACAAAATGTAGTTTCGTATGGAGAAGAGAATGGGCAAGAAACTCTCGTCTGTTACTCTTTTGAAGTGTGTTACAATATTTAGTATAGATACAAAAACAATATTTTACCCTCAATTTAAATATTTATGTCACTCAGTATTTTTGGACGACATTTGTAGAATATAATAAAAAATCTGTAGATAAAATCTCGTTAGCATTTTGTGTATTAAAACAAAACAAATAAATTAACAAGTCATTTTATTTTCGAACCATAATATTATAAACACTTGTCATAGTATCACTATTAACGAATAACAAGAAAACCCTTACACCGTATTCTTCGGATAATATAAACTACCTCTAATCTAATGTTGAACTAATCAACTGCTGAAAAAATACCCTTAATTTTAAATACTCGATCGAAGTATCGTTGCATGCACTCATACGCACAGTGTTCTGCATGCCTTACATTGCGCATTAACGTTAATGTTAACAGCGAGTTTTGAGTTTGACTTAAAAAATAAAAGTCGTTTTCTAGCAATTATTTTCGCAGATTTAACTCAATAATTAAGGTTTAAAAAGAATCTTAAGTGTCGTTGTGTGTGTGTTGTGTGCGTTTTTCTGTTATGTATTTTACGATGTACAATAAATAATAATAAATAAGTGTTAATTGACTTTAGTCTGTTCGAGGCTATTTCGATGCACAATGTCAGTCATACGTGTATTATGGTCTTCAATGAGAATGTTCGTTTTTAGTCTTGACGATGTGGTTCTCGTAGGTAGTGATGGCGGCCCTGCAGCCATGTGCCCATCTCGTGCATACCCATCTCTTTCTCGGCTTGTCTCCTATAGTGGCCTTGTTGAAGCTGAAGTTGTGGTCATTGTACTGGATCATCTGGTTCCCCCGCTTCGATGTTATAAACACTAGCTTTTCTAAAATTAAAACGAAGAATTATTTTTCTTAATAAGTGAGTTAAATCTTAGTTCATAACTTCATACTGTAGGTAAATAAAACCAATGCACCTGCTATGTTCTCTCCACCACCCTTGATCGACTGGTAACTTGGTATTGAATTTCATAAGGGCCCAATCACACGTACCACAACCACACCATAACGAAATCACCTGGATGGCCGCTAACTTTACGTAAATTAACGTAATAGTTTATTCATAAACTCAAACTAAAAACATTTATTTAAATTAAAATAAGATGTACAGCAGAGATTCGCAAAATGTGTCAGTAAAAAGAAATGAATGAAGTTTCGCTTAACGAAGTAGTCCAATCATTTACTTCAGTACTTCATTTAATTCAGCAAATCAGAACGAGTCCTATAAAAGATAACGACAGTGATTGACAAGTTACGACAAATGATGCACTTCACTAGTTCAGTTTTATACGTATGTCGATTTTCCTTCATAGGTACTTTATACAGGCTTAGGACTGTCAACCTAGAAATATGAATTTAAGCAAAAAAGTAGTAGGTATGTTTTGATTTCTTTTACTGATACGAACTGTTTGTACGAGCGAAAAGAAAGACCTTACGAAGTGAAGTAGAGACATATTTTAATGACTACTGATTGAATTAAGTTTATTTTGTGATATGAAGTAGTTCATTTCCTTCAATCGTTCGCGTACCTACTACCCATATCTAATGTACAGACACTTTTAAACTGTCAAAGTGTCGGTCAGTCAGAAAGCTGAAGCTAGTTACCCATTACAACACGTAGATCTCTATGCAGAAGAACGAGCAAGAAATTAAAAGAACACTCTTTTAAATCAATATATTACAAAAACTACATTTGGTCGTCAAAATCAACCGTGTGGGCAATACCGACCACATCAAGGCCACGACGCAGGCTCAACGCAACCACCAGCTAGACCGCGCACTAGCTGCCGACCACATCGTAAACACAACGTTGCGTTCATCATTTGATTCGGTATTTGTAGTTACTACAGTAGAAGACCACGAGTACCTCTATGGTACACTAGGTACTGGTATAGTAGCTGCAACTGCACCGACACTATTCACACGTAACCAGTGCTTGCCCCTGCCAGGGGTGCGGGTTGTTCGAAAGAGATACCGCGGCCCCTGGCACACAGGCAACTGAGGGAACACGGGTAGGTTTTAGTCAGTAAAAGTCTGACACGCCCTCCTGCTCCACCCAGAGCGGGAGAAGTTAATTGATGACTTCCCAACCAAAAAAAAAACCAGTGCTTGCCCACATTTTGTCGCTGTGATGTGGTGTGGTTGTGGTACGTGTGATCGGGCACTAAAGTCTAAAAAATTAAATGATAACAGAGACAAAGATTTTTTTTTTAATTTGTTTTATTCAGGAAAAGTACCAAATCTATTTAGGTTGTTATTAGGATAGAATGAATTACATACATTATACACTATTTACGTCGATTACTCGTAACAAGTATGATTTCCCATGACTTTGATGATAGTTTCATCATACGTGACAATGGAAGCCCTGCAGCCATGAGACCATTTAGTGCACAGCCATCTTTGTTTCGGGGAGCCAGCCTTACCCTTGTTGAGACTAAACCTTCTGTTTCTGTACAGGAGCATCCGGTTGCCTCGAGCTGACTGTATAAACTGACCATGATCTAAAACATACTGATTTTATGACTAAGGAGCTAAGCAGACGATGTATAATTTGTCTGCGACTATAGAATGTATGGAAACCCCAGCAGTCTTCCGGTTGTCCTTCAAGTGCGTTATTGCATAGATTTCCATTCATTCTACTGTCCCGGACAAATAGTCCATAACCTGCTTGGCGCCTTACTCGTCCTTAAAGTAACTTCAAAACAATATACATATATTTCTGTTTGTTCATAAGACTATAAAAAATACTGTTTCTTAGGTTTCCAGTTAGGTGTCTACCTACACGTCCCCAAGGTCTTTTGACGTGAATACGTCTTTAAATTTGCTACTATATAGGGGCAATCCAAAAAACCTAATGATAACAAAATCGGGGGATACAGTTTGGCGTTGTAGTTTCGAATCTATCCTCTATATCTAAAATTAGATTATAGCACTGGATAGCTAAAGGATCAAAGAATTCATTACGATAAACGAGAACAGTGACGTATCGCGCGCGGTGGAGGGGGAAGCGCCGTCATTTTGAGGTTATTTTGCTACGTATCGAGATTTGCAATTAGTATAACTTTTGACTCGGAGAAGCTACGATGCTCGTTTAAGGTTTATATTGTTACACAAATATTTTTTTTGTTCATATGGTTCCTCAATCAGTGAGAGTGAATTATAGCGCGACGGTTGCCAGGGGAGGATAGAAGAAGGAAACGTGTTGCGCTGACCCCAAGTTAAAAGACGAAGAGCAGGAAAACGATGAGGACGGTTCCTCAATCATCATTTTAAGTTAAAAGGAAAAGTAATCTCAAAATAAAACAAAGAATGAAAATTACACATTTAAGTATGTCCTACAATTTCTTCAGAAAACTGTTAAATTAATAATCCCTACAAAGATTTTAACTTCTAATATTTTTCATACAGCACACAAACGAAACAATTTTAAAGAAGACTAACTTTTGTCTTTAGCAGAATAATTAAGTATTTAAAAAAAAATGCAAACTCGGTACCTAGGTACCAAAATTTTCTTGTACAGTCAGCCGCCCATCAGTAGTGTCAAATTGACACTGGCAGCGCTTTTATGTCGTAGCTGTAAGGGCAATTTTCGTATTGCAAATTAACATTTAAGCATGACCAGTCGCTGAAGACTCAGGCGTGACTCGTATTACAAGTCAGTCATTGTTCCTTTGCAAAAAAGGAAGGTGCTGCGTTCTATAAGCTTCATCTCGCTCTTTAACTATCTCATCAGTCGTGGTTATGCCAGTTATTATAAGCAACAAAGTCGGTTCCCATAGTGAGGACTGTCGCCTTACATCCGTTTCCTCTCGTACAGGTCCACCGCGCTCTTGGACCTTTACAGCGATGGTATTTATTGAAACGGTGATGACCAATGATCACCACTGGTTTCCCAAATCGAGACGTTGAGAAAACAAGTCCTGAAAAGAAAGAATACTTGCTTACTTTTCCAGAATTGTTTAACAAACACTTCAACATCAAAATCGAGTCTGTTCGAACCTTAAGACAAGTATATTTATATGGTTCGAACTCAACCATTTTTTAACCTACTTAACCAGCTGAACCCGGTGATCAATTGCGCATGCGCACAATATATTAAATACAAGCTTTTGCCCGCGGTTTCGTGGTCGGAGTATTTCTCTAAGGGAACCTACTACCGGGATATAAAATATTCTGTGTCCTAACTCAGGTCCCAGACCATACCAGACCATAGTCTACGTGTGTATCTGAAAAAATACAGAGCCATTGACAGAGCTAGTTTTGCATTTAAAATATTAGTACCTATGGAATATTTAGGCAACGCTTTGGGAATGGCAAATGGATGTCAAATAAAATTCTGAAATCTCTTAAGAACTTCCTTTATTTTATTTATTTACTGAGTAAATACTGTCGACCGCACGTCAGGCCAGCTTATATCGGTTTTGTTACTAGTGACGTGTGGTCGACTGTACAACCTTTTAGAATCTAAACATTTTCATAGACAGGTATTACATATAATTTGTTGGGTTTTATTTAACACTGTACATTACCTACTCCTTACTAGCCGACCAAGACAATTAGTCAACAGACTATCACTTATGAAGTCATCTGCAAAATACTAAATATTTGTCGGATTTAAACGATACTAGAGACGAACATGAGCCTGCCACATACCCAGCACCCTAATTGCGAAACACATTTAATATTAAAGTAGATAACATAAGTATTCATACAAAAAATCTCGATGTTTTGTAAACTGTGCGAAACAGGGCTCGCTAGTTTTTATGTATAATTCAATGTATGTGGTCATTCTTAACAGCTACAATGATGTCATTAACGGTGACTAATGACGCAGGGCAGCCGCCAGACCTCGCCTTAACACAATACCATCGGGCTCTAGAGCCACTAGTTATAACGTGCTTGTTGTATCTATGTCGTCCCATATTAATTACTGGTTTCCCATACCTTGAAAGGCCAAACTCTACCCGTTCTGAAAAAACAGAATCAAGTGAAAATCTATTGGAATGTAGGGAAAGTATAATAAATCAATACCTATTACAGCTAATTATCATAGACTATCCAAATGTTCAAAAAAATACGAAAGTAAATGCAAAG
This sequence comes from Antitype chi, assembly GCA_947359405.1. Taxonomy (NCBI): domain Eukaryota; kingdom Metazoa; phylum Arthropoda; class Insecta; order Lepidoptera; family Noctuidae; genus Antitype; species Antitype chi. Next base: position 16,271,006 of record OX375820.1, on the reverse strand, counting down.
TAAATGGTCTTTATTGGTTAAGATATTAGTTATTCTCCGCGAAAACGTTTTCGCGTCAAATAAACGCGTCCTAACCGTCATTATTTTAATATCACTCAAAGTGTGTACGTTTCGAAATGTATGGATGATGGTCCAAATATTGCAATGTTTAATAAAAATGTTTGTTTGGCCAATTAACCATATTGTCAGTTTAAATTAAAGTTGTTTTTCGTGCCTGCCTGTGTGACCGTGTTGTTCTTCTAAACCACGCAACGGATTTTGATGCGGTTTGCACCATCATTCAGAGAATCCATTCCGGAAGGTGTTTATTTGTATATTATATTTAATATATAATAAATAATTCTCGATGTATTTTATCGAGTAATAAAAAACGTGTGGACCAGGGGTGGGTCGCTGGTTTTATATAATTCAATGTGTGTGGTGATTCTTAACTGCTATGATGATGTCATTAATGGTGACTAGTGACGCAGGACACCTGCCAGACCTCGCCTTAACACAATACCATCGGGCCTTAGAGCCACTAGTTATAGGGTGCTTATTGTATCTATGTCGTCCCATATTAATTACTGGTTTCCCATACCTGGAAATGCCAAAGTCTACCGGTTCTGAAAAAATACAGAATCATGTTAATAACCATTGGAATAATAATCATATAGCTACCTATAGGTAATTATCACATGAATTGCCAAATGTATTTACAAAAAAGCTAATGTAAATGCGTATTATATTGTCTTTATTGATTGCAGTTATTATACGCGAAAACGTTTTCTGTCCTAGCAGTCATTGATTTAATATCATTCAAAGTGAGTACGTTCTGAAATGTATGGCTGGTGGTCAAATCCATTGTTTGACAAATTAACCATCAATTTATCCATGTCATATTGTACACAAATTCAAATCACAACTTACCGTCATTCGTATGGAATGGATTTTACACGGTGGAATGACGTAGTGTGTCGATATGCTAAACAATTAATTTATATGGGTGTACATTTACAAAACTTGTGTACACTTAGTTTTTACAATAATTTAAAAAGAAAGCAAATTGAAAATTTAAATATTGTACAAAAAAAGTATAATCCTAAAACCTATTATAATTCAGTTTCTGATTAGAAAAAGGGTAGCATGTACCAATCCAAGATTCGATTTTTAACATTGCGTTACAAATAAATATAGTTCCGTTTGTAGTCGGACGTAAAAGAATAGCACCATCCCATTTCTTCCCGTGGGTGTCGTAGAAGCCGACTAAGGGACTTACTAGAGAATGAGCAGCAGCGTTTTCTATGCATTTTACCACCATACTGCGATCGCCAACCCGCCTGCCAAGCGTGGCGATTATGGCAAAACCCCCGCTTTTAGGGGAGGCCTATGTCCAGCAGTGGACGTCTTTCGGCTGAAATGATGATGATGTTACAAATAGATTGTCATTACATGTTACAAATTGGGTGCTTCCACTCACAACTATAAAATAATATTTTATTTATTCAGAAAACTTTAAGCTAATATATACAGTGTTCTTAAAAACAATATGAAATTGAAGGCCATAATACTACTTGTATTATGGCCTTCCACTGATAAAAAAAATACTACACCTTCACTTATAGGTATTAGAAAATGCAATGTTCCTAAGGTCCAACCCTCTCTCCCCTTTTCTCGCATAGCAGATCGATTTCCTCGTAATAGACGTGACTATAGCCAAGTTTGCCTACATCAATATAGGACGTCACTTGTGCGAAAAAGTGTCTTGCATGGCTCCAAAAACTTATAAGAAACTACCTAAAAGCTGGAAGCAGTTAACTAAAGTACAATTCAAAAAGAAAGTTATTAATTCTCTAGCAGATAAAGCTTATTATAACTTGAATGAGTTTTTCACCAATTTATTATTTTTTAATCATTGTTTTTTAATGTTCTTTTATTATTATAAATTTTTTAAATAGTTTGACTAGGAGTTACATTATAAATTTTATTATTGTGTTATTAATATTTGCATGCCATTGTTTAAGGCAAACGTGATGATCTGTTTTATGTTTACTATTAATATCTCTTGCATGCTGACAATTTGTGTTGTATGTCTTGTACTCTTGTTTTGGCAAATAAATGTTTATTTTATCTTACATGTAATGCTCAGTTCTCCTCACGCACTGATATAATGCTAAAAACTGAACTATTACATTACAGGAGAATAGTCCCGGTGAGGGTGCGTCTGAGAAATTGATTCTCATGCTGATGTTCATTCTTGTATTGCACGATGACATTCCTAACGGTCAAGAGGGTTGCTTTGCAGCCGTAACTTCTTCTCACGCAACTCCACCTTATCCTGATTCCTTTACCACTGCACTTATTAAATCTATGCTCTCCTAGAAGTAGAACTGGTCGTCCAGTCCTGGACGTTATAAACAAAGGACCTGAAACAATGTTTTTAAGCTTTGCAAGAATTATAAGTCATTTTATATACTTATCTTTATTTACATATATATCGTACTTCTGTACCTACATGTAACTCCTCCTAAACGGCTGGACCGATTTTATTAACATTTTTTAGATGTGTTTGAGTGGTGAATGCTTTTAGATTCACAATTGGACCGGTAGGTGCCGCTGCGATCGAATTCTAGGTACAGGACTACGCCTCTGCGGTCAGCTAGTTTTATCGTATTTTTATGTAAATGTAAAATTGAAACAATTAGAAAATAACATTAAAAAGAACTCATTTATTATCGTCTCCGTCAATTCGTATCTTTTTCATCAAGATAGTCTCATCTATCTCAAAATAGGAAAATTGCAAGCAAACGAAGTAAGTATGCTTAACTATATTTTGAATTTTTTTTTGTATACTTGATTCTCATGCTGATGTTGATGATTATGTGTCACGATGACATTCCCAACGGTGGTGAGGGTTGCTTTGCAGCCGTAACTGCTTCTCACACATTTCCACCTTGCCCTAACTCCTTTGCTGCGGCTGTCCTTGTTAAATCTATACTCTCCCAGAAGAATTACTGGTCGTCCAGTCCTGGACGTGGTAAACCAAGGAGCTGGAACAATATTTTTAATATTAAAACTACTGCCTCAATTTATGCAATATAAATTGAGACAGTTTGTGTGTTTCTAATCCTTCTCATCTATATATTTTTTTCTAGAGCCCCACAACTTCTTTACTTACCATCTGTCGCGAATCTGAAACAGCTATTGCCACGATTATATTTAAACATGTAATAATATATACCTAGCCATAAGATAATATGACCCCTACTATTTCTGAGTTTAAAGAATAAAGTCTCTAAAGCCTACGATGAGGCGTTATCGCCACGTTGACAAGTGGACCCGTTAAGTGGCGCAGCGATTGAGTTCTAGAATACAGGATAATGTCTGTCCGGTAAGATAGATTTATAATAATAATAACTATATAAGCGAAGCGTGGTCGCTCACAATGGGCCTCATAAGAAGGTTTAAAGTCACCCAAAGGGCAATGGAGAGGGCTATGCTTGGAGTTTCCCTGCGTGATCGAATCAGGAATGACGAGATCCGCAGGAGAACCAAGGTAACCGACATAGCCCGAAGAATTGCCAAACTTAAGTGGCAGTGGGCAGGGCACATTGCACGCAGAACAGATGGCCGATGGGGTCGAAAAGTTCTGGAGTGGCGACCGCGCACCGGAAGACGTAAAGTTGGAAGGCCTCCCACAAGGTGGACCGATGACCTTGTGAGGGCCGCAGGAGTCCGCTGGATGCGGGAAGCACAGAACCGGTCGAAGTGGCGGAGCTTGGGGGAGGCCTATGTCCAGCAGTGGACGTCTTTCGGCTGAAATGATGATGTGATGAAAACTATATGTAAAGAATGAAAAGATTGGAAAATAACACAAAAGTTAAACTTATTTATATTATCGTCTCTGCCAATTTAGCGTGATTTTATATAAAACATAGTTTAAAATGTCAGATTATTAAAAATGGTAACAGGACAAAATTCTTTTAAATAAAATTATTATTGGGGAATTGTTGTAACATTATGTAGATTGGATGTTCTATCCTCTTAAGGTTAGCTGACATAAAATAAATAAGATTTCTCAATAAAATATGTAAAAAAAGCGCAAGCAAACAAGGTAGGTTTATCTAATATTTTGGAATGTTGTTAATTTTAATGTCATGCTGATGTTGGTTATTTAATATCACGATGACATTTCCGACGGTAGTGATTGTTGCTCTGCACCCGTACGTGCTCCTCACGCATTTCCACCTTGCCCGGAGTCCTTTGCAGCGACTGTGCTTGTTGAATCTATACTCTCCGAGCAGAATTACTGGTCGTCCAGTCCTGGACGTGGAAAACAAAGGAACTGAAACAATATGATTAATATTAAGACCGTAAGTATCCTATTTATATTGGTGATTCTAATCCAAGTTTTGATGAACAAAGTTCTTTAAATAACATAATTGAGACACTAGGAAGTTCAATAAAAAATAACATAAAACATAATGTAGCAGCTTACATGCTGCAATAATTTAATGTTTCAAATAATAGATAAATTATAACAATAACTAAATATGGATATTGATAAAATAATCGGAAAATAAATTGAAATCAAACTCATTTCTTATACAACACATCAAGACTTTTCTGCTTTAATAACTAGGTAAACCACATTTCAACCATAAAATTCCAGATAGGTTGGTACAAAATGGTAAATAACGTCACAAATTTTCTAAACTATAACATTTTTTGGTCCCAAGTCTCACATGAAGACGAAAAATTCATTTATTGTCCCTTCTTAGCAAAGCTGCAGATTTTTTTTTATCACGTAAGTACCTACTCTACATAATGTATACATACATCATAACTAAAAAACAATTTTTAAGACTTCAAAAAGGAGGAGGTTATCAATTCGGATGGTTTATATTTTTTTTAATGTATGTTCGGGCATAACTCCGTCATATATAAACAGATTTGACAAAAAGTTGTTTTATTCGAAAGAGGTTTATTCCGAAATAGTCCAACTTAAATTTCATATAGATCTGAGGACGAGTTTAGGAGAAACTTTAAAAAAAAAAACAGCCGTCTTCCGAAAAAAAAACTACAAAGTGAAAAATAAGTTTAATTTCGAAACTCGGTGACTAAAAACTAAAATACATGTATATCCAACACCGACTTAAAGTTATTTTTCACTTTGTAGTTTTTTTATCGGAAGTCGGTTGTTTTTTTCTTGGAAAAACTTTTTAATATTTTTTGTCTATCTGTCTGTCCGTTTGTTCCGGGTAATATTCAAAACGGCTGGACAGAAACTGACGGGACTTTCACTGGCAGATAGCAGATGTTATACGGAGTAACAAATTTGTAGCCTATGTTAGCACGGTAGCAGGTTCCCGTGGGACATTCCGACATTCACGCGGGCGAAACCGTGGGCAGCAACTCTTACTAATTAAAAAGGCACCCAGTTGGTCCAGCCTTAAAACTTGGTACAGCAACGAGGTTGTCTAGACTGTAACTTTCGTCATGTCGTACAAACGCCCGATGAAATCTAAGATAAAATGTTACCACAAAACACCTTAAACCACTTTTTTTTTCGTTTGCTATATTAATTTCTTCGTCGGTAATACACAATCGTGCTGTCAGTCATGATTGTGTGTATTGTTCGATCTAATGACAATGTTTTCCACGGTATAGAGGGATGCTTTACACCCTTTCGTACATTTGACACATTTCCAAGATGCCGACGGTCCTCGGCATTTACTGTACTTGTTAAACCTATGCTGTCCGATTTGTATGACAGGTCTGCCCTTCCTTGATGTTGCGTAAACATATCCTGAAACAGTGCAAGCACTACCTACGTAAAAAAGAATAACAAGAAATCAATTTAATAGGTATGAGAGATGTCATCGCATTTTAAAAACACATGTCGTCAATCAAAAGTTTATTTAACCCAAAAATATATACAAAATTATTCAATAAATTAATATTGTTGATATTATTTATCAATTCTACTAATTAAAGTCAGGTACTAACTGAAAATTACTCTAATAAAGGAGGAAGTACTTAAGGAGGATACTTCAAATCGGTCTCTTGATATTTCCCATAATATAAAAGAAAACCATCACGATCGTTCTTTAAGAGCAAGCCTATGTTTTAGTTTTCACAAGAACATTACAACAGGGCTAGATCAGTCTTCAACATTAAAAACAATTTTATATGTATACTCACATCACGTAAAATTCGAATAATAAACATCACAACGAGTATAATTATATTCACATACCTACTTTATAAACACAATATCGACATTTAAAAATAAAATCATATTATAACATGTTTTCTCCAACATCATAATGTTATAAAAGCATTTTTTTACCAAAACGATACAGGGCTAATCCAATAAGTTAATAATATCACCAAGGAATTTCCATCAATTTTTTTTCTAGTTGATTGGATGCGGGGCGCGTCATTATGATAACATCACAAAACTATATCTTACTCTTTTAACTTTGATCTTTTATTTAGTAGATTCAATCCATAAATATGAGAGTAAATAAAGTAGTGTATGAAACATACTCGTGTTTTAATACCCCTCATTATGCAACAGTTATAGACCGATATTGTTCTTCAAGGAACAAGAAGAAAGACAGAGGTGATCGTCCTATTCTGTCTTTGGTCGTTTTCCATTTCTTAACTGCACTGTATGATATCTTTCAAGTTTTCAATGCTGATGGAAATTGTTGCTCTTAATGATACAGTCGTGGTATGTCGTTATTCTGGCTCGGCAACCTACGCTTGCTTTTACACAAGACCAATGCGCCTTAGGTCCTTTACTTCGATAGTATTTATTGAAGCGATACTGGCCGATTTGTAATACAGGGTTTCCGCAGCGTGACACAGTAAACTGAAGAGCTGAAATTACATTTGATACAGGCTGTTGTATTGATACTTCATCAAATAATTTATTTCTTACATAAAGACGTTACTTTTTTTGATAATTATTTATTGTTCAAATAAAACCATTACTCAGATTCATCATAATTATTATCACGATAGTTATACACAAGTGATCACAAGTTTCTAATACTTAGATTTTTTACACTAAATACACACAAGCATACAAAAAAAAACATAAGCTGCCTTTAATTAAGAGGTTTATAATACTGCTTTCACTGCACCTCAAAGCTGTTAGCGTTTGTCCAAACTTTTTATGGTTTCATATAGAAAGAAAGAAAGAAAAGAAAAGTACAACAAATCTACAAGAAGAAGGTAAACAAATCCTAGAAGCTTTGCACGCACACGGTTTTGCTTCTTTCATGACCAATTGATCTTTGCCATATCGGATTGCATTAATCACCTCTAGGTACTAGATACTAATTGTAAACATTTTAAACAGTGTTTTACGATTACAATGTCTTTTAAGTGCTGTATATTGCTTCATACCCGCGTGTTATAAATCGTTTCCTAAAACTTCACTAGACTCATGCCTAGAGATCGCATATTCGATTGCATATTTGCCTAAAGTTGAGATGTTGGCTAATATGGAATGCGATTTTGTAAGGAAAAAGAAAAAAAAAGACATATTTGCGTCGGGGGCAAAACATTAATTTTAAATAAAAGTGCATCAGAATAGTTATGAAATCCAAAAATCTCGGTTTTTTTGTTAATATAAATGTGCCGCTTCCATATTTTCATAGCTGAAAATTTACTTTAGGCAAATATGCATCCGAATATCCGATCTCGGCATGCCTTAAGATTAATCTTTGACGTTGGCTCATACAAATTTCAAGCAATAAGGTAGGAGACGATCTGCACCCTAATAGCGTAACACACGATTAATCATAATCTGTTTGATTTTGACAGTTCAACAATATTCATTCCGTTATTTACGTTGTTGAGCAGTCACATTTTTGGAACATAATTATGAAGCAATGGTTTAGCACTTGTTTCAAAACGAAACAGATTATGATTAATCGTGAGTTACGCAATTAGGGTGCTGTTCCATTTAGTGGAGTATCATACCAAGATATAAACTCAAACAACACACACATAACATCACGCCTTGTTTCTCCGAAGAGTTGGACACACGTGGACCTATAATACACACACATTTCACCAGTTATGTTTAAGTGCCATGTAATAGGGGGCGAGCCTATTGTCATCAACCGGGCACAAATCTAGACTCCGGGCTGCAACTGAGAAAATCCAGTTGGAAAACCCAATAACACTGCCCGACCTGGGAATCGAATGCAGCCCATGTGGCAGTCCCAAACAAAGCCACTGTCTAATGATTGTGAGGCGTCTGTTTGACGATAACGTCCTCAAACGTGATTAGAGTAGCAGTACACTTCAAAGCGTTAATTTTGCCGCACACCCAGCGCGCGCGGGGTCCTTTGCTGCCTGCCCACTTATTGTACCGGTACTTGCCCATCATTATTACGGGTTTACCACGTCGAGACGTTGAAAATTTGGGCTCTGAAACATGCCAAATTATAAACAAACTGAATTGAATTTGTGTACACAATTTACACGTAAAAGATATTGAAATTAATAGAAACCAAGTAAAATGATTGGCAGCATTTTCACTGGTTTCGTAGTTTAACTTCTTCATACATTTATATCAGGCATCTTTTATGTAGGTAATTAAGGGTCGAATACGTATTGAAGTTTTCTATGGGACAGTAGATAATTTTTTCGCAATTACGATGTTGGTCCCATGGAGAAAGTTGCTCAGTTTGATGGTCCCTTAAATATGGCTACACCTTTCTGACACATACTGTATATTTTCTTAGTGTTTATTTCTGTGTGTTATTTTCTGACTAAGAAAGTGTCCTATGTTTATATCGAACATAAGAAATCTGTTTGGATCCAAGTCCGGATTCCTAGAACTGCTCGTTATGCGAGAATTAAATAACAAACATGTTAACAAAACTTTCACATTTATTAGCAGGTATAGATCATTTGTTCTACTATACGTTATGTATATTTCTAACATCATACTTATATATACGCTAATTAATTTAACGACTGCAGTATTAATTCTAATCTTTGTCTAAATAGCATTATTGTTACTCATCTAATTATACTCGTATATTCCACTAATAATAAAGCTGAAGTGTTTTTTGTCCATTTGAAATTTTGAACACCCTAATCGCTGGAACTACCAGTCGAATTTGTTTTTTTTTTGGATTTGATAGCCCAATTTTTGGGGACTGTGCTAATAGACATCACACTACAACAATTTGGAGCCGAGCAAAATGAAACAAGGTCAGGAGATGCAATGTGACGGGAGTTACAACGCGCCGCTGCCAAGTGGTGGTAAGCAGTGGTGGCCTAGTGGTATCGGCCGCGAATTACTAGCTGTCACCAACACTGCACTCAAGACGGTGAAGGAAAACTTCGTGAGGACACGGGTCCTAGAAACAAAAATTTGAAGACGTGTGACACTACACTACCAACTCAAACTCAACTCAAAGCATTTATTTCAAATAAACCAATTACAGGCACTTTTGAATTGTCAAAGAGTCGGAAAGATGAAGCTAATTGCCCATTCCAAAGCGTAGGTACCTATGGAGAAGAACGGGCAAGAAACTCCGTGGACACTCTTTTTAAATCATGGTATTGTTATTAACAATTTGTTACAGAAAGTAGGTTACATCATTTATGTTCAAATTATCAATGTGAGGACGATGTACAAAGACGTGCACAGTAAAAGCATCCGTAATTAAAAACAAAAATCAAAATAATGATAATTTAGAAATGAAAATAGGCCGTGGCAGCTAAGAGATTACCAGTCCCTACTGGCGGCGCCCGTTCACAAACATGACTTTTGGATCAGCACCATTCAGCTCAACCATTTTGAAGAGAACTTAATGATCCAACACACACGCCACCACCAGCGAGACATTTGAGTGAACTTGACAAACTCTCAGTTGCCAGGGCACATTCAAGTCAATTAAAAACGTACCCAGTTAATGGTAGCTTTATAGTTTGAACATAGTGCTCACACGTGCTAAGCAATTATACAATACTGGACTGAACCCGCGTGGTGGATGATGGATTACTCCCTCTCACAGAGAGGATGCCTGTCTCATAGCAATGGAATTATTATAGGCTGATTATGCTTATGTTTCTGCTCTCCAAGCGTTAAGGCGGTGATTTCGTGAAAACGCTCAAAAAGGTGGTTTTTTAAACCAGTGTATCTCTGTAACCGTAAATAATTTTGAAAGCAAAAAAAAAATTTCAAGTCTTTTTGCATACAGTGATGGAACTCAAAACATAATTTAACATACTTTAATGCATCAAAAAAATCATCAAAGTCACCTCTTAATTATCTTTAAAACCAGTTTATCCCTTCAATAACAATTATAATTATAATTAAATATATACCACAAAATTCCAAATGCCAAACTGCATCCAGTGATTGATTATTTATTATTAAATAGTTAATATCTAATTTTATACGATTTTATTTGCATTTTTACGACAATCCTTGCTCATTTATTATTCGAATTTATTACAACAGATTTTAACCCGTATCCGGTTGCAATAAGAACTATTATCGCTCATAACGACAATATTCAAAGTTACCAGGGCCTTAAATGAACATGCATTCAGGGTGGCATACTAAGAGAGTGCAAACTATTTGTTGTGGCATAAACCTAAGAAAACAAAAAAAAAATATGACACTTACTGTATAAAATTCTGCTATGAAGTTAGCTATATTAATAGCGTCTGTTATGAAGATAGCGCAAAACAGTCTGAGCCATAAGGTCAAGTTTAGAGGCAGGAATATGAATATGAGTATATGCGGTGGGTCGGGAGAACGAGAAATTTCACGAGGACGAAGTCGCGAGCAGAAGCTGATTTTATATTCACGGAGCATCAGCACTTCGTCATGTACTTAATTTAGTGATTCATCATCAACATCATAATTTCAGCCGAAAGACGTCCACTGCTGGACATAGGCCTCCTGCCAAATTGGGGGGGTTTGCCATAATCGCCACGCTTGGCAGACGGGTTGGCAATCGCAGTATGGTGGTAAGCATAGAGAACGTTGCTGCCCATTCCTAGTAAGCTGTCGCCTTCTACGACACCCACGGTAAGTAATGGAATGATGCTATTCTTTACGTCCGGCACCACACGGAACTTAAAGAAATTTAATGATTATGCATATATTTTTCGAGAACAATTTCATCATTAACAGTTAGAAGCGTAGCGGGGCACCCCAGTCGGGTCTTGACGCAAGCCCAACGCGCGGGATGATTTGGATGCTTACGAATCTTCAGATTGTAACGGTAACCTTTCCATTCGATAACGGGTTTTCCACATCGAGAGCTTGTAAACACAGGGCCTGAAACGTGGAAGAAATACTTATAAAAATACATCGTTACATACTATTTCTAATGATCCGCTTAGTGTCAGGGCTAACCGAATGTCTGGAAAATATGTTAGGAGTCGTCACAACGCTTCAAGTCTAGACACTATTGTACTAATGGACAAAATAAACACACCTTACAATACACCTGCAGTAGCATCTATTTTCAATGATTATGCACATTATAACAATCGACGATCATTTCGTTGATGGTGATAATCTTCGCTCGACAGCCACTGTGATCTTTGACGCAGATCCACCGAGCTTTAGGACCGCTACATCGACTCCATTTATTGAACCTATATGCACCTATTTGAATAACCGGGTTCCCACGAGCAGACATTGCGAAAATTGCACCTGGAACATGTATTTCAGTGTGTTCAAATGTATATTTGAAGTGACAGTGGGCTGGCCATCTCTATCGAAGGACCGATGGCCGGTGGAGCAGATAAGTCCTGGAGTGCAGACCTCGTATCGGCAAGCGTAACGTGGGAGCCCCAGCTAGATGGACCGACGACCTAAAGAAACTGGCTGGGAAAGACTGGATGCGGAAGGCGGAGGACAGGGTTATGGCGCAGGCTGGGAGAGGCCTATGTCCAGCATTGGAGTGCGATAGGCTGAGTTGGTTGAAATGTTTATTTTTAGTACTTTGTGCAGCAAAGCTGAACATACAATATCCGCTCACATATCGTCAGATTTTTTTTAAATTACTATTTGCAATACTTGTGAAGCAAATGAAAATTACAAATAATGATCATATATTCTTTGTAACAAGGTGCTCGTAGCTAAGTAATAACAGCTTCACGGGTCAATCTTCAAGGTTAAGCAACGCTTGCAGAGGTCAGTCTGGAGATGGGTGATCATTCCTTATATACCCTTCCGTGCTTCTGTAAGCACGTTAAACCATTGGTCTAAGCTATTATACATGTGTAGATATTTTACAGTCGTTACAGGTACCTACCTAGTCGAAGAAGTCCCAAAGTCTGGCAACTAGTCTTACCTTGCTAGGGGTTGTGGAGGTCCACTGCATCTGAATAGGATGGAAGCTGATCCCAGCTTAGTTGGGAAAAGGCAAAGTCGATGATGATGAGCAAGTCAGCTTTATATTCAGCCAAATTAAACGTTATGTTCCCTCTAAACAACTCTCATCTGACCATACTTTGATTTACTTCTAATCGTGTGAATTGTATATAAAATCGCAATTATATGAAATCACTTTATTAAAAAAACGATCAATAATGTACTCTATTATGTACTCTATTATGTACTCTAAACATTAATAGGCGTATCAATTTTGGCATTATCACAAACTTACTCAATAACAATTTAACATTAAATATTTAATTAAATACTTTGGCAAGTCAGCGCGGCATCTTAACAAACTAAAATTCATAAATGTTCCCATAATAAAGTAAAGAATATAACTCAAGAGTCAATATTAAGGCACTTGAGCACGTCAAAGGTTTTTTTAAATGGTAAAACCATTGCTGCTTACGTTAAAGTAGAACATACATCTATTCAAATATTTTATACTTGTTGCCATATTCCTTAGATCTCAAATAAATCACGCATCATATATGATATCACATGTGCACTTCAGAATACTAAAACTGCACCTAATACTATAGTAACGGGTTTACATTGGTGATTTAACATTGCAGGACACTAAACGCTCCCAGAGGTGATAACAATAAAAGTTCTACTGAGTCTCGTTCAGAGTCCTTCAATGGGTTAATGATTATGTTCATGACTATAACTAACAATAACATCATCCATGGTGAAGATGGTGGCTTTGCAGCCGTAACAGGCCTTGACACAGGGCCATCTGGCGCGAGCACCCTTGCTGCGACTCCATTTGTTGAAACGGTATTTTCCTATCAATATAACTGGTTTCCCGAATCGAGATGTTGAAAAGACTGGGTTACTGTCATCTGCAAAAGGTATAGATATTTTTAAAATATTTTTTAAAAATTAGAATGAAACAAATGATAATTACAAATAACGCTCTTAGTTATTTCACGTAAAGTAAGTAAAGACGGGTTAACAACTGAGGGCCAACTTATTCGGCTAAAAAGGATTACTAAATATTTGAATTACCATCGTCTTTCGCTTTTTCCATAATCATGCCTTCATTGTATTGTATTGTCAATAACTGTGTTCGTACTCGTGACAATAATATCATCACTGTTCAAGCCACGTCAGGTCAGGTCATTTTGAAAATAAGTCCAGTGTTCAAGTGTCCTACTTTTATAATAATTTTGAGAATAAGTCCAATATTCTTTTAGTTTGTCTCTTCTCTGCAAACGTCTATAGAAACAATATTTTCCTATCGACGTTTAGGAAACCGCACTGTGTCGTTGTGTTTATAAAAACGGCATCAATAACTTCGCCATTTTAAGTTATCAAAAAATCAAAAGAAAGCAGATTTGTTTTAGGTGCAATACCCCAAGAAGTAATACAGTATTGAATAATTGATTGACATAGGGCCAAAAAAAACTTGCGTGATTAATTTTGAATCTGCTAAATAAAAATTAATAAAGCCTTATCACAAAGAATCCTGCCACCCTGTTCAGTTTTCACGAACCTTATTTCTGTAAATTACGTATTAAGATTTTAGAAGTATAAACAGATTTAATACACATTTATTTCCTTATTAGAATAGTGGAAAAAAAGTTTTCTAACTATGTAGTTGCCTGACATTACTCGGACATTTAACCGCATGATCGCTAGACAAGCAGATGCTCTGGATTTACACTATGTGCCCCGATCTAGGATGAGTTCATTATTATATTATCTATTATGGTATGTACAATGTGCTTTAAGCTATTTGGTGTACCCGTGCATTGATTACTGTTCTCCCTTGTGCTCTATGCTCCTCGTGTCACAAGCATAACCTCATCAAAGTGCATTTGTCATTGTGTCACGTTGTCTTTGCAAAACTAATGAGTAAACTAAACCTGTAAACCGCAGTGATGTGTTAGCAGAAGCTGAGGCTATGGCCCTTCTTACAAGTACTCCATAAACATGAAAAAGTTAAAGACGAGCCATATTTTATAAAGATTTTCATTATTTCAGCCGAAAGAAGTTCACTGCTGGACATAAAGTTAATAACGCGTTTACATTTTGTTTTTATGTTTCCTTGAGATGAAGTCTTCTCTCTCATTAATATAATGATTGTGTTTGTGCAAGAACTTGACAATTTAATTGTTGATGGTAGTAGTTCTCGCCGGACACTTATTTGAAACACTGCGGATACAACCCCTTGAGTCTAAGGTAGTTGTAACCGCCCTCGGATGAATGAAGCTGCTCATATACGGCTGTTTTAAATAATAACATATTTCATACGAGTGCTCTTCGATCAACGGACGTGAGAGTAATTGCTTATACGATGCTTCGGTATGATGTTGATGTTTATAAGAAAAATCGTAACTGTTGCAAGACAATGCAAAAGAATTCTCATGACGTCATTATGACACGTACCGTCGCAGGGATCGTTTAAGAGTTCGAAAGGCGTCCTCGGAAAGAGTGACGAGCGGCTCAGTCCGCAACATTCCTTGCTGTTGCGAAAGTAGATAAAAATAAACCATTAACTACTATAAATAAGTAAGTATTTAAAATCAGTCCGCTTTTTGTATTAATAGATTTGAATTGAATAAAAAGCACTAGAAAGTAATGATTAGTATTTATTTCAATGACATTATAGAGAAGTTTTATACACACAGATTCAATTATTAGTGTATGTCCTGGATCAATAAATGTATGTCCTAGTTTTTAATATTAGTCTCCACTATCCGTAGTCAATGATTGTGCTCGGCCATGGAGCAAACAACTTGATTGTTGATAGTGGTGATTTTTGCTCGGCACTTATTTTTAATGCTTTTAACACACACCCACTTAATTTTCGGCTCTTTGCTACCAGCCCATCGGTAAAACCGATGCCGACCTATGAGAAGGCACAAGCCACCCTTTTGACTTTTCGTGAACCTTATTTCTGTAAATGAAGTATAAAAAGTATTAAAAGTGGAGACAGCTTTAGGACATATTAATTTCCTTGTTAGAATAGTGGAAAAAGGTTTTCTTATACGCAGTTCGGAGAAATCCGAAGCTGATATTCCAAAAAAGCATTTCTTTTATTGGCCGTAAATTAAAATGTATATAGGATTGTAGTTTTATCACAATATTTATTTAATAAATAGTAACGTTGTGGATTCACAATCGTATTTAGTCGAGTAATTAGGATTTATTCCGTTCTAATTACCAATAACGAATACCACTGGGATTTGTTTCAACTAATATTTATTTTCTATTCCGAACGTATATGATTGTTTGATCGAATACAAAACAAGATCAAAGATATAAGGTACAGCCAGTAAAACTGCTGCTGGTAAGCACATCACTAAAGCGCACGCGAATCACTAGTTGCCTGATAGATATTACTCGACCATTTCACCGCATGATCGCTATACTAGCAGATGCTTGACCAGAACCCTCTGGATTTACACTATGTGCCCCTCTAGGGTGAGTTCATTATTATATTACCTATTATGGTATGTATTCAAAGACTGCAATTATTACTGTTCTCCCTTGTGTTCTATGCGGTTCATCTCACATACCATACAACTCAGAAAATATTGCGAAAAAAAGTTTTCATGTACGAGAAACTGGTCAGTTATAATCTATTTTGAAAATATGATTATTTGTAAGTAAAATTAGGTACGTTCCAATTTCAAAATTCCCTTCCACATTGTTTACGAGCTAATTTAAAATATCTGTCTCATAAAAAAAATGGATCTGCCCCGGGAAAATTTTCGATTTGAAGTGTCGCCTGAAACCGGACGAATCGTACGATAGACTTCAAATGGCATTAATAAATGAAGGCCCTTCTAAGGCAACCGTGTATCGTTGGTGTAACGAATTCAAGCGCGGTCGACTAACTTTGGGGGATGAAGAAAGAAGTGGTCGCCCTTTGACGGCTGTTACGGATGAAAACGTACTAGCAGTGAAAAATTAAATCCATGACAATAGGCGAGTTATGTATCAAGAGATTCAGCACATACTGCAGGTTGGATCAGGAAGCTTTCGCGAAATTCTACATGTGCATCTTCGCGTGAGGAGGATAGTTTCGGATAGATGCTCAGAAGCAGGCCCGGGTGGAATGGTGTCGTGATATGATAAACAAATTTGAAGCAGGCTCGTCTCGGCGTGTTTACGCCATCATTACAGGTGATGAGTCTTGGATTTATCAATACGATCCAGAAACGAACCGCCAGTCGACGGTTCGGGTGTTTCAAAACGAATCAACGCCTACCAAAGTGAAGCAATCTAGAAGCGGTGGGAGGATTTTGATCGCGAGCTTTTTCAGTTTGATTGGCTACTTGGTGTCCATTCCTTTACGGAACCAAAGAAGCATCAACGCTGAATGGTATACTACCAAATGCTTGGCAGAAGTTTTCTCTGTTGTGAGCAGCAAGCGACCAAACACAGGGTTCCGCGGGTTACTGCTCCACCGCAACGCGCCGCGCTCAAAACGAGGGACTTCCTGGACAGCACGCTGGTCAAACTCCTGAGCCACCCTCTTTACAGCCCTGGCCTAGCAACGTATGATTTCTTTTTATTCCCGAAAAGAAAAAATCAGCTCAAAGGGATACAATTTTCGTCGCCAGAAGATGCGCTGTCAGCGTTCGAGCAGGCTGTAAGCGAGGTGTCTGCGGCGGACAGGAAAAAGTGTTTCAAAAACTGGTTTAGAAGCATAAAACTTTGTATAGAGGCTAGTGGAGAGTACTTTAAAAAGATTTAGTAAAAAAATATTTACCTATAGAACATTTTATTTTTATTTTCGCAAAACTTTCTGAGTATCCCACGTACATAACCTGATCATAGTGCATCTGTCATTGTGCCACGCTGTCTTTGCAAATTTTCTACCTGTAAACCGCTGCGATGTGTTAGCTTCCTCCTGTTTTCCACACCGTTTCGTGATCGCAATGTCGGCTGTAAGGATGGCAAATCGCACGCGGTTCCCGTTTTCGCACCGCAACTAACATGCGCATGCGCACCCTAACGCACACTTTCTGTGACCTACGACCACACTGAGGGCCGCCACGTCTGCCACGTGCTGCCAAGAACAGCACCCCTTCTAATACTATCTTCCTGTGAGCGAGTGCTCAGGACAGTCAGTGGATTACCTACGACCTAGGCGTGTACTTCTATATACCTATAGAATTCATCATCATCATCATCATCATTTCAGCTGGAAGACGTCCACTGCTGGCCATAGGCCTCTCCCAAGCTCCTTCACTTCGACCGGTTCTGTGCTTCCCGCATTCAGCGGATTCCTGCGGCCTTCACAAGGTCATCGGCCCACCTTGTGGGAGGCCTTCCAACTCTACGTCTTCCAGTACGCGTTGGCCACTCTAGAACCTTTCGGCCCCATCGCCCATCTTGTTCTGTGAGCAATGTGCCCTGCCCACTGCCACTTAAGTTTGGCAATCCTTCGGGCTATGTCGGTTGCCGTGGTTCCCCTGCGGATCTCTTCATTTCGGATTCGATCACGTAGGGAAACTCCGAGCGCAGCCCTCTCCATACCTATAGAATTACAAGTAGAAAGACAAAACTAGCAGATGCAGATGAATAAACTAGCAGGTTAATTAAATAATTAACCTGCTAGTTTATTCATCTCACTACAACTAGCTTTCAGTTAACGGCCTGTGTAGTCTACGTGCAAAGCCGATACTAAATACATTTTATCATATTATGTCGAACGTTACTAAATACAAAATCTTATTGATGCAATATTGGTATTTTTTTTTATTCTTACAGAAAGCTTACAGACTAATAACAAATTAAAAATCATTCGTAGGCAGGAAAGTTTGCTAAATTACAAGCTTCCACGTATATACCTACATCAACACAAGTATATACTTTGCGTTGATTATATTGGTTACAGCGAACCAAGAGACAAAAAAAAAACAAGATTAAAATTAAAAAGGGTTATTTATAAATGCAACAAAAGTTAATTAAATAAATAGTCGAGTCATACAACATCAAAACAGTTAAATTAATTATATATGGGTGATATTTTATGGGTTAAATTGATTCTAACGTACCTACAGTTTTTAATGATTATGTTCGGTCATGGACTTGACAATTTGGTTGTCGACAGTGGTGATTCTCGCTCGACACTTAAACCGGCCGCTCCGAGCACAAACCCAGTGAACCTTCGGCCACTTGCTGCCAGCCCATTTGTTGAACCTATGCACACCTAGGAGAATGCACGGACGGCCCATTTTATTTTTCGTGAACCTTATTTCTGTAAATTAATTATTAAATTATAAATTACAAATGTACACAGCTTTAGGACATCTTCATTTCCTTTATGTGGTTAGAATTGTGAAAGAAAAACTTTCCTAACGGGCAGTTCGGTAATAAATCTAAACTGCTATTAGTAAAAGTTTTTATTTTATTGGCAGTAAATAAATATTAGTGAAGGTTTATCACAAGGTTTATTCAATAATTACATTACCATAGTCTGTCAAGCGATTCTTCTTCGTTTCGCGTTGATGGTACTTTCCATCGCTTTTTTTTTAAGTTTGACCCCAGCCAATATGCACGTTATTTGCGCTATTATATACCAAATATGAACATGTTCTTTTCTTTATGGATGCTCATTCCTCTACCGTCCAGTGTTTAATGATTATGTTCGGTCATGGACTTGACAATTTGGTTATTAATAGTGGTGACTCTTGCTCGACACTTTTTCCGGCGACTTTTAACACAAACCCAGTGGATCTTCAGCCCCGTGCTTCTGGTCCATCGATAATAACGATGCGGGCCTAAGAGAAGGCACGGGCCGCCCATTTTATTTTTCGTGAACCGTATTTCTGTAAATTTAGAATTAAAATTGTAAACTACAAGTATAAACAGCTTTAGGACATATTAATTTCCTTCATGTGGTATGAATAGTGAAACAAAAGTTTCCTAACGGGCAGTCCGGAAAAATTGCAGCTGCTATTAAAAAACGCATTTCTTTTATTGGCAGTAAATAAAAAAAATATCAAGATTTATCACAATGGTTTTTTAATAAATAAATTTTAACGTATTATGCATTGACTTTATATATTACTGCGTAAGGATTAGGCGGACCGCACGTTAGAATGATGACGCCTCGAACGTGGTCCCAGAATGGTCTTGACTAAACCGAAGTGAAGTAGTCACGCGGGCGGCTGTATTCGGGAACGGTCGTAAATTTAATAAGCTCAAATGCTAAGTTGTGTCGTGAAAGGTTGCGTTGACTACGACAAAAAGGGTAAAAAACATTCGGACGAGCGTTTCTTTAGTTTTTAAATCAATGGAATTATGTCAGAAGTACTTTATACTTAAATAACCGACTTCCAGAAAAGCACCACAAAGTGAAAAATAGCTTTAATTTCGGAAGCCGGTGACTTTGGTTTTTTTTTTTGTCAGCACCTTCCGAAATTAAAGTTATTTTTCATTTTGTAGTGTTTTTCCGGAAGTCAGTTTTTTTTTTGTTTTGGAAAAAGTTTTTATTTTTCACTTTTTAGTTATAGTACACACGGCTACACATCAAGCTATACATTTCCAATATAAGCTGATCTCGCATTGTATACGATTTCCGTACAGTGCGAGATCATCGTAAACTGGAAATGTATAGCTTGATGTGTAGCCGCGTGTACCTACCCCACACCAATTCGAAATTTCATCATCCTTGGGGTCAAAACAATGCACAATTATGCGATAGCAGCAATCGCGGTTGATTTGCTGTCTTTTTTTGAAGAGTTCCGTTGTCTGTCTCCGAAACGCATCATCAGATCTATATCAAATTTAAATGGGACCATTTCGGAATAAACATCTTTAGAAAAAAATAATTGCAAATCCTTCAATATATGACGGAGTTATGCCCGAACATCCTACCACTCCTAACCCTTAAAGTGTTGTATCTTCCTTACCAGCTCAGCGTCATGAGATGATGATGACCATACGCAAATGTCTCAATAGCTTTAGAAAATATATGAAAACATTGTTAATACCTATAATATTTGAGGGTTGCCCTCGATTTCCCTAGGATTCCATCATCAGATCCTGACTTGGTGCTAATGGGACCACCTCAAGAGTATTCTTTCAAATAACAAAAGAATTTTGAAAATCGGTCCACAAATGGGGGAGAAATCGATGAACATACATTAAGAAAAATACATACAGTCGAACATAGAACCTCCTTCTTTTTTTAAGTCGGTTAAAAACAACATTTCCATCAATCATTATTTGGTATTCCAAATGTTTAGTGATAAAAATATTGGTTGTTTTATGGATTCTAATTCCTCTACCGTACAGTGTTTAATGATTATGTTCAATCATAGACTTGACAATTTGGTTGTCGATAGTGGTGATTCTCGCTCGGCACTTATTCCGCCTGCTTCTGTCGCAAACCCAGGTGATCTTCGGATCCTTGCTGCCACCCCATTTGTTGAACCGATGCGGACCTATGACAAGGCACGGGATACCCCTTATAGATGTTGTGAACCTTATTTCTGTAAATTAAGTATTAAAACCATACATTGAAAGTCTACTCAGCTTTAGGACATATTTCCTTTATGTGATTAGATTGTGAAAGAAAGTTTCCTCACAAGCAGTTTGGAGAAATCAGAAGGCGCTATTCAAAAACGCATTTCTTTTATTCGTAGTAAATAAAAGTTTATGTAGGTGTATCACAATATTTATTTATTAAACATATTTTGTCGTTTTATGTCAAGCACGTCTAAATGCCAAATATTTATTGGTGAAATTGTTGGTAATTTTATAGGTTCCAATTGAGGAATTGGAACCTATAAAATTATCAACAATTGACCGAACATAATCATTAAACACTGTACAGTAGAGGTACTGTACAGTGTTTAATGATTATGTTCGGTCATAGACTTGACAATTTGGTTGTCGATAGTGGTGATTCTTGCTCGGCACTTGTTCCGGCTGCTTTTACCACAAACCCAGGTGATCTTCGGCCCCTTGCTGCCAGCCCATTTATTGAACCGATAGGGACCCATAACAAGAAGCGGGTAACCGTTTTTGGACTTCGTCACCATAATTTCTGCAAGGCAGTAACTTGGATAGTATATTTATTTATAAATCGCATATTTTTACAGCAGAAAGTCATCATTTTGTATGAATTGTTCCAAGTTTCATATTTTTTGAAAACGAATGTACTGCAAAAGCTGTCACAAAAAAAATATACCATCTTCTGGTTGCTGACTAAAATACGAGTTATTTAAGTATGAAGTTTACTTCAAAATTTACCTCAAAATATGTAAAAAATTATTTGAGAAATTATGATATCTTAGTTCTGTACTTCACCGGCAGTGTATCTAACTAAACAGTGTAACTATCAAGACTGATTAACCAATCAATATTTATCAATTGTTGCCTTCGCTCGGAAAGCCAACGCGCATGAGTAACTAAGTGAAGATTGTACTTGGTGGTAGACTTGAAAATTTGGCTGTTGATAGTGATAACTTTTGCTCGACACTTTTCCCGAATGCTTTTTTAACACACACTCAGTGGATTTTTCGGTTCTTTGCTTGTACATCATCGGCAAAACCGATGCGAACCTATGACAAGGTACGGGCTACTCCTTGTAGATGTTCTGAACCTCATTTCTGTAAATTAAGTATTACAATACATTGCAAGTGTAAACAGCTTTACATTCTTTTCCTTAAAGTGGTTAGAATAGAGGATGAAAGAGTTTCCTAACGGGCAGTTCAGAGAAATCCCAAGCTGCTATTCAAAAAATCATTTCTTTTATTAGCAGTTAATTTAAATTAATGCAGGTTTAACAAAATATTTATAAAATTAATACATTTTATCGATTGATGTCTAGCTTTTCTAATGACTAAATAATTATTGGTGAAAATGTTGATATTTTTATAGGTTCTAATTCCTCTACTGTACAATGTTTAGTGATTATGTTCGGTCATAGACTTGACAATTTGGTTCTCGACAGTGGTGATTCTTGCTCGGCACTTGTTCCGTCTTTTTCTACCACAAACCCAGGTGATCTTCGGCCCCGTGTCAGCCCATTTGTGGAACCGATAGGGACCCATAAGAAGGAGCGGGAAACCCTTTTGGGACTTCGTCCACCTAATTTCTGAAAGTCAGTAACTATGATAGCATATTTATTCATAAATTTTATATTTTTACAGCACAAGGACATAATTTTGTATGAATACTTCCAAGTTTCATAATTTTCGTAAAACAAATGGGCTGAAAAAGTTATCATAAAAAAAACAACCGACTTCCACAAAACACTACAAAGTGAAAAATAACTTCAATTTCGGAAGTCGGTGTCTTTGGAGCTGTATTTGAATTTTTTATCACCGCCTTCCGAAATTGAAGTTATTTTTCACTTTGTAGTGTTTTGTGGAAGTCGGTTGTTTTTTTTTGGAAAAAGTTTTTATTTTTCACTTTTTAGTGGTTCACATATGCTTACCCCTTCACAGCATACCGGCGTGATGTTATGTTATGAACTGGTGTTAGCAATAGGCAGACATGACATTTCAGCAATCCCAGTCCATTTGCTATCATTTATTGAGGAGTTCCGTTGCCTATCTCCAAAGTTCTTCATCAGATCTTCACCAAATTGAAATGAGACCACTCCGAGAAAGTACTCTTCCAAAAAATAGCTAAATCGCTTCATGTGCCTATAAAATTTGAAGAGTTCTCTCTATTTCTCCAGGTTCCCATCATCAGATCCTGACTTGATGATCATGGGACCACCTGGGAAGTATACCCTTTCAAACAAAAAAAACAAAATCCAAATCGGTCCAGCCATCTTCGAGTAATCGGGGAACATACATAAAAAAAAAAAAAAAAAAAAAAAAAAAAGGTTCCGACGAATTGATAACCTCCTCCTTTTTGAAGTCTGTTAAAAAATAAATACCAACTTCAGGCTGCTGACTAAAATACGAGTTACTTATAAGTAGTTTACTTCAAATCAATACATTTTACTAAAAATATATAGGTAATACATAAAAACGGTATTCAACTGCATCCGATGAGACTGGAAGCTGACCCCAACAAAGTTGGCTAAAAGCTAGGTAGATTGCTTGATTACACAATAATGCAAAAACGTGCGCAGCGCTTTAAAACTAAGCCCACGTTCCCACGAACGTAATAATATCGCGGCAGGATTTTTTTGCGCACTGGATCGTCGACGCTCTGCTTAGTGCCGAGAGTCGAAAATCGAATAGCCAAACACACTGTTCGATTTTCGACGCGCTTAGATGCACTCTATTGGATTCTCTATGCTCGGTGTCACACCGAGAGACACGCCACGATTGCGGCAGTAAGCCCCTTCTTTGAGGAGTGGATTGAGAGGCACCACAGCGTCCTCACCTTCCGCTTGACGCAGGTCCTCACCGGACACGGCTGTTTCAGGAGGTTCCTGTTTCGCATAAGGCGTGAGGAAACGCCCGGGTGGAGGTCTGCCCGGCTTGGGCGGAGCACCGCTGTGTCCTTGTGGAGGCCATCGGCGGCGGCGATCTCTCCCGTCTGGCTCTGGTTCAGGCCATGGTACGGAGCGAGAGTGCATGGGTAGCCGTCACCTCCTTCTGCGAAGCAGTAATTCTCGCGAAGAGGGAGGCGGCGCACGTGAGGGAGAGGCAGTATATGCGTCCTCACGGCCTTAGTCGTCGTAGGAGACGCCCTGGGCGTCGGGAATCCCAGGCTGATTCCCGGCTACCGGCTTGCGGACGGCGAGAAATGGGTAGCTCGCTGTCCAGTAAGGACCAAGCCCGGATCGACGGCGCGTTGTGTTCCACGCGCACCTCAAAGAGACGTCAGCACCAACTGGTGGGGTCCGCAAGGGCCGATGCCTGCCAGGGGTGCGGGTTGGTCAAAAGAGATACCGTCGCCCCTGGCACACAGGCAACTGAGGGAACACGGATGGGTTTTAGTCAGTAAAAGTCTGACGCGCCCTTCTGCTCCACCCAGAGCGGGAGAAGTTATTTGATGATTTCCCAGCCTCAAAAAAAAAACAACAAAAAAAAACACCGACAGTTGAAAATCCAGAGCGCAAAAACTCCTAAGAAGACTCCTGGCCTCTTACAACCGAGACAAAATAAATACACTGCAGCGTTTTTTCAGAAGGCCAAAATTCTCGTAATTAAAAACGTTCAAAATATAGTCGCAGTCTCAACTCGGCGACAATCAAATGTCAAAAATGTAGGGAATCTAAAAGTATTTTTTAAAGATTGAGACTGTGATCAGACTGTGAACGCTCTTAAATTTCCTTTATTCCCCTCAGAACTAAAGCTTCGGAGTACGTAAAGTTAATTCGATGAAATCTCGGTTTTACAAAACAGTGTTCAATTGTGATTATGTTCAGTCATGGCCTTGACAACCTGGTAGTCGATAGTGGTAACCTTTGCTCGGCACTTGTTCGGATTGCTTTTAGCACAAATCCAGTGGATCTTGGGCTCCTTGCTACCAGCCCATTTGTTAAACCGATGCCCACCCATGAGGAGTAGCGGAAAACCTCGTTGAGATGTCGCGAACCTTATTTCTGAAATTCAGTGACGTTGATTAATTACATGTTCATGTTTTAGGATATAATTGGAGTATGAGTGGCTCTTTAATGGAGACTTCTAAGGCTACGTCCGCACTGACAAATGGCCGAGGTCAGCGAGTTACCTGGTGAGTAGCGCAGGGAAACGACTATGCTAGAATCTTCGAAACCGGCCGTACTGCGCGTTTGATGCCTTCGCGTGTATCGAAGTAAACTAACGTGTTTGTTTTTGCCAACAGGCGCAATGCATTTTTCATACAAAAAAAAATGGAAAAATTATTAATTTGATCAGTTTTTAAAAGAGATGCATACGCAGGAATTCATAAAAGTTGTCGTCAAAATTACGCAATTGTTTATATAAAACATTACCAATACCTCCTATGAGTGGTCTTGGTATACATATTTGTCATGAACAAAAAGTGTTTTTTTTTTTTTAATTAATTATCTCTGAATAACAATTTCTGAAAGTGACACCTTGTCTAAATGCCGACAAGCAAATTAGTGTAGGTTTCTACCGACTCATCACGCAAACATCTACCAGTGCGGCCCTCGAGTATTCTAGTAAGTAACCAGGATGTAAATCACTAGGTGATAAGCAAGCCGCCTGTCAGAGCGGACTAGCCTTAGGGTTTCTGAGAAGCTAATTCCATATCACAATCATTGAAATTGAAACAAAATTTTAATAAATATATTATTATTATTATATCAGAAATATACAGTCTACAGTACAAATACTGTCACAATCAAGTCAAAATTATAATTATTAATACTGTTTAAATAATAAGATCACATTTTGAATACTGGGAAAACTAAACACTAGAATAACATCATAAACTGCTTTCGATTAAAAATAAAATTGCACAAAATCCTACATCACTAGAAAGATAAATCAAATATACCTAAGTATAGGAAAAAAAGCTTACAACACAAACTGAAGCTTCTGGAAGAAGATGCTTCAGTAATTATATCTAAGTAGGTAGATTATATTTTTTAATACTACTTTTTCTGTGTACAAAGTACATTTCATTTTAAAATCTCATTTGGCATTACAATCTTCGTTCACCTAGCTCTCCTTAGGTGGATGGCACTGAATTCCCTACCTATAATAATTTTTTGCTACCTATTCGATTCAGTACTATCCCGGTACCACGGGTTTGTAGCTGTTTAAAGCGTCCAGCATATACCTTACAGTGGTGACGGCCCAATACAAGCCGATTCCTATCGGCTTACCTTTAATAAACCCCACCTCCGACCGATATACCATTCATTATTGTAAAGTACAATTACTTTTAAGTGTTTTTAATTATTACTAAAAAAACGCCTGCACGCAAAGAAAACCAAATCATACGTAAAAAATTCTCTGATTCCAACTCAGTATGGGGCCTTAAAGTTTCTTCAGAAGTTTACCTTTTGAAGAAACTTTAAGAAAGTTAAGTGGGGCCTCCACTTAACTTTAAGGTCACGCGGCTAGGGTTCTATTTTTTGTAACGGCTTCTCCTGGCCATAATTGTACCCCTCGCCACTGATACCTTATATGCTTTTTCGCTTTAAAGCAAGCCAAAAAATCTATTGCTTGTTTAATAGGCACCTAGTCTAATTGATTAACTTACTCTTTGGGGTTTAATAAAATAAGAAGACCTTAAAGTCCGTCCGGCGTACCTTGGGCAGTCAGTACCGCTAGTACCTACTTGAGTCACCAACATTAATACCTCGACCAAAACTCTTTAAGCCACCCGCAGACAGGCGCGATGCGGCGGTACGACGCCATTCTGGCAAAACCATTTCCATGAAATTTTCATAGAAATTGTTCTACAAGAGGCGCGTCGCGTCAGTTTGCGGTAGCCTTTTTTTTGGGTGGGAAATCATCAAATAACTTCTTCTGCTCTGGGTGGATCAAGAGAGCGTGTCAGACTTTTACTGACTAAAACCCACCCGTGTTCCCTCAGTTGCCTGTGCCCTAAAGAGATTGTTTTATATCGGATAATTTCGGAATTAACTTAAAGCCTCCCCCTTTTAGCTAATTCTGATATGATAAAAACCGGCCAAGTGCGAGTCGGACTCGCGCACGAAGGGTTCCGTACCATTATGTAAAAAAACGGCAAAAAAATCATGTCTGTTGTATGGGAGCGCCCCACTGAAATATTTAATTTAT
The DNA here is from genome assembly GCA_947359405.1 of Antitype chi. NCBI lineage: Eukaryota > Metazoa > Arthropoda > Insecta > Lepidoptera > Noctuidae > Antitype > Antitype chi. The sequence continues at coordinate 16,243,949 of OX375820.1, read as the reverse complement.
TTTAATTTCATAATTTATTTTTAAAGTGAAAAATATAACTTAATATTCTGTGAATATTTCAAGCGTCTACCTCTTGCCATTATAAGCATCGAGCAAAAATGAGCAAAAAAATCACGTTTGTTGTATGGGAGCCCCTTAAATATTTATTTTATTCTGTTTTTTTTTTATTATTTGTTGTTATAGCAGCAACAGAAATACATTAACTGTAAACATTTCAACTATCTAACTATCACGGTTCATGAGATACAGCCTGGCGACAGACGGACAGACAGACAGACGGACAGCGGAGCCTTAGTAATTTACCCTTTGCGTAAGGAACCCTAAAAAAGACTTGGGTACCTACTCTATAAATGTCACCTATGCTGAATACGGTGACCATGACCAGACTTGATGACATTCTACGACTAAAATAAATCCGTTTCAATAGCTCCATGTTTCACATGCGACAAACCAAAGTAGCAAAACCAAGATAATATTATAATAATAATTATGATGACCAGACGAATGAACTTGGATTAACAATCGTCTTTCAGCTATCAAATCACAAATGTGTATGATAGTTTTTAGTCCTAATTATAATGTTATTTATGGTTGTGATGGTTGCCCGGCAACCTTGCTGGTTCTTCACACAGGTCCATCGGACCTGGGCACCTTTGCTGCCACTCCACTTATTGTATCGGTATTTTCCCACCACTATCACAGGATTGCCGTAACGTGTCCTCTCGAACTTGCAGCCTGTAAAATATATTACCTTCGATTTGTTGTTAAAACAGAAAAACACTACAGCATAACAATGTATTTTAGCAAGCAGTTAACTACGACACTTCTACTTCACTTTTGGCGGTGGTAGGTCTAACGCCCGCCAGGTTCGCGACCACCCTCCCACCGGAGTCCGGCGTCAAGCAGCTTGCTGTGTTTCGTCGATGCGTGGGAGTACCAGTGCCTTGAACAAGAGTGAACAGGCATTTTCTGAGCACGCTCGATCCATCATAGACCTCATCAATCGCTTGCCATCAGGCGTGATCGAGGACAAGAGCGGGCCCATTTAGTTATTAAATTTAAAAAAAAGAACTCAATAAAGCAAGCGCGCCAAAGATTTTCGTAAATCACTTTATAAGAAATACTCTCAAATTACAACTCTGCCTAATAATATTATTTAAAATAAAACAGAACTAGAAGGTCTTGAAGGATTTTATTTGCACAAAACAACTACCTACACATCATCTTAAGAATGTTGAAATAGATTAAGTTACCGTTTTTCAAGTAGTTAATAGCCCATAGCAGTTCGACAATGGTTATGTTCATAAGCGATTTTGTAAATCTTGTTATTGATTGTGAAGATCCTGGCCTTGCAGCCCAGGGAGACCTTCACACAAACCCAGCAGGCTTTCGGACCCTTGCTAGTAGTTCGCTTGTTGTAGCGAAACCCATCGTACTCAATGACGGGATTCCCAAACCTTGATTGCAAAAACACTATTCCTGAAAGTGTCAAGACCAATATATAAGTCATGGAGAACAGATATGACAGAAAATGTGGCACGAAAGGAACTGAACACGGAGATGGAAGATAGATAGTACTGAAAGGAACACTGCCATTTTTTTGCATAATGCAGTAGTAAGCTCCAAAGGATAGAAATATATAAGTATTCAACATAACATTTAATGCACACAAAAATTGTAAAAACTAAATGATCAAATTCTAAAACTGCACTTCCCCATACATTAAATAAATCAATGATTGTGTTCGTGCAATATTCTATATACCACGTTGTGCACCAGAACTATGGTACTTTTACACCCTTGATGTTCTTTGATGCATGTCCACCTGGACATGGGAGGCCTACTAGAGCTATGCCTTCTGAATCTGTAGCCCCGGTAGCACAGCACTTTAGCTCCAAGCCGTGACGTCCCAAAATAAAGACCTAGATGAGGAAAAGTAAGAATATTGGATAAAAATACGGTTTTAATTAAAAGTTGAATTCGTGGTTTCTAACTTTGTAAAGTAGATTAATGCTCTTTCTTATACTGCGAATAGTATGTGGGCCTTCACAGTACTGATCCAAGTTACTCTGTTATTATTTTATTATGAAAGTCGCAACACGAATAAAACAAACTCGTTACAGTCATCGACATTTTTTTCATTATGTAACAAAGAAACAAGACAAACCTAAGAACAGCAAAATGAAGAAATTACTTAAATAAGAAAGCCAAATGAACACATATGTAAGTAGTAAGTCACTTAACACACGAACGAGAGGACAGCGAAATATAAAACTAAAAAACATTACTAACTTTGTTAAAACTGACATGCACAGATAAATAGTAGTCAATAGGACATCAAAACGTACCATAAGAGCATTGAAGTTTTAAAAAATTGCTGTGGTTATGTTCTGTGTTAGATTATATTAATTTCGTTTTCGATTACTACAACGGTTTTCTTACATCCTCCCCATAACTTAGAGCAAATCCATCGGGTCTTAGGAGGTTAACTAAAACTGTGCTTTCATGTCCTGCATATCATAGTACTGGTTTTCCATGCAGAGACGTCCCGTAAACGAGACCTTTGAAGACAATAATATTTTAATACCCCATTACATTTTAGTTTTAACAACTACTGTAATTTAGATAACTTTTGCAATTAATACAAACGTTCTAGATAAAAAAAAAAATTGGTTAGTTGTTATTTTCGGTTTCACAGATATCCCAAAGTATTATCCTCGATGAATAGAAATGTTGATGGACGGAGAGGGGATTGTGTGAGGAATGATATAAAAGAGAAGGGAGAATTGATAGCGTGACGGTTGACAACAAGGGAAGAAAAAAACGTGCTTGGCCGACCCCAAGTATTAATTAACATGAGACAAAGGCAGAAAAATAGGTTAAAGCTTTATTTAATCAATAAACCCTATTATAAAGTTAATGATTATTTATATGATAAATGTAATTAGTATTTAATTTTTTTTTAAATAAGTCAGGATAGTAAAATTATATAATACTATTACTATTTGTATTAAGTTAGGATATGGTCATAAGAAATGTTATTATTGTACGTATCACCCATATTCAAGCAAATAAATTATTTGATTTGATTTGATGAGTTGAGTATAAATCGTTAAACTTCATGGACATACGTTTGGTATTCTATGAATCTCATCAGATACCTACCGTACTGAATTAGTCAAAACTGTGGCACCCATAACAGACCAATGCTGGTTAATGTGTTATCAAAAAGTAGCCTGCAAGCCACTAAGTATGGTTGTGGTCGCGTAAGATTCGAATAATTTCACTCTCGAAAACAATAAGGGTCCTGTTACATCCTCTTATTGAGCACTTCCATCGCATCCGAGGAGGTTTACTAGAGCTGTGCTTCCTGTACTTATGTCCTTCATAAAACAGTACTGGTGTCCCTTGCCGAGACATAATATACGTGAGACCTTTGAAGACAGGAAAAATAATTCAATTTTAATATCCATTATATTTTAGACCTTAACGACTAAGTAGGAAGTGTAATTCAACTTTTGAAATGAATACAAACATAAAAAAAAATATATTTATTGTAATTTTTTTGGTTTCACAGATAGCGCCAAAATTTTGTCGTTGATACAATTATTATTGCTTAAATTACACTTGATACCCTGATAAGTCGAGTGTAAAGACATATCGTACCTACATATGATTATGGTGATGCAAGATCTTGATGACCTGATTAAAATAAAGGACAATGGTACACTTGCATCCCGAGGGAGACCTTACACAGTACCACCTGGTCATCGGAGGCTTGCTGGACTTGTGCCTCGAGAAGCGGTAAGACTCATAGCAGAGCAACGTCGCTCCCCGTCGGGACGTGGTGAAAGATACACCTTGGGAGACAAAAGCGAAATCAAAATCATAAATTAATAATAAAAAAACCAGCTGTAGCCGTAGTTTCACATGATATAACAATTACTTTATGTTACTACTTACCTGGAAAAAAACATAGAATACTTTTCTGGCATATAGTGCTCAGTTTCATTAATTCTATTCAAATCCGTCCAACCTCACAACAAACATCCAAACACCTTTAGAATATATTAGCAGGCCATGGACATATTTCTTTTACACGAAATAAACCCAAAATACAAGATGTTAATTCTCCTTTTATCTCGGAGCAAAACGCAACAACATTCGGAAACCAGTTAAATAAATGAATCAGTGGGTGTGTTCATTAATAATCTTCGTAACTTCGTCATTTTCTAGGACAATGGTAGCTCTGCAGCGAGTTGGATATTGATACTTGATACAAATCCACCTGGTCATTGGAGGGTTACTAGAACTATGCTTTGCATAGCGGTACCCACGCCAACAAAGAGTTTTGCCACCACGCTGAGACGTCTCGTAATGCAGATCTTAAAAGTTAAGTAAGAAGAAAATTATAATAAATAACAGATCGAAACTAATAAGGTAAAGGGTCTTCACATTATAGCTAGCCGTTGCACGAGGCTTCCCTTGCATCCTAGGAGAATTACTTTAAGATAAGTTGTCTATTTGTGATTAACACATACATTTATTTAAACAAATTAAATATTTAAAAATAAGATGTTCATTCTTTTATTTAGATTTTTTATTTACACGTTTAAAAAGATAAAGAAAAAAGGTAAATATAAGTCGATAAATCAGAGCTTATGTTAACTGAAAGCTCTAATACCTCGTAATCAATTAGGATTAACGTAGCCCTGCAGCCAGTTCGAATTTTGTCATAAATCCACCTAGACATTGAAGGGTTGCTAGCACTATGCTTAACGTAGCGTTATCCACGCCGACAAAGAACTTTTCCACCACGCTGAGAGCTCCCGTAGTTCAATTCTAAAAATAAATACATAGGTAAAAAAAAAAAAAATAGGATCACTTTGTTGTCCATTCGTCTGTCTGTCTGTCAAGACCCTTTATCTCGAGAACGCGTGGAGGTATCGAGTTGAAATTAAATCGATATACTCAGGTCTACATTCTCTTGAAGCTGTAAAAAAATCAAACTTCTAAGTTAACGTAAAAAAAAGATGCGACCGTTTATACCGCAAAAAACATATATTTCGAAACTCTCAAGGGAATCAAAATTTATAGGGTATTTCCGTTGACCTAGAACTATGAAATTTGGCAAGTAATACCGTCTTATACTACAAGTAGGTATGGGAAAAATCTGAAAACTATACATTTGTAATTAAATCATAAAAACAGGGTCTTTAAGTAAGAAACGGCGGTCCAAATTTTTATGTAATATGTACCTACAAATTTGTACGGAATCCTCGGTGGGCGAGTCTGACTCGTACTATTCCATTTTTTTTTAATGTATTTCGTTCCCATGTACGTCAAAATATCGCGGAGTATTTTCGCGCACTCGATCGTCTACGCACTGCTTAGCGCCGAGAGTTGAAAATCGAACAGCGTTTGTTTTCGACGTGCTGGGATACACTCTGTTGGATTCTCAATGCTCGGTTTAAGACCTAGAGTTGAAAATTCAGTGCGCAATCAAATCCCGCCGCGATATTTTTACGTCCATGCGAACGTGGTCTTTCTTCTCAATAGTCATCTGAACTAAAGGTGTGTACCAAATATCAGATCAATCTGTCAACAGGAAAAGGGTAAAATTTCAATTACTGAATTTGAAAAAATCAAATAGGGCAAGCCAAATAAAACTGTTTAAAAAGAAAATAAACTTTATTTTCATTGACTATGCAATCACAATAACCAGTTTAAACAATATCGCTAATTAGATATTTAGAGACAAAGTTAACGACAGTAGACAGATACTGAAGAATTTGTTTTAAATACCCATAACGGATATGTAGGTAAGAGTAACGGCAGGCAAAAAAATTGAAGCTGAATAAAAATACTTTTTTCTTAACGATAAAAAAAAAACATTAAAAATAAAATGATAATTTGCGACGCCAAATAAATGACAACCGTTCTATTTTCAAGACAGTACATATTTAAAAGGCATGACATGGGCACTCAAACAAAGCCGTTTATATACCCTCTTGTCGCTACATAGAAAAATGCCAAGCAAATTCAATTATAACTAACGACTACGTATAAACAGTACCTATGTCAAAAGTAACGATATACTTAAAATAAAAAATGATGTGCTCATAACTAAAAATAAAGTCACTTCTCTGATAGTAAACTTAAATTAGATGTAATGGCAACACTACACGTTTCACTTTGGATGCCTTTCAATTTGAAGCAACCAAATCCTTTAAACATAATAGTGAATCATTCAATCAAGTACCTGTACCTTCCGAATATCCAATTTAATGAACTTGGTTGAACCGTGTATTTAATATTAACAAAACGTAGATGACGTTTCATATAATTCCTACACAGGGTAACGATTAAGTCACCTGCATCCGTCAAGCAAGTGATTCTATACGTCATTCTAAACAATTTTCTCTACAAAACACATACCCGAATTGAAAATAAAAACGTTTCAAACATGCATCGGTGACTAAGAGCTGATTTCACCAATGAAACTCAACATGACCACCACATCTAAACCGCGTTCAAGAGCTGTCAGTGTCAATATTCCACAACAATAATGACACTGACAGCTCTCGAACGCGGTTTAGATGTGCTGATCACGTTGAGTTTTGTAAACATGCCAACTGTTGTAAATACCATGGTGGCCCCTGTATGTATTTACAACAGTCGTAAAATTGTATGACATAGACAGACGGTAAGTATCATCTACTAAAACTACTATAAGGCACCACAATTTTTATTACTAATACTTTTTGGTCATGTAAACTTATTTTATAATATGCACCTAGTTATTTGCCCACAACAGTCAATATTACAGGCAAAAATCAAAATGGACCACAAAACAAGTTATTTATTATATCTTACTTCAGAAGTAATTAACGTAACTAACTAAATTTTAACAATAAAACAAAAGCTAAAATTTTCTTAAATTATTGGAATGCCACAACATGAAATAAAAAAAGGAAATAATAAAGAATAAGGAATGAAATACATTGTACTTACTGAATACATCTACAGCGTATGTAAAGTAAGTATTGTGAAACAGCAAAAAAAAATACAATATAGGCGGCGTACAAAACGACGATACCACAATAAAATGAAGAAAATATATAGAAATACCCCAATACCACCTACTCATAATGGCCACTAATCCTACTAATAATATTATAAATGTGACAGTTTGTATGTTTACATAATTGGATGTTTGTTACTCAATCACGCAAAAACGGCGCAGCGGATTTGGGTGAAATTTGGCACACCTAGAGATTATAACCTGGATTAACACATGTATATTTTTCATCCACGCGGGCGAAGCCGCTGGCTTAAGCTAGTCATTTAATAAAATTATCCGTCAGTTAAATGTTGGAGAGATAACTACATTCTAGTCATTTGAAGTTCATAACACATTTATGAATAACAATGAATATAGATCTGCTTTATAATTTTATCATTTATAGTAATTATTATAGGAACTATTTTCAAAAAGCATGTAGTTATTTAGTTTGGTCTGATTGAACATGTCAAAAATACACCTAAAACGCGTTAATAATTTTATTTTGCCTGAAATAATTGTAAGATTATAAAATTTCTCTTACAACTACATAATATTTTAAGCTTAAGCATAAGCTTAATCAGCCTAATGTTCCCACTTTTGGGACACAGGCCTCCTCTCCTGTAGTAATATATTTACTTGAAAAACTAAATACACAGTAACTATTTTATTAATTTATAAGAAAAAAACAGTGGCACTCCGGGAGTGTCGATAGAAGTGTAAACTTGAACAATTACGTGTGTATTTTTGCCCGACTGCGCTAGACGGAGGATTATGTTCTTCGAGTGTATATGTATATGTATATTTCTTTGGGACGCTTTATAGCCTAAACGGTTTAATCGATTTCAGCTTGAGAGGTGGCGTTAGATTTGTCTTAATTGTGCGAGTGACACTGGATATACCCAAAAATGAGGCGATTTTTCGCACCATATTGTGTCTTAATTTTTTTTTTCTCAACACCTATTGAGTGGGGTATCAAAATAAAGGGTTTCATAAATAGGTCTCATTAACGTCAAAAATAATTATATTAACTAAAAACTGTGCTTACAAAATCAAAAAACCCAGCTGCCTAAAAAGTGAAGTTTAATTTAAAAATAATAGTTTAAAAAACTAAAAAACACGCTTTAAAAACCAAACTAAAAAAGGAGAAAATAATTTAATTCAATTAAAAAGCGTGGGGTGCTTTTTGAGGTATTTTTATAATCAATTAATGTCAAGCACCCCACGCTTTTTAATTGAATTAAATTATTTTCTCCTTTTTTAGTTTGGTTTTTAAAGCGTGTTTTTTAGTTTTTTAAACTATTATTTATTTTCTATTTTATTTTTGTTCTGCTAACTACAAAACGTGTTTTTTTTTTCTCAATTTTTTTTAAATTATTATATTGTCATCGGTCCTCGACAAGTTTACAAAGTTTCAATGAAATCTGACCGTTTAAAGTGGGTCAAAATCGCGCTCAAAGATTCCGTTACATACATACATACATACAACCCGAGCTAATATAAAGCGTGTAAAAAGATGGAAACAAAATTTGTTATAAAAGGATGACTATTAGACTCAATACTATAAGCAATCTCATGCAGTCGAAGGAAATAAATAAAGGTCTTTATTGTTAAATTTAAGAAGATGCCTCCGACTGCATGAGATTGCTTATAGTATTCAGTCTAATAGTTATCCTTTTAAAACAAGTTTATTGTTTCCATCTTTTTTTTATTAAAGTTCACTATTTAGGCAGTCGGGGTTTTTTTTTTAACAGTGTCGCGAGTTCGATTGTTTTTTCCCATCTCAAAACTTGCCGAACGCGCCCAAAGAAGTTTTAATTTAAAAAAAAATACGACACAGGTATTCTTTGCGTGATGGTGCACCATTTTCTGGTACGTGTATACAGCTGAAATTAACAAAATGATGGTGCTTAAACGCCCCCGCAGACAAGCGCGATGCAACGCGTGGAATGCCGAGTCGCACCGCCGCGTCGCGCCTGTCTGCGGGAACCCTAAGTCTGCAGTCTGCACAAGGTTTTTAGTAAAAATACATTTTCTCTGTTATCTGAAATATTTAGAAAAATAGAATTATGCTCGGTCCTAGATTAATTTACGAATGAAAAGTCTTTATTGTTCAGCATCAGTTTAGCGAAACTACGAGACGAGTAATTGTTTAAAGATTGATATAAAATCGTTTAGTAATACCACAATAATCGGGTCTTACAAAAAAAAACCTCGGTATCGGTAGCCTTGCCGTGAAAAACCTTCTGTGAAACATCAGGGATGATTATGTTCCCCTGCAGTTCTGACGATGACGTCGTTTTTGGTGAAGAGTGTGGCTTTGCATTTCTTCCAACTGCAGTACCAACGCTGGCCATTTCTCTTGTGTTTGCCGTGCGCCCAGAACTTGTGTGTGCCCACCAGGATCACCGGCTTCCCGAATCGGCTCATGCCGAACACCGGCACTGCAAGAAATGACAAGCAAAAACCTCCAGTTAGGGGAGGAAAACCAAAAAAGATGGATATGACTGTTGAAATTAATGACGTAAAACATTTCTAGAAGCTAAGAAATTTTATTTCTAACATCGAGGGGTGAGTCAAGAAAAGATAAGAAGTTTTTGAAGCGGCTGTGTATTTTTGGCGGTTGATGTTAGATCCACCAACCACCAAAAAATTCTACAGCAAATAAAAATAAAACATGGTTACTTACTTAAAAGATATTAATTAAAATTTAGTTAAACTACATACTATATTATAATAAATTTGTTTGGCTCTTTAACAAAATAGCAAATTAAATTCAATGACGTATTTGTCGTACGTTGTACATGCATGAATTACTACTTGGAGGTGTATATACATAACTGGTCATTATGAAGAGCCTCTAAAAAGTAATTAAAAATAAAACATCGAACATGCCATGCTGCCATGCCACTGAAAAAATTAAAACAAAATACGAAAACAATCTTGTTTTCCAAAATCGCAATAAAACAGAAACCAAAAACATTGAATGAGGATACTCTTAAAACACAATAGAACCAAAATATATTAAAATGGAAAAAAATATCTAATGCTGGTGCTCGTTGGTTGTCCTAACGATGACGTCATCGAGAGTAATGATAGCGGCTCGACAGCCCGATGCAATTTTAGAACACGACCAGCGGCGCCTACGGCCGCACGTAGATACGGATGTTCGCGTAAATCGATAAGGTCCCAACTCTATGACAGGATTCCCATATCGAGTTTCACTGAACACAGGCACTGTGAACAAAATTAACCTTCAATCAATACCTGAGTAGTTGCCTTATATAAAAGCGCAACCATTGTATGTTGTGACAGTTATTATTGGCATCAATTATGGAGATTTTGATAGCATAATTATTAAGAACGTAAATGAATCAAAAGGAGTATGTAAGGATGGTAGCAGGTGTCGATCTGCAGTTTCTAAATAACCCCATGGGGAGAAGGCGGGACTTTATACGTGTGTATAAAGCATATTGGAATAATTGGTATAAATTCGGTTAGAAAAATAAAACAGAGAATAGAAATGTGTTTTTTAATTATTACAAAATTGGAGTAGCCTAGTAATCAATATCAACAATAGTATTAAACCACTAAATAATGTTTAGAGTAACATTACATAATATCTTGAAAACTACAGTAAAATATATTTCTTATAGCAGCATCATAACAAAATTAAATCGAATGAAATCAATCACTTGGTTATTACAGATCGAATAGCATTGGTAACATTCCTTTGTTTAAATCTTTCATTAATTTACATAAGGTGGAAAGAGAGTAAGGCGGCCTTTGCCCAGCAGTGCGAAGTTAGAAGATAAAAAAAAATATACATATCTTCGTCTTCTCTCTAATCAGTCCCTTAGTGTTGGGGATTGTAACCCATATAGCCATGTTTAGAGTTCCGTATGTGTACTTTTTGGGTGAACAAAAAGCGTGAAACTCGCGTCAGCGTCACCGCACGCTTCCCATGAGCTATATGTATACTGTGTGTACATAGATATAGGAGTGTCAAAGCGTCATAAATAATAATCTAATAGCTCGACGATACAATTCACAAGTTACTTAGTTTTTTTTTTTATTTAATCAGATTATGAGCCACCGCAGGGGTCTATTTAAAATGGTGGTTGGGTGAACGAGTACACGGATGAGTCGCGCGTTGATGTCTTTTAGAAAAGTCCCTTTCTTTCATTAGGAAATTCTAATTCTTTTATCCCTTTATTTCCCTTTGTATTTTTATCGTAAAAATCTGTGCTGTTACCTTTAATGACTGAAGTCCATCGCTCCTTTATCATTTTTTACCGAGAGCAATCAGGACCCAAGAACCCAATGTGAAATCCTGTATTGACGATTAAAAAAATACACACGTAATTGTTCAAGTTTTAACTTCTGGCGGCACTGCCGGAGTGCCACTGTTTTTTTTGTTTCATACTTTTTATTTAGACCTTGTTTTTTCAGTAGTCGGGTTTTAGTTTTTAAACTTATGAATAAGAAGGCCTAAGTCAACGCAAGACAAAATATGTTCGGCTGATAGATTCAGCAACGCTTTGCCCTACCTGTGAGCTATGTATAACATTTGACTAGTTCAAATGGTTGTGGTCCAAATTAGACATGTGTATAAATTCCCCGACGGTAGTGATCCGAGCTTTACATCTAGTTCTCGACTTCGTGGTGCACTGCCAACGAACCTGGCCGTGCCGTCCAACCATCCCGGACCGGCCAAAGCGAAATCCGTTCACGAGCAGGAGCTCCGTTTTCCTTTCAGTCAGTATCCTGTGCACTGATGGAATAAACATGAATTTAATTTAAAGCAAACTTTTCTTCAAATTATGTTTCATAAAGCAACATCATAATAATAAATAATTAATAGTTTAAAAAACTAAAAATCACGATTTAAAAACCAAACAAAAAAAGTAGAAAATAATTTAATCCTATTAAAAACCGTGGGGTGCTTTTTGAGGTATTTTTATAATCAATTAATATCAAGCACCCCACGCTTTTAATAGAATTACATTATTTTCTACTCTTTAGTTTAGTTTTTAAAGCGTGTTTTTTAGTTTTTTATACTATTATTTATTTTCTATTTTCTAGTTCTGCTAACTAACAAAAGCGTGATTTTTCAGTTTGTTTTTTGTTTTATTCTATTTAATTTTTGAATTGTCATCGGTCCTCAATAAGTCTACAAAGTTTAATTGAATTCTGATCGTTTGATGTGGGTCAAAATCAAGCCCAAAGGAGTCGGTTACAGACAAACATACAGGTGAAGCTAATATAAAGCGTGTAAAAATTAAATCGAATGATGATTTCATTTGCTTTAATTTTATTATGAGCACTTGGATATTACAGAACGAATAGCATTGGTAACATTCCGGTTGATTAATTGACATATTTTCATCTTCTTTATTAGAGGTCCTTTAGTGCTGGAACCCATCTAGCCATTTTTAGAGTTCCGTAGCCAAAGACTGCCAACAAAATACTACCTATAACTAAGCATACGACGCTGGGTAAAATGATAACTATAGGCAATATCTAACAGAAGGAAAAAGCATTGAAAGCATAAGATTAAAAACTAAAATGAAAATACTGTTTGAGAAAAGTAACTTTAAAATTTCCAAAAAATTACATGTACGAACATTTTAACAGTTTAATTTCATCAAATTTTAAAAGTAGGTCTAAGTCATCCCATGACTTTCGGCTGATAGATTCAACCACACCTTGCTCAACCTCTGAGCTATAAACATAGGCTAGTAAAAATGGTTGTGATCCAAATTAGACTTGACTATGAGTTCCCCGAAAGTAGTGATCCGAGCTCTGCATTTAGTTCTCGTCTTCGTGGTGCACTGCCATCGCACATGACCGTTGCGTCCAACGACCCCGGAGCGAGCAAAGCGAAATCCGTTCACGACCAGGAGCTCCGTTCTCCTATCAGTCAGTATCCTGTGGACTGACGAAATAAACATGGATTTAAAGCACACTTTTCTTTACATTACGGACTATATGTTAAGGGTTGGTAAGGAAATGAATAACGAGCATCATTTAGATAGAAACATTATATTTAAATCAATGATTATGCTTCAAATAACTCCTTACTACAAAATTGTCGACGGTCGTGACCGACGCTTTGCATCTAGTTCGAGTCTTTCTAGAACATGCCCATCGAACCTTATTGCTACATGTCTTAGACTTACTAAATTTATATTTTCCTACTTTCAACATTGGATAGCCTCTTCTGTTGTGTATCCATTCAACTGAAATGTAAAAATTCCTGTTAGTGTCTCAGATAATCAATGCCAATGTCTTTCTCAAAGTAGGTACTGAAGAAATGGAGAAGCAGGATTGTTGAGCGTTGATAGAATTGAAAGAGAGAGAACTAAAATGACTATTCCTTGCTTTTCAGTGATTTCTACCTTCAACTACAACGCTTAGAAAAGAAAACTCATTTTCTACGGGGACCGCTGCTTAAAAATAAAACGAGAAATAAATATTTTTATTATTTTTATTCAATATACAGTACAGTCCCTTAATTCAATGACTGTGTTTCATAAAACTCTTTATTACATAATTTTCGATGGTTGTGATATACGCTTTGCATCTAGTTCGAGTCTTTCTAGAACATGCCCAGCGAGTTTTGTTGCTCCAGCTTTTAGCTTTACTAAACTTGTCATCCCCTACTCTCAACATGTAACCTCTTCTCGTTCGAAGCCATTGGACTGAAAAATGAATACATATTGATCTGATTGAACTTAAGAAAGTACTGATACATATATTGAGACGCCTGCATGAGTCCCTAGTGTTCTTACTTCAAAGTAAGATACCCACAGAATCGTAAAATAGCAGCAATAGTCAGTAACTCTGAAAGATGGCGAGGCTCTGCAATGAGACATGTATTGTCCAAAATGACTGAAAAGGAAGAATCGTGTAGGTTAAGCAGAGCCAGAAACCAATGCAGAACAAATGCCTCTTCTCATACCAAGAAGGCACGGCCATTGATTACCACATCCTAAGTTTTAGGCCTAGTTCGCACTAAAGGCGAATTATCGCGCTCTACGCATAGACTTGTCCTTCAGATGAGACATAACTTGTCTAGAACATGGGATTTTTTATCACGGAAACGAGGCCTTCATAACACAATAATTTCCTTCAAAATACGTTAGTGAAGTTAATTGGTCTACTTTTTTACACGATAACCGCCATCCACGTGGGCGGAGTCGCGGGCATTTGCTAGTTATTCATAATTTTCGCAGTGAAATGTCATGGAATTTGCTGACGGCGAGTAATGGGTAGCTTGCTGTCCGGTGAACACCAAGCCCGGGTCGACGGCGCGTTGTGTTCCACGCGCGCCTCCAAGAGACGTCAGCACCAACTGATGGGGCCCGCAAGGGCCGATGCCCGCCAGTGGTGCGGGTTGTTCGAAAGAGATACCGTGGCCCCTGGCACACAGGTAACTGAGGGAACACGGGTGGGTTTTAGTCAGTAAAAGTCTGACACACCCTCCTACTCCACCCAGAGCGGCAAAAGTTATTTGATGATTTCCCACGCAAAAAAAGGTGAACTATCGCGGTCTACACATAGACTTGTCCTTCAGATGAGACATAACTTGTCCAGAATATGGGATTTTTTATCACGGAAACGAGACCTTCATACGATAATTTCCTTCAAAAGACGTTAGTGAAATTAATTGGTCCTTTATAGTTAATGAACCCGTATTTAGGAGTGGACGCACACCGCTCGCTGAAAAATTACAATATTTTAGAGGATGTAGAGAAAAGTCGGCGTCAAATCATTTCAAACTGGATTCAGTATTTACAAATAAAAAATCTTTACATCCATGTTAATGTTTTATTTCGAAAAATATATCAACTTCCCTTAATCTGCATGATTGTGTGTTAAATTGCTTCTTAAAATTAGGCCCTCGAAGGTTATCAGAAATGCCGAGCATTTTGTACGACTCCTTGTGGTACACTGCCATCTAATCTTCTTGCCATTCTTGTATGACTTGGAAAATCGAAAGCCATCTGCTATCAGCATCTGTGTCCCTCTGTGCGTTACCGTTTCCATCACTGAAACTGTTTAGGACAGGTTTAAAGTGGTGGAAAAGAAAGACGTAGAGATTCTTGAAATGAGATGGAAAGAATGGAGGGAGGTGTTTGCCCAGATATACAGTACTATATAGCAGTAATAATAATAACAGATTCTTGAGAGGACTGCCAACTGGTTGCTATTTTATTTGTATGATTTATTATTTTTTAAGACATTGATTTACATTCTGTAATTACTTTAACACCCACACTAACTTATCGTAAACATATTTTCACAATGTTTGTAATATATAAGCAACGTTTATCTATCATATGACATATTAATTTATCTGTCGTTACTTCGTTTTTAAGTCTATTGTGGTATGGTAATGTTATTCTAGCTAGGTGCATCGTTTTCACATATACTAATTATTATAATGAATTAACGAAAATATTGTAAAACATATTAAAAGAGTAACGGTGGAGTTTCTTGCCAATTATTCTCCATATGAAACCTTATGGAAGGGCCGACTAGAATCAATTATAATTTAATGTAAATGTTGACGTTCAAAAGGCTTTGACTTTGAATATACGCCATGACATTTACCCCCTCTTTTTTTTCAGCTGATAAAAATAATTCATTACAACATGAACTATTTTATCCACTGCTTGCTTGTAAAATGTTCATACGCATTTATTTTTAAGATTACATTAATTAAATTACTGTACTATATTATTAGGAATTTAAAACTATTTATTTAACTCAACAGTTCCAACATTTTTTCCTATGGTTATGTTCGAAGCTGCTTTTCACTATGTGTCCTTCGACGGTGGTGATGAACGCTGTACACTTAGTCCTAGAATTTACAGAACAACGCCACCTGACCTTGCCGTGGCGTGCTGTGGTCTGGGAGAATCGGAACCCTCCCACTTGCAACATTACCTTACCTCTTTCTGACAATATTTCCATTACTGTAAAACAACATGGATGTATTTGTTTTTGCACAGTATTTTTGGTACCTTTCTAGATATAAAAATCGTTCTAAATTAAAAAAGAAATCGACTATAAACTACTATTAACTACCACTATTACTACTATTTAAAAAAAAGCAATAGTTTGAAAAAGCATTTTAACAAAAAAAAAATTGTACTACTTATGTACTTTTTTTTAAACTAATCTCGACGGGCGAGGCGCTCGTATAATTAAAAAAGAATTTCACGTTCAGGTAAGTTAGTTTAATCATTGACAAATATTATACATACTTGCTAGCTATTACATTTATTAATAAGACAATGATTCTTATTCCTGTTGCTGAAACCATTTCTTCTCATTTATGAATAAATCCTATGGTTCGAGATAATGAAAGCTTTACATTTACCCGCTTATTTATAAACGCTGCTTAAAGTTAAGTAATAATTAGCGACTGATTAACCATAAAATTTTGACGTTTAAACATCTGTTAACTTTAAGCAGCGTTTATGAATACACCCCTTAGTCCTGGTCTTGGCAGAACACAGCCACCTCGCCTTGCCTCGGCCTAACACTTTCTTCTGCTAGGAAAACCGGCACCCTCCTACTTGCAACATAATCGTACATCTGCTTGACTTTACTTCTTCGACTGTAAAATAATATGGGTTTATTTGCTCCTTTTTATAGTAATATGACTGTTGAACTTTGGAACTTCACAGGTCCTTTGAAATATAATAGCTAATAGGGTCTATATGTATCTAGGTTCAGTGCTTCCCGCATCCTGCGGATTCCTGCGGCCTTCACAAGGTCTTCGCTTCACCTTGTGGGAGACCTTCCAACTCTACGTCTTCCGGTACGCAATTCATGGGACTGTATCGGTTTGGGTCGCCTGCGGTCTGATCTTTTCATTTATATTCGATCACGTAGGGAAATACCGAGCATAGCCATAGGTTCCAATGTGTATAATAGTTTAATTTTGAACTCGCTGTAGCAAAAAATATCGATGTTTCGTCAAGTCGCTAAAACCGTTTAAAAACAAGGGCGGTTTGCAAAGTAGTTAATGTTAGTATAAACCACAATGCACTATCGTATTTTTTATTTCCACTAGATAAAATATTGAAGAGAAAGAATAATAACTGTTGAACAAATTAAAAAATAAAATTAACTTGTTTTATTTTAACTACGCTTTGAGCTTTACTTTAAAACAGTAGTACTTAGCTAGGACATGCCAGCGCCATCTAGTTTTAAAATATTATCATGTAAAGTGTCTTAAATTGATCTACTTACATAAATTAACATTTCATTTCATAAACATTACAATCTTGGATAAGAGTTCATACGTATATTGATAGATTACTAGGTGTAAAATATTATAAGGTATTCTACAATTATTAGCCTATTAATTTTAAATGAATAGAAATACCTATTTATTTAATCTCATCAATATACACAAATTTGATGAAATACGTATTATTGAAGCTAGCCCGACAACTATCCAAACATTGTTAATACAATTTATAATGAGACCACCGGGCAAGCTTTTCCAACCAAATGAAAAAATCATTTTTGAATTCAGTCCACAATTTATGAAAATATCGATGAACATACTTACATACAG
Organism: Antitype chi; assembly: GCA_947359405.1. Lineage (NCBI taxonomy): Eukaryota > Metazoa > Arthropoda > Insecta > Lepidoptera > Noctuidae > Antitype > Antitype chi. The sequence continues at coordinate 16,226,286 of OX375820.1, read as the reverse complement.
GCAAAAATACAACCTTTGCCGTTTTTGGAGTCCGTTAAAAAGATCTGATTTTGCTAAACCAATATTTGTTTTCTTTGCAATCTACAAGCTATGAAAACCAGAAACAGCACTAAAGTAAGTTGACAAAAGTGTTATTGCGCGAAGAGTTGTCATTTTGGCATTCGCTTTTCGAATCAGATTTGCCTAAAGAAAGTCTTCTCATGGTTGTGGTCGAGACAGTACTTGACGATGACGTGGTTATCTACCGTGATGACGAAGGCCTTGCAGTTTGTCCGATGCCTCACGGAACACCGCCATCTTGTTTTGCAGCCAACAATACTGTCCTTGGAAAAACGGAACCCGTCCACAAACATCAAGTACGTCCCCCTTTTCGTCTGAAACACTGAATTATAACAAGGTTTACGTTACAAACAAATGTATTGGAAGGAAATAATTATTGTTAAGCCCTAATTCGTTACGCTGAAAGCATATAACCTAACCTAAGCTATGGGAACTTAGGTTAGGTTATCTGTTACGGATTCCAAAAGTTTTAATTTTAAGAAGGTCTACGAGGATCAATAAACAGACCATTGACAAATAGTACTGCTAAATGAAATTTGCTTTAACGTATAGATGACGAAATTATTTACTAGATTTTTTCTTCCACAGTAGTACCAGTGGTTCTGTATTATTCCGCTTACGTTTTCAACTATGTTAAATAATAACAAAAAATTATGAAAACATTTTATTTCCTTCTTTTACCTAACAAATGCAAATGTACAAATAGGTAGAACCAAACATCAATGCTTATACTAAACAATTTCATATTAAAATAGAAAACTATAACTTTCTTAACCTAGTACTATTATCCTCTTACCATAAAAATATAATTGATTTTACTCATTCATTGTTCTGAACTCATGGTCCTTTATTAATATCACGTTGGAATTAACTAAATACAACAATACATTAACATTTGCGTAGGTAGCCTATAAAGCGGGCATCAAATACTCTTGTATACATAGTTATTAACTAGTTACAACATAATATCCCTGAACCAGAGCATTTCCATTGCGCGTCAACATTCAACACACTTAAAGGCACTTCAAAAAATTTTGGTTTTGTGGCGAGAATGTACAGAGACGTTACTCGCCAGGCCATTATTGCACTATAATCTATTTACACTTAAGGTGGAAGAACCAAGGTAGCCCTCAAAATTCAAATTTTCTAGCGTTTTTATGCAATTTGCAGGTCAAAGTCAGGTTTTGTTAAATATTATTCGCGACCGTAACACGCACGTAATTACGTAATTCTAATCATTATTTTTTTATTCGTAGAAATAGTCCTAATACAAGTTCGTTTATTTGTATCATTAAACCAGAGATGGTTTGTATTGATACTCACATTCACTAAATCGATAACACTGCTTAATCACGAAAGTAAATAATGTATGTACATCCAAAATAATTCGCACGTAACTACGCGAAACTATTATAGCCGTAAACATCTATCAGTAAGTACAGTGGCGTCAATAATATTGGGACAAACAGACTGTTCAAAATGATATAAACAACTATGAAAATTAAACTTTATTTTAATTCGATAAAATTCTTGTCAGAATGACAGATGTCGTGTACGGTCTTCATTCTGAAACATTCCTTGTGTCATTGACTTAATATTTAATTTCATAGTAGTTTATATCATTTTGTACAGTCTGTTCGTCCCGATTTTTTAGACGCTGACTGTACCGACCTTACCTACATGAGTCACATGCAATGTTTATAGAATTTTCTTATAAAATAACGGTTCTAGTCAATCTCAAAATTCCTATACAGGCTGCTTTTTTTGTTTAGGGTTTCTTAAATCATCAACACAATCCTTTTTTTTTTTGAGGTTGGGAAATCCCCAAATAACTTCTCCCGCTCTGGGTGGATCAGGAGGGCGTGTTAGACTTTTACTGGCTAAACCCACACTTGTTCCTTCAGTTGCCTATGTGCCAGGGGCCACAGAATATCTTTCGAACAACCCGCACCCCTGGCAGGCATCGGCCCTTGAGGACCCCACCAGTGTATGCTGACATCTCTTTAAGGCTTCAACACAATCCTAGAAGTTCATTTAATTCTATTGTAGAACTACTACCATTAAATACTGGATATTCAATGGAATTAAATGAACTTGGAGAGTTGTATTGATGGTTTTAATCATTATTATAATTCTGTAAAGCTATATATGTTACGGTCGCGAATCATACTGACACGGACGTGCAAGTTGCAAAAAACGCAAGAAAACGAATTTCGCGGGTTCCTTAGCATATCCACCTTAAAGCCCATGTATACGGTCATAGTTTCTCGCCTCTTATCATCGGGCGAGGAACTAAATAAATCATAATAATGCACATTGACGAGCCTTTACTAAAGATTGCGGGGTTGACATCAAGAAGCTGCCGTAATTTCAATGAGCCTTACTACGATTTATCATAAATATTGGCAACATTGGCGATAAGGAGGACGGTCTCGGGGAGCCAATAGTTAGGCTTAGAAGATAGCCAATTCATTCTGTGCCTCGTACCGAAGGACTGCGCTGTCACGTAGGTACGTTTCTATGCTGACTATCTTTCAGGTAGTAAAATACACATTTAAACAAAAATAAAAGCGTGTTAAAAAAGGACACCATTGATTTCATACCCAAATTTTTTTGTTATGGGAAATGACATTTTGAAAATTAATTAATACAACAACGAAAGTCTACAATTAAACCCCGGCTGTTATTTGAGTTTTAAATTACCAGAAATCTCATTTATGCAAACAACATTTTGGATATTCGTTTATATATCGAGACACGCAGCAAACAGTTATGGCAAGACAGGGGTGGCCAAGTGGTAAAAAGGAGAAAATAATTTAATTCAATTAAAAAGCGTGGGGTGCTTGACATTAAGTGATTATAAAAATACCTCAAAAAGCATCCCACGCTTTTTAATTGAATTAAATTATTTTCTCCTTTTTTTAGTTTGGTTTTTAAAGCGTGTTTTTTAGTTTTTTAAACTATTATTTATTTTCTATTTTTTAGTTCTGCTAACTACAAAAACGTGTTTATTTTTTCTCATTTTTTTTTTTTATTATTGAATTGTCATCGGTCCTCGACAAGTTTACAAAGTTTCAATGAAATCTGATCGTTTAAAGTGGGTCAAAATCGCGCTCAAAGGAGTCGGTTACATACAAACAAACATACAAGTGAAGCTAATATAAAGCGTGTAAAAATGATGAGGGTATTATTTCCCATAATTAAACCAATTATTTTTACTTAAAGTTTTGGGTAGGCACTAAATGTTCGAAACCTAATGACGTCCTTTGAAAAGAAAAGCAAAGCAGTTAAACACAAAAAAAACAACACTGGCCCAATCAATATGAATGAAACAGACGCTCTTTTTGGTTGTTTCATTCAGAGTTTATCCCATAGGATAAGTTGTTAATATTCATGAGTAGTTTCACCACCTGAAAGATTAATACTGATTTCACAGTCAACCTGTATATTGCCGAACTTTAACCTTCGTCATTCGTAATGATTGTGTTTCAAACAACTCTTCAGGATCTGGTCGTCGATGGTGGTGAGGAATGCCTTACATTTCGTTCGAGATCGCACGGAACATTGCCATCTAATTTTCACACCCATGGTTTTTTCCTTTGAAAATCGGTACCCTCCAACCAGCAACATTACTGTACCTCTACTTGTTCTGTACTTTGTTACTGAAAAGTAAAAAACCAAGAATAATTAAAATTTAATACAAAGAAATCTCGATTCCTTCCGAAGTCCTTCTCCCTTATGCGCATATCTGCTACCGTGTGTCATTTTGTCGGGGTTAGGCAGAAATTACAAACTTGTGTGCTGCGATATCATAACTGTATAATACTAGAATAATATAATTCACATCAAATTATAACAAATACAGACAGACCAAATTATCAGCACTTTAAGCAAATCCTCTAATTTCGATTTTTTATGTAGGTATAGAAATATATTATTCCCCAAAAGTATGTATTGACAAGACTTTCTGTTTAATGATGATTAATAAATTTAAAAAAATTATCGGATTTTGCAGCTAATTAAATAACATTTGGACTACAATTGAAAAATAAACCTACCTTCATTTGTTGCCACTTGTCATCAAATTACACAATTACTACTAGCACTCAGAGATTTATTTTTATCATATTTAATAAAATGCTTATTATTGTTTTTGTTTGTTGTTGTTGTTGTTTATTGCTGTTGTAAGAAATTTCACAAAACACACTTGTTATACAACACACAATAATTGACACACTCAAAAAAACAAACCTCTTCAAAAAATAATAATTAAAATGTTAAAATGAAACCATTTAAAATTCAAATAACAAAGTCATAAATCAGAGTTCAAGGATTCACTTACCTATTACCAAGCTACACATATAATACAAAAACCATATGAGGAACTTATATTTTTAACTTATTCGCCGAAGTGCTGATAAATCGGTGTAGTGCTAGCAATTGGGTAATGGACCCTAATAGCTAATATAAAAACGATACCTACTTCGACACTTCATTCACAAATGACAGATTACACTTTAATTAATTACCAGAGACAAAAACAAAACAAAAATGACAAAAACCTCATCCGTACCAGCTGTCTAGCTACAAACCCTTAAACTGACAAAGTAGTTTCTATTATCAGAACCGCCTATTTCTTCCCTTAACTTCCACATTGTTTCGGTCATGGTTGTGATTATGATTAGCTGTCGTCACAATTCCGTCGAACGTAAAGACAAAAGCTTTGCATTTTGTCTGCCTGTACATGGAACACGTCCATTTTGTTTTTCGGTCGGTAATGATTACTTTGAAGAAGTTATAGGCACCAACTATAAGCATTCCATTTCCTCCATTTGTCATTAACGATGTAACTGAAATCATAAACAATTTAAGTTATGAATTATATAGCAAATTGAATTTCATTTTCTCTCTCCATATAATAATGGAAAATCCCCTCTTTTTGCGTCGGGGGTTAAAAATCATCATCATCATCTGCCTAGCCTTTTCCCAACTAAGTTGGGGTCGGCTTCCAGTCTTACCTGTTGCAGCTGGATACCAGCATTTACATGCTGCGCCTGCGACTGCCTTTATGACCTCCACAACCCAGTTACTGGCTAGCACGATACCCTTTGGTAAGACTGGTTGTCAATAATGGAAAAACATCATTTAGTAAAATCTTATTAAAAGATCTAGCAACCTATTCAAAATCACGAAAAAGGTTAAATATTTGACTTTATAGTCAAATATTTCAGTTTAACCCTTTTCAAAACTGCAATATTTGACTATGAAGTCAAATATTCCACTTTTGAAAGGGGTTTTGTGACGGGGTTTATGATGTGGATAGGTTTTCATCATTATCGTCGTATCAATCAACGAATAAACACCCAATTTCGGACAAAAGCCCCATTTCTTTCAGCAAAAATGAAGTTTAGTGAATCTTGTTGCCTTTGATCATCAGTCACTCTTGAAAAACAGATTAGTGAAAGATACAATAATTGTTTACAATCTTCACATAATTCCTACCCAGTTTTTAAATTCTGCGTGCCACAAGAATTGAAGATGAAAATAAAGCAGTTTTCCAATCAATTGATTGTATTTACATCGGGATCCCACACGGGGGTTTTAGTCAGTAAAAGTCTGACACGCCCCTCCTGCTTCACCCAAAGCGGGAGAAGTTATTTTTTTTTTATCTATTTACTACTACATACATACCGTATTATTTATGCGGTGTGAGCAAAATTAAGTCTTAATCAGCCTTTTGTGGATGCGTCACGATAAGTAGTTCTACCTATCCAATTTGGTTTCAGTCAATAGTTTAGGTAGGCAATGACTACAACAGACTGTTTAGTTAAAATAAAATCGAATCGTCTGAATGAACTGGCCTGAATGCATACTCATTAATACGTTTCTTCAACGAGGAACGCTGAAGAAGCACCTACTATATCTTCAGCAGCAGTGGCGTAACTATAAGGTTCAAAGTCAGTTGGTACTCGGGCACAGAGGTCTGTTATGCCAACAATGTACCGGCCTAGAGTCGGCGACAGGATTTCAGTATAACATGTAATGCTAATAATAGTTCTAAAAAACTAAAAAACACGCTTTAAAACTAAAAAGTAAAAAATATTTTTTTTAATGTAAAAAAGCTTGGGGTGCTTTTTGAGGTATTTTTATTTTTATAATCGATTAATATCAAGCACCCCACGCTTTTTTACAGGTCGGCCTCACACGTACATAGTTTATACAGCTTTCCTCAATTAATGAAAAATAATTAGCTACCTTCTATGAATGGTCAAAAGAAAAACTAAGCAAACCAATTCGAGGTGGGGTGCGACATTTATTGAGTTCGCACTTCTTTCTCACACTTTCTCTCTCTGTCTGTTTCTATTATACAGGGATATCGACGCACAACCTGCTCCCATGTACTCTGTCCATGATTCTGAACCCCTGAGTGTTGGCATTATGGCAATTTGTTTAACTTCACCGACTATTTAATCTGCAGGAACACGATCACGTTTACACTATACTTATGCGAGAGTATTGAAGGATTAGATGGCGCAGAAGGTTATTCTGTTCACACTGTCCGTATTAATTAATTTAACTTACGACTCTATATTTATTTAGCTTTAAGGGTACGAGACCTGGTCTCTTTGGTAGGCATATTAAATTTGTACAATGTAATATAGTTCGTGACGCCGACGCCGCCGAGCAGGGAGCGCTACGATCGCACATAAAGTAGAACGCACTACGATACATCTACACTATGTTACAGGGAAGAGATTTCTACAAATTGCACTGGTTACCAAACGCGAACATCTTCGACGATTACGCGGATTAAAATATAAATGTATATAAAAATCAATAAACCAACAAAAACAAAACCCGAAACAGAAAATAATACGACCCGTTTCTAGTCTAGCATTCAACAGTTTATTGTTCCACCATTCGTTTTGAGAAAACATTGTGTCTAATTAAAAAAAAAATAGAAATAATCACAACAACCGAACAACACATAAGTAAATAACGAGAAAATAATTACAAACAATTCCCACCACAAAGTTATGGAGTGTTCGGCGGGCTACGATAGTATCACTGGACAAGGCTTTGCGCGCGTGCGTGCTTAGTGTTCGGGATAGCCTTGCGCAGCGGCCGCCGCGGCGGCCGCTTCCGCTACCGCTTTCTGTGCTTGCGCCTGCTTCTCCTGCTCATTCAACACCTTTATTGCCTGGATATCTTTCTTTAACTTCATCCTTCGATTCTGGAACCATATTTTGATTTTTCTCTCCGTCAAACAGAGTGCGTGCGCCATTTCTATGCGTCTCCTCCGCGTGAGGTAGTGTTTCGTGTGGAACTCTTTCTCCAACTCTATTGTTTGATATCTAGTGTACGGTTGTCTTCCCCGTCTTTTCAGGCCGTTTGCTCCTGTTACAAAATAGAAAAGGGTTAATTAGAGTAATATTCAAAATAAATGTACATTTCAACATGCTGAAATGTCCATGGTAGGTTCTATCGAAATAATGCGTATCGTTCATTAAATAAGTTATGATACGTAAGCATAAATAATTAGGGATGAATTATATGAATTTCAAAGCATATTAAAGCATATTGTTTTTAAAATGCACATTTTTGTTTCAGGACATATAATTTTTCTACCATGTAAATAATTATGTACGTTACAAAAGAGTATCTAGTTTTTTACTTGCTACATATCTCACAAATTCAAGCTAAAAATAAACTTCAGTACTATTAAGCCTGCCTAGATTCTGCATTTTTTTTTTCAATAATATAGCAATATAATAATTAACTCAGTATGAAATCTGCGTCCACGATTTTTGTCATTATTGTTATTATATTTTGTAACACCAATATTTGGTAGTTTTTAAAACGATGAATTGGCAGCACTGCGTTTTTTGTTAGCAGCCAATCAGGTAGCGCTAAATAGTGACAGTCAGCCATTTTCCGTCGTGCATTTTTCTGAGTGCATTGTGATTATGCCAGTGGTTACTTTTTTCAACAATTACACGTTCCTTTTGTGCGCTGGTCTGTTTATTAAACGATAAGTTGTGGATTTACTATATTGTTGTATAGGTTTTTCAGATATATATTATTAAAGCCGTCTAATACTGTTATTACATCAATCTACAAACAGTTAACTTAACTGCTATTCTTGACTCACTCAATTTTAATAACGTACCTACATTCCTTAATGTTCAGGCCGGGGTGTACAACTGGTGAAGCACGGAGGACTCGCTGATATGACTGCGTGTACCACCGATGGGCACGTCACACTTGACTTATAATTTTCCAGGAAATTCACGCCGCCTTAAGAGAACGTGTTGTAATGTTAAATTGTTTCGAGAAGTAAAAAAAGATCAAGATTGGACAAGTGTATTTTTTTGAAAAAAAAAATGATATTACAAAATACTTCTAAAAAAATTCTTCTCCAAATTTCTGGCGAATAATCCAAGCGGTTATGATTGATGGGACAAAACTATTAACATATTATATTATAAGCTAACAAGAAAGAAAGAAAGCATAATTGTCAGTGTCCACCGGTGAAGCACCCCGCTCGGCGGGACTTTTGGTTTATCCAGCGGTGACCTGTAGCCAGGTGAAGATTTGCCCCGTAGAACAGCATACGTAACAACACTTTATAGGAATTAGGTAGATAAAACAAAAACGATACCAACAATAAATTCGTTTATTTCTGCATAGGAGTGCTCAACTCTTCAGTGAATAATGTGCATATTAGACTATCCCAACCCAACCCAACAAATAAAGTAGTATATGTGAAACTGTACATAACTCGGTATTAAAACACTCGCGTAATACTATTAAAATCCTCGTCCGTAATGAGTAGTCATTTGTTTGATTTAATACTTACCTAATCATTTATCTGATATATGATACAGAACTCAAGCCTAAATTTCCTTTATTCATAAACGGTGCTTGGAGTTATGGCAAAATTAAACTGCAAAATAAATAATATGGTAACACTGACGTTTAATGATTTCTTCATTTTAAGCAACGTTTATAAATAAAGGCTGCTTGAGCAGAAGATTTGTCAGAAACAAAAAAAAAATAACCATTATAAATCGCATCTATATGTGAACACAATAGGTATGTTAAACTAACTTGTGATCAGAATGATTCCTTCCCCCAGCAGTGGGAAAATTCTAGCTACGATACAAATTATAAAACGCATTCCCTTAACAGCATGCAACAGAAACGTGTGGTCATATTTAACTAATAGCAACACGAACAACTTTCGCCATGGGACCAACATTATCAACTGTCTCATTCAAAACTTCAACAGATAGCTGCAGATTGATTTCAAAAGAAATAATGGTTGCCACTATGAGATTAGATTCTTATTATTTTAATTATTGTGAACGTCTTTTTTTTTCTTGGAATTTTGAAAGATGGTCTAGCAGTCTGAGTACTTCATGCGCCCTACCCAAATGTCCTTTCTTTGGTCATTTACGTCGAATCGTTGAGGTCCTTACGTTCTCAGTTGAGCTAAACGATTACTGACAAATGCTTGCACCGACGGTCAGGTCCACCCAAATCGACACTGATTTAAAGAACTAAGTACACGGTTCTTTCCTCAAAAGACCATCTTAGACAGTAATATGCATGGTCATCATATGACTTAATCAAGATTATGTCTGGTCTTTAATGATGAGATGTAAAAGCGTACTTATAACGAAACTACAGAAATCAATTTAATTAATCATTTCTTTCATAATACTACGGGTTCCTAACTAAATTCTATGTTATGTTCGTAACAACTTAAAGGTAATAAGAGAAAATCGCTTTTAAAAGTTACTAATAATACATAAACTCAAACGATTTTGTTTATCTACATAAGTTTATGATTATGACCTAAACTAATCTTGACAACTGTTCCGTCAAGAGTTGTCATGAAGGCCTTACATTTGAAACGCTTCCTGTAGCCACAATTCCACCTTATCTTTGCTCCGACAGCCTTCTCTTTGTGAAAACGGAAGCCATTCGCCACCAATATTGGGTTGCCTCTATTTGATATGGAACTTGACACTGGAAGAAATTAATAGGAATATTTTCATTAAATAGGTTAATAACATAACGTCTGTATTTACCGAAGGGGATGTGGGTGCATTATTGGTACACCTCTGTGTACCAATAATGCACCCACATTTCGCAAGTTATATTTAAATCCCATGTAATAGGGGGCGACTCTACTGTCATCAACCAGACACAAATTTCCATACTCCGGGCTGCTAGACTGCTACTGAAAAATTCTAGATGAAAAAACCCAATTAAAGCCCATAATCTGCATATGTATGTTCTTACAAACAGGTTGACTATGAATTTATTAGCATCTTAACAGTATCGTCCACTTATTATATACAGTAATAAACTTACCCTTTCAAAAAGTCTAAAACTGATGCTTTTAACGCTTTTTCTAAGTTGGTCCTGTTCCGTACTGAAAGTTATTCATACCCAAGTGCACTTTGAAGGACTTTCGCCCTTGGAAGGCCAGTGAATTCAAATTCAGTCTGTATATTTCTTGACGATTGTTTAACTTTTATGGTCTTGTAGTAATAGTCGTAATGTAGTTATTTAACTTACTAAGTAGGTACATTTTCTACAAGATATTTTCAGTTTGGTTGTAGAAAACGATAATTAGGTAAGTACTGTTTCCTTGCCATGGATATCTACGTTTAGAAGAAGTATTTTATTCCAAATACTCATAGTAAGATTGTGTCTTCTATCGCTTATTTTTTTTTAATTGGTAGTTCTATGATAACTGTAAGTGACCTACAGGTTTATGTACCTATGTTAATCTTTGAATAAAAATAGATTTTTAAAACAGTGTTTTTATTAATTATTTAAAAAAGTAGACGAACATACAATATGTATTGAATACTTATTACATATTTTTAGTGACGTAGGTATATGATCGAAATCGATTTTGACATCTTAAAATAATAGGTAGGTACATTTCATACAAAAACAAACTACATAATAAACAAATAATATATTATCTCATTTGAAGTTTATGAACACTTACACGTATCTAACATTTGATATCTACTGATACAAAAAAGTTCAAGTTAAATTAGCCTTTTCGTTGAAAAGGTTAGGTATGATGATATTTTGATCTTTTTTATCGATTAAATAATTTACTTAAATACAAAAAAAATTGCACTATTCTGCTCAGTGCCGTCGGTAGCCTCAGTTATTATGTCCTAACTTGATAAAAGAAACTAACGAAGATATAAAAAAAACTTGATTGTACATGAATGATATGATAAGTTACATTTAACTATGATTATGACCAAAACTATTCTTAACAAGTTGTCCATCGATGGTTGTCATGAAGGCCTTGCATTTGAAACGCTTCCTGTAACTACACTGCCATCTTATCTTTGGCCCAACAGCCTTCTCCTTGTGAAAACGGAACCCATTCGCCACCAATATTGGGTTGCCTCTATTGGATATGTAACTTGACACTGGAATGAATGAGTAGAATATTATTATTTAGTTGGTTACGTAATCAAGGTAGAACGGAACCTGCATAATATTTTACTTTAAAATGTATATAAGCTTCATACGCAGCTTCTTACAAGCCGACATCAAATGAATTAGCAATAAGCATCTTTCATGAGGAAAACTACTTACTCAAGAGCAAATTTTGCCAAACAGAATGTATCTGAAAGATGTGGTCAAATCTAAGTGTGTGATACAAACTGAACAACTTTCTCCATGGGACCAACATCGTTATTGCGAAAAAATTATCAACTGTCCCATAGAAAACTTCAATACCTACTCGAACCATCTGGGCTGATTATTTTTACTCAATTACGATGTTGGTTCCATGGAAAAAGTGGTTCAGTTCGATGGTCTGTGCCACACCCTTAAATATTAACACACCTGTCTGATACACGCTGTATAACCAACGTTAAAAGAAAAACCCCTCATTTGTAAAAATATACATACCGGACATATCATACACCAATTTATTGAACTTGCCTATCAACTGATGTTTTTTTTTTTTCGCATTTTCAGAGTTGGTCCCACATCGTTGGTACTAAACGTCATTCAAATTCAATGCACTTTCCAGTGCACTGAATTTGCACAGGCCAGTGAATTCAAAGTCAGCCTGTGAAATTTCTTGACGATTGGATGACTACTGCGAGCTTAATTAGGTGGGTACTTCACCGGCGTCAAGTTGCGTTATTATCAATTTAACGACTGCAGACAGGCGCGACGCATGGTACGACTCGATCCTGGTAGAACAATTTTCGTAGGTTTTTTTCTGCTAGATTCGCGCCTGTCTGTCGTTTATAAAAATAAATAATAAATATAGTTTGTTTCTCTGGTAAATTTAAGTACTAACACTAGTTTACTAAGTCGTTTGTATCTATATAATTAAAAAGAAAAGTCCTGACTGACTGACGGACTCATCAACGCCCAGCCCAAACCCTTGGACCTAGATAGCTGAAATTTTGCACTGAGGTTCCCTTTATAATGTAGACAAGGAATAAGGAAGGATTTTTTGAAATTCAACCTCTAAGGAGTTAAATAGGGGATGAAAGTTCCGCGCGGGTGAAGCCGCTGGCAAAAGCTAGTACTGACTAAATAGACGATATGGGTCTGAAATAAAAGATTTTTATTTTCATTATTATGAAGAAATCTTCTATTTTGTAAATAATACAATACTGTACATTCTACAAAACATATTCTGTTCATACAATAAATATCAGAGTATTTGTCTAGACACTTCACTTAAAATTACACTAATTATAAGAAATATTCGCGACAAGCATGATTTAGTTAAATTTCGTTGTTACAGTTTTTTATATTACCTAAGTATTTACATGTTTGAAAAAATCCTTTGTTACATGGGACGACTGACGAAATGAGGATACCTCTGCCAACATGGCTGTATACAAATTTATCGAAAGGATTTCAACGAATATACTCGTATATAGGCGTGTTGGTGTGCTATTTTAGCCGTCCTGTATTTTTGTAGTATTTAATGTCCTTTTCACCACCTCAGAATAAGTTTTGGTTAAGTTACTAAACAGACTGGTTTATAAAAAATAAAAATAAATATTACATGATATTTTCCGTCCATCAAAATACTGAAACACACCACGATCGACGAAAGAACTAAAAAAAACGCCAAAAGTTTACAAAAAAGTAGGTTTGTTATAGCTAAATGGTTCGCGGTGATTATGTTTAAGATTGGAGCATACAACGTGCCCTTCTATCGTCCTTATGAAAGCTTTGCACTTGTTAGGTTTTCTGAAGGCGCACTGCCATCTTACTCTTGTCCCGCTAGTCTTCTCCTTGTAGAACCGAATGCCACCAGCCACAAGCATATAATTGCCCTTGCTTGAGTTGATTATTTGCACTACAAACAAACCTTAATGTTAGAAAATCATTCAACTAACGAGTGCAGAGAACAGTAATTTTTCATATCTGTCAAACTGCCGATAGCTTCTTCTACACAGGCCTATAGTTCATGGACAATGCAGGAGAGAACAGTAGGTACGGCTGGCAAAGTTTTGGAATTTTGTGAGTCTGTACAAAATCAAAAATCAAAATCAAAAGTCATTTATTCAAACTAGGCTGAGAGTCAGCACTTTTTGAACATCAAATTTACGTATGACAGTCCCCTAAAATGCCCGCCCTTCACCACTTGCTAGGGCTTTAGCTGGGAAGAAGTGGCGCAATAAACTCCCCTGCAGCACAGCTGTTTGTTAAATTAGAAGAACTTGATTTTATCCAATAGTAGGCAATTCGACAGAATCCATAACTTGTAATGCACATATTTTGCACCACCAACCTAGCAACCAACATAGCTTGCGAGTAAGCAAGCTGAAATTGCATTGGGCTGGCAATTTGTCGAAGGACCAACTGGTGGAGCATACGAATCCTAGAATAGATACCAATGATCTCATAAAGGTGGTTGGGACAAACTGGATACGGAAGCCGGAGTACAGGGTGTTGTGGCGAAGCCTGAGAGAGGCCTATGGCCAGCAGTGGACTACGATAGGCTGGATATTAAACTCAGCCTATCGGCGTTGTACCGTCGCACGTTGCGATGTCGTGTCACGATGCGATGTGTCGTAGTAATGTACGACATGCATCGTTTAAATTCACTACACGACGATGTGCCGTGCATAGTACCGCGGTGCAGCGTCGTGTCATGAATTTTTATAACAGCAACAACTGGCTAGCAATTTTTGGTACATATTATTGTGCTTATTTTGAACAGAGTTGAGTTGTGCAACGACCCTTTTGCGAGTTCGTGTTAACGACACGAATACTTGTAAACTTAGCTGAAGCACATCAAAGTCAAAACAAATCCGAAAACTTTTAAAAGGTTGATTTGGTATATCGGTACAGCTGGCTAATACGTCATTGGCCACATCAATCGACTTGAAATTCTTTCTGATTCCTTAGGACTTAAAGCTTTAACTAAGTTTAGACGAGAACGTAAAAGTATGGCGCAGCACTCCTATGTTGCGCAACGCTCCAACCCTCCAGTTTTTTCATGACGAACAATTCTCAGTAAACGTAGATGAAGCTCAACAAAGTCTGAAGAAATTATAAAACATTTCAAGAAGGGTTAGTGTTGATTTTTGTAGTAACAACATGCTAGCTACGTAATAAAAATAAGCAAAAATGTTATTTTATTATTGTCCTCATTTGGAAACCTCAGAGAATATAACAATGGAGAAGTCTTAAGAACTCTTCTCCGCTGACAAAGTACAAGAACTAATGATGTAAAATGTGGGAATAAACGTGGCAATGGTGCCAACCTTTTGGACACTTTTTATGTTGAGAACGATTCGGTTGAATTTTTTAATGCCCTATGATTGCCCTATGATGCCCTCCCTTTTATATACTTGTACTTATTATTTTTGAACACTAAGTTTTTTAACTATGCAATAGGGTCAATGTTGATGTTGATATTGTATTAACAGGCTGACTATGTTACATCTCAAGAAAATGAAAAAGAAGAAATTTTATTTCAGTTTAGTTGGTAATATCATTTTTCTTATTTAGAATTGAGTTGAGTTACGCAACCCGTTTAGCAAGCTTGCTTTGACGTTCCAAATACTTCTAAACTTAGCAGAAGCCCAGCAAAGACCAAAGAAATGAGAAAACTTTTCAAAAGTGTTGATCTTGGTATGTCGTAACAGCCGGCTTTTACGACATAATCAACAGATTAATTAGGGTTAATGTTTTAACCCTCTAGAAAAGTTTTAAGTTTTTATCTCTCATCGGAATATTGATCTACATATAATGCGTCATCTTTGACTATTTAATTTTATTATCAAACGAGGCAGAGGCGCAGGATTGCATCGTCAGTTTTCGACGTCGCGTCGTGAAGTTTTACGATGCACGTCCCAACACGACGTGACAGCGCACTATGTGGAGATTGAGTCGATTTCAGGTCATAAATCCATAACTTCCATGTTTTTATAGATATAAAGCTGATTTTTTTTTAGATAATCTAGAATAAATACTTTAAAATAATACACAATTTATGAAAATAAAATATATTTAATAGTCTTAAAAAAAATACAAAACATGAAATATTGAAAAACTGATCAGAACTTTACGACTATCTTTAAGTAATGTGGCCTAAAATGTTATAATTAATACAAAATAAACTCTTAAAATTAGAAATATTGATTAAATAAAATCATAAAAAACAAAAAAATATATTTAAGTGCATTATTCTACTAGCTCCAAAGCTTCATCTATAAGTTCCATAGTTTTTATTGGAAGATTTTCTTAAAATTGTTTTGCGAAGTGTACTAAAGTGTATGTAGAACATCTTCATTTGTGGCTACTCTTGAGTATTTTCTAGCATGATGTCTGAATCGTTTATAGCCTTTGTTCCTTGATTCCTGGGCATCTTCCGAAGGTAACACTGAATAATGCCGAATTACCCTTTCCTCGTGAATTAAGACTTTATGGACAGATGATGGCATATAACACCACATACAATTATTAACATATCGGTGTGCTGTATCGGAAGTATACTGTCCGAATTTATTATTATATTACGAAATTATGCTGTTACTTTAACAGCAACAACATAATTTCCGTCACTTTTATAGTAAAAATTACCCTTGCTCTAAACCAACTTATTTTATCCCGAATATATTTAACCTCTAGATAGATACTAATTCCCAATGGATCAAATCATTGTTAGACGAAAATCACAAACTATAAACGGACTAGGTATTATGGATAACTATTTACGATATTTCAGGATAAGGAAAATAATATGTAACAGTAAGATATTTTGACGTTCATTTATATTTCTTATCATCATCATATCGGCATTCTCACCTTCCGCCTGACGCAGGTCCTCACCGGACACGGTTGTTTCGGATAAGGCGGGAGGAAACGCCCGGGTGTTTCCACTGCGAAGAT
Source organism: Antitype chi (assembly GCA_947359405.1). Lineage (NCBI taxonomy): Eukaryota > Metazoa > Arthropoda > Insecta > Lepidoptera > Noctuidae > Antitype > Antitype chi. The sequence goes on along the minus strand of OX375820.1, from coordinate 16,209,801 downwards.
CGCCCTGAGGACACAGTGGAGCATACGGTGGAAGTCTGCCCGGCTTGGGCGGAGCACCGCCGTGTTCTCGTGGAGGCGATCGGCGGCGGCGATCTCTCGCGTCCGGCTCTGGTGCAGGCCATGGTTCCATGGTACGGAGCGAGAGTGCATGGGTTGCTGTCACCTCCTTCTGCGAAGCAGTAATGCTCGCGAAGAGGGAGGCGGCGCACGCGAGGGAGAGGCAGTCTATGCGCCCTCACGTCCTTTGTCGCCGCGGGAGACGCGAATAATAGGTAGCTGGCTATCCGGCAAGGACCAAGCCCGGGTCGATGGCGCGTTGTGTTCCACGCGCGCCTCAAAAAGATGTCAGCACCAACTGGTGGGGTCCGCAAGGGCCGATGCCTGCCAGGGGTGCGGGTTGTTCGAAAGAGATACCACGGCCCCTGGCACACAGGCAACTGAGGGAACACGGGTTGGTTTTAGTCAGTAAAAGTCGACACGCCCTCCTTCTCTACACAGAGCGGGAGAAGTTATTTGATGACTTCCCACCCAAAAAAAAAATCTTCATCATATGCAATCATCACTTCCATAAATTATTGATAGGTATATTGATGACCACTCGTAACACGTCCGTATTCGATGCTGGCCCCGAGCAAATAGGCCTAGTGCACCCCGCGTTCTCAACCGTCATGACCGAAATATCATTAGTTCATCGTTTTGCCAGTAAAAGAAATAAAATATCCCAATGATCGACTAAGACAATTCGATATATTATTTCAAAACCCAACATTTTCAATCAAAACAAGACATAGGACATACTTTTAATAATGACAATGACGAACGAAGAACAGTATATATTATTGAGTACGCAGATGCCCTATTTTATAGATAAAATAATTGTTTTGAAACGTGTGCAAAATGTGGTAGAAGGAACTAATTATCATAAGTGCTTAAGCGGTTTCCGATATGTTTTATTATTATTTATTGTGTATGTGAGCCAAAATATGGTAAGAAATACTCTATACATTATCTAAACATAAGCTGCAAGTAGTTAAATATCACAAGTGTAACCTATATCAACTAATAAATGAAATAGCATTACTACGTATTTATAAGTCATTTTTACTATTTCATGTTATAATAGATTAACAGATATGTTGTGCAATGAAGTAGCAACTTTTTTGTTCTTCCTGTATAATAATATTAAATATCCTATCAAATAACATAATTTGCAAACCTTCGGCAAATTTCTGCAACTATCAAAACTCTAATTGAAAGTTTCAGATACGCAAAAATGATATGTCATGAGATTAGTATTTCTAGTAAAATATATTAACAAAAATATAGCATATTTATGCATACCAGACTATAGTATATATTATAAGTTTTCTGAAATGGTATAATACTTTTGTAGTTTTCATTGCTAAATCACCAGAAAATAATCCTGAAAAAAATACAAATTAAGATGTTTTTGTGATAATTTTGGAATCATCGTATTTAAATGATCTTTGCCATTAACCAGTACCAGCCACATACATTATATGTGTATTATATTATAGATTAACTTCTTAGCAATAGTTTGAGGTATAATACAAGAACCTGCGCCGATTTTTACAAAATTTATTAATGGACAGGCTCTCTTAGGAACCTCCACATAGTGCAGCGTCCCAACGTGCCACGATGCCACGTCGTGTTTTGTGTCGGTATTCTGGCCCTTACTTACTTAGGTACTATACAAATAAATACACACTTATGTGTCGAAGTACTCGTCCGCATCGCTGTCATCCGGAATCGTGCCCAGTAGACTGGCAGCAGTGCCACGTTAAATGGCAATGCTAATTCTTTGGCCAAAGAACGAACCAAGCCTCGGGTCATGTGAACTGGCGACCAGTTAGCGAGAAATTTCCTCATAAAGAAAACGAGAAGATATGAAGACGTCTTATAATTCCTTTTTGGGGGCACTGGTATCTGCACTAGGAAACCCCTGTCACACAGAAGGACCACGGAAAAATTGGGAAAGTATTATACAAAACCCTGGGTATTTTATCGTTCCCTATCAACAGTCAGAATTCATAATCTCGCCAAATATTGTAAGCGACGTTTTGGTAAACAAACGTTTTCATCAATGTGGTGGTTATGTTCCAGACAAGTTTTGACCACGATATCCCCCACAGTTGTGATCGCGGCTTTACACTTCAGGCCTCTATTTTTGCTACAATTCCAACGTATCTTGGCGCCCCACTCTGCTTGCTTGTAGAAGTGTTCACCGCCACTTGTTAGCATAGTAGCGCCTCTCTTCGTATAGATTTTTTCCACTAAAACTGAAAGCATCACAGAATCAGCGCGGGAAGTCAGAACAAACACCGTAATGATATTTCTATTAAATTTATCTTAAGTATTAGTTTTTCTCGCCTGCGTTGTCCGACTCCTGGGCCTTTATTTAGGAAAAGAAAAGTAAAATTTGAAGCTAGTATACATTTCAGTTTAACCATTAATATTATTCGAGGTTAAAATTTGGCATAACTGTACTCCGGGTTAATGAATAAGCGGGTAGTAGTATGTGTTAAGTCATGGTCGTGTTCCAGATTATAGTAGACAATATTGTTGTGAATAGCAGTAAGTGTAGCTTTCCATTGTGATTTACTTTTGGCAGAACATTTCCACCCAGTTTTCAAACCGATTGAAAGGTGCTTAGTGAATTTAGTTTCCACGTAAAGTATTTCTCGGCTTTTCATAGTACGGGAGACTGTGGCTGATTAACTGGCCGGCCTATAGAGTAACTGCCAAAAGCTTGTCAGCAATACGAGATAAGAGATTTTATAGTAAAAGTATGTGACTAAGCTATTTTTTTTTTGGAAAGACGCGTTTATGTGCTTTAAAAAGCGATTCGAACGATATTAAGCACAGTTCAGCAGTAAAATATTTAAATTGTTCAATCAACTCATTTTTTAGACAAAAAAGTAAACCCATTACCTAATAAAATATACAATTTATTTATTTCAGAAGAGGGAACCGGCAGATTTCCATGACGATTTCTATTATATTTTCGTAATTTCGGAACTATATGGCTGGTTTCCACGGCGCGTAATCGATTACCCACTCTGAACTCATCAGACTCGTTAGAACACGACGTGTTGCACTGCCTCGAAGAACACGCTTCCCATGGCGTGTAGGCAGGTAGAGATCGTTTACTTTACAACTTCACGCCCCTACACTAAAATATCTATCCAAACATTTGAAAAGTGTATGCAACAAGCAGTGGAGGAGCGTGCCGTTTTAAATTAACGAACTCGACGACCAGGCGCGACGTGTCCTAAGGGTATTTAGCGCCGTGGGAAGCCAGCTGAAGCCGAGATTCAATGGTTGTGCCTCAAATAAATTATTGCAATAATATCGTCCACCGTGGTAATAGTAGCTTTGCACCCGGTCGTAGTTTTGGTAGCACATCGCCATCTAGTTTTGACACTAGTTGTCATATGTCTGGTAAACCGGTTGCCAACCTTGAGCATTACAGTACCTTTAGAGAAGATCTAATTAATCAATTAAGTCGATTTACACAATTTTTTTTATGTTTCTCACGAAGAATTTTCTTTTAAACTATTCCATTTTCAGGGTCGAGTTACGTAAGGAACTTTAAAGGCTCCCACAAATAGGCGCGACGCGACAGTGGGATGCGACTCTAGTAAATCAATGACTATGCAAACTTAGAAATTGTTCTACAAGAGTCGCGTCTCGCCTGTCTGAAGAAGCCTTAATTCTTTTTGAGAACTGAAAGTTTTTCAATATTTTTTGATGATTCATTCAGATTTAGGTATGTCAATTGCTAGTGGAAAGTTGGACTGAGGTCTAAATAAAACGACAAAGTAAAAAATCATAAATTATACACGTGTAATCTTATCTTATGTAGTAAACTATTCAAGATAAACATTACTCACGATTAAATACTGAATAAAAGATTCTCTATTTTATCCACCACCGAAACCTAAGTAATATTTATGTTAGTAACCGCAGTGCGAGAGCTTATACTGATGAAGTTAGTCGTTGCTACAGTTTCATTTTAAAACTATATCGTAACACTTATGTACTAGAACCCACCCTAAAACTTAATAAAAAATACTGCTTATAATATAACTTCAATCATAATTCATTTGATTTCATCCACCAAAAAGAAATTATAAGCCTCAATATGTAAACTTTTACAACAAGCAACGTCTATTGAGAAGCACCTTTTTTGTCATATATTTCCATTGATTCGAGAAGTATTGCTGTTGTTGCAACTTCTGGGAATGCAGGATAAGTCATATCTCGACTTTGATCGTAATTAAAAGTCAATAAATTAACAAACGATTAACTTATGCTAAGTTAGAAACCCCTAACCTTTGGGGTAACAACTCTTACTTAAGACCGATTTCTTTATTTTCAAATTTTGTCTGAGATCCAAGATCTAACTTTGTTCCCAGTTCATAGGAACGATTAATGATAAATATAGCTTAGTTGGACTTCACAGACTAGCAGTTTTAGTGCGAGTGTGTTTAAAAAATATAAGATCTACCTAAGTCTCAAACTATGCAGACTAACTAGAACGTCTTAAAAATCAATCAAGTCAAGAAAGCGTGAAATAAATTTAACTAAGTCACGGCCGATTTTTATTGGAGCTACCAAACCATCAATTTGAATATCCGAAACTGGAATGTCCACAGTATCGGACGACGAAAAACGCCTATCTCTGCGTCGTAGACACCCAGTGCCTTACTCTCTAAGAATTATTGCATATTTATTGCAACACGAGACATGGCTTTTACAATCTGGGGACGGTAGCCCAGGCAACGTTAAATGCAGATTCTGTTCAACGATTTAAAATCTATTTGCACTAGTGTGGGCCAATGGGTCATGAAACCCCCATACTCGGACGATGGCGTTGTCCATGGTGTGCAGGGACGCTCTACAGCCAGCCTTAGCTTTGACGCACACCCATCGTGTTCTGCTGCCGTACTTATTAACTCGGTTAAATCTGTACTGACCGATCATGATGACCGGGTTACCTCGCTGTGATTGCGCAAAAACAGGGTTCAGATCTGAAAATAATTCTTAGTTTAATACCTGGTAGTAAATATGTAAATTAATAACTTTTTACAAAATAAAATGCAGAACATCGATACTGATACTGAAAATCCAGTCTCCACATGCAAATGGAAAAACGCAGCATTGCGACATTCTAGCCATGTGCATTGAATTATCTAAAGATGGTAGGAGGAATATACCCACCCGATGTCAAGAATTGTTATACTCCTACAGGACAAGCGATTGCATTTGACAGCTGTCAAACCTCACAGACGGTTACTGTTGTCCATGATGGAATATCAGCTTGGTATGTGTATCTAGATTGAGAAGGAAATTACTAATGAAAATAGAATGATTGAAATTCTATGTGCAATACTTATGTATCAAACCACTAGTTATTGAACTAGAAGAAAAACCCTCTTTGAGAAATTGAGTAGGAATCTGGGAATACCGTAAGAAATAAAACAAAACAATTTGAAAATGAAATATTATTAGCATTAAAAACTTTTAACCAATTGTTCAATTATAATTAATAAAGCGTAAACTCTATGATTATGTAAATCTCTACTTAATAAGGCTACATCTTACATGACCTACTTATGATATATGTGACGTAGCCAAACAATATAATGCAGGAATGCAGAAACTTATTTGATTTGTAATTTGTTCACAATGTGGCAACCGAACGTATAAACGAAATATATTGAGCGTAACGAAACGGAAATATTTTTTTTATTTATTATTTGTTATAAATTTTATTTAGGAAAAACCACCAGTAACTCGAATGAACCGAGCGCTCGGCGCATCCTGGACAGTCACACCCAATACCTTAATGACTGGCCAATTCTTCCCTTGCGGTGGTAGGGCTAACGCCCGCCAGGTTCGCGACCACCCTCCCACCGGAGTCCGGGTCAAGCAGCTTGCTGTGTTTCGTCGAAGCGTGGGAGTACCAGTGCCTTGCACAAGACTGAACAGGCATTTTCTAGGCACGCTCGGTCCATCATAGACCTCATCAATCGCTTTCCATCAGGCGTGATCGAGGTCAAGAGCGGGCCCATTTAGTAATAAAATAAAAAGTTTTTATTTCTTGCTGCCCAAGCATAGGTCGGTTTTTTTAAATATATGCCTGAATACTGGACATTGTAAATTAATTTCATAATTTTTATTATTATTATTGGAAATTGAATTAAATTATTAGGTAGGTATTAGTGACATGTATTTAGTTTTTTTTTTTTCGTTGACATTGTTATTGGTTTTGAACTTTTATGAATGTAAATAATATTAGAGGTAGGAAATAAGATTGTTTTGAACTAATTGAATTATGTGTTTAACTTGTTATTATTTTAATTATTTGCACATTATAAATTATCTTTGTAAAACATTCAGACACCATGTAAATTGTTATTGAATAAATGAAATAAAATGAATGAATGGTCACCGTAAAACGCTCAGATTTTTGTCGCACAGTTCCTGTATTGGTACGTATTACAAGCCACAAGAATTGAGTGTATTGTCAAATGTTAAAAGAAAACACTTATTCAAAAACATAAAAAAAATATCATGATAAAAGAATCGTAAACAGAGCTTAAAAAATATTTTTCGTCGCAGAATTCTCTCATATTTATGAACATAATGATAATAAAGGGAATTCAATCAACTAAAGAAATGCCTAAAAATTAGTTCAATGGGCCATGTATTTTATTAAATGTAATTAAAACTGTAAGTTAATATCGGTCGGTAACTACCGAAGCTACGTCACTGATTAGATTAAACTCAAATGAGAATTAATAATTATAAACACTAACCAGAATTCCATTAATAACACTTTACGATTTAATAACTAACGAGAACAATACGAAATCATTAAATACATATTGAAAATAATTATGCCACCACCACACCTATATTAAAATAATCAATTTAGGAACTTTAGGGAAACTAATTCGCCGCTAGCAAACCTATGGAAAGCCTTAAGATAAAATACCTATATGAAAACTAAACAGTATTCAAGGAAATCTCACATAATTTGACATATAACTACTTCAAAATATGTAATTACTAGTACACAACACTCATTTAAATGCATTGAACGTATTTTTTTTATTATAAAAGTTTGACAAGACAATAATTATTCTTTACACGAATACATTGGCCCTAAAATTTCTACATGGCAGTTTAAATACAGGTCATCACTGTGCCTTAATGGCTAATTCTAATGATTAACCAATTAAGGTGGAAGCAACAGGATAGCCCGCGAAATTCATTTTTGGCACGTTTTTTTGCAATTTGCAGGTCAGTGTTTTTTTTTTGTTGGGAAATCATCAAATAACTTCTCCCGCTCAGGGTGGAGCAGGAGGGCGTGTCGACTTTTACTGACTAAAACCCACCCGTGTTCCCTCAGTTGTCTGTGTTCCAAGGGCCGCGATATCTCTTTCAAACAACCCGCACCCCTGGCAGGCATCGGCCCTTGCGTACCCCACCAGTTGGTGCTGACATCTCTTTGAGGCGCGCGTGGAACACAACGCACTTTCGACCCGGGCTTGGTCCTTACCGGACAGCGAGCTACCCATTACTCGCCGTCCGCAAGCCCGCGGCTACGGTGGCCGGGAATGAGCCTGGGATTCCCGACGCCCAGGGCATCTCCTGCGGCGACTAAGGCCATGAGGGCGCATATACTGCCTCTCCCTCACGTGCGCCGGCTCCCTCTTCGCGTGCATTACTGCTTCGCAGAAGGAGGTGACGGCTACCCATGCACTCTCGCTCCGTACCATGACCTGGACCAGGGCTGGACGCGACCGATCGCCTCCACAAGGACACGGCGGTGCTCCGCCCAAGCCGGGGAGACCTCCACCGTATGCTCCACCGTGTCCTCAGGGCGATCTACGCAGTGGAACCACCCGGGCGTTTCCTTCCGTCTTATCCGAAACAGGAACCTCCCGAAACAACCGTGTCCGGTGAGGACCTGCATCAGGCGGAAGGTGAGGACGCCGTGGCGCCTCTCAATCCACTCCTCAAAGAGGGGACTTACCGCCGCAATCGTGGCGAGCCCAGCACTAGATTGCAAAAATCGCATTCTCCATGTCGCCATGAGATCCCGCCGGAGCCTAACCGCTATGCCGCGATTTCTCACGGCAGCGGAGTTACGCCCCGGCGTTTTGCCTCCTCGCGCCACTCCCAAGTATGCGCGAAGGCCTTTGCCTCCAGATCCCATGGCGGCAATCCGGCAAGGAGGCCTGACGCCTCACCGGAGATCGTGCAATATCCCCGGATCATCCGAATGGCCATGAACCAATGAGACGCATTCAACCGGTGGACTGGTCGGCGCCTTAATCAAGGCGTCCACACCGGTGCACCGTTGCCATGGACCGCACGTCCCCCGCGTAGTGCCTCCGGCAGGAGGCGTTTGGCCCCCTAGATTGGGCAGGAGCCGCTTCAAGACAGCCCCGGCCCGCTACAGTCTGGGAGCTAAACATCGGAAATGCGCCACGAAGTTCCACCGGCTGTCGAAGACGAGTTCCAGGTACTTAATCATCGACTCGATGCCGATGTGAACCCTTCCTGCAGGTCGTCAGTGTCAGGTTGCTTGTCGATTGACACTGACTTGCCAATTGCAAGAAACGTAAGTAAATTTGAATTTCGCCGGCTACCATGGAGCTACCACCTTAAACTTTGGTTTCCTAGGAAAACGGTGAACGGTCACACAGTAACGGCTGTCCGATAACAGACCTTTTTCTGTCACCTTACTGCTGAAAATGACAGATGTTACTATGACGACCAGCGCTACTCAATGAAACCGTAGTTTTAGTACCTAATAAGTTTAACACGCACTTATTTTATTATAAGCACGTTAATAAGTTTATCTCATAACAGAACGTATCATCATCACCATTCTCTTGCCCTTATTCCAATTTATTTGGGGTCGGCGCAACTTGTCTTCTTCTTCTTCCACACTTCTCTATTAGTCCACACTCCATCCATCGTTTCTTTGGTCATCCCCTGCTCTTATAGCCAACGACATTCAAACTCAAAACTTTCCTCATTCCTCCGTATGAAATGCCCATACCATGACAAACGATTCCACACAACTTTTCAGTTACCGGTGCCACTTTCAGTCCTCTTTTTATGTGCTCATTTCTTATTCTATCCATACCATGCATCCCTCATAGCATTCTCATCTCAGCTGAATGCAATTGCCTTTCATTCGTCCCTTTTGTGGCTTAGCATTCTGACAGCTGTCTTGTATAGGTACAAGACAGCTGGTCCAACCATTGCTTAACATAACCATAACAGAACATATCAAAAAAAATATTTTATTGCTTTAGAACGCCGGTTTAGCTACTCTAACCAGTCTTGGTTTAAAAGGTTTTAGCTCCTTTTTTGATAATTTATAGCGAACACAGATCATCAAAAAGAACTAATTTCAAAGAGTAAAAATCTCATATTATAAGATATATCGATAAATATAGATATTTATGAGTTGCAAAAGAATTAAAAAATCGCAAGTTTTATCGTATATAGGTACTTAATATTACTATATGATATTAAATTAGTAACTTTATATATAATATATATATTCATATATCATAATTATATCATTTTATTCGCAGGTTACATTTCCCTTTTTGAGATTCTAGAAGAAAGTTGCTACTAAATACTTAATTACTCTATAATTAGTGTACTCTAAAGTTCGTTTTGTAATCCTAGATAGTAATCTGACATTTCCAGTCTTTGTCTGTTTCCTTTTCAGTATAGGAGTTTGACATTACACCTGTCAAATTACTATCTGGGTTTAAGAAACGAACTATACGTCATGGAGACTATTCCATACTGCTAACTAATGTTTTAATAATAATTACTCTCGGGATTGAAGAGTCTTCTCTAGTAGGAAGACGTGGGAATGGAAGCTAATGTCTTACCAATGGAAGAATTCAACAACAAAATAATTGACTTTCAGTAAGCAGGTAGGCTTAGGTATTTCGTAAGTCGAAACCAACATACCGTTTAACTGGCGGCTACTGACCGCCTGAAGGAAAACCTTATTACAACAGGTCACGCCTTGTTTCCCCGAAGGGGTGGGCACAGGTGTACCTATAGTAGGTACACCCACATTTCGCCATTTATGCTTAAGTTCCATGTTCTATTGCCATCGACCGAACACAAGTCCAAAGTCCGAGCTGCTACTGAGAAATTCTGAGAAAACCTTAATACGATCTATTAATTAAAACTTAATGATTATGTTTGCCAAGAGTCTTGACGATAATATTCTCGACAGTAGTGATGGCTGCTGTACACCCATTCTTTTTCTTGATACAAGTCCAGCGCACCTTGGACCCCCAGCAAGCATGTTTGTTAAACCGCCACGGTCCTATTTGTACCACGAGGTTTCCGCGTTGAGATAAGCTAAATTTTGGCTCTGAAACATACAAAAAACTGTGATTTACCATCAGTTTTAACATTTTAAGTAATCTGCATGCAAAAGAAAGTTTAAATTTATTAGAAACTTTTTTTTTTCATAAAGGATATACTGCCTACACTAGGTATGCAACAATATAGGGATGATAATAGAAAAGTCCAAAGCAAAATTTGTCTACATAACTTTAATATTAAGGAATACAACTTAAACATGTTAATTTTTTTTGTCCAATATAACATAAAATACAGATCACATAAAATTATATTATTAAATTAAACAACACTTTGATTTTTATATCTAGCCAATATAATAAAATTTTCCTCGAAATATAAATATTTATGCTTTTAAAAGAAAACTTTGCACACTTTACACTTTGACCAGCTATTGTTAACAAAACCATTTTCAATTGTACATTAATATTTGTTGGAACTTTGTTAGGTAAAACTTCGCACACTAGGCACCCCTGGTCGTGCTCTCTGTGCACCTGTACACCTGTAGGTACTATGGTACACCTTTGCGAGGCCAACGATAACGCTGTCGAAGTGGCAGAATTCTTGTCAAAGCCTAATTAATTCCCACAAATGGGATCATCAATACGACGAAGAAAAAGACCTACTTCATTGCATTGAGCGATCAATATGTCCGTGAAGCAGAGAAGTTAAAGAAAGGCTCCTGATTTAAGGCGCGACACGACGGTTAGACGTCATACTGATAGAAAAATGACCATGAAGTTTTCATAGAAATTGCTCTACTAGCTGGTCGCGTCGCGCCTATCTGCGGGAGCCCCAAGTCAATTACCGGAAATTTTCAAAACCACCCAGACCACAATTATTTTTAATTTATCTTAAACATCCAGTGCACTACTCTATGTTTTATGTACTACCACACCTTTGACATATAATAATTATGATAGTAGTTGGGGTCGCAGTAAGTTCAACAATACTGGGAAATCCCTAAATTAGCAAAGACTGCTATCTTACAGCGGCATTTACCTAAAGATGTAGATGCCAATTATTTAGATTGAGATACATTTTTTTTTAAACAGATTCATCAAACTCGAATAAAATATTATTTTGACATTTTATCGATGATTACTTAATTATATATTTTATAAATGAATGTTACTTAATAACTAGGTATTTATTATCTCTACAACTAAACACTATGCGCATAGGCATTATAGTTTTTAGATACATCGTAATAATTAAACAATTACAACTACTACAAACCGCGTTATTTAACCAGTGGTAGCAAATATGAGAGGAATAACAAAAAAAAACCCCCAAAAAAATCTATTGAATAAATATACCTATTAGCCCAACCTGGCGTACGGAGCCGCCGTAACCATACAAGCTTAGAAACTACTACTAGACACAAAGGAGGCTTGAAAATCCCCGTGTCCAAACAACAATATCAAATGGTCCACTAGAACACTTAGGAAATCATCCTTTTGGCCACCGAAGACCATTCTATACGAGAGTTATGATAAACTATAGCAGTAGAAAACAATAATATAAAGCGTCACTTTTGTACCGATCATTATATCATTCAAGTTTCAACCATTTCAACCGCCGGTGTATTCTGTAATAATCTCACCGAGGGAACTGAGGTGAAGTGAACTTTCCAAAAGTGTCAATCCCTAGCGGTCCCTAGGCAGAATGTCGGCTTATTAATCAATCCGCACGAATTAACTTGCCCGCGAAATCGACACTTTTATATTTTCTCTAGACTCGAATCGACAACTCCAGAAATACATATTAAGCTATTGGCACGTTTTCAATTTCATGTAAATTCCATGTAAAAGTGACCTATTTCATAACTTTATTGCATAAAATTTAAAACGTGCAATTGGCTATTACGTATTTTTAAAGTTGTCGATTCGCAGAAATAAATTAATTAATTTCGTGCGAGTCACCTATACAAAACATTATATTATAAGTGTCTATCGCCGGATTCGGGCGAGTAAATTCCTGCGAATCGAGTAGTAAGCCATAATGACAGCTGAATTAGGGTTGCTAACTTTTTCTAGAAGTAGAATATTTCTGATTTCCGAGGTAGGTAGAATAGGACTTTTTGCGGTTCATGACATTTTTTAATTGTAATCAATATTTATAAAGCCCCTTTCCTGTCTCCTTGCCACTTCATATTCATGACCGACAAATAGGCAAGTCTCACAGTAGAAAATATAGAACCGCAGAAAAACTAAATCACCTGCCTCAATAAAGTCAGTTTATGAAAAAATACTATTTTGGCGTACTCTATTAGTGTTATAGATTATAGAGTACATCCATAAGAAAAAGAGTACAATACTCTATTTTAGAGTACGGTTGGCAACCCTAAGCTCATTCCACAAAAGTTTTCACGGCGATATTTTTACAAAATAGAACGGCTGTTTTAAAACCTTGGTCTATTCGCATTGTCTGGTGTCCACTTGAGTTCCGAATGGTTGTATTTTAGTGGTTGTGCCAGCCGTTGAGCTTGATCAGTCGGTCGTTGACAGTGACAGCGACGCATCGGCAGCCACTACTCTTCCTCGCGGTACACTCCCACCATGTCTTCACACGTCTAGCCAGCTTTTTAATAAACCGGTAGTTGCCCCAAGTTATGATAGGGTTGCCGAACTTCGTAATCCCGAATACAAGAGGATTCACGGATGCCGCTGTAACATAGAAAACATAGTTTAATCTATGCTTAGGGTGAGCTTGTGCCTAATATTAATAAATTACTAAAATTACACAGTATAAGTAGCTGAAACCATATGGAACTATAAAAATCTCGCATAGGTTGGGGCTGTAAAATGTCTTCCGTAAATATTTTGATATATAGGTAATTATGTTTACTAAGTAATAGAAAATCATGAACGGAAAACGCAGTAAAACAACAAAATATTATTTAAAAACAATTTATTTCTTGAAAACAATTCACTATAAACAAACAACCGTTTGTAACAAACCACCTTAAATGTAATTTGCTATCAACAAGATAGTGGTCAAGTGTTTTTCCTACCAAGGAACTGAATCATCGGCATTGAAGTCCGACTCGCACTTTACCATTTTCTTTTTTAAACCATGAGTATGTCGAATATTCATTTTAATAATAGTTTCATCCTCAGTGACTATGAAGGAGTTACATCGCTCCCTGGTCTTGATGCAAATCCATCGTCTGTACTTTCCCCTGTTCCTCATCAGTTTAAAACGATGGCCAGATAGTACCAGTATTGGGTTCCCACGTGTGCTTGTGGCAAAATAATATTCTTCTGTTTCTGCATCTGAATCTGAACCTAAAAAATTAGTGGAGCGTCAAAAACTTTGGTATATGTTTTAAAATGATTCCAAAGGGTTTTGTGGCGTTGCAAAGACCCAATGAAATAGGGGTAAGTCTTCTGTCACCAACCGGCCACAAATCCAGATGCCACTGCTGACCTATTAGAAAACTTAATAAAAATACCTATGCAGAGACGCTAGCAAACACTAGATCAATTTCAGTAAACTCCATTCAATACCATCATAATTCAATGCTCCATTCATACGAATGTAACTAACTCTGTTGGTTACCTTTATACGCAAAATTTCACCGAAATCCGTGGTGTCCGTTTCAAAGGCGCGTCCACGGCGTAATATATTTTTTTTTGACCACCATGAATTTGTCAAAGAGTCATGGCGAGATCCTTACATTAATTTGTACAAAAACAAAAGTTCATTTACAGTGTTAAAAATATTTTCCAATGTTGAGAATACATTATCAGAAGTAGATTGATATTCTTATCATATTTTTAAAACCCCGCATAATTAAAATATTTTTAGATTAAAATATCAGTTTTTGTTGAATCTCGTTGACCATTTTGTATTTATAAAAAAAAAGAAGTGACAATAACGGATCCATCAAACTGACAACTGACAGGCAAAAGATGTGAATAGTTGTTTACAGTGCTGCTAAGAGTTGAAAACTTACATTGATTAATTTGTGACATTTTGCATAAAACGAAGAATGGATTGTGTGAAAGATGATATGGGTAGAAAGGGTGTACTTATAAACTGGGATACGGGCGGGAGGATGACACCCACATCACATCCGCACTGCTCCGGCCGTAGCAGCAGTACGACACCAGCCATGTACATAGAGGATGACACCCACATCACATCCGCACTGCTCCGGCCGTAGCAGCAGTACGACACCAGCCATCTACATAGAGGATGACACCCACATCACACCCGCACTGCTCCGGCCGTAGCAGCAGTACGACACCAGCCATCTACATAGAGGATGACACCCACATCACACCCGCACTGCTCCGGCCGTAGCAGCAGTACGACACCAGCCATCTACATAGAGGATGACACCCACATCACATCCGCACTGCTCCGGCCGTAGCAGCAGTACGACACCAACCATCTACATAGAGGATGACACCCACATCACACCCGCACTGCTCCGGCCGTAGCAGCAGTACGACACCAGCCATCTACATAGAGGATGACACCCACATCACATCCGCACTGCTCCGGCCGTAGCAGCAGTACGACACCAACCGTCTACATTGAGGGCGCATTTATTGATATTGTATAGATTGTGTCTACCGGTAGAAGACGTCAAATTAATATCAAGCGTATATAAATATTGATGGGCGAACCTTAATCTGTTGAAAGTGTAATACGTTCATTATGAAATGATAATTATGAAGAACATCAGGTTAGGTCTAATAAAAATACAACATCTTGATTGATGTCTTTATTCCTCTTCTACAAAAACATGATTTAAATGCTGAGCTGATAGGAAAATGTTATCCTGATACCTTGCCCATCCCAAATACCAAACAACTGACATTACATGGGCACAACAACCGAGGATTCAAGAATATAAGAATGTAATGTAATGTCGAGAATATAAGCACAAAGTCAAAGATAAGTGTGAGGTTTAAAAGTCCGTGGTAGAAGCCGAGTTATCAGGGTAAAGCAGAAACCAAATGTCCAAGAAAGTAGCCAAAACCGTTAAAGAAAGCGAAAATAAAATAAAACCGAAGCAAGAATACACACAACACAGTCGACGATCCAAAGATAATCTGGTCTATGGTCTGGCGTCATGGCATGGCGTAGCCAGAGTATTCTACGGCGTGGCGTTTATAGTTTATTATCTATGGTCTGGCGACTGGCGGCCCTTACACTGACAGTCACCAATTCGTTCTGAAATAATGCTCCTCTTTAAACTATTTACTTATAACATTATATTTTTATTGCGGGGTTTTAAATATATTGTAAATGCCTAAAGGTACTCTTTAGGCACTCAAGAGGATAACAATTAGAATTGCAGCAAATGATTTTATTCCAATACCTAAACATCTGTCTTTTGAGACACCATTTTAATATTGAATTATTTACAGTGAACCTAAATCATAAATTCTTTAGTGTTACTCAGACTTGACTAGTTTCAATGATTAAATATTACTAATATTTCATATAAAAATAAATTACTAAGTATCTAAATATTTTTGTACATACAATTTGGGTAACTTGTAATTCGATTAAGGCTTGTTTTAATAAAGACTAGGGACCATGATTTGAGCTGCGCACGCACATTGAAAATGCGTCAAGGTATTATTAATAACTTATAGTTAGAAAATGTAGAAATAGCTAAAGGCTCCCGCAGATAGGCGCGACGCAACTGTAGTAACACATTTTTATAAAAATTTCATGAAAATTATTCTACCAGAATCGTGACGCACCGTCGCGTCGCCCAAGCCCGGATCGACGGCGCGTTGTTTCACGCGCGCCTCAAAGAGATGTCAGCACTAACTGGTGGGGTCCGCAAGGGTCGATGCCTGCCAGGGGTGCGGGTTGATCGAAAGAGATACCGTGGCCCCTGGCACGCAGGCAACTGAAGGAACATGGATGGGTTTTAGTCAGTACAAGTCTGACACGCCTTCCCGCTCTGCCCAGAGCGGGAAAAGTTATTTGATGATTTTCCATCCTCAAAAAAAATATCGTCGCGTCGCGCCAGTCTGCGCAAGTCTTAATGACACCCCATAAGCTGCTACTCTAATGGTTGTGTTCATTCAGGTGCCAAATGATGACTTCATCGGAGGTGGTGAGCTTAGCCCTACATCCGCGTGGTTGTCTCGTGCACCTCCACTTGGTCACAGGTCCTTTCACGCAACTCCTGCAGTACCGGTACGTTCCGACACACAACTGAGGTCTCCCAAGCCTTGAGAGACAGAACAATGGGGTTCTACCTGTAAACAAAATCACGATATTAATGATACTGAAAACTGATTTGATAGTAAACTAATTTTTTTCTGTTCATGATACTTACTTAATACTTTGTGCTTAAATCGGTAAAAAAATGAATGCAAATCTACTACCTACAAAAGTAATAAAAAACTTGATTAGTATGCATAGAGATTTTATCGAATAATATTTGAATAGACCCTACATAATTAAATTGTAAAAGGTAACTACACAAGAGGTATTATAAAATTACTTTCATTACATCTAAATAAGCTACTGTAGGTTGGCTATAATGGTATCAATTCAGAATTCACAAAAATAGAGCGCAGTCATATAGTTTTGTAACACACTTATTGACAACATTTCATATTTTCAAGATAGTTACAGCTTTATCATAAATGAACTTCGAACTCGGGTTAGAAAAATCAAGAAATGCTATTTGTGCTTTAAATTTTAAGATGTTGTCAATTGTTTACGAGTATATGTATCAATACAGATAAAGTTTTTTTTTTACTTTAAGGTATTCTATTATAATATTATAATTTTCGCTCTATCTTTTGTACGTGAGACTGTTTAATATTGTCTCACATTCAAAGTTCAGCGTAAACGTGCAATTTCTATTAACATAATAATATATTATGTTAATAGAAATTGCACGACATGACACTCCCAACACGGCTGGTCCCCGCGGGAGTTGTAGACCAAAACCCTCCAGGGAAGAAAATTAACCCTCCAAGTTCAAGAAACTGTACAATGAATGAAAATAAAGTAAACAATGTTTTATACATAGCAACATACAACGTCCGAACTTTGTCGACTTATAGCCGTCTGATAGAGCTAATGGAATCACTGGAAAACATAAAATACGACATTATGGGTCTCTCAGAAATCAGAAGACTTGGAAACTCAATCGAAGAACACAACGACTTCATCCTATACTATATAGGCGAAACACCAGGGCTCTACGGTGTGGGATTCATAGTAAAAAAACACCTGAAGAAATATATTGAAAGTTTCATAGGGCTGTCTGAAAGAGTAGCCCTTCTAAATATAAAATTCAATAACTTTGAAATAAGCATAATTCAGGTTTACTCTCCCACACTGGCCGCAAGCGATGAAGAACTACAACTTTTTACGACACTGTGGACAGAGCTTTACAATTAGCAGGAAGAAATACAATAGTCATGGGCGACTTTAATGCGAAAATTGGCCAACCGAAACCAAACGAAAAACTAGTCACAAGAAGTCACGGCTATGGCAACAGAAACAGTAGAGGGGATAGACTCATTGAATTTGCTTACGAAAACAATTTAGCTATTATGAACACGTTTTTCAAAAAGAAAAACAATCAGAGATGGACTTGGAGATCTCCAGATGGCGCCACGAAAAACGAAATAGACTACATTTTAACCAACAAGCACAGAAACATCCAAAACATGCAAGTTTTAAACGTAACTTTCCCTTCAGACCACAGACTTGTCAGAGCCACATTGTTACTGCAAACAAATAAAAAAAGTCGAAAGGACTATGGAAACTTTCCAAGAGCTTTACTGAAAGATGAAGAGGATGTATCGAGGTACAAAGAATCACTAAACAGCTGTTCAGAAAATCTAGTGGCCAACTGGCAAGAAACATACACGGTTCAAGAATATTACGACGAAATCTTAAGCGCCATAGACAGTAGCCTGAAAAAAGCTTACGTACCTCACACATCGAAGAAAGTCAGTATACTGTCAATCCACACGAAAAAGTTGATCCAGCGAAAACAAATACTACAAACAACCAAACCAAAGTCACGATCTATGAAAAACGAACTAAAAGCTCTATACAAACTTGTAAGTAAATATATTAAGAGCGACTACAAGAATCATCGTACACAAACTTTTGAAAAACACCTCAATACTACTGGCAGCGTCAAGAGAGCATACAAAGAGTTAAGATCACACAAAACATGGATCGAAAGACTTCAAGGACCAACAGCAAACACAACACAAAACAGGTCAGAAATACTACGAATAGCAACAGCCTTCTACGAGAATCTGTACAGTCTTCAAAACCAAGAGTGCAACCGGTGCAATCCACTTAATACTCAAACACCAACCGATAGGGATGAGATTAGCAACATGGATGAAATGGAAGTGATCAGAGGAATTGACTCACTAAAGGAAGAGAAGAGCCCCGGTCCTGATAAAATCACGAACGAAGCCTTAAAGATAGGACGCACACATCTAGCAACTCCACTAGCGCGCCTGTTTAACATGGTATTACAATCCTCACGCACCCCTAGACAATGGTCAGAGTCCGAAATAATCTTGCTCTACAAAAAAGGTAATCCAAACAACATAAGTAATTACAGACCAATCAGCTTATTGCCATCAATCTACAAACTATTTTCATCGCTTTTAGAAAAAAGGATAAGAAAATCAATTGAAAAACATCAACCTATTGAACAGGCAGGATTTCGAAGAGGCTTTTCTACTGTGGACCATATTCATTCTCTAGAAATGCTGATTGAGAAGTATCAAGAATTCCAGAAACCCTTGTACATGGTTTTCATAGACTATCAAAAAGCTTTTGACAGTATTCTCCATTCATCGATATGGGAAGCTCTGCTCTCTCAGAGGGTAGAGATTGAATATATTAGAGTTCTGAAACATCTTTATGACAATACCACGAGCCGAATAAAACTAGAAACTACAGGACCGCCTATACACATAAAGAGAGGAGTCAGACAAGGGGACCCTATTTCTCCAACAATCTTCATTGCGGTGCTAGAGTCAATTATTTGCAAGCTAGACTGGAGAAAACTCGGTTTAAATATAAATGGCAAGTACTTACACCATTTGAGATTTGCGGACGACATAGTCTTGTTTTCTGAGGATACAAAACAACTGCAGTCAATGGTAAACTCACTGTATGAAGAAAGTAAAAAGGCGGGCTTGGAAATAAACCTAAGCAAGTCAAACATTATGACTAATCACACCGAAGTACCCATATACGTCGATAGCACACCTTTATGTTATGTCAACAGCTATATTTACCTTGGAAAACAGATATCGTTTGACCGACAAAACAATGAGATGGAAGTCGAAAGAAGAGTAAAAAATACGTGGAAAAAGTTCTGGAGTCTTAAAGAAATACTAAAAAGCGGTATGCCTATGAAAACTAAGAAAAGAGTCATGGATACCTGCCTACTGCCCTCATTAACATATGCTTGCCAGACATGGAAATTTACCCGCAAAATAAAAACAAAAATAACATCATGTCAAAGGAGCATGGAAAGGAGTGTCATGAAAATACGAAAAATTCAAAAGATACCCCACTTTCGTATAAGACTCAAAACAAAAGTCATAGATGCCCTCAAATATTCGCAAAAGTTAAAATGGCGATGGGCTGGGCATATTGCAAGACTCAAAGACGAGCGCTGGACCTCAAGAGTAACGTCATGGCTAGGCCCATCAGGCCAAAGAAAGAGAGGAAGGCCCATAGCTCGCTGGGGCGATGACATAATTAAAGTCGCTGGCACTTGCTGGATGCGAACAGCAGAAGATAGAGACCGCTGGTCATCTCTGGAGGAGGCCTTCACCTTCGAATAAGAGGGGTTGTTGCTATTAAAAATTTGAGACAATCGTTATAATATGTATTTAGATTAAATGTACTTATATAAATAATCTTAATCTTTAATAATAGAAAATAATCAATTCTTTAATATATTTTATTGTGATAATTATGAGATCCTAGGCATTGTAAAGAAAAACGAATTAATATAAAATTATAAATTATTAAATTATGAATTGAAATGTTTGAATATGATTGCATGCAGTATTTATATTTTTAGTTTAAATAGCATCAAATAAAAGGCTTTTTTTATTTTTTATTTTTTTATATTTTTTTTTATATTATGTACCTTGCTATAAGTCATAAAAATCTCTAAAGTGGTACACACAGTCATTATTCTGAACACATGCCTAACAGCAAAATATGCTCTCCTGATCTCTGAATCTGGACATAGACCTCCCCCGCTGGTAGTTAATATGATAATTAAAAGGTACACACAAAATACAAAAAAATAAATAGATAGATGGTACTTAGGCATTATTTTCTCGCATCACAAAAATACAGCATGTATCAGACAGGTGTGTTAATATTTAAGGGTGTGGTATAGACCATCAAACTGAACAATTTTCTTTATGGAATCAACATAGTAATCGCACAAAAACAATCGGCCGTCCCATATATTTAGGTTGAGTAAGTATTGAAGTTTTGTATGGGATGGTTGGTCATTTATTCGCGATAACGACGTTGGTCCCATGGAGGAAGTTATTCAGTGCGATGGTCTGCACCCTTAAAATTATGACATGCTGTATACATACAGGGTGGCATCACATAGACGCGCAAACTGTGACCATAAATTCAGCACACGATTCTAGACCTCCTAGAGTAGAAGTTTTTCGTTTTAGCACGTAGGAAAAAATCTACATCTTTTTAATAAAATATATGATAGACATAATTATTACTAGAAACAAAGACAAAATAGATCAACTATTTTCCAGATTAGCTAAAGTTCATACATCTTTTATGGGGTACTGTGTTAAATGTTATAACAAAATACCTTGTGATATATTTTAAATGAAAGGAAATTTAAAACGCATATTAAAAGTTAACTTTGTAAACAAGCATTTTACAAATTAGAGGATTATATCCAAGATAGGAATGCTTGGAAACATGCTGATCCTGCTCCATAAGACAATCTAGAGCCTAGACAAAATCAAACTGGTTGCTAATTGAATTGTATAATTAATTATATTTATGACATTGATCTACACTCAGCGAATACTGTAACTCACACACTGACTTATTATTTGTTAATATTGTAGGAAAATCGTATACTTACTTTTACAATGTTTGTAAATATGTGAGCATCATGTATCTATCATAAAATTAATTTATCTGTAACTGCTAAACTTTCATTCTTTTTACCTATTTTGGTATGGTAATTTTATTCTGGGTGCATCGTTTTTATACATAATTATATACTGAAAGTATGGTAAATATTGTACTTAAAACATTTAAAAAGAGTAACGGTGGAGTTACTTGCCCATTCTTCTCCATGCGAAACTACATTGTGGAAGGGGCGACTAGAATCAATTCTATTTTAACGTAAATATTGACGTTCAAAAGTGCTTTTTAAGTGCCTATTTAAAATAAAAGCTTTGACTAAGGTATCGTAGTTTTCCATGAAACAACAGATTTTTTTTTTAACGACGAATAATTTCTACGCTATGTGGTCTAGAATCGTGTGCTGAATTCATGGTTACAGTTTCCACATCGACATTCCTGCCACCCTGTATATTTTGGCGCAACTTAGCAGACACGTCAAGTAAAAAACTATTGAATTATTATCCCTCATTCACCACCAAACTTGCATGATTTAATCAGTATGATTGTGTTCATTCCTCACATGGACGATCGTATTTTCGAGGGTGCTGATGCGGGCCAAGCAGCCTAACTTGTTGCACCGATAAGACGCCTTGCCGCTTGCTTGGTGCTGGTAGTTCCTGGAGAAACGTATCCCGTTGTACACAAGCATGGTTGTCCCTTTTGACGTCTTTACAAATAAAGCTGAAAATATATTTATAAAATTGAGTTTTGGAACATGTATGAGTGGCTGAAGGTAGACCACATAAGACGACAAGGCCGGTGCCGTTACACGTCAAAGCTTTCATACACTTTGCCACTGGCTGTTCACCAACTACCCAGCAGCGAGCGCTAAATGGCGCGCGAAGTTAAAATTTTCTTAGTTTTTTGCAATTTGCATGTCAGTGTTAGGGGCTTTACAGAATTATAATCATTAAAGTCATCAATACAACAATGCAAAAAACTTAAGAAATTTTGCATTCCGCGGGTTATCCTGGCGCTTCCTCCTAAAGCGGTTATAGGCTATACTAAAGAGAGAGCAAAGTCCTAATCCAAATAGCGGGAAACACATATACAGGTTGAAATTGAAAACATGCGACAAACTGAAATGGGAGATTGTACTCATCATTATGAACAACTTTTACTAAGGGACCAATGATGCAATCGCGAAAAAAAAACATCTGTTCCCTACATTTATGTTCGCATAACTCGTCAAAATGTAGGGAACAGCTGTTTTTTTTTTGCGATTGCATCATTGGTCCCTTAGTAAAAGTTGTTCATAATGATGAGTACAATCTCCCATTTCGGTTTGTCGCATGTTTTCAATTTCACCCTGTATAATGGATTTTCAAGCGATGCTTTAGCCACAAGGCAATGACTAGAAAAAGGAAAAAAATCAAAAATATCTTGCATTCAAAAAATTGTATCGATTTAACTGCCAAGAGTCAAAATATAAATTCAAACAGCACAAGTCTTCTTAACTAAACAAAAGTTTATTTAAAATCACATTCGATAAATAAAATTAGGCAGGCATTAATTACCTCCTACGTACTTAGTTACTACTACGAATCATTTAGAGTTTTAAAGCACACATTACCTGAGAAATTTTGGTAAATAATTTTACCCGAATTATCCATAAATATATTTACGAATTATTCAAAATCAATCAAGACACTATACTGATATAAATGCCACATCATACACACAAATCTTTTCAAGGAACGGTAATCCTAAGAAAAAAAAAACAGAATCATCGTGCTGGTATTTGGAGTTTCGACTAGTAACAAGTAATTGACTAGGCACATAATATCTATAATATTAATTAAAATAAACGCAAGGATTTAACTGCATAAGTAATACGTTACCACTTGGGCAGAATATATATGCGCACACGTAGTAAAATACAAAAAAATAAGCATTGCTTTTTAGTAATAGAGGGTTACAAAATCTAAACATATCACAATATTTGAATTTTGCTACGTTTTTAGGTACTATAGATACCTATATGTGTGCACTAATTAGCTGAATCTTAATCACTGATGCAGTAAAATCAGGTCAGTTATTTATCACACCACATAAGTAAATCTCTCTTCTTCCAATTCACTCCCTAGACAGTCTTCAGTGTGTTCCTTCTGCGAGACTTCAATGACGTACTGTCCCCGCGTCCTGATCCTACGGTTGCAGGCCTTGAACTGACAGATCCAGGAGACGACGTCGCTCTTCCCCTGATAGTTCTTGTGGAACCTTTTTCCCTCAAACTCGGCCCCAAGCTGCCCCTTGTTCGTCTTGAAGAATTGAACGATACCTAAAACTTTACTCTTTATATATTATATTGATTTAGATTTTTTTAAGTAAGTATATTGTGCGCTTGAATCACTTGGGGACCGAACTTAGGTCGGGCTTTATCACATTTTGTTTGTTCACTGTGCGTTAAGATTAAAAGTAACGGTTCTGTGTTTGAGCTGATTTCAAAAGCATTTCTGGAAAGTTTTGTGGGTATGAAGTTCCTTTAAAGAATAGCAGTTGCCCTAGAGAATATGAAAATTCCAGAAAACTCTACCATTTTCCGAGTGGTAGCCGAAGGTCGAATAAATTTATTTTCTTTTTTTTACTTTGTTGTCAAGGTTTTTTATAGATGTCTCTATCCTAAATAAAATTAAGCCTAATTTATTTATTTTATTTATTTCCGGTTTTACATAAATATTCCTCTATAACGTAACACATAAAATAAAATAAAACACATATTATTTATAAACTATATCACACAAACAACACATCAATAACTTCATTACAATTAGGTACAGTTTTAGGTTTTATTTGTATAGTCCTTATAAGTTCTACAATTCGATGATTAAAAACTAGATACGATGGCTAAAAAGATCTGTTTACAATTTATTAATTAGGTAGGTATTAAATATTTTTTTACTATAGTAACAAGGTACCTTACCCAAATGTTTATATATTAAGGATTAGGTACCTATGGTACATACAAATACAATTACAATGGTTAAAAGTATGATGAACTAACTCTCTATAGACGAATTTAATTAATCAAGAAAAAGGAATTAGATCACGTTAAATTCACTTAAGTTTTCTTACATTATGTAATTCGCTCATTCCATTATTATACTTGACTACAAAGATTTTTCAAATATCCTTGAAAAAATATAAAAATTTCGAAGAACTGGTTCGGGCCTTGTGATGAATAGTTTTGTCAATAGCTAGATAGTCGGTTAAATAGTATTGAGAAAAATGCTTAGCATACGGATACACCTAAATACACAATGCCGATAAAACGACGTCCAATAAAAATATCTAGCAGCCTCTTTCCAAAGGCTCCCTGAAACACCAACATGGATGTTCGGGAGGTAAAAACAAAATGTTTTGAACCTCGTTTCATGGGCTCTCGTGTATATTCCTACAACACAGAACAAAACAACACTTTAATTACCCGTAGCGACACGAGTGAGCTACCAAATACCTTATCGTGGAAGTTACATCTCACGTTGAATCTCTTCATAGGCTTCTAAATCCAACTCAATACATTCAAGGGAATGCCCTTTATCAGACATGGAGATAATATTTCGTCCCTGGGTTTTGATCCGACGGTTACAAACATGCTTGTTGCGGCAAATCCATGAAACCGTTCCGTCGCTCCCCTGATAGTTCTTATAGAATTTCTGGCCATTGAACACGGCGCCAATCTGACCTCGACCAGTTGTGTAAAACTCCACTGTTTCTAAAAACATAACACTAAATAAAGTATAAATTCCAATACCATCCAACTGATTAAGGCTAACTTAAAGAAGGGTTTAAGATTCAGATGAATTACAAAGGTCAACAACGATAAAACGCACGTAACTCACTGACAAAAATATAGTATTTATTAAAACATAAAGGTTCAATTCAGTAAACAAAATAGTAATAAAAAATATCAATTTATATTGATTTCACAATTCAATTTCATAGTTAGAAAACAGAAGATGGATAAGAGCATCTTTCTATCTGACAAGGTTTCTCATGTCATACAACCTTCAATTTCATCCATTCCAATTTTCAAATTCGGGACCTGGTGTGCTACGCGGCCAGTGCCTACACTGACTAGGCTAAACTATTGAATAAAAATGCGTATCGCTCGCGCACTTGGCCGCATCGACCAAAAGTCGCATGACTGGCCCTCTGACCAGTTCCGACCAAACATCAAACAAAAGCATCTTGGCCGGAGCTTGCACGGCCAAGAATGAGGCCAAGACTACGGCCAGTCATAGTGCACGCCGTTCATAAATTGTAAATAAGTGACTAGTTGGGAGGACTTTTCCGGACACCACAGCTTTTCCTCCGGACAGATCCTCCTCCTTTCGAGACACAGAACGGCTATAGCCTTTATATAACTAACTTCCATTCAGTCTCCACTAAAGTCAGTGCTTGTGCCAGTATCTGGTGGTCAGCAGTTCATTGTTGAGAGTGACCGCGGTCGCTGGGCAGCCTCTCTTGGAACATCTCCAGGACACCCTGGCTCCTGAGGAGTACTCCTTCCTGAAGCTGTAGCCCTCGACGAGCAAGCTCGTGGAACCCAGTCGGTTCGTTGAGAATCGTACACCTATGGCATAAACGTATATGTATTTTGATGTTAAGTTTAGGACGGTGCAGTAGTTTTCTCCGACCTTCGGCATTTTTTTCTCACCATAATATTACCAAATACATATTACATGTTATCAGAGTCAGAAGATGGGTGACTCAAGTGGAAATTTTTGCCATTTTTTTTTGTTAATTAGGTTATTTGTGTGTGGAAGTGCGTGTCTATGTTTGTAAGTGGAGTGGTGTTGGTCTGTAAGAGCGATGTGTGGGTGTATGTATGTGTGTTAGGCGCTTTTTTGGGCGTACGTTACTGAATGATAGTGTTATAATTAGATTATTACCGGACTCGGCATTAGACCCTCGACTTGCAGTAACCATTGTGATTTGTGCCTTCAATCGCCTGCTATTGTTTCTAAATATATTCATGCTAGTTCATGACCAAGTCTTCTTCATAACAGTTTAATCATTCGTAGGATCTTAAATATTGTTAGTAAGAAGCTATTGCTTACCAGAACTTGAATGGGTAGTTGGTACCTACCGGCTCCAACTAACGAGTTGTAGATTGTGACTTGTGAGTTCGAACCCGAAAGACACTTTACTTGGTGTATTTAATTTGAGGGAACGGGCATGTCCTACAACCAAAAAAATCGAAGACAGTTAACATCCACGCGGGCCCGAGTGGTGTATAATGGATCGGCCCTCTCAGAAAGACGAGGTCTGTATCCCAGCATTGGGAACAATAGAGGCTGATTCTAATGAAGTTGATCAGGCGTTGGCAACCTTTGAATACCTCATTTGGATTTAAACATCCCGATGTTATGTTCCTTCTTCAAGCCGCTTCTAGCAAATTCAGTGGGTCAGTAAAACAAATTGCTAAAGACTACTACTTACTTACTTACATCTTGTTTACTTATATATTATGTGTAGGTACACATATTTTTAGTTTTAGGTATACTTTGGGTACGTTCAACCGTAGTATCATGGCCACTGTCTATATTTCTTGCAACGATTCGTTTTTTGAGATCATAGACAGGAATTAAGCCACTTGTTAAAATCCCATCAAATCTCCAAAGTTACGTGGGTGATTGGAGTGGACAAATGAATTCTGACATAATTATCTTTTGACCACTCCAATCACCTACGAATATGATTATTGTTGTACGAAATTATAAACACTTTTTTTTTGGGTGGGAAATCATCAAATTGCTTCTCCCGCTCTTGGTGGAGCAGGAGGGCGTGTCAGACTTTTACTGACTAAAACCCACCCATGTTCCCTCAGTTGCCAGTGTGCCAGGGGCCGCGGCAGGCATCGGCACTTGCAGACCCCACCAGTTGGTGGTGACATCTCTTTGAGGCGCGCGTGGAACACAACGCGCCGTCGACCCGGGCTTGGTCCTTACCGGACAGCTAGTTACCCTTTACTCGCCGTCCGCAAGCCCGCGCCTACGGTTGCCGGGAATCAGCCTGGGATTCCCGTCGCCCAGGGCGTCTACCGCGGCGACTACGGCCGTAAGGGCGCATATATTGCCTCTCCCTCAAGTGCGCCGCCTCCCTCTTCGCGAGCATTACTGCTTCGCAGAAGGAGGTGACGGCTACCCATGCACTCTCGCTCCGTACCATGGCCTGGACCAGGGCCGGACGCGAGAGATCGCCGCCGCCGATCGCCTCAACACTTTTTAGTTATACTCCTTACAGGAACTAAATAAAAATACCAAAATTATTCAAGCACAATATAATCATTCATAAAGGAGCAGTCTATATTTAAAAATAAGATTTTATATACAAACGAAATATTAAGTAACTTGTAGATAACTATAAGTAGAATTACCGTAGATATAATAAGGCTCATATAACTATAATTATTACTCAGAAAATATCACCGAATTACGTATCGCGTTGAATTATCACTGAAAGCGAAGCTTAAGGTACAACATGAAATTTTCGAAATATACATAAATTTTAGAGATCAACAAATTCAAGAAACATTCGATTTCTATAACAATCTAGTTTAATATTAAGTAAATGTCACTGTGCACTGATGCGTATCGGTGCAACATAAATAATTCACAGCTCATTCTAAGGCCTAATTTCATATGCGATAGATAATCAATTAATACCTATCTTATAAAATCTACACGTACTCGGGCATTACAAACTGATTTGAGTAAAAGCACAAAAAATTATCGTAGAAATTTAAATAACAACAGGACTGATTTAAGTACCTACCTATGCAAAAAGAAAAGAAATAAAGAACTTTCGAGGACTATCTTAACGGAAGAAATAAGACACCGAATAACATAATAATAAAAAAATAGCTGCACTATATTCTTCACATATTTTCAGGCCTTAGCTTCATCAACATTCAGCAACTATCACAAAAGTTACTTAACAATCGTATTTTAAATACCAATGTATAACAATCCGGCTCGACACGCATCAGTGAACATCAACTCTATGTCATACGATTTATTGCTAAATATATTTCTTCTTAGCTTCTTAAGGATCTTTTTTATCTTCAGGATTAGTGGGTCGCGACCACAAGTCTGTTTTGGGAAGTATTCTGGGGAAGTTCAAGGCATGAAGTGCTAGGGCTGCTACAGTTGGGGAAGAAATAGGGGAAGGGAGGATGGCTGAGGTTAGTCCCGAGAAGTTGGACAAGCCTCTCGGACGGAGTTGCACGAAAGCGCCGTTACCACAACGCGCGTGTGATGGGGGCGCGTGGTTGTGCTCGTCAGCAGACGCCACGAGTTTCCCCGACAGCAGCCGAACCCGCGCTCGGCACCCCATGTGCTTCGACGAACAGTAGAAGAACCGACCCCCAACTTGTGAGTACGTGTAGCCGCGAAGCACGAGGATATATTTCCCCTTCTCCGTGGGTATGAACTGGATGTCTGTAACAGGGCTACATTTAAAACACTAATTCCGGGAACCTTTCATTCAGAATTAATTTGTATTAGATAAACCTAGATGGCAGTGAGTATTGCATAGAATCCGACAAAGCTCTTAAACCAGAATTACCAGATCATGCAATAAAACTAGAGATAGAATCTATAAAAATCTCTGAATTATGTTTGCATGACTGAATGAGTTCGATATAAAATGAAAATTGACGTTGGTACACGTATGAAACCATTTTCCCTGGAGCTGAAATAAGGCATACCTATAGGTACAGACGCCAGCAGGTCAAGCTATCCCAAACTGTAAAATTTTCCCAATTGAACATGAACCTTATTGTGTTGTAATAAAGTTGAAAATCTATCAAAGAAATTTGACAGATTGGGGTAGCTTGATGTGCTAGCGTCTGTACATGCTAAATTGTACATTCTAAAAATGCTGTGGCTTGGTACTTATCTAATATAAATTATCGTTATTAAATGCTCATATTTATTGCGTCAATTGTAATTTTTTCACTAATAAGGAAACCACTTCTACACTGAAACTAAATGTACTAAAGTCACCAATACGGACCATAAGCGGGCCGAGTTTGGCAAAGCTCCTTCCTTCTCTGAGTCTATACGCTTTTTTTTTTTGGT
Source organism: Antitype chi (assembly GCA_947359405.1). NCBI lineage: Eukaryota > Metazoa > Arthropoda > Insecta > Lepidoptera > Noctuidae > Antitype > Antitype chi. The sequence continues at coordinate 16,180,099 of OX375820.1, read as the reverse complement.
GGGAAATCATCAAATAACTTCTCCCGCTCTGGGTGGAGCGGGGAGGGCGTGTCAGACTTTTACTGACTAAAACCCACCCGTGTTCCCTCAGTTGCCTATGTGCCAGGGGCCGCGGTATCTCTTTCGAACAACCCGCGCCCCTGGCAGGCATCGGCCCTTGCGGACCCCACCATTTGGTGCTGACATCTCTTTGAGGCGCGCGTGGAACACAACGCGCCGTCGACCCGGGCTTGGTCCTTACTGGACAGCGAGCTACCCATTACTCGCCGTCCGCAAGCCCGCGCCTACGGCGGTGGCCGGGAATCAGCCTGGGATTCCCGACGCCCAGGGCGTCTCCCGCGGCGACTACGGCCGTGAGGGCGCATATACTGCCTCTCCCTCACGTGCGCCTCCCTCTTCGCGAGCATTACTGCTTAAAACAGAAATGAAATTGGAATAAATCACGCAGCGAATTGCAAACTTGGCACTAACCTTCACGCATGACACTGCAAACTTTTGGCAAGATACACTGGGAAAACTCTATAAGAGCTCATAAAATAACTAATAGCAGTAAAAGTGAAGGCTGAGCGTTTACCTCTTAAGAGTCTATACGCTGAAGAGGTAAACACATAATCAACGTGTTACCTGAGTCATAAGACTTAGGTAACACGTTGATTATTATTTGTTGCGTGCCAACATCACAAAGCTTGTAAGGCAACATTGTCCACCATACATCATAATTTATTTAAGTTGGTAGATATAGATCCACTGCTCTATAAAACCAATTATTTCTGTCCCATAGATCTGTACAAACGTTTTCTCTTCCTATTTTCTTTAACCTTCTTACCGCACGCTAAGAGTACACATTTACTGAGATGAGACTCGAAATCAACCGTTGTAGTAGCAGCAGCCTGGGACCAGTAAGACGACGAATCGGTTACTTTAAACACTTTGGTGCATGTCTTGCACTGAAAATAACAAAATGTGGGGCCAGACAAAAAACAATGTTTTATGGCAAGCTTTTATTAAAATCACACAACAAGAGGTAAAACATCAATATTACAATTAAATGAATGGACAGGCACAATAATGTTTTATATCACGAAAGGTAAACCTACAACTAGGTTCACTAAACCACTCGTACTTATTATATTAGTATTTATAGTAATGGAAGCACGTTTCCTATCTCTATGAAGCAATGACCTGTACCTACTGAAGTAGTACTTATAATTACTGAAATTATAGGTACTGATACCAATAGGTACCATTGAAACTGCAACTACATTACCTAAATATATACCTAATACCTAATTTCATAATTAGTTAATTAGCTATTAAGTAGACAAGTTTGGTCTTTTTATCTCAATTATATTTTATAACTTAGCATCACGCCTACGGCTACGCACGGGTCGATCGATCAGGCTAAGCTACGGTTGTCGCGGTTAGTCCGTGGATGGTTCCGGGGATGGGGCGTTTACATACCAGGACCCCTCTGTGCCTCGGAAAGCACATTAAACCGTTGGTCCCGGCTGTCATTCGTGGATTTTTGACAACCCTTACGTGATGAAAGCTTCATCGCCTATTCGTAATCCCAAAGGACTAGTCAGAAGTGTAGGTGTAGCTATAGTACATCTACATTTCGATAGTTATGTCCCATGTAACAGGGAGCGAGCCTATTGCCATCGACCAGGCACAAATCCAGATTCTAGGCTGTTACTGAGAAATTACTGATAGAAAACCCAATAACACTTTACCCGACTCGGGATCCGATACCAGGGGTCAGCGCTAGACCGATAAGACAAGCATGTAATTTAAAAAGGGGAATGCCTATCAGCCAAGGACAAAAATGCCTGAAATGAACAACAATGAAATATACGCCAAATTGCACTACAAATCGTAGGGAACCCATCACAATTTCAATAAAAAATCTAGGTAAACGCCAGTTCCAACGATGCTTTCTAAAATATAGGTACTTAAAGTCATGGTAAAACAAAAAAACAAAATTTAAATGTTTTAAGCGATGCAATATCGAGATAGCAGTTATCACAATGTACCTTTCTATTTATGAAGTGAAAAAAAAATCCTAAAAAAATGGCCACAGTGGTCGTTAAATACCCTATAAAGCAATATGTATGTAACTCAAGACGTAAACGCAAAAAAAAATCAATCAATTCAAGTAAACAATCGAAAGAATGAAATGCAGTAATGTCAAACTGTCAGTACCTAAGGCAAAGGACACGTGCCGCATACAGCCTACCAAAGACTACAATAGTATACTGGCAATAGACAGGCAGCTCGCAACTTTTTTTAATATTAGGAAGTGTCAAACGTAGCGCCATCTAGTTTTTCGTTAACGGAACTAATGAATATAAATATGTATGTATAGATAGGTAAGTCGCTGTGTAATATAGCTACTGTACTGTACGTTGCATATTAGGTACGTACGTACTTATATGTCATGTGGCGCTTATGGGAAGAATTTTAAAGGAATTCTAAAACACAATACATAGTTGTATAAAATTATATTTATTATTACATTTAGTACACGATTTTGTGTTCTCCTTTTTCTCCCTTTATGCTTTAGGTAGTGTCGATTAACTGTCTCTCCTAACCACAGCACATTCAGGTACACACACTATTGTAGTCTTTGGGTACACAGCAAGAATTTTGTGATATGGTTGAAGTTCACTGTTCACTATTCGCAATAATTACAAGTCCAAACTCTAAAGAGTGCATACGCGTAGAGTCCACAGTAACTTCACAAATTCTGGATATTGTTTACAATACGGTGTTCACAACACGAGCGAACGAACGATTTGTAACGTGGCACAGCAACACGGACGAACGGTAGCTGACCTCAACGTGGATAGCAGATGTATAAGTTGCAAAACAACAAGAACTTTATTGCATTTGCAAAAGTAAAATAAATGCGCACGAGCAATTAAACACTCACACGCAGCCAGCCATTTGCAATTTAAGTGTGCCCATACAAAAACAAAATTTTACACGTTTTATATACCAAAACATAACTTCTGTATTATTGTGCTGCTAATAAAAACCTCTATAGGGTCGAATTTATATATTCTGTTATTTCTCAAGATTAACTACAAGAATAACATGTGATCACAATTTTATTTCTTGATTTATATTGTTTCATTGGAAAGGAAACTCCCAGCATAGGAAAGATATATTTAGCCATAGCAACACCGCAATCATTGAATATTTTTTTCCCTTAACGTTATGATAGATGGCGCTGTTTTCAATAAAAAAACGGAATTCTGATTTTACTCCTAGTTGCCATAGCATGCAGCCTACGATACGTTTTCTATTTTGAACATAATTTGATTTTAATGAAATATTGATATGCATATATTATTTTTATTATATTTACGATATGAATAGGTCAAATTATATTAAATTAATGATAACTGTGCAGTAATTCTATAAAATAGTTTGTTAAGGATTATTTGACTATTCCTGTTCGGCTGCATGTCGATTACTCGTGTCAAATAAACACTGACTTCCAATTAAAATAAGGATGAATTAGACGGCTATCAAGTTAAATATTGTAATGATCCTTGGGTATCTTTTCACCGTAGGTATACAAACTTGAGAATTATTTCATTATACATATTTTATTCTAAATATAATGAAGGACTATCAGTAGTTTCTGTCTATAACAGGCATTTTTTGGGCATTATCCTTTAAAAATAAGCGTTTTTTATTTCTCCAAGGCAAACTAACTTTAATAATATTGGTTAACTGTATACCTACTTTATTTCTATACTATCACTGACAAAAATCGTTGAATTACTTAATTAACAATTATACAACTATGGTGCATTTAACTCACAACCTTAATAGGAAATACCGATTTCAACAATATTTAAATTATAATGCATTATTATTTCTGAAACCACAATTAACATTATACACTAAATTAAAATTCTGCTTATTGTAGAATACTTATTTTGGTAGCCATGTAAGTCTACCAAACACTTAAATTATTTCTGTTTCTTAATACATTTTAGGCACAAAATTATAATGAGTAATTATAAAACTACCACTATATTTGAAAACTCAATAACACAATTAAAAATAACATAAAGACTAGATTTAAATAGCTACAGAACAACATAATATAATGAACTGTATACTGTATTTTCATGATTAATTTCATAAAATGATTTATTTAGCTTTATAAGCTTTAGATAAGCGTAAATTACCTGAATGTGATGTCACTAATTTTATAAATCTATTAATTAAAACTAGTATAATACTTAATTAACTTTTTATGGCAGTTGTTAAGGATGGGCAATAAAGGAAGAATGAATCTTATCGCTAAAATACAAACGTTACTTAGCTAATGTTCTGGACAAGACAAAACTGTAGTCTAAACTCTGAAGTTTCCTTAAATTCCGGTGGCCACCATATAGCGCCCGCAATATACCGTCGACTGACGTCACTGAAACGTTATTTACGAAATAGTTGGCATGTTTCCCTACAGAGCGTTTTTTGACAGCGCTAAGTCAAATATGACATCCGCCACTACGACCGATATGTAGCAACCACCGCTGTTATAGGAAAATTGATCTTGAAACTTATTACAAAAACAAGTTAACCTTTAAGGTGGATACGCTAAGGAAACCCGCGAAATTCATTTCTTACCGTTTTTTGCAGTTTGCAGGTCAGTGTCAGGTTGTATTTTAATTAAAATATGGGGTCATGTAATCCCATTGAATGACGTTTTCATGAAATAGTGATTCAATAGGATTCAATGAACTTAGAGGGTTGTATTGACAATGTTAATGAATTAGATTTTTTTAAATCAGCATATACATGTCACGCTCGTGAGTCATATTTTGTTCAACATACAATCTGACACTAACCCGCAAATGACAAGAAGTAAGAAAAATTTAATTTCGCAGGCCACCCTTAATTACATTAATAAATTACCTTTAATAAACAAAGGCTTAATTCATCGACCCTTTTTTGAATATCGAACTCTATCTCGACAGAAAGTTCCAATTACAAAAACTCACAACAAACACGAGACTTTGTTGTCAAAACTTGACCGTGCTCTGAATAATAAACGAAATCATAACGAGCTGGATGGTTTCGGCTTGGCATGGCACGCAAGTTAACATTTTCAATATGCGGGCTAACATTTTCACTGTACAAGATACTAGCAACCTCCTATTGATTCGTCCAATATATTTTCTATCTTGTGATTCTTTCTTTCTATCTTTGCAAAAACCTTGGTATTAACGCCTGAATTTCACCAATGAAACTGAACGCGATCAAAACATCTAAACCGCGGAGAAGAGCTGTCATTGTCATTATTCCACAACAATAATGACACTCACAATGGCTCTTCAAGTCAACCCTCACATAACAATTCTTATGATTAATTGTTCTTAATGTCGAACACTAATTTATCAGTGACAAGTTAATTATCTTGTACTAAGTACCCTACCTACTATTGTCGAGCAATTTTCTTTGGAACAATCAGTTAAAATAATATCACCTTAATGTAATTATTGCTTACTCTCAATATCTTAGACAATCCTAAAATGCCATGAAATTTTAATAAATTGTACATAAATACATAAATGCTTTTCGTTGATCATTTTATGGATTTCCAGGATGTTGTAAAGTTACCATAGCGTAGACCGCAATCCAATGCAAGCTAAGCGGCGTTTCTGCAAGTAATCTTGAACGTAAGGTGCATATTTCAAGTATCTTGCATTTAGGCAAGGGCTCAGTCATTTCATTTCAGTTCAGTCATTTAGGTAATGTCATGGTATCTTGCATGCAAGTTAACATTTCAATATGCAAGTTAACATTATGCAATATACATGCATTATGCAAGATACTAGCAACCTGCAAGGGCTTCGTTTAGACGAAGCCCGTTAGATCTCACTGCTAATCATTTGAACAGTGGTGTAATGCAATTTCTAGATCATAGAAAGAGTACAATCTGCAGCGAAATGGTGCCCCTTCTAATTCATCTGTAAGAAAATAAATAAAACAATTTCTAAATTTTGAAGAAAAAAAAGCTTTATCACTTAAGTTGCTATAAGTAAAAAAAAACAACAGAAAGTTTTCAATAATCATAATTATTATTGCGTATATTTTTAGGTATATTGTTTCCCAGTTAAATTAAAACAATAACAAATTAAAATAATAATTCTTCACCTTTCCGTGAAGCGTTCAACGTTATGGAAAGCAAGACTGTTTCATAATTTTCAATACTGTCAAAATTCAACTTCCCTGTCCAATGAGTCATATGTGACTCAATAAAGTTTTGGAGTTCATGAGTGACTCGTTTCTCTATACAACTTTAGGCACATTTTTCGGTATGAACGTGACGTGATTTTTTTTTAAAATCATAGGTGGACGTATAGCAGAAAACTTTATGTTTATGGTCATACAAGAAAACTTCGCGATTTTTTATGGTTGTCATTTAATTGCTACAAGAAACTTGCAATAAATGAAACTCAAATACTAAAGGTAAAGTATTCATAAGAAAATACATATAAAAAAATCAAGCATGTTTCTCATTATAACATTCTAAACAGAATGCCTTTTCACATCTTTTACACTCAGTGTGTACTTGCTTGGCTTTTCTAGCCAATAATCCTTCATTTTTCAATTTAATATAGCACCCAGTGCATCTTTTACGGACAAGTTTATTGTCTGCATTTCGTGGAATTTCTTGCAGTCTATGTCCAGAATTGCTTGAAAAAGCAGTTGAAGATCTTAGAGAGCTACAGAAGATTGAAGATCTTTGAGGGAGATTAGTTTCTGTAAAATATGAAATGTGTTTGTCATTACTATGGCCTACGACTTGACACTGGCAGTTGCACAATGGACCAAGAAAAAAGGAAAAAAACCACTATGGCTAATGCGTTCACATGCGACTCATTAGACTTAGTAAATATATTTTTTCGTCCTACGTTCATGAGTCTGATGTGACTCACTAAATAAAATAACTGAAATTACATTAATTTGCTAAAAATATTTTATAAAAATTTTTTGTTTGATATGTAATCATGTTATTTAACTTAACATTTTAAAAAAACGGTGGACGTGGGGCCTCGTCAAAATGAGTTGTATAGTGACAGGGAAGTTGTTAACATTTTGTAAGTTATAAAAGCCCGATTTTAATGTTATTATTAAGCCTATATCCAACAGTGGACTGTGATAGGCTGAGTTTAGAGATGAGCTATGATAAACTGGAACGTTACATGTACCTACATAGTTCTTCTTTATCGTTCAAAAGATTTCAAGGACTTCAGCAGAAATTTTTACAGGTTAATCGGGTATAACAAACTAAGAAAGAACAGGTTTTTATTATGACAAGAAAATAACTTATCATTTTAAACTTTAGGATGTAAACTTAAGAACTTATCTTACACTATTTGAGTATTTATAATAAAATATACATTTTGTTCTAAATATAAAAAAACTCGTTTTCTTATGTTTTTCTTAACGAGTAAATACGTCATTTATAAAAAATAAAAAATAAATATTTTTGTATAATTTAAATTTATATAAATATTAAAAACTTTATTCCTCAATTATATATACAGTTTATTTACGAGCGATTTATTTACAGATATTTTTCTGTTTTACGATAGTCATTCCCACAGATACTAACAATAGTAAAATATACTGGTCCTCAAACCACTCTTCAGCAATATAATTCGAAACAAACAAGTAATACTTTATTAACAAGTAATATTGATAAATCTCTTCTAAAACATACTTTTGTTAGACTACGCGTCATATTTTAAAACGATGAAAAAGCATTATACCTAACAACTTTTTATGGTTATAATTCTAAAATAACATAACATAATGGGTATTACACTTCGGGGAATATTGGACTGATGTTACACAAAAAAAAAAAAAAAATGGAACAAAAAACATATTACAATTTTTGTATACGTTAATACTGCGTTAGTTTAGTAACTGTGCCTACTCCAAGAGCGAAGGACAACTGAGTTCCATAATAACAATTTTGTTTATGGTTATACCTAATAGGTAGAAACTGGACATAAACATTTAAGAATTAATTTGAATAGATTTTATTTTATGTTAATTAATAAAAGGTGGAACACAAACATTGTTTATTAAAAAAAAATACCAAACAGAAACACATTACTTAGTTTTTTCAGTCTTTAATGCCAACAATAGGTTGGTTTTTAGATTATACACAAACTGCCTAGACCTAATCGGACCGAGCCAAGCCGTGAAGCCTAATCGACTTGCTGTATTGCTAAATATTCTTATTCCTATTAGGTAGCCAAGCCGTAAAGCCTTTATTGACTTGCTGTCTTGCTAAATATTCTTATTCCTATTAGGTTTATAACGTAGGTAAGCATAATCAGCCTATACTGTTCCGACAGCTGGTATGGAAGTTTTCGCTCTGTGAGCCCACCACGCGGGCCCAGTGCAGGTTCTTTTGGGGAACTTTTGGTTCTGGGATATTTGTTTCCTCACAATGTTTTCCTGTACTGTGTGGTGTCAGACTAACAGAATAGCACCACCCCATTTCTTCCCGTGGGTGTCATTGGAGGCGACTAAGGGAACTACTAGAGAATGGGCAGCAGCGTTCTCTATACATTTTAAAAACTAAATCGCGATCGTCAACCCGCCTGCCAAGCATGGCGATTATGGCAAACCCGCCCCCCCCTCCAACATAGCTTAGCGGAGGCCTATGTCCAGCAATGGACGTCTTTCGGCTGAAATGATTATGATGAATGTTTTCCTCCACCGTTATAAGAGCAGTGGCAATGAAATAAATTGCAAAAAGTAAAACCTCTGCTTGGGTTCGAACCTATGATCTACAACTTGAAAGTTGGGGCCGTTACCACTGGGCTACAATTGCTCGTACATTAGGTATAGTTGCTAGCCACCTAGCTATTCAATTCAATCCTAATTTATATTTTGCATGTTTGCTGGCTAAATGGGTTTAATTCATTTTTTTTTACTGACAATCGGTTACTATCTACGACTTCACTTTATGTTGACCCTTAAAGTAAATGTCACTTATGAACTTGTAACTTGCATTCTGCAAACACTGCTACTTTGGCTTCTTACGGAATTAAGGTTTAGCTTAGCTCATATTTTATAGACCCGGCCGACCCTAAACTCCGGCCACGAACATAGTGAATGCGCGAATGGACCTACAGGCACTGGTTAAGTATTCGGCATAGTGGTACCTTTAGTTCACAACTGGTCTTAGACATCTCCCGAATTTCTTCCTATACAGGGTGTAAGGGGAACGCTTCCGAAGCCAGAACGTAGGTAAAATACAAACTAAATTCAATCTGATACCAATATAAAACGTTAAATAAATCATATCAATTTAAAACGTTTGACGCTTCTGTAATGTTTCTGCTTATTTTATTTTGGCGGCGATTTATAAAGGATGCCAAAACCTAAAGTCACCGCCTGGACTTGGGGTCGTTTTTAAATGTGTTTAATCTCAAATAATGGTTCATTTAACTTTTCTCACAGCATAGTAAACAAAAAATGCTAAAAAATTTAGGTAAATATTGTAAAAAAGAAATCTAGATTTTTTGATGGTACTGTATCGAGAATCACTAACCCTATCACCTGTCTTCGTTTTCGGAAGCTATTCCCTTACACCCTGTATACATTCAGTCTTAATTTTCCACTATAAAAAAAAACACATGAATATCTGGAAATTAGCTAGCTTAAAAGTCAGAATTTAAAAACTGAATTATACAGGTTGAAATTGAAAACATGCGACAAACCGTAATGGGAGATTGTACTCATCATTATGAACAACTTTTACTAAGGGACCAAAGATGCAATCGCAAAAAAAAAAACAGCTATTCCCTACATTTTGACGAGTCATGCGAACATAAATGTAGGGAACAGATGTTTTTTTTTTCGCGATTGCATCTTTGGTCCCTTAGTAAAAGTTGTTCATAATGATAAGTACAATCTCCCATTTCGGTTTGTCGCATGTTTTCAATTTCAACCTGTATAAACACATAGGTAATCAACATTTAAATATTCAAAGTAGCTAGATACATGCTTACGCAAATAAGGACTATTAATATGGTAATATTAAATATTAGGGACCATAAATAGGGCCTGCTCTAGGCCCGTTAAACCAAAACCAGTTTTTTGAGCCGTTTTGAAGGACGCCGTGTGAATGTGAAATATACAATACACTTACTTACCTATGTATAAAACTAGTTTTGATAAGCGCTGTTAGATCAGTGGGTCAGTGGATTTATTAAATAATATTTTTAAATTATGATAATTATTTAACGAATCCTCTTAAAAACTTATTTTTCTTCAAAATAATGATGAACATTTTTTTTTAATTAATGTACCTCTCACATCTTTATGGGCTTCTAATGATGTGCACGTTTTTAAATTAGTGATCCACTTTTTTTCTCACAGTCGTTCGCAGTAAATAAGCACCCCGACCAAATGGTAGGATGGAATTGTGATTCTCGTACCACACCAACCTGACTAGGCTCTACATCCATGTTGGTGGCAGCTAGCTGACTATTGAGCACTCTTAGAACTCAAAAATAGGATTATTTAAGGTTCACTAACAGAGGCGCAATCATAATACTTGTAGGAGCGCAAAGTGGGAATGATTGTAGGTTCGATTAAATACCTGCATGCCATACAACGAGTTTTTGACTATAAAGGGACATATTTAAGAAAACCTAGACTTCTAGACCATCTAGGTTACCTATTCTAGATTGCATTTCAATACCTCTGGTAAAAACGGGTTTAGATACAGTTAGCATAGGAACGAAAAAATTATTAAAATTTAAATTGGGCTAAAATTTTGTACCTACTCATTTTAAATAGCAAAGCATAACATTTTACTATCAGGAAATTGAATCCATATTATTTTAAATTGGTTCCAACCAATCGTAGCTATTTATTTTATTTTAAATACTATGTATAATTAAATTAACATCTCATCAATGAACAATATAGTCTATCTCTATTTACGTATCTAACTATGAAAGTGTGCCTAAAAGAGATGTCAGCACCAACTGGTGAGGTCCGCAAGGGCCGATGTCTGCCAGGGTGCGGGTTTTTCGAAAGAGATACCGTGGCCCCTGGCACACAGGCAACTTAAAGGACACGGGTGGGTTTTAGTAAGTAAAAGTCTGACACGCTCTCCCGCTCCTCCCAGAGCGAGACAAGTTTTTTGATAACATCCCACCCAAAAGAAAAAAACACTGAAAGTATACAGGGTATCAGGGACATCCACACGAAAACTACCAACCATGAATTCCAGCATATGATTCGATGTAGAAATTATTGGCTGGTTTAAAAAAAAAATCTGCTGTTTCATAAAATAGGGCAATACCTATACCTACGCGACCGAAACAGGAACAGCTATTTTTGTTTAAATAACTGACCAAAAATTTCAACTCAGGGGTTTCAGAATCATGTACCTACTGAATACATGGTAATAAGTTGCGCTTCGATGTCCCTGCCACATTGATAAGTTTTAGGTACATACCTACTTAATTAAATTAAGTCCGTACTTTCGTTGCGATTTAGCACCATTAGAAATAAATAGATAAAACTAATTTAAGAACTCTAAATTCGACCGCAGTATTTACATAATAAAACATTTTGTTCTAAAGACCTATATTATTAATATCGATCTTCTATCAGACAACGTAGGTAGAATTTCTAGTTTTTTATACCAACTGTACTTATTTGTTTTATAATTGACCACATTCCTGTGATTATCAAACTTTTCGAGGTAACATCCTCATCCTAAAACAATTAATTGTTTTTTCCTTAATCTTTTAATGATTACTAAAAACAAGCACCAATTTTTTAAGCAGAATAAAATTATCCCTATAGTAGTCATGACCTGTATTAATGTAGAATTATCCCTATTATGAGCTATAACACTATTTAACCAGTTTCAAATAATAAAACTATTATAGAATTAACAGCATTTACCATGCGTATGGTAAATAATATGTCTCAAAAAAAATTATATGTAGTCTGAAGGCTCACTTCGTATCTTTTCAATCAGTATACCTAATTCTTAGAAAATACTGCCACTTATTAACATTTCTTTATCCTAATATCGATAGAGATTTTACCATTCTTACCCTTATTGCGTAACACACTATCAATCACAATCTGAATCCAATTGAAGTATAATAATCCATTGCTACATATATTATGTTCGAAAAATTTGTCTGCTGAACTATCAAAATGGAAACCATTGCTACTGGTAATGTGTTTCGCAATTACAGCCCCGGTTTCTAAACGTCTTATCGACACCATTTGCTAGCACAGTCATGCCAAATGATTTGATTGGCTATTGTTATTTGAGACAGCCAATCACAACGACGTACATGAATTTGAAAGTCTGTCTATAATATTTTGTATTGCTTTTCAGAAACCAGATGTGAAGTATACAGCGTGGCACCCATCGACGCTCAAACTGTAACCATCAATTCAGCACATGAGTCTAGACCCCCTAGCGTAGAAATTTCAACGCATGGGGGTTGAGAAACATTTGCTGAATCCGTGGTAACCAGATCTTAAGTTGCATGGCCACAATCGGAACTAGGTAACACCGCCCTCGTTTTTAACCGACGAAAAAACGGAGGAGGTTCTCACGTCGACGCATATTTTTTTATTTTTCAATACAAATATTCACCAACAGCGCCCGCCTGTCGGCCCAACGTCATTCGTGCGCCAAAAGATTCTTGAAGCGCTGTAGTAGCTGCTAACTGTGGTTATGGTACCCATACTCCTTGATGACAGCTCCGTCGAAGGTCGTCAGTGTCGCTATGCACTGCAGGCGCCGTTTCTTGCCGCACACCCACCGCGTGCGCAGGCCCCGCGACCTCTCCCTGATGAAGTTCTTACCCTCGTAAATGATCATCGGGTTCCCTCGACGGGACATGACGAAGAGTGTACCTGCAATGGTGACGGGAATGGAGAGTTCATGTGTTGTTATCATAACATAGCATCAGGCCAGTAACATTTTGTCCGACTCGGACTCCAAACAGTCGTGCTTGCGACCGTAGACTAACGAGACAGTTACTTATAATATTATTGTAATTGCATAATTTTCACTTAGCTTCCTACGCCTTGCTGGAGTCGACTATACGGTCTTTAAAGAAAACTATATTCTATCAATTTTTTTAATTCTCTGATTCCAAAAATTATGAAACTATAGGAATCACCCAGGGGACCTGCTACCACAAAGTCTTCCAGCAGTCAACAAAAATGGACCGATGATTTTTTATGAAGAAAGTACAAGTTTATTCATTCAACACACACTAAGATTAAAATTTTTTACCTAATTTTATGTCAACACTTCTCATTTAAGAGTACCCAAATACTGTACCTGCATTAAAAGAAAACATGTCATTTCAGAACTAGTACTGCCATCTATCGACGTTTGTTGCTAAGATGTTACACCTACTTTCATTTTAAGTTTTATTTTCCGACTGATGTCTTTCTTCATTATTAACGTGGTAATAGACTCAACATTGTTTAGTTGCATTCAAATATCCATACGTAACGATCAACCAATTTTATAGAATAAAAACAATATTCACTCGTACAAAAAAAGCTGTTGTAAAGCAGCGCCAAAAATCTCGGCACGCATCTTCAAAAAGTCTAAGGGAACTTGAAACACGTCTTGGCGCACGGAGGGTTCACGGACACAACGCCATCTACACTGGAACCTTGATAAATACTAAGACACTCAGAAGATTCTTCCGTTCAGTTTCGAGGCAATAACACCGCGGCGTCCGAGGGCGCCAGTGTCGCAAATTCCTTAATATTCCAACAATGTCCTATATCGGTATCTGTATTTAATATCAAGATTTCCTATTCATATTGAATGTAACATGCCTGCATGACAGTGTATTTATAATTACTTGGATTACGTGACCGACATGCGGATTGTAGTAAACGAGAAACAAGTTGAAAAAATGCAGTTTTACCGTTAGAGAGATTACCATCATACCTTAATGCTTCACTTAACGACCGTCACAGATGCAGCTCTTTAGTTTTTTTAATGGAATTTGGTGAACCGCGTCTTTAGATGACCTGTTTTTTTAGTTCTTAGCTTGAGGAAAATGTTATTTCTTATGTAGAATCGTTTTGTTTTGGGACCAAAAGTTAATACATTTTTATCGTGATGCTGTGCGGTAAATGCCGGTGTACTTCTGATAAAATATTTGCTGAGATTAGTAGTCAAGAAATGTTTTACACTTTGGTCCTAAAAGTACCCTGGAATAAGTAATTCACGATAGAGTTATCAGCGTATCTATCATACAAGACATTAAATTATAAAATACCTAAGATCTTTAACCATTATTACATTTTTCTCCCCTCACCCCAACTTAATCGTATCTCTTTGAACTTCGTAACAAAACAAGATCATATTGTTCAAACCAGGCAATTTAACTTTGAAGCCGACGCCGAAAAATCGACTTCAACGGCCAAGTACCTAACTAGCTCAGCCATGTAATTATATAAGACAATGTAGGCAAGCACTATTAGATGATACCCAGGCAGAACAATAACTAACGGGGCGGCTACCTGGCTTTAATGGCACACGACCATTCTCACGGAACGATACACACGTCTTTGCTGTTTCCATGATAAATATTTTATTGCTTTCTTCTGTCTGTACAATGTCTGAATAATAGGAGACATGATTCTGTTATCCCATTACATCGGGACCAGGAAATCGGCCATTTCTGCACATAAAATCATATAGATCTTTAGCTTTATAGAAATCTGTCATTACTGGATTATTGAATTTTGACCAAATGACAAATCATACGGTAGTTAACGGTTCTCTGCTATTGAAGGGAAAATATATTTTTCTATTGCTTTCTGTCTTAGGAAATATCCGACTCAATTCCTTATCTGTTTTTTTTTTGTTATGTATTTTTTATATAAATAAATAAGTATTTATTTGATGGTTCCAGTACACAATTCCATGTGAGCCACACTTCACCATCCCTTGTTACATTGTGGTACCACAAGACCATCAAAGTAGATAGAATCAACCATCAATTAGCGTTGGGGCAACATCAGTCATTGTGCACGGGAGCCATTAAATAAAGACGAAGAAAGCGAACTTTGATGGGATACAATACAATGGGAACGGCCGGATATTGATTATCAGAAGCCTATCTCCGCAGTAGAGCTACCAGATAAAGAATAAAAATATGTTGAGTATTTTCTCTACATAAAAGGTCGTTAACACTTGTAAACCTAACGCTACTTCATTGACGTCAATGCAATTAGCCTTTCTGCATATTAACTAGCCGGCACAGCAACCTACAATTAAGGCTAGTGTCAAAAAACACGAGGTAAAAAATAAACTATATAATATAGTCAACTCACATCCGTCTAACTCCAAAGTAGTTACCTACTTTGGTTAGAAAACAGAATAATTAGGGGCCACAACATCTTCAAAATGAAGCTCTAGAGTCGAGTCTTTTCGAAAATTATAACTATGTAAATCATTTCCATAAAAACGTTCGTAGTAGTTAAAAAAGGGTTTCGAGAGCAATATTGTGATTGTGTAACTTTAAAATTCATGGGTAAAAGGGCACATTTAAAATACTGCTTGAGAAACAAACTAACTCGGATTGTTAGAAAATTCCTTGCGCAATATACCAGCTGCTATTTAGTCACCTGTTTGCTCTAACTTTTTCTTTAGCATTCATTCATCGTCAATTCTGAGCCAAGATTATTTTAAAGCTCGCTACTATTTGTATTTATGACGTATGGAATTATTAAATTCAGACGGTTGGCATGGTGCCCCCACGCTCCCTAATGTGAACAAAAATATTAGGGCGGAGGAATGCCTAGCAACCAACGCCACCCGAATAACAGTAGCTAACTATAGGTGTATCTACATCCGTATAATATCGATACGAACATCTGCTTCCCCCCTAAGCCTAGAAGACACAACGATACTGTCATAGACAATCCACATAAAGGCTCATGTAAATCGGCTATTAAATATTTTACTATCAACTTTCAAGACGGTCTTACATTTATTAGTGCAGTAATAAGCAATAACTTATTCACATATCTTGAGTACGTAACAATTTATATCGCTTGCGACCGCCCACGCTTTCGCCGTCCTTTTACGCTAAAGATAATGTATGGAAAACATTCGCCTTTCGTCTCTTTAAAAAAATAACGATGTATTTACTGTAGGTACTTTCATCCGTCTACAGTAAACATACATACATACTTAATACGTACCTACCTACTTATGCACATCAAGAGACCATTTCGTTACATTCAATAGGCAACACACAATACAAGCTCGTTAAAATTGAAAGGGCTAAAAAATCAACATACGAAATAATCATTCGGTAAAAAATCAATCTGATATAGTAACGAAAAATCATTAAGGTCATTGCTACACTTACTCAGAGAAACGCGCGTGCGTTCGTGGAAAACCCATGATTCTGCCGTACGATGACTCTAGATAGGTATATACTAACCTTAGTAAACAACTTTTAGTACATTAAACTCGAATCAGCGAGCTAAAAATATGTTCGTGGAGGCGAATAGGCAGTAACGCTCCTAACATAGAGATCAAAATCGGACTTTTCATTGGCGGCAAGTCATCAGTGTTGCCGTTGAGAAAAAAATGTAATCAAGTTAACATTTCAATTGAACTAAACAAGTGGTCGGCTGTCCAGTTTGTTCACCGTAACGGTACGGAGAATGCCTGTGGTACTTCTTCAGGTGTTTACTAGTTGGACGGGCAATAGGGTCATGACGAAATCGTTCTGAGGCACTCCACGACTACTTCGAGAAGCTACGCTATTAAGCTTCACAACTGTACTTATAATTGAATACTGTCTGCCCTTCTCACAATACTACTCTTCTAGTACATTACGGAGCGCTTTCTAAAAATTCTCAGTGTATAGCGATTACTTGATGTTCGAATGTAAGTTTTTACTTACATTCTCAGATTGTATTCAAACATCAAGATAATGGCATCATAGAATGCATCAGCTGCATACTTACTATCTCAAACAGTTTTATTGTGTGAGAGAACAGATGCTACATAGGTACTTCCTTGCGCTACAAAATTACTGCATTTACACAGATTTGGATGAAAATGATGGCTGTGTTAAAAATGAAGCATTGGACTATGCTTAACACTATTATTGATTTATACTCTTCTCACTTCAAGCAACTAATCACTTACACTATTCAAAGTGTAAACAGTTCGTTCATAATCGTTTGCGTCGCTTGAAGCTCTGCTGAGAAGGAAAACTGCGACACATACAATATCTCCTCCAATAACAAACTGTTAGCTAGACAAATGTTTAACTTCCGTTATCTAAGCACACCATTTTCTTATTATGTTGTGCGCGTTGCCTTTCCATTTCTGTGTGTTGACTGATCGTTACGTTTTTTTTTAATATTTTACGTCTCCAACGGCATAAGAATATATTCTATTTGCAATATGCTAATCCTATTTTTAAAATGGTATGTACCCCTCACTGCGAACAAAACACTAACTTAAAATTCTCTATCTAAATATTCAGTCTGTTGAATTCTTACAATACGAAACCAGTCCCTTGACTGGTTTAAGGACTAGCATAAAAAATAACGCTTTAGAATTCTTTAGGCACGTGAAACTAACGAAAGGTATCTTTACATCCAAATAAAAGCATTGGGAGCCGGTTCCTTTACCTGCACCTGGCGCTAGAACATTGAAAGAAATCGAAGTATTCCATAACAACATGTTTTAAATAGAAAAAGCATCAAAAGGCAGGACGTCTAGACGTTCTTTTTTTTAGTTCCCAGAACGGGCAGGTAGAGATCTGTACAAAGACGTACGGATCGATGCGTCGAGAAAGTATTATTACGGACTAGAAATGCTGCTCGGATTTAAAACTTTTATTGGTATATTTAGTTACAAATATGGCACAACACATTTTGGTTCACAAAAGTAAACTTGACTAGTTCATTGAGCTATCACGCTTTAATTACATTAGTGCGAGTTGTTACAAGCAGAATTCAATATGCGATTTAATGTTCTGTATCGCGGTCGGTACACATACTGTCGGACTAATTCAAGTGCATGTTATTGCGCTACAAATTGTTTTATAATTTAGAATTAACAATTTTAACAACATTACAATTGTCAGTATGTGACTATACTTATCGTTTATTTTATCGTTGAAGCAGGTCATCGCCTGACCTAAGGGGACAAGCCGAAAGAATCAACAATCTTAGCTCCCTAAATAAATAAATCCCTTAAAACTAAATTGATAATTTTAACGACATAATGTATTTGATATAAACTTTGGCACAAGAGACTAATCATTTTATCTACCTATCAGAGGAATAATTCAATATTGATATTAATTTATTTACAGAATGTCCTCGACTTATTCCTCCCCTAATGAGAGGTAATTGGTACAAAGATTTGGCATAAGAAGATATTGATGACCAGCGGGGTGCGGGGGGTATATCAGGGTCCCCCGCTTAAATTATATCACATTTTCACGACGTCACATGCCCATAAACTGTCTTTATCAAACGGTTTGCCGTTTTGATATTCAAACGCAATACGAAAAAGATGCTACGAGATATTTCTAGAGACTTGTAAATCTGAAACATGCTCCCCACATGCTGATCATAAAATATAGTAGTTTTAATAAAATGGTAAGTGAACCACTTTCGGAGGATGTGTGTGTTCGGGCGGCTGTCCAACGACTCTGTCATTGTATGTCAACACTGAAGCGAAACAATTCTTGGACCTTCTACTCGAGCAGTACCACAGGATACGGGGCTTGTATTGCCTTTTTTTACAATTTACGAAGTACGTATTGCCCATGTGGTACAACAGCCGGCCTCCTCTCGCCGTTATCCAGTATCGTGTACCTTACAATAACAAATTAGTCGTTAGACTACAGTTCAGAGAAGAGGACACAAATGGTGAAATAAAAGTCAACTTAGTTTAACAAAATATGTTTATTCTTCTACCACACATTATATGAGTCATGGTGCGGAAAACTACGTGTGAAAATTAAATTGTTATGATTGGAACGAGCGCTATAAAAACTTTAGATTGTCGATTTCTGGTGAATCACCTACTGGTAGAGAATGAAGTATGATGGTTTTTTGGTAATAGTGCTATCTATACATTTATTTCTATTACAAACACGCTTACATTCTATCTATAGTAATGATGTGTGGTTAGACACTATCATCGTGTTTATCCTGTTCTTTTGTTAGTGAAAGCATCACTTGTGCTAGAAGCCTAGAATTAAATAAGGAATATTCATCGTCACCCTGTTTTCCAGTATCGACGAAGCAGAATTTAAGCCATTTTATCCATATTTTGGAAGTTAATATGATTGTGTATTTTAATTTAATTAACGAAGCAAAACTAAGAAAAGTATGCAGCTACCTAATATTAAAATTATAGAAACATAATTGAGGAATGCGATTGAGTAATGTCACGGCTTAATCAAACCTACAGTTAGATCCGGTTTGATAGAACTTCAACCTAAGGTTAGAAAAATATGTTTAAATATTACAAAACACATCTGTATAGTAACAAACAAGCTAGTCATGGAACTCTTGGATTACGTAATGGATAGAAAAACAGGTCCGGAGCCCTGCGTAGTACTATAAAAAATGTTCAGAAATAATTTCATTGATAGCGAGACATGCGCAGTGCGTAGGTACTCAGTCGGTTGTACGACTATAGGTACGTCCTCAGTTGTACTAAAAATAGAACGTTGAACTAAGGGCGTGTAGGGACTGAGCTGTGACCTCTCGCCGTATCTGACTAGTGATTAGCGCGCCTGCTTCCCCAAATATTTTATGTTATGATGTTATGAATGTTGAGCTAGCTTTCAGAGTTCGTCTTTAGAATTCCCAACAGTGTTTTGTTACTAAATTAAACTTAAGTAGTATTCTTTTAATTTGTACTTGTATTTGTGGCAGATTATTTGAGTAATTAATTAATCTAACAAAACTATAAACTCGATACATAGAACAACAAAAATCTATATTTAACAATTAAATACATATTAATTAAAAATTTACACAATTCAATTGTTTTTTAACCTTTATAGAGGTACCTAAATGGGCGGCATCGTAGAATATATTAGGTTCGCGGTATGTTGTAGTCGGTACCGATCGTGGGTACTCTCGTGACGTCACGTAGTCAGGAATATTGTAGCTACGTTTAAAACCACGTGGCGAGCTCGGTGGTCTTTATTTTTAAACCAAACACTTTTTGATACTACAAGCTGATTTGAGTAATAAAAAGTGTGGTTTGTTTAAAATATTTGTATGTGGCACAATTCGTCACACTTTTTTATTAAATGATATATTGGTAAGTACCTATATTTGGAAATCTAAGACTTCGAGGAAACAAATTAAAAATACTACATGTTACAACATATTTAAACATTTCCTTTCTATTATAAATAAATTGATGATGTAGTTACTGAAGAATGACTTAAAAACATTGTTAAATGAAAATGATAACAACTTGGTACCTACATATTATGAGGAATTCCTAAATGCGGAAACTTGTACTATAAAATAACGTAGGTATTCCTAAATGTTTGATGTGTTTACAACAAAATTTGTTTTTTTATTTAGTAGGTACGTTGTTTTAATTAAAAACGAGCTAATTATGTAATGTACCTATGTGCCTACACCACTTTCGTTAATCTAATGTGCGTGTTCGATTACTCGTGTTTTCCTAGTAAAAGGTAGATTCCTACCTTAAACAGAACAATAAGTAGATATACTGTGAAATAATTGTACTATATAAAGCTGCAAATACGCTTTTTCCTTAAACAATAATGTAAACAAAATAATTAAGCATTAAGATGGAAGATCTAGGCGAGCCCGTGAAATTCAAACTTTCTTACGTTTTATGCATTTTGCAGGTGATTACGAGGCTCCATCATGAAAAAAATATGATTCTCGACCGTAACAAAATATAATGGCTTTACATATTTAGATTCAATAAAGTCATCAATACAATCTGCTAAGTTCATTTAATTTTATTACAATTAAATGAACTTAGCAGATTGCATTGTATTGCAGATAACAACTTTTATTCAAATAATTAATATTATGTATCATAGTTTAATCGGAGTTGGCGGGATGAGCTGACTCTTTCAACAAGAACTGGTCCTTAGCAACTTTAAACAGAGAAAAGTGGAAGGAGGGTAGAGAGGCCTTTCCCCTGCGTTGGGACATCACAGGCTTTTAATAATAATAATAAATTTTATCGAATGATTTTTTCATAAAATAATCATTCAATGGAATTAAATGAACTTCTACTAACTAATTCTGTAAACACATACGTGTTTCGGTCGCGAATCATATTTTAATCAACATAAAACCGGACACTGACCTGCAAATTGCAAAAAAAAATAAGAAAACTTGAATTTCGCGGGATACTGTGGAGCTTCCACATTAACTTCAAAATGTAAGAAATTATCAAATATTGACTAAAATTGTTCACATTATTAGTTAAAAAAAGAAGCATGTTTACAATGAGGATCAAAGTCGCCGCAGGAGACAATCGCACAGGTGTCTGTTGTGGACGGTGACGTAGCAGGAGGGCGCGTGCAAGATGGACACGCTCCGGTGCCGCCACGCCGGCACCCGCACCCGCACACACCACGACGAGGACTCCCACGCTAGAACCCAACCAATACAACTCGACTAAACGCTTAAACCAACCACCATCGTGCCACAGTGCAATAAACGAAAATATACAAGGAAAAACAAAAACAACTCCGTACCAAAACTTGTAATTCTACATTATACAGTCAAAAACTCAACATTTCCTTTGAAAATCTACAAAAGTAAACATTACATTAATAATTCATACGCACATATATAAAACGAACATAGGCCGTTTTTCTATTCTAAGAATACTGAAACACAAAGAAACAACGTTTTCTTCAAAAGATTCTTTATAGCGACTATTAACCATAACGGAAACATTAGCGGAAGCGGGGATGTAAAAACGACCTTATTACTACAATGGGATGTTATAATTTGACGGGTATGGTGAGCTAGGGCTGGGAGAGGAGCGGGAAGGGGCTCCCGGAGTAAGATTCTGGGGCATTATCGATTGGGGCACCATCACCAGGATGCGAGTGGCGCCGCGCGCATGTCTGGCCCGTGGCGCGACACCGCGTGGTGGCGCGGGGCCGCGTGGGGCGCTGCGTGCTCCCGGGACCTAGCCGGAGATCTAACTACCCACATTCCTCGCCCAGCGCACGCACACACATACCTCCCACCTTTACTCGCTACTCAACCAAGCAAGGGGACCAACGTCTGTAGTTGCCTTTGGCTGCGTGCCAGGCTACGAGACGTAGCAAATCAAATCAGCATAGCCCGTAATTTGTAAGCTAGCCCGCGACCCCAGCCCCGACTGTGTGCCGCTACCCTACTTACCGCGCCACTGTCGCACCCATGCCATGACTACTTAGCATTAATGTAAATAACTAACATAAATTCAAAAACCCGCTCACGTAACCAGATAAACCTAAACTCGTAGGCCGGACGAATGCAGTCCGGAAAGGTCGCAGCACCGTTAGATGCTTATTAGAATGTTTCATTAATTGAGAGTAAGCTGTTACGTTCCCACAACAGAACTAACAAGCGTAAACATCTTTTGGTTTGGTAGTAGAGAGCGGCAATCTATAAATAAATCATAGTAGCATTATGTATCAAAACACGCTACGTCACGAGTTACTACGCAGCGCTGTTTACTCACGCACCACGCCGCACGCGGCGGGCGCGGTGCGTGGGGTGGGTGAGGGGTAGTACGTCAAATTAGGGCATACAGGGCGTAACTAGGCTATAGCGCGGGAGATGGAGGGCACGCCCATGCGATTCCCCGAGCCCTGCGGAACTTTCTTCTTTCATAACTTTGTAGGTATTGATCCGTCACAACTGCGCAATTCATGTCCTCTCGAACACATCCGATATTGCAACGATAGTAACGGCGCGCGCGTATCATATTAGACCTCTTGTTTTGAGACTTTATTTGTGAAGATGATGGGTACAAAAAGTACTTAAAATCATGCTTATTTGGATTTGAGAAGTTCATAGTTATTAGTTAACACTAATGAATTTACAAGTAATGGTTTGAACGCTGTATAAACTATTTAAACATTTTAAACCTCTTTTTCTGAGAACGTGCCTGTCAATGAATTTGAAATATGATGTCCTTCTAAACCAAACCAAAACTTTAATTGCAAATCCTAAGAATAGCGACAGTTAAAGCAACATCTCAAACCCCACTGATCACCGTGCTTAATTACCCATCTTAATCCAAGTCCCACCTGAAAAGCTACGTAAAACATTTCTCAATTTCCGAGCATTGTATACAAACAAAACGAACCATGTTCCTTGCGTAATACGCAGTGGTAGGGCCTTACTACGTCAGCCGCCCACGCCACCCCGATCACGTTCCATTTCGTGGGCCTAAGGGAAACACTGTTCATTCATTCATACCCTTTAATAAAACTTCCTAGTCTATTACAGAGTATTTCGTCGTTACTTAGGAATAATAACTTTAGTAAATTATATTGTCAAAACACAAATTAATAGGCATTTTAATGTGAGCTCCGCTCCATATGTTCGACTCTGCGCATCGCTGTCTCTCACAGCTCGCTACTTTCATGTGAAATATTGTTTTGCTCAAAGGTACGATGCGATCAACTATGGCATCTTTACTTTCAATGAGCAACTTTATCTATGAGTGCTGTACTTATATCTCAATAACAAAACATCTGTTGCCGCTATTTTATATCAAAGCAATACAAAAGTAGAAAACTCGACTATTGGTAAAATATTTTTTTGTAATCGTGACATATTTAAGTACAGTACTCATGGATTAAGTTGCTCATGGAAAGATGCCATAGTTGATGGTATTACTTCAACATATTTTAGTCGGTTCTAAAAACAACAACAAGAATGAAGAATAAGGTTATACCTTTGACATTTTGAATAAAATATTAAAGGTCTTAATAGATTAGTCCAAAAATATGCTTATAATGTAGATGGTGAAACCCTCCGTAAGCCAGCGTAAATAAAATTGTATCCGTGTAATTGTGTTTAATGCTTTTTAAGTTACCAATTTCATGAAATTCCATGACAAACGTAAATGAGATCATAATTGACTAATGACAAGCTGTGAATCAAATTAAAAACGTTTAAGTAAACAACGAATGAGTCATCAGTCTATCTCTTACATACTACATACTACGCTGCCACGTGTCTACATATGCCTAAATAATATAAAATAGTTATATTGTGTATGAAGGGCACAAATATTGTACAAAAATAACTACCGATCGCAAAGTAACGTATTCTACGTCGGTCATATAGAGAGGCGCTCAGTCACAGTGACATTGCATTGAAACAAGAAAATACAAGCCTGGCTCCACCCAGCATAACGAACATTGTTAGACAAGTTAACACTGCAAAAATACCCAACTACGGGCTTATTTATAGACTGCACAATAAGTACGTTTACATAGAGTCTGAAAACATTGAAGAACGGCCGCTACGGGTTTTGAACCACCATTTAGGTTTTCGAATTGTGTATTTCATTGAAAAGTTCTTCAACGCACAACAACATAATGTCATACATAACTAGACACTAACGTAAACCTACTTCTTGAACATTCTCTACAACAAACTTAGCATACTGTCAGTATAGATAGTGCAAACCAAGCTGAAAGATTTTTTTTGTAAAATATTACGATCCAGTCTTCCTTTAATATCTATGAAAATAAAACCTAGACGCCTGTAAGTATAAGTACTCATCGCGTACAAAAAATACTTTAGAATAAATCATTTATAATTTTTCCCAATAAGTTCATTTTATAATTGACTTTTAATCCAATTTATGGGTGAATCAATTTTATCTATAACAGCGGGCCAAATGAGCTTATAAAATATCATTATATACGCATACCTTTTCTTCTTTTCACACATCATAATTATGTAAATTTCTGGTATCCTGTTTTTCATATTTATACATATATATTTTCTTAAACGCGTTAGATATTTTAAATCTGTTATGGAGTGCACGTTGTATATCTTAAATAATACTTAATATGTGATTGTGATGGCGTTTTCAGTATATTTAGATCCTTTATTCCGAAAGGTTAAATACTAAACGTAGGTAGGTACCTATATAATAAAAAACAAACTCGATATTTTAACTAGTGATTTTAAGTTGGCCACATATTTAACCAAATTATTTCATGAGAAGTTATGCGTGAAACAGATTATTAAAAATTATGGACGACCAAGAGCAAAAAACTTGATTCACCCATAGACGAGTACACCGACAGTGAAATAATCGCTGTGCTAGCAAAAATACATATTATCAACATTTAACATGTACGATATAAGTACAAAAAAAATACACATTTAAAAAAATATTCGTGTCGTTTACCTTTAGGAACTTCAATTTACAAAATTTTCACAAACTATACAAAAAGCCTACGATAATCGTAAAATAAAAGAAAAATACAAAATAAAAGTATAAAAAAATGATTTGACAAAAAAAAAGAATCAAGACTGATTTCGTAAAAAAAATTGAACTTAGTTAAATCACATCGCGTATATGCGCTACCTATACCTGTGGTAGACGTCCTTCTTTCTTACGTACTTGCCATCTGGCGTGAAGTAGTAGCTGGGGGGGGCGTGTATGTGGCGCCCGCGCACAAGGAACAGCACGTCCCCGGTGGCGGTGCGCGCGGGCGCTGTGATGACGTCAGCACGGCAGCCGGCCATGTCCCTTGAGGAGCAGTACCACTGCTTCCTGCCGTGCGCTTGCAAGTTCTTCAGGTAGAACGTGTAGCCGTCGTGCAGCAGCAGCGACTTGCCCGTCCGCGAAGGCACGTACACTGCTGGCACTGCGTCAAAACCCATCATGTCACCACAGACATTCGGTTGGCGGCATTCAGAACACCGCCAACAGAATGTACCGCTGAACATCCGACTGAACATACCGCAACCCGTGCTGCATGGACGTTCGAAGGCTCACACATACATGGAAATTCTAATCGCTCATCAAATTTTCTCGACTAAGTCAAGTGGTAATCTACTTTGTCAATCATACATTAATTAAAATCGTGCTAGAGTTGAATAAAAGTCACAAATATGTATATAAGATTTAATCAATATTTGCACATAAACGTTACTTAAAAAGGGTAAAGCTGTAGAAAATAGAAAAGTAATCATTTTGATTTGATTATTTACAATTATTTACTAACAGGAAAAATACTTCAAAACCTATCTCAGTATTAATATGGTTAAATATTTTATGTATTCTATTCTATAATTTTGTTACTTTGACATTATATAATATGCTACGATTACATTCATATTACTTAATACATTGAAAATATGAAATATAATTATTTTGACAAATTAGTTCACTCCTTTGAGGAATTATTCAAAATTGCTTTGAGCTCTACATTATTAAACATATTGACAAAATTACTAAGATCACATACACAAGATACACTATAAATTACATTTAGCAGACTGCCTCTACAGAACAACTTTACCTGCACGATTATACGATTTAACATAATAATTATAGTTTAAACTTAACGTGTAAATAATCAAAAGGTATATTATTCTATCTTAATATTATGCCTATATTGATTGCTTTCAGCGAGGCAGCCTCGAGCTTGGAGAGGCGATGGCACGGGGGTTGCATGGCAACTTAACACCTTACATTATTATTAGTTCTTAGACTGCCTCCTATACAGCAACTGATTAACATTAATATTTAACGTGACAAGAAACAACATGGCATTTAGGAACATACTCTTTACATGACCTAAAATTAAAACTTAGTTACCTATGTAGTATTTTAACTTCATAAAAAAATCTTGTTAGGTACTATGAATATGTATTAGGCTTATGTATGTAGGTATGTAAGTACGTCTGACAAGCAGACATATTATTCGATTTCAACATTTGAATTAAAAAAAATATTACTGTAAAATACGCGAGATCTAAACTGACTTTCATTCTTTACTATTTCTACGTATTTAAGATCTTTATATGGGCGATTCTCTGTAAGCTCGTAATCGGCTGTCCCGACCGATTTTTTCAAAAAGTTATGTAATTATTTAAAAAAAAATCACTCCTAATGAAACATTAACCCCGAAACTTTACGGGCCCATTGTTTTTAGAACCATAACTATTTTAAGTTTTTTTCTAGACGTGATAGAAGCTCTAAAAACACAGTCCCCTGGCTGTCCCCATCACTGTATTCCCACCTAGAAATGAGATTTACGAAGAAGTTATTGAAACTACATAAATTTGGCAGTTAATACCATAAAGTAAAATTATTAAATTATACTATTTTCGTAAAAACAGGTCTCATTACGTATTTTATTTATTTAGTAAAGTCTTGTAAACTTTGTCCCCAGAATTTCTATACAGTCCCCTGCCAAAAATGTAAAGCCTTAATAAAAAAAAACTGTAATGTTTCCATACGTTTTTTTGAGTGAACCGAAACGTAATTGTTGTGAATTTGGCAACCTTGCCGATTACGGCGGTGAGACGCGATTTTGTTTAGTGTCAGAGCGTCATTTGTGAGGTGAACACGCGTTTGGACCGCTACCACATACAGTCCTCTGGTAAGTAATAATATTTCTGTTAATTACTTTAATTATACCTCTTTATAATTTATTGTTTTATTATTTATGTCTAAATTAATTGGTAGGTTCTTAAAAAACTATTTTAGATCAGTTTTGTAAACATTGTGAAATTTAACCGAAATACACAGTCCCCTGGCAACAGTCCTCTGCCTGAAAATGCAGTAGGGGACTGTTCTACACAACAGGGGACTGTGTATTTTGTGTATTGGTTATTATTTGTATGCATTGTTTGTGTAAATTTATCCGCTAGTCTGTTTTATTATTGAAATAATCATCAAAGTATCATTGCTTCGCATTATTTTCCTTTATAAACTTACATTATTTTACACAGGCTGATCGAACACACATGATATAATTACTAAAAAGATAAAGTTATACCGAGAGGAATTACTACAGCAAAAGAGAGAAGCAGAGCGACTACCAACCAAAGAAGAAAAAAATACCCTCAAAAGAGCAGAAATGAGAGAAAAGGAGAAGTTGAAATACCAAAATAAGAACCCCGACTGGTGACCAAATATTTGAAAAAAAAAAACCCTTTGAAGTACATCCAAGACAGCTCATAACACATTTGCAGGAAGATTTACTGATATTTTTGAATCACCAGCGAAATATTGTTCACCAATATAAAGCCATGAATGATTTGAAGCCAAACCTACAAGATGATGAAGTCCTGATCGTAATAAAACAATGTTTTTTTTATATAATGGCGACGAAATTCCAGATATTGAGAACTTTACATGGAACTACACCGAAAGTGGCCATGGCAAAGGTGCACCGGATGGTATCGGAGCAACGTGCAAAAGAACAGCTGATTTTGTTGTTAATTCTGGAGGCGCAATCGACGGTAAAGACATCCATCCAGGCAATGGTTGATAAAGTTGAAGAGGAAGCGTCCGATCAGATGGGTTTTAAAGGGACTTTAAATGTACAACAGGTCGCAGGTGTTTGTTCCAGCTCAATCCTCGGCCTTCCAACTAAATGTAAAACACGTACAATGAAAAGTCTAAGCAGTTTTTGCAACAGCGGATCTTGTGAGCGTTATAAGATCGGTAGTAACAACTTTGCTCTAAAACCTAGATGGACAGTAGAAGAAGTGTTTACAGAGTCCGAACCGGAAGATCTTGAATCTGCTGAACCTGAATTGACACCTACACTAAATAAGTCCCTTTAAAGATTAGATGATGATATAGCAGGAACGAGTGGCATTCGGAATTCATGTTACAATACTGGAGATTACGTTCTTGTGAAATTTCCAGCTAAAAATGTAGAATATCGTTATCCTGCCGTAATTAATAAGGTTGATGACGATGAAAACGACTTATGTGTTACTTTCCTCAAGATTTGCAGACCAAAAAGTGCAGACTTTAGACTAGATGATTTCAGACGTGGCATTTGATCAAGTTATGCAAAACTTGGATAATCCTGACTTGATTGTAAAGGGAAAGAGAATCCTACTAATATTATAAATGCGAAAGTTTGTGAAGATGTTTGGATGTTTGTTACTCAATCACGCAAACCCGTCTGAACGGATTTGGATGAAATTTGGCACACAGATAGATAACCTAGATTAGCACATAGGATACTTTTTGTCCCGGTTCCCGTGGAATAATTTCCGACCTCCACGCGGGCGAAGCCGCGGGCGCAAGCTAGTATTTTATAAGTTTTCTACTCAAGTAGACGTTTTTGAGCACTATTTTAAAAAAATGTTAAGTTCATTGTGATTAAAATGTTTCTAGCACTTATGGTAAATTTTTGATATGAATGTTTAAAGAAAGTTATGTTTTCTGTTGATTTTTTCTAACGAAAATTAGTTGATTATTGATACGCAAATATGCCATAAAAATAATAAATGATTGATTAATGTAAAATGCCTTTTTTCTAAGTACAATTTCAAAACAGTCACGTTCAAAACAGTCCCCTGATGCCTCAAACAGTCCCCTGTCATGATTTTTTCGAAAAACGCTAATAACTCGGAAAATACGTATAAATTCAGTGGGCCTCCTTATCTAACTAAAATTATAGTTAATTTTCTTCGAAATAGAACACGGATTTTTAGCAAATGTTAAAAAAAATTGCCAGGACAGCATTTGTATGGGACCTGTACGAGCTTACAGAGAAATGCCCATATTACGATATAAATTCAATAAATCACTAGGTTCTCTCAATATTAGCTTTTACTAATCCACATAAGTTATCTATCTTTTTCGCAATAATGCTATGCTGCATTTTTAAGTAAAAATAAAAACAAAAGTATTGAAAAGCTAAATCATACAACCGAAACTTCTCAGAATTCATACGAAATACGGATGGTACAGACTAGTAACACGCCCGAGGCGCGATCCTAGCAAGCTGCGTTTCACGCGCTTTGTTAAAATAATATCAATTGACATGCAAAGGAATTGCATCAAGGGCACGCGTCATATTCATAATCATAGTCAGCGAACTGGGCGCGCGGCTCAGTGGCCCTACGGCCTAAGAACGAAGTCCGTCGTTTCGGTCGAAGTAACGGGCGTTTCCAACTCCGTATCACTTACGGACAGAAGATTAGTTTAGAGCCCGAACTAACAATGAATGACAACACCATTTGACAGCTGTCCCTACTCCCGCTATGTTTTTGCCCGTCCAAAAAAGTTAGTTAATTGGCTGTAGGATTCACTAAGAAATTTTCAAACTACTTTCGGACGGGCCCGTATCTTCGCTGACGGAGTTAGAGAGTAGGCCAACAGGCACCGCTTATACGTTGTTACTAGTCTCATTAGCTGTATATTGGGTGTTCTATACAGCGTTTTGATCGGTACTTAAGCCGAGACGTTCGCCGTACAGTCTGAAAATCCGGAGCAGGTGCGCCGTGACGTCGTGCATGCGCGGACGTCTCGGCGTCCGCGACAGCTGCTGTCAGCGCTCGTGGTTGTGCACCCCGGACACGGCGATCACCTCGTTGTTGTACGTCCGCAGGATGGCCGGGCATTGGAACTTGTTCCTGGCTGCGCAGTACCACAGCACCCTCGGCTGGTTCCTATACGCGTTATGCGGACGGTACACGTAACCATCCAACGACAGTTTCGGGTAACCAGTGTGCGTGTGTATGACTTTCACTGGAATATGGTAATATTGTTAGTTAACTCGACAACCATACTAACTACATTTCCTTTAATTTAGAAACAATTACCTTAAAATCAGCTTACACCAAAGATTTGTAAAAAATAAAACGAAGTATTTAACCTTTAACGTTTTTCTTAAGTTCTATTCTAAAATATAATGAGTTACTTCGGTGGGTGATGTAAGTACTTCTTTTTCCATAACTATTCATAATATTTAACTAATAATAACATAATTTAATATCTTAGGGCTAATATAAATCGTTTTATTTGATCGCAACATTGATGCAAATATAAAGAGGTAAAAATATTGAGCAGAGAGCTATTTCATTTCCTAAAATAGTCAGTCCAGATTGAACATAGTGAGTACATCAAATGGTGTAGTTATTGTTCCTGCAGAAATGTCTCAGTTCTGTGAACACAACTGTCTTGCCGCTAGTGTGCAGGCGGGCTCCGCAGCCGCGCGCGCACATCCAGCGTCGCTTGCGCCTGTAGCAACCATCCAATTTATACCAGTACCCGCCCATCTTCAGTAACTCTTCCTCTGTGTCCTCCGACATCGGCATCGACGGTAAAACTGCCCAAGAATTTATACACAAGTTACAGAGTCAAACATTCCATTCTACAAGGTGTATTGAAGTAACATTTACATTACAAAAGTTGGCAACCATATTCCAATATATCGAATCCCAAATGCACGAATTGGCGTCGATTCAAATACGGATCCGCTGCCTATAAGCGTTGATAACAAAATCGATTCTTATACCCTGAATAGATGCGAGAAACGTGGCCCTAAGGAACTTTCGAGAGTAGAAATAAAAAAACGTATTGTTCAGTATACGTCTTTTATAAATATAAACAAAAACTAAATGATTTTACAATGATTAACTTAGATAATAAATAAATGTATAATCAGTACAATAATACTATTATTTCAACAACAAAAAATATAACAACTAGGTAAAACTAATAAGTCTAAAATACTTTGGCATAGGAAATAAGATCTTTGAAAGGTACTGAGTATTAATTCATAAATTCCAGTCGAGTATTTAAATAATAATAAATTCTTACCTAATTATGTCTCGTAAATACAATATAAGTACGTACGTTACTACGGAAAACCTGTTACATTGCCCTACGATTCCCCACCCTACTGTACATATCTACAATAATATATGGTCGTATAAGTTTCTAATATAAAAACTATGCTCGTATTACTTTGTTCATAAGCTGGTATATTATGTCTACACAGTCTACCTCTACGGCTAAATACGTTACAAATCATAAATATTGGAGTATTTCGTAACGTCGTCTATCAGTCATTCCGCACACTACATGGCGGTCAATAAATAGAATTTTTATAAAAAAGCATCAACAAGACGGCTACGCTATCATTAAAGCTATACAGTTTGTATACATAATTTCTAAACATTTTGGTAAGAGAATATTGCACATTCACGTTATACATTGTTTTATATAATATCGTGTAATTTCCTAATAAATAGCCGCTAAAGCATAACAAGGCGACGTTAAAGCGTCTACAGCCACCCGTTTTATAGATTCCAATAGTTTCCAAATAGTAATGTATAAATACACTCAAAAATCGTATATCAACGTTGCGTTTGATATCACACAACGTACTGTCTATGTTTAATGGAAGAATAGATGAAAGTCGAGAGACATCTCGACTAATGTATTGTAACACGACGGAGTATTCGAGATCCATACAGAGCTAATTGTTGAAAGAGAGAAAACGACCCACTCTACTTTAATTATTAACTCAATCATCCGGCGCAATATTATAAAATTACCAACTAAATCTAGAACATTTATAGTATACATAGATAAAGGAATTACATTGACCTTTGGCATAACTACGTAAAAATAATAAGGCTTCCGAAATTACAAAGAAACAAAACTCAGCTTCAATTCCTTATTTGGATACTTGTAGCGTATGAGCCAATTTTGTTCCTTCATAACACAAGAACACTAGATAACAAATGGTGGTCACTAATGTGACGCACGTGTAGGTGGTGCGACGCTCCAGGTGCGCGTCAGTGCCTGCTGTCCAGCAGGCCGCGCACAAGGAGGTCGCGCCAGGCCTAGAGCAGCAGCGCGGCGTGCGGCGCCGGTGGCACCAGAGGCGCCGGCGCCGCCACCGCGGCCACCAAGCGCGGCGGCGGGCTCGCTACTATCTTGTACTTGCCCATCGGATCCACTTGAAAACGCCTCGACTCATGCTTAGCAGGATTGTATGTCGCCGGATGATTGTGTGAGCCTCGAAAGTATACCAAACGTCCGTCTCTCAAACATAAGGCAACTTGACAACGCTCTGCTTTCTGGTAGGACCTCGCACACCTCCAGGTGACCCGGCGAGGGTGCGACCCTCCGTCCTCGTAGAATATGTGTCCATCGGCCACTAAATGCAGGCCTCCGCGCGCTGAGCGGATGTAGAACCATCCTGAAACGACGGACCGGTTAGACCTTGTTGCGTCAAACCCACATTCGTTACTTATTTTTACCAAATTAGTGTGGGGTGCGGGAAAAATCAATACAGCGTAATCATTCATTTTACAAGAAATACCTTGAATAGACGCCCGTTTTCCTCCTCCACAATCGTTTAGCAAATTTTATTTCTGATTGTGCAATCTCAAGTGTACGCAGCTTATAATTTCTTGCAAGTTTCTTATTGACATTCTTTTATTTGTAATCTAGATGGCTCAGCATAAAATGGTAGCCAGTTCTAGATGGCTGATTGTGTTATAGAACACGAACTTAAAGCAATTTGTCTCGTCCTCTTATCTGTTGATAGTCAGTAAGGTGAATTCACCGTACTTCGTGATAAAATGGTTAATAATATAATTTACCAATATTTTCATTTTTATTTTTTACTAGCTGACCCGACAGGTCAGACGTTGTCCTATCTTAACTATGAATATTGAATCCGCATTTTATATATAATGTTACGCGCAACTTTCTTAATTGTTTCTTTCATAAGAACCTTCTCCTGACAATAACCAACACAACAAAAACAAGAAATAGCAAAATTGGTTCACCAGCTCACGTGTGATGCCATGACCAAAGGAAATAGGGATTCATTTATATATGTAGATTAAGACTTAGCTTAAGTTTCGACCAGAGTCATGCGAGGTACATAGGCACAAACAATCATAGCTTCTTAATCTGCATAATAAGAGTTATACCTATCGGTTTTACAAAAGTAAGTCAACTTGTAATGAATTCCGTGGTCACCTTACTACAACTTATAAATAATAATAATATTTAACTTATCAATTACAAATAGGTAATCCACATATTATAAAGCGTACAAATATTATTCATACAGGGTGGCAGGGACAGCGACGCGCTAACTTAACCATGAATTTAGCACGAGTCTAGACGTTCTAGCGTATAAATTTGTCGTCGCATAAAAACAAAATCAGCTGTTTCTTAGAAAAGTTCAATACCTACGCGGTCAAACGGCATGGGACAACAAAGTTTGTTTTCCCAAAAAAAAAAACAGACAAAACAAACAACGCAGGGTTTTCAGAATCATGTACAGAAGCGACATCGACGCGCAAACTATACCCATGGTTGATGTGCCTGCCACTATGTATATACATATACGACCTATTAAAAAACAAAACGATTTAAGATCTGCCGTTTCACTGTTTGTATATATTCATGAAATAAGTCTACTTCGGTCGATGCCAGAAAGCATTTGACTATTAACTTTGAGGGTGCAAGTGGATCTACAGCTGTTCTGTTAAATGGATAGATTCCCGCTTTTTCGAAAACATGTTGGATGGTGTGAACCTTTTTTAAAAGCAAGAGTAAAAAAAATGTGGAAATCATAGACCGTGGCAACGGCGCAAATATTCTTCATTTCGAATGCTTATATTTCAGTTCTTCAGGCTACTTGTAGAGGTCGATGAATGCTGACATCAACTGGCTGAAGAATAGCGCACGTGTGTGAAGGTATTGGGAGCAGTATTTGATCGAGCGTATTCCAGCACAGATGGCACAATGTAACTGGGGTGTGGGTCCTGCTGGTGGTATACATTGACCAAAGAATGTGATCCAAGAACAGATCACTATTGATCCCCTTATGGAGAAAGTGACAGTGCTATAAGTGCCCGTTCACCTGCACCTTGGATGATCCGAATGATCCCACTGATGCCACAATAAACGCGGCCACCTACTGGGCTCTATAAACTATACAGGAAAAGATTTATCCAGTGCGCAAACTGTAACCATGAATTCAGAATACCATTCTAGAACCCCCAGCAAAGAAATTT
Source organism: Antitype chi (assembly GCA_947359405.1). Taxonomy (NCBI): domain Eukaryota; kingdom Metazoa; phylum Arthropoda; class Insecta; order Lepidoptera; family Noctuidae; genus Antitype; species Antitype chi. The sequence continues at coordinate 16,144,975 of OX375820.1, read as the reverse complement.
TTCGTCGGTTTTACAAAAAAAAAATCAGCTGTTTCATAGAAAAGTGCAATACCTACGCGGTCAAAATGTATGGAACAGCTGTTTTTTTTTGTGTATCCGACGAAAAATTTCCTAAAGAAAACTTTTCCTGTATACTAAAAAAAAGGTGTACGAGTACCATCGACACGAAAAGAAGAAGATGGAGAAAGGTTGACTAGAGGTGTAAGTTCTGGTATGACTGTCACGTCACACCTTTGAATGTAATGAACGGCGGGAAAAAAACAACCTTCCGCATTTATCCATATAACGTTGCTGCCGCACCTTTTTCTGTGTATGTTCTATTGTAGACAATTTGTTTTCCAAGATTTGTCTCTCCTTTACCGAGTTTGTTGACAAACATCAGACCGGTTACATCGCAATTCCATATTTTATCTGGAGAAATGTTTAGTTCCGATAACGTTTTCTCTTTTTCAAATAAAAATCTTCCTTATCAACCAGGTTCGAATAAAGTGCTTTGCCATCTGATATTTTTTCCGATATTTGTAAAGCCAACCCATACCGTTACTTATACTTTATCCAGCAGTTCCAGCCTGCAGAACCTTTTTCATTATTGAATGAGTAGATTATGTTCGCAGCTTTTGCTAAACATAATGCAATTTGCTTTATTTGAGTTGCTGAGAGAACAAAACCAATTTCTTGCATCTCAACAATGTACGCCAAGAACTTTTGTTCTAGTTCCACAGGTAACGCAAACGGTCGTCCCATCTTGGGCATCACAATCTGTGCATCTTGATTCCTCTCTCGTGGAGTTCAATACTTGCTTACATTCTGTTTTTATGTGGTTCATGGAATGTCATATAAGTTAGAAGCTCTTTTAACCGTCATTGACGAACTCAAAACACTTTCAACGGCGCTTTTGATATCAAACTCCGAGTTCTTTCTCTATCTTTTTTCCGGGTCGTCCTTGATATCTGAAAGCAAACAGGCAAAGGACAGCAATAAAAACGTACATTTTAAGTTTGTATCTATATCCTCTCAACACATGTTCAATATCAGAAAGCACCAGATTTTACAGCTTCTCACTCAAATGTGTGACCAGCTTAAACAAAGTTTTACGTAATAAATCAGTGATAACAGAAAAGTACAACCTCAAAGTCGGCTTTTAGAGATAGAAATTGAATGTGCTTAATTGTACATACAACGTAAATTTAACAAAGCTCTTTTGTACTAAACCATGCAAACCACCACCGGTATGCCATTCGCTTTAATGTAAAATAGGAATTCTTGGCTACTAATGAAAAATACTCACGGTTATATTTTAAACCTGTGTGTTACTTGCACAGATATCACTCAAGGACCAGCACGCTAATTATTTCAAAGAATATTATATAATTTACCAAATAGAAACTGGTGTTTTTGTAAAAGAAAATTACCACTACACTAACTCCAAACCAAAGCGTTATCGTTAGTAATGAAAAGTACTCAATTGATGTAATTAAATCATCAGGATGTTTACAGACTGTAAACTAAAGAAAGTCCTTAAATAATTATTATGAGCACGATTGCTTGATGATACCGACAGGCAGCTAGACTTACACAACATATATTTGAAGTTAGGTGTCAAAATGAAAGTCCAATGTTACTTCAGCGCAATATAATCGTTTCTTTGTACCTATACACAAGAGACGCGTCTCTACTACCAGCTACACAGCATAAACATTCTCAGATCGACCACCGCCGCTTATAGCTACCATAATTCCATAATACTTTCACGACTAAACATAATAATAGCAATAAAATGTCTTATCACAATAAAAATAATACTTTAAAAATAATACTTCAAGGTTAACATATAATCGTATACATTTCGTATGGTACTTAACATAACTGGTGTGGTTAACTTTCAGGTTAACTTTTTTGTTGTGAAAACACTCCCCATTAGAACACCTAACGGTTTAATAAACGCTTAAGTACTCAAAAAATAATATAAAAAAGTGTATAATTAAAATTTGTAAAATAAATCTTAAAATATTTAGATCTCACTAAAGAACAAACTTACAAACTACAACGTATACATGAGTATTATTATTTAGTCAATTGTTCAATAAATGCAGTTCCTACTTTAACAAGTTGTTATACATTACTTTCCTAATCGTATACATGACATGACTTCGTAACATTCCCTCTATGACCTAAGCGCCCGCTGACAACATAACCTGACATTCGTATAGTCAAACCGAAACCAACCTCTCCGGAGACCTCGCTCCCATGCCAACAATCGTAAATTGTATGTACAATTCACGAATAAAATTGTAAAAAAATAAATGTAAAATAATGTATAAAAATACTTAGGATATCATAAGAGAACTATCACTTTGTACAGTACACTACAACTAGACCGCCTGGTTCGGAAGAGCAGAGCTGAGGGCTGAGGCAGACGGGCTCTGCTGGCCAGTGCTGGCTTCCCAACAATCAACTGTGAGAGAGCATCTTGCGGTTAGTGGCTGTAGAAACTTTCCAAACCTTGTTTTCATTTGACTCACTAAAAGCTTCCTTTGTAGAGGCCACTAACACCAAGACAAAAATTCAGTCTCAAATAATTTGAACCCAGACGGTCTTCACTAGAACTTATTATATAATCGTATACTTTACACAGCGCAAAAATATCTACCAATTAAATGTATCTACTGAATACAGTAAGTATAATATAGGTTATACATCATAATAATCTCTTTGGAGAATAAGATAAGAGGATAAACGTGCAAACTATAGTTTGCAAAATCTCAATTGCGTATACATGCAGTACCTATGTAATCGACAAAACGCGTATACAATGTTCAAGTCTAGACCACCGACGGAAAGGCACAAGAGCAATTTGACTTTCCACTCAAAACAATAGTCTAGTCGAGCTAAATAACATTCAATTTTCAAACTCCTGATCAAATATATCAATAATTAGTCCTAACACACGTTCTCCGTTCATCCTAGCGTTGAGATCATAATCGGTGCCGTATCCTACCTCGTTTAGTTCGCCGGTGGTCGTATCGTTGACAGACAAATTGACTAATCAGATCTGCCCTTCCATTTCATAAGCAGACGTGCTTAGAACATGGGCGTGAGCGGCGTGGCGCGCACGCCACACGTGTGCGCGCTGTTCATCTGCACGACGCGCAGACCGAACGTGTGCACGGCGGCGCGGCAGCGCGGGTTGCGCGAGCAGCGCCACCATACCTTGCCGCTGGCCGCACGACCGTTGAAGCAGAACCTGTGCGCTCCCACCTCGATAGCAGGCTTGCCCCTCTTGCTCAAGCAGTAGCGGAACTGTCCGGGGAAGCAGGGGAACGGAAACGGCAGACCTAGCGTCGGCGGCGCCTCCGGGGCAGGTGGTGTGCCTGCAACTAATCACCTTACTGTTAATGTCTGCCTGTGTTGAACAGCTTCAACTACGTTTTGTAAACAAAAATGACGATAAATTATTCTGTTTTAATGTTAACTAAGTAGGTAGGCAGCGTGACATCAGGTATAAAGACAAAATAAAACAAAAGGATAAAATCAACGAGTCGTATTTCAAAATCAAAACATTTATTAAGCTTTACAAGCACTAACAATTTGATTTTTTTTTGTAATTCAAATCACAATTCGATATTGCACGATACATTTTGCCTACCTATAGCACCACAAAGTTAATTTTGCTATTCCGAATAGCACCAAACTGGGGTGCACTTACGATGTTACGGACAGTTGGACATACAAACATTAGAAAGACATAAGTTTTAATGACTAGCTTATCACGTGAAGTAAGATTTCATTTTGACTTGAACGGTGGAAGTACGTTTGTTTTTTATGTGTTTAACGCGCTTGCGCTTCTTGATGGTGTCGTGATCGTGGTGGTGGCCCATGGCGATGATGCGGTTGTTACTGGTGACGGCGTAACATTTGCAGCCGTGGTCGGACTTGATGCAGAGCCAGTAGGTTCTACCGGCTAACACTTTCCCGTTCCTCCTGAACCGCCAGCCATCCACCACCAGCACTGGGTTCCCATATCGAGACACACTCCATTGCGCTGAAAGCATATTTTCGCTACCACTCTAATCGGATCATTATATCGAGATGGTAGGATTCCTCGCCCAAATAAAACGACCGCGTACGAAAATATCTTATATTTAATTACACCACATTTCAAAATATTGCTTACCATCTAATTCCTTAAAACGAAATGAGTATAAATTACAATTATTGTATCGTAAACAAACACTGTTAAAAATACTGCTTGAGATCTTACTATTATACCTTGAAAGGTTTTCGAATCGAACTAAATTCTACAATAACAAGACACGTTATTCATTCACATTACATAAAATGTCATAATTAATTATAATATTTAGGGCCTTCTGTATTAGATTCTATTTCAATAGCATAAGGAAAAAGCTATGGAAAATAGGTACATGAAATATTTAATGCCCATAATCTGTTTGACTATAAAAAACAAATGTTTGATTGAATGGTCCAGTACAACATAATGATTTTGAACCTAATTATTTAGACCAGTGAAGGTTAAAATAACAATTCAAGGTGCATTGATAGTTCCTCAATACAATAGAAAGAAATAAAAGTAATAGAAAAATTGTGCTACGTTGCAAAATTCATGTTAAATACTATCTTGTTTTATATAATCTTGTATAGAATACATAATTGATTTAATATTTTTATTCATTACATTTCATAGTGATTCAGTAACATGCATACAGTTTTTACGCCTGAAACCTTATGATTCACGTAAGGTTTTAAGATGATAAAAAAACTAAGAAATCAAAAGAAAAGACTCCAGAAATCAAAACCATTTTAAAACATATTTCGAGCGACCGGAAGTACCTAACTAACGGTTCTTATAAAAAGTCTTCTGGTGAGGAGTAAGATACGCATACTATAAACTGAGATATAAGATAACCGATTAAAAAGAGACCGTGCAGACCACTTCCAAATACAATGCTACCAAAATATAATTTCCAAAATGCTGTTGTATAGGAATAAAAAATATTTGTTGGAAAAGTCGAATAGCTCTGATCAATCGGCTCTTTCACAATGTCTCATTTTTAATCTAAGTATTTAAATAATAACCACTAAGTCGACAAAACAAGTGAACCTTGTAAGATTCCTAATATTAAAATCGGCAATTGTACACATGATTTACAAAATATGTACTAAACTACGAGTGTCTTAAAGCGGTGCAATGAGAGCCAGTTATTGAGAGAGCGAATGTGCTGAAAACTTTTTTTTTCGGTTACTTTTTAACAACAGATAAGCACCCTAATTGCGTAATCTGAATCATTTTGAAACATATTGCTGAACCATTGGCTTCATATGTTCGAAAAATATGTCTGCTCAACAACGTTAATAACGCAATGAATATTGTTGAACTGTCAAAATGAAACGGATTATGGTTGATCGTGTGTTACGCAATTAGGATGAAGGTCTTTATTTCAAATCATATCTGTCAAAAACATGAAGTAGGTAAAGCAATATGAAATACATATCAGTCAGTGACTTACCTAACAAATGGTTCCTGAAATTCTTCTCCGTAGCAGATAAGATTATTATAATAATAAGCTAAGACAAAACACGTAAATTCTAAAGGAATGCATTTTGTAAATATCACGATTACTACGTCATGGTTTTTCACAGCCACTGAAGCCACTGGGTAAACAGTTATATGGCCAAATATGCCACATAACAGCATTCCGGTATGGGTCTCCCAATGCCTTTCTTTGTAGACATTTAGGAATCAACGGTGCTTACATAAAACATCTTCAAAAACTTATTGATCTTTATTCTCCTATCATTAATTTTCTTAACTTGATATAAAAATTCTTGCATGCTTTCAATTTTTACGACTTCGTCATTCAAAAGCGTTCAAGTTGTGGCGAACCTTGCTCACCAAAGGAGCATTCCATATCTTAAACTTATTTTCGACTAGACCAGTGGCATTAAAATTATCAGGGGTAAAATTTGGTGTATGTGTATGGTGACCCTTCACGCGAACGAAACGGCCTTCCATCGTTGTCTGGACTCTGCAGAGACAGCCCCTGGTGTCCTTATCACGGCATGCCCAGTTCAATTTGTCTCGGTATTGATTATTTACCCAAAATTTATTGTTTCGGAATATCAGAACCATTTTCCCAGCCCTGGACGGTAAGAAGAAGGCCTCTGCAAAAATTAACGTTACATTAATATAGATATCAGGTTGAAGTAGAGGTGGTTGCTTTCAAATAGCAACTTTACCACAATTACATACGGACATTTTATGAAAACAGAACTATACGCACGGGTAGGTACATTATTTTACACTCTTTAGAACTAGTATTCGTATTAACGACAAAATAACTCCAGGAACTGTATTACAATTTGTAAAATACATCCCAGATAAAGATGAAGTTTTCATCTAAACAATTTGGAGTTCAAAGGATCAATTTTTTTTTTCAGTTTTGTAACGGAAAGCAAACAGTGGCAGGTATATTCAAAATAATTCAACAATTAAACTGAACAAATTTACTAGCCACTACATTTTTCATAGATTACTACTTAGATATTTATTAGTGAAGCCAAACTTAACTATAGTCAGGGTTAAATTGATTCAATGAACATTTTTTTTTTAACTATAGTTTTTGTGTTGTATCACAGTATCCTACGGGCCCTACAATAATAATAATGAATTGCTTAAATATACGGAATCTACAGATTTTTCGGATTATCGTTAGCATTATCGGTATTATAACGCTGAAATTCAGTCCACCTCCCTGCGAGAGGCGGAGATTCCATCCACCACGCATGTGGTGCTGATTGGTAGATGTCACATGTTCTCGTAGTTCTAGGACTTTTAAAAACTTCACAAATTATACGCAAAAATATGAAGATATTTTATATTAAAAAAATGAATTATTCTTTTAATGATACAAAAGCGCTTTAAGGTGAATGCGCAGTGGTAGACCGCGAAATTCAAATTTTCTTAGGTTTTTGCAATTTTCAGGTCAGTATCAGGTTGTATCCTGATCAAAATGTGATTTGCGAATATAACAGGTACGTGTTTACAGAATTATAGTCATTAGAATGTCTAATATATCTCTTATAAGTTAGATTTCTTCCACAAGCACTTTTCCATAAGAAATTTGTTCTTATGGAACAAATCTAACTTAGAAAGATGTATTATTGATTCTAATGATTATAAATCTGTAAATACGTACATGTTATAGTCGCAAATCATATTTTGATCAAGTAACAAGCTGACACTCACCTGAAAATTGCAAAAAACGTAACAAAATTTGAATTTCGCGCTCTACCACTGCGCATTCACCTTAAAGAAATTGTTATTGCCACTGAAGTAACAATTTTTTCAACGAAAACATTTACGAACAAAATCAACCAGGCAATGACATCGTAAAATTAAATAATCTTCTTAATTAAACATGGCCAATAAAACAATAATTAAAGAGTGATCATTTTCTTAGCAGTTTTACTGTAGAACTTGGGTTTCGGATGGTTATGCGTGTTGTCGAACCGGATGACTTCCCCGCGCTTGTTGGTACGTGCTGTCGCCCGGCAATTCAGGTTCTTCTTACGGGCGCACACCCAATAACCAGGAAGTGTCTCACTAAATGAGAACCCGTCGAGAACCAAGTTCTTCTTACCCCGTCCCGTCGGTATGTATGCTGCGTTTACCTTGCCTACAATGACAACGGAATTAAGAAGCAAGCGGTGTCTAATTTAACAAGAAATACGTGCTGAAAGGCTAAGTAAGAAATACAATTTGATGGATTACTTTTAGTATTTTTATTTATCTTAGAAAATATAAGATCTATTTAAAAAAGAGTAAGCTCTAAACATCTTAACTAAAGGAATCATGTAAATAAGTACATGGCTACAAAAATAGATTCAATTCTTGCTACTGAAGCGTAGCTATTAAGAATACACACATTATTTGGTAAGGCAAGCCTACATTTAGTCAGGGCCGCGCGTTATGAACGTCATCCCTCTTGTTTAACAACCGGGATGACGTCCGACCGCCAAACCCATGTAGCGAATTTAGAGACAAAATTCGTCAAAAATGTTCCCATATTCCCCCCCTAATTTATAAATGCGGAGTAAAGTTACAATCAATATTAAACTTTAGATTATCCATACATTTTTCGAGGTTAAATTTTCACAAAGTTTACAAATAAATGTAAAGTTTCACTTAAGGGGAATCTAGTCGCGGGCTCGAACTCACTGGTGGTCCTGGCTAAAAATCACGCTGTCTCACCAGGCTTCGTGTCCGACAGGGATAGTATCAGTGATGAGCAGTTGAGACGCTATTCTACACGCAAAACGTTATTGAGTGAGATGCAGGATCATTTAGTAAAACATTCGCGTAAAAAATTAAGAAAAGCCCTTTGGAAGATCGGGTTTTATGAAAAAACCATTGCATAAATCAATGACCAATAAAGTTGATTGAACTTTACCATAATTGAACTTTGTCGGTACCGACTTGGTTTTGGAGATTTTACACTTCTTTTACTACTTAACACGCCCAAAGTTAGGTTAAATTAGCAAGAAAAACGAATCTTGGTTGGGTCCTAACTTTTTAATGGCTTTTTATTTTAGCATTCTGTTTCCGTACAGACAATATTAATAATGAGACAAAACCATATCATGTTTAATTTTTGATGAACATTGTCGAACAGTGGAGTAATACACTTCCAAAGTTTGTATGGGAAAAATATGGACTTGTTCCACCTTAAAGATGGCACTTCTTCATTTGTAGATCTGGGAGACACTACTGTGTAATGTCGATATTTATACAGGGTATCCGGTAATTAATGGATAACCTTGAAATGGTTCATGCTAGAACTAATGGCCATTCAGAAAAAAACATTTTTATTTGTATTTAATCTGTAAAAAAAAAGAAAAAAAAAGAACAACCGACTTCCGAAAAACACTACAAAGTGAAAAATAACTTTAATTTCAGAAGGCAGTGACAAAAAATTCAAATACATATCCAAAGACAACGACTTTTTTTTACAGATTAAATACAAATAAAAATATTTTTTTTATGAATGGCCATTAGTTTTACCATGAATCATTTCAAGGTTATCCATTAATTACCGGACACCCTGTATAGGCCCAGGTGGTTTGCAAAGAACTGTTTTAGCTAGTCAGTTTCAAGCACAGACACATTATCAACATCAATCAAAAGTAGTGATAGTAGTCCTAATCATCATGATTATGCGTATCATAGAACGTTACCACATCATTATCAATGGTATATATATTAGCTGCACACTTCCCAAGGTGAGAACACTTCCACCTAGTCTTTCCATTACGCAATTGTTTATCCTTCACGAACGTGAACTTTCCTGTAGAAATCATTGGAGTTTGTCGTCGCGATGTCCTCCCAAATCTGAACTGCGACTCCGATTTGGGACCTGACAATTAACAACATGACACGATACAAAAACATGCATCTTTAAACTATGTGTAATTGCATGGCTTATTCGGCTGAGTACGCTATGACATGGACATAATGAAAATGGCGCATAGACTCGATTGCATGCGCATAGAAAATTTAAAAGAATATCAAACATTTCTTTTAGGGTCATTCTATTTACTAGGAGATCTTTAAAATGTATTACCGTATAGGGTTTTATTTTAACAAACAAAGACCATGTGTGTATAAATATAAATTTTAATTATTTAAATCTTAAGGAGTAATACTCTCGATAAAAGTAACGATGTCTTTCAAATCGATATTTATAAACATAATATCAAAATTACAGTACTTATAATAATAAAGCACAGCGAAAATTTTCAATAGGGAATGTTCAGTACATCAATTATTTTAATTGACAATATGGTCCCGTTGTTACACAAGGCACTTTCACTTAAATTTAGGGATTAACATACGCCAAATATCAACGTGTAATAAATACCTATTTGAGTTCATAACCTTACCATAAGTACATAAAAAATTAATTAATACAAAAACTATTTCTAGCTAATGATCGTATCTTATCACAAGTTGGCATTGACAGTGCATGTAAAGTACTTATTTAATGTCTTTTAACGTTCCAAGAGAACATTATAACAGTGTCCACGGAATCATCACTCGATTGCGTGATCGACTTTTTACCGCTCGGCGAGCATCTGCTTGTATCAATTAAAACGATAGTGCATAGCTAAATATCTATACATTTCATTTAACGGTGAAATAATGAGTAGTTCAGTTCATTTTTATAAATCACAATATACAATCTATGAATTCCAAAGCACCAGAGTAAACGATCGAGGCGGCAGTATACGATATGGAATGGAATCATCGCGAAATCGACGTTTCCTAAACAGTAGTCAACAATTTTTACCTTTTAAACTTACGTAACTCATATCAATACATTAAGAGCTATGTAAATTATTGTCTTAATTGCTTGAATATACTTAAACATAGTTTACGCTCAGTACCGCAGCAATAATAAATGCTGTCTTTTTTATTTACGCCAATTAATAAAAGACGTCATTCAATTTCTTGAGACTGCAGCGCGAGGGCGTCGAGGGTTGTTACTGGAGTAGCTACAATACCAGGAGCAGAGATGGTGTCAATTCCCTTGCGCGCGTTTGGCCGCCGAGAAGGCAGGCAGAGGGCGCGCGGCGGGTGGTTGTGCATCCCCTTCACGGCGACCACGTTGGACCCCAGCATGTGTATCCGCGCCTTACAGTTAGTCTTCTTGGAAGTACACCGCCATATGACCTTGTCTCTTAACTTGGACTCCTCACAGAAGGGGAACGTGTTCACCATCATGATCACTTTGCCGCGCCGCGACTTCAGAAACTTAATACCTGTGGGAGAAGCACACGTCAGAAAACTGAAGTAGAACAATATTTTGGTGTGACCCGAAACCAAACAGACCGTAACGGATACCCAGGGCAAAGGAAAGTTTAAGGTAAAATAAAACTAGCGGTTATTTATTTATAAGTACAATTTAATATGATTTCACAAAAACATACCCCGTACATGAACTAAAAATCCTATGATATAATGGTATAAGTATAAAATTACACTAATAATTATATAAGACTTGTATATGAGTAGTTAACACCTTAGAGTTTTTGAGGTAGATAGTTAAAATAGGAGCAGAGTGTTCGATGTGCGGTACATAAAACGAAGCCGTGGCGGTAGGGTCAACAATCAACACACGGTTATCATGCACTACCTACGAGATTCATAATATTAACAACATGAGCAAACATAGAAACAGCACGTGACTCCATCCTCAACACATACAAACATCGAAAAGTCGCAAAAGTTAAGGAGAGACAATAAATGCGAGGTAAATATTGTGTGAATATAATAAACAATATTTACAGCAAAACATGTAAAACTCCTCACGACAGCGATTATACATACATATAAACTCATAAATCGTATCTTATATAATTGACGTATATTGTCATTGCTCTAAAATATATTATACATACATATTAAACTTACAATTATTACATTTATAATTACATTTACCTACTAACTATCGCCACGGTTTCATAATAACATATATCGCCCATATTATTTGGCTTAGTGACAGTAATCAGGTACGATAGAGCGTGCCAAACGATCAACACTGACTGACAATATTGATGACAACTGACAAGAAAGCTTCAGACGAAACGGACACAGCAGCAATTCCATTCATCAAACCACACAGATACAGTACACACTGGGACATCGTTTTATCTGAAGCCGGTCTTGGAGTAAGCACGCACTGCGAATTCTCACCGCGCGATTTATCGCGCTCGGAAATAAATCCGAGTAACAATTTCGTAATTACTTCACTGTTAAAAATTTGACACGGTCTATAATAACGCTTATATAAAATGGTCAATATTAAGTAAATTCACACACATTAGACCTCCGTAGAACTAAGTCATCTAAATAACAATTATAATTAGTAAAAATTTGTACTTAAATCAGAGTCATACATACAAAGCGGATCCTCGTTCTCATCGCCTTCGTTCTTGCATTAGTTATCTTTCGACAAGCAACAAAGTAGTTAAAAACAATTCATAAAATATATTCAGACAAGTCTCAAAAAGAACCTTTAATAAGGTTAATTAATTTAAAAGTCGTTAACAGTGAACGATCGTGTAAACTAAGTAAAGAGGTAGTTGAGTTTCGATAATAACTAGAGGTAGTGAGGCGCGCCGGACCCTGCGCGGCGGACCGCCCCGGCGCGCCAGTTCCTAGTCTAACGCTAACCTAATCTTACGCTACGACACCTTACTCGAGTAAAGCTTCTGAGTATTCATTCTTGTATAAAATTGTATAATTTAAAATTTAAACTAACATGTAAAACCCGTATAAAAGTGAAGAGGTAGATGATTGAGCTTAAGTACTTTTTAAATCAATCCTAAAGAGCAACACGCTGATTGCTCAAGACAAATGCCTTTCGAATATCTACTGTAAAATTCTTATAGATTAAAGAGGCGGACATCTAAATGTCTAAGTAGCAATAAGTATCTGAAAAGTGTAAATTTTATAATTCTCAAAATAAATTAAGTAATTCTAAGTACAGTCCAGGGGACGTCATATTGCTTAATTTCGAACGAGTTTTCTCTAAATCAGTCACCGACGCGTCGTCAGCGACCGCAGCGCGCGGTCGCTGACCTTACCTTACACTCGTGTCGACAGCTGACTTGGCTGCGTTCGCATGGCGCACCAACCTGTCCTGCCTGACATGACCTCCTGTGAATATCGCGCAATGTCCGCCTAGCGCTACTGGATGATACTGCATACTGCACGGGTCGTAAACATTAAATCAAACGCTAAAGCGGCCGTGTTCCTGATAATAACCACCTGCCTAAACCTGACATCAATACGAGCTGACACCGTTATACATTCAGAAGTTCTTACATATATAACATCCTTACTAGCCCTATTCGATTCGATAAATAGCCCACACCTATACGGATAACTTTATGGATCTCGACGAGACCGCCTAACCTATTACGACACGACGTGTTCACTCGTATTACTGGTTGTCTTCTGTGTTCCCGTCACTGGTCGTCGTAACATCCAATACACCACAACACCTACTTATATGCTGACATACATTCACATTACCGATACTGAATAACCAACAATAGCCTTCGCTGAATCCTAAGTAAACGACACCTTATCCCCTCATAACTTACCTAATCATATTTAAATCTACATCCATTATGCTACATTCGCCAAAAGGCGGTTAGAAAATATCGAATACTCGATTATCATTGTCAAATCGCTTATAAATTAATCGTGAACTCGTGTGAAAATCGATCGATGTTCGTGTGATGCCTCTTGTAGTATCTAATCCTCCTCTTTGCACGGGGTGTCGACGAGGAGCGGTTTCGCAGAGTTGTTGTGCTGCGCAGACGGCGGCAGCGCGTTCGGTGAGGACTGCGCAGGCGGGCCGCCGGGCGCCGCGGTCCCGGCGGCGGTCGCGTTGGCGGTGGCCGTGGCGTGCGCGGTGGCGGCGTACAGCGCCAGCGCGTGCTGCAGCTGCAGCAGCTGGTGGTGCGGGTCGAGCGGCGCGGGCGCGCGGTGACCAGACTGGTGCGGCGTGCGCACAACGTAACGCCCGTCCGCGAAGCGACGCACGTTCGGAGGAGCGTGGTTATGCGCATAACGAGAACGTACAATGCGCTCGTGACCTTCTGGGCCCTCGGTGTTAACGTCAGCTAGACAACGTGATGTGAGCCGCGAAGAGCAGTACCATTGCTTCCTTCCATGGGCCAAGTTGTTCTTCAGACGGAAAGTGTAACCCCGGTGGAGAAGTAGACGACCCTTGCCTGCGCGGATGAAGCGCGCTATACAAAAAAAAACAAAAACTGTTAGTAATTAACTCGAATAACACCACCGAAACCTTATCCTAATTAGCTATCCCACGTAAAATCTTTATCTAGAACAAATTGCTTTTATAAACAGCACATATTTCACGTGGAGTAACACATATAAAACTAAGCATGCATTCACTTATTAATAAATAGTCTTTACCAAAGATTGAGAAGTGTACATACTCGTTAAACCTTTTTACAGATTAGTCACCGAAAAATAGGAGATCGCAATAAAACCAAAGTCAAGAAGTTCATTCGTATATTCTACACAAAATGAAAAACCTGATTGTGTCAATATTTTTATTCAGCACATTTACACATACTATACACATTACACAGCTCTTGAATATTTTTTGTATACATTTTTACAATTAACCACTGTTTAGGAAAAAATAATGTTTTATATTTCTCTTGGAGAAACAATAATTTCATGAGCAAGAAAATTTGGCACAGATCTTTGGCATTCGTTCTGTTTACGATGAGCAAATTTCGTACGACCGAAACATTTATAAACAATAATACCAAAAAAGTTAAAACAGGGAAGACTAGAATTTAACGTTTCATTACCTTCTAATTCTTATGTAAACTTATTATAATATTTTCTATGAGGTAATTGATAATTTGAAAATAACCTCTTTTATTTTATGAATAACACACTATTATAAAATTCAACATAGCCTATCTAACAACAAACTGAGACCGTAGTATATATAAATAGTTGTATGAGCTTATTATCACAATTTTTGGTAAGTAAATAATTGTACTTGTTTTCACTAGAATTACTTCTATGGCACATTTGAACACAAATAAAGAGATCACATTTACTATTCAAGACCACTACATATCAATTCTATTGAATTGAGTCTTAATCTCCTACATTTTTCTTTACGCAGAAGTAAAAATTTATAACAAAATCATTACCTCTCTAACACCAGAATGCAAATGAAAGCTAATACGGGTTCCACGAGTCGGAACTGATGACTACTTTCTTGATATGAGGCTATCGATGGTTTTCTAATAGATAGTACTAATAACGTACTAACCAAGCGTTGGGGTCAAAATTTGGCAGACGAGGGACTAGTAAGGGAGTAGGGGGGGAGGAGGAGCCTGATGCTGGTGCTGATGTAGAGGTAATCAGCTGTGTAGATTGAGGATTGATGTTCGGTGGTCGCCGTCCACAGCGACCGGCGTGGTTGTGTTCGCCGACCAGTTTGTGGAGGGTTCCTTTTTGGGTGTAGGCCTTGCAGCCGCAGCCGCCCATTGTGCACCGCCAGCGCACAACGCCGGAGCGCATCGTATGCGCCGCGTAGAAGCTGCGCCCGCGCACCCACAGCCGCGGCCGCCCACCCGGACCCACGCACAACCTCACGTACTTGTTGGCGTCTAGTAAAACAACCACACGACATTTCATCAATTTTGTGTACAAGAAATTAGAAGTAATTCTGCAAGCAACATGCAACAAGCTAGTGTTAATTTCCCTCGTAAGCATTAATAAAAACATTAACAGTGAAAAATTGTAAATGTTATATATTGGAAATTTTGAAAGCACAAAAATTTACGTTCATTAAGTATGGTGAAACATGATATTATATGAACTGAAATAAAGGTTATAGGTATACAGAATACATACACAACAACGGCGTCGGTTTAGTATAATGGTACGTTTCGCATCCCTATTGCAGCCGAACTTAAGAAACAATTTGTGTAACAATAAAATTATAAGCACACTTATTGCTTAGTTCTTTGTAAACTAACAAAATTATTGCTATAGGTCACAAATTTACTTTAAATAAAATGTAGATACCTACATTACTTAATATCAACTTAATTATATTTGTAGTGTCATGCACAATGAGATCATTATAACATTTCAGTGACTAGATTGATTCCTACTTACAACAGATGAAAATTAGATCATTTCACAATGGCCTATTTGTGCACATCGCTCGAACATATTACAAGGCAACTACAGTTCGTTTTTTAATCCCAGAGACTAATCTGACAATTATTATCAAGACTTGTTTGCTTTTTAGCACCTATAAAAGTTTGACATTACACCTGTCAAATTAGTCTCTAGAGATTCAAAAATGAACTTTACTTAATTACTATCAGTCCAACGTGATACCCGCCTTCATGCCCTTATTACTTTCAACATGCCCTGTACTGAACACTAATACCTACTTAAAATTAGTAATGATCGAATCTAATAATAAACACAAGCCGATTTCGGAGCAAAATTTGTTAGATTCGGTCATAACTTAATGAAAAACCACATTATCGTGTTATACAATACAAAGTTAAGTATTACTAGCAATTAGTTACAGTTCTTAGTGGAAGATAAATGAGTATTACTCGTCGAGGATAGCCTTGGCTTGAGCAGCGAGGTTAGCGTTTGTGAAGCCTCTGCTCGGGCCCCTCTCGGAGGCAGGGACACCGCCCTGGCTACCGCCCGGGCCCACACCCTGGCTCCCACCCAGGCCCGCGCCCTGGCTCCCGCTCGGGCCCCCGGTTGGAGCTTCGTGCGAATGTACATTGCTGATGGCGAAAATTTTGTCGTGCAGCGTGTGTGCGTACGCGCGACAGGTCCGTCGCGTACACCGCCATCGCACCTTATTCTTCTCCGGAAAGACTTTCTCCGCATAAAAGGAGAACCCATCAAGCCGCATATGGCGCCGCCCGCGGTTCGATATCACGAATTCAACTGTAAAACACCACCACCATGACTATCCGTAACCCTACATCGTGTAAATCATGCATGCTACTAGTGATACAATTGCACATTTAAGTCAGTTCATTAAAACAGACTTATCAACCACAGCTTTAATTTAACTTAGATATGGCATAAATGAGGTTAGCTGCCCACTCGTAACCAGAGCTAGGCAAAGCAGACGAGTGGTGCGAGAGAGCAAATTAGTAGCCTATAGAAAGGGTTGCCATTTGCGATGCTAGAGTTCGTCAGCAAGTAAGTACCAGAGATGGGTCTCTAACATCTAGCTAATTCTCATTTGGGTAGATTCCAAACTCACGCTTGGAAATGCAACGTAATAAATAACACCACAAAATGTTTAATAACAACGCTGGCGGATTTATTTATTTTTTGGTTTTCTTTTCATCTTTTATAGCACATCATCTTCACATAGCTCTAGCTGTTTAGTGGATAGCTAGCTCTGATAGTTGTAAGAGGAAACTTGTTGTGATGGGAGTACGCAAGTATGTTTAGATCAGTTTTGAATTAGAAACACAAGTTTAAATCATAATTAATAACAGAAAATTAAAATATTAATAACATCATTTATTTCAATTATTAGTAATGTTGTAGTCATGTTAATTGTTTGCAGCGATAGTTTCAATGAGACTCTCGATACGCGCATGCTCGTCGATGACCGGAGCATGTCGCGCATGCGTGTGGCTGCCGGCGCGCACGACGAGAGCTCCGTGCGCGGTGAGAGCCCGCGCGGGGCAACCCTGCGCGCGGCTGCGACACGTCCAGTAGACGCGCGGCCCACGACGCTTGCGCGCCACATACCCGAAGCCGTCCACCAGCAGCGAAGGAGCCCCACGCCGCGTCACCGTGTAGCATACCTGTGCCGCGCCAGACCCTGTCGCATCTATCATTACCAACAGCCTAAATCAGCGATATTATTCAAGTAATTAAGGTGCGCGGTAACACATTTTATTACTACGCCCTTTTTAAAGGTTGAGTAAGAAAATACCGCTGTATTCAACTACGTTTGAAAAGAAAGGAACCAAAGATCAAATCTGAAATATTTATTGAAATATTAAACGCTAGCGAACTTACATTATTTGATCACAATGTTCAGACAAAACTAGATTTATTGATAATATCGATATTACAATACTAGATGGCGATTTCATCAACGTAAACTAGAATCACATTTGCCCATGCATTTACAATCGAACTACAACATAATTAAAATTATAGACTTAAATTATTACAACAACAAAAAAAAAGTGTGCACAATGTTTGTCAAACTAAAAATAAAATATTTTGTAATTAAAATGATAAAATACATACATTTTTACATGATGTGTAATGAATCGGTACTGGTAGCCAGCAAAGGATAAACTTACGCCAACATGCAATAGTGTAAGTTGTAACCATTTTTTTGCGGTATAAGTATGACATAATTTTATTTATTTAATACTTTAATGGGCACCAAAAAAATCATAAACAAAAAAAAAACACTACAAAACATACAATGGGTGGACTTATCGCTTTACTCCGAGTTCAATTAAAAAGGTAGAACATAATAGAACAGCAAATTCTGAAATATGGCAGTGAGTCCAAATTAGGCCTGAAATACTAACGCACACGCAAAATGACACAAGTAATAATAAGAAATTTATTGCTTGTTTTTATAGACTGATGAAAGTTTCTCATACTGTAGGACAGGTAACTACTTCGCCTAACTCATATTTTCGCGATATTTTCGACATGTGATTTTCTACATGGTTGTGTACTGGGTTAGTTATTCTTAAAACATTATTTTTAGACGTTATTCTGGCTCGACAGCGTTTTCCGTAATCAATACACCTCCAAAAAGTCCGACCACTACGAACACTGTCCGTCACAAATATGTAAGGCTCATAGATCAACTGTAGGTGACCACTTTTCGTTTGAATAAAATGTAGATCACTCTTTATGTTCCTGTTTAATGCACCCATTACTGAAAAAAAATGTTTTGTTAGTTTAAGGCTGTAGCATTTTCTTTTTCGTGTAGGTGTTATTATTACAGGGTAGTAAAATCCAGTTTCGTGTTATTTTTTTATTGAATTAAATACATTTTTCATTCACAAAAAATAATTGACAAAAAAATTATATTCAATCAGAATCTCATGAACATATGTTACGATGATAACTCATCATCATCTGCCTAGCCTTTTCCCAACCATGTTGTGGTCAGCTTGCAGTCTAACAATGGTTTCTTCAAATTGGAATACTATTTGTCTGTAAGTTCCGACTCAATGCTCAAATATGTCATTTTGTTTATTGTTGGTGAACAGAATTAACCATCATAATCATTAGGACCATCTCTTATCAGTTTAAACATATGGTGCAAAAACTTTCGCGTTGAATAAACGCGCCCTTAGGGCAAGTTGAGTTGTTAGCGCACTTCGACTTTACTCAGCTATGTACATTAAAGGCTCCCGCAGACAGGCGCGACGCGACGCGCGGCGATTTCAATGAAGTTTTCATAGAAATTGTTCTACTAGAGACGCGTAGCACTGTCGCTTCGCGCCTGCTGCGGGAGCCCTATGAGTTTCATAGGTACTTGAAATATGAATCTTATTCTTATGCAGGCAATGCATATTATTCGTATAAGCAAATGTGAACAAACGTACGTTCCGTACGAATATGAACATAAGGGTCGCATTCGTATGAGACTTAATTTAGTTTATGTCAATAATTATGGAATATACAAACTAGATATCCAGTAGATATGTACGGTACAAAAATTCGATTCCATTTCGTCACGCGGAAATGTAAAATAGTAGCAAAAATGTAATTCAAAACACCAAAAATTTGCAATTAATGACATACCTATATACTTAATCCTAAGTTATTTCTTAAACGCGAAAGTTAGTTTGTTTGTTTCTTACACTCTCACGCTAAAACGGCTGAAAGTATTTGGATGAAATTTAGCTCACAGATATGGCCATGGCCTGGGTACAGGCTAGTTTTCATCCTGAATCGTAGACGAAGTCGCGGGCCACAGCTAGTGTGATTTGATATTTGGGACAGTGAAGTAACATCAAATAATATTCGATTCTGGGTCCCTTTAGTTGACGACCCATGGCATACCAGGCCTACTTCCTAGTAGTGACGCTAATGCTAATTCTATTAGTCAATCTAGAGAAAATGTTAAACTACACAACTTTCGCTCAATCAATAAATACAATCCAGGGATGAAAAATATTTGTCCCTTTACGAAATGAATTAAAGAGTGACAATGCTTTTAATTAATTTGCTACATTTTAAATACATAATAGACGTCAAACAATTGTAAAATTTGGCCACAAATCAGAACTGTAGTGCAAAGAAGAAGTGTTGTAAAACCAATATTTGGTAATACTCATGTTTTATATATTATGATTTTATATTACTAAACAAACATCATCAAATTTTTATTCACCATTTTATTTCAGGTCTTTAATGAAATTAGACCGCATGTTTGTGAGTCATCAGACCTTTGGGCTATCCGGGCTTAACATGTATGATGTAAGTCAGACCATGCTCCATAACACAACTTCCAGGATAACCCGGAACCCAGATATGTGTGAAAGTTCATACAAAATCCATGCAGGTTTTTTTTTATTCCGACATCTTAGCTCAAATTAACTGAAAAATGTTTTAATGGATTTTGTTATAATTTTTTCGAAGATTTATAAATAACTTATTTTTATATATTAAACCCTTTTTTCATCGACATGTCGATGAGTATCTCTATCTCGGCCGAATAGTCTCTTTCCAGGCAAGACAAAACAAAGAAGTTGCAAGACGCAACGAAAATGCCTGGAAGAGCTATTGGGCCATGAAAGATTTAATGAAGGGCGACCTTCCTCTATCTCAAGAGAAGACTCGTCGACGTATGTGTTTTTCCCATTCTCACATATGGTTCTGAAACATAGTCTTTGACAATTCAGCAGAGGTCCACGCTCGAGGTTTGCCAGAGAGCTATGGAACGGAGTATTCTTGGTATCAAACTTGTGGACCAGTACCCTAATTGCGTAACTCACGATTCATCATAATTTGTTTCGTTTTGAAACAAAAGGCTAAACCATTGCTTCATATGTTCGAAAAATGTGTCTGCTCAACAACGTTAATAACGCAATGAATATTGTTGAACTGACAAAATGAAACCGATTATGATTAATCGCGTGTTACGCAATTAGGGTGCGGGTTAAGAATACAACAATCCGTTCCATTACGAAAATAACTGATGCCACTCGGAAAGCTGCCACGCTCAAATGGAATTGGGCTGGACACATCTGCCGTATGTCAGACGATCAATAGGCCAAACTTACGACCCAGTGGGTCCCGCATAATGGCAAACGACATCGCGGCAGGCCCAGATGGAGATGGCGGGATGAGCTGGACTCCTTTAATAAAGATTGGTCCTTGTCAGTTTTGGACAGAGAGTAGGGAGACCTTTGCCCAGCAGTGCAGCATTAAAGGCTAAAAAAAAACCTTTTTTCTGTCTTCCGTTCAATGAGTCTGAGCCTTGCAGGACAATTTTTTTTCACCAGCCTAGTGTAGATAATATGCTAACCACAGTATAATTTAATGTTTTTTTTATGCAGACTGCTTAAGTTATGCAAATGAATTAGTGTGGATTCAAAATACAGAAAAATGGAAGTAAACCGAGGTCAATGTAAATTGCTGTTATAATAACAACAACAAGTTTGCCTGCTGCTGTAAGAGATTTTTTTAATTAAAGGTTAGGCGGATATCACGCTGCACCGGATACCACTCCAGAGCGATGTATGGTGCAGTGTGATAACCGCCTTAGGTATAATTTTAAGTTTGGTTTTCTCCTGTTTTCCTTTATGGTATGCCATATGCCACGTGTGTTAAATCGTAAATTAAAAAGAAAATAATATTAATAAAAACATTTAATAATAACGTTTATTTTAGACCCAATTAAATATAGCCTAATATAGTAATATTCCCAAGAACTAGGATACAAATAATGTAGGTGAGTAGACAGCTAAACGATATGTACTCCTGAATTCCAAACTAGGTTAGAAACTATATTGGAAATTAGTGCTAAAATTTTGAATAGGGACGTAAAAGTCACATTTAACCAGAGCAACAAGAATTGATCAATTGTTGGCCAATTCTATACAATTTTGGTGGTCGGTGTACTCAAGAAGTCATAATTAATCAAAATTGCTAAGAAATGCATAATTTATTTACTCACCAGTGCATGTGTATCTTTAGCTCCTGGACCATCACTACATCCTATCGAAGTAAATAATGCAATAAAAGATCCTTATAATAATACAATAATTTTATTGTTTGTGAAATTCTTGTCACATTTATTTCATGCTTAGTACCTGTCCATGTTACATGATAGTATTTATTCAGTAGTTGTGTTCCTTCACATGGCTTTGTGAATTGATAAAATGATTTCAATTATGTCCTCGTCAGATCAAATACTCAAATTCATGGACACGAACGGACGCTGAGAAAGCAGATGTATTTGCGATTCACCTGGAAAATGTATTTAAGCCGAATGATGGTGGCGATGGATCTGACGTTGATGACATACTTAGTCAGGATCTCCAGCTGTGCCTACCACTCAAACCCACATCTCCAAAGGAAATCTCGAGCGAAATAAGACGACTTAATTCCGGCTGGGTCCCCGGATTTGATTTAATTACTCCCACAATACTAAAAAAAATCCCCAGAAAATGCATAATATTTCTCGTCTCACTCTTCAATGCTACCCTAAGGACATCATATTTTCCCAAAATCTGGATCGAAAATCCTTATGATCCACAAACCTGGAAAGTCTCCACATGAAGCTTCATCATACCGGCCAATAAGCTTAACACCAGTACTCTCAAAATTATGGGAAAAATCTTACTAGTCCGCTTGAAAAAAGTCATGGACCACTGCGACATTATACCCAAGCACCAGTTCGGGTTTCGGAAACAGCACTCCACAATTGAGCAAATGCACCTGGTGCATCACAAGATGAGACGCTGCTTTGAACTGAAATTATACTGCTCGGCGGCATTCCTAGATGTGCAGCAACCATTCGACAGAGTCTGGCACAGGGCTACTGTGCAAAGTGAAAGTTAAACTTCCACATTATTTTTACCTCATCATCTAGTCCTATCTTGAAGACAGGCTTTTCCAAGGGAAACAAAGAAATGCCAGATCTACGCTACGAAAAATTAAAGCCGGCGTTCCACAGGGTTCCGTTCTGGGCCCTGTACTATATAATATATTTACCTAAGACTTACCGGTATCTGAAGACGTGATCGTAACCATACGCTGATGATGTAGCCTACCTCGTAAGTAATGAAGTTCCAGCAGAGGCTAGTAATAAGCTCCAACACCTACTAGACAAGACCCATGCATGAATGAGAAAATGGCGAATCTGGGCT
The DNA here is from genome assembly GCA_947359405.1 of Antitype chi. NCBI lineage: Eukaryota > Metazoa > Arthropoda > Insecta > Lepidoptera > Noctuidae > Antitype > Antitype chi. Next base: position 16,121,968 of record OX375820.1, on the reverse strand, counting down.
ATGGCAGTGCTCAAAAATCAAACCACACCACATTCGCTTTAAGAAGAGGAATTTGCCATCCTATCAAACTTGGCACTGACTCTCTGCCAGATACGGAAAAAGTAAAATACCTGGGCTTCAACTTAGACAGAAGGCTCACCTGGACTTATCACATAAAGAAGAAACGCGATGAAATTAATCATATGTTCCGAAACCTGTACTGGCTTATGGGCAGAAACTCCGTTCTATCAGTTGACAAGCTTCTGATCTACAACGCCGTGTAGAAGCCCCACGGAATCCCACTGTGGGCTCTGCCAGTAAGAGCAACGTCATGTACATCCAGCTTGTCCAAAACAACATTCTACGCACGGTTGGCTGCACCAATTTGGTATCCCAGTTGTATAAAATTTTTAATACTTACAACTGGGGTACCCAATTGATGCAGCCCACTGTGCCATTACAAATGCCCCGTGGTTCTCCAGAAATTACGACATCCACAAATATCTTGCCGTTCATACTGTCCAGTCTGAAACTGACGAATTCAAAAAGAAATATGCTGATGGGCTCTCGGTTCATCCTAACGTACTGGTAAATGATCTTTTAAAACCTTCTCTGAATGCGAAAACGCTGAAAAGGAAGGATGTGCTCAAGACAGTCGGAACACTGGTCTCTTCGTCTGAACGCCATCTTCATTCAGCTCATCTGCTTGTAATCTTGCGACTGATTGCAGATAAAACAGAGAAAAGTAAAAGTTATGTCCTTGTTAATAAACATGAAGTAATGAATGACTGTGAGCACATGTGCCAACTGCCAACACATAATATAATGTTTATAACAAACAAATGACATAATTATGTTATTTCCATCCATCTACAAGAACAATTATATTGTATACCTACTTGCTAGTTTTAAAGTATTGTGTTTTGTTAATGTAAAAGGAGAAATCTGTGCTTTTTCAAAAACATGTAGGTTTTTTTTGGAATTTTCCAGGTTCGAGGTGGCGCAGGAAATGAGTTACTGGATGGACTTAGATGAGGCCTTTGCCCAGCAGTGGGACAGTTAAGGCTTAACAAAAAAAAACATATTACTGTTGTGGCCATGCGATTGAGCACAATTTGATGTTCCAGATTTTTTTATCTAAATCATGTCATGTGTAGTTACAGGTTCGTTCTTAGAAGTAACTAGTTATGTTATGAAATAGCCACATAAATAGAGCTAACGGGATTAAGAATATAGAATGAAATCACTAACATTTTTTTTTACATTTTTATATTTCTCTATAGTATCAAATTCAAATAGTAATGAAGCTGGACAAATAATTAAGAATGATTTATTAAACTGCTCGAGAGTTATGTTATATGAAAATTAGATTAAATAAAACACATAAAAGTTAAGTGTTAAACAAAAATTTATAGTTAATAGCATGTCCATGGCTTTTAATTACTGCTTTACACCGGCGAGGCTTTGACTCTAGAAATTTTTGACATTTCGTAAGAGAGATAGAGTTCCATTCTTCTAAGAAAACGTTGTACAGCTTTCTTAAATTGCTACACAGTGGATTTGAAACCTTTTTCTTGATTTTGCACCAAAGATGGTCCTTTTCTTGATTTTGCACCAAAGATGCTCTATTGAGTTTAGATAGGGGCTGGTAGCGGGCCAATCTAAGACAGAAACTGATTGCAATGTGAGAAATTCCTTAATTGTGCATGCAGTATGCTTTGTATCATTATCATGCTGGAATGTCTAAATAACCACAAGCACGTCTTCTGCATAAGGTAACATTGTTTCTTCCAGTATATTTTTGTATTGGAATTGATCCATGTTTCCTTCTGAACTATCAGCTAACAGGTCTAACACCATGTCCAGAAAAGCACCCCCAAATTTTCACATGTTTACCATGCTTTAGTGTCTTTTTTGTGTACTTAGGGTCGAAAGCTTAATTCGGAGGGCGTCGTAAATATCGTTTTCCATCAGAACATACCCTGTTCGTTTTTGTCTTGTCAGAAAAAAAAAATATTCCACTGTCTAACTGTCCAGTTTTCATACCTTCTTGCAAATGCAAGCCGGGCTTACCTATGGCTCCTTTTCAACGTGCACCTTCCTTGCTATCCTTCCATGCAACTTTTCTTCTATCAAACGCCTTTGAATAGTGCGTGCAGAGATTGCTGAAGGGTTGTTTTCATCAAAATATTCTTTTCTCAGCTAATTAGACCCTTGAAAAGGATTTTGTTTTGCCAAATGAACAGTATTTCGATCATCTCAACGAGATGACTTTTTCTGTTTAGGTACATGAGGAACATTTATAGTAGTTTGATACGTGGCAAATTGCGTCACAGTGTGGAAAATCATTGTTTTCGAGCATTGCAGATGGTCAGCTATCTTTTTATACAACCAATTGTTCTCGCGAAGTTTGATTATTACTTCCCTTGTAGATTTATCACAACTTTTATTTTTCCCCATTGTTTTCATATGAAGCAATCAACTTCAACACTTTTACAGCACTAGATAGTGCCAAAATTATATGAATAGTGACCTAAAACCACAGAGCCACAGAGTGTGCTATTTAAATTTGAATAAAAAAATTAACTAATCAGAGTTCTTAATTATGTGACCAGCCAGTAAGTTATAATACTAGGTTCAGATCTAATGCAATAAAGTTTATCTATCTTTTTTTTTGCCAATCATGTGTATCAACATATGTACGGCTAGTATGGAAAAGTTTTGCGATACCTAGAGAAATACAAAAAAATACATGCAATTAGTTATACTTGTTAGTTTGGAAAAATCTTATATTTAAATAAGCATTCTTAATTATACGACCACCACTGTATATACATATGTTTACCAAGTCTTAGTATTTGACTAGATTGTTTCACTGTGACTACTTTAATATTGCATGTCCTTACTTGTGGGTAGGTAACACACACATAAAACGAAATATTCTTGTTAAGGAATTTATAAATCAAATCAATTTCTATTGGATGACATACATACTCTAAAGTTCAAGGGTATTGTTTTGTGTTTTCAATTGGTTCCTATATAAATGAAAGAAGTTATTCCAGTCATGATTTATAAACGAAATTTAATTGACATTTATTTCACAAAATGCATATTACGTACTTACCTCAAAGATAACTTTTGAAGTTTTACATGCTTACTTTCCTGATGAGATACCTAGACACAATTTACAGAATCATTCTAGTTCTTCTAGTAATAGTTTTGGTAAATCATTTCAATATTTTAAATCACTAATGCCTCTTACCCGTACTAACCTATTTCACTATGAAACAAGCACAGTAAGTTTGATCTAAACATTGAATTCAATTTGGAGGTTATGTTTACAAGCTGCCAAATAGTGCGTGGAAAACATGTTTATTTTTGTTAAAGCCATACTAGAAACGTGTTAATTACAATTTTCATACAAAAAAACAGGTATATTGTTGAATTTATTTGACTTTAGCTAAGAACGTAATACCTGGTACTATAAGTTCGTTTACATGTCGTGTTACTTTCCCTAGTGCTCGGATATCGGAATAATAAATTTGTACATACCACATTCATATTCAGCACATAAAACACTATTTATCACATATTCACCATATTTTACCACTTTATATTGCACCAAACATTTTGTATCATCACGTAAACACCTCCTGGTGCGATAACATAACATGTGTCCCACAACACGCGATTAAAATCCATAACATTAACACTGCAGTCCACTGGTAGTAGTCCGTTGATAATGCACCTGTATAATTAATAGAAAACACAACAAACTTTTATTATTTCCCAAAATAGTAAACAATCCTCGAGTGACACAATTGCAACCATAGATTCCACGGCGTTAAGACGGATGACCACAAATAACGGATTCGCGTTCCAAGATATGCAAAAATCATAACACTACACACTTGATATTTTTAACTGCTTTTATAAAGTTTGATGGGTCAGTGTTCTTTTAGCATAAAATGATTAGATTTTCTATGATGCTCCATCCATTTTTTTTTTCTAAGTATTTGTGTATGTAAACACGAAGTACGAGCGTATTCATAGATTTCGATTAACCTATATCTTAATATTACTATTAAAATGGCTGTATTTCAGCTACGCAAGTTACAGGTATTACTGTGGGTAAAAATGTTTTTGCATTGCATTTTCTGAAGTTTTAAAAACTGGCCTGTGCAAGTGATTTGGAACGTAATTTATTTTATATAGTGAGAAATTAGGTAATCCTCTATATATCACTCTGCCTTTTTGATAAAATTATTCTCATCCTGAAATCAAAATTAAATCAGCTATAAAAAACTCTAAATAAAAGTGAAAAAATTATTACTGCTCGTCGTATTGCCTAGTGTAAAAATAAACGTCTTATTGAATCCGTCAATGTTGCGTTAGAGTGCGCTGGATCGAATTATACCATATTTTTAATATTTATAATAAATTGGAATTGATTAACATTGCATTATATTCCCCATATAAATTCATGGTTTTTTTTCAGTTTAATGTGTTATAATAGTACTCCAAAGAGCTAGTAATTACTACCAATACATCTTAGAAAATAGATAGGAAGTAGGTACCTACAAGTTAAAGTAGTACTACATTTTGACTAAGCATTGTAAAATTTTTCATAACAAATGATACGACCAACTAGAACCAAAATGAGATACATAATTGAGTAAGAGTAGTCTAAAAAATCCTGTGATAGCCCCTCAAGCGACATCTAGTAGCGAACTAGTAGTAACCAATTTACACAACTTCAACACAACTTGTATTGAATTTGTAGACAAACATTAGGTAATTGAGTAAACTGTGTAGGAATAATTTTGAATCAAATATTCCTAGTACAAATTTAATTGCGAATTCAGCTATTAGTAACTATTCATATAACATCAAGTATGTACCAGTTGTTGTCAGTAGCGCCCTCTCTCGCAAACAAAGGTATACAATTGGGATATTTTTAAATAATATAATAGTGGATACGTTATTTTGGCCCATTTACAGTTCATATAACTCCGTCCATTTATAGCTATTCTTCTAAACTTGCCTCGGAAGGTCACAACAAAGTATCTTTATAATAATGATGAATACAGAAGACATCGTACGACATCTAGGGGCGGTTGACGGTATTAATTTTAACCAGGCATTGCAAATTAACGTAACTATAATAGTTATTATTCCACTTGGCTCGATATTTTATTAGAAATCTTCTTTTTTTTTTGTCGGGCATGTCGCAGTACTCGCAGTGGACCTTGAGAGGCCGTGACTGCTTAACCGGGCTTTCCTGGGGCTGCGAGTGCGAGTTTACTTAACGCCTCCAGCCAGGGCTTACAAACTAAAAAAATACAAACTAAGCGTCTGCACGCTGAGGGCACCCCCTGTGGGGTACGGGCCTCGGCTCAGGGCGTCACTGATAGGGGGACAGCTATTGGGGACAAACTGGATCAAAATATTGGCATTATTATTATTAATCGGGGAATTTAAAGCTACTGGCTCAACTGCGGCGCGGGCTGGCGCTTCAACGAACAAGGGTCGGTCGGGAGAAATCTTCTAATTAAACTTCACTATATATAGGTAACTACATTTACTATACCTAGCATTTTTTTTTTTTTTTGTGGATGGGAAATTATCAAATAACTTCTCCCGCTCTGGGTGGAGCAGGAGGGCGTGTCAGACTTTTACTGACTAAAACCCACCCGTGTTCCCTCAGTTGCCTGTGTGACAGGGGCGACGGTATCTCTTTCGAACAACCCGCACCCCTGGCAGGCATCGGCCCTTGCGGACCCCACCCTTTGGTGCTGACATCTCTTTGAGGCGCGCGTGGAACACAACGCGCCGTCGACCCGGGCTTGGTCCTTACCGGACAGCGAGCTACCCATTACTCGCCGTCCGCAAGCCCGCGCCTACGGTGGCCGGGAATCAGCCTGGGATTCCCGACGCCAAGGGCTTCTCCCGCGGCGACTACGGCCGTGAGGGCGCATATACTGCCTCTCCCTCACGTGCGCCGCCTCCCTCTTCGCGAGCATTACTGCTTCGCAGGAGGTGACGGCTAACCATTCACTCTCGCTCCGTACCATGGCCTGCACCAGGGCCGGACGCGAGAGATCGCCGCCGCCGATCGCCTCCACGAGGACACGGCGGTGCTCCGCCCAAGCTGGGCAGACCGCCACCGTATGCTCCACCGTGTCCTCAGGGCGATATTCGCAATGGAAACACCCGGGCGTTTCCTCCCGCCTTATACGAAACAGGAACCTCCCGAAACAACCGTGTCCGGTGAGGACCTGCGTCAGGCGGAAGGTGAGGACGCCATGCCGCCTCTCAAGCCACTCCTCAAAGAGGGGACTTACCGCCGCTATCGTGACGTGCCCAACTATACCTAGCATTAGAAAAAAAAAAGAAAAAAAAAAGAGGCTTGTAGAAGAAGGAGTTCAAAACATTTTATTTCAAAGTTAAGTTCTAACTTTATTAGTTAAATTTATGATAGTACTAAATACTGAGGATAAACAAAATAAAAATCAATTTATTTTAAATAACGCTTTAATTTTAATAACATCTTCATCAGACATTACAAACTTACAACAAAAAAATAGAATGAGACAAACAATCACATGATGATTTAAATTTAATTAGGGTTAGAGGAAATAAACGGCATGATTTTTTACAATTCTTTATTTTAAATAAAAACTTACAACACACAATACGTTGGTGAAACTTTTTCGTCTTGACCAGCTAATTTAGTCACTAAACGTTCTCGGTATTGTTCAATCCTGCTTCTTTTAGGTTTTGAGAATTGTCACTAATTTCGAATTGGAATGAAATAATTATATAAATGGAAGCCACATAATAACATATATTAAATAGTTAAATGTATGTACTTACAAAGTGTACAGACGCCAGCTGCCCATCAAGCTACCCCAAACTGTCAAATTTTCCCAATTGAACATGAACCGTATGCTTATGTTATAAAGTTGAAAATCTATCAAAGAAATTTGATAGGTTGGGTTAGCTTGATGTGCTGGCGTCTGTACAATTTTTTAAATTCTGTCTAATGTTAATAAAAATGGAGTATAGATAGGTACGTATCCGTCTGCAGATTAAGTGCGGAGGACTAATTCTTAACTTTTTGGAACATTTTAATCTGCATTTTGAAAAATAAAATGACAGTCGGCAAGCAAATGGGCAATTATTAAAAAAAAAATGCCAATGTATCCTATTTCTTATGAAGATAAAAAGATTACCGGACTAACTGAGGTTTGAAAACCTACCCGAAATCTCAAAAAATCTTCCGATTTCGTAGTAAATGAGACTGAGATGAGTAAGAATCAGTAAGAACACAATAGGGTATTTTCCAATTTATTAAAAACTATTTTAAATTGAAGATTGGGACGAGATATTTAACAGAAAAATAAAAATAAATTGATTCTTAACCATTTTCTCAATTAAAAACGATTAAAATCAAATTTATTTTTCGCTGTTTTGAATTTACCGCCAAAACGCTCCAATACGGTGACTTTTTATCACGTGTGCACACGTGGCGTCAGATTTTTGTAAACGGCACCGGTAAAATACTTTGTGTGGCGCAGTTTTAGAAGTATTTGTGCACAGAGGCACCGCACACCAATTCTACTATTCACCACATTCTATCCATGAAAAATCTTGTTAATTATAAACTCGACATTCACTAATTATTTACAACTACTTTAGTTTACACAAAGTTGACGTCACATGTGGTCACGTGTTAAAAAAGTCATCGTAAGGAGCGTTTTGGCGGTAAATTCAAAACAACGAAAAATATGTTTGATTTAAATCGTTTTCAATTGAGAAAATGGATATAAATCAATTTACTTTTATTTTTCTGTTACATATTTCGTCCCAATCTTCTAATTATAACTATTGTATATGATTATCATCCCGCTATTCCTATAAGGAGCTATGGCTGGGCTATTTTATTCAACCTTCAAACAAAGCAAAGAGCTGAGCGGTTCTATGACAGCTTTACAAACCTATCTTCTATTTCCAACTGTTGTTATTTTTTGTGCTTCCATTTTTACATTTTGTTATACAATTTTATAATAGTTCGTAGAAGGTACACAAAAAACAAAAAAAAATTAGGCCTCTTCTGTCGTCTTTGGTTATAATAAAAATAAAAATCGGTCGTTAGATGACCGTTAATGAGAAATTCCGTGTTTACAATGTACTGTTATTATTACTGTTTAATATTTTATTGAAAGCTGTTCCGCTGTTCGTCAGGACTAATCTGAGAGAAAGCATCAGTCAGTATATGTGTTGTGCCATTAGGTAGTATTGCAGGAACGCAAGCGTTCATAAGTTCACTAAAAACAAAAAACTTCGCAAGCAATGGGAAATTACTACTGAAGGCGTCGTGTGTCGACCTCCGGACGAGCTGCTTCTCACACGGACAACTGTATGTCGCTTGCTCCCGCGTCACCAGTCCAGGCTCTCGTCATATAATATTTTTGCTACTGAGTCCAAAAAACTACACATGTAGTAGCTATACAGGAAATTACACAAATGGTTTCTTTGGTTTTATCATGTTTAGAAATCGATAAGTACCTTGCACGTCTGCGTAGTTTCGCTAGCTAATTTAATTTGACCCTGTTTACCCTTTTGCACCAAGTCACGTCTTTGTGTGAAATATATAATGGGTGACTTCAACAGCCAAATTGGAAAGAAGAATAAGAAAGAGGACATCATTCTTGGACCTCACTCAACTGGAAAAAGAAATGATAATGGTTTTTTTTTTTTGGATGGGAAATCATCAAATAACTTCTCCCGCTCTGGTTGCAGCGGGAGGGCGTGTCAGACTTTTACTGACTAAAACCCACCCGTGTTCCTTCAGTTGTCTGTGTGCCAGGGGCCGCGGTATCTCTTTCGAACAACCCGCGCCCCTGGCAGGCATCGGCCCTTGCGGACCCCACCAGTTGGTGCTGACATCTCTTTGAAGCGCGCGTGGAACACAACGCGCCGTCGACCCGGGGTTGGTCCTTACCGGACAGCGATTTACCCAATACTCGCCGTCTGCAATCCCGCGCCTACACGGTGGCCGGGAATCAGCCTGGGATTCCTGACGCCCAGGGCTTCTCCCGCGGCGACTACGGTCGCCCGGCCGTGAGGGCGTATATACTGCCTCTCCCTCACGTGCGCCGCCTCCCTCTTCGCGAGCATTACTGCTTCGCAGAAGGAGGTGACGGCTAACCATTCACTCTCGCTCCGTACCATGGCCTGCACCAGGGCCGGACGCGAGAGATCGCCGCCGCCGACCGCCTCCACGAGGACACGGCGGTGCTCCGCCCAAGCCGGGCAGACCGCCACCGTATGCTCCACCGTGTCCTCGGGGCGATCTTCGCAATGGAAGCACCCGGGCGTTTCCTCCCGCCTTATACGAAACAGGAACCTCCCGAAACAACCGTGTCCGGTGAGGACCTGCGTCAGGCAGAAGGAGAGGACGCCATGCCGCCTCTCAAGCCACTCCTCAAAGAGGGGACTTACCGCCGCTATCGTGGCTATAATGATAATGGCCAGATGTTAGCGTGTTTACAACGTGCTACACCAAAACTTCATTTAGTACCTATATAATTTTTTTTTTTTTTTAGGAGGGAGGGAAATCATCAAATAACTTCTTCCGCTCTGGGTGGAGCAGGAGGGCGTGTCAGACTTTTACTGACTAAAACCCACCCGTGTTCCCTCAGTTGTCTGTGTGCCAGGGGCGACGGAATCTCTTTCGAACAACCCGCACCCCTGGCAGGCATCGGCCCTTGCGGACCCCACCAGTTGGTGCTGACATCTCTTTGAAGCGCGCGTGGAACACAACGCGCCGTCGACCCGGGGTTGGTCCTTACCGGACAGCGATTTACCCAATACTCGCCGTCTGCAATCCCGCGCCTACGGTGGCCAGGAATCAGCCTGGGATTCTCGACGCCCAGGGCGTCTCCTGCGGCGACTAGGGCCGTGAGGGCGCATATACTGCCTCTCCCTCACGTGCACCGCCTCCCTCTTCACGAGCGTTACTGCTTCGCAGAAGGAGGTGACGTCTACCCATGCACTCCCGCTCCGTACCATGGCCTGGCTAGGGGGCCTACTCCCTAACTCCGTCAACGAAAATACGGGCTCGTCCGAACATAGTTCGAAACTTAAAAGTAACTCCTACAGCTGATTAATTAACTTTTTTGGGCGGGTAAAACCATATGGGGAGTAGGGACAACTGTCAAATCGTGTAGTAAGTCATTCTTAGATTCGTCCCCAAACATGATTCGGTAAGTGATACGGAGTTGGAAACGCCCGTAACTTCGACCCTTCGAGCCTACTCTACCTGGGGGCCTACCCCAGCCCCTCAGGGACGGACGCGAGAGCTAGCCGCCGCCGATCGCCTCCACAAGGATACGGCGGTGCTCCGCCCAAGCCGGGCAGACCTCCACCGTATGCTCCACCGTGTCCTCAGAGCGATCTGTCGATCTACGCAGTGGAAACACCCGGGCGTTTCCTCCCGCCTTATGCAAAACAAGAACCTCCCGAAACACCCGTGTCCGGTGAGGACCTGCGTCAGTCGGAAGGTGAGAACGCCGTGGCGCCTCTCAATCCACTCCTCAAAGAGTGGAATTACCGCCGCAATCGTGGCGTGCCCAGCACTGGGTTGCGACAATCGCACTCTCCATGTCGCCATAAGATCCCACCGCTGTCCGCTGTGCTCCCCGGCGTTTGGCCTCCTCGCGCCACTCCCAAGTGTGCTTGACCAATTTCATTCGTTGAGGACTGAGGTACAATTTTGTTCAATACACTTACCGTATAGTACGAGTAATCAATTTAATTCGTTCTCAATTTTACCAAATATTTTAGATCATCAAATGTGCAAACAAAAACACGATTCTGAAATGAGTTTCGTACAATTCTTCGTCCAATTTGTCCCGCTGTGAAATGTGTGCAGTGCTACATTAGAAACATCCATTTATATTTTTATTTGTTAGAGATGCCCATGGGCTAGGACAAATTTATTAAAGTTTGCCCCTTTGTCAAAGGCCGCTCGTATTATTAATAATATGCCGACGGAAGATGTTTTCGATGGCCTGCCGAAATTTGCATCAGGAGCACAAAGGTGCATTAAAGAGGGCGTACATATTTAAAATTGTTATTTTTATTTTGTTTTTATTGTTCAATTTTATGTTAAAGTGTATTTTATATATATAAATAGTTTAATATGTGTGTATAACATCGTCTTGGGAAACTGTAAGATGTTGTACTTATTGGTGTTAATAAATTAATTAATTTTGTTCAAATGTTTCTAATATCGGATTTATAAAGTACAAAGTTTAGGATAGGTAAATATTGATCGGTTATGTTGTTACTTAGTGAATGATTTGTTCACGTACCAACGATATTTATAATTTCTTGTTGTTTCAGGTTCCTTTCGGGGTCGCCGCCATCATGGCGTCGGACGAACAATTTTCACTATGTTGGAACAATTTCCATGCAAATATGTCAGCAGGCTTTCACGGCCTGCTGTCGCGTGGAGACCTAGTAGATGTTACGCTGGCAGCCGAAGGCCGATTATTACAGGCACACAAATTAGTTCTATCAGTATGTTCTCCGTTTTTTCAAGAGATGTTCAAAATGAATCCAACGCAACATCCAATAGGTAAGATAAATAATCATAATATGGAATGTACATATTATCTTCTCTACTTAACTAACGAGTTTTTTCTTTTGTTTCAGTATTTTTAAAAGATGTTAGTCATTCGGCGTTACGTGATTTGCTACAGTTTATGTACCAAGGAGAAGTTAATGTTAAGCAAGAAGAGTTAGCGTCGTTTATTAGTACCGCGGAGCAACTTCAAGTTAAAGGTCTAACCGGAAATCAAAATGAAGAAAGTTCCACGCCATCCAAACCAAAGCCGACATCGAGGCCAGGCCCGAGGTCGTCACAACAAAGGCAATCATCCGTTATGACTAAGTTAGAGACTGATTTAGATACTAAGACAACGTCAACTCCAGTTGCGGTTAAACGACCAAATAGGCCATCAATAGCGTCAAACAATTCGTCGTCTTCACAAAGTGGACCTGCGAAACGAAAATGTGTGGACCCATTGGAAGCCGGACCATCAGGATCGGCGAAAGAGGAATTTGTGACGATACCTGATGAGGACGAAAACAACGCCGTGGCACCCAAAATGGAACCTGAATTCGTCAACGAAAGTATGTGGGACGACGACGATGATGGCGCAAACAATGAGGAAACTAACTTCGGCGAAGACGACTCTAATATGGAAATGACTGGTAAATATTTCTCTTCACAAAATTATTTATTCAAACTAATCAAGTGCTTTTCTAATTATGTTTTCTTTATAGGCTTTGATGGCTCAACGACAGGTGATGGCAATATAACTGGAGGTGGTGAAGGTGGAGCAGTAGGAGATGCACAAGGTAGGTTTGCAACTTCCTTTTGTAAAGACAGTTCGTCCAAGTCCTCTTGGACAAGCTGTCTCGTAAATACGGCCTATGTGATCAGAATATAAGTAAATACTATGATTACATAAGTCTTTAGTCGTAGAATGAAATTTGTAAGTTAGTTGTAAGTAGTTTAGATTAGTATTGTTACCTAATTGAGATGTGTTACAGGTAATGAGGTTTTGGTTATTGAAGGTATGAGAAGGTTGGTTTCGTGGTTCGGTAACTTAACGGTATGGAGGTAATAGGTAATGGTACATCAAAGGAAAGCTATAGGTAATGGTATACATAAAAGATAAAGGTTGTTGTTAATGGTAGGTACATACAAGGTAAAGGTTCTTGGTAATGGTAGGTATATAAAAGGTAAAGGTTCTGAGTAATTGAAGGTACATAAAGGTAAAGGTTTTTGGTAACGGTCAAAGGTAAATATTTTTGGTTATGGTAGAAACATCGAAGGTAAAGGTTTTTGGTAATTGCAGAAACAAGGTAACTGGTAATAAGGAACTTCTCATGTTAAAGATCGTAAGTAAGGTACCTATTGGTAACGCCTGTAAGGTAAATGTAAGCCGCTAGTAAGGTTACTTCAACATTGGTAAGACTAGTTTATAAACGGGCTAGGTAAAGCCGTTACTCCTGGTACGGGTATGAGACTGAATGGGAATTGGGGTAGCCAGGTAATTGACAGGCCCACAAACAGGTGCGATGCGACTAATTGTACAACCTTTTACAACTTTTTGGAAATCAAGATTCAAGTCGCGTCGCGCCGGTCAGAGGCTAATATCGTATCGGGTCGTGGACACTTAGGTATACTCTAGTCCACGGTCCAGATGCTTGGTTTCATGTAGAAGATTTGCACCTATCGCCCGAACCACTACAAATCCGTGTCTATCGAAGGCGAGGTGGTGGCCGCCATAGTTAATCGGTACCTAGTAAGGTAGGTAGGTACCTAACCATTGTGCGTCATAGTATGCGACGTGCAGTGGGGTCGTTTACGTTTGTGCGATGGTAGGTATGCTAAGCACAGGAGGTAGGTACCTACCTAGCCTAGGTACCTACGCACCTACCTATGCGACGTGCAGTGAGTAGTCCCTAGTCTTCCTGTGTGTGATGGTATGCTACGCGCTGGAGGTGGTCGGGAATAACCAGTAGTTCCCACTATGTTCTGTGGAACATGACGTCATCGGGGAACTTGTTCTATGGAACATGACATCGGACTAAATAGAATTTCGCAATTAGGTACCTAGGTACCTACATTTCATTTGCTAAATGATAATGAGCATTTTATTAATTTTATTAATCCATCACTAGACAATTTTTTCTTACTTATACCACTAAAATTGTCTCATTTTGTCCGATGACGTCATTTTCCATAGAACAAAAATGAGAACTACCTAGGTACTGGGAATAAAATCTGGATCGAGGGCCCATTTTTTGAATCCTTAAAATTAAGTGTCCTTCACCACACAATCCTCACCTTTGAAAATTTCATGAAAATCAATTTTGAGAACGCCAAAAAGTTGTCAATAAATAGTCAGTCACCAATGTAAAAAAATTGTCGCTTTATGATTCCGTAGTTATAGCTGTGTTGGTGAGGATTGTGGGGTGAATGTCAACACACAATCCTCACCTCAGTGCAAGCAAACGGCTGGGAATATCGACTTGGTTTCTATTCAAAAAATAGTCCTTAACAGGTTCACTGTCCAGGCTCCAGAGTGGGAATGGTTCATAAGTCCAGTTATGTTTTTATTTAAAATCAGTTTATTTGTGATTAAAATGTATGCATGTATGTGTTACAAAATTTTTATACTCTTCTGAAATATATTTTTTAACACAGACCACATATGGTCTGTGGACTCGTAGCGCTTCCAGGACGTTAAAAATTACCTCGTGAGTCCACAGATGGTCCACAGACCCTATGTGGTCTGCGCATAATTTCCTTTTTATTACGTTTTTTTATCGTTTGGCAACAAAAATATCTGGTGATATTGACAGTTTGTAGCATATAATATGACGTTATTGACATTTCAGATAGTGAAGTTCAAATCATTCACTGATTTACTGACACTTTTTATTTCATACCCTTTAGAAAAAAAATATCGACTTTTTCCCTATGTCCCAGCACTTTTTATAATCCTTATGATGTGTCCTGCCAAGTCCGCAATAAATATGAGACTTTCTCCTTACGTCCACAGTATCAGATGGCTTAGAAATTGTACGGGCGAACATACCACATACGGTCTGTGGACTGATATGGAAGTCTCTCTACAGACCATATGTGGTCTGTGGACAGTGAACCTGTTAAATAGTCGTAACGCTATGCCAAAACTGGATTCCAGAGATATAAAGGTGTCTTGGTGAGGATTACGTGGTGAGCCTTTCTCGCCACAATCCTCACCTGATAACCGCGGAACGCTTACGTTTTGAATTTGAATTCGGTGTCAAAAAATAGTCAAGAAATAGTAGTCTCCAACCATCATAATTTCGTGTCCTTCACCACACAATCCTCACTTTTGAAAACTTCATGAAAATCAATTTTGAGAACGCCAAAAAATAGTCAATAAATAGTCGCCAAGGTTAAAAAAATAGTCGCATTGTGATTCCGAAGTTACAGCTACGTGCTGGTGAGGATTGTGGGGTGAATGTCACCACACAATCCTCACCTCAGTGCAAGCAAACGGCTGGGAATATCGTGTGCGTAGTCCCAGCGGAAAAGTGTCGAATTTCGTAATTTCAGTTTAGCAGATATTTAGTGTATGACGTCGTGTAATTGTGTATGGTAAATAAAAATTTGTGCATCCAACAACATTATTTTTATTATATGAGAAACCTGAATACAGTTTGTTCAGAATAAGTAGTTGAATCGATTTCAAATAATTTTTATCCCATGATATATTTTTGAAAGGGAAAATGTTATTAATTTAATTAATTACAATACAACCGCCGTACGATTAGGTACCTACCTACTGCCTAATTATTATCAATGAGAACAATACGACGCTGCACTCGCGGGTGCGGGGCGGGGGCCGCGTGGTGACTATGTTTATGTAGACAACCAGGAAACATAACGTAGGTTTTGAAAGTATGTATATAGATTCTATACATAAAAATACTAGACACGTGTTTATGGTTTCTCATATATTAAAACTAGTGTCGACTATCATAATCATGACATATTAGAAAACAAAGTATTAAGCTAAATAAAACCTGTATCAGGCACAGCTCTTCGACATCTCAATTTTGGATTCAAACATGATCTCAACCGTACGGTAGTCTGCTATAATTTTTACCTAGTTAAAGACATAATGGCATGTCAAGTGCATGTAAATTTTGCTGATTTGACAAAAGAATGGTTATTTGATATGCAAGGCTTCAAAGTTGTTTTTTGTTTTGTTTGCTTGTATCGATCAGGTTAAGCTGCGCTTGACGCGGTTGATCCTTGGATGGGTGACCATCTTTACATATCAAGACTCCTCTGTGCCTCGGAAATCACGTTAAGCCGTTGGTCCCGGCTGTCATTCGTAGATCTTTGACAGTCATCAGAAGCCCGAAAGTCTGACAACCAGTCTTACCAAGGGATATCGTATTACCCAGGGTTGTGAAGATCAGATAGACAGTCGCTCCATGTAAAATACTGGCATTCAACTACATCCGGTTAGATTGGAAGCCGACCCTAACATAGTTGGAAAAAAGCTAGGCAGATGATGAATGAAGTATGATAGCATTGCATTCTAGTCTTCGAAAAGGTTTGCATTACGTATGCATTGAACAAATTGTACGTTTTTATGTACATTTCGCGCGACTTTTCCGGAAGATAACTCAAATCGGCATTATGAGGCTATGTGCTGCTTGCACTAACTCTACAGGTGTTAAATTTATATCTTCGTCGCTGCTGGACACGCTCATATTTTGTGATTTCTTACGATTTTATCAAAAAATAAATAATAGTTTAAAAAACTAAAAAACACGCTTTAAAAACCAAACTAAAAAAGGAGAAAATAATTTAATTCAATTAAAAAGCGTGGGGTGCTTGACATTTATTGATTATAAAAATACCTCAAAAAGCACCCCACGCTTTTTAATTTTTCTTCTATCAATGTTATTACTTTCTCTAATGTTGTTTTATTTTAATTAGTCATTAACTTGTAAATACTTTTGATAGTGCAAAGTTAATGTAGTTTGTTTTATTTTCTGCTAAACTATTGTGTACACACCTGTACGAAACTATCAAACACAATAACGATAATATACTGGAAATTTTAGAACGTTAGCTCTATAGTCCGGTCAATATAGACATTTGAAATAACAAAAATTCCCGGAGAGCCAAATATTGGTGGAGAGCTGGGGTTTACCATTACAAATAAAGCTTTAAAAATCCCCATCGATCCTATGTGTGCTACAAAAGATATTCGGGGTCAAAGGTCAAAATTTGAGGTTTGTTGGATTTTTCTCGAAAACGGTAAGTTTTATCAAAAAAAAACCTCAGACAAAAGTTGTAGATCTTAAAATTCTCTACAAAAATGGTCTTGATGATTTTTTTCCTAAGAGTTACCATTCCTGAGATATCGCGATTCTAAGAGTCACATTATACATGCTATGCACACATTTCTACGCCACCACATAAGCCACGTATATACATAATCAGGCACTTAAGACAAGTATAAATACCTATTTGTGTCTCTTTTATATATATTATACTATTCTAAAAACATTTAAGTCAGTCCCTAACTGAATCCCCTCTACCGGCTGCGACACTTCGTCAGCAATGTACAGAAGGGGCAAAACGTCACTATTTGAATTATTCGAAAAAGAAGATTCGACTGACTGCGCTAAAGTATTTACAGAAATTGATTCCACACCTCAAACAATAATTACGGAAGGAATTCGCTTTCTTCTTGCGGTTTATGGAGCCCCAAAAAAAAATACTTGCATTGATAAATACCTATAACTAACTTTTGTAAAAAATACGCGAAACAAGTACAACTATCATGTCTTCCTCCAAGATCGGCATCTGCTATTCAACACTTGTATCGAGTATACTATCAAGCTCAAACATGGCTAGGCGATCAACTGAACCCAGAAGACTGGGGTTGGAAATTGATAGATAATACTCTGGAACTGATTCAAACTTTACTGCCTTAAACTTTAGTGTTGAGGAGTTTTTCTGGAGCAGTGCTCCAGAAAAACTCCTCTACACTATTTTTTGCAATTGCAAAAAAGGTTGTAGTGTCAAATGTGGCTGTAAAAAAGTCGGATTGCTGTGTCCTCCAGCGTGTACCAATTGCCAAGGTCAGTCTCGCTCAAATGTCCAGTTGAGTACAATAGAGGAAGATTCCTGTGATTTTAATGAAGAGACCAATGACTGAGCCACATTTGAACAATTTATGAACATCCAGCAAGAGGAAGAGGTAGAAGAAGAAATCGAAGAAGACATGACTGTTGAAGTAGACTTTCAAGAGTATGAATCTGATTAAAATATCTAAAGAAATCAAAACAATAGTTAACCCAATAATCAATAGCAATATCAATATCAATAATAAGGTCATATCTAGGACTTGACGGGTATTGTTCCCTTAAATTATCCTAAAATTGTCATGACAGTTAGTGAAGTAGGCCTATAGGGGAAACCACGGTAAAAAAACGCGCCGAGTACACTACCTCACAGGTGGCGTGGAAATGTGTGCATATCATGTATAATGTGACTCTTAGAATCGCGATATCTCAGGAATGGTAACTCTTAGGAAAAAAAACATCAAGACAATTTTTATAGAGAATTTTAAGATCTACAACTTTGGTATAGGTTTTTTTCTTATAAAACTTACCGTTTTCGAGAAAAATCCAAAAAACCTCAAATTTTGACCTTTGACCCCGAATAACTTTTATTGCACACATAGGATCGATGGGGATTTTTAAAACTTTATTTGTAATGGTAAAACCCAGCTCTCCACCAATATTTAGCTCTCCGGGAATTATTGTTATTTGACCACTATTTTTATGTCTAAATTGACCGGACTATATATACTGCACGGCCGCTTTTTCGTAGCATCTCAAACTTGGTCGGTTTATCCACGTATTGCGGTCGTTCTGCACCCTAATTGCGTAACTCACGATTAATCATAATTTGTTTCGTTTTGAAACAGATGGCTAAACCATTGGTTCATATGTTCGAACAATGTGTCTGCTCAACAACGTAAATAACGCAATGAATTTTGTTGAACTGTCAAAATGAAACCGATTATGATTAATCGCGTGTTACGCAATTAGGGTGCTGGTATTTTTATTATATCTCTTTAATTATTTAGTGTAATGAGCTGAAATTTTACGTGCGAATAGTTGCATTAATACACTAAATATCTGCATATTTTTTATTCTTCTTTTCCATAAAAAGATCCTACAATCGGATGTCATACAATATAGTGGTCCAGTCGTATAAATTATGCCATTGCTCATTAATTAGGTACAAAGAGCACATAAATGAAACTTGGCAAGACATTGTAGACCCTTACAAGAAACAAATAAACGTTATAAGTTAGGCTCTAGACTTCCTATTTTAAGTACTTGGACCTAATAACCTTATTTTACTTTTACGTGTATATCTTCTGAACGGTATATTTTTACCAAATTCTGTTTTCACACACTTTATACACAAATTCAAAGCAACGTGTGTAAAAAACTACAACTGTAGACTAAACTGTTTTATATGGTTTTCATCAAATAGCCAAACGTCAGCGCAGCGGCAACTTGATTATCTCCGCAGTCTATTGACACACAAATTTCATTTATACATACACATTTACCTCTCGTTACACACTAATTATTGAATGATTTTTTTTTCTTTACGTTCATTTAAAAAAAAAAGTGCCGCTGGGATGACGTCGTCCCAGCGGAATCAGTTTTTGTTGAATAGCTCCTCAATGGTTGGATGCACAAATTTTTATTTACCATACACAATTACACGACGTCATACACTAAATATCTGCTAAACTGAAATTACGAAATTCGACACTTTTCCGCTGGGACTACGCACACGATATTCCCAGCCGTTTGCTTGCACCGAGGTGAGGATTGTGTGGTGACATTCACCCCACAATCCTCACCAGCACGTAGCTGTAACTTCGGAATCACAATGCGACTATTTTTTTAACCTTGGCGACTATTTATTGACTATTTTTTGGCGTTCTCAAAATTGATTTTCATGAAGTTTTCAAAAGTGAGGATTGTGTGGTGAAGGACACGAAATTATGATGGTTGGAGACGACTATTTCTTGACTATTTTTTGACACCGAATTCAAATTCAAAACGTAAGCGTTCCGCGGTTATCAGGTGAGGATTGTGGCGAGAAAGGCTCACCACGTAATCCTCACCAAGACACCTTTATATCTCTGGAATCCAGTTTTGGCATAGCGTTACGACTATTTAAGGACTATTTTTTGAATAGAAACCAAGTCGATATTCCCAGCCGTTTGCTTGCACTGAGGTGAGGATTGTGTGTTGACATTCACCCCACAATCCTCACCAACACAGCTATAACTACGGAATCATAAAGCGACAATTTTTTTACATTGGTGACTGACTATTTATTGACAACTTTTTGGCGTTCTCAAAATTGATTTTCATGAAATTTTCAAAGGTGAGGATTGTGTGGTGAAGGACACTTAATTTTAAGGATTCAAAAAATGGGCCCTCGATCCAGATTTTATTCCCAGTACCTAGGTAGTTCTCATTTTTGTTCTATGGAAAATGACGTCATCGGACAAAATGAGACAATTTTAGTGGTATAAGTAAGAAAAAATTGTCTAGTGATGGATTAATAAAATTAATAAAATGCTCATTATCATTTAGCAAATGAAATGTAGGTACCTAGGTACCTAATTGCGAAATTCTATTTAGTCCGATGTCATGTTCCATAGAACAAGTTCCCCGATGACGTCATGTTCCACAGAACATAGTGGGAACTACTGGTTATTCCCGACCACCTCCAGCGCGTAGCATACCATCACACACAGGAAGACTAGGGACTACTCACTGCACGTCGCATAGGTAGGTGCGTAGGTACCTAGGCTAGGTAGGTACCTACCTCCTGTGCTTAGCATACCTACCATCGCACAAACGTAAACGACCCCACTGCACGTCGCATACTATGACGCACAATGGTTAGGTACCTACCTACCTTACTAGGTACCGATTAACTATGGCGGCCACCACCTCGCCTTCGATAGACACGGATTTGTAGTGGTTCGGGCGATAGGTGCAAATCTTCTACATGAAACCAAGCATCTGGACCGTGGACTAGAGTATACCTAAGTGTCCACGACCCGATACGATATTAGCCTCTGACCGGCGCGACGCGACTTGAATCTTGATTTCCAAAAAGTTGTAAAAGGTTGTACAATTAGTCGCATCGCACCTGTTTGTGGGCCTGTCAATTACCTGGCTACCCCAATTCCCATTCAGTCTCATACCCGTACCAGGAGTAACGGCTTTACCTAGCCCGTTTATAAACTAGTCTTACCAATGTTGAAGTAACCTTACTAGCGGCTTACATTTACCTTACAGGCGTTACCAATAGGTACCTTACTTACGATCTTTAACATGAGAAGTTCCTTATTACCAGTTACCTTGTTTCTGCAATTACCAAAAACCTTTACCTTCGATGTTTCTACCATAACCAAAAATATTTACCTTTGACCGTTACCAAAAACCTTTACCTTTATGTACCTTCAATTACTCAGAACCTTTACCTTTTATATACCTACCATTACCAAGAACCTTTACCTTGTATGTACCTACCATTAACAACAACCTTTATCTTTTATGTATACCATTACCTATAGCTTTCCTTTGATGTACCATTACCTATTACCTCCATACCGTTAAGTTACCGAACCACGAAACCAACCTTCTCATACCTTCAATAACCAAAACCTCATTACCTGTAACACATCTCAATTAGGTAACAATACTAATCTAAACTACTTACAACTAACTTACAAATTTCATTCTACGACTAAAGACTTATGTAATCATAGTATTTACTTATATTCTGATCACATAGGCCGTATTTACGAGACAGCTTGTCCAAGAGGACTTGGACGAACTGTCTTTACAAAAGGAAGTTGCAAACCTACCTTGTGCATCTCCTACTGCTCCACCTTCACCACCTCCAGTTATATTGCCATCACCTGTCGTTGAGCCATCAAAGCCTATAAAGAAAACATAATTAGAAAAGCACTTGATTAGTTTGAATAAATAATTTTGTGAAGAGAAATATTTACCAGTCATTTCCATATTAGAGTCGTCTTCGCCGAAGTTAGTTTCCTCATTGTTTGCGCCATCATCGTCGTCGTCCCACATACTTTCGTTGACGAATTCAGGTTCCATTTTGGGTGCCACGGCGTTGTTTTCGTCCTCATCAGGTATCGTCACAAATTCCTCTTTCGCCGATCCTGATGGTCCGGCTTCCAATGGGTCCACACATTTTCGTTTCGCAGGTCCACTTTGTGAAGACGACGAATTGTTTGACGCTATTGATGGCCTATTTGGTCGTTTAACCGCAACTGGAGTTGACGTTGTCTTAGTATCTAAATCAGTCTCTAACTTAGTCATAACGGATGATTGCCTTTGTTGTGACGACCTCGGGCCTGGCCTCGATGTCGGCTTTGGTTTGGATGGCGTGGAACTTTCTTCATTTTGATTTCCGGTTAGACCTTTAACTTGAAGTTGCTCCGCGGTACTAATAAACGACGCTAACTCTTCTTGCTTAACATTAACTTCTCCTTGGTACATAAACTGTAGCAAATCACGTAACGCCGAATGACTAACATCTTTTAAAAATACTGAAACAAAAGAAAAAACTCGTTAGTTAAGTAGAGAAGATAATATGTACATTCCATATTATGATTATTTATCTTACCTATTGGATGTTGCGTTGGATTCATTTTGAACATCTCTTGAAAAAACGGAGAACATACTGATAGAACTAATTTGTGTGCCTGTAATAATCGGCCTTCGGCTGCCAGCGTAACATCTACTAGGTCTCCACGCGACAGCAGGCCGTGAAAGCCTGCTGACATATTTGCATGGAAATTGTTCCAACATAGTGAAAATTGTTCGTCCGACGCCATGATGGCGGCGACCCCGAAAGGAACCTGAAACAACAAGAAATTATAAATATCGTAGGTACGTGAACAAATCATTCACTAAGTAACAACATAACAGATCAATATTTACCTATCCTAAACTTTGTACTTTATAAATCCGATATTAGAAACATTTGAACAAAATATAAATGGATGTTTCTAATGTAGCACTGCACACACTTCCAGTTTCATCCCACGTCCTCCCCGTTTGAGCGTTGTTCACGATGTGATGACGCAAAATTGACGTATACTGTGTCGTCACAACGGGACAAATTGCACGAAGAATTGCACGAAACGCATTTCAGCCAATTATGAAGAAAAAAATTATAATTATATACTTTGGTACCGTAAAGTGAATCGTGTTTTTGTTTGCACATTCGATGATATTAAATACTTGCTATTATTCGACTTATTTCGACGTATACAAATTTTGGTGACGGGGATCATAACTTTTTGGTGTTGTAGCCAGACGACGTGATGTCCCACGTTAACCAACTGTGTAAAAAAGAGATATACATTGTTTAAGATTTGAAATAAAAGGAGATTTTTTTCATTTCTTCGAATGAATAAGTTATTAGAATACATATGAACATATTAATAACAATTTTATTTATAAAACTGAAAATCACTTTAAAATTATAATAACCCATGTGATCATTGTAAAATTTGCACAAGTTACCTACCTACCTTACATACCTAGTGACGAAGTCATTTACCTTATTATTTACTTAACAAAACTCTGCTTAATTGGCAGAGATCAGAGATAATTTAATATGCAGAAGAAATATGTTAGGTATGTGTAGATTTTGACCGCGTACCTAGGTATTGCAATTTTCTATGAAACAGCTGATTTTTTTATGTATAACCGACGAAAAATTTCTTCGCTAGGGGGTCTAGAATGGTATGCTGAATTCATAGTTAAGTTTGCGCACTGGATAAAAACTTTTCCTGTAGAAATACAAATTTATGCAACATACTTAGGTTAGGTACCTACGTAGGTACTTAGTTGTCAAAATAAAAAAGGGTTTAAAAAACGAAAAGCTTCAAACACTACAATTAAAAATTAAAAATATAACAATTTAAAAAATATAAAACGTTATCAAAAAAATCAATTAAGTAGGTAATAGATTATCAGACCATAGGTACCTACCTACCTAACAAAAATCCATAGATCTAAATCGATTAAAATCTTTGAAAAAAAAACCATCTCCATTTGGCATGGCAGGTAGGTAATATTAGAAATAGGTACCAAATTTAAGTGAATTAAGGGTTTACTGAAATAAGTGCGGTTTTTTCAATTAGGTACTTAGTAAGTAGGTACCCACTAAGGTACTGGAATACAAAAATAACAATATTTACATACTTACCTACCTGAAACATGTTCATAAACATGCGCATAGATAGGTACTTAGGTATCTACTTTGATTTTCGTTAGTTCGGGTACCTACCTACTTACGCAAAAAAAAAACAACCGACTTCCAAAAAAATAGGTACTAAAAGTGAAAAATAACTTTAATGTCGGAAGTCGGTGACTTTGGACATGTAAGTAGCTATTTTAATTTTCATGTCACCAGCTCAGTCACCAGTCACCGACTTCCGAAATTAAAGGTATTTTTCACTTTATATTGTTTTTTTGGAAGTCAGTTGTTTATTTTTTGGAATAGTTTTTATTTTTCACTTTTTAGTTAAGTACCTACCTATAGTACCTACCCCACACCAACTCGAAATGTCATCATCCTTGGGGTAAAAACAATGCATGTTTGTGCGTTAGCAGCAATCGCGGTTGATTTGTTGTAATTTTTTTAAGAGTTCCGTTGTCTGTCTCCAAAACGCATCATCAGATATAATATATGAAATTTAAATGGGAGCACACAGGAAGCACCAGCTTTCAAATAAATAAAGAATCATCAAAATCGGTTCACCCAGTCGAAAATTCGGAACTAACAAACATAAAAAAAAACAGTTGAATTGAGAACCTCCTCCTTTTTTTGAAGTCGGTTAAAAATAAATTAAGTTGTTCTATAAGCTTCACAACGGCGCGGGCGGTAGAAAGAGTGAGGAATATCACTATCTCGAAAACATACATTGCAAATCAAAATAGACCTTATTGCAATGTAGTTTGGTTTAATTCTGTTCGCCGATCAGGCTTTAATTGATTTAGTGTTACCAGCTCATAGAACTTTGACGCATTTCGTGCATTTTGTAATTTTTTCACAATATTCCGGTATCGCACTGTTTATTGGGCAAATGTATGGGGTCCACTATGAATTTGAATTTGAAGGAGATTGTTTTTGGGCCGTAGGTACCAACTTGCGGGGGACAGGTTCACAATCAACCCCACAATCAAATGTTCATTCATTATTACAATTTTTTAAACTCAGGTACCGCTAAAACGGAGCTATTTGGACAACATTTTGACATAGGTACTTAAGCTAATAACTTGTTTACTTCGCATAAAATGTTATGGTAAAAAAAAAATGGGTTTCGGAGAACCCCTTGCTTTTGCGGATATATAAGTACCTACGTTTGAAGTAGGTAGCTACTTACAACAGGAACAAAATAAAAAAGAGGCTGTTTCAAATAACGCTTATTTGGAGCTATTAGAGACAGCAATGAAAAACGGATATTGAATGCATATTTAGCAAATTTAGTGCCAAAACAGGCACTAAATCTACCTACCTATCGAGCTCTGGGAGAAAGAATAACAAAAAGATTTTTTTTCGGGCTTTGGTGGAATTTTACGAAGATTTTTTTTTTTCTAAAATTGTTTCTTACCTTCCATTAATGGTAAGACCGTAAGAATAATGAATGAGATTTCGTGAAGCAGTTTCCTCTGCATGCAGCATTTTTATTAATTCACTTAAAAGCGCAGGGAACCTATTTTTAGCAAACGTTTTGTATTTTCTGCCTTCGTCTTCTTTCTTAACTTTAAGCAACGTTTATAAATAAGAGGGAGTAATCTATTAAACGCGACACAAATTGGCTAATTTGGAGTAATTTGTACTGAAATTTTATATTAGGTAGACCTACCTAATATAAAATTTCAGTACAAAAAAAAAACAGAACAGTACCTACCTGTACTGTTATTGTCATAATTATAATATATTATTATTAAGTAACCTGCTAGTGTAGGCAATCGGATTCCTGTACGGGCCGGATGGAATTGCCATGTGTACACACTCCTTAATAAATTGCACGACAACGACGAAGTGGGTAACGCATGCGTGGAAGGGAATAAGGATGTGCTGGCCGAATACAATTTTATCGTTATATTTTATTTAATTCAATTTCAAACTTTCAAATAATTATGATTAGGTATGTTAAATAGGTAGGTACAGTCGTCGCACGTAGTACAGACTTTCAATAGAATATGCTTATTATTTAAAGTACTTGTTTTGTTATCACTGGCGTGCGGCCTACCTACTGTACCAGTCTTGTCTTGGCTCTTAGCTTTTAATCGATGAATACTCTCGACACTCATAAATTCATAATACAAAGGTACAAAGGCGGACTTAATGCCTCAGGCATTCTCTATCAGTCAACCAATGGTGGTGAACGGATTAGATGGCAGGTCCAACCCCACACCCATACCTAGATATCCATCGATATCCGTGCCCACACCAATTCGAAATTTCATCATCCCTGGGGTATTCTCAAAGTCAATCAAATCAAAACAATGCATATTTATGCGATAGCAGCAATCGCGGTTGATTTACTGTCATTTTTTGAAGAGTTCCGTTGTCTGTCTCAGAAACTCATCATCAGCTCTATAAGAAATTTAAATGGGACCATTTCGAAATAAACCCCTTTCCAACAAAAAAAGAATTTTGCAAATCTGTAGATACCTACCTACATTATGACGGTGTTCTTTATGCCCGAACATAATATAATGTAGGTACTTACATAAAAAAATATAGAAGTCGGTTAAAAAGATTATCATGTCGAATTGATAACTTCCTTCTTTTTAAGGGCCTACGTCCCGTTTGGTAGCGTAACACGGTCACTTTATGAACCCTACTGCTCATTAACGGCTTGTCTTGAAGATTTGAAAAATATATGATTTTGCTATAGATTCATATAGATCATTTTGCCTGAAGTACTTTTTTTGTATGGTTAATACTTTTGCTGTAAAAAAATATTTTCCAACACGCAATATTTTGGCTTCTATTCCATACTCCTACTAAACGGCTTCGTTATTTGGAAAAAAAAATACACTGAAAACTAGATAGTTAGAGGTACCACAGAATCGCCTAAGCACAATTGTAAATTAATCAAAGGAATATCCCCATTTTGAGATAATAGCTCAGAGGTGCCCTGCGCGGGCGCGGGCGGCAGTCGTGCTTTAGCATACAAACGGGAGATGAGGATACTATGGGCCTTAAGTCAGTTAATAAGTACTTCTCTTAATAATTTTTATTTATTTATGTTAGGGTTAGTGAATTTTGATTTTGCTAATCGACAATTTTTATTGATATATTTGTACTAATTAATACTTTTCACTTTAATATTTTATGTTGGCAACTTTACCTTCGCTTGTATTCGTGGTCGCTCTGTGATTGGTTGACGCAAAATAGCGGGAACCAATCAGAGAACTCAATTTTCCCGCTAAAAAAGATTAAGGGATTCACGGGGGTGAACGGAACGCCTGGCTGGTGGCAGGCGGGAAATTTGGCTCTAGAAGCGATAGGTAGTGTTAGATTTGATAAGTAGCTGATGTCAAGGTATTAATTGTATTGATTCTCGTATATGCCTGAGAAGTATAATATAAGACCATTACGAATTACTGTTGTATATTATTATTCAACTACGGCCTGTTCCTGTTGGGGTTTCCTTACATTTCAGAAGTGGGATAGCAACGTTATCTCACGTAAGTACACGCCCATTAATTCTCAATTATTTTTATTTCTTTGTCGATAGCCACTGATTGATAACATGATTTCATTTTGGTGTATTTTGTTGTAAATAAACCTTAAAAGTCAGTCTGCTTAACAATTACATAGAAGAGATAAAAGATTCAACGATTTTTTCTATTTTACATAATCATGATTGTGTACACCACGGATGGATATCTATGGTGTACACTCTAACTTTACGTTATAACAATCTGATACCGAGTAAACGCATGGATATTTTATGTTTGTTAATTTTGTGTTATACTGTTTTTTTTTATAATATTTATTTGCATTAATATCAGTTTAAATAGTATGAACCGTTTTTACGATATACCTTCAAACATTTTAGTAAGATTGCTTGCCATATTAGCTCAATAATATCTCAGTTTTATGGACAGTAATGTTTTGAAATGTTGTCACGAATATTCGAATTAAATATCTACGTATATATTCACTAAGATATTCCAGATTTGATTCCAATGATTTAAGATAAATTCGCCCGTAAGACGACCCACTGACCAACCTTTTAGATCAAAAGCTAAGGTTAATATTTTCTTTTCTTTTCTCTTTTGAGCTCTTGCACCATGGATGGGACATCTAGGCGCCCAAGCAGGGAATCCAGTCATCGACGACTTGAGACGCCCTACGCGATGGAGCATCGAAGTAGGAGCCGGGTGAGAGACCACAGTCGGAGTCGGTTGCGAACTCGCAGCCCATGTCGCAACCGGGATCAAGAACTGGATTCGAGTCATCAACGAGTCAAGCTCCTGGAGAGGCAGCTGGTACAAGAACGGGAGCGCCTTCTACATGCCAAGACCTACAACCGGAGTCGCAGCCGATGCAGCGCGCGGCGCACATCGTCGCCACACGCCACCCAGCATAGCAACCGCAGTCGCAGCCATCGCAGCGGGACACTCGACCATCAACGGCGGCGAGCAGAAACCAATTGGCACGGCGGTGATGGCTCTCATGCTGAACATCGTAGCGTCATAGGACACTTGAAAAGGTCACGTAGCCCATCTGTATCTAAAAAATATATTGTTGATGTCTTTAAATGTTTGAAAGATAGTTTGGCATCTCAACCCGCTCGAGACACACGGTCCTTTCAGAAAATTGATCACTTGAACATACTGCCTAATTTTGATCCATCTACGAAAAACCAACGAATTGATGTATGGCTCAAGAAAGTCAATGAGTGTGCTAGTGTGTACAGTTGGGATGACAAAACTATTGTTCACTTTGCTATGCAAAAACTTCAAGGCCTCGCCAAAATATGGTATGAAGGTTTAAACTCGGTTTTGTTCAACTGGCAAGAATGGCAAGAAAAGTTAATAAAGGCCTTCCCTTGCGAACAAAACTACGGTCAGGCCTTGGAGGAGATGCTTAAAAGAAGGAGTAGGTATAATGAACCTATAGAGGTTTATTTTTATGAAAAATTGGCTTTACTTAACCAATGTGACATAGTTGACAAACGAGCGGTAGATTGTATCATTCATGGGATCAGTGATAGGACTCTCAAATCAGGTGCTCTAGCTTTACGGTCCTCTCATCCCGATCAGCTCTTGCAATTTTTGATGAGCAGCAGAGATTCTTATCAGCATTTCGATCGAAACCATACCAAGAACAAAAACGATCACTCTAATACCCCTAATGGTCAGCCTAGTCAAAGATCGGGTGCTAAGTCGGGTTCATTCCATGGATGTTACAATTGTCGAGAAAGGGGTCACAGCTTCTTACATTGTCCGAAACCGCTTATAAAATGTACAAAATGCAACAAAGTAGGGCATACCGTTAATAGCTGTTACTCGCAAATAGAAAATAACGTCGTAAAACCCAGTGGTAATATTCCAAAAGCCATGTGTATTGATGTAGCCAGTCAAGGACGCAACTCGCACCCGAACTCGAAATTTATGAAGGATGTGGAAATTAACGGTACGTTTCAGCAAGCCTTTGTAGATTTCGGGAGCGAAGTCACGCTTATAAAGGAGTCTGTAGTTAATGAGTTAGGCTTGACCCACGATCACATACCATCATTATTGAAAGGGTTTGGAAACGGTATAGTAGAGTCACTAGGAGGGTTGTTATTGAACATTGGGGTGGATGGCGTCAATGCTCAAGTTCCATGCAAGGTTGTATGTGATAATTTGTTAGAGAAATCCGCGCTTATAGGGCAGTCCTACACCGAACAACCTCACATCATAGTTTATAAGGATGTATCTAGGCTACAATTTATCAACATTGGCAATGAAATGCCACATCCAGATCTGGATCTAACAGAGTCCTCTCTTAAGATTAGGGCAACAGGATTGGTAGAGCTTTACGGTGCAGCTTCAGTGAAGGCATGGATTGAACCCTCCACGTGTGGCAGCATTCTCTTGAGGAATGTAGTCGCTGGGAAACCAAATAAACAGTACTTTGTCTGTGGTGGTCTCTATCGCTGTGAAAGTAGCCGTGTCTATGTAACTGTGTTTCCATGTTCGAGTTCCTGCTGTATCACAAATAATTTAGTTTTATGTCGCGCAAAGCGAGTAGAGATTGTTAGTAGGTTAGTTGTCGAACCACCAGAAATCCCTTTGGCGATTGAGGGCGAGTTTGATGAGAATCTGATTCGTGTCGGTGATAAGGTGCCAGAAGACGTTAAACAGAGATTGTTTGTGTTGCTAAAAAAATACCATCGTTGCTTCGCATCGTCTCTTAGGGACCTAGGTTGTACCAACGTGACCGAAATGAATATAGAGTTAAATAGTGAACGCCCTGTTGTCTATCGCCCATATAGGTTGTCGCATCATGAACGTGAGAAGGTACGGTCAATGGTGAAGGAGATGCTGGATGCTGGGATAGTAAGGGAGTCCACCTCAGCGTACGCAAGTCCAATTCTACTCGTGCGCAAAAAGGATGGGTCGTTTCGAATGTGTATCGATTACCGTATGCTTAATTCTATCACGGTGAAAGAGCGCTATCCTATGCCCATCATCGAAGACGAGATAGCACGTCTTACTGGCCAGGCTTGTTTCATTTCGCTCGACCTTGCGTCAGGTTATTACCAACTGCCAATTTCAGAACAGAGCAGACACCTCACCTCGTTTGTCACGCCAGACGGACAGTACGAGTTTAACCGCATGCCGTTTGGTTTGGCTAACGCACCGGCTGTTTTCCAGCGGATGATGAATTCAATATTAGGGTCAGCTCGCTTCAACAAGGCAACTGCTTATATTGATGATGTCCTTATTTTTGGTAAGGACTTTAATGAATGTCTGGTACGGCTTGAGGAGGTATTGCAAGTTCTGGAGAAAGCACATCTCACTTTGAATCTTTCCAAATGCGACTTCTTACGGGACAAAATCGATTATCTTGGTTACGAAATCAGTGCAGCTGGGGTTAGGCCAGGTGATAAAAAAATAATTAGTGTCATGAATTTTCCACGACCTGAGAATGTCCACAATATACGCCAGTTCCTTGGTCTGGCTAGTTATTTCCGCAAATTCATCCAGGATTTTGCCCGAATTGCCTTGCCTCTCAGTAAGTTGCTAAAAAAGGACACCGCATGGACATGGGGTGATAGTCAAGAAGAGGCTTTCGAAGTCTTGAAATCTAAGTTGGTTGACAGGCCCATTCTTGCAATATATAATCCTGCAGCAGAGACCGAGCTCCACACCGACGCAAGCAAATTAGGTATTGGGGGTATATTATTGCAGCGCTCCGAAGGAAATGATCCTTTCCGTCCAGTAGCTTACTACAGTCGACAAACCTCTCCTGAAGAGAAAAATTTTCATTCGTATGAGCTTGAAACCCTAGCAGTAGTCTGTTCCTTGCGAAAGTTTAGGGTTTATCTGCTAGGGAAATCATTTAGGATCGTTACAGACTGTAGTGCTCTACGATCTACGTTCTCGAAACGAGACCTAATACCGAGGATCGCACGCTGGTGGCTTTTACTACAAGAGTTTCAATGTTCAGTTGAGTATAGAGCAGGTATAAAGATGGGCCATGTGGATGCGCTGTCCCGTAATCCAGTCCAGAGTTCAGGAGAGAGTCCCGACGACCAATTTTCAGTTATGTCGATCAGTAGCGAGGATTGGTTACATACGCTCCAGATTGGAGACACCGAACTCTGTAGAATTAAAAACATTTTAAATGATAGTCTTAACGAGAAAGAACTCCGATACATAAAAGATAATTTTGTGGTCAAGGATAACAAATTGTTTCGTTGTATAGGTAATGATAAAAATAACGTTCGTTGGGTGGTACCAAAAGGTGCGAGGTGGCAAGTGTGCCGAATGAACCATGACGATATTGGCCATTTTGGGGTGGAAAAGACTCTCGAAAGAATAAAGAAACAATATTGGTTTAGCAAAATGCCCAAGTTTGTAAAAAAATATGTTGGTTCATGCATTGAATGTGCATATGCAAAGAGCAAGACTAAAACACAAGAGGGTCTGCTCCATCCCATCACTAAAATAGAAGTACCATTTCATACGGTGCATGTTGACCATCTCGGGCCTTTTGTGAAGTCAAAGAGAGGCTATACTTACTTATTTGTAGTTGTAGAAGCTTTCACCAAATTTTGTTTTATCAAACCCGTTAGAAATACCAATAGTTTGAATGCAATTAAAGTTCTCGAAGATATATTTTTTACATTTAGGGTCCCTGATCGCCTTGTAAGCGATCGTGGTACCTCCTTTACATCTCATGCTTTTAATTGATTCTGCCTAGACAAAGGAATTAAGCATATTCTTAATACAGTAGCCAGTCCGAGGTCAAATGGCCAAGTCGAACGTTACAACCGTACAATTCTCGACTCATTGAAAGCGATGACTGTTAAATACGGCGAAAAGGATTGGGATAGTCACTTAGGGAAAATTCAGTGGGGCTTAAATAATACTGTTCAGAAAACCACTGGTAGGACGCCGTCAGAGGTACTATTTGGAGCTAGTATGAATAGCGAAATAAATCCGATTCTTAACGAAGTTACCGGAGACTCTCGCGAAAACTGTGAAATTACCGCTATTCGAGAGGAGGTTAAGAAAAGGATTGATAACGAGCAGGTTAAGCAAAAGCAGGCATATGATAGGGATAGGGTGCCCGCCCGGATATATGTCGAAGGTGAACTCGTCAAAATAACTAAGACTTGTTTCAATAATAACGGACAAAGTAAAAAGCTCATGCCCTCGTTTATGGGGCCCTACCGTGTTACCAAAGTCTTAGGTAGAGACAGATATAAGGTAGCACCGGTTCCGGGTTTGGCCAGCATGCAAAACAAACGGCCCACAACCGTGGCAGCAGACCGTATGATGCCATGGATACACATTGCGGCCCTAGAGGTGAATAATTCGGATACCAGTTGCACGGACGATGAGGATCAAACTGAACAATAATTTGATAATGTTATTGTAATTTTCCCAATTTTTATGGTGTTAGACACATTTCTAGAGACACTTAACTACAGATGCGCATCATACATTGTTTCAGATCGGGCACGAGAATCGATCGGATCGTGACCTGATTCAACAAATTTCCTACTGGCTACCACAAGTAAATCGATCGTCTTGTAGGTGTCAGTTAGGCCCCCGAAAAATCGATCGTTCGGGTTAGTAATTCGATGATGGGTAAACCGATTAATCGATCGTTCGGAACCCAAAGTAAAGTTGAATTGTATCGATCGTCTTTTAGGTGTCGGTTAGGCCCCGAAAAATCGATCGTTCGGGTTAGTAATTCGAAGATGGGTAAACCGATTAATCGATCGTTCGGATCCCAAAGCAAAGTTTAATTGTAAGTGATAGAACATATGTAAGTCGATTGTTGTTTTCTGATCCAACTCAAAGCGAAATTTATTTATAGAAATTATACTAGATATCACTGGACCGCTGGATGAAATAAAAAAATGTTTATATATTGATGTAAAAACCTAATAAGTTGATTTGTAATTAACGTTCCTTGACAGGTGTATAGTCAAGTTATTATTATCAGTTATCAACCCAATGAACTGTTGCATTTATATAATTATACCTTATTGAACTTATACCTAATTTATATGAAACATATTTGTTAAACTAGTCGTATTACACATTTAGCCGCAATTTCTGGGAAAGCTGATTAACGAGCCATAGGTACTTTGATCAGGTGGTGGTCACCTACTGTTGTAATTTTATATTCATACAATAATATATATCTAATAACTTAGAAACCCCTGCCAGCAGCGTTCCGATTGTTAGGGTTCCACCTGGTGTCGTGTGCGGGGACGCACACGTTGTCAGGACGGTCGATTGTTAGGGTTAGTGAATTTTGATTTTGCTAATCGACAATTTTTATTGATATATTTGTACTAATTAATACTTTTCACTTTAATATTTTATGTTGGCAACTTTACCTTCGCTTGTATTCGTGGTCGCTCTGTGATTGGTTGACGCAAAATAGCGGGAACCAATCAGAGAACTCAATTTTCCCGCTAAAAAAGATTAAGGGATTCACGGGGGTGAACGGAACGCCTGGCTGGTGGCAGGCGGGAAATTTGGCTCTAGAAGCGATAGGTAGTGTTAGATTTGATAAGTAGCTGATGTCAAGGTATTAATTGTATTGATTCTCGTATATGCCTGAGAAGTATAATATAAGACCATTACGAATTACTGTTGTATATTATTATTCAACTACGGCCTGTTCCTGTTGGGGTTTCCTTACATTTATTTATTACAAACTCTGCTATCATTACAGGAAATTATTTTTGTGGATTCATTCAAAGAACACGTAAATAAATCGATCCTGTCAGCCGTGTCATTCAGTGCGCGCAAGGCGCGCGTCAATGGCGCTTTGCTTTGCAAGTTGGTTCGTGCGTGTGGCACTGCTAGTAACCGTGGCTTCGGCGCCGTCGCGAAACGTAATTGTCAGGCACATTCAGATAAATCTCCTTCAAAACACCGGAATTATAGGTCTTACCACGTAATAGTTTGAATACATATGATGTAATAGCTAAATCCCTCCTTGTCTCGAGTTTGTTGTACCCGACCATACCGATAACGAATAAGATTGGGTACCTACATTAACGGATAGAAGGGATAGATACCGTATAGTTTCATGTACAAAGATCTGGTAAATTTGTTTTGTATGCGCTCCAACATGAGGCTATATTTTGTCTCATGCGGAGCCCATATGACAGCATTATACTCAAGCTGAGTTCTTATAAGCGCATTATACAATGCTGCAACTGCTTTAATATTTGTATAACCTGATGCCCGTCGAAAAACGAAACCCAGACTTCTGTATGATTTCTTACAAACATTTACAACATGGTCATGAAATGTTAACTCAGTGTTCAGGCCCACACCCAAGTCTCGTACCTTTTCTACCCGCTCAATTGATGTGCCTTCAAGCTTATACTCGTGATGTTGTGGTTCCCTCATTTTGCTAAAAGTTATGACTGAGCATTTTTTACGTTAAACTGCAGTTTGTTTTTCTTACTTCACTCAGCTACATGATCTATATCTTGCTGCAATCGTGCACAGTCACTTTTATCTGTAATAGCCATGAGCAACTTTAGATCATTCGCGAATAATAGACAAGTGGCACCCCTGACAACCTCCGGCAGGTCATTTATCATAATAATAAATCTCAGCGGACCCACATTACTGCCCTGGTTTACTCCTGATCTTGTATAATAAGGCTCAGATTTACAACCAGCATTTTCTACGAACTGCCGTCGACCTCTCATGTGGTTAGCAAAGAACTGAAGCAATTTAGGAGTACATCCGACTGCTGCCAGCTTTTTTAATAATATGTCATTATCAAGTCAACTAAATCGAAAGCTTTTTAACGTCGAAGTAGGCCTAAGCTCTTAAAAATATATAAAAGTACAGTAGTACAGATGCCAGCACATCAAGCTACCCCAATCTATCAAATTTCTTTGATAGATTTATAACTTAAAAAAAAAATAAGGTTCATGTTCAATTGACAATTTGGGGTAGCTTGATGTGCTGGCGTCTGTACCTAGGTACTCCTAAAAGTAACAGATACTTTTATACCAGTACAAAAAGTATAAGTATGTTACTTTTATCACTTTTTCTATGAGTACACCTCACTAGCAAGTTTGCCCTTATTTGAATGGCTGGGCGTTCTAATTGCAGCATGGCGGTAGTTGAATTGATATTATAGATCAACCGGTTCACATTGTTCCAGTAACACTCCAGCCCAGCGATCGAAACCAGCGCTGGAATGCCACAGGAATAATGTGAACAGCCACTGTAATGCACTCTAGACTGTACCCACCAGTACCCACCAATTCCAGTGAACAATTCAGTCCAGTGACTGGACTAATGCCCGGTTTACATTATTCCAGTCCAGTGATCTAGCGAGATTCCAGTCCAGTGCTGGACTGGATCTGTAACGTCTACATTATTCCAGTTATTTAGAAGCCGTTGAAGTGTGAACACTATAGTGACAATGATTTCAAGAAGAGATCAGTTTCGAAAATGTTTCAAACGTGCTCAATCACTCTTGCTACAAGAAGTTATTAATGAGGTTGATAAGGAACTAAAAAAAAAGGAACGGATTTGGGTGAGAAATTGGATCAGCGAAAGAGATCAAAAAGGAGGGTCAGCAATACTTTTGCAACAACTGAAGATAGAAGATCCCAATGAATATAGACTGGCACTGAGAATGACAGCAGAAAACTTTGAAGAACTGTTATCATTAGTTTCGATTAATATCCAGCGTAAGAATACGTTGTTCAGAGATGCTATACCCGCAAAATTAAAATTAGAAGTCACGCTTTCTTTTTTAAGTACTGGAGATAGTTACAGAAGCCTCAGTCGTATGTTTCGATTGCCAAAACCAACTATTTCAAAAATTATACCAGAAGTCTGTCAAGAAATTAAAAGGGCATTAAAAGACCACATCAAGGTAATATTTTTTTTATTAAGTATCATATCTATGACAAATTAAGCATTATTGAAAGCATTCATGATTATATTAATGTATTCTGGGTCATCGCTTACTACATTTAACGAGTCCTCGGTGGTTTGTGTATCTACAGACGCTGGACTATTCAATGGCATATAAGTACTACTACTCGTGCTTGGTCTTGACGCATAATTGTAATTTGGTCTATTCGGTTTTATAGGACTATTCAAATCGTGTAGTCGACATCTTGTTATCACACTCTGTATTTCTTCTTGGCCTAGGATAGCCTGTTCTGTAGAAAGGGTTCTTAATTGCTTCGCAATGTGTTTCCCGAAGATGTCGAATTCATCTTCCACTGTTTCTGATTTGGATAAATCGTATTGCATATCTTTCATGCTACTGACTATTGTAGACAGCTGTGAAATTTTACTTCTTTTCTTTCGCGGTTCTGATAGACTTACTTCTGGGTTTGTATGGGTAGGGTTGGTCCCACATTGGTCACTAGGTTGAGTATTGTCAGTATTTTCTTTATTTTGAGCATCATCAGTATTTTCCTGAAAATAAAATATTTTTACTTTCTTTTTGCAGATACCCACTGCGGAACAATGGAAACAAGTCGAGGAAGGCTTTCGGAATAAGTGGAACTTTCCTTTGTGCTACGGAGCGTTAGACGGAAAACACATAAAAATTACTGGCTCCTATGAATATGGAAGTACGAACTTTAATTATAAAAAAGAAAACAGCATAGTATTGATGGCTCTTGTTGACCATGATTACTGTTTTACGTATATCAATGTGGGCGCAAATGGAAGCGCTTCGGATGGTGGTATTTTCAAAAACTGTTCCATTTTTACTGAATTAGAAAATGGCAGTTTTATTCCAGAAGATGGAGTGATTGTGGCTGATGCAGCATTTCCACTAAAAACATACTTAATGAAACCATATCCTGGGGCTAATTTAACTTTTGAACAAAAAATATATAATTACAGGCTGTCCCGTGCTAGACGCATTGTAGAAAACGCTTTTGGAATATTAGTAAGTCGATTCAGAATTTTCGAAAAAGCTATTTCAACTAAGTTACATACTGTGGATCACATTGTGTATGCAGCTTGCTCTCTACACAATTGGTTGAGAAAAAAGTCAAGCAATTATATGACTACTTCTTGTGTAGACCATGACGATCACAACGACCATCATTTGATTAATGGAACATGGAGATCCGAAATAACCTCTTTAGATAGTATCATACAGCAGGGCAGTAACAACTCAGCAACACATGCCAGGGAAAAAAGAACTCAATTTACTAATTATTTTGTGAACGAAGGAAAAGTACCATGGCAAAATCATATGATACATTGATAAATTTGTGTGTTTTAACAAATAATATGCTACTAAAATAAAAATAAATAAAAATCTTAAAATAAATACCTGTGTTTTACGCTTCACCATCACATTTTTTATAAATGAATTGAATTCGGCGAACCATTTCACTTTGGGTTGGTAAACATTGCCACTAGCACCAGATGTGGATGATTTCTTAATCTTGTCTAGTTCAAGGTAGTATGTCGAACGAATGCTTTTTATTTTGTTTTTCACATCTTCCGGTGTGAATCCTTCAATTTCCATACCAATGCACAGATTTTGCAAAACAGTTTGGCGCATAGGTTTGTTTTTATAATGTTCTGATGTTATATCCCATAAACACGGATTTTCTCTGTATATAGTGACAAACTTTACAGTTTCGTCTTCAGATAACTTCTTCACCATTGTTAAATCCTTTTTCTTTGCAAAAAAGTCCGCAAAAACAACCAACACGTGTGTACTTCGTCAGCACTGGAATGGCACTGGATTGGCCGTCTACATTATTCCAGTTGCACTGGATTGGTCGCACTGGATTCAAAAGTAGACCGCGAATCCAGTTACTGGACTGGAATGCTTAGTGGATTCAGTTCATTCCAGTGCCGGTTTACATTTTTCCAGTAAGCAATCCAGTACTGGACTAGATCGCTGGACTGGAATAATGTAAACCGGGCTTGATAGTCTACTTTTTCATTCCAGCTCACCCATTTCGCATAACGGCATAGGTACGGGCATAGGTATCCATGTAAATTACGATGTTTTTTTTTTACAAAGGTATTTCTTTGACATAATCTTATTGACTTGTGGTAGGGCTAACGCCCGCCTGGTTCCGGACCACCCTCCCAACGGAGTTCAACGTCAAGCAGCTTGCTTTGTTTCGTCACGAAAGCTTGCTCTTTAAAAATGTGAAAGTTTGTATGTTCGGATGTTTGTTACTCAATCACGCAAAAACAGCCGAACGTATTTAGACGAAATTTGGCACACAGATAGTTTATAGTCTGGATGAACATAAAGGATACTTTTTATCCCGGTTTTAGCCCGCGTGGAGTTCGGAAATTATCCCACGAGAACGTTCCCGTGGGATCATTTCCGAACTCCACGCGGGCGAAGCCGTTGGCAAAAGTTAGTGACAAAGGTGACAAAGCTAGTGACAAAGGTGACAATGGTGTGCAAGGATCAGTTATCAACGGTGTTTTTACTTTGATGTTGTCACCAATGCGGCAGCTTATTTTATCCTTATTTTGTATAGAATTTTCAATGTAGCCGTATCGGTATCGGACACCGATACGATATCGGTGCAAGTAAAATGTATAAAACATGTAGGTACTCCTTTCTTCCACATTATCCGCTCCGTATCGGATATCGGATCCGACACCGATACGTTGACGGTACTATCGGACACCCGTGGGCTGTCGGACGATAAATTTTGTATGTATGCTATACGTGTATCTAAATTGTCTTTGAGAGCAGACCCCAATGCGTGGCGGGCATTTTTTTATACGTTGCCCCACACTAGGAATTTCTCCTGTATTTTGTTGTGGGTGCGTTTGCAAACATTTAAACTCATATATACAAATAGCCAGACCCGGAACAACTACTTATAGGTCATACAAATAATAGGTCTTTACCTATGAAATTGCCGTTTTGTATGAAAAAATTTAAACGAATTTTTTTCATGTATTTTTTATTTGTATTAATCGAAGTAATCACCCATGCAATCAATGCATCTTTGCCATCGCAGTGGCAGTTTATTGATGCCCTTCTTAAAGAAATCAGCTGGACGGGAGGCAACAAATTCTTCAAAGGCATTTTGTACTGCCTCTCGGGTATTGAATTTTTTTCCCGCCAAGAAGTTATCCAAATTCTGGAAAAAGTAGTAGTCTGTAGGCGCAAGGTCTGGTGAGTAGGGCGGATGACGGAGAGCTTCCAACCCCAGTTCTTGCAACTTGGAGACCGTCTGCTGTGCAGTATGAGGTCGCGCGTTGTCGTGCAGGAGCAGCGGAGACGAGCGATTGACCAATGCTGGTTGGAGATGTGCCAGCTTCTCCATCATTGTGTTCAGTTCTTCACAGTACACATCTGCAGTAATGCTCACCCCGTTTGGTAAGAAGCTGTGATGAATCACACCGGCGCTAGACCACCAAACAGTGACCATCACTTTTCTAGGGGTAAGTTTTCGTTTAGGGCATTGTTTAGGTGCTGAACCAGGATCCAACCAACTTGCTGAGCGCTTGCGGTTATCAAACAGAATCCATTTTTCATCGCAGGTAACAATGCGGTTCAAAATTCCTTCATTTGTGTGTCTGTTGAGCAGTGCAAGGCACGTCTCGACGCGTACTTCGCGCTGACGATCATTGAGTTCGTGGGGCACCCATTTGTCAAGCTTTTTTACCTTGCCAATTTGACGCAAATGGACCAATATTGTTTTGACGCTAACGTCGAAAGCTGCTGCTAATTCAGCCGTAGATTGTGTATCATCAGCTTCCACAATCGCCTTTAATTCGTCATTGTCGACCAAAGTCTTCGGACGACCGCGAGGTTCATTTTTCAGGTCGAAATTTCCAGAACGGAAGCGAGCAAACCAATAACAGGTGGTGCGTTGGTTTGTAGTGTTAGCTCCGTAAACGTCGTTGATGTTGCGTGCCGCTTGTGCCGCGTTGCTGCCACGACGGTACTCATATTCCATAATTACTCGAATTTTTAACGTATCCATGATGACGAAAAGATTGAAATGCGATGAAAATGTAACACTAATCAATAAACAAATGACTACTTTTGGAAAAAAAAATCCATGTTTTTAAAATAAAATTAATTTGAAATTAGAATTCTTACCCAAACAAAAATTATTTTGATTTGAAATGGCCAGTACTGCAAAACGGCAATTTCATAGGTAAAGACCTAATATTTGTTCCGTACGGAAATGGAACCCGCGACTCGCAGCGCAGCAGTCAATCGTTTAACCACTGCGCCAACCGTGCCGTCTAATTTTGCTTGTTTACTAGTTTGGTTGTCATCATGGCGAGGTCTTCATCATTTAATACGACAGAACTGGGAGAATCTGATTCTAGGATTCACTCATACGAAAGTAATTAAAAAACTTTCTAGGTGCGTTTTGTAGCTCGCTAAAAAGAGTACCTATAATATGCTCCCTCTGAATATCTAGCTTTCACAATGAGATCTATCCAATACTTTCTGTGGACAGATCGTTTTTTGCGTCTCAAATATATTTGATACAGCAAATAAAGTTTTCTATTATAGTCTGCCATTATGACCTGCCCGCACTGAAGCTATCGAGCAAATGTGAAAACAGCACATGGTGTCAGCTATTCGTATATCGGCTAGGGTCCTACACCGATATCGGATCGGATAATCTGAAAACGCTCTAATGGTGAATGGAACAGCTGTTTCATAGAAAAGTGCAATACCTACGCGGTCCAAATGTATGGAACAATGGAACAGCTGTTTTTTTTTTTGTATAACCGACGATTCATTTCTGCGCTGGGGGGTCTAGAATGGTAGGTATGCTGAATTCATGGTTAAAGTTTGCGCACTGGATAAAAACTTTTCCTGTATAACTAAAAAGTGAAAAATTAAAAAATTAAAAAACAGCCCTTCCGGAAAAACAATACAAAATGAAAAAAAAAAAATATGTACTTACATAATTATCCAAAGTCACCAACTTCCGAAATTAAAGTAATTTTTAAGTTTGCAGTGTTTTTCCGGAATGCGGTTATTTAAAAAAAAATAAGATTTTTTCTTTTTATTAAGCGGTTCTATTGCTATAAATGTAATTGATCGTTTTAACTTTTATGGTTTTCAACTGTGTTTGCTTCTTTAAAACTGTTTTAACTCTTTAAAAAGTTAGTTTAAACCGAAATAGGTTAAAACTTTCAAATACATTTAGCATCCAAAAAAAATATCTGCATTCCCTGCGCGATCAAAATGTATGGAACAGCAGATTTTTTTTATAACCGACGAAAATTTTCAACGCATGGGGTACACACTGGTATTCTGACTCTAATAGGAGCAGGTTGCGCGTCGCTGTTCCTGCCACCCTGTATTTATGAGTTTTAAAGTAATGCCTCCCTTAAAAAGGTCTTGCGACCACCTAAGGGGTCGCCCTCAAGTTGTTTTTGAAAGGACCTTCGATAATATTAGGATATTTGATCGGAGATAGTGGAAGAAACGGTTTTCACAAGCAGGTGAAGCCTCAGCAGTAGCGATGGTGAGACTTTGTTCGTATTATAGTTCCTAAGTTGTCCTTAGATCCACACTTAAAGATATGAATCCCCACTTTACTATCCTTGGCAGTATGATTAAGCAACACTACACAGGTTTTAAGCATTCGGGAATCATTTCCTATCAGTAAACAGAATCACAGACAGGATTCAACAAAAAATATCATTGACTGGTAGGTATTTGGCAACACGGATGGCGATTACCACAAGTCGTGGGTTGTTTAGTTCCGACTGCGATTGTCACAGGAGTTAGTGATGTATAGGCTTTGGATGTGGTGTGTTGCGCTTGCGCTGGTAGCGCTATGGTATGCGCCGGCGCAGGCTGTAGTTGGAGGCGCTCCTGCTGCGCCCCCCGAACCTGATGCTGCGGTGATCTTCACCCAGCGGTACGGATTCAGCGCCCGTATCGAAGGAATCAAAGATGATAAACTTGGATATTACAGCTTCTTTGGTATAAGGTATGGTTTTATTAATTTATCTTATACTTAGTACAGATTGACTTTGGTATTTGAAAGTGATTAATTATAATAAGTGATTAATAATTCCCTACCGTTCTTAAGTGTTATAAATTCGTAGGTCGTATGTTATCAAGGTTTGAGCGTTTGGCGATCATAGGATTGCTACCTTCATAGATCTAAAGAACAATGGTTATGAAGACAAAGCAGAGCGTAAGTTATTCCTTGAGCTCTGTCTTTATTATACGAAGCTTATAGGTGTAGTACAATCCATTGTGAAATCTACGATAGGTGGATATGATTTGATCCTACTTAGCCAATTTGACCTGGTTCCTCACTAGTGACTTATCAACTGTATTAATGCATTGTTAACCTGTTACTTACAAGTTTTTCCGTGCAGTAGGTACTCCGCTTAACAAGCTCTAGGTATTCGTTGGCCGGTACACCTGTCGTACGAAGGAAAGTCGCATGCCATCTTGAAAACTTTAACCAATAAGCCGATTCCCGAACCCTATACGAATATTCAATAGCCCCGGGTAAATTTAAGAGGCTTAAAGAGCTGGAAGCGCTTTGTCTGCTATACACAGTTCACAGTAAGCAAGACTAACACCGTAAGGTGAGAAAGAGAGTGGTGAAAAAACAACACCACCACAACTCAATTCGTCCAGTCCCAGGAAGATCTACCAAGAGGACGTGACCTGCAGCATATGGAAAGCAATCAACGGATTGCGGACCTCAGCAGGCCATTGCAAGCTCTATTTAGTGAAATGAGTGATTATTAGATATTTTACCCAATTAGATATTGTGAACGCACAACCAGTGCACTTGCGGTGGTCTTGATCAAAGCATGTCTTATACGTTGGAGTGTCCAACCAAAGTGTCCATACATTAGCACTTCTTAGGACCTAAAAAACGCCACTGATGCCACGGTTGGCGTGGCTACCAACTAGGCCCAACACATTTAATACAATATTTATCTTTACCATCGGATCGATCAATCACGTTAAGCTACGCTTGCCGCGGTTGGTCCGTGGATGGGCATCTTTACATACCAAGACTCTTCCGTGCCTCGGAAAGCACGTTAAGCCCTTGGTTCCGCCTGTCATTTGTGAATCTTTGACAGTTGTTAAGGGTCGTCAGAAGCCCGAAAGTCTGACAATCAGTCGTACCAAGGGGTATCATGTTACCCAGTAACTGGGTTGTGGAGGTCAGATAGGCAGTCGCTCCATATACAATACTGGTATCCAGCTGCATCCGGGTAGACTGGAAGCCGACCCCTGCATAGGTGGGAAAAGGCGAGAAGCCGAATATGATGATGATTTGATATCCCAAGTAGAGTATTGAGTTAAAAGCCTAAAGGTTTTTTTGCAGCTACCAGTAAAACTTTAGTTTTTTTTTGAGAAATGATTAACAGTAGCCCAAGCCCAAGGTACCATTGCCATGTGCGAATACACAGACGTCCTAAGACCGTGCATGGCAAGACCACAGCTGGAAACAATGTCTAGACCTAATGTCTAATCGATAACAGCAAGAATGGGGCAGCAATTATTTTACAACTTCTCCTACCTTCTATTATATAAATTTTTGAGTCCGTAATGATTTTCGGACTTAAATATTATGCAATAGTCCAGTAGATAATAATAATAATGGCTCACTAAGCTACGCAATAAATAAAATCGAATAATAATGTCAAATCTAATTGTAAGTGAACAGTTTGGCGGATGCTGATAGTGGTTTCCGCTGTTTTTGTGGCCGGCAGATTATCCATGTACCTAGTAGGTAGGTACATTCCTGTTATTCATATCAAGTTTTTAGGTAGGTACCTACTCATGAAATTATTATTCAATTTTTTATGTATTTTTGGTAACTTGTTCAAAAACTGTCCCCTGGGGTGAATGGCATGGCATAAAAATATGAAAGGCATTGCAAATCGATTCTGAAACAGTTCTCCTTATAGATGCTTTTACCGGCGAACGATTCGCCGACACGACAGCAGGATTAGCACGTGCACCGATTTGTCGACGGAAGATTAACTAAATGATGTACAATAGGAGAAGATAGCTATGTTTTTCTATTAATTATCATAGTTATGCGTTCTAAACAAATCATGATTTTGTAGATAAT
Organism: Antitype chi; assembly: GCA_947359405.1. Taxonomy (NCBI): domain Eukaryota; kingdom Metazoa; phylum Arthropoda; class Insecta; order Lepidoptera; family Noctuidae; genus Antitype; species Antitype chi. The sequence goes on along the minus strand of OX375820.1, from coordinate 16,077,443 downwards.
CGTATTTACTTTGTGGCCGTCGAGTAGAAAGTTTGTTGTCAGTGTGATTTTTGGGAAGAAATATTCTTCTGAAATAGTCTACATTTATAAGGACCTAGACAAAGATCGTTAGAAACGAAAGACAAAATGGCAGATTGTGGGAGGATATCTACGGTGTGATGTCAAAAATTGAGAAACTAAATGTCACTTTGTATTGAAAAAGCACTGTCTATTCTTCATAGAAATAGAAACCGTCATGCTAAGCCTGCTGTTAGCCTAGCCCCGCGTTTACACAGATTTATTCTAGGTACACACGGCTACACATCAAGCTATACATTTCCAGTATAAGCTGATCTCGTATTGTATAGGATTTCTGTACAGTGCGAGATCAGCGTAAACTGGAAATTTATAGCTTGATGTGTAGCCGTGTGTACTACTACTGTCTTCGTATATCGTTTACGCCTAATACCTTCCGTACTTTAATTAACAGATATGCAGAACCACCGGTGGGTCCCCAAAGGTTTCAGCGGCCCATCCGCCGCTACCTAGCCGGGGAGATGATGGCCACTCAACAGTGCCTTCCGTGCCCCCAACCAGACCCTTACCAGCGAAGGCGGATCATAGGCCATGAAGACTGCTTGTGCCTTAACGTCTACGCCCCTAAAATGCCTGCTACGGAGGAAGGTAGGGATTTCAGACAACATCAATACTTGTTACGTTATTAAACCAGAATTTTGTCGAGTCTGACATTCTATACTTATGTATTGCAGGAAGCCCAGTGGTCTTCTTTATCCATGGTGGCAACTACAGGTCTGGATCGACGGCATCCTATGGTGTAAGTTTTGTTTCTTGAATTGTTCATCTGTCTTCTGCTCGGTGAGCTGCAGTGTAATTGCGTTACCCACATAAATAAGTATAAATGTTTTTTATCGCATTGTCTTAAATTTTTACAGTTCAGCCGTACGTTATTTACGTCTATGAGGAGACGAATTGGGTTCCAATAGGGTCCTAATAGAGCAGTGGTGACCCGGTAGAGCAGTGGTGGTTACACGTTGTAGGTTCGAACCCAGACATGCGCTACTTTGTGTAAATTATTTCGTCGCCACTGCTACCAAACTGCTGAAAGAAAACAGCGTGAGGAAATCGGCTTGTTCTATAAAACCAAAAATTCGAAGACATGTGACGGCCCGTGCCCTGTGTGGTGGATTACGGCCCACGGAGAAGAGGCCTGTGTCCTAGCAGAGCGAACATTATAGGCGTGTACACATGGCTACACATCATGCTACACATTTCCAGTTTACGCTGTCCTCAAATCCAATTAAAAATTATACATTTCTTTTAAGGGACAACATTTAGTTCAGAAGGACACGATATTAGTAACTGCACAATATCGCCTAGGGTCACTTGGGTATCTCAGCACGGGACAAAGGGACGCTGGAGGAAATGTTGGCCTTTTTGACCTGCACGCTGCTATGATCTGGGTAAGAGTAAATGTATATGATATGCTAACTAAACGAATCCTACTAATTGCTGCTGTTGCTGAGACCCTCAAGCGGCGTAAATACTGTAACCTTATGGGTAACTACAGTTTTGAGCCGTTTGGGGTCGAAACGCTCGGGTCATGGGGCCCGAGTGCACGTCTCCTCTTTAAGGAAATTTCTCGCCGGCTGGTCGACACTTCACGTGACCAGAGGGCTGGGTCGTTCTTTGGCCAAAGAATTAGCATTGCCATTCAACGTGGCAATGCTGCCAGTCTTCTGGGCACGTTTCCTGATGACAGCGATGCGGAGGAATTCTTCGACGCCTAAGTGTCCTTTTGTTTTTTGTATTTATTTTGTATATCGTAGTTTTAATTATCCAGATTAAATAATTAGATTTCATAAATAAAGAAAGTCCAAATACTAATTATAATATTATAAATGTGAAAGTTTGTGAGGATGGATGGATAGATAGATGTTTGTTACTGTTTCAAGCAAAAACTACTGAACGGATTTGCATGAAATTTGGCACACAGATAGTTTATCACCTGGATTAACATATAGGGTACTTTTTATCCTGGTAGTACGTTCCCGCGAGATAATTTTCGACCTCCACGCGGGCGAAGCCGCTGGCAAAAGCTAGTCTTTTATAAATATGAATGGTTCAAGAAAAATCTGTTTTCCGGTTTTATATCCGTCCGAATGATTAAATTATGATATTCCTTTGTTTTTTCCAGAACAACCATTAACTAGGTACTTACCTACGTGTTCGAAATTTTGAATAGTTCAGTTACTTTGAGAGCGTTTATTCTGAAAGTTGGCAACGTTGTAAATAGCTGTCAAATATTTGCCTGTTTTTATTAATTTGTTAATATTACTGTATGGAAATATGAAATATCGTTAACTAGATTTTCAACTTTATTTCTTGAGGATAAGGTTCATGTTCAATTGGGGAAATTCGGCAGTTTGGGATAGCTTGATGTGCTGGCGTCTGTACTTAAGTATAATTTTAGAGCCAATCTCAATACATTATTACAGATCCAAGACTACATTCAATTTTTCGGTGGTGATGCAAAACGAGTGGTTGTGATGGGTCAAGGATCTGGTGGCAGTGCTGCGTCTCTCCTGGCAATGTCTCCCGAAGGTCGCACGGCCACGGGAGTGGCTGCCCTGTCCGGTGCGCCACTGTCTCCGGGGGCCGTGAGACCAGACCCAGCCAAACACGCTGAAGCACTCGCTGAACGCACTGGGTGCCCGAAAAAACCAGCTGAAAGTCTCCTCATATGCTTAAGGCAACTGCCTGTGGAAGAACTCGTGCAGGTACCGAATCTACATATTTACCTAAATAATACTGACATTGTTAGTACATTTAGTTAAACAAATATTTAATATTTACAGGCGGATGAAGATTTGAATATAGACATGGTAGATACGCAAAGATTTTTGCAAGAGATCTCAGGACGTTCAGGTGAGTTATGAAAAAGCTTGAGAAAAACAGAAAGAACAGCATACCAGCAATAGTGGTTTAGTTCAATATTATATCTAAGTACTTCACAAACTATTTACAAAAAAAAACAAAGATCAACAAGTTTAAAACTGCACGCCCCTCCACTGCTCGTTGCATACACATTTAAAATGCTTTAGTTTGAGTGGAGTGCAGTTTTAAACTGGTTGATCTCTACTTATTATATTTATTTCATATTGGCAAATGCCACCGACTTCCTGCCCATTAATCACAAAGAAATCTGTGCAATACATGTAAAACTAAAAACCTTGCCAATAGCATAACGTCCTCCTTTTTTATTTAAGTCGGTTCCAAATTGGGAATATCTTAACCAGGTGCTGGTGCCAGAGTGGAAGGTGCAGACGACCTCCGAGGTCTGCCACCACTGGTCGCTGAAGCTCCGGCTGAGTCACTCAGTAAGAAGCAGAAGCGTGTACCACTTCTCACAGGTGTCACTTCTGCCGAGACCTCCAGAGCTGTGTATGGTAAGGCTTTTTGTCAAATGATTATATTTTCGGTTTTGCAAGCTCTCAGCTCAGTATCATCATACCATTGGTTGACGCAGACATTGAAGGAGCAGCCAGCATTTAAAGAGGACAAAATTAAGAACGGTGATTTCTTGAAAACACTCAAATAGGTGGTTTTTTAAACCAGTGGATCTCTTTAACCGTAAGTAAATAATTTTGAAAGCAACAAAATATGTGATATTTTCAAGTTTTTTTTGCATCAAGTGATAGAACTCAAAACATAACTAAACATACTTTAATGCATACAAAAAAAACATCAAAGTCACCCCTTAATTATCTTTAAAACCTGTGTATCCCTTCTATAACAATTATAATTAAAATATACCATAAAATTCCAAATGCCAAACTGCATCCAGTGATGGATTATTTATTATTAAATAGTTAATATCTAATTTTATACGATTTTATTTGCATTTTTACGACAATGCTTGCTCATTTATTATTTGAATTTATTACACCAGATTTTAACCCATATCAGATTGCAATAAGAACTATTATCGCTTATAACGACAATATCTAAAGTTACCAGGGCCTTAATATAGCTATCTTTTCTATCCACAGGCAAATTCAACAAATTCCTGACGAACCAACTTCAAAACGTGAAGGATTTCTTAAAGAAAGACTTGATTGGTGGTCTTCAGAACGTGGTGCAAGGAGTCGAAGGTCTGATCCCTCTGGCTGCCAACGTGCAAGCCGTGCTGCCTGTATCTGACTACTACCAGGGCTTGTTCGAACAGGCCTCTAATCTCGTTGATGGACTCTCCGAGGTTGCTGAAGCCACAGGTAACATACATCGACATTTTGAGAGTATTTGTAACACGTAAAAAAAATATCATTTGGGTTATGTATAACGTGACCATTTATTTTTTTTGCCAGAGCGGGACATCTGCGGAATTAAATAATAATAAAAGTTTTTGTGTGTGTTTTGTTTTGTGGGTGTTTTACTAGTTTTTTTTTTATTAAAGAAGATAGAAAATAATTAAAGCGCTGAACACAAAATAGTTAAGTAGGCACATTTTAAATTATAGTTTGGTCTGTTTTCAAAAGCGGGACTATGTCGGCCTCGCTGGGGACACCGGGACAGATTGCTTGAAAGCGGGACTGTCCCGCCCAAAGCGGGACGTATGGTCACGTTAGTTATGTAGGAATTGGAAATGTGACAAAAAAAACTTAATCTTTAAAAAAGATGTCATATGTAGTTAAATTCAATCTAAATATTTACTGAGGTACGCAAATCGATAAACTGATAGCTATTTAGAATTTTGATTCAAGTTCCAGTATAGTATTAGCGATTGCCAATTTTTTGTTATCATACTATCAAGTAACGTTATAATTTTGTGAATTTTAAAAGCACAGCCGCCAGCTGCAATTCATATAACGCACCGTTCCCGGACCCCAGTAGCCAGCCCCCTAACTAAAGGGTCGAACCCTTTTTACCCTCCGTAGGTAAAGGTTTTTTGTTGGGGTTCGGGCTCCCTAGCAACTAATCGATATTTTGTAACACTTCTTGGAACTGAGTTTTGATTTTGAAATGAAAAAATGCAGAGCAGTGGTGGCCCAGTGGTAACTTACTCGCACTGGGCCCACGTGGTGGATTATGGTCCATTCCCTCTCAGAGAGAGGAGGCCTGTATCTCAGCCCAGCAGTGGGAACATTATCGGCTGATTATGAATGCAGAATTAAGGCGAAGATTTCGTGAAAACATTAAAAAAGGTGTTTTTTTAAAGCAGTGTATCTATTTAACCGTGAATAACATGGAATGCAATAAAGTATCGAGTATTCATTTTGAAAGCAAAAAAAATATGATATTTATTTGCAAGTCTTTTTTGCATACAGTGATGGAACTCAAAACATAAATAAACATAGTTTAATGCATCAAAAAATTTATCAAAGTCACCTCTTAATTATTATCTTTAAAAGCAGTTTATCCCTTCAATAACAATGATAATTATTATAATTAAAAATCTATACTATAATATCTTTAAGTACTCATCCACACTTTATCTATACTAATTATAATATCTATAAATACTAATTATAAGGCTGAAGAGTTTGTTTATTTGTTTGATTGCTAGAACGCGCTAATCCCAGGAACTACTGGTCCGATTTGTAAAATCGTTCAGTGTTAGAGATAGCCCATTTATCGAGGAAGGCTATAGGCTATATATCATCACGCTAAGACCAATAGGAGCGGAGCACCAATGAAGAATGTTTCAAAATTGGGGTTTTTTTCCTTTTGAGAGCTTCCGATTTCAATGAATATCAAAATAATGATCAATAACTGCGCGCGCACAGCAGGCCGGAAGAAAACAAAACCAAAAAATATAGTGTACGCAGAAGTACTTTAAAATATCATTCGTCGTAAGTATATTGAGAATAACCTATTTTAATCTACATAATATAATACCCAGTACTTTTACCTAACGTTTTAAAGTTCCACTCTTACTGATAAAAGCGTGATGTAGGTATCTAAAATAGCTCCTTAACGTACGTATTATTTAAAAATATTTTCACCTCAAACGAAGTCGCGGGTTAAAGTTAGCGTTAGCCCAAAGTAACTATTCCACGCGGACGAAATCGCGGGCAGAGGCTGGTATACCTATCATAAAATTTCAAATGCCAAACTGCATTCAGTGATTGATTTTATTATTAAATAATAATTAGGTAATATCTAATTCTAAACGATTTTATTTGCATTTTTACGACATACGCTTGCTCATTTATTATTCGAATTTATTACAACAGATTTTAACCCGTATCGTATTGCAATAAGAACTATTATCGCTCAGATCGACACTTTTAAAAGTTAACTTTTAGCTAAGCTGTGCAACAAACAGTCCTTTCCAAGATATTTCTTTTGTTTTGAGTTCCTATGTTTGTACATGATTTCTTAGAATCGAAATGGTGTTCGATTATTGGACTGAGAAATATAAATAGTCACTCTAGATAAAGAAATATAAACTTATAATGAGTGTGTTATCGCTTAGTACCGAACTCTTCAGAAAACTATCGGAAAGATAATAACATCGTGAAAAAAAATGATAATGAGGATGTACCAATAAAATAATTAACAATCAAATATGTTTCAAAGGAAGCAAATAACTGGAGCATTCAAAACAAATTACTCAACATACAATAATATGATAATATATATTAAAGAAAAAAACAAATACGTACCTACCTAACATCGTGTTTTAATGAGAGAATATCAGAGTAATAACGTGAGAATTAAGATACTTAATAGGGATGTACCAATTAAATTTCAAATATGTATAGCCTCATAGGAAACAAATAATTGGAGTATTCAAAACAAACTACATACTTACTTCATACATAAATATATTAAAGTAGAACATTAAAGTGAGCATGATGTCACAAAACAAACAATTACCCAGATTTTAAAATGAGTCAACTGAGAGTATTAGTATTAGTATTTAACTAATACTAGTAGTAATTAACTAACTGCTATTAACACCATAACTGCGTAGGTGACGCTCTGTTCAACTTCCCGGCGTACCAGAGTGTCCAGCAATGGAGCAATGGCGGCGAAGCCTTCCTCTACAGTTTTGAGCACGTTGGAAATCTGTCTAAAGGATGGCATTTCTTACCTGGAGTAGCTTTAGCTGGTCAGTATAATTACCTAAAACTATACTATTATATTCTTGTTTTTCTTACAACTGTTGTAAAGCTACGAAATTTAAGCAAAGCAAGATATCGAGTCGTATTGTCATCTTTATTCTAGGTGTTTTTCCGGCTCAAAAGTATTTTGAACTTTTTACAGAGAAACCCACCGAAGAGCCGATAGTAAAGCCCAAGAAAGCGCAAGGTCCCTCCCACGGCGACGAACTGGCGTACATCTTTGAGCCTTTAGGGCCGGACGGTAAGCCAATGGGTGGCGAAGTGTCGAGCACGGATGCTCGAGTACGCGACAACTTTGTGGGCCTGATCGCTAAGTTTGCACATGGACAGGATGAACCCAAAGGGAAGAACGCTTCGAACGGTTTTAGTGGTCTGTTCCCTAAGAGTGCTGATCAATTTTTGAAGATTGGTGAATCTTTGACTATTGACAAGGATTTCAGGTGGGTTCAATACCTAAATATTTTTCCTTTTATGTAGCCTGTTTCATTTAGAAACCTGAATTTTAAAGTTTGAAAAAGTCTAGCACATAATGAGAAAACTTCTCCAAAGTTTTTTCGAAGAAACAAATTGTATAACGTGTCTGTTTATATTTATGTATTTTTTTTCAGATTCTGTCAGATCGGTCTATGGGGCAACATGGGCGACAGATTAACAGGGGCTCTTTGTAAGAATCTTCTCGGCAATTTATTAAACCTCCAACAACTGCCTGGCCAGCTGCCGAATTTACAAGTGCCTGGGCAAAACAATGCACCATTGTTACCAGGGCTGTTGGGCCAGCAGCCAACTAAAGCTCCTCAACGGCAGCCACAGAGACAGCCACAGAGGCAACCACAAAGAACTACTCAAGCACCTTTTAGACTCCCTTTTGATTTTATGTTTAAATAATTTAAAAAAAAGACTTATTTTTAAGGGTTGCATATTTTGTTGTGTGTAAGTAACTAAATAATTTCGATGCCGTAGGTAGATTAAAACAGGAATTCTACCGAAATAAAAACGATAAAATAATAACGCATGGTTTCTATTTTATTTACACAATTGTTTTTAGACAGAACATTGTTTACTAACATTACTAATGGTAATGACAATGAAATTCTTGGATTTATTTGCATAAGTTATTTATCATTTACTACTTGCGTCATTTATTTACACATCTTCAGGCACGATTCCAAGGATCGACCTGTGTTATCTTAATTGCCTACCAATTGTGGCGTTGTAAAAACAGGAAAACCGGTTTATCGGTTGACCGTATATGTACTTATTAATAGCAGAGTTTCTGCATCTGGAATTATATCAAATAGCAAGTATATTTTTCCTTCAGTATTAGTCCAATATTGATCAAAGATGCGTCGTGTTTGTGCTGTTATTTTGTTCCTTGTGTTCACTCAATACCTGATTGAGACGACTCAGGCCAAACCTGAACCTCAATCAGGCGCTACTTGTGGCAGACATGGAGACCCTGTAAGTACTTTAAAAAACTTTTCTTCACAAAAATTCCGGAAACTGATAAATGTTAAAATTATATGATCTGTCATCCATCAGTGAAACGCTCCGGTGGGTTTTTCCACTAGCCTTGCCTTTGCAATCCTTATTTTTTTAAGTTATTAATTGCTTATTAAGTGGCGTCAACGATTGTGAATCCTTTGATTTGCCATAACCACTTATCCTCGTTGGTAGGTTCAATTAGTTTTGGATTCTTGGCAAGGTTAAATTCTGCCGTGTCAATTTTCAAGATTATGTATGTAGATGTGGACCCTAGCAACTAACAGGGATAGCAACTTATACTGATACTTACTAATATTAAACTAAGTAATCATTCATTTATTTTGTTACAGTGCATTTCCGACAGTCAATGCTGCACCAACTCTCGCTGCCACAAATACGCCAACAAATGTCAAGTTATAATAGATCTTCCAAATAAGCAATGACATGGATAACCTGTAATAACAGCAGTGTAAAATAATAGCGGCGGACCAATTTGTAATAAAGATTTCAACGATATTGTGTCTTCAAAATTATTCCTAACAATTATATGCTCCTCTCATTAATTCCTTCTTTTTTGTTACTTAAATCAGCCCTTTTTGGGATCTGCCTACAAAGAAGACTGTACCTATTACAAATAATAATGTTTTTTAAACATACTAATTCGAAGCGGCTTACTGTTGTTAGTCATGGGGATATTTTTAAAAAGTGGGAAGTCTTCAAAAAATTTTTTTGCGGTGCGGTGCGGGTTGTTCGAAAGAGATGCGTGGCACCTGGCTCACAGACAACTGAAGGAACACGGGTGGGTTGTAGTCAGTAAAAGTCTGACATGCCCTCCCGCTCCACCCAGAGCGGGAGAAGTTATTTGATGATTTCCCACCCAAAAAAAAAAAAACATGAAAACCCTCAATTGTTAAAAAAACATTTTGTTGGTATTTTTTGAATAAGTAATTGATTTCGGGATCTTCGACTATGGGACAACAAGTCTGATGCAGCTCATTTTGGTTGGAGATGTTCGATCCTTGTTAAAGGCCGGTGAAATAAATCTGTTCACTTTGGTTTTCTTAAAAACAAGCAAAACACGTTTCAAACCAGATAAAAATACTGCTGTCAAAATAAACAACAGTTTACCGTTAGTTAAAGGTCTGTTCACAGAGTGAATTTTTATTAATATTTTTATGATCATTTTGAATTGTCTTGTCTATTACTTACTTTAAATGTAACTGACAAATTCCTTTCAGTTTGTCTACCTACCATGTTGACGATGATAATATTCTTTTCGGTCGAAGGGACCACAGTCGCTTAGGGTATCCTTAAATACTAACTACAGGATAAGTTTTTAACCAGTGCGCAAACTGTAACCATGAATTCAGCATATCATTCTAGAAAAAAAATCAGCTGTTCCATACATTTTGACCGCGTGGGTATATCACAGTTTTCTATGAAACAGCTGATTTTTTTTTTGTATTACCGACGAAAAATTTCTGCGCTGGGGGTCTAGAATGATAATATGCTTAATTCATGGTTACAGTTTGCGCACTGAATAAAAACTTTTCCTTTATTTTCGTTTTGATATTATCTTTCATCCCTACTCATCTTCATATCTGTTGGGCATTTGTTGCAACCATGTGTATATGACCAACACTTTATTAGTTTATCTTTGACACGAATCACGATTATTGCTATCTTTGGAGATATCCCGAGGACCTCAAAACACCGCCTGCCTGAGTGAAATAGGTACCTTGTCTAAGTCCAGTAATTTATATTCCTTTGTCTTCTATGTTTTCTTGCGGTTATGGCGTAACAGTTCAAGGATTAAATTATCATACGATAAGTCCTTGTGAAATGATTCACAGAAAACCATCGGTTTTCCCCTTAATGTAGGTCAATTTGTCACACACAATTGTTTTAAAGTTACACAGGTATTTATAATAGATAACAAAACGTTGGCTTCCAATGTCACTGTCCCGTTTAACAGATTGGAAAATAATGTTGATGAGGTTAATTGAGTGTTTTAGGTTTGTATGTCTACGGGTTGTTTAAATAAGTAAGTAATAGTTGTTTACAGTAATAATACGACATAGCGAGATGATCGCTGTCAACAGGTAGCGGCTACCCAAGCAGCACGCAAGCGTTTTCAACATCAATATACCAGCCTATTTAGAACTTAGAGGTCTTTTAGAGATGTACAAGTGTTAAAAAATATATTTTGTCTTTGTAAGAGTAAATTATGAGTAATTTATGAGTAAATACAGCTCAAACTGTATCAAATCTTTACTAAAGGATCCGCGAAAGCTTAGGGTGCTTAAACAGAATATTAAAACTCTACACACACACACACACACTTTAATATATTTTGCGTGTGATCACTTACTTATTACAGCTCTAAGTGTTATTATAGTATCACTTGATACTTGTTTCTGTGCAATGGTATATATGCAAACTCGTTGGTAGTTTCCGCGCGTTGACCTAGAATCGAAATTTGGCAAAAAGTAAGGTCTTACAGCACAAATAAAAGGATCATTCCAAAAATTAAAAAACGCTGAAAATTAAAGGGTGTCCCCATACATACATAGTTGACGCCAATTAAATTTGTACGGAACCCTCAGTGGGCGAGTCCGACTCGCACCTGTCCGGTTTTTCTTTATGTCAGGTCGATTATTTTGCTGACGCTAGAATATTTTGACGGAAACCATAGACAGGTTCACAATAAATTTGAATCCGCACCAATTAACACCTTCAGAAATCTAAGTCCAAGATTATAATTTAATTCTTAATAAATATTATAAATAATAATGTTGCCATTCGTTTCTATTACGAAATCGAATTGAGAATCTAGTTCGTCTAGTTATTATTCTTTAGTAATTCTTTTCAAAAACCTATTTATTTAGAACACATTTCTTTACAAGATATTTATAAGATAATAGGTATCTGTAGTGTAATGGTTTCTTTGTACACCGAATAACAGCTCTAATACAGCTATTATACAGCTTCTTTATTGCTTCTAAAAAATATATAAAATTTGCCCTTTTTTTACTTATAAGGACTGTAAGCACTTCACGCTTCACAGCTTCTAGTATAAAAACGAACTTAAATACAGCTTGTATACAGCTTTCGCTACTTGGGTAGAGTATCAAAAAGCCTGGCTCTCTGCAATGGTACTAGGCTTTTGAGTGGCTCAATGAATATCAAAAGTACAAAAATAGATCAGGCAGATCAAGTTTACCAACTGAACACGAACAGAAGCTGGAATTTGGAACTGTCTCTATTAATTATACGTCAATTGCAGAAAATGAACCTAGTGTAGGTGCATTAGCAGTGTTGACCTTACCAGTGTTGTAGGTAATATCAATTATTGTTAACTTAGACTGTAAATTATAATTCACAACAGCTTCTAACTGTTACTCATCGGTCATGATGCATGATGCCAAGATATCTGTGATATTTGGTATTATTGATGATAATATTTTTATAGGAACAAAGAAGAAGGAATTTACTGTACCTCTTTTACTTGTTCAAATTGGCAGGGTATGTAAGAGGAAGTCCGAAAGTGGCGCCAGTGATTGAGAAGTTGAGGGGAAATCTGCTGGCGTATGGACATGAGATGCGGAGGAATGAGGAATATGTTGTGAGGAAGGTTTGGCGCATGAATGTGAATGGCTTTATAAAAAAGATTGAAGAGACAAGGAATGGATTCTGTGAAAGATGATGGCTAGAAAGGGGATGACTAAAGAGATGACGAGTAATGGAGGTTTATGGAAGATGAACTCATGTTGTGCTCACCCTAAATAAATTGGGATGAAGCTAGGAGGGTGATGATACTTATTCACATATTTCTATCTTAAGCGTGTTTGTCTTTAGTCAAACCAGCAGTTTGTATAGGTAGTTCCTTCAACTATTTGGAGAAGGCTTAAAATCTAGCTGCAAAGCTTATTTAGGAGAACACCTGTTAATGCGTGTTTCCTAGACCTTTCCAAAGCGTTTGATCTGGTATCGTACGACTTGCTGTGGCAGAAACTATCGAATGATACTTCAGTGGATAGAGAAGTTATAGCAATTCTACAGTTATGGTATAACAATCAGACCAATTGTGTAAGGTGGGCAGGCTCGCTATCGGACGTGTATGGGTTGGAGTGCGAAGTGAGGTAGGGTGGCCTGGTTGATCGAAGAGCTCAGCAAGATCTATCAGGTTTGTTACGTAGACGGAATATGCGTCAGCAAAATTAGCTATGCTCATGATACGGTGTTGCTGAGCCCTTCGATTAACGCAATGAAAAGCCTGATTACGACATGTGAGAGGTACGCGGAGGCTCATGGGTTCATATACAATGTCAAGAAAAGTCAGGTACTTACTACCTTTAAGGCGGGCACTAAAATGTACCATGTACCTCAGTTTAAACTTTGTGGAAGCTCCTTAGAGCAAGTCACTTCTTTCAAGTATCTGGGCCGCTGGGTTTCTGAAGACTTAAAAAACAGTCTGGACATAATTGAACGTGACCGCTGCAACATGTTTGCTCGCAGATTTGCAAAATGCACGACTGAAGTAAAGGCTGCACTGTTTGCGGCGTAGGTACTGTCATTCGTTCTATGTATACATGCAGTCTGTGGGTCAACTACACGCAGAGGACATACAGCGCTCTGCGCGTTCAATACAATAATGCATTCAGGGTGTTGATGGGGTTGCCGCGCTACTGCAGGGCTTCCGGCATGTTCGCTGAGGCGGGAATAGATGGCTTTCACGCCATCATGCGCAATCTATGCGCGTCCATCATGCGCAGCGTACGCGCCCGCCCCAACAACATCCTGACTGCTATAGCGGATAGGTGGGACAGCTCCATACTGGGACATTGGATACGCCTACATGCAACTGTGGCGTAGTATTATATAATATATAGTTTTTGTTTTTTCTCCAGTAGATGTAAGTACTAACACTTTTCTTAGTTAGTCGCGTATACTAACCAAATGGACGTTATGGGTTTGAAATAAAAGATTTATTTTTTATTTTATTAATTGGGTACCTACTTGCGGCAAGTTTTTGTGACGGTCGACATTGCTTTGGCGATCCATGGCATTACGATAAAGTCAATGAGCGTTAATTAATTACAATAATTAGTTAATTACTCACAAAAACAACGTCCTGTAATCTGAATATTTTCACGTCCGTTATCGCTGGTCAATGCGGGTGCCGTTAATGTGACTTCATCAGAAACTATATTTACTTGCAACCATAAAGCTCCGTTAGTATCGAGCTTCATTTCTCCACAATGCGTCGCCTTTCTTTAGTTGTACTTATCTTTGTGTTTATACAAAATCAAATTACTACGAGTACTACTGCTAATACTGTACCGAAGGATGTTGAGGAAGTTGGGGCTATTGAGAAACTAGATCTACCTATATCTGAGACACCTGCTGTAGCTCAACCAAATTCTGTGACGGACAACTTCAAATGCGCTCAAATTGGAGAACCTGTGAGTATATAAAACGTGCTTCTTTGTATATATATCAAATGCAAGAAATTTATATCTTCGGAATAAGTATTATTCTGTTAAATGGCTGACCATGATCTCAATGAGAGAAAACATTGATAGATTCTTCTTCAACTAGCAATCCGTATCCATGGGTGGATAACTAATCTATTTGTATGTTCTTCAAACAAAAAGGGCTAGATTTTTTTCTTATGATGCAAGTGTTGTACTGGTTTCTAGGTGAGAGTTTGTTAGAATCCGAAGACCAGTACCCTAATTGCAAAACAAACGATCAATCATAATCTGTTTCATTTTTACAGTTCAAGAACATTCATTGCGTTATTTACGTGTCTACATTTTTCGAACATATGAAGAAATGGATTAACAATCTGTTTCAAAATTATTCAGATTATGATTGATCGTACGCATAGAGTGTGGTTTTATAGTCTTTGATCGTACGTTACGCAATTAGGGTACTAGTTAATAGGGTAATCTTTTAAAAGATTCAAGCTGTTTCTTTTACTATGGAACTAACTTAACAGAAAAAATAATGAAGTATGAATAACTAATGTTTTCTGATTTTTCCAGTGTATCTACCACAATGACTGCTGCTCGCGGGCTTGCCTAGGCTACGCGAAGAAATGCGTGACCTGATGATGTTGATGCAAACGAAGATTTATACACGGAAATGGTTACCTACACTAGAAAGTGAATTTTGGGCCTAAAATTATTACGATGATAGTGAAATAAGAGATGAAGTTGACAAAAGACATTTACCATTGGCAAATGTACAACATTCAAATATAAATAAAAATGCTTACTTTTTTACATTTTATTATAGCGTTATTTATTTATTTCTGTCTTTGTCTCACCCTATTTATCAAGAAAAATACATGCTTTTTAATAAGTTGTTGAGTTTATTATTCTTGTTGCTATGAAGGATTTCGATCCGGTTGTTGTGAATTTTACCATAAAACGTTGCAAAGGACGTCGTAGGGAACTAAATTTTACAAAACATGACCTTTCATAATCTGTCCTATGGATTACCTACATTTGCACATAAAATACACCTAAGAAGAAATCTCAGTTACTGTTTAGATAGAAACTGGAAAAAATCTAGGAATATAAATACGGTGACACATGCCCCTTTAAAAAAGTATGCTGTAGGCTTTGATTATAATTATACTGTAGGTAAAACGACTCAACTACGGAGCTTGCTATAAGTTTAATTTATATCGAGGCATTCATAATTTTGTTATTTTCTAAGGACGGAGAGCTTGTGTATGATGCACTACGAAATGATAAAAATACTAAGTAAACTGACGAAGAAAGAATCCAATCTATTTTAATAGTAGGCTAGGTACGAAAGATAACAAAAGAAAAAATAACGGAATTACTGAACTAATTGACCAGTAAAACATACAACACGGGCATAACAACGTCCTGTAAACAATGTTAACGATTCCTCCGTTATCGGGCGCCATGCGGGTGCCGTTAATGCGAATGTTAGCTGACCTTATATCAGTACCCGAACACTGAGCTCCGTTAGTGTCGACCTGCACCTGACCACAATGCGACGTTTCACTACCATTATTTTATTCCTTGCGCTCTCAACATACGTGACATGCAGAATTGTCACCAAAGATATTCCGATGAAAGACGCTGAACAAGAGAACAGTGTTGCTGCACCCGAAGTGGCACCAATGGCACCAGTGGCACCGGTTAATGAAGTCGCACAACCAAGTAGTGTAATGGAGAACGCGGCATGTGCTAAAGTTGGAGAATTCGTAAGTTTTTAGAATAATTTTCCTTGTTTTGTTTTTGTCGGTGATGGCAAGCCCGGCTGGAATGCGAATCGCAAGCGCATGAGGCAATAACATGTTTTAAACGATATTTTTTAAGGCTACTCAGACCTTATATGGAGATTTAACTAGAATAAAATTTCATGTTAGATAAATAGGATTGTACTGAATCCAGCATCTATAATTGCAAAGCAGAAATTGAGTCTTAGAATTATCAGAGAAGGATTGATTTTACCAGCTGCAGCCACGCGGCATGGTTATTAAATGTATACTTATAACAAGGACAAAGTTCGTCAAACCTATTTGAATATAAAACAATGTTTGCAATAACAAATAATGTGTATGGAAAAGTCTTTATTACGGACAGAATTAAGCTGCATCAACATCATCACTGCTGTTATTTAAATTAAATCATTTTGAAGTCTTCTTTTTAGTCGTTTTTAGTTTTGTATCCTTCAAATGTTTTCTTTTTCTCGGCGTGTTGGACGACAGGGCTTCTGTGGTTTGTATGGACTCAGATTTTATGACAGCATTTTTGTGTGAGGTTTGTGTAGGACATTCTTTTGTTGTTGTCTCGTTACTGGTGTTGGATGTGGTTGGTTGAGACGGCAGTAATTTTGTAGGCAAAGCATTAGGTTGTAATTCTGGTTCATATTTAATAACAGAAGTGTCAAAATGTAGTGGACACACAAAATGCGATTTTCTTTTCGTTTCTGGTCTTGCTAAGTCCGGCCAGGCAATTAATTCTATCCAAGTTTCGCGACTGAAAAGAAAAAGAAAGAAAATATAAGTAGGTACATAATTGAACATATTTAAAGGTATTATTAACTTTTAGTTGTACGGTCGTTTACAAGTACCCACCTAACTAAAAATTGAGACAGGTACTTTACAAGTTATGAAAGACCGATGAATATTTTTATGCTAGGTAACTAACTATCTATAGTATGTAGTATTATGTGACCACACCCCGAAACTGCAATTTGTAAGACAAGTAAGTAAGACTGTAAGACACATCATATGTAAAGTTTTGATGGCACGGTTGGGCGATTGACTGTTGCGCTGAGTGTCGCGGGTTCGATTCCCGCACGGAATAAATATTTGTATGACCTACAAGTAGTTGTTCCGGGTCTGGATGTTTGTATATGTGAGTTTAAATGTTTGTAAACGCACCCACAATACAGGAGAAATTCCTAGTTTGGGGAAAAGTAAAAAAAAAAATGTGTAGTATCATAACCACTCCGCATGGCCACTAATACAAATAAAATACGAAATATTGAGGAAACTGGAAACACGATTAAGGCGGAGATGTATTGAAAACCGTCTAATAGGTGTTTTTTTAAAGCAGTGTATCAAGAGACAACTTTGAAACATAATTAAACATACTCTAATGCATCAAAAAAATCATCAAAGTCACCTCTTAAATTATCTTTAGAAGCAGTTTATCCCTTCAATAACAATTATAATTAAAATATACCATAAAATTTCAAATGCCAAACTGCATTCAGTTATGAATTATTTATTAAATAGTAAATATCTAATTTTATAGGATTTTATTTGCATTTTTACGACCTACGCTTGCTCATTTATTATTCGAATTTATTACAACAGATTTTAACCCGTATCGGATTGGAATAAGAACTATTATCGCTTATAACGACACTATTTAAAGTTAACATGGCCATAATTGACTTGTTCGTTCACTTACACAGAGGCATTGACTTAAACAGTGAGTCTTTATAATGTGCACTTTTCAAAATAGGGAATCTATGCTTAATTTTATCGCCGGAAACCATATTTAAAAAAATCTAAATATTTTTTATGGATTTAAAAAAAAATTGTTCGCTACTGTGACATGGTTGCGTGAACTACGACAAAAAGTATGGGTAACAAAAAAATTATATTATTTCATATCACCGGTAAGTTAACATGATTTGCTTGTAAATTTTAACAATGGATGATGCTGGCTTTTCAATAGTAGAACTGGAAAAATTCAATAATATGCATTAAATATACACTATCTTTTCGAAGGCTGCAAATCCATAAAAAATGCCTTCGAAATTCCGAATCGATAATTCGAAACGCAATTCCGTAACGGAATTCCGACTGTATGTGGCCGGCCGGCGCGCGGCGGCCCAATTATTACCCTGTATTTAGCAGTCTCTCGACGAGAATAGTAAAACAAAACACTGAAAGTATTATTATTAATTACTAAGGAATGAAAATTTAGTAGCCTGATTGTGATGAGCAATAATACAGGGGCAGACGTGGTGGGTATCGATATCTAAACACGACAAAATAAAAATAAAAAACATTTGATGTTTTTTTTTGGGGTAAATGACCGCTGTGTGAGTTGATAAAATCTGTTTTATCGTGTTGAGGTATTGATACCCATCATGTGTGAAGTTTAAACTTTAAAAAAAAAAGTTTTTTAAACTGATATTTTAAGTGATTATCGACGGTGGATGAACCCTAAAAAAGCATCAACAAATTAATTTATTTTTTGTTTTATCATGTTTAGATATCGATACTCACCATGTCTGTGGAGTTTCGCTAGCTAATTTAATTTGACCCTGTAAAATGGTCTCCCGACCGATATTCGACCACGGCGCGGCCGGCGCGGGGCGTCGCGGCGGCCGGTCTTATTGCAACCAGCCAGCTGCGCGGGAATTTTTTAGCGTACCCAAGTGTGCGCACAATACACAAGTGCGCTCACTATTCTCATAACCCGATAGGAAGGACGGTAGACCGACACGACCGGCGAGAGATCAGGCGTAGGACCGACTATTTAACGTGCTCCTCCTACAGCACGGATTAAATCAGGTGATTGGCCTGCAATGTCCTAGCCCAACTAGAAACCACACCTAAAAGTTGCTGTTCTCCGCGGGAATCGAACCCGCGACCTCCAGATCGAGAAGCTAGCGCTCTCACCACTAGACCATGGAGGCAGTCGATTGTGATGAGTATTATAGGTATGTACTTACTTGACATCCAAACTAGAAGCAGTATCATCTAGTTCTCGAGTAGCAATTTGCTTTTTCGCCAATCTAAAATAATAAAATCATTGTAATAAAATTGGAGGCACAGCTGACCCTACTATGTATTTAAAGTACTTTTTTTACTCTGTGAACTTCCGTAAGCCTCAGGTGATGTGATTCGATAAATCAATTTCAGCTTAGTAACAATGCCTATAGAGTGTACTATGCAGGCATTGTTACTATGTTGAAAGTAATAAATTCAATAGAAATATATTTATAAATAAACTAGCTGTGCCCACGACTTCGTCCGCGTGGAATGGAACAAAAAAGTTATTGTTGTTGTGTTTGTAATTTCTCAAATAAAAGTAGCTAAGTTACTAAGTCATTACATCAGCTATCTGCCAGTGAAAGTCCCGTCAAAATCGGTCCAGCCGTTTCAGAGATTAGCCGGTACAAACAGACAGACAGACAAAAATAAAAATATATTTTGGTATATGTACCATGTATACATCCATATGTATTTAGTAAAAAGCGGTTATTTTAGTAATACAAACAAACACTCCAATTTTATTCATCTGTATAGTATAGATGTATAGATAAAGTTTCTTACCGTCTTCGTGCTATATTCTGCACATTCTGGAGTAAGTGTTTTCGACGAGCAGCTTTCCATCTCTTCGCCTTATTATCTTTATTACCCATTTTTATGTTTTCAGTATAAAAAGTAAAAATTCCACTGCGGAGAAAACCGACACAAGTCCGTTCTCAATAACGTTCTCAAGAACACTGGCGCAGTGTGGTGATGTGGTGTGAAATGAGCAAGCGTATGTCGTAAAAATGCAAATTAAATCGTATAAAATTAGATATTAATTATTTAATAATAAATAATCCATTACTGAATGCAGTTTGACATTTGAAATTTTATGGTATATGTTTAATCATAATTATAATTGTTATTGAAGAGATAAAACTGCTTTTAAAGATAATTAAGAGGTGACTTTGATGAGTTTTTTGATGCATTAAAGTATGTTTAATAAAAAAAAAGAAACATCAAGGTCACCTCTTAATTATCTTTAAAAGCAGTTTTATCTCTTCAATAACAATTTTTTTTTTTTTGATGCATTAAAGTATGTTTCATCCCCCCAGTGGGTTCCCGCATTGTCGCTGCGGGGGGGGCTCAGTAGCCGTGGTCCGCTCCCACGGTAAAGCGAAGAGAAACCCAAAGGTGGGGCCGCTCGTCAGGGCTTTTGCTTCCAACCCGACGACGCGACGTAGCGGACAAAAAGTAGGTTACGGTGAGGTGCACCGCAACTGAGGCGGGCCGCGATGTTGAATGGGAGGCATCGCGGCTGAGGGTTACATGCTGCGGCGGAGGAGGAGTGCCGGTACTTCTGAGTAGCGCTCTTCCCTTCCGTGGCCTGGACGGGGCCGCCACCGTTTGATGGCAGACGCGGTGGGGCCGCAGGGGAAGAGCAGTGTCGGTATAGCGTTGGCCGCTTTCCCTATCCCCTGCGGCCGAAAAGTGGTAGGCGGCGGGGCCACTGGGCTGACCCGTCGCAGGCGGGCCAAGGGTGCCAAGGGTGCCACGGTAGTCTGGAGCCCTTGTGCTACTTGGTTCCTGGGGTGGTCACGGCGTGCCATGTGTCCTGGTGCGCCGGACTGGTGGGGTCCGCAAGGGCCGATGCCTGCCAGGGGTGCGGGTTGTTCGAAAGAGATACCGCGGCCCCTGGCACACAGGCAACTGAGGGAACACGGGTGGGTTTTAGTCAGTAAAAGTCTGACACCCAGAGCGGGAGAAGTTATTTGATGATTTCCCACCCAAAAAAATAAATAAAAAGCAAACACATACGAGTATATTCATTCAAATATATAAATATAAATGTGGAACATTTTAAACATGTTTAATTTGAAGAGATCACCATGGATTTTTTTGTTCTCATTGATGCGGTGCAAAATAAACTTTAAGTAAGTCGCTAAAACTACCTAGAATTTAAAATATATTTTATAATAAGTACTAAACAATATTTCAAAGTTATTGGACAAACATATTAATCGTTTGAAATTCAATCGGTTCAGTAAATCTTACCTACTATACTTTTTATATGTATATATTTTAAACTTTTTTTTTATTTATTTTTTGTCATTTGTTGGTTTCCGCTCCGCTCGCCTCGCATTGTACCGCTAGCGCAAACGAACGGACAAGCACTGTCCATAATAAGGAAGTCTGATTTATTCAAATTGTAGCTTCATCAGAATTTAATAAGATTTCATGGTACTTAAATGAGAAAAAAAGCCGTTTGTTTTTAGGGTGTTCTGAAATGACGTTCACTACGTACGTGGCAGCACAGAGACGTCACGTCCGTCCGGGCGCACTGTCAAAAGTGTCAAAGCGCCTACGGGTACGGACTGAATGGTGAACGAAAGAATGAAACGAATGACATCAAATATTCCGAACTGGAAGACCTCTTGTCAAAGTGGCGCCAACTGGTGGCTTGAATATTCATGACAAAAAAATAGGGGTGTCTGGCCTTTTTAGCCAAATGTTGACCCGGCTAAACTGGCTAGTCTATCCGGATTTTCGGTTTAAAGACCTGGCAACCCTATTTGGGAGCCAGTTCTATGACACTCATATCACCCGTAATCACCCTCCTGAACATATATAGCTGATGCTTTTGTGTTTCTTGTGATGATCTTTTGTTTTTAACCGTAGGTTTTTTTTTCAGTGTATCAGCCATAAAGACTGCTGCTCAAACGCCTGCCTGGGTTACATGCGGAGATGCGTTTCCGGAAGAAAATTTGTTGAAGACGAATAAGCGCGTTATATCCGACAGCCATTAGTATGAATACGTATCATTTGTGGAAGATCATTTAGGAGACAGCATTCAAATCCATTAGATAATAGGAATATCATCATCATGAGCCTGCCTTTATTGGGGTCGGCTTCCAGTCTAACCGGATGCAGCAAATTGCCAGTATTTTACATGGAGCTACTGCCTATCTGACCTCTACATTCATATAACCCAGTTATTGGGTAATACCTTTTTTTATATACATATTTCTATGGGTAATACGGTACGCCTTGGTAAGACTGGTTGTCAGACTTTCGGGCCATTTCTATTAGGTATAGATACAGGTACTTAGTATGAAACCGAAGCATGCATATCGGTTTTTAGATTGCTTTGAGTACTGATCATTAATGAACTAAAAATAAAGTATTTATTTTTATACCCATGTGTTTTATTTTAACTTTAAAGACTAATGTTGGCTGGGGTTGGTATTTCAATCTACCTACCCCTTTTTACCCGACTGCGGAGGGTTAAGTGTGTTTCCTTATACTTATGTCAACAGTAAATTAATAATACAAACATCTCGTATGATGGTAGTAGTATAATTATACAAAATCATCAATGGCGGTAGATAGTAAATGTATCATAATTATGGTACCAAGTACCTACCTACACCCTTCACACGACTTACGGTAATGAATGTTGTGATGAATGATGAAAGAAAGGTTGTAGAGGATCATGAAAACCTTTTGCAGTGGCTGTAGAGTTATAATGTCAGGTCCTCACTGTGAGACAGCTCTTTGTTCTCAGCACTAATCTGCGCAAACATCGCTCTGTGGTTTACAATCCCGATGCTGCTAAAAAACGTAGATTCTACGAGGTATGCTCAACTGGTGGATGTAGAACGGCCCTTGCTCAGCGTCATTATGATATTCTGTCTGGCCATTTATACAATAAAATAAATAAACTATTATCCATTGCTCCCATGTGCCTAAATGGTTGTAAGAGGTCACAGTGCCTATTGACAATCAATTATGATAAGACTGAAGATTTACTACGTATATCAATCGCTGAGCCTAACGCAGTTAATGAGGTCATAATATATTCTTATTATATATATATACCTACATACTATAGACTAACATAAACACAAGTTCTCAACATAATTCTCTCCCTCTCAATTACATACATAGGTACTTCAATAGGCCACATCAAAGTTGCATTTATTAGTAAATAGTTATCTTAATAATAATATATTGTGCTCGGCTTACAACTACTGATCATCATCATCATCATCATTTCAGCCGAAAGACGTCCACTGCTGGACATAGGCCTCCCCCAAGCTCCGCCACTTCGACCGGTTCTGTGCTTCCCGCATCCAGCGGACTCCTGCGGCCCTCACAAGGTCATCGGTCCACCTTGTGGGAGGCCTTCCAACTTTACGTCTTCCAGTGCGCGGTCGCCACTCCAGAACTTTTCGACCCCATCGGCCATCCGTTCTGCGTGCAATGTGCCCTGCCCACTGCCACTTAAGTTTGGCAATTCTTCGGGCTATGTCGGTTACCTTGGTTCTCCTGCGGATCTCGTCATTCCTGATTCGATCACGCAGGGAAACTCCAAGCATAGCCCTCTCCATTGCCCTTTGGGTGACTTTAAACCTTCTTATGAGGCCCATTGTGAGCGACCACGTTTCGGTTCCATATGTCATCACTGGCAACACACACTGGTCGAAGACTTTCGTCTTGAGACACTGCGGTATGTGGGACGAGAAGATATTGCGAAGCTTCCCGAACGCTGCCCAACCGAGTCGGATTCGACGATTGACCTCTTTCTCGAAGTTGGACCTACCTAACTGGACAGTTTGTCCTAGGTAAACGTACTCGTCCACAACTTCGAGTGCAGCGCCTCCGACCGTCATGAGAGTGGGTGTTACACGGGCATTCAACATGACATAACTACTACAACTACTGATACATAATGTTCAATTCTTTGCGAGGACGCTGGCACCCTAAACACAAGTTAAATCTTACATTGGGTGCCACAGTTCATCGAAAACACTCTTTCCTTTAGGCATAGTGTTATTTTATGTGTGTTTTGTACAACTGGAGATAAGAAAACATTTTTTTATTTTTACCAACTATTTTGGGATCGGCTTCCAGTCAAACCGGATGCAGCTGAATACAAGTATTTTACATGGAGCGACTGCCTATCAAAACCTCCATAATCCAGTCACTGAGGTCTGAGTAATACTCCTTTACCCCTTGGTAAGAATGGTTGTTAGACTTTCCGGATTCTGACAACTAATTATGTACTTATTTATTAATAATATTCTTAGATATTTGCTGTCGAGTACACTTTTCTGTGAAGATGATTCTTTTGACTAAATCCTGCCATCTAACGGTAGAGGCAGGAACTACGTAGCACACTAGTAAAGCAGCGAGGTGTCAATATGGCTCGTTTAACTGGTGTTTTTATAATTGGGTAGGCAACTTATGTAGTTGGGTTTAGAAATAGGAAAGTTACAACTTAAAACACTTCTATGAAAGTTGACATACTTACAGTTCAATTAAAACATTAAAAATAAATACTACACCATTGCCCTCTGTTGGCATGAAATTAAACAAAATTTAGCAGGATGTTTATTTTTCTAATGGCTTGAAAAAATCGAAAAGGTACACAACTACTTCTTTGCTTTCCTCGCAGGATGGAGGGGATGGTTAAGGTGTGATAAGTCCGGTAGGTTGACTGAACAGATCTTCATCAGCCTAATGCCTTCCTCAGTAATACTCCACAAATCCGGGTGGTTCTTCTTGAAGTCGTTGTACCATTTCGTAACCTGTAATTTTTTTACAACAATGTATAAATAATTAGGTAAATACAAAGGTACTAAATGCCAATTATTGGATTTTCATTTCATTTAATTATTACAATATTATTTGGTTTATCCTCGGGCTTGGTGAGGGTTACTTTTGGAGTTTGAATGATCCAACTGGATGTATGGATAACACCCGTGCTTAGTTACGGTTCATCATACACTAACTTGGTGATATAGTTTAGTGTCTGACCGCAATGCGAAAAAAATAAAGCAATAATTAAAACAAGCTGCACCCTAATTGCCTACCACACTTTTAATCAGAATATGAATTATTTTGAAGCTTATTGTTAATCCATTGCTTCATATATGTTTATATCATTCATCTGCTCAACAACGTAAACAACGCAATGAATGTTGTGGAACTGTCAAAACGAAAGCGATTCCT
Organism: Antitype chi; assembly: GCA_947359405.1. Taxonomy (NCBI): domain Eukaryota; kingdom Metazoa; phylum Arthropoda; class Insecta; order Lepidoptera; family Noctuidae; genus Antitype; species Antitype chi. Next base: position 16,052,552 of record OX375820.1, on the reverse strand, counting down.
ACTGATAGTATATTACGCAATTACCCCTCTAAAGTAACTAAACCATTAAAAGTAGGTACAGTCAGCGCCAAAATTGGATGATTATTGTTAATATTTTTTAAAATTAATTTAAAAAAATTCATACCCTTTTATACTGTGAAAAGTCAAAGTCAATAACTTCCAGAGCCATGGTAGAGTTAACAAGAGATAAGTCAGCAATGGTTAAATGGTCAGCGGCAGCATAACTGGTACCGAGGCGTTCCAGATACGTGTCAAACAAGTCCAGGACCCGGTGGACGCGCTTCAGACCCTCAGGAGTACGCTTGTAGTCGAAATAGATGGGCATTATCTGGAATTAAATATGCAAATAATTAAAACAGTTCATTTTCAACAAATACAACATGTTACGGACGGGATTATTAAAAATTCGAATTCAGTTGCAATTGGGTTCCTGTAAGTCGTCTTTTATGGAGGAGAACCATCAGGAATTTCATAAATAGCCCTTTAAAATTAATGTGTTTCATGATGTGCCTGTGGTAAAATTACTGAACACCCAGCATGGTCCGCACTGTTTTTTTCATAGAAATTAGAGTCATTAAAAAATGTTGATGGGGGATAAAGTAGGAATACGTGTGACAAAACTTACGCAGTATACAAGTATCTCGGGGTAGTATGAGCTTAGGTTGAACATCAGCCGATGGTTAACTAAAGCCCTGGTAATGTAAAAACATTTTTATAATTTCTTCATGTGTTAGCAATTAAAAACAAGCAGTCTAAAAAAAAGACATTTTCATATTTTAATTCTTATGAGGAGTACCAGAACGAATAATAGCCGTAAAGGATTACGATCAGCCGATATATTCTGTACACAATCTTATACAGAACGTATTAAAGACGCGATAGAGCGGATTAAAGGCTCCTAGGTCATTGCTAGGGATCTGTCTATTGGACAGAGCCAGCTTACGAAACTGAAGACCGATGATGGCAGGATCGTATCCACCAAGCCTGAGCTGATGGGAGAGATTGAGAGGTTCTATGGACAGTTATATACGGCAACAAGAAACCCCGTCACGAATCTGGCGACCCAAGAGCTAGATTGACCCGACAATATACTGAAGAGATCCCGGACGTCAGCTTGTACGAGATTAGGATGGCTCTGAAGCAGTTCAAAAACAACAAGGCGCCGGATGATGACGGAATCACGGCCGAACTCTTAAAGGCCGGCGGGAAACCCATTCTGAAGGTCTTCCAGAAGCTGTTTGATTCCAACATACTCGAGGGCAAAACGCCACAAGCATGGAACAGAGGTGTGTTGGTACTTTTCTTTAAGAAGAGTGACAATACCCTTTTTAAGAATTATAGGCCCATCTCACTTCTGAGCCATGTCTACAAGCTAATCTCCAGAGTCATCACGAACCGTCTAGTGCACAGGTTTGACGACTTGCAGCCTCCCGAACAGGCCGGGTTCCGTAAAGGCTTTAGCACAGTAGACCACATACATACGCTGCGGCAGGTTATACAGAAGACCGTAGCCTGACTCTATGTTTCGCGTTTGTGGACTACGAAAAAGCCTTTGATTCGATCGAGACATGGGCTGTACTGTACTGCAGTCCCTCCAACGGTGTCAGATCGACTATCGGTACATCGAGGTGTTAAAGTGTCTGTACGAAAACGCCACTATGTCAGTCCGACTCCAGGACCAGACCTCGAAACCTATTCTGCAGCGAGGTATTAGACAGGAAGACGTTATCCCTCCGAAACTCTTCACTGCTGCACTGGAGGATGTCTTCAAGGTTCTGGACTGGAAAGGGGCTGGCATCAACATCAATGGCAAGTACATCACTCACCTTCGGTTTGCCGATGATATAGTTGTCATGGCTGAGACCATAGAGGCCCTCAGTGCATAAGTTCAATAAAATTTATTGGTCATTGATTTATGCATTGGCTTTTTCATTAAACCCGATCTTCCAAAGGACTTTTCTTAATTTTTTCGCGAATTTTTACGATAAATGATCCTGCATCTAACTCAATAACGTTGTGCGTGTAGACTAGCGTCTAACTGCTCATCACTGATACTATCTCTGTCGGACACGAACCCTGGTGAGGCAGAGTGATTTTTAGAACGGGTTTTCCGCCGGCCCTCAGGAGTTCTTCCGTAAATCCGTCATCACCCGGCGCCTTGTTGATTTGCTGCTTCAGAGCCATCCTAAACTCGTACAAGCTGACATCCGGGATGTCTTCGGTGTAGTGTCCGTTCAATGTGGCTCTTGGGTCGTTTGCCAGATTCGTAACGGGGTTGCTTGTTGATGTGTAAAACTTTCCATTGAATCTTTCGATCACTCTCAATAGCTCAGGTCTGGCGGATACGATCGTGCCATCATCAGTCTTCGGTTCAGTCCAGGGGCGTAGCTACCGCCGTATCAGACGTATCAATGATACGGAGCCCCCGGGCTACAGAGGCCCCTAACGTGTGTAAGCAAAAATTAGTAAAATATTATCCACAATGTCACTTAATCTCGTGCTTCCCGGGTACCTAAAAAAACTGTCATACGTGCCTATAGTTTTCACATCAGAAATGACAAAAGTCAAAAAAGCAATCACTTTTTTCCCGGGTGCTATTGGTTACTACCTTCAGGCCCCGCTGGCCCGCCGGACGGGTCACCCAATTCACGCGGTTTGTATCTTTATTTTATAATATGAATAAGGTCTTATATCGTCTGCGATAATTTCACTCTATGGCCAGATAGATATTCTCGTCAAATACATAATTCAAAACCATAAATATTTTGAAGAAAAATTTAAATCGTCTTCAGCTATAGATGATTTAATAAATCAATTTGCCTGAATTGTTTGGCTAGCTCAATTTCTAGGAGGAAGTGATAAATGTTATAACTTATAATCAATAAATATTTATTTTAATTGAATGCAAACATTTTTGTTTCTTTTGTGAGAAATCTTTATCCTTCATTTATGCCCCTACTAATTTTGATACAGGGCCCCTCCAAGGCACGCTACGCCACTGGTTCGCACCCTAATTGCGTAACTCACGATTAATCATAATCTGTTTAGTTTTGAAACAGATGGCTAAACCATTGCTTTATATGTTCGAAAAATGTGTCTGCTCAGCAACGTAAATAACGCAATGAATATTGTTGAACTGTCAAAATGAAACCGATTATGATTAATCGCGTGTTACGCAAGACCGACACCCTAAGGTGTCGGTCTTCAAAGGCATTTCGTGCACATTTATGATAATCCTTTACACCACATTATTGAAATGAGTATCGTAGGTAGGAGTCGCAAATTAAAAACAAAAGACATGACAAACATGTAGGCACAATATGCTTAATTTACACACATGTGAAGCCGTGGTGGGTCGCTAGTATACTAATAATTTTATGTCTTGATCCTTCAAAGCACTCATTGGATCTATTAAAATTTTAGGTTATTCATCATAAATGGGAAATTATCGATAAATTACAACGCGCGCGGTGATCGCTCGATTCATACTAGGGTGGCGCAGGAATCCGCAGGATTTTAAAGTGAATGACAATTTTCTAGTAACTACAGTCACTTGCTAGGTTACCAATTGATCGGTGTAAGATGCTAGGTGTTAGACTAGTTTTTTTAAGCTTGTTTCAAATTTGTAGTGTAGTTGCTAGATTTCTGATTAGTTATTTACAACTTAGTTTGCGAATGATTTTTAGTTGTTTTGACAAGCACAATATATCGGAAAATACCTAGCAAGTTAAATAGGGGTCATTCAAGTATTACGTAAGCACAGCAGGGGGGCGGGTCTTTGCTTTGCTTATTTTTGATGACATGGGGGATGGGGGGTCATCCAGACACCCCCCAACCCCCATGTCATCAAAAATGTGATTACGTCAGCAGTATTTATTTTTATACTTTTTTGGATTTTCTACAAAATTTAGTCGATATTGGTTTGAACAAAATCAAAATATTTCATTTCACATAAACCTGCATGGGCACTTATGAAACGTCAGAAGCGAGGTGCACGGTTCCAATATGTCGCTTCCTATGGAGAATACATAAATGGCAACCCTACTTGTCTATGAATGGCTCGAAGAAAACGATGACGATATTCCAAAATCACTCGAAATTGAGTAGACACACAACATTGAGCAGCAAACATACAAAGTCATCGAAGACTCATGGATTCGTGTGTCAAAGACTGAAAAAACATGTCGAATTGATAACCTCCTTCTTTTGAAGTCGGTTAAAAATAAATATTTTATAGGATATTTTTTTATCCAGTGCGCAAACTGTAACCATGAATTCAGCATAATCATTCTAAACCCCATAGCGTAGAAATTTTTCGTCGGTTATACAAAAAAAAATGCTGTTTCATATAAAAGTGCAATACCTACGCGGTCAAAATGTATGGAACAGCTGATCATTTTTTTGTATAACCGAGAATGATATGCTGAATTCATGGTTACAGTTTGTGCACTGGTTAAAAACGTATCCTGTATGCGTTAAAGTCCTCTATTCCAAGCCTATTCCTTATTTCTAGACTTATCTGCTGCTCATGAATCAATAAATAAACCAAGAACACATTGAAAAATGCATGTACAGCCGCCAGCACATCAAGCTACCCCAAACTGTCAATTTTTTTCAATTGAACACGAACCTTACGTTCACGAGGTTAATAATTGCAAAAAATCTGCTTACGTAATACTTGAATGGCCCCATATGCAAAAACACCGGTTTTTTTAGAAATGTCAGTTGCTAGCTAGAGCCAGATGGAATGACAGCTCACTTAACCTAAGTTCTCATGGTGAGATTTTAACAGAATAGCTCGGCAGAATAGATCGGCTGATCGTAATCAGTTAAGATTCAATTAGAATGAAAAAAATAAAAATTGTTAATTCGGCACAAATAAAGGAATCTCTAGAGCCAAGTAGTTTTTTTTTTTAATCTTTATTTATTAACGATGGTTTGATCACATAGTGAACATGCCACCCTCATAGGAAAACTTTATTACATGCAAACCTTAACATCTACGCTTAATCCCTAGGTTAACTAACTTATATAATATTCTAGCGGCTTTGGATGCTGGAAAAGCTAAAATAATATTACATTCTCCTAGTTGACAAATATTCATATTAAATTGGTCTCGAATCAAATATCTTTCCGCTCCGTTTCGGACACACTCCATCATAATATGAAAAACGTCTTCAACCACATTGCATTCCGTGCAGTTTGGAGATGTAACTTTGCCCATCAATGCAGCAAAGCTATTCAATGGGATATGTCCGGAGCGAAGTCTCATACTCGTCACGATTTCTTGTCTACTCATATCGGCGTTATGAAACCAAGGATAATTTTGAATGGTTGGCTGCATCGTCCGATACCAAATACCTTTTGTCAATGATTTTTCGTCAAAGTATTCTTTCCAAAGTTGGTAACATTTTAATCTAACTTCACTTAAAATATCTGACCAGTAAGGTTTATACGTCACCGGAACACCTTCTAAGCACGCTTCTTTCGCTAAATGGTCAACTTCTTCGTTTTCTTCAATGCCGATATGGGAAGGCACCCATTGTAAAACAATATTTTTATTTTTATCACTTAATCTACTTATAGAATCTATTATTTTGTATGCTACCGGATAGCCACGAAAATTTCCTAAACACCTCGTCAAATGTTGAAGTGCGCTTCTACAATCAGAGTAAATTACAAAATCCTGAAAATCTACCGATTCTAGGTATGAAATGGCTTCGAAGATAGCGATTAACTCGGCATATATAACAGAAATGTTTGATTTTAGCTTGAACTTAAAGGAGGTATTACTCTGAGGGTCAAAAAACGCTGCTCCCACATTATCTCGTACTTTAGATCCATCCGTATAAATCCTGTAATATCCAGAATAGCTCCTGCCAAAATTCCTATTACATATATTTCGAAGTTTATCGTAATTGTACGACTTCTTAGCCTCGGTAACTTCTTCAATTTGTGGTTTGATCGAACAAGACAAGTTCACACCGCTTATCCACGTATTAAGCGAAAATAATCCTAATTCACCACTTGAGTAGACGCATAAGTTATTAAATGTTTCGTAAATATGGCCTATAAGTGGTTTCTTTTTACGTCTCCAATAAATACTTTGGCAACAAATATTAAGGTTGTCAACAATATCCCATGTGTCCCCATTTACAAAAGATTTGAGTTTTAAAAAGAATTTACTAGCCAAGTAATATCTGCGAATATGTAACGGCTGTAGATGTAGTTCACATTCCATCACATTAATGGGTGTACTTTTAATAAAACCACCGATGACCCTCAAACATTGGTTTTGAATTTTTGTTAGTTTATTTAAATGGGTTTGACAGCTAGTATCAAATAAAAAACTCGCATAATCTAATCTGCTGCGTATGATAGCAATGTATAAACGTCGTAAATGAATGGGGTGCATGCCCCAGCCTGGACCAGTTAGTATTTTGAACACATTCAGAAATTTGGAAGATTTGTCTCTTAACTCATTAATAGGTTTAGACCATCTTAGAGATTGGTCTAACCACAATCCTAAATATTTATAGTTGTCAACTACTTGGAGGGGTATTGTATCTATTTTAATTTCAATGGTATCTTTCCTAAACCCATTTTTGAATATACAAATTTTACTTTTACTACTTGAAACATCTAAACCAATATCTTGAACTAATTTCTTAAAGAGATCTACAGCACTTTGCAATTTATGTCTCGCCTCCAAAATTTTGTTGGTAATATAATATAGTACAAAGTCATCTGCAAACTGCGAAATATATACATCATTTATCTTTCTACAGATATTGATAGTAGCCACATTAAATAATAATGGCGATAATGGATCACCCTGTGCCAAGCCACGACAAGTAGTTCTACACAGCGTATCACTATCAAGTTGAATTTTTAAATTTCTCGCTTGTAAAAAGTTCCACAAATAGGTGCAAAGTTTTTGCCCCACACCTAAGCCATCCATTATACGTAATAAACTATGTACATCCACATTGTTATAAGCATTATCCAGATCAATAAAACAGCATATGGTCATTCGTTTTTCAGAAAATCCTGTTTGTATTCTCGACACTAAACTAGTTAGATTATTTAATGTAGACCGACATTTTCTAAATCCTGTGGTATTCTGGTCTAACATACAGTTCTTTTCTATAAACCACTCTAGTCTCTTGAGTAGAATGTTATGGAAAGTTTTGCATATACACGAGATCATAGAAATGGGGCGGAGGGAAGAGGCCAAACAAGGATCACGTCCGGGTTTGGGAATCGGAACCACCACTATATCTATATATATATATATTAAATAAATTGAGTAGGACTTGTTTCCCGTTCTCAGGTAAGTATTTTATCATAGAGTATGTAATCTTGTCACTACCAGGGGCTGTATCTTTATTTTTTAAGGATTTAGTCAGCTCTTGGATTGTAATAGGCACTTCAAGTTTTGGGTTATCAGACGTAAGTATAGGGTGGTCGAACGATACGAAATCGGGGGCTAAACTACAAAGTAATTCATTTGCAATAGTGCTGTCAACATGAGATTTTGCTGCGTTATATCCCTTAATCCACCTCATCTTTCGCCAGAGCTCACTATGGGTAGTAGTTTGGTCAAGAGAAGAACATAAGTCTTGCCATGATTTGCTTCTAGAGCACCGAATATATCTCTGGGCTGCACTGATTTTACTTTGCAGGAATGTAAGGTTATGTGGTGATGGATTACGTCGAAATTTGGAAAGTGCTAAACGGCGCTCTGCTACAGCTTTAGAGAGATTGGGACACCAATAAGGTTTTGGTGTAAAATTTATTTCTGGGTTCGTATTAACTTTAACATATGGTATATAAAAATCTGCAGCCATGTCTAAATAGTTGATAAATATGTCATATCCTCTCTGTAAATCATTTGGAAACACGAATTTATCGAAAAGTTCATTTAAAAGTTTTTGGTAACCTACCCAGTCAGCCTTTTTATAGTTTCGACGAGACTTACAGACGTTATGAAATTTGAAATACGTTGAAATTTTTATAATACAATGATCGCTTCCCAATGTCTCATTTAATACTTGCCAGTTTAACCTTAAGCTTATATCAGATGACGCAAACGAGACATCGGGGGCCGACTGCTGTAGTACATCATTGACTAACTTAATACGCGTGTGATCACCACTGTTCAATGAAACAAGGCCACTTCCAATAAGTGCGTCAAAGATTTGATTACCTCTCCTATCTACTTTATTGGACCAATTGGGATGGTGTCCATTGAAGTCACCTAAAAGAAGGGTTTTATTATTAAACTGTGAAAATAGTTGATCCCAGTCTGATTGGCAAGTATTTACAGAAGGTGGGCAGTAGATCGATATAATATTTTCAATTTCATTACAATTATATACTCTAACGTGTATACTCTCAATACCCGGGTTAATGTGTTGTAGATCATGGCAGATCTGAGATTTAATTGACTTATGGGTGAGTATTGCTACACCTCCGTATGAATCATCTCTGTCTTTGCGAAATACATTGTAATCTTTAACTTTAAAATACATTTGTGGTTGTAACCAGGTTTCGCTTAATACGGCAATGTGAATCTTGTCTTGTATTAATAAATTCTCAAACTCACTTAACTTTGGCCTAATGCTTTGTGCGTTCCATTGAATAATATTTAATTTAACAGTAGTTTTATAGTTATCTACCATTTGCGAAATAATCAAGAATTAGTTTAAGAATAGGCCAATCCGCTACATTATCAACTACTACTAAAATTACCCACTCAATGCATGTTTTCAGTACTCCTTTGCAAATCATTTGTATAGTGCTTCCTTTCATGAATATTATCTCATGTAATCTCTTTAACAATTCCTTGAAATTGATATCTCTTTGTTTCTCTGCTGTTTCATCGCAGTTATTTGTTTCTGTTTCATTATATTCTTCTATTTCCGTTTTACTCCAATCCATAATATATGCGGCATAATATATAATAGATAGCGGGTCGTGTCACAATTTATTGTAGTCGTTGACTGAGCAGAGCGCATACTGTTGAGTACATTCGAACTTAGAAAGGTGCGACACGTGGTCGGCGGGCCGGCTACCTGCCGCCTGTCGCAGATGTGACTTGTTTACGAGTAAAATGAGCGATAGTAATGAGATAAGTAATGAAATAAATTATGATTCTATGAATGAGATTTCTACTTTAAATGAAGAGTTAGTCATTGAAGACAGTGAAGATAAAACCAATAAAAGAATGAGAGAAAGCAGCGATGAAGAATGGACGGAAGTTAGGCGAAAAGGAAAAATATTGAAGGAGACAGAAAAGATAGAAATATATATATCTAGCAAAGATAAACTGCCGAAACAATTTAGTCTGGCCAAGTTATTTAGAGACCAGAATATAAAAGATATCATCAGGGTGAAATTTATCAACCCGTATCGAGTTCGTATAGAATTGATTAGCGAAATAAGCGCGGAATATTTGGAGACATGTCAATTCTTTATCGATAAGGGATGGCATATCCAGAGAGCGATGGAAAGGAATTTGTCTTACGGTGTAATACGAGATGTTGACTTGGAAATGTCAGAGGAAAATATTTTTGACAGTATATTCTGCCCCGAACCTGGTAAGCTAATATCTTTAAATCGCTTGAATCGCAAGAACTTTGAGGCAGACGGGTGGTCACCCAGTGAAGCGGTTCGTCTTTGTTTTAAAGGGTCATTCATACCACCTTATATTTATACACATGGTTTGAGGATAAAGGTAGAACCATATATATTTCCGGTATCGCAATGTTCGCGCTGCTGGAAATACGGTCATGTACTTAAGAGATGCCCGAGTTCTAAAGTGGTGTGTCCCAAATGCGGGAAAAATCATGACAATTGCGAAACAACTAACATGATATGTGTTAATTGCAATGGAAAACATATATCCCTGTCAAAATCATGTCCAATCTTTTTAAAAGAAAAAAGATTGAGGGAACTCATGTCTGAGTTCAATTGCACCTACAGAAAGGCCCTAACTATCTATGTCCCTAAAGATGAACCAACACACAAGGAAGTGTACATAGAAAAACAGGACACTGATGTCAAGTTTTCAACCCGTCAAGTCGTGGACACGGTTCCTACTCGAACCACTAGTAGTCTGGATTATGCTGGAGTAACAACTAAGGCACAGATTCATAAACAAAAACAAAAGTCAGACTCTAAACAGAAACAGAAGCCAAGTAGTTGAAACCACAATTTGCCTGATAGATCTTATACTTACCTACCTACATTTCGTTATTTGAGTTACTTGCAGCACCCTAATGGCGTAACTCACGATTAACGGTTATCTCACGGTTTCGTTCTTTAACAGATGGCTAAACCATTGCTTCATATGTTCGAAAAGTGTGTCTGTTCAACAACGTAAATAACGCAATGAATATTGTTGAACTGTCAAAATGAAACCGCGTGTTACGCAATTAGGGTGCAGGTTTGGACCAAAAGTACCTTTATAACCCATCTGAATGATAAGAAGTTAGTACCTTGCTTTAGGATCTGTCGGGTACAGCGGAGAGTCAGGTTTGTATTTATCGCAAATATACTGTATGATGGCGACGCTCTCGCTCAGGAAGAACCCATCGTCATCAAGTACTGGAATTTCCTTTTGTGGGTTCATCTGAAAATTAAGAAGATAGAATATACGTGTCTGAGAATTTTAATTTAGGAGTTTGTAAAGATAGCACGTCCTAAAATGAGCATTAGCAAACCAATGTCAATATTTTTATCAATTTGATCCACGTACACAAAGAAGGTCAGTACTGTGGTCTCAGCCTCAATTAGAATTAACGTACATAATTATTAAACAGTTTTACAGTTGTACTGCATAATGCATGTTTTTGAGTGCCGTGCATATTGTATTAACGACGCTGTTATCAATTAATTATGTTTAATCACTGGCAGTTTATCCGTATTGTACCTATTTTACAAGGTAATAATAACGTTTGTTTGTCCAACAATCTACTATAATCTTTGTGATAGCAGCAAAGAAGTATTCGATGTGCCCATCCTAGCCGCTATCATTTTTATCAAAATCATCTCTTTGTCGTCAGATATCCACTTGTACATTACACATTATGTCTCCTTCAGCTTCCTCGCGGTTATTCCGTTCTTAGTCCAGCTGGCACACCAAGACCCACCGTATTTCTTCCACTACGATTTTTTTTACCTTTCCGTATTCCTCCGTCATATGGTCTCCATTATAAAAGTTGACGTTGACCTTCTCGTAAGGCACCTTCAACGCTTCCAGGACTTGTCTGCAAGTGAGAGACGGCGGTCCATCCTCCAGGTAGTATAGCTTCAGTACCATGGTTCTGAAAATTACAAATATTGGTCTTAGCATTTCTATTTAAGATACTGATATTCTGTGGGTCTTTGATGTTTTTGCTCTTATTTGTGAAACGGCGCGTGAACATTTTTTGTCTGATAAACAAAAATCTATTGTCGGCTTAAATCATGCTTCAGCTACATATAAATAAAAAAAGATAGTCGCTTTTATTGTTGACCCGGGGCCGTGCATCATCACGAATTTACGACACGATTGTATCCCGAAAATTTCTGCTTTCCTGTGTCTCTTGGCCACGCAGGACATTGATAACTTACTCTCACAAGTCAAAGAATTTCCATCAATTGAAATGATTAACTAAGTACCTACCAAAAGACGATGACAGGCTTCTGATACTTATCTATGGTAAAGAGTGAGAGAGAGAATAAAGTCAGAAAGTATGAATAAAAGTAAGGAAACTCTTAGAGGGTCTAGAGACGCGGGTAGCTGAACTAGGTTGGGATCTAGATAAGGATAATAACATGTATACATAAGTAGATGAGATGCCCAATATTGCACGAAACAACCAAGATATATTTGTCGATTTCAAATAATAAATACTGTAAAAATTAGATACTTACCGGTTTTATTAGTAAAAGCTCCGAGGAACGTGTACAGCGTTTGACACAGAAACTTAATCTACGACTGAAACTAATACTGGTGGGAGGCCCGGACTCCGTGACACGAACAAGTACTTCCTTTCACTTGCTTGTTAATTTGTTATATTTCACGTACTTAAGTACTACTAGTACTACTTGCTAGCCTGTACAATGAACTGTAAATTAGGTATTTGATACCCAGTTTTGTGTATCGTAGGTCCTACTTATACTACTTGTACTTAGCGAGAATAATGGTAGCATTTTTTAATCAGCTTCTGCGCCAAATTACGCCATAATACGCAAGACTTTATTGACAAGACCAACCAAACTGTGTTTATGAATGTAAAGATAAGATTTCTTATCTTTTGCACTCATTACGACTTGTTGTCATACTGGCATTTAAGATGGACATAAAACAGGGAAAGAAAAAAATACCCACCCAGTCCTCAGTTTCACAATAATGAAGTAAAATAATCATAGATATAAGAAAGATGTTTATATGAGAATATCTAATGCATTACAAAGTAAATATCTATCTATACATACAGGAATTCTTTTTTACCAGTGCGCAAACTGTAACCAAGAATTCAGCATAATTATCATTCCTCTAGCGTAGAAATTTTTCGTCACAGTTTTTGGTTACAGTTTGCGCACTGGTTGAAATTTTATCCTGTACATAATACGTGAAGCAAAAACTTTGTACTTTGTAAACTGTGTAAATTTCTCTTCGTACTCCTCCGTCACGTAATTTTCGTAAAAAGTGTTACGAAAATTACGTGACGGAGGAGTACGAAGAGAAATTTATTCAATTAATTAAAATAATTAAGGACCGACCGAAGGTTCGGTTTCAGTTTCGGCTAGTTTCGGCCCAAAAATCTAGTTTCGGCCACAGTTTCGGTTTCGGCCAATAATTGGCCGAATCTTCGGCCCCGCCGAACCTAGATGTTCGTGAATTGTCGCGTATCATTCGGCTAAATTCGAGTGAGTGAGTGAACGTGATTGCCGGTTGAGTTCGCTAGCCGGCGCGATTGTGATGATTTAAGGTTATGTGGTTTTTCAGGCGCGAACATTATTAGGTAATAGTATTTATTTTATATCGAGGGACTAGACGACAATATCTATTATGTCTTTTGCTCTTTGCTCGACGTCAAACTCTTCACTGTCACTGGACATTCTTAATAAATTTATTTAAAACCGAACAAATTTACACTCGACAAAAATTCAGAAATTTTCGCGGTCAGCTTTTACATCTAAACCAGTCACAGATTAATAATTTAAAACACCTGGTTTTTCCACAAAGAAGGTGGCCCTTCTTTGTGGAAAAACCATGGAACTAAAACCCTCAACATTTTCGCAATGAAGATGGTCTAAACTCCACAGATAATAGTATATTTACTGGCTGTTTGAGTTTTTCTATGTCACATGAAGGAAATTAAAAAACCTAATTACTTTTCACTCCCTAGAGACTAAAGTGGTCACTTTAGTCCCGCTTCGTAGGGCTATATTGGCGGATTTTTTCATCTTTATTAAGACTGATAAATATTAATTATCACTGATAATTAATTATAATGGTAAGATAATTCTTTAAATACTAAGTTAAATACCAGATCTCATTAAAAAATAACAACACAAGACTATTGTAAACGTAAATAATTAATGTTGATTTCTGAAAAAGTTTGACAAATATGTTGATTGTGTTTTTTTTATTCAAATTGTTAATTTTACAAATAAAGAACTATTTTTGTTTCATACTTTAATTGTTGCATTTTATTTTCTTACACGTGTTAACTGTCTATATATGCGTAAAAATACAAAAGATTTAACATGCTATAAAAATTCAAATAAGTTTCGGTTTCGGTTTCGGTTTCGGCCGAAACAGGGACCAAGACCGAAGGTTCGGTTTCGGTTTCAGTTTCGGCTGAAAATCCTGTTTCGGTCGGACACTAAAAATAATATGGTCGAAAATCGAACACTGGGCGACCACTAGTTGTTTAGCATTGTATAGGTAATATTCGTCAATGTTATTTGTATAAAATATTCGTCAATATGTTTAAAATGATGTTTAATGATGACTAAAATGTCAAGTGTTATGGTTTTATCACAAGGTGTTAAGTCTTAAGCGAGCAGCTCAATCCTATGCTTTTTTAACCGACTTAAAAAGAAGGAGGTTATCAATTAGACATGTTTATATATATTTTTTTTGATTATGTATTTTCGGGCATAATTCTGTAATATATACTTAGACGGATTTGCAAAATTATTTTTTGTTCAAAAGGTGTTTATTCCGAAATCCCATTTAAATTAAGATCTGATGATGCGTTTCGGAGACAGACAAGGGAATTCTTCAAACAATGACAGCAAATCGACCGCAATGGTTGCTATCGCATTTAAACATGCATTGTTTTCATCTCAAGAATGATGAAATTTCGAATTGGTGTGGGAAAATAGTGAAAAATAAACCCTTTTTTCAAAAATAAAACAACCGACTGCCGGAAAAAAACTACTATGTGCATGCTTTGCTTAATTAATTAAGTATAATTTGCTAGTTTATTTGTTTGACGCCGCCTAAATGATGGCAAAACTACGCACAACGTAGTTTGAAACTTCATGATCATTTATTTTTGATGCTGACTGTACCTGCTCACTTCAAAAGTATGAACGGTCGTGAGTTTGATATTACCAGAGAAGAAAATCTACTTTAATTGTCTTTTTCGCAATTGAATAAAACCACATAATAATGGGTTACACGATAACCCGTAAAAGATTGTGCGCAAGACCCAGATATATTTTTACTAAACTTGACTAAAGACATCCCTAAAAAACTGCATTCTGAACAAGGATCTCCATTATGTATGTATGATCATTGATCATACATTGTGTACCTATGCTAAATATACCTACATTTATCGCTGTAGTGCACATAAAAGAATAATAATATGAAATAAACGATTAATAAATAAAAAATAAAGTCCGAACATTTTCAGATTTTTCGGTTTCCGATTCCGGGTAGAGGGTCGATGGACATGACTAAATTACAAGTGTTTCGTTTTGCCATTTGGCTGCGGAATCCTCAAGTGTTACAATAACTTTAATTGTACGGTGTGAGTTTAGTTCCAGGCAAGTACCAAAACATCAAGTATCGCTATGACTGAGTGAAGGGTTAACTAAAGACAGGTTTTGAAATAAAACCCGAGGTCTCGTGACTTCCTCGAAATTATAATAAATACTGGTAGACAAAACTAAAATTGTCTTTTACAATCTAATAGCTTGTCTTCTAACACAAAATGCGCTTAAAGTTGAGGTATTTTTATTTTCTGCTCCCTTCTTTGTTATTTAAATGTAGTGCGACAGCTCCTGTCCAAACTACGAGCGAGTTCGTGGAGGAAAGCCTTCGAGTTCGAGTGCGACGACAAGACGGGTACGTGTACGACAAGCCGAGTGTATCATTTGACCTGCCGCAGAGTAGGTCCACCACACCTGCACCCACTCAAGCACCGAATGTTGACAGGACGCTGACGCAGCAAATGTTTTACGCGTACCCCGTGCCGGCCGGCGGCGACACCGTCAACATAGGACAGATAGCGGGGACCACGGCCACAGCTGCGACCGCCGCCCCCACAGTTGCCACCGGCGGCGGGTACAACTACAAGTCCTCCGCTACTGGTAGCGCTAACGCCGGCTACAACTATGGCACATCGTCAACCGGGGCTCAGGGTACCACTGGGTCGCAAACTACTGTTACCAATACACAAGCTGCCACTAACACCGGGTCGTCTCAAGGTGGTTCAGGTTATCCATACAACGCGCCGTCACCTACTCTCTCCCCGACTCTCCAGGGTTCATCAGAAGTCTCGACAAACGCTCCAAAATATTTACCACCGACAGCAGGTGGTACAGGTGGAAGTACTTCCACTGGTGGCAGTGTGAGCATTGGTAGCGTTTCTATAACTTCTGGCTCAGGACAAGTCTCTACCGGCAGTGGCACCTCCGTGCAAACTGGATCAGTGAGAACTCCTTCCGAGTCATATTTGCCACCGTTGGGGACATCTAATGCTGCGACGTCTGGTCGGACCGTGACTTCAACATCGACTAACAGTCAAACAAGCACAGGTGGTTCAGTATCAGTACCAAGTTCTGCGTATTTGCCACCGAATACTTCATCCCCACCGTCACCAGCCCCGTCTCTAGGATATGCCAGCCCTCAACCAGCGCCGGCGCCCGCCCCCCAACCAGGTTATATACCACCATCAGGTACTAGTTCTGGAACAGTGTCCACACCTGCCTCGACGTACTTACCACCATCGTTCTTTTAACATTTTTGTGCGTATTAATAGCATTTTAATTTAATTGATTGTACATTATAAAATATTTGCAATAATTAATAGTAAGCAGTTTTATTTATCTTAATCAATTTGATCGATTACGGCGCGGATGTAATAGGAATAGGTACTCTTATGTTCCATTTTGAACAAAATTGCGCAATTATTAGGGATAGTTATTTATGATTGCGTAATGATTAAAAAAGCACAGCATAACTAGCCAAACTTACTATAATGTTCCCAATGCTGGGTCACAGAGCTATAGGCCTCTGTGAGAGGGAGTGGGCCGGTTCGTAATCCACCACCCGGGCTGCATTTGGGTTGGTGGATGTTGATGTTTTTGGTAATTATTATGTTGTTATTAATAGCTGTGCCACGCGTTGGGTTTAAATCACGAATAGTATAGTGTAAGTGGCGTTAAAGACTCTAAAAACAAACATAATAGTTTAAAATATTGTATTAGTAAATAACTAACGAATTAATTAAATGACAAAATCTTGTGCACATCTTAGGTAATATAATCATTTCCATACTTTATTTGTTACATAAATTATTATTTTTTATTTGTTAAAAATCTTGTGTCATGAAGAAACGAAACGTAAATCACCAGTCAGTCAAACGTCAAAAGCACACAAATGTAAAACGTCATAACGTCATACAAAAATAGCATCAAAGATGAAAGTTATTTTTAATATTTCTTTAAAAATTGATTTTTAAACTATTTTACTACACTTTGGAATGAACGATTTAAGCCTAAATGCAGAGTATCACTTTTTGATGAGTATTTAACCATGTGGATGTAGTGTGTGCATTTGAATCAAAAATTTACATAAGTTATGTTTCTACTAAAGCAAACATTACAATTTTCTCGAATAGGAAGTAAGGTAAACTTGAGGTAATTATATATATTACTTCATCAATTGTATTATCATTTTATTTGTGTGTCTAAAGTCAGTTTTTCCAATACTTATCACGGTTGTTCAAGGTTCATGACCTTACTGGGTTAATTAATATTCTTTGTCCTGTTATATATAATAAAATACAATTTAAATGGTAATAGAGTAGCTAGAGGTCCACCAGTGAACATGTGGTGTCTGAAGAATTGTGTGATAAAATAAGTGTCAGTGTCAGCATACACAAATCGTCGCCTGTTTCCAGAAGTGCGGGGGCGCTTCCTGCTGCCGACCATGGTGCACCTCGACGTGACAGGTGCTCAACTATACCCAAATACTCTCGCCATAAATGACCTGCCTAATGAAATACTTATTTATATATTTTCAATGGTAGATTTTGAATCCCTATTGGCAATTGCTAAAGTTTGTATGAGATGGCAACAACTGTGCCTGACACCTTGTGTTTGGGACAACACGCGGCTCATAGTATGTATGAAGAATTATGTGAGGATAAGTGAAAACATTGTGCCTTTCGTCGCCAAGTATGTGAAGAATGTTAAACTACAGTATTTCAAGTTGTATTCACAAGTGAGGGCTTCCTTAATAACCTATTGTCCTAATCTGACTCATTTAGAAATAAGTATATCTCAAGTTGATAGTTGTATATTTGGTGATCTAGTTAGCTGGCCAAACCTAAAGTTTTTGAGTTTTCGTAACTCGCTCATAGTACAAAACCCAGAGAATGCAAATGGTAACTTTGTTTATCACTTGCCATTTGAAAAGTTGAAATATCTTGAGATTCTAATTTTGTCCAATTTTGCCCTAACCCATGATAGTTTGTATAACATGTTGCAGTGCACCAATTTAGTCAGTATTAATATGGAGAAAATGAAGAATATTCCAGCAGATTTTCTTGAATCTCTTCTGAGAACCAAACAGTGTACACTTAGAGCTTTACATATATATGGAGATACTTTAAATGATGATATAATTCGTAACATATCCAACTGTAAGGTACTACAAGTACTACACATCATGACATGCAAGACTCTTTTTGATTCTAGTTTGTTGCACTTGTATAGACTAAAGAATTTGCATTCGTTAAAATTACGGCATGGTTACTTTTCAACAAGTGCTCTCCTGGGATATTTCTCTAATAATACTTTTCAAAAGTTGACCTACCTAAGTCTCTCTCGCTGTCTCCATGTCACTATACAGGTAGCAAATGCCATAAAAACAAGTGCACCCAATCTCAAAGAACTTTCATTTTATCTGTGTCCATTCATCATTGCCCCCAACTTCAACAGGTCAGAACTAGAGAAAATGTTTAAAATACAGTTGTTACTTGATTGAATTAGTTGTGATTACATTGAAGGCAGCTTAGGTCCGTCCAATTTACATTTAATATTTATTTCATTGTTCATTGCACCACTGTGACAATGTAAAGAGAGCATTTCCTCATTGAGTAAAGAGCAACTACAATTAGAAAAAGGACATTAAAAGTTATAAAGTTGTCCATACTGTGAAAGTTTACAAGTGATGTGACATCTTCAAACCAAAATTGTTTGATTATAATAAATTTTAGTAAGTAGCTTGTATTGTGGTGTATGTTTCAACTAATAATTTGTTTTAAACACCTTACAGTATTTAAAATTTAAGAAGTATTACATAACTTTTAAATACAATCTACATGGTAGATCTTTATTGCATTAAGGTTTCAGTACATAGCTGTTGGGTGATTGTTTAAAAGATGCTTTTGTCTGGCATAGTGAGTAAGGTATCCAAAATCAGCTATGAACTGAAATGTTTGACTAAATAAAAGTTACTGTTACACTGCCAATAAAATATTACTCTTTTCACTGACTGCAACAGTAGCATTGCACTAAGAAAATATATTTGATTCGTTTTCTATTGCACGAAAAAGTACCTAGTACATATTATTACTAGTATTTTACAATGTATCTACTAATGAGATTTAAAAACAAAATATGCAGGTACATCGTTGTTTGATTGACGGTGTAATAGTGACCTTAACCTATTGACCGCCCCAGTCGGATTTATACGACAAATGTTTTGGTGCCCGTTCCACCTCAGTCGTATGAATACGACTGAGAACCTATGTTTGTTTCTTCGATATATTTAATTGCACGATCCTTTTCGTCGTAGGTATTTATTTGTTATGAACTGAGCGCTGAGGGTACGGCAATTAATTTAAAACCAAGCGGTCAAAAGGTTAACATGTGTTGACATTATACATAAAATAAATGTTAATTATCCGCCTTTCTGTTTAGGAATCATAGTCAATTACGTTATGAAGTGCCTTAGCAGTTTTCCTAATTAAATGGTAACTGTTTTCAAATTGAGATTCCTTCGACAGACAGCGGCAATACTTCTGTATATGAATGAATGAAAATTAAATCGTATGTCCCAGTAATTTACTAATAAATGCTATGCACAAGTCGTAATTCATAATAGCAAAAGCTGTTTAGCTAAGTATAAACGCCGATTTCATTTCCCTCAATCCTTGAAAGTTATTATCAAAATCGTTTTTCTTGCAGAGGCGTTGGTATTGTACTAGGTACTGTAATATTATTAGTGTTTATTTGATTAAAAAAATGTAAATACCTTTGTGACAAAATCGAATATATGATTAGTGTTAGAATAATTTACCTAGGTAGTGGTATTTATTATTTATAGTAATAAACGTTTATTTAGGCTATAAATTCAATGTCTATTGGTTGTTAATGCTGCGAATTAACTATAATTGTATTCTACTTACCTACATAAATGAAAATGTGATTTTATTAGTTAATCTATTTTGTTTGTGCTGTTTTATTGTACGAGTAATATATTATATTTTGAACAGCTTTTTATTGTTTTCTTCAACATACGTACATTAAGGTTTATAGGGCGCCGACGCCGTGGGTGCTCGGGGGCTCCAGCACCCACGAGCGGCAAATAACTTAAAAAGTTTCTAGCTCGTCGCTCAGAATTTAATTTTCGGACAACATGAGTTCTACTGTACGGATTAATATGCAATTTTCACTAATATGTGAAGGCTATTAAAAAGGAGATTATTGTTAAGAGTACCTATTACTGCTTCTCGACCACTTGTGAACCTATCCTTCCCCCCAAGTACGTAGATAGGAATTGAATACGCGACTAAAATCGAAAAGCGCCTGCTACACCATCGCGCTATTATGATTAAGTACATCAGTGACCACTAAACCCATTGGTCAAGTCATTTATTTTAACCACCTGTTATCGCGGGGAGCAATAAAAAAGTGGACTGTATTTTAGGCAATGGTCGTGCTTATTAACAAATGTAAACTTTCCCGGTATTGGGTTCGCTAAGTTAATTTAGTGCTAGTAAATATTGTATTGGTGTAGATAGATAGGCCATAAATACGTACAGTTGCATGTTTATTTTATTTTATCGGATAATATTAACGATATTAATAATGATAACCCCTGGATTTTTATTGAAGTGAAAACTTCTTTAGGTGCCTTGAGCACTTTTTGGGCGAACAAAAATCATGGAACTCTCGTCATCGTCACCGAACGCTTTCCATGAGCTATAAGTATACTGTGTTTATTATGTGTTGTGTACTTTTTGGGTGAACAAAAAGCGTGAAACTCGCGTCATATCAGATTATGAGCCACCGCAAGGGTCTATTTAAAAAGGTGGTTGGGTGAACGAGCACACGGATGAGTCGCGTGTTGATGTCTTTTGGAAAAGTCCCGTTCTTTCATTAGGAAATTCTAATTATTACACGCTTTATATTAGCTCGGGTTGTATGTAACGGAATCTTTGAGCGCGATTTTGACCCACTTTAAACGGTCAGATTTCATTGAAACTTTGTAAACTTGTCGAGGACCGATGACAATTTAATAATTAAAAAAAAAATTGAGAAAAAAAACACGTTTTGTAGTTAGCAGAACTAAAAAATAGAAAATACTTAAATAATAGTTTAAAAAACTAAAAAACACGCTTTAAAAACCAAACTAAAAAAGGAGAAAATAATTTAATTCAATTAAAAAGCGTGGGGTGCTTGACATTAATTGATTATAAAAATACCTCAAAAAGCACCCCACGCTTTTTAATTGAATTAAATTATTTTCTCCTTTTTAGTTTTTTTATCCTTTTCTTTCCCTTTGTATTTTTATCGTAAAAATCGTTACCTTTAATGGCTGAAGTGGATCGCTCGTTGTATCATTTTTTACCGAGAGCGATCAGGACCCAATGTGAAATCCTGTATTTACGATTAAAAAAAGACGCGTAATTGTTCATGTTTTCACTTCTGTCGGATTTTTATGCGCCTCATCGGATTTTTTTTTACTAGCTTCTGCTCCGCTCGTAGCTAAGTACCTACGTAGGTATTCACATGTTTGTGTGAATAAATTGAAAACAACTTTCAGTTCTACAGGATTAGGTTCATAATAACTTGAACGTTACAATTTTATTGCGGTTGTAGACGAAAAATCACGCCCCAGTCATAACAACACTAGCTTCTAGTCATTATGTCATTAAGATTATTTTGTACTTAGTCATTGCATTAAATGCTAACGATTGTTGATAAAAAAATCAGAATCGATGGCCGACGATAACGATATATCTGATATGTAATCTGGTCAAGCTCTATAATTTACGATTGGCTGTTTGATGGGCGAGCAATAAAGTACCATTTATATAATTCACAGGAGCTAATTAAAATTTTGTTAATTATAAATTAATTTTCAAATACACACTTCTGTGCAATAAACGAGAAGAAAATCTGTCGACTAGATACTTTTTAGCAACATTATGACTGGACACAGTTTCTAGTGTATATAAACCACACCAAAGGGAACTGCAGCCTGGTTATAATTGCTTACTGACCGATTTGTTTAAGATGTTTACATCCTCAGCAGAAAAAAAAACAATTGCCAAATATTAAAATCAAATTTTAATCGGTTTTTACAATTGAATTCGTTTTAAACGAAGGGTTGTATGTTGATCTCGAGCGCGGAGCAGGGGTTGGTGAGGTCGAAGGCGGCCAGCACGGCGGGGCTGACGACGCCCAGCTTGCCCACGGCGCGGCCGCGCAGCAGCACGGCCGCGCAGCGCCCGGGGAAGTACGCGGGGTCTGCGGGCACGTCTAGGTTACTACGGGGACATTGGGAAAATGCTTCTATGCTATTTAGATCATTATAAATGCAGAGTGTAAAGACCCATCACAGTCATGACCGTTATCTAGGTACGCATTCTGTACATCAAACGACATTACATAAAACATTGAGCAAACATTATTGCTGGGCGACTTTTGTTTTAGGTTTGAAACAGCGCTGCTCGCGGCAGCGCGCAATGTAACGAACGCAAAACTTGAAAGAAGAAACGTTATCACCAATCCAGGGCCAGTACAGGAGTTATGGGGGTAATTCAAGTTAACGTTACAACATTTGGTTAATATTTTCCGACAAGTTTAATTAAACTTAGTTCATTTAAAATTTGTTTTCGTGAAAAAAATGTTGGAACTTTGACCTTCAACATCCCCCGTAGCCGGGTTTCCCAGCTGGGAAACAGCTATATATATTTTTCCTGCATAGCTATGCAGGAAAAAAATCACGCAAGTGAAATTCACCCCCTAAAGGGCGTTCACCCCTTTAGAGGGTGAATTTCGCTCTATAAGGAATTCTCAGTAAATTATTTTATTCAGAAGATTTGGTCATACCTTCGCATTGCTGCAGATAGTAGCCGGTGTCCTTATTCCAGGGTTCCCTCAACAGCGCCATGAGCCTGTCCAACAGCCCGTGCACGTACTGGAAGCCGCCCGCGCGCCCGCAGTGCAGCGCGCATAGGCGTCGCTCGTTGCGGGCACCCGTTTCTGAAGAGAGAGGGAAAATTTAACGTAAATCACAGGACAAGATTTTTTGTAAAAAGTTATTTATTTTTAACCCCAGACAAATGACAATAAAGAGGGGGCTAGCCATGTTTACAAAATAAAAACAAACAGATCGAAGTGAGAACTCGGAAGAAGACTATGGAAACAACAACACAGAACATAACGATGCAACGGCATAGAAAAAAGCTAAGAAAACAGTTGAACCTACCCAAGAAGCTAGAGCTGAATCAACATGCCGGCGACGTCGTGAAAAGATGCCCTCCTATAAATAAATACAACCCGTCTCTCCACTAGTCCAATGCATACTCAAGGATACATATTCGGTAGGCTCGCAATCCTTTCCTATCCTAAGGGCACGTCTCCCGACCATTACAGCGTCCCCCGGTCTACTTCTTGATATGCAATGACCTCTGTAATACCACGAAGCATGAGGCTCCAGGGGCTAGTGCAAAACTTGAAGTTCATTCGATTAACCGAGCCCGGTCAAGCCACGCTGGGATCGGTGCATTTCATTCATTTATTCATTCCTGGCAAAAAAGAGGGGTGATAGAAGTTTGTAGTGTTTCTGTGTGTGTTTGTGGCATCAGCACTGAAACGATTTTGTTGTTTTATTGAGACATAAAGGCCGATGAGGATGCGCCATGATAAAGTTTATCATATATTTGAAAAATAAACTTAACATCACGGCTTTATTAAAGGAAGTAGAGAAAGGGTAGTGTACGCACTACTCGCCTGTAAATGTTTCAAGACCCCTTTAATAGGGGGTGAGCCTACTGCAATTAACCCAACCGGGCACAAATCCAGACTGAGCTATTATACGTATTACAAAGTTTTTTAATGTAGGTACAAGACTCATTTAGGTACCCAAGGACCAAAGTAGGAAGTTGCGCTCAATACCTAACCTAAGGCCTGGCACATCGAACGATTGACTGGAAGATTTTATTTTTCTTTTATTCAAATAAAAGATAAGCTTAATAATAGTGTGTGGTAGTAGCTAATCATTATTTTAATAACATTGTAATTCTAGCAGCAGCACAGATTTCCTTAATCATTCAATCAACATGAAACTTGATATGGAAGTAGGTAATCGCGCTATGATTCAGTAGGTACAGTACCTACGTATTGTGTTCGCTACTGTGTCGTAATTCTGGACTAATGATAAGCTACCTGATACCTCGCATGAGGTTACGTACTTGATTTTGATTGTACTGCGAATATGTTCTGTGAAGCTCATGGTAGTCAGAGGGTCATTGCGTGACACAACAACAGTAGGAAAGTGGTTTCATTTTGACTGTTCAACGACATTCATTGCGTTATTTACGTTGTTAAACAAACCAATTTTTCGAACAAAATATGAAGCAATGGATAAGCGGTATTCTTCAAATTGATTCAGATTCTGAGTGACAGTGTGTTTGTCAACCCGAAAAATTTTGTATATCGCTAGGATTGTCTATATGTCTATAAGTAAGAAAACATTGGATGGATGGATGGACTGTATGAAATGAAATATGACGGAATACTGACATTGCGGCTGATAGACGGGTATCGAAGAAGATATACTGCGCCGACCCCAAATAAATTAGTGTACAATAAAGCATAGGTATATAGATAAATTGGAATTAGAATGATGATGAATAACTCGCTTATGAGACGCGGGATAGAATTGTCAAAGATAATTATGTTCTTCATTCCCGCACTCTATCTTAATCGCGCAGACTACCTAGATTAATATAAATGCTAGACACCGATGACACATTGGGGACAAACGAAAATATCGTCTTCGCACATTTGCCCCAATTATTATTTGATTACAATATATTCGAAGAATCCTGTAAATTAGGTCAACAGTTATATTACTGGCACGCTTTGGGTGTGTGAAGTTATAGACAATAGATTTATTCTAACGATATTATTTGCGATAAACCCTGGCTTTGTATGAATTTGTAAAAAAATATGGATGTAGTATTTTGGAAAAGACATGACGCACACAGGCACGGTCGCAGCCAGTCTTTGGGGAGGTCATAGACAAAGACTACCTATATATTAATAAGAAAATTTAATATATTTTCGAAAAATTTCAATTTTAAGCTTTACGTTTAAGGGTTTTGGGGGGTCATGACCTTTAGGACCCCCCTCGGACCGCACCTGGACGCACATGGCTGCCGCAATGTTCTTATGATTAAAGTACTCTGAAAATCCGGAGTTCCCAGTCAAAACATTTATTGGTGAGACCAGATGATCTTCTTCAATAAATATTATACTAAATTGAAATATGGAATTCTCTAAGACGTAGCAATATCTCATACCATTTATTTATTGGTCTACAACTATTGCATAACATAAGAATACATTTTATTAAAAGAAAAATAAGGATTACAGAATATGTAAGACAGCTAAAAAATATATATTTTCAATTGCTGAACGGGCCTGCTCATGACTTTGATCACGCCTGATGGAAAGCGATTGATGATTAGTTTCCTTAAAACTTAACAAATTATGAATTTCCGGACTTCCTGCACTATGCTAGTAACTAGGCCTGTGCCGCAGGAAGCAAAGAAAACACAAAATTATTACCGTCCTACATTTATTACTCGCGTATTTATGTTAGGTTTGCCCGTTTTATGAAAACAAATTGATTTAATTAATTAATTTTTAAATAAACTGTCTTTACTTGACACATTATAATATTATGTCAATATTTATTTATTCATGCTGAATACACAGTCCTTGTACTTACTGGACCAGTCACCTACATTCCATATTTAGGTTAGACTGACAGCTCTAGTTTCCTTTGTCATAGCCTACATTGTGAAATGGATGCGGAAGGTAGAAGCCGGGGCTGGTAGCGAGACAAAGCAATCTGATGTGATGATGACGTGACAATAAAAATAAATCTTATTTCCTTTAATCTTAATTAAATTTAAATCATCATGTGATTTTTGTTTCATTCATTCGTTTTGTTGTATGTTTGTAATGTGAGATGAAGATTTTATTATGAATATTTAAAATAAAATGATTTTTATTTAATTTATCTCAGTGTTTATTACTGTCTTTAATCTATCTAAAAAAGTTAAGTATAACTTAACTTTGAAATAAAAATGTTTTGCACTCCCGCATGTACGAGCCTTTTTTTTTCTAATGCTATAATAAATTGAGTATAGGTGTGGCTGAATTCTAGTCAAAACTCATATAATTTGGAATCCACCACCCGAAAAATCAAAATTAGAGTATTTTTATTTTTCTTAAGCTTGATTCTAAATTATTTGAGCTCTTAGGCGAGGATGATTTTATAATTTGTTTTTTTTTTTTTTGGGCATCTCGCAGTTGGCCTTGAGAGGCCGTGACTGCACAACCGGGCTTTCCTGGGGCTGCCATTAAGAAGTTAATCTTAACGCCTCCAGCCAGGGCTTACAAACTAAAATTTATAAACTAAGCGACAGCACGCTGAGGGGTACGGGCCTCGGCTCAGGGCGTCACTGATAGGGTGACAGCTATCATTGGGGACAGGCTGGATCAAAATATTGGCATTATTATTATTGATCGGGGATTTTAAAGCTACTGGTTCAGCTGCGGCGCGGGCTGGCGCTTCAACGAGCAAGGGTCGGTCGGGATGATTTTATAAAACACTCACCCGCACTCTTATCCTGCAACACAACATCGCTAATTTCAAACAGCTTCAATGGTAAAGGCATCTTCTTGTTAGCTGCTAGAGTCTTCAGCAACCCTGATAGCAGGAGTGTCCGGACCACTTGGAACTCCAAAGTTTTTGGGTTCGAGATGTGCGCTGCCGGCACGTCTTCGATCTTCACGCCCAGCTTCGAAGCTACGTCGTCGCGGGAACACTGAAAGGCGAATAAAAATTGGAAGTCAAATAATTTGTCTTAATAGGCATCCTACATAATTATAATTGTGAAAGTTTGTATGTTTGGATGTTTATTACTCAATCACGCAAAAACAGTTGAACGGATTTGGATGAAATTAGACCCACAGATAGTATATAACTTGGATTAACACAGGATACTTTTTATCCCGGTAGTGCTTCCCGTGGGATAATATCCGAACTCCACGCGAGCGAAGGCGCTGGCAAGCACTAGTATAAATATAAAGAAAAGGTACTTTTTTAACGTCAACATTTACAAGAAAATATAATTGATACTAGTTGCCCCTTCCAAACATAGCAAGCATCGTATGGAGAAGAATTGGCAAAAACGTCATAGTTTCTATTTTAAATGTTTTTATTTTGTGTACAGACGCCAGCAGGTCAAGCTATCTCAAACTGTAAAATTTTCCCAATTAAACATGAACCTTATCATATTGTAATAAAGTTGAAAATCTATCAAAGAAGATTGAAAGATTGGGGTAGCTTGATGTGCTGGCGTCTGTACATTGTATGAAGGATTTATTGATATTGAAGGAAGTCACAAAATCTTGGAAGACTGGCAAACGCTTCATAATAAATTCGCCGATTAAAAAAGTCACTCCTCTCTTGTCAGATTATATGGATTTGTATTTGATAGCAAAGAAATAGGCAATTTTCATTATTAATCACTTACTGGCTGTGCCCGCGGCTTCGCCCGCGGGATGTCGGAAAATATGTATGTTACTACCCTCGCCGGACGTCGGGCTATCTATCTCTTCCCCCTACGTTATACTCACAAGTGTGAAGGTGAGCGCCTCAGTGTACCCTGCGTGTGCGCACTCTTGCCGCAACTGCTCCGTCAGTTTGTTGACGGGGTCTTGTCCACCTGTCGTTACTACCCTCGCCGGACGTCGGGCTATGCGGTTGTACCTGGACATAATAACACACATTTAGCAATTGTAACAATAAAGCCTAAAACAATTGTAACAATAAAGGTTAAAACGAAACCCTTATAACTTGGTTATGTCCATCTGTCAGAATTATTCTGGGACCTTCAAACCCAAACACAGCAACGCTGCTTGGCGGATGAAATTGGTGTGCAGGAATTGGTATTGGTACTTCCTAGGGAGCGTTCCTGACCAAGGTTCCTGCTACAGACAAAATAATGAAGAATCAACTTAATAAGTCAATATATTTAGCCAGGACCCACAAAGATAATATCTTTGGCGCTCCTCGCTACCACACAGGTCGATCGAAGGCTAAGTCGTGGATGGCCATCGAGAAGCCTCGGAAAGCGAACATAGTCTTTGGTCCCGGCTGTCATTTATAGACTGACAACCAGTCTTGCCAATGTAAATCGCGTTACCTAGTAACTTGGTGGTGAAGGTCAGATAGCTAGTCACTCCGTGTAAAATAGTGGTATTCAGCTGCATCCGGTTAGACCGAAAGTCAAAGTAGATGATGATCAACTATCTTACCCGTAAGCAATGGCGATATCCTCGTAAAGATCGCAGGCATGTATGACGTCATGCCTGGTGGGCGGGACACGCACGTGCAGTGTGTCGTCGTGAGTGATCGATGTGGACAGACACATGCGCGACAGTAGGGCTGCTAGCTGTTCGGCGTTTTCACTAAGGATGAATCATATTTTATTATTAGATTTGTAATTTAATGTGCAGTCAGGACAATTAATTGTAAAAAAAAATGCAACACCGTACGTCAATTTGTCGTGTTCCATCTAATTCAGACAATTATCATAGAATGACAGCTGTGATTTGAACATGTCACCGTATGATTGTGAACAGGGTTAGTTTTTCTATCTCGCAAGATTGTAAACTGTCGATAAATTGTGAAGTGTACCATACTGCTTACAATAAAATACCTCACCACATACTGCAACTGCATGAAACGAAATTTAAATCTTGTATAAAACGCACACTATGCAGTATGCAGCCAAGCATATTATAACTTGGGCAGTATTACATCGCTGACAAGAATGCTTGGCTAAACACTGCTTGTCCTGCTCCACAAGGTCGCTAAAAACTATTTTGATCAGCATTCGGAAATATTGTTGGAGCTGCTGGAGATTGTAAAACTCTAGATATCTTTGCATTGTATAAACTCAATCTTTTAGTAATGTATAATTGCATAGCACGTGTGAGCACTATGTTCAAACTATAAAAGCTACCATTTACTGGGTACGTCTCTAATGACTTGAATGTGCCCTGGCATCTAAGAGTTTGTCATGCTCACTCAAATGTCTCTCTGGTGGTGGCGTTGGATCATTAAGTTCCCTTCAAAATGATTGAGCTGAATGGTGCTGATCCATAAGTCATGTTCGTGAACGGGCGCCGCCAGTAGAGACTGGTCATCTCTTACCTGCCACGGCCTTTTTAAATTTCTAAATTAACCTACTTTCTGTAACAAATATCATGATTTAAAAATAGTGTCCATGGAGTTTCTTGCCCGTTCTTCTCCATAGGTACCTACGCTTTGGAATGGGCAACTAGCTTCATCTTTCCGACTCTTTGGCAATTCAAAAATGCCTGTAATTGGTTTATTTGAAATAAATGCTTTGAGTTTGAGTTTGAATATAAAGTATTAATTTTCTATAGTTTATTTTATTATCTATCCATGAAAAACGTCAAATTATAAACGAACCTGCACTTACCGACAGGGTTCACAATCTTTCCGATTTTATCACCTGTTAAATTGTGAACCATCCCTGATTTGTCGATCTTGACGGTGGTCGAATTGGTTCCAGTTACTAAGCCAGGGCACCCCGACTTCATAGGTTAGGTTAGAACTGTGACTAAACGCGCGCGAGCCAAGCGAGCGCTTCCGTGGTAGCCGCCGCGCCGGTGACCGCTACTTCCAAGTTGGTGGCAGTTACTTGGCTATTTAGTATTAGCGCAAGGTACTATTCGTCGCACGCAACTTTGATACTAGTTCACAATTTGTCGGTTTGTCATGGACAGATTATATGCTATCGAAAAATTGTGTGTTAAATTGTAAATGTTTATTGTTGGAAACTAAAACTGGCCGACAAAAAGTTGCTATTTAACGAAGTACTTTGAATTCTTTTCTCTTGGGTTTTTTTAAGGGCTAACCACCCAGAGACAAAAGTCTGTACATTTAAGAAAAAACATTTAATTAATATTTACTTGTTTTTTTCTATCAAGTTCAGACTAGAGGTGGGCAAAGTGTATCATTTTTGCGATTGGAACATTTGCATCTCGATCACTGAAATGATTCGAAACACTGATATGTTTCATTTGGCTCATCAGCTCAAAGGATATAAAATACAGAATGTTACGTATTAGGTACATTACGTTGCGGCCGCGGGCGCGATTTCACTAAAATGGTTACACAATGGACTTCTCTTGCTTATTGGAGGCATTTAAATGTCTTAGGGTAAGTATGTTAGTACCTAGGTATACCTTAGAAAGTCATTTACTACGAAGTACGAACACGTAGAATTATTATTTACACCCACATTAGTCACAGAAAGAAAGTCTCACAAATACTTAAAATTAGCTATACTATCACTAAGATAATACTAGCACTGAGAGTCTGAGACAAGTTACTAATCTAGTAAACTAAACCATTTACGTGATTCAATGTCTATTTACACAAAATTCTCACGTAAAGTCTCTGAACTATAACTTTATGAATAAAAAGGAAGAAAGTAAGTCACGATAATCACTACGCAAAGAAATCGAAAACAGAACTATAATATTTTCGAAAATTAGTGCGAACGAACATAAACAAACAATCTGCCGCGTTTAGTGCAAACATTATATGCAAAAACCGACCGTATAGTATTTGATACGTAAGCGCCTTAGTGGTCATTTTTACGTGCATAAATAACGACAGCGAAAATCTGTGACAGTTGAGTGAGACACATCCCATTTGGTATCTCTTTCTGACTTGTATAAATTGTAATTGTGTCGCCCGCTCACTCGCGACTCGTGTCTCAGTGTTTCAGTGGCTCAGTGGCTCAGTGGTTCAGTAACTCAGTGTCTCAGTCTCCCTCTCTCGCTCGGTCACTGCTCCGTCGCCTCGCGAGCGACGCGTCAAAGAAATGATTCAGATCCAAATGATGCGTTTGAAACGTTGTTACTGAACCAATCTTTTGAATCACTTCAGTGATCTGGATCAGTGAGTCGGTTCCGTAAAGAGTTACACACCTCTAGTTCAGACTGATACACCTTTAGTAGGAGAGAAAGCTTTAAATAATAATTATTTTTTATTTAACCAATCTATTTTTAACTACCTATATCAAGTGTTATTAGAGTTGTTTTTCTAATATGTTACGAGTTTGGGGTTCGTGACAATCAAAAACTGCCAATATAAATTACCAAAAATGACACTTCAATGAAACAACATAGTTACAAAACACAATTGCACTACTGCTCACTCTAAGCCGCACTTGACGATCGCTTTCGATGTTCTAGCATGTAAAGCTTGTTCAATACTCCCCGGGTCGCTTTTTTTTTTTTTTTGTCGGGCTTCTCGCAGTTGGCCTTGAGAGGCCGTGATTGCTCAACCGAGCTTTCCTGGGGCTGTCATTAAGAATTAACTTAACGCCTCCAGCCTCCCCGGGTCGCGCTCCGTTCCGGCCTTTTATAGGGCCCTCGGATAGTTCCAGAACCTTCTACTGTAGAAGCATCTAGAATGTACGAGTACATACCGGCCCCGACTGAACAGATGTCGATAGTTCTGGAAAGTTCTAGCATCGAAATTTCTAAAAAGATCTTGACTCGATTAATTCTGCTACTCGATACTAGATGGCGCTAGTGGTAACTAATGTTACCATGTCCAAGATATTAATTGTGGCTCGCAACAATATATTTGAACTGCTAGTTATACTTACTTGATACCAATATAGCTGTTAGCCTTCTGAACGCTGATGCTTTCCTCGCGGCTCCTCATCTTAGGGTACACCTCGTAGGTGCCGTCGGGAGCGAACACCTTGCACTGTTCCACCTCGTACTCGCGGCTGCAGTACTTCGAGAACATGCTCACTATCGTGTCTAGGACTACGATCGCCTGGAAGTTGGAATGGTACAGGATAACGGTCGTGCTTGATCAAAGATTGTTTCAATGCTTGGGATTTTTTTTTTTTTGTTGGTTTATTCGAGAGTCTAGCACTCTCGAATAAACCAACAAAAAAAAAATTCACATTGCGGCAAATAAGTTAGGTAATTTATTGTTTTGTATTTTCTTTTTTTATATGAATCAAAATCAAAAGTCATTCAAACTAGGTTGAGAGTCAGCAGGTTTTTGAACGTCAAAATTACATTTAAAGACAGTCCTCCGAAACGCCCGCCCTTCACCACTGCCTAGTGCTTTAACTGGGAAGAAGAAGTGGCGCAACAAACTCTCCAGCAGCACAGCTGTCTGTTAAGTTAGAAGAACTTGATTCTGTACAATAATAGGTAAGTAATTAACATCCCATTCCCAAACAACAACGCATTTCTTCCCGTTGTTGTCGTAGAAGGCGACTAAGGGACTTACTAGAGAATGGGCAGCAGCATTCTCTATGCATGTCAAAATCTTTGGATCAGAGGTACCATTGTATTTTTATGCACATTTACATTCTAATAACTCAGTCTCAATCTGTCAAAAATAACCATTAGTTGCCTAGTTATTTGACAAGATTTTGACATTGATTGTTGCTGAGATGAGATTGCGAGTAGATTTGGAATGTTTTTAAATACGGGAATTGACCTTCTAGTTGCAGGTAATGGGCCGCTTGAAAATGAACCACAGGCCGCAAGCGACTTGCTGGGCCTATCTTTAATATAACTGGTGTATAAAGAAGAATAATGTTACCTTAGTCAAATCCGTAGCGGTACACTCAATGAAAACATTCTTTGTGTCTAGCGTGATCTTGGAGTGGTCTCCGTTGATGATGGGTGGCATTGAGAGCACAATGCCATTCTTGTCCTTGATGACAGGGTACACAGGACTGTCCCTGATGATGCCTAGGTACTGCTTCAGTTGGGCATGCGTCTGGAAGCATGGATTTATAACTGGTTATTTATTCGAATTTGTAATCTTTTGGTTACAGCAGGGATATTGTATTAATTATTTAAGAATACTTAGAATAGACTGCAAATTTCTTGCCACACACTAACTATTTGACTATTTGTATAGCCAAAACATAACTTTTGATTATTGATAAAAAGTTATACAGTTTAAATGACACTACAATACTATTAATATGCCAAAGACACTTTACTTGTAAAATGGTGGCCACAGAAACACACTTCTTTCATAGCAGATATTGCTGTGCTTACCCTGCCTTGCCAGTTGCATTGCAGGTCCTCCTTGTTTCATAACAACAAAAAAGCGATAATTTAATTTTTAAATGCTGGTGAGTTTTACCGAATACAATTCCATTAGTTCTGGTGCAGTCATTTCCTTCTGTTGGTTGAGTGCCTTGAACTTGATCTCGCTGGGTGGTAACGCATCATACACAAATGGTCCTTTTATTGTGTCTAAGTCATGGGTGCCAATAGCCACTAATGTGCGTTTCCTGCATATGTTTTGATGAAGTTTGTCCTGGGGAGACACATCATTAATTATATTATAAGTTTTGAATGTGGCTTTGCATTGCATCAGTTTATGTACATTGAAAATAATACTATGGACCTAATATTTATGTACATTGAAAATAATACTATGGACCTAATATTTCTGTTGCAGACACTGCATTTATTTGCTAGTATGAAATGTGTGCATGAATATTCTTTATCCATAGTGTGACGTAGACGAAACATACTGGCAGCACCACAATTAAATAATAAATAGTAGTAATGTATGCATTACCCACTTGCAGATCTATGAAGCTGTCATACGACTCCTTGGTGAAAGTGATTCCTTTGAGCACAGCAGCCACTGCATATGGCCTGATCTGTCCCGTCGCTGGAGTCAGGTGCAAAGCGTGACAGTCTTCAGTCTTTTTGAGAGTGTACTGAGGTGGACCTTTCCTGATGATATTCAAGTTACTTTATTAACATTTAGAGTAGCTTGAGCTTTGCATGTGACAGGAAAAAGAAGCAGTAATTAAATTTTGCACACTGATAGGAATATGAGTGTGGTTATAATATGGCTCAAACCAGTTAAAAGGCAGTCAGCTTGTGTAAATAAAAAGGTTGTCTCACACACTTATTAGGCCATACAATCTGTTTCTCAACTAGATGTAAGAGTAATACTAACTTTCCTTGGAAAACTAAGATG
Organism: Antitype chi; assembly: GCA_947359405.1. Lineage (NCBI taxonomy): Eukaryota > Metazoa > Arthropoda > Insecta > Lepidoptera > Noctuidae > Antitype > Antitype chi. The sequence continues at coordinate 16,018,411 of OX375820.1, read as the reverse complement.
CCGTCAACCAATCCTTCCAAGCAGAGCAAATCATATCTGTTGGCGGGGATGTCTATCCTGTACAGTATCTCCTCAGATACTCCGGCTCCAACGTGGTCACCTTGCTCCTTCATCAGCATCTGCTTCTCTGTTGTCTGAAATGATATTTTAGATAGGCTCTCATGTTTATAATCATATTGCGCTCTCATTATAATTCATACATAATCTGCATTAACTAACATAATGTACTTTAACATTGCATAAAGACAGTGAGAATGTTTCTATTTGGGCTTATGCAGTATTTCTAGAGTTTGCATCATCTACATCATTCACACATAGTATAATTACTACACAAAATAAAATAGTCTAAGCTATTAACAACGATGGGAGAACGTGAATGAAGTTTCATCTAGGCTCCTAGACCTAGAACTGGCTATAGGTTATAATTGAAATTGACAAAACAAGTAAGTACTTACCACTTCATCAAGCTCCAAGCCGAATTCAAAGCAAAGGTTTTGGAACTCATCGTCAGCTGGAAGATAATTTTTCCAGTTTTTAATTCAAAGTTCATAAACATAATTGAGTTAAAGTTGAGTGTAAATAAGAAATACTAACTGTAAGTCCTACCAAGTGCGGCAAAAAGAACGTCACGTTTTACTGATATTGTCGGCATTATAAATTAATTAAAATATATTTAATCGAAACTACAGTAAATGCATTTAGTTGAAATCTTTACATAAGTACACGCACGTTTCTTTTTGCTTTGATACAAAACGAATATCAGTTATCAGCTGCTACTGCCATAGATAAAACACTAAATAGCTGCAAGTCAATTTTTTTTTTCAATAACAGAAAATATTGCATGCCACCATTGTCTTGTCTCTTTTAGTCTAAGGGTCAGAAAATCATAAATAATTTATGATTATGATTTATTATGCTAAATATTGCAACATTCCTCTGATCGAACTCTGACAGGCTGACAGCATGACAAGTCGTCCTCGCACGTCACCAAGGCCGTATTCCGAATTAGAAAAATAGCGCTGTGAGCACTCAGATCATTATTTTGCGTTCCGAGATAGATATCACGATTATGCTGATTATGCTATATCTAAGGTAGCTAAAGAAATGAAACGATTCAAAACAAAACAGCACAACTGTCATTTTTGACAGTGCTCACGGTGATAGTAATATTACGCATGGTCGGCGTTATCGCAAGATGGTGCATGTCATGATGTCATCTATGACGATTCACAGGAAATCGTTATCGCGTTCACGCTAATTCGAAACGGGTGTGAGCACGCTGAAATCGATATCATCGTAGTATGGAACGTAGCCTTATATCACCGTGAGCGCTGTCAAAAATGACAGTTGTGCTGTTTTGTTTTGAGTCGTATCGTATCTTAGTGCTTCTGGCTAGAGTCGCCACCTGACCAAATAAGAAGACGAAATTTGTGGTGTATACAAGTTTTACATGGTGCATATTAGAGATGATGAATATAACCATCAACCATTAAATTTAACTAATATTTAAAATTAACCATGATATTCAATAAATAAAATTAACATTAACGAATAAAAATATCATAACAACTTCTTCGGCGAAAAAATTGGCAAGGACGAATATTTCTCTGTCTCGCTCGAACAACGCGCTGTCTCTCGCTCGCTCGGGTTGACCTTCGGAGCGGCAACGCAGTGTCGTCAGTGTCGTAGAAATATTTATTCCGTTACGTGCATTCAATTGTATGTTCTATCTTTGTTACGTTAAAACACATTTACTGTTGGGGATATTTTATTCTAAAGAAAGTTGTTGATATTTTTAACCAATATTTCGGTCGGTTAATGGTTGATTTTTGATATAAGTTTATTTTATTAGTTAGTTTTGATATTTTACTCAAATAACAAAGTCGCGTCGTTGCGTTGTTGTTGTTTTTTTTGTTTTACAAAATGCCGAGACGAAATAATATTCGATTATCTAATTGAGATAAATGCTAGTCAGTCCTAAGCCTGTTAAAGTATGAAGGGAAGTTTAACTTAACAATTTCAACATACATTAGTTAATAGAATATTCAACTTTTCAACATGTTGCAGATACTTGAATAAAAATACTAACTAATATTTTCAACCAATAAAAATATCGATATTTTTATTTAACCATTAACCAATAAACAATTTCAACCAATATTCTCATCTCTAGTGCATATAGGTCATAACGTCGAGTGAGCACTGGTAGCGCGTTCACGAGCGTAACGTTTTGTTGACAAAAATGACAGTTCTTAGCTGTCATAATCGTGATATCTAACTCGGAACGCAAAATACTGATGTGAGCGCTCACAACACTATTTTTCTAATTCGGAAAGCGGCCAAAATAACTCATCAACATCACTGCTCAAGTGCTCATGATCTGCTTGAATATGGTAGTTTATTCAGATGTGCAAATGGTAACACAGTATTTGTTTTTGATTTGATTGATGCCATTGAATGACGTCATGGATATACTTACAAAGTATCGTGACCTAGCAAAATTAAAATTTACAGAATTTTGATTACATATATTATAGTAGAATTTCCACTGCAGAAAATCTTTAAAGATCACTCTATCAGTCACATCACATGACGGTAATGAAGGCATCAAGGCACAGAGTTGTATTACAAACTTTGGCCTGGCAATGGCTACTTGTGAATTTGTGACTTACCGAACGCAAATTATTTAATTTAAATATCTGTAGGCTTAATTATTTATGTAACTGGAAAGTAAAACCATCACTAATGTTAGTAAAAAGTTTTATTCCTTCAATTTACAAACAGAAATTGAAAAACACTACAAAGTGAAATATAACTTTCATTTCGGAAGTCGGTGACTTTGGATATGTATTATTTTTCACTTTTTAGTGTTTCTCCCGAAGTCAGTGGTTTTTTTTTTGGAACAAGTGTTTTTTTCACTTTTTAGTTATAGTACCTATCCCACACCAATTCAAAATTCCATCACCCTCGGGGTCAATGCATATTTATGCGATAGTAGCAATCGCGGTTGATTTGCTGTAATTTTTCGAAGAGTTCTTTATGAAATTTAAATGGGACTATTTCGGGATAAAACACTTTCGAACAAAAAAAGAACTTTGCAAATCCGTCTTTAAATGACGGAGTTATGTATGACCGAATATAGGTGCTTAAAAAAAACCTCCACCTTTTTGAAGTCGGTTAAAAATTTATGTAACCCATATTTTATGAAAGTTTGTCAGATATTTTTTAAGTTAGTTATGAAAAATAAACACTAAAGTTATAATTTATGGAGTTTTATGGGAGAATTTTGTTTATGATAAATCTTAAAACGAGTTAAAACTTAAAACTTGCCACTTAAAAGCACTCTGGAAAGGAGGCTAAAGTTTGCGGGGGTTTTGGGGAGGGGGGCAGAGTTGAATTTTGTGGAAAAATAAATGCGCAATCCATACAGTACATAAATTCACACAATTTTTTCCCATGAGGGAAAACATAGGTAGAAACTGTAGAATGCAACCTCCTTCGGTTTATTATTATACTCTAAATATCGATTCTGACATACTCTACACGCTGTCTAATTAACTACTAAAATCTCGATTTAATGAAGCAAATGATCAAAAATGAAGTATTTCTGCTTCTGTTTATTAAAATCAAAATCAAAAATTCAAAGTCATTTGTTCAAACTAGGCTGAGGGTCAGCTCTTTTTGAACGTTAAATTACATAAGACAGTCCCACCAAAACGCCCGCTTTTCATCATACGAAGGAACTCCATCTTAACCCTAAGCTTGATCCCCCTCAGTGGGTTTCCGCATTATCGTTAGGGGGGGCTCAGTAGCCGTGGTCCGCTCCCATGGCGAAGCGAAGAGGAAATCCCAAGGTGGGGCCGCTCGTCAAAGCTTTTGTCTCCAAGCCGACGACGTAGCGGCGAAAAAGTAGGTTGCGGTGAGGTGCAGGGAGGCATCGCGCCTGAGAACCCTCAGGCTGCGGCGGACGAGGAGTGCCGGTACTTCTGAGTAGTGCTCTTCCCTTCCGTGGCCTGGACGGGGTCGCCACCGTTTGATGGCGGACGCGGTGGGGCCGCAGGGGAAGAGGAGTGTCGGTATAGCGTTGGCCGCTCTCCCTATCTCTGGCGGCCGAGAAGTGGTAGGCGGCGGGGCCACTACGCTGACCCGTAGCAGGGGGACCAAGGGTGCCAAGGGTGCTAGGGTAGTCTGGGGCCCTTGTGCTACTTGGTTCCTGGGGTGGTCACGGCGTGCCATGTGTCCTGGTGCGCTGGACTGGTGGGGTCCGTAAGGGCCGATCCCTGCCAGGTGTGCGGGTTGTTCGAAAGAGATACCGTCGTCCCTGACACACAGGCAACTGAGGGAACACGGGTGGGATTTAGTCAGTAAAAGTCTGACACGCCCTCCTGCTCCACCCAGAGCGGGAGAAGTTATTTGATGATTTCCCACCCTCAAAAAAAAACCCTATGCTTGATGAGTTGAGTAAAAAAGCGAGCATCATAATCATCAGCAGCCCAACTTTACTTATTGTTGGGCATCATTGGCCTGCCAATCGCCACACTTCTTACTTAAATCAAAACCGGCAATCGGAGGAAATCTTAGATTTATTCATAAGTAGGGTAGATTGGGTTTTGATTAAATTCAACTCCGTTTATGGCAGTCCAGTGCTGGACATAGCATAAGAATTCAGCCTGCTTGGACACAGGCCTCCTCTTAAACATTTTTATGGAATGGAGTGCGTTTAAAAATGGGGTAAAATATTTTAGAGTAGAAGTTTTCTACCACAATCTGAATATTTTGCGATATTGGTAACATTACAGGTCACGTGATACCAGTCTGGTTTTGCAAACGGTGAGTGGAGTGCCTTGTCATCAGTCCTTAGAGTTTTTGGATGATTTTCTTTGGAATTTTTATTCAAAGTGAGTAATTTTATGAACAAAATCACTTGTACAGCATGTATTTGATTTATTGTGGTGTTTTTTTTGTGATTGTGACCCGTGTATTCGTATGACGAAATTGTACCTTGTTCCGTGACTAGTGATATGACGCCATTTTCTTCGTGAATGCCAATTACTGAATTCTTCAATATTTTCTTTGTTTTTTGCCTCCTGAAGAGACTGTAGCTGTAAACGATTTTGGTCTAGAGCTTTCGCTCTATGTTTTGCTCAAGACTTTTAAGTGCACGGGATTATCTGAAACCAAGAGTGCACTTGTTCATTAGGTACGCATTTTTTTGCATGACACCACCTTGTGGGAGGCATTCTAGTGTAGTTTCTTCCGTGCTGTAAGCGTGAATTGCAGTATAATTTGTATCTTATTGCCAAATCATGGTTCTCTATCAATTTCACAATATTTCGCTTTAGTAACTGCGTACCTACCTACATATTTTTTTAAGTATTTTATTGTAGCTGCCCACGAGTTATACTTCCTGTAACTAGGTGGCATGTTCCTGTTTTTTTTTTTCCTTGTAAAATGTAATTTTCCTAGCTTGTAAAAGTAGATATAGCAATATCACAAGTATTTGAAAGTTGATTAATAGTTGAAAATAAAACTAATGTACAAGATGGTGATGTGATGATGATGACACAACAGTGGTATTGTATTGGGTAAAGAAACTTTTTAGCGTGCTGCCTGCCTGTTGCAGCTATAATGACTGCCATGTCATTGTCATCAATATTATACAAACAAGTTATATTTCTAAATTGTTTAGAATGCTATTGAAAACAGAATTAGTTTTCAGAATAATTAATCTTATTTCTATTTCTGGATCAATTTTTTATGACTATTTCTATTGGTTATCAATTTAATTTTTGGGTATGCTTCCATGGGTTTATTACACATTAAATTTTCATTATTTATCCGGATACTGAAATAATTTATGTTATTAGTAGAGCTGCCTACTTTGCATGTAACTTAAGTAATTATTTTCTACTCATGCTTTTTCATAGCATTCACAATGTGTGATTTCTTTGCATAGGTATATGTTATAAACATGAAAACTGATTAAACAAAATATTTAGGGCCAAGCACATAACATCAACTTGTTTATGGTCATCACTTGAACTAGTTCAGGGTTCATGTCATGACACAAGATCCATCATTATTCCATTGCAAGAGTGTGATGGAGCTATACAGTAAAAATAGCACTATCCCTTTTTTGCACCAGAACCATAATGGTTTTTACACTTATAAGGTTAAAAATGGTAAATAAAAATTTGGTCATCAACCTATTCACAGTGGATGTTCGTTGCTTTCTTGTATTTTTGGCGTCTGTACTGTGGCTACTTAAGTTTTTCTTCTTATCTTGGTAGTTTGTATCCTGCATAACTTTTAGCCTGAATCTGTTTTTATTTAGGTTTTTGTTTTTGTGAAAATGATGACTTTTCAAGCAGATAACAGCCTCAAAAGCCACATTTGGAGCAAACATGATAAAACTTATTGTTCTTTTATGTTTATATTTTTTTTTTTTACTTCCATCAAACTGTGATAAAAGTGATGGATCCAGAACATTTTAAATTAAATTATTTTTCATCACTAGCACTTTGAACCTTCCACTTTGAACTTCAAAACCCTCTTTGTAGGGTTGTTTATAAATACCTAAATAAGTAATTGTGTCAAGTTTCTAAACAAAGAAATGCCATTTGGGATTCTGTGTTCTGTTTTCACTCCAACAAGAGGTGAGATTTGAAAAATTGGCTGGGATTTGTTTCCATTATTTGACCCTAAGATTATTTTTACAATTTTAAAGTCAATCGAAGAAAGCAGTAAAATCCTCCCCTACAAATTCGAGTGCCCCTTTTTATAAAATCAGCTCAGCTAAATCAGCTCCTAGAGGGGTGCTCTAGGAGCTGATTTTCAAGAAATCCAAAAACGCAATATTCAGTTTTTTATCAAAATCGAATACTCACTTACTTCCATACAAACTACAAATATTCCCTAAACTAATAATGTCAAATCTTTTTATTTATTGAAGTACAAATTCACACTATCTTTTAAGTTAAATAAGATTTTTCATTCAAACAATATCCTCCCTTTTCATTCCCTTAGAAGTTGATTTTTCCTTAGTTGATTCCTACATCGCATAGAGAGAGAGAGCCTACTGTCCAAATTTCGAATTTCTACCCTAAGAAGTTTGGGCTGGCCGATGTGTCCATCAAGTCACTTGTTTTTTTTATAATTTCTACCCTAAGCAGTTTGGGCTGGCCAATGTGTCCACCAGGACAGTTGTTTTTTATACACCTTTTTATTATAATTATGTAACAGTATTATGACAGTTAAATAATGTGTAGTTGTGTGTACTCTACACTGTACCGTACACACCACAAATAATGATAAGTTAGTTGAGGTGTGACTGTGTATGTAGTTTGTACAATATAAACTAAAAAAAAATAAAGTCAACAGTCATCAGTCATGTTTTTACACAGAAAAGTAAGTATTTATTAAGAGATCATATTATAATATATTATTTCGTTTAATACTACACACTTTAAAGTTGTGAAAAATATGGTAAATATATGACTAACAATGAGATAAGACATATTTCTTCAAATTTGTAGTGAGATACTTATGTGTAAATGCTGTGTCATATTGAAAGTCACCTATCAAATGTATGTGAATTCAAGCGCTTAGGTATTATAAAGGAACATGAGAGATAAGTGTTGTGTTATCAGTGTGTTAAATTGCATGATAACTTGCTGCCAACATGTGGCAGGTTTTCTAAAGCTTGTAGCTGCTTTTATTGTTATTACTTAACTGTTTTGCTGATGAAAACAGTTATGGATACACAGCCATTTTCAATTTGGTTTCATAACACTATTTTGCAGTTACACTTAAATAAAAAAGGAATTATAAGTTTAAAATAGTTAAAAAGGAGGTATAGAAAAATCTTGTTTTGCTATTTATTATTTTTGGGTAAAATAGGTATTATGAGTCATGTGAAATGAGTAGCCTTATTGAGTAATTTCTTAATTTGAATGACTCATACATTGTAGATTAGAGACCACTTTAGCTTTGTAGTTTGTTTCCTGTTTCTTTTAATTATATACTTTGTGTACCACTTGTGCAGTTTAGATTATGTGAATGTAGTGAGTTAATAGTTAGTATATTTAGATTTAACATTTACCCACAGAGTAGTAAGCAAATGGAGTGATAATGTGCGGGAGAAGGGCGCTAAAGACAACACGAACACCGCGACAGTCGCCAATCGGAATTACGCTGAATGACTCTTCGCCGGCGATCGTCCAATGAAAGACGTATCTCTCCCCCGCGGACCTCACAACTTCGGTGAGTGCGATTCATTAGGAAATATGTATATAAGCGCTCCATTTCGTTACTACTCTGTGCTTATGTTAACTGAATCTAGTTAAATTTTATTCAATCAAGAATGAAGATCCTTGTCAAAATTCTGGACCAGTTCTATCTATTATTTGTAATGGCTGGTGTTTATGTATCAATATTAAAAGGTAAGACCTTTTTCGATTTCACAAAGAAAACTTGGAACTTTGTAGGTACATGGGTGGGTTTAATAGGGTAAACTGGGTAATACATAACCTGTTATTGTTTCTTGATAACTAATAATGACAGCTATAAGACCTAATTATGTAACAGCGTTGGCAAACACAATTGAATGTATGTTATGTTGTCTATGACTCAAACAACTAATCTAAGAAGTTTATTCCTATTGAAGTTACATAATTAGTTTTGATTTCTCTTTCCAATACAGTGGGATAAAATAGATCTTTGAGCACTGGTAAATTCCCTTATGAATGGTTGAGTATCAGTTTAATAGATAACGTAATTTATCGCCGTTGTCTCGTCGTAGCCGGTATTTTCCGACTACGCCACTCATGTCATAATGGTTATGGTAACTAGTGTTGAACATTTTGTTTTCACTAATGAGGTTGCATTACCTAATGGCGTTTTAATTAAAATTAATAAACGTTTTTCATAAAATCATTAACGACAAAATGGATACTGACCTCGATCGTTTGATTTTATCTGATTAGCTTGCGGGTATACACGTATTAGTATAAAACTAGGCGTATTTATTATTGTCAATAGCATAATCATCAACTTTTTGAATTTCTATACTTACGTTCTAATTTTGTGTAGGTTGTCTCTGTGCCTGTTAACACTTTAACTGTCCATGCATTACATGTGATGCACTAAAGACTTTACTTGATACGTCCGTGCTTGACATATAATGCACCATCTAGTTATCGTGTTGTAAATAGGTAATACCTCAATGGAATTAAGACAAGTAAGATGGATAAATAACGGAGCTAAAAGCACAATGGAATGCTGAAGAAATTGCATATTTATTCCCACAAACATCATAATTATTTGCCCGTAACCTTTAATCCTTCATTGTGTAAGGATATTCTCATTTGGTAGAATTTTAAATGATATATCTGTCGAAATAGTTCTCGGGAGGAAAATAAAAGGGCTATAAAATTAAACATAAGCGTGAATTGACAATGATTTCTCAAGTGTGTTCCAATGTTTTTGAACAACACTATTGGTCGGTAGTCCGTGCTCAGACGTCCGTGCATTACATTTAATGTTTAAATGCATTAAATGTAATGCACGGACGTCTGAGAAAAATGATCTGATAGCTACCTGGGACTCTGTAGACGAAATTTCGCTTACCTAAAATTCATTACGTGACCTCGTATTACCTTCAAATTATAATATTATTATTGGACATTTGGTGATGGGAACTTAAATATCCTTTGGACAGCTAAAATGTTATAATATTTGGTAGGATTTCGTCAGGCCGAAAGTCAACCCTTATATGAGAAAATAATAGGATGATGAGTTAGTAGAAGGCTGAATAATAATACGTAGCTCGATCTATTGTGCGTTTACGCGTTATTAAAAAAAAACCTGGCCATAATAGGGCAAAAACTACCGCATTGTGTTTCTCAAGGCAATACTCAGATCTCAAAGCAATTTTCAGATCTCGCAGGTGTTGTCGAAGTTCCAATAGCAAATTCAGAGAAGTGCTCTAGAATTTTCATAGTAAACTTATGTCATAGAGCATTAACTATTAATAATACAACTATTAGTTGATGAGAGAACATAAAAGGTGCATTAGTTTTAATAGATAGGTTGTATTACTTGTCTCAGGTGGCGTGACCATTCATTGTGATGCCGGTGGATGCTGACCTCAACCGTACAGACGTGGTGTCGCCTGGTTGTGAGCTGAAGGGCCTGCGCACTTGGAAAGACATTTGTTTGGTACGAAATTCACTTCAACATCAGGTATGCACTCCCCTTAACCACAGCTTCGTATATTTTTTACGATCGTGAAGAGAAAGTACCACTCCCCGGCAGCTCACTGTACTTTTGAATCTGAATCACTTCCACATATTGTGGCCGCCAGGAGCTCAGGGTTCCTCTTTGTTCCTAAACACTTTTCCTTTGTTTTTGTTATTAGCAAATGATTTGCAAAATTCACGATGTTACCACGGCTAAGTGCTGAAAACAAAAGATTGGTATTCGGCTATTCGCACTTTGTTCTTATTTAGACTAAGAATGTATTTGGCACTTATCGTGCATTCATAGTTATCAGAATATATACAGTCTTGAGGGAAATAATGTCAGCAAAGTGTTATCTTTGAGCATAACTGTTGTTTATAATAAACGTTTGTAAATTGGTCAGTTGCTTTGGTTGAATGTACTATCTAGTTATATTTCTTTACCCGCCTTTTGTGGGTGCCAAATAAACGACTGCTAAAATATTTTACCAAACACGTGATGTGATACTGCGTCGTCCTCAGTAAGAAATCGTTTTTGAGTTCCACGTGGTCTTATTTCATTGACCTTTCTTCAATGTTCTTTCTCGGTCTTTGTCTCTTTGTTATAAACTTGACTCAATTATCACGTCGAAGTCTTAACCTGATAATTAGTCACGCTTTGTTTACATTAAATAATGAAGATAGTCGGTATCGGGGGGCGTTTTGTTTTGCCGTGGGGATGGACGTGGTGCGTGTCCCGCGCGGCAATGATTAGTGGCGGAGCGGTGGCGCAGCGGCGGCGGGCGCGTGTGGCCGCGGAGGTCACCGCCCCGGCCAGGACTAATTCGGGGGAGATCGACGACTTGCTCCGTCGCGGCTTTGTCTGCGTCCGTCGCCTCCGCCGCCGCACCGACCACTCCGCAGTACTCTGCACGCATGGCTTTGTTTATGTACGCGCTCGTCTTATACGACCTTTTCTCTATTATCATAAAACTTCTTGTCATTGACAACAATTGCGCAAAACAGTATATAACACCTCAACATATTGAGGTTATTTTCATCAAGTTGCAAAGTTATTGTTGCCTCGACTTGAGAGTGGGGTTTTATCCATCTACGCAGTCTGTTCATACCAGGTTGAACGTCCGTCGACATTCAAATATTGATCTTTATTGGTGATTTCACTTTTATCTCAGGGTGCATTGTACTGTGGATTTTTATAGTTCTCATTTTTTTCTCGAAGATCCTTCATACAATTATAATATTATTTACTCTTGATGGCTGCCATGGATGGTACCTATGCCCGTCTGTGGTCCGGTTTACCTTCGACTATTATAATTTATTGGATTTTATTTTATTTTGAACCTCTTAAGTAGTTAAATCTACATTTTTAGTTTCGAAGTTTCAACAAAGCATGACATGTTTTTTTTTTAAGTGTTAGTGCACTCAGAAATACTCAGTCATGTTTTCGTATTGAATGACTAATGTGATTGTTTTCGTTAGGTAAATCTAAATACTTGAAAGGCCTAGTCGTTACAGTTAACCGTTAATTGATTTGAGGAGCATCGTTTATATCGATAGACTTGTTTGGTAGATGGTGCGGGAACAACTCCTTGTTTACCAGCAAGAACAGTTGTGAATATTCAAAACAAAGCATCCAGGTTTCCTCCTACCCATGTATATTTTGTAAATAAACATTATGATTATGTAAATTTTCATTTGATTAAGGTAAATTAAGTTAAGGCGGTGATTTCTTGAAAACGCTCAATTAAAGGTGGTTTTTTAAACCAGTTCTTTAACCGTAAATAATTTTGAAGGCAAAAAATATATGATATTTTCAAGTCTTTTTTGCATACAGTGATGGAACTCAAAACATAATTAAACAAACTTTAATGTATCAAATAAATCATCAAAGTCACCTCTTAATTATCTTTAAAACTAGTTCATCCCTTCAATAACAATTATAATTTAAAATATACATAAATATTTATGCCAAACTGCATCCAGTGATGGTTTATTTATTTTTAAATAATTAATTTTGTACGATTTTATTTGCATTTTTACGACAATGCTTGCTTATTTATTATTTGAATTTATTGCAACAGATTTTAACCCGTATCGGATTGTAATAAGAACTGTTATTGCTCATAACGACAATATTTAAAGTTACCAGGGCCTTAATTAGATTCCTATTTGACATTTCTAAGCTGTTCACAACAAGACGAATACACGGACAATCTTACGTTTTGTGTTGTCAAGGTGATTGTTTAGACCAGTGTCTGTTACAGCGTGAAAATACGAACAAAGAAAAGAATCTCGTGATTACTCATTATTATAATTGGAAATTAAAATTGATTTGAGGAAAGTGCTGACTCATAGATGTTTTTCAACACGAAGCCGTGAGTCATGCATCATGCTTGGGTAAGCCCAGAGAGAGCACTGTAGGATTAAACGAAATAAGTGACCTAAGAAGTGATCTGAGAATGTGGTCGTGGTCCAGAGCGACGTCTAGCTATACGATGTGCAATGCGTAGTGCTCGGTCGAGATGGGTGATCGCGTCAGATCGGACATGTGTTTGTCAGCGAGCGAGCAGTGGCTTGTTTGTATTGGTGAGTGCGTGCGCGTGTAGAATGGAATGACGCGAATAGTTGCAGGCGGCGGCGGGCGGCGCGACCGCTGCCGCTCCTCGCTCAGTTCTCGCCAGCACGTCGAGCGCGTCGGAGCTCGTCTCGCGTGGCCGATACACTCGTTACATGTTACTAATACAGTTTTCAACATCGGGTGCTACTATTGTACCTTATCTTTCAAGATAATTGTGCGAATTAGTGCGCCGCGTTTCTCCAATACGTTTTTATGTGTCAGTTGTATCGTTTTTGTGACTTTGTAGCGCTTTCGAGCGTAGTTTCTACGTGGCCATGGGCTTGTGTTCCCACTCGAAGGTAATATAGTGAAGTGTGCGTTGTTTTTGTGTGCGTCTGTGTTTCGAGATGTGTCTGAGAGGAGCCTGTGAGCCAGCTAGACGAGGCTGTTTGAAGGCCGCCGCCCCGACCTTGGTGTCAGAAGGTCAACGTCCTCACGTGCTCAAAACTTTATGCAATTTGTAACATCCAATTGTTTTAGAAATATTTTAATGTCGACATAGCAATTAGTGTCTCGGTTGACTTGTGCTATTCATGTGTAGACAATGTAGCCTGCACATACCTACCTAGGTGTATAGTGATTGTTCGTTCATCAATGTCGCATCGGACCGACATAGCTCGGTTAGCTAACACCGACGAAGGTTGTGCACTGTATTAATCAGTTGAAAACATAAATTAATTATCGTTTACTGATAGGCACTTATTAAAATGTACATCTACATACATTTATTAGTGTAATAATCAGATATAACAAGTCACAAGTAATAAAGTCATTACCTTTGTTGGACAATTCGTAATGTTGCAACAAAGGATTCATTTAAAGCTCCATTGTATGTTATATGCGTAGGTAATTTTATATTTACATAAAAACATAACCTCCAAAGACCAATAAACAAGGTCTAATTGATTGATAGTTGGCGTATTCTAAGAATATTCCATATTCACACACTATTTTAATAAATAAATATTTCCGAATTTATATTTAATAAAAAGAAATATGAATGAATAAGTGGACTAAACATATTTAAATTACGAGGTGCCTATTTTTTATCAATGTGAATCAACTTAGGTTAACGTTCACTTAAAGAAACGTCAATTCTTCAAACCTGTTGCATGCAGTGAGGAGTAATTAACTTGATTGAAGTTGAGTTGTCACGTTAGTTTTCGTTGACCACAAAATTCATGATAAGATAACTCATATATACCTATAATATAACCTAAAATTTTGACCGATCATCGTACTGGCTCGGTCACGTTCTAAGTGTGTCGCTGTTATCATGAAATTGTTATTGCGCATATTGTTTGTTTAGAGACGTATGCGTATGTCATTAACTTAATCTGGTTCCGAGAATTTGAATAGCTTTAATATTCAGTATTGTAAATACTTTTCGCATATAAAACAAGCAGTTAACTATACTACCCGTTTTACATGAATATTAAAATGTTTTGAATAGGAAACTTCATGATTTGTAAATATGTGGTCTTTTCGACAAAGCCTGGATTTAGAATATGTACGCACAACCTGTTGGTAAATAAATTTGGGTGCGCAACTACCTATCTAAAATAATGTCGTATGTTACTAGCAACTAGTAGTGTGTAGTGAGTATTGTGTTTAAAACAATGACAGCGCGTCCATTGTGTTGAATAGGCGCGGACGAAAGAGAGAGCGATATACTCGCAATGTTAAGAGAGTGGAGCTCGCGGAGTGTCACAGCTGCGCTGCGTGTGCGCGATCAGCTGACGCTGCGGCGGCCATCTTGCCGTGCGTGTTCGTTGTCGCCGCGTCATTGTGCAGTTGATGACGCAAAATTCTTCCTCTAATGCTAATGTCATTGTCCTTCCCGTCCTGGCTGTTTGCATTGTCACCTTATTGATTATTGAACGAGCCGATTTGAATGATGAATAGCTTCTACATATACCGGCTTGTTCCTTTGTTGTGCAACCACCCGGAACTGCGGAAGGTATTGCAAGACCCTGGCTGGTCTATTTTTGTTCAGAAACGTTTCCGCTAAGATAGACACACACGCATTCTGCTTGATCATGATCACGGACAGATGTTACTTTATTGCCATTCTATTATTTTTTTTGCTAAGAACTTGTGCCGGGGAAAAAATCTTTGACCTCGATTAGCGCGTCATCGTACAGTTTCCGTATTTTTGTGTAGATTGTTTTTGTTTGATAATATATTTTGTTTAGCTACAGAGGTATCTTCTCTAAAATAAAATCACATTTTAGACGCGCAGTGATCCCGTTATAAAGTCGTTGTACCCATTCCTCGTGTCAAGGCGGAACTTAAAATATTAAAACTGTCAGACGGAAGATATTTCGAAATGTCTCTGAGGACATAAGTGTATCTTATACGCAGACAATGTGAGAAATGTGTTAGCTGTTGAGTGAAGCTCAGTCATTTCATCGTGCTTCTTAGCACCTGTAGCTTTAGCTAGGTACCAAGGTATCACTACCAAGTTTGCAGTAACCTAAGTATCAACCAACTAAGCCGAGTTTTCGTAGGATTTTTCTTGCGCTGCACGATTTTTGTGTCTTGTACCGTTACTGTTACCGTTGATCGAGTGGTCAGACCTGTATCTTGTCTCAACCAGACGTAAATTCGAGCACTGTACCTATGTATAGAACTGAATTGAGCTTTCATGCGTGTTATGGGGCTCGTGTCGACCTACATACATATTATTTGTGGGAGGTAGCCTGAATATCAGTGTTTTAATTCACTGACACCATTAATAGCTTCAGCTGTTTTTACTCGAGGGTTATTAGTGTCACTTCCTATTTAATGTACCTATTGATTGAATGTTTCTATAGCTTCGTAACAAGTCTGAATCCTTGAGCGATTTTAATTTTATGTGAATCTTGACCTCGTGTGCGTCTATTTTGTCCACGTATGATTATGTAGGTATGTTGCGTTACCAGATGATGGAACCAATATGTGTTGTACTTTTGATGACTTCATTGCTCTGACACTTCTTGAAGGTTTTTCTAATTTGCGACAATAGTTCCTTACGTAATTAAATAACTCACTATTGTTAGTTTCCTGTTATATGACGCATGTTATTTATTAACTTTACTTTTAATCACATAGAGGAAAATTATACATAGTACAAGTTACGTGAAACTGAAAATCCCTGTAAATGTAGGCAAATGAGTGATTGAGTTAATAATACGTACTGAATACGTAATTAAGTTTCCTTGCACTACGTTTCGCGGTGGTTTACGTCAGTCTTGTTACACTTCTTTATCCATGTGTAATAAAAATAGTTGAAAAATGTTGCTCCATCTGTTCGTGGGTGGTAATTTTACGCTTGACTGGTGGTATCTGTTCTCTGTAGGGGTGGTACGTGGGCTCATGTGTCATTAAAGGGTGCAGAGCTATCGGTGGGCTGTCACGTCATATGGCCGGTGTTTATGTGTGTGTGTCGGTGCACCGCGAAGCAGGTCGCGCTCGAATTGCGTAGCGAACACTCGGCAAGTGGGTCAGCGGGGCACGGCTCAGCACGGCCCGACCGACGCCGTCGTCGCGACGTATCTCACACACACACGCGCGCCTCTTAGCGAAGAACATAAATGTATACCTTACTAGAACTTGTCTAGCTCTCGCCAGTATTTTCAGGATAACAAAGTTATTCGTCCTGAACATTTATTATTAATTTGGTCGGGACTTTTAGAACACTATGTACATATTTAGAAACTACGCGTGACCGTATGCGTAACCTGTACAGTTTGGAATAAATACCTACCAAAACGGTTGAACTGATAGTGTGAATTTGGCAACTTGGTAAACATGGCCGTTATTGTAGGTACCTATTGCTATAATTGAACATCACGTTTCCGTCTACTTGAAGAGGTTGATACTGATAGTTGCCTTGGCATACTTATTTGGTATCAATATTACTTAAAGTTATTAATAGCTGCATGCAACCCGTCTCTAATTTACAAAGTTATTCTTCGTACGAAATGTTGTTAGTTCACGATATCTTTTCGATGCCCCAACCAAAAATGAATGATAAAATATTGAAACATTGTACCTATTTATGTATGAAGAAAAATATATACTTATTTTACTTAAATTCTGGGGTAAATTAGGTATAGGTACGTAATTTCTAAAAACATATTTCTCACACCAAGGAGCAACAGTGTGTCGTAATTCTAATTAGGTACCTACTCAACCAATTAAAATTAAAAAGCACGCTAATAAAACTATATTAAACGCACACAACCCACACGAATGTTTATTTTACAACACGTTCGGATCGACAAAGTGAGCGAATTCCATCGAATTAGTTTCTCAACTAATCAGTTAGTAACGTCAGCGTTTCTCTGTCACGTACGATCCATAGTGGACTTTGGACGAAGATGAAGAGTGCAGTGAATGTGATTTGATGCGTAGTCGGTACATTGATACAATAACGGCGACGCGAGCGTGCGCGGGCGCCGACGCTTTGCACCCCTGCGTGCAGCCCGGTCGATGACTCCCCAAGTCCCTGGCCCGGTGCTAATGACCTTACCGCACACTCTCCACTTTTAACAGTCTTCATGTCAATTTTTGTTGTTTGTATGTTGACCAGCTTCATGTCAAATTCGGCAAAGGAGTACAATAGTCAGCGCTCACGTCACAATTTAGATTTGACTCGTCGTATTCGGTGCTTAGAGCAGTACTAGTAGTGATAAGGTTATTTCTGCATCAGCGACAATAAGTCATACTCGCTAGATTAGGTAATTCATTACCACGGGTTTTTGCAATAGGTTTCTTTATTTGCGAGGTTAAATCTGTCTTTACACGTCAATGCTTAACATGCTGGCTGATAAACGTCGGTGGTTGTCGTGGGGTGCATTATGTAGTTGAAGAACACAATTTCTTTTAAATGATTTCTTGTATTGCTGCCGAGGTTGGTGCAAGAGGTTACGGCAATATCGATACATTTTTTGTCGATACTGTTGACAAGATATGCAAGTGTTAGTTTAGCGACCTTGGCGTGGGGCGCGGGGCACGCGGGTGATCAGTTTCGCGGGCGCGTTCCACTTAAGCGTTAGCTCTCTCTTGTTACGCAAACCTGTCGTTATGCATATTATGTTTGCTTCTACGAAATCATATACTACGCCTAATACCACTTTCTACCGTGATAATAAAGTTCTGTAAACTGATACGTTGTCTCGATGCTTTCGACTGTTTATTTTTTCGTAAGATACGGATGTTTCGTACCTACGTGTATACCTAAAGCTTTTGGGAGATCTCTGTATCCAAAGTTTTGAGAAAGAAAGAAATGCACGTATAATCATGGAATTATTTGTTTGTTACAGGGCCCGCTACGATCCTGACATAGACGGAATAGTCACAGCTCATCGGCAAGGAAAGCCACAAACCGCGGCCACTGCAAGCCAGAGATAATCAAGTCTAAATTGAAACGTTATTAAGTGCAGCATACTTGCCGTTACTATTGTAGAACTTTGTGTGTTACGAGTTACGACAAACAAGTGCAATATACAATTAGTGCAATCGTACATTTGACTATTGACTCGAGTGAAGTGAGTTTATTGTATTAACAGTGAAATTATATAGTAGAACAATGGAGCGTGAATCGAATCCGATGGAGACGTTGTGCCGCTCGGGGTGCGGATTCTACGGAAACCCCTCAACAGACGGACTCTGCTCAGTATGCTTTAAGGTACCCCATTTTAAATACACTTACATTCAAAGTTACGTTATTTATTTTAAACAGATTTAGTGGAGTTGTTCTGTAGAGTGCTGGAAAAACGAAACGCTAATTGATTAATTGGTTAAAACGAGATCGAGAGGGCTCTTGGCTCCGATTCTTTACTCAATTATTTGTGCTGTAGATCATGTGCTAAGTAAGATGTCAGCTCTTTAAAATATTAAGTGATGCTGATGATAATAATATCAACCACGTCAATTTATGTCATAGACTGCGACGTTGAATTTTTCCAAGAGCTGTTTAAGGCCCTGGTAACTTTAAATATTGTCGTTATAAGCGATAATAGTTCTTATTGCAATATTATTCCGATACGGGTTAAAATCTGTTGTAATAAATTCGAATAATAAATGAGCAAGCATTGTTGTAAAAATGCAAATACAATCGTATAAAATTAGATATTGGTGCCGATTCTGTTGTCACAAAATTCTCTAAACTAAACTAAAAATCACCAAAATTTTGTTTATTCCTGTCAAACGACGATGTCCCATTCTGAAATTAACTAAAGTGACACAACTTAACTATATTTTAGTTTGACAGCACTAAGATTGCACTGAATTATTAATTTAGTGAAGATGATAATTTTGCTATTCTGAGTTTGTCGTTTTTCACCAAAAATTTTGACTATATTAATTTTCTAACTAAATCTGACTATTTTTAATCGCGATTAAAAAAGTGTGGAATAAAACTAGTGGTCATGAACTAAAATTCACACCAACACTTCGACTTCAGATGCAAAAACAGTACTGATCTTTTTTTTCTTTTCATTTTCTTATATCTCGAAAATGGTGTGTCCTATCGCAAAAATGATGATAGTTTCGACCCCCTTTAATAAACCGTAAGCCCCATAATCTCAAGATGTAGGTAATATTTTTTTTTCATACAAAAAGTGAAAAATTCCATATAAAAAACGTCGAGGCTGCCCCCCTGCGCACGCTTCATCCAGCTTTTAAAAAAATCATTGCGTAGGGCACACAAGTAACACGTTGCGAAGCCAAAAGAAAAAAAAAATACCTGCAGGCTTAGCACGACGACCGTAGAGAAGTGTTTTGTCGACGGAAGACTAGACAAAAATGACGTTTCCGTGTAGACAGTTGTCAGTTTTTCACCGAGAAATGTAGACAAGCGATTTCTATTCTACAGTAGAGTAGAAATAGAAAGCGTCATGCTAAGCCTGCAGGAGTCGCGATTGTCAAATTCGATTTTAGTTGTGTCAAAATAATTTTTAAGTTTAGAGATTTTTTTTTGCAGAATAGCTTTAAGATTTTAATTTTAGTGAAAGTTTAGTTAGTTTAGTTCGTTGTACAAGAGAATCGGCACCATTAACTATTTAATAATAAATAATCCATCACTGGATGCAGTTTGGCATTTGGAATTTTGTTATATTTTTAATTATAATTGTTATTGAAGGGATAAACTGGTTTTAAAGATAATTAAGAGGTGACTTTGATGATTTTTTTTTATGCATTAAAGTAATTATGTTTGAAAAAAAAATCATGCATTTAAATAATTATGTTTTGAGTTCCATCACTGTATGTAAAAAATACTTGAAAATATCATATATTTTTTTGCTTTCAAAATTATTTACGGTTAAAAAGATACATTGGTTTAAAAAAACCACCTTTTTGAGCGTTTTCAAGCCTTAATAAAAATTTCCTTCTACAGGTACTAAGTGCTAAGTATGGTCTGTTTCAAAAGTACCTAACTCATGAAAATGTTAGCAAATGATAAAAAACGCGCTAATTAATTGCAATAACATGCTAATTTGTAATACCACTTGCAAATTAAGTGTTTTCATTTGATTATTTGAATACTGAAACCCGAAATTCTAATTTTAAATCATCTAAACGTTTTTCATTTGTCAATTGAGGTTAATTTTATAACCTCTATTTTCGTCGATGATTTTTCAATTACAATTTATGTTATTCAAACAATAATTGTTGGAAAAAGTTGTGAGATTTGAGATATTAAGTTATAATTAAAACCATCTAAATATAGATGAATGGGTTAACAAAGCCTTTTAGTAAGCGATTGCGTAAGAATTTAACCTGCACAGGTTTTGTTTACACTTTCATCAGATACTTCTGGAACAGAATATACCTAGATCGTTTACTGATCAGTACTGCTCACCGCTGTCTGTAAAAAGTAGGTACTGCGGTATGTTGTGTGACTGCGGTCGTGCAGTTTTTATTATTCTTAAAATTTTGCGAGTACCAACGACACTAGATTACTTCTGTGACCTTCGGTATGATTGATGGGGTTTGACACAGAATGTGCACTTGACGCGAAATATGCACTTCGTAAAATGTGCACTGCTTAATATGAGCTCTTCTCAAAATGAGTGTGAATTTTATCACAATGGGTCAAAATAAAAACCGTAAGCTTACAATATTCTTTTTTAAATTATTTGCACGATGTTTAGCACGATAACAGTAGTTTCTTTGTAAGAACTAATCAAGTTCAGGAAATGTTTGATTATGTAATTTCAGTACACGTCAGCTATACATATAATATAAAGTACTCCAGCCATTCATTGTAGTATGCTGTGCACTGCATCTATCTGTATTTTTTTTAAATAAACTCATATTATTTTAACTTACCGTATTGATCACGCGTACAAAGAATACAGTTCTCTATACAAAAAATAGGTACCTACATATTATTTCGTAAGTTTTTTTACTAAATTTACTCAAAAATAGGAAATAGGAATTTTTTTAAGTATTTATATTAAATGCTAAATTCATATAGTGCTGTATTCATATATTTACTAATTATAATAAATATAATATGAATACATCATTTCAAAATCTATTTTCTAAAAAATAGAAAACAGAAATGGCATAACTATGATGTGTAAAAAATAACGTAAATAGAAATACCTAAATAGGTAGGCTAGTACTGATAACCTTGGAAATCTCCTACTCTATATCATCAAAAATAGCGTATATCGTTTTTAAAACTAATTATCCAACAGCAAATACTAACCTACCAAATGTAGCAATTTAAATAAAACCGTCACAAAAATAACAATTTTCTTCCTGAAAAGTTATGTAAAATAGCTCACATAAAAAAGTACATTTAATTGGAACAGTGGTGTCATATGTATGTCATATGTGTGTAATTTACGTGTTGTTATTTTAGAAGATTTTGTACATTCGTGTTGGTATATTAGGACTAAATAAATAAAAAAGTATAGTTGTTTTATTTTGACCCAATGTGATAAAATTCACAATCATTATGAGAAGTGCTCATTTTGTTAAGTGCTCATTTTGCAAAGTGCACATTTTGCGTCAAGTGCACATCTTGCGAAGTGCACATTCTGCGTCAAACCCGATTGTTGCCATAGCTAAAAATATACTGCACGACATTGCCCAAAACTATGTAGCAACTGGAAACATTGGTAACTGACACATATTATGCTGGATGCACGTTTTTATGCAACGCCAAACACGTCTGCCGACGCGACTCGGGCCATTTAAGTGCGACCGGGCAGGGCCATGTCGGTGGCGTGCTGCGAGAGTAAGACTGCATCCAGTTATCCCGCTCTCTCCGCAGCCGATTGGTTAGGCAATTTATTGGATCATTTACGCGGCTGACCTCGGTATGGCGTTCAGTCGTTTTCGTTACAATATTATCGTTGCACGTTTCAGGAGGCTCTAAAGAAGAAGCAACAGCCGCCGGCGTCGTCACCGTCGCCCGTGTCGGCGCCTTTCGTGGCGGCGCCATCGACGCCGTTGGCCGCGGCCGCGCCCACCGTGCCCAGCCTCCCCGCCCAGCCGCAGACCCACACAGATGTGAGCCACGCTTCTCTTATTGTACGCCCACCACACGCACCGCCATTCACGACACTACCGCTCGCCACTTACACTTAACTTTGGCCATGCATACGCCCATTTCATTCAACCGAACGTTAACTTTCGATAGAACACGTCCGTTAAATTAAGAATAGTCTAGAGTCGATGATTATCTGGGGTAAACAACTTCACAATCAACTCATTTTATTTCCAGGAACGTCAATAAATAAGTAACAACATGCCTAGTCATACACAATCATGTATTTGGGTCGTACTCATACACAAATGCATAAAAGTAGTAATTATAACACAATATTGTAATGATTTATAATTTTTTATATCGACTTATATGGAAGCTAAAGTCTGATAGTGTGGAACTAATGATGATACAGGTTTAAATGACATTGTGTGGGCTAATGAGGTCATCAATTAATCTTTGGCCAAGATATACTTGCATGGAATTTAGAATAACTTCCAAGTCTGACTGATAACGTCAGGCGCGGTCGCAGCCAGTCTTTGGGGGGGTTACAGACAAAGACTACCTACATATTAGTAGGAATTGGGGGGGGGGTCACAGACAAAGGCTACCTACATATTAGTAAGAAAATGTATTATATTTTCGAAAAATGTATATTTTAAGCTTTACGTTTACGGCTTTGGGGGGGGGTCATGACCCCTAGGACCCCCCCTCGGACCGTGCCTGGATAACGTAGGGGGCAGTTGGGCTGCTAAGGCCAGGTGCACGCTTGTAGTATGGAAAATTATAGGTGTCATTACCTAATGCAGTCACTGCGACTTTGATGTCTGCCTCAAGTCCTTTTGCTAGTAGTTCAACAATACTAAAATGATTACTTCTTAGTTCTATCGCTCAGTGCCATCTCAGCTTTGCATTCTTTAATACATTTGAGTCATGTTTAAACGAAACAAAAAAACCCATTTTTTCACCACTGCTGCTAGTAAGTGCGCAAACATTTGGCCGTAGATTACATTCCTTATCACAAACTCTTTGTGTCAATAACATTAATTCTGTACTAAAATTTGAATGGTGGTGTTGGATTTTGGTTCCAATGGCATCACAGGTAAGATGACTACATTATTTCGAATGATTGTATGTAGTTGTTATTTATTTAATTTAATCCATAGGAATACTGGCTTTTCCCGCGGCTTCGCCCACGATATTGTCGGGAATTATCCCACGGGAATTTATTACTGGTATTAAAAGTATCGTATGTCCTAACTTAACCCAGATCACGGCTTATCCGTATGCTTTTCATCTAATAGGGAATATGCATGTTATTTTTTTTTGTCTTAATCAATGAATCATGTGAATATACACCCAAGACAAGTTTTGAAAGTGAAATTTTACTACTGCAGTTGTTGCTCAAAAGTTTTACAAAAATTATACAATTATTTTCTACTACAAATCAAACGTGTGTTATGGCATATCGCGGCCATATTTTGACGTCACTAAGCATGATACTGCTTTACTTACATCTGTTTTATCCCCAAATCATGTAATTTCAATAATTTTTTGAGCTTGATTCAAGCAGTAATCGGACTTACATGTAGTTACATGCATATTCCCTATTCTGTTGAATCGTTAAGGCATTAAAGGTAACATACAGACTATATTTCCAATCCCTTATATAGCCTAAAAAGAGGTACACAAAAATTTCATTTTTTAAATCATCCCTTGCATCCCATTTGGGGGTGATTTTGCAAAAAAACGCTAAACCACGTAATTTCTTATTTCTTAGATCACATGTGACGTCAACTTTGTGTAAACTAAAGTAGTTGTAAACAAGTGAATGTCGAGTTTATAAATAAACAAGATTTTTCTAGGATAGAAAGTGGTATTACTAGTGCGCGGTGCCTCTGTGCACAAATACTTCTAAAACTGCGCCACACAAAGTATTTTTACCGGTGCCGTTTACACAAATCTGTTGTCACGTGTGCTCACGTGATAAAAAAGTCATCGTAAGGAGCGTTTTGGCGGTAAATTCAAAACAACGAAAAATATGTTTGATTTAAATCGTTTTTAATTGAGAAAATGGATATAAATCAATTTATTAATCTTTAATTTAAAATAGTTTTTAATAAATTGGAAAATACCCTATTGTGATGTGTACATTATTTCCAATTATTGTATGTAGTTTTTATTTATTTTGTTTAATCTATAGGAATAATACCTTCTTGAGAATCTCAGATTGTTTGTTTATGATAGGGGTAAATAGTCTGACGTGTTTGTTGATAAGTGTTCTTGTGATACGGCAGAAAAATGAAATAAGGCCAAGCTTCCGCTGATATAATTTCCTTATATTGATAACGTCTAAATACGAATATTTGTGACGTGACTTCATAATAATGATTCACAAGAAAACCGTCCGAACAAAAAAAGAAAGCTAGTCTCTACAGTGATCAGGTGATCACTTATTTACGCCATTTTGAGATAGGTACAGCTCGCATTGTTTAATCTGCAAAAAAAGGATCTTATTGCGGGATATACCTTGTTAGGTATCACCATGTCGTATTCATGATGTTATCGAGGCTGCCGTGAGACCATTTATATAAACGTGTGTGTCACTACTCACTGCAATAACACGTCTACGTCGAATGTTCTATGCTACGCGAAATAGTTCGCATACAATGATATATCGTATATAGTCAAACTAAATGAAACAAATACCTTTTAGCTACTTCTAATTTGTGTATAGACGTTTGTGGGTTAGTGCCGTTACCTCTAACTCGTAACTAATATTATTTAATATTTCAACTTTTTGCTCTAGAACCACTGGCAGCTTAGCTTCATTTTTTTAAAACAAAAACTCTTACGTCAAGTTGACATTGCGTTTACAGCAAGGAAAACCGAAAAATATTGCTTTGATTTACTTTTTACAAAACAAATTCAATTTATATTTATTTTTTATCAAAACATCTGTTTGTTTTTCCGTAGCTTTTAAAATGTAATATTTTTTATTTGTTTAGTCCCCCCATGTCATTGAGTTGAGATGAGGGGCACCTTTACATCGTAACTTGTAAAGTGTTTACTGCTCCGAACGATTAAAACACGCGATAGTAATATATTTTATATTGATATCTTATATCTTAGTAGTTTGGCCACTTAAAACAGTTTCAATCAAATTTGAAAGCGTTAAATCCATTCGGTCTTCGTCAACAATGTTGGTTTGCAGTCAAAATGCCCAACCTGAAGTCAACAAAAAATCTGAATAATGGAAAATGACCCTAGCAAAAAAGAGTCGAAGGGGAAGAGGATATTCAAAAAGGCAATACGACGCAACAGTAAGTCCAACAACGGTAGTCAGAACTCTGCTTTAGAGCAAGGCATCGGCGTGACACGATCTAAGAGCTTCGAGAACAAACGTGTTTCCATCGAGATTAACGACAGCGCGCCGCTGCCGACGCCCGACGGTACCAAGGAGAAGGTGGACGCCGCTCAGAAGATAAAACTAGACGACAAAACTCAGAACCAGGAATGTGTTCTAACGAGCCAGGATCAGCCCCCGGGCGCGGGCCAGAAGAAAAACATCGTTGGCTCGCAAGATGCTCGTAAGCAGAACCAACAGGCGCCCTCCGGATCATCTAACAGGGGCGTTAAAATATCTTCCCCGAAGCTGGAGATAAAAGATGAGCGCCCTTCCGAAGCAGCACCAAGTGTCAAAAAGAATCTTAAAAGGGTTGGTTTATATATCATGATAATATATACCATGTATTTACAATATATTATCTGCTAAAGCAACGGTTTCTAACAATGTCATTAGCACACATTCTTCTAGTAATTTACGCAGTTTTAAAGTTACGTTTCATGTTCGCTAGGCTCCAGTGCGTTTTACTTATTGACATGTGTGTTCACGTAAATGGATGCGTGCGTTCAATATTGATCAGTACATAGCTAAACAAAATTAATTACCCAATTTTTATTAATGCGGTTCGAAGTGTTTGCCTAATATTTAGTTAGTTATTTTTTTAGTAGCGAACTTTTTGCTAGCCCACTAACGTAGGGTCTAATGGTTTGCGTTGCATACGTTATCCTCCATAATATGTACTTACTTTACATAACTTCATAATTTGAGCATGTCACTGTTAGCATAAGTGTTACTAATATTACTGTTGCTCCAGTAAAATGAAATGCTAATATATTTTTTAAATAAATTGCAGAAATTGGAAGAGGAGAGCGGAGCAGGCACAAGTGGTGGCGCGAGCACTGGCACGTCGGACACGGACGCCGACGACAAGGATCCCAGCAAGGACAAAAAGAAAAAGAATAGATGCGCTGTTTGCCGCAAGAAGGTTGGCCTCACAGGTAAACGATGCCCCATAATACTGCTCACAAAAATTCCCCGTCTACATTTTGTATAACAAGAAAATCGTTGTCCATTACACTGATTTGCCTGACAGTTGGAAAATTATTTCAAAAAATTGGGGCGATTTTGGATGCTTACGACATTAATAATATAATTTCCCTAAACAAGTAAGATATGATAGTCCAATTTTCGTAATTACATAGTTGTAAAACAAGTTGAAGAAGCTTGGGCTATGTGAAGGTAAAGGATCATTTTCTACTGAGTTACCAAATCCGCTTCACATAACCTTCATGCTTTAGTATTTTAGGACATTTGAATCGCTGATAGCAAACATATTACACCATTGTGTGCTAAATATATTCGCACACACACATCAACTGAGTCAACAATGTATGTGCATTCAGCAAATAGCAACAATTGTTAGCTGAGCAAAAGAGATAGCGATTATATCCTCCAAAATGATACCTACTGGTACAAATGTCAAGTGAAACTAGTATCGTTGGATTATAGAAATGTATGACATGTAACAATTTCGGTTCGCCGCCCATGTTTGTGTTAATGGCATGTGTGAGTATATAGATGTGTATGGTGGTGTTGGCTCAGGGTTCGAGTGCCGCTGCGGAGGGCTGTTCTGCGCCGTGCACCGGTACAGCGACAAGCACGAGTGCTCGTTCGACTACCGGGAGCTGGGCGCGCAGGAGATCCGGCGCAACAACCCCGTCGTGGTGTCGCAGAAGATCCACAAGATATGAGCCTGTCCGCCTGTCCGCCTGCCGTCTGTGCGCCGCAGGACCTCCCTCACCGCACCGCATTACATACGTTTTATGATTTTCTCTAAATAAATATTCGATCGAGTTTGTGTTTCTTATTTGCATTTTGTATGTATTTTTGACTGCAGGCCGGCGGCGCCGCGCCGTCGTCGTCGTTCAGTTTCTGTTTCGTTTCTTTTCTATTTTCTGTCTGACGAGCGCTCCTCTGCCTCGCGACTGACGCGACTATCCGGACGACGCGACCGCGTAGGAAACACAGACTCGATCTACTGTATTTAGATTTATTTGTGGCGAGAGTTTTACTTTTAAAAGTTGTAGATAATGTTCGTTTCGGGTAGGACTTCAGGATTATTTTTTGAGATAATAGGTAGAGTTTGAATATTGTCCGTTCACCTCCATTGTAAATATTAGATATAATTAATTATAGAAACAAATCCTATATATTGTAAAAAATTAAAACTCCCAAAAAAAGCTACATTGTTATGATTCCAACGGAGAGCGTAGCGCGCTTGTCTATATCGACGTAACAATGATATGCTGGGGCCGGACGCCGGACAGCGGCTCTCCGTCGATCGCCTAGTTGTACATTGTAAAGGAGTTCGCTGCCGCCGACTTGACTCGTGTTTATGACAAACATTCGATACGTGATATGAGTAGTGGAGCTCCACGAAGCCGCATCTGTGCTAGACAACGATTAGTTCGCGACTTTTCACACAGTTCGCGCACCGCGGCGATGAGCACATCTCGGACTGTGAATTAACATCATCTTCAAATTGTTAGTAATGTTATTTTGGTTTGGGAAGTCGTCGCTTTCTTATTTGTCTTAACATTCGGCATAAGTGACCTAGTGTTTAGCGAGATTGTGGTGTGTGTCGGCTAAGGTGAGCGCGCGACGGCTGCGGGCGTGCGGCCGCGGTGACGTCACGAGCCACGCGCGTCTGCACGGACTGTTGGATATAGACGCGCGTGCGCACGCTACGTCGCGACGCGCACTGCGCCCGTAGCGACGGCCGCACGCGCCGCTCCCGCACCGCTCCGCTCTTTGTGTGAAAATTTAAAGTAAGCATATGGATAGTTATAAATATTATAAGTAGTCGACACTTTATATTATTACACATATAAGTAGAAAAGAATTATTTAGCTTTTTTTCTTTTAATCACAATATTATTCAAAATTGTAAGTTGTATTATGTAACTTGTTCATTTTAGTGGTGAAGTTGAACCAATAATAACTATGTATCGCTTCGGTCGTTGTCCAAGGTAGACTAACTGATTGGTTGGACTTAATTATTTAATGACTTTTGTTGTATATTTTGTTAGGTCATTGATTAATTTTGGTCTTTTCGCTTGAACATAATCAGATAAAGATGATGTTAATGAATGATTTTTCCTTCTATCTTGCTGTTTTAATTTAGTTATTCTCTTATTAAAGTCATTAAATTTTCAGGAACATAAATATGTTTTTATTCATTAAACCTATTACCTACGGCATACATAACACACTTGACATGATTGAACCTGATCTGGGAGTAAAAGGAATATACGCACACAGCTATACGGCTCCTATAAGCAAAGCAGAATGTAGCAGCTTTAGGTGGCAGCCTGGTCATGCCACCTAATAATATAAAAAAAGTCATTCCAGGCGCTTCATTTATCTATGTAACTAGCTGCTGCCTGCGGCTTCCCCTGCTTGGATGTCGGAAATCATCCCACGGGAACATAATAACGAAACGAAAAGTACCTGTTACTTTTTCTAACATCGGCTGTCTACTAGTGAATCCAATCAAAATCGGTCCAACCGTTTTGGACATTAGCCGGATCAAAAAAACAGCAACAGCCAAAAAACAAATGTTTTTGGTATATATTTCCGTATTAACTTTCAAATGCATTTAGTAAAAAGCTGTTATTTTGACATTACAGACACTTAACCCATTAGTGGCCAAATCAAAACTACTGAACGGATTTTCAAAATAAAATTCTTTTATTTACTGAAAGTTAGTAACCACAAGAGTAAATAGCATGACAAAAAAAAACATCCAATAAAAAAACCTTAATTTTTAAGGGGTGTACCCAAATTGGCACAATGGCTTCTTATGAGTGAAAATGAGCGAAACACGATTTTTCAAGAATCATGATTTTCTTCCACTTTTAGCAACCCCAATGACCTCTGATATGGCACACAGTACATCACACTCGTTTTGGAAGCTGTTCAGGGACGTGATTAACCCCATCCAACTAAACAGCTTTCAATATTTGATGATGAAGGGCGAGCAGGTCTTTGGGATGACAGTTTCAGGAAGTGTCTGGCGACACTTCGGCGGAACAGTTTATTAGTCTATTGGTTTTTCTTTAGCCATTCCGTACAATCGCCATGCATTTGCATGGTCATATTGACCATGTAAGTAAATAAGACCCACCACCATTTTTTACCGTAATGCCATTTCTATACAGAGATATGGATAGGTCTAGCTAGTTCATCCACTCCGCCCATACCTTTATTATGATTTTGGAACAGATTAGGAATGTTCACATCTGCCTTTTCCTTTTTTTTTCACTCTACCACCTGTGTATGGATTCATTGCTTCATACGAGTCGTGATTGGTCGCCATTGTGCAAATACTAACAGCGGACAAGCAGAAGGTATTTTTATCAAATCTGTGATCGAATTCAGGTCTTGCTTTCTTCATCATCTCTTTTGCATTCGATAGCGGACATTTTGGTGCGATTTTCACGGATAGTTCCAGTGGCACGATATCCTAACTGGCGTATACCACACAGTAGATCGCAGCCAAAAAAATCATCAACATATACCTGGTGGTTTGCAGGATTTGTAACCAATTTGTTGAGCAGGTTTTTTACAACTCTAGAGCTAGAGGTAGTCGTTTTTCCACAATATATGTATATATTGGAACTATAGAATTGGAACTAGAAGTATCCGCTTGAGCTTGCTGCTACCCGATTCTTGTAACCAAATCGTACAGGCTGACCTCGAATCGGCACCCAGATACAGTGGACTGCTCTGTCAATCTAAAGAAAGATCGTGACCTTTTAGCAGCCAAAACTTCATCATCGCTGGTATCCTCGGAATCCGAAGGAGTACCCACGTTGCAGCAAATACCTCGATATCACCTGGGATATCGTTTGGTAGGATACATCACCATCACCTTCTTCTTCGTCAATCGCTATACGAAATCTAATCAAATCTAATCAAATCACGACGTCATACACTAAATATCTGCTAAACCGAAATTACGAAATTCGACACTTTTCCGCTGGGACTACGCACACAGATTTTCTTGTGACCTGACGAGATGTTGGTTGTGTGCGTAGTCCCAGCGGAAAAGTGTCGAATTTCGAGTAATTCCACTTTGCCCCACCAAGCCCGCCACCCTGGTGTGGCAAAGTGGACTGCCTAAAATTTTGCAGTGGAATATGCCCCACTATTCTGATTTGATGGGGCGGATAACACTAGCATAAACACTTTGTGGATTCTGCCCCACTAGGGTTGGCAGCTCAGGATTTACGAGACATTCACCGCCTCATCTAACCCAAATGATTCACCAAAAATAGAGGGGATATGGCGCTCGGCGGCCGCTGCCGCGGCACCGCTCGCTTCGCTCGCTCGCCGTCGCGCGTTAAGGGTCACTGTTCTAACCTAACCTAACCCAAATGATTCAAAAATACATGTTAACCTTCATACACAAATCCTGAGCTGCCAACCCTAGTGGGGCAGAATCCACAAAGTGTTTATGCTAGTGTTATCCGCCCCATCAAATCAGAATAGTGGGGCATATTCCACTGCAAAATTTTAGGCAGTCCACTTTGCCACACCAGGGTGGCGGGCTTGGTGGGGCAAAGTGGAATTACCCCGAATTTCGTAATGTTAGTTTAGCAGATATTTAGTGTATGACGTCGTGTAATTGTGTATGGTAAATAAAAATTTGTGCATCCAGCCATTGAGGAGCTATTCAACCAAAACTGATTCCGCTGGGACTACGTCATCCCAGCGGCACTTTTTTTTAAAAATGGACGTAGAAGAAAAAAAAATCATTCAATAATTAGTGTGTAACGAGAGGTAAATGTGTATGTTTAAATGAAATTTGTGTGTCAATAGACTGCGGAGATAATCAAATTGCCGCTGCGCTGACGTTTTGCTATTTGATGAAAACCATATAAAGCAGTTTAGTGTACAGTTGTAATTTTTTACACACGTTGCTTTGAATTTGTGTAAAAAGTGTGTGAAAACAGAATTTGGAAAAAATATACCGTTCAGAAGATATACACGTAAAAGTAAAATAAGGTTTTTAGGTCCAAGTACTTAAAATAGGAAGTCTAGAGCCTAACTTATAACGTTTATTTGTTTCTTGTAAGGGTCTACAATGTCTTGCCAAGTTTCATTTATGTGCTCTTTGTAATTAATGAGCAATGGCATAATTTACTACGACTGGACCGCTATATTTTTGACATCCGATTGTAGGATTTTTTATTGGAAAAGAAGAATACAAAATATGCAGATATTTAGTGTATTAATGCAACTATTCACGCGTAAAATTTCAGCTCATTACACTAAATAATTAAAGAGATATAATCAAAATGCTAGAACAACCGCAAAACGTGAATAAACCGACCAAGTTTGAGAGGCTACAAAAAGCGGGCCTGCAGTATATAGAGCTAACGTTCTACATTTTCCAGTATAGTATCGTTAATATATTTAATAGTTTCGTACAGGTGCGTACATAATAGTTTAGCAGAAAATAAAACACTGTATTAACTTTGTACTATTAAAAATATTTATTAGTTAGCTAATGGTGCCGATTCTCTTGTACACCGAACTAAACTAACTAAACTATCACTAAAATTCCTTACTTTTGGCTATGAGCATCTTAAAGCTATTCTGCAAAAAAAAAATCTCTAAACTTAAAAATAATTTTGACACAACTAAAATCGAATTTGACAATCGCGACTCCAGCAGGCTTAAATAAATAAATAAATAATCGTTTATTTCGGAAATCAGGTTCCATTTTGTTAGTATTACAGTCTTAAAAACTAATGTTAGTACGCAAAATATTACACACACGCATGACGCTTTCTATTTCTACTCTACTGTAGAATAGAAATCGCTTGTCTACATTTCTCGGTGAAAAACTGACAACTGTCTACACGGAAACGTCATTTTTGTCTTGTTTTCCGTCGACAAAACGCTTCTCTACGGTTGTCGTACCAAGCCTGCAGGTGATATTTTTTTTCTTTTGACTTCGCAAAGTGGTACTTGTGTGCCCTACGCAATGATTTTTTTAAGAGCTGAATGAAGCGT
This sequence comes from Antitype chi, assembly GCA_947359405.1. Classification (NCBI taxonomy): domain Eukaryota; kingdom Metazoa; phylum Arthropoda; class Insecta; order Lepidoptera; family Noctuidae; genus Antitype; species Antitype chi. The sequence goes on along the minus strand of OX375820.1, from coordinate 15,985,638 downwards.
GCGCAGGGGGGCAGCCTCGACGTTTTTTTATATGGAATTTTTCACTTTTAGTATGGAAAAAAAATATATTACCTACATGTTGGGATTATGGGGCTTACGGGTTTATGGGGGTCGAAATTATCATCATTTTTGCGATAGGACACACCATTTTCGAGATCTAAGCAAACGAAAAGAAAACAAAGATCAGTAATGTTTTTGCAGTCGAAGTGTTGGTGTAAATTTTAGTTCATGACCACTAGTTTTATTCCACACTTTTTTAATCACGATTAAAAATAGTCAGATTTATTTAGAAAAATTAATATAGTCAACATTTTGGTGAAAAACGACAAACTCAGAATAGCAAAATTACCATCTTCACTAAATTAATAATTCAGTGCAATCTTAGTGCTGTCAAACTAAAATATAGTTAAGTTGTGTCACTTTAGTCAATTTCAGAATGGGAAATCGTCGTTTGACAGGAATAAACTAAATTTTGGTGATTTTTAGTTTAGTTTAGAGAATTTTGTGCCACCAGAATCGGCACCAATGACTAATAAAATAAAACAACATTAGAGAAAGTAATAATAACATTGATACAAAGAATCAGTTCTTTTATGAAATATAAATAACAAATATATTGCCTACTGTAAAAGCCATATGTACCTTTGTAGGTAAGTAACTCTTAGGTTTTACTAGTACATTTTCGGGAGTTGGTCGTCTCGTTCGAGCGTTTACAGCAACAAATATATCATACAATCGCAGATCAGTAATAACTGACTCAATTATGAAGGTAGATTTATACCGTTTGACGTTTGAAAAGATTACTGGTGTTAATATTTTTTTGATCCGTCATAGACCTCGTCAATCGCTTTCCAACAGGTGTGATCGAGGTCAAGAGCAGCACCCTAATTGCGTAACTCACGATTAATCATAATTCGTTTCGTTTTGAAACAGATGGCTAAACCATTGCTTCATATGCTCGAACAATGTGTCTGCTCAACAACGTAAATAACGCAATGAATTTTGTTGAACTGTCAAAATGAAACCGATTATGATTAATCGCGTGTTACGCAGGCCCATTTAGTAATAAAAAATAATGTTTTTTTACTAATTTTCGTTTATTCATTTAAATACATATTAAATTACATTTTTAAATATTTTTCTAAAATAACCTTATAAAAAACATTTAAAAATATAAAAAATAGTGGTCCATCAGCATCAGGAACAGGGTCCAAGATGTCGGTGGTCAGGGCTCTAGAGAAAGGAACCTCCTGACTATGCGTGCCGTGTCTAGGAGTACTGCTTTCTGAATCAAGCCCTTGATCCAGCCGTGCAATGAGAGCTTTTTTACTAATTATTATTAGTATTTCTATTGTACCGGGTAACATCAAAATATGTGTACGCTGGAAGCAGCAGAATATTAAGGACATAATAATTACCTACTGTTACAAATTTTTGTAATATTCTGACAAATAAATGCATTTGTTAATACATATGTAATTACTATTGTAACCATTTCGTAAGTTTAGGAAAAAACAAGTGACTTACTAGTTTAATCACGAAAGTTATTAGTTACTTGTTCAAGAATTGTGTGCCCACCTGTACCGATTCAATAATGGTCACATGGTCACATAACACTGGAAAATGTAGAACGTTAGCTCTATATACTGCAGGCCCGCTTTTTCGTAGCCTCTCAAACTTGGTCGGTTTATCCACGTTTTGCGGTTGTTCTAGCATTTTGATTATATCTCTTTAATTATTTAGTGTAATGAGCTGAAATTTTACGCGTGAATAGTTGCATTAATACACTAAATATCTGCATATTTTGTATTCTTCTTTTCCAATAAAAAATCCTACAATCGGATGTC